>JAKEPQ010001005.1:61415000-63915000 GCA_024500445.1 Entomyzon cyanotis
GAAATTATTTTGTTTTAAATAATACTTCTAAGTAGTGGTGTTTCCATTACTGGAACATCTGGTACCTGGAGGAATAATCATATACTTTCTTCATGTTTTGATATACCAGCTGCAGCTAGTAGCAGTGTAGCATTTTGGACTTCCTGAAGCATCTATTTTGTGAACTGGATTAGTACTGTGCACCCCTGGAAACAATTTGGGGGCTTGTATGACTCCTTTATTACCAGCACCATGTGACTGACCGTGGAGCATGTAATTCCTTGGGAATTTTTTTTTTTCCCCTGTAAGAACTCAAATCTTTATCCCTGTAGAGATAAACATACACAAATTCATTCTTAAGTGTGAGATGAATGTGACATGAAACCTGCATTTTAGAAGGAAAAGGAATGGGACAATCTGAAGGTGTGTCTTCAGTACATAAATAAAAAGTTGATTTAATGCTGATTAACTTCCCTCTCAAAAAAATTCTGGCACATGCCCACTGTGCTTAAGGAAGTTTGCCCTCAAAAGGCACTGTTTTCACTTTTAAGAAGGAGCAACAAGAAATATTTTTGGAAGACAGAAAAAAAATATACAGAGTATTTCTCCAACTTGCCTGTGATCTGTGAATGTCGTGACTTTGATAGGCAGATGAATAGGTGCTTCAGCCAGGCTGGGCTGTACAAAGCACAGCTAAGAAGAGACACATGCCTGTCTGTAAAGAGGTTATAAAAGAGAGGTTATGTATCTCACCTGAAGGATATTTCTCCCCATGAGTGCAGTGCAACTTTCTCACATACATCCCTCCTCAGCACAGCAACACAGACACACCAGAATCATTAAGGGAAGGCTATAGGACGCTTCTAGATGACCTCCCAAAAGGGCAAGTAAAGGACTGTTTTCCCAGCATTACTGAATACGTTTTGTGGGCTGATCCTGCTGCTACACCCACCACTGTCCCACGGGAGAGGTATGTGTGCCAATGCCATGCCAGGGCAGCAGATATCAGCTCTTTCCCTACTTTGTCGGCAAGAACTCCTACATTTTCTGGCCTAGCAGTACAGCCAGCTGTGAAAAGAATGGAAAAGCACTTTTCCCTGTGGACAGGCGAAATAATACCTAGTCATGGCAACAGCAAATTAGCAGCACATATCAGCACTGCAGGGTGTATATAGGATTTGCGTAGTGACACACTGTCAGAGTCCCAGAGGTATTATGGACCTTGACAAAGCAAAGTTAATGATGTTCAGATTCTACAAACCCATATTCATGTGAGAGCTACAGATGATAACTTTGCATCAATTTTCAGAGAGCATTATAAACCCAACTTAGAGGAAGGGAAACAGACAAAGAATGGTACAAACAAGCTCATTGGTGCAAATTCTAAACAGAATTCAGTGAAAGGGTAGTTACTTGAATGGCAGTACCCAATTGTTCAGCTGCCTTCCAGCACAATAGCTGTAGATGAGTTAAGTTTGCTTTTCATTCAAGCCATAGAACCTTAAAAGTCAGAGAAATGAAGCAGAATAGTCTAATTTTTTAGAACAATAACTAGGAACACCTAAGAAATTATAGATCTTAGTAATTCCAGCTGAGTTAGTGAGAGAGATAGCAAGAGAGAGAACAGAGAAACATCAACTCTACAGAAAACACCAACTAAAGCCAACTTGTTTCCATATCAAACTGGGTCGGTTCGATGGAGGTTTGAGGTCAAAACCCCTGAAGGTCAAGACTGTGAAACCAGAGGACATATGAGGAGGAAAATTTTGTTCATTTACCAGCTCTAAATTAAATAATCAAATGAAGTTTCCCCAAGTGCAGGTTTTATACAGGGAAAAAAAAAAAAAGATTATATTCAAAGGTGTAAATCATATGCATTACTAAATGATGTTGCAAAACAGCTAGCAAATGTTTCCAAAAGAAAGGGCAAATGAATTTTACATAGCCAAGTATTTTAAAAATACACATTTTATGAGAACCTTAAAGGAAAAAAACAGATGGCATTTTAGACTGCGTTCTACATACAAGATTTCTCTATCTCAGATTGTGAATTATGTATACATCCTTTCTCATGTCTTTTATATATAAAAATGTTTTTAAATATTAATTTTTGTAGTTTAGAAAATATTACAATGAATATTTTCAGAAGCACATATTCAGAAGCACCAGCCTTCAGAGAAATAAAAATAATGATTAGAGTATAAAAAAGTATTTAGAAAATTACTTCTGTTCTTCATAACACCATGTATCATCTTTTACCACCAAAATTTTGATCTTGAAAAATTCAGTTTTCAGTTGGACTGTTCTATCTTTCTTTCCATTTAATAAAAATAATTGAACTATACTTCATTTTAACTTTCATTATTGCAGTCAAAAAAATCTATTTAAATAGACTACCTATTATAAACTAAATATAACAACAAATTTTTCATTTCTCTGGCAGGTTTTTTATAACTTTGCATTGCCTGTTTCATGCTTTGTCTTAATAATCAATTAAGATCAAATAAAAATTTATTCAAATTTAAATATCTTGGTGACTTCAACATCTCATCTATTTCATTATTTTTATTGTTCTTTGCACGTTTTTTTTTTTCCACAAAATGAAAAGTAATGGCTGAACATGTTCCAACACAGAACTAATCAAAAAAAGTAAACATGGTCAAATGTAACTTCTACTTGCAGATCACACACAGACACATAGACACACAGACATGCAGGCACCAAACCTGGAAGTTAATGTCTTCTAAATCAATATGATTTTATACAAACCATTTTATACAAACCATGTTAATGGTTTTACATGTTATGTAAAACCATAAAATCAATATGATTTTATACAAACCATGTAAAACCATCTAGGTACTATTTTTAATACCTAGATTTTTCAAGAATTGTATGTCATGAAAGATATACACTGCAAGCACAAAATTTTTACATATGCAGGCATGTAACATAAATATTACTAAGAGTTACTCCCAAACTGAGATTATACTCTCATGCTTTATACTACTATTCTGCATAATTTCTTCCCCACCTTTGCACACAAGACAGTATAGATCACTTCTGCTCCGTAGTTCTTAAAAATACTGGCAAATTTAATTGAAATATAGGGAAAGATGGCTGACTAAATATGCCAGGACTCACCTATCCATAGGTAGTGTCTCTGTATCTATTTTTTATTAGACACAAGCTGTACCTATGTTAGCAAGTAATGTGAACCAGTGAGAGTGTTCTGTAGAATGAAGCAGCTGATGGAGAGGAATGATGCAGGCAATAAATGCACCTCAGGGTTTTTTGCTGCGAACAAAATCTCATCTGGTTCGGTGGACTAAGTGCCAATTCATGTAGTGCATCCTCTCAGCTTTTTTTATCCAGAAGTGATCTAGTTTGTACTCTCGAAGACCTCTCCTGATGTGCACAAAACTACAGTCATTCTGAATGATCAAGAGATTTGCCTCAAAAGTGCACTTTAAATCGTAATGAAAACACTCATGAAGATTTGCCACCTATCTGGTAACAATTCTGAAAGGTGGCTATGACTTCAGAATTTAAGAAGTATGATATCACTTTTTAATTTTGAAAGAATAAAAAAGAATTTTTTATGAAAGGTACCATTTATTTTTTTGACACAGCCCAAAATGGAAGTGGACTTTGCCTTATGTCTGCATTGTATCTTTAAGTAAAGATATAGAGCTCTCATTAGCTAGTTATAAAATTTGTGGTGGCATAAAGTGAAGTGAACTCGAATTTAACAGGTTAAAATGAAAATTTACTTTTAAATCCCTGAATCTGAAAAACACTTTTCAGAAAATATGTTTTTGTTATTAAATTCGGTCAAAATATGTGGGGTATTGGCAATATTTAGACAAATGTCATTATTAAATTTGTAGGCATTGTTTTAGGCTCATCTTGTTCTTTAGTGTGTAATATGAATGAACATTAAAACTATAAATGACTTTCAGGTTTTTTTAAGACATTGCCATGATAGAATATCAATGGCTTTGCAAAGCCCTTGAATAAATTTACCCATATTTATCTTTGTACTTTACTTTTTTTCCTGCAGTTTGAGTTACATTAATGGAAAGTAAAACTGGAGATAAACTACTGAAACAAATAATTTTTGCCTATTTATTTAACTCAGCATATGGACTGTCCATCACTAACAAACGACAGTAGACTTGCCACAAACAGACAGAATGAAAGAATCTTTGGTTTCTGCACTAGATATTGGGAAGAGGGATTTCACATGCCTTTTTCTTCTCAAAAAATACCATTTTGTATTTTCCCCAATAATACAAAATTATTTGTACAATGCATAAAATGTGATCAAATTCAGTACATATTTCTTATTATCTTGTATAGCTTATAGGAAAAGTAATGTCAATAGGCTAATTACTTATACCATTATTTTTTACAAGTTTTTAACTACTGATACTTGGAGATAATTAAAGAAAATGAGCAGCCTGTCAGAATTATATAATACACTGAGGAAGCCATTACTTCAGAATCAGTCTCTGGGGCTGGGCTCCCCAAAGAAACATGTTAACAATCTACTACACGGAACACAAGTGAAGACCCATAAAGCGCAATGCAGACAGACTGTTATGAGCACAATACTCCCTTGGTCGCCTGTTTTCTTGGTTGTTTTAATAATTTTGTCATCTAGTTTGATGATCCATGAGTAGATCCACAGTAGGCTCGTGAGGACTTGGCAGCACTGACCTTTAATCCCCTTCCCTCTTTCCCTTGAGCTTACTTTACCTTACTTTTTACCTTGCAGTTACAAATTTGACATTATTAATGTCAAGACTAGGAATGGACTTGGAAGATAACTATTTAATCTAAAGAGCACTGCAGTGCTGGATGTAGGGAAATTTAATCAGTAACCCTTTATTTCATTTCCAGGTAGGCAGATCTGCCCAGCTTTCTCTTACTGTGTGCTTTGGCAGAGACACAACTCCCTACTTATCAGTTCAGACCATATCAAACTTTAGACCAGTATTTGTACAAAAAAACCCTACATGTATCAAGAATTTAAAAAAAGCAGAAGGATGGACTTTCTAGTTTTTAAGGTTTCAGTTTCATTTGATAATTGCTCAGGCAAGTAATTCAGTCTTCCTGTGCTTCACCTCCCTACTTAGGGAAGGGAGCTGATACTTCCTTGCCTCACACAGAGTCACAGCAAGGATAGTCATTGAAAAGTTCAGATGCCTCAGTGATGAAGCCCATAAAAGCATTTCTTTGAATCACTCTAATTCATAGAAGGATAATAGTCAAAGAGGACATAACAAACCTTTTATTTGTGGGATCAATTAAAATTTGTTTAAAAAAAGTATTGTTCCCCAACAAAATAATAGGTCAGGCATTAATTTATTTTTTAATTGCTAATATATCTAATTCTGCTACCTTGGGTAATATAATATAATTCTTATAATTAATTACCCTGGATAATATAATCAATTTATGCTCTATTTGCTACCAGACTCATCTGGCAGAAGATTTAGCTTGTCGAAGAAGGAATGATCAAGTGCAGTTCAGAACCAAGCCTTACAATAGCTTTCAAATATGACGGTGCAATAAACATGTCAAAATGGTGAATAGAGTAAATAAAATAGGACATAAAAAGGAACCAAACCCAATTTTGTTTTCATCCAAATGAAAGAATGACTTATTTTTTGTTCTGTATTTTGTTATACAAAAAAAAGCTGCTCAAGTTATTGTTTCTAATATAAATCATCTACCTGTTACTGCCTTTTTTACTTCTGGGTAATATCAAATTAGTCTATTTGAATATAAATTACTCAAAACTTAAATATTTTACTTTTTAAAAATACCACAGCAATACATACTTTTACTGAAAAGAAATTTTCAGTTGTACTGGTCAGTTTTTCAAGTTTTCAGCATCTTTGTTGTGGTTCTTAATCTGCACAAATGCTATCTGCCAGAATTCATTAGGCTTATGCAGGAATCTCCTGATCCTGCAAACACTCATTGATTATTTTCTTGGACTCTACAACTGGCATCAATTAAACTAGAAGCAGTTACCTGCTGTTGGGCTGATACAGCTGGATTTGACAAGCAGGAGCTATTAACTGGCTTATATACAGTGCTGGAAAGTACTCTTGGTTTCTAGAAAATATATATACTACACTAATAAGGTCAATAAGACTTTTTTTCTTGGCTTTTTCCTCCACAGTTTATGCTTCAGTTCTCACAGAAAGAAAAAAAAACAAACAAAACATGGTTACAGCAATTAGACTGTCCTATCTCACTCTTTTATTATAATCCTTAATTCACAACAGCAACACTACATAAATATTTATAGGCTGATGGATTTTGACACAACTCTTGTTAGCTATCCCAATCTGCAACTTGACACAGTAAAGAAAATGTCTTTGGCTCCTGCATTATGAAACACTAAAAAACTGTACTGTCTTCAATGTAGTAATTCTACACTGACACCAAGGTACAAGAAAACACGAAAGGTTCAGAATCAGCTGTGATCAACAACTTACTCAGACATCATTCCTGAAAACCAATTCTATGAGAAAAATTTGAATAGAACAACCTCTGTTTAATGGCATAGAATCATCATCAGGGACTATGTTTTACAAACTGCCATAGTGACAGAGAAAAGGCTTTCCTAATTAAAACTCATTTATTAACATTATCCTCTAGGATATTAGAACAGAAAATTCTCACATCTTGTCTCACCTTAAGCTTCTTTAAAGGGCAACTTGAACTGAACACCAGAAAAGCATTTTTGAAGACTCAACCACTAAAGAAAAATCAAAGGGCTGGTATACACACTCCTGACAGGCCTAAATTCCTATTCAACCTGCACATAAAACATCTACTCTCCTTCAATGTATGTGGGATTCATTTTGTATATAAAGAGTAAATGCAAACATGTAGAGAACTTGGAAGGTTTTTAAGCTTGCATGACAAACAAGGAATTTTTCCACAGAAAATAAAAAAATCCTTTCATTTACTTTTTGATTTTCAGCTTACCAGGCAGTCAGGCTAACAAGATATGATCACAACTCTTATCCCCTTTAAGAGGTCATTTTATTTTCATGAAACAAATAGCAAAGTATAATTTAAATCACCTACTGCATTTTATAAGAATGCCATAAGATTTGCATAAGAGGATAAAAATATCCCAGGAAGAAGATATACAGGAATATTTGAATATTTGTGCTTTGTCTCTGTCTGTCTTTTGCAAGCATGTTTGAGTTTGTGTGCAAGTCCCACTGTGGTTCAAGGATTGTCACATTCGTGCTGCATGAGGAAGATGTGCTTGCCTGGGAGATTTTGGAACACCTGATCAAGTACCCTCACATTCCCAAGATGGCCTGAGCACAGACTGAGCTAGTTCCCTATCGCTTAGAGTCAGAGAGAAAAGCAGATCACAAACTGAGTGTGTGGACTCCATCCTCAGCGTAGTGGCGGTGTTTTGGGCTTAGGCCAGCTTCAGATAGGAGGGATCCTCTGAGGGACTTGTAGGATGCCTGAAGAGGCTCAGCTCTTTTTAAGGAAGATCCTCTGTCAGTGACACAGACTAGAAAACTAAATAAGCAGTCAGTGTGTAATGTCTGGTGGTATGAGATATTGAAAGGCATGAAGCTTTGCAGCAACATCCCAAGCCTTTTGCTAACCGGACATTTTTCTCAGCATTATGCTAGTGTAGTGACCTGCACTGCTGTTTTATATTTTTGGAATCTAATATTATTAGTAACATAGCCACATTGACAAAACAATTAGTAAATTGCTACATGAAGTACTGCAGATGTTTGAATTTTACATATAACTACAAATGTTTATATTCTTCACTAGGAGAAATGCTATTTAGTATAATGTATTTTACTATTTTCAACTGATTTCTTACTTGATGAAATTCCTTGCCCATTAAATTGTCCAAAGCACTTTCAACAAAGTTAAATGAATTGCTTTTGGGATCATGACTAATATAAACACTTATCATTATTTTACCCTTGGTGGAGGAGAGCATCTGTTGCTATGGTTGGTCCCCTAAGGATGATGTGCTGCACTGAATGCAAGTGACGTCCAACACAGAACTCTGTCTGTGGCATAGGTGAAGGTTAGAGAAAGCACAGTTCACCACATACGTTCCAAGCGTTCAGTAGTTTGTGCACACAGCAGCGCCTTTGGAAAACTGATTTTTCATTAATTTCTTCATTCTCTTCTCATATACAAGAAAAATTCTGTTATCTCCGCAGCAACTTGTGTGATAAAGCTACCCATTTTGGATTGATTCATTTTGTGAGGAATTACTTAATTTTCTTTTCTCTGAATGTGCCACCTGTTGGCTTCATTTGCTGTCCCACATCTTGAATTGATGGAGGAGGGAATCCTCCCCCTTTAGTCTCACCTCTATGTTCTAGACATTTTTGAGACCTATTATATCTCCTTCTCTTTGTTTCTTTTCCAGGATAAGGAAACTTGTCTTACTCAGTTATTACTCACTGAGGAGTCAGTCCAAAAGTACTGATTCACCTTTTATCCTTCTCTGTACTTTTCCCAGTTCTTTGGGACACATGTCCTCTTTGAGACTAGAAATAATTCCCACAGTGTGGAAGATACAGGCTCACCAGAAATTTAGATACAAAGCTGTATTAATGACATCTGTTTCCTTCTGCTGCTGCTAAGAATTTCGAACATCCCATTTGCTTTTTTTGGCACTCACCTCACGCTAAGCAAATGTGCATACAGCTATTATGAAACAAGATCTCATTTGAGAGAGATTATCAATTCCACAGAGCATAACAATTTATTAATAAAATTGCAATTATTCTCCCCCTCCCACAGTATGTATAGCTTTATATCAGGTTTCATGTCTCATTTTAGTCCTATTTCATCAGATCCTTTTCCATTCAGCCTTTGTCTTTAGTAACTCCAGTAGCTTAATTTGAAGAGCAAACACTCCCATGGATATTTTCACACTTTCTGAGATAATTTATGATGACATTAAACAACATAGGCCCCAACCTAAATCCTTACTGATATCAAATATAGCATCATAGCATTCATTCCAGAATGAAACATAGTAATGTTTTTTCAGCAGTCAGTTAAGTATTTTCCCAACAATAGGAGTGAATAATCCATCTGTTACTGAAAATCTATTTTTTTAGCAAGAAGTAGCAAGGTTTTAATGGCATTACAGTATCTGTCATTGATAACAGGATCAATAATAACTCTAACTTATATGTTCAGGGACTGACAGCCAAAATAAATACAATGCATACAAGGTAGTAATTTCTATAATTACAGCTGGTGCTAGAAGACAGGAGTTTTTTCAAAGTTTGCTTTGTGGTTTACAGATACTTTTTTCTCTTGTTGTAAATACAAAAATAACTACTGCTCACAGCTGTTTAGACAAAGCCTATTGTAATTATGTATTTATAAAACAAAACCTTCTCCAGAGGAAAATAAAATTTAAGCTAGTTACTAACAATTAAAAGTACATTAGTTTTTATTTTAGCATGCGCCAATCCTGGTGGACATTGTCTTCACTTATCAGTATGTCTTTCAGCTTTTCTGCACCCTTTTTCATTTTTTATGAGATCAGGCCCTGGTCTGGGTGGGGGAGGGACATGTCACCCAGTACTGTGGACATAATCAACTTTCTCCTTGGTCACCCTCTCCTGCCTATAGAGCACATGTATCACTGCTGTGCAGAGGACATAGAACACACGCATCTGGTACCACAGTGAACTACACCAAGGAACTTATCAGTTTAAAAAAAAACCTCTGTGGTTACTGGAAAAAAAGGCACTTTTACAACAGATTGTTTTTGTGCTTTAGATCATCTTCAATCCGTCAAAACAGCATCATCAGTCTGTAAATGCCTCTAGAAGGTTATTTTATCATTTGGGGGTTTATAATCTCTGATTAGATTGACTAAATGATCATGAGCAAGTGACAAGAGAGAAAACCATGCAATAGTATTCCTATTACAAAATTATTTTCCACTTCTGGGGCATCTAAATAATATTTGGCTATCTTTATGCATTACTATTATTTCCCCAGTTTTAGTCTTGTCACATTCTATTTTTCTTTGTTAAGACCTTTTTTGACTTTTCATGTTGAGTTTTCTGCATTTTTTTCCTCAGGTAGAGAAATAGGTAACCTACTCTGTTTTATGAACTAATTATTATGAAGTAAAGACAAGGTTCATTTATGAAAAACAGTTCATTTCACCAACAAGTGGAAAATACAAGCAAGGGTTTGGGTGCACAAGGTCTACGTGAAACTGGAAGAGAAGCTGTGGAGTTCAAAGCTATTATTAACTGGGTTCATTCACCAGAATTTAACAGGATATGTAACAGATCATGTGCAAGAATTAAAGTGATTGTAACTTTTGCAGCAGAGTGGAGTACATGTCAGATAGAGGGAGACAGAAAGAAGGATTAGGGGATGGTTATCTCTAGAGGGAGAGGGGAGACAGGTAATTTAGAACCTGTGGGACGTGAAGTGTTTCTGAGAGAGAGGGAAATGGTCATTGCCATAAAACCAATCCGTTGCTTTCTATGTTAGATAACAGAAATTGTGGTTTGATAAATCACTTTCAGAAGAACAGGGGGTTTTTGCACTTTAGGACATCTCCTATGAAAACACTTTCAAGGCCCTGACTCACAAACCATGCTATGTTATGGCAGCACTTGATGAAGCTGCCAATCCCAACCATTTCTGTTTATGACTTGCATGAAAGGATATTAACTGCAGGGAATGAGGATGAGATAACCTAACTCATTAGCTTCTCCTATAAATTGGTGCTGGAAACCTAATTGGAATTTTTTCTTCCTTTTTCTTGTCTATGATGCTTCATTAATAATTGACTGATTGATTCTAGTTGTTATTTTGTGTGTGTGTGTGTTGTTTGAGGATATTTATAATTTTGTTTCAAAAAAATGATTAAAGTTTTAATTTTTTGAAATTCTATTTTACACTCATACATTAGTTTTGAATTTCAGTGGTGATTTTTCATGCTATGTTGTCATATATTAGTAAATAATTATTTGCATTTTATTGAAGCAATTTTAATCACAGAATATTCTGAGTTCAAAGGGGCCCAAAAGAATCATTGAGTGCTTCCCCTGCACCAAACAGCCCCAAAAGTCACACCATGTACCTGAGAGCATTGTCCAATATTTCTTGAACTCTGTCAGGCTTGATGCTGTGACCACTTCTCTAGGGAGCCTGTTCCAGTGCCCAAACACCCGCCAGGTGAAGAACCTTTCCCCAATATCCAACCTAAACTTCCCCTGACACAACTCCAAGCCATTCCCTCAGGTCTTGTCCCTGGCCACTACAGAGAAGAGATCAGTGTCTGCCTCTCCTCTTCCACTCATGAGGAAGGTGTAACTGCAGTGAGGTCTCCCTTCAGTCTCCTCCAGGCTGAATAGACCAAATGAGCTCAGCTGCTCCTCATATCCCTCAAGGCATTCACCATCTTTGTTGCCCTCCTTTGGATGCAGTCTAATACTTTATTGTCTTTCTTATATTTTGTAACCCAAAACTGCCCTCAGCACTGGAGGTGAGGCTGCCCCAGTGCAGAGCAGAGCAGGACAATCCCCTCCCTTGCCCAGCTGGCAATGCTGTGCCTGATGCACCCCAGGACACACTTGGCCCTCCTGGCTGCCAGGGCATTGCTGGCTCAGATTCATCTTGCCATTGACCAGGACCACCAGGGCCCTTTCCACAGCACTGCTTTCCAGTCTAAACTGTAAAAATATCCAAATTATATAAATATTCACATTTTAGCAACTTTTTAAGCAGAATTATGAATTATTCATATTTCTGAAACTTGGTGTTTTAAATCTCTTTCCAGTTACTGTTTCAATACCAAATCTACATTCCTCTACAAAAGGCAAAAGAAACAAAAAAAGTCCATTTCAAAAAAGCAATCCATCTCGCAGATATGAAATCCTGAGCTTTAATCTAATCTTCTGTCACTTAGCAATGCTTTATTATTTCTGGGTTTTTTTCATTTTCCTGCTGAGAATTTATACTTTTGTGGCATGTTTAAGTGAGGCATTATGCTATCGCCTTTTTTTTAACGTGTTGAATGTTGCAGCAACCATAACTTTTATTCATTTCTGAACCTTCTTGTTATTTTGGTTTACACATTGTTTCCCAGATACAGGAATAGCTACAGGTATTTAATACTTTCCCATATTTTGCTCACTGACAAATAAAATTTAATTTCTTACTTGGCATTCTGGTGCTCTTCCAGAAAGGAGATCTCATGATGCCAGCTGAATTTTAATTGATGGTCTAATGTTTCACTAGTTATAAATTCAGCTTGCACTGCTGACATACAGAATACATGTCCCTGTCTGATCTGACTATCAATAACACTATGTCCAAGTCTACCAGGTGAATCAGAAATTCTCAGCCAAACTCAAGATTTAGATTAAATTAATTTAAAATCTTCAGAGTTTCTTGGTTTAAAAGAGGAGACTATGTTTTTGTCTGTTCTCCTTGAGTCCTTCAAAGAATTTATATTTTTAAACCATCCTTTCACATATCTCCCTGTTTATATAAACCTCCTGCCCACACGAAGCCATTTATGCAGAAGCATTCCAAATAAAACTACAACAGGTATAAGATTTGTCTTTAGCAGTTCAATTTCCACAGGCTCATTTGTATTTCTTCATCTGTGTTGGCAACATAAACTTCATACACACGTGAGCACCATTAGCACCATGCACTCAGCTGTGTTCAGAGCTCTTGTGAGAACCAGTTGTTCATTCTAACAGGACTATCTCCACAGGCTCTCCATCTCCTACAGTGAGCACTGAACTCTTGCATAATACAGCCTGCTAAATTTTAGAGTTTGAAATATTCCAGTCTGTGACCTCCTTAGCTGTTCAGAACAATAACCTCAACCTTTTACATTCTCTAAAATGTGGGTGACAGCTCAAGAAGTCGATCCTTCCTTTTTGTTTTGATCTCTCTTTGTCCTGAGCTCACTCTTCCTCCTCTCTCACGCAATCAGTGAAAACAGTTCTTTTTTTACAGCACCAAATACCTCATATAATTTTCACTGATGCGAGGACCACGGGCAAGCGGTCTTACTAGTACTATGCTCCTAATTTTCCTGCTGTGAGCTACCTAAGCAAATCAATAAATGAAGTGAAGCCACTAGATCAACAAGAAACACTCTGTTGCAAGTTGTTCGTCTCTGCCACCTGTCTTTATACACCTTGTAAAAAGGTAAGCTTTCAGGAGTAAACATTAAATGTAAGTCTGACTTGCTCATGAGGGTTTTGTGTTTCCATGGTCCCATTTCCTTCTCACACTTTCACGTGCAGCTGTCAAAATTACTTTGTGTCTCACAGACTCTATGCAATATACAGGATGCAAAGCTTTTAAAGTCATCATTTTTTTCACCAGACAGACATAAGTGGGAGAGACAAAGGTCTCAGCTCAGCAGAGCAAAGTAAAAAATCCAGAGTTCTAATACCTGTTCTGATTCCTCTTCCACCTTTTTTACCATTTCATTTCCCCTCATCAATTTCCTTATCTGTAATAATTTGTTACTGCTTTTACTTGATAATGTGCAAGGCATAAACTCAGTAAGCCGATTTAGTAAGCCAGGTTAATGTAATCATGCCTGATTGTAGTTTAAATTATTATCTAAAGACCACCAAGGCCCAACAAGATTTCACTCTGATGTCAGCAGACAGAGGTGAGTATATGTTTGGTGTACTGAACAAGCTCATTCTTAAACATAGCATAGCTTTCATATTAAAATCATTCAGAAATGAGTAACTGTGATGTGCTGCATCATGGGAGTCAATTAATACATTACTAGAAGCAGTCCCTGAAACAATTTTCATCTCCTTGATGATGACACTGTGCAAATGTCTAATGGAAATAATACTCATCTATGTCTAATATTGCTACTTCAGTTGTGGGAATAGAATCTGATAAGTTACCAAACCCTTTTGAAAACTTTAAATGAAATATTATTGTGATCATCTTACTAGAAATCTAGTAGAAATATAATTAAAAAATATAAGTTTAATCATGGTACAGTTATGAACTGTAGACAAGCTTTTTTTTTTCTTCAAAGGCCAGTAGCTTTCACATTCACTGCACGCATTTCTTTTCCTTAAATTTTATTTTTCCTTTCAAGTTAACTCAGTGCTTATGAATAATGCCAAAATGATAGCCACTGCACTGTAAAATTGTTTGTCTGAACAGATTCAAAACAAGCAGTGTAAAATTTCCTTTACAGGCTGCCCTGTCATCCAGACACTCACCCAAGAGGGAAAATAACTCAAAAAGGAGAGTGTGTATTCAGAAGTACATGTTGATTTAAGTCTGATGAAAGGTGGTCAACATTAATTTGATTATATTAAAAACTATCCACTATAACTGCATAAATGAATTCTATACTCATATTTCAGATGCAGGGGATAAATTATTAGGTTTCAAAACAGCAGTCTGTTCTGGGCACAGATATAGAGCTCTGCTTCCTCCAAATCAGCACTCTTTCTGCCTTGATATATGGGCAAACCTTTGAAGATGATGAGGCTTTCTCAGGACTGAGTCAGATCAAAAATACCATATTGTTACACAATCCTATACTGCCATAAAGCACTTGTGAGTATTAAATTTTTCAGCGTCTTTTTCTTAACAAAAAATATCTGTAGTGGTTTGTATGTGAGCATGCATTAATGTAACAGAGGTTTACAGAACAAACTTATAAAACATAGGTTTATTCATTGGCAAAAAAATATCTGGAAAGCTGAGGTTCTGTGACTTTTTGGGATTTTTTTTTGCACACTGGAAAACAGAAGTGAAATGGCCATTACACTGAAGAGGACTTTGCAATATCCTCCTATGAACCCAGTCTGCATCCAGAACAAGCTACTATATACCTGTCTCTGAAAACTTAAGGACAGACAGCAAAAATTCTTACTAAAAGTGACTGTGCAGGTGTACAACACAAGAAAGATGCAATGCATTTACACACTAGGAATGCAAAGATGCATATAAAGGGAAGCATGCCACATGCAGTGCAACTAAAACCTTTTCTGGTATTCTCTTGACCAGGAAGAACTAATGCTGCTCTTGTCTACTTTTTTCTCTTAAACTTCCAGTACATTTTGCTTCCTGTGCACAACAGAGTTGATCACAGGAATGAAGAAAGGTTACAGACATATCTGTATTGTTCTGGTGGGCTGCACCTGCTTCAGCTATCCTTGCATAAGGACAATTAAAACTGCTACCTTGTTTGTGGTTATAAACTGTGCTGGGATTTGCTCACACTTGAGGACCTGATACTCTGATGAATTCTGTCACCATTCACTGAGATCTGAGCTTTTGCACAAAGAAAAAGAGTAATGAACTTTTCTGTTTTCATCTACACCTGCCTGGCCTTCTGGAGCTTCACAGTACCAGGAAAACAAGTAAAGTACTGCAAAGTAAATGAGCAAGCCTTGTTTTACTCCCAGCACCCTGTCCATTTTCATGGGTCGCATGGTAACACCCTACTCTAATTTTGCTTTTTAGAATGGATCTGCTTAATGATCAAAGGAGCAAAGAGGGTTATATTCTG
Source organism: Entomyzon cyanotis (assembly GCA_024500445.1). Taxonomy (NCBI): domain Eukaryota; kingdom Metazoa; phylum Chordata; class Aves; order Passeriformes; family Meliphagidae; genus Entomyzon; species Entomyzon cyanotis. Next base: position 61,430,572 of record JAKEPQ010001005.1, read on the forward strand.
TTTAGCAATCTGATGGATTTTTATTCTTCTTCCAGATTACACAAGCAGGTTTCCAATTTTAATATTCAGGTTACATGCTTTTAATGTGTAAGCTTCAAGCATTATTTCAAAATCACCACCTGTAAGCTTGAGTAATCTCTAGCAGTTTCTAAAATATATTTTGATTTGCAATCTGACATTTCTTGAGACATTTGTCTAAAAACAGACATGAAAGACATTATGTGCATTGGCTGATAACAGAAGCCATTATTACTGTAAATCTATGTTCTTTTGCAGATGGTTTGCAAAATTAGCTAGTCTTTCTTAACTGTTTAGTGAAATTGTCAGCTGACTTAATAGATACATTAAACTCCTATTTATAAATTATTGTGACATTATTGGAGCAGTAGTTTTATAATAAGTAATATAAATTGCACAGGTGTCCCGATATCATGTCTGGAAGAAGATAAAACCCCTGTGATTTCAGGTTACATGAAATATCCTGCACTTTATCGTACACTTATTACTACTGTAAAATATAGAACAGTAACGTTATAAAAAAATTAAATTGAAAATATATGCTTTTGGAATAAACCTTTAATTACAGTGAATAATTTAGTTCTGCAGATTTAGTTCTGCAATCAATCAATAACACAATTGCATTTAACACCTTAAAAATTTTATGTGATTTTAAAAAATTGTGTAAGATCTAAAGATATTGATTAGCCACTGGTGAGTATATTTTGGTATGTTGACAATGGTTTGAATTTATATGAAACTTGGCTTTTGCTATCTGTATTTAAAAGCACAATTTCTCTAAGGGACTTCTCTCTTTCAGTGTAATACCTTCTTTGAGAGCTTTGTTTGTGTTGTGTTTTTGTAAGAGGGTCAGCAAAGATGACATACGAAAACTTGTAGGATTTGTTGGGTTTTTTTTCAGATATATTGAACCAAATGAATAATAAATATAAAAGTTATGATAAACATCAAAATAAACATTGCTGCATAAAGTTAACATCTAATTGCTCTATTCTAGAAGCAGGTGTTTCGATGTAAAAAAAGGGGGTTGACTTTTTGACGTTCCTCATACTTTAAAAGTGTCTTTCCTACAATTTGTAAAGGTTAAAAAAGTCTTAAGAAGTAAAAATATGCCTGATAAATTTGTGATGTGTTAGTCTTAATGAATAATCCCATTAGTTCTAAAGTTGCTCATAAACTTAAAGTCAGTGGAGCACAAACAGGATGAAGGAAGAAGCTGATCTCTCAGTGCATTGATACTAGTCCATTTTGTGAAAAATTAAATTTTTTTTGGCTGTCTATAACTGATCCTAAATGACTACCAGGAAAAACTTACATAAAGGCATAGAGACTAAAGAAAATATGGTGGTGCAGCAGTAGCATCTCTGTCTTTTGATGTTGAAAGCATAGCATTTACGCTGCCTGTGCTGCAGCATCAAATGTGATGAGTCCTTGTTGGCATCTTCAGTGAGATGCCAGAAAAAAGGTATGGGATAGAGAAAGTGTAATTTGTATCAACTGGATATCACAAATATGCAATTTTTTATTATGTGGTTCCCCGTTTCTTCAGACTGTAAGACAAGCTCTTTACATTACCTTTGTGATACAAATCCATTGTTTGCAAATTGCTTTGACCAATATATTTTAGTGCTTAACACAAATGCCTACATGTGTAATATCCAGTTACATTTTTGGCTGCTTTGCTAAATATTTTAGGGTTTTATTTATGCATCCTCAGAATAGTTTCCTGGAAGGGTAGGAGGAAAAATTAATTTGCTGTTAATTTTATTTATATTTAAGAGGGAAAAAAAAACCCAAACATTTTCCCAGCTTGTACATTTAAAAAAAAAAAAAAGGTACAAAATGGTATTAAAGTAAAAACTGAAGCACAATGACTCACTTTTATGGTAGGTGAATTTGAAACCTTGGTGTCAAGGGAAGTGACATTTGGGGGCTCAGGAAACAAATCCCTGAATTCTTATTTTCATTGAGTAAAGTCCTTTACTTAAACTGAAAATTAAACACAGCAATCAATTATATATGCTGCTAAGATTTTTTTCAGGTGTCCTTTTCAGCTTTCCTATCTGAAAACCCTATTATTTAAATTTACCACCCCCACACCCCTCAAACAATGTTCTATCAATTACTTATGCCCTGTTAGAGAAGAGTGGTCATATAATGAGAGGGAATTGCAAAAATTCTCTGCATGTATGATTGTACAAGTCTGCACAGAGCATAAAAGCTATAATGCAAGAGTTTGAATCATGAATCAATAAAACATATTAGAAATACTTGAAAACAATCTGAACAATCAGAAATAAAAGTAAATTGTTCTGAGACACAAGACAACAGACCATAAAAAAGGGGTCTTCATTAGCTGAAAATTGATTTGGAATAACCATATCAATCACAGAAATGACTGAAGTCTGGGCTACAGATTTAAGATTTAAATCTTATCTCTTGATATCAGACCAATATTTGTTGCTAAAAATCAAATATGCTTTTACAGTAAATTCAGTTAGTTGTGAAACACAGATTTTTCTCAGAACTCTCTGTTTTTGCTCGTATGCTTGTTTTTGTTGTGGTTTTTAATTCCAAAACCAAGAATGGGAAAATAAGATAAATATACAAAGATAGAAAGTATGAAGTGACTATAGAAAGACTGGATGGTAAAAGTAATGAGCAAAGGGAACCACTGCCAGTTGAAGATTTGCTCCACCAGAAACAGGTACACATTTATAATACATTTTAATATTTGTCTATATAATTCAATTTTTTTAAGAAGTAATAAAAAATTACCTTTCCCACATACTGAGGTTCAGAGCCCATGTACTCCTCCAGCACAAAAAATTGATTCCACACCCAGCCTCGTTTGACTCGCTGGGCAGATGACCTCCTCCCTGGCACTGGGACAACATTTTCTCTTGGCTGTGCATCTAAAATCTCTTGTGGTTGTGAATGCAGTGGCATTAGAAGACCTCCATCAAACAGGACCCAGAGAAGCAGGGATAAGCAGTTCCTTGTAAGCATTGGCAATGGCTTCACTACCGCAAGTAATAAAAACTCCAGCACTTAATGCAGAGCAGAGGAATCCAGGTTTGAGGTGTCTGTGGCCTTCACCACTTAGCTTCTGATTTTATTGCAGAAATGCTAATGCAGGCATTAATCCTTCTGATGACAAGGTATTTGCCGCAATAAATTCCATCTAAAGGGACCTATAAAAGAGATTTACATGCAACATCAAATTACATAGGATTACACTGAGGCGTTCATCAAAATTCTCACACCTACTTAGTTTCTAGAGACAGAGAAAAAGATTAGGAATCACAGTTTAAAAGAAATTTCTATTTTCATTGTAGCACTGAGCTGCTTTAGAACATTGTACAGTTATTACAGGAATATCTCATTCTTGCTCGGAATTACCTTTAGTCTGTCTAAAAGCATTACCTTTGTGTCTTTCTGAGAGAGGCTTGTAGCCTTTGCTTTAGGGTCAGTTATCAAACAAAACTGTTTCCCATTTGTGATATCAAAAATGTTTACTCCATATTTACAAACAAAATACCAGAGATCAGCAAACCTACTCTTCCACCCTACTGTCCAGAGCAGGACTCCTGTGCTCACTTTCTCTGCTAGAAAAGCCTCATGAAGTCTTCTCTGCAGTATGCTGCTCGTCAAGTATAAAAAATAACTGTCTGTAAGACTTAAGATAGATGCATTTTACATTTTAAAAACAAAAATACAATTGATAGCACTATGGAATTCACCACTTTGTTAGGGCCATATTGTGTCATTGATTTTTAAGCATAGGTTTCTAGGAAATCAATAGAGTTCTGCTTAAAAATCAATGACATGATACGGACCTCAAAAAAGAAGAATAATAAAGTACTTAACCATATATATTTTTCATTTTCAAATACTGCCAAAGGTTATATTTTCCTTATGAATAATATTATTACTATCCATAACAATATATAACATAGATTTTCCTATTTCTTAGGTACATGCTGAAGTATTTAAATAGAAAGGATTTATAACCAGGAACCTGGAAAATTTCACAAGTCTTACAGAAGTAAAAAAACCACCCTAGAAGAATAATTGCACTTCCTATGCTAAATTTAGGGCAAGATTTTCTGTTCTGATTTGAAAGGCTACGTTTTAGCTCTTAATAAAGAAGAAAGCCAAAAACCTGGTGAAAGGTATCTAGTGCAAGTGAGTGTTTTAATTCTATCTTCAGAAAGGATAAAAGATGAGGAAAGAACTCCCATCTTGTCAGAATCCTTTAAATAAAAGTTTTTCTAAGTTATATTCAAGACATTTCAATGTTTTCCATCTACAGCAAAATATTCTTTTGTGCAATGGGTACAAACTTCTTACTTGTACCATCATTTGTAGTCTATGGATTTTATTCCAGCAAAGAAACTTTAAGACAGGACCCAACCACAATAGAGGTCTGTACTCAATATTAATATATTTGGTATGTATTTATTTTTTATTTAACAGTTCCCATGTGGTTTTCTGCTGCTCTTTTCAGTGCATTCAATGGTATATAACATCACAGTCAGACTATGTTGATCCATAATTCAGTTCCAAGATATCCAAACTTTTGTGCCTCTCTCGATCCATGGTTGCAGAGTGCATGCCTTGTTTTTATGGCAAAATCATAATAATAATGAAACACAGCAAAAAATAAAACCAAACAACTCAACATATCCTTTTGAATTGCCCAGACACAGATGGGAGGTGGAAACAAATATAAAAAAGGCGTGGGATAATCTGCACTGCTTCAGAGATGCCAAAATCCTGTAGTAGTCAATTTAATTGCTATACCACTTCTCTTTGCTGAGAAGACTCTGCACATTACAGTTCTCCCAGCAGAGCTCTGCCTCTGGCCATGTCCATCAGTCAGGGAGCTTTTAAAATGTTATACAGCACCAAAAGTAATGCAAAGAGATTGAAAGACTTCAAAGAAAGGAGAGCAATTCCCCTTGGCTGGAAGGTTAGTAACCAAGTGCAAGACACAGAGCACTTTAATGCCTTCCCTGTTGCTCTCCCAGACAGCATCCCAGAATGCCTGCTGCACAGTGAGAAAAGAGCAATGCCAATGCTTGCTTTATTTCCTACAGCTTCAAAAAGCTGATGAATGGGAGGGTCAGAGAAAAATGGGAGGCTAATGGATGTCACAGTACAGGATTGCAACACAGATGCCCTCATCAGCTGCAAAAGAGTTCAACATGAAGAATTTCTTACTTTTTTTTCTTTTAATTTAAAGGTCAGCAAGGCAAATAATTGAGAATGTCATGCTTTGGCACTTGAAAGGATAACTCCAACTTGCTCTTCTCTAACACTTGTGCCATAGGAAACTGAGGCAGAAGATTCTCCCCCAGCTGCTTCTTCTTCCTCCTAACTTCATTGCTGGCTTTGGAGGATATCTGGTCTGATAGAATATATTTTTCAGCACCATTGGAATATGTACAGTAATTCAAAGGCTAATATTTCTTTTAGTCTGTGCTTTGCATTTTCTTTTTAAGGTATGGATTTCAAAACCTGTCTTTTATATTGACAAATACTCATTAGTCCCTTATGTACCTCTGACCAGAAAACTATTAAGACAACTACTAAGACAAGGATTTAGAAATCCAACCAGAACAATTAACCATATGAAAGATGTTATATTTCCTAAATTTTTAGGGTATTATTTCCTGTGATGCTCATAAAGAAATACTTATCTAGTGGGAGTTGTCTGCAGACATGCACCCTCAATGCACCTCTTTCCTATATATTATGAAAGTACAAATTTTTCTTAGATCTTGGGGTTTTTTTCAATATTAGTTGTTGCTATTCATTTTTCAGACTATCATGTATGGATTTAAGTACCATTATGCATGACCTAATTAACCCATAGAGCTACAGAGGAAGACCCTGTATGAACTTAGCCCCACACATGCTTTCAAACACTGAGATCACATTTATTCATTTCCTCAGTCTGATAAAATGAAATGACCCAGCAGCAAGCATGGACAGTCTGTTAATACCTGATTATTAAGAAATCTTGATCACATTTACTGTGTTCCCCAAGCTGGAGGCTTAGAAGCTCAAGAAATGCAAATGATGAATAAAATATCATTACTAAAATTATTTATTGAGAATAACAAAATACGGTTGAAATGGTGTTGTTGCATAAATTTTATTCTGACCTGGACTATACTGCCATTAATCTAAACAGCCTGAACAAAGGAATGCTTTCAAAATACAAAACTGATGCATGCCCTTGCTGCTGCAACAACCCTTAATCAAGGGGAATCATGGTACTGCAGATACAGATCACCTCACCAAGCTTCGAAAAGGTTACCCCTTGTAGAGAGGACAGCCACAGATCCTCTGCAATCCCTAGTATGCACATAAGGCCTCATGCAGAGAAGTAATTGAAAAGAAACTCTAAATTATTTTTGATCTTGTCATGGTTTAATCCCAGCCAGCAACTCATCCCCATCCAGCTGCCCACTCACTCACTTCCAATTGGGATGAGGCAGAGAATCAAAAGGATGAAAGTGAGAAAACTCATGGGTTGAGATAAAGACAGTTTAACAGATAAAGCAAAAGCTGTAAATGCAAGGAAAGGGAAACAAGAAGTTCATTTACTCCTTTAACGTTGGCAGGCAGAGGTTCAGTCATCCTCAGGAAAGCAGAGCTCCATAATGCATAGTGGTGACTTAGGAAGACAAATGCCATCACTCCAAACGTTCCAACTGTCCTTCTCCTCCTCTGCCCCCACCTCTATATGCTGACCATGGTGCCATATGGTCTGGAATATCCCTTTGGTCAGCTTGGCTCAGCTGTCCTGGCTGTTTCCCCTCCCAACTTGTGCACCCCCAGCCTCCTCACTGCAAAGGTGGGGTGAGGCACGGAAAAGACCTTGACTGCATAAGCACTGCTCAGCAATAGCTAAAATATCCCCATGTTATCTTTACTCTTCTCAGGACAAATTTAGAGCACAGCACCATACTGGCTATGACAAAAAAAAGTAATGCTATTCCAGCCAAAACCAGTGCAGATCTGTAAGGTGTATCTACATGGATCAGACCACAGATGCACTACTGTCACATGCAGACAAGCAGGAAACACTAAAGCTCCATGATGCCCTCAAAACTGTCATTAGTCCAGCAAGGCTGGTAATTGCACCTCCATGAATGGAGGCAAATTGCTTGCTGACAAAGTATCCATTATGCAATGACGGTAGGAACATTTGTGCAGCCACCTTAACCATAAATCTATCAGCATAGAAAATGCTTTTGCTTATGTGAAATAAGAGCTAATGTAGAGCAGCCACCTTCCTTATCCATAAAGAGGTTTGAAAAATCTAGTCGATATTGTAAAATGGTAGATCATGCCAGAAGAAAAGTCAGATAAGATCTCTAGCTATGAATATGCTGTAATAGCTGAACATGTAAACTTGCTTCTCTGCAATATCTTGAAATGAGAAAATAAAACAACAGGAAAATGAATCTATGTTTTTGCTACCTATTAAAATTAACTGCTGAAGCATTTGAGATTATATATATTCTGGTTAAAGAATAGGTGAAAGGGTATGGTAAATCTTTCTCTGAAATTAGGCAAATCAGTTAGGTGGATGTCCTCAAAGGATGTATTTAAAGAAATGCCATTTGATTAGACTCTAAATGACTATATCTCTTTGTGAGTTTGACTTTCTTGAGCTTCATAACCTACATAGATATTTTGCAAATAAAAGTAATTCTTCCCTTTTTCCACCTGGACTTTTTTAGTTAGGGTAGGAACTACTTGAGAATATCAAAAGGTGGGTTAGGAGGGAGATTGCAAGTAAGCAGATTACAAGCCTGAAACTACCAAGGAGTTTAATTCTCAGTCTGTCCATCCTACAAGTTAGAATACTTTCAACAGATTGAGCAGGTCCCACCTCTGCAGATACAGCAACTTGGCAAGGATAACATCTGGAATCCATGCCAGGTAACTGTCATAGGGAAAAAAAAAATCAGTGTTTCTACCTGCTGGAGTCTTAACATGATCCAAACCAGTTACTCTATATCTCCCTTTGTGTAAGATTCAATAAGCTGTGTAAATTGTCCTAGTTTAGCATCTGTCAGCAACCAAGGACCACACAGCTGCTCACTCACTCCCTCAGCCAGGAGGATGGGGCCAAGAGAATTAGAAGAATAAAAGTGAGAAAACCTGTGTGTTCAGATAAGGAAAGCTTAATAATTGAAACATTATTATAATCATAGTAATAATAATATTACAATTAAAAGTAATATAACTGATTGAGAGAAAAAAACCTCAAGAAATACAAGTGATGCAAATGAAAATAATTGCTCACCATCAGTGAATCAATATCCAGCCAGCCCACAAGCTGCAGCTCCACAGCCAACTTTCCCTCTAATTTATTGCTGTGCATGGCTCTGTATGTTATAGAACATTTCTTTGGTCAGTTGGGATCAGCTGTCCTGGCTGTGTCCCCTCCCAGACTCTTGTCCATCCCCACCTTTGTGCTGGTGGGGTGATGTGAGAAGCAGAAAAGGCCTTGACTCTGTCTAAGCATGGTTCAGTGATAAATAAAATATCCCTGTGTTATCAATGCTGTTTCCAGCACAAATCAAAAAACACAGCCCCGTACCAGCAACTATGAAGAGAACTAACTCTGTCCCAGCCAAAACCAGTACAGAAGCCTAGGGTGGCTCTCTGGCTGTTTAGCTTGAATCCTCACAAAGTTGAAAATCTGAATCTGAATTCCACTATTTCAGAGGTTATTTATATGAAGTTGCTGATGAAGGTGGGAACAGAAGCCAAATCCCGTGAGCCAAACCCAAATATTCTGTAGATTAGTGATGAGAGCATTCTGATTGAATGTGAAAAATATATGTAGAAAATATACAAATGGAAGCTGAATCTTGGTATTTCTGGAAGACGTAAGTCATCATAAGGATGAGAACCTTACTCTGCTAACTACTAAACAACAAGAAGATGATGCATTTCTCCTGCAATAAGGAGACTTTAGTACTCTTTTTGTTAAATTCTATTACAAAAGCCTACAAATTCTCCTATTTCATGTCAAATATTTTGTTTGTTATTAAGTATATTATTCAACTTGGCAAGAATAATATCAGTTTTATTAAGGCTATGATTTTTGGATTTGACTGCCAGAGCCACTTCCTCTATTCAATTGTTCTGTGCAGAGTTTTATTTTCTATACTAGTTAAGAGATCAATTCTAATGTTAGTAGTGACTACAGAGTGATGCCAGTTATGAATCTGGACTACTCTATTGAGTTTTTACTGGCATAAAACCAAAGTGAGACGAGAATGATGTCTCCCACCTTTGAGTTCGATTGCCCTTGTAAGCACATTCATAGGAAGGTTGCCACAAAGATGTATTACAGCACAAAAAACATGTGATATACTCTATCAATACTCAGGAAACATATTTATGAAGTGCCTAACATTGGAGAGGAGTCTAATTATGTCTGGCATTTTTAAGCCTTGCAATAATAAAAGTATTATAGCTTCACAGATACGCTTTAATAATTGGCTTTCTAGCATACAGAAAAGTGATGACTTTAGGGGGTTTGGTAACATAACAAAATCAAATGCTACATACTTCCAAAAATGGTGTAGCTCTACAATGCTGAGGCTTACATAAAAACTAATGAAGAAGAGCAATGTGAAAAATATTCTGAGTCCAAAATAATAAACTGGTTCTGTATGAAACTATTTATACATATTGTGTCAGTTTTGTCATCATTAGCAATACTTACAGGAGATCATTTATGACTGAGCCATCATCCTCTACCTGGGAAATTATCATTTCTAATCCATAAAAATGCATAAGAATATCAGGGAAATAATTCTTGAAAAAAAATTTAAAAAAAAGGACTGAAGCTTTCATTATAAAATGCAAATACATCAGTAAATGCACAAGTCTCCATGGTTCATTGAACTCTTGAAAGCTAACTCAGGTATAATGAAATTTCACCCCACTTTAATAATTAATGTTTATTTTGCTGAGATTCAAATCCAGGCCAGTACTACTCCGTAAATACATAATGCAGCCCTACAGTTTAATCATCAGTTTAAAGAAAGAAACAAACTGTTTCAGAATAGAATGAAGTTTACTTTTCAAAGATGGTCAGATGATGAACTAGTATCATCAATTTCGTTTTTATTCTGTCTTATGTCATGTTTCTCTCAAAAAAGTCCTATGGTGAATCCATACTGACTTTGTCAATGATCTAGAATCTTTATTTTTGGTAAATTACAAACATTTTCATTTCTGCTAGGAATCTGTCAATATCAATGCTAAAGCATGGACAATCAGGAAACAATCCTTCCTTCTACTGTCCTTCTGTGCTTTTTGAATAAATATATGAGATGAGGGAAAGGAGAGAAAGGCAAATAAATCAAAACATTTCAGCACATTAACAATACCGGTAAAGGAAGAATTGACAAACCTGAGGCTGTGGCTCAAATATATTTATAATTTTGTATGTAATACTAGATATCAAAATGAATGAAAGCACATTTTAATGTGCTCTGTAACATTATTTTCTTATTCCTTAGGATATTTCTGTTTTTCTGAACCTGTAAAGAATTCTATCAAGTACTTCACATTGCAAACATATTTTACTTAAGATCTCCTTATTAAAAGATTTTTTTACCATGGGTCAAAACCTCATTATTAGAAATCTGAAACAATTTATTATAGTTTCTTGCGTTAGAAGGACTCTAAAAATATGCTAAATTACAAAACTAACTCAAAGATAGATATTTTGAAGTGAGTTCAAATGTCTGTGAGCAGACATTTGTTTGTGTATTATATATATAATGGTGCAATTATTGCTTAACATAAACTTGATGTATAACCTTAGGCACTTTAAAATATGGGTCTCCTATTGCCAATTATTGAAACTTCTATAAAGTAGATTTAATTATCTCTGTCTCCGTCAACACAGTATTAAAAAGTATTTTATCCCCAATATTCCTTTCCATAGTAGATTATGGAAATCTATAGTACAACTTTTAGATTTTCCATCTTCTGAAAGTTAATAGATTTGTTCTAACAACACTTAATCATGTAATTTCAGAGGATGATACTATCCTCAGGAAAAAATTACAGACAGCAGTTGTGCCCAACGGGTTTCTAGCAATTAATCCTGTGAATTTTAACAGGTAGTCCCCAAGACAACAGGAGTGAGAGATAATCCATCAAATTTTCTGAACTGTGAGAACATCAGCTCAGACATCTCAGTATTCTGGAATCACCTACTTTATTCTGGGCTTCCTCCAATACTCAGTAATAAATACCTCCCATGCTTAGTAATTTATCTCTTTTCACAACTCATTTTGACATGTTCTCACCCAACATACATTTGCTGGTAAGACTGTGACTCTTTTCTGATCATCAATGAACTGGGAGAAAAAAAAGGCTTCATGGATTTTAAAATATCGGAAATAGTAATGCTAAGTCTTCTATTTTTATTCTTTAGAACAGTTTTCTTTGTTTTGCTCACCATTACTGTATAGGAATATAAGATCATTAGAGAAACTGAGGCAGGCTCTAGTTAGAATGGCAACAGCTATTCTAACTAGAGAGTACAGACATCTACAAAAATCTTCAGCCAAAGGAATCCTCATTTGTATTTTGTTGTTCAGAACCAGATGTGTTTTGTGAAGACTCACCAAATATCAAACTGTGTGTGAATAGCTCTATGTCTCTCATCAAGAAACCTTTCACTCAAGTAAAACCTTTTACTCTCCAGTCAATGTGGAAGTGCTCCCAAACTAAGTCAGTGATTAAACTCAGAGATGCCAGGAGACATTTTGTGTACAGGTTCTAAAAAAAGATTAAATATTATTTGTGCCTTGCTTTCATCATTATAAATCCTCATGTCTCTTGTGTATAATTGTTCATTTCCCAAATTCAAGAGTAATGAATTGAGTAATTTTACAACAGATGCCTTCTGTGAATTTCAGCAATTATGGCCAAGCACAGACAATGGATGAGGTGGTGCAGGAAGAAATAAAGGGCTCATTTCAGTGGCATTCAGTACTCCAGCCTTATCTGTCTTGTCTAGAGAAATAAATGCAAATCTTATTGGTGAAAGTAGTTTTCTTTTTAGATTCTTTGGTACCCTTCTAAATTTCAAATTAAAAGGACAAGAAAATAATGTATTAGAAAAGAGAGGACTTGTCATCTGTTTAACACTTGCACTTGGCAATATAAATTATTGGGGGCTTCCTCTCACTGATCCTTTCTTTTCCCATGTGGTACACCTGTGGGTCTTTATTAACTGGTGTGAATATATTTTCATAATGTCATTCACAAAAGTATCTGTTTTAATTTAATAAATTAAAGACAAATATTATTTTGTCTCAATTTGTTCTTCATACATACATACATACATGCCCCATCTCACAGAATCACAGAAAATACAGAAAATACAGAAATTTAAATGTGAAATGCAAAAATATCATCAATCTTTGTAAGCTTACTTACAGTTTCAAAACGGCTTTTTTTTTCTAAATACAAATGTCCTTAAAGAATCATAAGCCATTTTCAGTTAGCACTGATTTAACTTAGAATAGAAACCATATCATCTTACTATTTTTCACCCTTAAAACCCTGTCTTGAATTATTTCAATAATTAAATTAGTATTAATTAAAATAAAGCACATATTTTCATAAACTGTTACAGTCAACATTCTCATTCTTCAGAAAAGGCAGGCAGTGGTTACTTTTTTTTTGTGCTTGGAATTTAGGCAAGATTGTTCCTTTATTTTTGTCTGAGCTCCTTCCATGCTACAGTAAAAATGCAACTGTATAGTGGCTTAGTGGTTTATGATTTATATAACTTACCACAAGACATGTAATGAACAGCTTGTTTATTGCATATATTGCATACTTTATTTTTCTATAATAAACATAAATTTGTCTAGTTATTTCAGTCTGCAAAACTATGGTTTAGATAGGAAATCAATAATGTCTTTCTAAGGTTGAGCTCAGTGAAACAAAGTGCTGAAATAGTCCTGATGAAATTGCACCTCAGTTGAACTCACAAAGAACAGCATTATGGCGAGAGGATAATGTCATACCTGCAGTATTATAGATTGCACCAATCAATCAGACATATCGTAATCGCTAAGGGCACTGTCCTATTGTACTAAAAAAATACCTTCAGGTCTCAAGGTAGAAAGATTGACACATTTAGTCTGGAGCAACCTAAATCAAGTATTTCCCTAAGATTAGTGAATTAACCTTACTAGAGGACACAGCCCAAAGATACAGATTTTTTCCTAAGTGGAGTTCTGGGCCAAACACTATGCTGGAAGGAAGGCTAATACCCTGCACTGAAAAAAACCACAGAGGGAGCTATTGCTTTGGCAGAAATAAACCTGTGTTTCTCTCCATGCAACTTCTGATCTGTGTTCAAGTGTGACACACTGTGTGGTTCCTCTTATCACAGAATCACAGAAACACAAAATGGTTGAGGTTGGATGGGACTTCTGGAGTTCATCTGGTCCAACCCTCCAGCTCAGTCAGGGTCAGCTACATGGACAAAACAGGTATTTTCTACAAGTGAGGACTACACAACCATTTTGGGTGACCTGTTCCAACAGCCTGGCCATTCTGCCAGTTTTTGATCCACCTCACTGTCTACTTAACTTCACCAGTTTTTCTATGACATTATTTGGCAGCTGATGTGAAAAACTGTTTAAAAGTTGAGGTAAACTACATCCACCACGCTCCCCTCATCCACCAAGCCAGTTGCCTCATTATAGAAAGCTACCGGGTTGGTTAAGCATGATTTCTCCTTTATAAATCTATACTGACTTCTCTCAGCCACTTTCTCGTCCTTCATGTTTTTGGAAATGGTTTTCAGGCTTACAGGACTTTATTATTTTCCCAAGGACTCTCATGAGGTTGACACCTCAGGCCCTGAAGAATTGTGCATGTACCTATTGCTAAAGTGCTCCCAATCTGGCTCTCCTTCACTGAGGGCAAATCTTCTTTGCTCTATACATTAGAGGCAGTTACTTCCTTTTTCCCTGGAATTTCAAAGCCTCACCCACAAGCACTATGACCAAGTCTCTTCGTGAAGATAACTTCTGTTGTTTTACACTAAAGCCAGTAAGTGAGCCAAAATAAACGCTCTCATTTTTCAAACCCTCTTTGTTTCCTTCTAGGAAATGAGTCTTTGAAAGTCCCAAGGACTTGTAGAGAAGATTGTAGTTAATTTTTCAATTAAATTCCCAATTTCTCCGTTAAAATTAATTAGTCTCTTTTTATTATTATTAGTTATTACATTTGTTAACATGGAAGTCCAAAACATAGGTCTATATTCTATGCTCCTAAATAAAGTATTTTCATTTTTCAGAAATGCTATAGACTTCAAATGCCTGGTGAAATCTTTAGAATGCTTTCAAGAAACAAGTTATACTCTGTACTCTTAAGAATAGCAAACAAATAGTAATAAACATGCAGATACTTAATAGATGTTAAATATGCTAAATAAAAGAAATTTGAAAGACAGCATTTTAATGTGATGGACAAAAAGATTTCCTCACCTGTGATCCCTAAAATATTTTTTATGACTTTTTTTTCCACATAAAGATCTAAATTTTAATGGCTTGGGGTTGCATTTTGTCATAATGAACAAACTTTTTGGTTTTTTAATGAACAAATCCTGTTCAGTGACAGAATTGTTACCTGAAAAACTTTCATATGTAAGTAGAGAGAGCTCAGTTTGCACAGTGAACTTAAAAAATATATATATTTAAATTAATTTCCTTATACTCTTAAAAAATTTATTCAACTTCCTATATTTCTCTAACAGAGATGGTAAAATTATTTCTCATAATTTTGTGAAAGATCATTCAGATATATAAAGTGAACAATTAAGCCACCATAAAATCAAGTATTTGCTTTGCTGAGTATTATTAAGCAGTTTAAAGCAATTGATGATATGAAAGATAGTAAAATCTTATTGCTTAGGAAAATTCCAACTGAAATGTTTTTATGACTACCTCACTTTTGCTAAAACTTTCTCTGATGTTAGAGCTTTTGAAATTCCTGGGAGGGTTTTATCCCCAGGAAGAGTCTTATTTTCCATTTCAAAAAGAACTGAAACAATTCTTTGGTTTTGCCCCTTTTGATACACATACATATTTTCATATGGTGTGTGGCATTAAAGAGCATTTAAACCCAAACCCTGCAACTTAGAAACTGATTAAAGTTGTACTTTTTAGATGGTATCAACCATTATTGGCTTTACTAGTCCTTTGGTTTTGCAGAGAGAGCATAATGTAGCAAACTCCTGTGACTGAGAATTTTCCATTGATTCACCACTTGCAGCTCTGTATGTCTCAGCATCTGCTAAACAACCAAATGCAATTCCACCTATTTACCTGCAAGCTTCATTTAAACACAGAGACAGAATTTCAGGTGAGGACCAAAGGAAGAGAGAGAGACTAGACAGGATCCCCTCAGACACACCTCTCGTCTGATGTGTGTGAAATAGAATCTCTGATGAGCAGTTCAAAACCTGGACTGGCACTAAGGTCACCTGCTTGAGACCCTTAACAATATTTTGATGATGCTGAGGAAGGGGGCTACCCTTGTCATTTCACATGAGTAAATATCTTGAGGTTTCTGCTGAACTTATTTGCATCATAATGGAAGGTGCAGAAACAAATCTACTGTCCTCAAAGGAAATGAAAGGGCAAAACAAGGGTCCAAGATTCAGGTTTGTCAGTAGCAGAGAATAAGCAGCTAATTCTCAAGGATACATAACCCCCAAAACCAGAAAGTACTGTGCTCTTCCCAGTTCAGTAGAAAAGGCTGTAGTTCTCTATTAACTGTGTTTAGCCATCATTATGGTATTCAAGCATCACTAATTATAATTAAATATTTAACTAGTTAGCATCTGGGGCAATAGTTGGCAGCCTGGCTGGGCAGCAGCAGACAATCAGAGCAGAAAGAATTGTTGTGATTATTTCTTAATAAGGTGGCTAAAATGGCTCTCAGCTAATCAATGAAAAAGATTGACTTACTCAGCCCTTGTTCAGAAACAAGCTGAATAATAGCTATGCAAATAAGAGTTTTCAGCCAGGTTACAGAGACTTTAATATTTTACTGAGAAATAATCCCACCACCGTTACCTAAGAAAACCTGCAGATGAGGTGCAGGCAATTGTTAATTGCCCCATAAATACACAGATGAGTGTCAGCAACTGTGCAACATCCCAGTTGTCATACTGGCTCAAATTATAAAAATTAAGAACAAACTACTGCATCAGCATTCCAGCATGTCAACACATCGATCAAGTCATGCCTTTACTGATCACTTACTAATCACCTTCCCTCTCCTTGCTGCTGTTTTTTCTCTTTGTGGATTTTAGAAACAGTATTTAGAAGAGGCCAAAGGGAAGAGAGAGGAGATGGGAATGTCTCTGTTACTAAAATGCAACAGTATTTTAACACAAGTCATTAAGCATGTAGTTAGACACATGAATTGAAGAGGTCTGCTTCAGAGGTCATGTGTGCAGAGTACTTTGGAAAATTAGGGCAAGCTTTTAAATACATATAAAGTATAGGGCATATTTCATGATCATTTTGTGTAGGAAGTTGGACTACATGCCATGTTAAAACTCAGAATTTGTTTACTTATGTGAGTAGTGGAAAAAATTACAGCAGTCTTTATGATTTAGTTAATGTTTCCTGTTTGATGGGATCTTTGAAAAAGAGAGACCAAACTGCGACCAAAAAGAAGAGAGACCAAACTTCTGATTTTGAAGAACACTAATTTTTTCAAATATTTGCCACAAAAGTAAGACTTTTTTAAATTGACTTTCAGAGTTGATGTGCCTTTCAGCCTACGGGAGTTAGAAAAGTTTCACCTCCCAAATAACCCTTTTGTTCTGCAAAGATTAAACATTCCACCACCTAAAGGAAGGAAAACAAAATAAATAAAAAGGAAAGTAAGTTTTTCTCAGAGCAAAGACAAAGCCAAGTATTACAATTTTCTCTAACAAGCCCTTATTGATTTTTTTTTTTTCTCCTAGGAAATAAAGGCAAAATTCTCAGGTTTCTAATTTTCTTCAACTTATTTCAAAAATAATGTAATTTTAAGTCATTCTTATACCAAAACAAAGCTTTCATGACAACTAAATTTGCTTTGGTTTTTGGGTCAAAAAATTCTGGACAGCAAATATCCCTTTATTTTGCATTCTTTCTATATGTATATGTATGCAAAATAGTAAGACACAGAGACATGTTTATATATACCTAAGGAAAATGAAAAAGTATTCCTTACAGGCATGCCTAAGAGTGGTAAATTCTCAGAAAAACACCAAATATATTTGCTGCTGAATAACATAAATTAACCTTCCCAATACACTGTACAGATCCTTTCCACACCTAATTTACATGAAGAAAAACATTTCTGATGGACAGTGCCTATAGTATGAATTCCTCAGATGTTTTTAAGGTGCAGTTGCCCTTCCTATACCATATAGACTCCAAAAAGCAGTGCTCATCAACAGAGTTGCTGTTTGCCAGGAAAAAAAAAAGAAACAGAGTAGACACTTGATACATCTTCCACTTTCTAGAAGTGCAGTGGTCCTGTGCTCAGAAGTGAAAATAAGAAAATTAAATGTGTTCTTCCACTAAAAAAAAAAAAAAACCAAACACAAATATAATACATTATCCCAAAGAGTATAATCTCCCTGTACAAAACTCAAATGCATTTTTATTATTTTAACTGTGTACCAGTGACATTTATTTTTCAAATTGAAAGTGCTTGCTGCAGCATTTTTGCATTCCATATTTTATTTTTCAAATTTTCTCTTGTCAAAACTGGAACTCTACACTTAATTTCGGAAAAAGAAATAAAATCAATCCTCTATGAGTCCAAAAGCTTCTTGAGGTTACAGAGGGCAGTACAGCAGGAATAACGTGATGAAAATTAAAGACTAAATTGACAAATTGCAAACACACTAGATGCTAGAATACATTTTGATTTCTTTCAAAGTAAGGTAATAATAAAAAAAAAAAAAGTGTTTGTTTAGCAAATTCTTACTGTAGCACTCAAAAAGGACAGCACAACCAAGAAGGCCAGAAAACTTTCAAGCTGTGAAAAATAGAATTGGACACTTGCTGAGATTTAAAGAAGATGAGAACTTCAAAGGAAAATGTGACAGAAGTATAAAAGACAAGTAACAATTTTAAATGTCTAATCTTTTCATGTACTCTACCGTGACATTTTCCCTTCTGATACTGCTTTAGTTTTCCTTTTTAGCTTATAAGAAACAGAAATAAAGTAAAAGAGACATGCATACACTAGGAAAGATAATGGAACAAGATTTAGATTACAATTATATTGAGGGAAACTTTGTAAGATGGAAAAATCTTTCTTTTTTAAATTTTTAGATCTGAATTGTCTTTCCACTGCTTAATAAAAGGTAAATACGACTGATAACTCATGTGAAAAAAACCTCTATCATAAATTGTATTGTTGGCTAAACTATGTCAAACCATGCAAAACTATAGAAAAACTATTTTAGAAACAAAATGAGGAAATATGTTTGAAAACTAATTTTAATTTCAGACTATTTCAAAGTATTTTTTTCAGACATAAAATACTATTTGGAATCAAAATATTTTGAAATTAAAATAGTCAATAGTGAACAAAGACTACTGAGTCAAAATTAAAAAACAAAAAAAATTACAATTTCATTTCATAAAATTTTTTGAAATGTCATCTTCTCTTTTTAAGTTGAACTTTATTCATAATTAAACAAACAAACTGAAACACAGATTCTTTCTCTTTTAGAATTATCAGCTTTTTAGATCAATCCTAATTTAAAATCAAGAACAATTTTAAAACAAGATTTATTTAAAAAGGTTTTTTAAAACAGAAAAGGAAAAAATAAAAAAAAGCCTGTTTTCCATACAATGAAGCATTCTAAGGTAAAGCCTCTCATTAAAACAACATATTGAAGTATTGTATAACTATTGTTTTCCCTTGTCTTTTAATAACAGAAACTCTGCGAATCTTTATGAACAAAAACACCAACAAAAAAAAGGAAAAGAAAAAAAGAAATAAACCCAAGTACAGCAGTAGCCCTTTACCCTGAAACCACTGCTATCATAAATTAAATGGAGTACATTCCAATTGGAGGTATCAGTTGTGGGAGGTAGAAGCAGAAGAGAAAAAGAGAAGATTACAAGGTGCCATCCTATAATGCAGAGTCAGGAAACTATAAAAGTAATTTTCAACATAGAACACAAGCCAGAAGTCTGCTCATATGGTTTAACACATCATATTAGCAGAAAGGTAAAATCTATATCCCCATGATGGACAATGACTTTATGTGTTGGAGACTACAGAAATCCGGCAGCTACAAGCAGAAGAGATTTAGCCACAGAAAGACTTATGCACAGGAGGCCACAGCATTCCTGGAACCCAGCAGGAAGAGCAAGGAGTCAGAGGTAAAGATTTTGAAGGCAGCATTTACTTATGTTCACATGGTTGAGTATTATAACACAGCAGTTCTAAATATTTCTCTCCATAAAATGACAGTTTAATTCTATAAAATCAGCATAATTTTCATCTATCAAATGCTTAGTTGTGACTAGAAAGACTTATTTGCATGAATTTCCATCCTTCTGTCAACACAGAGGTGCCTGGCAGGCCTGTTTGCTTGCACCTGCTCAAGCTCTCAAGGACTGCAAACCAACCTCCGTAGGGCCTCTGCTCTTAGCTTCGCTTTCCTTTCTGCAGTCACTTGTACTGCTTGTGTTCCCCTCCCCTCTTTCCCCAATAAATATAGCAACAGCAACTCCTTGCTTTGAATCAAAGGCCGCCAAATCAATTCAGATTTCTCTCTTACCCAATCACTGCTCCCCAAACTCTGGTGCTTCTGATTTAAGAAAGGGAAATAATAAACATAATTAGGTTAAGCGTATTACATTTAATTCTGTAAAAAAAAAAAAATACAGTGAAAAATGCTTAACAGATTTTAATCTGCATTGCATTTAGCTTTGGGTTTTTGGGTTTGGTTTTGGTTTTTTTTTTTTTTAATAAATACTTTATACTATTTTTTCCCACAGAGTTCTGTCTTAAAACCAGTGTTCTTTAATATCTTCATCAATGACATAGTGAGGTAGAGTGCACTCTCAGCAAGTTTGCAGATGACACCAAGCTGAGCGATGCAGTTGACATACCTGAAGGATGGGATGCTATCCAGGGGGACCTGACCAAACCTGAGAAGTGTGATGGCAAGAAACTCATGAGGTTCAACAAGGTCAAGTGCAAGGTCAAGTGCTGCGCCTGGGTCAGAGCAATCCCAGACGTGACTGAAAAACAACTAATTGGAAGAGGTCTTCAGAGAAGGACTTGGAGGTTCTTGTGTACAAAAAGTTGGACATGCGCCTACAGTGTGTTCTTGCACCCAGAAAGCCAGCCATATCCTGTAGTGTGGCCAGCAAGGCAAATAAGGGGATTCTGTCCTCTGCTCTGCTCTGCTCTGGTGAGACCACACCTGGAATGCTGCATTCAGCTCTGGGGTCCCAGCACAAGGAGGGCATAGACCTGTTGGAGCAAGTCCAGAGGAGACCATGAAGATGATCAGAGGGATGGAGCTTCTCTCATATGAAGACAAGCTGAGAAAGCAAGAGTTGTTCAGCCTGGAAAGAGAAGGCTCCAGAGACACCTGATTAGTAGTCCTCCAGTGCTTAAAGGGACCTTGTAGGAAAGATCCAGAGAAATTTTTTACAGTAGCAGACAGGACAAGGGGGAAAGATTTTAAGGTAAAAAGAGGCGAGACTTAGATTGGATGTTAGGAAGAATTTCTTTACTCAAAGGGTGGTGAGGCACTGGCAGAGGTTGCCCAAAGAAGGTGTGGATACCCCATTCCTAGAATTGTTCAAGGCCAGGTTGGACAGGTTGGTCTAGTAGCTCATGGCAGGGGGTGGGAATTAGTTGATCTTTAGTGTCCCTTCCAACTCAAAACATTTTGTGACTATGATTCTATGAGTCTGTGAATAGTTTTGAAAGAAAAGGGGGAAGAAAAGAGATTTTGTATTTAAATGATCAAATCAAATATAGGAAAGTGTTTTACAGTCCATCATGCCTATTCATACATATTTTTAATTGTTCTTTAGAATAAGGTGATGCAGTCAAATTTTAACTGAGTTAGCAGATTGCTTTCCATTTCCAGAAAGAGACCATCCACAATTTCAAATTACATCCCTATGTTTTCCATTTTATTTAATTAAATATTATCTGCTTCCAGATAATTGTTAAGATAAAGATTTGGCTGTCTTTTTCAAGCTGAAAGATTTTACACTGGGATGAATAAAAGAGACTTGCAGAGCATAGTACATCCTAAACTATTTTTCATTCCTGACTGATTTACATGACCAAATAATTTTGGTGGGTGGTTGTGGTTGGTTGTTTGTTTTTGTTTGCTTTTGGTTCTGTCTGTTTGTTTTTTTTTAATCACAGAAGTTGTAACACCCCTGTAAGAATATTTAGCATTTCAGGGCTGCATAAATTCCAGGTTCCTTAGCAAGGTCTGTTCTTGGCCTCATTTAGTTTTCACAAACTGAAACTTGGCAGGATACTTGCACATCATCTGCATTCAATAGACAAAGACAGGCTTCTTGAGCACTGTCTAGGATGAAAAGCATGATCACTTACACTGATGTTGTTTACACTCACTCATTCTGATTGCAACAATAGAGCAGATTTGCCCTGTTGAATAGAAACAGTTTAAACAAGTTCTTCACCCTATTTCAGTTTCACTTATCCAACAGAGTCTAAGGTTAAAGCTTTGATTTGACATTATTGTATTTAAATTAAGGGGTTTTTTGCTGTCTACACAAACATGCATGAAAGTTATAGAAACTATTCATATCTTCAAGTACTCATACCTAAACATTTTGCCAACTTAATAGAAAATTATTATTGATCTGTAATACTGTTGGTACTCTGAATTGTTTAAGTCAGTCAGAAAAAAATTAAAAAGTAATTTCTTCACAGTATGTCATCCATGCTTTATTTAATTCTGAGGGCATCCTTTGCCACCTGTATGCCTACTGGGATTCTGAAATCTTCTGTAAGATAATTTTACTGCAAAAAAGACTCACTTGGATACAAACAACACACTACCAAACTGACAGCTGACTTCGTCAGTCACAATTCTCTCAGCTGCTATCTCCAACTTTTTTTAGAAGAGAAAATTCAACTCTTTAATGGGTTGCACGAGAACAATTACTGTTTTGAGAGTCTGTGTGAGACAGTCAGCTCTTTTCCTTAGGAGGAGGGGTACGTGTGATTACCATATGTCACCCCAGAGAGCTGCTCTGAAAGGGCTGACCTTGTGCTGCTTTGTGATTCCATGAGCAGAAGCCTGACAGGGCACTTACCCATCACCATTAATAATCCGGGAAAGCCAGGCTCCTGGATGAAGAACAAGATTAAAGATGGTTACAGAGTTCCACATGAGTTATTAGCTGTTAGCCTGATGTAAACATGACTAACGGATAATGGAATTAGCTTGGCTGAGCAGAAATCACCCGGAGGATCTAAACACTTTCTCTTCCTCACTAAAATATTTCAAAGAGGAAGAAAAAGGGTAAGGAAAGTCTTGTGTGTCATTTTAACAGCCTGGGTGGGTTATGACATTGCTTGAAACAAAATCCTCTCAAGGAGGCAGATGTGCTTTTTGCCTTTGCACAGAAAATTTCAAGCTTGGAAGAAAATAAAATGAATGTGGGGAATGAGACAGATAGAAAATTATTATTTTGCTGTTCTTTTCTGGTGTATTGTTGTTTTTTTGTTTTGTTTTTGTATGTTTTTGGTAACACCATTTAGCTCCATAAACAGCAGCAGACCTTACACTTCATTGTTAAGCAAGCACAAAGCAAACCGAATTTGGGATGCAGCAAAGTTTCCTGCAGGAGTTGACAAACCATTTTCTCCTAAGCAATGATCGGACCTTAAAAATAAATAAAGGATGAAAGATTCTGTATTTCAAGTACACAGATAGACACCTAGACAAGCACCAAAGACAAGCAAGGCATTGTGGCAGGTTTGTATCAATGTAACTGACACAAAAATCTGCTTAGGCTTATTAAAGAGCTTAGAAACATACAGCTAAAAAGTGTAATATTCGCAAAGCCTGAAAGAACATCTCCCCCCAAAAAAAACCAAACTGAGCCAGGATAAAAAAAGAAAAAGGAAAGGCAAACATCATGAAAAAGAACAGAGAGGCCTGCGTGCTAATGAAAAATCTAAATTTTTTGCATCCGCATAAGGCATGAAATCAACAACATGTCATCTTATAATTAATTTCTCTGAGTCTTTTGGCTCACTTTTATTTTGCTAAAGCTTATCAGGAAAAAGAAAAGAGAGGAGAGGGGAAAGATTTGTGAAAATGGTGCTTAAAAAATTCAACAAATAATTTACCACTTTTCTTTCCACTTTTGTGGAATGCATTTTAAAGCAATGATATGGATGGCAAAACAAACCTTTGTGCTCACAGGACCTGCAGGCATTTTAAAATGGCATTTCAGAAGAAGAAAATGTGGTTTGCAGGGAAGATTAAAAAAAAAAATGAGTATACATTGGTTCCACCTGAAATAAACTCAAGCCCCCAATGTCCTGAAAAACTGATACTTGACTTTCCTCAGTTTTATACTAGAAACACTGAAAAACATTATACACACTCAGTGCTGCAAATTTCCGTAATTTTAAGAAGAATTTGGGGGAAATATATTTCTAGGATATATTGCAGTTGCAATTCTGTGAGTGCTTCTCACAAAGCCTAAATTTCCTATGACTCCTTTTTCTGCATATGGTCACTGTAGATAACATATTTTAGAACAGTCAGTGTTTCTTCTATTCTGAACATCTGCAAAGCACAGTGAGATGTGAGCACACATTGCCCTGGGTAAACACCACGACATTCCTTTGGTCATTTCACACCATTTTTCCTGGTGGTGCTTTTGGTCTGGCTCATTTCTGTGTTCAAAAGCATGTGTTCATTCACTCCACAAAATTATTTCTCAGTTCAGAAGTTGAAACACTGGAAACAGTCTTTTCTGAGCTCTAGAGTCAACCAGGAGAAAGACAAGTAAAAGAGAGAAGAGACGGGAAGAGGGAGGGGAGAAAGAAAAGGTTAAAATGTTCTTCTCCTAAAAAACAAGGTAACTAAAACTGCATTCTTTGACCTTCACACTATGGTCTTTTGCATCCACTACAAGTATAATAAAGGAAAATTTTTCTACTACCTGTTTACCGTTGAAGAAACAAAAGTTGATAACACTCCATTCAGTTTTGCATTGGAAGGAGATGTAGGTAACACTTTTTAATGTTTCACATTTTGAGTTTGCTATGCTTTCTTTTCTGTGCGGTATAACGTCCTTCCACGGATCTTCTCAAAATGCCGTTCTTTAAAAACAGGTTAACATTTATCATATAAGGTTTTTTTGTAGAGCTTCCTTTATAAAGGAGAGAATCTGTGTCCCCTGCATCTGACACACTTAGTATGCACATTCAGAGAATACTGGCACAGGTGAAATTCTGCTTAAAGATTTACAGCTACAATGTTAATATATACCTTCCTACCATTATCCTTAACGTTAATCTTGAATGTTTTGGGGGAAAAAAAACCAAGGAAACAATTGACACAGCATAGCAACCTTATTGCAAGAAAACCAAGAAAAATATACATTACAAAGCAACAGAACTTGGCTTTCAATTTTTTCTGTCCTGTTTGGGAAGAAAAAACAAATGGCCTCACAAATAAAAACACTTTGGTGGAAGTTAGAACTAATAAACAGTTTATAATGTTGAAGTATGGTTATTTATAGCACAATTTCATGGTGGTGAAAAAAGAATACATAAAACCTTTTAAACATTAAATAAAAAGTATATTTACTACATGAAAAGTTGCTTTCATAATCTTCCAAAGACCAAAAAAACTAGTGATAAAAATAATAATGAGTAGTGTATAATGTAGGACTGTTCATTTATAAATCCATATATATCATATAAATAAACGTTCAGAGTCTAGCACATGACTTTCTAGGCACTAATGAATAAAACATCTTGAGAGATCCTCACAGCATATGAACACCAGCAAATATATTTCACAATGAAGGAATTGAATATAGAGAAAAGTGATTTGAAAAAATCCATTGAGACAAGCAGAGCTAGGATTTGAGCTAAATCCAACCATGTGTCTTCAACATTTGCTTAGTCTTTCTTGGCTATAAGTGATAGATTGAAATGCCAAATGGTTCTTATCTAAAAGGTTATGACACTTCTGAAAACTACATTTTGAGAATACAAAATTTGTTTCATAGATTTCAGTGTTGCTTAAATGCTACATGACCTGGCACAGCAAGTGCTTTCCTCAGCTCCCTAGATTACTCTTTTAAGAGTGACTTGTCAATGCCCTCATGTTGCAGCAAGTCACATGTAAAGAGCATGCAACATGCTTTTGGTTTTACAATCTATCATGAGTACACTTGAAATGCCCACACTTAATGAAAAAGAGAGCATCCAAAACACAAGCAGTTTCTTTAATATCTTAGAAACTCCATGAGAGCACAAACCAATGAGTTTTTGATGAAGGAAAGCCATTCAGAGAAAAAAAAAAAGAAAGAAAAAGAAAATTAATTAAAAAAGAAAAAGCTTCATTGCAAATTTTCAGGCTGATTTCAATCCATGGAAAATGCACACCAATTTATTTGTTGAGTTACAATTTGTGGCTGTTCTAAATTGTGTAATGTTCAAAGGGAAGTTCTTTTGTGTAAAAAAGATTAAAAAATTTGATTACTCAAGTGCACTGTGTCATGAATATTATTGATCTCTTCTCTCCCCCGCAGAGAGAGATGACCATTCTCTATAAAACCTTTGTTTATAACAATTACATCTCAATAGCACTGTGAAGAATTTTCTGCTTTTGCTAAATATATGCTGCTCTTTTGCTCTACAGCACCTTGCTGAAATGAACTATTATTTTCAAGATGAATTGACTATATTTTTTGGTATTACTTATCCATGATAGTAAGCATCAACTTGAATTTGATTCCTATATATTGATCAACATTTTGTTTTCTTATTCAATTCACAAACTATCTTATTCAATTCACAAACTATCTACACTTTTACAGTGCTGAAGCTGACCTTATACTCTGCGTATTTTAACTATCAATAACACGATAATCACTAGGAAGTATACGCAGCTGAAAAAAAAGTAACAAAATTATTTGAAGGCACCAATGTAAGTTTCTTGTTTTTCACGCCTCTTTTGCTGCTCTTTATTGTGCCTGATATATAGAGATGAAATGGAGACTCACATTTTTATATGCTCCAAACCCTTCTGGAGATATAATGCTTAGGTTCCTCCTATTATGTTCATAATATGTTGGTGGTAATCAGTTATCAACACATTTAAAAATCACCTTAATTGAATCCAAGTTAAAATAAAATGCATATTCCCCCCTCTCTTTCAATTTTTATTCTCTCTTAAACTCTAATACTTTTAAATGGGCTCTCAAGCTAAGGTTGAACAAGAATGTTTTTTCTCCTCTCAAAAACCAGATATAGCTGATATGCTCTTTCAGGGAAAATGGAAGAAGCGTTTATAATATTTCCCTTACTTTATACCCCAGAGAGCACTTTCACAGAGAACCTCTGCTTTACTGCCTCCATCAAAAATCATTACATTTTGGCAAAATGTTATATTCCTGTAGCCATGTTCTCCCATCTGTGTGTACCCATGTTCTCTGTGTGTACCCAATGCACCCAGGCAGCATCATCCTTTCTCTTGGAAAATTACTATATTGGGTACACACAGAGAAAATCAACTGACTCTGCTATTTGTGTAAAATAAGCACTTTTCTACTTCCTTAGATATGTGTGTTTGTTATATCCCGTGCTTGACTGACCAATTAACATTATTTTACTTAGTCAGAGAGAACAGCCATCTCCTCTCTTCCCTTGGTGAACCACTGATACATTTTATTGTGATATACAATCAATAAACACTACTAATTTTCTATTTTTTCTTCTATATTAAAAATCGCAACTGACAAACATTTTGATGTTGTACAGATATGTAGCTCATTACTAGTATTAAGAGAAAACATGGTGGTAATCAGTCATTCTCAGGTGACTGATCTTCAGTGTCTTTTTCTAAGCCACTATCAACATCTTCTCATGACTCAAACTTTACTAAACCTGTACAATGATAAGCAGACCAGGATTTTTTGCCTCCAATTGTGCATGCTGCAGTTCACAGTCACTTTAATTTTTGTGTGAATTATGCTGAGTACTGACTTCCACAGAAGCCTACTAACAATTTTTTAAAAATTTTTTATAAAAAACCTTCAGTACTTCACCGCATGAAATCTTAAACTGAATTGTCAAAATAGTTTTATCATCCTTATGTTATTAAAAGGAAACAATCATAGCAATAGAGGAACATGTGCTGGTTTTGGCTGGGCTGAAGTAATTTTTCTCCATAGTAGGTAATGTGGGACTGTAGCTTGGATTTGTGCTGGAAAGAGTTTTGATAACTCAGGGATGTCTTGGCTGCTGCTGATCAGGGCTCACACAAGGTCAAGGCCTTTCCTGCTTCCTACAACACCCCAGCAGCAAATATGTGGAGGTCCACAAGAATTTGAGAGGAGACACAACCAGAATAGCTGATCCAAATTGACCAAAGGGATATTCCAGACCATATGACATCATGATCAGAAATAAATTAAGGGGAAGGTTGGCCACAGGGCTACTGCTCAGGGACTGGGTGGGCATTGGTTAGTTGGGGATGAGCAAATGTTTTCACTTGCACCACTTTGTCTTCTTGGATTTTATTTGTTTCTTGTTATTACTTTCTTTTTCATTAAAGTTAAAGTTGTTGTTAATGTTATTATTATTTTATTTTCCTTATGAAATTGTTCTAATCTAAGCTCATGAGTTTTCTTGCTTTTACCATTCAGATTCTGTCCTACTTATGTTACTGTGGGGTGTGCAAGAGAGCAGCTGTGTGGTGCTTGGTTGTTCTCTGGAGTTCAACCAACACAGAGAGTGAGAGTAATTTTTTCAGATGGAGATGGAGGCAATTAAAATCCTACATTTTCAGCTTTATTTTCCTGTCTTCTTTGCATCAGCCTTTCAAAGTACTCAGATTTGTATAACCTATTCTTATCTATCTGGGCATGCCCAGCACAGATGCTAAATTAAGGTCATATTATTGTAAATATTATTATAAAATATAGCCAGTTAGCTGCCTCTTTTTTTTTTTTTTTTTTTTTTTTTTTTTTAATTTGGAGTCAGCCATTTACACACTTTCCATTACCAGCAAAAGGGTCCAGCAAATGGAGTACATCTTTCCTCATATAGCTCATGCTGTCCTAGAATGTGATTATTTCAGTTTTATTGGCAATCTGTCATTTTGCTAATTCAGTATATGACAGTACAGGACAGCAGCTGAGAACTGTGCATGACTCTCCTTCCTTGCAGGTTGCCAGATTTCTTTTTACACTTCTTTTATTCTCTGTTTGTGAGAGGGATAAAGAAAATACTGTATCTTGTCTTTCATGAGATCTCATTACACAATGATTCTTCTGCACCATGAACAAAAGTGAAAAGGTTTCCAGCATGTTGGCAAGGAATATTTTTCACAAATTTAAGACAGTCATTGCTCCTTTGGAAGCAAGGAATGTTACAATTGCTGAGTCAGATGCACTATTTGTTTTACTAAGCACCACTTTAGGCTCTGTAATCTACAGCTTGCACTGTTGGCCTATGCAACAGGCTTTCAGAGCTTGTTCTATTTCCTTGTGCAGCTGAGGTTCATATAAATAGGTCAAACTCTTTTTTTCCCAAAGTCAAATAAACTTCATGCACTGTTAGAAAATATGTTTTTCTGCAGTGACACAGTGTCACAAGTCCACTGCCTTTGTTTAAAATCCTAGTTTGTAGTAATGGCAGCAAATGGGGTAACTTTGAAAGGGAATGTATGTAAATTCCCAGGCTCCAATGACTTAACTACAACCTGCAGTGTCTCAGGCTCAGTTGCTGCTGGAGCACACTGTACTGAATGACAGGTCTGTAATCAGTTTCCTGCCTTTCCTCCATGAACATCTAAAGTGTTGTAAAGAGTGGTCTCAATGATTTGTGCAAAATCTCACACTCTGAAAGGTCTGTTCACCAAGTTACGAGTAGAAAGATCAATAACAGTCAATTTCAGCAATCCTCACTATCCTTTTATAAAATTACATTTCTATACATTCTCATCATCATGGATGAAACACCTTTCTCATTTTAAAAATGTTTCTTTTCAGCTTTTGTTCACATTTTAATTACCAAAGGAAAGGCTTCTCTTTGATGCTGTTACTGCAAAATACCAGGCAAAACATGTGTGCCAACATCCTGCTTGGAAAAATCACACAAATCAGGTTGTTTGCTTCCTATAAAAATATTTGAGGGCTTCACCTCTCTAATAGAAACTCCTTCAGTTTCTCAAAATACTGAAAGTTACATTTTTTGTATCTTCCAGAGTAAAAAAAAAGCAACAAACAGGGGAGCAGGGATTTCCCCTGTATTTACCAAAACACAGATATGTTGTACCCATACAATGCTAAGGCATGTATTTTTAAGATGGACTTAAATGTTTTATTTATTATTTTCCTTATTATATTTTCCTCTACTCTCCCTGGTTAATATTTTCCTATTTACTGTTACCCCTACTTCCCATTTTTGTATTTCTTATGGTCTAAATTTTTAGCTCTTTCCAGTGCTGCTCAGACTCTTGGGTCATCCTCTTTCATTTCTTCCCCTCAGATGAAATGTCCAATACATTCTATATCATATCACACATCCATGGAAATGTTCAAGGTCAGGTTGGCTGGGACTCTGAGAAATTTCATCTAATGGAAGGTGTCCCTGCCCATGGCAGGGGGATGAGAACTAGGTGATCTTTCAGGTCCCTTCTAACCCAAGACATTCTATGATTATATGATAACAAAAAAAACTTCTTTCTCAGAAGATATCCTAGATGCTAAAGGCAATTAAAGAAGAAATTGGAAATTATTTTTTGTTTTAATAGAAGCATTGATAAAAACATTTCTCCTAGAATTTCTTTCTTAGCAAGGAAAGATCCTCCTTATTCCCATTTCTTTAATTATTTGTCTCTATACGGAAAGAATTCAATTATAATTTTGTTTTGGAGGTACAGGTAATTTGGTGGTTGGTCTTGTTTGTTGGAGTTTATACTTACTTTATCTCATTTGCACATATTAAAAAAAAAAAAAAAAAAAGGTATGGAATTTCAATTTTCCCAAGGAGAGGCAGAACCATTTAGTTACATGAGTTTTAGGTAAGCTTGGAATCTTTTTCTGACTTGTAACTATGAAGTACCTGACATCTCCTAAAATGTACTAACAGTGTCTTGTCAAGCCCAGGTCTTTTACCAAGACAATATTACCAGTTGTCACTCTTTTTCCACTTTATTAATCTACACATGCAGTTCAAATACTTAAATAATATGGATAAAATTGCCACTACATATGGTGAATTTTACCTTATTACTCCCTTGTCACCTGCTTGGTAACTATTTCATTGATTCTGATGTAGAAGTGCCCAGTCTGAAATTATTAAGTGCTTTTCTTATGTAGATAATCCATTCCTTTTTAGCTGTAATATTCATAATGAGTTGCAGCTCACCAGAACTTTATCTTGTCAAAGTACTCCCCTTTTTCCAGATTCTGAAGACCACCAACCTTTGCAAAGCAGCAAGCTATTACAGTGCTTACTTTGTTTTCCAGACAGGCTTGTATTTACTCATGTCTGTAGACAAAATGCTAGGCATTTATTATTTCCAGTTCTGAACTGTGTTCATACTTCTGGCTCATGTATCTTGCCTCTGCTTTTTGGTAGTGTCCTGAATTCTGTTTGCTGGTTTCTGCCCTAAAATTTTCACCTTTCCTAAAAATGTAATGAATCTCATGGCCAGGTGCATATAACCAGACTATGCAAAACAGCCTGTAGGAGCAACCAAGGAACAAGTGATAGGAATGTTTTGAAATCCAAGCAGAGCACTGTGGCACATGTAGTTAATAAGTTTAGATGGCATTTCAAAGAGCCTGGCTTATTTTTTTGTGTCTCTTCCATACAGTTATTGATTCATTTAAACTGGAACTAATCCATCCCAGCCTCTTGGGCCTTGAAGTCATATATTTAAGAATAGAACCAAACATGGCATTTTTCAAGTTCTGCCATAGATCTGGTCACATAAGACTGATTCAAGGACATGCAAAAGATACTTCAGGTGAGAGTCTTTTTCTGCCTCAGAAAAGGTCAGGCTATTACTGTTTTTAGCTGCCTTTGGTGAATTGAGGTGCAACAATAACACAAATTCGAATAATTGATCATAAGTAGTTTCTACTTTTCATTCTATGTTATATTTTTAGTTGAAGCTACCAGTCCAAAGTCAGATGCAAATGGAGCAGAACAGATTTCCACATGTTCATGTTTTATCTCATTTGTCTGTAGTAAGAATCTACTTTGTGGGATTTGAGCAGTCAGTATCATAACATGGCATCTTTCTCAAACACTTTTCTTTCACAATATCATACATATTGAAAATTGACCTAGTTTTATATCAGTCTCTGAAGTTACAGATCATAAATCAGATGATATATGACTAGATAGACTATGCCTGAAAATGTTTGTAAATACGTGTTGATAGGAAGGTGACATTAAAACAAAAAGCTTCAGTCCTGGATTTAATTACAAATGAATTCAGTAAGAAGATTCAAATTTCAATTTGAGGTATACAATTTCTTTGATATACACTATTAAATTATACAATCATGAGCTGAATTATTTTTTCAGCTTTGTTTTTTTTTTCTTTTTCATGTTTTATAATGTTTTCTCCATTATCCATGTTAGATTTAGCTGCAAAATTCCTCACAAGCAAACCTTTATATGTTTGGGAAGCCACATAGCCTCTTATGCTAACATTCAAGGAAATAATTCCTGCTCTTTTAATTGATGAGAAAACCAACTTCATAAGACAAAACACTCAGGTTGGCATGTCCTTCACTTGATGGATATGCAGATGATGTGTCTGCTTACGTGATTGTATACCCAAAAATTGGACAAAATGACACAACATAGTTAAATCTACACAATGCCACTTAGCAACCAAACCTCAACCTGCCACATGACAGATGTGCTGCTGCCATTGGAGAGGCAAGAAGAAGATGCAGAGGGAAAAGGCCATAAGGAACAGGACACCATGACAATGCAGTCAGCACTGACCACGCCTAGGGGGCCACTGAGTAAAGAGGGACAACACCTTTTGGACATGTCTGTCCATACAGAGGGTGCTATTGCTTTGATTTATAGTCTTAATAAATATATAGGTCTTCACATTATATTCGATAATGCAGAAAAATGCTATCAGGAAGATGAGATGAGCATAAAGAACAAACACCTCAGAATCCACTGGCTGAAAAAAAGACAAATATTACGTTATGACTTACATTTTGTAGAAAATGTAAATGGTAAGGACATTAAAATATACATGTGGTTGCAAGTGTGAATGTAAGAAGTTGCTAGGAAGTTGTCTATATGTTTTTCTAGAGATTATTTATTAAATTTTGAGGGTCAAATAATTTTTATGAAAAACAATTGGGGCGGTAGGGTATAAATACTAAACTGTGCCCACACAAAGAGACAGCTTTACAAACAACCAGGATACAACAGCAGCTCAGTTTTCACTACTACCTCTCATGCTCAGAAAAGAATATAAATTTTGCTCTAACAGATAATCTCTTTTAACAGAAATGTTAAACAAAAGCATATATACATGTACAGCATGGTTGTCCTATTAAGACACTAAAGATAAAACTCTATCTGATATCAACCCACAGTAGGTAGCTAATTTCTAGTTAATTAGCTATGTAGCAACTGGCTAATACAGTGTGTAAAACTTTCACCCTCTTTGAACTTCACACCTCCTTAAGACCCAAATTTTCCTCCAAAGTGAATACATTGAAAAGAGATGAGAAGGACAGAAACAGAGCTTACTAAATTTAATCTAAAAATGAGCAGCACTTAATTTAGTACCCATTACATTTCCAGTGCTCTTAATCAGTTCTATGCATCTCCAACCTTCTATACTTTGGACCCTGGCTTTGTGATGGAAACTGAGCTCAGATTAAAAAAAAAAAAAAGAGAGAATTATTTAAATATTTATTTTAAATTTCTGTGAATCTACCTTTATAAGATTTCATAAAAACAGCAGTGAAATAAAAATCATCACCTTCCAGGATGTTCTGTTTACTCAGCTGTAATTGTCAGGATCACATCTTATTTCACTTTTCTGGGAAGGGAGTACTAGTGGCTTCTGATGTTCTCTCAACCCACTCTTGGCTGATAAATAAAATAGACCATCGAAAAAAAATAACTAAAGTATGAGACTGGACATTTTAGTGAATGAGAAGGGACTCACAATCTACACACAATTTGTTTCACCACTTCTACAAGAAGCTTCAAAAATTTACTTTCAGCCCTTGAAATGTAGTATGTTTCCATCCACTGTGCTGCATTTTGGAGGGGCAGAAGGTTGAGGGCACATTCAGAGGACTTCAGAAATGCTGGATCTACTGTACTCTAACCATTCTGCTTCACATATATGGGAAGCTGTTTTTTGTAACACTTTCTAGTTCAGCAGAACCCCAATCTAGACATCATTTTGAAGACTGCATCTATTTAGTAGTGTATACGTATGTGACATATGTATCTTTACATTACAGAAATAGTTTGAGAATAATGAAAACCAAATGCACCTAACATGTGTAGCGTAATGGTTAGTTTCACTCAGGTGAGACCTCTAACTTCAAAAGAAGTAGAGAAAATGTCCTGGTAGAGATGAATTGTTGACAGCAGTGACTTTAATTAGGCTTCACTTCGGTTCATGTCATCACTACTGCTCTTTCTGGCTGTACACAGCTCTCTCAGAAGAACTATAGAGAAATGTCTAGCCAGTCTTAAAACTGAAAGTCAACTGTCATTCATTCTTCCCAGAGCCATGGATCTCTGGATTGCATCTGACACATATTTCTGGGTTGAGGTTGTCATTATTGATATGAATAGTGCTGATAACTTTTTCTTTCATAAAAAAATGCTGCTCTGGTGGAACACCCACTCTTCAACATAAAAATGAAACTCCTGAGAAGGAGCAAAGAAGCTTTAGCAGAGACAGAAAACACACAGAATAGTTCATGCAGCATTAACCAATGGAACAAAATGGAAATTAGTATTAAGAATTCAAATTAATCCCCTTGGCATCAATAAAAATAATTTAAACTCATCAGACTGCCTATTCCCCTTCAAATTATATATATTACAACACTCTCTTCCTGAAAAAGTGAAGCACGAAAACATTTTGATAAGTTTCTGATTTTTTCTTCTCCATGTTTTTCACTTTTTACAGCTGATTTTCTTTGTACATTTTTGCATGAAACAAATCTCAGTTCCTTCTGTAATTGTATGTTGCATAACTATTGCTAACTAGATATTTTCATAATATTTTTAACTTTTAAGTTTAATTTTATTGTGTACATTAAGTAGCCCAACACCACTATCTAAGGCTCGTTAGTTACCAAGTCTCAGGAAACTGGGATTGATTTATTTATTTTTTTTCTATTAGAGAGTATACCATTCAATTCTATACCTTCCCTTGTTAGTAAGCTTTGTTAGTGAAACAGACTTTGCCTTCAGCCATAGGTTTGTGTTGCTTTTTCTGTTGTTTCATTACAAAACAAAATAAAAGCCTTCTGTCTTAAACTTCTGACATCTGAATGAATTAAAAATTAAAACCACAAAAGAACAAAAAAAATTTCTAGGGATTAAATTTTTGCTCTTGTATTATGCAATCATCTGACTGCATGAATGCTGAAACAGATTAATTTGAAATCTTGCTTGAGTATTTGGAGTTGAAAACAGAGCCATAAGTCATTGAAAATTTAATTTCCCTTAGATTTACAGTGAAAGCTCAGCTTTGATCTATGGCATCTATGTCCCAAGAAACTGGCCATTCTTAATGTTATCACTCTTCAGACACATACTTCCATCACTGAAATGTAAGGTATAAGAGATATTTGGAACACTAGTAAAGGACTACAGTAATGAATTAACAAACTGAAAGTGACAGAGAAAGCTTTGTAGAATGGAGTTATGATGAACAGCCATCAATCAGCATGCCAAGCCTCTGATTCAGCAACGTGCTTCTGTCCTAGCCCTTACTTCAAGCATGGGAGCAGTGCCACTGATGTGAGCCAGCCCCAGACCTGACACAGGGGGGTGCACTGAAGGAGCAGGATGATGCTCCAAAAGCACAATCCTGCCACAGCTCTGCTCCCATCAGGAACAAGTCAGACTCCTGTGATGGCAGGAGCAGCAGCTCATGAAAAAAGCACAGCAGGCCTGGAGAATGGGGGCTTTCAGGGAGGTCATCGCCAAGTTTCCTAATGCTTTCAAACCCACAGAGACCTTGGAAACATCCTGTGGAGCCATATGGCTATTCTCCTACTCAAATCTTACTGGGTTTGGTTTCTTGGTTTGATAGATATTGTTGCTGTTGTTCTTACTCTTTTAACATTTTTATAGATTTTAGCTTTGGAAATGCATAGGTACATTCATGAATCCATCAGGATCACATCTAACGGATCTGCTGCACATCCCATACCTGCTTATATATTAAATTCTACTAAAACTGTGAAATCTGCCTGCCCTGAAGAAGTCACCAGGGTGACCAGAAAACAAACAAACAAATGTTTTATGCAGCAATATCCTGTTCTGGTGTGTTTAACGCAAGGCTTCCGTATTTTGCATATACAAAAATTAGGGAAGTTACAGCAAAATAAGGAATCAAATTAATCCTCAGATATGATTGAGGTATGGGGTATTGTACTACAAAATTGAAAAAAAGAGTGAAAGGAGGAAGGGAAGTGATAAAGACCTCCCACAGAAGCAACTGTGCTTGGAGCTCCCAGCAAAATGGGAAATGCCATTTTGTCTTATGATTAGGAAAATGAGATCTGTCAAGTAGGACTGCAGTGACTAGAAGATTGATCTTGGATGAGGAGGTTTTGTGGCCTCCATTCCAAAGGGTGGCATTCCGCTTACCAATTAAAGAACTCATTTCAGGCAAATTCCAGTTATCCTCTTCAACTAAGGCCTGCAGTAAGACTTTGAGAAATCGTCATGAATTTCTAGTACTTAAAAAAAAACCCACATGAAGCCTTCATCAAAATTACTAGACTTCCACTGCTTCCAACTCAACATTAGTTTAGAATAAAGCAGCCTGCTTTGATTTACTTTCCTTTTCAAATATCTGGTCTTCATCCCTGCCTGATATATGTAAGACCATAACTCAATTTACTGCTAGGAGACTCCCAGCTTCTCATACAGAAAAAAAATTTGCTTAGCTAATTTAAGAATCATTAAAAAAATATGCTTCAAGCATTATATGGTATTTCTTCCCCACTACCTGCTCCTCTTCCACAGACTGCACTATGATATCAGAAATGTGCGGCAGCCGTCACCCCTGATGAACACCAGGGTTTAGCTCCTCTTGAGCTTGTCAAAAACAAGTTCTCTCAGGAACTAGCACTGCCTAGCAAAGCCTAGAGCTTGTTTTTTTCAATGAACAGCCTTAAAAACTTAATTTTTTTGCCTGAATAACAACTCAAGTGGAACAACGTTTTTGTTATCAAACTTGCAAAGAAATTGCTGACCTGAGTTGCTGCCAGGATGGAAAATTACTATGACTAAAGCCAACTGTCTTGCAACCCTATAACAGCAGTCCTGAGTGAGACCCTGTGAACTCTCCAGGACCACAGTGGGCTGCAGTCAGCAACCTCCCTCTGTGTGGGGTCTCTCAGAGCCAGCGAATTCTCAAGTTTGCTATACCTGGAGGATCACCAAATGATAATGACAGAGCCTGGGCTGATACCTCCCACTCCTCGACTCAACCTCTTGACCACTGAGAATATGCAAAGGCATCCAACATGAGTATTACATTGAATTCAAGGGGATTTTTTTCACAGAAATATACCTTGTACATACTCCTTTAGTTCTGTGTGTGTGCAGACACGCCATAGCAAACATACTGTGAATGGTGCTCTCTTAGATTCTTAAATATATTAGATTCATAAGTAAGTAAGGCCTATAAATGAGTTGCTGTTATGCTATAGTAAGTTCTACAGAATCTTTGGTTAAATTGTTTCAATATCAGTTATCAGTTAAGTGCTGTTAAGTTTAAGTGTACTTAAAACCTCCAGGCCTGATCCATTTGTCAAGTCTGGGGCTTAATTTGGTAAGGGGATCCTCTCTCAACATTGTGACTCAATAGGAGAGTCTCACTTTTTCTTTTTATCCTTATCATTTCCTATTCTTACCCCTTTTCCATCCCAAGCCTCCACATAGACTATTTTTGGTTGATTTTAGATTTTAATCTGATTTTTCTCTGTGTACTTTAACAATCTATTAAGTAGTAGAGTGAACCTTGCCAACAAACTTTGTCATGCTTTCACTTTAGTACTAAACCTACTTTTGCTGATATCCTTGAGTGACCTAAAACACTTGCTTGTTACATGTCACTTCAAATAAGTCATTAAATCTATAAAACCAAACAACAACAGGAAATTTTAAGAAATAAATTGCAAGTTATTGCATTTTCTAAGAAACCAAAACAATACAGCAGAATAGCTGATGAGAACTGAAAACATTTATCTTCTTTTCTCTCTTTCTGGAACCAGGGAAAAGAAAATTCCCATGTAAATAGAAATTTTCAGGCACCACTTGCTCCATTTTTCTGATTATCCATATAAGTTAAAGCTAGAATTTAGCCATTTGAACTAAGGAGTCAGCTATAAATCCACGAAATCACCCATAATGTTATTGTGAAGTTTCTGTATTATCTCTTTCAAAAATTCATGTTCATTATAACAAAATATAGCTTTGAACTTTGTATGAAGATTTCACACTCCCTTTAAAACTTCATAAAACATGCCAGTACACAAAAGTTTTCCTGTCCACCTTTTTCAAATGGCACATTAAAGAATAAGATTATTGACTACCTCATTTATAAATACTTAAGTACCAAAATATAGGCAGTCCAATTTGTATTACTTAGAAAGAAGTAGATATGACAAATGATATCCTCACAATGAAGGACCTTTTAGACTGAGGAAAAGAAAGATATATTGGCTTCTAGATTGTGTGCCAATCACAAGCTGAATTATTCTGTTCAGTGGTATTTTTGTGGGTTTTTCTTTTTTTTTTCTTTTTTTTTTTTAATATAAGGAACTGAGGGAATAATGCTGAATGAAAAATAACCTTACCATTTAAAAAGCTCATCCTATTACCATCAGTGAAGCAGCAGGAAATTCAGCTGCTAATGAACACCTCTAACCTTAACCACATCTGTGGAAAAAATTTGCTTTGCCTAAGCATCACTGAGAAGAAAAAGCAGGCTTACAGTGTATGAAAACCGACATCTTCAGAAGTACTATAACAAAATGATCTAATGCCACAAAAGAGGTTTTTATGAATGGATTTTTGTACTACCTGTAAGAAAACTGAAGCTTATCTTCTTCTATGTGACCAGAAGGAATTTATGCATCAGATTACAAAACGGTAATTATACCATTAATGTAAGATTAGGAAATTATAAAATTTCCATTTAACCTAAATTATTACATACTCCAGGGAAAATATTGTTGAAAAAACCACAAAACTGAAAACCCTCTCTCCTGACTTTCTAAGGTCTTTCTCTCATTTAAAAGTATAAGCAAAATATTAAGCGTGTCACAAGTCTTCACATTGATCTATACATCCATCTTCATTGTAACAAAACCAACCATAAATGTTGTGTTCTTGAATTCTTCATATTCTTCAATGACATCTCACATTACTATGGTGGGTAAGAATGACTACAAAACATTCTGTAACTCGTCTTGTTAGCATCATGTTCTTCTTGTACCAGCACAAATACTCAAATGAGCCAGCACTGAACAGAAATAGAACCCTTATGTTCTATCTCAAAAGAAAATCAATTTACAATCTCCCACATGAACCTCTCTCATTCTGTCCTTGTTTTCTCCTTATTAACGAAAATTGCAAAAGCTACACTTCTGCCACTAGTTTATTTTGGTCAATTAATGAAGCATGAATATTTGTTGTAAGAGATAAGATTAAGTGAAGTTGTTTTACTAAATTATATGAATAGTTGGATAGGAATTCATTTCTCTAGAATCTGCAGCACGTTCACAGTTTTGCCTGACATAAATTCCTGGAAGACAGGTTTCCACTGTATACACACAAATGTTTGAGAAGAGAATTAGAATATGAAAAAAAGACTACATAATGAAAAGGAAAAATAAAACATAATGCTCATTTTGGTTTGTTTTGTTTGTTGGTTTTTTTTTTTTCCTTGGTTTGGGGTTTTTCCAGCATTAGAAAAGGACTTATATGTGTATTTACAGTATAACTCAGTTTTAATTCTCTTCTGTCCTCTAATTCCCAGACAAAATCAGCTCTACCATATTCTTTCTGTAATCATAAATGGCTATCTGCAGAGGCTGGCTAGAAGCAACCTGCAGAAATATGATAGCAAAGAGGTGGAACTACCTAAAACCAGCCCAGATGTATGAAGTGAGGGAATATGTTGAGAGCCCATCAGGCATGTTAAATCAGAGGCAATCCTCCTGAGATATCCCTGAGACAGAAGATGACGCATCCCACATGTGCAGGTTCAGCACCACAGAACACATCTCATTCACAAAGCAAATGGAAGTACTTAGTGTCTCTTCTTCATCTTAAGTAATTAATTTTGGTTTTAATTTTTATGCCTTAATTACTTTGGTAACCTCCTTCCTCTGCCGCAAAAGTCAGGGACTGGCTGACCTTGTAAAACAAACTCTGTCACGTTCTCTTTCTCTGTGTCATTTAGTTCTTGGTAAACCTGAATTGCTTCAAAGATCTCTGGTGGAAGCTGCAACTAGGTCTGACACATTTGCAGGAAACACGCATTACAAAAGATCAAATTTTACTAATTTTTTTTCTAATGTAAATATTTTCCAACATGATATTCACATCCTACCAAAGTGACAGTTTTTTTTTTTTGTCTTTCCCCTGGCAGAACACATTCTAAACTGCTATGGAAAAGTAACTGCTTTATTTTTGGATCATGCACTGTGGATGCAACTATTTACCATGTTTCAAATCCATATTAGTTGCCTCTTACTGCACAAAGGATTTAATTTCAGTTTTTAAAATTATTAAGTTCAACAGTGACCTCCTTGAGTGACCGTGAAGCACTCTACAGAACAGAGCTCTGCTTCAAAGCCTCCACTTCTACTCAAACACATTATTACTTCTGTTAATTTATGGGAGTTGATGCCTTTGTAGATTAATGTAAAACATAAAAATCCAAACTCTGTTCCTCACATTAATTAAGAACTCAAAATCCCAAGTCTTTCAAAAGTGTCTGTATGACTTGGGTGTATAACAAATGATATTGTTTCAAGTTACAAGTTGGTCTAAGTTAAAAGAAGCAGGCAAGTGAAGACATATCTCTTCAATTGTGCATCTTTTTGAACAGAAATACATGAAAAGCCTCCTCCCTCATCAGCAAGTTCAGAATATGTTCCAAAGTATGGTAACTGTCAAAGGGTAAAACCCACTGCTAAAGGGTCAAACCTATCTGAAAGCACCTGCCCTGGCTGCAGGGAGAGGGGAAGAAAATGTGAGTACACACCGGAAATTTTGTTATTTTGCCTCCCTTTCTCCAGTGGGAAGGTTATCAACACTCAACACCAGCCCTGTAGACCCCATGCATCTGTCACCATCCATCCCTCTGGTTCCTCCAGGACATCTTGTCTTTGTCCTGGCAGCCAGACAGAACTAATTTGAGGTGGTGAACACCTTCTTTGTGGGTAAAACACCTTCTATTTTTGTATACTTTTGTTAATGCTATTGCTGCTCTTACTGTGCTTTTCTTATTCCATTGCTTTTTGTTTTCAGTAAATTGTTATCTCAACCCATAGGCTCTGCCTCTGTCCCCTCCCAGACTTGAAGGGGCAAGGGGAAGGGGAGTGGCTTATTTATAATTTAATTTCCAGCTGTTATTAAATCAACACAGTATCACTGAAGTGACTGTGACCTTGACTGAATTTGCCCTGTGCCCAGCCTGAACTGTTACATGATTCTGGTATTTGCTACAAAAGCAAACTGAGCACAAACAACTTCTATGGAGAGGCTTCTCTCAAAGCTCTGGGCTATACCTGACCTGCTCTGATGATTAGGTATGCACAGAAAAGAAACAAAGATGAACTCATAACAAATTTGTGCCCAGGTAAGACATTTTGGAGCAGGAAGCCAGGAGGTTATAGAAACCTAGGTAGCAATGTCCAGATGGCTAGAGCTATGGAGAAAGTAAAAGAAAGTGGTGATGTCACCAATGAAAACATCGGTGGCTTACATCAGTCAGCTGTGTTAGAATGCAACAAACAGCGATAACAGCCCTTCATGGAGGACATTCTTGCACAGTGCTCCCATTCTACTTACAAATACCTTTTACATTAAATGCCACTAAGCAGTATGGTTCTGCTCCTGTGTCTACCTCATCCATGACAATTACCTAAAATACTCAGTTTTGTAACCCTCCATCATATCTAGTGACTTATTTTTCCACTAGAATCTTAGGCTTAGACAGTCAGTAGCACTCACAGAGATGCTTCAAATTGTACCCAGAAGAAAAGAAATGCATGTGGCCATTTTTTTGCAATCTTGCATCAAGGAATTTCCAGCCCAAAACGGATCCTGAGCTTTATGAAAGCAGCTAAATGTATAAGCATGGCCAAAACTCTCTGCTTGGTGTGTTTTAGTAATCACGAATCAATTAACTTTTACTTAGCATTTCTTACAATTAAAAAAATCCAAACCAGCCTCTCACCGTGGGGCTTGCTTTAAAGCCCTTCTATGCAGAGAACAAATTCCCTTGAGGTATCAGACCTTGTAATGTGCACCTCTTCTATCCCAGTGTAGCTCAGGCTGTAAAGAATGATAATTAATCTCTTACTGTCTGATAATATATGCACAACACTATTTTTACAGTATTATACAAATATTTAAAATGTTTTGACAGAATATGTTCTGAGAACACTTAACTGAATATGAAAGGACTAAATCATGGGAATTCTTTAGATGACATTACTGCTGATATACTGTATTTAGCACAAGGACAGGCTCAAATACAATAAATGGTATTTATAGTTTGTAAAATTATGAAGATGGCAATAAGACACTTAATACTGTGAGAGACTGAAATGTTATGGCTAATGGTTTAAACATTGTTATGAAGAACCTTTTTGCCCATTATAGTAAAACTGTGTAAAGAAGCTGCAACCACCAAAGCCTAACCCTCCCCATATATGACTCCTTACTGGAACTTTGGACTGCAAGCTAAACCACCTAAGGGAACTTGAAATAAGATAAGGGTGACACTATTGTCCATTTATCTCAGGTTTAGGGAGAAGAAAATAAGTCTGAGATAGAAGAATGTATCAACAAAGAAAGTCAAATCCAGTGTCTGTCCTGCAATTCATCTCTGTCTGGGTTTGGGAGCAGGGAGTATGGTGAGAGAGTTTTTGGGTGTGTGATGTAACCTCTGGGCAGGAGTTAACACCCACCCTCCCATACACAAACTGTCTCAGTTGTAAACCGCCCCCTGCTCTGGGAAGGCCATATCCATGGAACATTCACGTGAGAGGCAGATGAGGACATGTCATAAACCATCAAAGACCCCCAAAGTTCTCCCCAGACTCATTCCTGAGGCCTTTAACCAGAGCATTGCACGTGATAAAAAGTGATGCTACACATCAAAACCAGTAGCAGATAGAAAGTACTACTTGTCCCCCAACTTAGAGAGATAAGACATATTGTTTTATTTATTTACCCACAGAAAGGTACAGTATTCAGCTTTCTCAACTTTGATCTTTCTCTAAATTATTGAAATACCTAACACTGAATGTTTCATTGCTGTTGCAGGAATAAACCAAACTGAAACTGTACAGTTAGCCTGTACACCTCAGAGGTGTGTTCTCTCATCCATGTATGCACATAGCCTCTATTAGCATTAATGAGAACTAGCCATGCATATGGATGAGAGATCAGACCCCTTAATTTGTTTAGATGAGACCAATTTTAATCAGTGTAAGCTAATGCATAATTTTGCAGCGTGCTTGTGTGGTTGGTGAGTCAACATGTTTGAGGGTTTCACTTCATATTCCACAAATGCCTGTGTATGCTGAGAATCCTGAAACATAAGAATGTCAGAAGTTGGGAATACTATTCTCAGTGTACTTGGTCCCAGTGATAAGAGGAACCACAGTGACATTGAGTGACCTCGCAAAAGCAAACCAGGACAGAGAGTGAGTGCTGAATGCCAGAAGCATGATTTTGCATTGAATCCCTGCCATTAAAAAAGCCTTTATGCCATCACTGAGGTCTGTTATAATAAATCATTGCTCTTGATCATTAAACACAGGTCAGTAAACTTATGCTCCTAGTGAATCTTCAAAATCTGTATTACCTCCTAACCTCACAACAACCTCATACTAAGCTCAGTAAACATTCTTATTCAAACAAAACAAGCATCAAGAAAAAATATTAAAATGCATTACAGAAATAAAACTAAAACACACAAGGTGAAACTGAAGACCTGCTCAGGGAAAAAATTATGATACCCTAACCCTCATCTGAAAATGAGTTTCAGTCTCAAAAACAAAAAGCCATTTTTATGTTAAATACACAATCTTTCCACTGCTTTACCTTTTACTGGTAATCATTTTCCTAACTCTCATCAATCCCACTTCGTAGAGATTGTTTTTGGAGATGTGTAACTGTGAAGGTATTGTCTGTTTCATGAAAAGATTGTACAGACAGATAAATATAGAAGCTTTTTTTCTTTTTTTTCCCAACAGAATATACAAGATATGCCCCCAAATTGAAGACATATACTTGTGAGTAAAGGACAAGAAACTGCACCTGTAAAAATGTACCTATGAAAGAGACCACTGGTGCAGATGCATTTGGAAGATGATGATCCATAGTTGTCACTAGGCCATTTTGTTAATCTTTCCTTCAAGGTTTCACATTATTGGTGTTCAAACCATCTGTTTGACAAATGTAACTTTTACTTTCTAAGAGTTTTCAGCTATTGTGTTTTATGAAGTTCTGTGTGAAGCCATGAGTAACCTTGTACAGATCGTCCTAAATAAAGGTCTAGTGTAACCTTGATCTATACCCCATAAGCAACCAGTTTGAAACATAGAAAATCAACTAAAAATATATAAAAAGTTCTAAAAATATCCTCGTGTTCTGTTTTTCCTGTCTTATTCCCACAAAGAATAAGGAGATTTTCCGACTAAATTCAGCCTGAGGCCAGAAGAATATTACCAGTAACTGACACAGATACACAATGCTTCAGTTTCTCAAGATGATATTTTTGGTATGATTGATGGAAAAGTAAGGTGACCACCCAGAAAACTGGATTATTTCATTCTAATACATTGCATCTCAATGTCTCAGCGGGGAAGAGGAGAGAGAGAAATGGTGTAAACATACATGTAAACATACACTTTATGCTGTATACATATAAATTGCCAAACACT
Organism: Entomyzon cyanotis; assembly: GCA_024500445.1. Taxonomy (NCBI): domain Eukaryota; kingdom Metazoa; phylum Chordata; class Aves; order Passeriformes; family Meliphagidae; genus Entomyzon; species Entomyzon cyanotis. The sequence continues at coordinate 61,475,361 of JAKEPQ010001005.1, forward strand.
TGGAGATCATCAATTTAAGATGCAGTCTTAAGTGAATTTATGAAGGGGATCATGAAAATGTGACAAAAAACACTTTGTAAAGGCAATTAACACATGTTCTTCACAGGAGAGTGCATTTTCCTCTTACATATAAACATCTTTACTCACTTGTTTATTTATTCCAAATATGCATTCCACATAATAAGAGAGACGAGAAAGAGAAATACAGTACTGGGGTACCTCTTTCATCTTGGTAAAGAGTTAGCATTCTTAAGGTAGACAACACATTGCACCACTGATTTCTTCATGTGAAAATAGTTTCTGGAAGTCAATACTAAGATTGACATTAAAACTTAAGTGCAAGTAATAAGAGAAATTCCTCTGAGATACCTGTTTGGATTAACTAATTTAAAACCATATTGCACGGTATGGATAGGGAAGAGAAAACTGGGGAGTGGGGTCAAACATTTGTATCAGAGAAGATGCTTGGTAAATTATTACCACATTTTTTTTTTTTATAGATGTACAGAAGTATGAAAATGAAAGATTGTTATAGGCATTTCCTAAGTGACTCATATTTTGTTGCTACCTAAATACATGTAATATTTATAACATAAGAACTAATTTCCATGAGTCTTAGTGTCTGAGGGACAAGCAAGCTGCAGTGTGTCATTACTAAAAAGACTCCATAGCTTATCTTAACTGGGAATAAAGAACTCAAACTGTCAAATCTTAACAAACTGACCCCAGCTGGATATCATGTTACATATTTGGGAAGTTATATAAAGTCTACCTCTGATGATCCCCAAATAATATCTATACACAAATAAATTAACCTCATGGTCTCAAAGTAATTTCTAATATTATTTTGTTCTCTTACCCAGGCCAATCTGTGTTCCACATAAAATTCAGCACATCTGCACAACATTCCAGTAATCTTCCCAAGTTAGAAGTGTAGTATCCAACATATATACTGTGGTGTTTGAGCTGAATCTTCAAATTTTATCTATTTACATGGTACCTCTGTAGTCAATGAGAGGAATCTCATCATGTTTAGTTCTCTGGACAGTTAAAAGAGACCTCCAATAAAACACATTAAAATGAAACTTCATTGGAGTGAAAAATTCACTGCCAGCAACAGCTTCTAGATTAAATAACCTAATCTCACTGGCAGCTCAGTAATTCACAGGGTGAATTACCTTACCATCATCTTTTAGTTGAGTTATTGGAGGATTTACCACTACTGAAAGGTAAAAACTAAGTTCCTGTTCTGTTCTGCAGAAATAAAGGTAGAGAGAAACATCCAAAAGAACTTTCAATGTTTGCTGATCAGGTGTATAATCATGGACTTATTAAGCAGAAAATTGTACATACAGAACTGAGTATTTTCTTTCCAGTGTGCTCCTGTATTATGTAGAACTATTAAGAGAGAAGGATGTCACTAAAATTTCCACCCCCAGTATTGTATATTGGCTACAGAATAAATTGAAAAGATGGTACTCTACTGTAGAGGGGACAGTTTGAATGAAATCCAGTAGTCGCTCCTGGGAAAAAAAAAAAAAAAAATTCCTTTCTAAACAACCTGGTTTGGATTCTAAATGACTTGGTTTGGATTGTGCTCTCTCACTTCATCTGAAAACTTCAAGTGTACTTTCCCTTTTCATACCTTTTGAAAGCTACTCTCAAGAAGGTCTTCATCTGGTCAGTAAATTATTTATTCTAAATCTTTATGAACCTTTTTAAGGTCCATTCACTTTCTTTTTTTAACTCCTATTGTAATAAAGACCTAAAAAAATGCTTTTACACAACACACGTGGGTAATAATCCATGAAATTTTACCTATAGTTTCCTCTTCATCTCTTTTATTTATGCAACTCTCTAAATTTATTTATCTAATTTATGGTTGTGACCATCCCTCTGTAATTTAATTAAGCCATAATTGCATCAAAACATTTAGACAATAAAAGTAACACAGTTGCTTGATGAAAACAAAAATAGATTTTAAAAAATTGTACAGGGAAAAACGTTATTTTGGTTACAATTCAATTGTGTATCTTAAAATTAGCATGCAATTCAATGGCAAAAACTTAATGAGAAAAAAGGTACTCACTGAGTGTAAAACATGGCACCAAAAACATATGTTCATAAACATTTGCAGCCTCTCCAAAGAGAATTCACATCAGAGCAAAACTAATGATTATATTTTGGTAAGTTCTTTGCAGACTTATTTTCCTTTTCCATCAATTTATATAGATGCCTTAATCACCACAGCTTAGGTAGATCAATTAAATATACATGGAGAGAATCGACTGAGCAGTTCTCATGCAGTTCTCACACCTGATGCAAAGGATCCTTCCTTCCTTCCTTCCTTCCTTCCTTCCTTCCTTCCTTCCTTCCTTCCTTCCTTCCCTTCCTCCCTTCCTTCCTCCCTCCCTTCCTTCCTTCCTCCCTTACTTCCTCCCTTCCTCCCTTCCTCCCTTCCTCCCTTCCTCCCTTCCTCCCTTCCTTCCTCCCTTCCTTCCTCCCTTCCTCCCTTCCTCCCTTCCCCTCCTTCCTCCTTAAAAAAACTTTATGTACACTTGTCAACTAGGTTAAAATTTAGGACTTTGCCTTTAGGTAGCTGGAAGCACCTCTGAAAAAATCAATGTCTGTTGAAGTTTAAATTAGGGCATGAGGGCCTGGGAAAGACTTGGAGGTCACAGAGATGCTATCACATGACACAGAGCCAAAAGAGCACTTGCCAACGCTAATGGGAAAAAAGAGGTTAAACCCTTCTGTGTCATGGATCCTTTTCAACCATTTCCAGAAACCTATTAATGAGTAACTAATATGTCCCTCAAAAATTACAGACATAGGAATTTATCTCCCCAGTGTACAGCAAAAATCACAACTGCTCACTCAGCCTAGTAATGCATTTGGGTACAGAGATTTATTATGGTCTTGAGTAAATTAAGTTAAATTCAGTCAGACTGGTAAAAAATAAGGATATGAATTCTTAGCCAAAATTTTGCATGAAATTCTGCATATTCATTGTCCATTTCCCAACTGTTCCTTTCTATAGCAAATAATTAAAAATACCAGAAATCAGATCAATCTTTGATTTTACAACTTGGGCCATTTTTTCATGAATTTTGCAGCTGTTTTACACAGGCTAACTTTACAATAACTTTTGAGAAGAAAAAGACAAAAGCAGGAAATAAAAAAGCACCGATACGATACAAAAAAATATGTAGTGCTTAGAGTTACAAAACAGACTTTAGAGAAAGGTGCAGCTGCTCACCACCTGTTGGAGTCCTGCTGTGATGGCACAATGTAGAAAAGGAAATATTTTTAGACCTTTTCTTTTTGTTAACAGGGAACATGCCTTTTTGAGAGCAGCTTCATATCAAAATAGTGAACTGGAAAACTATCCAGCTCCATATTCTCCATACTTCTTACTAGCAAATCACTTACATGTGGCTTTAAATTAAGCATGTCAGTAAACTTACTGTACTCATCAGTATTAGTCACATGCTTAAACAGGCTTGGAAATTTTTTTAGTTATAGAACCTAAATATTTTACAATGACAAGCAGAAGCAGTAGTTTCTGAACAATCTGTGGCCCTTTCTTTTAAAGATTTTGTGGATAAAATAAAGAAGTAATACAACTTCTGATTAAAAAAAAAATCAAAATTTACATTATAACACAATTTCAAGTCTTAGTGATCTATGCTTTCTCAATTCTAATTCAATTCTACCTTCCAGTCTGTACACCACTAGATGTTCTTAATTGCATTTGCTATTCAAGCAGTTGCACACACACAATCATACCAACACAAAGATTTGTTGATAATAAATGGAAAAAAATCAGAATCTTCCATCACAACATAATAAAGTTTGATAGTGAACTGTAACTTAATTACTACCAACAACTACCATACCTCTAATAGAAACTGCTAATCTGGGCTCATCATGGCTCTTGATTAACCATGAGAATTTGAAGAATTCTAGGTTTATAAACTTTGGAAAAAGGCAGGCAATTCTGTAGGACTACTAGGATGCTGTGAGGCTGTTCAGGGAGAAAATTAGAACAGTCAAAACTCACCTAGAACTTAAATCTGGCGCTGAAAAAGAAAGTGAAAAATGTTTCTTTAAATATATCAGCAACAAAGGGAGGGTTAAGGAGAATCTCCATTGTTTATTGGATGGAAGAGGAGACAATGACAAAAGATGAGTAAATGTCTGAGGTACTTAACAGTACTTCTTTGCCTCAGTTTTTAATGGTAAGACCAGTTGTACTCAGGGTACCCAGTGCCCTGAGCTGGAAGATAGACATGGGGACCAGAATGAAACCCCCACAATACACAGGGAAACAGACATGTCTGAGAAGTTGGGTGAAATCTGCCCAAGAATACTCAGGAAGCTGGCAGAAATGCTCACCAAGCCACTTCCCATCATTTACCATCACTGTTGGCTAACTGGAGAGGTCTACTGGACTGCAGTTTGGCCACAGTGATGCCCATCTATAAGAAGGGTCAAAAGGAGGACCTGGGGAACTACAGGCCTGTCAGTCTGACTTCAGTGTCAGGAAAAGGTATGGAGCAGATAATCTTGAGCATTATCCCATGAAATGTGCAGGACAACCAGATGTTCAGGCCTAGTCAGCATGGGTTTAGGAAAAGAAGGTCCTGCTTGACCAAACTGATCTCCTTTCCATGACAATTCAACCTCCTTAGTGGATGAGGGAAAGGCTCTGTATGTTTTCTACCTGGACTTAAATAAATCCCTTGACACTGTCTACCACAGCATTCTCCTAGAGAAACTTAGGACTTGGACAAGACCATTATTTAATGAGTTGAAAATCGGTTTCATGTCTGAGCCTGAAAAATGCTCGTGAATGGGGTTACATCCAGCTGGTGCTCAGATCACTAGTGGGGTTCCTGAGGGCTCAGTTTTGGCGCCAGTCCTGTTTAATATCTTCATCAACGATGTGGATGAGGGGATCAAGTGCACCCTTGTCATTTGCAGGTGACACCAAGTTAGGCAGCAGTGTTGATCTGCCTGAGGGTAGGGAGGCTCTGCAGAGGGATCTGGACAGGCTGGATCAATGGGCCAAGAGCAATTGTATGAGGTTCAACAAGGCCAAGTGCTGGGTCCTTCACTTGGCTACAAAAACTACCCGCCGCACTACAGGCTGGGGTCAGAGTGGCTGGAAACCTGCCCAGCAGGAAAGGACTTGGGGGTGCTGGTTGACCACCCACTGAATTTGAGCCAGCAGTGTGCCTGGGTGGCCAGGAAGGCCAATAGCATCCTGGCCTGGATGAGCAACAGTGTGTCCAGGAGGATCAGGGACAGTGATTGCTCCTCTGTATTCAGCACTAGTGAGGCCACACTTTAAATCCTGTGTTCAGTTCTGGCACCCTCACAGCAGCAAAGACACTGAGGCTCTGGAGTGTGTCCAGAGAAGGGCAATGGAGCTGGTGAAGGGTTTGGAACACAAAACTTATGAGGAGTGGCTGAGGGAACTGGGGTTGTTTACCCCAGAGGAAAGGAGGATCAGTTGGAGACATATCACTCTTTATAACTACCTGAAGGAGGTTGTTGTGAAATGAGGGTTGGTCTCTTCTCCCAAGTGACAAGTGGTAGGGCAAGAAGAAATGGCCTCAAGTTGCATCAGGGGATGACTTGTATGGATTATAGGAAAAATTTCTTCATAGAAAGTGTTGTCAAGCGCTAGAACAGGTTACCCAGGGAAGTGATGGAGTCACCATCACTGGAGGAGTTTAAACACATGTAGATGTGTCATTTTGGGCCATGATTTAGTGATGGACTTGGCAGTGTAAGGTTTCTGGTTTGATTTGATGATCTTAAAGGTCTTTTCCAACCTAAATGATTCTGATTCTATCATTTCCACTTGCATCATTTCTTGATGCCTACCAGACGATGGATAGCATGCTACTTATTTTCACATTTTCAGAAAAAAAATATCTCTGGTAGTCTCAAATCTACAGCTCTAATCATGATAGTTTAATGTGTTTTAAAGCCTGAAATGCAAATTAAATGCAACAAGAAACTCAGAGAATCTATTATAGGCAAATTGAAATTAAATAATTGTTAGTCTTTTTTAAGAAGGTTTTAATTTAATATTTTGCCTACTTGAATATGTTTTGTCTCTTGACAAATGTCTGTGTTTGGACACAATTCTTTTGACAAAACATAATTTTAAAATTGTATTACAGAGTTGATGAATCATCAGCAATCTAAAGATATTCAAATGTTCATGAAACCAAATGTAATAGCATCAATCTTTTTGTTTGTTAAATGTGTTGACTTATTTCAAAGAGCCCTGTATTTCATGAATTTCCTTACATGCATCAAATCTAAAAAAGATCTCTCATTTAAGGTACATATGTAAATGTTCCTTTTCTTACAAGCTCATGTATTTTGTCTTCTTTTCGAAAGGTATGGATATGTTCTTGGCTAGCTTTTCTATGCAGCTATACTTCTACCCCAAAAAAATCTTCCAGATTCAGAAATTGGAAAAGTCAAACAGAAGATTGTGGAACACTTGGCCAACCTAAAAATTTGGCTTCTATTCGGAGTTTGTCTCAGAGACCCTGCTTAGACTCCAAATGCTCAACACTATTTTCAGGCAGGGGCACCAGTGTAGTCCATATTTTTCATAGCAGCACACCACCTCTGGAAATCTCTGTTGTCCTGCCTCTCCCATTTGAGATACCTGTGACAGAAAGTCCCTATTAAGCTCTGGAAAACTTCAAGTTCCTGAATTTTCAAACCAAAATGCAGTTGGAAACTGATATGGCATTTCTCACACAGGAAAAACTTTTTCTTTCTTTTCTAGTCTCTTTCAGATGAAGTGTTCCAAAACTATACAGGCAATTGGTACTACATGTTTCAGAAATACAGAGACCTAATTTTGTCTCTTAACTTTGTGCTTATGAAAACCTAGGATTCTCCAATCAAAGATTGGGATGTAGATCTGATCCTCCATCTGTTCCCTTGAGATTATACAGGAAACTTATTAATGCATCCACCTTAGCATAACACTTAACTGGTGAATAAAAGAAAAAGAATTATTTTTTATTTCCTCTGTATGTTTCTTGAAGAAGACATGGGACTACAGAAGATGCCTTGAGTAAAGTCACAGAGGTATTTGGGGGGCAGCTTATATAACTGCTTTGTTTGCTTTTCTAAATCTGAATTGAATCACCATCCCTTTCATAGGATAAGCTTCAGCTTTCTGCTTTCAAAATTTTGGTAATAGCCTTGCAAATTTAAGTGTGACATAAGAAGTGAATTCTGTTATCAGACTGCACTTCAAATATACCTCTTTAATGTACACAAAGATCACTGAAGCGTGATCTTTGTTTGCCACAGGCAGCTGGTGCACTAGTCACTTCATACAGTCCTTTATTTTATATTCCTTAAGGATGGGAGACCCATGGTGTCAACTTTTAGATTTGAATTTGTAAGGTTAAATGCATTAAGGAAATTCACATTTGCTTACTGCTAAAACTGCAGCAACAGCTAATGTATTACCCTACTCTTCCCATTTTTTTCTTCTTTTTAACTCTGAATTTTTCACTGCAATCTGCACTTGTGGTTGAGTAGGGATCATTTCCTTGCTACCTTCAAGACAAAGTCTGAGCTGTGAGAATGGAAGTGACATAGAGTAATTTCATTAAGAACCTTACTCATCTCTTTCTCTCTCATTCTCATGAAGCAGAAAGAACATCATTACTGACAGGAATTATTAGAATGACAGAAAGTTTCTGTTACATCAAAATAAAGGAACATTAGGGATTTCAAGTTTAGAGGGTCTAAAATTAAGAAAAGGACTTGAAGATGGATAGTATAAAGGAGTATGGGTTTGTACTTTGATTACTTCAATTTCTCTATTATGGTGACCGATAATTTTCATTATAGAACTTCATATAATAATAGGGGATGAGTAATGCTACCTTATTTGCCAATTTTAATAATTTAAGAATTTGTTTCTTTTTCATTATGGAAGGGGGAACCATGAGCTGTAATTACTATTTCTTCCCTCTTCAGTGATACTTTTGCAGTTACTCCAACTCTGGTGTTGACATGTTTAATAACTGAGATGTGCTTTAGTTCTTCCTAGTTACTGCATTAGACATTAGAGAACTAGAGTCAGAAGCACTGCCCAAGGGCTCAATCCACCTCACTGGAAAGTCAATAAGAAAACTCAGGTTCACATCACTAGGACTTGAATTAGTCCTAAATACACAGAAGAAAATCCAGCTGATGGTACAGTTCTTATGCTCAGTTTACAATTCAAACAGAATCCTTATAAGTGTGGGCAAGTTAGAACTAGCAATAGGAATTCTCTGGAATTTATCCTGAAGTTACTCTAAGCAAGTAGGTGGAGAAGCTAGAAACTGAAGAGATATTATAAATTATGAGGGCTTGTATTAATAACAACACAGAGAAAATTATGGCCATTGATTAGCACAAGTATCATATAAAACATTTGATTTGCAGTATCAATAAACTATTCAAATTAAATTTGAATGTTTATAGGAACTGTGGTTTAAACAGATTGATGTCAGTATGTTATTTTTATAGAACTCCTTAAAAGGTTAAGAAAGGTGTCTTGCAAAAACAGCTTCACATAATGAATTCAAATCAAGATTAAAGTTAGTGCAGTTATAATCATACAGGTAGGACACAGAGTCTTGATTTAATATGTTAAAAGTTATAGGAGTATAAAAAAATATCAGTGTCCTTCATACTATATTCAGAACTTGATTTTTGTACAGGCAGGAATAGTGCCTGCTTCCCCATGTCTCCTGAAATATAATGAGTCTCAGAGAGAGAGTAAGTACTGTAATTTTCTTCCTCTGCAACACTGGATTAATGCTATTTTATGTCTGACTTATTCCTGTCCTGAAGGAGTCTGAAGAAAAAACTGCAACTCAGTAAAGCAAATGTCCAAAGAAAATCTTTGCTGGGGCATGGCATACAGGGTATGGCATACAGGGTGACAGGTTTACATTGTCTTCATCCTTGCCCTATGGGTAAATCACCATCTCACTTCTACTCTGTTTCCTGAACACTTTTTATATTTTAATACAGATTACATGAGGATTACACAGCTACTCAACTTTTATGCAGGACAATATAAAAACAGCTCCTTCTTAGTGATCATGCATTGTAGAAGTTGAAGTTAATTGACATCAAGTAGTCTCCACCAATTAAAATAGCAGCGTATGATTACCACATCTTTTTTCCCAGGAAAATTACCTTTTACATGAAAAGCTTCATGCTGTCTTTAACACTATATGCTTTCTGTATTAGTGTGCTCATGTCTCAAGGTTTTTAGTGGAAAAACTCAGTTGCAAAGCAATTCAAGACATTGTCATAAACAAAGAAAGAACGCAGCCTCCTAATACCTTTAAATTTTCAAGAATCCATAGTAGGTATTTTATAGCTGTTTTTTGCTTCACAGGAGTGAATGTGACATTGATGAACATAATAAGGAGTGAGATGTTGTCAAGATATGCTACAAAAACAGCTCCTTCTGGGCTCTTAAGACTTGGTTCTACTTTCTTTTTTGAAAGAGAGAGTATCAGATCTTGATCAAGTATCACTGAAATCAATATAACAAATGTTTCACTGTATCAAAATCTGATAACATTTTTTACGGTATAATGCAAAATCAAATAGCTACTGCAAAGTTAGTACCCTTGATAAAACTTATTTTAAGAATTGTCCCAGCACATGTGTCATTGACCTCACTGTGAACAGCTTTTAGTGATGATTTATAAATAGCATGTCTAGACACCCAAGCATATCACATTTTATAATTTCTTTCATTTACCTTACCATAACAATTCAATTTTGAAGTAGTAGAAAATGCCAATGTGATTCTACCAGACAGATACTGACATTAGCTGTTCTTACAGGAGCTTGTAACCTTATGGAATAACCTCATTGAAGTCACTTGATTTAGTTGGTATATTTGAGACATGATAAATTGTATTTATTGAGAGAAGAGTTTGTATGCTGCATGCAGTTTCAAGGTGCACTTTCAAACTGCAACTGCTAATGTAACCTAAGTGGTCTTCATAGAGAAAGTCCTGAAAAAAAAAATGAAAATTTGAATATAACAGGATAAAATGACGAGAGAGCAATACTTTGGTGTAGGCAGGAATGATTTAAAAACCCCCACAATTTTACTGAAATTATTCTATCAGATTAAATAATCTCTCTACTCTATTGTACCTCATCAGTTTAAGGTAAAAATCAGCATTTTATCACAAAGAAAAATTTTAAATAGTTGATACACATTGGAGTTTGATTTTGAGACAAGCTTCTAACTTGCCACAATTTTTACCCAAAAATGTGGTGTATATGTACATGTATGCATCACAAGAAGCTGTACAGGGTGGAGGGTTAGATAAAGAGTTATTCTAGTCTGGTTTACATGAGACTGATGCTTTACCATTGTTTTAGCATTCAGGATGGAAGAGCAGCAAAGGAAACATTATCTCCCTCTGTGATCAAAGAAGCATAGGTTTGCTTCCTTCAGGACCCAAGAGAGCTTCAAAAAAGATGAACTAGTCTTACAGACACTCTACAGTCAGTCATCTGCAATATTGTAGATTAGACATTTTAAAATTCTGTTCTTATCATAGGCAAATGTCAAGTCATCTTCAAAAGAATCATTGCTGCTCACTTTTGCAATGTTTCCTGCATTAGTAAACGATAGGATGGGAAATAAACAACAACAACAACAAAAAAGTATTATTTCTAATTGTTATTGCCTGAATTTGCTATTCTAAAGGTGTCTGCAGACCTAATAAAAATGAATCAGTTTTCAGACAAAACTTAGTATTCTATGATCACAGCAACAGTTTCCACTCTCCTTTAATTCCACGCAGTTGAGTTAAACAAAAGAGAAAGTATTTCCTTTACTTATAGACTGAAATATTTGCTTTCAAAATCTTTCATAATATGCCCCTAGTAAAAATATACAGTATGATCATCTGATGTTCAGTCACTGTTTTTCTTCATGGCGTGACTGCGAACATTATTTCTCAGGTGCTGTTTCCCTGCATTCAGGAGTCCACTTTGACCCCAAAAGCATTAACCCAGCCAGGTTGCATTTCTTTCTGTACTGTCATGTAAGATGTGCTCTACAAAAAATAAGGAACATTGACCTTGAAAGGAAAGGGGCAGGCAGGGGGGGAAATAATAAATCCCACGACCAAACCCATTCAACAGCCCAGACCAAGATCTAAGCTCTGTCAAAATGATTTCTTATTCCATTTTACTGAAGCAATGCCATGCTTTATCACTTCTGAGTTCCTGCCTTACAGCTGAGGCAGCCCACTTGAATTGGTAAGTTGTTTAGTTAAAGTGTACACATGCTATTCACATTGCCAATATGATTTAAAAGGAAAGAACATTTTTCAGGTGAAATACAGCCCCAAATGCAACAAGAAGCTGAAATCCAAAGCACTAGAGCACATGTAATTAACTGTTGCATATCTCACTATGTTTCTTCTCCTTCCCATTTACAACAATACTACAGACGCATGGTCCTGGTGACTCACTAGTGGAGGTGGCAGCATTAGATCTTCCAGGAGCTTCTGATGAAGCAAAATTGGTCAGCTAATCTGAGCTAAATGTAATGTACAACTGCTTTCTATTTCATTACATCACTGTAAACACAATTATATACAAATTTCAGTATAATGTGAAGAACTGCTGAATTTGTTTTGCGACTATGCAGATGTTGGAGCACCTAAATTAATCGTGAGTATAAAAAAATGCTTTCCAAGTCACCAAAGTGCTCAGTTTACAACCAATAAAGTTCACACTTCATTATATGTCTTCAGAAGTTGTTGTGTTTATTTATAGATATTTTTATACAAGTAGGTTGAGTTGTTTGGCTTTTGCGGTCCAGTCAGATTGCTGCTTTGAACAAATAGATCAAGTATTGATATACAGGCATAGACTTTTTGTTTTGGTTTTTTTTTTTTTTAAAGCAGAAGGCTCTGTATTAAAGTGCAAAGCATACCTTAAAAAGGCTACTTGCTCAAACAGGAAGGAAATCAAAACATTTCTCTCCTTGTAATTTGCAAATAAAGAAACCTGGACCCAGAATGCTTGAAATGCCCTATAACTCAGTTCAATTTTATTTTAATGTAATTGAAAATTCTTGTGAAGGCATTCTTGAAAGTTGAGCTCATTTTCTATTACACTGCAGTAGAATACCGAACTCTATGCATTTCATTTAAATTAGCAACCTTATCAGACTACAATGAATCTAAACACTCCTCCATCTGTACTTTGTGATATGTGAATAAATAAAAACTTGAAAGTAATGCAAATGAAGTCACTGACAAAGGATCCATAACATTCAGAACTAGGTCATAAGTGAATGCATTAGTGTTCAATATAATTCCATCTTAGGTTTTAATGTTCACCTTCTTCTCTTGTTCTTGCTGCCAATTGATTATCTTTCAGTAAAGTTTACACGTTACCATTAAATGTTAATAATGCATAAATATTAAACATACCATTGTAAAGTTAGCAACACTATTAATATCCTCAGTCTCTGTAGGCGATACTAGAAATTACTAAGATCAGTACCAATAGTCAGAAGCATAAAATCCTTTCTTTCTGGAATTGGTAGCAATAAAAAAATTACAAGTTACAATGGATATTTAATATGGCCACATCTTCCTGCAAAACTGGTGTCAGGAAAGAAAAGACAACACCTTTTAAACAAGATATTCCTCTTATTATGTCACTATTTTCTGTCTTTTTTTCTGTATAAAATACTTGTGAAATGCCGTAAGATCTTAAGGCACTGCATATTCTGTAAAGCTTAGCGATATTTTGTTCTCTAGTTTGCTCAAGAAAAAAAGCCCCAAACACTGCTGCAGCACTGATGGGCAGAAATGGCACTGTCAGATTCCCCACTACAGATCCTTGTCAGGCAGGGCATTGTTCAAAAAGCAGGCAAAGACTTAAATATGCGCAGTTGCTCTAGATTTCAGTCCCACTAGGTGACAACAACTAGCTAAAGTGTCCATGTGTGATAAGCTTTACACCCTCCCAAGGGTGCTAAATCATTGTGTTGGCTCAAATTTGGTTTTTAAGAGCTTTGTTGACTTCACAGCTGGTGAGTTGACACTTTCTATCGCTCCACCACTTGGCAACAGATGCCTCTTATGCACAGATGCTGAGTATCCACCCAACCCTAACATTAGCCTTGTGTTTTGAACTAATTGGGCCAACACAGTTGTAATTAAGATTTGAATAATTAGAAAACTAACATGATTACTTTCACAATTAATCCTTATATTGTACCATTACATTCTCTTTTGGACTATTCTGCAAAGGTCTTATTTATTTCTGTGGGTCCTGCAAATCTATCAGCCTTCTAAACAGTGGAGTAAAAACGTATTTTGCAGATGATATTAATGACATTTTAAAGGGCTTGTTTCACCATGACTTAAAAGAGTTATAGTGTGCAATTAGACTGGTTTTTTTCATTCGTTCTATTTGCCCATTATATGGATCCCTTTATAATAGCCACACAGGAGGAAAAACCATGTACAAGAATGAACAAAGATTTTTAAGAATAGTATGTGAACATACATGGATAGAGTGTAATATAAAAGATCTTTAAGTTGAGCTCATCTGATATGTCCTCTTTTATTCCTTTGACTTTGTGTCTTTTCTAAAGTGGGTGCTGAGGAGTAACTGTTAAGCAAAGGAATTTAGCCGAGGGGAAAGGAAGAGCCTTTTAAGTAGGAAGTTTGTCATGGGAAAATGGCAACATTAGTACTTGGAAAGAACAGCAGATAGTCAGATTTTAGAGAGAAGAAATAATAGGAAATGAAAAATTAAAAATTGAAAATCATTAGGTAATGTCTACTCAGAGCTTGAGGGGCATACAAAGCATGTAAAGAGTGGATGAATATGTCAAAATCTCATGTTTTGGGTATTACACTAAACAGTGCTCAATCTGACAGTAATATATAAAATTAAGATGTATGTGCAAGCACACAGAAATGCCCCCTTTTTTTTTTCTCAGCTGTATTTACTAATGTATACACACAATAGGAACTCTCTTATCTGCCAGTAAAAGTCAACACTAGTGAAATTTTCATCCTTTGGCATTAGGAAGACTGAGAACAATAGAGAAGAAACATTATAGCTGTGCAGGAATAATAGTAAGAATCATAATTTATAAGTATGTATTAGCTTCTGTTTAATAAAGTCCATCCAGTTATGGGAAGAGAGGGAGTTAGCTAAAGACAGACTTTCCTGAACTAAAGATTTATGTTTGCTAGTCTCCTCCAGGTATTTAAAGCATATTATTCACACAGATATTCGAACTTTCTTTAAAGGGCGTTTCAGGAACATATTTATCAGGGAAATCAAAGAAACAAGAAAAAGAAAGATGTACTTCACAAACTAGTTTAAAGGCCCCTAAGTGTTAAATGGCAGCAGCCAGTATCAGCTCAGCCTCCCCTGAGCCAGCAGCAGTTCAGTTCCCCTGAGGCAGGAGAATGAGCAAAGGCTGTAATTACTGTCTGCCACTGTTATTGAAAATAAATATACTGCTTCCATATTCAAGAAGATGTATAGCCTCAGTCCCTTTTTCCCCACCAATTCCTTAATCCAAACTACAAATACTTCTATTTATGGCTATGATAATCCTTGGGGTTAGTATCTGACATTATGGCAATTTGTGATCACAAGCCAATCTCTTGTAAAAGGTTGAGTTAGGTCTTGAGACAGTGACTCGTTATTTCCTTAGGAGCAAGAAAGGCAACATGATGCTAAGGACCTGTGGAGGGAAACATGACTCCCAAAAAGCAGTTATACTCACCCACTACCCTTGGTTTGCTGGGTAGGGATGAAATGAAAATAAAGAAACAGTCTCGACTTTTATGTTGGGGAGATGGAGTACTTTCCAAAAGCTGGAAGCAGAAATCACTTTGTGGGCAGCTTGGGTGGGGGAAAGGAGAGCAACCAAGTTTGTCTTTCCTTTTTGCTTTATTTAAAGGCAAAGGAATTTTGGCAGAGAACAACAATAATTTGACTACTGGATTGAGTCTGGCTGAGCTGAAGTTCATTTTCCCACAGCAGCCCTCAGAGTGCTGTGCTCTGCATTGGTGGCTGGAAAGATGTTGATAACACAGCAGTGCTTTGGGTACTGCTGAGCAGTGCTGGCACAGCATTGGTGCTGTATCTCAGCATTCACACCACCAAGGGGCAAGATCCTGGGAGGGGGCTCAACCAGGCCAGCTGACCCAAAATAACCAAAGGGATATTCCATACCATATTGAGGTCAGCCCAGATATAAAAGCTAAGGAAAGGAGGAGGAAGCAGGGGTATTTGTTATTTTCAGTGTTTGCTTTCCAGAGCAACTGCTGCATGGGTTGACAGTGGCCTGAACATCACTTGCTGACAGGAAGTAGACAATAAACTTTTTCTTCCTCTTTGCTTGTTCACATGCAAACTTTTACTTTTGTTTTAGCAAACTGTCTTATCTCAACCTATGAGGTTTTTTTAATCTTATTTCCTCTTCCCTGTCCATCTGGGGAGTAATAGAGTGGCTTGGTGGGCACTTGGCATCCAGCCAAGATCAGCCTATCACAACTACTTATAAACTTCAATTTGTCCAAGAGAAAAAGCTCAAAAACTGTTGATGGGATCACAAAAGTAATCACATTCACACCTAATCTCAAACAGTCAGAGCTGTTGCACTATCCCACACTTGGCACTTCTTTGGTTTAATGATTGAAGCAGGAACTTTTCTATTGCTCAACATCCTAGCCACTGAATGATGTTTCAACCTCACACATAAGAGGACAGCAGAAATCAAGACTTCATAGTTCTAAGACTCTGTCTTGTTTAGACATTCCATGAAACTTCAAACGCTCATGAGTGCTTATCAAATCTACCTGCTCAGTTAGATTTTCTAATTCTATCAATCATATCCAGTGTACTTCACAGCCATATCCTGATCGAGCTCCTGATGAAGTAATAGGAAGTCAAATTCATTCTCCCTCCAGGTTTGACTCTTCTGCATAATTTTTTGCCTCCTCTGTAAAACAGTTTGCCAGATACTTCTGTTGCTGTAGGCTTTTTAACTATGAGGCAATGTACTGAGCAGACTCTAAAATTTTTTCCATTGTGTGGTTGGTGAACATGATATCTTTTTTAATTTAATTAAAGCCAGGTTATAGCTTTACCGCAGCAGCGCTGCTTTCACAATACTTTCCATATAAAACACAGTTTAATGTCTCAAAGAGGGATGAATAAAATTATCCAATTACAAGCCTCTTCCCGATCATTATCAAACAACATTTGGTTTCACAGAGAGCTTGAGAATTTTTACAGTTTTAGAATATCAAATTCCAACATACGTGGGATTATATTCTCATATAGAATTATAAAGTGATACTTCAAATGATTACTTAGAATTAGTTTTCATTCCTGTGGCTGTGGTTTCCTTCAGTAACAGAGCTACAGAATTTTGTGTAATAAAGAAAATAAGTATTATAATAAAGAAAATAAGTATTATGTAAAGAAAATAAGTAATAAAGAAAATAAGAAAATAAGTATTTGTATTTCTAATTATTTTCAGAATAATAAAAAAAAATTTTTAAATGTTTCAAAAGTCATTAAAGGCAAAAAAAAACCCCCTTAATACTAAAATAACACCAATGACTCACTAGATATTTGCAAAATAGAACAATAATTTTGATTATTAATACTTTCTTTTTTTGACATGAAATGTTTCTCTATTTACTTTTATCGAATTTTGCCTTCTATCCTACTCACAACATTTATCTTGGCGTTATGGTGCTCTCTGCCTTTTCAAATGTTTGCCTTCAGGGGTATTGATACTACTAAAGAGCATCTATTTCATATATCTGCATTAAAAATCACTTCTATTTTCTGACAAGCTATTTAAAACATCACATTTATGCCCTATGAAGTGCATGTTGCAAAATATATCTGCATATCCCATGAAAACTAAACCCATCTGACGCAAGTTTTGTTTCTTTGCAAGAAAGGTAATTTCTATCTGAGGAGATTAGCAGTAAAGGGGTATGAAGGAGACATTTTCCAGAACAAATACTGTTGTTTACTTTTACTGGGAAGGGGGAAATATCCTATCAGAAACTTTAGAAGAATGATTCCTAAAATGTCTAGTTTAACTATGGACATCAGTAATGTCACATCATTTTTCTTCAAAATTAAAATTTGAAAACAAGATGGACAGGTAAGCCACACAAGACACATACATATAACCTTCAGCACTTGTATGTTTTAAAACTTTAGATGGACAAGACCTCTATTTCCTTAATCATTTTTGCACAAGAAATACAGGCACAAAGAGGCTGAGAGTTAAAGAATGATATATCCCAATGTATGATTTGAAATTATAATAAAATATGTCTCCCCAATGGTATTTGTTTAAAGAAAACCTAGAGAACAGCTGGTGGAAAAAGAAATGTCTGATGCACCTAAACTGCATTCAAAATTCTTTAGGTAGAGCCGCTTGTGTTCTGGCTGGTAGAACCTGCACTGAGAGAAACAACTGAGGTAGGGTGCAGGGCGACCAGCTCCAGCTGTTCTTTATCAAACAAGGGAGATTATATCAAGTTAGATTTATTAAAACTCAGCTCTTAGTTAAAATCATCATCTGTCATTAGGTATGTGAGCAACAGGAGCAGCGTTCATACCTTGACTGGACAGAAGACATACACATATTTAGAAATTGCTAAATTTCTAAATTCAGAGAGAGAGAGAGAGACCTTCCACTCAAGAGAAAATTTAAACATAGCATCTTGCTATTTTTACCTGAATTACCATCCCTAGGCATGTATCACCAAAAGGATTGTATAACCACTAGGTAATGAGAAGTGAATGGTAATTCTGGTTGTTCAGCATTCCTCTTCCAACCCCTGCACAGAACTGTAACACCAACATTTAGAAAGACAGTTAAGTACTTGAGTCTTCTATTTAAAATATTCATGCTCTTTGACCACAAATGGGGCAAAAAAATTGTCATACAATTATTACAGAAAAAGTGAGTTGATTAAAAAAGAGTGACCTTTAGAAAACATTTGCAAAAAAAGCCCATTGTTTTTTGGAAGATAATGCTTCAGGGAGTTCCAGGCAGAGTAAAAAAAAATCAAGTCAAACAAACGAACAAACTCACCCAGTTTAAATAACAAGCTTGGAGAAAAATACTTCTACCAGACACAAAAAACCCCAAGCTGAAACGAAAAAACAAAACAAAACAAGGCTACTTTTTAATGTTTCGGGGGGGGGGGGGGGGGAGAGGTTTGGGATTTTTTGTTTGTTTGTTTGCTTTTCTCTTTAACTATTAAAATCATCCAATTGCTTGCCCTGATGACTCTGCTCCATCCTGCCATCCATAGTATCTCCTTTACATCTAGCCTAGGATTACTCATATTCTTGGCTACTGGAACTCAAATACGTCCTTGACAGATAAATTTTGGCTCTCAGGGTGAGAAAGAGTGACAGGTAATTGCTATGTGCTGCATCTGATGGGTAATGCAGAGTGGGATTGAAGTCCATTGATGCACCTGAAATAGCTGCTTATGCATTCTGTGCATTAACAAAGGAGGTTTCCAAATAATGATAAAAAAGAGGAGGATAGGAACGAGATGAGGAGACATGAGGACAAATGTAGAAGAAAGTGATGGTGTCTGAAAATTTTATTAGATTTATATGCAGTGAGTACCAAAAATGGGATAGAAATCTTTACACTGAATCACAAAACAACAGAGGCAAGTGATGCTCTTTAAAAAG
Source organism: Entomyzon cyanotis (assembly GCA_024500445.1). Classification (NCBI taxonomy): domain Eukaryota; kingdom Metazoa; phylum Chordata; class Aves; order Passeriformes; family Meliphagidae; genus Entomyzon; species Entomyzon cyanotis. The sequence continues at coordinate 61,494,186 of JAKEPQ010001005.1, forward strand.
CATTTTAATTAGCAAATTAATTTGAGTGCTTTCCTCATCTGCACTTACCTTTTCAACACCACCTCTCACACTCTGTATTTATTCTGACATATGCACTCTTTCAAGTAGAAGCCAGGTGTATCACATTTTCTCTCTTTATTATTTTGACACATTCTCCTTCAAGCAGCAGTTCAGAGGTGGAAGGGCCAAATCACAAAAAGCTCTAGTTTATAGAAAACTTGAGTGTCACTACCTAGGAGGTCAGATTTTAAAAAGAAAAAAAACCAATAAACCAAAAAACAACAAGCTATTTCATTATGAAAATATGAAACACAGCCCTATTGAGGGGGTCTGCTCTCAACTGAAAGGCATAGGGCTTCTTTTGTCCTTCTTTTCTTATCATAGTGTAAATCAGGACTTCTGTAAGGTCTGTTTAGAGTTACAGTGAGATAGATCTACACTGGGTATGTTTACTTCTGCCCAAAATTATTACTATTTATGTAGCAAAAGAAAAGTGCTCCTTGTGACAGGCAACAAAACCTTTTTAAAGAGATGTAGTTATATATTTAAAATTACGGCAGCCAAATACCATGACAGCTATTAATATTTTAGAGAGAATTGAAAGGGCACGTAACAAGCAAATGTACAAGTTTCCTAAATGGAAAGGCAATGGCTTTTCATTTTGTTATATAATTATTGCTCCAGCTTAATGAATGAAATATTACTTGAACTAGTAGAGTTTTCAAAGAAAGCTTGTTGCGATAAATTTAAATGAACTCAGATTTGGCAGAATGACTTCATCATCAAATCCCTAGTAGAAGTATTGAGTACAATTCTTCTCAGACTGTTCAAGACAATGAAAATCTAGTAAAGAAATACTAGTTTCTAGTTTTTCTTCATGCTACAATTATTCTTAGAAATCTGTAATTAAATTTTCCATTTACCGATATTGTTTTTATTTGCAGCATTTTCTTAAGTAAGAAAAATGTACCATGGAATGGAGTAATTTTTTTTTCTTTTCCTAGATTATGCATTAAACTAAGTATAAAACGGATATATGAAAGTGTGGAGCACACACACATATTCAGTATGCCTGAGGATAGAATGCCAAGAAGGCTCTTCTCAATAAATTTAATTTGTGGTCTTCATACTGACTTTTAAGAGAGTTGCTGAAACTATCATCTCAACTCCATATACAGAAATACTGCAGTATAAATAAATAAATTAATAAATGCATATATATATATATATACACACACATATATAAGTGCTCCAAGGGGACTGAAGAACAAACACAAGGGAAAGATAAAGGAAGTCAGAATCTAGGCCTCCAGTTCAAACCAAGTCCTGTGAGTAGTGGTTGACCTCATAAATAAACTAAAATTATTGTGAAATGAGTAAATGACCATGGACAAGTGTTTAGCAAATGTGTGTCTGCATTTACAATTACACTTAGCACTTTGCTGGCAGCCTTCAGATAATAGAAGCTGGGAACCTACCTAATGCTTATAGACTTGAGGTCAAATGACCCAGTTCAAAAAGCTGGATTATGGGATCAGTGCAAGAGTACATTGTTGATCAAGAAAGGTCAAAAGTCTTGTCTGTTTTCTGGAAAAGGAATGGGTTTGCATACCTATTTACTTTTACTGAGGAAAAAAGAAAATCAAGCATTTTACTAACCAAGTCAGTCGCTAAGGTATTTTGCAAGTGTGTTTGGTGTGCTGGACAAAGTATTAATGCAGTCAGTCAGTAAATGCATGCATGAAAAGAATACTAAATCTGACCTGAATTTGGAAATAAAAACTACTCATCCAAGTAATTTAACTGAGTATTTATCATCAGTTTGGAGGATTGCTACAAATATACTGTACTCTGAAAGCTGATGGACAGCGTAATTCTGGTACCTAAATTTACAGCTTTTAAACTTACATGGTAGACAGCATTTTACTGTAGTTAGGTGCTCAGATACTGTCTCATTTTTAGTATCAGACCTTTAAGTTTCTTATGAGTATGCCCATAAAGATTTGCATCTGAGCTGTGGTTCCAGGTCTGGGCCATTCAGTACAACTGCACAGAGATGGACTTCAGCATCCACAGACCCCAAAGCACACTTCACTGCGACACAGGACAGTAAACAAAGCTTACATTATACATATCAAAAACAATGCAGTCATTGCCTTGAAAAATATTGGCAGCTGGGACATCTGCAGCAGAAAGATGGTCCTTCAGCACAGAACTGTCTGGTGTACATCAACTAGTCTGATCTTTGCAGGCAGGCTCTACACCCTCAAATCTGAAGCTATACAGTTGACAGAAACTGAACCACAGGTGCTCCTAAAGGAATCTGACCAAGTCTCATGATGTGAACTCTCTCAGTTCTCATTGGTGGTAAGAAGAAGAAACTTTTAAATGATCCATTGCAATATTAGCCTTGTGAAACCTGTGGTTTTGACTTCTGCTAAATACAAATTCCAGTAATCAATATGGCAAGGTAGGTTTGGATTTCATATTGATGTAGAATTTTTCTACCTGGAAATCTTTCCCCCTCCCAAACCACCAGGCTTGAAGGCTCGACAAGAAAACAGCCTGAAGTTTTGTCCTTCAGAAAAGAGCACCTTCAAAGCTTTGCAACAAAATAATTTCCTCTACAAATGTTCAGCAACACATGCCAAACCTAGTGCCTTCAATGAGTTACACCTCTACAAAACAACTGGACCTTTGTGAAAGGCTCTGTTAATAAAAAAGAAGATAAGGTTTGAAAGTCATTCTTTAACATGATGCACCTATGACAAACCACAACAAAAAGAGAAACCAGGAAAAAGTAGTAACAAAGAGTACATTAGTCTCTATATCAACCTGTTAGAGTCTGAGAAGTCATTCAGGAGGTGAAACTTCCACAGTGGCTGGAAAATAGCACCCCCTGAAAATATGCTCAAAGCTTACTCATTTAAAGGCATAATGTACACATTGTAATCTCTGCTTCGTTTTAACAGTAATTTATGCTTTTGCAAGAACAACGATATCCTGAGGCAGATGACTTAAACCTTGCAGTCTGTTTGCAAGAACCAGTTTAGAGCATGTGATTTCCACAGTCTAGACACACACATGGACTCCAAGGCTGGAAGCAGAACCACCTCTTACTGTGCTAGCTACTTACTGTACAGTGAGATACAGCCCCTGACACAAAGATTGTACAATCAAAAACAATTGAAAAACATAGAGAAAAAAGGGATAAAGAGATGGTGGAGTTTTGGAGCACACATGCCCCATTTGTGTGAGCACTGGAGTGTCTTCAGTAGGGTTTTTGTTTCAATTAAAAATGAAAAATTTACAAAGATGGACCAAGTGTGAAAAGTGATGCCTCTGCAGCATCAAAGGAAGGAAGAGAATCATGATAGATGAAGAAAAGGAGACAAAAGAATGAGGGAGAATGCTAAGAGGAAACGAATGAAGAGAAACTCCTATCATTAGGAAGAACATGAGTTTATATGAAGAGGAAGGTGCTACCCAGAGGTGCAAGAAGTTAAAAAGCCTTCTTTTCAAGTAAAGCAATTTCCCCATATCTTCAAGAAAGGAAACTGTGTGACCACATTAACTCCTGAAGCTTGTTCTATCTCACTGTCATAACATACTCTTGAAATTATATATCATTTAGTATATCACTTTATTTTACATTATCTGGATTATGAGCTATAGTCATTTACAGTTGTTTCCTCTCTTACATGTCACTATCCCTGTTTTAGTGGGACTGTTCCTCACTGGTCTATGGTTAGTTTTATGTCAGTTTTCATAGAGCGCTTGTTTCAATACCCCGTTGTAATGAATTTTCCCAAAAAGCTCCTAAAACATTAAAGCATTAGTATCAAACACTAATTTTCAATGGAGTTGGGCCAGACAGTAATTGTACTCATCTGTCAGTAATAAAGAGATGTAGCTTGAGGCAAAAAAAATTAAAACTGACCTCATTCAAAGAACTTGAAATATCTGAAATAAAGTTGAACTATGCATACAGCTATATATTTAATAGCATTTGATACAGTTTTAGAGTAAAGAAAAAAACTTCAAGAGAGGGAACTAGGCTATACAGTCTTCCTGTGTAATCTGTCTGTCTGTGTTTAACAAGTCTGAAAAGCTTCAGTAAGTCAGATGCCCCAATTAATTTGTTTAATGAGGAATATTATTTCCCATACTGCTGAGGTCACTTTTAGGACCATAACTATGTGTGAAGAAGCCCACAACCCACTTATGGAAAATATTAGGATATAATTATGGCATTATTGTCAATAATATCAAAACATGAGAAAAGCCAGAATTTCCCTGTGGTAGGTAGGCTGTCATGTCATAAAACCTCTGAGGCTGGCACACCAGAAAGTAAGAGCTCCTCACTTACAAGCAGCTAGAACATGTGATCTTGTGAAATAATAATAGAGATGTAAGTGTATTTGTAAGACTTGTTTAGAAACCCACAGACACACTGCCATGAAAGTGTGATTTATTTATTTTTTACTTAGAGCAACAGCTTTGTGAAACAAAAGGAGAACAAAGCCATCATGTCAAACAACGTTTGTAGTCAGTGAAAGACTGGAAAGGAACTTCCTGCTATTTGTATGTAACCTGGATGTCTCCAGCTGCAGTTGTTTCACACTTGAATTCTTTTTACTTGCAGTGCATTAAGTTACTGTATTTTGATTTTTTTTATAATGAATACTCTGATTAATATGAATGAATACTATACGTAAAACCCATTGATTAGTCGCAAAAGAAAAAAAGTGAAGACATATATAATATATTCCCATATGTGCATTGAAATATTTCTACCCTGGTCAAGACTTGCATCTCTGGGTGGAAGAAGCACAAAATTTAGTAAATGTCATCTAAATATAACATGTAAAAAGATGTGAGCCATAAGCTACACCAAATGAGGATCAGTGCACGTAACCACTTCGAAAACCAGCTTTCTTTCCTAGAAAACAGTGGACATATTGAGTCGCCATTATAAAAAATATTAATTTCAAAAATAATTTTCAGGAAGGAGAATATACAGATAAACAGTTAAAACTGTCAGAATTCTTCGAACATGTGCCCAAAACCTCGGGTCATTTTCCCCTATGCTAATGTTTTTGCAAGAAAGAAAACTTGGTATTTTTCACCGAAAAGGCTAATGCAATAAGTAACCTGCAGGTACCCAACATTTGTCTAAATAGTTCTTTTCTTTTTTTTTTCCTTTTCTTTTGGGAGCAAGGTGGGGGCAGGTTGTGAAGTGGTGAGGTGGAGAGGAGGAGTGAAGCAGGCTTGAGAGGTATATCTCTATATTGATTAGCTCAGTTTTTAATGCAGGATATAGTGCTACGAATTGTACTTCCAACCATAAGTGATAACCAACAATACAGCTATTTAATGACAATAAAGAGCATTGGCTGAAAACAGGCAGTGCAATTAATTCACACTTTTGTAAACTGCCTAGAAGTTACACATCTCTCTAAGCTATGAAGATTTGAAATTATTTAACTTTCCATTAATATTGTCTTCTTATTATCATGAAGTTTTAAACACAATGTATTAACTTTCATGGGCAACAGAGAGAACATGGACATGTTTGATACAACAGACCTTAATATTTTCCCTTACAGTATTAAAAAGTTTGGCCTCTTTACAAGCTCCTTAATTACATCCCCTGATAGCACAGCTATCAAAGGTGGACATGACTGAGACCATCCAAGTCAGTTCATTTTAGACATTTCAGGGTGGACACACCATAGGCACAAGGCTAGCTAACTCCAGACTGTGTAAAAATCTCTGACATTTTCTTATTTCTCATTTAATCTTTCAAGACAGCCTCCCTCATCTACTCTCTTTTCTCCTTACCGATAAAGATCTTCAAGCATCAGTCTGTTCCTTTTGATATGCCTCACTTTCTATCAGCCCATGAAAAAAATACATCCTCTCTGTCTTCAGTCAAACACTACTCTCACCCCCTAGCAACCAATTTAATTTTCTGGCCACTTTTATTGAAACAGCAGCCCTACTCAGCCTTTCCCCCCACAACACACACAGGAGAAATGCTAATCCTACGAAAGCAACTATCCGAATCCTCCCAGCCTCCGAGTATAACATTCCTTCCACATGCCAGTCACAGTCCTGTCTGACGGTAGCCTGGAAAGCTGCATGCATATTCTTGACTCACATTTCAAGAATCCCTTACTGTCTCATTTAAATGCCATGGGACTTTGAAGCCTTGCATCTATGATTTCCTGCTGGTGAAGGAATGACGCTCCTCATTCAGGATTATGTTTTACCATAATGTACTTTTGCTTTCTAGCTGCTGTGCTTCCTCAAATACATGTATAAGGGGGAAAGTGCACTTGCCTTTCCTCCTCCCTTCTCATACCCCTGCATGCGTCTAAGTTTTGGTTTTTTGGGGTTTTTTTGTGGGTTTTTTTTTGTTCTTTTTCTTTTTGTATGCTTTTTTGTTCGTTGGTTTGGTTTTTTGGATTTTTTTTTTGGTTTTTTGGGGTTTTTTTTTTTGCGAGCTTCAGAGAATCACCGGATCGGAAAAAACTGCAGCCATTCATAAGATGCTGCTTAAGACTGGAATCCCTCCGGAGAGGTGTTCCTGGCTGGGACACTCGCTCTGCCCCCAGCCCGCTCCCGCGGCGCGGCGCGCCTCCCTTGCTGCAGTGCAGGCTGCACTTCACTCCGCTCCAACTTTCCATGCAGAAATTCGGCGCGATGCAGGCAGCCAGATAAAGCAGCACTTACCTTAATTGAAATCTTTTCTCTGCTAATGCTGGAGCATCAGTCCAATCAACAGTGATCGGGGAGAATCTAACTTTCAATCAACACCCTCCGGGTAGCCGCATGCTGCTCTGCCTTTTTTTCGCTGAACTCCTCACTGTCTAGAGGAGAGAGAGAGAGAGATCAGCTGAAATCCTCAGAGGCTCGTAGGGAGTGAGAGAAGAGGCACCAAGGCAATGTTTCTTAACACGAGATTCTCAGCGAGCGCGCTCAGATCTGGAGGATCCTGTAGCTGCTGTGATAGGCTCCTGTCATGTCCCCTGAGCCGTGAGATGATCATTGACCTGATTAGCTCTGAACACTCCCTGCATGCAGAGAAAGCGCTGAGAGGATTGGTGGGTCGCGAGGGAATTGGGAAAGGCACCAGGGCCGCTTGGGAATCTTCATTCTTCCACACTAATGGATGTGCTGCAGCTGAGGCTGTAATTTGTGAGGAGGTTACGCACAATGTTAACCATATGAGGACTTAAACAAATGTGCTTTTGCATGCTGTTTCTCAAGGTACACCAGCATTCAAGGCAGGGTAGAGCTGAGTAATTAGAGGCTGATGTAGCCATTTCGTAATACAAGGCTCACTGTATGAGATGTTCTGTAAACTGAGAGATAAAGTGGATTCATACATTTGTCTCTGACCCTGGAGACAATAGCAGTTAATGGGTAGAATAAGTGAAATTAGTATGGTGGGCTCATGTTAGCCCCCAGATGGCAATCAGTCACCATGGAAAGAAAAAGAAAAGAGCAACAAAACCCAAACAGGCTAGAATTATTTAACAAATGTATGCAGCAATTTAAATAAAATGTGGATAAAGAATTTCAAATTAGTACAGAAAAGACTCTTCAACATGGAGATAAATCAGTAGAAAAGAATAGAAAAGAACAACAATACAGCAATGCAAGTTCTTCCCTCTCTTACAGCAGAGGGAAAAAACCAACAAGGAATGCATTTAAAAGATCTAATTTGCCTTTCACTTATACTGATAAAAATAAATCTATTAAAGATGACTGTTTAAATTTAGACCAGGAAAAAAAAAAAAAGAAGAAGAGTGGAAGAAGAATGAGGTGTATTCATTACTTGTTTTTGGTTCAAGGGTATTATGGAAACTAGACTTCAGTGTACCAAAAATTCAGGCTTGCATGGTCAAATGAGTCAAGCTGAAGTGTGTCAACTTTTATGACTGTCCTCATCTGCTATTTTCCTGTTCCTGGATGATAATTATGGCACTAACCAGTTGACACAGTTCAGATTTTCCATTCAGATTTATCTATGAAAATATCAGTTTGTCACTAAGAATAACTTTGTTCACAGAATAATATATTAAGTGTTGGTGATCTGAAGCAAATAATATAACATGGGAAATGGATATTTTGATAGCAACTAGTGAAGAAGATTTGGAACCTATAGTAGAAATGGTAGTTCATATGTAGTTATTATAAGTTACTCTATGAATGCTGAAACAGAGCTAATAATAAACACATACTTAAATTCTTAACCACATTTATTTACTTTTAGTCTGCTTTTGTACATTTTTCAGTTAAATTTGTGTAATTGTGTTTTAGTAAGAAAAGCAATTTTTAAGTTGTTAAGCAAGTGGCAGAGAAAATGGATTATATGTTTACTTTCTGAAGGCATTAACATCAGAAAGCTCATTATTACAGAGAAAAGAATACCATGTGTTTTAGACCACTCGAAGTAACCACGAAAGCTTGAATCTCCAATTTATTTAGCAAGACAGAAGACAATGATTTTTCACCCTGATTTTAATGCCTGAGAAACAGGAAATAAATCTAAGTGCCCCATATTTTCACTACACAATCAGTAGGAAGAGGCCAGCTTTTCTACGCTGGCACTGTTAGCCATATAATAGTTAGGCTCCTTGTTGGGGAAGATGAAATAGGAAGGCCTTATAGATATGATTGCCTTGCAAAAGATGCTGAGAATATGGAAAATATGAGCGATATTGAAATGAAAACAAGGTTCGAGTTGTAGAGTAACTAAAAAACAATGGTATGGCCATGGAAGATAATCCCCCCTCTTGATAGAACAATGCCCTCTGCCCAGGCAGGTCCAAAGGTCAGAGCAGGCCCAACCTGCCCGCTAGAAATCCCAAAAGGCAGGTTTTTTTTTAAGGTTTGAAACATGACCCCGTATGGTAATGTGATGATTCTTATAGGTTGTATGTAAATGCTGTAGGATTTGTAGTTTGTCTTAGATTGGTTAAAGAAGAGTTGAATATTCAACAGAGAAGATGATTTATTGCATTGTAAACAGCAAATCGCTCTCTTTTTTGCTCTCTTCTTTCTACTCTCTCTCTTTTCTCTGGCCTGCTTTGGGCTGCGTCTTGCAGTCCAGCAGGCCTCTCATGCTCATGCTCTTTCTCAATAAACCCTCATGTTCTAAAACTCACCTTTAGAGATCTCTTGTCCCTATTTTTACCCCCATAACTAAACCCCATGGAGTCCCTCCTTACAGCTCCTCCTCTGGAAGTGCCACTTTCCTCCCTCTGATCAAAAGCTCCTCCTTGTGCAAAATCCGGATAATAAGATTGGCAGTATTTCATATTCAGACAGAAGAGTTTTTAGAATGTAGGTTACTTTTTTTGCAATTTATTGAATGCTTGCCCTGGGACTAATTGTAACAAAGCAATAATTAATCAACTAATTAATCAAATAAGAAGGCTTTTACACACATTAATATGAAACATAAACACACTCTAGAGTAAAGGGTTTCATGTGTCAAGACTAAGGTGATTTCCTGTTACAACCCCCACTGAAAAAGAGGCTGCTTTCTTTACCTATACGTTTCTACCTGTGAGTGGGTGGAAATCATCCCAACACTCAAAATCTTATCTGTTCTGACATGGCATCTCTTATGAAACATGTAATCCACAGACACACATTGTATTCTTTATGATTGCAAATACAATAAAAAAATTAAATATGAAAAAGATCTTATTAAGACAATTTACTTGCCATTCCTGTAAGCTTCCAATTTCGAGTTTCATGCTGCTTTGTTTAGTTGAATCTTAGCTCTCACCAGCCCTAGAAATTTCAAAACTTCTTTTAAACTGCTCTTCCAGCCTATGAGATCTCCATAACAGAAATTCGTTTCCTGTTTTCACCCCCTTTTCAAATATCTTTCAGTAGTTTTATACTAAGCAATTATGTTCTAATAATTTAAATGGCAATCTTTCTCACTCAGTGTTCTGATTGTCTTTTTAAGGTTTAACGGTCAACATTCATCAGAAGTTCATAGTACAAAACAGAATTATTTTAATTGTTTCTCACCACAAGTAAAGGTCTGGAAAAAATAACAGCAGATCCAGAAAAGGGACTGAAGCATGAAGGAAAGAAAACTGAAGTGACAGAATGATTTCGGTTTGTGCAGAAACAACTGGGACTTACTGTAGTCTTGGACTATTAGGTAAGACACTGGCATTTTAAATTCAGTGTTAACAAAAGAAAACAATAATTTGAATCACTCATGAATTGCTACAGCCTAAATAGCAGAAGCAAAGTCTGGCACCTTGGGTCCTATTCCCAATCCTAAATATAACTTCAAATTTTGAATTCAGTTCCTATGAGTCATCTCAATAAAGGGACAGAGATTTTTCTGCACAAGGAGATCAGAAAAGTAATTATTTCAATAGGAGATCATATAGTTACTTATATAGATTAAAAAATTAAGCACCTTTCCCAGCACATCATTCTTACAAAAAGGGGGCAGTATACTAAAACAGTAAAAAAAAACCCAAAAAAGAAAAAAAAGAAAAAAATTCTATGCAAACTCTAATTAACCTTTTGAATTCACTGCCCCAAGCAATGGTTTCGGAAAAGAATTAATATATATATGTGAGAGTATTTTAAAATCATAACAGAATTTAAAATGGTTACCTGAGAAAAATTTCTTTATTCAGTGTTGTTCTTCAATGAGATGCAAAAACATTTCCTCATGGGCAAGATAAGATATCAATCATGGGGAAAAAATCCCTGACCAACTAATATTATTTAGTAGCAAAATTTAGAAGACCTTTACAGTATCATTGAATAATCCATGGCATTTTTACTGTCAAAGGCCATTGGATATTCATGCTTCTAAGAGATTTTTTAACAGATGAATAGCCTTTTTTAAAAAGCTGTATTTCCAACATTGATCATTTAAATAGACTGAATGCCAAAATTAATTCAGAAAGCAATACTAGTGTGAGTTTCTTAACATTCTCATAAAAACCTTTGGTTCAAAGACACAGACTACTTTATCAGGCATTAATGTAAATTCAATGAGAGGTGATAGAGGAACAGTAAGAAAAGTGCTAATACAGTCACAACTTTTCTGCTGGCCCAAATAACATAGAGAGTCATTTGTATCAGCTCTGTTGACGCTCAGGAATGGAAAGAACTGAAGAAAATTGTGTCTATGTCCATAGCTTCAACACACAGAATTATTGTTTTCCTACACCTAAAAAGATCCTTTGCTATGAAAAAAAATATTATACAGGATGTATTAAGAGTGTCAATTTTCTGGGTAATTTCTTCTTTTCTAATAAGTAAATAACAAAAAAAGAGGTATTGTCTGTTTCATTTTGGCTGGAAACACAGAAACTAGAAATAAGGTGTGCAAGTACTCAAGGATAGTAGCAAACCCAGCAGAACACAAAGAAGAGATTAAAAAACCCTATATTTATCCTTCATATCTTCAGAGAAAAACAGAAATAATAAGCTATGACATTAAAAATGCTCTGCAGAAAAACATTTCAGCCATTCAAACTTTCACAACCATCATATTTTCCATATTTTGGTAACCATTTTTTCCCCATGGCCTCCATAAACAATGAGACTAGTTAACTCTTAGCAACACTTAACTGCCATGCACTGTAGCTCTGAAATTTTACTCTCATCCTCATTAATTTCAAAAGTACCAGCTGAGGAAATGCAACTCCGAACTCTCATCTGGCCTATGTCATCATAGCTGCAATGATTTAAGTGGAACTGCACAGCTGATTTATAAATTAGCAAGATTTCATATAAAAGCAATATAATTGGTCATCAATGAATACTACAGCAGGTTTCAAAGATAAACTTTCCTGCAGCATCATCCAATATTAATTTTTGATACGGATAATTTATTTCCAAACTTTTTGGCCACAATGAATAACAATGGCACCGGAAATTTCTTTGCAACAAAGAGTTTAATCTTGAGCATTCAGTGCTTTAGTTCAGCACCTTATTCAACAGGTTCTTGATGTTAAGGTAAAGATGTGATCTGGATGGAAGGAGACAGCTGAATGCTTGTCATACCCAGTGGAAAATTGCTGACTTCATCAGGTTTCCCCTTGTGGTACCTCAAGGGGCTCAGACAAATCCAAAGTGCTTTATCTCATCTGCTCACTGTTCTCACTCCTAGTTTAACAACAAGAATCAGAACCATTCTTTTTACTTAGGCTAAACTTCCAAATATAAGGAAAGTAGCACAGCATATTGCTTTAAGACACTTTTTTTAATGTTAAGTGCAGTTTGAATTTCGTTGTATGCTTTTATTAAGCCAGCCTTGTAGGCTGACACATTTCAATGGTAGTGATCTCTGTTTCCTTGGAGGCATTCTCATAATGTTGAAGGGATTTAGGAGGCCCAGGTAACCCTGGATTTAAGTAAAGGTCCACAGAATGCATAAACAAATGAAAGTTTTGGAGCATCCTAATACCACAGTGGAGCAGTACCAAAATCATGAAGACAGTGGAAAAGCAAGTGGTGACTAAATATTTTATCGTTCAGTTTTGGGAAAAATTTATGAACATTATGCTTTGCAAGAGTAGGGAACTTATGGGTGGAGAGGGTACATAGCCCTGTGAGTGGAAGGAAACATAGAGGGATAATATTTTTAAAGATATTTTCAGGTCTAATAATGAGGAAATTAAAATAAAGGCAGAAAAAAGATGTGAAATTGAAACAGGCCACCACTATTTCAATTATACACCTTCAGTTTTATTGCTATCTAAAAGAAGTACACTGAAGAAATGTATCACAGAGGAGCACCATTCATGTTCAAGCACCAAGTAAATTTTTGTTGTCCATAATTTGAAATAAGGAAACAGAATGGACAGTTTTTTGACAGTGATATGTGACTGCAATTCTATTTTATTTACACATACATATTATAAAGGTGTTTTTGTTAAATAATGGAATCAAAATTCTGTTCAGTCTGTTTGGTGTGTCATTATGCACAAATTGAGAATCTTGGCACTACTAGAATGTACTCTACAAGACAAAGGGAACTTTATATTCAAAGTGTGTTAATCTCTACTGAAAATTTCTGTCAGCAATACACCTATGCAGCTTAGCTGGAAAAGATATTAAACAGTTGTAACCAAGAGTGTGGTTTTGCAGCAAAGTTTGCAATTTCTGGTCTGGGTCTACTTTTTGCTGTGGGCTATAAACCTCCTTTAGGCACAACAGCAAAAATAGGAGCACCCTGCAATTTGCTCCATAGAAGCAGTGTGGGAAACAGAATGACTCAGGGACATCCTTTCTAAAGTACAATTCCTCCCTCACATCCTTCTTGTTCAGGTGAAGGGAACAGTGTGATTTGTGGTATGATCTGTCTCAGCAGCAATTTACAACTTCCTAGTAAAATCTCTCTGCTCACTCCTTTTTGCCATCAACTTGCTTCAGCATGCAGGGACAGCAGGGAGAGGATAGTGCAGAAAGTCATGTGCAGGGATGCAATGTATTGCTTGTAACTGCATAAATATCTTACACCCATCCATTAGCCTTCCTGTTCCTGTCTCTCTGAATAAGGAGAGGTTGCTTGTCCCCTTGAAGGGGACAAAACTGAGCTGCAATTTAGTCTCAGGATTCTCCCTGGCATTTTTATAGCTGAAGTCCATCTGCTACTTGCTCAGACTAACACTATAAATCTAGCACACGTTAAGGGCCACATTTTCAGTGTCATAAAGCATCATATCTGTCCATTTTTCAGGGTAACCACAGGGCTTTTACAATAATAGAGAATATCAGATCTTACGATGTGACAATATCTCCACCTGAGATTTTTCAGATGTTACTGGTTTCTGGAAAAGCTCAGATAAATACAGTAACAAAAATAAACACTAATTAAAATGAACTTTCCATAAATCCTAACTTGCATATGTCTGACTAGATTTTAGTCTTCTAACTATGGGGAATTTTGGTTTGTTTCTTTTTTTTTTTTTTTTTAATTGTTTTGGTTTGTTTTTATTTGTATTTCACCCTTGACTGTGTTTCTTATATGATATTGCTCTTCTCTTTTTCAGTTTGTCCATTTCAGATTAATCTTTTAACCTGGTTTTTTTTAATTTTCAAACTTTTATATATTCTTCCTTCCTTGTTTTCTTGCTCTCTGTTTTGCCAGTCTTAGAAGAAGTGTTCTGCCTTTTCTTGGCAGTATTAGAATGGATAGGTACAGAGGGAAAGAACAGGGAGAATAACAACTGCATTTTTCCAGATACACATTAAAAAAAAATCTAATGTAGGAAAAGGAATCAAGTGCTAACAAAATTGCTTTTATCATTGCATTTCCTCAACTACTATTCAGGAGGACCTGGAAATGCTGCAAAGGAGCATGACTGGAAACATTTTAATTCCTCATATAATCTCATTCTCCATAGCCTGAAGCAAGTTTTCCCTCAGATAACAGACACCAGCCCATTGACTGTGAAGGGCAACTTCCTGAAGAAGGCTGGACTATAAAATAAAGAGTACCTGCAACATTATTGTGCCAAGTCCTGAAAGAGCAGGCTGATGGGAAGAGCAGCCAGTAAGCCAAACCCTTATTTGGGGTCAGCACTCTCCCTTCGTGTGGAAGCACGTGTGGAACCTGCTGGTTAGCACTTGGTTAAATTTGCTGTGGGGATACTCAAGCTACACCACATCAGGGTGACAGTGAAGAGGAGGGTAAGGCAGTCCCTCATCCCAGCTTCTTCAGAGGCTATCAGGAATAGAAGTTATTTAGTGCCTCCCATGTGCCTAATGGCAAGGTTATTACTCTCAAAAGCACTGCACTGCGTCCAATTGTCTAATAAGTGGCTTCCATGACGTAAAGTGCGCACTGTATATAGATCTTATTTTTAGATACCAAGGAGCATGAAGATTTAGAGGTAGAGAATCTAGTACAAAGACACTGGCACTGATTTGCAGGGCCTAATCCTGTCAAGTTTTCTACTTGTTTGTGCCACTCACATCATTACCCTCTCTAACACCCTCCTATTACAGGGATATGCTACAAACCACATGCTACATGTTGCTCCTCCATTAGCTTGCTTATCTATAGTCAAAATTCAGAAAAAAATACTGCTTCCTTTTGCAGACGTGCATGTTATTTCCCATTTGCCTGTTTTTTGATTGCATCCTGCACTTCAGAAGTCTCATAAGCCATTGTGATTATCTGATTTCCTAAGGTTTACCTATCAGATGATCAGCTGAAAAAAGAATGAAAAAGCAAAATATATAAAGAGGTCGTCTTAATTTTTCCATCCTGTAGTCATTATTTCCAACTGGATCTATTAATGCCATTATTTTAAAA
Organism: Entomyzon cyanotis; assembly: GCA_024500445.1. Classification (NCBI taxonomy): domain Eukaryota; kingdom Metazoa; phylum Chordata; class Aves; order Passeriformes; family Meliphagidae; genus Entomyzon; species Entomyzon cyanotis. Next base: position 61,509,514 of record JAKEPQ010001005.1, read on the forward strand.
GCTCAGAAGGCAGAGAATCAGATCACAATACAAAATGTGACACTCAGTTCTAGCCAGTAGGAAACTGAAGGTGGCAGGAGGAGATTGGAGCAAAAACACAGACTCCTTAGCTCAGGCAGCCCAAGTAAAAGCCATGTCTCAGCTGCTGCCTCTTCACTCAGGGAAGCAGAGACCATGGTCTGTCATAAACTTGGGCATTGTATCTTGCAGAGGGAATTAAGCAGTGGCATCTTAAACTCTACGTCACTGCAGCTTGCTGCCAAAAAACAGTACAGAGCATGCTGGAACAGTTTCTTTAGTATGATCTTGCCTTGGAAACATGTTGGAAGAGAACTTGCTTCCACAAAGCACAGCCACCTCTTACCTTTTTTAAATATGGCATGGTTTGAGACAGTGGCTAAGTAATAAAATTTGGCCTCCACCAATTAAAGAGAAGAGAATTCTCTAGCCACATATGGCAGATTAATCATATGACACATTAAAAAAAAAATGTTCAGGGTAATAATTACATCTTTTCTGGACAGGAAGTATCATTATGTGATCATACCCATTTTGAGCCATTAGGCTCTCTTTCCCCTTTTTCTGAATATGGAGGAATGAAAGATGGCTTAATTGTAACACTAGGAAATTACTTGCCTTTTGGTTGGGGGTAGAGAAAATGGTCTTATAATCACAATACAAAGTTGAGATCGAAAGATATTACCTTAAAATATTTATTCTCCGTTACTCTCTTAGTTCCATTTGCATCAGTTATAAGTAGCATGTTTAAAAGAAACTCAAATATGTGGAATGAGAGTAGAAGAATGTCAAAGCTGGAAGGCGCAGAGCCTCACTTCCTAAATACACAGTTGCATTTCTCTCATGCTTGCAAGCTGTAATTGATGTGAAAATGTGTAATATTAATATTGTCTGTTAAAAATAGTGGGTAAAACCCGCAAACACTACATATTCATTCATGTTAATTTGTGTCTTTACTAGCAAAGCCAAGTAGCCTGTGTTCATCTGTCTCCAGAAGCACCTATACTGATATTAATCAGTTTGCCAAAAACCCGCATCTTTTTCCCCCCCCTATTCATGAAGGCACTTCTGAGAATAATAATTACACTATTTAGCCTTTATCTAGTGCTTCTCATCTTTCAAGTGCTTTACAAATATTAATTCACTAATTAATCTTTCCAACAGCTCGCATTACTCCCATTTTACAGATGGAGAAGCTTTAGCAGAGAGGGCAAGTGACCTGCCTGAGGCCATGGAGAGCAGAGAAAGGGGAAAGGAATAAAGGAAAAGATGCTTATAACTAGAACGAAATGGAGGCAGATGGGACAATTATGGTGATTGTTCAGCAAAAGATCATGAGATTCCAGTGAAGAATTTAACATACCACCGGAGGGCAGGCAGTGCTAGTCATACTGTGTGTTATACAGCCACTCAGCATGCCGAAGGATCCATGAATTAAAAAAAAATAAAACAAAAAGGACTGAAAAAATAAAACTTATTGCACTTTCATAATTTTTTAAAAATCAGATACAGTCTGGTTTTAGATACTGTCAAGAATCTTAAAAATAATCATGAGCACAAAACTGGGGTCAGGAAACTAGAAAATTCTTATTTTTTTGCTATCTCATTTGATGTAGGGCTATATGTACTCAAAATTGTATCAACTAAATTGGATCAACTAAATGCAAAGACTACCCAAAGCTAGTGACACTAGGATTTCTATGCCTGGTTCATTTTGCATATGAGGAGTCTGAAAGAAAACATACTGTATATAAAACTAGATCTAGCTCACCCATTTAGTTCTAACTGCATGTAAAAAAATAGACGAATGAACTGCCCTCTTAAGCCTTGGCTTTCTGCTCTCCAACTAACCTCTGTTTAATTTTTTTTTCCCACTTTGCTTTAGTTTGATTTTGCTTTGTTTACAATCTTAAATGATTCCAGAAAGAGACATTTCTACATTAGGACTACAGGACAACATGGGATAATAGTATTGTATGATACTGCTGTCAGGGAAACCTTTCCCTTAAGGCTGTAAGAGATATATTATTGCCTGGAATTTAGGACAGTGACTGGGGATGTGAGGTATCCAAGCTAAAACCAGGAAGCAAATTATCTAAGAGCAAAAGTTATTCTCTGCGTCACAGCTGACACAAACCTGGAGATTGGTTTTGAATTGTGTTTGAATCTAGCAAGTACCATACACATACCTGTCCAAATCGAAAGCTCCAAATGACTACACAAATATTCAAAGTACTTTATGCTCCATGCAGACTGGGACCAAAGTACAAAAAAACCCACTAAAAGCTGTACAAAATGTAGCAGATATACAATGGGGTCAAATTGAGATCACTTTTACCCCTCTCTGAGAAGTTTTGCTTTCTGCTCCATTGGTATGTTAAATATTTGTTCCAGTTGCACTTTATACAGACATTGACATTTTGTATACAATACTGCAGCTCACTGACTAGTGGATAAACAATCCAAGAGTACAGAAAGCCCCACTGAAAATGAAGAGGAGCGAGGAGGGATGTAAAAAGGCCCCTGACAATTTTAAACACTGCTGTAACATTCAGCACTAAGAGGGGAACTCTCACTCCTGTACTCTGTGCATTTCTCTCACTAGTTATCCCCTTGTCTGGAGATGCCCTTAAAATGAAATTTAATTACCTACAGAATAGCTACACCTTCTCAGGTTCTTAGACCTTGGGGAGCAGATAATTTTCTAAGATACAGAACTGATACACCTATACTGTGCCTTGGAAAATAATCTGCTTCCCAAGCTCTTAGAACTTGAGTGAAAAACATCCAAACTGTTATTTCAAAAAAAGAATAATAAAAAATATATTTTGCTTCTGCAAGAATTTGAATGTAAAGTTAATTGATTTCTCTCTCTCTGAGTTCTACATCCTCTTAAAATTAATTCTCTCCTTAAACTTTATTTAAGATGCATATTCAGGAAAAGATTTTCTGGGAATGATAAGGTGGAAAAAAGCCTTTATTGACACTATTTTAGTATTAATAACACAATTACGGTTTCTTAATCTGCAAGCTTTGCAGACAATGGAGACACATGATTATCAATCCCATCACTGACAACGGCAAGCAACTTACCACTTGTGACCTCAAAATTCTGTAGCAGTAAGAAAAAAATTGACTGGGAAGAGCTCCTACAGCACATTTTAACCAGGATGAAACTATTGAATTTGTGATTTCATACAGTGATTAAATTTTTTATTAGCTCCTATGATAGAATGGAGTTTATATTATTATGAAAAAGGTAATGATCACAAAACTTTCATAACAGATCACATAGATAGGTACAGGACTCTTGAGAAGGATGTTTGGTGATGACATGAGTGTATCATGACACCAACAAAATGCTGCATTTTGTATGTGAAGTTTAGTTAGGTTTATTTTGCTTAGGTCAGCCTGTTGGAGTAAGGCCACAGATCACTCTCACCAAAATGCAGAGCACTGTGCAGAAAGGACTTTGAGCAGATAGGAAAAAGGGCAAAGAAAGAAAAGTGCCTGGCTCAGCTGTAATGTTACCCAATGTGGAGAAGGCAAGTTTTGTTTATGCAATAGACATAAAGATGTCAAGGATTCAGACCAGAAGCCCTGAGTTTCTTCCCTGGTGAGAAGAAAGTCCTGAGTTTCTTCCCAGGTGCTGCTGGGTTACACATAAGTTGCTGCTGCTTCATTTTATGTTCCCTTTCTTCAACATATTTCAGCTCTAAAAAAAAGATGTGGATTTTGTTTACGTCTCCATAATTGTGTTTGGATGATGTTCAGCAAGGATGGAGGTCAAAAGTGCTGTTGATAGGAACCTAATTACTGTTTTAGGAACTAGGTTCTTTTAAACAATGATTATTATTTATTTAACCTTAATCTGTGTCAAAAACTAGGCAGTGCTGTGTAGTTCAATGCTGTAAGTTAAATGAATGTTTATGAAGGTAAGGCAAATACTGGTTCTTAGATGTTGGGAGCTACAAGTAAACTAGCTTTACATATCAGCTCATCTTTAATTAAAATTTGTTAATATATTCTGAATGTTGCTGATGCTACTATTTTGAAGTACCTAAGGTTATTCTAGGCTAGGCAGGAAAGTGTCAGTTTTCTTTCTCTAGTACTCTTTTTGTTTGCACAGGCTTTAGTTTTATATTCTTCCACCAGGAAACTGCATGTAATTATTTTGGATGTCTTCTTTTATTGCTTAATTAAAACTATAGAAAATGGCATAAAATAAACTCTCTCTATCTCATTGACATTTGCACAGCAGCACATTTGCAATCAACCAAAAGCATACTTGTCCTATGTCATTAATGATAAAAAAGGCTCAAATTATTTATTTACGATGATATTAAGAATAAAATATTAATTTGTTGAAGAAAACACTGTATTAATAATAAATAATCCTGATCTCCATGAACATGATACAGAATGAAACTGCTTCAATTTGGTTTGGAAAATAATTAAATATAGGCATACGCTCATAGAAAAGAACTTACTGTCTTATAAATAGTGGTAAATTACATGTCTTGGAACAACCTCTAAGTAAGAACTTGCACAAGAACTGTGTAGCAATGCTGGAGTAATTTATTGTACTGTATCATTGACCACTAACTCTGAAAAAGCTGCTTTTTCAGAAAGAAAGTTCTATATAAGCAAAAGATATGAAAAGTTTAGAATTCACAACCAACACCTGAAAAGAAAATAAAAGAAAGGGTCTGTACTTTGGATCATTTATTTCCAAATTCAGGAAAATATATGTGTGCGATTAATGATAAATCCACTCATAACACTTCTCCAAAACCCTGAATCATTTTTCCAAAGCATGAAAAAAAGAATAATGAATTAGTGGGTAGGATGGGCCTGTAAAAAGTCTTGTGTATAACTATGGATTTACCACAACAGAAATTCATAGGCAACGTTGACTGCAACTGGGTATTTCTAAAACTAAGTTTACATTGTTCTTCCAACTTTTTTTTCAAATATTTTGGTCACTCTCACCAAAGTTAAAATATCTGTGGAAGGGGCCTTTCTAAATAATGGCCCGTTTTTCAATTGATTAGGGTTTTCTATTGGGTTTATGTCTACCTTCACCTCAACTTTTCATCCTTTACACTGGCTCACATAGCAAATTATCTTCCTTTTTGTATGTATCTTTTTTCCAAACTGTTTTTTGAAGCATACAGGAAAGCTATGGCAACAGAGATGACGTCTGTACCCTTTAATTTGTAGCACAATGCTGTCTCTTTCTATGCCTCATTCTCAATACTAATAGGCATATTTCCAGTCACTTCACTTCCACTTGGTATTGTATACATTAATAATCTTTTTCATGCAAGTCCCCAAGCACAAAGCTCAGGGGTATCACATTTTGTAAAACATCAGACACAAATATTCATGTTCCAGAGCTTATGAGTGATTTTATCCTCAACAGCAAGCAGACTGGGAATGGCTGAAGCTCACACAGACATATCTGAGTTAGTTCTAATTAGCTCAAATACCAGTAGCAGCATAGCAGGGCACAGTGAGAAACTGAAGGCAAGCTGCCCAAATATGTTCTTTACAATATCATGCCCAGCAAACAGTAAGTTTGAGAGACCAAAGGAACAACACATAACATATCCCTCACATTTCATTTGAAAAACCCATCCCATGCATCCATTTTTGTCACTGCGTTCTCACAGAAAGGGGTTCCAGTGAACCAAGTGAGATTATTTACATGAAATTTGTAACCCAATAGATTGTGGGCCAGACCTTGCATACATCTGCAAGACACTGTTCTAACTTGTGCAAGTAAGAGACGAGCAAAAAAGGCATTTGTTAATATATACACACACACATAATTAACTTGAGAAACATATAATAATGCATTGCTAAAATATGTGATATGCACATTGTTCTGGTTTCAGCTGTAGTGGAGTTCATTTTCTTCACGGTGCCTGGTATGGGGCTGTGTTTTGGATTTGTGCTGAGCACACAGTTGATAATACAGAGATGTTTCTGTTGTTGCTAAGCAGGGTTTGCACAGAGCCAAGACCTCTTCTGCTTTTTTGCACTGCCAGGCTGGTGAGGAAGTTGGGTGTGCTTGGGAGGCTAGGAGGAGACACAGCTGGGACAGGTGACCCAAACTGAACAAATGGATATTCCATACCATGTGACATCATGCTCAGTATATAAAGTGTGGGGAAGAAGGAGGAGGAAGGGGAAGGATGTTTGAAGTGATGGAGTTTGTCTTCCCAAGTCACAGTTAGTCCTGATGGAGCCCTGCTCTGCTGGAGATGGCTGAGCACCTGCCTGCCCATGGGAAGCAGTGAATTAGCTCCTTGTTTTTCTTTGCTTGTGTGCACAGCTTTTGCTTTCCCTGTTAAACTGTCTTTATCCCAACCCACAAGTTCTCTTCCTTTTACCCTTCCAATTTCCTCCCTGACCCATGTGGTAAGGAGGTGAGCTGGCTAGAGTTAAACCATGACACGTGTGTACATCAAGATGGAATTATTCATAAGAAGAAAAGGTGGTATACAAAATCCTAGCTAAAACTAAAGTTTACAGAATTTCAACATTTTCACAACTAAAAGTGAAAGACATTTTAAAGACTACTGCAACATATTTGTATTCCTTGCAATACCATTGTAACTCAAGCATCTCATGAGTGGTTTATTTAATTGAGTTTGCACTCTAATTTAGGTTTTGTGATAGTCCATTATTAGAATAGAATGCCAGCATGTTTTCTTTTATCTGAACATGGACATCTTTTTCAAAATGAGATTTATGATTTGTTGTTTGGCATCTAACTCTTACCCCTTCAATTATGAAAGCATCATGGACAATTTGCTAAGATCAGATGCCAAAATTTTAACCAATTAATATTATCTGAGTAGAATCCCACCATTCCTTGCCAGAAGCTTACTTTAGTAAACATGGATGAGGAAAAAGCTTATTTTTTGAAAAGACATGTTTTGGTAAGAGCTTTGTCTTTCCCTGTCAAGCTTTTTTAACTTATCTTTGTTTTAATCAAAATCTTATCCAGATTTTTATAGTTTTGTAAATATTTTGTAAACATTTTCCATCTGTGATTCAGGCTGGGGGAAAGAGTAGAAGATGAGGAATAAAATTGCATAAATTTCCTTTCACTGAGATATGTTACCTTACCGTTGTTGTTTAGGAATTATACTCCCAGTTTAGTGCTGCCCTCTCCCCAAGATTCCAAAACCACACACCACTCACTTGCTTCCCCTCCTCCCTCTTCCACCCACGGGTGGCTGGGTAGGAGAATTGCAGACACAAAAGGGAAACATCACGGGCCATGATAAGAACAATTTGCTGGAAAAATCAGTGAGATAAGAAAAGGAGCAATAACAGCAACAATATTAATAACAAAAGTGTACAAAAGAGAGAATGCAGAGCTCAATCCGACTGCAGCCATGCCACCCAAACTGCTCCCTCCAGTCATGGCCAGCGTTACTGCATGCTGTGTGCCACACTAATTCCGCTGGAAGAGCACAACCTTCTTCTCAGAAGAGAGAGTCCCTTTTTACCCACCCCTGATGATGACACAAGGTGGTATTGAAGGACTTAATGCCTTGGCCACACCCACTGCTGTTCTGGGTAGAAACCAGGCCTCTTACTCATCAATTAAATGTTTTCTCATCTATTTACAGCGTACATTTTCAATGTTAAGAAATTGCCCATTAAGTCCCTGCAATTCCTGCCTCTAAACAGCCTGAAGTTCTGCTCTGAGTGAGGTCAACTGAAAGGTAGGACTCATCAGGTCAACTCACCCTGAGTAAGTTGACATGTCACTTAACAAAAAGAGGCTTGTATGTCAATACCATTATAGGATGAGTCTGCTCATTTCATAAATGAGAGAAGAGCTAGAAATACAGCTATCACAATTTCACAGGTAAGAGTTCCCATCAATCAGATGTAGATGTATGAGCTTGTCCTGCAAACAATATGGGAATTCCATGTTCATTTTTTAAATCACGCCGTAATATCTTTTCCTCAACTCCGTATACAGTGCAACTTCTATAAATGATAATTTAATATATTTAACCTTTAGATTGTATGATAAATATTGAGTAGCTACCTAAATGAAAATTATTTGTTACACAGAGTTTATGAGCATCTACAAATTGATTTAAAACATAGAATGGTAATTCAAACTGCAGACACTTTTAGGTATAGATTATGGACCTTAAGATCATGCAGTTAGAAGGAAGAAATCTGGTCTATAACTTCATTATTTACTGTTGTCAACATAAGATTTATAAATAGGGGGAAGAAATATCACAAATTTGATAGGTTTTGTTGTTTTTTATTTAAAGGTAAGTAATTCCTCCTGAATATGTAACAAAACGCTCAGCAAAGAAACAATGCAGAGCCTCTGTGTGAAAAAAGTGAGGACCATGGCATATTTCTTCATTACTCAAGAATGGAGAGAGATGGACAAGGCCAGCTAGCAAAGACAGGGGAAGAGCTGTTTAAAAAAGATCTTGTCAATAACGTATTTTCTGAGCAAATTATACATGCCAGCTATGTGAAAAAGCAGCCTAGAAAATAAGTGCCTGGTTTGTCATTATGTCAGCTGTTACCTTTTCTGAAACCAACATAATTTTATTTTTATGCTATTTTAAAGAGTAAATGTTGTCATCCTAGAGATTTTAGTTTACAAGTTATAAGCGTACCTGAATCTTAAATATTCCCATCCTAATATTATTAATTATTTATATATATTTGATGTTTTGTTCCTTACTGTACTTTAATTCCAACAATAAACAATTTAGGAAACTGAAATCAAAATAAAGTTGGTTTGGGGTTCTTTTAGAGTTTAGTTTGAAAATAATTAAAAAGTTTGTCTGATTTATTAATTCCTAAGTAAGTATAATGTAAAATCAAAATGGTTCTCAGTTTCATTTGGGATTTTTCCCTTCATATCTACATTGCCCTGAAATAACAGGAACAATTTCAACTATAAAGACACCCATGGCTAATTTCCCCTTCACTTGAATAAGGTCAGACTTTCACCTCATACTTACGCTATTTTATTTTTCTAAGCCCTTCACTGTAAGCATGAGTCACTGGACAAATGAAGTCAGTGGAAATAAAGAGAGATGGAAATGGCATTAACACGGTTTGCTATTGTTTACCCCAACAATTCAGTATGGTTATGTGGAAATAAAAAGGTTATGATGAGAGCAGAGTATGGAACAACATTCTCATAACAGTGATTGTAATGTTAATGGCACATTGTGCTAAGACAACCCACCCCAATTCAATTTAAGGAATTTAATCATATGTCCATTTCCATTTGCAATTTATTTTTCTTCTTACTGTAATAAATAAATCCACATACTGTGTGTAAATTAAAAATAGAGAAAACACCTCCCACTAAAACCTAACTCTAATCTCCCCATCTGTCACTGTGCAATGTGCGAAGCAACAGATATATAATATCACCCTGTATTTAAACCCTTTAATACTGATAACTTGGTTTCCAATTCCCGATGTTCCAATTCCAGGCACATGAAGGACAAGTAGGTCATCAGGTACAGCTAGCACGGTATTTAAAAAGGGGAAGTCATGCTTTATCAACTTGATAGACATCTGTGTTGAAATGACTGTCTTGACAAATGAGAGGAGAACAGCGGATATTGTCTACCTTGACTTCAGAAAAGATTCCACAAGATCATCACAGAGAAGCTGTTGTACTGAGGGCTGGATGAGCAGATGGAGAGGAGGATCAGAAACCTGATGAACAGCCAGCCCAAAGGGTGGTGGCCAGTGGTACAAATCCTTGTTGGAGGCCAGTAACTATCAGTGTACTCAGAGATCAATTTGGGCTCCCATCCCGATCAACACATTTGCTCATGTTCTGTACTGTTAGCAAGGTTGCAGGTGACACAAAACTGGAAGGAGTTTTTGATACACCAGAGGGTCATATTATCATCCAGAGGGACCTGGGCCGGCTGGAGAAATGAGCAGACAGGAACATTGCAAAGTTCAGTCGAGGGAAGTGCCAGAGGAACAACCCCAGGCACCTTGTATACGCTTGTAGCAACCAGCTTTGCAGAAAGGACAGCTGGGGAAAGCAGCTTTACAGAAAAGAACCTGGGGATCCTGGTGGACACCAAGGGATACATGAACTAGCAATATGCCCTTTGCTGCCAGGATGAATAATACGATCCTGTGATGTTTTACATTAAGTATTGCTAGCAGGTAGAAGGACTTGATCCCTCCCCTCTACTCAGCACTGGTAAGACCACACCTGGAGAGTGGTCCAGTTCCAGATTCCCCAGCACAGGTGTAACATGGTGCTGCTGGAGAGAATCAGTGAAGGCCCACAGAGATGATCAAGGAACTGGAATATCAGTGACACACATGCACAAAAAATTTCTTTATTTAATTCTTTAAATTCTTCGTTTCATTTAATGTTGATTTTGACAGAATGAAGGATCTCAGGTTTTGGTTCTATAAAGACTGAGATTTGACAAGAGCATTTCATACCAATGGAGTCAGTTCCAACACAGGGATACAGCAATTACCAAATATATCCCTGAGAGGTTGAATGCAAAAAAGCACACTGAAAATCTACATTTAAAAGTTCTGCTATCCTTAGTACTATATAACCAAAGAGTTTTTTGTTTATATATCCATAGAGCAGAGATATCTTACAGCAGGCATTTCTTTCAAAGCTAAAATGCAGCATGGTTAGAATATAAGGAGCTGGGTGAAGATTAAATATGAAGATTCTCCCAACTATATTCAGGAACAATACCTGAATTACATCATTCAGATTTGTGACTTTCTGCAGTAGCAAGAAATGACAATATGACATATTTAATAGAACTGTGAAAGTGGCAAGCATAAAGCATTCAAACACAGTTTATGTCTTAAGGCAGCAAAAACTAAAAACAAGGACAAGATGCTTGAACACATATTCAGTACACTCCAAAAGCATTATTTCTAACAGAAAATAGGATGTCTGTGCCAAGTCTCTTGCAGTTTTACTGTGTTGTTTTGTTATCTTTCAAAAAATTGTGTAGAAATCAAAACCCAAAAAATATGTGTATCCTACAAACTCTGTCCATGTATAATACAAAAATATTTGATTCTGTATAGTCTGTATTTGCTGCAACACCCAATAATCTATCAAATAGTCAGCATCAAGCCTTTCTTTTCCTTTTTTGACTTTCTTAGGAGAAATTCACAGGACAGACAAAGAAGGAAGCTGGCTAAACTGAGCTCTGTAGTTCTGCAGTTATAATACTTTCAGCATCTCACACTATGAGCTCAGAGCTAGATTTCATTCATTTGTCAAGAGATGCATTTGCATGTCTGAGCTGGAAAGGACTATGGCTCAGCTTTCCCTACGAAGACAAGCATACTTTTCTGCATCTCACCTAAGTGGTCTCAGGAGCAAGAACTAACTTAATTTTATTACTTAATATAGTTTTAATTGTCCTACACTTCATCTTTGGTGGAATCAACTGCCTTGATGCTACTCCTAGTATTGACATTGATCTCAGTTTCAATCTGGCATCTTTACTTCTAGATGAGGAGACAGAAGAGCACTCTGTCATGTTACACCTGTAGCTGGAGTCCACTGATGATCCAGACAGGGAAGTGTCCTGACAGTTTTGCAGCCTGTACATTAAATGGAATCCTACAATTTAAATATATAGTAAGCACTTGAAATTAACTTCAAACCTTTCAGCAGCCACAAAAAATAGGTCTATGTTATTAAATTAACCAGTGTCTGTGAATGTTCCTGGGCACTGGGCTCAGTCATTCATGCTGCAAATTTATTATAATAATGTCCAGTGCACTTTCAGCCTCAGTGTTTTCTTGCAAGTTATTCATTCCTGTGGGAATGTCTTAGGAGGTAGGAAAGACAAACAGGGAGTTTATATAAAACTGTCTTATCTTGGAAGTTAAGAGACTTTACTTACTTTGCTGTTCTCTGCCTTTTAGCCTCAGTGTCAGAGAATCATAGAATTGTGGGATGGTTTGAGATGGAAGGGATCTTTAAAGGTCATCCATTCCAACTTCCCTGCAATGAGCAGGGACATCTTCAACTAGATCAGGATGTTCACAGCCCCATACTACTGACCTTGAGTGTTTCCAGGGATGGAGAATCTACTACCTCTTTGGAAAACCTGTGACAGTGTTTCACCACCCACATCATAATCACCCTGGTGTGTTTCATTTCTTGATTCAGACACAGCCAAAGTGACCAAGATACAGAAGGAAGACTCCTCCTATTGATGTCCCATCAGGGTTTCAAGTTAGGCAAAAGGAAGCTATCAGGGAGAATTCATTATCTGTTACATAAACTTAGAATAAAATGCAAAAACCCTCTGCCTTTCAGTGCTGTCAATCAGACACATATCTAAAGCCTTAGTGTTACTCAGGAAGACAGAGAGACAAATTCAAAAGATTTTAATTCTTAGCAATCCTAAACATAAAAGCCACCACCAGTAGACAAAGATGCAGGCCATCATGATTGAAAATCTAAATCCTTGTAGTAAGTAGCAATTTGCAGTGTGTTTAATGTAAGAAATCTTCCGGACAATAGAAGACTGACATTTAAATTACAAAGGAAAAACAAAAGGTTTGTATCATTCACATCATATGTCATGCATGCATTCTTGAGCTGCTGAACAGCTCTTTACACTTTTCAGGCACTTTTTACATTAATGATGTCCAGTTTTGACTGGTTTTCTGGAAGTAGACATCCTCAAAATACAATGGCTCAGGGCTGCCAAATCCTGCATTTGTCTTCCATATAGACAAGTGCAGAGGTACCATTAAAATGTCAGTTCCCAGAATAGTTAATTTCCACAGTGGAATGTGATGAGGGGTTTTTGTTTGTTTTTTGTTTGTTTTTTTTCCCCTCCTGATTCACAAAAAAATCTATTTTATGGATGGCAAGTCAGGTGTCTGTTAGTCATTTAGGGGAAAATTATTAAAAAGATCAATTTCCTCTCTTTGTTTGTTTGTTGTTGATGGTTTGACATCTTCAAAGAATGTTTCTTACTTGTAAACTGCTATTATTAGTGATTTCCATCCCATTAGTCAATAGAGATGCCATGTCTCTTAATCAAACAGAGAAAAGCAGAAAACCCTGAAAGTGTTTAGTGTTTCCTTGTGGCAGAGAGTGTTATGGAAAATGATAAAACTTTAGATCATTAAGACCCAGATCCAACTCTCCTTAACATAGGTCAGAAAACTGCCATTGATAGCAATTGATTTTGGATGTGATCCAAAGTGAGTTAAGAATACAATGAAGTGTCAACAGCCAAGATGTATTCACTATTTGCTAACTTCTCCAAGATGGGAAATAACCAGATGCATCATTGAAGCAGTAGTTATCACAGAACTTTAGATTAACTGCTGGGTTTGCACCAAAAACTGTTCCAATGCTGTTTGCTCATCTTAGTTATTTGGGAACATCACTTCCTGTAAAAAACATTGCTTAGAGTTTGTTGATTGCAGCCATATCCTTGACATCAGAAAGTACTTAACTAAGTGCTACATTAATGCTGGAAAATTGCTGGTAAAACTAATACTTTGCATTTTCTATCTTGAAAACATTTTAATGCAAAACAATTCAAGGAAATCATATTTAATGATGAACATGTTTTTTGTACATACTTCCACCTCCTCCAAGAAATTGTTTGGGCCTTCCTGGGTGTATAAATATGGATTCATTTCACAAAAGCCTTTTTACCTTCTAAAGTAACAGATATACTAGAATTAAAGTTATGCAAACCTCATTATTTCTGTGGCATAGGAAGTACTACCTGTCAACATTTATCTTTTCTACCAAGACAGAGAAAGAAAGTTCCATTTTGTGAAACATGAAACAAAACTTCCATAAGTAACAAACTTCAACTTTCTGAACTTTCTAAATATGAAAACTTCCCTCTGATTTAAGTGTACCTTGATACTATATTTTATCCCCCCTTAAATTTTACAAAAAATTTTTAATGCCCTTACCTTTTTAACTATAACCAAGATCAAGCAATCAGGAGCATACATACATACATACATACATCTCACATAAAGAGAGAGAACAGAATTAAATAATCTTGTTTAAATTAACTGCTCAGAATGCAACATGTAATTTAGATTTCTCTAAATGAAAAGCAGTATGCATATTCAAAATCCTCAGTGGCAAATTCATGCCAATAGAATTTTTTTTCTGAAAAAAGTGATTTTTAAAAAACTTCCTAACTGTGACATTGAATGGTTTATTTTTCAGAACTAGACTTCTAAAAAGTCAGATCCTATTCCTGGACCTCCTATTGCCTTCTTAGATAATTTGGGTGAGCTATTTTTCTATATTTGACTCGTGTTTTTCACCATAATGAATATTTTGCGAAAGAATTACATATAATTTTAAAAGTAAAATAAATGAATTAATTTTTTTATGTGGTTGGGTTTATTTGATATATAGAAATAGTTTTGTATTATGGTCTTTATTGATTTTTGCATCTTATTAACGATAAAGTGCTTTTCATGAAAATATTAAAAAATACAGCTACTTCAAGCTTTAACTCTTGACAAGAATCTTCCATCTAACAGAAAAGATTCCTGGGAAAAAAAAAAAAAAAGAAAGAAATACTAGTATGAGTGACTGCTATCACCCATTTGGATTCCATACTCAAAGCATTATTCTCCCTGTCGGTCTAAAAGTAACATCTCTAACTGCTGCTTTGGAGTCAGGCTGCACTGTGAACAGCTGACACCATGTTCAGGTTCACTGACTTCCAAAATAGCCAATCTTCTATGGGAAACACTATCAACAGCCTGTTGATCATTTTCAGGAAACTCAGGAGAGCATCACACTAACAGTTTATAGAAAAAACCCTCCTCTTTGTGTGCCTCTAGGGATATATGTATAGAGTTGTAGTTTCACAGCAACAGCTTTATTTCCAAACCACAACATCCACATAATGTCAGGCAAATTAGTTCGCTAAGCTTTCTGAGATCTTTTTCTTTGATGATATTCCCCTCCCTACTGATAACTTAGTTTAAAATATTTATCAAGACACAGAGGGAAAAAAAACACCAAAAAAGCAAACAGACAGAAACATTTCTAATGTAAAAGAAATAATAAGAATTTTATACAAAATGTGAACTTTAAGAATATGCTGCCCTCTGCTACATAATTACAGCTTCATTTTAATTGAGCCTAGTTCAATCTCAATGGCCAATGTCACAAATTTTCCTGAAACACCGTTTTCAACTGCACAGCTCACAGAATCAACTGTTATGCACAAAACAAAATAATACAACTGGAAAAAACCATAAAAAATTACTCAGATATATATTTCTTGAATTAAAATATCTTAAATTGAGCAGATACAGAAAAAGGTTAAATTAAAAATGAATCTTTCTAATCTACACAGACACATGCCCTATTCAGGGAACGATTCCTAACCAAAGTCTGTCCCTGATGCATTTAAAATTCATTCTTACTGTGCCTGCCTAAAAGCCAGACATGGAGAGTCTAGAGCTGATGTGGAGTCTGGTAATTCTAATGCTTCCTGCTACAGGAACCTGTTCAGACCCTTTCTGATCTGAAAGAAAAGGTAAAAAATCAAATTTAGAAACTAAGCAAGGAACATACAGCATAGATTTCTTCTCATGGTTATATCTTATCCTTCTGCTCTTGGCAAAACTCTCAATTGAAATAAATGTGAAGACTGAATTTTACTCATAATTTGCATATGCAGTACTATAGATAGAAGAAAGACATTTCTACTCTATCTCAGAGATTTACCAGACCTATGATTCAGAAAAGGACAGAATTACATGTTTGCATCATTTTTGTTCTGGATGCAATGAGCCAAAAGCATTTGTGAATGATATATTTTTAAATCAAAATAAAATATTTGTTTCCAAAAATCTTAATAAATCTCCAGATATTTTAATAGCTTGGAAGTAATCTCTCAAATAAAAAATAGACCTAAAAGCTTCATAAACCAGAAGTAAGTAAGGATTTTTAGGTCACTAACCAGAGTGCTTATGGTGATCAAAATTTCCCTCAAAGGGCAGAATTGTATTCTGGAATTTAGTGCTCTTAAAAGCATCCAAAATGAGAAAATGTAAAACAAACCCTTAAACCATAAAGAGTGAAGCCTTAAAATTTTTCATGCATATAAAACTTCCCTTTTGGGATGCAACTAAAAGTCTGAGTGTCATACCAAAAACAAAACTTATCCAATAAAAAGAAGCGTATTATTTCATTTTACCTCCAATGTCAGTCAGCCTTACTATTCATATTATGAAAATTATGGCATCATATTAAACTCCTCAATGAAGTACAGTCTTTTTCAAAGTAACCATTTAAAATCTTACCTGTCATGCCTGTGAAACAAACCTACAATAGTACCAGGAAAGCATTACAAGGATGTTCGTATGGAGAGATGAAAGTATTAGCATTATGATCAATTGGATTTGCACAAGAGGTAGGATCACCTTTGGTATTTCAGAGCTTCTTAAAAGGATTCAATAAGAAGACATATTAGGCTGACAGAGCTATGGAAAAGCAAGGGATAAAAGCAAACCCCTAAATAAATACAGTAGTTCCTTTTGCTCTTATAGGCTTTTATTCTAAAAGCATTTGCAAAGTCTAGAGGATGAAGTACACAGTCACTGTATTCAAGCACTGATGAGAATTTGAAGAAAATGTGCAAGTCTGAAGAATGAGCAGTAAGGATACCAGCCCTTGAGTAATCTCACCTTTAAATACTCTGTTAAATGTGTGCAGCTCTGGATATTTGTTGTGAACAAAAATCAAATTAAGACTACTTCAAAACCCCAAAAAAGAAAAAAAATAGTATATTTACAGACAGACCAAGTTTGAATACAGTGGGAGACAGACAAATCATGACATGCAGACAGTGTAATGCGGATTTATTTTTTTTTAAATGTTTGTTTATTTTTTTGAGAGTCCCATCAGATGACAGAAGAAATGAGTCGATATAACCCGTGCAAGTATTTGTTTCCCTCCCTGGTCTTTCAACATGCTCACAGGTTTTATTACCTCTTTTTATCGTTACAAAAACCTTCTACCTGCCAATGTGAGAGCTTACTCATGGAAGATGATCAAAAGTACAGATATGGAATACAGAGTGAGGCTATGTAAAAAAAGTGAACAAAATTTGCAAAAGTGTACATTAAGTTTATGGAACGCAATATGCTATATTGTGTATCTGTATAGAAGGAGAACACAACTTCATTCAGTTCAGGATAATGAAGAGATGGATCCTTCCATAAGAACACAGCAAAGTTCAGAGATATGTAGAAGTTCAAATAGATTTAAAATTCACGTAAGTTGCACTCTTAGCTTTCCCCCAGTTCATGGAATGTATCAGAGTAACATTCACTAGAGCCTCAGCTGAGAGGATACTGTGAAGCCAAAGCTCACACTGATCATCCAATATCAGATAAATGCAAACTCACGCAGTAAAAACAGGCCATGGAAAGCTACTTTAGCTCTCTAGCAAATCCATTCATGAGAACTAAGTAGCCCACAAAGTGACCCACCGCATTTCAGCGTATAACTAACTTTGACATGGATCTCATTTTCAGCTGAATTCATGCAAAGTATAATCTACTTTGCTTTCAGACTGGTTTGGGTTGTCCAGCACTAGCAGTCTTATTATAATCTAAATAAAACTGTCTCACAGGCAGAGAAGATGGAGCTCCACACACCTATCTGAGGGCTGATCCATTCAAAGTGGCAATATTGGAAAAAGAATTTCCTATGAATAGGGATCCTAACAAACACATATTAGTCTAATTACATTAACACTTCTAATTCAAATTAATAAAGAAACAAAACCAACACTTTAAACTGTACCTACATTCTCTTTTTATCTAGGTCCCTATTTTCTTATGTTTCTAACTTCAGCCATGGCAACTGACTTCAAGAGAAAACTATCCTAACTTTTGTTTTTCCCATGTTGAGATATGGTAATATCTCAACCCAAATCAAATCAAACCCAAATCAAACCAAAATCCAAACCAGTCAAAGCTGTTCATTGCACAGATAACAATGCCCATAGGACTGACACTGGTTATTCACCCTTCTTTTCTACCTAAAGGCAGAAAACATGGTACAAACAAATAAACAAAACCCACAAAGAACTTACAACCAAGACTTCTATGAATAACTATCTTTGTCAGTTCCAACCAAAGCATCTCCTTCCAGAGGACGTTCTGGTGATATTCCAGCTAATTAGCACGATTGTTATTTTGACAATACATTTTGCAGTATCTTTTATGAATTTTTTTACTATTAGGTAAGAATGTTTTACTTTGTGTGCTTAAGGAAGTGTTCAGTGATCAAACAGCCTTACTTCTTACCCCTGGGTTTCATCTCCTTTTTAGAACAAACACATAAAACTCAATATTTTAACTTTAAAAAAAAAATCAAGCACTTGTACTTAAACTTTTATCTCTTTCTTTTTCTTCTTTCCTTTCAAAATAAATGTCTTTTTGAATGCATCAATTGCAATCATCCCTTACAGGTTTATATTCTGGCCTATGCAGTTAGCTCTGCTTCGCTTCACTTCACTGACAGCTACTTAAGCATAGAGAGCACTTAGACAATGATTGTGTGTTTTAAAGCTTTTTACTGATGCTCTTTGTTTTTTCTATTTTTTTTTTTTCCCCATGGTGGTCTTTTTACTTCTCTCTCCTCTTTGGATGCCAATTTTCCCAGAGGAAGCTCTGGAGAGTTACTGTGCAAGAATCCCTGTGCCAGAAGCCCAGCCCCAGGGCTTTGGTACCCCTTTACTCATCTCAGACTTGAGAACTCATGTAGCAGCAGAGCAGGCATCTAGCATGGGGTCAAGAGAGTGGGAGAATTTGCTCTTTTCCTCCTCCTTGTCTCCCCTATAGGTGTGCCTGGCCTTCTGCCCTTTCCACCAGTTCACAGGAAAATCTGCCAAGAAGACCAAACACCTGAATTCAACCAGTTCACAAAAAATAACAGGAAACAGAGATCTCTGATCTCCTCAGACTATGACCAGAGACTAAAAGCACATTGCAGCAATCCTGAGATTTTGACTCGGATCCCACATTTTCTCAGACTTCTTCAGAGGCTAACATTGTGAGACACCAGCACCTCTGCTGCCTTCTCTTCAAACCAAAGTTTTTCCCAGTTCAAGTTGCAGCCTGACAGTGAAACCAAGACAAAAAAAATTTCTCCTTCCCTTTTCCTCATGTTTTTTGGGAGCCTCCACCATCTGAACTGCTTATAAAATGAAATGAAATAAAATAAAATGAAACAAAACAAAATAATGCAAAATCTCACAATCAGCTGACAAACTTGACACAAGCTCTGCCTTTCTAGTCTCCTTCTATCACCCTGGTGTCACCTGCAGAGACACGTTTGCAGAAGGTAGGTCACCATATCAGCATGCTTGGGGTTGCTGAGAGGTTTGCCCACCTTTTTCACCACTGGGTACCCTCAAAAGACTGTCATGGGCAAAAGTGGTATTTTTGTGCCTGGAGTACTAACAAAGCACTGCTGATGCAGATGATGTGCTTGTGGTTTTTACAGTCCACATTCTCAAATGCAAAACCTCAATAATGATCCAGTTGAAATTGTTATATAACTCACACCCTTCCTAGCTCCTCCTATTCTCTGCCTTCCCATGTCTCCTGGGCACCCCAGACTCTCAGCATGTGCAAGCACAGATGGGAGTGTGGGTGGCAGGGGCCTGATGGCAAATTGCCATGTTCCTGAAGGGGGTTTCTCCCTCCCCAGACGTGGGTCAGCTTCAGTTGATTCCCATACATTCCCTCAGTACATCCCACCGTTCTGATGGCACTGTATAGGCTCTCCCCAGGGAGTGAGAGTCACTCAGCCACAGACAGAGGGTCAGCCAGAGACACTCATGCCAGCGCCAGGCCCCACGAGGCTTCTGCTGCCAATGGTTAAATTCCATTTATTTGGTGTCAGGGTCCCACTGTCTTGGAGAGCTGGCAGTGAGGTGCAGAGAGAAGAATGAGAGAGAAGAATGACAGTAGTTGTAGCATTAGTGTACAAAGAATGAATAAATAAAAATCTTTGCTAAATGTCAGGAAGTGCATTTTTCTTATCGCAATACCATTGTCCTTCTTGGGAGATATTAAGACACTGAAAATTTGGTAATGTGTTATGAAATTCACTGGAATTGATAATTGCTATACTGTGTTAGAGTTCCATCATTCTCCATTTCAGAATGTTTTTTAATGAAAACAAACCATTGCAGCATTTTGCATGTCAAAATCCAGTAGAGACGTAGTCCCAGCACATGAAAGCTGGCCCATGTAAGCTTTCAGTTCCTTCTCAGCACTGTGGAAACACAGTGCACCATGCCTAGAAACTTACCACTGTAGAAAATATGTGGAAGCTTTCCTCATAAAGTCTGCCTGATAATCAAAGTACACTGACAGTAAAGACCCAGAGAGACTGATTAACTACCAGGTCAACAAAGAGAAAGATGAACCTTAAAGGTCTACCATTTGTGTGTATTTTATTTATCCACTTCAAGGAAGAGGATGAAGGAAGTGAGATAAGAACAGGGTCCTACATAAGAAGCTTAGGATAATTTAATAAATAGATCTCTGTGCATGATATGGTATCCTGTTCTGGACCCAGTCATTTGCTTTTTTGAGTTTAAAGAATTTCCCTCTAACTCTTAGAAAACTTGTAGTAGACTGTTAGTAAATCCATCTCTTTTTCAGTTCTTAATCATTTGCTGCTTCTGATCTATGTTAATTTCTGTCAGTGAACTTTTAAAACGCTCACTCTTTTTTTAAAAAGCTGTTTTAAAAATTCCTATTCTGAGAACAAGCAAGACATATGAAGTTGCAAAGAATATATCTATTTCAAATTGTTTTGACAATATGCAAGCAACATAAATAATTCTGTTCCTATTTTTCCATATTAAAAAGTATAAAACAAGAATAATCTTCACTTTAATTGTGAACGAAATATAAAAATTATTAGTGGGGTTTTGCTCTGAGTTTCTGCCTCTTTTTGCCACTTGGAATGCTATCTAGCAAAAATATCAAGAAATAAGCTATTGCAGAAGGAGAACATGGACATCAGAATCTGGTTTTAGTTCAACACGGCCAACCCACATGCAGTCACATCCTGGAAATTTGTTGTCGTTCGATAACTCAGGTTTGATTAATGAACTATGAATATTTTAATATGCTATGTAAGAACAGTCCAAATTCTCTCAGTCAATATAATAAGAACTACTTCAGACATATCACAGAACTATCATTTCTCACAAAACCCTTTTTAGAGATTAATGAAAGAAACTGAGTTGAAAATCTACCTTTGTATGGAAACTTTGTTTTTCAAAAGGAACTTAACACTTATCAAAGCACTTTAAAGAAGTGTTCACTATTTTTGAGAAAATAAGCCCATTTAAATTAGAAAGATTATAATTTGTACAGCAAATTATTTCATGGTACTGAACATTTTCTATTTTTGAATAATTTTTTAACTGAGTTAGCTTTTTGTTTCTAGACTTGGGCAAGACGGCATGTTTAAATGCTGCAAGTTTGCATACAGATTTCTTAAAAAAAGATATATATAATTTCAAATTAGAAATACAAATATCTTGGTTACAGTGCCAATGTGCCAATGAACATTAGGACAAGCAATGTCATTACTTCAGCTCATTTTTTTACAGAAAATATTACTGTGAAGTTCTGTGGGTTGAATAAAACATAGTGTGACCAAAACCAAACCATATAAGGAAATAATCCCTGAAAAATTAGTTAGAAAGTTAAATGAAATAAAAAGCCATTGGTTTCTGGGTTCTGCTGCAGTGCTTTACGTGACCTCAGTAAGTGGCACATAGCGTGACCAGGCTGGCTACCTCAGACACTGCTGATCCTGTGGGGCTGCTGTCCCATGGCCTGGTACTATTTCAGTTCTGATGGCTTTATTATTTCCCTCACCTCTCTCCATCTTCATTAAATAATCTAAGATAACAAGAAAAAACAAAGCAAGATGCAAAACGTCCTTTGTGCTGAGTACCATATGAATATGTGCAAACAATACAAGTCTGTTTCAACTAACAAGGTAATTAGAGTCTATTCAAAGCTATCATAAAAACAACTCTTTTACAGTCAATCAATTTTCTGACCATAACTGCTCCTTAGGGTTCACAGAGAGTTTTAAGGTTTTTTCTTTTCCTTTTTTGCTTTGGGTTAATCAATAAGGATATAATACTAAGAAGAAAATGCATCTTTGGGAGGTTTGCATATGGTTTCTGGCTTAAGTGGAAAAATACTTTTTTTAATTATATAAATTCAAAGTGTAAACTTTGAATGTCGATAAATCAATATACTTAATATACTTTTTACAGAGGGCCTTATATGTGTGTTGAGGTTAAATCAAATTCACTATTTATAATTTTCATGCATGCTGCTGACTATCATTATTCTTCTTTGTACCTTTTTAAATAGGAATATAGCCCAAGGAGCTAATCGTCCTCTAAGTCTTTCAAATAAGGCTGTTTGTGTGGATGACTTGCTTTGATGGGAAATTTTTTTCTGCACATTGATGTGTGCTGGTTAGTGCTAGATGGCAAAAGTGTGAAAAAGAGCTGAGTTGCAGAGCACAACAGCATGGTATGTATGTGGAATTTATTTCACCAGGGAAATGGGGAGCGGCAATTATTCACATGTAAGTCTTGCAAGATAAATCACATTATTTGTATACTTCAAACAAGATTTATCTCTTTACTACTACATTTAAAAAGCCTAGTTTAATTGTTCATTTTTTAATTCTTCATGTTTCACTCCATCTCCATACACCAACCAGATGAATATAAAATGTAACTCATTCTATAGTCACTCAGGCCTCTTCAACCAGAAATATACAATTTGAAACACTTATGAACCCTGAATTCTTTTGTAATAATATGTAAACATCCTGTCATCTATTCTGGCAACTGACAGAAAATGCTTCACTTAAACTGAAACACAAAAATTATGCTAAAATTTGCTTTTTTAAAAAACTGGTAACAAGTAGGCTTTGAATGATGTACATAAATCAGACTAATTTTTTTTCTGGTATTTTTATATTTTTTTTCCAAACACAGTAGCATATTTGATTCACAGTTTTCTTTCAAACAAAACTGTTATTTATTTAAAAATAATTTTAATTATTTTCTGTTACATTACCTACTGGAATTTGATGCTAATTTCATACTTATTGCATGTAGGTGGGACTTTTGCTTTCTCCATTATCTGAGAACTGTATCCTAATAGGTTCTGTATTTCTGAGCAGCTGGACCAGACAGTAAGAAATAACCCATTCATTCACACACACAAACAAAATATATTCATAGCAGAACCTCAAATTCTCCAGGTTTCCACAGAATCCTACTATCTCTTCCACGTGATCTTCATTGGTGATTATTCCCAAGATACTTAACACAGGCATCCACACCACGGCAATTCAAGCAAAACCCATTAACCAGTTGGATATTTATTAGGTCCAGACACACATATCACCAAATTATCAGAGGGTTTTCTACACTGCTCCTGAGAATTTCAAGAATCAGTAAAAAGGCTGAACTGTTTCCTATCTTTTTCTATGGATCAACCCATATTCATAAAACCTTACTCTGAAAAGTCCTTCCAAGTCTTAACCTCTCTTGGCAACTGAATATGTCCCCCAAACGAGAAAAACTGATCAGATAGTCTAAGTAGATGCTGTAGAAAATATTATTCTTACATCTCCTTTTCATTGCTTGTATGCAGACCCAACTCCTTGTTTTCTTAAGCTTAAACAAAATCAGTATGACATGCACTTCCACAAAATGGAACTTGGCAAGGAAACACATCAATAGCGAGATATGAAAGCACTCAGAGCAATTCTCACCATCCACAGTCTTCTCCAAGATCACATAGGTTGAGATTAGAAAGTAGATTTGTATCCTTCACATGCTTTAAGTTTCATCCAGTATACCTCTGAACATAGTTTATCTCTGAATAACCAAGCTGGTGACTGGTTGCTCGTGAGATGATGGCTTGGCCAACCTGTGCCATATAGCACAGAAACAGATTGGAGGTGATCCTGGTCTCTTATATAAAGATGATCTGGATTGCTATGGATTGCCACCCATTGACTGAAGAACTAAAACTTAGTTTGGAAAATTGTTCAATTTCTGTTCTTATGACAAAATAAATTTTAGTATTTGTCCTTATTTGACTTAGAGGCAGCTTCTCTTGCAAGGTGAAGTTTTACTAGAATTCAGTTAGTGTATTTACATATAACTTTGGAGATTGAACAGATGAGAAATGAAAGATGTATCTAATTTCCAAAAGCATTCAGTAAAAAGTATTTAATATTTGCTAACATTAATGTTTTAAATAACATTGAAAGAAGGTGTTTCATTTTAAAGTGCCTGAAATCTTTCTTCATAACACAACTCTTCCTGAGGTATCAAGAATATGAAATCTTTGCTGAAATGAAACCAAAAGCCTTTTATATGATTTTCTGGGGAAAAAAAAAAAAGAAAAAAGAAAAAAAAAAGAAAAAAAAGAAAAAAAAAAGAATGAAACAGAGAGTCAGAGGAGAGGGATCTTCTTTATAGACAAGATGAGGATACTCACCTTGTATGTGGCAAATATCAGCTTCAGATACCTCAATTTATTGGTCTTTCACATGCTAAGTGAGAACTCCCTTAAAGCCACTTTGGAATATTTTGGTGTCAGAATCTCCCAGTGGCCCCACTGATGCTGTTTAGATCATTCTATTCATATAGCAAACCATTTCTGAGTCACTTAAAATTTGATGCATCATTATAAAAATGTCTCTTTTCAAAAGTGTATCATTATATTTAATAACAATTGATAAGAGAATCTGATATTGAATCATTATGACTATTAACAATTGAAAAGAGAACCTGATTTTCATCTCCCACAGAGTAGGGGAGTGAAGCTTTTCTCTTTTTGATCAAAATACTACTACCTGGATTTCAGAAAAATTCTCAAAATATGTATGCTGGCATGAGAAGGATTTTGCTTTGATGAAAAACATATTTTCCAAGAAGAAAAAGCATCCAAAACTCACAAATGTATATTTATTAACAAAACAACACAAACCAAAAAAACAACAACAACAACAAAAAGAAACTTAAAAGAGAGACAGGGAGACATCAACTGTTTAACTGATTCAATGACTCATTCGTGTTAAATGTTTTAGTACGTAAAAAGTAGGAACTCATGCTTCAGAAACTGAGTTACACTGTTTGGTATTCTCTTCAATAATGGTGATACTTCAAGATTACACAATGGAATGTGATGTATAAGCATAAGGGTAGTATTTTAATGTAACAAGTCTAAAAAGCATTCACTCTGAACTAATGTGTGTTGATCCATCTCCTTCCTCATGATTTCCAGAGCAGACACTTTTAAAATAATTTACCATAGGTGAAGGAAAAATAAATACTACAAATGTCATCATAAAGTAAAGTTCACTTGAGCAAGCATAAAAGTAGATAAAAACGCAGACTTGCCAACTAGAGTGAGAAAAACTTCCCTTTCTATGGGCTTCTACTATAATTTAGCATGTTATGATATGTGGTGAACCTTTTGGTATGATTTCTCAAACATAAGGGTGGTAAAGAATATGCACGAACTAAAATCTGAGAAGTAGCACCATAACACATATTTATAATTAGGAGTATTGTTTTGCAATGAAAGAACTGATTGCAATCAATTTCATTTTACTAGTGGACAGTTTGTAGGAGATAAAAATTGACTTTTAGAGGAAGTTGCTTCTAGTTTGCCTAAACATTTGAATCTTCCTGCATTCAGGTATCAGACTTCAATACACAAGGGGTGTTTTTCTTACTCTGTCATGTGTGATTTGAATTACTTTGGGGATATTCTTCTGCACTAACACAATCAGTGCAGAACCTCTATAAAAGCACTAACAACTGAACTTGGGAATTAAAACTTAATTCCAGCTTTGTAAATTAAAGCTGTATAATCTACACTGGAAGAGGAGAAAGGGGGAAAAGAACACTGTATTTCGGGATGCAGTACTTGCTGTCCGCTTTAGACATTGACCTAAAAATAAAGATTCTGGAATTACATTCCTAGTAAGAGTTCTTATTAAAGTTAAAATACATTCTGGATTGGAAGAATAAGCTTCTCATTTTACTAAAGCTAAAAAAAAAAAAAAAAACACCAAAAAACCCCACTTTTTTTTTCCTCAAACCAATTCTCATTAAGATCTATTTCTTATTGCTATACTTCTCTGAAAATTAGAGGAAATACAACACCCAAGATTTCTAACTGATTATCCACATGGAATTTTCGGACCTTCGGAGAAGAAGGACAGTCTCCAAAATAGAAAAAATTATTCTACTTTTGGATGCCAGGGACAGAATTTTGACAGAATTTCACTAGGCACTAGAAAGACATACAAAGTGTCTTCACACTTAGCAAGGCCTTTTTTTGTCCTGCAATATTGGTTCCCTAAAAGAGATATTTCTTATTGAATCGACTGAAACATTATGACAAACCTTAACTGGAGCACTTTCCTTAGCATTCCAGGAAGCTGCTTGGTGTCAAAGCAGGGTGAAAAAGGCCCTGAGTTCTCTCAAGGTTGCTGCCATTAATCCCCATTAGATTTGCACTGAGGAGCAAGCAAAACAATATGCTGCTGAGCTGACAGAACATACCAAACTGCCTCAAGCAGAGAATTCTGTGGAGCTCATGATGCCGTTAGATTGTACTTAAATGTTGTAGGACACTCACTTCACAGACCAATGGAACCTTAGAGCTGTGATTTAAAAGATTTGTTACCTTGCTATGTTATCAACACAGGACAAGAGAGTTCTCTTTTCAACATTTAATGGCCACTAAGGGCAGGAAAAGTTCAAGAATTCTCTTTGTGTTCTGCTGTACAAGGTCAATAGCAAGGCCAGAAGACCATGGAAACAAAAAATAAAGGAAATTATTCAAGAGAAAGGAGTCATGCAGAGGAGAAGGTGTCAGGAAGGCTACAAAATAGTTTTGCTGAGCTGCTGTGAGACACCACAAAAAGAAGGGTAAAATGTTAGGGTAGAATTTGATACGGTCTAAAGGCTAAACAGGTCAGAATTTGCTGAAACATGTACAGAAATATAAATATAGAGATTTTCACCATAGCAGACCTTCCAGTTCCGCTCCTGACTAGAATCAAGAAAGTGCAGATCCAGGGAAAGAGCAGAAAACCAGTAACTGAGAGGGTGCTTTGCAGATGTTAGCAAGTTGTGGCTATTCACAGAACAGTTCACCCAGTACACTTCCTAAATATATACTCCCTCAGAAGTCCATATACTTCAACTATACAGAGATGTCAGACTTTTAGATTTTAAAATTTGCCCACTTTGGAAAAAGATGGTCTAGGAAAAAAAAAAAAAAAACAAGGAAAAAGATGGTCTAGGAAAAAAAACAACAAAGCAAAACAGAAGTGGACCCAGCTTGAAACAAAAACCAGTTTTATCAAATTTTCATCTTAGCTACTCTATTTCTTGAAAATATATGGAGCCTATACTCCGGACAAGCCTGTGATTGAACATTAAACTAAGGGTGTGGCTAACACAAAAAGCTGTCACCACAGTCACATCTGTGGCTTGTTCCTTACCCTTCAAAATATTCTAGTACTTTTGAAATGATGAAAAACCATAAAATCTTTTAATTTATTTAGTCTTAGATTTCCAGGGAAAGAAAATTTTTTTCTAACACCTCGTTTTTCTATTCTCAGGTATCAAATATCACTCAATAAAGTCATGACCTTGGAATGCTTACCAGCTTACACATTTGACATTACCAAAGGGAACAATCTCAATGCAGATGCTTGTTTCTTTCCTATGTTTTTAAAGAATCTCACACTTTCACATTTCATTTAAAATGTAGGGCTATTGAAAAAAGATATAATTTAACTATGTTTGTTTTATGTCAGCACAGATCTTAATGACACCACCTAGTACAAAAGTTTGTGGAGAATTTATCTGATCATTGCAGAGGTATTTCATTCAGTAAATATGTGCCCTTCGTAGTAAATTTAGCCTATTTATTTATTTTTTAACCTAAGTTTTAAATGAACAAGAGTAATGTAATGAAGACATAAAAGAAACACAAATCTCAACAGGTTTCAATGTGTTTAAATTTGAACTAAATGACATCCAATAAAATCTGTGAATCTTAAAGGAGTGTACCACAGGTGAAAACAAGTATTTGCCTTAAACAAATGATTCAGGATCAGACACCTTTACATCTGTATGCTACATGAGAAAACCAGCAATACCTATGTTTCCTACAAAAAAAGGTCAATAGGCTTTTTCAAGCACAAATACAGTGTAGTACATAGTAAAATTACACCCAGATGTTATTTTAAGTCATTTGGCAGTTAATGACAATAATTGCTTTTATTGTCTTCTATAATTTTATAAATCTTGCTCTTGTATACCCTTAACAAAACTACGTCTTGAAATACACAGTAAATACAATGTATATCACATAAAGGTCCATGTCTGATTATCTCCACACATACTCTTAGCAATTTCAGCTGTCAATTTCCATCCTTGGTCATTCCTATAGTAGCTTTTTTTCCATTTTATTAATTCTTCACATCAATGACTTACTGGTTTTTGCCACCGCATTTTTAATTTGGCCCCTCTGTTCAACATCTACTACTATTTGAAAAATATTAGTTAACTGCTGGCAAAACACATACCTACTGTTTAAGGAAATATAGCCACACCATTATAGTTAAAGCTCTGTCAATATTTCTGCAATAAAAAACTGCATTTCCAAGATTTATAATTCAAACATAAAGAAAAAAAATCCTTCTGGGATGAAGTTCAGCATACAAGGTCATAGCACACAACAAATTTGTTTTACCAATTTTCAAGCAAATTGATTCTGCCATTTTGAGTGCTGCAAGTATAAATCAAAACAGAGATTTACCTGTTTAAAGCTAAACACTGTTGGCCATGTACTCATCTGTGCCAGCAACAAGATTTTTATGGCTTTGCATTTTGAACTAACTCAACCTTCAATCTAAATTGCATATTACCAACTTTACATATAAATATATACATATATATACCTATATACGTATATATGCATATACATAGATACATATATTTACATGCATAATCAATGACCTTGTGATCCCTACAGCTGACATCTCCATTTAAAGGCTAATTCCATTATAGAACACTGCTTGTATGAATTAAAGACCTGACCCATATATTACGTCTGTCCTGCTGTGAAGGTGCAATTTTCCAAAGGAAGCTTTAGCACAAAATGCTCCACCGCTTTTGTTCCAATCACACAGCTGTGGCCAGTCTGCCCTTGACTGTCAGCATGCTACCTGGCTGAAAATCTCTGGGCTTGCTGGGTTTTGTACACTCAGAAAAGTATAAATGGATTTATCCTTCAGACTGTACTTGTAGACTTTGTGTGGACAATGGGCCCATTAGGATCTCCATGAGAACTCCTGCTTTAGAAAAGTAAAAACAGATATTTTAAATCAGTCTAATTTACATCTGTCAGCACAGAGCATTATTGTACAAATGTAGATGTCAAATAAATGCTTGTTCCAAGTATAATTTTCTCATTTTCTAAACTGATGCACACCAGTATTCCAAAAGTGCTAGGAAGACAAGCCCTTGTACTACTGCAATGGGTTTAATAATATCCTTGACCTAATTCAGCAATCATAACTGACAGACAGCAAGGCTTTTCATCTTTATTTCAACTGAGAAAATACTTGTCTTGAATACAGAGTTGACCCACATTATTAATTTCTAGTAACAAAGGAAAATTTGTCAAGTCTTTCAAGGGGTCAACTTTTCTTCCAGCAAAAATTTGCATAGGATGGTTTGGCAGTAACTGCATGCCTTTGGACAATTTTTTTTTCTCAGAATGAGAATTAAATGGTATCTTAAGCACCTTAAAGCAGTGCAATCTTGTTGTACAATACAATTGAAGAAGTAAAAATCAGTTCTGTGTTACCTCACAGATGTAATTATGGTACAAAGTCATCAGACATGAAATGCACCAGTCTAGTTGAAAATGTAACATCTACAATGTAGTGTGGTCTGGAAACATATTTTTCAAGTCATGCTCTGTCTTGAAAGCAAAATGAGTGCTATAGTGTCTAATTCTGCAGTGATTGAACTGCTTTGTTTTACTACAATATTTTTTCCAGACCTGTTTCAACTTGATAGTTGCATATAGTTATTTTCATTTCCAAGCTACCTTCAGTTTATCCACATGGAATTAAGTTTTTCCTTCATCTTCCCTGTTTGTAGGATTCTGCAATTCCCTTTCCCTCAAATCTCTTTGTGCATTCATAATTTTTAGACAAAATACTTATGAGATCATATGTTATAGAGAAGCTTTATTTGGTTGGGGGAAGATTTATTTCACTCCCCTTTTGCTATTTTTTAAAATCTTTATTTCATTTCCTCTTTTAAAACTTTCTTGAAAACTAATCTCACTGGCTTAGAGAAAGATCAGTGGACCTAATCTATTAGAAATAACACATTTTTTCCTCATTGCAACACAAAAAGCTAAACAATACTGGCTGATTAGGTGGCTGAATTATCACCTATCTTGGCTTCTGTCAGTTTGGAAAGTTATGTGTATGACAGTCTTGAATGATGAGATGTGTGAATGTATTTGTATTCACAGATTTTCAGCTTTTGAGTTGTTATATTAATCTCAGTCATCTGCTCATCTTCACTATTCTCATTTGTCCAAGACTGTTTAGATCACCATTTTTCACTTTTTTTTTTGGTTTTGAAGAAATGGTTTTGCTTCACTTTCTGTATATTTTTACTTGGCATTTATTAGGATTATACATAATAATAACAAAAATATTTAACTTTATATATTTATACTGCTCAGAGAGACAAAGGAAGATTTAAATAAAGTTGAGAACACTTTCTAATATCCTGTTCCTCCTTCTCTAGTGTAGAGATATTAACTCTTCTTCCAGTCTGTAACTGGCTAATAAAATAACCTGAGTATCTTCTTTTCTGCCTCAATTTCTTTACATGAAAAATGTGTTGGCCATGTTTATTAAGTACACTGGATGTAATAATGCTGAAAGCAGCATTATTACTTTCATGGTAAACAAGAAGACAGACAATTTATCTAATTACCACTGGGAAACTACAGTTTAAATACCTTTTTAAGAGCATCAAAACTGGAAAGTCAACAGGAATTCAGCTTTGCCCAGCCTTCTAAGGTGGTACACCCTTTGAAATATAAGAATCCCAAATAGTGCAGCAATTGTTCAACAGATTGTTTTATTCCAAAGCACTAAGCTATATTACAGTCTCAATCTAAGGGCAGTCAAAGGGAAAAAATCTCCACTAATGGGGATACAGCCCTGTGGATTCACTAGTAACAATCCCACTATGATCTCTGTTTCCGTTGTCTTCTAGGCAGAAGGCACAGATGGAGTTTAGAACATTTACTGACTACAGAGAGGCCTGAAAAATTAATGAATTTTACAATTAATCGTTAATTAAATATAGGACATATTCATTTGAAATTTTAACGATAATTAGGAAACTGAAATCTTATAGAGTGTACCTCCATTGAAAATGGAGGGAAAAGAGTTAAATTACCTCCTTCTTTATGGAACTGTGTACATTTTATAATTTTCTGTTATTTCAGAAATGCGTGCATTGTTATCAAATCTGTTTAAACAGTCATTAGGGGGTAAAATAATTTCTACTGAAAAAATATGTTTTAAAACCAGCGAAACATTAATAAAGGTTGCTTAACAGAATGACACACAGGGCTACATAAACAAAGTATTTAGGAGAATAGAAGAGTGTATCAATAGAAAAAATAAAAAAGTTAAGGACTACCAGAGCAGAAAAATAATTTGAGTTATGCTCTTCACCTAAAATAAGATCTGACAGACTCAATCTTATCTTCAGTGCACTTAAAACCAAATGGAATTACTTCAAATTCAGCAGTATGGCACTTGGTCTCAACAGAGTCTCAGACACATGAGGATTGAATGAAACTCAATTTTGTTCTGATAACCACGCTTGGAGGACAATTTTCCAGATTCATGAAAATATTTCAGGATGCCATAAATATTATATATTTCAGGAAATTATTATGTAATCTGATATGGATATAAGAGTTGACATTTATTGAAATAAACTTCAGAGTAGATGGCTGTTGACATATTATAGATGAATTTACAAAGTTTTTAGAAAGGGTATAAAGTAGAGTGTTTATTTGTCTCGAAGACAAAGATGATGTTCTGCATCCCTTTGGGTTTTATTCTTCTTTTTTCTTTTTTTTTCTTTTTTTTTTTTTCCCACAGAATGAGGTCCATTATGTAAAGTGCAGGGAACACCCAGGAAAGTCACAAAGCCACACATCCATTTAATTAATAAACAAAGAGAGCACAAAATTATCTGCTTGTAAAGCAAGAGTAACCACAGCAATAAACACTGGTTCTATTTCTTCAAACTGGAGTAAATGAAGTAAAATCAACAACACAAACAGACTTTTCGGAAAAAACCCCAAAAACATAAACACAAAATTGCAGGGAAAGCCTTGTAGTGCCATTACATTTAAGAATTCTGACTCTTTCCTTAGTGATCCTGGAGTAATGCCTTAAAGCATGAAATTTGTTAGCACCAGGTCAAGGGAAGCAAGAGAAAAATTCAGCACACTAGAGCAGGAAGAAGTGCTAAAATATAAATATATTATCAAATGCTTATTAATATTTCTACAAAGTGTCTGCACTGAATATAGCCCCAGCCAGGAAACAAAACAAATGTCAGATTCTAATAATTGCAGTCAGGAGCTAATGCAAAAAGGGAACAGATTGAAAACCTTTGCCTCCTCCCTAGGGACAGAAAAGACTGCTGTCCCCAGGAAGTGGGAAGCGAGGGAGAGAGAGTGCAGGTGGCTGACATCATCCCACCCAGCATTAAGCAGAAGTGATTGCCTAATTGACTAACCTTCTGTTGGCAGAGAGATATTGCTCAGACATGGGTGATCCCACCCTCCTGCCCTTGCAGCAGGTGGCATTCAGTCAGATGGACAAATAGAAACATCAGTATGAAGAGCAGGATGGACACAGCTGTAACCTCCATCTATCCAGACACTTGGGGAGGGAATTTTGACAATGTTGTTTGAGATTGTTGAAGAGAAGATGTTTTTTATTAGGCTGAAGACTGAATATGGCTTTTAACACTTAGCACCCCTAAGCAGTCATTCCAAATTTTACAGTTGCAGGAAATCTCACAAAGTACATCAAAGACAAGTTCTACTATGTGTAAAAGGGACTTGTGTCTTTCAGCTATCAATTAATTAAGGAAAAAGGAACATTTTGTCTTTTAGCAATGTGACAGCAGTTAAATGGGAAAATAAGCAGATAGCTCAGGGCTGAAGATTGTGAAGGTAAGGAGTAATTTCTATTGTTCTATATGTTTTCTCGGTCATTTGTACAGATTGATAAAATTCTTTGAATGGCAGTTGCACAAAAATATAGCACAGATGACACTATTTTTGCTCCTGCTTATTTTTCCTATCTATTAGAAATGCCAGAGTGGGGCAGAAACTCTTCTTTTGTCTAGAAGCAATCAGCCCAATCAAACCATGACCGTAAATTTTCTCAAAGTATTATACCTTTATTATTATCACTGTAAATAAATAAAGATCCCTACCAGAAGCCAAGCCTGTATTTTAAAAATTGAAATATTAATTCACCAAAGCACTCAAAAAAATATCCTTAATGTTAATGCATTCTTAAATGAATGAAATTCAAGCATAAATATTTGGCTGAATGATGGGACAGCTCAAACGCTTCTGTAAATTGCAGCAAAAGTCTGACAGAATGCTCACACCCCTGAAAACATGATGACACATTTCCCTACAAGCATTTAACAAACTCATAACACAGGTCTTAACACAGGGGGAAAATTTAAAAATTAAAAAAAAAATTAAACAATTCTTAAATCACAAATTCTAAACATAGATGTGTAGTTGATATTATAAGAAAGTGTAGGCAGAGAGTAATTTCAGATGAATGATGGGGACAATAAGTAAGAATCCGTAAAGTGTTAAATACCACACTTGCTTCTTCCACTCCAAGGCCAAAACACTCAATCACAGGTCCCAATTGTTCCTTCTTGGACTGACAGTTTTGCATAAGTTTGCAACTATGGCAAGTGGATCTGACATGGAATGACTTGGGGTGAATTACAAGCACTCCGCTGAAAGTTAAGTCCATAGAGAAGATACAGACTGAATTTTAAAAGTCATGAAGAGGGTATTCCCAAAGATATGGTTCAGATGCCAAAGGACATAATTCATAGAAACAATCCATAGTAATCTACTCCTGCAGGCCAAATGCCAGCTTTACTGCTGGGAATTATGCCTAAGCAGTAGACTTGTCTACTGGCAGTATATTCCCCAGGACTAGTCAGTCTGCACAGGCTAGGATTAATGACATGAAGAGGCTACTACTTTTTAAATTACTACCTTTTAAGCAAACATAAAATGTACCATGTGCCTGCAAACGAAAGATTTTGCAGCTTCCAGGATAGTAACTGGTGTTTCATTATATCCCTCTGGAATTGCAGAAAGTAAATTGATTTAGAAAAAAAAAAAAAAAATTGGTAAATTGATGATCTAACTATACAATTTCCTAACTCCTTCTCTCTTCTAAGAGCTCTTAGGTCCCTTAGCAAGGAAGAAGGCAGGAAAAAAACAACATAAAAACAATATCTACCCTAAGGGTACTCAGCGTAAGCTTCTAGATTTAGAGATCCTGACCCAATGAAAAGATTCTAAAGTACACAAATAACAGAAAACAGCATCAGAGGCAAAGTTTCTAGAGAGGAACTTGCTCTTCCCATGAGCAGGCAGACCCAAGGGATGTACAAAGAAACCAATCAATCCTATAAAAGTAGTCATATATGCAGGAGTTCAGAACACAATTCCTCTTTGGGAGGAAACGTCTTGATTGTTTTAATCTGGTCTAAACCACACTGATGTCTTCGCTGATTTGCTCTTGATCTTGAAGCCAAATTTAGGTACCATGAAAAACAAAATCCTTTTAAAAGTCAGCATGATAATCTGATGAAGACACTTCTGTTCCCAACACATAATTAAAAGTCCTTCAATCTATTAAAACTAAAATATGCTGAAGAAATCCATATTTTCTCACAGTTGCCTCTTATGTGGGTAAGGTGGAGGCTCAAGTACTCTTTGCACTATGTACATAAACAAATGTTTAAAGAAAAAAATGAAAACAAGACGTATTTTTTACAAGTTATCATTAATCTTTGATTAAACTGTAACTCAGAAATACTTTCAGTATGTTTTAATGCAACTAATTATATATCAACCCTCCTCTCTACCCCCAACTCCAATATATAAAATCCCATGGCAACACTCAACCTTCCCTTCCAAGTAATATGTCAATTTTTAATCCAGATTCCCAAATCAGAGTTACAAGTTATTCCAAAACAGTTCCCTCAATCTATCAGTCAAAATAAAGGTATTGTTGTAAAACTTAAGTGGCACTATCACTACAGCATAAGAGATTGTAATTAATAGTGCATAGGGACATAAAACTTGTCTGTCCTAACAGGTGACTAATTATATTTGAGGAAAACATGGTGTTTGTTACAGAGTTGACC
Organism: Entomyzon cyanotis; assembly: GCA_024500445.1. Lineage (NCBI taxonomy): Eukaryota > Metazoa > Chordata > Aves > Passeriformes > Meliphagidae > Entomyzon > Entomyzon cyanotis. The sequence continues at coordinate 61,545,249 of JAKEPQ010001005.1, forward strand.
ACTAATTTTATGACAGTTACAGGACAGGCAGTCTTGTCATTCTGCTTTCTTTTTAAGAACAATGTCATGAATTACCCAAACTAGGCTGGGGCCTGCAGAGCAAGGCAATTTTCAGCTGGTGACACCTTTTCTATCTTTAAGAAGTGCCAAAAAGTCTTTAATGACTACAAGTGCTCAAGGCCTAATTTTACATCTTAGATTAGAGCTAAAAATCTCAGTAAGGCTGTGGGATATTGCTATGCAGATCACAAACAGTATAATAACTAAGGAGAAATCAACTCTGGAGAATAGAAGATGATAATTCTGCAGAATAAGCAGTATGTCAAAATAATATCATCTGATGTACTGGGATATCTCTACTGACACTTTCCTTCCTAAATTCATCTTTAGATTTCAAAGCCTGAAAGAATTATCCATATTTATAATATCACATAGGCACGAATACCTGGGTCACACACTGTAGCTGCTCAGTTTGTGACTGGGAAAACATCAATAAAATGAGATTATGACCCAAGAGATAAAATGATTTCAATATTTTGGGGCTTTTCTATAGGAGAAATTGTGCATAGACTCACATGACTATCTGTTTACTTGATCTCTGACATCCTGAGTCTTTATATTCTGTGCTTCTGCTCTAGATTCCTGCAATACACTGCAATATAAGACATTAAAGAAACTTGCTTTTTCACACTCCATAGACTATTGCTCAGTAGTAAAGCCCATTAAATTAATATTATTTGAATATATATTATTAAATTAAAAATATGGCATTCCATTGTATATATATATTTTATATATATATTACATAAAAGCTACATACCATATTCTGTTCAGACTTAGAATGTTTTCAGTTAGGAATAGATGGTAATGACTTCAGGAGACTCAAGTTCCTTTGAAATGTCAGATTTCACACTATAGGACATAAAGGTATAAGAGAAAGGCAATCTAAAATATCATGCTTTGAAACTTGGAGCCTATTAATCACAGGGAAAAAAAAAGGCATTGACAAGGTGACAACATCCTGCATGACAACAGTGAGCTTGATGTGGTGTTCAACTTTATTAAAAAACAGAATTTATGATGCAGCAATTGAACCTGTTCAGTTGTGGTGACATGAATTGTCCTGAGTGAATAACATACTATATTAATATTTTAGTTCAAATTCCTGGACTGTATGGTTGATTAATAAGCTGTACTGCAGGTTGAGGATATATGGCTGTTCTATATAACTGAGTTATGAATAATCCTTATTACAGAAAAAGCAGCCCCCTCTGAGGTTCAGAACAGACATGTCAGTGGAGCAGAGGGAGTTGTATTATTAATACTCCCATGTTCAAATGTATGTCAGCAACCAATAGAGGTCAATACATATCCCACAGCATTATGCAAATGCATGCATTATTAACATTATTGCTAGTCAGGAGGACTCCAAGAATGTCATCAAGTTGTGCAGGGAGAAAATCAGAAAGGCCAAAGCCCAGCTAGAACTTAATTTGACTACTGCTGTAAAGGATAGTAAAAAAAGGTTTTTACAAATACATCAGCAACAAAAGGAGGGTTAAAGATAATTTCCATAATTTATTGAATACAGGGGGAAACAGTAACAAAGATTAAGGAAAAGGCTGAGGTACTAATGCCTTCTTTGCCTCAGTCTTTAACAGCAAGAACAGTTGTACTCAGCCCCCTGAGCTGGAAGATAGAGATGGGAAGGAGAAAGAAATCCCCATAATCTCAGTGGAAATGGTCAGCAACCTGCTTAAACATGCACAAGTCTATGGGGACAGATGGGATCCATCCAAGAGTCCTAATGGAGCTGGCAGAAGAGCTTGCCAAACCACTTTCCACCATTTACCAGCAGTCCTGACTAACTGGGGAGGTGCCAGTTGACTTCAGATCACCATATGTGACACCCATCTGCAAGAGTCAGAACATGCAGGAAAAAACAGATGTTCAGCCCAATCAGCATGGGTTCAGAAAAGGCAGGTCCTGCTTGACCAAACTGATCTTCTTCTATGACAAGGTGACACACTTAAGTAGGCGAGAAGAAACCTCTGGATGTTTTCTACCTGGGCTTAAGTAAATCCTTTGACACTGTCTCCCACAGCATTCTCCTGGAGAAACTGGCTGCTCAGGACTTGGAGAAGCCTACTATTTGCTGGGTAGAAAACCAGTTTGATGGCTGAGCCTGAAGAGTGCTGGTGAATGGGGTTACATCCAGCTGGAGGCCACTCACAAGTGGTCTTCCTGAGGGCTCAGTATTGGGGCCAGTCATGTTTAGTATCTTCACTGATGACCCGGACAAGGGCATCAAGTGTGTCCTCAGTCAGTTTGCAGATGGCACCAAGTTAGGCAGCAGTGTTGATCTGCCGGAGGGTAGGAAGGCTCTGCAAAGGGATCTGGACAGGCTAGAATGATGGGCCAAGAGCAATTGTGCGAGGTTCAACAAAACCAAGTGCAGGGTCCTTCACCTGGGTGGCAGCATCTCCCTGCAGTGCTACAGGCTGGGGGCAGAAGGAAACCTGCCCAGCAGAAAAGGACCTGGGGGTGCTGGTAAACAGCCATGTGGATCTGAGCCATGTGCCCAGGCAGCCAAGAAGGCCAATGGCATCCTGGCCTGTGTCAGCAATAGTGTGGCCAGAAGGACCAGGGCAGGGATTGTCCCCCTGTACTCAGCACTGGTGAGGACATATCTTGAGTCATGTGTTTACTTCTCAGCCTCTTACTAAAAGACAGACATGGAAGAACTGGAGTACGTCCAGAGAAGGGTAACAGAGCTGCTGAAGGTTCTGCGGCAGAAAACTTATGAGGAGCAGCTGAGGGAGCTGGGTATGTTTATCCTGGAAAAAAAAAGAGGCTCAGGGAAGACCTTATCACTTTCTACAACTACCTGAAAGAGGTTGTAGCAAGGTGGGGATCAGCCTCTTCTCCCTGGTAAGAGCAACAAGAGCAGAGGAAATGGTTTCAAGTTGCACCAGAGGAGGTCTAGATTGGATATTAGAAAAAATGTCTCCATCAGAACGGTTGTCAGGTATTGGAACAGACTACCCAGAGAAGTGTGCAATTAAAAGAAGTTGTAAAGATAAAAATCTCTAATCACTTTATATCTAGATTAAGGTCTGACATCAGGAAGGAACAGAAGTGGCTCTTGAAAATAAAAAGTGATGCACTAATGAGATTATATCACAGGAAGTTATGTTTGATTAGTCAAACAGAAATGACTACCTATGGAGTTATACAAGAAGTTTCAGATGAAAAAGTATGTTGAGAGCACTCTTACCAGATTTCATTCCTTGTTTGCTTGCCTGACTACCCAAGGTTTTAAACTGCTGATATGTACTATCACACTGAATTATATGATTACTTGATGTCCAGTTTTCACTTACTCATGCTACACTTAGAAGTGCTCTGGAACTCTGGAGCTTCCTGGGAATAACTGGCATTTGAAATCGTAGAAAATGAGAATCACTTTCCTTTGAAGAACTGTAAAAGGATACAGTTTTTGAAAAATTCTGCCTATCACTGACAAGCTATTGTTTCTCTATTAAAAAAACACAAAAAATCCCACAAAAACCAAAACAAAAACAAACCCCAAACAAAGAAAGAAACAAAAACAAGCAAAAAAAAAAAAAAAAAAAGAAAATGAAAATTACTGTTTTCATCCCAACTCTTGTCTTATGTTTCATGGTGGAAAGTCTGTAGGCTTTAGTGAAATCAGTGAAGACCTAGAGAAAAGCCTATGTAGTAGAACTGTTCATCAACTCTCATTCAAATTCCTGTAAAATGAAGTTAGCAGTTTGGGGAAACGGAAGTATCTAAATGTCTTAGTCCCCAAAACCTGAGAGTGAAGACTCTCCTCAGCTGTGGCTACATGGCTAAGCAAACACTTTTCATGCATTTTTTAATGCAAAAAAATTGTACACTCATATAGTAAGGTCACCAGAAATATTTCCTGGGACAGAACTGAAAGGGGTTAATAATTTGCAAGAAAAAAATACTATTATAGTTTTCAAACAGCTTTGAGATTTTGAGCACAGAGGACACAAATCCAAGGAGCTCTAACACTGCCCAGAAGGAGGAACACAAAATATTCCTCTCTAAACTTCTTTTGGTTACAATAAGATTTAATAAAATCGAGTATAGTTGAAACAATAGCACACTAATCACCTAAAACAGGTAGTGAAGTGACACAGACCATGACTACAGAAAGCATACACAAGCTCTCTCCTTCATGCCTGAAGCATTTGATGGGAAATAACAAGTTCTGGACTTATAAATCCTGCATTAATACAATATTGCATGACTTAATAGGGATTACTATTTCCAGACCAATTCTGCCCTGTGACCCAACAACGCAGAAATTTCCTCAGGATTGTCAAAATCTATCTCAGGAGAGATACCAGAGTATACTGATACAGAAGCATTGTGTTGAGCTGTTGGAAAAAGATTGCATTTAAATAGCATGTTTAGTGCATTCTACTATATAACCATTTTATCACTCTGACTGCAGAGTCTCAGACAGGTACAGTGAAGCAGCCACTGATCTGCATGAAGTTCCTCGATAAGTCCAAATACTGACAGCATTCAGGACATGTTCTGTAACCATCTGGACATCATAAAACAGGGAAAGGAAATTAAATTGGAGATAGCTTGCCAACTAATTTGATCAGTTCAAAGTTAAAAGTAGCACTGCAGTATTTCCATGAGGTGAAACTGATCTGCAATTACAAATTGTCTGGGTTTTTTTAATTAAAAAAAACCTAAATCATCTGATTTAAAAATAACAGATGAAATCTATAAAAAGTATTTGTCTTTGAGTAAAAAAAACCAAAAACAAAACACGCAAATATTTTATTTGACTTATAGGTGTCTGACATTTCAGTTAATGAAAAATTTTGACTTCTTTTTACTACTTACTTTTCAACATATTTTTTCAGTATTGAGAAAACAATTGGAATCAAAAGATCAGTTATTTTTCCAGCTTTCACTGGTCATATTTCAGTAAGATTCCCAGATAGAATATCTTTGGCTCATGTCCTTTATCAATGTATCCCTATGACATACCACCTCTATTCAACCAAAACACCAACCTCGGCAGACTTTGCTATATTTTACATCTTTAATTTGCTTATCTGTTCAAAAGATAAAATGAACCAAAATGAACAACCAAAATAAACCATAATTCAACAAGAACTTAATAATATTACTGTTGCGGTGCATGCCTGCAAGTTCTAGTGCTCAAGAGACCAGCCGCAGGGGGCTGTGACAGCCTGGACTGTTTAGGTCATGGAGACCTGTGGAAACCAACCATGAGCCCCTGCGGTTGAAGAAATTATTTCTAGAGACTTCTCCTTTGTTCCCTCTTGAGTTGTGTATCATTGGTTCATTTGAATTGTGTGCCGTCCCCTATCATGTAACTATGGGTTTGTGTCCCTGTCCCTCTTCCCTCTGACTGTCCCGGTTGGTCTGCGCACCAAACCACTCCCCTTTTCCTTCCCCATATAACCCTTTGTCACTGGCTGTTCGGGGCTCGCAGCCTCCGGACTTCCAGCCCTCAGCCCGTTCCCGTCTCTCCGTCCCTTCTCGCCGTCCCTGGACCCTCACCCGAGGACCCTCAAATAAATCCCTGGAAGCCTGCAGACTGCGTGTCGTACATTATTCTGCCCCACCTCATTTCCTGCTCGCCTCTGTCCCCAAGGAACTCTGCAGACCGGTCAGTGAGCCTCTCTACCAGGGCACACCCGGCAGGTGCAGCGGTGTGGCACCTCGCCCTTTCTGTGTGGCTTCGGGGCGTGCCGCCTGAACTCGAAAGCGAGAAGCCGCATATTACCTCTGTATTGTCCAACCTACATACTTCCTAACTTGAGATAATGCAAAGGTGAAATTTGACAACAGAATTGGATTCTGGATGCAAGATTTATTAATGCATAGAAACAGATTTACCTGCATGTAAGACAACACATAACATAGGTACTGTTTCTGATTAGTGATCTGTAAATTAATGTGTAGTACTTTCAGTTTCCATTTCTTATAAGAATTGCAAAATGCATAAAGACTTGTGGGGTCTGCTTGCTTGCTAGGCTGTGGAAAACCTTTAATAATCTAAATATTGATTAAAAAAAAAAAAAAAACAAACAAAACAAAAAAAATATTTCTCCCATACTTCCAAAATTATGAACTTGAATTACAGAATAAAGAGGAAAATTCTAAAAATCATCCATGATGTACTTTCATTTTGGGTAACTTAAGATGATATTCAGATAGGTATATTTAGATATTCAATTTCTTAGCCTGTATAATAAGATAACTGGGCTAATCTTTCAAAAACTGGCAAATGGATAAAAAGAGCTGTATCGTTTGAAATTTGAAATAAAGTTTTTGTACTAGATTTTCAATGCTGCAATGTTCATCACATCCCCATTTCCATTTATCTGTATACTAGAAAGAATAATTATCCATATAACTGCAGTATTTAAAACATTAGGTCAGAGTTAAAAGCAATTAAGTTTCAACATTTTGTATAGTACTTAGAGCACATTTTTATGGATCATGCTACCACCAGTAAATACCTGCTTCAAAAGAATACTTTATTCATATGTGTACTGTTTTTGGCTGAGGTAGAGTTGATTTTCTTCACAGCAGCTCTTATTGGACTGAGTTTTGGATTTGAAGTGAAAACAGTTTTGATAATACAGGGATGTTTTAGTTACGGCTGAGAAGTGCTTGCATCAGAGCCTTTTCTGCTTCTTGTACTGCCACACTGGAAAGGGGGCTGAGAGTGCACAAGAAGCTGGGATATGAGAGAGCCAGGACAGCTTAGCTCAACTGACCAAAGATATTCCAGACTACATGACGTTATACTCAGTGTATAAAGTGTGGGGAAGAAGGAGGAAGAGGGTGGAGGGCATTTGGAGTAATGGTGTTAGTTTTCCCAAGCAACCCAAGTGTATGATGGAACAACCTCCCCAGAGACATGGTAGACACATCACTGAAGTTTTTCATTATTTGATTGGAAATAGTACTAGATAATCTCATGTAGGCCCTCTTTGCCATTAAAGGTTGGTCTTTATGGCCTTTCAAGGTACTTTCCAACCTAGGCTGCTCCACAATTCTATGATAGCTCTTAGACAAAATGTTGAAAAAATTTGTTTTAATCTTTGCGCAAACCCATCAAAAAGAAATAGTACATACACTAGCAGAAACTATAAAATATTAGAACAGTAGATTACTTAGGAACATTCTTTCATCAATTCTACATTTCAGACCCTTGAAAATAATACTGATTAAGCACAGAAACAAAACAATTATGAATGTGCTGTCAAATTAATTATAAAAGGGACTACATGGTCTACTGAAACAGTGCCTGTGTGGTTGGTTGTTTATTCTCCAGTTAATAAATTCATAAAACATATCAATAATTTATTTTAAAAGCTAGAAGACTGAGAAAATATATTTTTCCAAAACATTCTTTTCTAATAACGCATCATTTGCTGCACCTGATTTTTGAAAGTCAAGCCCTTGCCAGTCTAAAGAGCATGAGAAACGCAGAGTCCATGTAGAAAGGGAGGTAACATTCAACTAACAATTATGTTCTATACAGCTAGACACACTGTAATGGCAGATTTTTCTAAACCTTAATCCTTTGGGGATTAAAGTCTAATATAGGATTAGTTTATTATTATTTGTACATAAAACCGAGGCCATTAACTAGTCTTGGCTTTACATTCTTCTTTTGTTACTAAGGCAAGAGAAAAAACATAAGTGCTTTCAGACCTTGATCAAGAATTTTCACCAGTTTAAGTAAAACTGATTTTTACATCATGAACTACAAAGAAACCCAGCTAATAATCAGTACAGTCAAATTCAAGAGAAAGCTACTCAGCACAAAAAGAATCCTATGGAGTTAGTTTTGGACCTGTGAAACTTCAGAGGAGAGGGAGAGTCCTAACTAAAAGGACCATCTAACTGCCCCCTCCCTTTTCTTTCACAGCAGGGATGGGAAAAATGGCTTTGGGCAGTGCTGCCACAGCAAAGAATCATCATTCTATATTTTTATCATCCCAGGTAACATTCAGCTTAGTCTACAACTACAAACAATCCTGCAGATCTTGCCTGTTGGACTGCCTTTTATGGCCACATAAGAAGACAGAAACACCACCCTTTTTACATTTTAAATATTTTTCAATTATTACTTGAAAGTGAAATCTCTTTCCACACACTATTTAGTCTCAGATACCTAGACTGAGGAATGCATGGGAAATGAAATACATATGCAAATTCCAGCCCTTCTCAGAATATGACAATAACCATTTAAATAGTGTCCTAGCACTCCTTTGCATTCAATGTGTGTTTTTTTCTTTTGCTTATTACTTCTGCTCTAAATTGGCAACAAGAGAATGTCAAGACTGTGTCCTCTCACTTTGCACAATTTTGCTTGATACTGTACCATGGATATATTTTTAAAATTTCAGCAAGAGGTGATATGCTGGTTCTGGTTGGAGTGGAGCTAATTTTCTTCACAGTGGCAAGTATGAGGCAAGTATGGGGCTGTGTTTTGAACTTGTGCTGGACACAGGGCTGACAATCCAGAGATGTTTTTGTTATGGCTGAGCAGGAAATAGGCATAGCCAAGACCTTTGCCTTGCCTTTGTAAAGAAGGCTTTTGTAAAGAAGGCCTTTGCCTTGCCATGCTGGCAAGGAAGTTGGGGATGTGTGGGAGGCTGGGAGGAGACACAGCTGAGACAGGTGACCCAAACTGATCAAAGAGATATCCCATATTGTATGACATCATATTAAGTATACAAAGTGGCAGGAAGGAGGAGGGAGGGCGGGACATTTGAAATGATGACAATTGTCATCCCACGTCACTGTTATATGTGATGTGGCCCTGCTCTCCTGGAGATGGCTGAGCACTTGCCTGTGCTTGGCAAACAGTGAATTAAATCCTTGTTTGGCTTTGCTTGCATGCACAGCTTTTGCTTTTCCTATTAAACTGTCTTTATGTCAATCCATGATTTTTCCACCTTTTACTCTTCCGATTCTCTTCCCAATCCCACTGGTGGAGGAGACAGTGAGCAATTGCATGGGGCTTGTTTGCTGACTGGGATTAAACCATGACAGGTGTGAAGGTCAATTTGCCACGATCCTGGTGCTGCAAAGATCTCTCACATTTTTCCTCAGTTTGTTTTCTATAACTATTTCTCTGCAGTGTTTGAGTTTGAGCAAACACTGCAATGTTTGGGGTTCAGCAACAGCTGAAGTTGCACAAAGAGAGAACTAACAGAGCCAGGATATCAGAACAAAAGCTCATAAATAAATCTACGGTCCCTGAGATGCTAGCTCTGTTGATATGTCATGGTAAATGCAGTTTATCTCTGGAAAGGTTAAAATAAGAAGGCTAATTGACAACAGGATAATTAATCTTTCTAGACTGTGGTCATTTTTTTCAGGGCCCCAAAGCTCACTCCCAAAGTGCTCCATTATAAGAAAATTTCAGAGGACACTGAGTACTAGTCTTCTCTATCCCTCTCAGTCACCTAACATTTTTATTAGGAATGCAGAGGGAAAGATAACTACTCATGTGCTTCATGCATTTTGCTGCTAATACTGAATTGAGAAGAGATGGCAAAGACTATGTCAGCAACCCTTACCATCATACAACCTTGTATATTCTCTGCCAATACAATTCAGTTACTATGGCGCTGTTCATGGTTCTAACATTTTGATTACATGCAGCCATTTTCAAAGGTAAGGTTTGTTATGGTGACCACAGTAGCTCTTGGAGAGTATTTTTCATCTTCAAAGAATATGACAGGCATCAGCTAATTATTTCTCGTAGCCCTTTAATTCTCTTTAGAGGGGTATGGAGAGATGAATTCTATTCTGACTGTAAATAAACCAAATCATCTCAGCTTTACCATTAGAGCTGGAGCAGGCTACTTAACATGTTACTGGACAGAGTCAGAAAGATTATTTTTGCTGATATCAACAGAAAGTTGGTTTTATATGACATGCCTGAAAAACAAAGAATAGTTAAATCTTGCGAAGCAATGAACCCTGGTTTTCAATCCAGTAAATCTCATAAGTAGTTTAATCCTTCAAGCCTGTGAGTGATCCTACTGACTTCAGTTTAGAAGCTTAAGCACAACTACAGATGTTTTACAGGTCTGGGAATGCAAAAACAAGCACTTTCAGGGTAAGGATGACTGTCAGCTGAGGATGGAAGCACAAATTGCTCTGGCAGCTAATTCTAAAGCTGTGATTTTAGATTGTGCCCTCTCTGTTAGCCACCCAAAAGAAAGCTTGCCAGGTCATTACCTTCCCTTTCTCCTCTCTATTTTAATGTGCATGAAGGTAGCAGGCATATACTTGAGATGTGCACAGAACCATGGCGATGTACTTTGTCTTATACACTACATGCACCAGCAACTATTAAAACTTGATGGTCCTGAAAGGCTGTGAACATTACATATATAGTAATGCACTCACTACTGCAGTGCTGTCTGTTTGGCTGCTACATACTCGCTGGTTCTAGAAGGAGCATAGAGGAGTACTGCTTTAAATCTTCTGGGTTTATGCTTTACCTGAAACAGCATCATCCCAGTGAATCAATATGCAAGTGAGTCTTTTCTTAGAATGTTTCTCAGGAAGTTTCTTTGAATAAGATAGGAAAACTTTCTAAATTAATATACATTGACCCTCACACATGGATAAGTTTACTTACACATAATTAAACGTTTTACCTGCAATTAACTGGAGGTTTCCCATAAATTTCACAGATCATAGGAAAAGAAGTGACTGCATAGCAATCCTCGTATCCAAAAAACCCCCTCCCTTCATTAACAGGCATCATATCATCCCCTTTCTCTTTTGTCTCTTTTCTCTCATTTCTCTCCCTTCAATAGCAAGAGTTTCCTTTGGATGTTTAGAATCCTCTGGTTTGAGCTACGCACCAGGTGGTATGAGAAGGCTGGGTGAAGGAAAAAACAGAGGCCTTTTCTTCCACCATCAGCACTTTCTTTTATGCACATATAAAATAGAACCTTCCAAGAAAGACTTAGCCTCAGTGTAAGACTGAACCTTGCTTTATCTTAATTGCCATACAAATGCACTATGTATCTTGTCTCCCTTTGCAGCTTTCCATTCTCCATATCCTACATTTCATTGCTCCCTGCAATTCTTCCTTGAGCTCAGCCCTCTTGTTTCAAAATTCTCCATTGAAATTAATGTCTTTTCTGATTTAACAATTAATGGCCTTTTTTTTCCAAAACATGGTATGATGGCTAAGAGTTTTCCCTTGGCTTGGCTCAAGCTTATCATTCTGCCCAGCTCTCATGCCTGTCTCTTCCTGCATCATCATAGCTGTAGGAATACACATAAGCCAGACAGACAGCTGTGTGTAAGAAATGACAGATCTGCTTATCTCTATTAAACCTGAGCTGGGTATACTTGCCTTGGCATTTCTGGGAGGACAATGTAGCAATGGAGGACTACTTAATAAAAATGTGTGTCTGGGGTTCATTTCTTAAGAAGTTTACCATAACCCTTAGTTGAACTCACAGATGAACCCCCCCCACCCCCATACTTGCTAGGCTGCAGGTGTTTAGTAGCCCTTCTGCCCACAGACTGGAGCTATGAACTAAAGAACACAATTGCTGACCCCTTCAGGCATCCCATGAAGCCAAGTACACCTCAGACCTCCACCCAGAGGATAATCTAATTTAGTTTACCATGTTAAAAAATGCATAAAATGTGAATAATGTGAAAGCTGAAGACAGTAAATCAAAAGTTGTGCAGATTCATATTTTATGTTCACTTTTCATAGGTTTTAGGAATTAGACTCATAGAGGATTACAGGACAAGGAAGCTTTCTGGAAAAGCTAGAGTACTCATTAAATGAAAATAAAGAGTATGGTTACCTCAACTCTAATTCAGACATCCCCACATGAGGAAATACTGGAGGTAACAAATCTGCTCAGGAGAATTCCTTGAATAAATAAATAATATTTTTTTCTCTTGGTCTGGTACATCTCTGGAACACTCAGTTTTTTTAATTTTCAGTGCAGTTTACAGTCTCTAACACATTGCAGATCTACTAAAGAAATCTTCTATGCCTAAAGTAACACCATTTATTTTAAAATAATCAATGCATCAGACAGATGGAGCAACCACAGCACATTGAGCCTTGAGGAACTATGTTAGCCTAATGTTCTACAGCCCAAGGGAATTACAGATGATATTTATATTGCCCCTGAATATGAATAAGAACACCAAAGTTTATAAGGTTATTCCATTAACTGAATCCATCACTGGACAGCATGAAAATTGCATTATGTTTCCGGACAAGGTCTTGGGAGAATTGTAACTGGTCCATTGACGTTATTTTTGATTTTGCCTAAATTAAATGAAGGCTTTACGTTTAAAAGATTTTCATTTGGCTATAGATCAATGTTCCATTGCAAGTTTCAATTTATCCTGTCCTATGTACTGTAAAAATTTTCTTGCTGTGATTTATGGGAATATTTAATTAGAGAATACCATGTAAGTAATTCTTTGTCCTAAAAATGTTTGTCTTATAAAAAACAGTTGCAAGTCATGTACAACAACTTAATAAGACTTTCAATTAAGAACTTTAATTTCAAGATTTGTTAGTTGGGAAGTTGTCCTCTGAAAAATAGAGAGACATTCATAGTCTGGGTCTTCTGGCGTCCTCCCATTCAAAACTAACACAAGGTATGACTCTGACAGTAATATGACACTTGACCAAGAATTATAAAGACAGTGGTGATATAGATGTGTTATGATCTGGTTTAAGTGTCATTCTGTGGGTCCTGGAGATTCACCACTCCAGGCACAGGAAGATTTATTGCTCAATTGTAGGCTTTAATTAGCAAGAATAAGAAGATACAGTCTGTCCATGAAAATGTTCCAGTCATGTTTTCTGGAGACCAAAAGTGAAGGTACTCCTTCCTCTCCAGCCATTTGCTCACATGTGGGATACTGCCTGTGTTGTTCTGAAGCTAACACTCCTATTGTCCCACACAATCTCCTGCACAAGTCTACAATTGCACACATGCAAGGGAGGTCTGAAACTTGTCAGGAGAGAAACAGGGAAGTGTTGGACTTGTGATGGACAGTTGGAGCAGGAGGCAATGTCCTGCTACGAGATGATCAGAGCAGGAACTCTCATTACAGTTCATTTGTGATAGTCAAAAGCTTCACTCCTCTTTCTCTCAGCAGAAGCTGTCTTCCATCCTTTCTATTCCAAACCCATTTTCTAGCAGGAACAACACTCAAAAGTGCACACATCAGTTGAAAAGGATGTTCCTTTAGGAGACATGTGATCGGAGTCAGCAACATGGACACCACTACTAAAGGCAGTTCTATTTCCCCAATCCACTCACCTGGAAAATTTTGTAGGAAAAACAACAATGCAGAAAAGGCATATTCTAGTCCATAAAACTGGGACTAAATAAAAAAAAAATCTTAATGCCTGGTAACCAGATATAATTTATTTTATCATATGGATTGAAAGTTACAGGAAAGCTTTTACTTCTTTAAAGAATTTAAAGGATCCTCAATTCTAAAAAAAACCAGACACCAAGAAGGTAAGTACCATGCAGACTCACACTTATTATCCATGGAGAAACAGAATTATAGTCAGAGTATGACATGTAACACCTCTCTGCTCTGTGGGATAGGCAAGGTTATTCTGAAATTAACACAAAGAGCCAGCATAGAGGAGGAAAGATATGAAATATTTATTCTTAGTAGCCTTGTCTTCCCTGTGAGGAGAAAAGATGTGTTGCTTGCTTTGCAACTAAACTAGTTAAAATTCTAATGAAGAGAAGGCAGTTTTGTAGTTGATGTGTGAGTTTTTTGGTTTTTCTTTTTAAATGTATTAAACTGGGTCTTAATGTGTTATACAATAACTCCAGCTGGCAACAAAGCACCACAGAGCTCCTTAATCACCTCTCTCTGGTGAGATGGGGAAGAGAATCAGAACGGGTGAAGTCAGAGAAGTCCTTGGTTGAGATAAAGACACTTTCCTAGGAAAAGCAAGAACCACACCCACAAGCAAAGCAAAACAAGGAATTAATTCACCATTTCCCATGGTCAGACCATTTCCATGAAAAGTAAGGCTCCCTGATGCACAGCAGTTACTTATGAATGCAAATACCATCATCCTTGGCATCCCCCACCTTCCTTCTGCCCCCAGCTTTATATACTGAGCATGATGTCATAAGGTCTAGAATATCCCTTTGGTCACTTGGGATCAGCTTCCATGGCTGTGTCCCCTTCAAAAATTCCTACTCACTGGCAGGGCAGGAAAAAAAGCAGAAAAGGCGTTGACTGTACATAAGGACTACTCAGCAATAAAAAAAAAAAAAAAAAAATGTACTATCAACCTTGCTTTCAGTACAAATTCAAACTATAGATGCTTGCCAGCGCTACTGAAGAAAATTAACTCTACCCTAGCCAAAATCAGCACATAATGCTGTGTACTCTAAATGTCAGATCTGCTGCAGTCTGTTTAATATGGGACCCTAATAGTCTCAACCATCTGAAAAGGTTCAGAAGGAAATATATAACATATATTAGAAATTTATGGATGACCTAAGATAGCTACTGAGAATTTCCTGGAGGAAAGTAACCTTAAGATAGAGCAATCATCTCTGGTTCCTCTGACCCTTTCTGTACCTGTAGCCCAGGAGCACTTGGCTGAATAGCAAAAATGAGAGGCTATTGGATAATATTAAATTCATCCAATTACCATTTGGCTTCTGAATCAAATCAACTCAGAAGATGAAAAAGTGCCCAAATTATTATCTCCTTGCTTTCTGCTAGGCAGAACAAACACTGTTTTATCATACTTAGTCATGCAGTTTTTAAGCTGTTCACCAGTTCATCAGGCCCACTGTCCATAATAAATACTCTTTCCTGTTTTTCCTTGGAAACCATTCGTCATTCTCCCTGTACACCTTCACCACCTTTCAAAATGTCAATGTTCCAGTCTTATCAAATTTAGAAAATATATGCCATAAGATCTGTAAATATCATAATCTTTTGCTGCTGAATACCAAATTCACAGTGCACTAGCATGCAAGTTATACTCAAGTAAAATGCTATTTTTTAAACTTTTCCTATATCCAACAAATCAGATGTTTAATGAATCAAAAGTAAACATATTTTCCTAGATAAAATACACTTAAATACAATAAAAGAGGAAAAATTAAACAGTGAAATCCCACAAAGATAAAGACAATGATGGATAAATGTCAAAATAAGTAAGGGTCTTAGATACAGTCTGCAAAACCCTGTAGATTTCAGCTTAAATTTATTATATTGAATGTGATTGCTGAGGGAATTCGTATGTTCCAAAGTTACAATATAAGGATGCCCATACCAAGTCCTGTGAAGCCTAGAGCTGAAACTGTATTTTGTCATCCTTCTTCACGTTCAGCAGCACCTCAAATCAACGCAGCTTTGAACACTGTCAACTGTTTTTCTGAACTAAGACATACAAGTCTGGAAAATAACACCAAAGTACAGATGGTAAACATTGTACATCACTCAAGAGAAAGTTTATCTCTATGGGATTTTTTATTCTTGATGGCAAGAATACTGGGTATATGTGCATAGTTATATTTTCTTGTGTATAGTTATATTTTAACAGATAGACACAAGAATTTAGAAAGCCTAAATATAGGCTTATTTTACGTGTAAAAATAACAAAAACAGTGGGCCATGTGCCATATTTCCATTATTTTATTTTATTTTATAGACAGCTCACTAAGCAGTAATATCTTATCTAAGACTGTCATCTCACAATAGAGATAACAGAGATAACATCACAATATCTAAAAGTATGTTTGATAGTAGATGAATAGTAACCTAATCTGCTTTCAAAACACTTGCAGAGCATGACTGAAACACATAGGGTTCTACTGTCTTAGAATACATTTGTGCAAGAGCAAGAGTGAAGAATACAGAATAATAAAATAGCTTACTAGAATTGTTACTGAAACATCAGGAATGACTGGTAGGACATCTGATGAGTTATAAACATTTAAGACATTTTTTGAGCTCTTTCACGTAACACCAATTAAGAACTTGGTCTCATTTGCTTCTTTGTGGATGAGTACATTATTCTTGTGCAATTGCTATATCTTAGGTAGAGGCTTGAAACATTATATGAAACCTGAAATTATAAAAAAACAATTTTGTCACAGCCAGGCTATACACCACAGCAACCCAAATAGAAGGCTAAGGGACTATTAATTTAACTGCATTTCAAACAACTGAATTAGCTGGCTAATTTACCAAGCTAATCTCCTAATGAAGTTAGAGAGGTATAAAACCATCAGTATTTTTTAGAGATATTAATTCAGAGTACTTCCCTTTCTTTAGCCGTCAATTTTAAGAATCTACTAAACTAGACCCAACTGAATTCTTATCCAGATGTTTAAATTTAGACATTATACATACATATTAAACCTTTGATCTGTAGAATCTCAACTCCTTCAACGACTAAAATATTGAATTAGTTATGCAAAATAATTATAATAATAGATCATCTGGAATGTTAAGCTAACAGAGAAATATAATTACCTTCATTTCAAGACACTTCAAGCCAATGAGCTAACCCTTATATTAGGGGTTAATAAGTCAATGCCTTCTTTCAGATTAGTACCTTCCTGGCTAGGCTCTTTTGCAAATATCCCACCTTCTCTAAGGAAATGAGAAGAAGTACTAATAAAATTATTCTGAGTAATAATAATATAAAAAGAGTTATTGCTGTTTTATTTCTCATTGGTTCTCTCATTTGTTTTCCAGTATTAAAACTTATCATTTTAGGCTGAAGGTTTAAAGTCATTCCAGCATTTCCATAACCTGCAAAGTACTTCACATTTTAATCACAGTTGGCTTCATAAATCCCATATCCCTACATTAAATAATAAACGTAGTCAAAGAGCAGTTATTATAACAAATGGGACATTTGACACTGGTTTCTATACAGGTTTTTTTTGTGATGCCTCAAGCAGTTCTGCATGTTGTACACCACAATACCTATGTGATCATTTAAATGTTCAGTGTGATTGATGGTTAATTAAAGCTTCTCACAGCAACCAGTCACAGTAACTTTGCAGTGAATCCCCAACAGTCTAGTTGTCCTTTCTTTTCTAATTATATCTCCCCTGTTCTTTTATAAAAGTTATCAGGTGCCACTAAACAAGTACCTGTATTTTTACGACATGCAAATAGAGCTAATATTGTGCTGATGGATCCACTGAGCTGTACTTTGCTGTGGATGTTTACAAATGGTTTCATAAAACCTTTTTAAGAAGGGATTTTTCAGTGCCTGTGTAAACTCATTGTGTGCTGCTTAATTAAGAAGTGTAACAATACAAATAACATTATGGTCTTATTAATCTCTGGCTAGGAAGTGAATTGCTTTAAAGGATTTTAGGGATTTCAACAGGCTATATTTTTTAAAATGTGCTTGAAGCATATTTATATGCTGAATGTACTGTTTTACTAATCTCTACTTCTAACTTATCTCTTATAAATTAGCAGAATAGCATTTAACTTGTGAAGACATGTCCTTTGGTTAATTATTATTATAAAAACTCCTGCTCTATGCCCTTTTTATTTTATTCTTTATTCCAAGCAGCTAACATTTAAGCCTGTGCTCAGTCCTTGAGATCATCTTAAGTATACTACCGAATTCAGAATCCTCTTATATCTAAACTTAAAATCAAGCAATTGTTTCATTGTGAATAAGCAAACAGAACATTTCCATGAACAACATTATACTCCCAATTATGGGCTTTGGCTTTTAAAAAAATACAGTCATGAAAGTCAAGTTAGAAATGGGGTGGAAATCACTTTGCCTTCTGATCAACTTTTCTATCTACTGCTCCTCATTTAGATACTTTCACTCATCTGAAAGGTCGATTGTTGACCTGAGTTGATTTTTGCGTATAAGATATTCTCTGAACAACAGTATTCATCCAAAGTATGATATAATTGAAAAACTAAAATAAGATATGACATCAGAAGGAACAGAAACATGACATAGTACGTGCTACAGTGACTTGTGAACGTGTTCATGTGCATGCTGCCAATTAAGAGCAAAAGCAATAAATAGAAATAAAGAATGTTCCTTAAATGTACTAAGTAGCTACCATCAGCTTTAAAGAAGAGTTTTGTTCTGGAAAAGAAATAACAAAGCAAAGAAAACACAAAAATACATATAGCACTGGATGTAGAAGAGTTGAATGGACAAAGGCTGTTCAAAAGCTTGAAGAATGTTTTGCACCCTAACTGACCCTTTCTCAGATCTTGTTCTGAAACAAGAGGACTTTGTTCAGCTTTTGTTTTACCTATCTATCAACTTAAGATCAAAATCATCTTCTAGTGTTAAGAACATTGAGCCCTTTATTTGCTGCATTGGAAATGCTTCCTTAAAAATAACAATTTATTGCTGTCTTCTTTAACCATAGCATTGTCAACTGTTCAATTAGCTCACTTTCGGACAAAGCAATTCCTAATTAATTGAATTCCAACAATTTTAAACTGCTCTACTTTTGCCTGTAATTACACATACAACTAACAAATACACTCTAGGCTCAAACTCTTCCTGTTCTGTGCAGTCTGAAAATGTATTTGCAGAACCATTAATAACTACTACTTTAATAGTAATTTTACTGCTACAAACTCAACTTAACTTGTCTTTATTGACCCAGGTCTTCAAACAATGCAAAAGGCCTTAGATCCCAGTAAAATTAATAAAGTTATGGCAATCACTAGACAAAATTAAAAACATGGTGTGTGTGTTTACCTGCAATATTTTTGCTATCAAATAATTTCTCTGTCATGGGGGCAGATGACCTTCTTTTTTTCCTTTACTGAAAATCTTCAAAATGAGGGAGAAATAATTGGACTCAAAGATGGTTTCTGCATAACTGATTTTATATTATTTCATTTATATGTAGACCTGGCTTAAGTCTAAAGATCACGAACACATACACATGCAAAATCACTCCTTTGCTTTTGGGCTCAACTTGGGTGAACCAAGGCTAGTTTCTTTGGACTGTCCCACAAAACAGGATATTCAGCATAATCTCCTAGTTTGCAATTCCCATGGGTGAAACAGGATCCTGCTCTGAATCTGTTGCTAGAGGAGAAATTGTGCCTTCATCAACTCAAAAGCCTATTGGGAGATCTCTGAAATATATAGGTAATCCTGAAAATACACCTGACTTTGATATAACCATGCCAATGTACAAATCCATGGTACAACTGCCTCTTTAATATTGTGTATGATTCTGGTGCTTCCCTCCTTCTACATCTAAAGAGCTTAGAGACAGGCAAAGAGATGGAGTGTCTTACCTACACTGAATGCCTGAGTGAATTTGATCTCTGAAGCCTGGAGAAAAAAAAAAAGGCTGGGAGATGTGGTAAAATGTTATAAAATTAAATAACAAGTAAAAAGAGGTAGACAGGGTTTGAATAAATACTGTATTTCAAAAAAAGATAGGAGATAGTAGGCTAAGCCAGGAGGAGTCAGGCTCAAAACAGATGGTTGAAGTATGAAACTTCTTGCCAAACCAAATTTGAGTGCTTGTTTCAAAAGAGGCCCAGGGGAAACTTGAAAAGGTTATGGACAACTGATCCACAGAAGGCTGCTAAATACCCAGATGAGATATTCATTCATATCAAGAGTCCATGACCTGAAAATAGAGGAACGCTGGAAAGACATAATGTAAGAATACAATAGAATCATAGAACCATTGAAGTTGAAAAAAGACCTTTAAGATCATTGAGTCCAATTGTAAAGCAAATGATGCCAAGTCCACCACTAAACCATGGTTTTAAGTGTCACATCTACATGCCTTTTGAATGAGAATGCTTGAGAACCCTTTTAGTGAGCATATTTTTCCTAATAGCCAAACTAAACCTCCCTTAGAGCAAATTGAGGCCACTTCCTCTTGTGCTATTGTTTGTTACTTGGGTAGAAGAGACTGATCCTCACCTGGCTGCACCTTCCTTTCAGGCAGTTGTAGAAACTGATAAGGTCTCCCCTGAGCCTCCTTTTCTCCAGGCGAAACACTCTCAGCTCCCTCAGCTGCTCTTCATAAGACTTGTGCTCCAAACCCTTCCCCTGCTCCATTTCCCTTCTCTGGACATGACCCAGCATCTCAACGTCCTTCTTGTAGTGATGGGCCCAGAAATGGGCACAGGATTTGAGTTGTAGCCTCACCAGTGACAAGTAGAGGGGACAATCACTTTGTGAACTGCGTCTTTTCTAGGCCTTCACATTTGATTACTGTCTGAGACAGAATATTAGGTTATTCAGACATGTGACAGTATAGCCATTCTTATATTTCACTGTAAGTGTGCATGAACCTAAAATAGCAACGAACTACTTTTCATCTATTCCAAACATTGCATGGGAAGATAACACATGGAGAAGGGCTAACTTTCACTATTTCATTAACTCTTCTTATTTTTTCATTTTGGATTAGTTTCAATCTACCAAGAAAGCATTGCATTAACTGTGTCATTTTCAACTTCAAACAGAACAAATAGATTAAATCTGTAGTGCACTTGCTCCTCTTATAACTTTTACTTAGCACAGCTCTGATTTTTCTTTTGAATTCATATTTAATCAGCTAAGGAAAAGACCCAGTGGGGCTTTTCTTCCATCCCACCATGTATTTCTAAACAATTCTACAGCCACACAGTTGTGATAAATGTCAATAAAACACATCTGCTGTTTTTCCATCCTTTATGGGTTAGTTGTGGGATGCAGTGATGGTCAGATGTAGATCAATGCTACATCTGTTTCCATTTGTTCTGTCCTATTCTGTAGTGAGTTCAAAAGAATTCCCACCAGTCTCCTTTTTCATTTATTCATTTAATCTTCTTAACACGGTTCAAGCCTGTTGCTAAGAGATAATGAAGAGGAGGAAAAAACTACATATAGAAACTAAGTAAAAGTCCTTACTTTAGGAAAAAAAAATCTTCTAGAGTGCCTAGCAATCTTTCCAGCTGGCAGGAGATGTAATGTATAGTATACAACAACCCAGCTCTGTCCTTTACACCAGAGAGAGCTTAGCTGCTCCACGCAGACTATAAACTACAACTGGCAACCTCATACAATAAGAACAGGCAGCCACAATCCACTGAAACTGATTCCGTGCCAAATGCCTCCAACCAGCCTTACAGCCAAGGGACCAAACCATAATTCTTCAGGTAAATACATTCAATTAAATCAGTCCTTTCATTTCAGGCAAAGAAGACAGGGAGCAAATAACAGCACAAGAGACAAACTGGAACATACAAGCAGGACAGCAGTGGCAGGCCACATCCAATATAATTAGCAGTCATTCTGGAACATGTTAAGAAAGTAAGACCAAGCACTTTGCATCTGGAATTAATGCCCAAGGCTACATCATGGCAGGGGTCCAGAAGATCAAAACAAGGAGTCTGAAGCATGGAAAAGCACAGGCTATGTGAATGCTGCTCTCTATCCATGCAATTGCTTAGACTCTAGAAAGTCTTCCCTAAAAAACCTTGTTCAGGCTTGTCTCCCAGAGGCCAGTGAAAACATCTTAAATGGCAGCACAAATGTTAATTAACTGCTACAAGCCTTCTTCTTGATGGTATTGCTCTCTACTTAAGACATTTCTGTAGGCATTGCATACATTTCCAGCATGAAAATCATCAACTGAATATAATTTACTAGCCAAACATCATGAAATGCCATTTAGAAAACACAAAGGCAGAGAGATTTTCCTTTTAGAATGACAGAGGTAGAAACATAAATTATGTCACTTCACTACACAGCCAAATTAGAACGGAATAATATTTAGCTTTCCTTCCTATCCATTCATGTTACAATACAAACCTGATGAGTAAACCTGTTTCTGGCAAACCTGTTTCCAAGCACCTCTGACCTTCAATTTCAAAAGGTGAACCTTTAGTGAACCACCAAAAAGTTAACTCTAGTGAACCATCATGCCCCACTTCTTTAAAGGCCCAGATCCAGGCACGAGGGAGATGAACGTTGCTTTTTGTCTTGGATCAGAAGGAGCCTTGGGAGGAAGGGGACACTATTCCTTCCTGCAAGTAGCAAGAATGCCTAGGTGCCAGAGGGGTTCTCTGATGTGCAGGCAAGCAAGGGACTCATGGGACAGGAAAAATGCTGCCTTGGGAGAGCATACAATGGGGAAGAAAAGGGTATTTTCAAACATACATGCCTCCAGAATGGGAGTCGGCCACTTTCAAGGGATCAGCAATATTCATTTGTACTAATCCAGTCTCATAACCTGGACTGGTAGCAAGCCTGGAAGACAAGAGAATTCTGAAAAGTCAAAAGAGACAGGAGAAATTTCTTTTCACAAACCATCTTGGTTTTATGTCATTATCTAAGCTTTGTACTTTTAAAAGTTCATGCTTCTAGTCTCTGTTCTGATAAAACCAGCATTAGGGATTCAAAATGTATTTAGTGTTTAGGGAATGATAAATTCAGTAATTATTCCAGTCTCATCAAACAGGCACTGAGTGATATTTCAAAGTATGGCCCAGAGTCTTCTGCTTTCAGACTGGCACTAAAAATGGCACTCTGAAAATCCTGTGCACAGCCCTGCCCCCGTGAGACTCAGTTAGGGCTGAGATAGGTACCGCAATGAGAACCTCATAAAGAGGAAGGTTTTTCAAAATATATGTCTAAGACACAGTGGGAATTGCTTTGTTGAAAAAAAGAGTACTACTAGTTTGTTTCCTTTTTTTTCTGTGTTTTTTTTTTTTTCTTTTGAAATCTATAGGTAATGCTTAATGAATAAAAAGTTGAAAAACTGGTGGTTTTGTTTTAAAGAAGGAACAATCTGTTAAATGCAGCCCCCCACACACAAGCCTTCTACCAGGCTTGCATACAGAAGCCTTCTATCAGGTAGAAATTTCTTACCTGCTAGAAAACATTCTCTCTCTCTTGCTTTCTCTATTTTACCAAAAAATATAAAAAAGACCCACCCAAACGATATTGAAAATATACACTAGGAGGAATCTTCTGGAAAGAAGAAAGGTTCATCCCTGCCTGGAGGCAGCTTAAAAAAAATCAGTTTGTCACAATATTTCATGCTACATGTTTTCTACTGCACACTTTCCCAAAATACCTGTCAGAGTTCTGCACTGAGCATGACTGAGAACATAAAGAGAAACAGCACCTAAAGAGTACGTAGAAGTAGGAACAGTTAAGAGCTAGAAATGGGCTTGTATGTTTGTTTACATTAAAAAAGCAGTGTGGTATATTTTCTCCTTAAAGTTCTATTTGAAAATTATTGGGATATGAATTTTTATTTTCTAATATTTTCCCTGAAAATTTACATCTGCTAGGAGTCCCAAAATAAGAATACTAAAGGTATTTAACATTTTAGAAATCTGGGACTTGATTGTCTGAATATTTACTCCAACAGGATTTTTATGAACTTTACAGGATCACAGCAATAACATTTATTTTTACAAATACCAGTATAAACATTAGGGACTAAAAGTATAAAAGATGAGAGTGTGAGAAAGGAGATCTGAAGGATTATTCCAATTACAGCTTCTGCTACATCTTTATCGTCACTGGTACATTAACTGCTATGGGTTGTACATTTTGCCCAATAATAGTGTCCAAGGAAGTATTTAGGATTATTAGGATTCTATGGTGCTAATTTAATTTGATTTAAAGTTACTTTTATTGTCAATGTTGCAAGACATACTAATAATTTCCTGTTCTTGGAGAACCAGCATCCCTGTAAGCAACATTAGGAACCATAATTTTCCTCCAGCCCAAATGCAGGTATATATTGTTTTTAACTATACAGCTTCCTATGAATAATATGTATGTGGAGTTTTTTCTAATATTACTGGAAGTAGTGACTGGAAGTCTGAGTCTTTAATCATTACCTTGAATGATGGCAAACAAGTAGAAGCAGAAAACCAAAGTAGACTTATATTTTCATTAGCAAACAAGAAATAACTAGAAGTTTGTCAATAAAATGAAGAGATATTCATTAATATTAACCTAAAATGTATAAATTATTTTTAAAAGTCACAGGTATATAAAGCCAAATTAATCATTCTCAAAGTTACTTAATACAACGAGGAGAAACATTTTGAAGTAATCTCTTTAAAAATCCAAATATCAAATCTCCATTGGCATTCCTATAGTATTAGGTTGCAATAAGAAAAAACTGCAAAAAAAGGTAAACTATCCCGAGTAAACAGAAGATCAAAAGTAAGCTTTTAGTCAAACTAAACATATCCAGTTCTGGGGAGTTCAGGTGAAGAAATGCGAATTTTCTTTTGCTGCCTGTGCTACTACTAAGGTAGCACTGTTTAAATACCAAGGTGATAAACTTTTATTCTTTCTCGAATTCTGAATTTATGACTTTTAGTAAAGTATGGAATAACAAATGTTTATTTATGGCCAACAAAGTTTGGCCCCACATTTTTCCAACTAAAAGTCTTTTAAAAAATGAGATCCTTAATTCAATGTAAAACAATAAACACAAAGAAAAGTCATGGTACTATTTGGCTACTCAGTTTCCTTTAATCATAATTTTTATTTAAACATTGAAACCTACAGACAGTGTATTTGACTTATGAAAATCATTAGTATTTTGAAATATTTTATAATATGAGTTGTTCCAAGAAAACTTGAACAACATAGGAGTTGTTCCAAGAGAACTTAATTTTTCTTTTATCATATACTATTCAACACATTGTATTTATTGAAATGGCTTGCCTACAGTTACTTAGATCAACAGGGTACAAACGTCATTAAAAATGTAAATGTACCATAGGTTAATCTACTGAAGACATGAAGTCTAGCAGACTCATGAGCTTTGTGGGAATTTTTGAAATTAATACTAGAGAAATTTAAGAAAAGAAGGGAAAGTTAAATATAAGCAACAATATATGGCAGAGTCTTGACAATTTCCATTCTTCCAGAGAAAGTCAGGAATAAATGCAATCTACCAACCAGGAAAATACATGCATGTTGTTAAACCCAGGGACGATTGACTGCAGAAATCAAACTGAATGCATGCCAAGGTGTTTTGAACCTGAAAAGTGCATCAGGGAAAACATGATCTATTATCTATATTTAGTAAGGAAATTAAAATAACATGAAAGTGTCCTTGACTGGCTGTTATGAACTGCCTTTGACCATACCCTTCCATAAAGTTATGTATGATTCACAGTGCCTAAGAGAAGAGACAGCATCACATATTTGTACAAAAATGTTATATTTCACTGCTATAAAGGCTAGGGCACAGATGGAAAAAAATGTCTATCAAGACCTCAGACAGTAACTTTTCTTCATGTCACCATTCCAGTACAAGAAATACCATTAAAAAAGGTAGTTTCCTGCATTCCTTTTTATGGGACTAAGTTCCAAATCATAAAACTAGTCATTATGTAAAGATCTACTCTGCATTCTCAAGCAACCAAATCTACCAGCACTGGAAACTCAATTATATCATGCATTAATATTACATACATTAAATTTCATAAGATATACTTGGCTGAACAGAGTAACTAAATTAAAATTTGATTTATAATTAGAAAACTTATCAATCATTTCAAGAACATTAACACAACCCACATTATATATTTGCTACTCTAGTCTCTCCAGAAACTGTAGTGCAACTTGTCAGACAGTGTTAGTCATCAGTTCTGTGCAGCAGGCAATGTTTGTAGCAATGCAGAGCGCATTTAGAATGGATCAGTCATGGCATAACGAATTATTGGATTAGTGATATGTATGCTAAACTACATACATTTGTAGAAAACTGCAAATATACGGAGAAGCATTAAATTTCAAAATTACAGAGATCTCAAATTTTGGATAGGTCTCTATTCTAGTAAGATGTGCAGGATCCTCAAGGAGAGATACAGGGCAAAAATGAGAAGAAAACCACAGATATTAAGAGAAAAAGATCAAAACCATTTTATAATAGCATCTGTATGATTACTTATCCCCTAGGCCAGAAGAGAGCTACCTGTGCTTTCCACAGAGTTAAAAAGTAGAAAGGTGTGATGATTCTGAAATATGAATCATCATTTCTCTTACAATTATTAATTTGACAATGTTGATGCAATAGGCTGATATATTTATAAATTACTCATTTGGTATGGTTATGCTGGTAAAATTCAGATAGTAACACTGAGTTTATGAACAGATCATCTGTACTACAAAGAAGAATTGATTTTTTTCACTGTCAATTCTAATTAAGTTAGTAATTTATAGGCAGAGTATGCTATGTGTGATTAAACAAAACTTTTAGTAAATTTGGATAAGCTGAAAAGTTACCTATTTGTCAAAAAAGTGACTTATTGGATCAAAGCCAGGGCTCACAACACCTTGTCCATATATTTTCATACAAATAAATATCTTCAACTTAATCAAGAACAACTAGACTGCTAGATCAAGTACTTCTTCACCACAAGATTCCTAAATAGAAACCACTTCTATAAGATGAATCTCGTTACATTCTGTTTCTCATGGAAGGATGAGTGATATTAAATATTAACAACTAACTTAATTAAAACTCTGCCATTTTCACAATGTAAAACTTGAAGAATTTTGATTTGCATTAACAAGCTCAGATATTTTTCAAACTATGTTCATCAATTATAAAACTAACAAACTCCTTATAGACTAAAAATGCTATGAAGACCAAAATCCTTGCTTTCTCCTTTTTATTGTTTTGAGCTCATTGAAAGAAATCAAATGTATTATCCATTGAAAAATACCAACATCAGCAACTCCTTAAACTGAAATTCTGCTTATTAGTCCTGTGAAAACTTGAGAAGTGTCTGTTGAACAGTTTCACTCAGCAGTTCCTACCTAGCTCCATGCAGAGGATATCTCTTAATAACTACTCTGCAGCTCATACATAATAGTTTCATGCTCTTTGTGGAAAGCTGTGTGTTGAGGCAGCAGTAGAGAAAGCCTTCCAGAGTATGACATAAAGATACAAGTCCCATATGTTTATTTATATAAAGGCGCTGAAGTCTCCTGAAAAGATAATTTTCTGGTATTTCAGCTGCATGCAGAAATAAACCAAACAATGCAGAAATCTTGAGTTGCTATCCATGGAGTTTATGTGAAGAAAAAGAGTAGAAACATGGGAGCACTGTCTGGTAGATACATCTGTCTGTCTCCTTCCACAATGCCTTCTCAATATTCTCCTCTTCACATCAGCCATTTACAGCATTTTCCATGTGCCTTCTTTTTCTTTCTAACTAGGCTAATTATACTATTTCACCATTATATTACAATAAAGTATGAGACCAAAGTTCAAGACATCCTTCTTTGATAAAAATGTGCATGTTTTTATTTGAATTCCAGTGAGTATCAGGCATTTTACCACCTAAGAAGTTTTTGAGAATAGCTGGCACATTATCTAGGTCTATCAATAGACATTTATCTGTCCAGGTCTTTATTTTCTGGTAGCATTTAAATGTTCTACGATCTGTAGGGAATTATTGCTCTCAGTATCTTTATGAGGCAAGAAATAAAATTCTCCTTTCTCACATAGAATAAAGAATAACTTAGAATTTCTCATGGACTGGAGAGTTGAACTCATATATTTTTAATCCCAGAACAAGTCTTGTCTCTGATTATGCAATTATTAAAACAGCTGGGAAACATACAGGTATTTTCATCTGAACTAAACAGAGTAACCTGGTAATATTTTATGAACACATATAATGTAGGGCAATTTCCTGCAAAAATTCTAAAATAAAAAGCAGGCTTCTGATTGCAATACCAATAAAAAACAAACTGGTGTACCCTGGGTTTAATGTTGGGATTATTTAATATAAGATTGGTATTGAATGAAAAAGGAAAAAAGAAGAAATGAAAATAAGTAAATGAAGAGAAACCCAAAATTCATCTCTTTGGAATCAGGAGTAAGAAACAAGAGAATGGTTGAGCCTAACAGAATTTGATTTGAACATTGATAGTAAAAATGGCTATGTCTAATGCTTTCATTTGTATTTGTCTTGGTCTAATGAGGGGGAAATTCAGACTCTAAGTATAAAGACGGTTGAAGGATGTTAACCAGAAAAAAAAAAAAAACAAATGAAAGAAATCCTTAAATAAGATTATGATACTCAGTGAAGACACATTCATTAGCATGGTTTCATAGGAAATGAAAAATTTCGAAAAACATAGGGGAAAAGAAGTGGGAATTCAAATTAATACCATTCTGTAGGCTAATCACAATGAGTCAATCTAGAGAATAGAAGCACATTTCTAGAATCTAAATGCATACAAACATGATATTAAAAAAATTAAAATAGGTAGCAATTTTATTCGTTCTTTATTATTTAAAGGAAATTTAATAAAATATTTAATTCTTTAAATTTCTTATTTCTAGACATTTTATTACAATGAAATTATAAAAACTTGGCCCTGATATTGTCTTTATATTTCAATTTTTTTTTTTTTTACATTACAAAATAGTGATGTTTCCAACTATGAAAACTTGATCTAAACACTAAAATCCAGGTGAATTTTTCCATCCATGTATTCTTTAGTAAAAGATTCTCTAAGTCATGTCAGTCCCTGAAGTCTAAAGCACTGTTAACAACTACTCCATTCAGAGAAACAGTTTAAAATAAAACTGGGGTGTCATTTTTTTTTTCTATCTCAAATGGAATGGATTATTATTATCTAAATATTCCTAAGGAATGCATCAAATTATATTCCCTATCCTGAACTTCTTGAAAGCATGCTATAAAGCACAAATCTGGAAACATTTATTACTTTTTTCAGCTTCTTATATCATTACCTTCTAAGTAGTTATACTATGTTACAGAATTTTAAATTTCAAGTGTTATAGATCTTTTATATTTCTTGGTTTAGACCTTCCTTTCATTAATAGCTGAAAATTCAAAAAGAAAATCTGGAGAAGTTTCTTGGAAGGGAATTTTCCCTGTTATTTCGCAAACTGCTCTAAATAAAAATGAAATTAGAACGAAAACAGAGAATGTTTCTACTGATATTGCAATATTTGAGTACAAGTTTTTTTTGTTGTATTTACCTTGGATACCTAGACAAAAAAAGGTAGTAAAAATCAATTTCAGAAACAATTTATCACTAATGAAGCACTTTAGATACATACAAAGAAACAAACTTTGTGCAATGGTGGATTTTATTTTAATTTATTGTTTCAGACTATCTCTGGAGAAGTAATACTCTGAGATACTATTAGGGGTTGCTACAATTTTTAGTACTGTTTTCTGGTTTTTTGCATACTAATCTAGGGCTGCCACAGTACCCCAAAGGAAAAGTAAAAATAAATTGTTCAGTAAAATTAAAATAATTCTTAGAAATGTTTAGGGATGGTTCTTAAACCAAAAGATTGAAAAAAAGATATTTTATATAAGCTGATATATCCAAATTGTTACATTTTACAGCCCTTATGTTGTAAACAATAATGGACAAATTTTGAGGGAAAGAGAAGTTGCTTGACAAAGAATTTACTGAGAAAAATGGTTTGTAAATGGAGCTTGTGTTTTACAAAGTTGTTTTCTTGCTAGATATCCACTGCAAGTGATGTTGGTAAGGTTGCTGCCATATCAACATGGTATATCAAGAATTGATTCCTGCTCTGCACAGTCAAAACAAAACCTGTATTAATTTAGATATGACAAGTTTTTTGTGGTTTTTTTTTTTAAGTAAAAGACAATCTTTCTTGACCAGATCACGGCTAGCAGTATACCACTGTATTGACTTAGATCTATTTCTTCCTCATCTCAGCTATGAAATGCAGCAGAAGGAGAGTTAATATTCACATTCAGCTATATTTGACCAGAGAGAGCTAACAAGAATATTTTTTTTTTCCTTTCCTGGACATACAGGTGTCATAATGTAAACATTTAAAGCCCTTATGAAAGAAAAGGGAAAAATTCTAATTTCTTACAAAGGTTGTGCCCATGCTGCTTCTTAGGCTCTTTGCTGCTAAAAACATCAACCCAAGACATACAGTAAGGTGGGATGTTCTCTTTGAGTGACCAATAAGTTCACCTTAATTGTACCTTTTCTCCATGGCACGTGATAAAAGGTTTCCCATAGAAACCTTGTAAGCTGGACTGTAAGTTGGACCTCATAAGTAGGTAAATTTGGTGGGTTCAGCTGGGATAGAGTTAATTTTCTTCATAGTTGCTAGTGTGGGATTATGTCTTGGATTTGTGCTGAAAACAGCCTTAATAACATGGGGATGTTTATTTATTGCAGAGCAGTGCTTGCACAGCATCACGGTCATTTCTGCTCTTAGTCTGCCCCAACAGCGAGGAGGCTGGGGGTGAACAAGAAACTGGCAGGGGACAGTCAGGACAGCTGATCTTAGTTGATCAAAGGGAAATTCCACACCACATGGCATCATGCTCAGGATTTCATGCTGGGGGAAGGAGAGGGAAGCAGAGGATTTGCAGAGTATTGGCTTTTGTCTTCCCAAGTCTCTGCTACATGTGATGGAGCCCTGCTCTCCTCAAGGTGGCTGAACACCTGCCTGCACATGGGAAGTGGCAAATGAATTCCTTGGCTCTTTATGCTTGTGTACACAACTTTAGCTTTCCCTATTAAGCAGCCTTTATCTCAACCCATGAGTTTTCTCACTTCTACCCTTCCCATTCACTGGGGACAGTGATTGAGCATCTGTGTGGGGCTTGGCTACTGGCTGGGCTTAACCCAGCTGGCTTACATGCCAGGGTGCACAGTGCCTCAGGTTACTAGCAAGTATATCTCACTGCTGACTAGATTCCAGTGGTTGCCTGAGAAATCCTGAATAATACACTTTTTACACCTTGTGCACTAAAAAAGAGACCTCATTATTTCCCATTATTGTAATAGCCAACAGAATGCCAGGAACATATTAACTACAGTGCCAGTAATGAATATAATGCACAATGTAGGGAGTAGCTTGAATTCCAACTGCTTGGCATAATTCTTGTAAGACTAACCATAAAATTATCTGACTACATTTTAAAAATTGCTTTATTTATTCTCTCTCTCTTCTGTAAAATATCTGTAGAATTTTTCAATTCTAATTAATTCCTGGGCTTTTTATAAAATACTTACCTTTTTTTTTTTTTTCCATTTTTTAAATATAGTATTTGGGGAAAAAAATATTAAAGGCTGTGTCTCAAAGAAATTAAAATGGCAAGCACCACTATACATATTCATATGGCAGCATATGAAAGAAAGTGGAAAAAAACTACACTTGATACTGTATTCTGGTCACTTTTGAATGACTTTAAACCATTTCAAACATTGACATAAAAAAAAAAAGTAAAATAACTTTAAAGAGAACATATTATTTCCTAAACTATAACTTGGTTCATATTCGTGCAAGAGGTTTGAAACAGGCTAATCTTGTTTAAGTGTTTGGTTTGCCTTCTCTGGAGGGGGTAAAGAAGTGAAGCAGCACACTCAGAGGATGCATTCCCTGATGATATTAGAGAGTGATTTTCATTACAGAGACATGCAAGAGAACTGATAAGTCTTTTTGAATCATGGAAATCTTGTAGGGAAAAGTGGAAGCAAAAATAAAATTCTACGTTCAAATATACACAGTGGTTTGACTAGCACTATACCTATTAAATAAATAGCATTATAGATAACATTGAATGAATAAATTGTGGTAAAAACAAGACCCTACTTGATTTCCTATGCACCACTAATCAAGACTAAACACTTCTTAAGCATGCAAATGTACTCTCTTCTCTTCACATTTTCAAGAGGTCTAAATAAAGCCACCAAGTCTGGAATAGAAGAAGGGAATAGTTAGAACTCCCAGAAAGAGGCTTCTATCTGAGAAATAAGAGTAGTAGCTGCTTCTGAAGAGAAATCTGAATGTGTTTCCATATTTTTTCTAATTCCACATAGTAAATAATGTTTTTTAAGACCTTGTCAAATGGGAAGTAAACATTGCCAGAAAATTAAAAAGGGGTCAGTGGTCATGTCAATCCTTAGTGTGGTGCATCATCCTTTTATGTTGCAAACACTGGCTTGAAAGCACTGCAAGCATTATAGCTGTCATAGCCAATAGACAGACCTGACCTCTATCAGTCACAGTACAGTCTTTAATGAAGGTAAAATTTTGCTCATTTTGTGAATCTGTCTTGGTCTTCACACTATTGATTGTAGCCAGCTGAGCTGCTAAGCTTGGATAATGAAGTCTGTGCAACTAAACCAATCCTACTTAAGAAATACAGGAGTAGAAAACCCAACCCATACATATGTGTATTACAGGCATCTGAGTTACAGTCTGGCAAATCAAGTCTAGTTTGGTGATTGCAAGCAGCTAAGAGCAGGCTAGTTCTGTCATAACATTCGTGATATTTATTATATGGTGAATGCTAACACAAATTTTGCTTGGTGGGATGAATTTGTCACTTGAAAGTGCTCACTTTCCAAATTGCCTTTCTGTCCTTATCCCTATTATTTTAAAATAGCTACCTTTCATACATCAGTTAAAGACAATTTTTCATAGCTTAATGTAGCCTTCCAGCATCTATCTGGACAGCAGTGCATTATGTAATGCAAACTTTATTATATTATTCAAGAGGGAAAAGTGAGATACCCATTTATTTTTCTAAGACATTACTTCAAATTTGAAGTACTTGTCAGGCTCAGTCTGCCAAGTTCAATAGTTTACTTTAGCAGAGAAACATAAAAGAATATTTGACATCTCAGTGCAAAATAATTTTTGGTTTACACCTCATTCTCATCTGGTATTGATCAAGATAACTGAAGCAATCTCATTTGATGCCAGAAGATAAATTGGCTAGGAGTTGACTTTTCCCTAGTATAACAATAAAGAGGGAAGTACTGGATTCTGGACTTTTCTCCTTCCTCCTTTCATCCTCCACCCAGTCCATTTTTTTTTTTTTTGCAGTAATGTGGTAGATAACAATGTTGTTTATAATTTTTTACAAGTTACACTCTAAAAAAATATTTCTTTCTCATACCTTTATTTTCTAATATAGTCCCATTTTCTTACCACAACTTACTTTATCATTCTGATCTTACCCTCTATTTTGTTTTTCTTTAGTAGGATCATTATTTTCATACTGCCAGCACTGTTATTATTGCAGTTCAATGTAGTTCATGGAGAGCAACTCACATTTATTTCTTAATTGTTCTGCAGTTATAGCCTCTTTTATAGGTTTACTGCCGTGTGTTTTTCACACCTCTTTCCTCACAAATTTCAAATTCTAGCAGGCTTTCTTTCCTTATTTTGGAGTATGAGTCATGTCAGAACAGAGCTCTGCTGTATCACAGTGCTGCATTTATACACAGTAGTTGGTAGCAACTCAAATGTGCTTCTCTTTTCTAATGTTTTCACTTCTGGTTCTTAGTCTCAACAATTTATTGTACTCCTCACAGTTCACATTAATCAGGAATTTATCTATTCTCAGCTCAACTTTGAACTTTTTTCTTAATATTATAACTCCACATGCTCAGCTGTTTTTCTTTTTCAGTTGCTACATTATTATGCATACAATGCATTAATGCAGTTACCTGATTTGGGGAATCTTAACTTCCCCTACCCACTAAAGCTAGGATGTCCAGTATGTTTAAAATTTATGAATTTTCATACTACCATTTCATGGTTTCAAATTGATGAATTTTCCTACTACCATTTCATGGAGTATTATGAACAGAGAGAAAAGATCTTCCTAATGGACACTGAGAGCAATTACATTTACTGAAGAAAACACAAAATCTTGCACAGAAGTAAGGGATATTACAGTCCTCAATTTTATTTTTTATGCAAAAGTTCCTTTTATGAATTTTAAGAAGTTTCTCCCCAAATTCTGCTAGATTCTTCTCACAAGTGACTGTAAAATGTGCTATTGTGTTTTGAGCCACAAACTCCAGCATTTTGTCTTCAGCTTTGGCATGATAGCAAATGCTTCAAAAAGAATGAGAAATAGAGTAAAAACACAGGGTAATATTCCTCCTCACTTTTCATGAGTCAGTGGCACATGGGTAACAGATTTGAAGGTTGCATCCAAAGTATTGCACTTAATGGATATCATGGGAACCATTTTCTATGAAATAGATCCTGCTTCATCATTGGATGCTTTTGGGTTTATCATTTGCCTGATAATTGCAAAAGAGGCCTTCTGCTTTTTTTTTTTCCTTTGTTCAAAGAGAATTATCAAATAATCAATTTTTTTTTTTTCTTTTTTTTTTTTGCCTAAGATATAAAGCATAAAAACAAGCTTGTAACACAGGCTGGACAGAAACATGTTAAAAAAGGTTAGGAGACAAACTATCTATATTCACATAAAGCACAGTCATATCATTACTCGATAGAGATATTTATATTCTTGACTGTTTGATCAAAGTCATCTTACTTGCTGTGCAGTATGTTATTATCAGGGACCATAACAAATTCTTAACCAATTATTGCATACAAAAATAAAAGTGTAAACTAAAATCTTGAGAAGTTTACTACCATTTGTGAGGAAAAACTCTACTGAACAGAGTTTTACAAACTATTTTAGGCTCTGCACTTTCTTTTTTTTTTTCCCTTTCCCTTATTTGCTTCAGAGAAAGAAATTACTGACATGGTATCACATCAATATTTTAAATAAAGATTTACAAAATGCAAATAATAAAATAGTTAACAGATATTTCTGTTTATGATGAAAAGTGCTAAGGAATTGGGAAAAAAATAATTGCATAAAGGCAAATAACATTATTCCTGGTCAAGAAAACAAACCTGCTGAGTATAAATGACTGAAGTAGTAGTGAGGAGAATGGAGAAGGGATATCACTAAACCAGAATAATTTTAAAATATATTCTACCTAGAGTAGCACATAGAAAGAAACAGACCCCATTTAACAGAATATTACTGCTTCATATAAAATAATTTCTTTTCCATCCATACAAAATTCTCCCCAGTACAAAACAAAAGCATCTTAAAGTTGGGCTCAGAAAGTCAACGTAGGACTTGTCCTTTCATCACTGTTTATTGAACTCTTGAGCCCAGATTTTGCATGCTCTCAGGTTTCTAGTAACTCAGCAACCAATCTGTCATCTTTACTCCAGTTATAAAAAGTTTTATCACCTTCCCACCTTTAACTAAGGTTTTCTATCCTTTCACTATGCTTCTGTGCTGGGAAATAAACCATGAGCTGCAGAAAACGCCTTCACAACCCTCCAGTTTAAAACACTTAGAACTTGTATAGCAAGTACTTTATGCCCAGTACAGCTGCTGGCAGGGAATTTGGCTCCGATCTTACCTCCCACGTCTCCTGCAGCTCAACCGCTTCCGCTGGGTACTTGTTTATTTCTCTTTTCCTTTCGTATCCCTGAGCTTTTTTTCTAATGTGTTGAGCTGAGTTTGGAGTCACAGTGATGAATGAGATGTGATCATGAGAATCATAGTGAGGGTGCAGTGTGCAGGGCTGTTTCTCGGGCAGCATAGTAGCAGACGGAGGAGGGGGGAAATGGAAATCTGACAGGTTTAGCTTGCTGACAGCCCATGTTTATAGGCTCTGTAAAGAATACAGATGAGACAGGGGAAAGGCAGAGACGACAATGACATAATAAATCTCAGCCACAGTGTTTTCAGTCCAAAAAAGTGAAGAAATAAAATCAAGTTTGGGATGCTGTTAATGGTTAAGCTGTCACAGAACTGAACCTCTTCACTGTCTGCTTCTTTAGATGAGATTAATAGATACACTCCACTCCACTGTACAGTACTTCTGCCATCTGCACAGAAAACTGCAGCCTTCTCTCCCCTTTGACCACAAAACACTTTAGGTAATAAATGAGTTAGGCATTCTAGTTCCAATAAATAGGGTGATAGATCTACATAAATTAAAACAAACAAACAAATAGATAGATGAAGTGGCAGAATAAAGACCAGCCTCCATTCTGAAAGCAGCAGTCAGTTCCTCAGCTGCTTCAAACACTGTGTTGTTTGGCTTCAGTGGAGCCATGCCAGTTTACATCAGGTGAGGTTCTTGCCTCTTGTTTTCATTTAGGAAAAATTCCAAGTAAATTCCAAACCACTAAGTAAGGAATCCAAGATTTTACCTAATACCAAATTTTAAAATCTTTAGATTTTTTTCCCTCTCCAATGTCCCATATACAGAAAAAGTTTCTTTCATTGTTTTGAAAACATCCATCATGAGCATTACTTCTGTGACACAACTGGATCTTCAACAGGCTACATCTTGCAGATAGACTTTTTCAGAGCTGCTCTCAGTTTTCAAGTTACACTTATTCCTGCAAGAGCTACAATTTTTCACAATTCCCAGTCATAAAAAATAAATAAAAGCTATCGCTACAAAATATTTTCATTATTTTTAACCATTTATCACTAAGCGAAAAAAAGACAGTCAGAGTAAGAATCGCCTTCTCTCTAGATTCTGGAAAAGACAATACAGAGTTCCTTGTCAGAAGCTGTAAAGTCTGAATCCATTTTCATTCATCTGAGTCCAGTGAAGGAATGGAATATATAATATTCATCTTTCTGCCATTGGTAGATTACCTTGTTTTTGAACGTAATAAAGAGAAGGCCATTATACCCAACTGAACAAACAGATGAGATCAAAGAGCACATCAAGCACTTTAATTTAGACAGAAGAACCACACTGAAACACACGTGTTTTCCCCACTGTCTTCAAAAAAACAACATCTACTTTCAAGCCAGGTCTTTAATAGCTTATTTGTTAACTGGAAGCTGTTTGTAAACTGTTTCAGCCTCCAAAATTATATATGACATCCTAGAGGTCTAATTCACACCAGGTCAATTCAGCCATCCATCAGCATGTGAAAGTGCAACGAAGCACAGTCTTAGTTATAACTGTGTGAAAGGCAGAAATGTACAGGATAAATAATGTTTCCAAAAACCAACCTTTAGATCAAGGCACTCTTGTTGGAACATGTGCTAAATTTATACAAATTAAGATTAAGGAAAGGAGCAAGTTTTCATGAATGTCAGACTTCTTTAAGGCATGTAAAAAAAGAGTAATCACTAACAATTTTTGAGAGAGAGAATGATTCTCTCAATAACTTGTGGGGAGGTGAGAGTAGAGGGAGGAGGGAAGACTTCCATCTTAAGATCTCAAATGATTACATACCTCTCTCAATAGTCAGCAAAATATCATTTTGATCCATGTTAACAGTTTGTAAACTTACAGAATTATGCAAGTTTAAGTGGTTCATTCAATATCTCCAAGAAAGACACTTGTAGAAACCCTGCTTTCCAATTTCCTGATCTCATTCTGAAATGATGCTGTATTAGACATTCCTCCTTTAAACCTGCTTGTCCTGAATGCCCAGCTGCTGTATTAAATGGTATATACTTATCAGCTCCATTATATTTATGCAAAAGAATTTTTTTTCTTCTAGTTTCTCTAGATAAACAATAACAAAACAACAAAAAGGAAATTATCTACAAGAAATTACATTCTTGTTATTGCTTCCTTTGGCACACTTTTAAAATGGTATCAGCATTTCTATAGAAATAAAGAGGATGTAAAAAAGAAAATAGTTTTAAAAAGTTATATAAATAGAAATAATAATGTAAATATATTAAGTTAAAAAAAAAAACAAACAACAAGCCAACAAACACCCACAATTAATCAATTTACATATCTGGTACTCACCGTAGAACCAACCTCATATATAGTCTCTTGAAACTACTGACAACTAATACAGATATTTCATGGTAGTTATAGTTAAATTTTTCATGTACATCTACAGCTGAAAATTGTCAAATTAATAAGCTAAGATGTCAGCTTTTACTGTCTTCAGCTTTTTCACTGTTTTTTATGTGCAGATTGCAATAAGGAAGACTGATTCTGTGATTAGTTTGGGAAAAGGGGAAAGAAGGCAAAAAACCTTTTACAATTATTCCTGTGTGGTCATAATTCTAGCTCTTGTGATCTGCTAACCTGTGACACTGATGGCCTTCAATACCCATGCCAGACCTTGCCCTGCTCTCCGTTAGTCTCATACTTCTATGCCTCAAAACAAAAAAGGTGGCTCACACAAAGAGATGAAAAGAGCATTTTTTCTCCCAGCCGGTAATGATTTTTCAAAGCATATGCATCTTCCTAGCATCTTGAGAGTATAAAAACAAACCTAACCTCTACAGCCAAGAATCCTTATGTTTTGTTCTTTGCTTTTCAAAGATTTCTCTCTGGGAATTTAGCTGAACATTGAGAAAAAAATCTGGTAGAAACACACATTGTCTACCCACCCAAAGTCAAGCTGTCATCTCATCTGAGGATGTTGACATTCAGTGTTATATTCAGATAAAGACAGAGCGAGTGAGACTGCCGCCTAATAGGACTATCATCAGTGGAGCTGTTTCATCCAAAACCTACAGACTGGTTCTATTCTTATTCTAACAATAAAAATTTGACTCTTTCCTGACTACTACCTAAACAAATCTTTTTTAGTCTAAGTAGGATGTTAAATCCTAACACTGTAAGTGGTATTTATAAAATCAGTGACTAAGAAGGGGTCTGTTTGAGTTCTAGATTACCTGGTCATTCCACTTCAAAATGGAAAAGGGCAAAGAAGCCTACTGGAGTGGAGTTAGCTAAACTAATATGTTATTTTCTTAACAGAGAGTAAGAACTAACACAAGTTAACTTCAGGAAACTTCTTAGACTATGCAAGCCTTCCTCTGCTTTGACAACTTCTTCAGAGAAGAAATTACTGAATTCATGCCGAGATTGAACTGGGCTCTGTCCCTTTTTTCTAATGGTAAGTCCATGAAACCTCACTAGCTAATTGAAACCTAAAAAATATTCCTTTTCTTGGTAGCATGCTGCAGGGGCTTATTGTGGGTTAAAGATAAAATATTAGATAGATGCTAACACGAAGTTCTGTGTGGAATCAGTGGAAATTATATCTATGTCATGGATGACGTAGAAGAATCAAAGAGTCTTCTCCAGCTTCCATTAATACACAGGAGATTTCTGATTTGTACCAGGGAATCAGGCTGATGCAAATAAAAGAATTCTGAGAGGGAATTTCACCAGCCTCCCTGAGGTGAACTTTGACAGCCTCCACTAGGTCTTCCTCTTTTCACTACTAAACAACACAGGATAAATCTGGTTCCAAGAAGTGACATAATTGTCTAATCAAAGAGGTTTTGTAACAGTACTTACTTTTTTAAAACATCACTTTAACTCTTTGTTGAAGTCAGATACACAGCTTTTCTTCCTATATTATCAAGCAGCTGGAGTTTACAAGCAGCATAACTGTTCCCAAATCATGCCTGGGTCTGTAGAATTATCTAATCTCCAAAAAGGAACTCAAAAAGAGTATCCCAGCAAGCTGAACACCATCTAAACAATTCAGTGAGATCTCAAATCACACCCTTTTTTTTCACAATGTCCTAATCTTTTACATCACTGCAGAGCTAAGACAGACAGATTTTCTGTGAAAAATCTCCTAGCAGTTTCATGGAAAAGAACAGCCTGACCCCTAAAAGATACCCTGAGGGAGGAATAGAAGAGAAGACGGGCTCGAGGTTTGCATACCAGATTGTAAATTAATAAAGACATCCTCAAAAGGGGTTCAGAATTAAGTGGTTAATCAAAACACTGTGCAGTGAGGATCTCTTCATCCTAGTATGAAGGCATGTCAGGGGAAGAGCAAGAAGTGCATATAAGAATGTGCATCCTCTTCCTGAGGCATTTTCACAGTTGAGTGAGAGAAGAGACCTCATTGGTCTTCTTTTTCAATCTCATATGAGGCACAATTCACCAAGAGAATAAGATTTAGTTATGGAGGAAGGGTTATCACACATAAAACTTCAGAAAATGTAATTTGCATGAGACTATAGTTATTTTCAATTTTAGTGGTTTTTTTTTTCTTCTTAATTCCCTAACAGTAAGACAAAATATTTTTGGACTAGTTGTAGTTTGGAAAAAAGCAGAAATCATAGATTTCCAACTTAATTTTCAGGGAGTATATTAAACTATCCTTTGGGGTTTTTTCCATACTTAAATGTATCACTTATAGAATATAGGTATATAAAAAGCTATGGGAAAAGAGATATAAAAAGCTTCTGAAAGGTTGGACAAAAAGGGGTTTGTTGTGGAATTTGCATTCATGCTGCTAAGACCTGACTGGACATTCCTCTTAGTGCAGTATCTGATATTGTTATGACAAAAAAAGAAAAGCTAGGGTATGAAATTTATTCACAATTTTATTTGTTACACAAACTACCAGCTTTCACAGATGAAACAGAATGTGAACTCAAGACTAAGCATGAAAAATAGTGCTGGAACTCATTAAATCAGTCTGAAAAATATAGCAGGATAGCATTCCTGTTGGAAAAGTTGAATTTGGTGTTACCATCTTTCTCAAAATAAAGTGTTAATGATTCCTCTTCTGAACTTCTAGCATGTGAAACAAACTTAGGCAATCTGTTTTGTCAAGGACAGAAGAAAGTTGTTTCACATGTATTGAAAGGAATAAAACTTAACAACATTAACATTTTTCCCATTCTACCATTTGGTCAGTACTTTTACATGTTTTCAAGAGTCTTAAAAAACTACAATAATATTTGTCTAAATACATAGGGGAATCTTCAAAGTAAAGTCTCATTAAGTCAGATTTCACTGTCAAAATTTTCCTGATTCAGGAACTGATGATTTATCCCAGTATGAATAACAATACATCTCCATGCTAAAAATGGAAACTGTTTTATATCTATAAGTGTGTATAGGTATATATAGGAAAATTATAAACAATACTATCTGTATTGATTGTACAGGACATGTACACATATATAGTACATATACATGCACATATATACAGGTTTAAAGCAGAATAGAACCTACAAGTTAATATGTTACCAAAACATGCAACAGGAAATCACAGCTAAATTATAAAAACACATGCATAAGCTCATTACCAATACAGACCTGTGTTATTTTGGCACCTGTCTCACATAAGATTAAAACACAATAGGTAATAGCACAAACCATAGATGTAAAATAATTTTGAAGCACCTCTAGCCTGCATGCCATTTTACAGTTTAGAACAAGAAGTGAGTACAAAGGTAAAGAAGAATTTATTGGAAACTTTTCCCTATTGGAGTTTAGATTCCATATAGTATATAGAGATGATATTGGTTAACATAAGTAAAATAAAATAAAATAAAATAAAATAAAATAAAATACTCAGGTTTACATCCCTGGACCTCACTCTATTTTTGAAAATATTTTATTTACCTAGATAAAATGGACGGTCTTTAGGACTGGGCTAGATCAGGTAGCTTAAAACAAGATAATTGGAAACAGATCTCTAAACATATATTTAGTAATATGCTTAGAATTTTTCACTATTTATCTAGCTTACTAACAGTTTAGAAAATCAGCAAAAGCCTTTTGCTGTAATAAAACATGCATTTTTTCCATCACATATTTCTTCTTCTCTTTGGTATATTTTTTGTATAAAAACGTGAAAACCACAGTGTACAGTTATTTAATAAGAATGAACATCATATTAATAATTCTATTTACCTTCCAATTGTGAGCCAGCTCCACATTACAGAGATTCAACTCATCCATGCGCCCCTTGCTGAAAGACAAGGAACGCTGAAACTGCCTTCCTTGGACCCTTCTCCAGTGGTAGGTAAATATCAAATAGACTTTAATTATGACTTATTGTATCATGAAGTTCACTATTTAACTAGTCCAGTCCTGTGTGAATTTTAGTACACAATGTTTAAGTCAGCACACACAGCACTCAGTCACCATCAAAAAGAAAAGCAGCTAAAATCCACTAAAATTCAAGCCAAAGTACATTAATACATAGGTCAAGAAGAATATGAAAGCCTTTTTTTCATATCTGAAATGCGTATAACTTGCAAAGAGGTAGAAAAGTTATTACAGCTTGCCTATTCCATTACACATATATAAATATATATATTTTACAGTGATTGCTTTCATTAATGATAAATGTCATGAGTGTAAACATTAACTCACTAAGCAGCATGAGTAACTGGCAAAGCAGACAGAAATAACTAAAGTAGTTTTGTTAAGTAAAACAACATTTTTATACAGCTAGGAAAAGTTTCACACACTGCAGGAATAATTAAATGTCTAAGTTACAGTTTTGTTTTATTTTGGGTACTCGCCATTGTAACCATTTCTTACTAATCAGTTTAAGAATTTTCTGTGTAAATGGCTGATCCTCATAAATATGTCCTCCTCCTTCGAAGATCTGGAGAGGAAGACAAGACTGCACTGTTCTCCAGAAAGCATCTATGAAAAGCCATAATACAATGAATACTTCTTATCTATTACTGTTTAAATCTGTTTCTTCAAACAATTTCTAAAACTATTATATCACCTGTTCTATAAGGATAAAAAGCAAAATTGATATTATTTTGCCATACTTCCTTTATTTGCCTCCTTAGATAAATGAAATGATAACATTTTAAGCCCCTCACTTATTGCCCACATGCCTATTATTGACGTTGAGGTGTCTCATGTGGAGAACAAAGTCCAGAAACCGCCAGAAAAAGCCCTATAGATCACTTGAATTTAAACAGAAAATGTTATATAAAATGCCTTTTCCAAACATAAAGGATGGTATACAAGGAAATAAAATTTTACAAGAAGAAAATATAAATATAGTCATTCATTTATTTTGTATGATTTTTTTCATTCTTCATGGATGTCTTTGAAGAAAGCAGCTCATTTTTGAATGATTGTTCTGAAACAGAAAACAAAATGTCTTTCTTTGCTCATATTTTTGATCAATAGGAAGTATTTGTCACTACAGTGCTTCCTATTTGCTCACAAAGCACAAAAGAGCTTTTATTCTCATTTCTCCTTGAAGTTAAGAGGAGAGATGTCTACATGTCTTGAAGTCAAAATGAGAAAAAAACCAAGAAGCTGAAAACAAGCCAGAATATTTTGGAGATTTGTGTGCATATAAAGCTTTCAAAAAAAAAAAAAAAAAACCACCTAGAAATTAAACTTCTTGGTTTCCATGACTGTCACAAACTCTTGAATTATGGCTATGAGGCATGAGAAGAAAATGAAAGCATTGCTCAGGCTTCCAGTTAAACTTTGGCAATAATTAGGCAGAATTAGCTCAATCATATGCCAGATTCTCTAATGTCATCCTTATTCTGCAACTGTCTAGCTCAGAAACCTACACTTCTAAGCCACACAGTCAAGCCTTGAGAAACATTGTCTCATTGTTCAAGCACTTCCCTCCCTAAGCAATGTTTGCATTTCCCATACTTCACACAAGACTAAAACCAGGATGTTTGGATGTATGGTTTGTGTGTCTCTTGTGCAGAGAAGTCTTTACATATCTGTGCAGAATGTACATTTCTGGGGACATTAGAGGATCAAATACTTGACTGTAAATTCATCTAGATAGACAACTAAAAGAAAATAAAACACCAGTGTGTTCTGGCACGCACTTAGAGGTCAGTGAATCAGTGAACCTCAAATCAATTAAAATTTGGTGAGCCGTAATGTTGAAACCATCAGCACTTAAACATTCAGGAAAGCGTCTGCATTACAGGAAAGTTATTATTCAACCACCACTTGTCAAGTCTGATAAATGGCCATCCCTTTTGGCTTACTAAAATGCATTACTGGACTGAAACTGGTAAAGACTATGCCCTACATAGGAGAGAAAAGGTAACGTGCGTTTCTTTGTATAAAGTGACAAAGTGAGAAGTAGTAATCATTCACATACTTTATACATTACATATGGAGACAAATATACCAATATTTCTTAACTATATGAATAACTACCAGTAAGTAAATGAATAATGGTTTTAGAACTCTATGTGTTATACACTGTTACAACACTTCATTATGACTTCACTGTCTCACATATTTAGTTTTATGAGATGTGAAAAATGATGTAGCATCTTATTAAATTAAATTAGACACCACATGCAGTTTAAGCAATTGCTGTAATTACTCTGTAATTTCTAAAATATGTATAATAGGAATACACAAATGATATAAAGCCCATTTTTATGTAAACAGAGTAATTAATACAGAAATCTCAAACTCTCCCGACTGTCAAGACCAATATGCTTGCAAACTTTAGGAAGGGCTGGCACAGTGCCTTCAAAGACTTTAGAAGAAATTGGGTAATCAGCTTTCAGCAAAATAAACATATGCATACAGCATACAAATGAAATTCAATATGTATTATATAACAAACACTCTAGGACATGAAGCTATGATTTGTTTTTTCTCTGGATAAAAAAGACTAATTGTGACTGTGCTCATTTGAATGGGAAAAAAGCCATAAATCTCACTGTTAGAATGCAAAATGTTGGAGGTGGCTCCTACCACATCAATCTGTTCTATGTTGGAGGTGGCTCCTACCACATCTATCTGTTTTATTTTGAGTGTCAAATTCACTATGCACAGTTCAAGCTGGACTTGAAAACTTCAAAGAAAAAAGGTAAGACTAGGAGTATGACTTACTACCGAGTTCTTCCATTTCCTCAGAGGCAATGCCACCATTACTTTCACCAGTGTTACAGCAACTTAAAACTGTGCAAGTGCAATAGGAAGTCAAAGCCTTTGTGTGTACTAGAAGGTAAATGACAACCATTTAAAAGGGAATTTGTGTACTAAGGCCAAAGAAACTATGAAGGTGATGGATACTAAAGGAACAATACACGAACCTCCTCTGCCTTTTGTATTATGGGCTGCACATCACATATAGTACAGGTTCATTTGAATAAACACGGTGTTAGATACTGCAAGTGAAAACCCTTTCTCATTACTTAGTCAACCACATTACAGAGTGTTAATGTGGAAACATGGAG
This sequence comes from Entomyzon cyanotis, assembly GCA_024500445.1. Taxonomy (NCBI): domain Eukaryota; kingdom Metazoa; phylum Chordata; class Aves; order Passeriformes; family Meliphagidae; genus Entomyzon; species Entomyzon cyanotis. Next base: position 61,590,129 of record JAKEPQ010001005.1, read on the forward strand.
ATTGTCCTGCATCTGTATTTTTTTCTTTATTGTTAGCTTTCAGTATGTCTTTCCCAGGAAACCAGACTATTAGAGTTCTGGATTTTTCTAGCCACTGGAGTATTTTGAGGGAAATGACAGTAGTTTAGGCTAATTTTGTAACTACTTTCTTCATCCTGGCCTAGAAAATATTCATAGTGCTCATTTATGCCGATCTTCTAGGACTACATTAGGACCAGCAGTCCTAAAACTGCAGGTTTTTAACTCCTTTAGTAGAGCTTAAGGGACCTTCACAACAGGAAAATTTTTGTGTTTGTTCTAGAAACTATTCTTGGTTTTCTATGTAAATCTTTCAAGAGTTCATGGTTATAGAGAAATTTTCTGTGAGCAATATGCAGAGAAACCTAGAACCATTTACAGAATAACCTGATTGATATTCCACATTTCTACATCTCAGTTAGTGACAGATAGGCTACATAGAGGAAATACAATATGTGAAACTTTCCTCAAAAACCTTTCTAAGAAGGAAAAGCTTTATGAAATCTGAAAAAAAATTCTGTGGTTTATTTATGGTATGAATGCTCTTTTCAGGGAGAAATACTTTATAATCACTCCTGCCTTATGATCTGGTAGAAAGCAGGTTCCTGGAATCTCATGATTATATTTACTTGGACTATTTCCATTCAGAAGAGTGTCCTTCACAAGCACATCTCTTATTTACAAGCACTGTGTGTTGCATTACAAGGGTTGTACACCAAGTAGAAAAATAATCATCTTTGTCATGGTTTTATAGACGTAAACCATGTAACACGTGCAAAGTATAACCAAACAACTTGTCAAAACTGACACAAAACCTGTGTAGCAGAGCCAAACCCAAGCCAATCAAGTTACAAATCAGTGCCTTAAACAGAATATGAAAGAGATATTTCAAAAGTCTCATTGTTAGAGATCCAGCTGTAATGTGCAGGATCTCTGTTGATGTTGATCCTAGTTGCCTGCTTACTTGATTTACCAATTCAACTGGTCTTCCAAGAGAAAAGAAAGACGGAAAAATCAAACCAATCATCTACTTAAAACTATCATCTACTTATATCTGCAATCATATATACTGGCTGTATTAAGATTCTAGGTTAAATTCTGTGACAGTTTCCAAAAAAATACCCATACTTTGTAGTAAGTTACATACAATATAAAACTATTTTAAAGGCGGTTTAAGGATCAAATCTAAAAATAAAACTAAACAGCTACATAACACTTTCTCTTTACCAATCTCTAAAAAGGAAGTTAGGTGCAGTTATGTCTGTAATTCATGATAATAAGGAAGTGACTTACCCAAAACAGACAAAAAAGTCAATGGAACAGTATCCCACTCCAGTGCCCTACTCAAGAAACAAAAATAGTGCAAGTTTTGTTCTGATGGACAAGTGATAATTATCTGAATGGGAACAATCTACTTTTACCTGAAATCTCCTATGTCTTTGTTCTTTATTGATATGCCATCAGACTTACTGTCAACTGGAATAGCTTCTGATTAGCTTCTGGCAGAGGACAAAAGTGCAGCAAGTCATCAGAGGAAAACCAAAATAAAAAAGGAAGCTAATACATGAAAGCATCAACATTGAAAAGACTTTTCTTTCTGGATGGTCCTTGCTAATTCAGTACTACATGACTACTAAACAGTGGTTTAATCCTAAGGAAGAAGCTTGTCAACATTTGCAGGCTAATTGAGGGTTATACTAGAGTACTTATCTGAGCACTCCAGACAAATCCCTCAGTCTGCTTTCTAAGTATTTTTTTTTCTTTTTTCCAAAAGAGACAGTGGTAGACTCCTTGGGACTCCTTATGTTCTGCAGTAAAACAAAACATTTAAACCATCTTAATTCAGTCTTATTCTGGAAAGGTTTTGCATGGTTATTTATTAATCTTACTCTAAAAAGGCCACACTAGTAACTGTTTGATAAATATTGGTCAATATTGAGCAATGTAGAAGCATGGTTGACTTGCTACGAAAATCTATATGAAGCAGTGTGCTTAAATTCACCTTGCATACCATAACAAGACAGAGTATGTACACAGAACACAGTGCCACAGCTGGATTTTAAACAAATGGCAATCCATTAGAGTGCTTCTCCCTGCCCCCGCAAAACACTACAAAATTCTCTTCTCATAGATTTCAGACAGCCTGAGGGCAAGAAAGGTTGCTTGTCAATTTATAGCCGAATTTATATCTGTAAGGTCCCACAGGGCTCTAAGACTCAAATGAATGTCCATTTCCTTTATGCTGCACTTGGGCTTTTGAGACCCATGTCCTCCAGGTGCATTAATGTTGTCTGAGACTCATTAATATGGCAAGACAGGAATTGTAAGTGATGGGCTGTGAGATGTTGCCCCCATTTTAGGATTCTAACAGGTAGTTTCGCTAAAGGTCTCTGTACCATTAATTCTGCAGGACTCTTAATAGAAATATATAACAACAATATAGTACAGACAAATTAATGTTGAGCAGTAAAGGCAATTCCAAGCACAGTAGTAAAAAAGAAGAAGTATCCAACTAAGTCAAGAACAAGTTTAGTGTTAACACTTACAGGTAACTTTCAAGCAATTCACTTTAATCCAGTACTATTCTTCTTTCTTGCCTGTTCCTACCGATATATTTCAAATACTTCTTTATTTTCAAAACAAAATATGCTTCACATTTTTTCCTCCTCCAAACATTTGTCAATACATTTCTTATTCTGTTTCATTAGGCATCTCACTGGCATAAAATCATCTAGAGAGAACAGGATTTATTTGTGAAACAGAGTCATTAGTCAACTGAACAGTCACTACTACAAGAAACTGAATGCCTTCTGCAGGATTCCAGGTTTTATTTTCCTTTCTAACCAGCTGAGGAGAGCAGAAGCAGCAGGAACCATAACACTCAATAAAGAATTCACAAAAAGGTAGACAAGGTACCAAAATTTCAGCAAAATATTTACTAACTTCAGAGTCCAAATTAGCTGAATGACCTACCAACTTCAATGGATTTCAAACGTTGCCCCTAAATACGCCCTTTATACAAAATCAGGAATCTTATCAAGACACATATTTACTCGACTCATGTCTTCAGAAGCCTTGTAGATTTAGGTTTTGGAAGAGAATATTCACTTGAGGATTCTAAGAGCTAAATATCTTTCTACCCATTAGGGAATTTACAGTAGGAAGTTTATTAATGCTACTGAAGGACAGAACATTTGTCTTGAAAGACAAAGGCAGATGTAGCAAAAGAAACTTCTTGCTTCCATAAATACATAAATATGATCTCCATACGTATCAAGCCTTTTCCATATAAAAATATAGTTTAGGCTAAGAAACATCTGTCCAAACTCTTGCTAAAGTACAACTAATTTCAAAGAAAAATAAAGTTGTTCAGGCTCTTGTATGTTCTACCAATATTCTTGATAAATAGCCTTGTAGTACAACATGCATCATAGTATCTCCTTTTCCTCTCAGACAAAGTTCTTTAATAATGCAGTACATGGTCTTGATACTTTCCTTGTGTGAACTACCAAAACCTTTTTTTGTGATAGCAAATCTGAAGACCACAGCAACAATGCAGTTAATGATGATGTAGGTGAGTGAGAATCACAAGTGATAGCGAAAGATGTTTTAACTATGAAAATTTTAAAGGGAGAAAACAAGTGAAAAACAAACAAACAAAAAAAAACCAAAACCAAACCAATCAACCAAAAACCCTTAAAAACCCCAGAAAACAACAAAAAAAAAAAAAAAGAAAAAAAAAGGAAAAAAAATTAAAAAAACAAAGGAAGAACTCACAAAAAAACCCTGAACAGCTGCTTTTGACTGTTTTGGCTTTCCATTCATTTTGCTCCCCTTCTTCTTCCCTGCCTAATGACTTTTTTGCAATAATTAAATAAAAAACTAAATACAGATAGTTCTGTAATGCTTTTGATCTTACAAACAGAACACCTTCCACTGTCTAAGAAAAACCAGAACGCAAATTATATTAATTGCATGTTGAGTTTAATTCCTTGTTTTGTCTTCTCACAATCACTTTTTCCTAAGATGGTACAGGCAGTATGTAAGGTATGGACACAGTGAGTCATTATCTACTCAGAATTTTCCTCTTGGCAACAGCTCAGCTACTGAGATTGGGACCAATGCCTCTGTATCATGCAGAAGATTCAGAAGGGGTGCCATGCATCAGAAAGCTCTTCCACACAAATAATTTTCAAAACTGTCCTTGAAGCAGGATGTGTTTATTTACATAGTAAGAGAGGTTAAAATTTGTCAGTTTCAAATTCGGCAGTAGAGTTTACAGGCCAAAGACTCAGCGTTGCAAGGTGTTTTTTCTCCATCCTTTGTCTGGGAAGTGCACTTCCATCAGCCCAGAGCTCTGTCCATGCACAAGGCATGTGCAAGATGCTATTCATTGTCTGCTGAGAAGGTGTTCTTATAACATAGAATCATAGAACATTTTGGGTTGGAAGAGACCTTTAAAGGTCATCTAATCAAACTGCCCCTGCAATGTGCAGGGACATCTTCAACTGGATCACATTGCTTAGAGCTGCATCCAACCGGGTCTTGAACCCTTCCAGAAGTGGGACATCCACAATTTCTCTGGGCAGCTTGTCCCAGTGTTTCACCACCTTCATTGTAAAAGAAAATCTTCCTTACATCTAGTCTCGCCCTCTTTCAGATCAAACCATTACCCCTTGTCCTGTCATAACAGCCCCTGCTAAAAAATTTGTTCCCATCTTTTTTATAAGCCCCGTTTAGGTACTGGAAGGCTGCTATACGCCCTCAATGGAGCTTTCTCTTCTACAGGCTGAACAGTTCCAACTCATTCAGCCATTCCTCACAGGAGAGGTTTTCCATGCCTCTGATCATTTTCATGGCCCTCCTCTGGACCTGCTCCAACAGGTCCATGTCTTTCCTGTGCTTAGTGTGCCTTAACAGATACTTCTACCTTTGCTGAGGAAAACCACATTTCTGCTCAACTGACTAATGCACCACATGTTTAATGAGACTGCTCAAGAACACAGACAAATGGCCACGGGATAACACTTCTGTATTAAAAAAAAATTAACTTTTTATGTTCTTGTTTAAAATCTGCTCATGATTCAAGCCACTATAGCAACCAGACCACTCAGAACCAGCAAAATGAATCTCATGTATCAAGGTAATGACCAAACCTTTAGGTTGATATATAATACCCTACAGTGTCTTGAGAAATGAGTAGCACATCATTGTGCAAAATGTATACATGTAGCTGGCAGAAGCTTGCATGCATAAAATACAAGAAACTTAGTTTTAAAGCTGTGTAAAAGGGAAATTTTGTCCAGAGAAGAAAATGCAAATGTAGGTCAACACACTGACAAATGTATGTTAAGACTAGTTATTGCTTCCTTTAAAATTTAAGAAAAAATATCAAACAATGGATTTTTGTCCTATTTATTCTATGAATCAATAATCTAATTTGCTGAGATTTGCTAAGGAAGCATTCCTATAACAAAGTCATCATATTGGTAAAGAAATTAAAAATTTCTCTAAATTAAGATGTAATGCTCGTATTTTCTATATGAGAATGCTCTTTGTCCGGAGTTTCTAGGTATCATCATAAACACTCTCTCTTCAGTTTCTGCTGCTCTCTGTTCTTGTATACATTCAGCTGCAGAACCAATCAGCCATTTGCTAGGATAATTGTTTTCCCCATTTTGAGTGAGCTCACACAAAACCAGGACAGACAGCATGATATAATTGCCCTGAATATGAGGAAAAACAAGGGATAACTGGCAGTGATGAAAAGAGAAAGGAAATGTGTGAAAATATAGGCCATGTGGGAAAGCAGGAAGCCCCTGAAGCCAGTCACTAGAGGTATCAAGGAGAATGGAGTGGACAAGTTCAGGGCTTCAGGGTTAGTGTCCATATTTTCAAATGTAATTTTCTTTCTGGTTTTTTTTCCTTCAGAAACTTTACTCTTGCTACATTATAGAGGCATGTAAATAAAAAAGAAGCATAATATAAACGTATAACTTAACATCTATCTGGGAAAATACACTCAGATATCATACATGTTCCTTGGAGTCTTTCCTGGTCTTAAAATGCTGCTCCCTCATGAAGAGCATTGAAAAACCTTCTTTACAGGAGATCTGAAAGCAAGGGAATCTCTGAGGCTGTTTGTATTAATTGATATCTGACACCACAGATTTGACCAATCTGGTACAGAAAAGGAGAGATGATGGTGAATGCAGACACTTTCAGGGAAAAATGTCGCTATTTTGTCCATTGGAAAGCCTTTATAATTGCTCACTAAGCAATCAGGGAGAAACTTTATTGTGCCTGGAGAAACTTCATTGTGCCTGAATCAATAGACATTAATGCAGCACATTTCTGTCTCCTCTACAATCATCTTGGTTGGAGTAACTTCCATTCAGGACTCCTTTGTCCTTTTCCTTTCATTTTTGGCTCAGACTAATTTCTTCTCTCTTTTCTCATTTGAATGTTTACATTCAATTAAGGATTTCTGCTTTATTTATCAGCAGTGTTTGATCTAAATATCAAGAAAAACCAACATATAGTCCCCGGTCATTCAGAAAGTCTCATCAGCTTGTTAATTATTTGAGAGAAGGTTTCATTACCATGTAAATAGAAATAGGTCCTTTACTCAGACTGACTAGTGTTTAGTGTTCTATGAGTTATGTCATGCAACAATTAAACTCATCAAAAGATACACAGCATATGACATTCATATTATACAGACTATTTATTATTGCCACAAAGGATAAGAGGCCAAAAAATGTTTGTTGCAATTTTTAACCTGTCACTGACTTTAGATTAAAACAGCTTAAAAGCTCAAATTCAGACCACACAACAAAAAGACGGCACCAAAATACTCATTTAGAATGACTTCTTTGCATGGATTTCTTTATATGTTAACAGTAACACACAAGGCATTCACTACTGATGTTTCTAGAAGATTGCACCATAATTCATTTTGGCCCTTGAAGAATAAAGGTCAGGCCTAAGCTAGAAAAACAGAGAAATGAATCGTCAATCCACTGAGAATGTACCAGGGCAGAGGAAATATCAGCTGACAAGTTGACACTGTCAAGTCCTAGACTGGTATGATATTTATACAACCTACTTTTATGCAGACTTTAATTGGGCTTTTCATTTATGTGCTCTGAAATGCCGTGTTAACTCCTGTGTAATCCTTGAGCATTTAGGGACTAAGCCATTTAATTTACGTGCTTAGATTTTAGCTCTTCATCATCCCTTTCAATTTTGAAAGAACAGAAAACTCTGACTGACTAGTAAGACAGAAGAGAAATAAAAGGGAAACCTTTCCCACTGTGCCGGAGCAGTGTAAGTTCTTCCCCAGCTTCACCCCCAGCTTCATTTCAGCAACTCAGTCATTTTCCTGGGCTGCAGCTATCTGTGCACCGTCTGTGTTCCTAAGAAAATTTCTTGATTTTGTCACTCTGGGAACTTAGCTCTATTTCCACTGCCTGTTTTTAGCAGCTTTCCTGTCCCTCCTGTGCTGTGTCCTCACTGCTTGGCTTGGCTCTTACCCCAAGGCTCTGCATAGCTGCTGCCAGCAGCCCAAGATCCCTTGAACCTTTCTATCTTTGAGCATGCTCCCTAGGCTACCTCCATCTCTCCATCCCTCAGGAGCATTTATACAGCCTCATAATTCTCTTTAGTATGAATACCATACAGAAATGTACAGTACCACATAACAGAATATAAATTATTCTGCTCACGGGGGGAAAAAATAAAAGGTGAAACCTTTTTTAGAATAAGCAATAGATGTTCCCAGCTTGAACGTAAACAAGTTTAAAAAAGTACCAATTTTTTTTCTGGTAAGTATAAGTGAATGTATAACTATTTCCAGTTGACATAAAGCAGTAGATTTTTAGGCACTGGATTACTTTAAACAATCAATGCTGATATCCCATATTGAATAAGATGAACAGCTAGCCAAGCAGTTTAGTCAGTCATTCAGTTCTGCACTTATTTGATTAAAAGAAGGATGCAGAGTGATCTCCCAGACACACAACATTAACCTTCAATCAATAACCACTTTAATGGTAGATGGACTCCTTTCTTCAGGCCTCTTCCAGTTGCATTACTGTGGAATTGCTATTTGGATAATGATTAATATGCTCAATACATCAAAGATTAATTCCTGTTTACACTGGAAGATGCAGCATTACACATTTCCATCCCACAGTCTCTGTCCTCTAGTCATGGACCCTGACAATGACAGGGTTTTGATTGCTTTCAGAATAGTACCCATGATAAACAGGGATTTTACACTTGTGGTAATCAGTAAGGCAGAAAATGTTTATAATGCTGTAATTTGAAGGAACCTACTTATTTTCAGAGTACACAGAAACAACGTTAAGGGCTGAGCACATGGATAAAAGAAATGCAGATATTAAGCCTTTTCCCCCATATTTTTTCTTCTGTTTCTAATGCAACAAGATTAAGAAGGTAATTTTTTGAAAAGGTTATGGTTTGGATAGAAAATAACTTTGTTCTTTGCTCATCTCTGTTGAAATATAGTGGACACACATAGTCAGATAGTAAACAAATGTCTAATTCTTAGAAATACACCAGATTTAGAAAAAAGCCCCAAACAATCAAGATATGTGTACATTTCAATGACATTATAATATAAATAACGTATGATTAAGTAGTGAAATTTAAGATATCACAGCGACTAGTGGAACTCCTTCCCACTAAGACTTTGTAGGGTTATGATCTCCTTGCCATTCTCTGTAGAATCTCATTCACCCAAATCATTAGGGGAAAAAATCAAACAAAGCCATACCAGTGTTAGAAACAGTTTTTATGTTTAACTAAAATGTTGCTAGGATAGTTAGAAGACCATAACATTTTTTCATTGATGTATCAACACTGGAAAAACTCTTTTGATAGATCTGTAAAAAAAATGTGAAAAAGCTTTTGAACTCATTTGAAAATCACTTGGTTTTTTTAAGAAAATCCTTGCTAAAACATGTCTAAAATATTGGGTTTTAGGCTCATGTACTAATAATCTGTCTGCCTAAGGCATCAATGGTTGTATTTTTAATTGCCAAATTAAAATTTGCCATTGGGATGCTGAATCCTTGCGTGAGTGCCCTTACTCCTTCCAGCTCAGCCTTGTTCTCACAGATGAAAAGAGATGGTTTGGTTTTGAAAAGCAACAGACTGACATCACTTTGAGCTGAAATAAAGAAGTTAAAAAAGAAAAAAAGTTCCACAGGTAGGAACCACCCCTTTCAAAGAGTCCTGCTCATGTGAGACCCTCTTGATCCAGGTGCTCCATGCATCGAGACAAACAATGGAGAGGCCAGCTGCAGGTGGGGAATGTGGGAATGTGCCTACACTGAGTGTATGCAGAGCATGCAAGGCCATACTTGCAGGCCATATATAGATGATTTCTATTCAGTGCTTGAGCTCACCCAGACAGGCTGTCTTTAAGATTTTGTGAGATGAGGTCATGGCCATTTCAGGGACAGGACTATCCGATACAAGCAGCCATAACCTCTTTTTCTAATGAGAGAGGATGAACACAACTATTGCACAAATAATTAAAACTCTTTAATGTCCATTCTGACAGATTTGCCCTAAGAGTTTAGCTAGAAACCAGGTTAGATGCTGACACAGCGTGTTTATGTCAGTGTTTTTCTGAGCCATTAGGAGTTTTTCTCATGGTACAGAGTACCAGAGTACCATGTTCAGGAGATGGACAATGTTTCCAGCAGTATCACCTCCCAAAGCTCAGGATCCATGTATTCAGCTCCTGCAAAGTTATATATAGCATGTCATAAATATCACTGTTTATTATAGTTTAAAAGCTGTTCATCCTTGCAGAAGTTAGGAGTAATTGGTTCTTGACATCATTGGTGCCAAGATTTATTCCTGAATAATTTACATGTGACACAGCCTTATGAAGTCCACTGTAAAATAAGTTGTTTCTGTCTTCTAGTCTGAAATAGAAATACAAACTAAAATTAAAACTAACTTTTCTTTTCCACTAGCAGGACATCAAATACATACAACCAAATTAGGAGCTTGGATGAATTTTCTTATCGTGAACATTTTCATATGGCCTTTGTATTTAAAAAAAAAATTACAAGGGAAACATGGAGGTGCTAAAAATAAAGAATTATCTCTTCTTTCTATTTTCAAGCACTGTTGTACAACAGGAAACCATGGTCATCATTGTTTTGTAAGGAAATTCAAGAAATAGGCTGACATGGGCAGAAAACTGCTGATAATGACAAGATAACTCTTAAAAAGTCAAGGAATAAGGGTGCTACTCTTCTTGTGGCTTATTTAGGATAAGAACACAGCATTTATGCTGGGCTTCTAAAAAGAGCTTATTTTGACTAAGAAAATGGGCTTTATTCTAGATCTGATTTTTAAAGGGATGTCACACAAAGAAAGCAGATCAAATGTTGTTATTCTCGCATGAGAGAAGATACGAACATTACTGAATAATAACTATATAATCTGGCTCAAATTTAATGACAAAATATTATGCTTTCACACCCAAAGTATTCCCCACCAAACCTTCCTATTTCTTCCCCTTTTTTGACCCAGATATGATAATATCTTCACATGTCATTGTTACTGTGCTTATTGTAACAGTTGTTAAGTATCTCTCAATGTTTCAGTGGTGGAGGTAATATTCACTTCTGACTTTGAAACAATTGAGTGGTTACAGCAAAAAACAGGATATTTATTAAGAATATTATTTATATTCATGCTAATTATTAACTCCAAACTTGATTTAAATTTGCACTCTTTCATGTTAGTTGACTCAGAAAGAGCTTCGCTTGATTAAACCTCAACTCTAATTTTATAGAAAGGTAATAAAGAGATTACTTTTTGTTAATATTTGTCAGATAATAAATAACCAGGCTCAGTTTTTTCATTTTTCTATATCACAGACAGAACTCCAGTACATCAAATCCAGCTTCAACAAGCACTATATAAGACCATTTTTATGGTTTAATTCCTGATTACTTTTGTCATGTATTATGTTAAGTGAAAGAGAGTCAAGGAAAACTAGAAGTGAGATAAAGCAGAATCAAAGGTGATCAAAAATTCAGATAAGGGATACAACAAAGGTGGTAACAGGAGAGGGGGAAAATTGGCACATTGGCAGCAAATCAGTTGTGCATTTTGCCACAATGAATAAGGAAATATGAAGATTGGACTTTACAGCATTATTTAATTCAGGAATAAAAAAAGATTATGTATATTTCTACCTCTTTACATTTATATTGACAATCCTTCCGGTCTTTGTAGACGTAGTGTTTCAACATATTTATTGACATGCAACATATTTATCAGAAGTTCTTTATATATAACTAACCTCTAATGAAATTGAAGTCCTATTTGCATAATTATAGTATGAGTGAATCCTTTATGCAAAAAAGCAGAGCAAAATGGTTAGTCTGGTCTGAATAACAAACATGCAGTCTGAAAGTATTTGATGAAGAGTAATATGTAAGTATCTTCTGTCTTTAATTTGCTAAACTATACATTGAAGATACTTAGGTAGAAACTGCTATATATTCTATTCAGCCTTTTGCTTTAATTGCACAATTATGTGTCTCACAAGGCTTATAAATGAATGAAAAGCTACATTTATTAATAGATATGTGGCAAAAGGCCAAAATTTGTCAAACTATGTCTGACAATTGAACATTAATTGAAAATTTCCCAGTCATTGTTACTTGAGAGAAACACCTGACTTACTGGCAACCATCTATTTCTAAATATCTGTGTATTCCAAGTACATAAGACCCCTAAGTTCATGCATATTTTCAAGCAATAGGTGTTGCAAATAGAAGACAGCAAATTGTAATTTGTTTTTTCACTTGCGTTCATCACTGCAACTTATAATACTCACAGTCCATTTAGATCCTTTCTATGATCTATACCTCCAAGATGGAAGATTCCCTGCTAATGTCAGGGCATGACAGTCCAGTAAGAGCCCACTATCAAAGAGCTAGTGATGCTGGCTGTAAAGGAATTAAGGAACCAAACTGCAGTGCAGTATTCTTACCCTGTCCTTAGCTTGCAGGCAGTGCCTTAATGAAATGAAGAAAAGTGACAGAGACAGATGAGAACTCAATGTGACAACTGCTTTTAGAGGCAGGCTGAGCCAAAACAATTTGATGCAAGCAATATTATGATCAATAACACCTCCTAGGCTTGCTCATTCCATTATGTACAAGTCTGTGTGGCTCTATTACTTTTTTAACTTCCTTCTTACTTCTTTTCAATTAAAAATGTTTCAGACTACTGATAGTGAGCAATTTCTACGGCACTCATTTTTGGAACAAACTGTCACTGCCACCCTAGTGCAGCTTTTGTTCACGCTCTGTAAAGTTTAATGGTAAAGCAAGACATTTAAGGTGTTCTCATTTGCAACTAACATTGGCTAGTCCAGTTCACTAAAGTACAGGCTATTAGTACAGTGGAAAAGGTAATGGATTTTCCTGGATGCTTCAGGGAAAGAGCAGGTACAGTAAAAGTATGTATTAAAATAGAAGTTCTGTGTAGTACTCTCTAACTAAGCAAAGTCACTGGATCAAACTGCTGCTTTGAAAACTGAACAAATTATATCAGCATCTAACAAAGTAACAGAAACTGTCATGCAATGTCACATTGCAAAATGCAAAATGTAACCTATTTGGCTACCATCCCTACAGACTTCATCTTTCCAACGTCACTGTTTTACCACAGCACCTTTTTTATCAAATGTCAGCTTAAAGATAGTGCTGCTTATTATAGTTTGGGTTCATCAGCACTTTTAGTAAAGTCAAAACAATTCAGGAAAACAATATAATTCTGGCAAATCTAGGGGGACACATCCTATTTTTTGATGGAGGCAACTGTTTACCATAATGTAGAATGCAATTATAAATGTTATATTCACTGAAATATATAAAAAAGTACATTGTGAATGAAAAATTTCTTAATTAAGGGAATAGTCAAATCTTAACACTTTCTTAAAATTTTCCTTTATGTCCATTGAAGGAGCATCTTGTTGAGAGTGAGATGCACACAATAATTTCAATTGTTGTACCATCTACCCAGTTGACCAAAACCAGCTCATATTATAGAAGGAGATCAACATAAAGACTTTGTACTTAAATCCTCCTTTATCTTTCTTTAAATGATTTGGCAATTCTTGCTTTATGTGATCAACCATGATTGATTAGACACCCTGGTAAATAATACAGTTTTTTGATCTGCTGTAAATGCATTCAGTTTCACACTTGTTTGCCTCTTCGTAAGTTAATAATAGAATTGCTATATTCTTTCTCACTATGTAGCCCAGTTATTGGATCATGTAGTCAAAAAACCCTACTGAGATTACTCAATTTGATAAACTATTTTAGGCTTAGAAAGGTAATGGAATGTTTTCATGGAGATCAATAATTAACATGTTTATGTGTGACCTGTGCATACCAATTGATAAAGGTACAACAAAGCAAAACAGTCTTACAGTTCTAGCTCTGGAGGAGAAGCATCAAAAATGCATACATCTAAAAATGGCGTAAACTGATTAGAGATTTGGTTTTTTTCTGGCTTTATGAGTCTTTGTAAGGACAAAAGAAATCATTACTTTTTTATCTTAGAACTGCATTTTAAATGACAATGAGCAATCAATGAAATTGCTGAGGCTGAGTCCATGCCAGCCTAGAAGCTTGCATTCTAATGCAGTCTGTAAGATCTTTAAACCAGAGACATTGTCATAGCTCTAGTCTGAAAATAACATCCACATCAGCTGACCTATAAATCTGGATCAATAATAATCTATCCAAGTTTCTGTGCTGATCTTCATCAACTATTATTTTATCTTTAAAATAAAGAAAGCTGATGGCTCTTCTCAATTCCCTATAGAAAGAGGCAGGAGCATTTGATTTATTTTCATTATTAAGGAATAATTCTTATGAAGAATAATGCAATTCTGGTAAAAGTAACAGCACCCTGTATATGGCATCTTTGTCTCTTAGATTTCCTGCTTACGAGGATATGTAGATTGCTGATGTCTTCCGTCTCTAATGGACAGGGAAATGTAAACCGATTTTTCCTCTTTTCAGCTTTCCTGAAGTATCTAGAGCCATTTGGGTTAAACACCAAATTAAAAATAATATCATTGGCAGAGCTTACTGTTTCTGTTTCAGCCTATGACAAGACTGATGTGTTCCCATTGATAGACCTCAAAATGTATTTGCAAAGGAAGAATAATTCACTTGAAATATTTTCATATGGTCCTGCAGGGGAAATGAAAATCTATATTCTACATGTATTTATGCATATTTAAATGAGCTATCTGGAAAAAAAAAGATTTTTTTTTATAATTTCAGATGACACAAAGTCACTGACATATTAATTCTAAAGGGAGGCCATTTTACAAAGAAATAAAGGCTCTTAGGTAAACTAAGTACACTTGAGACACATACATGCTTATACCATTTGCTATATCCCATATGTATAAATCAAGAATACATGTCAAACTAGTGGAGAAAAAGACTGAGTGCTCTAAACTCTCTGGGAAGTATTTAAGAGAGGATAACCAGATGATTCTTGCATATGGTCTAATGAACTAATTCAAAAACCAACTTGTCTCAGGTGTACCTGAGTAAAGTTAAGATCTGCTAAAATTCCACAGGAAATATGACCTGTATAAAGCTATTTGCAAGGTCATTTATACAACAATATGGTGAATTCTGCAACTGCACCTGCCCATGAGGATGATCCAAGGTACTGGAAATTTGTTCCATAGTGAAATACTAAGAAAACTCATCCTAATTCCTCTAATGAGAAAATCAGAGAGATTTTCATGTACAGGTACATGGTTTGGCACAAACAGAACTAAAACAAAAAGCTCCTTTAAACAATGTGATAAATTAATAAAGACAAATAAGTACAAGCTGAAAATGGCAAAACAAGCTAAAAATTATGTCATCCTTATTTTGACATGGATAATTTCGTCTCCTTTTGACATCAACATCAGTGGGCTTTGATCTCCATTTGATTGATTGTTTCCAAAACTTTTGTAAACTGTTAACAGGTTTATCCTTGTTTCTTTTCTGTTAAATATGTTACTTAGCTGAAAAAATTATGTTTATTTACACAGTTATACATCCAATACCGTACTAGATTATTTCTGTCATAGAATGTAATTTTGAATGTAATTTTAATAGTTAATATTTTTCTCATCTAGAATACTCTCGATTGCATGATTACATTGTTATTTCTGTGATTACACATCTCTCTTATTTTTTCTTTAATTGACTGATGTCACATTTATCAGCCAGGCTCTAAAGAGCAGCTTGTCCTACAGGAAATGCCAGGCCCTTCAAGAAATAGCCACAAATGTCACACTTCAAATTTGGCTCTCAGTATGAACTTTTCTGCAGCTCGAAATTGTTTGGAAGATGATGTGGTTTAATTCATCATTAGCAAAAATATCACCCTGAAGGTAACAAATTATCGGTAAAGATGACAGAAGATGGCTCTGGTATGGGACATAAGGTAGTCTGGAAGAGGCAAAATGCTATTTACATACAAAAATACAAATTTTAGAAAGGGTCTGATGCCAAAACGATGATAAACATGGTTTAGTACAGTTCCCCCTTTTCTTCCCAAAACAGTCATTCCACAATCAAAACTGAGGGAGTGGTGTCCTCCTGCAGTGGACAAGCTGGGAATTGCAGCAGCCAACATTGTATTGCAGTAATCTCAGGTTCTCATTGACTAAAAACAGCTATCTGGAGAATTTACAGCTCTTAATTCCCAAAAGGATAGAAAGCTGAATGAGTAAATGGCAAAGATATAAACACATACTTCTCCCAGGAGTCATCATCAAGTCTGACCCTAATGGATCATTTATTAATTGCTTGATATTAAATACTCTCCAGTGCTGTCTCTGAAACATGTAATATATGCCTAAACCAAATAGTGATTTCTAATCAGAAGAGTTTTAAATTTTAAATGTCTTATCATTTTGTGACACTCCACATATTGGCAACAACCACAGGCATACTGGTGTTCCCATTCAAACATGCAACTATAGAAAATACGATACAGTTTCTTTAAATGCAAAACTACAGTTTGTTCCAAAAAGTGATGGATATGTTTGACCTTCTTCTTTCATGATCAAGATTGGCTTCTGTTGCAGTCTTGAATGAGTTTCTGTCTAACCATACGGTAGAATGGGCTTTACCAATCTGTTCATAGTAAGAACAATGATAATATAAACACCAGTTTGCTGTTCAATGGTAAATTTTGAAAGATCACTCATTTTTCTAGAAAGATTTGTAAAGGCCTGGAATGACTCTTTGCCTGACCAATATAAACAATGAAGCAAATGTGTAATGTTTTAAGTTAACAATAAATACTCCATATTGATATGTCTTCCTAATTAATTTCCCTACAGATATTAAAAAAACCCACCTCATACAAACTATTAAAAAAACCCAAAAAACCAGCAACAAGCAACTAAAAAACCAATTAAAAAAAAACCTAAAAAAAACCTCCCAAGAACAAGAAACCCCACAGCTTGCTGGGGAAATGGAAAAAGTAAATGAGTCCTTTGTTTGAAAGGGAGGGCAGGTGAGTACAGAATGTTATAACATGCAGCACTGTGTTCTAGCTCAGTTGCATAAATAGTAATTGTCTTCCTATTAGCTTTGAATAAGATTATCTATCTACTTAATATAACTGTTTCAAAGCTTTGGATGTAAAAATAACGGAACAATGTTTGGGAAAAAAATTTTGACCTATCTCCATCTGTATCATTGTGATATTTACCTATGCTACTCCATCATTATCTGGCTTCAGAATTGACAGTAAATTACAGAAACAGGTATAATACTTGAAGGAAAATAAAAATGGGGGAAGAATTCTGGATTTGCTTATCTTAACACTCTTCTTGCTGTTGCCTCTAGGAAAAACAAAATAACCTCCTTTGGTTTTTATGGTGAAGCCTAGACCTAGGCCATTGCTGAAGTAAATACTGTCACCTGCACACTTCTAGAACTTAGTAATAAAAATTATGTGGATGATGAGCTGTGCCTTGAAATCATGATGGTAATATCCTTTTTTCTTTGTTCTTTTTCTTTCCCCTAAATATGATGTTAAAGAGCAGCAGGTGTGACAAAATTGTTGCTATTTCCTAATGTAGCTAATAAGAGATTATGAATTTGTGAGGGGTTTTTTAATATTGTTTTGTTCACATGTGGCAAAAAAACAACAAAAATTGTTCACCTAAGGTATTTTGCTATTGTTATTTTACTTATTATTTAAGCTTTACTTGAAATGTCCATCTTTTGCACTAGTGAGAAAAAAATGGGTCCTTTCTTAAAAGCTGACTCATGTTTCTTAATGTAGCACATTTTAAAGCTTGAAAATTGTGCAGAAGTGTACCCTAACTCGATATTTCACACTAATTGTCTCTTTTCACTAGTATTACTTTTTTTTGTCGTTGCTATAACTTCTTCCCATTTAAAATGCATGATGTCAGCTCACAACTGCTTTCCTGACCAAATTGAATTCTGGAAGTCATTTTTCTCATGGTGAACAGGCCTAATTTGCAAAATAATAGTACTTAGAAATCCTACCTATTCATTTCCTACTACAGTTTTTTTTTTTTTTTTTTGAGTTATTTAAAGGCTTGTTTGCATGTGCTAATCTACTGGCACTTTAGCTTTGTTGATTTTGGTTTTAATTTTAGTTAATAACTGGTAACATCTATGAAAAAAATTACTGAAAGAAATTTTTTTTAATGCTGAGTTTTTCTTTCATTGTATGTCAGAGAATTAAAGTGCTTATTGTGCAGATTTCGGGGAAAACATGAAGACAGGCAGAGATGTGTGCAGCAACCAGTACAACTGGAGATACAACTGGAAATGAGACAAGTTTACCTTTAAGTTGAAAACAAAATAGATATGGTACAAAAAGTTCAGAATGTGAACTCTGGCATTCTGATGAGGGTGAGTGCCTGTAAAAGGATGAATTAGACAGGTCTCAGACTGAGATTTGCTGTGGCACATGCAGCAGATGATTAAAGATTTCCTAATTTCAGCCATATCTCACCAAAAAAACCCAAAAGAACCAAACAATGCACAAACAAACAAAACAAAAACCCCAAAGGAACCTGCTACACCTGAGTAAGTGCACTTTCTTTTCCCATGATAGAGACTGTAGAAACTGCCACGGAACCACTATGGAACTACTAAGGGGAAAATAGGTTTGTCCTATGGAAAAAGCTCATACAGCATGCAGAATAGCTGAAAACCTGGTAGATGAGTTATACAGAATATGGTGCCTGAAGAATTTATCTCTAAAAAAAGACAGCCTGAACACATAAACCTGTGATTGAGTACCAAAATTTTCATTAGGCCTCAGTCTTCTCTGAATTTTAAACAGAAAATAAACCAACAACTCACTGAGAACACAGCTAGAAATGAATTATGGGGTGATATCACAGATCGTGAAAAATAACCACTTGCTATATTTTGTGAAAACAAAAAAACACTGACAGAAGGAATTAATAAAATAGATAAAGGAAACAGATGTGATACATTAGTGAGTAGAAGAGAAAGTTCAATCACATTTATTTTTTATAAAGAAACAAGCTTTAATTTCTTTTTCGCATTTAAATGGCCATAGCATGTCAGATTTTGCCACTCTTACAATAGCTAAGCAAGAATGTCAACCGCTCAAAGATGAATCATCTTTTTCTAGGAACAAAGTGATTGGGCTGTTTGAAACTTCTAATGACATATTTGTTACACACTGATTTGGCAGAGACTCTAGTTTATCAGTAATTGCATTTTGGAAGCACTAAATCTGAACAGTAGCTACTAAACAGCACTCCCAAATAATTCCCCAGTCAAAGGGTTTAATTTCTGTGCTACGGTACTCTTTTTGAGCTAAATCTCTTGATGTGAGATAAAGTGTTGCTTTGATGCCCAAGGTTGTCTTTTAATTAATTCGCTGTTGCCATCTTCACCTTCTCCCTGCACCCCTGCCAGGTTTGCTCCTGCATGGTGTCTCCCCTCTTGCCCCCTAGGTTTGAGGAATGAAACTGCCTTTTCCTGGTGGCTTGAGAATGGTGATTACTGTTTTACATGCAATATATCATTGGCATTGGTGTGTCTTGCTGGAAAGAATTACCTGACTGGACCCCAAGCCAGTGGTCTGTCTTAAATAACAGTCTCACTGTGAGCTACCTGTCCTGTCCATAAACAAACCAATCTACCCAGAAAGCATTGAATAGAATTTTAAATTAATTTCATTTTCATTTTTGTTCTTACATGTGTGCTGGACATACAATAGTTCTTTATAACTGAGTTGTCCAACTAAATACAGTATATATTCAGGCACTGTTTGTTGTGTTTTTTTCTTCAAAGACTTTGAATTTGCTGATTTGTTTACTCATCTTGGGCTACATAAGTAGGCAGATTATGCACACAGCATTATTTCTGACCCTTCATTTTCCTTTAATCCTAAAATCCAATTTGTCTTCTGAGTGTTCTGATAGATGATGGAGGAGAAAAGAAAACATTTTAAAAGGAAAAAGAGGTACCTGGACAATTTAAAAAGATTTTTTTTTTCTGTCCTCTTATGCGTGCAAAAAACCCTACAGCTTTAAAGATAATCTAGTATATAGGGACATAAAAGATGTTTCAGAAAAGAGAAATGACAAAGAGAGAGGCAATTAATCAGCTGTTTAACATATTTTGTATTGTTCTTTGTTTTATTCTTACATACAAAAGAATGTTTCAGACCAAAGTATGAGTGGTCAGCAATCTTTCTCTCTTTTCAGAAGCTGCAAAGTGCAAGACAACTTTTCTCTCTCATCTTTTCTTTATGTATAGAACCCCGGGCTAGATTTTTAGTTATATATAGATAGGCACAAATGCCCTGAATTTTGATGTTGAACACAGTATTGCTGAATCTGAACCAGTATTTTTTTGTGTTAGTCCTGACCATGAACTTTTCCTCAAAACTTAATTTTCCATAGGATTTTGGCAAGTCCAAAGCCCCATATTGGGTCATAATTATTTATTAAATTTCTTTCAAAAAAACTTATGCATATTTAAGAATTTTACTTGAGAAAATTGAAAGTAAAGATATCCTTTTTGTTTTTCTGTCACTGAACATAAACAAACAGAAAATTATAAACTATTTTGGTAGAAATATTCTCCTTTAATGCTAAAAAAATGGATTTGTGATAGAAGTAATTTTATTTTGTAAAATATTTCTAACAGATAGAACAAGTATATTTAAAGCTTAGTTAACAAACAACTTCATGCAAACAAGAAGCACATTCATACATTTCTCAGTTGATCAAGAAGGACATCTATGGCACTAACGCTATTTCCTAATAATGATATCCCAGTCAAATTTTATTTTGCTTGGCACTGTACAAATCTGGAAAAAGGACAATTCCCAACACAAAAGTTTCAAAGTTAAAAATTCAATATTATAAGTTAAGATTTGTAAGTTATTCAATATACTTCCTGGCTTTCAAAAGATGTTATCAAACTTCAGATTGCCATGGAAATTAATTTTTAACTTTACTTCTTTTCTTACTAGAAACTTTAGTTAATCTTGTAAGCAATCATATGTTCATGCAATAGAGGTTAGTAAACTCACTCTGCAGCATCTTTCTTTGAATATGAGACTCAACTGGTATAACTTCCAAAACATATATATGATTAATAAAGCATGAAAACAAGTACTGTCAAAATGTTTTTTTGCATCTTTCAACCTTACGCCTTAATTTTGGGATTACTGCATGTATTCAATTTAAAAAATGAAAAAATATAAAAATATGTGTGTGTATTATATATATATATATATATATATATACAGGGATACATATGCGTGTACATATATGTACAATGATTCACAGGTTAAAAGCCACCGTGTTTCCTGCTGAAAAAAGATTTGACATGAAAAAAAGAAAGTATTGCTTCAAGGGTTTTACAGCTCTAAGTTTTACTTTATATTAGTTACGCCCATTATGCTGTTTCTTTCAGAGCTGCTACCTGCAGCAGTTTTACATCAATTGTTATATAATTAATGTGTCAAACTTGGCCTTCAGGATTACTGAGAGATTTACCTATTCACTCTCTACTTGCTTTGGAAAATGGAGTGCTTTGAACATGAAATGAGCTACCAGATTTAAGCATTCTATGCTTAATGAGTGAAAAGCTACCTCTGAAGTGACTCCTAATAAACTGATTCCTAAAGTCATGGAATAAATTAAAAAACTAATTCAGAACAACTATATGTGATTATAAATCACCCAGTGCCCTACGAAATTTTGTTATTTCTAGATTGGGCATCTTCAGAAAAACAAGTGGTGAGAAAACTCATTTTGTAACACATTAGTGACACAAAGGAGGAAGTTTATTGTTGGCTAGTCACTGTTGTAAACTTTATTTTTCCTTCCTATCCCCAAAATTATGTCAATTAGGAAAACCAATACATTTTGTATTCTTGTATTTTGGAAATAAAGGTTTTAGTAAAATGTTGGATAAACTAGATTTTTTTTCTCTCTTTTTTTTTTTTTTTGTTATTTTGACTCAGAAATCAGTTGAAGCTTTTCATGCTTTTTTGCCAAAGTACAAATAAAATAGTGAATTCATCTTTATGAGATTGTGAAGACAATCCACTTGCAATAGATAGAGCAATTTCATTTCTCTTTTACATTTAAATGCAGAATGGATTGGATCCAATACTACCATTTCACTTAATTCTCTGCTTCTCATCTCTTTAACTACAAAAAAAATCTATATAGTGTGGGCGTGTGTATAAAGAAACATGTTCACTGCTTAAATTACACCTGAAGGCAGAAAATTACACCAGAATACAATAAATGATTCCATCAAAGAAAGGTACAGTGCATAGAAAACGAACTTATCCCCACACACCAGTATGAGCTCTTTCAGCTACAGCTAGACCCTCAAACTGGTTTTCTACTATGTCAACTCTTATGTAATTAAAAATAACTGACAGCATCTAGTACACAGATTAGAAGCTACAATAATAACATGAGTGAGCAGAGCATTGCATCTTTTCTTTCCCTCTCAATGCCTGGGTGTCTGTGTGTCTATAGGGAGAGGCTACTTCATCCTAACATCACTCCCCACTTCCCTCAAGGATATAACAGCCCTGAAATCCTTATAAGGCCATATAAGCTAAAAAGGATCTCTGTCCTTGACCTATGGGTAAATGGATGCAACATGTATACATTGGCCTTTTGAGGGAATGTAATACATTTAATATCATATATGAGTCATGCAACAACCATGACTGGGATCAGATAATATGTAGTTAAGAGTTTAAGAACTCAAGGAAAGAAAAATATGAATGCTAATGGTGATGTATAACCTCTCCATGAAAATTACTTGATACCTCAGGACTGAAGGGAGGAAAATGTGAATGTTACCTTTTACAAAAGGTTTCAAAAGGATTTAATGAACTTCAGGCTTGTTAATAGGTATTAAAAATACAAAGAAAAAAGAATAAGAATAAAAAAATTGTGTACATCTGGGTAAATAATGTACTTAGGGAGGGGCAACATTCCTTTCTTTTACAGAACCTGATGTTGCAAAACTTGTAGAGTCGCCTGAATTTTCAGCACATTTGGATAAGAGTGACCAAGTTCCTGTGTCTTCCTTACATTTCCAAAAGGCTTTTCATAAATTTCCCTGCCCTAGGCTTTTAAGAAGAATAAGCAGCCACTGCATTTAAAGATACGAATTCAGGCTGAAGGAATAAAGAGCTATTTCATGTAATGGAGGGGTGGTGGCAGGGGTTGTTATAAATGGAAACCCTCCAGAGCCTCTGCTAGAGCTAGTTCTGGCCCCTGTGTTTTCTGACATCCTCATCAATAACCTGGCCAATAGGCAAGCAGCAAGGTGAGCTGGTTTGCTGATGAAGTTGTTTAAGAGAACAAGGAAAACTGAAAAGAATTGTTGAAGGCTTTTAGGGGCCCAAACAATGGAATGACAAAATGAGACATGAAAAACATAGGTTAATAAAGGTGCACATGATGAAAAATAAATCTATTTCCACAAATAAAAAAATGAACTCTAGTTTAACATAAGGAGGATCAGTTTGGTGTTCGGAGAGTTTCATCAGAAGATGTACAAAAAAAATAAATCCCTGATAGGAATGGGGAGCAAAAGAGCAGAGGAAATATCTAAGATCATCCTGTCATGGTATAAATATATATTCTCCTACATCCTATGAAAAAAGGGAAAAAAAGACTATTGTTTACCTCCAATAAGGGTAGTGGCAGCCAGACTCAAAGTAAGTCGATCTTCAACAGGACTCCTTGCTAAAGACCACTGTGAATGGAAAATGGTATATTATGTATATTCAAAGGTTACTAGGCAGGCAAATCACTCAACATCTCCTGGTACCCAAAAAATTTAGGGAATGGAAAAGTACCCACTTTTCTTCTTCACCCTCATACCTTTTTATCTGAAAGCATTGTTAGAACCTTAACTGAGGCCCTGTGGCTCATGTAAATAGCATCATCGGAGCATTGCTTCTATATTTACCCTCTGCCTTTTTTCCCATGTGGTATCTTGTGGTATCTGGGACACCATACAGGAGAGTAAAAGTCACACTAACCTTGCAAATGTTCACAGGAAGTTGTTTGCCACTAGAATAGATTTGATTTGTCATCAAAAAAAACCAAAAACCAAACACAAAAAACTAAACCAACAAACAATCAAACAAAAGAACCCTGTAGCATAGAAGATTTGTTATATACCAGCCCACTGTTTGTTTATTTATTTATTTTACTAAAGTATGGAATACAAAAAACCAGCATGACACAAAATTTTTCATATATCTTCTTTCAATCTTGAAATAAATTGCAAGGATGTTATAAAACAATTTAATAGTCTTATTTTGAAATGGTTTGTGGCTCCAAAAAGAAACTGTTAGAATAATATATGGCCTTATGGTTTGGCTTAGAACAGTATCTTTCATACATTTCTGAGATTTTAACAGTCAGCAACCCTGCATGAAACATACAAAGGCAATAACTATGAATGCTTTGCAGTGAAACTAATTCTGAGTTCACTTTTTCAATTCCAGGAAAAAAAAGGCACCTAAAAGTCAAAGAAATACTGTTTTGTTTCTGAATGCAAAGCACAAGTAAGCTGAAATACAAGTCTCTGGGTGAACACTTAAAAAGCATTATTATCCAGAACAAGAGAATAAAAGAAATCAAGGCTTTGAAATTATTGAGTCATTGCTGATTGGGTTCTACACTTCTCTGAATTAATTTTCAATGGATTTCCCTGAAGAATATGTGCAGGTTAATTTGAGTTTGTTTCTTGCTTTAGCATCTGCCACATAGCTAGCCTATAAATATATTCTGGTAACTTCTGATTTATATACAGGTCTATGTCAAACACTTTCTATCTCTCTTTACCTTTGCCCTTCTAGTTCAGCATTTTTACGCAGCCTAAGCTGGAGAAATATTTTTGAAAATTTCATTCTACGGTTTTTCCAATTTTAATTTAGAATTTTTATGTGCTTAGGGAAGAATATTTTTTTTTCTTTTTTTTCTTTTTGGAATGATTTGTAAAAATGTTTTCCTTCAGTTCCAAAAACCAAACCAAACCAAACAAACAAAAATAAAAACCCAAATAATCCAGACTTTGTCTGGAGGTGTGGAAGGAATACTGGGTAAAAAGACTCTAATGTGGAATACTGAAAGTGGGGCTGGAGGACAAGAAGAGGGAGAAAAATGAGGTTTACTGTGAGGAATAAGCAAGCAGACATTTCCAATGTAGTCTTAGAGAAGGGAAAAAACCAATTTTCTGTGTGAATTTGACTGAGGTTGGTATTGCAAGTTGCCTTTTGCTGATTACTTAGCACATGTAAAAGTAAGGTGATGGCTCCAGGTCATCTTACTGCATGGTAAGACTGTCATCCATGTCCTCTTACTCACTTAGCAGATAATTGGGAAATGAAATAGAGCATATCTTAGAAATAAATATAACCAGATATTGAGTGGAAAAGCAGAGAGAATAATCAGTGAGAATAATAGCCTTTGGGTGAAAAAACACAATTCCACACAAGGGCTCACAGATAAGATGGTAGTGGAATAAGTCTGGTTGAGATTATTAACTTAATCGATCTTGGACATGTGCAATTGTGGAAAGGAGATTGAGGAGAAGCAGGAAAGGTCAGTGAATGATTATGTCACCTGTAAACAATAGGAACTACAGAAAAAAGAAAAATATTTGCAAAACCACTAGACTTAAGGCCCATGTGTGAATCCAGAGCTCATCTTATCTTTCCTGTCCATCAAGCAATGCCAGACACACAGACACATTCTGCGCTGCTACTGTGGCTTTTTAGAGCTGGACTGTCTCTGACCTGAGGAACCAGCTGTTCAGATGTAATTTTTGTGGCAAAGAACCACCTCTCAAAACCACCAGGTGGTGCATAAGCTTTAACATAATGCACAGACAATAATTTCTCCTGTCTATAGTCTTTATTGTAATGTCAAGGCTCCTCAAACAAAAGAAAGTGTACATTTGACATTCACTGCAATGGGATTAATTAGTTCTAGGGATTTTTAACAATGGGAGGGAAAGAAAACCCACCCAACATTTAACATATTAGTAGTATTAATATGATTAAAAAAAAAATAATAATCCTCCTTTCTCCCTGTATCTGGTATTTTATTAATTGTATTTTCAACCTTGGCTACAAAATATATTTCAAAACATGAATGTCTTTGCATCACTGTATTACAAATCCTGCAACAGTATCACCTGCTATGAAATTAAACTGCAGAACTCCTACCAGAATTATGACAACTCTATGAAAAAAATAACAACAATCTTTTACCTTAAAATATTGTTCAATCAGGAATGTCAGACTTAATAACTACTTATTAAAAAGTTATTCAATTTCTTTGATGAATTTGATTTAGCAACCTTGCAAAATAACATCTAATTTATATCTAACAATGTGATGAAGTTTCTGCTAAATGACTGCCAGATATTTTTATCCCCAAAGATCTTCGAATGTTAGTATTTACTTGATTTCCTTTAAAATACAATAACTTCTGTTTTCAATTCTTTTTTTCTGTGAAAACAAAATATTTTCTGACGTACCTCAAGAAACAGAAATAGTTTTCAGGGAGTCAACAGGTTAACTAGACAGCACCTTGTGAGCTCAAATGAAAAGAATGCAACCTAGTGAGCCTAAACACACACGCACACATAGACACACACATATATATATAGGCTCACTGGATTGAATTCTTTTGCTATAGATATAGATATATAGACACAGATATAGATTATATATATAAAAATAAAAATGCATATGAAGTACACATACTGTGCTATTGTCTGTAAGTGAAAAATATGAGGTGTCTACAAAGATTCATGCTTTTTTTAATGAAAATGTAGAATTACTCTTCCCTGCAGACAAATTTTCTAGTAAGTATGGCGCTCACTAAATTACTGTTTCTGAGGTTCCTGCATTTTCTATGCTAGGCATTATCATCACTATTACTGTATTTCTTAAGTGTCCTATAGGTAAGGATCAGCACCGATGTGTTACTTATAGACCCACAGAATGGTCTAGCTTGCAAGGGACCTTCACACGTATCATCCAATTCCACACCCTGGCATGGGTATGGATGCTATTTACTACATTAGGTTGCTCAGGGCCCTGTACAACCTGGCCTTGAACACTTCCAGTGGTGGGTCAGCCACTACCTCTCAGGGCATCCTGTGCCAGTGCTTCACCACCCAAAAAAAGAACTTCTTCCTAAAGAAAACTAAAGAATTTTTTCCTAACTTCTAATCTAAATCTGCACTCTTTCAGTTTAAAACCATTGCCCTTTCTCCTGTCACTATCTGCCCATCTAAAAAGTTGTTCTCCCTCCTTTTTTTAAGCCCCCTTAAGGTTCTGAAAGGTTGCTATAAGCTCTTCCAAAAAGCCATCTCTTCTCCATGCTGAACCTTAACTGCCTCAGCCTGTCCTAGTAGAAGAGGTGGTCCAACCCTTCATCTTCATAGCCCTACTCTGGGCTCGCTCCAACAGGTCCCTGTATGTTGGGGGCCCCAGACTGGATGCAGCACTGCAGGTGAGGTGTCACAAGTGCAGAGCAGAGGGGCAGAGCCCTTCCCTTGACCTTCTGACCACACTGCTTTGGGTGCAGCCCAGGACATCACTGGTGTTCTGGGCTTTGAGTGCACATTGCTGGGTCATGTCCAGCCTCTCATCCACTAGCAACCTTAAGTTCTTCTCCACAGGGCAGCTCTCAATGACTTCCTCTCCCAGACTCAGGTCTGGGACTGCCCAAAATCAAGTACAGCACCTTGCACTTGGCCTTGCTGAACCTCATGAGGTTCTCACAGACCCAATTCTCAAGTTTGTCCAGGACCCTTTTGGTGGCATCCCATCTGTCAGGTGTGTCAGCTGCACCACCCAGCTTGGTGTCATCTTCAAACTTGCTGAGGGTGTACTTGATCTCACTGTCTATAATAATTGGTAAAAATATGAAAGAGCACAGTCTCCAAGACAGGTGTCTTGAAGGACACTCTTGTCACCAGCCCCCACCTGGACATAGAGCCATTGACCACACCTCTCTGGCTGTGTCCATCCAGCCAATTCCTTATGCATTAAATAGTCCACTGCTCAAATCCATGTCTCTCTCATTTGGAAATAATGATGTCACGTGGGACCATATCAGAGGCCCTACAGAAGTCTAAGTAGATGACATTGGTCAATCTTCCCTTGTCAAGAATTTCTGTCACTCCTACTGCCATGCTAGCTGTCTCAGACCATCTCCTTGTCTTTTGTGTGCTTTGCCACATCTTCTAGGTGCATCTGTCCCATGATCTTCCCAGACACAGAGGTGAGGCTCACCACTCCATAGCTCCTTTCTCCCCTTTTTTAAAATGGAGGCCTGCTTCTCTTTTCCTATTCTATTTCTAGCTGTAAAATTTTATCCAATAACAACAGTGGGCAGGAGTGGGTCTTGGATATCTACTGTCAAGTCTACTCATGACAAAGACAAAAGGAAAAAGACAGAAAGGAAACATTTGTCTTATCTGTAATGTGCAGGTTTATAGATTAGTCTCTTGATTTGTACAAAGGAAAACAATAATTTTCAAGAGATCAGCAGGTTAATAGGGCTATGTTAATTTCTTAGCTTAGCTCTGATTTTACTGCCAGGGACTTTTCTTTCATAAATGTATGTGCAGTTAGCTGTCACACTATACAACACTGATTCTGATTAAAATGTCATATAATTAATGAATGCATTATGTTCTTAATAATTATAAAAACCGTGTAGTATTTTATTGAGTAACTTCACTGGTTATCCCTCTAGTATTTGGGTAGTTATATTTAAGAGCTCATCAGTAATAACTTGGAAGATTGTTTGCAGAGGTTTTGATTATATACTGTAAGAAAAAGGATAAATGCATAAATTACACAGTATGAACAAGTGCTTTTATAATTTCCCTGTTCTTTCCATAATTTTGCAGTTTATATTTCCCCATTACATACAGCCTTGTTGGGATTTATATACAACTTATTGCTTACTCAACAAAGTATTCAGCAACAGAGTTAATGGAAGACAACATGAGTATTTAATCTGAAGGTGCCTCAACAATAAAAACAACAACAACACAGCTTTTCTGAACAAGACTGCCTTTAACTGTCAAATGACCCCAGTATCACTGGAAAAGCATTGTCCAAAGGCACGAGTCATTTTAACACAATCATTCCAGGTGGGTGGGTCCTTAGTCTGCTGTGACCTCTCTAGCTTTCCACAAAATGGCAAGTTCTGTTGTTGCTCCCCGTACACAGAGACAACCAGAAGACTGGAAGATACTGGTCAGCAAATAGATGACCTAGGATCTTCACTTAAAGCATGTATATTAAATGTGCTATGAAATTAACCTTTTAAAATGAGCCTTTAAAACATTTGTTAGGTTGATATTTATATTCCCTTTACTAGGTTTCATTACAAGAAGTGATGGGTTGACTTTGGCAAGCTACCAGATGCTCAACCAGCCAATCTCTCACTCCCTTCAACAGGATTGTGGGAAAAATAAGACAGAAGAGCTTGTGGGTTGAGATAAAGACAGGGACATCGTGGGTCAATTACCACCATATGCAAAACCGTCCTGATTTCAGAAAAATTAATTTAATGCATTGCCCACACTACATAATTTGATGATGAGGATCAAAGACAAAATCTAAAATACCTGCCCCTCCTCAACTTCTCCCCAGGTTGACCTGAACCCCTTCACTCCCAATTCCTCTACCTCCTTCTCCTCCCTGAGCAGCTTAGAGGGATGGGGGATTAGGTGCTGCAGCCAGTCCATAACAGCTCCTCTCTGTTGCTTCCTCCTCCTCCTACTCTTCTCTGCTTTAGCCTGGGCCTTGTCTTGGAGCCAGCATGTACAGCACAGGGCAGTGCCAACCTCTCTGCACAGCCCCAGAGCCCCTCACTGCTCCTTTCTGCACGTGGGACCTGCACCTGGCACGACAGGAATGTTGTATCCTATACGCACACATAACCTCTACCTATCCTATATGTACATATGCACACAAATACGTATAAGTAAATAACATGGTTCAATAAATCTTTGTCAAAAAACCTGTTGAATACTTTCCCACCTCTCTAGGAAAGACATTTCCAATAAGCATATCTCCTGAAATAAATATGCGCCTGCCATAATAACCCTTCGGAAAACTACCAAAAAAAAAAAAAATCTAACAACAAAAATTCTCATATTCAGGATTTTGTAGAAAAAGTGATAAATTTCCTGGAGCCCCACACACCCAATACCACCTCAGGTTAACCCATATTGCCTCAATTGTCTCAGACAATCATCTTAGACTTTAATACGTGGACTGAGACTATGTAGAGTGTTTGTTATGCATCTGGCATTTCTCGTTATTGTCTAAATTCTTGTCTTGCTACAATGCAGAATGTAATTTAAAAATTCTTAAGGAAAAAGAATTATAATATTTCAACAGAAATCTAGGCCTAGGTCTGCTAGAAACATTTTTTTCTTCAGTTCTTAGGACTGAATGTCTTCCTTTCTGACTTTTTACTTTTTTATTATATTATTTTCAGGTGAAGGCACTGATTTGCTCCTCGACCTTTCACTTTGGAGGGAATAGGTACATGGTTCAAATCACAGTACAGAATAAAATTTTAAGATTATAGGGGATTTTGTTCCACTTCTGCCTAGCTGTTTACCCTTGACCAGTTCACTTCAACTTTCTGCTGCTTCTCCTCATGCCTGGTGCCTCTGTTCAGGCACCAGAAGGATCAGTTTAACAGAGAGAATTCATATTTATTTTAGTAGGACTTAAACATGCACAAAGTCGCTTTACTGAACCTAAAGCCTACAGTATATTAACATATATTCATTTGGAAAGAATTTTTTCACCATACATAAGATAAATGTGTGAAGCTAAAAATGACCATTTTTTATTTTTGTCTCTGGTGAAATGCAGAACATTTTTTCCTGCTTAACTACATTGCTTGCTTACTATATTGCTTGAGAAAACTTATTAAGGCATCTGATTACTTTTGTCGACAAAACTTTGTTGTTGTTGTTTTGGTTTTTTTTTAAGAGATTCAGAAGACTCAGTTGGGGAAAAAATTATTTAGAAGTTTAAATTTCATTCCAAAAACTAAAGACTAATTGTAACAAACTCTAAAATGTATTTTAGAGCATATGTAACATTTAATAATGTATACCTATATACAAAATAATATATATATAATAATGTATACCTATATACAAAAATGTATAATGTATATTATATACGTTATACATATTGGATGTGTATATTTTGTGTATATAATTACATATAATATATAATGTATACCATATGTACACGCAGACACACATATATATGGGCATGTACAATGTCTATTTAATTCTTCTACTTTCTGTCTTCTGATTTTTAATTTAATCTCATGGTTTTTCCAGCCAGATTCATTGTTTCAAGAGCTTGACTTTGGCAGTAACATAATGAGGAAGGTAGGATTCTGGTCTTGTTTATCCATATGGAAACCACAGTATTCCAAATTACCTTTCTTTTCCCCTCAAATAATCACATCCAAAAGTTCTGGTGCATGTCAGGACAGGCATTTCTCATGATCTCAAAATCATTTTTTAATATTAAAGACAACTAAATAATGTAGCATTTCATATGCTTATCTATATTGATATTGATCCTTGAACATTACTTGTGAACCTCTGGGAGATCCTGATAATAAGAATCAGATTAAGCAAGGAAAACTGAAAAGGAAAAAAAAAAAAAAAAAAAAAAAAGAGAAGGGATAATATTAGCTAAATTACCCTCCTGGATAAAACACAGTTTTTTAAGAAATTTCGTGCTCTAAAGTGAAGACAATGAAATTAGGACACTATTTTCAACAAACTGGCATAACTCATCTCAATTCTATTCTGTTTTAAAAAAAAAAGGACCAAGAAAGACAGGTCTTGGTGAAGATACTTAGCCTGCAATTACAGGTATAAATGGAAAAACATTATTGTCCCCGAGACTTCACTTCTATAGTCATAATACAATTCTTGTACTAAAAATCTAAGTTTATATTCAGTGTTTCTGTCTACCTGAGACAAGCTTAAGGAAATTCTATTACCAAGTATCTCATGTATCCAGGTAACAGCAACATTTTACAGTATCTAGGGCTGCACAAAATGAGATCATTAACTTCACTGCTGTAATTATTACCTGTATTATTAACTGCAACCTTAGCAGTAGAATTAAGTTCTTATCTGTTCCAGGTACTGCATCTGAGAAAGTGGAAGGTCCCCAATGGAAAACAACTCTGTCACTAAAGGCTGAAATGTTCCCTGCAATTTAGTTCCTTTTGCTGACTTTTCTCAATAGTGTAAAATCACTTTTAGCAATGAGACTATGCCCCTTAGAAGGCACTGAGTGAAACCATACCAGCTATCTTTCCCAGTCTATATCAGGTAGGTTTTTACCAGGCAACTGCACAAGAATGCCACTCAAAGGGCAGACGTGATTTAGTAAAATTTGATATGGGAGCCTGAAACAATAAACACCATGGTGCCTCTGAGGTATGTGCCCTTGCTGTACTGAGATTTTCTTCAGGACTTGCTTTATATTAGGGTTACTCATTATCTGTTGCTGTTATAATTATCAGAACAGAATAGACTTCTTTTCCCCCCAAACCTCCTCCACATTTTCTAATGATTTGCATAAAGTTTTTTTTGTTAGGGTTTTTTGGTTTTTGTTTTTTAAAAAAGGAAGAGACCCAAACCTCTATTCAGAGGTATGCTTGTCATGGTTGCACTTCTCAAATAATTTCAGCATAAATTATACCACTTCATTTTTTTCAAGAAATACTATGTGGACTAAAAACTCAAATCATGGGCAATATATGAGTGAAATCAGTAAAGGTATCCTAAATAACAGTGGCTAATGGACCATTATTCTAAAAGGATTTCCTCTTGTTATTTCCAATGTTTAGAAGGCATGAAGAAAATAATTACATATATGCTTGAAAAGGTGAACCTATATAAATGATATTAAGGTGCAGTAATTATGTAGACAATCCAGTAAAAAATCTAGCAAAGGTAAACTTACATATATGTCTGTGTTGGACACATAGATCACTGTGGAAAATTACACTCTGCCCCAGAAATAAATGTAGACCACAGAAAGGCATTTCTGTGACTTTAACTTTTGTTTACTAAGCACAGGGCAAATTATGAAGTATAATAATAATGATTAATTGCATTTTTTGAACCATCAAATAGGCATCACTTCAACTGGCATTAGAAGCTGCATTGTAGTTTCAAGATGGTTTACAGGGAAACCCAGTTTTCATTGCCTGATTTGATATTTTTCAGAGAGAAGATGTAGATTCATTTGTACTGTCTTACTCATTAACTAAAAAGCCCAATCTAGTAGTTTCCCCAAACTAACAAGTTAATGAAACTTCTGAAGTTATCCAGTATGGAATAAAAAACTTCTCTAATCAGTGTTTTTATATAATTACGATATTAGGTATGGAAGATTCCAGAATGTTTGTCTTACAAAAGCCTACACTCTAACAGGATGCTTCAACAACATATGTATTTTTCTGTCCAAAATATTTTGCATCATTGTTTATTAAGCCACCTACCTTGTGTCTTTTGACATGTTGTCAAAATAGTACATAATTTCTTTATTTTTTCCTAAAAAGCTGTTACTTTTGTGATGACCAGTGACTTGTTTGCATAGATACTAAGTTAATTGCAGTAAAGAGACTTTTTTAGACTACTTCTGAGACAAACATCTCATGGGCATTCTGGATATTACTCTTCCTGATAATTATTTACATAGGTTAAAGCATCCATAATTAAAACCAGAAACCCAAGCTTTTTTCTCTTCATGTGTGAGAATATATGACCTTAAATCTATCTACTTCAGGAAGACAAGAAAAATTTAATGAGTTTTTTGGTATTTGACCTGAAAGTGATCTGTACAACTCAACACTGAAGAAGTTGTGCCCAATTGTATTCTTTCCTTTCCAATCCCTGGCCTCCCCACCAGAAAAAAAAAAAAAAAACTCAAAGAGCCAAACACATAGAAAACCACCAAAACCCACAGCAAAGAAAACAACCTTGCATGTGTGTAAGTTCATTGCCTTACATGGCTTAATTTTCAATTTCAGAACAATTTTTGATACCAAATGTACCCCTTAGCCTTCTCTCTAACATTCAACGTATCCAACTAAGTATTGAAGCAACCAGACCATAAACTCAAAGGTGAATATTTTGAATTTAAGCCCAAACGGTGACGTTAAAACACTACAACATCCTAGGGAGAAGTTTGAAACAGAATCAAGTGCCAAGAAATAGAATCTTTTTTCACATGTGGTACTTCATGCAAAGGTAACATCCTGTGTTCAGTACAGCATCATTTGAAGAGGCATAGATTGCTTTCACAACTAGAACTCACGAGCTATATGTTAATCAAAGAGAAAACTGAGCAAGACCATAATCTTTGTTATGACCCCCTTTTTACAGGTTCCATATAAATAGAAAGGAACTCAGATATCAACTCCTTGCTCAGTTCCAAGTTGTATTATGCATTCCTCTTATTTATGGTTCCTTTGATTATGACCCAGGAAGGAAACTGATGTGTTTGCTTGCATTAGCATAAATTTTTCAGAATTGCAAAGCACTTAATCCACACAGAAGTAACATTATGAAATGTCTGAATCATTGCAAAACCATGGCTTCTGTCACTACATATAGTTATACCATTACACAACATTTTATTTCATATAGGTCATACTACTGATTGTAAAGACTGAGCTATTTCCTATAACAGAAAGAAGCCTTATTCCCAGTGTCATCTGCAGTTCCTAAACAACAAAGTGAGCAAAGGTTTGTTCATGGAATTTAATTAATTTTCTTTTGGTTCACTGAGTTTTACCTCAATTCTGTGTTGATTTCATCTGGAAGACACAGGAACAGTTAGCAAGGTTAGAGTTATGAGATCTTATTAGCCAGGAATAACAAAGGTTTTTCTCACTCTTATGTCAGTGAACTGAAACATGAAAATCTTGGATATTCCAAGCTATTAAGCTACAAGAAAAGAAACTATTTTAATTGGGGCTCAGTGCCTTTCTTCCTCACCATTCTTATGTCAATTTATTCCTCCTCCGGTATAATCAGATGCATCCAAACTTCAGCTTCTGAGTAAGGTCAATGAATTGTACTACCTAGGTGTCATAAAGTCCTTATTGAGAATTTTTAGATAGAGATTTATTACTCACTCCTGCAACAGAGCCCATGGATTTTGAATCTGAATTCTGAATAATTCCTCAGAGGTGACTCATAGCCTAGCTCATCTTCCTCATGTCAGATAAGAAGAACCAGAGACCAGAGCAGAAAAACTGTCAAGGATCATGCTTCAATCACTAGAATTATACACCACTTTTACTAATAATGACTACCTTAATGCCTCTAGTAGAGGTAGCTTGGTCCCAGGACGTTTTAAAGGACATTACAGAGCACAGTAGCTTCCATTTGCCAATTACACAGGACTTGGAACAAAAGTTTTATCTCTTACAATTGTAATTCTATTAGTTTTCAAACACAGGACAAGTAATATAGCTACATCTGAGTTGTGCCTGTACTCATTAATTAAAATGCAAACCATGGTTCCCAAAACACTACAGTCCTTGCCTACTACAATATTAAAATTTCTGAATATTTTTTTCCATAATTTTTATTTGATCAGTCATGAACTTCTTTCCTCTAGGGCCTTGACACAAGAAAAAAGAGGACATTTGTGCAGGGAGGGAAGAGCTCTATCATCTTGTCTGCTCTGCCAAACCTTGTCTCCTGAAAGGGCCAAAAGACAGTATGGTACCAAATCCTTCAATCCTTCATTATACCATCAGATAGTCCTTAAAACAACAGCAGACTTTCCTCCTGCAGGTCTTCCTCCTGACTGCCCTTCTCATGCTTTAGTTCTGTCTTTTCTGTTATATTATCTGAAAGGACAGGTAGAATCTAACAGCCAGAGCAAAAGAAGTGTTATGTTGGAAGAGGAAAACAATTTAGAAGATGCTAAAGGGATTGTTTCTATTGTGTAGAAACCTGAACTCTGTCGTTTAGAACATGAATCCTTCTCTGTTTATTCTGCTGTTCCCCAGTTTCTGAGACACAGCATTTTCATAAGATATAATTCACCTAAAAATAACCAGGGAACTAAGTGTTAGTGGAAAATTCAGTTACTGCTTAACAGCTTCAAATTTTGTTGTTCATAGCTATTTAGAGTATACTCCCTTAGAAGCTCAAAACCACATTCTTTCCTCGAGGTTTTATCTACACATTATTCTCTACTATTGATTTTTCTTCTCCTGTTTCTCATAATGACAGTCAACAGGACTTTGCTTCATTTCAAACCTTATTACCACTTCAAAATCATTAGGCTTCGGTTTTGTTTTGTTTTCAATTTATTTGTTATACTCACAGATCAAAACTATCCTCATGTTTTTAAATACTTTCTTCTTCATTTTTATGCAACAAAGATACAAAGATACACAGATGCAGATACACATATAAATAAATACTACACATTTATGTGTATTAAGATACTTAGGGAGGAAAAAAAAATCAGCCATAGACAGAAATAGCCATGCAACAAAAGGACAGAGCTTATGATTAATTTGTTCTTTAATTACTTTTTCAATTCATCAATAAATATGTTTTTTCAGAAAGTTTCTATGCCTCTCTACATATGCAAGCATACAAACCTACTCCAAAGTAGCATTAGATTATATTACTAAATCTAACAGAGTAGATAAATAATATTTTATATTTCTGAATGTTTGCCAGCTTTGTTGGCATTTTTTTATTTCTTAAAAGGACTATGCAATATGAAATGTACATGTTTAGCAGAGCCGCAAAAAATAGAAGTTCTGAGCATTTACGCTGATGATCTTTAACAGTGAGTTTCACCAAATTAATCTGAATTTAGTCAAGAATTCTGATAATGATTCAATCTATTTTCCCAAAGTTGTGTGTTGACATTTCAGTACCAAGAAACAAACCACAAAAATTGCCAAAAGTTCAGTCAGTAAAATAATCAAACTGGTTCTCCATGTACATAAATCTATTGAGAAAGACAAAGCCATTTTACATTGGCGCTTTTCAGGATACTATTGCACAACATACGCAGCCTCCAGAGAGCTGCTTCTATTTCAGTGAGCAATTTAATTTTCAGCATAATTTGTCATATAATTGTGTCTTTAAATTTAGTCAATTCATTCAGTTGTTCATGTAATTAATTCTGATTTATTCTCATGCTCTCATCTCGCCGTTCTTTCATTTTTTCATTCTTTGCTTGTAATTTGCTGAAGATTACATTACATTCTCAGATCCTTTGGAAGTGTTCTAAATCCTACACACTGAATATTAGAAGTGAAAACATTTTTCCTTAGTTTTGCTTCAATGAAACTTCAAGATAAAATTGTCATTGAAGGCTGTGGCAAGAGCAATGTTGTAAAGGAATTATGGACTCTTACCCGCTATTTAAAAAAAAAAAAAAAAAACAAACCAAAAACTAATCTCTTTCATGACTATGGCCTGTATGTATGCTCTATGAAAAAAAAAACCTCAAGGCAAAATATATATCCCATATTATGTAATTACCACTGAGGTTTTTAGATTTGTCTGCAGTACAGAGGAACAAGGCAGAAAACCTTACAACTAATTGAATGATATCCACACATGCTATGCCAGTGTGCCATTTAGCATTCAGCTGGATGCACACAAACTGCCCTTGCTATCCTTCATTTTAGACTACTCCTGACAACAGGATCTTTACCCTAACAGGACCAGAGAGGCATAAACCTTTGGTTGATTTGCTATGTACTGATTGAAGGACTGATTGAAGCCTTGACCAGGTTTCTGTGGCAAGAACACCATGAAGCATAAATAGGGTTATTCATACTTCAGCTTTTCCCCTTTTATCAATGTGTAGATGGAGCAATGGCTCCATCTTTTATTGCTGTCATAAACCATCCATTTATTACAGTAATAAATGATGAAACATAGATTGTGGTTCTTCATGTCAATGACTTTTAGTCATACACTGTATCAGAGCTCACTGAGTTCTTATTTGCTGTGTATAGAAGACTGCTGTTTTGGATTAAATCAAAGCAATAATGGTATGATGAAGCACCTGCACAGGAAGGATTTTCTATTCCTTTCCTAGGTCTGTATGTTGTTTTTACAGAGGCATCGAATTTCTTGTGTTCGGATATATTTTCATATTTTTAAGTTTGCATCCATTGCTTCTTTTCCTGTCACTGGGCACCATTGACAAGAGCTCTCCTTCATTCCCTGCCTATCAGGTACTTTTCCAAATCGCTAAAATCCCCTAGAGCCTTCTTTGTCTCATGCTGAACAGTCCCAGCTCTCTCTCAGCCTCTCCTTGTATCACAGATGCTTTAGCTGCTTATACATCTTTGTAGCCCTTCCATGGACGCATTCTAGTTAAGTCCATATGTTTCCTGAACTGGGGGAACCAGAACTGGACCCAGAACTGCCTTAAAGCTGGTCAACCCCAGTTGGTACTGGTGCCTGGGGTTACTCCTCCCCAAATGCAGAACTTGGAGTTTCCCACTGTTGAATGTTATGAGATTTTTCCCTTTTTTCTATTTTCCCAGCCCATCACTGAACTTGGGTTGAACTTGGTAAATCACACCCAACTGATTTATCAGCTACTTCTGATAGTTTTTTATTGTCTGGAAACTAGCTGAGCATACATTGTGCCTTATCATCTAGCTCATTAAGGAAGACAATAAAAAGTAACTCCACCCTTTACCCCAAGTCTTCTTCACTAGTGACTTCCTTCCAACTGGACTTTTTGTCACTGATCATCATCCTCTAGGACCAGACATTCAGTCAATTTTCAATCCACTTTGCTGTCTATTTATCCAATGCATACCTATTTAGTTTTATTTAAGGGTGTTATGGGAAACAGTGTCAATGAATTTACTAAAGCTAAGGTAAGAAACATCTACTGCTTTCCCTTTGTCTACCAGGCTGGTCACCTCATTGTTGATGATGATCAGGGTGGTTAAGCATGATTTCTCATTCATAAGTCAACACTGACTACTCCTGAGCACCTGCTTCTCATTCATAAATGTTCACCTGCTTCATAAATGTTTAAAAGTGGTTTCCAGGATTAGTTGCTTCATTGCCCTCCCAGGCACTAAGGTGAGGCTGATCAGTAGTAGTTCCCAGATCTTTATTCTTTACTTTCTTGAATATAAGAGTGACATTTGCTCTTTTACAATGTTCAGGAATTGCTCCTGATTGCCACGACTTTTCAAAATAAACAAGTGGCCCCACAGTGACATCAACCAGCTCCCTTGGCCCTTGTGAGTGCCACCCATCAATCTCCATGGCCTTCTATATGCCTAGTTTCTTATAGTTCCTGAAGGCTGATTTACCAGTAACGACTGAGCAGGAAAAGGCCTTAAGCATCTTTACCTTTGACACATTCTTTCTCAGCTGTTTTTCAGATGCATTCAGCAGCAGACCCACCTTTAATGTTCTTAGTTTGGGAGATTTTTTTGTTTAGGTTTTTGGTTTGCAGTACTACCCCAAAAAATTCTTTATGGAACTGCACCTAATTCTGTTTCCTGTCAATATATGTATTTAACAACAAGGTGGACAAACACCTTTTCCTTACAATTCCTTTTGTTGTTTATGTACTTGCAAAATCTTCTGTTTCTTCCTACACTCCCTGACAAATTCAGATCCATGTAGGCTTTGGTTTTCTGATATCATTAGCTACATATGGCATCTGTATACAATCTGGTATGAAATCTAATATGAAATAATGTTGATTCCTTGTTGCTGTTTATCCAGAGGTTGCAATCAGTGCTCATTTTATGCCTTGTATTTCTTGGATCTACAGGGAAAATGAAAATGCCCTAGGGGAGAAAACCCTGTTTTTTCATTAGACGCCTGTAAGTATGGATGCACCTATGTGTTGATTTCCAGAGGAGGTGTGGGTGACATTATTTTCCTTTAAAATGTTTGCTCAAGGCATAAACACAGTTTAAAAGACCTTCTCTGGTTGTATCTGAATTCTGTAATTTGGGACTGGAAAATAACTTCCACAATTCAAGTTACTTCAGACTGAAGAACTGCCAGTTTCTAGAAAAGACCTTCAACTGCGTGCTAAAACTCTGAACTCCATATTAATCCAATGTGGTTTATGGCACTGCTGGTTTATGGCACAAGTTACAAAGCTTTCATCCTTTTGTATTCCATGTTTTGATCATTATCAAACTTTATTTGTGCATAACATTTTATTTTAGGTTTTTAGGAGGAGAATGTGATTTTGAGTGTTTTTTGCCCATTTCCCCCAGGCTTTTCATAAAATGATAGGTTTTAAACTCTCTGCAATAGTATAATGGTCCCTTGAACACAGCTCAAAGAACTCAATGCTAAACATATTTTGTAGTGTACTATGGAAATTCAA
Organism: Entomyzon cyanotis; assembly: GCA_024500445.1. Lineage (NCBI taxonomy): Eukaryota > Metazoa > Chordata > Aves > Passeriformes > Meliphagidae > Entomyzon > Entomyzon cyanotis. Next base: position 61,630,248 of record JAKEPQ010001005.1, read on the forward strand.
ATAAAGCAAGCATATGAGATGTCACAAGAAAGAATAGAGGTCTGAATAGATTATTTTGAATATAAAAAATATTTGATTCAGACATCACAATTATCATTTCTCTGATAAAGATAGCAAATGGATTTTTCTTGCCATTACAATAGCTTTGAAAGCCTGCACTCCTGCTTAGCTTTTGTCCTTAAACTAATACAATGCCCTCGGAATAGAAATTATGCTTTTGAAAAAAGGTTGGGGTTTTTTTTTGGTTGATGTTCTTTGTTTGGGAGATTTTTAGTTTAGGTGTTTGGTTTGTAGTGCTACCCAAGAAAATTTTTTATGAAATTGCACCTAATTCTGTTTCCTGTCAATAAGAATATTCAATGACAAGGTGGAAAACAAGTGATTTCTATGAAATTGTAGAAATAGAGAACAACAAAATAATCTATTTATTCATGCTAAAATGCATCCTTTCAAAAACCTCTCTTTCTTTCTAAAGAATTATTTGGTGATAGATGTAAACCAGAGGTAGAAATAATAAAATGAGGAGTAAAGGTTTCTAACAAAAAGAACCCAAGAGATTACTTACTATGAGAGAAATGAGTAAACTGTAACATATACTAGAAATACAGTATGACTGTGTGTTTGCACATAGTGAAATTAGAAATATAAGCAAAAAATTGTTTCTTTGATGTTCATTTATGGACCAGGAGAAAGTTGAATAAAATCAGATACATAGTCTATCCTATAAATCCACTGTACATGTTCATGAATTGTTATTTTAATACATTAGTTTCCTGATCTGCTGTCTCAATATAGGTCCTGTGTCTTTGCAACTGGTTTTGCAGTGAATCATAATAATACTATAAATTTCATGTTTTCTAAAGGAAGGCAATGGCTTGGGAAGAAAACCATATCAAAAGAAACAGAAAAATATCTATAAACAAATGCACTGAAATTATCTGCTTTTCAGTGTGTTTTCTCTAATGTTACAATTAAAAGCTCAAAAGGCCCACATCATCATGTAATTAATTAATTACAAGACCAGTTAATCTACCATTTTGACTCTCTCACTCTGTTGGTTTTTTTTTTTATTAAACCCAAACAAATAAACAACACTTTTCCCCCAAAAAAACAACCAACAAAAGCCAGGAAAGAAGGCCTCACATATTTGCTACACCAAAAGATAGCTCTAATGCAGCAAACTTAAAAAAACCTCCTTGCTACTGAAGTCAAATAAGGAACACCCATACCTATCCCTATTCCCACCCTCAGAGTGAAGACCATATTAGTGAAACACCTACAAATAAAGGAGAGATGGAAAATGTTTTTTTACTTCACTTATATTAGTTTGAGGTTTTTGCCTGGAATAACAACTTCATATCAATTCATGGGAAAAAAAAATCTTAGCTAATAATTAAGAGTCCCTCTTTGAGTCACATATTACAAGAAGATGATTATTACACCCATTTAAAGTGTTTATTAAGGTGTGATTTCACGCTGGAGGTTATTTGAGTAGAATGTTTCCAAATGCAAAAGCCAAAATGCTTCAGCAAGTGTTGAGTGTATTTCCCTGCCTCTGTGAACTCTCCTTGTGTGCATGTGTCCCAAATAATGCTTTCACTGCTTATTCCATCTTTTTCTTCATTTCCCCTTTTGCTCGTGAAACTTCCCTTTCTTCTGTTGTCCTTCCCTTTCTTCCCTTCTTTATCTAACACATCTTATGTGTACTTCTTCCTTTGAGGCGATAATAAAAACCAGCTACAACAGACAAAACAAAAAGGTGTCATGCAAATACATGTGTCCCTAGAGCAAGATAGAAAGTGGGCTCCAAGAGCAGCTTAAAATTATATTTGACTGAGTATAGTGTACTAGCCAATAAAACAAGAAGCTGAGAATCATTGCAGTAAGCTAAATGATCTTGGAATTGAATAAGAAAAAGATAAAATACAGGATATGTCAGTGGCAGATGCTAAACTAAAGCCCATGTGAAATGACTGCCAAAGTTAATAAAGGTGCTTCTGACAGCCACATATGAAAGTTTTGATTTCCCTTTGCAAGCATCAGTACGATACATAGACACATTGCAGCAATGTAAATAATGCTACTATCTCCCTTTTGGAAATACAGAAGTAACACAAAGTTTAACAAAAAATTAAGAAACAAAAAAACATTTAGAAAGAGCTCTCAAGTTAAGCAGCCTTATCCTCCAGTTCAAGCATAAGCCCCAACAACCCAAATCAGAAAGATTGTTTCCTGAGTGCCTCTGTGCTCATATCAAATAGCCTCAAATTCTCTGGATGACTTAGTGCCCATCTTCAACTGAAGACTCCTTAAGATAATGAATTGTACTCACATTTAGAGAATGAAGTCCACACAAATATAGCAATTATATCAGCTTTCATTTAGACTCACAAAAATGAACAATGATGCTGTCCCCTTTATATATTGAGCTAATGACAAACAGCTTGCAAAAAAACCCATGTGAAATATGGATGCAACTTTTTTCTTTGCCTGGGTAGTTTCAGCGTAGCAAAATGCCTTATGCCTAGGCTATAGGATATATTATAAGACCAGCTTTCAAATGTTGTTGAATTTTAAATTCTACAAAACAAAATAATTTTCTTTTAGACATGCTGTGGTTTAGGAATGGTAGTGCCCAGTTTAGTGGCCCACACACACAGATCCCACGACTCCAAAACCCCATGCTGCTCACTCGCTTCTCCTCTCCTGTCCACTTTTGTCCACCGGTGGAGAGACAAGAGTTGAAGGCACAACAGGCAAAGATCATGGGTTGAGCTAGGAATAATTCACTGGAAACATCAATGAGATAAGAAAATAAACAGTTACAGCATCAATATTAATAACAAAATTGTACAAGAACGAGACTGTAGAAGCCCAGTCTGGCTGCAGCTGTTCCACCCATACTGCTCTCTCTGGTCAGGACCAACATTATCCCACCGCTGCATTAGCCACACTTGTCCCACTGGAAAAGTATGACCCTCTTTCCTGGAAGAGAGCATCCCTGTTCCCTGCCCCTGGCAATGACACCATGTAATATCCAATAACCCAATGTCTTGGACATGCCCTTTTTTGCTGATCTGAGCCAGAGCCAGGACAAGCCACTGACAGAGCAATGTAGAAAGACCTAGCAAAGCCCTTAGAGTAATGGAAATCTGTCTTCTAAACCCTAGTCTAAGGACTATGTGTTATGCAATATAAAAGGCTTGGTAAAATACCTGAACATGAGCATGGAGTGCAATTTATATCTACTCAGTATTTTTCTAAGATTTAACAAGAACTATCAAAAAATCTCAGAATGTAAAAAAAAAAAAAAATCAGTTTGTGTAATTGTAGATAGCAAGTAGTTCTACTTTTAAAATATCTTTTCTGAAAATACTTTCACACAAAGACTGTACCAAATAAGAAATCAATTTACCATTCTATTACCAATTCTTTGCATTTAATTTTACTTCCATACTTCCACAACTCTGTATTCCTAGGCTGGATCAGTGAGCTGCAGAAGTATTTTCTTTGAAACAAGATTTTGACCACCAAAGATCTATTCTCCTAAAAGTTAGCAATAAACACACAGCAGACCTCCCCACTTTGACAGCCACCCCACATCTTTCACATGTTTTCCTAAATGGCAGCAAGATTTTGTCAATTTATTATTATTATTGTATAATGCAACATACAGATTTCAGAAAAAGAGACAGGCTTTTATATTTCCCCTTTTATTCCACTAGCTTTTCTCCTCTCCAGCATATCTGTACTTATAATCTGATAAGTCTTTAATCATTTAACAGTGAGACTTCTTTCATCTCAATCCAGAGCACATAACCAGGTCATGCTCCACACTGAACTTCAGAATGAAATAAAGTGATAATGAAAAACATTTCTTCCAGTATCAACACAGCAGATAAGGCTTATGTAGTCTCCCTTCCCTCCCCCAAAACCTCTGACTACACTCCCTCACTTCATGAACAAATTAAAATGAAATCCCTTCTCCCTAAAAGTCTTTCACTACAATGATTTCTGAATGAACTGATTGTCAAATAATGCCATGAGAATTAGTTTTTTAATTTATTTCCCTCTTCCTTCTGCTTATACAATACAGCTCCACACAGTGCTGTGGAGAGGAAAAAAAATTCTTTAAGAAGGTCTTATAATTATTTTCTCACATAAATAGAGAAAAAAGTAACTTACTACTCAACAACCTCTATAATTGCTATTTAAATTTTCATTTGGTATAGAATATCTGAAGAAATGTAGCCATTAAAAAAAAATACACACACAAAACAACACAGACAAACAGATTAATATAAGCCTGTACTAGAATAAACAAAAAATATGAGATTATATTTAAAATTTTATCCTTCCTGTAAATCCTGGATGTCTGTTTTATAAGTGTAATCCATACATGAAAAGTGTCATTAGAAAACCCAATTACATTGACAGAAAAGGCTGCTTGTACAAAGGCAAAAGTATATTTTAGTGAAAAGGCTCTCTGAGCATTACGTGGAGATCACAGCTTTGGAACATACACCAACTCAATTAGTTTTGGTAGAGTCTAGAAGTTTATGCGTGGAAGTATTGACAGACCATTCCTGAAATTTTCATTCAGGCTTAGTGAGCACTAGGTAAAGCAGGATTTCACCTCTTGCTTTTTCTGTGCTAAGCTATTTGGTGTTTTTTAAGCTATTGAGTGAACTGTGGAGGATATTTTGAGAGTCATGAAATGGAAAAGACAAAAAACAAAAGTATTCCCTTTAAACTCAATACAGGATGAGGTTTTTAGAGACTAACAGACTATCCAGAAAATTATAGGGTGGTCTCCTTTGAATAAAACGGGAAACAGTACTTGTAATCTAAAAAATATGGTCAGAACAGGAAAAATAAACCCAAAACCTAGAAATCACTGACAGAATAGAAGCCAGTTTTACCTTGTCAAACAAAACTAAATTTAGTTTTTTTTCAGCTGTAAATTAAAACAACATGATCACATTTATTTACATACTTCAGCTGTTACTAAAATACAAAGGAAATCCTGACTTCCAAGATTCCTTATGGGAGAGCTAATCTAAACCCACTCTTTTTCAGTAAGAGCATTTGATATAGTCAGACTCATGGCATTTATATCTACTTATGAGTCAATGACTTTACAGTATAATTTTAGCAGGTGCGAAGTACTGACTTCATATTCTGGAACCTACAGTCATCCCATACTGAGAAAAATTGTAGTGATCATGATCTAAGAATTACTTATGCAATTTCTATACATTAGCTTCTCTCCTTACATACTTCAGAAAAATAACTATGATGGTCAAAAAGCCATTGAAAAGAAAAATAATTTTACACTCTATATGTTGACTAGAGATTATTTTTCATTATTTATCAGTAATTGTAACAAAGCTGATCATACTTTGTGTAGTAGTGGCTTTTCAAATCATCATGAACAAGTGTAAAAAGTCATTTCAATGTAACAGATCATACAAAAACTACTACAGCTTTAAGAAACACTTTAAAACTCTTATTAAAATGTGCAACTGTAGAAAACTGGCTTGCTGCTAACAAAAAATCTGTGAAAGTGCAGCATAAAAATATAATAATAATATCTACAATTAATGACAAAGATCATGACAACTTTCTGTCACCAAATAACACTTCAAGGTTAACAAAAAAATCTCATGCATCGCCCATATGTATGTGACCTTGAAACTTATGCAAGAAGACTTCTCAACTCGTTTTATAACCATCTGCTAAAAGATATCTCTGAATTAGAGGAAATATTTCAATTTTTCAGCCTTGAATACATATTCGTATATACTAAAACATTGGCCCTACCCTGACATCTACCCACCCACTCACTTGTCTAAAATACATCATAGCAAAAAAAACATGAGACAGGAAAGAGATTTCACAGAGTGGTCCTACAAGCTTTTTGTTCAAGGAACAAAATTATCTTAATTTCATTAATAATTTTCTTAAGATAAGTGTTCAAAAAACCCAGAGGCTGTCTTCAAATCTGGAAAATTCACAAAAAAGATTTTATTTAGATCATTTGTAAAGAGACTGTGAGAGACTCAGAGAAATACTTCAGATGTCTGGTATTATGAAAGAAAATACTTATCCTCAAATCCTAGCCATCTCAATTTCTTAAAACTTATGCAGATTTATTATCTCCATTCCCACCACAGTAAGAAAAATGCTTTCTTTCCAGAAGCAGAGTTGAATATCGTACAAAAAAATTATAAAATATAATGAATTTATTGAAAATTATATTGAAATACATCAACATTTATCAAAACTGATCTGTATGTGATACACTGAAGCATCTTGTAACTGGTCTGAGCATGCATGGGGGTAAGTAAAGCAGAAATACACATTAGTGAGAAAAACACATAATATCATAAGAGGAGTCCTCCTTCACTAAAGTTTACAATAAAGCATTCCTTTTACAGGCTATCTTCTTGCCTCACTTTCAGGTCTGCAATACCCTTTTTCATCCACAGAGGTTAGCTACATTTATTCATACCAACAGCTGATCATGTAATTATGCACAACTTTTTCTCAAGCTTCCATGTTTATTCCCAAAAAAATCTTAACATTCTTACCAATCCATCGGCTGGGATCCAGAAGGAGACAAAGCCGGCATTTACTGTAGTATTTATTCAATATTTTTTCATAGAACTGCCCAGAGTATTAGCACTTTCAGACAGTTAAATATTTACCTTTTCTAACCCAGCTCTTTCTTCAGTCACATAACAAATCTTTCGCTCCTAATAGAAAATGACTGGGGCAAAAAGGTACTTTATATTTTGTTTCTCATTCTCAATGTGCCTCCCTAGTCCATTCCTTGTTTCCAGCTAAGGAAGTGTTGGGAAAATTGAACATCAATATAGGTTCTTCTATATTCTACTTTCCGATTTCATCATCTTTCCTTTGTTTCATAATCAGTCATTACATTACTTGGTGACTGCCCCTGACTCCAGAAAGATTAATTTTCTACTGTGACAATTTTTATTCACTCAAGATTTCCCCACCCAATCTGATCTGTTATTCTGAAATTTTAGATAACTTCTGAATTTTAACAACATTTCATTCTTCTCATAAACTTAAGACATGAACTCTAACTCGACATTTTGTACAAGGTATTTCCATGTAATATATTACACACTTTCAATATTCCTTTATTTTAACTTTATAAATTAGCAAAAAAAAAAAAAAGCTTTTCTATACGCCTCTTTGAGCCTTCCATTTGAAATGACAGGAGAGCCAAGGAGAAGTATCTGAGAATTATTCTCATTAGCAACACCCCAAAACCACACTGAGGGGTTATTCTCCACTTCTCTCAAATACTTGTAACACTTGTGAGTGCACACTTTGCTCAGCATGGTGTAGGTATGACAATGTGCAGAAAGAAGCCATAGACCCACACTAGCAGAAAAATGCAAACACTATGAGGAAACCTTTACTACAAAATTAAGCACCCATAGGTTCAGCATAGAAGATCTTATGCACCTCACCATGTGTCAGATGATGCTAAGTGAGCTTCAGATAATAATATTTCATTGTACCTCACTTGTCTAGCTCATAAAGTCAACAAGCCCATCTGATCTTGATATCATAAGTTAGAGGACACAAAATGAACTGCAGATTTCAAAGTCCTTGGTAGGTGGGATAACAACCAGAATCAATCCAAACTAACATTCTTACTGGCTTGTTAATCTTTTCAATTTTCTGTAACATACTTGTTACCACACCAACCTTAGTTGTAAAATTCATAAATTGTATGCTATCCTATTAAAGTATTTCATATAATAATATATAGAGCAGTAATATTTAAGGAAACACTACCGTCTTTATTAATATAAATAAATCAATGAAAAATGCTACTTAAATCAGTGAGCAATAAAACCACCAGAACTGTGATTTGTAGCACAAACTCAACATATAACATGTCAGATGAAAATACCATAACTTCAGTGAAAAAATGGAAAATTCTTAGTTTGGTCTAACAAGAATGGCAAATATAGATCAGCCAATCAGAATAGAAAGTGAAGCTCTCCCTAGTGGTTATATTTATGTAATACTGCCAATGGTGAGGGCAAAACCTCAGACGCATGAGATCTCATGAGAGTCACAGCATTAAACACAATATTGACACTGAAGTATAAGCAAGTCAATCAAAATACATTTATCATCTAGTGACATCAGACATTAAACACATGGTGTCACCCCACAGGCAGTATCACAGTTCGTGAAGGTAAGAAATGGGAGCTGTCCATTAATATGGAAATATTTGCCAGCTTACTCAGTACAAACCTGCATTTTCACAGAGAAACCACCTGAGATACCTCAGATGTCTTTCAGGAATACACCCATTATACTCCACGAAGTTATGCAAAGGAATATTAAAACAAACTAAACTAAACCAAGCCAGTATTTTACCTTTATTTCCTGTTGCCCCCTCTGTCACCTGGCCAGTTGGGTGAAATACCACTGTAACTCACACAGTCTACAATTAAAGAGAGGGTTTTTTTGCTAATTAGTTCATAAACTGCAAAACAGCAGTTTTTTAAACACAGTGTAGAGGGCATATAGTAACAAAATTTCATTTCTTTTCTTTGTTTATCTTGCTCTAAAATTACTTGGTCCCTGAGTCAGTCCTTGCTTAAGATAATATGTCTGCTTCAGAGACCACTCAGACTAAAATAGAGGTTCGACCTTTAGAGTAGTTATCAACCTTGACAATATAGGAATGAGATTATTTGCTTTACAATTCATTTCAGTTAAAGCCTTTAATCTTACAAGAATTAGAGCCTTCAGCCTCATCTCCATATAGGCAGACTAGCAGCCTACCCTAAATCTCATGTCTAGCTTGTCTGCATTCCAGCAAAAAACAGAGTTAAAGGGACCTGAAAAAGAAGCACAAGAAACTCATATTTCAGACAAGGCTATCTCACTCTGCCTGCATGGTGGAAAATGAAGAGTTATGCTTCCAAAACTTCTGAAATGAACAGGATCACCTCTTCCTGGGTCAGCTGTTACTCGTATCTCAGATAACTAAACTTTGTAAGACGATAATGGCTTAATGGCTTGCCTTTCACTCTTTTAATGAGCTGCAGAGGAAAAAAAAGGCATCATAAAAGTATTTTACTAGAAGCATTTAAGGATCCACACTGTGAATGCTTAAATTACAGCAGCCCAAACGCTAAGAAGATTGCGTGTTTTTTACATAGATGCGTGTAAAAATGTACTGTTATATTTTAACATGATTTGACATAAATCTTACAGAGAAAAGTAGTGAAACCGACAGCTAAGTCAGTCTTTGAAGAAATCCTGACATACTCAGTGTCTGAAGGTTTTTCAAAAAAATTACCTCCCAGTTATACTGCAAACAATAGAGGTCAGGGAAGCTTTAAATCATTTTAGCATAGTCTTTGCATGTACAATATAAAATATATTCAAATATTCCATTTCCTACTCTCAGAAATCACTGTTTTTCTGACAGATGTTTCTATTCCTAAATATCTCTAATAATGAAGAATTCACAATTCTCCTACACAGTCTATTTCAATTATATTTTCCATAATAAGATTTTTAATTTAAGTAATCAAAGTCTCTCTTGTCATAAAGTAAAAAAGCACTTAATTCTTGCCCTATTTGTCCTGGGAAAACAGGTTATTCTCCCCTCTTTCAGGAACTTCTGGCAGATTCAGATATCTAATTTTTCCATCTTCTCTTTACTTTGAAGATGTAATTGTTCAAAGGTTGTCCCATGCAATGTGTATTTTTTTTAAGCAATCAGATATCTTAAAGTATAATGTCAAAAGTACTACAAAAGCATTACTGGAGCTGAATAGAGATGAAAAATTGTCATCTAAACTATATATAGAATCGCAGAATTATTCAGGCTGAAGAGACATCAGGATATATTTCGTCCAATTTTCAACTCCGAGCAGGAGTAAGCTGTGAGGTCAGACCACTGTGCTCAGGGCTTTATTCAGTCCAGTCTTGAATATGCCCAAGAACAGAGAGACTAAACAGTCTCTCTAAAAACCTGTTCCACAGTTTGACTGCCCTAAGACTTACAAGGTTTTTCCATATTTCCAGCTTGACCCCACTTGTTTCGATTTACACCTGTAGCCTTTCATTCTCTCTGATGCATGCCCATGAAGAGCCCAGCTCTTTTTTTTTTGCTAACTCCCTTGGTGGCATGGGCAAGCTGATGACACATTCTCTCAAAGCAGTACCCTCTTCAGGGTGAACAAACCCTGATCCTCCATTCTATCCTCAAAAAACAAATGCTTCATCTCCTGACCAGCTTGAGGATCATCTGCACGTCTCACTTCAGCTAGTTGCTGTCTCTCTTGTTTTGGGGAAACCAAAACTGCAAGCAGTAGCTAGATGAGGTCTCATAATCTCTCATAAGCAAGCAGAAGGATAATCCTTTTCCCTTAATGTACTTTCTGTTCCCCTATGAATACAGCCTGGATGCCACCTCTGCTGGCCGAGGTTAGACCCCTGACAAACTTAATTTATGACAGGCCTTCAAGTAGCACATGGTCCATTCATCAATATACTCTTGTCTCAGCCATCCAACCAGCTTTTTTAGCCATCTAGTTTTCTACCACCATCCAGAGTGCAATGTTCAACACTAACAATGTAAGCCTTATTAAAGTCAAGGCAAATGTCACCCATTGCTTTCTCCATGCTCACAAAGCAGAAAGCAATCAGGTTGTCCAGGCATGAATAGCAGCCTGACTGTTCCCAATCACAGCCTCCTTCTTCATGAGCCCAGATGTGAAGTTTAGGAGAACTCCATGATTTCCTCAGAAACTAACATGAGATGTCTATGCAGTAGCTTCCTGTATTACTTTTTGGGCCTTTTTTGGAAGATGTGTGCAAAATTTGCCTTTCTCCAGTCATCAGATCATGTCCCAAATTTTTTCATGCTTTATCTTGAAATATATGAAATATATATTTTACAGCATCATATTCAATTTGCAATCCCTTCTCTCTTTCTTCCTTCCCCTGAGTAGTTACCTAACCGATTTATGTAATAACTCAGTCTGTATTTTGTCTCTGGTGATTTCTGTGCAAGGACGTTCCATTTGTATAAGTTTCACCACATTTTTTAGTGGTTACTCCTCCATTTCTTGAGGTTATTTTGAATGCAGAGTCTACACCCTCTTAATTCTTCTCAGTCTTGTAGATGGCAAATTTACCCATAAAACTGATAAGAAATACAGGTTTAAATTTCATCACCCATCAGGTTACTGATAATATTGAATAAAGCCAGGTCTAAGCCCATAACAAAATCCTTATGACCACAATTTCACTCTGAACATAAGATACATTTTCATTATAAAAAACAGTTCTACAACCAGCTTTGTGCTTTCTCTTTGTTGATGCATCTAGATCAAACACGGATTAAAATATCAAGTGAAACAATACTAAAATTCTTAGGATTTAAGACACCTGCTGTTTTCTCCCCCTCCATAAAACTACAAGATTAGAGAGCTTTAACATAATTTATTCAAAATATATACATTTCTACCATTTAATTTATTTTTTTTAGCTCTTATTTCTAGTTTTCCAAAGGTGATATTTTATAAGCTAGATCACTTATCAGCAAACTAGAACCATTATGTTTTAGTATTAGAACTATGTAACAGTTGCATTGATTCCATCTATAACTTTTACAGCAGGGGTCTTAGAATTAAAGATTTTTGGGTTGGTCAGGCAAATGGTCGATAAAGAAACGAACTAAGGTGAGGGATTTTTGTTGTTTTACATCACTAGGCAATTTAGATTTCCTAGCTTTTGACCTAGTCACTGTCAAAGAAATTCAATGGGCTTGTGTTGCAACAGCAGCTAACTAAACAATCTTTTTGATATATAGATGGCAGCATGATGACACAAGATGGATAAGCAAAAATAGAGGCACCATTATTACTTGCAAGCAATTTGTATAAGATACATCAATTTGGCTTTTTTTTTAAATTTCTAGCAAAATATTCTTGATATAAAAAGTAACATTTAGAGTCATTGCATTTATGATCAAATATTTTATCTAAAAAAAATATGAACCTGTTTAAGACAAGTTGAGTACACTTTAATTGGATTTTCATATTGAAAAGCCTTATTTTTACTTCAGCTGAACATAAGATTTACATCAGAATAATATATATCTCTAAGGTGTAGTGAAAATAAAGAATTCTACTGTGTTGCCACTGAGTTTTAATCAATATTGTTGAAAACTCCCTGATTTTAGGAATGAGTCATGCATAATGGACAGTAGGAATTTCTTCACAGAAACAGCTCTTAAACATTGGAATAGACTGCCCAGGAAGGTAGTGGGGTCACCACCCCTTTAGGTGCTCGAGAATTGACCGGGTATGGCACTTACCACCATAGTTTATTTGATGAAGTGGTGGTCAGTCAAAGGCTGGAATCAATGACCTCAGAGGTCTTTTCCATCTTAATTGGTTTTGTGATTCTGTGATAATACACTAAATGGCTATAGTCTCTATGTGCCTCATTTTCCCATATAATAAAAAATTTTTTTAATAGGCTGTACTTCATGTTAGAGGTGACAGATATTCCTGATGTTGTTTGTACAATAAGGACTTGACTATTTCATAGCATTTCATACAGCTGTTTTTCCTCCATGAAATGTTTCTAGCATATTGTATGTACCCAGTGGACTGTAATAATCATAATTTTCTTAATATTCCATCCTTGAAATACAGATTTAAATAATTCTTAAAAGGATATAATGTGTTGTAATTCAAAATCTCAGCTCCATGCCTTTCAAACCTTATACTTATGTGAGGAATACCACTAAGCATCATGAGTTAAGTTCAAGGCTTACCAATGCAAATAAAAGTTTTTATTTGCATTGGTAAGAGGAACCTGGCCCTGTAGAGGCTCCCATATGCTTACTAGTGATGTCCATATGTAATAAATAAAAAATCAGGTAAATAAATTTAGCCTTGGCATCTATTACCAATCTTCTTCCCTAGGTAAAATATAGTTTAAAGAAAAAAAAAATCTGGAAACAACTTTCAACATGTTTAAGGACTCTCATACACCAACAAAAACATATATTTGAAACATCATTATTATTCTTGTAAAGCCTACAGTGGTTGTATAGAAAATACAGAAATCCCTACAGACCTTCATGGACTCACTAGTTCTGAACCTACAAGCTGTCAACACTGAAGAATAGGAGGAAATACTCAAACTGATCTTGGCTGATTTACAGGATTCAGTATCAATTCCATGTTCAGACCATATGCAACCTGCACAGCAAAGCATTATCAGACACATTATTTCTTTGCTACCTGGAAAACAAGGAAAACATTTCAAAAGCTAGGATGAAGAAAATTGCCTCAGTACAGATTCCGATTAATGACAGACTCCTGGGAGAGGCAAAAGTTGTGTGAATTATACTCCTGTTTTATTTTTTATAACATTCATCTAAATATGACATTAAGACTGGGAAGAATTTGTGCTAATTTTGACTGTAAAAGAGCAAGCCCTTCATGCTGTAAATGGTTTGGGATTTTTCTAAGCGAATTACACTGACTCTTTGAACACCTTCTCAAGAGAGCAAGCTGGGTATTTTGGTTCCTATCACTGTAAGGATGTCATACTTTATCCTGTAGATCTCACTATTCCTTCTCCCTCCCTTGTTTCTGAAGGCATGCCTGCTGCAGTGAGCAGAATGCAAGCAGATGCTCACGTAATCAGCACAGTACCATATACGGGCACCCAGTGAGAAGCTGAAGAGAAATTGTTGTGACAGCGCAGTGCTACCCCATTGCTAATAAGTCTTTTTCATCAGAACTAATTATTTTTGGCATGATGTTGTACTGGTAAGATGGCAGGATAACATGTGTCCAAGTACAACAACCCAAGAGTTTCCAGTACCATAAACCACTTTCTGAAATAGTTGAGACTTAGACATATTTAAATTTCCTAGTCCTTCTTTTAACTAAATCAATAGTTTCCAGGGGGTTTTGTTATGACCAACTTATTAATTTTGGGCTTTAAAGACACCATCATTTTTCAGACATATTTAAAATAACCAGAATCAGTAGTAGGATGAGCACTTTCATGCAAATTCCCATTGCTAAGGAAAAAATTAAAAAAAAAAAATTAAACCCCTCTCTTTTTGTAACTTAATCTTTACTCGTCAGAAAACTTCTCATCTCCAAAAATTCTATTTCCCTTGTAAGATGTTATAAGCAATTTCTTTAGGGGTTATTTCTGTGGCATTGCAACAACAATTTGCCATTTTCAATTATGTGTTTCAGGTGAATGAGAATATTGCAGATTTCTAGTTTAATTTAGCTCTTTCATTTCAACTATGTGAAACAAACTCGTAAATTTCTAAAGAACTTGATTACCTTGGGTTAGATTTAGTCCTCATTTTTTGAATTCATCATTTCATCAGGTATAGTCTTTGAAACCTGAATATTTTTTCAATCAGCTTGTTTCTGATGCATGCTCAGAAAATTATTGTTTTTTAAAATTATCTCAAGTTGACACTAAAATCTGGAGCACTCCAAATTAACAAATGGTATTGAAAGGTGTGTGTGTGTTTGCATATGAGATTACAAAAATGTGTCTCAGCTATGCATTTGTAACCTGATCATCCTGCTTTCTCAAAACATGACAGACATAGAACAAAGCATGTTCTATGGCTGTCATGCATAGTACAAATTATAGAAGGCTTTATTAAAAAGAATACAAAGACATTTACATTAGGCCAAATTGAACTTCCTAAACAAAGAGCAGTTTCTGCCAGTTTAGTAAATATCCATCTTCATGGTTTTACTTCACTGGTTCTCATGAATCATGGACTCTTAATCTGTGATCCATTCCAAGACTCATGACTGCAGTATGATGTTTTTTATGAGGATAAGAAACTGTGCATGTAGCTCCCACTTATGGTATGAAACAGAATATTGATCATAAAGAAGTAATTTTCAATTTTACATTTAATCAGAGAAAGAAAAAATCTATGTACAAATAGCATTCAAGGCCACTGTTTTATTTCATAGCAACGACATCATTCCTGCCTAGCATGGTAGATGTATAAGCAAACTCTGTCTTCCTGCATCATCTGTTTTATTGGCTACATTTCTAGAGTAATCAAACATCCCAATGGAATACTAGAAACTAAATGAACTTCCACATCATCAAAATAGGAAAAAGGCAGAGAAAGGAAAATAGATGAATTAGAAGAAAAATCACCACAGAAAATCTGCCTAGGAAGACATTTCCACTACAATCTTTATGAGATAATCAGAGGAAACAGCTATCCCGAAGAGATGACAGAAAGTCTTGCTGGGGGCCTGTAAAACTTTACAGCATTGTTTAAGTAGCTATCAAATGGTCTGGCCTGAAGCAGTTGACAAACCAGTATTCTCCTGATTGTGATCTTCTGACAGTGCTCAGGAAACACTCTGTACATAATGACTAAATGTAAAGATCCTAACAACATGTTTGCCTCTGACAATCCAAAGGTTTGAATTATCAAGAAGACTCAAACTACACACACATACTTTTTTTTTTTTTTTTTTTTTTTTTTTAATTTTCAATATGTAAAATTGTGGTCCAACTCTAAGGTCCCTTCCAATCCAGGCCATTCTATGATTCTGTGATCTAAAGGTGAAAGATAAAGACCATCTATTTCCAATACCCTTACAGTGGGGCCATGGACACCTTCCACTAGACCAGATTTCTCAGGGCCCCACATCCAACCTTGCTTTCTACACTTCTAGGGTTAGGACATCCACAACTTCTCTCAACAACCGGTTCCAGTGCCTCACCACCCTTACAGTAAAGGATTTTTTTTCCTAATATCTAATCTAAACCTCTTTCAGTTTGATGCCATGCCCCCTTGCCCTGTCAGTACATGTTCATATAAAAAGTCTCTCTTCATCTTTCTTGCTTTCTTGTGCTAATCTATGCAATGGATTAGACCTTTGGAAGTTTTAAAGCTTTGCTTTCATCATAGTACATTTTGGAAGCTCATCACCACCATTGTCACTTATGCAGTATACAGGACTCTGCTGAACATTATATTCCTGTATTTCTTTCCCTGACAGAAACTACTAGAATTTTGAGTCACATATTAGATTTAAGAAAAAAAAAGTTCTTGCTTCCTCAATTTTCTTGGTTTACAGGGCTGTGAAAGGGGGTCCTTATAACATCACATACATTCATTTCTCTTGCAAATGTTTTCAGTCCCTCTACACAGGCATTCTGAGTATGGAAGTTAAATATTTTCAATTCATTGGTGGATAAGTTAAAACTTATTTCCAGGTGTACTGGCAACATTTACACACCAAATAGATAAATTCAGGCTGTACAGTGCTTATTTAGCAGACTGAATACGTGCTATGTTTTTTCATTGCAAGGTTATTCTTTAATCACCATCTGTATTTGAGTTGATTATTTATATTTGAAAAAGTAGCTGGATTCAAGCAAAGGCAAAGGCAATTCAATGGCAATGGGCTGTTCAGGAGTCCACCATTTTAAAATGGGAAAGGTAAATATCTTTTTTGTCTTGTTCCTATTAAGCAAGGTTTTCAAACATATTTGTAAATTTTAACTTAAAAACAGATCAGGGCTTAGAAACAAAGGGCTCAGTGAGAATCAGTATTTTTTTCCATTCTTTTGTGGGAAATGCTAAGTGTTTAACAGCAGAAATTCTTCTAAGATCTCTTTTAAGACATCTATTTTCCCTTTGAAAAGGTAGGTTGGACTGTTAATTGAGAGAAGCATTTTAAAAATTTGACACCTTTTATCCCTGAACAAAGATTACATGCACAGTAAGTGGTAATCCTTGGCTTTGCAACACTGCTTTAGGTGGTTAAGAAGATGAATGTTCATTGCTTTTAATCCTTACCATGGTTTATGGGGCTCTGGATATCCTTTCCCCAGAGCATCTACAACTGTGCGGTTGTTCTGCCTGGTGCTTAAATTACAGAGA
Organism: Entomyzon cyanotis; assembly: GCA_024500445.1. Taxonomy (NCBI): domain Eukaryota; kingdom Metazoa; phylum Chordata; class Aves; order Passeriformes; family Meliphagidae; genus Entomyzon; species Entomyzon cyanotis. The sequence continues at coordinate 61,647,241 of JAKEPQ010001005.1, forward strand.
TATCTGCAAAGTAAATTATGGATTGTTGTCCCACAACCAAGCTGCCTCCTGATCTCTCGTAGTATTTCTTTGATAACAGCAAAAGGCTTTTTTCCCCCTTGTTTATCACTTTTGGTTTTCCAGACTGGGTGACACTATAGCAACCCTGAAGACTGCCTGCTCTGCACACTTTCAACCAACATACTCCACTGCAAAAACTCACAATAAAAAGAAGGGGAGGGAATGGGCTGTGAGGGACAGAGCAGACAGGTACATAATGTTTGTTTTATCCACTAAGCTCTTCAAAGTTCAAAATTCACAAATCTGGAGATTATTTTCCTCCTCCAGAAATATATGTAGCTAAACCAAACATCTGAGCATTTAAAACCATTTTGAATGAGGTAAATACATAGCTTTCTGTAATTCTAATATCTCTCTATTACGTTTTCACTAACATGCTGATTTCCACATCTCTACTTGTATGCTCGTATCAATATAAATTTATCAAACACTTACAAGGTTATCTAAGTCAAAGAAAAAGCTGAGCCAAATTTTAAATTATGTGCCTTATTTTCTAATCTTGCAGTTTAATATTTTATTTCATAATAAATGCAGTGTGACTATAAACTCATTATCGATAACAAGTCATATGCCAAGTATGCCAAGGTTCATCTTCGTCCACACACAGGCATTCTTAGAAGACAGTCTACTCAGTGCTGATGTCATTAAATTTCAAATAAAATTTAATAAAATAATTCCACATTACTTGTTCTCTATTATCCTTCTCATTATGTTTTCATACTGTCAACCTGAGTGTTCTGAAACAAGATGTAATTTAAATTAAATTCCAGGCGTCAAAAAAATAATGTTTTAAAGGCAAGTGCATGGAAATATATACCATCCAAACCATTTTACTAAGCAGAAATGATAGTCACATCCCAAGCTCTTTTGGCATAATTCCAGCAATTCTATTCAACATATCAAGTGCTGATCACATTGACATCAGAGAAATTCTTTTCATTTATTTGTCAGAGTCACTGAGATATAATCTCAATTTCCTAATTTCTTTTGACTAGTCAGAAGCCCAGAGTTTTGTAAGAGAAAATGCATAACTGAAAATTGCCTTGTGCTCTTTGTCCCAAAGACAGCAAAGACAGGCTAAAGCAAAAAAACTAGGATCCAGACACTTTTAACCATACTTAAAAGAGAAAATTACTAAAAAAAATATATAGCCCAAAAAATTCACAAACCTTTGCCATCTTTTGGAGACTGTGCTTTAAATTAATTAAGGCTTTTACCTCAAAATGCATTATAATTAACTTTAAAATTATAGAATTCATACTTTCGTATCTAATTGATTTTTTTTGGTCATCCCCAGCATTAAATTGTTGTCCAGAGTATAGTAAAACTAGTTTACAGTACAAACTCCATATGCAACACCTGAAGTAGATAATCATGTATTAAATAAACATGAGGAAGTCTATGACATTGTTTTTCCTCCTGTGAAAGAGGTTCTGCCAAGGTTTGCCTTTGAAAGCAGACAAATATCATTTGACAAAAAAACCACCACGCAATTACGAAAAAAAAAGCATCATAAAAATAAAGCTCAGAGAGAAAATTAGTTTCTGTCCTTTAAGAGGTATAGAATAGACTGTAAAGGTACTTTTATTTTCTCCAATCTACATCTAAATTGAAATAGTCTGAACAATGTAACATACAGCACAACTCTTTGTTAATAGTGAACTGGTCTGTAGCAGTGAAATCTCTAAATTGTATCAAGTATTTTTGTTGAGATCTGCAGCAAGGATAATTAGAATCCTGAATTTCTTGAGCTCAGTTAAGTGGGCCTAAAACTAAATTCTGTTTAATTTGTGAATAAAAACAAACAAACAAATAAGTAAAAAAAAAATCAACAACTAAAAAGTTGAACTGAAAAGAGAACTGAATCCACCAAGTTTAACACGGTAAGTTCATTGCAATTATTACAGATTTCATTGAGATGACAGAGACATCTTTTCAAAAGTCTACCTGTGAATATGATGCCACATCTTCCAAGACCTTATAAAAATAAAGTTCAGACCTTAGCTGGCCTTATTCACTACAGTCCTCAATTGATTGGGTCACTACAGTCTGCAAAAGCCATAAAAAAATTAATTGTTACTGTCAACAATTGTTTCTCATGAAAACGGAAAGAATAACAGCCAAAGCACAATAATTTGTGTTATTAGAAAATTCAATCTAGCATAAAAAAGTATTAACAGATCACCACACAGCACTTTTTCTGTGCCTCTTGTGTGAATATGGCAAGGTGAGGGGCAGGACACAGACACCCCTTGAAGCTGATGGACTCACAGAGCAAGTATTCAGAATAAAACTTCTCACATTCCTTATAGCTGTCTAAAACTTGGGGGATTTTACTGCCAGTAGATATTGTTGAAGAACATCATATTATAGCTCTGATTTGTATGCATTGCCTTGGTTGGTTTTTCTTTGTGTCAGCTATCATTCATCACAGCATGAAAATAAACATACAAAGAATTTTTTTAAAAGGATGGAGAAGCGATAATACGAGCTAGGGACATCACATATAATGATTTGTTCTTTTCACAATGGTTTTACAGCCAATTTTGTCACAACCATAATGGTATAAATCAGTTTAGTATTGTCTTAGTTTGAAAGACAGCTGTCTGCTAAGGAAGGTGGAAACCTCCCTTAGAATAGAGAATGTGACCCCCTTCCCTCTGAATTATTATACCTTTGAAAGCAAGGACTTTCAGGGAAAGATATGGGAAAAGGAACAACCGTTCTTTACTAGTATCTATGACAAGGCCAACAAGCATCCACAGTAGCAACAACCAACAAAACCAGAAATTTGGTGGCAGCTCGCTCTGGGCTGCCAGGCACCATCCTTTTGGTGCAGTTATGGTCACAGCCAGCAGGGGCGCTGTTGGCACCCAGCTGGGCAGGGCAGTGCGATGACCCCGCACAGCCACAGGGGGCGCTGTGGCGTGAGCTCGGCTGTGCCTCAGGGGATAATGGCGGACGGGCCTGATGGCAGGACAGGGTGTGGGGAGCTTAGAGCAGCGAGCTTTAACTGCAGGGCTGCCTAGCCCAGGCCAGCAAGTGAAAGGTGGCAGAAACTCCGCAGTTGCCTTCAGGCAGGTGGAAGGGCGCGGAGCGCCTCAGCAGGAGCTGCGAGTGCAGCATGATCCGGGAGGGGAAAAGGGTCAGAGTCCCGTGCTTTTTCCCAAACGAGAGCTCACCCAGCAGGGAAGAAAAAGCAGTGCAGAGCTGGGCTTTTCCATGGTCTCAGCGAAAGGGAGACAGCAGCTTCACTGTTCCCCCTCCGGTACCCAGGGAGCAAGTGACCTTGACAGTGGCCAGGTGCTCCCCTTCCCTCAGCACACCCTGGCTACATCTTTTGTCTCTTAAGTGTTTGGTTGTAATGGTTCCCTAACAACAAAGTGGGGGAAAATTCCCCCAACCTCCAACACATAGCTGGCAGGTGGTAATTTTTCTCATAAGTGCAATTCTGTACCTCACAGAAGCAACTTCTATAATGAGGCTGTCCTGATCTGGTTCCTATTACAGCTCTGAGACACATTGTTATTTGAACCTCAATCTAATGTTTAGATGATGGGGATGAGGGGAAGCAAACAAAAAACACTGGAAAATCTTTTCTATTACTTCTAAAGGATGAAAACTTGGAGGGTTCTTTGCTGCTTTTGTTTGTCGTCCAGTTCTTTGCATATTGGAATTTTTGAATGTTGATGGACAGAAAGCTAAATGAATAGGAGCAAAGAGAAAAAGGAAATTAAAAATGTGAGATTCCAAACCTAAACCTGGAAGGATATTAAGAGAGAGATGGCATCCAGATACAAAACTATAAAACAAGAGAAAACTCAAGGAAAGACAAACAGCTGAGCTGGTGACTCTGTCTTCTTTCACATCCCAGGCAGTGTTCTCAACCAAAAGAAGAGGTTACTAAGGAGAGGCGTAATACCCACTCTGAGACAAACCATTACATTGTATTAAATTAAGGCTTTTAGAAATGTACAGACTTGGGAGTTGCAGGTGACCTATGCCTGCAGAACAGGATAAGCCATTTTAAAAACATTAATAACCCAAGTCTCTATACTTCAAGGAAACATTAAAAGAAAAGCTAATAGTATACTACAACATAGATTACATATTTATAAATGTATCACTTGTTTTACAGTAATTCCACACCCCTCTACTGAATTAACACAAAACCACTTTTGGTACCTTCAGAACTTTCAATATCTTGTTGAGGGTGTGGGGTGAGGAGGAGAGAATCATAGAATTTTCTTTAAGTTCAGTGGAAGGAGTAATTAATAATTAATTGAATTAAATAATTAGTTGAATTAAATTTTGAAATTATGAATACTATTCAACTACAAACATTTTATGCCCAAGACATTGTGTTCACTGAGAATGAATTTACTGTAGAAGCAATTGACTCCAATTACAATGGCTGGTACTATTCAAAACTGCTCAGTTCACCTGGACATGGTGATCTACTTTACTCTTTAACGTCACCACATTTGTGAGGAAGGCAGGAACAGAAGAAAACCTACTCACTTAAAAGGAGAATTATTTTTAACTTTCTTGCTAAGGTGAGCAGGATTTGAATCACATTATTTACTCCAACCTTACCAAACCAGCCACATTCCCTTTTCTTTTGAAGAATTTACTTGTGGTCTTTACTCTAAAAATTGAATTGCCAAAAACCAAACTCACAAACAAAAATAAGTACTCCAAAAGGAGAAGTATCCCAACACTGTCCAACTTCTTTTGTTGCAGAAACCCCTAATAGAAGTCTGAAACCAAACAACTTGCTCTTTCTGTGTTAGTTCTTCACATTATTGGATTTGATAGCAGCAATATTAACTTAATGGATCAATAACACTTGATATCAGTTCAAAAGAGCAGCTGAAACATGCGTCCAGAACTACACACATCCCAGGACTCTAGAGTCTGCTGATGTAGAAATAAAGTTCATAAAAGCCAAGAAAAAAAATCCAGCTTTTTAGTGTTAGCACTGCAAGTTCCTGTTTCCCTTAAAATATTCTTAAAATGCAGCATACAGCCCTTGTTATTTATTGCTTGGCACCTCTTACCAAAAACATTGGCAGTGAGAGAGACCACAATGACTCTTACTGCAAATAAGGACTGGAGTGGTTCTGTAAACCTTACCGATTTTTTTCTCAGTGGCATTGATTAAATTTGAAAAATCTTTTCTGCGAATAATCTAGTTTACTTAGCTGGAGGAAAAGTACAGCATGAAAACTGTAATATACAGCTTTCATTAATCATCTAACCTGAGGACACTGACTGGCAACTATGGTGCCATTCAGTATCTTGGAATATATTCACATTCAGAGAACATGTTGAACACATATACAAAACAAAGTTAACACTGTCAGGATTGTTATCATCTGTAAAACTGCAGAAAGTACCAAGTGATACAGAATGTGCATATTTGGTGAAATATGATTCACTTTCATTTACAGATATTTTTCACAGTATAATATTTAACTGGTAGTAACCTAAATTGTGCTGCATGAAGTTATGGTTCCTTACTCTCATTTGGATTTGCAGGTGGACTGAATTTTATAGTGCTTTTCTGTCTGTGCTCCCTTGTTCCCACTGGGAAGAGTGGGATCACAACGGCTAATCAAAGTGATGATTCATCTTTTGTGAAGTTGGCATCTGGGCCCACTTTAGGGTTTTTTTCACATGCCCTTTACATCAACATTTATTTTTCAGAAACAAAAGGTTTTTGGGCAAGAAACTTCCCACACACAAGGTCATTCAGAAGGAACTTAATCATAGACTGAAAGGCCTCACTTCTCCCTGTACTTTTCAATATTCTTAGTTTTACATTTTACTGCACTAGTGTGTTTACAGAAATCTGGCAGTCAAACACACTCTTCAAAACCATTATAGTCAATTTTGTAAAGAGCAGCAATTCCTTCTGGGCTTATTTGATAAATACGTTTCCAACACAATTATGCAACAATGTACAGCTAATAATGCTTTCATGTTTACTCATTCACAAGTCAATATTAAAACAAGCAGCATTGAATCCTTTGCTGAACTCTGAGATTCCTGTGATAGAATTCAGTAATAAAGCTTTCATGAATTGCAGCACTTCAGGGTAAGTCTTTGCATCCACCCCTGTGTTTTCCCTGTTTCTTCTGCAAGCAGTAGATGGAGGCTGTTTCCTGACATTGCTGGCAGTCTAGACAAGACCCATTCATTACACTAAAACAACCAACAGTGTTTGCTATAAAATCATAGTTTTTCTTCATCCTTTTAGCACTTTGTGTTTTACAAAGACATATCTGAAAGGATTGCAAAAGATCCTACAGAAGTCCAGTGGGTTTCTAAGCCAGCTTTCTCTCCATGGAAGGAAGAATGCAGCAACCTCGGAATCAATGTCTTTTAATATAATTTTTATGAAAACAACATGAGCATTAACTGAGTTTTAAGTGGTAAAATGTTATTTTTATTCTCTCCTGTGGTGCTGGTTTTTTGGGTTTTTTTACTGTAGAACTAAACACTACACAAAAATCTCTACTAGTCAAGTCTACTACAGGGACTAGCAACAGAAAAATGAGACAGGGATTAATTACACTTTAAATTCTGGGGGCTTGGGGGGCGTTCCAGGTGAGGCAGGGTGGCTGCATTTGAAAGAAAAGGATCATAATACCTAACAGTGCCAATGCATAGCAAACAGTCAAACTATAAATTTAAAGGCATTCAAAAGAAAAGGTGATAGAGAAATAGTCAAGAATAAAGATACAATTAAACTAAGCATAAAACAAATAAAATATGTGGCAATATAATCACGCTGAAGCAGTAAAACATCCTCCTGGTTTGCAGAGGACTCAGAAAACAGACTGAAGAAACAGACAAACCAAAAGGAAGTCAGAAGAGTGCCTGAGTGAGCAACATTGGCACATTCTTCACAATTAAAAAGAATGAAAGATAATGGATGGTTAAGCAGATGACAAATATAACTAAGTTTTACTAAGAAGAGTAAGAGGAGGACAAATCATAGAATTGTTCAGGTTGGAAAAGACCTTTAAGATCATCAAGTCCAGCCATTAACCTAGCACCATCAAGTTTGTATTGCTTGAAGATTTTAATATGACTCTGTGGTTTTCGAGATTGCCAGCAACCTAAATGATTTCTTACAGAATTAAATGGTGCTGGTTTCAAGTGGCATTAATTATTAACATCAGGTCATCCAATTAAGGAGGAAGAACACAATCCAACACAGACAAGCAGTTATAAATCTTGAGCAACTCAATTCAGGTATGAGTCATCCATTGACTCAAAACAGGTCAAGCACAACTCCAAGGTCAAATAGATTCATATAAACTACTTGAATAACATTTTTTTCTGTGAATTACAAGTGAAAAAAAAAAAACCAATAAAAACAAACCTTTATCTATTGCCACACATTCTTTCCTACTAAAAATGGTGACAACAATCCACGAGAATGAGAAATATATTTATAAAAGTGTACAGAATTGCATCTCATATAAAACTTTTGCTTTTATTAAAGTCAATGAGAAATGTCATATAGACAAAACAGGAGGTTTTAATTCCTTAACAAGAGCCTAATGGTAGGTGTTGATACTTTCAACGTGCCAATGGACTGCAGCTTCTCCTATGTCTCACCTCCCAAAATATTTCCTAAGACAAGCAAGTAAAGAAGTTTTCTCATCCTTTTCTTCCTTAAACCCATGACAATGGGAGTAGCTATTTTTGCAATGTGAGTACCAATTCACTAGAAACTGGAATGAAACCAATCACCCATTTCACACAGCAATTGCACTGCTATCAGGGAGTAATGATTTTCAGTCACTGTGGACTTAGCTTGAATCTGAACTACTGGCTCAAAGGTCAGAAGCTTTATAACCAATTATCAATCTCCTGGTCCATCCAGACCCCTCTATTATCTTAATTTCCTTTTGAAGATTAATGCTGTTGCCACAGTTTAATCAAATGAGCCTTTGGCTCTGACATTTACTTCCATCCTGCAGCTGCTTCTTTGCAGAATTGAGTGAAGAAAACCATAATAAAATTACTATTATAAATATTCCCAAAAAATAAAAATATCGACTGTTCAAGATTCATCTAGGAATTAAGACAAAAAACTCTGTCCCTACACTAAATATTGTTTCATGGTCTCTTAAATATCTGTATTTTGTCTGAATTTTCAGACAGGAATTCATATGGCTTCAAACACTCAAAGCGCAATGTGGAATCTAAAAGTCTTTGGTCTTACAATTAGGCAGTCAAAATTTTCACAGAATTCTTGAAATACATAGAAAGAATCTATACCTGACCTTCTGAATAGCATCTTCTAGACTCCAGTCTATCTGCCCTAATCTCCTTCCCCGATAAAGATATAATTTAGTAGAAGGATAAGCATGGCAGGATTGCCTAAGATCATGCTAGACTACTTGTGATACTAGCCAACAGTTTATTGCCGTCTCCAGATCAAAAGTTTAATGATTTTCTTAGCTAGTTTTTGATCTTCCTTATGTCCTTTTATATCACATATATGCTTCATGAGAAAGAAGAAATTCTCTTAAATCTTCTACTAAAAAAACTCAGAGAAGAATTTTAAGATTTCTTCTAAATATATCTAGTTTACTTAGAATAAATCATCATGGACTCTCAAAATATTTTTACATCTTTTTCTTTTGGAATAGCTCACACAACACTTGTGCTGAATGCATGTTTCAGGAACAACAGGGAATTGATGAATAATTTTGCTGTACATAAATTCTTCTGTGAAATCATGCCATATGTCTACTTGGTTAACGGCTGTAGAAAGATAATTTGTCTAAGTGGAAAAACAAATGGGTATTTCCTTAGTTTCTCTCCATTCCCTCTGTAAGAATCTACTTACTCAGACTCATCAGTGCACAAGTATAATTTCTTTCTACTAGGTAACAGATTTTTATTACATGTTTTCTTCTAAATTTGGCGTGTTTTCCATTGCTGTTTTTTTCTAGTGACTCTGATTTATTTGATAAAAATATTAAAAATCTGAATTAAAATGAAAAAATATTGCTTCTACTATCACTCTAATGATACTTCCATTAAGCACATGGGCAATGTAAAAATTGAATAGCATTAAAAGAAATATAATGTACTGAAGCCCATATGTTCTCATTTGATATGGGACATTACCATGCTTTTCCTAAAAGGGAAATTAGTCCTAAAAGAGGACTAATTCCTCTTGTTAGTCTAACATAACAGATCCAAGATGAATTCATAAGGTGGCCATTATCTAGCACATTTAAATACTACCCATCCCAAATATTTTTTTTTTTTTACATTAACAGTAGCAAATACCATTTTGAAAGCAGCATGACGATGCAATTTTGTACTATCCTCAGAACTATTCCGTAGAAGAAAGAACAAGCAAACAGTCTGCCTCAGTTCCAGCAAGGCATCTGGAGCCATGATGCTGTGTCTACTCATGTACAGAAACAAGCTCTCTGAACAGAAGTTAAGCACCTGTACAAGGGCAATTTTATGTTGAGTTTTGCAAACCTCTCAGGATTTGAGATAATTTTTATTATCACTTTATGGCTTGAGGAAACCAAAATCGCTTGCTTTCTTCTGAAAACCACTGCCAAACATAGTAGGTTTTTTTCAGTGCACTGCCTTTTACTTTTCTTTCTCGGAAGCTACTGTCTTTGTTTGATGTTATCAGAACACAGGGTTTTTCACTAGCAGTGGTCTTGAACCTTTCTAAATGTTCAAAAATGTGTGTTATCTGTCCATTTACGTGTCTTGGATTAGACTCCAGTGCTGAAAATTAAGTTAGCTGCACAACAGCTTTCAATTATGATTTTCAATTATGCGTTTCAATTTTAAAATTGAAAAAATATCATGAAATCACTGTTCAAAGTATCCGGTTATCAGTTATGTCTTATAACTAGGTTATTTCATTCCCTTTCATCTCTATGGTGAGAACTGATCTAAGCACTTCTATTAAACATAATGACAGTGCTAATAGTGTTTTATTCCCCCATTACATGCACAGCTTCACTGGGCATGACTGTTCCTGGGGGTTCTAGGCCTCATTTCTTTTTTATAAGGCTTTCCACAACAGACATTCCAGCTTAAAATTTTATGTGGTTGCTTTTGGCAAGTATAATTTCAAACAGAGTAAAATATTTTGGTAAATTTATTTCTGAAGTTATTTCTAGAGAAAAGGGAAAACAATTGTAAACCTAAATATATAACAACTGTAATTTTCAAGTTTTAAGGACAAGATTTTCTGCTAAACATAGGAAACTATAAATAAAAGAAAGGGTAAAAATCTCAAAAAGATTTTACATTTTGACAACTAAATTGGTTCCTCTATAGTATTGAAATTTCATTGTTTAAAAGAAAAAATGCATCACTAGTTATCATAGCTTAAAATCCCACATTCCCAGGCAAAATGCATTTCATTGCGTATCAGTGATTCACAATGTGTTCTATAAGATTCAGCTTTTATGTGATTTAGGCATTAGCTGCTTTATAAGTAAGTATTGTAGTAATTTAAGGTAAAGCAAAGATGCTGTAGTCTCCAAATAAATGCTAAGCCCAAGGTGCCTATGCAATGCACAGTTTTTACATGCAATGCACAGTTTCTACATGCAATACCGTGTGCAGGTATGACAAGATCTTATTTTGAAGAGGCTGTGTACTAAAGTTCTGTGTTAAGCCTAGATTCATCCACAAAAGCCTGTGGATGTAAGTAAGGTAGGAACCAGAACTCTGCAGAGTCAACACCTAAACCTGGTCTCAAAAATGCAAACTCTCTTATCCTCAAGTGCAGGAATAGCAACTGTAGGTAGGACAGTAGTTTATTAACAAACAACATTTCCATACTTAATTCTTTGCAGATTACAGATGAGTATGTCCAATTTTAATAAAAAATGAGAGAAAACAAATTCTTCCCTTCTCCCATCAGAAAACAGTATATCACTAGAAAGAGTGTGTTTGTGTCTCCAAAATGTCTATCCTATAAATGAAAACATCTTTTATTATTAATTTCCTTAAGGAATATTTAAAAGTTGTAAGACGTACAAATGTGACATAGTGACAATAAACATGCAATTTGAATAGTTAATAAAGAGGTCCACTGCATCACCTGCAATATTACTTGTCGGTATACCGAAAAACCCTAACAACATCTCTGAAAACATCCAATGCCTAAGAAGACTAACAGAAATCAAGTAACAAAAACCACCTCACAATCAATTTATTTCTTTCAAATTATTTTCTTCTGTTCTGGAGTTTATAAAACATAATGTTTCTGAAAAAACATCTGTGAAGATAAAATCCTATTAAATAATTCCAGCAAGAGAATGGTATTTGGAAGTCGTTGAGTAGCCCAAATGTCCTCTGGAGGATCTGAAAAAGTGGCAGCAGACGTCCATTTAACTGTGATGCCAACAACTGCAACTACACAGATGTAGCAGAGAGAGAATAGGCAATTCTAATATAATCCAAGACTCCTTTTGTCTATGTTCCTTCTCTAACTACATGAAAAATGCAGTGGTAATAAAGGGATTTCTGATGATGATCTGTGTAAGATGAATTCCACCCTTTATGACTCTTTTGAGAAATATTAAACAAAGATAGTGGAATTCCAAGCTGGGGGGAGCAGGGGGGAAGGGGAAGTCAGGGTGTGAAACAAAGAAACCCCCAGATGTATGTGGATTTTCCATAAGGCAGAAAAGTTTTATTTGTCATTCATTCCTTTTTTGCAAAGAGAGTGGAATTCAAGTGTTCTAATTACAGGTTATGATTTGCACTGACACAGAAATGTCTAAGCAGCAAGAAACTATGCTCGACAATATAAAACCTTCACTTTTAATTTTACAGAAAATTTTTATTAATCTGAACTATAAAAGATCTTATTACTTTCTTGAAATTTACCATTTTAATCCATAAAGTTAATGAAGCTTTATATATCTTTTATGCACCTATGCTTTATGTGTTTTGACATGAAATTCCTAACATGTAAAAACATGTAAATATTGGAAAAATGTTAGAAACAGGAATCTATATTAACTCTAATGAAACTCTTTTTCCAGGCTGTGGCATTATAAAATACAGTAAAGTTAGAACACTAGCACGTCACCTTGTTATTGTCGATTCAAGGGCACACCTGGAGATTCAGATGGTTGGGAAGAAGTCCACAGCTGTGGTAAGTGCTATGCCCTATTACAATTTCATGACAAGCGTAGTAGTAATTTAACATATGAATATACCCACTGCAGAGCATGAAAAGTTTATGATTCACTTAACTACCAAACATTGGAGGAACACATTATACATAAGGGGAAAAAGAAGAGAAAAAAGAGAGATTTTGGAGCAGAGGCAATGTTCTTGTTTCTCAACAGAGTAAGAACCACAATCCTTTATGTCTGCAGCAAGTCACTGAGATGAGAATAATTTACCTTAATCCAGCTGGAACAGTAGAACAAACAAACAATGCAAATCGTGCTCTTCTCTGTTTTCCTAGTTCACTGGAGCAAGCATCAGTGCCACTAATAGCATTGTCTGAGGCTAGGAAGTCAAACTGAAGTGCTTAATGAAACACTAGACATGTCTTTGCAGTTCTATTAAAATGTAGCTACTGACCCAAGTTTCTTCTGAGTTCTGAGAGATGCACCCACTAGCAATGCTCACAGCATCCATGACAGGGGGAGGAGGTGATGGTCCTCTAATGCTTTTAGCTGCAGGAGTATGGATCTGAGACAAGACAAAGAACTGGAAAATAACCCTATTTCCGATTCTTTTCTCTTCTCTGTGCCATGAGATACTTTGTTCTGTCAAATCAGACCTCTTAGACAGATAAACAAAAGCAAGGCACCTTTGACACCGAGATTGGCAACTCCATAATTCACTAATGACTGAGAATGCAGGAGCCAGGAATGGATGCATTTTGGCCAACAGTGGGTAGACAATTACTGATTATCTGGGAATACCATTTTTATTTCTAACTGTTGCTCCCAGTTAGCAGCTAGGTGTAACCCTAATTTTTACATCAAAGTGATATGTAATTGTATAATTGAATATGTGTGAACCCTACACAATTTAAACTACACAGTGCATGACCTACAGGGATCCATCCTTGGTACTGGAAATCCTCCATCACTTGACCTGCAAGTTCCTTCTTGATGCATTCATGTTATTTCAAAGGTATTAGCTTGTACTTCTTCACTAGTAACTTTTATTGTAGGGTGAACACAAGTTCTATTTTCTTCAGTTCAGCCTTTTAATCTTGTTTTTAATGTATGATTATGCAATCTTTATCGTAATCTAACTACAGAACATAAACACACCCTTCTCCTTCTCCTCCTAATAGGCAAAGCAACATTTGCTCACTTTATTTATGTGCATTTCACTATAAGCCTTCTCAGGATTCAGGGTGTGTTCTCATTATTAAGCTACCAGGATGGCCACATGGGTTTGGTCCCAAGTAGCCAAATTCACATACACTGTCCACTTTGCAATCAGGAAGAACAAAATTAGGGGGCTGGATTTCAACCTAATCATGGTCATTTTGTCTGAGTGTATTGCTATTATTTCTTAATTTCCTGTTATGAGTGATGGGAAGGGATGGAAAGTAACTATATCATTACGATACATGCCGTATGAAATCAGCTTTGATCAAACAAACCTATCATTATTTCGTCATCACTTGATGGAACAAAAACCTCCTCTAAAACCCACAAAACCTCTAGAAGTCCCCTGGAATACTTTTTTTTTTTTTTTAATATATATATATAATTTTTAAAAATCCTTTCAGTCTTGTTTATTGAAAAAATATTTAGAAATGGCATTGCCACACTATGCAATGAGTTTTTCTTGGCACATTTAGTAAGCTTACAATCAATAAGAAAATGATAGCCAATGCTTCATCTGTGAAATCTGATTATTTCACACAAGCAAAGGTTTTATTTGCCTACAATAAATCTATTCCATCTAATTCTAATTATTTTAATCAATTTCTCCTCCTATTTTTAGTTCATAAAGATGGCACTAGGAGGAACCTGACATTGGCTGAAGCTTCTGCCATCATATTGAACGAAACTGATGTAACAGAGTGGCTAGTGAGAGCCACAGCTGGTGGGAGAGGATGAGGTTTCCACCAAATTCCTCACATCGGCATTCAGGCACCACAGGAATGTTCTCAGTTATCAGACAGTTCCTGCTGTTGGTCACCAGAAAAAGTAAAGGGCAAAAATCTGCACTCAACAGTCCTGGGGTAATAGTGACCTGAGTTAGTTTGTCTGCACAGTGACAAAGACACCATATTCAGCATGGTGACATGGAGAACATTATTGGGAGAACTCACTCATTTCATTCATTACTTCTGTGAAAAGCTAGTTGAGAAAAGTCAATTAAAACCAAAACTACTAATTAAAAAAAAATATTCTATTTGATAGGCATTTCCTCAGATACAAATGGAGCTTGCAAATCAGATTGTCCTACGGACAGCTAAACATTTTGACTTCAAAAACATCTCTTTACATACAATATACAGTTAAGATGCACATTAGACTAAGGTTCAGTGCTACTATCTGTAGAACTCAGTTGGCATTTCTTAATACCTACATTCTACTATTCAAATTATTTTTGGCCCCTCTCTGTAAGATGGCATGAAAAAGACCCCCTAAAAGTCCCCAGTTCCCTAGGAGTACATTGATTTTTAATTAGTGACTATCCAGGAGAGCAAGGTTTTACAGAAACACACACAAACAGAAGGGCTGAAAATGAAGATTTGAAATGTTACTAATCCTAGCATTAAGAACAAACAAACATAAAACAAACAAAACAACAAAGTTTGGGGGCTGCAAATAAGATTTTTTAGAAAACCGCCAAAGCTTTGTGCAGCTGCACTGCCAGGTGGGACATTTCATTGTATGATGGGGAAAATAGTAAATTTAGCGCTTAATACTTTTGTTCTCTTGTAAAATATAATTTAGCTGTAATTAATCCTTGTGTTAGGAAAAGATCTATCTGAAATGTTTGTTAGTAAGTGGTAAAAACACTTTCCTGGAGCCTGTAAAAAAACCCAAGCAACTACTTATTTTCTGAAAGAGTGATCAGGATGGATAACAATTACCATCACATGTTTTTCCTTCATGTTCTCTTGCCAAACAACAAGCAATTTTGGGAGCCATTGCAAGACATGCATGAAAAAAGAATTTTAGATATATTGAAATAATCTAGCAATTTTATATACATTTTTAACAATAGTTAGCAATTTAACAAGGTTTAGTTTAGTAAAATTTTCTCTAGTTGGGGTTTTAATCTTTGAGTGTAGAAAACATTTCAAGTAAAAATACATAATTTTAAATGTATTTTTCAATTAAAGCTCTTGATAATACTAAACTATTTCCATATTCACAAGTCTTTCCATACAGAAGACACATTAAAAAACTCAATCGGCATCCGAGCATTAAACTAAAATAAGGATTTGTGTTACTTTACCTTTCAGCTTCCAATTTTCTTCTATTTCAAATATACAATATTTCAAACCAATAATATAACAAACCCTAAACAAACTCCACCAAAACACGTTTCTGGGTGTAGAAGTGCTTTGTTTTCAGCATTATTTGAGTAGACAAGTTATGAACTAATTTCATCATTCTAGCAGGCGTCGTATAAGAAATTAAAGTTATTAGATGCTATCATATGGTTTCACTTTTGTGAAGCTGAGGTTTATAATTGCTAATGCACGGCTCACATAACTGTATTTTCTTATTTTAATGAAGATTATTTTAGGAGTTTAAGGCAAATACAAATTATGTAAAAAAAATATTGTAATCAACTCTGTGACTGTTTTCTTATTTAGCAGCAAAATTAACAAGGAAACAAAGTTGAAGTTTAGAATATTTAATATGATTCTGTGATTTCCTGGAGGTAGTTTCTTCTTGCTCAAAGGGCTCTATTGCTCTTTGAAAAACAAACAAACCCTCCCCTCCTCAAAAAAAACCCCAAAAACCCAAAAACCCCAAAAACTCAAAAACCAAAAAAACCAAGCAACAAAACCAAAAAATACACCAACAAATTTTTATATTCAGGCACTAATTATTAAAGGAGGAGCTTTCATCTAGTAATGTAAGTTCAACTATAGATATAGTTTCAGGTATGCTCTCCAAGAAACCCATCATTTGGCATTCAGATGTCAGTAAAGAAAAGAAAATAAAGGAAAAATACAGCAGCAGAAGCAGCCGCTGTCACCACAGTGGTATCTTGAATTGATATTCTGAAAGGAAGCACAACTGACACAAAGTTACAGGATCTATCATAGTTACAGGCCAAGGGAGTAAATTAAAAACAGTATGATAGCTGTCTTCACATTTTTACAAGCCAAGCAACATGATATTTGAGATTGGGCTCTGTTTTAGCAACACATTTTTACAAGCCTGCTGCTGTGATTAAACTGAGTAGTCCTTGTGCCTTTGCAGCTCAAGGGGGCAGCACAAGTCCCATGTACAGTCCTGTCTCCGAAGATTTCCAATTATGACAGGAGTCCATGGAGTTTACCCATATAATACAGTCTTCTCATAGAAGAATTTAAAGAGCAACTCTTCAGTGATCTTCTTAGATCTATTTTCTCTCATAATGTCTGGCTTCCTTAGAACTAGATTAGCTCTCTTTCCTTATGTAAAATGATGAAATACAGCTACCATATCTGAGTGTCTCTTTGCATGAAGAATGGGAACTATTAATATATTCTGAGATAAAGAAACTTCTGGAGTAAGTAGACCTGGATAACGTAAATGCAGTGTACATATGGTGCACTTACACTGTTGAGACAAGTTGACCTAAAAGTGCACTGTTCTTTCTCAGAGCTTTACCAATTGCATAATACTAAAGGAATAATTGCTTTTTTCTTATTTTAGTAATCTGAGAAAAAGCAGATATTTATACAAATAACTGATAAATATGAAATCAGTAGATAGACAATATGCCTTGACTGTATATTTGCAATAAGACACTAAAAGCTTTTGCTCTGTTCCTCATAGTTAATGTGATATATCTGCGATCATGACAAGTAAAATTATAACCCAAATTCCTTCCTATATATCTTCTATGTTTTCATCAAAAACTAAGTACTTTAGTTTTGTCAGGGAAACTGGTAAGGAAGACAATGAGAAAAAATATGTACTCAGCATGCAGACATTTTGCTACAAAAGATGAAATTATAGTAAAAGTGGAAGTGAAAACCTCCTCATCATTCCCCAAGCCCCAGATCAGCCTCATGTGTGACTTATACATGGATGAAGCTTTTAGAGCTTTTGCTATAAAAAGGACAGCAGTTTGTTATGGGTTCCAAAGTAGTAACTTCCTGTTACACAAAATACAAACGGTTACCTGAAAATTGTAGTAGCAAGTTGCAGAGTAAAGAGTGAGAAGAGTAAAGAGTAGCAGAGTAAAGAAAGTGAAAAGCTAAATAATTACATTTTAATCAGAGTCCTTGAAATTAATCAATCAAATATAAAAGAACTCCGATAAGAAAATAATTGTACAAATTACTTGTGTACTTGTGCCACCTACTGGGTATTTTTGAATGACGACAAAAATTAGGCAATAGCATTTTCAGTTTGCTGGCAGAAATCTGTCTCTACATACTTCCTGATAAGTTAAATGATGCCTAATAATACAGCTGAGCGTACAAGTTCCCATAAATTGCTACACCCTCAAGTGTTGCCTCTCTTCGGCTTTGAAAAGTCGAAGGAAATACATCAAGCTCCCTTGAGCAATTTCCCATTCTACCTGGCTCAGATTCTTCCAAAGATTTTTGCTGAAATTAGTGAACTGAAGAATGCACTTTGTATTTGGTGTATGCAAAGAAGCCCATATTTGCTGTATGAAAAGTATCCCCCATATCTGCAGAGCAAATACTAAGATTTAAGATGCTCAGTGTCTCTTTTTTCTGGTAAAAATACATGTGTGAAAGTTCATTGTTCAGTTTCCTGTCTGGAGAAAAGCCCTCTAGTTAAAGGAGTGCCTGGATGTTTCCTCAGAACTATTACAAAATGTTTAACATACTCAAAAAGCAGGTGCCAAAAACTTTAATTTGGAAAAAAAAAAAACAAAAAACAAATGTTTTAAAGTTTGGCTTTACAGATGGTAAATTAAATTTGAGACTTATCAGAGGGATTTAGAAGTCTATAATCAAAGAGTAAGACATACGTGCTCTAGGTCACATGGCTGTGCATGTTCCCTTTGACTTCATTCAGCCTTGAAAATTACATTAACAGCCACTAAAGAACTTTCAACTGCTTACCAAAAAAAAAGCCTTCTTTCTTCATAGAATTGTTTTCCTTCAGGATTATGCCAACAATTGATAAGGAGTCACAAGGAATACTCTGAAAAGAGAAAAGTACTGCAAATCTGATCTGCCTGCACATTCAAAGCAGCATAGCAAAATCATGTCCAAGCTAATGGTTTTATCTCTTTTTCAAAATCTTGAATTAACTGTATCCTCAGGAAGTTTAGCAGAAGGCACTTCATTTATGCTATTAAAGCATTAGAGGCCAACTGACCCGGCCCTGCCCAAGCAAAGCTCCTGCACACTTTGAAAGGAGATTGGTCACCATAGTCCACATGTGGCACTGACTGGGGTTGTGAAACAATGAGGTTGCTCCTCTCTCTGGCAAACACATTCATGAGACTGCAGAGGACATTGGTGTGCTTGGTGAGGAAATAAAGTGTGACTCTCAAGGAGATTTGATGTTAGGGAAAAATAACCCTTGATTTGAGTTGTATGGTAGAGGAACTACTACAGCAGGAGCAACCAGAGCTGGTAGAGGATGAGCCTTATAGGAAAAAAACTGGGCACATGAAGCCATGATCCAGCCTGAGCTGTCTTAGGCACCCAACAGCTCAACACAGTATCTGCCTTCTCCTATGCTGAACACCACAGTTAAGCAAGACTGAGAACAGAGAGGCGCAAATTTATCCACAGAAAAACATGGAAGTTTAAAAAAAACAAAAAGAAATCCCATGAAGGAATGCTGAGCATTTCATACTCATGTTGCGTGTAACAACCACACAGGTCATTGCTCCATAAGATTCTGACTTGCATGTCAAACCAATCAGTAGAAGTGTCACATTGCACATACATCTGAAAGTTTGTAGCAACGTGGGGTTTTAGGATTCCATGTGCTCCTTTGTCCCTCTGCTTTGTATACCATTGGTTCATTTTGAAATATGCTCTGCTGTACCCCGAAATCTATTGGTGGGTTCCCTATGCCTGTCTTCCCTTCAGACTCCCCAGGACTGGCTCTAGGGGAGACAGTCCCTCCCCTTCCTTTCCCTTTATAAGGCGATGTCCGGCTCAGCTCAAGGTCTCTGCATCTCTGGGCTGGCAGCCCCTATCCCGTTCCTGCTTCCTTCCCCTTCTCCTTTCCCTGTGACCCTCTCCCCTGTACCCCAAATAAACCTCCCTGCCAGAACAGAGATGGAGTCCAGTTCTTCCTTCATCTCACTATATTCCTGCTTGAATTGACGTGGTTTGAAGATTCACGCCATGCCGCAGAACCTTGGGGGCCGCCCGCCCCAGATCCAGTGGGATTTACAAGAACCAGGGACCCCGGTCCGGGGGGAGCCAGCCTGTGCAGCCCTCCCGGCCCATGCTACATCAAAACTTTATGTCTTTCTGCCATAGTGCAGTCTTAAGGTGCTTTCCTAATGTCACAGAAAGAAGTATCTGAAAGATTTTTTATAATGAAGTACATAAAAATAAATTTTGACTACCATTCTGGGTACTTTTGTCCATGTCTTGACCAAAAGTAGACTGTCTCAGTAAGATTGAATCCATACCCCTTTAAATTAAAAACCAAATGAACAAACAAAACAAAACAAAAACACCAAAAAAACAAAAAAAAACCCCTCACTACAGCACTACAAAACAACCAAACCCTCAGGCATTTTTTAAAGCCTGAAAACAGCGAGGTGCTGTACAGAAAACAGATAAAATATTTTTGAGAGTGTCCTTGTACATTTAAAAGACATTTTTAATATTAAAATTAACTCCTTGTTAAAAACTTAAGCAGATTGTGCAAACTTGTCTGTTGCCAAAACACAGGGCTCTATAGCTGTACAGTGCTTAAGTAAAGCCATGATCCTACAATATTTCAACATTAATCCAAATAAATATTACAGTATTTATATTGACTAAATGAAAAGTTGTGATGATAAAGAATGAATTGCTTAAAATTTAAAAATTACTAACTTTCTATCAGTGAATCCTGGCTGGAGTGCCCCAAGGCTGGACAGCTGTAATTTGTATATACCACAAGTCAACAGTCAGAGGATCACAGAATGTGGCTTGTATTTCATGCTCCTGTGCACTTTCTTGTTAGAGCAGTGTAAAATATCAGGGTTTAGAACTCTTGGAATATCTTTACTTTCCTAAAGTGGATTTTACACTGTAAGTAAATATTGAAAAATTGGACAGAGTAAAAGACATTCAATCATCTCAGAATTTAGGAACACAAAGGTTTTAATTTTCTATTCTGCAACATCTTACTGTTCACAATGTAACAAAGCCAACATTAATCCAATTGCTGGAACTCCTTTAGAACCATATTACTGTGCTGGTTCAGTTACCCTCCTGATAATATTTTTGAGTAATTCTTTATGTAACTTGATTAGGATCATCCTGTAGGGTGGAATTTCAGTGATAGTAAGACACGGTTAATTTTTGCAGTTACTGTTCATGCGTGCATGGAAAAAAATAATTACTTGCAAGATAAGTACTTTACCTAGGGAGGGAATATAGTTTCCAGTCTTTGAAAATCAACATTCTGACATGATTTAAGGTCTTAATCAGCTCTATCTAGCATAACATTCAGGCCCTCACTTATGTGTGCACCTATGTACTCAATTTATTACAGTCAGCTAGCTACCTAGAAAGTGGAAATGCAAAATAGTAATGCACAATAGCATTTGGCACAAATTAAATCTTCAATTACACACTCATTTTTCTCATGCAAGCACATGCCTGATTCCACTTCTAAGTTCTTATCTCCTCTGCATGCATTTTTGCAAATAACTCTAAACATTACAAACTATATGCAGCAGCAGAACTTTAAAGCTTATTTAATACAATCACATTTCACAAGAGCTTTTTTGTCAGTCTTCTGGATTTGCAGCTGAGCTAAGAATTAAAAAACTACACCTGAAAGTTTCTGTACTTAACCTCTCAAGAACATAAACAAAAAAACCCCCATGTATATCTATGAAAACTAATTGCATCTCAATTTGGGCATTATTTTTTTCTTGTGGTAACTTATATTAATATCCACAAGCAAGGTATACCTGTTCCTGTCTTGGATGTCTGACCTTACGAGACATGTTAGTTTTAAGAAGGGCTTAGGATGTGAGCATGGGAATATCTCTTAGCAAGAAAGCTTGGCTCCATGCTAATCCCCAGTAACCAGTTTGAGTGTGGTATCCTGTGTCTTTGTCACAGATGGCTGAGTCAGTCTATTTTGACAAACATCTCATTTTTGCTTTGCTTGTATTGCAAAAGCAGTAGTAAAGTCAGACTGCCCATAGCAGCACTTAATGGTACATGACCACTGGTAAGGGTCAAACAAATAAGAAGCTTCAATGCACAAAGACTAGAAAATCTTTCCAGTTACCATGTTCTTTTCTGAAGGAAAGGACTGAATTCTCCTCACAGCCTAAAATCGTAACTTTATTTTCATAGGACATACTGGTTTATAAAATTAAAATATTGTTAAAAAGATTGTATTGTTCTTCCTTGATGATTTATATTCCATGTAGCAGGGTTTCAGCGAGTAATGACACAGATACTCTGCAGCAGGAAGATAACAGCAGGCCATAAAACATCACAAGTTTGTACATGTATTTTCAGACAACTGTCAGACACTTGCCAATGCCTGCCAGGAGGCATAGCCTGTTTCCAAGTGCTCTTAACATACTTATATATAAATGGAGGATGTACTTACATCAGTAAAGCTAGTTTTGCTGAACAAAATATGTACAATGCCCTATGAAGCCAAAGCATTTACCATCTTAGTTTCAGGGGAAAAAAAAAAAAAAAATCAAAGGTGGTATGACTTAAAAATATTTATGAAAATGTTAACCTAAACAATTTCTCCTGTAACATTATTGTCTGATGTTTTCTTCAGCATTTCATCTCATCGAAAAGGATATTAGCATGTCATCTAACTTCACACCTCCTCCGCAGATTTTTCAGAGAGAGAAAGCTATGCCAAATCACATGACATTTCGACAATGTTACCGTTAATTTCTGTGAGTGAGATGAACAAGTTTTTGGACTTGACTACTGTCTGGTCTGTCCATTTCACATGTTCTGAAGGAAAGTATCTTTTTTTTCTGGTTGTCATCTTCTAATGCACACTCAGATTTTTTTGTTTTTTTTAAAGGATTCATGAGTCCAAGAATTGCTGTGCTTGTGCACTATGTTAGGAGGGACGTGTTGGATGGGTGGAGAGATGGCCTTGAAGGCAAATGAGGATGCTCAACTGGAGAAAGCTTCCTGGAGTGCAAGGTAAGATGGGCAGAAACAGCAACAGAGCACAGAAGGAACTTGCAGACAGGGTGCATGAAACAGTTCCTGCCATTTCCAGATATTAAAAGTTGAATTTTAATTTCTTTCAAAAAATACATTTTCCTCTGGTTGATGTTTCATTAAACCTCAGCTAGAAGCTTCTCTGTATTTTCAGTGCATTTATTTTAAACACGCCAACACACATACTCCAAGATTCTCTCAGATTCAGACCTTGTCAAAAATACGTAGAGTAGCAATGAACATTTGCTAAAAGTCATGCCCACAGAAATGTGAACTTTGAACTGCATCCTACAACACCACGTCCCAATCCAACTCCATGGATAATGACACCAATACAGGAATTGCAAGGCAAATTCACCTTATTTTTCTCAGTATTGAAATAGACATTTAGAGCTTACCTAGAATTTATAACAATAAATATGCACAACAGTATAAGCCAGAACTAAAAAAAAAAAAAAAGAAAATACTTAGGGATATTTTGAAAGGCAGGTTTTTTCCCCAATATTTTAATATAGTTGCAGTCCTAAAATAAATTAAAAAAAAATTAAAAAACAAAACCAGAAAGTTAATAACTTCCAGGTATGAAGCTGTTTCACCCACCAATTCTATTAAAAGGATAGCACTAGTCTAAGTTTCCAGAGATACCACAGTAACGAAATTCCAAACTGTGAATGCAATACAGCCTGATTACTAAAAGACCATGTTTTTAAGCAAGGAGAAGAGTAAAGACTTTCTTCTGAGATTGTCTTTATAATCCTGCAACACAGAACATATTTTCAAACTTTTCTCCTCAACTACAGACATCAGAAGAATGCTCTTTCTTAAATGAAACCCAAGATTCACTTGTTCCTTTATATCAGAAGCCTAGGTTTCAGAAAAACAGCTACATCTACAGCAAATCTTACAATTAAAATCATCAGGTGTGATGACCTTTGCACTACCCATGACCCAAAGAAGCTTCTTTTAAGAACAAAAGTATAAAACACCTCTCCATGTCCTACTTTCCAATTTTCAGAAGACTACCACCCATAGGTCTAAAGAGAAGAATTTTACTCTGAACAATAAACATGGGCAGGAGGGGTTGGTGGTGGGAGAGGGGTGAAGAGAAAGCTTTATCTTTCTTTGAATCACCTTTTCTTATAAATTTCCTATAACTCCAGTGTGTAGTCTCACTAAAACTGCATAAGAGACTCAGAAAGAGCTGGTTCAAGTGAAAAGTCCATGGTAGAAATTCCATAATTATGAAAACTCTTTTCAAACTCCTAATTAAGATGTTATGCAACAATTTGAGAATTTGTTTTGCTTGTCTGTTTCTAGTAAAATACATGAAGTTTGTAAGTCATAAATAAGAGCTAACCTTTACTCTACATATGAAAGCTTGGTTTTGTAAGGCCAACTCCAAATAATTAGCTACAAACAACATATTCTCTGCCAGCAAGTAGGACAGAAACAAGTGCTTAATAAAACAATGATCTTTTAAAGACTGGGAAATATCACACACTTGTAAGTGTCACTGGCATTATTATCTCACAGTACCTCCAAACTTCTTTCAATTCTCCTCCATTCTCATGGATGCTTAGACCCAGAAGTTTTTAAAAGAGATCATTCAGAAACCTTTCAGGAGATTCAAATATGATCCCTCCAGTATAAAATAACCCCACACAGACCCTTAGACTGTGGAATAAGTGGCTGTCACCACATTTCCCACTTGCTGATGATGTGCTTCAACGCCTCAGCACTGCTCTGCTGCAGGAAGCCCAAAGAGATGTAGGAACACTGGACATAACACTGACAAACAGGATTAGGTGCTATCAAGTTCCTGTGCAATCATTTTAAAGGTAATATTAATAAGGCTGTCCTGCACTATTTTGGACTAAAAATATTATTATTGCAAATAGACTAAAAAAAACTGGGTTTCACATGTAGACTTTATTATGACTGCAATTAAGATCTGCACTGCCAGTGCATATCAGTGATGCATCCTCTTTTGCACAAAATACTTTTAATGCAAGGGTGAGGCACCCATAGAGCACTTTCACTGTTCTGCACAAAAGGGAAGGGGCTGTGAGCACTTAAACATCAATTCCACTATTGCACTTTCGAGGATCAAAGTAGAAGTATTGTGAAAGAATCTTTCCACTGTTAGGTTTTGATGTTTACTCTTTTTACACTGTACCTTCTCAGGACCTCAATAACTAGCTTTCTTCAAGTATTGTTAATATAATCCATAGCTCTTAAAATCAGGCACTGAGAATTTATAAATAAGATTAATCTTCACATTGGCAGAATTTAACATTTCAATTTCCTTTCCACTACTGTGAATAATCAATACTACTAAAATTTCCTTTTTTTTTTTTTTTTTTTTTTTTTTTTCTTTTTTTTTCTTTTTATGTGACAAATACCATGAGTGTGGAAGACTTAAATTGTCTTTCCTCTCAAGGGGCACCCTGACTGGTATATCATATCATTGCTGAGGATAGCTAATACTGAGCTAGATCTTCAGGTCTAAGGAGAATCCCACTGTTAAATGTTGCATTACTCTTTCAGGGTTCACAGCTCCAATATTTAACTTTATAATAAATTTTACATTGTTAAAGGAGAAGCCAATACCTGAATAATCTCACACCATGCAAGGAGTCACACATCATGGTTTACTGGTTGCCTTGTGAGCTCAGTAATTATTGATTTTCTACCAACTACAGTGTGGTAAACATGGTACTAAATTAATAGTATATGGTTCTGCCATTCATATTCCTCAACTACAACATAATTCCTTTTCATTCAGTGGTATATTACATCACAGATTGACTAAAATATAAAAAACAAGAAAAACAGTAAAACATAAAACAGTACCAGGAATACTGGGGAAAAATCATATTTGCTTAAATAGAGCCTAGACAAGTGGCAAGAGACAATCATTACTTCAGAAAATTAGTTGTGGGTTATGTGAAAGTATGAGATACTCTTATTTAACTTTTAAATGTTTTCTATGTGTATCACAGTGCCAATCATCATATTCCAGAAAGGCAAGGTACTCCTGAAGAATTGCCTAAGTTATGGCACATAAAGAGCTGTTGAGCCTGGATAACATTGGTACCATTATTGTGTGACAAAGTTAGGGAAGCTTGAGTCTGTCTTAATAGTGGCACATTATCTGCCAGTTACTGACTGATGCAAAATCTGCAGAGCCCACTGTCAAGTATTTCTTCAGAAATTCTCAATTCCATCTGATGTTGAGTAAGGAAAGAGTAGGAACGATGAGTCACGAGTTTCTAGATTTATCTATTTTTCATTTCTTTCTGAAAATGTAGTATAAGCTTTCTGAAGGCCTAACTGGTACTTATTTTATCATAACTTCGTTTGAATTTATCAAAGTCAAGTAGGCAAATGAAGTCAGACTCTTTTTTTCCCATGCAAAGCTAAAATTACAGAAATATCTGGAACATTTATCAGCATTGCTGGTCACCTCTAACCTTAATTAATTTTCAGTTATTTTGGAGAAATTCATGAGTATTGACAACAAGAATGATAACTTGTAGAGGAAATTTAAGTTCATGCCTGCTTGCAAACATGAGAAGGGATCAGCTTCTTACACATTCAGAGAAACTGCCAATTGCAGATGTTTTCCTGATTCCTTATTTCTAAAAAGGTCGATCTTCTACCCCACCTTGCACCAAATCAAACTTTCAGTTCATGTGCATTCATATGCAGCATAAGCAAAAGAGTGAGATATTTATTTTATACGAAGATGCTTAATAGTACAATCACTCAGTATGGAAAAATAAAATTAAAAAATTAAAATTGCTTCTTTCAGTGTTAGATTGACTGTCTTTGAGTCTAAGCATAGACTACTCCAGCAAGCTGGACTGAAGACTAGGTTAAATTCAGGATCAGGAAGAGAACAAATGCAATATTGAGGGATGTCAGCCCACAGCTGGGCTCTGAATTAAGGTTACGAGACGGGGTGAGAGAAACTCCTGAACATCATGTAAGAATCTGCTGGACACAACATGCTTTAGAGAGAAATGAATAAGAATTAAACCTGGTGCTGTGACAAAGGGCTGGGTTTCACTAAGTGGTTCAAGGGGGTGGGTATGGGAGAAAGACACGTTGCATGGATAACTGAATGGGGAGCACTGAAACATTTTTGGGAGTCTTGTAAAAGCAACAGAACTTTGGCAAACATCTTAAGACACAAGGAGGTAACACCAGAAATACCAAAATGGAGAATGTCTGTAGTAATAGTGGCCCTAAAAGGTAAGAGTAAATTTGGGCAGGTTATCTGTGAAGAGAGGATGAAAAACAGAGTGATTAAGGTGATTCAGAAGAAGCATGCACAGCAAGGAGGACAGAAGCAGGATGAAAGCAGATGGTTGAATGCAGGCAGGTGCAAGTCTGGTGCCTGAACATGGCACTCCATCCTATCTTCTTTTTAAACTCCAAACTCACTTCCTTCAGGAATGTGTGGTCTATTTGAGTGTGTTTGAGCAAGAGAGGTGCTTGCAAATGTCAAACTTAACTAGGCAACAAGGAAAGGAACATAACAGACTGTAAATTTGCAACTGGATATGAATGTAGGTCAAAGGGGAGCTACCAGAGGGACTTTACTGTGTGAGTTTGAACATATTTAGCCAGTGAGTAAGAACAGGACTTACATATGTACAGTTCTGGCTTATAGGAGGGCTGTTTGTGGGTATGGGGCACCTGAACAGCTGGAGGTCGTGTTCTTATGGTCAGCCATGCTCACAGTGTGTGTGTGAGGGGGTATGGTGTATTAGGGATAAGAGGAACAGAAAAAGCAGCAGCCTGGCATTTAGCAGGGATGGCAGGACCTCCTGGCTGGCTCTAAGAACTGCCATCCATTCCAAAGTGTACTGGTCTTAACATGCACAAGCAGTGAAACACAATTCTGAGCTATATGTGGCATTCATCCTCTGCTGCCAATTTATATTCAAGTTGCAATCTACACTGTTTAGCTTCACTTAAATACTTTTTGCATGTAGGTGTTTTATAAATGCATAACTAGCTCTGTTCAATATTTATTATTTGTCAAAGAGACAATAAAAATTCCACAGAGAGCAGTTATTGAAGCTCTTCATAAAGCAAGTACTTGAGTTTTTTTCTCTAAACTGATTATACAGTTCTTGCAGTAATTGCAATAAGTTTGCCTTTTATAGATTATTGACCTGGTTTACTTCCATTTCATTGATAACCCATTATCATATATCACAGTAACACACACTTCATGCAGAACCCTGCTGCCACCTGTGGCCTGCAGGCAAAGAAATGGATGCAGGGAGCCTTGTGAATGCTTTTCACTTATGAGTAACAATTGCTCAGATGTGTGGTAAATTGAAAGACCAAGTCATTAATCTGGCCAACACACAGCATTCCTGGGAGCACCTTTGCAAGATCTCCACCTTGCTGCCTGCAAGAAATATTTATCCTACCACAGATCCAGCTGGTGATACACAAGGCAAAGGGAGCTCACATTACCCTTCACAGCCTTGATGAAGGCATTTCAGCCATTAAACTGACTCACATTAGTATCTACTATAATTTTGGCACCTTTAAAACAAAATGTATCTATTTATTTCAAATAGCACTTCCCAGTTGTGGGTTGCGTCCACACTTTCTATTAAAATAAAGCCAATGTTTCAACAGTCTGGTAATAAATTGCTTTGTTCAGACTGATACCGAGCTTTCAGGGCTCTTTTGTTTTCTGAGAACTTGAAATTCAAGTTCATTTAGAATTGTTTCCCCATATGGTTTTTGATCATCATAATTAAGCCAAATCTATAAACAGGCTTTTATATTTCTAATAATTTTCTTAAGTAATATAGCACCAAAAATATCAGTACAGAAACTAAGTTCTTCCTCCTCCACCAAGAACAGAAAAAGATGCAAAATGTAATTTTAAAATTTGGACTGCTTTTTAAAAACTGCTATTTTTACACCAAATCAACAACGACAACAGAAAAAAATTGGTCCTGCATTTCAAGTACAGAAAATGCATTTATTAGAGAATAATGGCAATAGACATTAAAGAATTGCATTATTGAATAATACTGGTAATACAAACGATAACTGTCTGTACCTGCATAAGGTTTTGTAGTGATGACATAGGAAAGTAACTGGTTATATATTGGGTGAACAAAAATCAGATTTAAATCTATCTCATTGAAAACAAATGAAAAGTGCTGTGCTAAAACAACATGAGAATTAGCAACAAGATATCCAAAATTTTTCAACATTTACAAAGCATATGAACTTGCAGCACTATTCATCAATATGCTTCATCTCACATATCCATAGTCATCCAAGTTGTATCAGAAAAGAACAAACAAAGCCACAAATAAATCTGCAAAAGTTCAAATCAACCTCATCCTTATACAAGTCTCACTGCCAACAACCACATAAATAATAACAATTGAGTAATGTTCTGTAATCTCAAACTTCCCCTTCACCTTTAGCCAAGAGCACTATACTACATAGAAAAAAGTAAGAGGTTACTCTATAACACAGATTAAGTAGAAAACTGAAAGCTCTTTAAACAGTATAATTAAGTGTATTTCTCCAATTTCTACTTAGAATTTCCAGTAATTTTTTACTATTATTTTTGCAGCTTTGCATGAAGGAACCCTATTAATCTTACTCTTGTCTCATGCACCTATACCCCCAAATAAGCTACTATATCAAATGTAAATCAAATGCACCAGTATTACAACTTTAAAATATACATGCAGTTCCGATAATGGAACTGGAAGAGTTCAAAGTTTCAATCTTGCATTTTATTAAGTACATACATTCATTCAGCATTGCTGATGCTTGTATATTAAACCAATGAAAGCTGAAAGATTAGCCCTCACAAACCTCCCACTAAAATACCAGAAAAACCTCACCAAAAACACAACAGCAAAAAAAGAACCCAGCACCACCAAAAAACAACAGAGCACTGCTGCTTTTGTTTACCAACACTTGCCGCCCCCCCCCCCCCCCCACCAAACAGGTCATCATAAAACAGTCTAAGCGTGGTTGTTTGATCCTGCCTGGATGCCAAGGTATCCAAGTGCTCTATCACTCACCTCTGCAGCTGGATAGAGGAAAACAATTATAATGAAAGGCTAATGAGGACAGAGAGAGATCACTCATTGATTACTGTCACAGGCAAAACAGACTTGACTTGGGGATATTAATTGATTTTATTACCAATCAAACTCAGAGCAGGATAATGAGAATTAAAGCAAATCTTAAAAACACCTTCTTCCTTCTCCTTTTTCCTCCATAGGCTCTACCTTCTTGCCCCAGTGGCACAAGGAGACAGGGAATGGGAGGTATGGTCAGTTCATCACACATTTTTTCTATCACTGCTCAAGGGAAGGAGTCCTTCCCCTGCTTCAACTTGGGTTGCCTCCCATGGCAGACGTTCCTGCATGAACTTCTCCAGCTTGAGTCCTTCCCACAGGCTATGGCTCTCCACAAACTATTACAACGTGGGTCTCTTACCACAGGGTACAGTCCTTCAGGCACACCCTGCTCCAGTAATCCTTGTTACTTTTTCTAGTTGAGCTTCTAATATCTAGGAGAGTCTCAAACAGTGAGCCAGGTTGAACTCTGTGGTAAGACGACAATTTAAGCAATGTATAACTTTGTAAATGTAGTAGGAAAAGATGAAGCCATGTGAATTCACTGGATTCTGTCTTCAAAGATAGAAGTTTGTGAGTTATGCACTGGAGTTAATTCATGAAGGTATTTAAGTGAACCTGACTTATGTGTCTGAATACAACATTAATTGACCCCAGAATTTTCTACCCCTCCCCATTAGAGATCTTTCAGCAGGATGTCCCCTTTCTCCTTATGAGAGTAGATATGACATCTCTTGAAGCTGGCAAAGCGAGCAATGGGCAGAGACTACCTGGCTGATGAGCTGTGTTAATATTCCCACCTCGTTTTCACAAAATGTCACCAAGTACTGTGACAGCAATATACTTCAAAACTCAAAGCACATTTAACACAGATGCTGCTACTAGCAACAGAGTAGCCCTGTCATTGTAACCTCTTCTGTCAAGGTGACTGCTGCCTGTCTTTTGAAATACAGTATCTAATGTATTCCTTGAACATATAAATTATCCTTGAAAATATGTCATATTCAGATTTCGTATGTACTAGGCAATCAGACTGCAGAAAGCAAGTTTTCTGCAATCAGATTTATTTTTCTTTGCAATTTCTTTTCTCTGGACATTAATTTCATTCAGAGCAAAGAGGTTCAAAAATGTCTTTAAGGAGTTCTAGTAAGCAGTATTTAATGATACGGATTTTTAGCAAGATTCAGATTAACGTATTGTTATACTGCTTTTCATTCTCTCAAGTGGTCCAAGTGCTTTAAGATATGTATATATATGGACACTTTTTCAGACTGCCTCCAGCACCTGTTCACATTTCACAAATACTTTCTAGATCTGTTGAAAGGACAGACAGAGACAGATACTTTTCTACCCTGCAGGATATTCAAACGACTAGCTGAAAAGGTCGCAAGCAGGGCAGGTCTAAATTCCTTACCCATTTATCTCCTAGAGCTACCACAGATAATATAACATTTGTGTGTGCAAAACTGTCAGCAGTTATCCATCTTCTACAAACTTCTTTCCCATAAGCAACTAATTTTTACAAATGTATTCCCAGAAATACTTTTTTTGGTCTGAATTTTCATTAGATAAGGCAGATACCTGATGTATGCAGATCAAGATTTGGCATACAATCTCTGTACATAATTAGTGAGTGATAGAGCTTCCTGATTTCTCTATATACAGCTGTAGATCAACCATAAATGCATCTTTAAGTCTTCTGAACAATTTGTGGACCTTTCAGTAAGAAGGGTCCTCTGTCCATGTAGCTGTAACTTCATTTACTACAAGCACATGCCTCACTTCCCCTCATCCCTTCCCACAGTTCTTATTTTCATCCTTTTCCTCTGTGCCATCTGAAACCTTTCATTTTCCTTCCTCCCACTCCTCCTTTCCCTTTTTGGCTAGACAGCTAAAATAGAAGTCCTATCCCTGTCAAAGCCCCAGGAGGTGCCATGTGCCTGCCTTGGCACACCCAGGAGCCAAGCCACCCAGCTGCCCTCCCTCCAGTGCTGCTCTCTGCCAGACTTCCCTCAGCAGGGACAGAGGCACAGACTCCTTTCCTACCACAGAATTTCATAGGACCTACAGGAACTCCTTCACTGCCTGCAGGCTTCTACCGCCTGACAAAGTTAAGATGAACTGGCCAATAGATTAAAGAGCTATCAGATAACTGACAGACACAGACATTGTGACTCTATCAGAAAGCCAATAAATCATTAAAACTATGCTGAATTTCCTTATATACATATACACAAAAGACAGAATTCTCTTAAACTGGATTTCCATTAGTTACAGAAATGAAGATACTGACTATTTATTTGAGGGTGGGGGGTTTTTCAAGTTATACTTTTAAATATCCACAGCCCACAAAGGTCATGCACTTCTGACAGGATTTTTCTTTCTGAGTGCATATATCACTGATTATAGTCTGGCTCATGTACAATCAGAGTTCCATTACTTCACATTGTAATTAAGGCTATGTGAATCAATTACTAAATTAATTCCAGAGTTATAAAGCTATCATTAAATTCAGAGAATGATTCAGGGAATTAACAGGTACCAGGTAGGTAACACTTCAGACAAAACTGCCTTGAATGCTTTTTTCTCTATATCAACAGTGCCTCCTGAAGTTTCTTAAAACTAGTTTAGCAAATTTAGTGGTACCAGAAAATATAGTCCTACTCTGGCTTCAGGGTTTGGCCAAGCAACCAAAAAAAGTATATTAATTTTTTTTTTACTGCTTTAGTGGATCTACTGTGTTCCAGCTTCTGTTTCCTTGTGTTCAAACACAACAGAATTATAAGTCATTTCCTTGGCTGACAATGCATTTTCAAAATAGCTACAACAGCATATTTAAATGTGTACTGAAAATACAGAAGCACTGGTTCATTACACAAAGATTATATATTTTGAACTTTCCCATTCTCTTTTTTAAACTGTAACTTCTTAAAGAGTGAAGAGATTTACTAGTAGAAAACAACTGCAAGATGCAGTCACCAAAAGCAGTATACAACCATTCAAAAATAAATCTAGTTAACATAATTTAAAAGCAATATTAAAATGCAGACAAAGGAAAAAGGAAAATAAACATTTGAAATAAAAGAATAAACTAATTACACATGGAATACTCTCCATTTGGTGCTAAACTATGTTAACATTTTTAGTTTTTCCTGCTTAGAAGTCTGTCAAATACTTCTCTAACTTCTTTTTACAGAATTATGATTGACATAGGGATGACTCAACCACATTAAGACAACTTTAGATTTTAACATTGATCTCCTGAACTTGCAACTGTTTTATAAGGATAAATTACTGTATTGTAAGAGTTGCTCACCACACAATCAGAAAAATATCTCCAAACTGCATCTTCTAAAATAAAATTGTAAGCCTCTTCTTCAAACACCAACATTTTTTCTACACAGTCTTTTGTCTGCCTTTAAAGCCAATTATAATAATAGAATGATAAAATAAATTTTGTCTAATAATTTTTTTTTTTTTCTTGGAGATGTAATCACTGAAACACATATTACTGGAACAGTTTTCAAAAGGATACCACCTAACATTTTTTGGCTCAGAGAAGTTATATATATAGAATGGGATTAAACAACATACAACATTTTCATTTAGGGAGTGGGGTTTTCATGAGTGGGGTGTCTATATATAGATTCAGCTTCTTTAATTTGTCTTGTTTATCCAATTTGTGATTTCTTCGACTCCTACTGATTTCTTAGACTGGAAGATGGCATTCATAGGAGATTTCAGCAACAATACATAGTATCTTCAGAAATTTAAAGCCATTTAATAATTTTTAATTTGCTGTTTCTTTTTTCAGAGCCTAGATTAATTTCATAAAATCTTACCACTCATTACAAACTGGCTTTTATCAAAGCAGAGTCAATAGTCTGGAGGAGGAGAAAGCAAAATAAAAATAATGGACACTCACCACTTTGGCTTGGGCTGAGACAGACAGCACAAGATAGAAGAAACACAGAAGTCAAGAAATATCACAACACCTAATCATTAATTCTTTGCCAGTTTTTTGTCTAACACCATGAGACAGAGACAAATAATCCTCTGAAGAAATGTCTGGTACTAACAAAAGCTTTTCACGTACTACATGAGAGGCAGCATCACTTGAGAACATTTTCCCCTTTCAGCTTTGTCCCCTTAGACCCTGGTCTTGCTATCTGCTCCAAAAGAACAGATCAAAGCAGCTAAGCAGAACTGATGATAGGAGCAACAGCCCAAATATCTCAAAGAAGAAGCTTCTAGGTTTAGGGCTGACAGCAGCTGGTAAAGCTGGCAAATTGTGTAAACACAATTTTAAAAGAACTAGTAAAATTTTAAGAAGCTACAGCTTTGAAGGAATTACTAACGCTTCTATGTCCTTGCAATGCCTGGTAGTAGAAATTTCTCCTGCTGTATTGGCATAAGGTACTAGAAAGAAAGGCTAAGAATCTAGCTGGTTGCTCCCTCTGGTTTGGCAAGAGTATCATTATGGTTTAATTCAGTCAGGGGTTCACTCTGCATCTGAGACAAGAAATGGCTGACATGGCTGCATCTGGTTCTTTCCTACATGACAAGTTAAGGTCAGTAGGGCTGACTTGAGCTGGCTTGTCACAGCTCAGCTTTCCATCTTAGCTTACCCCAGAGGTCTTCAGTCTGGAGAAAGTGAAGTGTAGACAAAAGAACAAGTCTTCGTACTTGTAAGGAAGCATAGCCAAAAGGACAAGTCTTCCTACTTCCTACAGTAAGGACTGGTGGGATTGTCCTTACTGCAACACATGTGACTTAAGAGGAGGTGCAAATATACAACTTATATTAGACATGAACATTTAGGCTACCAGCATCATGTGATAGTGGAATCACACATGAATGGCAAATGTAAGACAAGTCATCTTCCCACAGGAAGCCCAGTGCTTTATTATCAACATCTTCCCATGGATCAGCAGCCAGCCAGCCACATTGGATAAAAAAGGAGCAAGGCAAGAAGAAAAAAGCCCAGTTCAAACCATGACAATTTTTACAGACATAGGCTGTTCACCATTACCCCCAGGAAATTCAGCACAGCCTGGTAACTCAACTGCAGAAATCAGTACAATTTCCTGAACTTCTCAGATCGGAAAGCCAACACCACACTCTATTGCACATAGATTTCACGCGCTGCAAGTCCACAGATGTATAAATTAATAAGCAGATAGACTGCCTAAATTATCCTCTTGTAACTGTTAATACAAATCATATTCCAAACTACATAACACAGATTTGAATAGTCTTCTATTTTAAATAATGACTAGTATCAAGTAATGAGCAAGAAATATATAGAGAAGTCAATTCTCCTATTTGAAACATTACACATTAAAGGAATTTTTAACCTGTTTTACCCAAGAAAAAAGGATAGAGAATTGGTCATAATGATATGAGATGGAGAGACAAAGGAAGAGTTTACATGCATGTATGCATACATATGTTTGAGTATAGACAGCACCTTGTTCAAAAGGATCATTGGTCACTCGCTTTATGACTTTAACATAACACCAGATCATGATCTGGCATAGCCGAATAACAGGTTTTTGCCAGGCAAAAAACAGGCAGTCACTGCATTGTGCTGTGACACATGGAGATCAGCATTATTACATTGCTCAGCCATATGGGCTCATCCTCAGAAAAATTACGTTTATGTGACACTGAAAACACTGACAGAGCCTGCTGAACCAATGTATACAACCTGTACTGCACTCTGGCAAAGAGAGAATCCAGTCATACTAAAGTACTCGAGAAAAAGATTAGGGTGCTTAAGAGCAAAGCTAGATATTGCAGTCCTTTATTAGGTACTCAAAACTTTCACTTCTTTATACATTTTCCTGCAGAGAATATTTTCCCTTTTGCTCAGAACTTCCTTAGCCTTAAACAAACCATCTATCACAACTGGCAAAATATTTAATCCTATAGGTACCAGCGCAGATGTGCTGTCTATAGTTATGAAATTGCCTGTTTCCTCAGCTTGTAAATTCAGGGAAAAAAAAAGTAGGTATCTTGTAAAAGTCAGGTGTCTGCAATGCCAGCTAGCACAATGATGCAAATCTAGTATTTTAAATGCAAGAAATAAAGAGTGGGTTTAATAAATAGATAATACATATATATTCTCACATTTAAAAATATACACATCAATAAATGTGTGTGCACACTTAAAAATCCAGTTAGGAGAGCTGACAGACAACGAATCCTTCTTGCATTAGTTATTCAGGCTCTAATTATTCAGCAATATTCCAAAAGCATAAAAATGCCAATACCACCACTACAACCAAAGATGCATGAGTCTTGTGACAGCCAGAGTTCTCCTTTGCTGTCAGTGCAAACATATCTTTCGTGTTCAAGTAGGACAAGAAGAGCAGAGCTGGTTACAGTCACCCAAGCTGTGTGTTCAAGTGGAATAGCTCTGTAGTACAGCCACAGTATGACCAAATACTCTGACCTTCTAGATATTATGCAACTATTTAAAAACGCTTATATGCTAAATGTATCAAGATAAGAGACCAAGACTTTTTCATTACTCAAAAGAACTGAGGGGCTAGGTTCTATAATCAGCTGAGAGATTTTTGATGAAAGATTATCTTTTGGATCATCTCTATTGAAGCTAGCATGGAAAACATGGAAAAGTACTTATTAGGAGAAAAAGTGTAATAAATGAATGCTGAAAGTTGTCATCCATAGCAACATGCTCACAAACAGACATTAACTTTTAATATATTCTAGCTATAGTAACACACCATAGGTATCTTACCTAATGTATGTCTAGACAGGCTTTGGATAGGCTTTATAATGTTGGATCTGTAAGCAGAAGTGATGTAATTTACAGGGTTCTTTTGCATTAGAAGTCTGACTATGAATAATAAGCCTGGTTCATGCTACAAATACCAGCATCAAGGAGCTTTTTTTCCCCCCACTTAGGATATGCATATAGTTACTCTATCACAATATCTTACAATGTTCTCCAATCACCTATTAGGTCCTTCCTGAGAACTATCTAAAAAAAAAAGCAAAAAAAAAAAGCTTTTGATTACCATACAGTGGAAAATGACTTGCTAGCTATTTCCTACCATAAGGAAGTAAAGGAAACAAAGGTGATGCTTTTAAATTAGTGTTCACTGGCTATTTTGAATAAAAATCCACATGTATTTCCCAGAAGCCATTCACAAGAAAAGGCTGGTACATATAGTAAAACAAAACAAAGCATGCAAAACAGTCTGCTCTGCATAACATTAAAAAAAGTGTATTGGATGAACACTGATTGCATGATTTTGAAGACTGACTGTTATCTGATTTCTGTCAAGCCTGCAAACACATTTATACAACTTATTCTGCAACATTTCCCTCACCAACACATTGAAAAATTCCACCCACTTTAAAGCAATCTTTTAAAATGGTAAGACATGGCAGAATTTGTTTTCTTCATATTTATAACTAGTTAAATGCCTGATGCTAAAATTTTCTTCTTGAGCTGTATATTTCACAACAATTTTGCAAGGTTGTCATGAAGCATGTAGGCACACACTGGAAATGTCAGAGAATGTGATTTTTTTCCTTTCAAAATGAAACATATGGCATTTAATTTTACCTAGTGCACATCTTGAAACAAGCATATAAATTCTTTGGTACGTGTGCACATTATAAGACAGGTATAAAGACATTATTTTTAGTAATGTTCTCATGCATATTATCAGCACCTGTAGATGGATAAACCAGGCATGGTGATGATCATGCAAATTAGCAGAATTTCTTTTCTACATATAGATTAATCTTAATTCCTATTATTATGCAGAAATGGGAATATTCTAATTCTGTGTACAAAAAGCTTAATTATTTTCTCTTTCTTTGTGTTAATTCCAGCAGCTATCAGTTTTCCCCATATTTACTGCTACTCAATTACTTCATAAACAAGAAATCCAATACATTTGTGTCTATTACTATTGTGAAGATGAAATATTACTTATTGTCACTGTTACACTTCATAAGGCAATGCTTTTGGCTCTGCATAATTATTAGCACTTTTACAATAATTACATAAACTAAGCTGGCTTTTCCATTTCTCATTCAACTCCTTTATTTTCTCTGACCTTTTTGCAGATGATAGAATTCTATGTCTTAAACTATGATCTTCATAGTCCAGTATGTAGTAGTGCCTACATAAGCAAGTAAATATGCTGAAAAACTCCTCTTCAATTTCATCCATCATAAAGTTTCCTACATCAGCCTTCAACCGTATTGATAAGTATATAGATTAAGAGAACAAGTCACAAAGCCAAAAACATGCTAGTATCTTTTTCCTAATGATTTTGTTTTAATCACATATGATTTTCAAAAATTTTCCTTACCTCAAAAGCAAAAGCAAGAGAAAATACTGTAGTGTCCTGAAGTCCAAAATACATTAAATAATCTAACACTACAGTTTCTTGACTCATACAATCCAGATATTTTTGGATTCAGTTCATGGTCATGAAACTTATTTTAACACTTTGCCATGTAATCACAGCAATAGGTTATTTTGGTAGTTTAGTAGTAGAGAAAGAAAATAGCTTGCCAACTCTGTAGTCATCACAGCTGTGAGTAAGCAGCACCCAGCAAAGACAGAGGCAGTGCTGGTCAGAGTGTTGTAGCATGGCTCACAGACTCCCACGGGAATAGGCATCAACACTGCATGAATTCTCCATCATTTCAGTCAGCTGTCAGGGACACTGGAGCAGAACTGGGCCTTAGCAATTGCAACCAGCACAAGGCTGAATATAAAGCAGTCTTTGACAAGGGAATGTGTGAAAAAAGCATATGCAGCATGGGATTATCAGTAGAAAACATTTGTAGGTGCAGACAAAAGAGGAAACTAGTTAAGCAAAAAATAAATTAGTTAAGTAATATAATACTCATAATAATAATATGAGTATGAGCAAGTGGTGTAACAATGACATGGTATTTCTAGTTGCAGTGCCATCATTAGACATCATTCCTGAACTTGGGGAAATTTTTCAAATTAGAGTTTGGCTATATTGGAACTACCTTGAGCAGTGTTTTGGAGTCACATAAAACCACTTTATATGCTTTACAAATACACTTCCTGAAGCAGTCATCAGGTGTTGGAATATTTTTTTCTTTTTAATTAGAGACCATAAGGACTATGAATGGCACCTAACTGGTTAGGTTAAAAACTAACACTGAGTTGAATAAAACAGCGATTTGCAAGGAAACGTGAGCCAGCACAACTGTTAGTAGGAATAATCTGTCATAAACAAAAATATAAGCTTACAAAAAAAAAATTCCAACTTGTTGGAAGAAAAAAAACCTTACAAAACAAAAACCAACCAACAAACCCTCAATGCTAAAAAAACCTCTTAAAATGCAAACCCTTGAGGAGTTTCTAGGGCCTTAAAGCCTAGAAAGTAGCTGAAGTTTGTTCCAAAAACCATATTCCTAAACTAGTTCCATAATTTTGACTTTAGTTTCCCCCTCCATCCACTTGGGCTTCAATATTACCACCATGCTCTACATTCTTAGGTGTTTTCTTACAATACAGGTCAGAGTGGCTAATTGCTAGTTGTATCTTTATAGAAGTTGTGGAGGATTTCGGGATTGTTTTATGTGAGCAACAACAAAAGGTGTGGGGAAGGGAAGCCTATACAATGAACAGTTCCTTTATATAAGGGCATGATTGCGCAGAGAAATTCAATCATTTATTTTATGTTTTATCCCAAGTTCCTCTTGTAGTTTTCTGTTATATTTGCCTCTTTACAACAGGTGAAGGTAGACAGATATGCTGGAGGAAACCAAGCCTGAAGTATAAAAGCCTTGACGGAGTGAGACAGAAAAACGCAAGCAGAGTGCAGGGCTAAAATTATACAAAATAAAAGGCTGCACATAGTAAAATACAGACAAAAATCAATGCTGCCTCTTATTTTCTTTCTTTTCCTTGAAACCAAATTTAAGGTCACCTATATTGAAAGTTTCAGACAAACGAGTAAAATTAGAGCAGGATTTCAAAGTTAGGTCTCCATGAAAGGCAAATTATTAGAACAGATACTGTAGAATTAAGTCTTATTTACTGCTCTCTTCTATTCTGACAAAAACATCTCATTTAGATGAAATAAAAAAGAAAAAAAAAGAAAGGAAAAAATAGTAGTTGAAGATTCAAGGTAAACTACCAAAATTGGCTGTAAACAGGTTTTGGCTCTTTTGGAAGTCCAAGGTAGAAAACATTTATCCCTTAAACATAGTTATGTAAAAATCAGTTAACACCCTGATAAAGGATAACAATTCTGCAAGTAATTTTTCCACCACTTAATGATTTATAATTACTGGTGGGAAATAGACAAGAGCCATAAAAAGGTCAAAATGAAATATAATTAATAAGAATAAGGCATGCTAACATAAATGCAACTGCCAAAAGAAGTCAATATCAACGTATGGATTTATGAAGAGAAATTAAATGCAAAACGAAAAACTTTTACAAGTAGATTTAGTGTCTTTTCCTTCAGTTATCTCTGAAATTCATTAAGAGGATATTTGGCTCAGCACCTAACAGCAAACTTCAATTCAGATTAAACTATTGCTGTGCATATAATATTTTATTCTTTAGCAAATTTCTAGAGTAATAAATGGTCCTTTCAATTTTAAAGATAACCTTTTATAAATTCCTCATTGTAGCTGCACTTGTTTTGAGCTCAAAATAATTCAGAAATAAATTCAATTGATATGGTATATCTGTAGGTTGAGCTAATAAGACAAAAGCCACAAAACTATACATAAAATTCTTCTTCCTGTTATTTCTGCCTTTGGTTGAGTTTCTTTTTTGATGACAGATGAAATGTGTTACAAGCACTAACCTGAAAGTGGGCAAGCAGCCTCAAAAGTAGCATAAGGTGCTTTCCTGTTGATTATATCTATATGAAAAGGATCTTTAAATAGAACTTTGATTTTAGCATATTCTACAGAAAGTTACTGAAGAATATTGTTCTTTATTCTGTAGCAGAACAATTTAAAAAATCATCAGGAACAAACTGCTTTTCCATCAGATTCCTAAAGCAAAGAACCTGAATCTGATTAAATCTTAGAGGACCTTTCCATGAGGCTGAAGAAATTTGAAATAAGTAAGTATTGCCAAGTATGAATATAACTTCAAAAGAAGATGCATCATACGCCTTTAAGATATAATTCAACACAAATAGTTAAATACTTGCCTGAACAACCTTTTGGCTTTTCTTTGAAGAAAAGAAAAACAAAAACCCCCAGCATATATTTTGACTGTATTTAATACCTAAGGAAGAAAGAAGTACAAAGCATATTTTTTGATAGTGATGACAAAAAGTCAAAGTTTCAGTTTATGCAAGCCAGCATCGCTATGTCCTTGGTTAAAGAGCTGTGAAAGTCAATGCTAACACTCATATAGCCAAAAAGAGCTTTTTTATTTTTAGAACAATGTAGAGATTAGTCAGAACACCCATGCATCAGGCAGCAAATTGATCAGAGAATTTATTGTGCTCCAATTTAGAACATCATGACACTTCCTACTTTCATCTGAAATGCTGCACACAGGTGAATTCCAAAGAAACAATTTCAACCTTGCATGGCAAACTTTATATTCTCAAGAGAAAAGCAGGGAAGTATATTTATATTTCAGCCTGAATCAGCAGTGTATCCTGGCTGCAAGGAATGCCGGCAGCACCTTGGTCTGCACTAACAGCAGCACAGCCAGGAGGCTGAAGGGAGCATTAGTATCCCCTACTCAGTGCTAGTGAGGCAATATTTGGATTACTGTGTCCAGTTTTGGACCCTCAGTACAAAGCAGGTGTTGAACAAATGAGAAATATTCACTGGGGGGGAAGGGGGATGCTATGCCATGCTCTTGCCCTTTGGGAAGGAGCTCTTTTCACTGGGCTGGAAGATGAGACAGAATGCACATGAACTAAAAAAAAAAAAAAAAAAACCAAAAAAACCAGATTGCAATTTGATATAAGGGGGAAAGGACTTGTGGCGGGGAGCAGGGAAATCACTGTGGGGATAATTAGGCAGTAGAACAAGTTCTCCAAAGAGGTTGCGCAGTTTCCATCATTGTAGATTTTTAAGACCCAGTCTTGACTCTGTGTTGATCCTGCTTTGAGCAAGAAGTCAGACTAGGGAACCTCCCAAGGCCCCTTTGAACCCAATTACTCTATAATTGTAATGCAGAATTATACACATGTATTTTGGAAGAAATAAAGCCTCTGATTTTAGTGGTTGTCTTGACTAATCTGAAGACTTCTTGTAGCAGACAGCAGACTCCTGTTACAAACTGTCTCTGTTCAAGAACCATAGAAAATAAAAGAAAAACTTCATGACAAACAGAACATGTGACTGGAATCTCAACTGACTCCCTGTGCAGTGCTGCTAAAATACAAACAGATTTTATTGTTCTTTTTAGTTTGACTGCTTTCTTTAAACCTATGTACATGCACACAGATATCTACTAGTGTTTGAAATGCAGTCACATGAGCTGTTATGTTTTTACTGTGGGCTTAATTCTCTCTCAAGTTTTTTCCCAGTTGCAGGTATTCAAGTCTATTTCTCAACAACAACAGGATACAATAATATAACAGTATAGACACACTGTTTCTCCATTATTGAAGGGGATGAATTTGTTGAAGCACCAGTCACTTTATCAGGCTGTTTACAGGACTGTCATTAAAGCAAGTTGGTTAATTAAGTTCGTATGAAGAGGGGTGATACTCAGGCACGAAGTTCAGGCCAAGAATACTAACTCAATTAGTTATAATCAGGATACTGAGTCAATTTAATTTAAAAAATGAGAACAAGTTCAATTTTCACTAACAATTCAATCGTTATTTTTAATATCTATTCCATTTTCAAACTTCAGAGTATGCTGTTATGCTCAGACACATACATACTTCAAACTAAACCTAATTTGAGCATTCTAATAAAGCATCAATATTAATTTGTTGTTCATTTTCTGCTCCAGAGTCATGAGAAATTACAGGCAATTTTGCTGTTAGACAAAAGTAGACATTCATTTAGACTGGAGTTCAACAGAGCAGATATTAGTAGAACTACAATACCAGATTAACTTATCTATATTCCTTCAGACTCCTGGGGAAAATAATAAAAAACAGTACTTCATTCTACGTGGAATTAGCCCATGTGTAGATATGAGTAGTGGCAAGAATGGAATCCCTTATGTTGAATCATAATTTCAAAGGAGCATCCTTCTCAATAACAAGGAAGGGACCTTCTCAGCAGGAAAACAAGGTTTGGAACCCTGGTTGTGAAGCATGAAGTTACGTGCTACAAGAGCTCTCAAATTAAATAAACCAATCCCAGAAAGTAACTGGGGGAAAAAGTGTTTATTACAGG
Source organism: Entomyzon cyanotis (assembly GCA_024500445.1). Classification (NCBI taxonomy): domain Eukaryota; kingdom Metazoa; phylum Chordata; class Aves; order Passeriformes; family Meliphagidae; genus Entomyzon; species Entomyzon cyanotis. The sequence goes on from JAKEPQ010001005.1 coordinate 61,690,381, forward strand.
GAAGGTCTATAAGGAGGACACTGAATAAGTAAAGCAGTCAAACTATGCATGCTTCACTGATAAAAGAGAGAATTACTATTGGACAAAAGACATAAACATGATATTGTTTTATTTTACAGCACAAGATTTTTCTTCAGTACAAGGGATCAATGCCAGATTTATCTAAGTCTACCAATATAAGAAACACCGAATTTGATTTCTTCCATTTTCTATTACAGGGTCAAAATTGAGAAAAAAAAATTACCTTTTCTCATTTACAGTCAAAATAAAATATTAGGAGCAAGTCATATGTCAAGAAGGCAGCTGACAGTAAGTCTCCCTAAAGCTACAGCTACAACCTCATCTTGATACTAAGTAGACAGAGATCTCATAAAGTAACAGCAGTGAAATGCCAAAATAGATTTGTGAGAAGCAGTACTGATTCGTCAGAAAGTCAAACTCATCTATCCTGTCTCACTAGTGCCTACAGAACACCAAAACAAAACCCAAAACAAAATCATATTTCAAAGAAAAAACTGAAAAGGAAAAAAAAAGTCTTAGGTACATTAGTAGGTAAGAAAGAGCAAGAATAAGATATGTTCTCTTTAACAGCCTAAGGGTCAGCTTTGTACCATCCTCAGTTTAGTTTTATACTTTTTTGTGTAAGCATCCACAACTTTTTGTGCTCATAATTCTCACAAATTTCTGTAAAACACCTTCTTCTCACCTCACATAGTTTATCATATATGCCTGGAACAGGTTCTTAGTTATGACATATCTACTTTTTTCCCTTTGACAATCAATAGCTTTTTCTCAGTTGTATATAATAATTGTTATTCTAGGTATCTCTTCATGGAAATTTGGGGTTGTTTTCTTAATGCACTGTTGCATTATGTTTATGGGAAATGGGAAAAAAGTTTGGACTCCTAACAGTTCATTTATTTTCTTTTTCCAGGTAGGGCTGTTTCAGTGTCCGCCATGTACTGCTTTCATGTTTATGAACTATTTTCATAATGCTTACAAACTGCAGACTGTTGAATGGAAACAAAGAAATCAAGAGGGAAAAAAAATCCACATTTTTCCAAGAAAACTTTTCATGTCAGGTTTAATATCCAGCTTCAAAAAAGCAGATTTATCATCAGCAAAAGAGAAAATTATTTTTACATTATTTGTTTCTAATAAAAGCATTATAAGAACTTTTACATTAGAAGCAAGCCTATGAACATACCCCATGAAAAATGTTGGTTTGCTACTGCATGTTTTATCAACTGGTTTCTTGGAACAATTCATTGACTCAGTAATGGTTCCCAGGAATTTGGTATCAATTTTCTAGAGCATGCAGAATTTTTAAAGAGGTATCATAACTACAGAGAGAGAGCGACCAGACCATTATGTCATGCTAACACATTAATGGTGTAATTTGAAACACACCATTATGAACAGATTCATGAAATTAATGCCAACATTAATTTATACTAGGGCTTCACTTGAAAAAAATTCTAGCCACCCATTATTAGAATTATTGACTCTTCATGGTACTTCCAGGATGCTGTTGGACAAATAGTCACTTAGGAACTGGACAGTCAGCAGTATCAATGCACTTCCCAAAATTTAGGTTTCAATGAGAATTATACAAAGTGTTTAAGAAAAACCACTTAAGAAAGAGGTGGCTGCTTAAGTCTCCAGTACGGCTTAGACCACTAAAATCAAAATCACTGTATTTGTGTTGAAGAGTTCTTAGGAAAACAATTGCTTCCTGAACAGCAATAGAAATATTTATCAATCTAGTATCTTAACAAAAATTACATTTCTCTAGCTGGCATCATCCACAACCTTGAAATGGGTTAATGTTTCTGAATGAACTATACAGAAGAAATCCTCACTTGAACAACTTTTTAGTTGTTTTGATATGCTTGCCTGGATTCTAAATCTGAATCAAGGTGGTAAGAACTTGCATATATATGTACTTTGTGCCACTTTAACACAAATCTTCTCAGCAGATGAGTTTCTCTTGCTTACCAATTGATCTTGTAACCTGATTAGATTATCTTTTTCCAAATAATAATTAAAAAAAGGAAATAAAATTATCATTAACATAATTTAATTTAGAAATATTTTGTGCTGCCGAGAAAGATATCAAAAGAAACAGGCAAAAATGCTCTTGTCTTTCATGATGCACATGTGCCCAGAAATTAAAGATACTTTCTGTGATTGTGTGACTAATTGAGCCTCCTGATAACTTACATAATAATGAAGCATATTTATAGTCTTTGTTGTACATTCAAGACAGTAATTTGGTAAGTCTTCATTAACTATTTCTTTGTACATAATGTATCCATAAATCTATTAATGGTCAGAGAGGTGGAACACCTCTCCTATGAGAACAGGTTGAGAGAGTTGGGGCTGCTCAGCCTGGAGAAGGGAAGGTTCCAAGGAGACATTATTGTGGCCTTTTAGTGTCTGTAGGCTTATATGACAGACTGAAAGAGACTCTTTACCAAGGCCTGTGGAAACAGGACATGGGGGCAACAGTTTTGAACTGAAAGATGGTAGATTTTGGGTAGATTTAGATTGGGTATAAGGAAAAAAAAATATTTTGTGTAATGGGAGTTTTGGGGCACTTTGTAACTTTTTGTTTGCTTTTTTAGTTTTACACACTGAGGGTGATGAGACACTGGACAGCCTGACCAGAGAACCTGTGGATGCCCCAGCCCTGTAAGCGTTTGTGGCTCGGTTGGGCAGAACTTTGAGCAACCTACCCAAGTGAGAGATGTCCCTGCCATGTCAGGCAGGTTGGAGCTAGGTGATCACTAAGGTCCCTTCCAACCCAAACCACTCCCTGATTCTAGTTTAAACTCCTTTTTGTTTATTCAGCTCTCAACAACATTTCTGTAGAATACTCTATAGAGTACTCTGCTTCCTGACCTCCTTCAGTTGCTGGTGATGGCATTTTTATTCTACAGCTGGAGAACAATATAGGTATGCCCATAACCCCTTAATACACCCATCATTTATTAGTCAAAGAAAGCCTTGACAAATAAGTTTCTGGTTTTACATAGACTAAAAAGAATAATAAAAAAAAAGATTAAAAAAAAAAAAAAGGAAAGAAAAACCCCAACTATTATGCATATCCTAGATGGGCTAAGCCATTATGACATATGACTGACAATGGTTAAGAGGAAAAAAACAGCCTTGTCCTGAATCTGAATATCATTTGCCACTCATCAACATATCTGATAGTATGACCCGCTGTATCTCATCACATCATGGAATTGTTCCTTTGGCAAAAATGTTGACATAAAGCTAAGCCAGCCAAGTCTAACTAGACATGCTATGTTAAAAACCAACAAACCCCTAACCAAAAAAACCTCAAAGTATTATTTAATATTTCTCTTACCTAAGAAAAGAATAAATAATTGCATAGGGAAAGAGAAAATTTATTCTAATTCATGTTTTGGAATAAATAATTTTTTAAACAGAATACATCAATAATAATGGTAGTGGGAATTTTATCTGTAAAATTACAGCTATGAAAAGCTGGACAAATCATAATAGATGATCCTACCCAATCCTGTACACTCCCTTGCACTGAAGATTTGTGTATTTTGCATACTTCAGTTTTGCTAACCTTAATATAAGAGTTATTTCCATGGACTGATAAGGTGAATCTTATTAACTGGAGAGGCCTGCCTTGTATGACTGCTTCATATTCAAACACAACATTACTTTGCCACTCTTTTTGTTTACCTCAGGGAAGGCAAGAATTCCTTTTTTCCCAGCATTCGTTGTAAATAGCAAACACTGGCACAACTGCAGCTGTCCCTCCTAGAGCGTAGCTTATTTCTGAAAGTTCTGGATTCCAGCTAGTGCTGGAAAAATAAGCCATGCTGAGTTAGAAGCCACTTGGTGCATAAAATACAGTGGGGGGAAAAAAGGTAACAGGCAGAACTGTTTCAACGTTTAAGACTCAGAATGTTAAACCTCCATTTTTACAGGATAAAAGCTCATACCCAAGGGAAGGCAAACAGTGGAGAAAGCTGCATACCAGGTATGAGATGTGCTTCCTTAGCAGCAAAAGAAAGAATATTCTCTGGAGACCATTTTATTTGTTATAACCTCCATACAAGAATCAAAGCAGAAAGCAACATAAAGCACATAAAAATTTTTGTAAACTATCATAACAGCTTGTAATTACATTTGTACTACATACTTTCCTGTGCTGCTATCTTTGAAGTTTATTAACACTAATTATTGGACTTTGCGTCTTACAGTGCATAGTTAATCCAAGATTTCAACAGAAAGAACATACGTATGCTGCAAGTGGTGGTCTGAATATCCAAACACAACTCAACATCCTGATTTAAATGAGCAGGGAAGTTGACAATATGGCTTTTTGAAATCTCTTCAAGACACCTCCATCTACAGTGCACTTTATTTCGTTATAGGTATGATATCAAGTGAGTTTCTAAAAACCTTCTGAAGTATTCAATGAGATATAAGAAAGAAAGAAAAGAAGATATTTTAAAGGGCTATAATTCTAAGTTGGAGGAAGTATATTTTGATTTAAACAATTTTCAAAAAATTCCAACAAACCACCTAAATACTTATAAGAATGTTCTCTGTAAAGTTAAGTGTTAAAGGAATTTTGCAACTTCTGATTTTTGTAAAACCGCTAGTAGTTGGAATGTGTTCAGAAGGCACCATTTCAGCCCTTCTAATTTATGTTTTCAAAGGCTGCATTTATTTTTACTCATTTAATATTTGTAAGATGGCAGAACTGCCATCTTATAAGCAGAGATTCTGAAAACACTGCATCTGCACATGAAACTGCTAATAGAATTTGCATCTATAGCCATTGGTATATATATATTACATCAAATACACAGCAAAACTGTCAGACCTCTTTTTAGAAGAGTAATTCACTCAAATCTAGAAATGTTTCCTATTGGCTAGACTGGTTCTGTAGTCACATAGAAATAGCATTTTAACCCAACACTGAAATACACTGTGGTGAAGCTAAACTCAGATAATTAAGCATAACTTCAAAAGACAATCTAATGACTTTTTAAAAAGAAGACAGCAGCACTATAACCATCAAGTGTAAGAAAAATAACTGTCTGTATATCGTATGGGTAGTCACAGATTGCCCATTTATGAGATAAAATGCTAAAAATTCGACCTATAAAGATGTTGGAAAAACAGCTAATTTTCAGTCAGTTAAGCCTGAATGAGATACATTTACATAAAAATCCTTTGATCCGAACATTGAGCTCTTTGTTCATATCTTTATTCTGCAACACCCATCACTACCTCTCATCCCTCTTTGTTGATGAATTGCTGTAAGACAGTCAAAAAGAAGCCCATTAATAAGCAGCTACTAGAATATATGAATGTTAAAATTACACCAAGACTCCAACTTTTTGTTGACATGAGACTGTGAAAACACATTGAAAAGTACTAAATTGTATCATCTGTGCAGATTTTAAACTCCAGAATACCTTGTAGGAGAGGAGAGCTGGGAAACCCAATTACAAACAGATTTACTTCAGTTATAGGCTGGTTTTCATCAAGATTTTCACCATGGCTTCTCACACTAATGATCAGACAGTGTCTGAGAAATAACAGTTCCACACATGTTTAAACCTTCTTCGACACATATCCCAGAGACTGACATCCACCAGTGAAAGTTTCACATCTCTACTTCCCCACAACAAGCTAAATATAATTACTCAAGTTCAATGCATAAAGGCCTTCCAGTAAGCACTTATGAGAACTTCCTTTGTCCTATACCTACCTGCTTACAAAGTTATGTGCTTTCTTTCAGCCAAACACTCACCAACCAGGAGATAAATTCTTATGCCCATCTCAAACAGACAAGAGAAAATGAGTTACAATCCTGTGACACCACACCAGCTGTTTTAGCTTCTCTGAGTCTAGAAGCATCATTTCTTTTTAAAATATTACATTAGCCAAAAGGACATTTAACTAATGATCCAGTGACTATCGTCCTCTCACTGATGTCAGAAATCAAACAAAACTCAGAAAGAAAAGTTTCATCTGCAGGGCATACATCCTTGTGCTGCATTTCCCGAGTTGGTTGACACCTTTCAGAAAGGTCTCCATTCCCTGATAAAGAACATTTATCCCTCTCTCTCATGGCCCATTCAGCTTCATCTTGCTCTAACAGTGACAGGCAGTTTTGTGCACTAGAGACTGATCCCTTGTAAACTCTGAATCATAGGACTGTCTAAACTTGTTTTCCTGCTGACATTATCCCAGGCAAAGCTTCTACACAAAACAATACTGTCATGCCAGAATAACTCAACAATTAGTAAAGCACAGCATGACCTCATAAATAACCAACATGCCAGACAGCTAGGGAAGAGTAAAGAGAACAAAGTAAATTTAATTACCCTTTTACAAACCCATCTGTGAAAGACAATCTACAATTTGAGTATTCTGAAGAAATGTCCTCAAAAACAAAAGTCATAAGGATCAGTCATGAAGAGTACTTCAAGGACAAGGCAAAAGCAAACAACATAGTATCTTAGAAAACAATCTAACTTAGATTTATTTCAACTATGGATGTCTTCCCCTCTGGAGACGTGCATACACTGCAACTTGTGTGACAGTAATTCTCCATTATAACTAACTAGCAAACACAGCCTATTATTCATAAGGCATTATACTGTATTCATTACTGCAAGTTTGTGTGATAAACCTAATCCCCAAAAGTGCAAAGGAGCTCGGAGACATAATGGCAGGAATAGGAGCACTCAGCTGCACTCAGACCCATCCCAGGAGCCATCTGCCCATCACAGGCACATCTCCACAAACTCAGAGGAGCACAGGGATGCTCAAACTATTGTAGACCACAAATGTAATTTCTTTAACAGCAAAGTAACTTATTCACTCTAATATTTGCAGTAGGAGATTATACAGATACCTGTTTTCAGGAATTTCTAGTAAAATTATGCTTCAATTATTTAATATAAAACAATTAAGTTTTTATTAGGTAAAAAAAAAACAAACCTGAAAGCACAAACAACTTGAAGAAGTTTTTGTATTATCTAGCATACTAGACTACAAAAGTATTTCCAAGAGAAAATCCATCCTAATGTGACTAACAAGTAAAGGAAACCACACTATGTCAAAAGCAAGGATTCATCCTAAGATTGTGCCCAGAGTTAAAAGGCAAAGCACATTTGCTCTAAAGTGCCAATTAACTTTAACATATCCATATGTGGTTCTTCATAAGAGTAAAGAACAACCTTACCAAGATACCTTTATTCCCTAGGTTTTGTGTACATGTTCTCATTTGAGAAAGCATAACAGTGTGTAACTCAATAGTCAGGGCACAGAATAAAAACTGTCTAACCTTAATTTCTATTTTGCTCATCACTCAAAACCAAAGGTTCTACATAATAGAAGCAACTTTTTAACTCTGTCATGTACTACAGTAAATGAGATGACGGAAGTGTGATGCCAGTTGTGACTTGAAGATTTTACAGAAGTTCTAAAAACACCAATAGTCTCACAGTTCTTACAGAAGTTTCAGCTACCTGCTGCTACTTCCAGCTCATTCAATTTGAGCTCCAAAATTATTTCACCCTGAAATATTTTCATTTAATATTTTCAAAGATAATACTGCATGTTTCAATTTAAATAATATTTTGCAAATAAAGTATAAAACTTTCTACCTGTGAATCAAGAATAAGCTACTCTAGAAGTGTAAAGTTCTTTGCCATGCAAAACACAAACAACATTGTGAACAGATCTTGTAATAGCTATTGAACAATATACTATAGATGTAGGAATTTTGTGCTTATTGATACAGATGCCCACATGTAGAAGGATGCTCTGCTAAAGTGGGGGTAAAACAGCTCAAACTTTACCTTGTTTGCAAGAGTATCATTGATGGATGGTGACTGGGGTCACACTGTGTTTGTAGAATGCTGAGATCAGCCGGACTCATTGATCCCAAAAATAAACATTTTGAGGATGTGAAAAATAATGTTTCCTGACAGAATCTGGCACAAGTGAGGATGTGGCAGACAAAGTCTCTGATAAAGGAATCATCAAGTGATAGTACTGATAACTTATCTAAAGCTGCTGAGTTGACACAGCAGCCTAGAAATGTATGACTGACAGGCAATCACTTTATACTATAAAAGCCCAGCCTCACCCTTGAACAGCCAGGACTTCTAGCACATCTCTTCCAGGAGTGGGTGGGGAGAGCCCTCTCTTGAGGGTATATGCCCCTCAAGGATGCTCCTGGAGGCTGAGTGAAAAAGATTTGCCCACAGTTGTTGGTATGGCTGAGTGACATAAATCTCTAATTAATAACCATTTTGCTAGCTTTTAACACCATTGCTTCAATATTGCTTCAAAAATTAGTGTGCTACAGTAGTAGTTAAAACTATACTGTGTAGCAAATAATTCTGATTAAAGTATTTTAATCTATTATCGTTATCAATTTAAGTAAGTAATTTATCGTATTAGTACAAATATCTCTGTTTTGCCCCTCCTTAATCCAGTGGGTCAAAGTCATATAAAGGCTGAATTACATCTATATAATCCTTTAGACATAGACAGTTGACCATGTCTGGACTCTCTAACCAGAGATGGAATACAATACTAACATTGACTAGAATTTTAGTGTCAATAATCGAGCAATAAAGGAGGAGAAAAACAAATTAACAATAAAGAAAAAAAAAATTAAAAAAAAAAATCAATTTTTTAGATGCATGAAATAATGCTTGTTAATATGAAAGTTCTTCTAATACAAGCATCTACATATTAAATAGCAATATGTTTCCTTGTTTTTATTGGCCTATTTTAGAATGAAATATTGCCCTTCAAAGAAGTAGAACAAGATGTTACAGTGAGCAGCAGGTGAGGCTGCACATACATGATATTGGATATCTTGTATCTTGGATACTCTGGATATCTTGGATACTCTGCTGTGTTCAAGGTACAAATTCCTGATGCTGTTTCTTCCATTGTCAGCAGGTGCACTGGTTTGGGCTAGGACAGAGTAAAATTTTCTCCACAGTAGCTGGTATGGAGCTATGTTTTAGTGGTGGAAAGTGTTGATAACAGGGATGCTTTCCTTACTGCTGAGCAGAGCTCACACAGCATCAAGACCTTTTCTGCTTCTCACACCAGCAGCGAGGAGGCTGGAGGTGCACAAGAGGTTGGGAGGGCACACAGCCAGGACAGCAGACCCCAACTGACCACAGAGATATTTCATACTTAATATATAAAGCAGGGGGGAAGAAGGAGGAAAGGGGGAGAAGTGATGGCATTTGTCTTCCCAAATAACTGCTGGGGGTGATGGGGCCTTGCTCTGTGCATCATGGCTGAAGAGATGCCTGCCCATGGGAAATAGGGAATGAATTCCTTGTTTCGCTCATGTGTGTGTTGTGGTTAAGGAATGGTATTCTGCAATTTGCTGTTCCCACTGAAACCATGCACCACTCACTCACTTCCCCTCCCTTCACCCTCCAGTGTGCTGGAGTGGAGAATTGGAGGCACAAAAGGTAAAGATCAAGGGTTGAGATAAGTACAGTATACTGGAAACAGCAATGAGACCAGAAAATGAACACTAACAGCCACAATATTAATAACAAAAGTGCTCAAGAGAGAAGCAAGCAATCCACATGAAAATTCTCACCATGGAGCCCAACCCACTTACCACCATGCCACTCCAACCCAGAAGGGACCCCCTTCTCCCAACCCCAGAAAATGATGTGAGGTGGAACAGAATAACTACCAGGTCCTAGACATGTCACTTCCTCACTACTGCACAAACTAACCATATCCTGGCCAGAGCCAGGACAGCATGGCTTTTGTTTTCCCCATTAAACTGTCTTTGTCCCACCCCATGACTTCTCAGTTTTACCCTTGCAATTCTCTCTCCCATCACACACCAGGGTGGGGGGTGAGTAAGTGGCTGTGTGGTGTTTAGCTACTGTCTGGGTTTAAACAACACCAGGCATGACAATTTCTTATTTTTACAGTAGGTAATTAGAGTCCAGCCTAGCCATTCTGAAACATATTTAACTGAATCTTAGCATGTGCTGTAGCTCAGTCATAACCCCTGCTGCCAGCATATGCCACTAGAATGGGATTCATCCAATAAAACATTTATCTAAAGTGTTCAGATGTGCCCAAGACACTTTCTAAAAAAACAGTCTTTTTTATATGCATTCCTTCAGAGAAATCTTGAAGCATGGGGGCTTCTTTCCAGTTCTTTTCCCACTAGTTCTCTCTCAATTAAATTGCTTTTTCGGCTGAATTTCTTTTTATATTTTAATAGTGAAGCAGTTTGTCTTTGTAGAGTTTTCAAATAATTTTATCTCTTTGTTGCCAGGAATGCATCTTGAGAAAAGCAGTAGAAAAAAATATTTACCCAGGAATGGGATTTTCATTTATGGTCTAATAATCATTCTTTTTTTGTGTTAACAAACCAAATACACTTCCATCAGAAAATAACATTATGGTCAGACTTTTTAGCAGGCTCTCTTCTGGTAGGACACAGGGTAATAGTTTTAAACTCAAAGAGGGCAAATTCACAGTACATTTAAGGAAGATATTTTTTATAATGAGGTTGGTGAAACCCTGGAACAGGTTGTCCAGGGCAGTGGTAGGTGCCCCACAGCTGGAAACACTCAAGCCAGGCTGGACAGGGCTCTAAGCAACCAAATCTAGTTGAAAATGTCCCTGCTCATGCCAAGGAGGTCAGACTAGATGATCTTTAGAAGTCTTTTCCAACCCAAACTATTCTGTGATTCTATGGTTTACAATATAGTGAATTTGAGCAGTTTCCCCTTATTTCACTTCCACAGTTAAAAAAAAAAATTGTCTTCCCCTACAAAGTATATATTTGTAAACTAAAATGTCATTCACGATGAGCAGAAGGTGATAATCCTTTGAAAAAACTACAATTTACATTTTTCCCTAAAACCAAAGCCAACTCTACTAATGCTGCAAGGGTTCTACAATAAATAAGAAGCTAATATAACTCTCCATACAATTAAAATATACACTGGGACAAGGCTGTTTGTTTGAACTCTTTTGCCACACTGGGGAAAATAACTGCTTCTTTTCACATTCATCTCAGGCATGTGGATCCATTCAACACTTCCTAAGCACTTTGGAATTCATCGTAAGTTTATTTCTACATGTATCGTGTATATTCTCTCACAATGGGAAGAATATATATTAAATAATAATCTATTATATTGAAAAAATTATAAATTGAAATAATTATATTGAAAATTGAGCTATAGGAAAGCTATATTGCTTAGGACAACTTGGGAAATTTGTGGCAGATCAAGGAATTGAGTCTAGATGCTTAACTTGGGTTCCCAGCTAAAATATATGCAATAAATATTAGTGATGTATACAAGACCACAAATGGCACAGGTTTATCTGGATAAACTATTCTGAAAAATTAAATGTTTGTGTGTTTTCAAACATTTGAGACTGAACATCTAAAGAGAAGGAAGACAGAAAGTTAACATGACTACATGACAAATAAGAGCTGGTTACTGTGTCTCAAGTCTAAGGTTTTCTGCAATAGACAACAATTCTAGAAGCATTAATAGGTCTCTTACTTTGGTCACCTATAAGATGCTGTGATGACTTCAAACATTGTAATTATTGTAAAACTTTAAGGTAGACTATACAAAAAAAAAAATAAAACCAACAAACCAAAAAAAACCCCAAACAAACAAAGATAAAACCGCATCAATGTAAACATTTGCATACTTAAATCCTTCTCTGTTCATTTTTTCCACAAGCCTAGCACATATTTCCAAGCTTGATGTTGGAGTCAATGTCTCATATTTTCACCACATCAGAGCATACAGGACTTCAGCACACAGTAGAATAAAGTCATGGAAAAGACCACCATGATTTATTACACAGAAATCATTATGGCAGTAAGAGACAAAAATATATTACAGGTTAAAAAAAAAATCTGTACTTGCTAGAGCAGGAATTTGGCTATTTCTGTGAGAAGAATAAAAAGAAAAAAATTATATAAGGATTACAATTTAACAATGTTTTTGCCTCTTACAGAGATTATAAAATTCCAGGCATGTTACAAATTTATGCAGACTGTATACTCCTACAGTGGTTTAATATACATTTTTATCTATGTGTGAGATTTAAAACCAAGGCTCTATATAGGGATTTAAAAATCTAGTTATAGATAGTCTGCAGGAAAAGACAGTAAAAAAATACTCCTGAATTAACAGCATACTCCCCAAAGCCCTGAAATGTAGCCAACACAATCTATTGCAAGCACCTTTGAACCAGAATTATGGCCACTGCAATCTCAGTGCCTCTTATGACACAAAGTATCAGGGAAAAATAGCAACTATGGGAGAAGAACTCATTGCTCAAGAGTGAGTGGAGCCTTTGCAAGTTACAAACTAATCAGAATAATTCCCAGACAACACGCTGCGATATTTGCATTGTCAGCTGGTTATTATGATTTATTGGAAAAGTGGGACACAGACACAGCAGTACAATGGAATTGCACTGTGATAGCTGTAGTAATCTCATTACACAGCTTTTGCTTTTTCAACCCAAACTCTGCACAGCCATTGTTTTCCTCAGAGCACACAGGGAAAAAAGAGAAAAAAAAAAAAAACAAACAACAAAACCACAGGTGTTTGAATCCATAGCTTTGTGAAGTCTCTGCTTTCACTTTTCTTCTTTTTCTTTTTTTTTTTTTAAAAAAAAAAGAGTGTTTCAGCAAATCCACCATCTACATACTATTCTAGAAGTAGTTGTGATAATGAAATAAATAATAAAAGCCCAATCAGTGCATCAGAGCACTTCTTTTGACTTAACATACATGATAACCATCTAATTAGGCTTTCATTAATGAAAAATATGATCAGTCTTTGAAAGGTTAAGCTTTGACTTTATCTCATCGTCACAATATAAAAGCATGCTTCACAGGTTTTCAGGTAGCCTGGTAACAGATATTCTTAAACATAGAGATGGTTTAGGGCATTGCGGGTTTTTTTTGCTGGTTTTGTTTTTTGTTTTGTTTTGTTTTTTTTTAACAGGTTCTATTAATAGCAATTAGCAGCTGTAAGACTAGAGTATTATACACACAAAGTAACCACTTATACTGCAGTAGAAGTGTCATAGCATAACATAATATAAGATTTTACACCAACAAAACTTAAAAATAACAAAGCAGCTGGACAATACTTAGAGATTAATGGGAGACAGATATATATATTTATATATATATTTCTAACTCACTGGCATCATAACCAAGATGAAGCTCACCTTCAGCAGTTTTGCACATGACACCAAGCTGAGTGCAGCTGACACATCTGGAGGATGAGCTGCCATCCAGAGGGACCTGGACAAACTTGAGAAATGGGCCCATGGGAACATCATGAAATTTAACACAGCCAGGTGCAAGATGCTGCACCTGGCTTGAGGCAATCCACAGTCTCAACACAGGCTGGGGATGAGCAGATCAGAGCAACCCTTCCAACAGGGATTTGGGGGTGCTGGTGGAGGAGAGGCTGGACAAGAGCTGGCCATGTGTTCTCACAGACCAGAGAGCTGAACATGTCCTGGGCTGCATCCAAAGCAGTGTGGGCAGCAGAGCAAGGGAGAGGATTCTGCTCCTCTGCTCTGCTCAGACCCCACCTGCAGTGCTGCATCCATCTCTGAGGTCCCAGCATAGGAAGGACATGGACCTGTTGGAGCAAGTCTAGAAGAAGGCTGTGAAGAGGGTAGTAGGACCTCTCCTATGAAGAAAGGCTGAGAAAGTTGGGGTTGTTCAGTGTGGAGAAGAGAAGGTTCAGGGGTGACCAATTGTGGCCTTTCAGTACCTCAAGGAGCCTACAAAAAGCTGGAGAGCAACTTTTTACAAGGACACATAGTGATAGAACAAGGGATAATGTTTTTAAACTGAGAGTAAGTTCATACTATGAAGAGGAAATTCTTTAGTGGTGGAGCAAAGGTCAGAATTCTCTTTTCCATTCCCTTCACTCTGTAAGAAACAAGGTGTTGATTGCACACAAATTGGTGCTTTGCTTATCCTACGTTTGTCACTTAGATACGGAAGAGAGAGTCTATAGGCTTCACCCCTTCTGTATTTTACTATGTGAAGAAAATGCCACAACATTTCAGAGCCTTTAAAGGCATGTTCATGCACTGTGGCAGCAGATAGGCATTTGGTGGGGGGGTGTTGCTTTTCATTTTGAGACAGCCAGTCGCAGCATTTGGATCACTCCCTAGAAGAAACAGCTTTCAGATATAAGTGTAAAGATTCTCTGAAAAGGAAAATGCTTACAAAACGTACCTTGCAATGATCTGACACCTAACCACACCTGCAGCCCCTGTATGTTTCTGTGCATCAGCAGCAGAAAGCACCCACTCTGCATTCACTCAATTTAGGATGAACACTTTAAAAAAAAAAAAAAAAAAGACTTCTGAATACAGCAGACTCCAGATGTTTCAGATTGCTGTGTGGGCACAGAATGAGGCTATTCAGTTTCACAGCAAGAAAGTAAAATACAGTAAATTACCTTGCCAGGGCATCAAAGTGGCACAGATTATGGCTCTTCTTCTATAATCATCAGATGATTAAAGAGCATTTTCCACATTAAAGCCTCTTACAAGGGACCACCATTATCCAACTCTTCATTTACTCATTAAGCTACATCTAGGTTTTTACTTCTCTAATTGCAATTTGATACAAGCTCTTTAGTCCTAAAGTGTTTTTTTTAAGAAAGGAAAAAGGCTTTATCACCTACAGAGCAAAAACAACATTTTCATTGAAGAGACCTTGAATTCAAAGTTGCATAATTGCAATGTGAGCTATTTTAAAAACAGACCAACAGTTCATAAGAAAACCCAAACAATAAATCTGACCAAAACAAACAAAGATTAAAAGAAACTCCAAAGGGGCAGAAGTGAGACACAGAAACCCAAGTCCTCCTTTTTATTTGTTTGTAGTCCTTGACACAGGTGGTGTCAGAAAGCAGGTAAAGAGTTCAACTGCTTCCTCCTTCACTACAGTAAAAGCGCTCCAAAATCCTAAACCTCAACATCTGAAAGGAAGAAATGTTATCTTCGTTAATAAAAAAAAAAAAAAAAAATTAAGACCCATGACTCAGTTTACGCATAGCAAGGGAGAATGGGATCTACTTCAAGCCCTGAGGGGAGACAGGGAGGAGGGGCTCCAAGTGTTGGAGTGAAGACTGCTCTGTTGCCCCTGGAGGGTACCCAGGTGGAGCAGGGAGAATTGTGAGGAGAAAGGAAAGGCAGAGGATCTCTTTTGGACTGACCTCTGCCACAGGGCCACCTGAGGACATGAAGAAGAGCTTGAAGTGAAGTTCAGCCCAGGAAAGGGCAGGGGAGGAAAAAGTGTTGTTTTACTTTGTCTTTGTTTCTTACAACCCAGATCTATTTAAAATGCCAACACAACTTCTCTCCAAGTCTGTTTTGCCTAAAAGTAACTCATGAGGGATTCCTTCCTCTATCTAAAGCCACAGGCTTTTCCATCACAAGTTCTCCTCCCAGTGGGGGAGTGAGAGAGCAAGTGGGTGGGCATCTAGCAGCCACCAAGTATCTACCCACCACAGTAGGATATTCAGATTCAGGTCATCATTACATTACATCAAAATATTTATTTTGTTTCCTCCAGAATCATAAGACAGAATAAAGATATTCTAATTGATCATCATGTGTTGGACACAGCTAGGAATCCTAAAATTCAAGACTTCTGGTCCATGTACAAGTAAAACCCAAGTCATCTCCTTCCTATTTCTTTTGCCTTTGATTGCAGCTAATCCCCTTTCTCACAAGTATCAGGTACCACATATTAAGGTGCTATTAATGTTTAGCTCTATGTATGCAATTACACTAAATATGATCAATACAAAAATCAAGTATCATCAGCAATGTCATTAAGTTAAAAGACATTAATTTCCAGCAAAAGACCGTGTATGATATAGATGTGTTGGCTTTAACATAAATAGCAGTAAAAACATACTTACGGTAGAGCAATGTGAACAACTTCAGTTCAAACCAAGCTGAAATACTAACTTTACCAGAACACATCACCCTTTTTTTCTTTTAATAAAAATATTGCTTCAAGATTAATTTGTAAAAATTACTTTTCAAATAAAATTTTAATAAGGAGCTAGTGTGAAAGTGGTTACGAGTCAATGTAAAATATTTTTTCTACTATGCACATGAATGAGGATATATATGACTAAAGTTAAGTAAATCAGATCATCTTGCATTGCTCCTTGTGGGTGGAAGTGTGAAAATTTTAGCCTTGAACTTAATTACCCTCTATTTCATCTTTATTTGACTGTATTCACATGGCATTTAGTTTTCCAAATGGATGCATACTCTAAATCCACAATCAGCTATAAAGTGCAAAGACCAGAAAAAGAGAGAAATTGCTGAAACCAGTTACTGTTAAGAGCTTTACTGGAGTGCAGGTTCACCATGTTTCTGCAATAAAATGTTAAGCCTTCCACTGGAAATTTAGATCCTGGTCAGTAAAGACACTTTTTCTGAAGTGTCCCTTTTGGATGTACATGCTAGTCTTCAAATCACTACTTTAAAACCAGTGACTTGACATCAGACAAACAACTTTTATCTACAGGGGAAGAGAATTAAAGATTGGGTGGTACTTTAGAAAAGGTTGAGAACAAATCAAAGCATCAAACAAAAGAATATTTTAAAAAATGCTGAAACAGAAATCTGCAGAATGTCCTTACAGGAACACTTAAACTGCTGATGAATAGTGGGGAAAATAATAATGCAGTACCTATTTTTAAACAATGCTGCTAAAAAAGAATCTAAAATTTACAGCCTGGTGAGATTTGTCCCATTACTGAGTAAACTGATAGAGAATCTAATTAAAGATAGGATGGCAGAACAGTTGGATAAATATAATTTGATAGACTCAAGCATGGCTCCAGTAAGGAGAGAAAGGGTAGAAGGGTAGAAGAGAAAGAATTTTTGCTCCTTTAACCCAATAGAGCTACTTTTTGCAGGTATACACAGAATAGGGGGGGCAGGGGGAAGGAAAGGGAGTGGATGAAGATGAGCTTAATTAACTTGAGTTTTCAAAAATAATATAATTAGATCTTTCCTAAAGGAGTATTAATTTCTTTGTAATTACACATTAGGATATCAATTATTTAGCTTTATGTCACCAGCTGTGTACTAGGTAGCTTTCTAAGGGGCAGATATCTTGATTTAGAAACTAATTAAGCAATCGGAAATAAAGTTTAGAAGTTATTCCTCAAAACAACCACAGCTATTTTTAAATAGAAAAATCTCATGGGCCTATGCAGTTAATGATTTTAAAACGGAAACAGCTAGCAAATGGATTACAGATCCCAGTGACACCACACTGCTTCTGTTACAAAACAAGCAAGTTGATAGTACATAAAATGTGACTTGACTATTAAAACATGTGAAGTTGTTCCCAGTGAACAGAGGATAAGAATACCCCATAGTTATTCTTGAATTTCTCAGGGATTTTTTTTTTTTTTTTTAAACATGAATCTTGGACTTCACCATAGACAAGTTGATGAGTTTGGCTGTTGGATATTAGGAATGCAAACAGAATGCTTTGGTACATTGGGTGCAGGCAAATATAAGCAAAAATGTCAGAACAATGGTCCAATATCTTCAAAACCACAAATTAAATTTAAGATGATCACTCTTATTGAACATATAAAAACTAGGCATCCAGAGAACATAAAGGTTAGCAGTCTCCACCTCAGTATTTTGTCCGTTCACAGACTCTGCTATGAAGCAGGAAGAAGAGTATTATTCCAAAACTAACATAGATATTGGTAAGAGAAAACAAAGGGGGAAATAGGCTCCAAACAATCTGGAGATGTTGCTACTGTCAACCAAATACTTTGGGTGTCAGAGTAATTCCTCTCCTCTGCATCAACCAAAAAGTGCAGGAATGCAGCAAAGTAATTAATTTCTGGGTGTAATGAGGAAGCAGGAAGGGTAACTCTTCAAAGAGTCAAATCACAAGACTAACCAAATTTCGAGAAATAACCAGCCAACAAGCAGAAACATCAGGTAATGTTGGGTAGAATTTTTTTACAGATGGGACTGGGGGGAGCCACAAATGCATTCAACAAATAAGAATTCCCTGTATCTCCCACCAAACACAGACAATACTTTGCAAACAGTTTAGCAGCTCCGAGCAGCCCTGAGGGTCAGGCTCAGCATTGGTACCTGCTGCTCTTGAGCACTGGGTGAAAGCACCTTGGACATGCACATTCTGCACAGCACTCACTGGGATGCTGCTCTCCTCTCACAGATCAGCAGGATCTGCTTCCACAATTCAT
This sequence comes from Entomyzon cyanotis, assembly GCA_024500445.1. Taxonomy (NCBI): domain Eukaryota; kingdom Metazoa; phylum Chordata; class Aves; order Passeriformes; family Meliphagidae; genus Entomyzon; species Entomyzon cyanotis. Next base: position 61,708,743 of record JAKEPQ010001005.1, read on the forward strand.
AAATTGTCACTCCTGAAGACCGCAGCAGGTTACAGGAGCTTTTCCTCAAACCCATTTTCTACTTTGGCCCAGATAGTCACAGGGATATTAAGCAAGAGGAAGGCAAGGTGGAATTTGTTCCTGTGCTTAGATTCCTGGGGCTTCATCTGTCCAGATACCTTCGGGATCAAAGTGTTCTGCTGGGGAAGGTTTGCTTTCACCTCCTTTCAGTTACTTCAGGTTTCTAGTACTTCAAGACTCACAGCTATCCTCCTTTTTCCCTTGACTTTTGTTATTTTTTATTTTTAATTTATTTAAGAGAAAGGCCTCTGATTGAGGGGGATGGATGTTCAAGCAACCAGGAAAGCCACAAGAGCACAAGCCCCGAACAGACACGTAGGGATGAGCAAGCAAGAAAACGTAATAGAAAGGATTTATTATTTAAGGCATATTTAGCTTCAAAGAAGGCCTTAATATACAAGGCACATCAGAATCATGATGAAATGAAGACAAAAGCATCCAGGATAAACAATTTTCCAGGAAAGCTAAACTAGCCTGTGCTGGAAGTGAAGCAATATCATGTCTTCAAACAAACTTGGAACTGCATTAAGATTAAACAAGCTATCTGTGTCAACAATTAGCACCAGGAACAAACATAAAAATTCAATACCAAAATAGAATAATTACGGAATTGGCTCTTCATTAAAAATTGCTTGCAGCTTGTCATAAAAATCCCAAATATTCACAGTTCTACTTTTCCCTGTATATTTCTGCCTCTATGCAAAGTGTATTGGCTTCTTGGATACCTTCAGCAAGTACTGGATGCTTTTAGGTCTGTTATATTTTTTTAGTTCCCATACCCATCTACCTCATTCAGAGTTCATGTGGTTTTTTGTTTTGTTTTTTGGACACACTCTTGCTCTCCCCTCACACCCATCCCCCTCCCCCTGCCCAGGCCTATCTTCTGCAGTAGACATTTCTCCATTTTCTGCAATCTCAGAGAGAATTTTCATTTTCTTGACCTAGCAGGATACATCCAGTCTAAGGAACCCAGGAGCTATACCAAAGAATACTCTGTGCTCAAGAAGACAAGACATGGAAACACCCCTTTCTGAGATATGTTAATCTACATTTTCTGGACTCTTTAAAGTAGTGTCTTCACCTCGGTGTTTCACAGCTCTTGAAGAACTTGTGAGCTTGTCTAATTCTTCTGGGCTGTTACACTTTGCTTTACCATGGTGACTGCTGTCAAGAAGATCCCCACAGTTCATTTGTATTTTGCATGATAAATTAATATTTCTGTTTGTTCTATACCTTCTGTTTTATTAGTCTTTTTATGTCCTTCATTCTTGCATCATGAAATATGAAAAATGAGTATAAAATTATTAATTCACAGTAATTCATCATTTTATAATCCATTAGCCCATTTGTCTCTTCCTCAAGTTAAAGATTTCATTACTTAATCTTTCCTCACATTGAAGTCATTCAAAAAAATCTGATTATCCTGGCTGCTGCTGTCAATACCTGGGGGATTAAATTATGATCTTTAATGGCAAACATCAACTTATCTCTTTAGCTCACTGGACAGAAAAAAGCAGATTTAAACTCCAGGTTGAGAAAATCTGACATTCTCAACCAAACACTTAGCTAAAATTAGCCAGTGTGAGCTAACAGTAAATTTTGCCATGCAGACATGTTCCTGGGGAAAAGAAAACGTTGTTTCAAAAACCCTTAAAAGAGAGATCCCTTTAAAGGATCACAGTAGTATTTTTTTTAAACAGATAAGAATATAGTATTTCCCAAACCCTAGTTTTTAAACAGGTCACTGTGTAAACCCACTTGAATTATAACAATCATGCTTCATACATAAACACCATAATCACAAACAATGTGCAGCTTACTATAGTTTATCGAGTAATTTCCAAATGGAAACACCAATTAGAATCAAGATTTATGGAAAGACTGATGAGAGATGAACTGAATCGACCTATACCACAAAAAACCTCAGCTGAGCTGAAACCATCTACTACAAGAGTAGTCAGCTCTCATATTTCCCACTCTTTTCACAATTTCATATTAAAAGAAATGAAAAATCTTACTTCAGTGTATGCAACTAGATTCTTCTTTTTCTTATAAAACCACACTTATTTGTCTGGGAAATATTATGTATAATTTAGTAGCATCTGCAATTTTTTTAAAAACCAGTGAGCTGAATTCCCTTTAATGATTCAGATAATCTGCAGTATCAGACCATAATAACAGTCCTAATCATCAGCGAACTATTTTGCTTTATTAGAATTGAAATTTGAATTATTTAAAGAGAGTAGTTAATTCCACATTTCCAAAGGCCTGTTACTCTACTCTATTTCTATACAACACCAAGTGACTCGGGGTGAGGTGCATTCACATCTTCTGAGAACACACAAACCCAAGAAACATTTATTGCAGAAGACAAACTGGGAAGATGGGTAAAGAGAGAAGCACAGGTCAGAAGTTTACAAAACTCTGCATGAGGTAACCAGACAGAGGAACTAAAAAGAACAGACCTAAAAGCCTCCAGTGCTTACTGAAGGCACCCAAGAACAATGCCTTAAGATCCCCCACAACCTTAAGAGTTGAATAAAACTCTCTTTTCTGTCTGCTTTCAGATATGAAGTTGCTTCACTTTTTAAATCATTAGGTGATTTTGGGGGGAAAAATGGTAAATCTGCATTAGGAGAGTGAAGTCTAATCCCCACCCCCAAAACAAATCCATCATATGACAGCACTAATTGCACAGAAGCAAGATGGACAGGTCAGGAGCCTTGCCTTCTCCTAGGCTACACATCCCAGCTTGATAGAAGTGAGAATACCTGTTGCTAACATGACACAGCCATTGATTTCTGAGTTAGTCTCAAAGTTTCTACAAGGTTGGCAGCCTCACCCAAACTGCTGATTAAATAAAACCAGAGGATTGCTTTCATACAACTCACATTCCTCTACTTAGTCTCATCTAATGCTGAGTAGGGTAAATAAGCATATTAAAAAAAAGAAAAAAATCCAGTATTGCTTTGGCACTTTCAGCACATTCTAGACACTCCAAAATTGTTCATATTCATGTTAATAGATCAGAAGCTCTATAAAATTTGTTTGATGCAGTGCTTATCACTTATATATGCAACCAGTTAAAGCCCAAATTGAATGGAAGGAAAATTCAAGTGTTTTTAACAGGGCTTCAGAATCTGTGGAAAGGATATCTGCTGTACTCCCTAGAGTGGAATACAGAATACTGAATGCAGTCATTCAGCAGCAACAATACTGAGAGGCCTGTCGCTGTAGCAGCATCATATTCTGTTTATGCAACATCACATAGTACCACAGTAGTTAAGGATGCAGCTGATCTAACTAGATGCTAGGACAGTGAAAATGTATAAGCATCAGCATGATCCAAAAATCTCTTCTTTTGGAAATGCAACAAATCTATCACGGCATCCTATGCATCAAAACCATCCCCAAGAATTTGATTACAGGTGAAATATGGAAAAAAATTAATTACTTGCAGCCGCTTGCATTTCTCTGGAATATATTAATTTAAAAAAAGAAATCACAAAAAGAAAAGCAACAAAACAACAACAACACACCCAACCATAACAACACATGCTACCTTCTAAGGCTGTGGTGTTATAGAAAAGTTGAGGCAGAGAACAAAAACTCTAAACTCCTGAGTTCTTTAAAAATATAAGCCAAGTGCTGTGTACTTTAGGTTTGATGAGAAATTATGTATTGACTAAACTTTAAAGTCACAGGAAGCTTTAAGTGCAGCAGATTAATGTCGGAGCATGAATTGCAATTGCACTACAAGGTGCTCAGGAGAAGCTCTTAATGGCTCTCCCTCGGAAAAAGTCAGGTCTTGAACACAAAAGTCAATCAGTAGGAAATGCCACAAAGCCCATGGAAAATGCAGATTGACAGATGTTGTCTAAAGTGTAGGTTAGCCAGCTAGGTGATGAAATTAATTAATATTTTATGACTCACTACATGTGTCTGCTTCCCTGTGCATTCACAAAACATTTGGAAGCATGACTTGCTCCTATCGAAAGCAATTTTTCTAGGCTCAACAACACACAAGAAAACCTGTACTTATCCCCTGGACTTTTTTCTTTTACATAGAAATAGGAGGAATCTGTATTAATGAAATGAAAACTTAGGATATCTAATGAAATTATGTATCTTCTCCTTCCTAATTACCCCTTTATGATTATTCTTTTGCAGGTATTAATCAACAGGGATGACATACAGCAAAGCTTTAACAAAACACTTCTCTGTTTATGAACAATTCTAAAGCCTGGGTCTTATCACATGCTAATTTAGCTGTCTGTATCAAAGCTCAGCTGACTGTATAATTGGATAAGACACTCCCAGGATAACATAATTTAAGTAACAAAACTAAGATGTACCAAAAGAGCTTAAAAAATTTGTTTGGCACAAGCAAAGAAATTCTTATACTGCTATACTGCTAATTACCTATCATTACCCAGAAAATGTTACTTCTGAAAGACAAAGAAAGGAAGACAGAGTGGGCATAGGATGAAGAAAAAACCAGAACAATGAGAAAAAAACTCAGTGATATTTGATAATATCTGCTTAAAAAATTATTTTGGGAGCAAAGAAAGCAATAATTTTAGTAGCTAAACCTCCTTTTTAATAGTTAAACCACCACTTCCCTCACAGGAGTTTCTCTGTTGACAAGCAGCAGATCAAGGAGGGCATTTTTCTGAGTTGGCTCCCTCAGGTCCTCTTCCATAAAGTTGTCATCCAGGTTTTTTAAGAATCTTCTCGCCTGGGTTGCACCAGCTGTGTGATGCTCCCAGTTGATTTCTGGCAAGTTGAAGTCCCCCATAAAGGCAAAGGCAATTGCCTTGGAAGCATCCCTTAGTTCCTCAAAGGGTAATTCATCAGTGTCATTGTTCTGGTGAGGAATTCTGTAGTAGACTCCCACAAAGACATACAAATTTTTTGTTTGCCCCTTGATTCTTACTTGGAGGTTCTCAACTGTGCCAGTGCCAGCTGTGAACTCCCTATATTCTAACCCTTCTATTACATACAATGCCACTCCCCCACATCTTCTGCCCTGTCTGTCTCTCCTAAAGAGCCTGTAACCATCCAACAGGGCATTCCAATCGCAGGACTCATCCTACCAGGTTTCACTGTTACCAGTGATGTCAAATCTCTGGGACTGGATCAAAGCCTCAAGCTTCCTCATGCTTTGTGCATTAGTATAGAAACATTCCAGGTGTGGTACTTTGTAGCCAACACCTCCTGAAATATATTGAGAGATCCCATTAGCACTCATTTCCTCAAGTTTTAGCATACTATCCCATTACTCATGAATGGCAACCCAAGTTTGGTCCCTTTTCCCCTTCCAAGGTAGTTGAAAGCTCTGACAGTGAGCTCTGCTACTGTGCTAGAACTCTTCTTCCCTTCTGACAAGGGCACATCTGATCAGGTGTCAGTAGACCAGGCATTGAGTGGAACATCCCATGGTCAGGAGACAAAATTATTCAGCTGACACCAACCTTGGAACCACACATTGACCCAGTGTACCTGTCTATTCCTATTAATATTATTTGTTGCTACTGAAAGAATTGAGGAAATCACAGCCCATGTCCCTGAACCCTCTACCGATTCTCTCAGGGCCCTGAAGTCTCTTTTGATTGCCCTTGGACTTTGTTATTTTGATGCTGCCATCTTAAACAGCCAATAACAGATAGTAATCAGAGGGCATTACTAGAGACTGGGGAGTTTTCTGGTGATGTCTCTTATCTGAGGCCCTGGGAGACAGCAGACTTCCCTGTGAGTTTGGTCCAGTCTGCACATTGGGATCTCCATTCCCCTTAGAATGAATTACCCTTCTTTCTCATGTAGCAAGAGCCCATTACACTTTGGGACTAGGCTGTCATTAATTAATTAATTATATCTAACACTTCTGAGAGAGCCTGTTCTCTTCTAGTAGCATTCCAGATTGATGTGGTTTCGTAAAATTTCTAGGAAAATTTTTAAATTTAAAAAAAAAATCTAAGAAACTGGACTGTATTCTGTTCATGACTGCACAGCATGAAACTGAATTAACAATAAAGTAACAAATTAGTTAACAAGATCTGCATATGATATATGTATTTATGAACCCAGCAATTTGAGAACATAAGCAATAAAAAAGTACAAAATAGTAACAGGGCAGCATTGTTTTTTCCATCAGCTGAAATTAAATACTAAAATTTAGAATGCAGCACATCTATATTCTACTTACATTACAGTTTTGAATATTATTTAACATAAAGAAGAGCAAAACAAAATCTCAAAATTTTGCAGGGTTTGATATGTTGTTGCAGGTACTGAATGCACCAAAGCACATGAGAAAAAACAAACATGAAGTAACTAAAAATAATCCCTAATGCATTTCTTACTCAGCGTGCCAAAGCTTTAGAACACCAGTTTCTCTTTGTGAGTCACAGTGAAGTCTGAAACTAGGCATACAAGAAAAGCCTGAGTTTTCAAAAGGGACTAAATTTTTTTTCCAGAGTATCCACTAGGCTAACATAAAAACATTTCCCAGAACTCAGCCAAAAAAGCCCAAGTGAGTGAATATTTCATGAATGCAAAAAGCTATTTGCAGAGATATTTACAGATACATACATACATGCTTGCCCTTCTTAATATCATCCTATTAATGCTGCCAAACTACTAATGTTATACAGATTTTTCTTTTTTTAAATAAAGTTGTAGTCATCAAGATACTTCAGCATATGTTTATTTTTGAGACAAATAAAATTTAATCAAACATTTAAATTATCTGGTTGAAATACCATTCATTACAGGAAATTCATACAGGCTTTTTAGATATACAGATATCTGAGTCCTAGCCTTACAACTTATGGTTTGAATAATTATTTTGTTTAAAAAAATGGGAGTTGTTTGCTTTTTGGTTTGGGGTTTGTTTTGTTTGGGGTTTGTTTTTAACACAGTGTTTTCTAAAACATCAAACAGCCACTTATGCACATCAGAGTAACAGCCTTTAGGACTGATGCACTGTGAGGTGTTCAGTCTCCTTAAAAGAAATAAGGCTGAATAGATCTAAAGTACATTGTGCTATATTCAATAATGCTAATATGAAAACAAGAAGAGAAACATAAGTGTTTGAAATATCATATTCATGAAATTATAGTAATTATCCAAGGCCCACACCTGTAACTTTTTATCCATCTTTAAATCTGTAAGAATTACATAAAATCAGATAAGAGAACTTGTTGGTAGTAGGAAAATATCAAAAGAGAATTCATATCACAAACACAACAACCAGCTCCTATGAACTAACCACATGGCTTTGTGAATATTCTTTGCTCATGGGTTTCAACCAAAAGTTTGAAGAATCAAATTCTCAAGAAAGCACTTTTTATACTCCCTGAAAGCCTACCAAACAAAACCAACTACAATCATGCTGCTCAGTAATATAATTTTGTTCATTCCAAGTTAGTGCTACAGTAAGAAACTCTTCCAACAAAACCTGAGTCACACGGAAACAAAGTGATCCCAAATTCCCCTACCAGCCCAACTGCTCCTGTGACATAAGACTTTAGAAACAATTACACAGAACTTGCTTTGGCCACAACTCACCAGAACACTGCTCAGCAACATACAGAATTTCCAGGAGCATCCACAATACCCTCAGCACATTTAAACACACCCAAACCACCTCCCTGCCACTTCCTCTTATAGTAGTCCCTCTCACATTGCTCCCAGATGTTTCCCCCATGCAAGTTAAGGAACACCTAATTGCTTTCCTCTTACCTATCACATAAGGTGTGCTGCTTTGATTCACTAGACTCAGAAGTGAAATTTTCAGCTATGCTTATTTCACCTGGCTTTCACTAAAAGAAAGGTATTTGAGAAGGAATTTCACTTTAAAATGTCCCTGGGAGTGTAACTCTATGCCCTTATTCTCTATGATGTTGCCTATTTATAAGAATGCTAGTTAAGATTTAAAAAAAACAGGAACAAAGTTTTTGGAAAGTAAAAATAAGCCTTTTCAGAGGGAGGGGGTGAAGAGACACGAAGAACAAAAAATTGTTTAAAATGGAAAACTTAATTGCTTTGAGTAGACCAGAGACTATACTAAGGAAAACTGATATTTGATGAACTCTAAATCAGAATTTCTTTTGGCGAAATAAAGAAAAGCAATTTTTGCAGTAAGAGGGAAGTCAAGTATATACTTTAAATAAGATGGTGTGAAAATATAAAGTAGGTACGTCCGCATCCGTTAAAAATAGTTCTTTTTCAATCCCCCAAGGAAAAAAATAGAGTAAGCTTACATGAACATTATGCAAGGTCACTTTGTTGTGTGTAGGAATACAGTTGTAGCACCTAACAAAATACAACATTCCATGCTTTCTATGGGTTATAGCTACACTACAAGTATAATGAATACATGGAGTAAAATAGGATAACAGAAGTATGAAATAAAATCTGTCAGTCAAGAGCACTTTGCATCTCATTTATTGTTTGCCATAGGTGTTGTTTCTGATTTGGGGATATAATACCTTCCACTGTTAAAACAGACTGATTCTTCTAATAAAGACAGCAACCTTTTAAAACATTAGTATACGTATATATGCGTGTGTGTGTGTAGAAAGAAGTATATTTTAAACACACTCATATATTACAATGAAGATCTGCCAAGTCTGCTTCACTTAAATTTACTCCACTATAATATCTTTAACTTTATTTGTGGCTATTAAAGGGGATAAGCCAAGAGTATAAATCAAGAAACAAAGAGTTTGCTTGTGCACTGTTTTTGTCTGTGATGGAGCTTATTTTCTTCTCAGTATCTAGAGCAGGGCTATGCAATAATGTTGATAAGACAGGGATGATTTTGTGATTGCTGAGCAGGGTTTGCACAGAGTCAACCCCTTTTCTGCTCCTCACAGCACCCCAGCAGCAAGCAGGCTGGCGGTGCATGAAAGGTTCTGAGGGTACAGCTAGGACAGCTGACCCCAACTGACCAAAAGGATATTCCATACCTTATGTCGTCATGCTCCAGATATAAAGTTTGGAGATGAAGGAAGGGGGGAAGGAGGAAGGGGTGGATACTTGGAGGGATGGTGTTTGTCTTTCCAAGTCACTGCTACATGTGATGGGGCCCAGCTCCCCTGAAGATGGCTGAACACCTGCCTGCCCATGGGAAATGGTGAATTAATTCCTTGTTTTGCTTTGCTTGTGTGCGCAGTGTTTGCTTTCCATTTTGAACTGTCTTTATCTCAACCCAGGAGTTCTATCACTTTTACTCCCCTGATTCTCTCCCTCATCCCAGCGAGGGGAGCGAGCGAGTGGCTGCATGTAGCTTAGTTGCCAGCTGGCATTAAACCATGGCAATATGGAACTTATGGCAGAGTTCTTGACAGTTTGGGCTTCCACACCCATACCAACCAAAAATATAGTTATTTTCTAAAGAAAAATATACTTATTAGGTATAATACTAATAAATGCTAATTAAGGTATTTTTAGTATATGACTATTTATTCCTTGCATACTTTTTGATCCTGGGAACTCCCATGAGACTCACAGATCTCACTGATGAAGTGTTTCTACTTACTCTAGAACCACCCTAGAAAGGGTATTTAGTCCCATTTTGTAGGATATGTGATCTTAGGTAAACTGGCACCATAAGCAGCCCAATATTGATGTTCCAATTCATCATAACTCATTCAGGTGACACCTTTCCAGATACAGAAGATATAGCAGCTGTTCTTCAAATAGCTGAACATACCGTCTGTCAATACTTCATCTTCAGGAGAGCTTTTACAGTATGGGTGTGATTTTCACTTCTTATGCTCATGCCAATATTCACTTCTGATTATCATCTCTCTTCTCTGCTCTGATGCAAAGGCACACCAAATAATTTTGGCTCCGGAGAAATAAACCAGTTCAAATAATTTGGATAGGTAATTGAAAATCTGTAGAGCACCTTGCCTAGGGGTCTCAAAATTTACAGTCCATAGTTAATGCTCCCTGAATGGGAGGGAAGCAGCATTTTACTCTGACAATCAGAAATGAGTAGAAAGGCTGTTTTAGGCTCTTGTAAACTCTGTGTACATGAAGTCCTGAAGCCATCATAGAGGCCCTCAGAACACTTATGCAGTTTATGAGTAGTAAGTTCCACCATACATGACAAGGAGTTTTATCTGACTTCATTATGGCTAATAGGTTCACCAGTAATTTACCAAGGAAAATGTTTTGTTCTATGTGAACAAAAAAAAAAAAAACCAGACTTTTTGTACCTTACCAATGGGTGCCATCATCTTCTCTGCTTTGTAATATAAATGAAAGAATGTCACAACTAATAAAGTAAGAAAATGAAACAAAGGAATTTTAGTAAAGTGTTATAATTTGCAAATAGATGACTATATCAAAGTCAGTGAGACAAAAAATAAATAGCTCTAAACCTAGTCACATTTTTCCTGCTGTTGACATTGATTAATTGTTTACCCGGTGTTGTGGTGGTTGAGCCTCTTATTAGGATGCTTAGTACTAATTAAAATTTTAAAAGATCTCTCTGCTCCACATGCCTTTGTCTCTCTTGGGGCCCTTAAATAGTTGTTTTCCCTTTTTGGTGGAGAAAAATAATGAAATGCATGACAATTCCCAATGTCTATAACAGTTCAGGCAACAAGTCTATTCTCGTATCAGCAACTAGAAGAGGAATCAGTGTTTTTGGTGTACTTCTAAAGGTTTAAAAGGATAAAAAAATGCTGGAAGGTCTCAGAAGATGGTTTTCTCCTGAGGACAGAGACAAGTTCTAACCGAAGGGCTAGTAAACATGGGAAGTTTAAAAAGTTTGTGTCTAAAAGTTAAAAAAAACCCAATGCTTGTGTGAACCCAGTTATTTTTATAATAGCAAACATTTTGAAATATTTTTGGTTTTAAAATTTGGAATATAATTTTGATTTCTAACTATTCTGATTGTTTGGAAATGTTTTCTCAAAGTGTTTTGGAACATTGTGCTTGTGGTAGTAAAATAGGACTTTTCTATACCTTGGAATTACAGTTCCCGATCTTGGAACTTGAGGTGGTCAGTTGAAATCAGATTGATTTCAAAGACCTATTATCATGCTTATACCTGTAGCTTAAGCAGATTTCCTTAGAATCATCCGATGGTCTTAAGGTTTTTGTAGAGCGAAAAGGAAAAAAAAGCTCAACCTAAAAAATTGAAAATCTTCCCAATTATTTTAAAGTTTAAAAATAGCAATAAAAAATGTCGTTCTTTAATTTTCAGTAGATGAAAAGTGAGTTTCAAAAGATGTTTATTTTCTTTTTTGGTTAGCTTTGCCTCATCTCATATTTTTACCAGTGATCTTTAATCTGGAATAAATATCTGTGAGAATGTAAAAGAATGGGAATAATTTTTGCAGTTTCACCTACAATTTATGGAATGTATTTTCTAGCAAAATGAAAATGAATATTGAATTGGGTTTCTACAAAAAACTACTTCAGAAACTTACAGAAACAAATTTTTATGGGTGTGCAGATGAAATGCTGAAAAACCTGGTGGCATATTTCTCAGACTGGCAGCTAATTAGTATCACCTATAACAGAAAGAGAAAAGGATGGGGGAATTCCAGCTATTTGAAGGAAAGGGTGCATACGCCTGGAATTATCTTTTAGATTATACTATTAAACTGGAGAGACCATAATTCTCTGCCTTTACTATGAGGACAGAATAGAAAGTGAGCATGAAAGTTTTCTTACTCACTTTTGTCCATTTGTCTTAAATCAGGGCAGGTGTGCAATAAACCATAAAATTCAACTTGTAGTCTCCAAAACAGTTGGCTGAGGTAGCAAATCTGATGAGTGTACCACGAGATGAGATCAATAGCTTTGGAATCAAGACGCAGAGTCCTAGGAGTGGTAATTGATTTTTTTAACTTTTTACCACTCCCCTGAACAGAACTGTATAGATTCTTGAAAATAAATTCTATTTGTGATGGGGATTTGAGATTCAACCTTAAGATATATTACATTTCAGGGATAGTAAAAATCACCTTTCCTCATACAGACTATTTTGTAGCTAAAATGCAATGGAAGCCTACAAAACAATTCTTTGATACCAAAAATGTTTCTTTTCTCTAGTCTTTGAAGGTGAGGAGTGTGGTGGGAGAGAGAGGCTTTCTTTTCTTCCTCTCTTTGTTTCTCTTTTTCTTCCTTTTTCAATAAAGATATGGACAGAAAAAAAGAGGAAGGCCACAAAAAGATACAATTTTAAAAATATAACATATTATAAGAACGTATCTTGCCAGTTGTTTCCAATACTTTCTTTTACATGAAATTCTTCTCAGACTGTGGTCATTCATCCTGTGCTAGCTGCAAGGGTCTAGTAAAGAAGTTACCATGGCTCATTTTCATGAAAATTATGTGCATGGATTCAGCATTGCATATATTCATGCAAAGAGTACATAAGTTCAGTCAACAAAATTCAGGTAGGAAAAGACCTACTAATACAAGAAATAAAATATAGTTTTCCTGAAGTTACAGAGTAAAATACTTGCAATCTATTAGTTTATATGAATTCACAGTTTAATACTTTGCAATAACAATGATTTTGCTAAGTATCTACGTGCGCTATACATAATGCATTTCCGAGTGCAGTTATATGCTGTCACATTTATGATAATATACACTTCTGTGATTGCACAGGTTTATAATTTTGCATTGAAATATACTGAGACTTAAAAGGAGTTAAATAGGATTCTCTGTAAAAATGTTTGAAGTGCATGATCTCTTACTCAGAATTTGGTTGCTATCTACTACTGCAGGAGAGCAAGTAAAGCTTATTATAATTTTGTGCTCTCTTTGTAATCAAATGGATAATCTATAAATCTATTTTTATTTTGATCTAATGAATGTCAAAGTCATAGCTACACAGGAAATCAGTGGTGATGGACTCATTCTGGATGACATAGGTGCAGAACTATGCCAAAGTGCTACATAGCTACTGGATTTTAAGAAATATTTTCTAGAGCTGTCCATCTCTATTTTCAACTCATAGAATGTTCTGTTTATTCTACTATTTCAACTATTTATAGAATCTCTATTTATGTGCAAATATCCTTGTTTCTGCATGGGGCAGTATGATAGATATGAATGCAGTTTTGATGATTTAAGCCAAAGCCTCCAAATTGGAGTCTCACATAAACATTTTAAAGCTGAAGACTTTCTCCTGATATAACAGGGCTATTAAACTATGTAAGAATTAATTAGAGCGTAAGTGGTTCAAAGAATAATTCTGATTTGATCACATATACAAAGAAAATTTCATTTCTTGATGTGTTGTGATAGTCCCTTCCAGTTCATTGCCTAGTTTGGAAGTTTGACAGTACAGAAAGGCAATTAGAATGCTCAACTATTTTTAAATCTCAGAAATCTCTGTTTCAGTGGAACTGAGAAGCCTATTCCTTTTCTGAATGAAATTAATTCAATTCTACAATGCAAACTCTGCAGAACTTAGTGATCTGGACCCAAAATCATTATATTTTAAATTCTGCTATAGAAGCTTAAATCCAGACACTACAGCTTGTATTTATTCTGTATTTGCCAATGTGGCTTTAAATGTTGTCAAAGTGAAAAAAAAAAAAAAAAACCAGGAAAAAACGTTCAAGTGTATACATTATTGACAGATATAAATCAAATCAGAAATCCACAGAATTAAAAGATATTAATCTCTTTACTGTTATAATGGAGCCACAAAGGATCCCATAAATCAAGGTTTGAGTGAAAATGGAGAGCAATTCTCAGAATACATGATGGGATACAAGTAATATGAAAAAACTTAAATGTCAATGCAATGGACAGAAAGAGAAGAAGAAGCTCTTGAACTCACTAACCCTGAAGGCATCAGATTTGCCTTCAAAATCAGCTTGTCTACAGGAAAAATTAAGCCTGAGTTAAACAGGGTTTGAATTTAAAGATTATGTATCCTTGAAGAAGTATCTTTACGGATATTTTTGCTATAAAATAACCATTTAAAAAAATATATAATTTCTCATTTCAAAATAGAGCTAGATAAATAAGAATGATTATCCCTGTTCTAGACTGATAGTAGGGGAACCCATCTACAGTGGCTTTTTCCATGCTATTTTACCTTGACTCCCTGTCTAAAAATATATTTTAGGCCACAATTTTTGCCAGCCTCTTCTTATGCAGGGAAGCAGATGTATTCCTCTGCTGAGGCAGCAAATCTGACTCATGTTACTCAAAACTCTCTATTGCCATTTCTAGTCCCAACTGAGGCAAAGATGGCAGTCATGAAATGGCTGGTTGAGGTTATTTATCCTGATCCTGTAATATTTACTCTCATCAGCTTTACTCCACCCCAGGACCCAGAAACTTAATATTTTTCTGATTGTGCAAAGGAACTGAATTGATGAACAAAATGGCAAGACAGGATACAATACTTGCAGCTAAATGTACAGTAGTACATATCTCGTAGATAAATATTTTAATCTTCACATTATAAAAGTCATGTTGCCCCTCTTTCCTTGCAATCTAGAATCTTTGTTTTTCCCATTCCTACTTTTTCCCCCAAACTTCACAATCAAACAAACACAGAGAACAGAAAATTAATACATTGCACCAAGTAATTCCTGGAACACCTCTGTAGCTACTAGAAATTGGGTATTTTCTAAGTTTATAATACATTTTAGACAACAGCATTGTCCAGAACTGCACTGAATATTTCAAAGCCACCATGTGATGTTAATAGTTTGTATTGCTTCCTCAGAATACCAACATGTGGACTTGAAACATTTTTAAGCACAGACTTCTGACTTGAAAAGCTTTAAAGTGTTGAATATCTGCAGAGAAATACAAGAAATTAACAAAAAAAGACACTAAAAAATATTTTAGCTGTTAATGAAGACAGTGAGCTCCCAAGAAAAACTCCATGCTTTGGTGTGCAGTGGTTCCATGCAGATTAATCAAATCCTTTCTGTCCTAGGTTGCAATATAGATGTATTTAAGTATTCTATTACCACCAGCTGTGGGCCGTTAGCTGCTATCACCTGCTAATGACCCACTCCGGATGACAGACAATGCCATCGTTAGTGTTATCACTGCTAATGACCCACCCGGATGACAGGCAATGGGCCATCAGGGACCCACCGTGTGACTCATGGACTTATCTCATCCCATTGTGGGATGCTCTGCCCAGGAGGGAGGAGCCAGGTGTTCCCACCTGGATATAACCTGGCCTTGGAACTGCCTGAGCTAGCCCTGTCTACTGGGTTCCCAGAGGATAAGAGCTACCACTGGATCTTCAGCTGGAGACTAGACCTTCACAGGATCACGGCTTCAACTGAACTACTTCAGTTGGACTGCTACTACCACCCTAACAGGGTGTTAGGTTGTACCTGACTTTGTCAGTGCTTTTCCTTGTATTATTTCACTTATTTTTAATTTCCATCTTGACTTGTGATCTCCCACTGGTTTGTTTTCAAACCAATACACTTTCATAGCCAGGTTTAAGGATATACACAGAAGTCCAGACCCTGAGCTATGGTGAGCTCCATCAAAATCAACATGCTATGCTTAATCAAACTAAATACTTGAGACACAGCACATCTTTCTTTCTTCTTGCTTTATGTATACTTTAAACCAGATGTCAGGATGGTCCAGAAATGACTGTTGAAAGGAAGGCTGGAGTTTGCATAATCAGGCCTTACTTACAAGTAAAACATATGTCTTTGCTCACTCATTATGGGAAAGTTTTAGCAAACAGAATAGTAGGGTTTTTTCCACAAAGGTCTGGCTAGGAAAGTTCTGTGGACTTTCTGTTCCAATTTGGAGACTGTAATGAATTTTTTATTGTCTTTTTTTTTTTTTAATTCCATGTAGATTTGTCTTGCTGATACCATGATCTATTGTTCTCTGAGGTATGGTGATATTGCCATCCCTTAAACAGACAGCACTTACTGGAAATTAAACCTCTACTAATGTATTATAATTATTACTTGAAGTAATTTGCTGCTCCAGCAGGGAGTCAGAGCTAATCTGATGGTAACGTTTCTTCTGTGGAGCTGTTAATATTTTCTCTATACTGAATATCCATGTAATGGATCTAGCTTGAGGCTGATTAATGATCTTGGAGGTGGAACAGTGATTTGTAGCTAAATCAGCCCTCACTGAAAGAGATTCAGTGTTACTTCAGTCAATGCTGTTAAATAAGTGTAAACAGTGACTTTGGTTAGCACAAATGTAATCTAGTAAGGTGAGAGAGAGGCAATAAACTGAAATAAATAAGTTCCCTTATTCATGCATTTCATTTGTACATGGAAAAAAAAAAAAATCACAAAACCATAAAACTTCTCCTCAACACTCTCAATGTTCACTGCGCAAAAAATAAAAACCTGTGCTATTACTTTACTGAATTGCCATTTCCTAAACAATATAAAAAGGAATTTGAGCAGTATGGATAATAAAATCTGATATTGTGTCTTCATTTATCAAAATGATGCTGAAGATTAAGGAATTAAAATCCCCTTTTCCTTATAAATTCTCCATGTTTCAGAATATGAATGTTTGTAATACTACACTGTTACTTGAATTAGCTACAGTTAGATCTCATGTAAGTAAATATAAGAGAAAAAAAATTATGATCACCTTCCACTACAAGTTTTTGAAGAGATTGCTTTCATTTATAGTTCTATATATCTGATTGGAATAAGACATCTAGGAATTTTTTTGAGAAAAAAATAAATGTAATAATTTCAAAGCTTGAAATATGTTGATAATGTTGGTTTCCTTACTGCCTAAAATAACTTTAAAGTTATTATTTTGTGCTCCAAATTAAAATGAAAAGTTGCATTTTACTTGAACTAATATAATTTTCTTAGGAAACAAAAATATTTCAGATGGTGATTTTGGATTATTAGTTTATTTTCCAGGTCTATTAATTTTCAGTCTATTTCTTTTTCTTGAGAAAGCAGACAAAGAAGAATGAGAAGGAAAGGTAAAGTAGGGCTGCCTTCCACAGTTTCTTAGCTTCCCTGTGTTTGAAGGCAATGGATGTACATAGAAAATATTAATTTCAGGCAATGTTACAGAAAATTGAGAGTGTTCTGAACAGAAATGTTCTGAGATTCTTTTTAAAATATACACTTTTATATTTTTCCAATTCTTCCTTTTCTTCTGAAGAAAATATTTCTGAACATCATTTTAGGATGTTTCCTTATAGACTGGTATTACCTTAACGAGACAGGTAACTGTTGATAAGATCTGAGTCCATCAGGGCAGACAGCACTGCAACAGATAAAATCTCAATCTAAATTTGATGAAAGCTCCAACTGACCTCACTGAGGAATAGCTCCCAGCATTTCTCCTTTTTTTACTTTTTCTGCTCATGCTTAGGTGCCAGGGAGCCCCTGCCAAATCCCAGGGCAGTGGGGAGCCCAGACCTGATGAGGACCCAAGAAGCCACCTGTCCCTCTGTCCAATTTCCTTTTTTGACTCCTTTTCCCTTCACACCCAGTCCATCACCTCAGTTTCCAGTCTGGCCTACAGCTACTATGCAGTGTTTCTGAAGGTTTCTCAACTTTACCAAGTATTTGAAAATATTATATAAAATGTAAAATATTATAAAAAATTGCTGCTTCCTACTTTCCCAAACCCTCCTCTCAAACAAGAGAATAGCAGCAGCTCCTGGGGACAACTCTGTAGTTCATCAATATGAAAAATTAATTTGGATCATTTCAATACCTGAGAAATGGCAGAAAATTCCAGGCTGTGTTAAGGCTGAGTATTTTTATACATTAACATCTTCAATTAGGCAACTGCACCAAAGCACAGACACACTGCTGCTATAGTAAGGCTTTGTGGAAAGCCTGTTTGTTGCACAACCCACCTGTAAAATGATCAGCCTCAAACCCTGTAGCCTTTGAGGGTTGCTGATTATCACACCGTCAGTACATTTTTATATATAAATACTTCACTGGGAAGAGCAGTTTATGGTATCTTAGGAACAGATACTATCTGCCTTAGCAAACACCTATATTTTCTTTGCTGAGACAACCTGTCTTACTGTAAATGTGGGTTTTGTACTTCAGATTCACTCAAAGCTACAGTTTTATTCTTAAAGATCTAAAGATAGATACAGTTCTTGGCTTTCTAAAGACAGATTCAGTTCTTGCCTCAAATTCTGGATTTATTTTTAAGCTATTTTGTAGGGTTTTGGTTTTTTTTACTCAATCAACTTTCTTAGAAACTGAATTGTACTTTTGAAATTCAAACATACTGAATCAAATCAATCAGCTTGTAAGACAACAAAACATTGTTACTGTAACACATAAATCTTCTAGTCCTTATCTTAATAAATCAT
The DNA here is from genome assembly GCA_024500445.1 of Entomyzon cyanotis. Lineage (NCBI taxonomy): Eukaryota > Metazoa > Chordata > Aves > Passeriformes > Meliphagidae > Entomyzon > Entomyzon cyanotis. The sequence goes on from JAKEPQ010001005.1 coordinate 61,727,119, forward strand.
CTTACTAGTCAAATGACACTTTCTGTATATGAAAGTGTTTTATATTTCTATATACAGAGACTTGCCAGACATATGTCTCAACCAGTGAATTTTTAGCTGTTATTGTGTGAATGTAAGAATACATGTGAATATACATAAATTTGGTAGTTTTTAACCAGATGGGCTAAGAAGGAAATACATAAATACAATTACCTGAGAAACAGAGAGTTATGGCAGAGGCAAATGGATGGAAAGTTTAAGAATTCTCTCAGAAGAAAGAAAATATATGACTTTCTGCTCTGGTTATACAGATATATGTGTGTTTATACATATATGTGTGTGTTTATCTCTATGTGTAAAATCAGTTTGCACCATTTCCCGTTTTGTTGCTATCTTTCCTTTTCAGTTACCTTCTGTGGTAACTTTCTTACAAAGATTCCTACCAGTAGTGTTCATTGTAAATCTGGGATCACACAACAGAAACAAATTCCTTTCCCACCATTCTATTTGCACATAGAGCTGAACCCAGCCTTGTAACTCATGTCTGCTCACCAGTTATACTATGTTTCAGGTTTTATTTTATATAGTTGGATAAAACCAGAATAAAGGCAGTATTTTGAATATCCAACATCTCTTTTCTTTCTTCCTTCTGAAAAGTTCAATGTTTTCATTAATATGTCAGTTGTTCTATAAAATATTTAGCATTAAATATATTGTTTAAACTATTTTCCTTATTGATTATACAGTTCATCTGCTACAAGCATGAAATTAAATCCATCTTTTAAGAAATGTGTTGCCTGTACCTCAGTAAAAAAATACTGCCATCATTAATAGAATGTATTAATGCAGTAATAGCTCTGTGAGACCTCAGAACCAGAACCTGTTTGTCTTGGTTTGTCTGAGTTTCCTCAGGTTTCCCAAGTTCTTTGTTTCAGCTTGTTTTGCTTTATTAGCAATCACCAAGCAATCAGATTATTATTGCCTAATTTATTTCAGTTTTGCTTAGCTCTGAAAAACTGCATGTAATGCCTGTTGCAATAATTTTTATGTTTTGGAAGGCAGTAAGTTATGATAGTGTGCAATTACTTGGTGTAGTATGAATGGCCACACTAGAATAACAATGTGGTTTGAGTAGAGGCATAGGATGACAGGATAACCTTGCGAGTGCCAGCACAGGATAAAACGAAGAGCTATGAATGATTCATCGAAAAGCATTACATGCCATTATTAGGATGTAACCTTGGGAGATCAGCAAAACCTTCTCTAGGGCTAACAAAACAGAGAAGAAATATCCATCGAATACAGAAAATAACATATTAAGTAATTCCATGTGCAATGTGACAACCAAAAGAGGCAAAGATGGGTGTAGTTGCCCAAAGGAGGCATCCAAGTAACACAAATTTGCCAGAAAGAAAGCAGGAAAAGCACAAGGAACTACAAACATGCACATCATCTCCCTGAGTACACAGGCCACCTTCAAAGCTCTGTGGATCCCTAATGTCGCTCTGGAAGGCATCCCTCCCCTCTAGGGTATGAAACACACCACTCGGCTTGGTGTCATGCACAAACTTGCTCAGGGTATATGTACTCCCTAACAGCCATGTCCCTAATAAAGATATTAACTAGTGCCTATCCAAATACCAACCTCTGAGGAACATCACTTGTCACTGGATGTAATTGTGGATATTTAAATTATCAAGGACCGGCTTATCTTCTGAATGTTTACAAGTCCATGGGGATTCATCCCAGGTTACTGAAGATTGTAATGGACAGACACTCTTGACCTTCTACCAAAGGTTTTGGGAGTCTGGGAAGATGCCTACTGACTGGAAGCTGGCCAAGGCTATTCCAATTTACAAGAAGAACATGATGGAAGATCCAAGGAACTACCAACCTGTTAAGTCTAACTTCACCTACTGGGAAAATGACAGAGGTCATATTGAATACTAATGGAAGGCATTTAAAGAATAATGCAGTCACCAGCCAGAGTCAACATGGGTTCACAAGTGGAAAGTCCTGTTTCACTAACCTGATATCCTTCTAGGATAAGGTCACACCCCTAGTGGATGAAGGGAAAGTGGTGGATGTAGTTTCCCTGGATTTTAGTAAAGCTTTTGATATTGACTCCCACAGCATCCTTCTGGACAAATTGTCCAGCTATGGGATGGGTGGATTCACGGTGTGTTGGGAGAAGAACTGACTGAAGGTCACCAGTGGTGTTCCCCAGGTGCAATTCTGAGGCCAGTCCTGCTCAATCTCTTTATCAGTGATCTGGATACAGGAACTAAATGCATCATTAACAAGTTTACTCATGATCCCAAGCTGGGAGGTGCTGTTGACTGTCTTGAGGGACAGGAGACTTGCAGAAGGATCTAGATAGACTGGAGCTTTGTGCTGTGATTAATGGGATGAAACTTGACAAGTTAAAACACTGGACTCTGAATCTAGGACAGAAAAATGCTGGGGACAAGTATAAATGAGGAGAACAGTGGCTGGAGAGCAGCCCTGCAGAAAGGGACCTGGGATGCATCACATTGGTGCTTAATGTGAGTCAGCAGTGTGTGCCTTGGCAGTCCAGAGGGCAAAACACATCCTGGGGTGCATCAAACATGGTATCACCAGGTGGTCAAAAGAGGTGGTTATCCTGTTGTGTTCAAGGTTGTTGTGGCCTCATCTTAAGTCACATTGCATATGGAATTACTTTATAAGTTATTTTCTGTGTGCAGATCTGGGCCCCCCCCTTTTAAAAAGTGTGTGAAGATCTGTGAATGTGTCTGCAAAAGGCTAACAAAGCAGGTGAAAGGGCTGGAAGGAATATGCTGTGAGGAGCTGCTGAGGACTTTGTGCTTGTCTAATTTGGAGAGAAAGAGGCTGAAGGGTGACCTCATTGCTTGTTACAACTTCCTGAGGAGGGGAAGGGGAGAGGGATGTAATGAGCTCTTCTATCCATTGACAGGATGTGGGGAAAGCTGCACTAGGGCAGGTGGACATTAAGAAACACTTCTTTACAAAGAGGCTGTTCAAATGCTGGAACAAGCTTCCTGGAAAGGTGTTTGATGCCCCATGACTGACAGTGCTTATGAGATGTTTGGACAATGCCATTAGTAACACTTTAGCTTTTGTTCAGGCATGAAATTGTCAGGCAGTTGGATGAGATGACTCCTGTAGGACCTTTCTAACTGAAATATTGCATTGTATTGTGTTCTGTTCTGTTCTATTCAGTATGAATTAATCTCTAGCAAGTCTGCTGTTAATGAAAGAAATTAGAAACTTCAGTTTTCAAGATTTAAATTAGCCCATGGCATCAGTCTTCTAGACATTCCTCTCACCGTGATCTCTGATTTTCTTCTTGATAAATATACAAATATATTTATGCATAACATTACTAAATAAAATTAGTGGATGTTCCTTAAAGAATAAACTGTGAACCTTCCATGCATAATACTAACATGACTGATCACAATAGTGGTTTGTCTTCAGTGTGATTAAAATGGTTTCAATACGCATTATAATACCTATGTAAAGTTATAAATTTTTTAAGAATAATTAAGAAAGTTTAAATAGGTGAGAAAGTCGAGGTATTACTGGTATAATAATTAGGGATACTATAATTTCTAACAACATTTCAAAGAAAATAGAAACACCATGAAAGATTATAAAAGAAATATTTTTCCGGTATTATGGAATATTCCATTTTTATGAAATAATATTTCATTATAAATGAGCTTTAATTAATGGGAGTGAGATGATGAAGAAGAATAAAGATGGGAAGATATCAGCAGAAAATATTTTTATTGGTTTGTACCATGTTTCAGAAATAAAGAAGGCATCTCAGTAATTGGATCTCAATTGCATGGGAAAGTGCTAGAATTATCTCAGTGATATTATTTCAGACAATTGAGAAGAAGTCCTGAAGGACAAGTAAATGTATCACAAAGTTCCCCATCATTCCTTTTTTTTTTTTTTTTACCGTACACTTTGCCACAGTGTTAAACATGTTGAAATATATTTAAGAAATTTACCTACTTAAAAAAAATCTATTACAAAACCAGTTGCACAATATGTTTTAATTCGGTTTACTTCTTTCCCTTCCACTGTCTTTGGGACAAATTACTTTTAGCTTTATGCTGCCAACTATTGAATAGCTTTTATTGGCATATGACTAGAAAGGTGTTAGGAGAACTGAAGAATGTCTGTTCATCTGCTGACATGGTCTCTTGACTCATCTGAAAACCTCAAATAACACATGCCTTAAAGAAAGACTGTGTCCTCCCCAACAACTGACATATCATGTTATGGGGTTTTTCTCTTTTTTTGTTTTCCTTTCACCGATTTTGCCAAGTGAATGTTTACACATCATGCATCAGCCTTCAGTTCAGCACAGGAAGGAACAGCAATAGGAATTACACCTCTAGTCATCTTTGGGAGTGGTTGTTCTCAAAAAACTGCTGAGAAGGGATAATTGCACAGCCTAGGCACACTAATGATTTGCAAACTGTGACTTCTATGACTTATTCTCAATATTGGTGTAGGGTCAGCCCCCCTGACTTATATCTACATAAACTCAAATTAACAAGATTAGTGCTAATACTTTATGTTAGCCCTGAATTGCTTCCTAGGTAATTGGTGAAATCGGTAATGGAAAGAGGTTAAACTAGCATTGCACTTTGGAGGGAATATTACTACTCGGTAAACATTACAGAGAAACCTATCACTAAGTGAAATGTATTTGTATGGCACTCCTTTCCACGAGAAACTGAAAAGCATATTGCATTAAATTGTCAGGGAGAAGAGATTCAAGGTGACACAATGTAAATAGACTAAGTGCATACCCTTACTGGTTCATTTAAAGCTAGAGACAGATTTTGTAAATATAGAGAAAGCAAGTTTCTGATAGAAAATAAGTTTTGACTGCTACATTGGGTGGCAACACTCCTTTGAAAAATTAAAGGACGACTAAGCTTATCTGGTAGCACAGCCTCAATATACATTTACTAATATGAATATCTAGGCCAAGAGACACTGAGTTTGAATTCTGCTTGCTTATATAAACAACATTCAAAAATGTTTGGTTAATTTGCTACAGAATTTCAAAGCCTTCATTTCTAGTAATGAAACCATGTTGACCAAAAGTATGAAGCAACACAAAATAGCTCAGTTATACTAATTATTGTAAAAGTTTTGTGTTAGGTATGAGAATGGAAGTGTAGCAGATTATATATATGCAGATTATACGTATCCCTTCTTTAAACTGGCTTTTCTAGAAAAAACTTTCTGCAAATTATACACCCCCAAAGATATTGTTTCAAGCATGCCTTTTCCCACTGTTGGACAGATGGTTGTTGGTTCATAACTGGGGGCAAAAAGCATCACAAGAATATCTAATACAGAAATGTTTTCCTCAGTAAAGAAAAAAATCCGGGCTTATAGCCAGATGTGCTTTCTCCACCCAGGAGGAGAGACAAGACAAACAAGTCGACAGCAAAGCAACAGTAACAATGATCTGTGATGCGTGGCTAGCGATGGCTTCTGTTGCTTGTGGGTTTTTTTCTATGCTATGCCGTTCTCCTTAAGAGAGGGTTGTGTATTCTGCTGGAGAAATATATGAGTTGTGCACTGAAGTGAAAGATAATGCAATGAATTCACTTGCAAAATAGTGATGTGGATATCAATGAGGTGTGAGCCCCTGAATCTCCCCTTGTGTGTAAGAAGCCAAAATAGAAAGCAATGGAAAAAGAAGTTTTGAATATGGTTATTAGGAAGCTCTCTTTCGATGCTGTGACAATGGACTAAGTCTCTCTTGTACAATCCAGATACCAGTTTCCTAAAAGTATGTTTGATTTTCCCATGTTTTGATCATACAAAGAATTTTTACTTAAACCATGTAATACAGCCTCAAATAACTTCTTTTAACAATAACAAATGATCCTAAACTAATTCAAAAATATTAAGACTGCAAAAATAAATAGTAAGAGCAGAGCATATGGATTCACTATTACCCACTTTGCACACACTATGACATTGAGATGTAAAGCTGTTTTCCACAACGTCCCGGTCGCATCCAATGAATCCAATGAAGACTTGCTCCATATGCCTTTTTATTTCTTCAAAGTTTCATGGGAAAGTGAAACACTGATATCAACCTTTCTGTAATGTGACATGGACATAGGATTTCATTTTACAACTGTGAAAATTGTCAGAAGTATCTGGTAAATATCATCAAATGTATGTTTTTACAGAACATTCCTCATAATAAACTCAAAGGTTTAAACCAGTTCTGATTAACTTCAGGTTTTATGTCCCAGGGCTTCTGAAAATCAGTCAATTTAAGTATTCTGAAATGAATGATAGCCAGCTGTTAAAAGACCCATTCAGTTGAGTTTTTCAGAATCATACAAAGAATCACTTACTGAGATGGAAAGAAAATACAATTGTTTATGATGGCTTTAACAATTTATCTTTCAGGAAAGGTGCTGAAATGTTGCAATAAACTCCTTAACATGGCCAAGAATTTTACTAATCTCTAAAGAAGACTCTAAAAGTAATTGCACCATTGTCCAAAAAAAATAAGTTCCAGTAATAAGGAATACTTAAAGTTAACCTCAAGTAAATGAAGAAAACAAACACCGATGCCACTGAGCAACTTCACTTCCATAATAATTTCCAATAAGCTAAAAAAGAATAGTGACCAAATTGTCTATAGTTTGTATTCACAGAATAATTCAGGCTGAAAGGGATGTCAGAGCAGGGTTAGACATGGGGTCAGATCAGGTCGCTCAGGTACTTATCCAGTTTTGTCTCGAAAAACTCCAAGGACAGAGACTGAACAACATTTCTGGGAAAGGTGTTCCACTTTTGGACTGTGTTCCTCAGGGTGATTTCCACCTCTTATATAGCCAGTGTGATCCCCTCTTATTTCACCTTCTTTGCTGTGAAGATCCCAGGTACATCTTCTCACAGGGATTGGGGTGGGGTATTGCTCTAGGTCACCCTGAAGTCATCCCTCCAGGCTGAACAACCCTGATCCCTCAGCATCTCCTCATGGGACAAGTGCTCCAGACTCCACCCAGCTGAATCCACTCGAGTCTATTACTGTTGTGAGAGCATGGACCCTAAAAGTGGACTCAGTATCCACATGTGCCTTCATTAGCATTAAGTGACATCCACAAACCTGTGAGGTACTAAATTTGGTAAGTTCTGGTTTAATACAGATTTTCTAAGCTTTGACTGGGTTAAATAACTGTGCCTGCTTTCTTCACACCTAAAAAGTCAGACTGATCTACTTAATTCCATGCACCTCATTAATGTTCAAGTAAGAAAAAACATTTTAAATTTATAGATTTTGTGGGTTGTAAGCAGATATATTAATGTTCCATTAAGTAAATATAAATTTTTAAGTGAATTTAGTGCACAGTCAGTGTTTCCCTGGACAAGGGACAAGGACAGTTAATGTAAGTGGCATGGATGTCTACCGACGTTAGGCAGTTGTTTTACAGATATTAATATTTAATAGTCCAGTGAATTTAGATTTATTGACATATACCCACTTCTCATTATAGTGGCTAACTTAACATTAATTGAAGTAATAAAGTTGTTTAATTGAAGTAAAAAAATAGTTCTGGTAAAACTCTTTTCAAGATTCTGATCTCATTAAACAAAGATAAATCTACCAGTGGGATGGGTTGTACACAAGTTTAGCTAATAGATCCGTTTGCTAATCCAAGTAACTTCAGGGTGCTTCACTTCCAGAATTTTAAAACTAGAATTTCCTCTCAAGACAACTTAATCTCATTCAGAGTAATCATAATTTGAAGGGAGAAAAAAAGCAAGGACATTCCAGATTTACTAATAATTATTAACAAATTCAAGATTTAGATACTCATAAAAAATTTCATAATTTGAAAGGTGAAAAAAAGCAAGGACATTCAATAACTACTAACAATTTCAAGATTTAGATATTCATAATAAAAATTAAGAGTTTAGAATTAAGATGTTAATTAAGTTGTCAAATGTCAAAATGACATATACAGGCAATTTAGGAGACCACATCTTCATTGTCCAAAATCTATAAACATTTGATGAGAAAGAGACCAATTACAGACAAAGCTGTATATGAAGAGAAAGGCCACTTTGCATGGCTTACAGTAAGAGCAGGATTCACAGCCTTGTACATTTACATAGATGTTGCACATAAGGAATGAATAACTTGTTGTTAATGTCCACTGGGGATAGAACATGGAGCAAGAGGCTTAAATTGAAGCCTTAAGTATGATTATCCATTAGTAAAACTTTTAACAGTAAAGACAGTTAAGCACTAAATTAAATTGAGGATGTGAGATTTCCATCGTTGGAGATATTTACCAGGATTTGAAATAACTGTCAAGAACAGTTGAGGCAAGAGGATGAAAAAGATGGTGCCTTTTGGGAATATTCTTTCATATTTGCCATATAATGTACAACTTTTTTTTCTTTGATGCATCTTAGAAAAGTAATTACATATTGCATGCTGTGAAATCTCTTCTACTAGAAGAGAAATCTCAGCCAACGTCCTGAGACTCATTTTTCTAAATGCTGTAGAAATTGGAAAAAAAAATATGTACGAAGGATTGCCACAAATAAAAATGGAAAATAAGGACACATAGTAGTATTTGAGTACAGCATTAAAAGGGAGACGGCTAATATAAAAAAAATGTTAGTGTTAAAAGCACAAGGTTGTGTCTTATCTAACTTTGATGGCTTCAGAGGATTTTATTAATAAATGGAAAAGGTATTTATGAATTCATTTACAAGCTGTCTGCTTCACTATTATTAGCAAGGTAATTTGCAGTCTTGTAAGTAATTTCATAAGAGAAGCCAAAGACTAAATAGGCTTGGGGAATTGCCCCTCAAGGATGTTCATATCTGGAAGGTGGGAATACGGCTGGGACAAAAACAACTTTACTGCTGCTTGTGTCATATTTCCCTTTATTTAAATTAAGGATTTACAGTGTTGTCATTGTACAACCTTTCCAGAAGAAGGTTACACTACTGATGATTCTGAACCATCTCAGCCACTGGACTGCTTTTTAAAGCTAGCTTTAATGAGAAAAATACAAGGAAATGTTATGGACAATTAGGAACTAATGAAAACCATGTCATTGCAGCTGATGACAAAAGACATTGAAGGGCATTGCTATTTATTGAGTCTGGATATTTATTTGCTAGACTACTGCATTTTTCAGAGGTTGGATTTGTTTTATGAAACAACTCCATTAATAACCCAAGAGAATGCACAAGCAGAACATTTGTTACAGAAGATGTTTCTATCACTGGGTGAACACACATTATAAAAATGAATGTAGAGAGGAGAGAAATCAAGAGAGGAGCTACAATGAGATTCACTGAGAAAATGCATAGTCCTAGAAATGCGTGGGGAAAGCATTCTCTTCCCTCTGCAGTGAAGGGCATCACACTTTTTGAACAGATGGGACAAGTGTTTCAGCATCATGTCAGCAGTCACTGACATTAGCCTTAGGATCAGCCCAAAAGCACACTGACGGGAATTATTCCCTCTGCTGATCTGCCAGCCAAGAGGCACTACAATGCATCTCTGCAACCATTCCAAGTCCCATATATATTTTCAGACTAAAGGGAATGTAAGGGTTATCGAGTGGCATAAAGCAGGTCCATAACCCATCTATAAAGTAATATGGTTAACACTTGCCATGATTTTCTAAAATCTTTAGAGCTATGCTTTGTTCTGTCTTTTTTTACCTCAATTAAAGCTTTTTTTTTTTTTTTTTTTTTTTTTTTTTTTAAGAATTAGCCAAAGCATCAGAACAAACTCCTCTCAAATTTCATTGTTTTTCTCCAGGCATACTGGTTATGCCAGTCATCCATGCTTCATTCCTGGCATGAGGGCCTGCAGCTTGTGGCTGCTCTAAAACAACGTACTCAGAACAGAGACATAAGACAGAGATACAACCTCTCATTGTATCTGACACTCATCGGTGCACTTAACTGTAATCATGCTCCTACAGTCACAGTCTTCCAAAAAGAAAATGGTTCTAACATCAGAATCAAGACTGCCATCCAATGCCAAGACGTACTGTCATGAATTATGCATTGTGTATCTCATTTGCCTTAGAAAGACATTGTGTAAATCAAAGCTTTTCTGTGTATCCAGTGCATAGATATGAAGCATCAACCAAGTATTATGCTACCAGATGGTTTAGGTTTGTTCTTTAAAAAAATTGCTCCAAATGTAAGTACACCACAGAAATATGAAAAGAATAATTCTATAGAAAAACTCAAATTTGCTCTCACTCTCTCTCCCCCCGTATCTTTTGATGGCATTTATCTCAAGTTTAGAAACTCTCGCTTTAAATGTTCTAGAACTCTGGAAGTGTTTACATACAGCTTTTCTTTTTTGCAGAACTGAATTTAAGAGCCTAAAAAGCAGATTTATCAGTAGGAAGAAAACACAACAGTATTTCATGAAAGAACTCTCATGAAATTATCATACTCAATTTCAATTATAAAGGAAGAACATTAAAACAAATCTGTTTACTATCACCAAACAGGAATGAATCCTTGAACACCAGCTACAATGTAGCAGTAACCCCTGCAATGTGTATCTCAAAGACCAACTCAACTGAGCATGATGAGCATGAACAGAGGATGACTGGTAGAAAAAAGATTCATTTCCCTGTTTGGTAAATGCATGGGTTTCTTCTGCTTACCTCCTAATAACATCTGCAATTGATTGCCTACAGAGGGAAGATGTTTCAAATCTGTTGTGTCAAGATTTTAAAAACAAACTGTAGAGACCCCTGGGTATTAAAGAGTTGGTTGCAACACAGGAGTTTTCTTAGGAAAAAATTTGCTTTGTGAAGATCTTCCTAGCCACAGACCTGGAATGACATGCTGTAGCAAGAAGACACTACAAACATTCTTTCTGTAGAGGAATCAATTTCCAAGACAAAACAAGTTTGGTCTTGTGCCTCATTACTGTCATTTGGAAGGTGGTTCCAAAATCCTCATGACCCTAACAGGTAGAAATCTTTTCATTCCAGACTGAATTACTCAAATTCAATATATGCACATTTATTTGCTCTTGGGGCAGTAATTCTCTTTACATTTCCTCCTTTTATTCAGTCCCATCTCACGATATAAGTAAAGACAGTGATTGTGTTCTTCTCCCAGGCCTCATTTTATTTTGGGGCGATATTTTCCTTGTTGTTCACCACTTCATAGATTCATTCAGGCTGGAAGGAACCCCTTGCAGGTCTGTAGTCCCTTCTCTGCTCCGACCAGGGTCAGCTCTGAGGTCAGACCAGGTTAATCTTCTCCTCTGGCTGTGCACTTCCATAAAGAGCCCACCTCTGTCTTCTCAGTAAACCCACAGAAGCAAAAGGAAGCTGATTTTAGGTTCCCCTGAAGCCCTTTATTCTCTAGGCAGGACAAACCTTCATATTTTTTTAATGATCCATACACCTTGAAATTGTTTGGTTTTGGTTTTGTCTTATGTCTTCATTTTGCCTTTGCTCTCTCAGCCTTATGGGCCATTTTAGTTTGATTCTATGCTCTCCATTATTATCTTTATTAAAAATAACAGCAAACAAGGATTTTCTTTAATTTCTGCCTAATCCCCACTACACAGCCATCCCACTATTTTTTTTTCTTTATCTTATTTTATGCCTACATTTGGAGAAATTGTGCTCCTCATTTTAATTCCTCCGCAAACCTGACTTTTGGCAGGTCTTACTTTATTCATTACTGAGCTCTAAAACACAGAGTTAATTTCCTTTTTCCCTTTCTAATCATTCCCTTTTTCCATTGTCTGCTTAATCTTAATATCTTTCAAGACAGTTATTAATCTGATATCGCCTATCTGCTTGCTCCTCTTTTAATGAAAGCTAGACTGAGATTAAAGCAAACAGAACCATATCAAACCAAAATGAAATTCAAGTAAACATAACAACAATACCTGCACTTCAGCAAAGCCTTGGACAATGTTTTCCATGGTATTCTCCTGGAGAAGCTGGCAGACCACAGCTTGGACAGGTTCTCTCTTTACTGTCTTGAAAAATGGCTGGATAGCCAGGTCCAGAGAGTGGTGGAGAATGCTGCTGCATTCATTTGGTGTCTGGTTACTCTTGGACTTCCCCAGGGTTCAGTATTGGGCTCAGTCCTGTTTAATATCTTTACTGGAGATCTGGATGAAGGGATTCAATGCACCCTCACCAATACTAAGTTTGCTGTGACTGTTGATCTGCTGGAGGGTAGGAAGATGTCCCATCCTGCTGTAAAAGGGGAGTTAGGGAGGATTCTTTTTGATAGACTTCTTGGACAAAAATAAAGCCAAACATGGCAATATTGTATCTGAGAACTGTTTGTTAACAAAGAAAGTGTTCCTGCAGAAGTGGGATAGAAAAGGGAGCAGAGAGGGGAAAAAGAGAGACTGAGAGAGAAACAAAAGACAGGGTCAACATTATTGCTGCTCCCCGGGGCACCCCATAGCTCTGTGTTCAGCAAATGGAGTGCGTGCGCTGATCTGCTGCCAGGTGAAACCTCCCCAGGGACAGGGCTCCCAGCACATGTACAGCCTCCCTACAGTAATTTTTCACCTCATGTATAACATATGTTGAGGCATAAATAAAAATCAAACTGATCCCTCTCAGAAGGCTCTGCAAATGGATCTGGACAGGCTGGATTGATGAGATGAGGCCAAAGGTATGAGGATCTAGAGGGCAAAGTGGCAGGTCCTTCACTTGGGTCCCAACAACCCCAGGCAGTGCTACAGACTGGTGGAAGAGTGACTCAAAATCACTCTTGTGGAGTGGAGAAGTGCTGCCAGCTGCCCCAAAAGCAGCAATGGAAAGGCGGCTGGCAGCGCTGAACACGGCCCGGGCGCGCAGCTGCGGTGAAGCAATCAGGCGAGTGCGGCTTCCAGGAGAATGGTAGCGCTTTAGGAAAGCGGTAAATACGAAAGAGGCGTAGACTCCTGCGTTTGGGATTCTAGAGGGTTTATTATAGGAACGGGGGCGGAGGACAAGGTAAAGGATAAGATAGCCTAGAATCCAAAAACCCAGAAGCCCCGAGCCCGGTTCTGCACGGTATTAAAAGGGCGGCGAGCACGGGGCGTGTCCAGACCCAGAGGACCTATCTGGAGGGGTCTTAGGGTGAAGAGCAGGCTTACAAACCTGTAACAGTGTTGCAGGGGACAGTACATGACTTTTAACCAATGGGATGTTTTAGTTGGGGGAAAATTCTGGAACAGAAATTATAAATTCAAAGCCAATTCACTGCAGCAGAGAAGGATCTGCAGATGCTAGTTGACAGCCAGCTGAACATGAACCAGCTGTGCCCAGGTGGCCAAGGAGGCCAATGGCATCCTGGCCTGGATCAGCAATAGTGTGTCCAGCAGGACCAGGGCAGTGATTGTCCCTCTGTACTCAGCACTGGTGAGGCCACACCTCGAGTCCTGTGTTCAGTTCTGGGCCCTTCACAGCAAGGCAGACATTGAGGGGCTGGGGAGTGTACAGAGAAGGGAACAGAGCTGGTGAAGGGTCTAGAGAGTAGCTCCTATGAGGAGCAGGTGAGGGAGCTGGTGCTGTTTAAATTAGAGAAGAGGAGGCTCAGGGGTGACCTTATTGTTCCTTATAGGTACCTTGAAAGGAAGTTGTAGCAAGGTAGGGGTCAGTCTCTTCTCTCAAGCCACTAGTGACAGCATAGAGGACATAGTCTCAAGTTGTGCCAGGGGCACCAGGAAGTATTTCTTCATGGAAAGGGCTGCCCAGCATTGAAACATGCTGCCCAGAGAGGTGGTGGAGTCACCATCCCTGTAAGTGTTCAAGAAAAGACTGGATGGGGCACTTGGCACTGTGGTTTAGTTGACGTGATGGTGTTCAGTCAAAAGTTGGTCTCAATGATCTTAGAGCCCTTTCCCAACCTAAACCAATCTGTGATTCTGTGAACACTGAACTAAATTAGGCCAAATTAATCTAAATTCAAGAAGTGAGATTCGATATGTATGCACATCAGCACAGGGCAATTGGCTGTAACTCTAGGTGAAACACATTGGTGTACCTCCAGCTGGAAAATCCCTACAGAACCTGCTGCTATACTCTCAGGATAACCATCTGCTTGTTAACAGGAGTAGGAAAGAACAATCAAGCAAAATGCAAAGATGACTCATTTATTTTTCAATGTTTATATTTTTTAAAAGGCTTTGTTATTTATTATTCAGTGTCTCAAATAGACTATCAGTTTCTGAGAAGTGTAACACACAAGACTGTTCTTCCAAATTGAATTTCAAAACTGTAAGAAGTATCTACTTGTTAACAAATTAGCTAAACAATGAATTATACAATCATGGGATAGTCTGGGTTGGAAGGAACATTAAAGATCATTTGTTCCAGCCCCCTGCTGTGGGTAGGGACACCTTCCACTGCGCCAGCTCGCCCAATAAAACCTGGCCTTGAGCACTTACAGGGATGGGGCATCCACAACTTCTCTGGGCAACCTCTGTCACTGTCTCACCATCTTCACAGTAAAGAACAACTTATCTAATTTAAACAGACCCTCTTTCAGTTTAAAGCCATCACCCCTTGCCTTATCACTCCATGTCCTTGCCAAAAACCCTTCTCCAGCTTTCTTGTAAGCCCCTTTAGGTACTGGAATGCTGCTAGAAGGTCTCCCTGAAGCCTTACTTTGTCCATGCTGCCTAACCCCACCTCCCTCAGCCTGTCTTCATAGGAGTGCTCAATCCATCTGAGCATTTTCATGGTCCTCCCCTGGATTCTATCCAACAGGTCTGGGTCCTTTTAATGTTGGGGACCCCAGAGATGGATGCAGCACTCCAGAAGGAGTCTTTTGAGAGGAGACACAATAGTGGAGGTGGAGAATCCCCTCCCTCACCCTGCTGGTCACACTGCTTTTGATGCAGCCCAGGAGGCAGTCAGCTCTTGGTTGCAAGCACACATTGAGGCTCATGTCAAGCTTTTCATCTACCAATAACCCCCAAGTCCTCTCTATGGTGCTGCTCTCAATCCACTTGTCCAGCCTGTATCCATGTTTGGGATTGCCCTGCCCCAGGCACAGAACCTTGCATTTGGCCTTGTTGAACTTCATGAGGTTCTCACTGGCCCATCTCTCAAGCCTTTCAAGATCCCTCTGCCTGTCAAGCACCTCTTTCCTCCAGCATGTCAACCACACCACACGGCTAGGCGCCATCCACAATTGAGTGCACAATGATTGTGCACAAAATCCTGCTGTCCATGTTCCCAAAAAAATATTAAATAATACTGGTCCCAGTATGAAACCCTAACGATGCTGCTTATCACTGGTCTCCACTTGGACATGGAGCCATTGAACACAACATTTTGAGTGTGAGATCATCCAGCCAATTCCTTATCCACTGACTGGTCTGCCCATCAACTCTATGTCTCTCCATTTTAGAGACAAGACAGTCACGTGGGACATCATTAAATGTTTTGCACAAATCCAGGTAGATGATGTCATTTGCTCTTCCCTTGTTCACCAATACCTGTTATAGAAGGCCACCAAATTTTTCAGGCATGGTTTGCCCTAGGCAAAGTCATTCTGGCTCTCACCAACCACCGTGTTGTTTTTCGAATGCTTTAGCACAGTTTCCAGGATCAATGATCTCACCAGGCACAGAGATGAGACTGACCATCCTGTAGCTCCCCAGGTTTTTCTTTTTCCCCTCCTTAAAAATATTAAAATTTGCTTTGATTGTTTCCTATTAAAATACTTCTATGAGTTTAGAAGGCAGCATTAGCTGGGAAAGAACAAAGAATTTTAGTTGGTATAAATCTTCTGGATATTGGAATCTATTTTGAATCAGTCACATTTTCATAAAAGGAAATCCTTTACAGACGGAAGTGGGATGTGGGATGCACATCAATCTGTACATCCCACTCCAGTCTGTAAAGCATTGCCTTTTCTGAAAAAGGATTCGTATCACATTGTTTTCCTTGGAATTATATGATAATGTTTTCATTGGAATAGATGGCAACAGGAAGAGAAAATACTTAAAGTGTGAACTGAGGTTGTAAATACAAGCATGAAGAAAGGTAGTTTAATCTAAAAAATATGTGACAGGAAAAACAGTAAAGACATAGAGACTACAGCTAATCAGTTTCAAGCTTACATGGTATGGTGGTTTATTTCCTTTTGTCATTCCTTGTTCAGGATCAGAATCAATTCTGATTTTTGCTTTTAGAAATTAAGGGCTGTATCTACTGGTAATGAGCTAGGCAAGAGTATGGCTTTAGCAGGAAGCAAGGACTTCAAAAAGATGAATAAAATTCATATTTCAAAATGGGAAGACAGCATAATGTTGCAGGTCATCTATTTGCAAAATTAAAGCAAATTTTGCCAAAAGCCAAAGCACTGAGAACCTTATTTAGATATTCTTGATGCCTAAAATGCTGGTAAAAATTGAGACGCAGACACCGCAGTATAGGAAAAGGGTATTACCTTGGTTTAATAGGATTCCAGGTGCACCATGACGAAAAGAGAGAGATGGTATTACGCATATACAATTTACGGACTTCATTGATTAGCATACCTATCTAAAATTCCCCAATAACAAACCTAACAAATGAAGTAATTGCTCCCTTATTCAAATTACCTCCCCTCAAAAAGGTTACAACTTAGTTTACAAAAACATATCCCAGGGATGGGGCTCTTTCAAGGTTTGTGCCTCATGTTCTTGAGATTGTGGAGATTGTTTTGTCTTCTCCAAAGAATTCTGAACAAGGTTAGAGTACAAGAGTTATAAACATGTGGGGCTAAGATACAGGGAGTAAAACGTACAGGAATGGGAAAGGGTAAAAAGTATATAAAAAGGGTATAAAAGTATAATGAAAAAGGACAAAAAACCCCATCAGGCATCATCCTAGACTTGAGATGTCTTTCATTATCTTCCAAGATCTAAGGGCTGAAAAGCTGAATAAGTCATATCATATACAATAAACTTTCTGGGGAAAATCTGTTTCATTATACAACTGGGCAGTATTTAGAAATACAGAGTTCATAAGTGTGAATACCAAAAAAAATAAAAGACAGTTTCATGGTATTTCAGCACTAGTACCTCCTGTCTCATTTTGAAGCTACAAAAAGAAACTTTCCAGGCACTGTTTACATTTAAGTCCATGTGATAGATAAGTATGGGCAAGAACCAGATACTGGCCTGTTACACTGTGTGTTTTTTCTCAGAACTGTCCATGTTGTGATGCAGGCACTAGGAAGCCTCTAGTAAGAAGTAAATACAATAGTACAGAAAAGGTGAAGAGCCAGGAGTTAGAGTTTAGGGTAGCAAAAGGTTAGAGTGAGGGGAAAGGGCTAGAAACAGCATCTATAATTAACAGTACATATATTCTAGCAGAAATCCATAAGGTCTGTGAGTCTGTTACTCTAAACCACAAAAACTACTGGCTAAATTCCCTCTTGGCTACCTGATAAGTAACCTATTCAGAGGTCAGTCTACATAACAGCCTAGACTGATGAACGCAAGAAGGAAAGCTTGTTTGTTTTCTGCATATGACCTAATGTACAGCAGCATACTGGGACTCCAAAGGTTTTTAAATTTGCCATAGATAAGGCAGGGAATCCCAGAACTGAGATGTTCTGTGCAGCCTGAGTTCAGCCATCTTGTGCCTAAGCACAGTAAAACTGTATTTCACGGAAAGCCAAATTTGCATTGGAAATCTCTGGCAATTCTTAAGCACGAAGGAGAAAGTATAGGGTGGTCATTCAAAATGGTAGCCCAACCGTTTACTGTTGGGATCTTTTGAGTGCATTCCTCTATTGCTTGCACACATTTTTCATGCACATTTCTTTATAAAGAGGTCTAAGAGAAGGATATTCCCTAGCAGCCACATGCTGATACCTTTTCCTGCTATTGATATTCCCCCAGTCAACAATGGCTAGCATTCATAAATAATTCTGAGTTACAATTAGTGACTAATAAAATCCTAGGTTCCTTCTCTTTTATTATGCTGAATAGGGATACAACCAGCATGTGCCCTTCCCTAATAATAAGTGCCATCACCAGTATTACTAATTAGAGATACCATCACTGCCTCTGGAGAGACATTATTTATTTTCCAAAGCTTATTTCTGTTTTGTTCTTTTTATTCTTGTTCACTGTAATTTAAAGCTCACAATCTTGGTCTGACTCCTGCTGGCTTTACTTTTAAATGAACCTCTAAATTTTCAGTAACAAAGAAGGATAGGATGGAGGATAAAGACCCCTCCATCACATTGTTTTGCTTATAATTTGATAACGAGGTATCACCACTCCTAAATGAGTCCTTCTGTTGTTAATAAAAATGAAAAAGTAGTCTTTCAAGTTATCCAAATATGCTTTATGATATATTAAAGGAATGAAAACAATACAACTCAAGTACAGAAATATGAAAATACTAGTCTAATGATTGCTTGTCTAGGTTTCTCCCTTTGTGTATGGATTATTCCTTTTTTTGTCTGGTAGCTCAGGAATAGAGCCAAGGATGAAGCTTTGCCTTTGGCACAAGGCAGAGCACTCTTCACAGAAAAACACTTTTTTTCCAATATTGATGCCTTAATGATTTCTGGTTTTCTTACTCTTCATGTATCTGTAACTTGATGTAGTTCTGTGCTTCTTACAAAATGCTAAAAACCTCTGTTCCCAGCACCTTTAGCCAAAACAAAGATCTCTGGATAGAGATTCAAGGACATATTAGCTGCCCTAGGGCCCAAAAACATGTAAACAATGGTGGAAAGGGGGGAGCTGGCCTGGGGTGGTCAACATCATGTCCTGAAGGTGTGATTGGAGAATTAGGGACCAATATGCTAATAGGACAGAACTTATAAAAGGTGAAGGGCTCGTGACCCAGAGTCCATTTTGGGTGTAGTCCCTTTGAGGGGGACTTTGCTTGCTCGAGTGTACCTTGAAGGCCTTGAATAAATTTGTCTGCTTTTAATACTCCTAATTTGTCTTGGCCTCTGTTTCAGGCAGCCTGTTTTAGTCATCAGTATCACTCCACATGTTTCCAGGGCTCAACATCTTGTTCTCTGACACTCATCTTCTTCCACCCAACAGACTTTTTAAGTAGCCTATACAGAATTCTATTGTTTGAATCAATACTGAATGGTAGCACTAAGAAGTTTTGTCAGACAGACAATAATTAAGCCTGAAAGACCTTTTAGTGTTATATAAATAATTGCTTACAATACAGACAGAGAATTTCTGATCCCAATAATTTCCTTTAAAAGGATCCCAAAAAGTTATTGACAGTGCAAACACATTCATAGTCATATTAAAAAAAGGTCCAACCTTTTTTTCTGAATTAATTAGACTTCAGTCAGCCTAATTAGAAATTGGGGGGGGGGGTGGGGAGAGAGAGAGGGAAGAAGGGGGGAGTGAGAGGATGCGCATTAGAGATCTCTTCAAGAAATTTCTAGAAGTCTGATATCTGAAAATATTTACTGTATATGGAACAAAACCGGCACCTGCAATCCATTTAGAAAATTGTTTTAGAAGAATTATTTCCTTATAATATAATTGATAAAGATATTAAAATTCTTATTTTTCAGAGATGGGTATTGTCTTTTGGACAAAAAGATGGTGCTCTTTATAGACCATTATGTTGGAAAACATTGCAATTTGGCCTCATTCAAAAATCAGCTGACAACACCAAAAAGCTATGGAATTTGGTGGGTAAATAATACTCAGTTGTTTTTTTTTTCTTCACGTATTAGTAAAACTTCAGTCTTAAAACTTGTTGCACATAAAGTAAGCCTGAAGCAGACAGCAAACATGGAGTGTGTATCCCCAGCAGTTAAATTCTGGCAATACTAAATGCAGAAAGAAGCAAAGACTTATGACAGAAAAACTAATGCAGAATTAAATATTGATACGCCTGTTATTACCATGATTTATTAACCAGCTAGTGCTATGACAGAAAACATACAAATAAGCTGTGTTCACAGTTTGACACCACAGTGAAGAATACAATAGATAAAAAAAAATACAGCATGGGAAACAGATGAGCAGAGATACATCAGCCGTGAAGAAGAGAAACAAATAGTCCAGAATAGTGACCCACTCTCTTTCCAGCAGGGAACGGTACAACTATGGTACCACACTACTTTTGCAACAAGAAATGTCCGCACATTATAAGATAAAATTTTGGACTTCTGGTAGAATTCAAATTTGTTACCAAGCTTTGGTTTTAGTGACAGGCTTGCCCACTGATTTATATTTTGTTCATAAATCAGTTTGAGAGTCAAAAATCCACTTTTTACTATTTTAGAAATTAAAAATGGCATTTGAAATGTCAGCAGTAGGTGGCTGACCTTTCCAATGAATTGCTGAATTTTAGTAGGATAGAGCTGTATTTTTAAAATCACAATAAGCCTGCATGCTTTTCCTCTCTTCTGTCAGACCTCCATCTTGGCAATAAGAAGATTTTTTTCTTACAGTTAATTTTGAAGGAAAGGTCACAATTTTACAGATCTTTGTCCAGTAAGATCCTGACCACTTCCTCAGAGGTACAGATCGCCCTTTATATTCTCTGAAACCTCCAAGCAGCTTCAAAGACTAAGCCCATAAATGGCATTGGAAAGTGGGTTTTATTGCTCGTTTACACTCATTATATTTCTTTATGTCCTGTCATTTGTGCGCAGTGCTTATTTCAAGCATGAATTTTCAATGCAGAAAATTCTATCAGCAGCAGCAGATGTGAAAGTAATGACAGGCTGAGAAATGATCTGCTGGCTGATTTTGGAAAGTACTTTATTTGGCTCAGAACAAATTTGGTTGTTTAGAAGACCTGCATCATAATCATATTCAATTTCAACTTCTGGAAAAGGAAAGGAAGAAAAAGCAAACAGCAACAAAAACAAAAACAAAAAAACCCCACCAAACCAAACCAAACCAAACCAAACAAACCAACCAAACAAACAAACAAAAAAAGGACCAAGAAAACCCACCAGGACAAAGTTTTTGCCTATAAACTGATTATATGACTAAATCAAACTCTAATATAAAATGTATTAAAAAGGATATTCAGGAGAATGCTAGTAAAAAAAGATAAAAGAATCCAGAGTCAGTAGACGTAAATCAAAATAAGTGAGGAAAACATAAGGGGAGACAAGGAACAGAAAATAAATCATAATAATCAAAACATAAGGGGTACTAAGCTAATTTGTAAAAGGAGGTAGTGGGAGAGAGGACAGGGGACAGCTGTCCTGTGCATTATGGTCACTTCTTTCATAGGCCTTAGCACGAATCTTGAGTTTCAGAGAGAAAGGAATACTGTCCATGACCCTCTTTCATGACATACCAACAGTGACAACCTTTCCCAGAAGTCTCTAACAATTATAAAAGTTTTGCATCTTTTCCCATTGCAGAATATCTTCTTCTCTCATCCCCACTCCATAGCTCTTCATTTCATCTCCTGTCTAAACCCTTTCCTGTATCTCCACCTCTAGCCAAAATTCATCTAATTGTGTCTTGTTTGGCGTTTCTGAAGCCTGGACACAATATGCATTTTCCAAAATTTCATCAGTAGGGGATTCATTTATTGCCAAAGCTTCTAAAAAATTGAAAAATTAACAACTTAAAATAGTGAAATATATGTTATGTTTAGCAAGTAAAATAGAGAAAGCCTGAAATTTAGTAGGAAACAAAAATTCCTATCCCCTAGGCACTCAAATGCTTGTTAATCCCCACAGAAATGACCCATATAACAAAACTTGTTGTGTTCTACTCTTTTAATTACTGCTTGTTTAAAAAGCAAAACATGACACTTGCTGGCCTCCAGAACTTCTTCAAGGTTCATAAATAGAAACACAGAAAATAATACTATACTTCTCTGTAAAGGCTGCAGATTAATTTCTCCACGCATATATATTTCCTATTATATGAGAGCTTAAATAACTTAGAAGGTAACTTAGAGGAAAGAAGAAACTGTTAAACTGGAAAAAAATACTCTTGTACTTCACATGAAATTCATTTGGTATTTTGTCTCAGTTTTTGTTAATCATAAAAAGCCTCAGAGCTTTTTCTTATATTTTATAGTCTGAGAGTTGCAGCTTCTGTCAGCCTCACCTCTCTGACTGGATTGCTGCACTCTGCCAGTGGCTGTCCCTTGTCCCTGAGCCTGTCCCACTGCACAGCTGCTGAGCAGCAAACAGCCTGAAATGACTTTGCCTGTTCTGTCTCAAGGCAGTACCTGTGATACCAAAGGACTTCTGGGCCTAATCAAACCTGAAAATACTGCAGTGTTTTAGCAACTCCTCGGATTCAGTTCCACTAAGCTGGCATCCTTAGATACCCTTGTTATATTTCCCACAGGCCACACTGCTACACAGACCTTTGTTATAATTCCCACATGGCACACAGCTCTACAGACTTTTCTCAGCTTAACCCCTAAATGAAGGAGATGAGAAAAAGCTCAGCCAAAAGCATTTTCAGAGCATCTTATACCATGCTAAAAGGCTAAAAAGAGGCAAGGATGCAAATGCCCTCTCCACATGCTAAGAGAAAAGGCTAAGAAGAAAGAAAGAAAGAAATGGGACACATTGAGAAGGAAGATGCTGAATCTAACAACAGGAAAGGAAGTTGCGGATGTCCAGGCTCCAATGGAGTTCATAAGTGGTGGAAAAGAGCTAAATGAAACCAGACATAAAGCAAAGCTGGAATAATGTGAACAAAAAAATGGCTGAAATTGCCCATATTAAAGTTCTGAGTCGCCTGAATTCCTAAGAAGGATGAGCATGAGACACTGCAGGAAGGAGCAGAAGAAAAAGCACAGAAAATGCTAATTCCTTGAGAGACATAATCAAATATTTATGTATATGCCAGAAAATGAGATTGTGTCTGGGTGACATTTGTTATTTGTCACTGCTACATGGCTACTCTAAACATCCTTTTAGCCTTGATAACATTCCAGGGCAATCAAAACTACTTTTAATCTTGCACCTTTAAAAATGCAATCTGTTTTATTTGCTTTAAGCCTGACTAAAACCGCCATTGCATTTTCCCTTATTGTTCAGTTGTGGAAAATATTGGAAAGCTGTTTCTTCCTCCACTTTTTTTTTTTTTTTTTTTTTTTTTTTTTTAATTATTATAGTAGGAAAGGCATTGTAAATAGAGAAAAAAATCTAGATCTTTCAAAAGGATATTTTGGTTAATAAGTCAGAAAGACACTTTAGCAGATAAGAACTAGGGGTTTTTTTCTAATGATGGATGGAGGGTATTTACTTTGGACTCATTGCACTCTATCATTCACTGCTAATTTGTTACCAGCCTTACACAAAGATCAGAGATGAGATTATTATTATTATCATCATCACTTATTTGTGCATTGTCTTATCGTAATATTTTTATCTTTCAGCAGGTAAATACTTTCCCTTTTCAGAAACAGCTCTGTTAGTTTCCTGTGATTACATGCCATAAATGGTTCATTTTTCTTTCCATCAGCTAAAATGATTGGGACATAATGATGGAAATAAAAGAAATACTGTGTTTTAATCATAACTCCCTAGAGAAAGCTGATTTCAGAAGGACTTCTGAATTGTTTTAGAATATATGGTCTCTGCCAAAATGGGTAGTTTTCATCAATTACCTCTAAGTTTTTACTTAGGCTTTCTTAGAAATATTGAAAACTAGAAACCTTCTCGTATAGAGGAAATTTTAAAATGAGAGTTTAGATGTCCAATATAACTCTAAAATGTTCAATCTTGAAATGTATAAAGTGCATTCAACAAGTGGATCTTATAAGGAGATAAGATATATGAAAAGGCTTTCCCATTTTCAGATTTTATGTTTAAAAGTTATTATCTCATTGTAAAAGCTGTAGCTGAAACACTATAATCATGTCATGCAATGATGTTTCTCTATCAAATTTTCTCTTTGAGAAAATTGTTACAGCTGGAGATGTGATATGCACAGTATTTAAATGTCAACAAATTCTTTCATACCTGTTAGACATTGGCAAATATCTTTTGGTCAAATCTTTCTTTAGAAACTAAAGAGATATATAATGACATATAAAAAAATGGCATGGGGAGAAGGTGTAATTCCTGTTGCAAAATAAAAGCTTTTGTTAATAGAATACACTCTAGCAGTAAAACAAAAGATTAAAGCACACCCAATATCTTAGAAAAAACTCTAAAATATTCCTTGCTGGAGAGAATGTAAAGCACTGTTAGTTTGGGCATCTGCTTGTTCCCCGGACTAGATCCACCACAGAAATTATACTTTCTGTGAAATCTACAGAACTTGAATGCAAATATACATTTATTTGTGTAGGTAATTCTGGTTTCTGCAGAAGCAAATCAAATATCTTCATTCAACCTTTAGATCAAAATTCCTAGATATTCATGAGGCCTTTTTTTCCTGAGCGATATCTGACTAGGAATTTTGTGATTGACTCTATGGGCTGGGAAAATATGCCACACATTTTTAAAGAGAAAACATCAGGAATATGAATAAATGAATTATTGATAAACATTCACAAGGGTTTACTAATTGTAAGTAGACAATTGTAAGTAGACAATTGTAAGTAGACGATGCTGTTTATCTACACTGAGTAAAAAAGTATACAGTTCTTATTATTTAGTTTAATAATAAGCTTAAGAAATCTCGCTTTTATTTTACCTAATTTTTTTAGTCCAAAATTAATTATCTGATTTTTAAAATAAAATTTAGAATTTAAAATGTATGTGGATGTTCAAAACTAATTCCCCCAAGAGGAAATTTAAATTACATTCACCCAATCCTGATTTAAGTTAATCCATGCAGCTTATTTGCATTTAAAACCCTACAGGAGAAAATAAATGAACACATTGAATTTGAGATGGTAAAATGTTTAGATATAATCCAGGACAAACAAAAGAAAAACAAAACAGAACAAGCAAACAAAAAGCAGTAAGAAACTAACTCATAAAATTATGGAGAAAAACATCTTGGTCTCTTTGTACAATGAAAGTAGAAATTATCCAGACCTCAAGTCAGTTTGAGGAGCAGAAACTGTGACAGCCATGCAAACCAGGAACTGGTTATAATGAGTCCATATGGATGATATCCCTTATGTTTATGGGAGGCATTATAATAACTGCTTCTAATTTAACTGTCCAAAGAACAAAGATTGAATATTGTTGAATGTATGTGCATGCAATTCCACGAGCAATCACTGTGGTTGGGCTTTGTAAACCTATGCTTCTGCTTCTGGCATAGATTAAATTATTCCATTGGTTTAGTGCCACATATATCAATGAACAAGATGTTTTACCAAGTCCAACATATTAATTTTACCTAAGCTGAGTAATGATAATGATACAATGATAATGATACAATAATTCTAGGTAACTAAGCATTCAGAAAAAAAAATCACTTATTAATTTTCTCAGTTACTATCAAGATAAATAGAGCCAGACTAAGGTATATTTATAAATAAACTCACATGAGATAAACAGAATCAGTGTAATGTAAATTGCAAACAACTTAGAACCATTAACTTCAGCAAGGTGTTTTTTCTTTTACATAGGCTCAGCACTCTCATTCTCTACCTCATTTTGGTATGATAAGAAAATGAAATTTAAGCAACAAATTTAAGAGAAAGCCAGGAAAACAGACTATTTTGTTATTGTTCATTAGATGTACAGAAGAAATACCTGTTTGTTTCTCTAGAGACAGCACCACAAATCAAGATAGGAGTCCTTCAGCTGCAGAGAACTATTTAAAATATATATTAAGGCCAATTGACTTTGCTGGGAATATGAGCTGCTTTGTTCTTCTAAATATCTACACTTTAAGTTCTAAAAACCAACCAACCCACTAACGAACCAAAAGCAGCCAAAAAACCACCCCAACAAACAAACAACAGCAAAAAGCAAAAGAAAAAAAAGCACAAGGATGTACTCTTTTCTCTTTAGTATGAATGTTTTAGGTTTTCCACATGGTAATTTTATAATTTGGGATTAGTTTTAAAAAATATTTGAAGTTTATTTTTTAGAAAATACCCATTGTCTTTTAAAACTCTATGTTTGTCAGAAGGCACAGATAACAATGTTCTGAAATGTTCATATGCCTGTTCGCCTTTACTGTACATGTGACTACTGAAAACTCACAGAATCACAGGCTGGGTCTGGCTGGAAGGCACTCCAGTGGGTTGTCTGGTCCAACCTCCCCACTCAAGCAGGGTCATCCTAAAGCACATGGCACAGAATTGTGCCCAGATGGTTCTTCAATATCTCCAGTGAGGGAGGTTCCACAGCCTCTCTGGGCAACCTGTTCCAGTGCACAGGTACCTACACTTAAAAAAGATCTTGTTATTATCTGTTCAATTATGATACTTGACTTACTATACCTGACTACTTATATCTTTTATTATTCTAGAACCTGAAGATCAAGACTACATCCTACTATAAAAGTTGAACATATGATAAATTGCAATTTAGACTGATTTTTTTTCTCTTCTCTTCCTGAGGCTGGAGAGCTAATTTTGATTTAGATATTAACTTAAGATGTTGGGCATATTTTCTGTTGTAGTCCCTTTCAACATACCATATAAGCCAATATTGTTTGAAAGAAAAAGGTAACCTTTCTTATAGGTGTTCTCAAATATTTTGGAATTTGGCTTTCATTCAAGTCCAGAGGGATGGTGGTCCCAGGCTGTGTTTACTATCTATGTTGACTTAGGTCATGAACTTGCCCTCATCCACCCATAGCCTTGAGGTGCTGCAGGTTGCTTTGGACTGTGGCTCTAGTCTGACTTTTGCTGACAAATCAGCTGAATGCTACTGCAGGGAAGCTTTGGCACAGGAGGAGACAGATAAAGATGAGTTTCATAGATAGATAATGAGATATCTCTTTTCATAGATGACCATCTGCCCTTTCCTCAGAAACTCATATCATTTCTTTATAATGAAGATATTCTCTGGCTTGAGAGTTTCTTGAAAAAATGGTTTCTTGATATCCCAAAAGCCTAAAGAGAAATACAAACTGAAATGTAAAGAACATAAAGACCTAATAAAATTGTAGGCTCAAAGAGGCTTACTCATTTTTTTCAGTAGTGCCATCCTGAGTTAAAAGGATTATCAATGCTACAGGAACTGTGTGATTCAGAGGAGGATAATTAGCAGTCCACTGAGATGATCAGAGGGTAATAATGCAATATCTCATCCCTTCCATCCAGAAATTTTCTGGAGATCTGGAAACAGGGGGGGAGCATGATACGCACATGACAAACTTGGATTATTTTATTTAAGCTTGAGGTTTCTGTCTCCTACAATTTTAACAGATAACTTATGTATTATTTTGCCCCTAAATCTCTGTGTTCATGATGAATGGTTGTGCAATGTGGTATACAGATTTTTTTTTTTAAATTAAATTATTACTGGCTTTAGCAACCTTTATTGCCACAGCTGGGAGACCATATGCTTTCCCTGCAGTCTCTTTCCTGCTTTGACTATGTGTAGTACTTCTGATCATTGCAATCCACCCCGGGAAAAATTCTTTGTATTTTCTTGTATTTAAAATTATAATTCTGCATATCCAAATTGCACCATAAATTTTTAAATATCTTTACACAAATCCATGATATAATTTAAATGGTGGTAGTGATGATATTCTGCATAGGATCAGATCAAAGAATTCACTGCTGAGAAGCTATGTCAATTCATTAAACAAGCCTGTGGAAGCAGATATCCCTAACATACCAAAATAATATATAGTCATTCTCTAACCTACTAAAAATGCCTCTGGCATTATTCTTCCTGTACTCATGGAGGCCAGTTCAGGGTCACAGATAGTAGTCCCCATGTCACTTACTATAGCTAAATGTAAAATATTTTTTTTATATTTCTGAGGAATTATTCTTTCTAAGAATTATTTATTAATGACTGATTAGTCTCAGACAAAAGAAACTCATAAAATAATTTCAAATTGTCTTAAAGGCAGAAAAGCACTCTGAAAGTATCAAAATAAGAACAACTTTCTTCTATACTTATTGTCTACTGCTTCAGGCAATCTGTGAGTATTAAAGTGTGACCTGTAGGGCATTACTTGTAATTGTATTATGCTTTCATTACAGGTAGGAGATACTTATTTCATGAAAAAGTTTAAAAGTTAACAAAAAAGCAGTCTTACAACAGTACTACTGGTAGCAACAGTTAAACTTGCTTACATTTTGCTATTCTGATACTGTGTTTTCATTCTTATAGTGATTGAATATTTGTTCTCTCTGGATTTTATTCTTCAAACAATGCCTTGTCCAAGTGTAGTCACTCATATAGAAGTGGCAATATTTTCTCTTTTGTTCAAACTGGTTATAAGCAGAGACTGAAGTCCAGAACTGCCTTTGGGATATGACAAGCTATGGAGAGGTGATTTAAAACTCAGCTTGCATGACACACATCTTTGGTTTGAATATGAGTTGGATGAGGCACATAAAAGTTGCTTGAAGCAAAATAGCGATGTTAAAGATTCAATATTCATCCTTGACAGGACATTGTAATGTACAGTTTAGACAAATGCTTTTACAAAAATGTCGATACAAAGCCAAGAATGAATGCTGCCAGAAATGGAAAAGTTTCTCAGCATTTTAGGTTTTATGAATTCTTTTTAGTGTGCAACATCAGTCACAGAATAACCAGATAATTCCAACTTGCAGTCATATGTCACTGTGCCAATGGACATGCTGCTTGGCCAGCCAGGGGATTTCTGTAGCAGATGTGGTGGCATAGTAATACAGGAAAATTGCTTCTTTAGGATGCTGGAAACCTAGCTGTTCCATAGGCATGGACATACTGAATGAAGACACACTTCAAGTATGTATGACGAAGTAGCTATGTCCTCTTCCTAGAAACATCCAAATGTGAAATGGAAAACATCCACTAAATAGTCCCTCTTCTCAGGCTGAGAAAGACTGATACACGCAGGTATTTTAAGGGTTTCAGTGTTTAAGGGGATGCATACTTTACTACTTCTAGTGGGAAAAAAAGATTCCCACTTAAACAGAAGAACAATTATGTTTACAATGAAGTGCTTTTTACCTTTGTTTCTTTCCATATTATTTCATTGAACCATGTTATAATAACAGCACAAATAACTCTAATCAATCCAAGTAACGTAGCACAACATGGTCACACTTGGACCACATTTATAAGGGTCTATTATTGTCATTATGCACGTTCTGTTGTGCAAAAAGCCAACATTGCATTAGTCTTTGCTTTTTCCTGATGTACTCATGGAAAATTAGCTGTCCCCTGTGATGACAGTAAGCCTTGTTCTTTCAGGTGTTTCTGCCTTCCAGCTGACAGTGAGCATGCTAGTTTGTTTTCCTTGGCTATATTAGCTGTTTCTCTCCCCAGGATGGCTTTCATCTTATTTTTGTTCATATTTGAATACCCTTTAGTTTCCTATTCCTCTTTTTTGACTAATGCTGACAGTTCTCCCCTAGCGTGATACACAATTTCACTGATAAACAGTTTATTTTCCCTTCCAGATAATCTATAAAGGCATGAGATATTTCTGGGAAGGTGTTTCTGCAATGCATTGCTGGTACTTTTATGTTTCTTGTGTATCTTCCCTTGTTTTGGTATTTCTGCAGAAAGTGGTCTATTTCCACGTGGTTGTGGATTAGGTAAATATTTTTTTCAGGTAAGATATAAAGTAATCTAATTTTGTTTATTCTAATATGTGATATGAGTATTGGATATTTGCCTAACTCATCAAACTGCTTAAAAGATTCAGCCTTGACTGGCTGTCAACTGGTCAGTTTTAAGACTCTATCTTTCCCATGATTTTTTGCTTGCTTACAGGACTACTGAAGGGAAAACAAGGTTGTCCTCCCACATATCTTGAAAATCCTCTGGAAATGGCATTCTCTGGCTCATCTCAGCCACTGAATGAGAAGACAAATGGTTCTTAGAGTGGAAACTCAATGTAATTGTGGTTATTTATCTGGAAATTTGGATTTTAAAAGCAAACTACATTCTTAACTAATTTATGTAATATATCTGTATGGGACCAGGCAATAGCATTTTGGTTTATTAAGATTTTCTATTTATATTTTATCATATTACCATTTACAACATACTACAGTAGTTGGTTAAAAGATGGCAATTGAACAAATTGTGGTAATGAGGTCTGCCTACAAAGAAAAAGTTGAAATTTCTAGCTCAATTGATAGAAGAGCATGCAAGAGAAAAAAATAATGCCCACATGCCATCAGTGCTCCTAAAAATCTTATTTGATTCTAACATTTTCCATTTAAAATATTGTCTTGTCAAGGGAAGAGGGACAAAATGCAAAACACTTTTTCTTGCTGCTTTGTCTTTTACTGACAACTGAGTTTTCATATCCAATAAGTGTCAGAAATAAATTTTCAAAAATCAATGTTTTATTTATTTGTTTTACTCTCTTGTTTGTTGGTTTATTTTCTTGGAACATGTTTTATAACTGCCTGAACAACACTTTAAATTAGTATATTTTCTCTCTGTAATTATTAGTAATTAATCAGTTATTAATACTGCTTCTTGTCATGGAAGTTTGCTTATTTTAAGTAATTAAAAACAATAGGAACATTCACTCCATCCAATTCCAAAAGTCAGTACCACTTTTAGGTCCTGCAAAACTTTATGCAGCTCTACAGAAACACTTGTTGAACAGAAGTTAATAGGAAAAAGTATTGTGCTTTAAAGAACTGTGCACTTTGAGTCAAAAAGCTGGGGCTCTTTACCTGAATTAAAGTAATCCTGTACAAGTAATTTTTACCTAAGTGTGCATTGGGCCTCTTTACTGCACATTTCATGGCTATACAAAACAAAAAATGCACTTAATAGGTATGCATGGAGGGGTTTCTCTTAATACCATCTGTTGCTTGACATAAATACACATTTATGGTGATTCACATTCTGAAACATAAATGAAGTTAAATATCGAATTAAAACCTTCAGCAAATGCTGGGGTTTTTTTTTTCTTTTTTTCTTTCATTGTATTCCAATGGTTCTAATGAGAAAACTAAAAGAAACATTTATTAAAGTAAAAATATTTCCATGGCATAGGATGAACTGTTCAAATCAACTGTTATTTTGGTTTTGAATACCCAGGATATCACCAAAGTCTGCAGTAAAGATTTTGCTGAATACAGACTGTTGAAAAAAGGTTTACACTTAAAAATACAATTAAAAGACCTTTTTTTTCTGAAAACAGCAGCTTTAATTAGTGAGTTCATGATTCCAATTCTGCCGCGGTGAATACTATGCATAGCTCCAGTGGAGCTGAGCTGATCTAAAATATGACTAGGAACTCAGAATCAGCACAAGGAGTGCATAGTAAGGACTAAACTAAAACTCAGCAGAAAACAGCAAGGATATCATGATTTGGCCAATATTTGTTTATCCTATACTTTCAAGTGGGCAAAATTCTGTACAGATGAGGTTGCAGCAAGCTTTATAAATAATGAACATAAAATCTACTCAGCTCTCATCCTGATGCAGAAGACTCTTATTACAGTGTCTAGAGGTACTGCAAATGGAAAAAGTAGACCACCAGCAGATTATACACTTGTTTGCAAGGCCCTGTTGTAGAAAGCAGAAGCAGTTATCTAATTATCCTGTTCTTACCTGCTCTTCTAATTTACAATACAGACAAAATACTTACTAGTTACTGTGGAATTGTGTTGATACAATGGTGCTTCCATACTCCTTGCAGTACAAAGATTTATTAGGAATAGAAAACCTAGCAATATTCAAGCTATGCATCAAGAGATTTGAAAGTATAAAATGTTTAATACACTTCTAGAAATATTTTACAGCTTTTCTTTTCTTTTGCCCTACAAAAATTATCTACAATATTGCTACTTCTGCCTCATATATTGCATGCTTTTTTGGTTGTTTAGCAGTCTCCCTGTCCTTCATATTAGGATTAATAAGATTCAACTCTAGCAGGTATACCTTTGGGAATTGGTTGTTTATTCAACAGAAAATGTCTTCTGTTTTTTGAAAAAAAGAGCTGTAAGAATCTAGGAGAATAAATAATTCAAGACAGTTCTCTTCCTTTTTGTTTCAATACTCAGGTGTACATGTCTCATCCATTAGAATTTTCACATGGTTCTTCAATCAACTTCATATTCACATTGAGGCATTTAACCCTTTCATTTTTATTCCATGAGGTAAACCAGGGAGATCCTGCAAGTCAAATAGAAGAAACATATCTAAGACTGCTAACCTACATGAGAAGGAAGAAATCAGGCATTCTCACTGAGGATAGAAGCTTGCAAGTCTAAGAATAAAAAAGAAGCACACATGAACCAAAAGGTTTACATTGATATTACTGGAAAGTAAATTTTTAATATTTATTTTATACATTTTATGTAAATATCAAAACCCTATTTTTCTGTAGCATGGTTTAAAAAACTTAAAAATGTGGCTTTTTCTCTCTTATGTTATGTAGAAAGAGAAAGAAAGCTTTTCAGTATTTTTAACCTAAAAATGCAGTCATTTTCAGCTGCAGGGATTCTGCAACAAGAACAAATCAATGCACAAGAACTTAATCTTTGGTCTTGAGGTTATGATGAATACACTGAGGAATAGATAATGATAAGTATTAAGGAAAACCCCTTGGAATGTTTCAATTGTAATATATCTGTACATTGCAACACCTCCCTGAGAAGCACAGTGTCACACATAATTATACAGTGCCCAGAGATAACACAAAAGACCATCTGTAAGCTTTGAACAGATGTAGCTTTTGAATACTTGAGCTTATCATGGTCTTAACATTTTTAAACCTCAAAAGCAAGTGCAGCTTCAAAAACAATACTGGAGTAGGAACAAATTCAAAACTGGGATATTCAAATGCCTCTGAAGTTGGTATTTTGTTCACTGTTATTTAAAATCATATATCTGTTTTATACCTTGTATTTTAAGAGGAAAGGTTTTTGTATACATAATTAGTTATCTGCCAATTTTTTTTTAAATGAATCTCCCTACAAACACACAGACTAAGAATAGAACACACTAGAATAGACTGTTTCAGTTGAAATAGACCTAAATCAATCATCTAGTCCAACTGTCTGACCATGTCAGAGCTGACCAAGTTGTCAAGTCCAAATATTTAAACACTAACAGTCATGGGGCACCAACCACCTCTGCCAGAAATCCTGTTCCAGTTTTTACCAGCCCTCTTGGCAAAGAGATGTTTTCTAATATCTAGTGTAAACCTCTTCCAGTGCATTTATGAAACATTCCCATGCCATCCTGTCACTGAATACCAGGGAGAAGAGATCAGGACTTTTCTTTCTATCTCCCCTCCTCAGGGAATGCGTAGAGAGAGAGGAAGTCTCCCCTCAGCCTTCTTCTCCCCGAACTAGACAAGCACAAAGTCCTTAGCTGTTCTTAATAGGATATTCCTTTCAGCCCTCTCATCAGCTTGTTACCTTACTCTGGTCACACTGAAGGACCTTCACATCCTTCTTAAATGGTGGGGTGTGATCTTCTCCATAATTTTTCAAGGAGCTGCAGTTAGACTAACAGAGCTGCAGTTCCCTTGGTCTTCCCTCACACTATTTTTGCAGATTGGAATTACACTGGTTAGCAGGTTCATTTTATTTCATTAACATAGCAGGAAATGGTGAAAAGTCCACTGCGGGATGGGGCTTGTTTTAGGAGTCAAAGGGAAGGGAAAGGAAAAGGGGATGTGCAGAAGAAGGCAGCAAGAAGTGAGAAAGGAAGACTGAAAGAAGAAGGCAGAAAGAAGATAAAATCCTCTCAATACAAACCATGAGCTATAGAGGCAGATCTTCACACACTTTGAACTAGCTTTAAGAATGGTTATAAACTCTGTCCCAAAGGTATCACACACCTAAGTGGAGATGGAGTTTTACTAAATAGGACTATCAAATGCATGGATTTAATGATCCTGTACTTACACCCAGCTAAGCAACTGATAGCATTCTAGAGTGCTGCCAGCTTGGGGTGCTTTGTGAGCAATAAAATTATAACCAAGCTATTAATAAAAACTGATTTTCATTTCTTCCATTCAATAATCACTTGCTATGAACAGCAAATACCTAGGTGGAAAGTAAAATGCAAATTTCGCACATGGCTTCTCACATGCCCATAAATCTCCCAAACTAAAAGTCTAGGAAAGATAAAAGCCAAGGTTAGAAGTTACTCTGTAAAAAGGAGATAACAGACTTATATGTGAACAAAGTTATCACTACAGACTAATAGAAACGGTAGAAAAACACTATTTCAAAGACAAAACTTAAAAGTTTCTACCCATTTACAGGTTCCTTATCTAACAGTACTGAAGAGAAAAAAAAAAAGGAAATTCAACCACAATATTTTTGCACAGGCATAAGAACAAAGCAAACTTTTCCAAATAAGAGAAAACTTTGTCCACATGGGATGAGACATGAATAATATTAGGTTGACTTGTAAAGCTGTGTGCTGAAAACAGAAATATTTTGTATAAGGCAGGAATAATTACAGGTTTTACAGTGTACCTGAAGTTTCTGAAGACAATGAACCAACCTCTTTCACTTTCAAATAAATCCCATTTTCCTAACTGCAGACATAAGGTGCTGTTTGCTTGGGAAGCCTTTGATTTATCTCTACATGGCCAAATATTCATCCACACTTAATGTGTTGCTATATCAAAAAGGGTCCTGATATTTTTCATCTGGTGCTCCTCCTTCCCTTGTGAATGTGAGTTAGTTTAGAAAAGTCCTGCTTGGGAACTGAGGGGCCTTATATATACCCAACAAAATACAAATAGAGCAACAATCTCTTTAGTCAATCTTTTAGAAGTTTGGTGGTGATTTTATTTATTTATTTATTTATTTATTTATTTAGATCACCTTCAAGTAATAACCAGTTTCCATGTTTAGCACAGACTTTGACACTGAAAAGTCTCTTAAAAATAAAAAAATAGATTCTGAGTTCACCTTGCCCATCTTAAAAATATGGAGAGCAGAAGATTAAGTCCCGTTCTTTTAAGTTTTAGCTTTCTCAGACAAAATCTTACTAGATTCTTGTCTGAACAATTAAAGTTCTGCACACACAGTAAAAACACTGGAAGAGAAGTAAACCTAGGAAGTATCAAAATGAATCTTACTTTCCATTTCAGATAGAAAGCAGATACACTTCTGGACACAAAAATTTAGACATTAAAATCTTTGTGTGCAGTTTAGGTGTGGAAACCTTAATCAGCCTATGAAAGGTGTAACCAATGAAAATTAGTGAATTTCAGAGAGCACACGTGAGTTTGGTCAACTGACTAGTTCCCAAACTTTAAGGGCTGCTTTAACTAGGAGCTTGACTGAGTTGTCTAATTTTCTGGTGATGTCAGAAGCAAGCACATATGACATCCCCAAGAGGTTGATATGGACGACAGAAGTTTAACACCTCAGTCTCTCAAGATTTTCAACAAATCTGGGGAGGAATAAAACCTTCATTTCTAAGAATATGTGTGTGTATTTGGGGATGGGGGTGGAGAGCGACATTCGTGAATTTTTAAAAACTAATTAATATTTTATGGAACAAAAATTTATTATTGTTTTTTCTGAGTGTTACTACTTTGTTATCACTAGCACATGTGTGATGTTTAAGTTATCTGTAGTCAAAATAATATAAAAAACTTTTTATGCATTATTACAAGAAATTCATTACAGATCATCTTATTACTTGGACTTTAGGGAAACCCATTAACAAATAAATTGGTTTAAATGAAAATACTTTGCCTTAGAACACCAATATAAATTTAAACAAACTAGTAATATCTCTGTAGTCTATAAATAAAGTTAATGCATAACTTTGAGTGTTCTTTGTTTTCTTTCAAGTGATTTCATTGTTCAGATGATGTATATTTGATAGAAATAGTGAAAAAATGTAACATAAAATCTTATTGAAATATTACATTTTATGCATAGACAAAAAGTCCAATCCTTATTCTATTAAAAAATTAGAGGAGTAATAATTAAGTAATGCTTTAAAACACTCTCAGTATGTGCTAGGCACCTACTAATTTGTGTCTTTTATAATTTTTTCTGTGGTTTTAGATGTGTGTTTGCTCATTTCATGAATACCAAACATTTATAATTTCCTTCTAGCCATATTTGAAAAACTGACTCAGAATAAAGTATGCCTGAGAGAAATGTATTATTTTCCTTTTTAACTACTATTGTTATTATTTTAACTTTATATGGATGGCATTCTGGGGGATCATTTTCTTAGATTCCAACTTATTGTATTAGCTAACCAAAATTTGCAGATACATCTAAATTATAATTTGAAATCTGAAAGAATTTTTACATTGTAATATATGCCATGCTGATTTGATTTTTAAATTTCTATTTTTTGGAAAACTATATTTTCAAGATACAACTCTAGGACAGGATGAGTTAGGATAAAAGTATCAAATTCCATTACATGTATGTTCATCACTATTTTCTTAATAACATTTACTAATAGTTACTGCTCTCTAATCACTAACTACCTTGCCAACCCAGCTATACTAAAACAACAGGATCTCACCAGAAATTGCCACCTTCCCTACAGTCAGAATAAGTACATTGCAGTCCTGACTGATTAAAAATTGGACTGCTAAATCTTGCCAACAGAATCTATTTTTCATTTAAAAAAAAAAAAAAAAGGAGTTCCTGATAGGATGTTACATAAACATGTTCTTAAACTTCCATTCTGCTAATAAAACTGTGCCCTACTAATTCAGACAGAAAAGTAAAAGGTCAGAAAGATTTAAAAGTCATAAAAATGTATTAATTGCCAGAGCATTAGGCCATCTGTCGTGAAGCAAGAGCCTTTGTCCTCTGTGGTGGACTCAGCTATATCAATAGTGTAACTGCTGTTCAATAGCTGTGTGTTAGTTTAGCTCCTCCTGGAGCAGACATTTAATTGAAACTCAGACTGGCAGAGTACATGGCTCCCTGTTGTTAATTGGTCTTTAGAGACTGTTAAGAAGTATGCCAATTATCTCTAGCTCCAGTCCCAAAACAACAAAAAAATTTAAAAGAAGAAAATAATAAGGTCACCTTGTCTTTTCATTAACAAGCACCAATAAAAACTTGTCAGTTCTTTAAATAAATGTAAGCGTATGTGGCGTTTTCTTTAGACACAAACTTGAACAGAAGTATAGCACAGCAGTTGTTCATGTACCACTAAGGCAGGTGGCCCAGAGATTGTCTGATCAAAAGCAAAATCTTTTTTTCCCTCCTCAGTGAAAAATACATTTTCTAGGATCAGGTGAAGAGCCTCAATTTAAGGAGTATAAAAAATAATGCACTATAAAATGTCAAAATGCCTGAAGAAGATGGATTGGAGAAATAAAGCAACAAGTGATCTGTGAGAGAGTCCTAACACCCTTCAGAGAAGATGACTTTAAGAGCTAATTAGAAATATTTTTTCAGCAAAAGCAACCAGCTGTATTTTCTGCCACAAATTATTTAAATTTGGGAAGGGGAAAAGAAAATGTTCAGCAATTGCTTCAAAATACAAGACAAAGCAATAGAAAAACTCTGTAGTATGCAGTAATATATTTTTCCTTTTAAAACACCACTTAAGAACTAAAAAACACTTTCCATTAAACACTAAATATTTCCTTAGAACATAGAAAAGGATAACACATTTGCTGTGACATGTTTTTAGATTTTTAAAAAGTAGCAAAAACTGTCCTCTCTATATGTAGGACAATATTTACATTAGATAATAGTATAAATCACAGTAGTGTAAATGCTTATTTCAAGAAAAAGGTAAAGGGAAAAAGGACGAAGTCGATGTATACAGCCAATAGGGATTCTTACAAAATAAATGCGATCACATCCAAGATTTTATTTTCCATCTCTCCAGAACAAAAGTGACATGGAGAATACTGTTCCATATATGGATCCTCTTGTATTTCCAATCAGAATATTTTATAATCTTATCTAGGAATTTAAAACTACAACTGTCTTTGCCTTAAAATTCAAGCTGCTTTTAGAAATTTTCCATGTTACTATGGGAAAAAGAATAGTCAGTTTTCCTAGGAAGAATATTCAGGGAATACTCTCTTCTAACCAACCTTCTCTTTATTCATTGAAACAAGACTGGTGAATAATAAGAGTGCTAGCCTGGAAAGTATTAAGTATCCAAGGCATTTAAACACTGCAGAATGCTGCTAGGGTTAGCAAATATACCTCAACTTTAGCTGGTCAGGGAAATCACTCTATGCGTTTGATGAAATGGATGAGGATGCAAGACAGATTACCAACGCAAAGAGTGCTGCTCAGGGTAGTTTTCTTTCCCCTTCAAATAATTCAACAGCATAATGTATGCGTATGTTATACAATCTGCAGAAAATTGTGAAGGGTTAAATGCAGAGCTGTAAGCAGAATAACCATGTTGACTACTGTGAGGGTTGTAGCCAATACATACTGGGCAGCACCACACAAGTGCCGTGGCAGCACTTTTGGGACTTTGTGCAATACTTTTGAAGAGCACTGCACTCATAAGCTACTCAATGACTTCAGCAGTTCCAAGTTTAAACTTTAGTGTGAATGACCAGTGGTCTAAATGAGTATTTTAGATGGTCTTCAAGCAGGAGACTTGCAGAAGCTCATGGCAAATCACATTGAATAATAATTAACAAGGACTAAAAAATACACACTTTTATTTCTGTGGACTTTCTTTCCCAAAGGACAATTTGCTTGTGAGACTTTGAATCTGCTTCAGGGTGTGAACTAATAGATCTGGTCATGTAGCTCAGAAAAGAGCTTGCAAAAAGAAATCCTGAGTTTTCACCAGATGACTTTTTACATCATTAAACTTTTAGATATTCAGGAATTAATTGAAACTGCCTGAATTCAAAGTACAAGCCTGTACCCCACTGCTCAATATTATTAAAACACAAGAAATCTGAAAAAAATCAGGTTTTAAAAGCACAAGTCTGGTATCAAAGTCTGCAGCAGGACAATTTGGTGTAATTTGGTGTAATAAAATTCAATAAAGAGGGAGGAAAATTATATTATGCATTGTAAAATCATGTTTGCTTTTATTTGTAGGAGACGCTTCCTCCCTCAGACATGATTCTGGAAGAACATATAATTCACATGTTCATGTCTTTGGTTGCTCATTACATTAAATAAAGAGTTCAGACTAATTAAGTAAGACTGCTTTAAGGTAAATCTCAGTTCTCCTTCAATAAACACAGCCATAAAACGCTTCCAGGTATACACCCCTTGCTGGGTTGTAAACTTGCACATATCACCTTCAAGTCCATAGCATAGAACTGGAAGTTCAGCTTTTAGAGTTGGTTTAATGCTTCATATATTTTTATTTGGGGTTATAAAAGTGTACCTAAAAGTTAAGATAGCTTTTGAGGGTTTTTTCTCTTTTTATTTTTTACTTTTTTTTTATTGCACCGAACTCTAAGGGTGAACTGCACTTCAGACCATTGCCCTTTACAATTCTGCGTACCGTCTGTCAAAAAGAAAAAAAGCTATAGGAGCAAATTCTCAAAGATCGCAAAGACCAATATAGGAAAAGAAAATGATTCAATTTTCAGATCTCTTAAAAAATATTATTCCAAGTGACCCAGATTGGTTACTATTAGTGATCTTCTTACCATTAATGGTTCTCTCAATACTTTCACTACTTGAAAGTTTTTTTAACATACCAACATCAACATTAATATGTGATAATTTGAAGTTTGACAGAATTACTGATAACTTAAGAATCACTAATCTACTTTAGCCCACTTTATGAGTGAGGGAGCAGAGCACAGACTGCCATCACTACAGAAAGGATGTATATAAAAGCATTGTGGAAGACTAAGCTTGAATTTTTCCTGTAACAAATCTCAAAGTCATTGTATTTACCACTTAATAGCTTCTTCTGTTGAAGCACCAGGTTGTTACCACTGTATATTCATGAAGAGATATTTAAAAACTCAAGCTTCATTAGCTAAAAGCAATATTAAGTTTCATTCTGGAATGCAGAAATCTTAATACCAGTTTTTCTTTTTTTGTTGTTGTTGATATTGTTAAAGATAGCTCTTTAAAGTGAATTGATGGATTTTTGTACTAGTTTTCACAGAACAGAGTTAAGGTAAATTAACTGCATTGTAAGGTTCAATACAGGAATAAACAGGATTCATTATTCTCTTTAATACTTAAATGAAGTAATTTTTAAATTTTGTTGGCTATTTCAGAAAATCAGACAACCACAGAATGGTACAGTTTGGAAGGGACTTCTGGAAGTCAACTTGTCCTCAAAACAATTTATAAATACATGTGTGACATCTTAATTTAATTGATGTCATATGGGATATGTCCCAGATATAATTCTAATCAAGTTCAGAGATATAATATGAAACTGTGATCAAGAGATCTCAGTATGGAACAATTGCTCACTGCTTCTTTGTGCCTTGGTTTTTATTTATTTCTCTATTAAGAAAAAACTATAATTTAAATAAATGTTTGTTATTTCTTTGCCACTTTGATGCCATTTGTGCAGAGCAAGAAAGTCTGTTAAATCTGAAGGGACCAATATGCTTGGAATGTCATTGTAAATTAGAACCATTAGGATTACATTTTTTTTTCTTTTTTGTCTCTAATACATATGTATATATTAAAAGAAATAATATATATATATTCATGAATATATTAAAAAATGTGTGTTCTATTTAGAAACACAGATGGGTAAATTTAGCCAAGACTATGGCTTTAAAGCTTCTTTCCTCATCTTAGATGCCTCATTCCTAGAGAAGGGGCTGTCATGATCATCAGACATTCTCATCTGAGGATCACTTTGAAGAATCAAAGGTCTCTTTTTCCCAGCAATTATTTCATATTGCAGCAACTGAAAATTCCTTGCCAGAAATAAGTCATGTTCAAAAGGGATGAATGTGAATAAAGGAGAGAAGCAAGGGCAGAAGGGAAAACTGAAGCATAGATGGCAGAATTGATTTGTCCCAAGTCGGTCACTAGGTTTGGATTGAGCTTCTAGATCTGCTAGGGAATGAGAAAGCTCCAGTATAGTTTCTCATACCTGAAACTCTCAGGACATCATTCCTTTCCTGTTTGATTCTTAGCTTTTTCCTAACTGTCAGCAATGATATACAGTACATGTTTCTCAAAACTAATCTTATCAAGGTTTGTTGAAAACCTGCTGCTGACCTGGGATCTGTATAAGTGTCATATGTTTAATAATGGTATCTCAGTGGAATTTTCCTAAAAATAAAGAAATCCTAGTTCTCAGATGATGTAGATCAGTGTAACTACTTATTTTAAATGAGGAATACTGGTTTATATCACCTGAAAAGTTTGGTTGATTTTCTGTATTCTATTACTGGATAGATAGTACAGCTTTCATTTTCTGCTTTAATCCCTTCTATTTGAGTAGCTTGCAGCGTCTTGTTAAGATAATTTAAAATACTCTCTTTTTTTTTTTCCCCTACTGTTTTAACCTCACATCTGCTTGCTCTAACTCAAAACAAAAAATAATTAAAGGACTCCTTGGAAGCCTGGAAATTAGCTTAACCTGAAAGCACTGTGTATTAGATACAAATAACACAAGGTAACACCTACTCAATAGCAGACTTGCTGTGAAACCTCCTTTCCTCATCCCTATTTAAACAATCAGATTGACTCCGCTTAAAATACAAAAACTATTTTAAATCATCATGATAAAAATATTTTAATCAAATAAAGAAGTTCAAGACAATCCATTTTCATAGCTCTGTGGTATTAAGTTTTATGCCATCAAAGTATTTACATCTGCTGAGTTCTACCTTCATATCAATTCAGTTATTTTTGTAGAAGGTTTGTTGTCATTCCATCTGTCACTAGAAAATAAAAATGCTCTCTTCTTATAGAAGAGAGTTAAATAATATGAATAAAATGAGAAACTTGGATTTGCATTATCCCAGTACTGTCATTGGCTGCCATTCTGTACAGCCAATCTACTACAAAAGTAGTGGTGCTGTGACTTCAAATTTTTGATACGGTAAGAGGTATTTTTTATTTTCTTTTGAGGTTTAATTCATTATTCCATTCAGTTTACTGTTTAAGATTCCTCATTGGTTTCATTGGGTTATACCAGGAATTGAACTTTTGTTTCAGATTTGAAACACTTATCAACATGACTGAAAGACTTTCAGAGAAGACCTTTTTAGTCTCAAAAAAGACTTAAAACTTAATTTTTGAATAAAGTTTATAAACCCTGGGGAGATGGTGAATATACTTAAATTCATCAGAGATTGGCTGACCCCAGTTAAAACATTGCACTGCAAAAGAAGATAAATTTTCAGCATCCCAATTATTATTAAATACAGTAATATTTTCCTGGCTTACCAATAATCTTCACTGATTTTTGGGTTAAAAGTTACCTTAAGCACTCGTGTTGATGCCTGATGGGGTTTTTTTGTATTTTTTATTTTACTTTTATACTCTCTTTATATAGAACCTTTTACCCTTCCCCCGTTCCTGTACTTTTTACTCCCTGTATCTTAACCCTACATGTCTATCACCCTAGTACCCCTTGCCCTGCTCAGAATCCTTTGGGGAAGATGAAACATCCCCACAATCTCAAAAGCATGACGCACAACCTTGAACAGAGCTCCATCACTGAGACATGTTTTTTGTAAACTAAGTAGTAATCTTTGGGGGGGGGGGCAATTTTAATAAGGGGGCAATTACTTCATTTGTTAGACTTCTTATTGGAGACTTTTAGATAGGTATTCTAATCTAGACTGTCCATAAATTGTATACGGGGGATATCGTCGGGGCTTTTTGCTTGTTTGTCGGTGCACATCTGGGATCCTATTAAACCAAGGTAAAACCCCTTTCCTATACTGTGTGTCTGCGTCTAAAAATTTTTACTAGCGATTTAAGGCATCAGTGTTACATCTTACATAGCACCATTTACTTAAAGTTAGTAATAGAAAACCACCATGTCAAGATACTAATTCAGGGGAAAGCACTTTAGTAAAGCTTTCAACAGTGTCTCCTGTATCATCCTGACAGACAAACTGATGAAGTACAGACTAGATAAACAGAGAGTGAAACGGACTGAAAGCTGGCTGAACTGCCAAGCTCAAAGCAGTGGTGAAAGAAATACACCTGAAAGAAATACTGACCTTTGCAAGGATATGTTGGCTATATTGGCATAGTTAGCTTGCTATCTAGCTTCTTTCCACTTTTTTACTGTGTTTGCCTCTTTTTCTTATTCTGACAACAGTTTTCTCCTTCTGCCCTTTTTTCCCAGCAGAATTTCTAGAAATGTGATGCAACATGAAGGAAATTCTGCTCTTGAGTAGCTGGTTTCAATGGAAACAGCATGTTTGTTAGACTTAAATATGGAAATGGAAATAATAATTGAAGCATGTTGAGCCTGGTTTTTCCCTAGTTTTTAATCCATTCAGAGGACTAAAAGAATTCAAGAAGCCAAAATACAAACAGTTACTCTCCCAGTTTTCAATAGTTGTGGGCATCTTAAATACATTTTTTCAAATTTTGATTCAGTAGAGAGTTGCATGAAAGCAATTTTTTGCTTAAAACACTCATCCAAATTCTCACAGTAAACACAAATCATAATCCTTTTCAAAGTTAGATCAAGATATCTTTTTCAACAGGTAACATCAGCACCAGAAACCCAGGCAGCTAAAAAAATCCAGGAAAGGATTAAAAAAAAAAAATCTGAATG
Organism: Entomyzon cyanotis; assembly: GCA_024500445.1. Classification (NCBI taxonomy): domain Eukaryota; kingdom Metazoa; phylum Chordata; class Aves; order Passeriformes; family Meliphagidae; genus Entomyzon; species Entomyzon cyanotis. The sequence continues at coordinate 61,770,802 of JAKEPQ010001005.1, forward strand.
TATCAAGTCCTGTGTGATAAGCCCCTCATTAATAAATAAACTTTAGCTCTTATTTTAAATACACTTTTCTTCATTTCATTGAAAAAAAGTGTTTAATATAAGGAGAAACTTGGTTTTATAGTTTATGCCTTCATCATATCCCTATCTCATCTTGCCAAATGAAAGAAATTACACTTATACACACAAATCACAGTTGAAAAAAACTGACTGCAAACTATATACTAAATTTAAAAAATTTAAAGTTAAGGATTTTTCACTAAAAGCAAGTTCTTGAATATCCGGCTTGGAGCAACTTGATTTAAATAGTTAAAGAGCATGAATTCTTCCCGCATATGCCCATTATTTGCCAGTAGGTTAGGCAAATTTCTATAAAAGAAAAAGCTGACATTTTCTTCAAGTTTATTTATAATGCTCAACTTTTTGAGTTTTTTAAATATGAGAAGAATTCTATATAAAATTTGAACTGGATAAAGGAGCTCAAGAATTAGTGAGCAGTATTCCTTGACAATGAACCTCATACACAGGAAATAAATTCACTGTTCACTGTGGGATTTTTCTGTATAATGTTGGAGTATTTTCATTCTTCTGCTAACCTTGCATTGCCATTTTCTATCTTATCTGCAACAAAGGTTTATAGCCCTGTATCTTTGGACATACTAAAGCAAACTACAATCTCAGCTGTAAAAATTGTGACCTTGGAAATTTTCTTTTTTAGTCCCCTTTCTTATGAACCCAGAAAGTTGGAAGAAAAAGGTATTCTCTCTGCATGGTACTCCAGTGGAGAAAATTTTGATATCTTCTAATTCTGTGCATAACCTATCAGGGCAGACAAATCCCATTCATTCACCATAATTAGTACTCCAAGGTGAGGCAACTACCTCTTTCATGTACTACTACAGCAGGAATTAGAGAGAGAAGGGGAAGGAAAATTCTCCCAGCAGAGCTCAACATGACAGACTGCACAAATCAATTTTAATTAATTCTGCCTCTTTAAATCTGCCTGCTCTTTCGGAAAGATTGCTATCTGCGTCAGGCACTATGGCAATATAATTAACAAAAGCACTGCAGGGCGCTGATAGCACTCGCAGCCAATTTACTTGGCAACATCTTGGTTTTATGAGAGTGCCAGGTTAGAAGGTCCATTGTATTAAGAGTGGGATTTGTGTTCTATCTTCATGTAAAAAGTACTCATCTTTTACCAAGAAACACCTTGTGAGGTTTTAATTATATAGCTTCAAGCGAGAATTAATGAGAGAGAACTTCTGAAAAACAACTTCAGTGTTACAAGACAGAGACTGTTTCAATATAAGATCACTGACAATGGAAACCCAGACTGCCAGAGCTGTAAAGTTCATACTGGGAAGCACAGGTTTATGAAGAGTTGTTTTGTTCTGGTTTGTTTTTCCATGCTACTTGGCACACATTTCAAACCACCTACTGTAGAGAACTGACCCTTCTCAAACAACATCTCTGTTACATTACATTGCTTCATTTCTCAAAGCACTTGATGGAGTGATAAAATGTACTACACCAGTAATAAAACACCAATTGACATTACTAGCAGTAAATTCATCTACCTTTGAGTATTTTTCAGTGGAAACATCTCAAAATAGTGCACTTCCTTCAGAAATGGTAAAGCAATCAAATGCAACATAATGAAGCAGAACTTAAAAATATTGTCTAAATGTGTCATTAGAAATCAGATTACCAGTGTATACATATGAAGAGTTTATATTTTGCACCAGCATTTCATGAGAGTTGAGGGGTAGATTGGTATATAGCTTCCAGAAGATTCAGGATAGTAGTGTTGTATGATTTAGGTTTAGGTTAAAATAAAAAATGTGGATTTTATCATACAGAGCATTTATTTAGTAAATATTTAATCTGCTATTTAAATAATTTGGAAAAAAATCCACCCATATTGTCAAACCAGGTATCATCTGTCTTCTGCAGCTGACATGGTAGGCTAAAATAAATAAAAGTTGAAGATAACGCACCTTCTTCACCCATACTTTCCACTGCTGTTTGGGGAGGGCTTGGCAGTGGAGCAGTGATGTTGCGCTTCACAAACTCATGAGGAAAGGTGTTGCTTTATTTTTTGCCTTTTGTTGCTCACCACTTAAATCTATTTAAATTGACAATAATTTTATTTCCCCCATATGGAGCCTTTTTTGCCTGTAACAGTAACTAAGCAATCTCCCTACCTTTGCCTCAACCCATAATGTTTCTGATTCTAGTCTCTCCCCTCATAAGGGGAGTGAGCAAGTAGCTGTGTGGAGATTTGACTGATAGCCAAGACTTACCCACCACAATCTTACAATACCTTGGATAAACTTCATATATACCTCCCTACATTTATCTTCACAGCTTCATCTAACAGAAAAGTAATCTCCCCTGTTTTGTTTTTCTTATACACTGGTGGGCCAATAACATTTTAATTTGATGAATTGCAGATGGTTGTTTTTGGTTTTTTTTTCAACAAACTACTGTGTTGCTAGATCAATGAGCTCTTTCATTTAAATTATTCACTCCAGTAGGTGAAAGTGTGAATTTAGAATCCTTTCAGTTCGCTGAGAAATTCTACAGTTCTGTTTACAGGGATGATGTACAGAAAAGCCTGAAGACTGCCACAAGAAACTATTCCTGTATCAGCAATTACCTCATTGAACCACATACATCTCCATAAGAGAAGTAGTGAGCCAGAACTCTCTGTCATGAAACAATGCATACAAAGTCTAAGCACTGGAAGAAAACAAAGTACAATATTTGACTCATGCTATAGCAAAATGATCAGGCTTACAGCACATTTTGTTTCCTTCTTTTGTCTAGGTTTCTTTCTCTACAACACTGGCATATTGAGAATTAAAAAACAGACCAAAAAATCTTGCACACACAAACAATAAAATACAATTTAAAGAAATTGTTATCAGAAAATCTGACTGGCATCTTTTTCTATGAAAGACTTCAGCGCAATTCTGAGGCCAAACAATGCAACTTCTGTCTCTGCTATACAAAACAGTGAAATTCTAAAGCACTTAGGCTAAGATCAAAATGTTTGTGTAAATTAAGATTAATAAAATTAAGTAAAATCAAACAAAACCTGAAGCACCCGGGAAGAAAATGTGATTAAGAATGACAGAAATTAAAGGGATTCTTAATTGATATTGGAGACTACAGAAATATAGCACAGCTCTAAGTCTCTCCTCGGCACAATAGAACACATTTTAGTTACATTTTATTTCAGTATTTGAAATGGGCTGCTATTGTTTTGGCTTTGTATCATATTAGTCTTGAAAGAAGTGGTGAGACTTGGGACTACACCATTCTACCTCTTCATTTTCAATTGAATGTATGAGAATTTTAGCTTTCTCTCCAGACCTATTGAAGTCAATCCATTGATGTTCCTAACTGCTACAGCACATACTAAAATTTCAAGTTACTCCTAATATCCCTCAATGAAGTTAATTGAAAATGGTCAATTGTGAAAGGCTTTTATGTAATTTTACAGCTCATCTGCTCTATACAAAACCCTTAAATATTTCAAGCATGTAAGTCTGTTTCTTATAAGTGTAGATTATAAGTGCTTAATCATGAGAGAAAGAAGTTCTAAAGATAATTCATGATGTCTAGAAGACACTAGTGATCATCATTATAACTGATGTTCATTCTTCTGAATTTCAGGGTATTATTAATGTGCAAGAAACACTCCCATGGAAGGGAAAAGTGTGGAGCTTATGAGCAGCATCACTTAAGCTTTGTCTAAATGGAAATGTTCCAGATAGCTGTATTAATGACACACTCCTCTGTCTCCGACTGCCATGGCATATTATTGGGGCTGCTTGGTATGAATCAGACCAGCTGCAGTTATGATAGTTTTACTGCTCCATGGAAACCAGCTGAAAAGAAAGGGGATATTACAGTTGACACAAAACTTAATATAGTCCAGCAGTGTTTTCTCATCACAAGTAAAGCAATCAGTGCGCTGAATTATATTATGAAGACTACAACCACCAGACCATTTATCCTGCTCTGCTTTGTGACAATGGACCAAAATCTGCAATACTGTGACTTGTTTTAAAAAAGGTCATGACCTTTTAGAGAGGTTGAGCGAGATGTGCTTATTTCATCTGGAAAAGCCAAGGTCGAAGGGAAAATTAGCGTACTTGAAGGAAAGGTGCAAAGACCACTGAGCCTAGCTCTCCCTAAAGGTATCAGACAACAAAGGGGAAACTGCTAAAATTACCTGCCTGAGAGGTTCAGATTAGATGTTTGGAGGCTGTTGCAGCTGTAAAACAGGTCACCTAGGGAGGCAGCAAAGCCTCCATCATTGGCAACTTGTAAAACTTCATTAGACCAGACCATAGCTGATGTGATCTATTGGTGATAATCTTACTGAGAGCAGGAGTTTGAATGGCTCCCATAGGTACTTCTAACCACCATTTCTATGACAAACTCCTAAATGTTTTCCAGTAAAGCATAAAAGTTAAACCAGGTGCCCAGTCATTGGATTTGGGTGCTTCTTTGGCAAAGGGTTGGTCCCTCCTGTAAATAAAATTGAATGCTAGTAAGAAAAATAACCATTTTGATATTCTCTCTTTCATACCCATTCTTTGTACTTCTTTTGAAAATCCTGTAAATTAGAAAATTATAAGTCCCTAGTAGCTCTTCCTGACCACTATTCAGCTTATCCTATCACAGAGAAAGTAATCTGAAACTTTAATTTAATTTGTATGCAGAAATATTGTTTAAAAGAACTTCCCCCCACCGCCACACAAAGAGCAGTTGTGTCTCATATACTACTGAGTACAACATCCAAAAAAGAAGAGAAACAATATTTCTCTTTGAAGTTCAGTTCCTTGAGAAAGAAGCGCTAGTGGCCAAACTTCAAAGAGAAACTGCCCTTCCTACCTGGCCGTAGCACTTCAGAGAGAGCTAATTTACCTCTGTGGTGAAACGCAGGCCTTTCAGCATCGAGCTGACTGAGAGGAGATGTAACTGGTGGACTCCAGAATTAGATGACAATTTTCTTTGAAGCTTGGCTGCTCATCTCATTAGCATTTCAGACATTGAAATGATTTAGTTTCTATTTTGATTTCATGTAGAAAGATAAATGGAAGCTCCCAACTTAGCTCTTGAAGCTGTAGCTGGACTTTAAAAGGCTTTAATATTCTTAAATGGCAATCATGAAGTTTTCTGACATACATGGTAGAGGTACCCATTTTTTTTCACTTTTACAATACCTCAATTGCCATCCACAAGTGACCACACAGTATCTAACAGAAGACAACAGAAACTATTTGTAAAAAGTGGATGGTCTTATTTTAATTGACAATGATTCTGTAGAAATTGTTTAAAAAAATCCAGTGCTTCTGTGAAATATGCTATGATTTAAATTTGCCCTGTATCATTACTTTGTTTAAAGTAGCTGGCAGCTTGCACTTCATTATATCTGTATGGTGACATCTACACAACTAAGGAAAAGGTCAGACACACCAGAATTCTGCTGCATAACAATTTCCTAAGTGGAATATTTTTCCTGGATACATTATACATTTTTACAATTGACTTTCACAGAATTTAAAGGGCACAGCTCATATGGTCTGTGAGGGCTTAAAATAACCAGCATATCTGTTCAACCCATGAGGGACCTGACAACCCACAAGTAAAAGAGTTGTTTATATAAGATTCAGCACGAGTTTCCATCTTTCTATAACTACCATTTTTATTTAGGGCATTTTGATGAAGCATCTCAAACAAACCCTACACTTAGGAGAGCTCTTAAGCAATTCAATAGCTTAAAATATAAGGGTAATTGCAGTTGCTGGTAAAAACAAAAGAAAACAGTGAAACTTGTGCATCAGATAGAGGAATATTTGCTGTAATGTGAAGGAAAACACATCTGTGAAGAATTGGAAAATGAAAGGAGAAAGCAGAGCTAAGATGCAAAAAAAGGAAAAAGACAGTAAGATTCAAATGTAATACAGGACAGGGAATAAGGATGAAAATATATGAAAATAAAATAATATGTAATGAATGATAAAAATACTATGACAATAAAATAGTGGCTTTCCTATTTTATCCTTTTACAGGCAGAAGGATTTTAATTTTACGTGGAAAGAAGTAATCTTAAGAAATAAAATGTTTTAGAAAGATAGTTTAAATAAATTAACTGGTGCTTGAAGAGACATAGAGTAATAGTATTAAGGTATTCCAGGGCCTTTTTATTAGCCTATTAATACAAACTTCAGGTGGTAAAAACATTCGGCCGTACAACACACTTGAATTGTACATTAACTGACAAACAAAACACACTTTGCTGAGTTTCAGCAATTTATTATTATTGCAAGTAATGTAAATGTACAACAAACATAATTTTATTTACAAAACACTGCAACATTGCTTGACAACAGGAAAATTATTAGCTTAAAAACTTTGTTTCCTCTTCTAGAAATAAAGATATTTAGATTTTTTCATCTATCTCAGCTTCTCAGGTGATAGATAAAAGAAGATAAAAGATAATAACATCACTTTGTACCTTATTTGGTGTCAAAGGAGTGGGCAAGTGTGACTTTTCAATGTGGAACTCAGACAGATCAGCCTCACATTGTCAATCACAGAATATTATGATATAACCATATGATATATATATATCGAATAAAGGGAAGGTTGAGATATTGTGAACAAATTCTGATTTGTGTTATTGTTGCATACAGTGTATCACTGTCATGGGAAAGGCATTCCAAATCATCACTATAATATCATGAAAATGAGAACAAGTGTGTGAAACTAGTAGCTTTCTGCCAGTATTTTTTAAAAGGCTCTCAAGTTAGACTGTCCCTATCACTTGCCTCTGTCTCTACCTACAAAAACTCCCAAAAGGAGAGTTTTTCCTCATAGAGTACAATTTCAAACCCATGAAGTCAAATTCAAAGTATTTCAGTAATAATGCAAAATTCAGTAATACAGCATCAGGTCCACAAAGCAACAAGTGTATATATATTTTTTTTTTTAAACAGGAGTAAACAAAGGAGCCAGTCTTCTACAAAAAGTGTAGTATTACCATATTTCTGAAAAATGCTCACTGATGAAACAAAAAGCTGATAAAAATGTAGAAAATAATGGGGAAAAGTACCTTTTTTCAGATAATTTTTAATTTATAGAAAAATTATGAACATTCTATAATCATGTTTACAGTTGTAATTTCTTACTATCACTTTAGGTTTGGTATCCTTGGCAAAATTTTAAAAAGAATTCCCACAAGCCACTACAGTCATCCATATTCATCAGAGATGTGCTTCTTACACATTTCAAAGTGTTCATGTACTCTACTACTGTAATGGATTTTTCCCTCACATGTCAATCAATTTTTAAAAATCTGATAAACTTAATTCCACTTAGACCATTTAGCTGAAATCGGAGCTTCAAAATTATTCAGCAAACAAACTGATTTCAATTTCTATTGATTTGTCAGTCTCTTGGAAAAAGCATCAGCTAAACACAAACCAAGCAATTTTATAATTAGTGAATGATTTTAATTTTTTCTGATTTTCAGAGGCAATTTTCTTCACAACTGGTAGATTTAAAATGCAAATTTTATATAAATTTGCTCCAATCATTTGTACAAGCTAACAACTTAACAGGACTGATAAATTAACCATAGTTGCTATTTGTGACAGTATTTGTCAAAAGATATTCTGAGATATCTAAGCTCTCACATTTCCGCTTTATGAGCAGAAACTGTAATAAATTTACCAAATGTGACCGTGTGAGGTCTGTCACTAAATAAATTTAAAAAGTTCCATAACCAAGTGTCTCTTAGAAGAAAATAACGTGGCTGCTGGGAATTGAAAGCACCCTACTGACCCTCCTGTGGTTTTGTGTTGACAGGTCTGAAATCCTGAGTGTCATCCAGGCGTTACCCCTGCTAGCAAGTGCCTCGTTTAACAGAGGTGAGGAAAAGTTTGTGACAGACAAACTCATACATACAGAAGTACTAAATTTATAGAAAGGACATACACCTCAGGAAGTCAGTGAGCTGAACCTTGAGGATGGAGCAGCATGTGCCCCAGGGGCTGATACCACAACAAACAATTGTCTATCTTCTCTTCATCAGTGACCTGGGCAATGGGTACAAGTTTGGAGAAGATACAAAACTGAGAGGAGTGTTTGATACACCAGAGCATCATGCTGCCATTCACAGGGACCTCAGCAGGCTGAAGGCATGGGCGGACAGGAAGCTCATGAAGTTCAGTAATAGAAATTGCATGAGGGGGGAACAATACCCTACATCAGTACACACTGGAGGACAGCTTTCTGGAACGCAGTGTTTTCTGGCAGACCTGGGGGCTCTGGTGGACAGCAAATTGACCATGAACCATCAATTGCGTGCGTGAAGTAAGGAAGATGAGCAGTATATGGAAGAGCATCTGGGCAGTATATGGAAGACCTCTGACTCCAGCTCAAGGCAGGTGATCCTTCCCCTCTGCTCAGCCTGGATGAGACAGATCTAGAACATTGTGTCCAGGTTTGGGCTTCCCAGTAAAGACAGATATGGATTTTCTGGAGCAAGTCCAGCAAAGACCATGAAGATGATTAAGGGACTAGGGCATCTGACATGGAAGGACATGCCAAGAGAGAGCTGGGACTGCTCAGTCCTGAGAACAGAAAGCTCAGGGGGATCTTATCAATGTGTATACCTGATGGGAGGAGTTAAGAAGAAAGAGCTAGACTCTTCTCAGTATTATCCAGTGACAGGGCAAGAGATGATGGGCATAAAATTATTTCATTCAAAGCTTTAAAAGAAAAAAAAACCAATAAACCCACAAAACAAAACCATGGGCTTTTATACTATGATTATGGTCAAACACTGAAACAGGTTACACAGAAAAATTTTGAAGTCTCCATTCTTGGAGATATTCAAAACTCAGTGAGACACAATCTGGAGCCACTTGTTTTAACTGACCCTGCGCTGAGATAAGAGATTGGTGCTGGTATTTCTCCAGAAGCATCTTCCAACCTCAATCATCCTGTTTGATTCTATGTGGGAGCCTCATTTACACTATCTTAGGCTACAACTTTTGTCCAGTGTTAGAGATGACACACCATGTTGGATCAATGTTTAATCTTCCCTGATAAAGCTGCTCTGAAAAGCAGCTGTGCCCATGGAAAGCTTTTCTCCTTTAATCTCAGAGGTGAATATCCAGTGGCTGTTGGCTGCAGGCAACTCAAGCAGTGCAGTTATGTGCCAAGGCTACACCATCAGTCAAGGAAGGTGATGTATGGGCAAAAGGAAACTGGCACATCCATCTGTGAGGGAAACGAGCCAGCAGTGACTGCTGATATCCAAACTGTTTGTTGCCCTGGCTGTAGGCTAAATACTTGCACTTAGTGTCTAGAACAATCCAATCATATCTCCTGCCTCAGCAGAGTAGAGCTAGCCCTGGGAAACCACAGTTACCTCCTTTCTCAGGACTACCCATGTATTTCTCTTCTGCCTATCTACATGATATGAACTATGCCTTGTGGCTCTTGGTATTACAAAAACCTCGATATGCTGGTCACAGGGTCAGGAGAAATAACTAAGTAGAGACTGACAAATCTGAAATCACCTAAGCTCCCAAAGGTTTCCCTCTTTTCTCCCAGCAGATAATAGAAGATCACAAAGATGGAAGGACTTTTTACTAAAGAAGTAAAAAGATAACTGGTAAATTTGACACTCAAGCTCAGGTCTAGTAAACTTATAAACTGAAGAGTTACAACTCTTGCCTATAAATTTTACCTAAATTAGGAAACTGGCACATCGCTGGGGAGAAAAGAACAAGCCTGTTTGAAAGTTTGGAATATTAGAATAATTTAGCTACCAGGAAGCTACTTTAATGCCTAAACCTCAATGCTTTGTAGAGAAATAGCCTTTACTGCTCAATTTACTCATCTGCAGTTATTGCATTTGAAGACATATATGTAATATATGTGTCTATAACCAAATGTACATACTATACACAAACACACATACCATATATACATGTAAATTATGCCGACATGTGTATGTGCACAGGTTTAGAGAGGATGCTGCCTGATTAATACTAGTTCTATCAGGCTTTTTCATTTCCTTTATGCAGTCAGATAATAGTCTTGTGAAATAACTTCATTTTGGAAACAAATAGAATAAATGAACTACATGCAGTTCCTGGAACAGAACATAATAAACAAATGATAAGTACCAGTACTAAAGCAAAACCATTTGTATATTCAATTTATCAGAAATTGGCAAAATTTTTATAACTGCTATTCACAAAAGCTGAATAGACTGAGTACTGCCACTTAGTGTCCTAATAAAGTATATATTGAAATTACATCTGTATCTCGGGTGTTTGCAATTTCACTGAACATGTATGCCTAAGGTATTGAGCCTAAACCCAGTGCTTCCTGGATCTGTATGTTTCTTTTGCCTTGGCTCGCAGTCATATCCTTTTATCCTAGTTGAAAGATAAGGAACTCCAGATGAGGAAATACTTGAATGAGGGAAGAATCCCTGGAACATCTAGCAAATTGTGCTGGTAATTCAGATGAAAGAACATCTTGTAAACTGTACTGCACTTCCCACAGCTGAGTGTGGGAGAAGCACCATACTGAAGCAAATAACATCCTTCAGATAAACTTTTATCAATTCTATCCGGAAAAGCTTGCAGGGAACTTTTCCTGATTAATATACCAGAATACCTCAGACAACATTCCACTTGTAATAAATGTTTCATCTCTTAATTTAAAACTCAAATCCCTTTTGACAGACTATCTTAAATGCTGAAAAATCATTATTTCCACATAGAGTTTATGTTAGTTGATTGAATAAACACATAGTGCAATTTGTGAGGTTCTTTGATTGGAAGGAAGGAAATTCAAAATAAGATTACGCCATTATTGGTTTTGTTCAATAAGTTTTGGGTTGGGTTTTTTGTATGCACAGAGATTTTAATCTTATTTAGAAACTAGATGTATTTTTCTCAGACCCATCCTTGCAAACCTTGCAATACATTTTGACACAAGTCTGAAATGCAAAAAATGTACAACTTCTAACCACAATAATTTAAAAAAATTATCTAGATGTAATTTTATTTATTTATTATTATTTCTTTTTAATACTCTTTTGTATTGTCTCAGTACATCTGCTTCATTCACATAGCTCTTGTGAAATATTTGACATATTTTTTTAAAAAAGAAAACAGCTATTCTGTAAAGAAAATATGTGAAATTCTGTGAATCGTGGTGTAAGGATTATGAGCACACCTCTGAATTTTCCTGTGTGTCAGTAATATTGTATAACTGAGTTGTTTAGACAGGAATTAATGCATCTCCTTTTATCTATATGAAACTTTAATATTTTAAAAATGTGGAAGTCTGTTTCACTCTGTTAAGTAGAGCTCTCCAACCCTTAAAAGGCAGCAGTCAAAACTTCTAGGTTAAATCTTGATTCAGATTTAAATAAGATTTTAGTCAGGAGTCAGAAACTCTTAATTGTCCTCTGAAAAATTCCACTTTGAGGAGCAGCAGTCTTTCAGCATTTTTTCAAAGGAGGATTCTACAGTTCCTTCTTGCCTACACTTTCATTCTGCTTTAGGCAAAAGAGAAAAGTGGAGATGTCAGAAAAATATAAACCATACTACTGGCAGTCTTCTCAAATGTAGTGGAAGATTCAGAAAAATAAGAACATTTTGCTCCAGGCTAACCTATGAATCTTTTTTCTGTCAATATACATTTCTTCTCAGTTAAAAGGGATAGGAGACTGAGATTAATCTGGAATATTATGCAATTCTTGGCCAGAAAATTTTAATACTTCAATATTTACTTCTCATTTTTTTGTTAAAATTTATTGTCCTTCATTCTGTCTGTTCTTTCCAATGCAACAAGTATTTCACCTGTAAAATTATTAATCTCATCTCAACTAAAAATCACATAATGAATGAATACAATACCATTCTAAATTACTCAAATTATATGCATTCAAATTTGCATTCAAATATTTACTTTATTTCTGCAACTGTTGATGTGATCAAACACAGAGGCTCCCTTGGGGCAGAGAGGCCCTGCAGAGAGACCTCTAGAAATTACAGTGATGGGCAATCACCTACTGTATGAAGTTTAACAAGGGCAAGTTCCATATTCTGCATCTGGGATGGGGCATCCCAGGTTGTGTGTCTAGACTGGGGTATGACAGGCTGGAAAGCAGTGTAAAAAGGGCCCTGGGGATTCTGGTCAGTCGCAAGGTAAACTTGAGTCAGCAGTGCCCTGGCAGCCAGGAGGGCCAAATGTGTCCTGGGTTGTATCAGACACAGCATTGCCAGCCGGGCAAGGGAGGGGATTATCCTGCTCTGCTCTGCACTGGGGCAGCTTCACCTCGAGTGCTGAGGGCAGTGCTGGGCGCCACAATATAGGAAAGGTATTAAACTATTAGAGAGCACCCAAAGGAGGGCCATGAGAATGGTGAAGGGTCTGGAGGGGAAGCTGTGTGAGGAGTGGCTGAAGTCACTTGGTCTGCTGAGCCTGGAGACTAGACTGAGAGGAGTCCTCATTGCAGTCAACAACTTCCTTAGGAGCAGAAGAGAAAGGGCAGACACTGACCTCTTCATTCATACAGGACTCAAGGAAGTGGCATGAAGGTGAGTCAGGGGACATTTAGGTTGGGTATCAGGAAAAGATTTTTCACTCAGAGGTTGTTTGGACACTGGAGCAGGGTCCCCAGGGAAGTGATCACAGTACAAAGCCTGACAGAGCTCAAGAAGCATTTGGGTAATGCTCTGAGGCACATAATGTGACTGTGCAGGTCCAGGAGTTGACGATAATATGACTGTTGCAGGTCCAGGACCTTGTGGGTCCCTTCCAACTCAGCACATTATAGGATAGTATAAGTTATACCCATCTTAGGTAGAGGCATATGAAACCTATAACCTAAGACTGGAAACTGTAAGTTGGCATCAAGCTGCCAGATACAGCCTGAGATCATCACAAATGCTTTCACAATCCTGCACCATACAGAGACTGAGTTCAGGTTCTCTTCTGGAGAGCCCTTACAGGTTTACAATATGAGGCTAAACAAGTACAAGTCTTTGTCATGACTATCATGGCTAATTTTAACCAGTCCAGTAATCAGCATTGTGAGATCATGAAATTATACTATTGTATCCTCAAAAAGGACAAAACATTAAGTAGGTGAAATCTCAATAGCTAATCACTGCATTCTAACAGAGCAATGTTACCATCCTGAACTGGCTTTGTCATTTTTGGACCAGTTCCCATTTTAAAGGCTGTTCCATTTACAGTCTGCTGGTGCTTCAGATATCTTGTTTTCAAAATTAGTTGTCGCTGTTGAGCGGCTAGCTGAGGAATGACCCAAGTTCTCAGACAAGGAAAGAGAGGAGAAGAAGAGCTTTATTGTTTTGAATTCCATATATATAGAGTCTACAGAAGTGCCCCAGATTGGTCAGCCCGAGACCTCCCCCTAGGCACAATTGGCCAAGCCCGAACTGACCCAATCGGGAGAAGTTGTTTGCAAAACATCCAAACTTTATCTTGTTTATGAAATATAGCAAAATGTTCCCACGGGAAGGACCTGTGCTAGCCATAATTAGTAAGGGAAATTTATGATTTGGAGGAATTTTTAAGTTAATTTACCTTTAGTAACAGTAGTACTAGTAGTAGTAATAGTATTCACACAATGGTTTCACCTTTATAGAATTTTCTTTTCTTTTTTTTCCTTGGTATTTTAACTCTACTGCTGAATTCAATACCATATTAGATTCCTGTTTCTTCTTTGCAGTACCACGTTTTGTAATTTCAATTTGCTCTCATAAATTAAGAAAACCCTTATACTTTTTAGATCCTGTATTTTTATAGCTGTTCCTCACCCACTCAAAAGTATTTTCTTCCTTTCATTGCCTTTTCCCTCCTTAGCCACTATTGTACTTCTTTTTCATATTTAGACTCTCTTGCATGGAAAAAGCACTTTCTTCTTTTCCCTTGTTGGGTTTCCTGTCCTCTATAACAAGTATTCTGATATAAATGTGGATCCTCTCCCCACCTTGACACGTCTAAATAATTTATTTTGCCCTTGCCACAATATCTGCAAGTGTTATGAACCAAGATCTTATGCAAATCTCATTTCTCAAAATTACATCCGGTACTGTTCTCTCTTCTGTGCTCTTGCATACATATAAGTGATACCTTTTTTTTTTTTTTTTTTTTGACTCAGAAATTCACTGTTCTGCCAATTCTGCAATGACAGTAATGGTAGTGCAGGCATTAGCATCTTACTGGCATTATTACCCTCCACAAAAATGATTCCTAAAGGTAAAACTACATTTTCTAAAACTGAGTGAAAGTCAATAGGTAAGAGTTGTTTTAGTCACCCTTTTTGAAGTCTAAATTCAGCAAAACTCTTAAGTAATTGTTTTAAACGGACAGCAGATACTTAAATGTCCATCTGTTTTACTGACATGAACTACATAAGCAGATTTTTAGGTGTGGGGGCACTGTTTTTTCTCACTCCTCTATTTTTTTTTCTTAGCTGGATGATTTCTTTGAACAGATTCATTGCTGTTACTAGTAACTATAATGTCTGTGGAGATAAATACTCACCCATGAACAGGAAAGATAATGCCTCATTTCAGGTGAGATATATCCATCTGCTTTATCTACCGGTATCTCATGCACCAGGCTGACCTCTAACAGAGTTTGGGTTCTCATCCAGCAGCTTGAACAGGAGCAAACCATTGAAAATGCAGGAAGAAGACAGATACTACTTGAGAATGAAAAATAACATTATAATGTTTCATTTATATTAAGTCTACCAAATGCAAGACATTGAAATTGATTAAAATTCAGAACAATCTGAATTTTTTTCTTATTTTCTAACATACCAAATAGGTCCTTAATATTTCCTTCAACAACTCTGATAATTGCCTTTATATTGAATAAATAGGTCCCCATGTAGCAACAAAAAACATTATTCAAATGAAATAAAATTTAATTCATATGAAGGATAGATTAACCTCTACAGGAAAATGGATATATCTGGCTAAACTAATGATATACTCTATAAATTATGTATGAATCTGATAATTCTTTACATTATTTAATAGTTTAAGAAGGCTTTTGGCTTAACTGCCAGGATTGGCCTAGAACCTTCAACATCCAATTTAGAGAGCTCTCTCACAAGTACAGTAAGAATCATGAAAAGAAACGGAATACATTTGAACCCTTGTTATTACTGGAAATAAAAACATGATCCTCAGGCTTAGAGGGAAGGGGGCTATAACTCTTAAACAAGCCATGGCAACTTTCACGCTTCCCCTACAGCGCACACAGGACTCTCACAGCTCCCCACTCTGGCAATCATTTCACTCCAGGTTCTGCCTATAGCAGACAGATATTCAGGTTTTGTTAAGGCACTCAGACATATTTTTTACCCTCTCTTATTCTTGCTAGAAATTAATTAATTTTTGTCAGCATGGAAGTCTGATCTTGTGTATCAAATTAAAAGTCAGTACTTAGTACTGTGTAAGGATAAACAGAGCATACAAAAATTTTGAAAAATTTTGAAAAATTTTCCCCAATGGAAGTTCTTCACTGTTAAAACTAGTTAATGAATTCACATAAATTAAAAACTAACCAGTTATAATTTAACCAAATAAAGTAATTAATACAAATCCTGGGTATATATTTTGTTTTGTTTTCTTTTCTTCAAAACAACAAACAACAAAAACTTAAAATTTGCCATCCATTCTAAAAAAACTTTCTTTTCCTTTTTTTTTTTGGACATCAAAGAGGATATATAAGGCATGCTAAGAAATCAGGTTCCTACAGCAGGAATATTTTTTACAAAAAATCTTTTTATTAAATTCTTTGCAATTCACCCTAATTCACTCTTAATAGGTAATTTTAGAAAAACTGGAGTGTGAAATTAAGGAGAAAATGTAGACTTACATTTCAGAACCTCGTCAGAGACTCAAAACATCTGTGTTTGGTGAGAGAGGTAATTTATTTTCAGTACCCCATCTTGTAAGAATTCTTTTCTTGCAATGAAAAACAAACAAATACACTGGTGGTTTTGATTCCATATAGAGCATTCCAGCTATGGATGCATAAAATGGGAAAGAGACAAAATCTTGATGGCAAATTTGAAATATGAGAGAACACTCCTTTTTGATCTTGGGAAAGATACATGCTGCCAGATTGTTTAAAGCATTTCAATGCTCAACTTCACAAAATTTTAGCGATTTAGTAAAACATCTCTTTAACAATGTAAAACATCTCCTTAAGTCACCTGTGCACTAATGAGCAGAATTTCATTCAAATTCTAATATTTTTAGGAGCTAGGCAAAAATTTAAAAAAAAAAATTAAAAAAAGGAAATAAGGAAAAGAAAATCTGGCTAAGTGCACCATTAAAGAGCCAGATCTCAGTCCATCAAGAAGACAGAGGTCTAAATACAGGAGAGGAGTCCATAAAGAAATACATGGTCTAGAAAGCTATTCTTTAAAGTCAGGGCAACTCTTGCCAAATAGGAAGTTCTGTTCTCTGATGAGTCACATTTCCTCCCAGACAGAGAGTGATTGAGGCAGAATAATGAGGACAGAATTGGAGTAATCGAGACTATGAGCTTTTACCAAACAAGATGGGACCACCAGCCCCATCAATTTTTCTGTTACACAACTTCCCAGCCAGTCATTAAGGATCAGTTGGAATTAGCAGGGTTTCATTTGAATCTTGGCTTCAGAGATTTAAATGTTGAAAGTCATATAAAGCAAAAGAAAAAACAATTCATTCTTTTTCAAAAGGCATCACACGCTTTTTGTGGTGCTTCAACACCCACCTGTAAAATGTGAACAGCAGTACATCCTCTGTATCTGAAAGGAATCTTGTATGAATTCATTAGAGAGTGTAAATAGATTGAACTATAATAACCAGGGCTGTATGAATACCAAAGCCTGAGAGAGAGAGAGACTAGAGTGAGTATCTTCTGTCCCTGGCTTATGCATGAGGACACTTGGATATGCCAGATGCTCTAGCTGCAAAGCACAGCAAAGCACTGTCACTGAGGATTTCATGAATTTAAGATTACAGAAAGCTTAGACAGGAGGACAGCAGCAGAGAGAGTTTGCATGTGACTTCATATGCAGAAAAATTACTCTGTAACTAATGGGGGAGACTGGGGAGGGAAGAGTAAGGGAATGATGTAGCAACACAAAGTCCTGATGACCTATATTGGAAATTTACATTGTGCAGTTGAGTTCAATTCCAGAAAAGAGGATGAATTTTATATTTGGTGAAACAAAAATTAATGAACCTTTTAAAAAATTTAAATTATTCCAAGAATTTAATTTTATGCTTGGCACAAAATTTTATGGGTTTGATTTTATAATATCCCTGATTTTTGTAAGACTATAAGTCACATCCAACAAGAAAATAAAATATTGTTAATATTTTAAAATCTCTAAGATGATTTTCATCTAAGATGTACCTTCACAGCCAGATGGTTTCTAATATGTATGTTGTTTATATTCCTAAGTTGTTTATATTATTGTTCTTATTGTATTTATATTATTGTATTTATATTATTGTACATATTGTTCTAATATGTATGTTGTTTATATTCCTACCAGCCAATGTTAAGACACTCCTATGTTTCTGGACAAGGGGAAGGGGGAAGCAATACTCCAAGTCCAAAGAATCTCTCTTGGTTTAGCTTCTTTAAAAATGTCATCTTTACATGTTCTATTTTGACTATTCTAGTCTATGGCAGTCAAGGACAAATGCAACTAAAATTATATTCCCCAAATCCAAACAAAATCTGTTAATCTATTTTGGTTTTCCAATTTCATTTTGATTAACAGGTGTTTTACATAGTCATTTAACCCTCCTTTACCCTTCTCATTAAAATATTTTATAAATTTAGCTAATACTGTCATATTTATAGCTGCACTGCTAAAATGTGCATAGAATTAAGGAGATTAATAGAGGAAATAATCTTAAAAAAATGTTGCCACACATAGTATTTTATATTCTACTGGACCAGATTTTCTTATCTTACTGCTTTATTTTACTACTGACTTGGTTCTCTGATACCATTCTGTTCATCATTTAGCAATGAAAGAATATGCACTCTATCAGGTAACATTATCAAAAGATGAAAAAACAACAACTCATGTCTGTAAGCTAATGTTAGCCAATTGTATCCTGAAAATAGAGCACAGTGCTTGTTTCCAAAATGGCAGTAATTAGCCATTGGATCCACTGGCCAAGCACTGCAGAGAACTATCCAAACCAGGAATTCAGATCAATACAAATCAGTAAATCAAGAATGATGCTTGACAGGAAATAATAATTAATCTGAGTAAGTCCTTCGTTCCAGTTTGCTTATGAACTCAAATCAGACCAGCCAATTGAATAGCTCCTTCTGCCCTTCATGTCTTAAAAACGTGTTTTCTGTAATCACAAAGGGTTTCTTAGCTACCTCCCCACTGCCCCTGAGGTTGTGCCACTGCTCTGCTGTGGGATCAGTGTGGTGTGCTGTGGTATGCTGGGATCAATAGCCATTGGAACATCAGCTAGACATTGCTGAGGCCAACTTTTAAAGGGGCTGTTGCAGCACCTGCAAGCAGGTTTCCACAAGCTATTTTTTGAGAGTTCCTGTCTCTGTCCTGGTGTATCAGGAAGTACCAGGAGGGAAGAGATAGTATTTTTTAGCACACCACCTCAAGATTTTGCCCAGCCTGAGGCTGATTTTGGTTTGTGCTGGAAGTTTTCTCTCATTTCATCCTTTCTACCGAAAGCTCTCAGAAAATCTCAGCTGAGGCAGAAATTCATCTTTCCTATATTCAGGAGCTACTGTACTGCACTATTGCCTCTGGAATGCTCCTTCCTGATAGAAGACCCAGCTGAACTTAGCATTAATTTTACTACAAAGCTCTTGTATAGACTGTATGAATGTACCTCTTCCTGGCAGACACACAGGTAAGCATAAATAAATGAAAGTACATAGTTAACTTCATGAATAAGGGTGAATGATACTAGTGAAAGCAGCTGTACTACTCATTACTGGTATTTTATAAGAGTAAGGAAGTGATGAGAAGAAAATGGAATTAGTGTATTTGGTATAAATACCTCAGAATAATTATTGAAAATAGAAGAAACTTAAGCGCCATTTCTGGACCATGGAGGTTTTTAAAAACATTTAAATAAGTGGAAGAAACCAAAAAAAGATGACTGGGAAAACATAAATAATAGTCACCCCATTCCAGGAAAAGAATGCTTGAGATTTTAATAATCACTAAAAGGCAGATATTTTGGTGATTAACACAATCAGAGGAGTGGTAAGGATTTCTAAAATCTGCCTGCTATTCTACCACCATCTCACACTCCATATTTCTATCACAATGAGTATGCTGCAAGTTGTTCCAAAAAACATGCCTCTCTCCATCTAGTTTTTGAAAGGCAGGGCAGAGAATGAGAAGGATTCTATAGCTTTTTGTCATTTCAGAGAGAACCAGATTCTATAGGTTTTGGTCATTTCAGATGTCTGAGAACCTGCCTTCCTCACAGATTTGATGGACTTGATGCCTTAACAATTTCTGGTTTTTCTTACTCTTCATGTATCTGTAACTTGATGTAGTTCTGCGCTTCTTACAAAATGCTAAAAACCTCTGTTCCCAGCACCTTCAACCAAAACAAAGCTCTCTGGATAGAGGTTCAAGGACATATTAGCTGCCCTAGGGCCCAAAAACATGTAAACAATGGTGGAAAGGGGGGAAACAGGGCCTGGGACAGTCAATATCATCACCTGAAGGTGTGATTGGGGAATTAGAGACCAATATGCTAATAGCACAGAACTTATAAAAGGTGAAGGGCTCGTGACCCAGAGTCCATTTTGGATGCAGTGCCTTTGGGTGGGACTGCTTGCCCAAATGTACCTTGAAGGCCTTGAATAAATTTGTCTACTTTTTATACTCCTAATTTGTCTTGGCCTCTGTTTCAGGCAGCCTGTTTTAGGCATCAGACTCACTAAGTTTTTGTAACAGAATTCATTGATACATTCACCCACCTGCCACCAAAAACCCTGTTTTAATCAGCCAGCATAAATTATTCTATTTGACACACTTTAGTTTAATACTCCTTTCAAAAGACTCATCATACTCTACATGTGAAGGCAAGCATGAACGGTACATTGAAATGGAGACTGTCACTGGAGAAGACAATTATTAAAATAGTAAAAAATAAGAAGATACAGTAACCAGGAAGAGTATTGCATGATAAAAGGATATCTTTGTGGCCTTCCAACATTGTCATTTACAGAATATATTCTAGGAAGAAAAATAACCAAGAACATATAGAGTCAGTAAATGATAATGGAGGGGGAGGGGAGGAAATCACTGGAAAATATTGAATTCTTACCAACCAGCCCTCAGAAAACAAAAAATCTAAAAAACCCAGTGAATTTGTGATAAGAAATTCTAAAATTATCTCTCTGACTAATAATGAAAAAGGTATACTATTTCTCAGGACATTTTGTTAAAAAATACTATATCCTAAATCAAACTGGAAAATGGAGATATAAATTGGAAAATTAATGTCCGCATATCAGTTTTCCACAGTTAGGAAAGAATTAGGAAGATGGCAAAATAATCCTTCCATATAAGTTTTAATCACGAAGGAAAAAAAACCCTAAAACATACTACTTTGATTCTCCTGATACTTACATAGCCCTTATTTTTTGGTCCTACCTTAATCTTTAATGAACACTTGAAACTACTAAGTTGCCTTCTGAAAACACTAAACAAATCATGCTCTCTAGGATCTTATGATGATTTTCCCAGAATCCTCAAGGGAGAAAAAGTGATCACATTTCTGATTATTGTAACGGACACAAATTCAAATTCTGTAGCACATAAATGTGCTAAACTGCAATGTGAGTATAACAATATTAGTCCAGATAGTTCTGTTGGCTGAAGAGACCATCTTCATAAAATTCTGACTGCAGTATATGAAATGGATTGTGGACCAGGCACGATCTCAGAGAACTGACTCTCGGTAT
Source organism: Entomyzon cyanotis (assembly GCA_024500445.1). Taxonomy (NCBI): domain Eukaryota; kingdom Metazoa; phylum Chordata; class Aves; order Passeriformes; family Meliphagidae; genus Entomyzon; species Entomyzon cyanotis. The sequence goes on from JAKEPQ010001005.1 coordinate 61,791,883, forward strand.
TTGTTTCCTTAAATCTAAATTTCAATCTAATATAACCTATTTTAAAGTATTAGGGGGTTAACAAATTATTCAGATAGAAGAATGGAACAAGACACCTTAATGACAGCCTGTTCACTTGATTTCTAGGAGGCAACATATCTATCCAGAGATGATTTTCAGTGTTTTATGTAATGTTTCAGTTAGGTGTCATTGACCTTTCGTACCATATGCCCTAGTTCAACCAGAAGTAATAAAAGAACAATCCCAATGGACACATTACCCACAGCTTCCATTGTTGAGCTTGATCTTTTAAGGAAGAAGATAGAACAGGAGCTGGAATTTAGATTACAAAAGAGAAAAACAACTAAAATAGTGTATCATAAACATAAGTGATCCAGAAAAGAGAAGACAAAAATAAAAGCAAATCAGATGTCAAGTGAATGTCAAAGGCAAAAAAATAGTCCTAGGTTAAGAAAATACTAAGACCACAGAAGAAAAGCTTCTTTAATGCAACTTTCATGTCTTCCCATAGCAGGACACATATGCTTCATGTGTGGCTAGAACTGCAAACGTATATATATCTTACTAATAGGGCTCCTTTTCTAGCTCAAAATAGTCTTATAACCCTATTACAGGGCATTGTACCTCAACCATGATTTGCGGAATACCTAAGATCCAGATGTCATTAGAGGGAAGGAAGAGAGGAAAAGCACATACATTTGTAAGCAAGGAACAAAACAAAATTAAAGTAGTAAATATTTGAAAGTTTAACTTATTTTTTAGTGTATTGCCAATGAAATGTATTGAGACAACCATGCATAAGTTAATCCTAACTTTGAAAGTACCATTCTTGGGTTCTAAAAGTAAAAATGCCCTTACGCTAAAAAGGGATTTTTATAGTATTTATTTCTGGTTCTTTTACATCTTTGTTACCTTTAGTGCCTTTTGTCAGTAGACACTAAAACTTATTTTCATTTCAATAGGGCAGATTTGCAGCATTTGAAAAGATGCAAATGATGCTGCACAATACATATTTAAGGACAAATTAAGAGTACTGCCAACTTAATCCAAAGGCATTATCAGTGGCACGTATCTAAGAATTTGGACAAAAATTGACAATTAATCCCTTATTACCAGAACCATACTCTGAAAATCACTAACAGTGAAACATTTCAGTGCATTCCATCTCCAGTCCTGATTAACGAGGAGGTCAGCAGTGGCAACAGCAACATTTTTTATGTATTATGTATTATTTCAAAATAAAAAACCAATAGAACTTAACAAACCGTCTTTGAACAGATGATTTAAGATGGTGCACAGAGAAGAAATAGTCATATAAAGATGAAGACAGACAAACAGCCAATCTAACAAGTTAGAATACTTCCAAATGCTTCTTGTAGTAGTGCAAATAAACATCAAACAGTTTGTTTTCTTAGGATAATCTCTGCGAATTCCAGATGCCACATAGGATTGGCATGTTGATTTGGACTTGTTGAACACAAAGCCCCAAAATACTACCTTTGCCACAATATTTGTTGGAGGAGAAATTACTTTCAGAAGGCTTGAGGAACAAGCTGTTAAGAAGTTTGCAGTTTTCCATCTTCATTTAAGTCAAAATGCAAGAGTGGAAGAACATGGTAAACATCTAGTGTTTTTTCACAATAATATCATCCCATTCTCCAACAGTTTGTTCACCAGGCCTTCCCTGAGACAGATGTGAGGTTATTCTATTAGTAAACGTTGAGATTTTTTTTTCTTCCATAAAAGAAAAGCAGATGGAAAATTCCTGCTTAAAAAACTTGCCACACATGACAGGATATGACTTGTTTTCCTTTCTCTGTCATCTTATTTACAATAATTCTACATGAAATGAATGAGCACTGGCAGTATTTCCCACCAAAGACATGTGAAAAATGAGTGCATGCACATACAAACTAAAGAATTTACTGGTTTTTAGGGTTTTTTTTTACTTTTTTTCCCTCTAAATAACTTCAGTTCCCTAATGAGGAAGCTGAAACAGTGTCACCTGATTTATGTACCCATCAAAAACTAAAAGCAGTAAATAGCAAAAGTGAAAAAAACTGATTGAATTTTCCACAGATCAACCAAATGACAAACGCTGGCTTTTGGCCAAGTACTCAATAGGTTCTTTTATTTTCACAAGTATGTTAGACAGCTAATACAGATGTAGAATTATTGATTGTCCCAAAATAAACAAGAGTAAAAAAATTAAAGCTGAGTGTAGCTTTATTAGTAATGCAATAATTAAACAAAGTCCATTGGATGAGCAAGGTTGTATATAGAGTTCTTATTGTAAATTTCTTTTTGGGTTATATTTTCTTACCAATTATAAATGATCTTTTGATTTGGATATGTCAAGTGTATTAATATACTTATTGAAATATCTGTGTAAGTTCACTTCTGTTTTAAAAATTGTTGTCCTAATATACCATAAGGGCATCTTTAAGCTGGCCACCTCATTGAATTCAATGGGATTTGGCACAGGTCTGCAACCCACTGATGACTAAGATCAGACAAAAAGCAATTTTAAGTGTTTTTTTCCTTTTCTTTTTTTTTAAATACAGGAAAATTATTTGAATCTGGAACAACTCTCTCACAGAAATACTTGGAGGAGACAAACAGAAACCCTTGAGTACAACTGACCAAAATAAAGGATGTTTCATAGGAATGGTAAGATTTTAGAGTAATTTTGGGATGAAATAGAAAATGGTTTTTATAATGTTAGGGAAGAAGGATAAAAAATTCATTATATCCAAGGAACTTTCATTCAAAATATTTTGCTTCAGAACCACAAAAGACCTACAGATGTCTAAGCACGTAGAGCTGTCATTTGTTTCCTTCCACTGCTCAACACAAACAGGCAGGACGTCCTACAGTCACACTTGCTTTCTCCCAAAAATACAATCCAACGTTTCCTGTTGGCAAAGGTGTTGCCTTGTCCCTGTATGGCTGAGGACACAGTGGTTAGATCAGTCACCTGGGCCACAGAAGACACAGGTGAATGTCTGCTTTTAAAACCTGGAGGATGTAATTTTTTTATTTTATACACTATAAGGTCTGTGACCACAGAGCTTGGAAGGAAATGCCTTGTTTAATATTATATGTTATTGCAACTTTTAAAAATAACCAAATATGGCCTCTTGTAAAGAAAAGCTCTCTGTTTTTATGATTTTTGCATTTCTCCTTCACAAATCTTCTATTTCAAGACTTTAATGCAAATCGAAATCCCTGTTCTGCCAATGGAGAACTGAGATTTCAAGAGAAGAGATTTCAACTGAGATGCACTGCCATTTCTGCCATTTATGCATCAGAGGTGAACATTTTGGTTCATGCATATGATTCTGTTCTCACAGAAATCCACACACAGCCTGTACTGTAACATTTGTAGGCTATGCTTAAGCTGACAATAGTTCCTGAGAAAATCCTTGTTGAAATACAACCTGTTTTATGGGGGGAAAAAAAAATTAAAAACTCAATCCATACCAGCGTTTTCTTACCAGCTATGTAGTCTTATTGCAAGTATTTTATGCCAAAAGAAAGATTTTGTATGCACATATGGACAGAAAGAACTTCACAAGCACACAAGAAATGGACTTTTGCCATGTCAGTATGTTTTTCTAATCAAAATATCTCCTCAGTTTAGCCACTCTGCCAAAAGTTCTGATCCTATTCACACTTTAAACATCCATGAAACCAATCAGCTAATATTAATTATTTTCCAATCTAATAATTTCATTTGTGACTGCAACAATCAAGAGGAGATTAATGTTTCCTCAAGACTGCCTTTGCCTTGACATTTATAGGATTCTTAAATGCCATTGCTTTTTCTTAATAAGATTACTCCTTTTAAACCAATATTTATATATGCAATTAGAGAGTTAGTACACAAGGCTCTGCCAAACAGCTTTGTTTGCAATATTACATCAACCTCAACTCTGCAATTCATTATGGAGTTACATAAAAATCTTTGGTTCAATTTACTATTGAGGTGTTCACATCCCTCTTCAGTAACTTCATTGCAAACCAATCTAAGTGCAAGAACTTAGGACAGCTAACAAGGGTTTTGCTAGACCAAATCAGCAAGTGAGGTAATTTATTTGTGCCTGCTCACCTGTGCAAATGCCTCACTTGTTCAAAGGCTACCGAAAAGTCCACTTCAAAATTTGCTGTCACTATCCCTTATAACAAAATTCTTGCACATACAAAATCCCAGCTGTCAAAGGTCCCATATATGAGTCTTTTACTTACAGTTGTACAAAAAAGCTGATTTTTTTTTTAAAAAAAAACATAAAAACACCTGTCAGCTTGACCCCTTTCTTGAAACAATTTCAAAATATGCCTGTTTTTGGAAATTTGTAATTTTGACTAAATTATAAATAATTTACTATAATTTTTAAATTTACAGCTGAATTTATCTTTACTATAAAAGTATTTGATTGAAATTTTAGTGTCTAACATGAAGTCTTCAAATTTTTGCAATATGACTGATCTTTGTGAGCTGCAAGTTCTCCTCTGTTTCCCAAAATGCTCCAAGTTTATTCATGATCTCGCATCCTCAATGTTGGTGTAGTTATTAAAACTGAAAAGACCCATTTTGATGGTTCCTACTCTTAAATGTTGTAGTTGAAGAGACAATTACTATAAATTTTTAACATAAGTCAATAACATTTACTGGTGTTATTGTTGTTTATCTGAAAATTTATTTAATACTGACTTTTATGCTGGTCCTTACCATGCCAGAAAATAATAGAGTTTGATCTAAGCAGGAAATAGAATCATTTAGTTGTTCTTCAGCTAAAACCCAAATACATTCTCTGACACTGAAAAACTGATTTGAAATTTAGACTGTTCATGGTCAGATATTTCAGATATAACTAGTGAAATGTCTGTCTATTCCATTTCAAATCTGTTTACTTCCATCAAATTTATTGCAGCTTTCATTGAAGTAAGAATGAATGCTTTGCTACACAGTAAAGTGCCTTTCAAATATCATACCTTCTAGCACTGTGGAACTGTCTGAAATGTTGGAGATTTAAAGTGATGAGATAAACTGTCAGCTGGTCTTCAAAACATATACAAATAATAGGTCCAGTTTCAAATCAGACTGCCTAAAATTAGATACTTAAACATCTATTTCAGAGCTCTAGAATTTGAAACACATAGAAATGATCTGAACTCAGTATTTCTGTTTGCTGACACCAGAGCATAATTTCACACCAGCTATAAATTCAGATACTTCATGCTGTTTGAAACTAGGGCAGCTACTGCCAAGAATCTGTGACAGTGAAAACTTAGTGCAGTTGCCCCCAAACCGTCTTTAATAATTTCTTCAGTTGAAGAAACAATTTGTTCTGCTTTCCTTTCTTATTTTCTTACTCATTACAGGATAAACCTGCCTTAGTTTCTCTTTCTCTTGAGGTCTCCCAGGTCACTTGGTCCCTGTCCTATGCATATATATATATATATATATATATATAAGTGAAAACATCTTGAAAAATACATATCATATCAAAAATTAGGAAGTTCCACTATATGTAGCTCAGAAACTGATCGAGATCTTTGGGAAAACAGGAAAAATATTGCTTAATTTGAAGAAAAAGCTGAGGGAAATTTCTACAGAATAGGTCAACAGGGGGAAATACCAGAAACTGAAAACACTACTGAAAAAGTAGCATTTATACCAAGCAAATTCTCAGAGTTTGGGTATCGCAAATGTGTACCTAGAAAAAGGTGTGATTCAGAGATATAAAACCAGCAGCAGTTTCACAGCTGATTCTAAAAGTTACACATTTAATAAGCCAAAGCCCAGCAGACTGGGATTGATAAATGAACACACCACATACTAGCTGCCACTTGAAATTCCTTTGCACCTCAGCAATGAGTGTGTGGGTATCAGTGTACAGAGACATGTTCCTGTATGAAAAATTGTATGCCAACTGTTTTAGACAGTTTTGTAGGGTTATTATTCCTCTTCTTGAGCACCTTTCTAAGGAGAACCAAGGGAAGTGAGAGGTATAACTGTGAGACACAGGCATTCAGGTATTTTAAGATCTTAATGAAAGTGTACATAGACATCGTATTTCACCTTTGTTATCTCAGTAGAAAAGACAGGTTTAAACTGAGCAAAAAAAACCTTTTTATATGTCTTCTTTCCCTGCTTTGTGGATTACGGGCTTTACTGTAGGGCTAGGAGATGACGTATCAACTTCTTATGCTGGGAATTGCTAGCAGAGTAAAACACAGCCCTTCTTGCTTGTGTGATGAAGATTTTTATTTTTCCTTTTTTTTTAAACCAGTTACATGCAAAGTAAGATTGACCTCAGGCTGGTTTTGCTGTCATTTGCTCTGCCCAAACTAAAAAACTTGCTTGCTTATAACCATCAGGTGACACTACTGAAAAACTAATGGAAACAAGTTTAGAATCAAAAGCTGTTATTTTCATCCATCCAAAAGCTTTCAAAACCATGACCTCTAATAAAGCTAAGCTTCAGTGGTCACTTTGAAGCATTTATTTCAAGGTAACTGAAATTCAGGTAAGATTATCTAATGAAGTTAGAAATAACATGTAATGCTAGAAAATACTTTTAAAGATAAATATTTTTTTCTGATTCTGTAATAGCACGGAGCAGTGGTTACTTTTATGTGCGCAGTGCAGTGACAGATATATTTTATTTCTCCTCTTCCCAAGCAACAGTATAAATTCCATCACAGTTCTATGGTAAATTCTGTACCAGTTCTATTACTACAATTTAGCAATCCAAAAATCCTAAATTCTGAAATGCCAAGTAACAGAATATGCCCATACTAACAACACATAGTCTGAAAATAACTGAATATTTCTGCTGCAAATTAGCTGCACTTTAAGCACTCTCAAATGTGTGAGAAAGACAATCTTGGACATCTAAATATATGGAAAAAGTTTCTGCTTGTAGAAGAAGCAGATCTGCTTGTAGAGATGTGTAGTAGTTAATTATACTGTAAGAAAATTATTTTGTGTAATATATTGATGGTCTGTAGGTTAACTGCAGCTACCACTTCCTTTTATGAATCCTTGCTTTCTGACCTGATAATTTTTAGAAAGCACTGCTCCAAAAATGGGAGGAGTTCTTATTAGTTGTGTGGTAAATTGCCTTAAAATGTTTTAATTTTCATGATAAAACTGGTCTTTTTTATGAGAAAAAATATTGTACAAATGCACTGAGTGAATGTAGAGTTCCACTTCTTTGCAGAGGTTATGTTCAAAGGACTAAAATGCATCTCAGTCCTCCCTATAACAAGTTCCCTAATAACTGAGTATTAAAATCCAAATTGTCAACATTCCAGCTATAAGAGCCCCAGCAAGGTATTTTAACCATTAGTACAGCTTGAACACAAAGATTCTGAAAGACAATAAAATAATGACAATTTTCTCCTCATTTCATTCATTCTGTTCAGCAAGGCTTGCACATCCAAGTGAGCTTGAGAGAGCAGGAACTTTTGTAGAAGCAGCATTTTCACTGTTGGTTCATTATCATCTCTGCCTGTCTTTATTTCGCCACTGCCCTTTTAGGTGTAAAGCTCCAAGGGACACAGAGGCAAACACTGTTTTGAGGATAGCTGTGGTAAAGTATTTGCTAACTGAGATATTATGCTTGCAGAACCCTCCTGGTTACTCTCTTGCTGCCTCACCATCTGCTCTGTTTCACTGCTACCTCTCTTTTTTCACAGCACTTGGCCCCTCTTAGACAGAAGAATATTATACCAAATATGATAACAGGTACCAAAGATAGAATTTCAGTTTGCCTACTGCTAATAAAAAGCCTTCTAGAGAGAGTTATTTCAAAAACCTGCACATTTTCATGGCAACACAGACTTATTGACCTATGAAAGCCTTCTTCTGCTCCAAAGAGGGTAACTCTACCACCTATAACATCAACAAGTCAAGTGGGAGGGAATAAGGAAGGTCATCTTAAATGCATTCCTTACAGAAGGCATAATGCTTTTTTAGGAGCTAAGATGATCTAATCAAATCCAACATATAATGAATGAACTGAATGGAAAATGGAAACAGGAAACTGTTAAGATGGGGAAAAGTGTGTTTGGGGAGAATTAAGTGCATAAGTAAGCAAGGAAAGGTGGAAATAACTATTCAACTTTTATGTACAAAAAGGTATCAAGAAATCTGTTCTCAAAACACGGAAGAAGTCACCAAGTCAGGTCTCATTAAAGCTGGTGGATGATATTCACTTCTGAAAGAATACTTGGAATAACAAATTTTTTAGTTCTCAGAGGATAAAAACAACACTCTTTCAATTCATCAAGACCAGAAAAAGCCAAGGAAAGAGTAAGAAAAAGGCACCTTGGAACAATAAATTTGCTATATTTTCAGAAGCACAGATTATATAATAATAAATTATAAAATAGATCTGCTTGCTCTATTTAGGGCAGTGCATTTCTCTACTAATGAATACAATGACAAAGTCCTCCAAGATAGCTCTCCTTCTTCCTTGAACTCTCAGGTTCCACACAGACTCTCACCCGCAGGCTGTCACAAGCTCTGATTTAGGATGCTGCCAGCCATACCACTTTTCAGGAAGAACACAATCTACAAAATATATGATATCATGCATAATCCCTAGTAAACAAACCATTTGATAATATCACCAATGCTGTGCTTTTCTATTCTTTTAGCTTTCTAATATATATACCGTGCATGTAATATCTGTATCCATCCATGCTCATGACACCTTGCCTGCATTGTTTTACTCTTAACCCCTGAAGTGTGTAAATAAGATCTTAACAAAATCAAGCCACATAAAGAACACGGGGGACCTATTTTCTTTGTCACTGTGCACAGCTATATGGCTTGATCACCCTGTCCTGCAGCTTTATCATCCCTAACTGTGTGCATGTCTCAGGATTATGCCTCAGGCTAAGGAGAAGCATTTTCAGAAAAAGCCAGTGTAAAGGAAGAAATGGTAAGTGGCAGCTGATCAATTAGTTATTTTTGTTTGGTGTCATGGGGACTCCATTATGGAAGAACTCAGACAAAAGAAGTTAATCAACTGTAACCTTTTGATTAAACTGAAACAGGGCAAAATCTGATTTTCATCATATGGATAAACAGTAAGATTAATTATGCCAAAGCAATTATGCCAGGTGTAACTATTAGATAAGTCTTACACATTTCTTTTAATACGTAATATACAGTCAAATACATTTTGGAAAATGCTTTCCAGCTCTTTTTAAGATATCACCAGTAAAATTATGCTCCTTCTTTGTCTCACTAAAGCCTTACATTTGAAGTTACTGGCCAAGGGTTTCAGCCATATAAGCAAACAAAATATTATACAGGTCAAAATATTAATGTATTCCATACGATGATCAAACCACATTCAGAAAAAGGACTCAAGAAAAAATAAAGTATAATTTTCCTTGGGGAAAAATTGTAATTGAAGTATCAGCTAGAACATTCAATTAGCAGTTTTAAACTTGTCAACTTCTGTGAAGACTCCATTCACATAGCCGAGTGTCTGAAACTAGATTCTCCTTCTCCATCTTCCCTTTTTAGAACTTTCTTGCCCCATCCTATCTGGCAATATGGGAAACAGCATTTATTTTTTCACCTGTGCAAACCCTCCTAAACTAAGAAACAATGAAACATTCAACCTACCAAAACCATTTGTTAGCTATGCACTGTTTGGTAGACAGAATTTCCTGGCTGAGAAGGCCACAGACCTCCTTGGAATCCACCTGCTGTGCCAGTCACTGTCTCAGTGATGCGACACAGAAGCTCCTGTGTGGCTCTGCAGCGCCAGTTACAGCCAAGGTTTTCACGGTATTAAGGGTTCAGCTGCAATATGGTCAGCACTGAAACAGTTAATCCTCTTCCAAGGCTACTTGTTTTCAGTTAACATATTTCAAAGGATGCAGGCAGATGGCATCACTTGCAAAGCTATTGTTTTGGTTTTCCAAGAGACACAGCAGCACCTGGAAAGCATTCAAAAGTTACCATCAAAGAAGATAAATCCAGTCTGTAAGTTTAACAGAAATAAGTTAAATTCTTCAACAGATAAAACACTGGGCAGTTTTTAAATATTACTGAGATATCCAAATCCATGTGGAAATTTCAAATACATCCATTTTCCTTGAAATCATATTGTAAAATTCCTCACTGCAGGTGTTGCCAAGGTCAGACAGGAAGTGCCTGAAGTAAATGAACATGATAAAAATAATCCTGCACCTTTTAAAAAGCATAAGAGTCTAGGTTTAGCCTAAATAGACTGTACCATTTCTTCTTTGCTGTTTGCTTAATTATTCAAGGGCCTCAATTAAAAAAAAGTCATTAGGAAAGTATTTCTTTTGTAGTGAAGAAAACCTTCAAATGCATAATGCTTTAATAATAATCAGAATTAAGATACAGCTTTGCACAATAAAATGCTATCAGAACTTTTGCAGAAATTCCAAGGGTATTGATTACCTAGTAGTTTCCAGCTTGTTCCTTTAATTAATTTTCTCATTGATCAGTCCAAAAAATATATACACATCGTAATGTCCATTAAATATATGCATATTTTCTTGTCTTTACAGACAAATATTTAGACAGAGTGGATGTATCTTCATATCCTCAATTCCACGGTGCAATTGTGTATTGCTACAAAGTACAGAAGTAAAAATAGATATGCAATCAAATAGGAGGTGTCTTCTAAGGTACAAGCATGATGCAAATGAAGATCACTACAAAAATATTCCAACTCTTTTTGTATTACATAAAGCCTCAGGCTTCTTTCTCTGTTTCTGATGCATTTGAGAACTATTGTTTGCTGCAGATGTGACCCAGCTTGCTTGGCATGAAGCAGAAGGTTCCTTGAATCTAATACAGAAGCATTACCGAACTACATTACCTCTTTCAAATGGGAGAAGGGAAAATACTGAAAGACGAGGAGAGGCAGAAATTACTAGAGGAAAAGAAATATGCAGGAGAAATAAAAAACAAAATAATGAAAAAAAAATCTTAGAAGAAAAAAAAAAAAAGAAAAAGGGATAATAGGGACAGCAGCAGCACTAGCAGGATGCTGAGATCTCACTTGCGCACATGTACGAAGAAAAGATGCCCTGCACATCATGGACAAGTTCTGTCTAAAAACAAGGCAAGATTCTGCAGAAACAGAGACAAGTACACAGCTTTCTGCCATTTTCAGTGATTCCTTGTCAATGACAGACTAGTGAACTGATAATTTTTATATGGTATTTGAAGCAGTAAGAACCACTGGTTGACTGTACATGACTCAATCTTACGCATTGCACTTACTTAATTACAAGACATAGAATGAAAGGCAATAAAAATGACCCTGTGGCTTGTTGCTTGAGCCCACAGTGAGTCACAACAGCTGTTTTTGTGTGCAGCTGCATTACAAGGAGATAAGTGTCTTCAGTGATTTGGTTATATCGTAGCCAGGACCTTGAGAGTTTTTGCACTGTGAAATTCAGGATTACAGATCTTCAGATTACTATTTCTCACTGTCTGCCTGTACTTTTGAAGCATTTTGGATCTATACCAATAGAAGAGAAAATAAATGCAGCCAAAACACATCCCCTAGATTAGAACTCATTTAAAAAATTTAAAAAAAATAGTTTGGATGAAGTAGTAGTTAATATGTACCTTTTATCCCTTATACACTTTTTCAGATTTCAAGTGGCGACACTACTGACAGGCCATATTGGATCATCTAAAAAGAGCCTAAAGTTAAATTTTGGACCAGCTAATATTGTAGAAGGTAACTCATCTGGGATTTAGGGAGACTAAGGTTTGAAACCTCTGCCTGGATCAATTCAGAACAGAAACCCAACCTGCCTCTGAAAGAGTGGGTAACCCACCCACTGTGCTACTAAGTAATTTACAATTCCTGTCCCTACCAATGATCTTTCAATTTTTCATAAAAATTAAAATAACTTCCTTTGAGAGACTCAGGCTGTAAAATATGGAGGTGAAGTTACTTACTTAAAATGAGACCTGGGTTAAAGCTAAAGCAAAAAGGGATTTAAACTTTATTTGCTTATATCCCAAAAGTATTCCTTACCACTAACCATGGTGCTGACTTCTGTTTTGAAATCTTTCTTCCTATCTCTCTCTTCTCCTCTACTGGGCATACAAAACAGTGACAGTACTTCAGTAGAAGAATTTGACTAATCAGAATTTCCCACCCCTTGAACCCCAGGCACCTGGTGTGTTTGCCTGCCTAGTTAGCAGATTCCCATAAACAAATAAATATATTGTTTTCGTATGCACGTATGTGTATCATGGAGATACAAGTAAGCTTGATGTCACCATGCAAGAATAAAGCATGAATGAGAACATAATAAAGAAAATTTACTCTCTTTTTGTCCTATCTTCTTCCCCTAATATACACACATTAAAACATAGACCAGCAATGCAGGTAGGGGAAACACACAACAGAAACTACAGCAAAGCTAAACTGTTAAAATAAAACTGACTTATGGAAAAAAACCCATCTAAATAGAAGTTTGCATTCTACATTTAGTCTCCACAAGGAAGCTGTAACAATGTCAAAGCTGTTTTATTATCACCACTCACTCGGTCCATTTGACATATTTTGATGATAAGTAAAGTATGCAAAATGCTTTTACACAAGCCAAAACCAAAATAAATGCATTGGTCTCAGGTGCAGTACTGATCTATTCTGGTACTCAGGATATACATAAATATTGAATATTGAAAAAAATTCACTGTGTCATTTCACAAGAGAAGCATTTCATTTGTTGTAATAAATTACCAATATGAGAGATTACAGACAGAGTCCTGTTTACCATATTTCAAGGTTCATCTTATTTCCTTGTTCTTTTGTGCTGTCTTGGCAGCAAGATATAATTCATTATTTCTTTTTATCTGTGTGTAATGACAGTGCAGTAAATGAAATCTGAGGTTATTTTAGCCAATCATAAATCCTGATTAGTTGTAGTATAATTAAGGAATAATGAATGGGGAAGTGACAAATTTCCTCTTCCTCTTTTTTTTTTTGTAATTAGGATGCATACTGCACATCAATCAAATAATCTACCTTATTAAAAACTGCAAACTTTTTTTGGAACCCACGTGTTGTTTTGTTGGCAGGAGCATTTATCAGGTTTTATGGCCAGCTGTCAAGAAATCATAAGGTAACAACATTAAGCTACCTATCTGATAAATATCCTCAAGGAAAGATGGAAAATGATCTGCCTTAGCTGTTAGAAGATTGCAGAAACAGCATGCAGTCTTTCCACTAAGTGTAGAAGAGGGTCAAGCCTTGATGTTAAGATAATTATTTAGGTTGTCAGACAACAACCGAGGCCTAATAATTCTTTCAAGCTCTTAAGCTTCTACAATTTAGTCTGTGGTGTCACTTGTACTTCTCCAAGTCTTGATCTGGAGTGAAGAAGCAATAGAATAAACAGAGAGCTGAATAAACCAGAGGTGAAAACCTCTATAAAGAAGATGGATAAACACAACTTTCCACATTATTAAGTTCAGAAGCAACAGATAAAATATACTTTGGGGACTTAAATCTTATGCATAAAATGTGAAGTAAAGTAATATTAAATAACACAGTTCAGCAATGTTCAAAACTAAGGGATTTTCTTTTTAGATAAAAGAAGGGTCAAAATATAAAATATAATTTTAGCCAAAATGTCCAGTTGGAATAATTTGTTGATCTTAAATGACAGAGAGAGTTCAGATTTAGTCTTACTCTTTTTTTTAATGGGACTCCTCCTATTTATTGTGTTCTCCATTCTGTTCCACAGATCAACACCTTTCTTAGTGAATAACACTGACAGGGCCATGAAGCATTACATGGAGGGAAAAGCAGTGTTGTTGCTTTTCAGTAAGGCACATGAGGCAACAACTACAACATCATGCAATGTTTCTTCATTAAATGTTCTCAATTTTCATGTGTTTTTCTGCAGAATATTTTGTTTCAATAATTTATTTATTTATTTCCTTTAATTTTTTCTCCAGGAAAGTAAATTCTGTTGGTAAAATTATTTTATCAGCTACAAATCAAATTCTCAATAGAAAAATACTTCTTCCAGGAAGGGTTTGACCAGGACCTCTACAGCTCATCCCAAGACTGACAACACTGACACATTCTCAGGAACTCACAAAGTAATTCTCTTTTCAGTTCCCCATGTATGAAAGCTGAACCATCACATTTGTACATTTACTTAGTATTAGATAACACTCAAACTACCATGATTTTATGATTCCACTGGTAAAATTTCCTGTTTTCTTATTAAATAAGGATCTCATTATGCCAACATCTATTGTTGCAACAGGGTGACTTAACCCTAACAGGGGAAGAAAAGTTTCAAAATAAGAAATTGTCACATACAATATGGAAGTACAGTACACCAAGACTAGATGCCTAGCATCAAAAATTAGCTGATCCACAGAAATTAATTTGCATTTCCTACAGCATTACTGCTGACTAGCCTCACATAATACGTAAATAAATGAGTAAATTGAGTTGAAACGATATAACTACAGTTGTCATCAGAAAACCACTGTTGTTACCAAAAAAAGGCCATTTTTTTCTCTCTTATTCATTCTTTGTGCCAACATGCCATGACACCAAGTCATTCTTGGAACTGTGAAATTATATATGAGTCAGTAATAACATTTTCCTTGTAATTCTAAATTAATTGGATGAGAAAGCCCAATGTTATAATTTTAAACTTAGTCCACAAAAGTTTGAAAAGTCTATTCTTCATAGAGGAAAAAGCTCATGATATAAAGAAAACTCCAGGAGAAGCTGTGAGGGGAAGATTCTTTTTCTGTCAGGTATTCTGTCTAAGAGTAGGATTTAATGAGCTTCCCATAACAGGGGTAAGTCTACATGTCTGTGGGTATTTAGGTAAGACACAGGCAAGAAATACTTGACAGCTTCCAAAGCAAAGCTTTTCTCTTTGTACTTGAGATAAAAAGCATCATTTCTTGCTTTGCATTGCTTCTTATGGGGGTTCAGTCTCTATATAATATTTTAACTTAAACCCTCAAAAAAATCTGAGCTTAGTTCCTACTTGAGAGCTAGAATGCAACAGAGAATATTATGGCTCTAAATTCTCTAAGGATCTTCTTTTCCCATTTAAAATATCAAGACATAAAAACAAGAACCCTAATTTTGTCATCTCAAAGACAATAAAAAATAATGGTTTAAGTATGTACATATTTTCAAATGGTAAATAAACAAGTTCAAAAATTCCTATGTAGACATTTTATAGTGGTGACATTTACAATTACTTCCTTCCAGAGACGGATTCCACCAGCCTAGATGAAAAATAACAATAGAACATACAGCTTGTTTCAGGACATCTTTTTCACTGTTTTCAATGTAAAGAAAAGGATACTGTGATAAAGATATGCCACATTATATTTACATACTGAAGATAAAGCTAAAAATAAAAACAAAATGGGAAAATCCTATGCTTCTGCATTATACCTGGCAGCCAGCTTAATCTACAATTATCACCATTAACACAAACTCAGAAATCTTGAAGTGTCATCATGTTTCATTACAAAAATCACTCTGCTGTAAAATTAGTAGGTAATAGTTACAACTATGGTTATGGTTTGAATGAAAATCTTTGCTTTGCTTGCAAAAAATGCCCAAAGTCACATGTTCCCTGCTATTCGTCCATTGAGCTTGAAAGATGGGTCACTGTATTCAGATTATAAACGAAGTCTATAAGTTTCTTAGATACAATTACACCACCAGGATTTTTTGATTAATTTATCACAGGAAATGTTATCTGGGAAGGAGAGAGAATGACCATGGATTTTGGTCTTTGGAAATGGTGAGTTTGAATATCCTTTCAAATTTCAATAAGCCCTACATTCTTAAGGAGGGAAAGCATTGGACAGAAATAAAATTGCATGAGTCTAAGCTTCCAAACACAGGAATACAATATTGATCCTCAAAAATCATTATACTGCTGATGCAAGGGGAGGGAAAAAGAGGAAAATGTCTCTATACATGCTTCAGGCAGCTATCACAAGGGACTTTCAAGTCTTAAATTTGCTGCAACACTCAGCAAATTAAAATATGGAAAACTTTTCAGAGCTCTAACGTAGTACACATTTCAAAAGCCATTTTTCACTATTTGAATGTGAGTATGTACCACTAAGCAGCTGGGAAACCTAATTTAGGTTTGAAATCTGCTTACGGTTTTGATATCCTTGGCACTATTTCTGGGGAGGTCCTTGTATACTACTTCTAAAGAAAAATAAAAATGTTATATAATGAGAGCCAAATATATGAAATATTTTAAGTGCCCATCTTTTTACCACATTCCATGCCCAACAGGTCAACACGGTAATACTATTTCAATCACAAATCTATTTCTAATGCCTGATTTAAACAACAAACTCCCTCTATAGTATTCCAACTCTTTTAGAAATGTTTTTATGGGTTGATGAGAAAAAGTTAAAGGGGTTAAAAAGAAGCATATTCTTAAATATTTTATCACTACTTGACATCGTTGAGTGTGGCTGTTTGCCAAAGTGTAGAAGCAGAGAAAGGAGAAGAAATAATATTAACAGGTACTTTCAAGTTAGATTTTTTCACCGTCAGTGGCTTTCCTTAGAAAAATGTTCTTTAACTGAGTGAAACTATTATATCTCCTTAGTGACAGAATCTGTTGGAAGATCTTTAAATTTGTCTATAAGAAAACTAATTCACTTGAAGATCAGCATTATTTCTTATGGCAATTTCTTCTGTATCCAGGTTGCATGTGCACTTGGTAGAAAACAAAGCTCTTTTTTTTTAATTTCCGTAAGTGTTATATCTTTGTATAAAAAAAATGTAAGTAAACTATTCCTCTACCCATTCATGTTTTAGCTGTACTATATATTAACTAAGAGTGTTTTATGTCTGGGAGAGTTTAGAGCTAGTGAGGTTTACGACAGTTTTATTGGAAGCATTTATCATGACTCATTGTTTGTCAACAACTGAACCAGTGAGCAGCCTGATGGTCATTCAGCATAAACACAGTGGTAGGGTGAGAAAATCCAGATAATTCCCAAAAATGAGAAGTAAAAATAAACCTTAAGAGCATAGTACAAACATTTAGAATCACAGCTAAAATTTCTTCTCATCTTATCACTTAGACTGCCTTACATTGCTATGGCTAAGTGACAACAATTCTTCAGTGTAAATGACAATGTGGTAACACAGGGAAAAGAAATTATGTTGGTGCTCGCAGCATATTCACAACTAGAAAATATATCCTTTTCTTCCCTTCTCAGTGTGCCTACCAGCCTGAGTCTCTCCTGTGGGATAACTATAGGAGGACAAAGTATTGATGTTTTCTTCCTGTTGGAAATTGCTCCATGTTCATGTTAGAAACTCAAGCTGTGAGAGGGTAGAGGGGGGAAAGTCATAAGGCACTTGACTTGTAAATAAACTGTCACAACAGGTCAGGGCAGGCTAACTTTCCTCACCAAAAGGAAGGAAATAGAAAGAAGCAAAAGACAGGGAGAGACAGATCTGATTTCTGCAAATGTCCAGCCCGTCTGCTCAGCCAGATGGACAATTGAATCACAAGAGGAAGGTGTCACAGAGAAACCTGAGACTTCCCTGCTTTATCATGCTCTAGCCAAAAATAATAATTCAACAGCATCCAACAGAACCCTAAAGGCTTTCTGTTACTAGCATGCTGAGCTTTCCTGTAATCACTGTGGTATCTTCAGGAACAAGGGGTGGCATGAATCATTATTCAGATGTGATAACATGACCCTTACAAACATTAGGGGATAATGGGCAAGTCTGCACTCTGCAAATCGAATCACACCATGATCCATCATTAACCTAAGTGAGCTATTGCTTTATTGAAGTAGCCCCATAAATGAATAGGTCACAGTCTATTTAAAAGCTGAGAGATTTGTTAATGCTCCAAGGTCTTATATTCTATTAGAGCACACAGCCCAAGTACACCAGAGATTCTAAGTGTGTACCTAAAGGATAGGTAGTAATGAAGAGAAAACCTAAGATTTCTATAAGAATAATTTAAAATACTCCATTGAAACAGTTATTTGCACATATATGGAAAGCTATTTTTATGTGCCTCAATTTTAGTTTTGTCTTCAAGAGGGAAGAAAATTATCACTAATTGAGTTGGTTTTTTTTTTTTTTTAATTCCTCACAAATATTCATAGTGCAAGGAGTTAAGACTTTGGGACTGTGTGAAAATTAATGCACTTCCAGTTTTTCTGAATCAGCACTACATGACAAATTAATGTTGTCCTTCAGAAAAGAGCTTCAGAATTCAGCACAGCAGGTTTTCAACATTAAGCCAATTAATTGCTACTTTAGGAACTCTGGATTTTGCATAGATGTAAGTTCAGGTGTTAATACCAGTTCTTCACTGTTCAGTTTAGATAACAGGACAGAGCTTCAAAACCAGTCCAGACAAACCTTTCGAGGACTCCCACCACTCTCCGTTTCTTAATGCATCCTGGCAGCTTTATTCAAATATGGATGCAACAAGGAAATATGGACATCATCCTTTGAGAGTGCTGAACCATAAATGAAGAAAGAATTATTTTCCCCCTAAATATTCCTGAAATCAAGATTAAATCAAGAATTATATATTTGTTCTCAAAAAAAAAAAAAATCTTTTGTTTTCATAGCTATAAAGCTTACATCAATTCTTTGCAATAAAGAGGGAAATAAATGAGTCTTTTAATCAAATCATTACAAACTATCAAACCAGTTTTGTCTGAAAGAGGTAGGAATGGGCTCCACAATTGAGGAGATCTCCAAGAACTGCATGGGTAACTTGGGAGGAGCATATGCAAAAGAACTTGATAAACAATGAGAAATTGGTAATCACCTGAAAGCACTTCTATTTCCTTCTAGGAAGGACATATGGTTTCCTTCCACTTTCTTTACTTTTATCTTGAAAAATTAAAAAATATCTGTGACCATTTACCATACTACTGTGTTAAACAGCTATTCTGAGAATATGTAAGGTATTTTAAGGGGCTGTGTCTTGTAGCACTTTCTCTGAATTCCAGGACATCCACATAGAATAATTTTGGTTACATTTCTAAAGGTTTACCTGAATAACTTACTATATATTACTGTACACTGTTATTTACTGTTGTATTGTTAATTTCATTGTTGGGACATATTTTCTTTTGATAGTCTGAAATTATATACTTGTTTCCAGAATACTTCCTCAAGACCCTCTGACACTTTTCCCTGCTGGACTGAAATTCATTGGAGGATACTGCTTTTACTGACAAGAGCCAAGTATAAGGGTATGCAATTTTTTTTCTCCAGTCGAAGCTTCAAGAAAGACATTCATATTCATGTTTAAACAATTCAGTTCACTCTACAGCTGTGGGAAAAAAATCCAGTGAAATGCCTTTCCTGTGCATAATAACGAAGTCCCTATGAACCACGTACAGCTTTTGCAGAATGTTAGATGCTTGAGTAAGCTACTGTATCAGACCCTCCTCTAACTTTGAAGTCTGACTTACACTTGTATTTCTGGAACCTCCCTGATGATATCTATGATTGTCTCTAAAATATAAATATCAGCTTTTATAGGCAAAAGTTTTTACCCTTAAACTGTTAGGACTGTGTTCAGGCCACTGATGGGTTCTTCTTGATTTGTATTTGAACTAGTAATTAAATAAAAATCCATTTTCTCAGTCTAAAAGGGCAACTAATAAATTTGGGAAGAACGTATAGAAATCAACACAATTGCTTATGACAAATTAGGAGCACAGGACAAAAAAAGCTGCAACCTATTCTTTGATCATCTCTCTCTCTGTCATAGCCAATCAAATGACACAGACATTTAATTTATTTTCTTTTGAGTTGCACACTGTAGAAATAATAATTATATTGTCCTGAAATGTTCATTCTTGTCTCGTGACTTATCTGGATGAGCTTTTGGAATCAAACATTTGCAGAATCTTGTTGATTTTTTCCTTTTTTATTGACATTTGTTTATAAATAGATAGAATTAGTCTTTGCTCCTTGCACTGAGATACCTTGCTCTCAAAAGAAATAGAGAATGAATACCAATGTTTCATAGAAACATAGAATGATTAAGATTGAAAGGGACCTTAAAAAATTATCTAGATCCAAACCCCCTGCCATGGGGAGGGATGTCACCTGCTAGATCAGATTGCTCAAAGCCCCATCCAACCTGGCCTCGAGCACTTTGAAGCATGGGGCACCCACAGCCTCTCTGGACAATCTGTGCCAGTTTCTCACTATTCTCCAAGTAAAGAATTTCTTCCTAACATATAATCTAAATCTCTCTTCTTGAGTTTAAAAACATCCTCCCTTTTCCTATCAGTATCTTGCCATGAAAACAGTTGCTCTCCCTCTTTTTATAAGCCCCGTTAAAGTACTGAAAAGCTGCTAAAATGTCTACATGGAGTCTTCTCCTCTCCAGGCTGAGCAACCCCAACTCTCAGCCTGTCTTTGAATGAGAGATGCTCCAGCCCTTTGATCATCTTGTTGGCCCTCCTCTGGACCCATTTCAACCGGTCTACATGTTTTCTGTGCTGAGGACTCCACAGCTGGACACAATACACAAAATTGGGTCTCAGGAGAGCAGAGTAGAGAGGGACAATCAGCACCCTCAGCCTGCTGCCCACACTTCTTTTTGATGCAGCCCAAGATGCATTTGATCTTGTGGGCTGCAAGCACACATTATTGTCAAGCTTTTCACCCACCAATAGCCCAAGTCCTTTTCACAGGGCTGCTTTCAGTGAGTTCAGCTCCCAGTCTGCACTCATGTTTGGGATTGCCTTGACTCTAGTGCAGCACCTTGCTCTTGGACTCATTGAACCACATGAGGTCCTCATGAGCCCACTTCTTGAGCTTGTCCAGGTCTGCTTCGATGGCATCCTGTCCTTCAGGGTCCACTGCTCCACTCAGCTCGGAGCCATCTGCAAACTTGCTAACGGTGCACTTGATTTCACTGTTTATGTCATTGATAAAGATATTAAAGAGCACCAGTTTCAGTTTCAGGGCTTCCCTAACTCATATTAACAGCAGCTCCCAGAAGAAGCTCTACCAGTAGGTATGTAATAAGCAGGGTAGAAACATGATGGTCATAATCTCTCTGCCTGGCCAAAGGCCTGCTATTTGCCAGCCACAGAACAGTACCACCTTTGGGATTGAGGGAATCCCCAGTCAAGGTTAAGCCAGATTTATTCCTACTCTGAGCTCCTAAAGAGGCTAGAATCAACCTAGCCAAAATCCTAACCTCAAAGCAAATTTGTACAGGAATAAATAATTACTACTGGAATAAAAAATAAAAGATCCTGATGAATCAAGCCTGTCATGCTTGTTCATTGAGCTGTCTTTTCAGTGAATCATCCAGTTTTATTTCTCTGACAAAGACCAGAACTAGGGCTATTTCCATCAATGACAGAAAAGTTGAAGCAGAGAGCTTTTATTTAACTTTAGATAGGTTTTATTTCTCTTCTTCCACCTTGATATTTTAAACTAAGTTCTATTATTTCCCTATCCACCATCATTAGCTTTTATTATGCAGTTCACTCCATCAGATCATTAACACATTATCCATGAGACTCAAATTGTTATTTTGAAGTGTTTTCCTTTGGCTGAAGTAATTTTCATGGTTCAGCTCTAATTCCACACAAGTCCCGTTGTATTTCATGCTTTTACCAAAGTTTTCAGTGCTTTATAAGAAAGACATAATGTACAGAACAGAACTGAAAAAAAGAGACTGCTTCTGTGAGCGCAGGTGTTGCACAGTCTACCACCTCTGACTCTGCTACTAGAGGACAGATGTTTGGGGGGGGAAAAACCTGACAGCGGGAATTAAAAGACAGTAAGTTCAACAGGGTTGTCTACATTGAAGCAGTGGTCAGAGCATCCCAAAATTCAGTTTATAACTAAATTTTGTTGCAGATAGGAAGATCTATGCACTGAGAGAAAGCAGAGAAGGTACATAAAGGGAAAAAAAAACCCAGCAAAATATTTGTTACGAGATTTCAAGAAGGAGGTAGGTATAACAAGCTATGACAAAGTCCACTTCATCTGTCAGGGAAATGCAATCCCTTTCTGGTGTTTAGCAAAGTAGCAATTTCAGAGTCCCTCACAATTGGTTTCACTAAATAGAAGAAAACAGTCAAGAAAAAGCAATAAAGAACATTGCTATTAGGAAAGAGGATCTTTTAAAACAAAGAGCCCAAGATAGTATGTCTTAGCCCTGTTTCATTTGATAGCAATGCAAGTTTTTCAGTAATGAGAGATGATTAATATCTTGTACTATGTCTCAGGGAAAAAGAGCACTTTCTTTAGACAGACAGACAGCTTTTTAGAACCATACTGGCATATATGGGAATTATCTCTTAATATTAGGCAGACTCTTAAGTGGCATCCTGAAAAGAGACAGAATTAACCATCTTTCTGAAATCTAAGTCTCTGAACAGCAACTTGTATTAATGAGGGATGACAGAATCTGTACCCTTTTACGCTAATTTTTACCTGAAGAAGTAAGCACACTGTCAGGTTTATTCTCTGAATTTTGACTGTATTACAATACAAAATAACACATATGTGAACACATATTCCAACTACTATGATGCAGCCACTTATAAGTATCATACAGATCCTAACTGTATGCCAGTAGGAGTGAATACATTGAGAGAAACCAATGTACACAGCAGACCCAAGACCTCCATCCACACCAAAGGCTTTCAGAAAAGTGAAAAAATACGTGCCACCTTTTATAATAGACCTTATATTCCAATTCCTTCAGTGAACAGTCAAGTAACAAAGGAAAAGCAAAAATCACACAATATTTTACATAATGTAGTGTAATAAAACATAGTACTTCAGATAACATACCTTCTTAGTAGCATTTGTCTATTAAGTCTCTGTTGCCACCATGAGCCATAACTTATTTCTTTGTGATACCTTCAACTCAATGTGCTGTACAAACTCAAATCATGTTCACCTTTTAAAATGCCTTATAAAAATGGCTTCATTTAAAGAGTATGGGTAAACACACCCAAACTCACACATACATAAAAATGCTTTAAGTGGAGGCATTTTTATGAGTCACCTAAAAGCAGAACAGTACTTGGCTTCATATAACAATTTTCACATTCAAGATCCCTTGAAGTGCTTTGCAAATGAAAAGCCTCAAAATAAACACAGATACTGATGCTGTGGGTAAGTACATATGACTTGAATGGGAGTGGACAAATGCAGAGGTATTAAGAGCTTCTTCTCTTAAAACATTAATAGAAAGCCGTGGCTAAATTAAGAAAAATCAAAGACAATATGGCATCAGTTTTAATTTTCTCTTGTTCAGTGTCTGTCCTGCCCCTTTTTATTAACAGTCTGTAATATATATGTTCAAATGCATAATCAGTCAGAAATTAATGACAATGTGGAAATAAGATTAAAATATGGCTGTTCCACTCCGCAATATACTGGGAAAAAAAACCAGTATATTTTATTGTTTAAAATAATTCACACCAAAATTGAACTATGTTTCTTCTCTAGCCTTTAACAAAATGTTGAATAACTCCAGCAGAACTGTCATCAATTTGCTTATATTTGTCTTTGCATTTATAGTTTATCACAGAATTGTTAAAGTTGGAAGAGACATCTAAGATCATTAAGTCCAACCATTAACATAGTACTGCTACGTTCACTACCCAACCATGTTGGAATGTGACAGATCCACATGCCTTCATAACTTATCCAGAGATGACTACTCCACCACTTCCTTGGGCAGCCTATCTCAATGCCTGACCATGCTATTAGTGAAGAAACTTTCCCTAATATCCAATCTAAATCTCACCTGGTGCAGCTAGAGGCTGTTTCCTCTTGTCCTGTCACTTGTTAATTGGGAGAATAGACCAACCCCACCTGGATACAACCTCCTTTCAGGCAGTGGTAGAGAGTGGCAAGGTCTCCCCTGAGACTCCTTTCCTCCAGGCTAAACAACTTCAGCTCCCTCAGCTGCTCCTCATAAAACTTGTGCTGCAGACCCTTCACCAGCTTCATTGACCTTCTCTGCACACACATATAGTTCAGTACATCAACACACACACACACACACACACACACACACACACACACACACATACATGTATGTATCACTGTTTGTAAATATTCTGAAAAATTTGTTATTCCTAAAAGAAGGAGGGATGCTCAACAGCAATACATACACACGTGATCATTTTGCAAAGCCTTATGATTGTGAATTGGGCAATTCTGGTAGATTAATCAAAATGCAATGCATTTTGTCATCACAACATGATGTCACACAATACTCAGTATAATATTTATACAACTAGCTATGTTGTCTGGTAATGAAGTACAAGCAATAGAGGCAAGGGTTTTAGTAAACTTTGAATATTTTTATATAAAAATCAGTATATATTCTTGGAATCAGAACTACCATGTAAGACAAAGGTTTTAAAATAAATATATCCAAACTTGTATTATTTTTCTTTATTGTTTCAGATAATCTTATTATAGCTAGAAAATAAGGAATAGAGATGTAATGAGCACATGCACTCTTTCATAATCTTTGAAAGCATAAGGATAAGTAAAAGCAATACATTCCAGAACAAAAGGCATGAGATCGCTGTGGGCAGACATTGCCGTGAAGAACTGTATGTGCAGAAATTCCCACTATTTGCCTTTCTCAAGAAAGTTGGTGTTTATCATGTTATGCCTAATGAGAAAACCATGCTCCAAACAATCTTTGTTGTTACAATTTAAGAATCAGTCATGGCATAGGAAATGACAAGTGTTTTCCCAGCCTTATAGCAGGGCACATGGTAAGGAGAGCCCCACTCCCCACCAAGGGTGGTTTCATGTACTTCAGTGGCTCTCAGGTACAGCCAGTGCCAGGCTGCATGCCAACCCCCAAGCCTCTGTGCTTCATTACATGAAGACAGGACAATTTTCCACCCTGACTTTATCTGCTCTGTTTTACTGTAAGACTTCACATTGCATGTGCACATCAGAACAGTTTAGAAAACTTAATATGGGGCTAGCAGATCCTCCAAGCATATTAAAGGCAATTTACCCAGGCTGTGGGTGATTAGAAGAATATATGAAAAATTCGATATGATGACTTGCACAGTTACATCTAAGTTACTCCCTTCTCTAATTCTGTGATAACTCTTTAAATACTTACTTAAACACAACTGTGTAACCTTCTAGGAAACATTTTTAGCCATACCTTTAAGATAGTGCGATAATAGCATCCAGATAAAGACAAAAACATTAAGACATTTTCCTATTACACAGGTGTCAATTTCTAAAACATTCCCTTATATAAAAGTATTTTAAATAACCTGAATACTGATAAAGCTGTCAGTCTAAAACACACTTAAAGAAAAGCAATTTAGGAATTTGCTAACCTATCAAATTTTTAAATAATCTCAAGCACTACTATTGAACTGATGGGTTATTTAATGTTGAAAGAAGGCAAAATAAGCATTTGCTTCTCTTCTGAATGCTGATTACAAGTCATGTTTTTCTTCAGAAGATCAAAACTCCAACTGATGGTTACAAAATGAGAAACTGCATATAGCAAGACAACTGTAACATTTATACTTGTTATTGTTATCTATTCTCTATTGCATGTCTTTGCAACTGAAATATTATTTTTTCTTATATATTCAGAAGAAAAATTGCAAAGTATCGAACACTTTGAGGGAATTCTGTTTATGAAAAGAAATTGTGGGAGATCCCTCCAGCACAGTAAACAAATACCATAAACCTGACATTCAGAACAGTTGCGAGGGAGGGGGCATGACAGGTACAATTAATTGGAATAAAGCAAACTTGAGGATGAATGTGATGAGTGTGACAGATGCAAGAAAGACAAAATAAATTAGCTTTTAAAACAGTCTTTTCAAAATAAAGTATTCTGTTTATTGCTTCCCCAAAGGAGAATCTCTCTTCCCTACTGTCTCTCACAGGGGCCCCAATCCCTGAAAAGACCAACATCACGTAACTAGTTTGATCAGTTACATCGGAAGCCTTTGGTCTGCATGCTGGTATGTTCTGGAGCACTCAAATCAGTTTAGAAATTAACTGCTTATGACTTCTGCAATGTAACCATCTGGCTTTCAGATCTGGAAAAATATTTTGTAAGAAGCCTCGAAACCTCTTGAAAACACACTGTGATCAATGCAAGGTTTAACATGTGCAGAAAACCAAAATGAAGATGTCCTGACAAATTTGTTAATTTCCCAAAAGCATGGTTTCATGGGAATATTTTAATACTGATTTATTTTGAATCTGACATGCAATCACATACACAGCAAAAGGTGCATTATAATAAGACCTACTTAGTATTCCTGAATTGTTCGGTTTTTGCTATTGATATTTGAATTTGAAAATAGGGGGAAAACACCAGTAACCTCAACCATTCATTGATGTTGTCCAGCATCCTATTTAGCTCTATAGAGATATTTGCAGATACAGAAAATAACCCCAGTTAACCATCACTCAATAAACACAGACATTTACACCAAGTCCATCATCACCACCACACCATGGCATGGTTTGACATGAGTATTTAAAAGATGCGTCCTCCTTACTCTAGATTAAATATTAAGAATTGAAATACCAAAGCCACAGAGCCATTCACACTAAAAATTACATGAAATATTCAGGGTAAGTACCTTCACACATCTCTGTTTTAGGCACACTTGCAGCATGATTTGCAATTCAGAGCAAAACCCACTATTAAAACGTTTGTATAAAGATTACGTGTCTCGTACTGTTCATCACATGACTAATTCATAGAAGATCAGTGTTTTCAATGTAGTTTGAAACATATAGTGATAAATCATGGCTCACATTTGGAAATCTTGTGTCAGGGCTAAATTTTATTTCTCACTATTAAATTTTTTCTGCAGTGCCTTTTTTTGTTGTCTTTGTTGGGTTTTTTTTGGTTTTTTGGTTTGTTTTTTTTTTTATTATTTTAAGGAAGGAGGCTGCTCAGGTGTTTTCAAAGTTGTTTCAAGTCGAATTCACATTCCTTACCTTCTTTCCCTTAATTGAACCTTATTGCTTTAAACGTCAATGCTGCAGAAATCCTCCCCCCACCTCCCCCTCGTATTCACACACAGACAGAATTGAGTGCTTAAAAAAAAAAAAAAAAAGAAAAAAGAAAATTACAAAATGGACATAAAAAATGACAAATACATTTCCATTCCCACGAGTCTCACACCATCTCTTAGCTATTTTCCCGTGTAACTGAGTGCCCAGCGTGGCACGCTGTCCTTTCCCTTTGATCAGCGCTGATCTGGGCAGGCAGCACAGCCCCAGTGGCCGCACGCACACCTTGGTGCCACCCCTGCCCCTGTGCCTCCCGGAGCCACTGCCCCGCTCCCGGTGGGCTGCACGCCTGCAAAGAGACAAGGAGAAGGGGCAGCTCCTTCCTCCCCCTCGCTGCTCCCTCTTTCCTTTGGGCACGGCGGACTCGCACACTTTGTTGGGAACTTACTGAAGTTTCGCGATTCCAAAGCGGGATGAGCAGGGAATACAGGCTGCTCAACGCACACGGTCGGGATTCTCGCCTGTGCCCCTGCAGCTCCTCCGCCGAGGCAGCTTTGTCCCTTAGTGCCCTGCTCCAGACGCCCCCACGCCACAGCCCCGGCCACCGCCGTGCCAGCCCACCCTCTCCTCCTCCCCGTTCCCAGGAAAAGCTGCCTTACCTGCTACATGGAGCTGCAGCAGCACCAGCCAGAGCAGCAGCAGCAGCAGTGAGCACAGCGGCAGCACCTCGCGCTCTCTCTCAATCACTGTAGCAACAAACTGCCCTTTCTCGTGTTCGCCTTCATTCACAAAGGATCTCACGGGCAGCAAAGGCAGGTAGAAACCACTTTCTTACTGGAAGAGGTTGGTTCCTTTCTCAGATATGACTGGATCGCTCTCTGAGGCTCCCTACACATTTACCCTTCAGATCAATACTGCACTTCAGCAGCAGCCTGAGCTCAGCTGCAGCTGATAGAGAGCAGCCAATTGGTATTGAGGATTCCCTTTCGGCAACCCCCTCCCACAAAAATACACTGTCTGCATTTGAAATTTTGGGAGTTGTGAAAAGTAGTTTTAACCCCTTGCTTGAAAACCACCCTGTGCTTTTGGAGCTATGGATAATCTCCTTTTTTTGTTTTTGCCTTTACAGAAGCTCTGGCTGTCCAAAGTATACCTACCTGGACTCTTTAAAGCTGGGTAAAATTCAGTGAGAAAATTAAAATACGTGACATGGCAATAAACTGACTGGGAGGATGACGTGTATGCAATCTAGCAGATATAGCCCATGACAGAACCAAAAAAAAAAAGAAAAACAACAAAAAACCAAACCATCAAACCACCCCCCCCCAAAAAAAAAAAAACCAAAAAAAGCTGGCATCCAATCTATCATCCAGACATAATTATTTTTTCTCCCCACAGACTTCCCATATTTCTGACCACAAAACATGCCTGTACTTCAATCAACCAGGAAAAAAACCCCTTAAATAGTGGCATATACCATCACAATAACATACCTACAGAAGAGAGATTTTTATTCTGGCCAGTCCAGAAATTTATTTAGTGGATATGACTTTTTCATTTCATCAGGGACATTGACTGCTTTACATTAAAAGAAATTACTTTCAGACCCTTATAGCTTTATTTCTAGACCCTCCATAGTAAATATGTCACCTTCTTGTTTGTTTCTTGGTGCTCATTTGCAGGTAAGAACTGTTTTAAAATAGGTTAAACCTGAGAGCCTGTTTCTCTGACTTAAAGTAAAAGGCATGCTACATGAATTAATGCAAAAATAGAAGATTTTAAAATGACTTACATTAAATTTTGAATGAAACAAACCTGGCTAAAATATACAAACACAGGGATAAGTCAATAATGTAAGAGATTAGCACTTCCTCTTCTGTGTGGACGATACAATCTTCATAGCATTTTGATAATCTGAAGTTTGTACTTGTATATTAGATAGCCTGCCTAGTGAAAACACACTTGGGTTTTCCTCAATTTACTTGAAAAAAGTGGAGCACTATATATAACATAATGTTCATTTGACAGAGACAGGCAAACAAATGACAGATACAGGCATGGATTTTAATGTGACAGACAGCAACTTCATTAATTTTAGTCAAATAGGGAAAGAGCCCCAACTACTCTGGGAAACACAAAGCAGCTATCACATATGAGGTAAGGCTTTCCTCTCAGTCAAAATAAGAACCACTTTCTGCATTACAAAGACAGTTCAGGATAGTTAGGCTTCTGGCTCATGGGCCATTTGCAGCATGTTAGGATAATTTGTATGACCTCTAGTCTCAGTTTCAGCAGCCCTCTTTTCCAAAAGTAACTTGTGGAAGAGGGTAGGGTGTGCTGAGCTGTTCTGGTAGTTGCTGCAAGACAGCTTCAAGCTCCCTGACATTTAGAGAATTGCTTTCCCAATGTGATTCCAGTTCTGAGCATGGTACCTGCAGTAGAAAAATCCACCTGGTCAATGGTTTATCACTGGAGAAGCCTTAAAAAGTCATTATCAGTCCGCTCATGTGTGCTTCTCAGATCAAGTCAGAGAACGTTCTGCGGAGAGTAGTAAGTATGCAGGATATGTGCAGCAAGAAATGAAAAGTATGCAGTATATCTAAGGCATACCTACATCATAAAGTTCAGAAGCACAAGAGACATTTCCAGACTGATCATACTGGGCATCTATACAAGTACACACACATGCACAACTGGCTATATCGTGAAAAAGACCTCATTTTGTCGTCCAGTTGCAGTAGGTAGGTGGGCTTTCCAGCAAGACAGAAAGTCATAAAACCACAGATGTTAGGCTAAGCTATGACAAGATTCTCTGTCTTTGCCCATGCCAGACACAGATTTTACAACTGAAATCAAACTGCATGTAGCTGTGTAACTTGCTAGAACCAAACTCCTAGATAACATGAAAAAAGTGCATTTCTTCTCCCATAGTTAATAGCTTGGGAGTTATTATGTAGCTGATAGGAAAGATGTGTGCTAATGTCTTTATGAACAATTCCATGGGTGAGGGGATGGGTGTTAACGTCTTTGAAATGAGTCTTAATATCTCTATTAATTTCAAGCAGCAGGTTTGTTACAGAGCCCAGGCAGCCTGAATCCTGAAACAGACATGTGGGTCTGCAGAAGCCTGACTCTCTGAACTTTGGGGTAAAATGAGAGCTTCAAGGGGGAATGTGTGGTACTCGGTTCGGGAAGGCTGTACCTTCCTAGCACCTCAGTCAAAGGGGAAAGGACGAGTGCAAAATGCGGCCGGGAGCTTAGGATAAAAGGAGGCTGCACCCTCTGAAACCTCGAGAGAGAAAACCCTGCGGGGATGTGCCCCAGGAGACTCTCTCCCTTTATTCAGATGAAGTTACAGGACTCCTCTATCTCCTTTATGGACACTGGCTTTTCATATTGTGATTTTGCATACATAGCTAAATGAGCATGACAAAATCAAAACCTTCTCCCAGTGAGCACCAAGACCGTCAATATGAAAGATTATGATACTGATGGTAGGGAAATGGCCTCCTCTGCAGTTTGGCCAACCCACTCAGTCCAGCAGCAGTCCTGTCCTTTAGCTCTCTCTCATCCCTTTTAGATATCATGTGTGCTCAAAACTAATACATGAGCTATTCATCTAAGTCCAGCTTCCCCAAAACAGTCAGTTACTGTGTTGGATGTGAAAATGTTGATAGCTAATCAGAAAAATCTCATGCCCTAAGAGACATTTGTATATATTCCCAAAGCCACTATCTCCCTCTCTTGCAATGTTCTTCAGAAAGACAAGTACTAGAGTCCTATCTTTGTTGTGGGAAAAGCTGTGAGCATCATGACATTGAAATAACTACTAGGGACTTAGCAAATGAAATTATTTCTTTTTTGTCAATCACATGAACAAGCCATGAAAGTGTCTTCCAATCATTGCAGTTTAGAAGTGTAGTGACTGGAGAAGAGTTGAGGATATTCCATATTTTAAATCTAGGAGATCATCAGCAAGTATAACTTTCATCTTTGCCAATCGTATTAACTGATGACAAGGAAAACATTGTTATTGCATTTCCTTTAATGATAGTATAAAAGTGGCTCTAAAAAGTTCATTCAGTCTAATTCTTCCCTTATAATGGAGTATACCAATAAGAAAGCTCCTACTAGCTGCAAAACTACTGCAACACTTAAAAGCGTGCTTTAAATGATCTTTATTTTCGCTTTACAGTTTGATTTAAAGTTTGACAATTGAAAGTTCAAAAGAAACCTTTGAAAAGAGACCAGCGTCATTTACAAAGGAGCATATGAATCTTTGTAAAGCCATGAAGTTAAATTGCTAATTTTAGCCTCCAATTTTGCTATCTGTCATAAAGAAGTATGTGTGTGTTTTAAAATTCCATTTGTTTTTAAAAATGTTTTTTTAGAAAACACTGAAGCATGAATAGCTCATTTCTTAGTGTCACTCTAAAGGGGAGATAGGGCTACTTATTTATGAGAGAATACTCATTAAAGTTGAAAATGTATGTAGCATGAAAGAAAATGCATGCAGAGGAACTGGAATTCCTCCTTTCTGAAAAGGTCCTTGAATGCCAGTAGAAGTAAACATGATTGAATTTTGCCCCTATATCCATCCAAATACTTTTAAAATTGGTCCAGATAACTCAAGTCTCTTCTTTCTCTTACTAGATGTGCAGAGTCCTCCTAGCATCCTTCGAAGACCTCTGTTAATAAAATGCAGGCTGCAAAAACACCCTTTACAGGGTCTAAAAGAAAGATTTCCAACTCCAGCCAAAATAAAGTCTGAGATTTTTAGCCTTGCAGCATTATGGAAGCACATTTATAAAAATAACTGAATTTATTTATGCAGATACTTCCTCACCTGACTTGCAGGTGATGGAATTTAAGGTTTAGCCATTTCTATGGAGAATTCACTCATCTACACATATTAAAAAAGGACTAAAAGCCTACGTACTGCACAACATAGGTAAAAGGGATCTGATATTTCCCTTGTGAACTTTTAAAATTTATAAATATTTACATATATATATACATAAAAGATCAGGCAAGCAGTCTTTGCCTGAGAGTTTCCTTTTTTGGGCAGCCTTATTCTAGACATGATTCAAATAGAAAGCCTAATTTTATAGGTACACTTACTAGGAACCTATGGTGTCTTCTATAATTTCTGAAACTTCTGCAGCTAGATCTCCCTAAACTTAAACCAGTTTATTACATTAATAAAGTGGTAACCTGCCTCTTAAGTGGTTTCCCACCTTGTTCATCTGTTATCCATGTAGCCATCAGACTTCTGTTTTTACTGTAGTTACTAATACAGATTGCTATAGTGACACCTAGAGAAACCAACCAGAGATCCAGCATTATCC
This sequence comes from Entomyzon cyanotis, assembly GCA_024500445.1. Taxonomy (NCBI): domain Eukaryota; kingdom Metazoa; phylum Chordata; class Aves; order Passeriformes; family Meliphagidae; genus Entomyzon; species Entomyzon cyanotis. The sequence continues at coordinate 61,824,299 of JAKEPQ010001005.1, forward strand.
TAAGTAGAGCTGGATAACGTTTGAAATCCCTCCCTAAGGTCACAAGCAGAGTCAGCAACAGGTGTCATTTCCAGATGATGTCTAATCTGTCCCTAGAAGCCTCTGAAGACAGAAAATTCATAGTCTCTCAACTAGCCTCTTCCACATTTTAGCTACATTTACAAGTGAAAGATTTTCCAGGTGCTTAAAGTGAAACTGCCTGGTTGAGATTTAAGTCCCCTGGGTTTTGCTCTACATATACTCTGGTTTAGCATAATGTGTATTATTCTCTTCCTTTTTGCTATGATATTTCATATCATGCAGATATGAAATACAGATATATCATTTCTAACAATCCCCATTCCTTCCATCTCTCTTCACAGGACTTTTTGCTTCCCAGATTCTGATCATTCTTTTTATTCTGCTCTCTTCTCTATTCAACAGATTTCCTGTTTCCTAAAATTAAATGTCTAATACTGGATACAATAGGGCTGCTGTGCTCTGTGCTGGTAAGGCACATCCTGAGAATTATTAGAAAGGTAATGCTCTCAAATTTGAGCACTGTCTTTATGCAGGGTCAATACCATTCTTCTCTTTGTCATGCTGTCATCCTAATAATCAGTCCCTTCCCTAAAGAACTTAAACTTTAAACAAAACATGAGAGACAACTCTCAGATGCAATCAGGGCAGCAGGACACTATGAACTGAACAGTGCAGTCATGACTGACTGTTTAATTATCATCGTCAACACAGAAAATGAGAGGAGAAACAGGATGTAATGGGATTTGCATGAGGCATTTCGAACTCTTCCTATTTCTTATTACATCCTTCCACAAAGCTTTCAGTTTGTCAATCACTATGTCACTATCTTTGTCTCATCCAGCTGCCTACTTTCCACAATGTCTATATGTCTGCAAATTGTAGTGCTTTCTATCCATCTACCCATTGGAAGATGCATGTTTAGACACAAAACCTAACATGTACACATTTAATTTGTAAACTTTTTAATATAAAATATTTATTTACCCGGATTTTTTTCAACTTCACAATTAATACTACTTCTTAGAATGTGTTCTGTGGATTTGTTGTTTTTTTTACTCTTTTATCTTACAATGAGGTAATGACTACTAAAAAGGCGAGAGCAGATTTCACCAGCTGAATAGTGTTCCTTGCTGGTGATTCCAGCACTGAGTCACTTTTTGCCTGGCCTACTGCTGAAAACATGAAACAAAGCATCAGGACAATCTTCTTCATTATTCTGTTGAGGCGTACCCTTGTTTAATTCAGGTAGCTGATTCAGGTACTAATTCAGGTAGCTTTGCTCTCTACCACCATTTTCAACACACACAAGTGACTACTCATCTCACTTCCCAGTAAAACAGTAATGTTGTGATGCATTCACAAAAGCAGTAAGTCAAATAGAATATGGTATCTACCTCATACAGTTATGAAGAATGTCAAATTGATGCAAACTAAACCTGGCTCTGCGTGAACTTCACTAGCATCACCAGCACCAAGCGGATTATCAACATGAGAGGGACAGCAAAGGCTATAGTAGTTATTTAGAAATACAAAGCTAGGTCAGTAGCACAGATGAGAACTATGCGTAGTTATCATAGAATGGAAATCAGCCCTAAGGTACACAGACAGTATTTCAAAAAATATGGGGTTTTTTTAATTTCAATACAAACTTTGCTTTTAAATAATGTATTGTATTGACCTACATTTCCTAAATGGTAAGTTTCTACATTATGTATTTTGATAGTATTGTTGAAACTGTTGTGTTCTAGCAAGTTATCACTGTTTTCTTCTGGGGATAAATACATCTCCATAAATTGTTATCACTAACCTTAGATTCTTGCAAGCTTTTTCACGGGAGTGCAATTATAAATATATACATATTAATGTAATCCATTTTTAGTCATTTCTTATTTTACTAACAAGACAGTGAATTTATTTCACTGAGAGGTAAATTTATTTTCCTGCAACTCAGAAAGTCCTAAATCCCAGTACAATACCTTTTCTAAGCAATAGGCATTACCTTTAAAACAATGTTGCATTTTGTTATTGTTATTTTAATATCTAAGGAAACTATTGAAAGTTTGTTGTCATTTTATATATTTATCTAGGTGATACATACAGGCAAAGATTCTCTCAAGAAACACAATAAACTTAAATAAGTTTCCAGATAAATAGTAGTTCTTTATACTTGTTAAAATTATGTTTCTGCCTGGCTAAGCTTGCAACTATGTTGTATGCACTATGTACTCATCTCCATCAAGTGTTGACATCAGATATGTTACATTTGAATAACAATTTCATACATGTTGATCTAAAATTAGTTTTCATAGTAGTAGCAGCACCATTTTCACAAGCAAATAATAAAGAACAAAATAATTTGAGGATGTATTTTCTATAAACAAAGGATAGATAAGTGGTAAATCACAGAACTGGAACAGTGTGGCAGACCTTAAAAAAGGCATGGCATGTACTTGTTTGCAAGTCCTCCAAAAAGAGCAGCATGAATTTTACATGTACCTATTTAAAGTGTTTTAGTATCTACTGATGAAACAGGGTGGAATTATTCTGACCTCAAAAATCAACGTACTGTGTTTACAAGTTTTTTGCAACTTTTAACAAGTTCCCTCATTTGTGTTTTTTGTTATACTAATGTGTGAAATGTGAATACAGACACTTTCATTAACATAGAAACTGTTCTGGGAGGTGATTGAATATGTTTCATAGTGAAGCACTAGGTACTGAGGCACTGAAAGAGGTTTTTTCCTCTTTTCAGTCAGGTTAAGAAAAACCCATTGAGCCTGAGCATATGTACACAGGGATGAAGTGTTGCCTTAGAAGGTATTTTGTCATTATCTTTCAGGGGGAGCAATTCAGCCGAGTTCCTGCTTCCTGTAGTCTATTCACATCCAGTTTGTGCTCTAACATCAGTCAGTTTGAACAAGACAGTGCCCTTCCTTTTGTTTCCAGTGTGTACCTCTACATCACCCTGAAATTCATTACCCTCTTCTCCTAAGGCTTTTGGAGGTGGCAAGATTTATCAGCCACTGGATAAGTGAATACAGTATGTAGTATAGTAATATTTCATTCTGTATTCTCCACAAAGATGCCCGAGAAGCATCAAGGGACCTCCAACCCCTGTGTACACAGAACATATGTTTGCAGTCCACAAAACATCTATTAGTTGGGAGTTATTTCTTTGATTCTGTACCTTGGTTACTGCTGATGTACATAGGCCAGTGCATCCATCCATCTTGCTGAAAACAGGTCACCACCACTAGATGACAAAAAGTAGTAGGTTGGAAAAAAGAGCACAAGTGATCCTTCACAGTCCCTGCCAAAAATAAATAATGAACATTTATCAGGCTTAGAACAGAACCAAATAATAATTACTGAAAACACAAATGGAAACAATTATCTATTTTTTTCAACTTTAATTGCATCTTATAGCATTGTAGCATGTGGAAATTGCTATCTCTAAAGTTACATATTTACAATTTTTTAATGCTTTACAGAATTTGTTTCAACAAACTTGCAGTACTGTTCACACAAATTTTGTGTATTTACACTGACTGCTCACTCTAGCTTCCAAGTGCATTAGCAGAAAGAGCACCAAAAGTAAGATGGAATAAAAATTCAGCCAGTGGCTTATACAGACATGTTCTAGATGCAAGTTGCAGCATAAAAATACAGCTGTCTATAGAAGATTATTGCAAGTTCTGTTGAAAGCTACAGATAAGAAACTAGTAAGTATTCTCTTAATTTTACATATAACTAAGAAATCAAAGAAACACCTGAGATTTTTGTGTGTTGCTGAAATGCTGCATACTGTCCTCTCACTGGCTCTTTCTTTTTGCACTCACACTATAGAAACAAAATAAGCAAAATTGATGTCTGTGTCAAACATTAGAAAATGGCTGATTTTCTCATTCCATCTTTTAATTAAAAGTATTCTTGAACAATTTGTTTTTCCAAGAGAATACTGAAAAAATGGTCCAAGATTTAGGTTAAACATCTCAAAATATTTGTAATTTTTTCGAATGCTGCAATTTCAAAAGAACTTTGAGCAGACAGCATGTGGCACCACTACTACCAAAACAAGTTGTCTCTGCTTGGGACAGAGTGGGTCCTCACGACTCCTTTCTTTTGTGTCATACCCACAATGAGGACCAAAGGAAATGTCCTTATGTTGTTTTTAAGTAGATAAGTCAGGAAAATGGAAACAGAGTTGTGAAGCAGACAGTTATTTTTTTATTGACAACCCCCTCCACACACACACTAGTTTGTTAGGTTTTTTCCTGAGGTCTAATGCTATGTGTAGACACTTCCATGGAGATGTGAAATTGTTGCATTTTGTAAAAACATTAAAGAGAATTTTAATCTGTTAATAAATGCAGGCTTGTTGTTCTGCTTTAGAACATTGAACAGGCTTGTTGTTTTGTTTCAGAACATTGAAAATTATTGCAGACTTCTTTTTTCATGACAGAAACTAAAAGAACTTACACACAAGGTAGTAAAGGGTGTGAAAATATTATTTTATAATCCTATGATACCTGTAGCAATTAAAGTACATTGTGTAAAATCTGGTACCTGCTCCCAGAAATGGGTTAGAACAGGTGCTATGAAGATGAAGGAAATAGTATATGCAACTAATTTTGTAATCCCCCTTACATATGGATGTTGCTCCATGCTTGAGAGAAAGGTAAGGCTTGATACTCTTGGATTTGTTTGAATGGTATCTCAGTGGATGTCAATCCATCTTTTTGCAAGGAACTGCTACCTTATTTACTTATTTCTAGAAAGGTTGTTACTTTACAGAGATAATCACAGAATATCTGATTTTTGAACATGTGAACCATTTGTTTTTCCTCTTTCCCCAGCTGAACAGGTAGACTGTCTTAATATCACCTGTTCCCTTCTACTCTCTTTTGGTTTATTCTAATTTTCTTTGAGACATAGTCTTTAAGTAATGAGAACAAGTGAGCAGAAGATACAGACAGACACTACTAAAAAGTATTTATTTGCTAGTGCCAGGTAATGATAACATTGTGTAAGTAATACCTGAAAAACTGAAACTAGCAAGTAAATAATGCATGTCTGGAAGCATGTAGGGACTGTGGAAATTCACTTGGGTGAAAACGGCAATATTTTATTTTTAATTTCTCATATGTTTTAGCACATTACCTATTCAAATAAATACCAGGGAGACTGTTCTCAGGACAAAAAAACCCAACAAACCAAAAAACAAAACCAAAACCAATCAACCAACCACCCAGAAAATAGCGCAAAGAATATTAAAGTAAAATAAAAAATAAATTGAAAGCAATATCATTTAAAATACAAGAGTATCCATCAGTTCTGTTTCATTTAGAAAGCTTTGATTTTGATTGCACTGCAACTAAAAAACATTAAGAATAACTTGCGTAAGTCAAGCTTATAGAGTTGAAAAAAAAGAGCCAGAAATAATTCTGATTAAATTAGATGTCTGAGATAAAATTCTAATGTCATTATATTCACAGTGTTTTAATGAAGCTTGAAGCTGAGATAAATCTTGAAAAAATGGTTGCCAGTAATTCTTAGCTACATCCATCTAGTGAAATATATGTTTAATCAGTGAAATCATACTGATTTGGAGAGTTCACTGTGCACTTTACTGAATCTGGAGAGGAACATGGTAAAGTACAAAAGCCTACTAAGATTTGTGTGACTAACACCATCTTTATAAGGCAAATAAATTTGTATCTAGAAATGCACCAATGATAATGGAGGATGTCCTTCTTGCAGGAGCTAAAGAAGCAAGACTTATGTCTCTCTGCAGAATGAGGTTAGATTCTGCTAAAAGTCTAGTCCACGATGCATGTAAAAGCTCGCTAGGGACTATATATCCATCAGCTATCCTTTGTTTCTAAGACAGAGGAAATGCAGTAGCTCTTGGGCAGATTTTTGATTGTGTTTTATTACTCTCAGTAGAAATATGTCTTTAAATTTTGAAAGTGGAAGTATAAAGGAGCTATCATGGATACAAATAAGCCACCCACACCACTGCAATGTGTAGTAAGCAGGTAGAAATGGATATACAAACGGAAGATTCAAACATAAATCTAACAAAGGAGAACTTCAGAAACATTTTATTTGGGTAAGCATCAGTGCTTTTTCAAACTATCAAAACTATCCATTGCCAGAAAAATACTCATCTTCTAACCCAGCTTCTAAATCTCTTCCTCTGTATTCACTGCCACATTCTTAGGAAGGTGAAAATATACCAGTTTTTTAGAAAGAAAAAATAGAAGGGAATATTCTGGGACTGGACTTTTCTATCCTAGGAATGACAGAAATACTTTAGAAATATCATGCTGCCATGCTGGCTAGAGATGTGAGGCAGACACATTCCGATAAAATTTGACTGAATATAAAGAAAACCTATGGAGGGAAAGCAATGGTAGATTTAGCAGGCCTGATCATCAATGAATAAAACAGTAGTGACTTAAACTCAATAGAGTGTATGTGCATAAGTATTCCACTGAAATTACTGCAGAGGAGGAGTACTCTTATATGAAACTGCTGACCTCCAAAGGAATTTGTTTCAGAGTTGAATCCTCACTTAAAAAGTGCATTTGACTTCTTCCATTGTGAAAATTATGGTAGTTTTCCTGGTATTAGCTCTGTCTGCAGAGTTAATTTCAGGTGATCAATTTGAATTAGTAAGAGAGCTATAACAAAACCATATGGGAGTTCAGAGATTTTCTTCTTTAGTGGCCTGCTGTGATATTTATGGGTCCCAAAATGATAATTTTATATGCCAGCCAAAATAAAAATCTGAAATCACAGTTACATTTCTCTTCCAATTCTTACATTACTACCATATGATCTTATAAAGGTCTTTAATAACATTTAAGGCACAAACCTTTGTACTTTCTTTAGTGCAGTGGTCCCATGTAAACTTCTGTCAAAACAACCCAGCACATATATTGCCAACAGAGAGCTAGTGTTGGCAAGATTATGAAATTTCACCTACTCAGTAGTATATAAACAATCACACTTCAACTAAAGTGGGTATTTTTCTTCTTTTTTCTCTCTCTTACAGGTCACTGAGCCAATAGTCTACACAGCATATGTCAAAATGAAAAGATAATTTTTTCGAATTCTCTGCAAAGTTATTTGCTCTCTCTCCACTTGAACTGAAACATTTGAATTTGAATACTTTTGCTTGTTACCTGAGTAGTATGGTAATGAGATCATATCTTAAACTTGCAAAAAGCACTTTGAATATTTCAGTGCTTCTTCAGAAACCTTTCATGATATATTGCTTTTGATTGCTCTTGAAGAACATTTCTATTAAGAATCTGGAAATTGTATTTAAGCTAAATTTTCCACAGGTGTTTTGTTGTTTTTCGTTGTTTTTCTTTGTGATTATACACACAATTAAAATTATAAACTTCCTGAAGGAGGGTTTCAGCAGCCCAGGAACTTAGTAGTGAAGTTTGTGATCTATGTCCTCAGTAACACAGTTTGCTTGAAACTCAGTTTGGTTATGAACAGAGGCTACAGTCTGGGAGTTCTCTGGTAAATGGATTGCAACATATTTTCAGAAATGAGATCATAAATTATAACTTTCTGAAATAAAATTAACCTTTTTAATAAAAAATGAAAATATTTGACAAGTAATGTCTATTTAAAAGGTATTTTTAGTCTTAAACAAATATCCTTGATTAAAACTAGCATAAAGCAACATCTGCAGTCACTCCAGGAGTTTAATGTCTCTTAACATAGGAAATTAGCTTTCCAATGAAGGTATATTTCAAGCACTGATTAATTCTATCTTCTTGCTTTAGCCAAAGCCCATTTATGACTACACAAGACATAAAATAGTTATAAGCTCTATGAAGACCTGAAAAATATGTAAACTGTGGGACTCTGTGAGAAAGAAATATATTACAGTAAGAACATGGAATAATTACAAAGGACATTACGGTTGTAGAAAAACAGTATGAAATTTTAATAATGAAGAAAATTCAATCACAAAGAAATTGGATGCATATGATAATTCCACCCATTAAGCAATGGTGTCTGAGGAAGCTAGATCTCTGAAGCTAGAAATCCACATTTAAAACATGTCGAAATGTGTATTTAAAATTAAGCACAATAACATAGAAGTTTTTACTTTGGAGACAAAGCAAAATGATCAACTTTGTCCTTGCAGTTTTCTCACAGCTGCTCTTTTTTATTTTTAATTTTTATTATTCTGCCACTAAAACAATTTAGCATAATTAAATTAAAATGAATCCAAATTGTCTAAATTTTTGAGCCAGTGTCACCACTTGTAGCCTTCAAGGGCTGGCAGATGCAGCAGCACAGTTTCTCTTTCATTTGTGGCACGTTGCCTACAATTATAAGAAGAAATGCTGCATGTTAGTTGTTTGCATCAGAAAGTGACAGTCTTCACAGCACAGGCATAAAATCATTCTTTTCAGTGCTCAGCTTGATCAGCCTGGAGGCAACAGCTGCTGTCATTTCAGCTGTTTGTTTTAAACATGTACCTTTTGGTACCTCAAGATGACATTTCTTCTTCAAGCAGAGCCCAAAGCTCAGAAAGCCATCCTCCAATGTAAAGAATATAAATTCCTACCTGGTACTAAGCTAAATAACCACCAGCGTGCTTTATCTGGAGGTAGGTGCAAGTGAGCTGAATCCTAACCAGAGTCTGTCACCTTCTGGTTTAGGGTGTTGGAGTGTTATCTTGCACTATTTGTTTCTGGCTAAAAGGCTGTGGGAAGAAAGAAATACACAAAGCCTCTGATGGTCTTTTCTTCCAGAAGAAGAAAATCTCTTTTATGTGTCATATTTAAATACACAGATCACGACCTTATTTCATGTCCAAGCAAATGCTATCACATTCCTGAAGGCTGTAGAAAAGGACACATTTGTCACCATCCAGCTCTCATCACTGCTAATAATCAGTTCATTTGAACAGAATGTCCCTTGAGTAACATCTAGAATTAATTAGAACTGATTGAACAGCAAAAACCATAATTTGTTGATGCTTTAGCATATATATCTAATCAGTTAGGCCCGTAATAGTGATAGGGCATGTTATTTGTTTGTAAATACTTGGACAGCTACCATTTTATTTATAAAAAATGCTGATAATTGCTGAAGGGCTTGTTAGTTTCTGCATAAATTGTGATTAATTTCCATATTAATGATGTATTATATATTATTCCTCATTCATTATTCCTCAGCAGTTATTTTCTTCTAGGAATTTAGGCCATCTAATTGACTGAGCAAATACAATACCATGTGATTTAAGGGAGAAATTGCGTACCAGGAATATTAAAGTGCAAACTTTAACATTAAAAAAAAAAAAATTTCCCACAAAAATTTCTCGGTGATATTTTCGCATTGCACAGCCAAGATAAATTAGTATTGCAGGTAACACACTTTCAGGAACAATTAAGGATATTTAGGAAACACCAAATATTGTTCATTCCTGTTATGTGCTGCAAAATTTATCAGTGTGTCATGTAATTCATTGTGCATGTATACATACTTATGAAGAGACTTTGGCTTTTAAAGGGAGTTAGTTTGGGTCAACTGTGTAACCATACATAGTGCTGTGCAGGAGTGCACAGTCTGACCTAAAACAAATAAATAAATAGCTAATAATAGTGATACTGACAAATAGGCAGCTATCAAAGGCACGTAGAGAAGGTGTTGTTTCCACTGAAATAATAAGCTCTTCTGTAAAATTCAGAACCTATTCATAAGCAATGCTTGGCAGACTTTAGACTAGCAGAGATGTTCACAAATATGAAATATTAATGCTAAGATGTGTTGGTAGAGTTGTTCTCTGTCTTTTCTACAAGACAATGAGGATGACAGAAACCAGCTCATGGAGATTATGTTTTTTGCACTCAAGATGCATAGCTATTCAAAACACAAGGGGTTGGTAATTGCCTACAAACAGACCGGCCCCCACTGGTAGCTACAGCAGGAAGATCTGCAACATTATTCATTTAAGCAGACTTTTGTTTTCCCTGGTCACAGCTCAGCCGACGCAGCGTGAGGGAGTGCACGAACAATGATCTCCTCCCTCCTTCCCTGCCTCGACTCGCTCACTCCTTTTCTCCCACAGACTATGACACTCAGCAGGTTCTGAAAGCAACCATGCTGATTGTGCTTGCTAAATATTGAAATAATAAATTTTGGGACTCATATAAATTACAGCATCTGCTGGCTGGAATCAATGGACCAGAAAAGGAGGGTGGTAACAACATCCTGACAGACCATAGATTAATGTCATTGTACTGTTTAAACTTCGTCTGTTGTATGTGCTTCAGAGGTTGAAAAAAAATTGCAAGCTAAGACAGTAATGTCATCTTACTGCGTTAAAGACACCTATTAGTCATGTCCCAGGCAAATAGGGATTTATGACTCAGACATAATTCTTCCAAATATGCCTGCTGTTCATAAAAGGCAGAGATATATGACTCAAAAATAACAGTGAGACAGGAATAATTTTACACTTCACTTTGCAACATTGACTTTCCTCCAGAACTTACAGTGAAATCTCCATGTTTTATGAATAGGCTTCTGCCAATACTATAGATTTATAGCTACAGCTTCCAAATCAGGTGAATTTCTCAGTCAAACAGAAGAGAAATAATTTCAGATAGAAAAGAAAGATACATACAGATCTTTGTTTGCTAAACCACTGTACACAAAGTACATAGAATCAGAGCATTATTTAAGTTTTAAAAAACCTTTGGGATCATCGAGTCCAACTGACATTAACCCAATACTACCAAGTTCACCACTAATTCACGTCTACACATCTTTTAAATACCTCCAGGGATGGTGATTCCACCACTTCCCTGGCCAGCCTGTTTCACTATTTGAGCACCATTTCAGTGAAGAAATTTTTCCGAATATCCAGTCTAAACCTTTCCTGGTGCAACTTGAGGCTGTTTCCTCTTGTCCTGTTGCTTGTTACTCCAGAGAAGAGACCAACCCCCACCTGGCTACAACCTCCTTTCAGGCAGTTCCAGAGAGTGTTAAAGTCACACCTTTAGGAGGGGCTTTGCTCCTTTTCAGAAATCACAAGTTTGCAAAAGGCGCACCTTTTGATATAGAAAACTGTCTTTTGGTTTCAGATGCCAGAAATAACGAAGTTCACAGATCTGCTCTGTCCTCAAGAACTCTTTTCAGTCCCTCTTTTTGTTGAGCACCATCCACCCATGAGGGGTAGTCCGTGAAACACCACCATACAATTGTGCCCAGCTGACCTCTTAGCTGTACTGTACACTTGATGGAGTTGTTAATTCTGAGAATTTAAAACATTAATATCTAATAACATTTGGTGAAAGTTTAACATTATGTCTCATAAATCAACACTGTGTTATTCTTTATTTCTCCCTCTTCAACAGTTCACTTGTCCAGTTAAGAAATACCATGAAAGTAATAAAACACAGACCTAAGGAAAAAACAGAGAGAATTACCCAGAAAGTTCTCATGATATGGCTTAAGGGCTAATTTTGATTTCTTGTAGTTCCATATTTCCTAGTCAAGGAGATTTTTGACTGGTGATCATTGACACAGCTCTTAAAGCTCAGCAATAAGTGAATAGCTGCACTAGCAAAAAGTCCATCCAGGGTATTGTTTTCTGTAAGGTGTTCTGGAGAAACCAGCAATTTCAGTGATCTAATACCAAAACCACAAGTTGTATCTCATCTTTTCCTTAGCCCAACTTTTAACCATCACATTTTTCATAGCAAAGAAACAGTAAACATTGAATCCTCTGTGAGCCCGTTGTGGTGCTGGTACCTCTGCAATTTACTGGCTCCTGCCCGTCCAGACCAGTCCTCAGCAAGGCCAGAGGTTTAGCAGCTACAGCCAGTCCTGTGTCACCTCTCCTAATTTCTTAGGTAAATACAAATGTACTTTCCTGTCTGTCATGTGAGCCTCCTGTCTATGACTAGCATGGAATCCAACATACTTCTGTAAAAAGTCAATAATTAAATTTTAAATTCCCTCATCCTCAATTGGTCAAAATAATGTGACACACTGCGTGAATTTTTCTCTTTGCTAACATAGTCACATGTTTGTTATCACAGCATTAGCGGCTTTGAGAATTCAGTGTCAGCTTTCCTTCCAAAATCTCTGATGATTTTGTTCTTAAAATAACCCCTACAAACCTAAATGAAAACTCAGGATACATTTTAGTTATATTTTCGATTGATTATAAGACACTTCTGTGCCTAAAAGTCAATTAAAAACCAGCAATACATTTTCCAAGAAAATAACCTATGTAAAAACCAAAAAAAATCCAAGAAAATGAGTCCAGGAGGAGGGGGCATGGTTTAAATAAAATACACAACTAACAGTAATATCCTGGAAATAAACCAATGCTATTTTCTTAAATTTTTGCAATCTTTCCATCTAGAATCACCTTTTATAGTCAATAATGGAAGTTAACAAAATGTCCTGATCACCACTCATATGAAGAAGAACAGGAGGACACTACATTTTGCATGCTTCTACTGAAGTAGCTTGGAGTCCTTACTCTGTTCTTCAAGGAATATGAACTTAAAACGTTGTCTTACTGCGACAACCTAAGTATATGCAACTGCACTACATGTTCCAAGTTTATGATGAACTGTAAACATTTATTTAAAACCTCTTCAGGGTCTTGCTTTGGAAGAAACCACAGTAGCGCATTGGGGTCTATAAATTCCAGAAGCTCTGTAACTAGCAATTACAGAAGATAGAATGCAGTGCCTTCCTCTGTACTATTTAAGCATATAGCTGCTGAATGCTTTTTCCTTTCCTACAGCCTATTTTTTGGCCTTCAAAGATGTTTTTTGCACTCACTATATCTATGCACTACACATGAAAATTTAACTGAATCTGTTAATTGACATATTTTAGCAAATAATCAGGTTAGATCAAGGATTACAACAGCCATACAATGTGGCTATTCTTCCAAACATTCTTTATTTTTACTACTGAGCACCTTTTTTTCTGTAAGTCCACTGGACCTCTGAAACCCTGTGCTGCACTTCCTTCAACCAACTCCAGGCATCTTCCAGCTACTGTGTAATAGTGTAAGTGATATGAGCTATTAACCAGCCAATTAACCATACAAAGCTATTCAGCCCTCAGTCTCCTCTCCAGCATTATCTGCCTCCATCTGTTTCTCTTTCCATGCTTTTTGCAGGTATTTTTGATGGTGCAAATTGGGATAAAGGTAATTTTTTTTTAAAATTAGAGAGATGAGAAGAAAGAGAGAGGATGAGTTCTAGAAAAATCCCATACTGGGTGTACAAATGGGAAAAAAATAGTTTGCCTGTTGCCTGTCTGAAAGGCTTTTATCCAACTAATTTTCCCACTGCTGGGGGAAAGTAAAATTGGCATGCACTTCTCTGGCAAGTTGTTGGAGCCTGAGTGCCCTGACTGTCACCCCTCCTCCTCCTCCAGGCTGACTGCCAGCTTGTCTCTGCCTGTTCTGGGGAAATTGGGACTACAGAAGTCTTAGGAAGAAGGCTGTGAGTGAGAGCTGCTATTCACCTTTTTCCTGACACTGGAAAAATAAAATAAAATTAAGAGCTTTATTAACATTAGCAAGAGAAGCAAGGTGTCGGGTAGAAGAAAATCCAATTGGGTTTAAGGTCTGAGGCTCATTAATGACTTCAGAGAAAAATGGTTTGTAGATTTACTTCCTTAGAAAAAGGAAATATTATTTGTTAAGGTAGTTAAAAAGTTATGCAATAAATTTTTTTTGCATGGATTCAAATTAACATGATAAATTAACCAAGTGTGCTATCCTGAATTTACTGCCAGGTTCCATATATTATGTACAGAGAAGTAATACCCATGAACATTTTCTGATTTGGAAAGGAAACAAAACCAATGATTTTTCTTTAACTGCTCCCTAAATTTTTATATTAATGCTTCCTCATTTTGTGCCTGTCCTATCAGGGCTGCAACCATTAATTCCTCTGAAATTTTATTTGTTTTATTAATAAAGGCAATAATCAAGCTTACTTTCCATTTTGCCAGTAAAGTCCAGCTCCCTAAAGTGACTCTTGGGTGACTGCTCTGAATGATTTAATGAATTTAACAAACGTACAAAATGTAAATGGAAACCTCAGGGAATTGTTGCTTGCTGACCAAGTTTTACTTACTCTTCTCACTTCCAATCAGTGAGATGTGGAAAAGTTCCTCAAAACAGAGAAATCTGAGTGTGAAAATGTACGGAGTCTGACATGGTGAACATGGAAAAGTTAGTATTTTCTCAATTGGGAAAAGATCAAACAAAATTTTGGCAATCAGTGCTGGGATGATTGAAGAAACCCATCATTTAGCCCTCTGATACAATCTGGAAAGTAACTGCTCCACCAAGCTCATCCCAGTGTGCTGCAGAGCAAGGAAATTCCACATATTTTACCTCTGTATTAACTCTGCAAATGGGAAACAATGTAAGCTCAGGCATCAGTAAAACGTGAAGTATGCTGTGCTTAAAAATGCCCTTTTTTCTGCCATTGTCTTTAGACTGAGAGGTTCATTTAGCAGGGTTGAGTACATGTGTGCTTTGTATTAAGCTTCCTCCAGTTAAAACATGTCGCTATTCAGTTTTTGATCCTCCAGAGTCAGAGCTGAGTGGCAGAGATGGCTCAGTGAGATCGCTGCTGCTCTGAGCTCCTTACCGTCATTCTTAATTGCTTATCCTCACAGCTCATATGCAGGACTTTTTGGAACGGCACCAGCGCCTGTGTGTGTGCTGACTTAGGGGAACCTTTCCAAGTTCTGCACTGACGGCACAAGATCCATCCACTCTGTCCAGTTTTTACTTCCCATTGAGGGTATGTTGGCACACTGTGAAAACAGCTGCTCAAGCTGCTATCTTTCCTTCCTTTCCCCCGAGGTTTTTATCAAGTCCATGCCAACACTTAGAGACTGTGTTGATTACATCTTCCTTGCCTGATTCCTGAGGTTTGACCCCATACTCTGATGCTTCCAATATCTGCTGTACCCTTTTTATCATTTAGAATAATAAGTCATGAGCAGAATTTCTTTTTTGAAGCTGTTTTAAAGAGAGTTCAGCTAAAACTCGCAAATGTCAATATGTTGACAGTCATATATTGAGTACATTATGCCAGGAATCTGTGAAAATCTCTTGAGAGTTTAACGTATGCAACTTTATACGATTTGTGGCCTTGCTTCCCCGGGAATGGATAATGAATCAAGTTACTGTGGCTTACCAAGCATCTGCTGAGCTGCTTTTCACATATACTGTATGTTCTTAGCTTGCAACAATTGTGAAGTAACGTGATTTATCTGAACTCTTTCACTATGGGTTAAGCTATACTATACATGAATTAAGAGTGCAGATATATGCTCTCAGTTCAGTTCATGCCATATTTTGACTGCAAGTGCAAACATCTACCAGAGTAAATATTTGCCTCCATATTAATGAAGAGGGAAGGGAGGGAATATTTGAGCAAGAGCTCCCTTGCCCCTAGGAAGTGGCAGCCATAAGCCAACTTTGCTGTGTTTCTTGGTGACTGCAGGACAGAGCCAAGTGTTGGGAGTTTCCATGTCTCTTTACTCACTACGTTTCATAGTCTATTTAGGCTGTCAGAAATTCCTTGGAGGAAGAGGGGGGCTTCCCTGTAAAAGAACTGAGCCTTTTGGTCTACAGTGTGGAAGCAAGTACAAGGAATTCACTGGGGAAGGCTCACAGTTCTTGTCAGGTCAGCCTGCAGGACCACTACAAATGTTGCTGAGTGTACCAAAGATCAGATTAATGGCTCTGTCCTGCAGCTTATTTTTACTGCCAAGAATAGGTCACAATGAGAGATGGAAGAATACTATCATTACTCCTTCTCTAGGGTTATTTCTTTCTGTGTATAAATTTTTAACATTGGAGTTCCATGAACCACATATTATACTATTGCAGCGTACCTGACGCATAAGATATGTGCTCATCTATGACACGTAAACAAGTCATGATTGAATAAAATATAATCTAGTAAGAGGATTTTAAATTCTCCTGTCTGGTCACTGCAGTCTGGGCTTATATAAGTGCTTGTGATTTTGTGTAGAGTTTGCTCAAGGCCAATGCAGGAAGAATTTCTTCTCCATTCATCTGCTGTCTAGACAGGCATACTTTTAAAGCTGTACAAGCTATTTCTGGGTTTCCCTGCTAATGACTGTTTCAACTTTGTTCCCAAAAACTGCAGTGAACTTCAGTGACATTTATTGCAAGCATGAAATTATTCCAAATATTTTCTGAAATTTTAATGGAATAATATTTTATTGATCATCTGTAAGATGATTAATAAAACATCAGCACCAAAGAAGGAGTTAGGTAAATGTTTAACTTTAAACAAGGTCAAGCATATGATGAAAAGAACATTATTAAAAGGAGGCAAAATTGAGCTTGCATATCACATGCTTGTTTGTTTGTTGTTTTGGCTTTTTTAATTAGTCTTTTGCAAAATTTATGAATTTAGCACCAGCAAACTCAGAATATTTTTTCCAGTATACATCTTTCTGTAGTAACATTCACTTTGAACAAAAATGATGCATATTGAGATGTAATAAAAAAAGGAAAATATTTTTTATCCAAAAATTAAATAACAATTTAAGCACATGTAAATCATATATCCTTAAGAGAAACCTTTTAAAAGCAATGAAATTCTTTATGAGATACTAACCCATGCTCTTCTGTTAGTACCTACCATATCTCACAGGATGAGAAGCAGTAGGGTCTTAATCGATTCATATAAAAATGTCAAATTAAAACTTAGCTATGTGCAGCAAGGCAAAAAAAAAAGAAAAAAAAAGTTGTATTTATTTTTGTTTCTCCTTATTTTTAATGCTAACTAAGAAAAAACCCTCAACATGAACAGCAGTCCTGAAAACAGTTACATAATCAAAACACATTTTATAATTAGCATATATTAGAAAGCTGCATTTTTTCATTTATGTTAAAAGTAGTTAGACTAGTCTCTTATTAACAAGTATTTATTTTATTTGAATTGCAAAACAACAATAATACAGTATGCAGTTTAACCCTAATATTAACCGCTTTTATTGAAAGAATGCATCACTCTTTGTTGCTCTATCAATAGAACTGAAAGCTCTCTAAGTTTCCAGAATAAATGTATCACACATCAAGCTCCAAGTGATAGTTAGGTTGTCAATAATGTTATTCCTTAAATCCATTTGACTGTAAATTGAACACAATAAATGCTGCGGTTTTCATGTGTTTTAGTTTTTTCATGTGTTTTAACAGGCAAGTATTTAAATTGGCATTCAGTAAGTTACTTTGGTAGTTGATTTTAAGTACCATCAGGATCTAAGACTTGCCTTTTTTTTCTTTTTTTTTTCTGTAATAAACAGAAAAGAAGTCTCTGTAGATGTAGTCAATGCAGTGGTAGTGATACATTTATAATGCTCAGCTGGATTTTAATTAGCAAGTCCATTTCACGCCTTATTCATAATATTGCACAACCAGGAAATGCCTAGATTTAGTCTCTATGTTTTAACCCAGTAGATCACAGAATTTGCATATTAAGTTTCGTAAAGGTCTGTGGACTTTTTCATACACTGCATGTAGGTCTTTTTTCCTAAATACGATATTCCATTTGAACCTCTAGTTTGCCAGTGGAGTTCAATGAATACAGAAGGAAACTTTGTATATAAAAATTATTTTGGAAGGATAAATCTCAAGAGATTTATAACATTCTGTGCATTTGATTACCATGACTGTTAGCCCTGCCTTGAAACAGGTTAATTGAATTGGTTTATATCTCTTATAACAAGCTCTTCACTGGGATATCTTCACAAGAACCTCTAGGAATGTGGTAATTTGTTGTAATTAACTACTTACTTGGACTAATGCTGTCAGAGACATTTAAATTCACCTTCCGTTCTACATAGAGAGTCCTCACCACCATCTACAGATCTATCCCTTAATTAAACCATTCAGCAGGAGCAGGAGTTGTACTTGTCTGAGGAGAGAAGCCCAACATTTTCCCAGGAAAATCAAATAATATAGCTATGCCTTGCTGTCCCTTTGGTAGATCTGGCATTAAAAAAAAAAAAAAAGAAAAGTAAATAATGAATTCAAGGCACTTAAAAACAGCAATGACGACCGAAGAAAAGCCTGTCGCAGATGTGAGCTGTTCCACTGTAGGTAGCTCCATATGCCTTATCCACCTCAGGCTTTAAAACAGTAAACAAATAACCAGGAGGTGTCTTCTCTATAAGAAGAGTGTCATATCTGAGAAGATTAATTCTAACTGGAACACTAACCATCTGACTGCTAGCTCTGCAAAGCCTCACAAAAAGGACAATTCCCACAAGGGTTTCTAAACTGGAAAACCAGAAGTAGCATGTACCACATATAGAGACACATATTTATGTGAATCCATACAGATCTAAAAAAACCCCCATCAAAATTAAAAAAAAAATAAAGGTATGCTTCAAGTTTCATGTGCCCTCATACCAAGGAGGGCAGATGAAGCTTGAACCATGCTTTTCTAGCCAAGCAGATGTGGTGGGGGAGCTGCAGTTTTCCTTAATTTAAAGTGCAGCACCACCTGCTGTCAGCACACATCACTGTGGGTGAGCATTGCTTTCATGTATTACAGATCCTTCTTGGGAGCTCGGACTACCTACAGGTATTCTGGTAGTATCACTAAAATTAGGATGACATGTCTAAACTGAGACAGAATAGCTTTTGCAAAATAAAAGTCATTATTTCAATTCGGATACTACAGAAATGAAGGCAATGATCAAACAAACTCTTCTTGGTATGTGTATGAGATTTGATTTGATCATCAGAATTGACAATACTGTAATTTAACTCATGATTGAAAAAATCCAGTGTCATGCTTATATATTCCAAGATCTCACGAAAAGGAGAATTTTTAACTTCTTTTTGTATGGAAAATAATCTATATAATTCTATAAAAGTTTCTCTTATGTTCTCTAAAAAATAATAATTGCAAAAATTTACTTCTTAAATTAACAAACGTGACATCTTGCCATAACACATCTATTATTTCAGAATTACATCTCTTTATTAAAATTATAATTTAAAATATATAAATTTCTGAGGCAAATTGTATTCATATTCATTCATATTTCTTAAAGCTTAAATATCTATTTTGTAATGAGAATAAAATTTCACTTATATAGTTTGATTAGCATTGTTGAAATGTCAGGCGATTATTTAGGTTGTGAGGTCTCTGTGACAGGGATTAGCATTTTATTATATGTTTGCTTAGTGACTTCTATAATGGGATCCTGCTCTGGCCTCATTTTCATACCAGGAAAGAAAAGTAAAACCAATTGTAATCAAAAAGTGCTCAGCCCTATTAATCAAACTTTCCTAAAACCAAATCTAGAGCAGCTTCGTGAACCCTTACAAGGAAACCTAAAGAAAACACAACCTCCCTGGTCCCATTAATTGTACTGGAACATCACTTGACTTTCCAAACCCAATAGAAAGATGATTATTTAGTGCACTGATAAACCAGCAGCTAACCAAATGACATCTATGAATTGACACCAGATTTTGCTATTTTGATTTTCAAACTCCTGTCTAAAATGTCAGGTCTGTCTAAAAATCAGTTAATTTTGCTAGGTTGTCACAGGAAGAAGTGAAACTTCCTCAGTGGAGCACTGATGCAGTATCTGATAACCTCAGTTCTTCCAAGAGATTTTTGATGGAGTCCAGAAAAATTCCATTTATTTTGGTATTGTATTTCAGCAATAACTTTTTAGGGCCCTCCTGTTTTGCTAGACACTTAAGATTGCTGCCATCTTCACTATAAGCAAATGTAATAAACCCCACTGGCGTTACAAGTCCTGCATTCTTAGTGTGCTCAGTGGGAGAGAGAGCTGGCAGGATACATGCTGACCTGTGCTGAAACCATTATTAATTCTTCAAGTACTGTTAGCAGCTTCAGGCTACAAGAAAAATAATTTACTTAGAAAAGCACTGGGGACTTTTATAACACCTTACAAGGTGAACAGCCATTTTTAGCTCTAAATACAGACAGACAGTAGTTTTCAGGGAACAAAACACCTAAATCTCAAAGTTGGGCTTTGTTGATGTATATGTTGTGGAATTATACTCATTACTATGAGTATTTAAAAATCTGCTTCTTAGAGAACTGCTAAATTTTATTGCCTGTTGTGCTAAGCATCCAATGCTGTCCTCCTTGGAAACTGATGTCTGCACTACAGAACTTCTTGGACCACATGGAATTTCAGAACCTGCGGAGATACCAGCCATACAGCAATTTTAAGTTTGCAACTTTTCTCATAATATAGAGACTGCTACCATTGGGACATGCCCACAAATTGAAACAACTAAGCTAGAATTAATGACAGGAAATCCACACAGAATTCAACAAACAATTTTGGCAGAGTAAAATGGGGATAAGTATAATAAAGTCAAATAGCATTGTTTCAGATAAATCTTTCAGATTTCAACTGTGAGAGTTTGCTTTTTCAAATAACTATTGGGGTTTACTCATTAATTTAACAATGAAGCACAATGTTTTGTTTCATACTGAAAACAACTGATACTTGTATTAATCCCAAATAACTATGATTTTCTATAGTTCAGATACCAAATCAGATTATATTATTCACATAGATTTCATCATAATCAGAACTCTCTAGATACAGGTATCCAAAATGTCTGTTTCTCTTGTGTCACTGGCTTGTATGATCATGATAATGAGTATCATTAACTCAGTAAATACACATTAATTGATGACTTTCTGGAAGATACAGGCTGGCCAAGAAAAAAATTGCAGCTTCAATGAGATGCTAAAAAATCTAAGATATTTGGGGATTCATATTGAAAACCAATGTTTTGCTTCTAGTCAGCAAGTCAGACCAAAACAGGATTTAAACAGACATGCTGTTGGTTAATCAAGATTTTTAATTAACAGCAGACAGCAACAACTTTTTTGATGAGATGCGCACACTGATAGGGCTGGATTCATCTTAGGAGCAAAATGCATAAAAAGGCCTTTCTTTGTCTAGAGCATGTGTTCAGGGAAAATGCATGAGTCTTCACCTTTCCTGACTCCAGACCCTCCTCTAAACAGCATCCCCATCAGACCATGAATGTGGTTGCTGCCATAAACTACATACAAAATTGGATCATTGACACAAACAAAAGGTGGGTGTGAGCACTACTTGTTGGGTATGAAGAGCTCTGAACCTTTTCCTCTTGCTAATTTTGTATGTCTGAGTTTTAATTCACCTTGCTTTTTCTGTGTACCAGGTTATAGCAATGTAAGGACAGTAGTTGAGAACAAAGTGATCCAACCTGATTATTTGGAATTAAACACAACATAGTCTGCAGAACTCAGAACTCAATTGGACATTGACTTCACAGATGGAAAATGGCAGAAAATTCAGATTCTCTAGAACTTCTAGTTCTTGTCCTAGAAGTATCACATACTCAATGCTTGCTTGTCTTTGGGAACACCTGAGATAATTCTAGTGCATGGCAGCAGATCTAAGAGATAAACTTGATCTTTATGACTAAGGAGTCTGATGATTACTGAACAATATTTAATTTATTATTGTATCCATTGACAATGCAGAGATTTGAGGATGAAATTAATGTAGACACTTCAGCACATACTTGTGCTACAAATTAGCTTTGTAAGTATTTATAGTCATGTGCATTTCAGAATTAAGTGAAAGCCTGTAAATTGAAATTTTAATAAGCTTTACTGATCAAAATATTAAATACAAAGCAACCAATAACCTTCTTTTCACTGATCAAGTAGTATACTATAGTCCAATAAAAAGGATCTGCTTTAACAATAAGCATCATCTAGTAATAAAAAAGGAAAATAAACATATTTGTGGAAAATTTGAAAGTGAGAATATGTGTTTAAAAATAAAGAAGAATTATTTATGATTTTACAGTGGATGAGTTTTCATGTTTTTTGGTTTCCCTGGGTCTGTACATAGAGAAAGAACAGCATGCTACTATGTCTCAAATATGAAACAGCCATAACATGTATAGAAAAGACATGTGGGGAGAACCAGGTTTTATTAAGGTTTTTAACTTTAGCATGTTAAGATACATTTGAAAACTCTTCTAAAATTTGGACGACAATCCAAAATAAAATTAATTTCTAATCATTCCTGGAATTATTTTCAGTGGTTTGGCTATTGTTTGAAAACAAACAAGAAAGAAAATACCTCTTCTGTCTCTAAACAAGAGCCTTTTTTAAAAATGCAGCTGAGGATTCAGCCTTCCTAGTTAAATCTCTGTGCTCCTATAATTGGTTCTTCTGCCAGTACTGAGTTGTTAATTAAATCTCACTAGTAACCAAGTCCTCAGCATGGATTTTTAGTATAGATGGTTTCATTTTACCAAATTCCCTTTGTGCTTGTTTGCCTGTTTCAACACTGAAAGTCTCCTCATTTTTATAGTTATCTTTTTTCTTTTACTTTCTGATAGAAGAGAAAAAACTTTTGTATATTCCATCCTTCCTGCTACATAATGATTCCAGAACTAGTTCTTTCTCAAATAAAAATACTGTTGGTTTGGTTTGGTTTGGTTTGGTTTTTTTATGGTCACTGTTGCTTTTAGCACACAAGATTAATTCCACAACTACATTAATGGTAATCACAATTTCAGTTTGTGCATCTTTACAAAAAAAACCAACAAAAAAAAAAACCAAACCAAAAAAACCAATGAAACCCCCCCCAAAAAAAAACCCCAAAAAACAAAACAACCAAACCAAATCAAAAAAACTCCAAACATGAAAAAGGTTTGTGCAGTGCAGCAACAGAAATTCTGTTGGATTATAAAATCATTATCAACCTTTTCTGTTGCTATTTTTTCTTCCTTTTAGGTTCTTTTTGAAATTTGCTTCTACAGAAAGACAACTATGACTCCAATATATCAACCTCTTCACAACTAAGGGAACTTCAATGAAAGTTTTTTGCAGTATTGGTTTGCAAAGGCCATAAAAAATGGTGACAGAATGATAAAATAGAAATCCAGATCTACGAAATCTATTTGTGCATTTTAATACATATGAAGTATTCCATAAGAAACCCTTCTGATCCTATGTATTATTGAAAGGCAGAACTGGAAGACACCCTGTCTTCTGAAAAAAACAACAACAAACAAAAAACACAAAAAGAAAGGCAGTAAATTTCAAGAGAAACTGTACATTGCAACACCAAATATATTTTTCAATACCTGAGCATTTAAAAAAGCCAGGGCTTTCTTTGTAATAAATTTAAAGAGTATTATTACATCAACTATGAATAAGATCATGAAGCAAATGACTATAAAGTAAGAAATAAGCAAAAACCTGATCATGCCAGGTATATAGTTAAAAACCTTGCAACTTTTTCACGATAGCTTTGTTGTCTCTAAAGGAGTCTTTGTTATTTTTCTGGAAAGTGTTTTTGCTTGTTTTTCAAAAAACACATTCTTCCATCAGCACATTGTACTTATATACACCAGACCTGAGCAAATACAAATTGCACTAGGAATAATGCTTTAATAACAGGACCTTCAAAATGGGCTAGCACAGGTTCTTCCCGTGGGAACATTTTGCTATATTTCTAAACAAATAAAGTTTGGTGTTTTTAAACATTTCTCCGGGGTGGGGGGGTGGGGGGGTGGCGGGGGGGGGGGGGGGGGGGGCGGGGCCCCTGGGGGGTTTTTTTTTTTTTTTAATAAAAAAAAAAAAATTTTTCTTTTCTCTTCTTTTTCTTTTTTTTCCCCCCCTCAAAACAGCAAGAGAAATAAGTGACAGTGACTTGTTGGCAAATATATTTCAAAGCATAACACTGGACTGCAAGAGCTCATGTTAACTTGTCAAAAATATTTTTTTTTTCTTTCTTAAACTCAGCAATTTTACCAGTTTTCAGACATTAAAAACTGCTCACAGAGCAACTCCATTTTATTAATCACATTTTTTTGCTGGGTAAGCAAACCCCTAAGAGCTATCAGTCTTTGAAGTTGCCTATTGGTTTGATTCATC
Organism: Entomyzon cyanotis; assembly: GCA_024500445.1. NCBI lineage: Eukaryota > Metazoa > Chordata > Aves > Passeriformes > Meliphagidae > Entomyzon > Entomyzon cyanotis. The sequence continues at coordinate 61,848,349 of JAKEPQ010001005.1, forward strand.
TTAACTTCTGTGCCAGGATTGACTGGGAAAGTTTTTTTTGACAGTGAACTTTGACTCTGTTTTTGCTTTTGTTTATTTGGTGGTTTGTTCCTTTGTTTGAAGTTTTTTGTTGGGTTGCTTAGGTTTTTGTTAATTGGTAGGAGACCAGTGACACAGCTAAGAAAACCAGCAAGCAATGTTTTGCTCCTCTATGGGCAAAACTGTCTGTGCTGACAACATAGTGCTCACCTGAAGCACGTTTCCAAGGTTTATCCTCTGTCTCTTTCACATGGAAAGGCTTCCCTCATGGTTTCATGATGGATATTTTAATCTCCTGCTCTGCTTTGAATCATGTTGGGTTTTTTTGGTTTTTTAATTGTCTATAATGAATTTGATTTTTAAAGATGCAGCTCAAACACTAGTTTGCCAATTCTTATAATTTTTAAATGGAACAAAAATTTATGCTAGAAACATAAAATGTTAGGGCTAACAAGATTGTCTTATATGTCTAATCTCATGAGGTTTAGGTCCATTCATACATTCTTTGGAAACTAACAATCTTTGATTAAGACTGACAGTGGTGCCATGCTGGAAATATGTCTTACTATCAAACCATCCTTCTGTGGCTTGTTAAAAATAAGTCTGGTTATTTCAGTGTGATTCCTACCACATTTATTTGTTTATCACATTAGTACAAACAAAACTGATGCAAAAGGAAATCTTGCCATCTAGTCATTCCAGAAAAGAGATCAAGTGGCATGATAACCTCTAATAAATGATGCATTCAGATTACAGCTGGTGCTTTATTTTGCCACAGTAGTAAGAAAGATTGTGTTTTGATAGTAGTTATTGAGCAAATCCTCCAGAGAAAGAACAGGTTTTCTCTTATGACTTAGCCACAGACAACTTGTCTATCTTTTGACAAGTCTTACTTATGTCCGTATTTTCCATCTAAATAAAGGTGGATACTTAATCTCTTCCATTCTTTGAAATTCCTTAGAATTTTGAAACACCATCTGTGTTTGGGAATAATTCAGCAAAAAGGAACATAAACTATTGTAGGTTGATCTAGATGCTACTGCAATTTTGCAATAATATTCCTTTTCATAGTCTTCCTTCACAAAAATTCCTTCCCCAAAACTTACATGTCATTTTTTTAAAAATAATAAATTGCAGATCATAGAATTATAGAATATTTTGGGTTGGAAGGGACCTTTAAAAATCATGTAGTCCAATGCCCATGCAATGAGCAGGGACATTTTCAACTACATCAGGTTGCTCAGAACACTTGTCCAAAGTAAAGAGCATTACTTTCTCTCACAGGATTATGATGAACTCATGTAGCCATGCTTGATGTAATTTATTTGTGTATGTATGTAATTTATTGTAACTGTTTATTGGCATTTAATATATCTGAAACAGGATCTGGGTTGGTTTTTTTTTTGGTTAGGTTTTTTTTTCCCTCTATGTCTGTACATAGCAAATATCTGTAAATGAATAATTCAAAACCTAAGCTTGTGCAACTGCCTAAATTTTCAAGAAACATGATATGAAATATTTTCTTTTAATGCAAATAAAATAAATTTTACAGAACTCTGTTTAAAATTCCTTTTTAATATGAACCTTTAGAGAATGTTTAAAAATGCATTTTCTGAGTTTTCTCTGTCCTGTGTTGACTCTTAAACAAAGTAAATATTTAATCAAGATGCCAGGGGAGGACGCCACCTGGGCACCATAGGCTATTATATTTCATAAAATGTTAAGTGGTAATATTTAAGTACTTCTGCCATGGGATATTAACATTTTCCATCTTTTCTACTTTTGGTCATGTATCCAAGCTACACTGGCTCTTCAAAACTTTAAAGTCATTGCAGTAGAAAATTAAGAAGCACTGTGACTCAGATTCAGTTTGAATATCTGTAAATTCTCAAATACATTAAAGATCTATTCTTACCAGTTCGGCCTCAGTATCAACTATCAGACACTTATGAAGAAAATAGCAGCAATATGGATTAGATGTCAGTTAGCAAAATTATGAAGTCACCAGCAGTTTTCTATTTGCTAAATGACCCAATCTTTCCAGTGGATGATCTTTAAGTTCATTTAGGAGATGAGATGTTTTAGAAAGTAGATACTGACTGATGAAGTAAGGACTTAAAGGAAATTTTTTCATTGAATATACTTTTAAAACAAATAAATTAGGATTAAAAACTATGTTTGGCACTCCAGACATCCACTAACTATCCTCCACAAGCTATAAAATATTTGGAATGATGTAAAACAGACCAGCTTTGTTCTTTCCACCATGTTATTAAAGGAACTTGTGTATACAACCTGAATATTTCATGCCTCAAAAAAAGATTCAGAAGAAGACACAAAGAATACCAAGCAAATCTATCCAACCCCAATCTTTCCAGTCTCCAAATTAATGAATAATGGTTTTGACCAGTGGTGTCATTAATAGTTTTATTCCTGTCTCTTTCAAGACAAGCAGAAGTTCTGAGAAATGTTGCAGGCACTTGCCTTTTTCTTCCTGTGACCATGTTTCTATTTCTTTCCAGAATGTGGAATCACTGGCATCATATATTCAAACTTTTAGTCCCACTATTAAATTTTCCAAGAACAATAGGTGCTTTGAAAATAGCTGAATAAATAAAAAATATATTCATTTATGTAGTTAAGCTAAAATTCTCTTACCATTTAGACCTACATTACACAGGTTTTCCTGTAAGTCTTTGCTTAAAATTTAATAATATTGGGACATTTAAAATGACACATTAAAATCAATTTATAACAGCTGACAAACTTATTCCTTAAAGATAGTATTCTTATCACTCTTTGAGTAATCTATCTAGGTAAAGTCTAAAATCTTGAATATTATCTTCTTAAAACACACCTAAGAGAAACAAAAAAACTCCTTAAGTAGTTACCACAAGTTCTGCTCTGCAATGAACTTAAATATAGGCTTATTTTCAATCTATTTTACGTAAAATTACCATTCTAATTTGTGGCTCATCTAATAACCCTAATATCAATGAGTTTTTCAATCAATTTCCTGTGTTTTCACCAACACAGACAGGTGTCCAGAGTACAGGTCTTATGAGGAATGGCTGAGGGACCTGAAGTTCTTTACTCTGGAGAAAAATGAGACTCAGGAAGGACCTTATTGCTCTCCACAATTATCTGAAAGGAGGCTGTAGCAAGGGGAGAAGTCAATCTTTTCTCAAAAGCAACAAGTGATAGGACAAGAGGAAATGGCCTCAGGTTGAACAAATGGAAGTTTAGACTGGATATTAGTAAAAATTTCTTCATGGAAAGGGTTGTCAGGCATTGGGACAGGCTGCCTAGAGAAGTGGTTGAGTCACCATCTCTGGAAGTGTTCAAAAGGGGTGTGGATGTGGCACTTGGAGCATGGTTTGGTGGTGAACACAGCAGTGCTGGGTCAATATTTGGACTCAATAATCTTCGAGGGTTTTTTTTGTGATGTTACAATTCTGAGTATGTTATTTAAAACATCTTTATTAATATTGATTTAACACAAATGTGTCCTATAAAAATTGAGAGACAAACATTTAAAATTCACTAATTGCTTTTGAATAAAGAAAAAATTAAGTCCTTTCATATAAGAGCTATGGAGGTAACCTGACCACTTTGTCTCTATTAGAAGGATTGTAATGATGAAATCTGAGGAAAACAGAAACTAATGCACATAAGGAAAAAGTACACCACCAATGGTGAACCTACTTAAAACTAAGGAGGACCAATATTATAGTGAAAGAGAAAAACTCTTAAAAAGAAAAGCTGCTGGAGGAAATAAAGACTCAAAAAGACTGGAATGTTCATGAGACAGATTACAGGTTCTTTTATGCTTGCAAATCAGCAGTCTTTGAAAAATAAGTAAATAGGTAGAATTTGAGGGGAAAAATAGTTAAAATGATCATTCAAGTGAGATTAGAAAAAAAATTGAAGCAAGTGCTTCAGGCAGCTTTCTCAGTAGCACTTACCAACCTTAGACACGCTCTTTGATACCGTGACATTATTACCTTTGTAACAATTTTTGCAATGAGCCAGAATTACTCCAGCGAATGTCAAACTAAAATCGAGTCAGACATAACCTAATGGTACACTTGCAGGTGTAAATAAACTCAGGGAAAACTTGTGCCTGTGCCCCAAGAACCACTATTTTTTTTCTCTAAGAGCTTAGGTCCTCTATCTGCCTCTCAATTTACTTCTGATTATTTCACTGGAAAGTTTTTAAGTTGGAAATTTTAAGCAACCAGGCACATTATTCTAATGTATTAGCAAAAGGCTATTTTTTGACTCATTAAAATGCTGATAATCTCCTGAAAGCCCTCAATTGCCTTTTCAAATACTTCAACAACAAAAATGACAGTTTTTGAGTATAAAGGTGTTTCTTAAAAAATTTCTTGTTTTCAAAAAACCAAATACCTGTCTATTCTGCTGGACGTGGGTAAGGCATAAGAGAAAATTTCTACGTGTATTTTCATTTAAATGAATACATTTTATGTATCCGTCGCAGACTGGAACATTGCTATGTGTCTGTCTTCAACAGGAGCATTGTATTGAAGCAAGTATAACTCCTCAGCTTTATTCTCAGTCCAAGTTCTGTCAGCAGCTAGAATTTAATTTAGAGAATTTTTGTTTTTTATAAGAAATGTGTTCCTTAATTTCTTTCATCACACAGCTTTTTAATTAGATCTCAAGTTAGTAAACATACTTAATCTCTCACTCAGCATTCCTCAGGCAGATAATGGACATGTTATACTGAGATTAAAATGTCTCAAAAGTTGTTTTGGCTTGTTGGTTTGTTTTCTTTTAAACAGTCTTCAGGCTGGAAACCCTTTGGCAACGCCCTTAGACATATGGACTGCTTCCTGATTTTTTTTCTTTTGTTTAGTTTTCCTTCCATTTGTAAAATATGCAAACTGACTACATTCCCTCAGTACATGAGCAGTGGAGAGAATACAGTTGTTAATAGCAGGTTTTGAAATCTTGTCAGAAAAACCAGTTTGCAAGACTTGACTAACAAAAACAGGTATTCCAAACAACCATCACTTCAAACTTCTCCTCCTTACTGGCTTATACACCACACTGTGTAATAATATATTGTATGTGTAAGCAACCCAGTGTGGCAATAGAACCAGGCTCTACCAAAACAAGCAGGAACAAACTGTACACTGAATGATTTATTATTTAAAATGTTTCCCTTATCTCTGATTTAAACTGAATACAAAACCACTAAGAAGTACTTACATCTTTCTTTATTATTTTCTTTATTAATTTCTAGTACAAATCTGTAAACATTCATCATTATAACAAAAACTGCCTTTAATTCCATTTATTAATTCATTAACTTAGAAACTGTCTAAATCTCCTAATGATAAGTCACAAGTAGTTGAACAGGAGAAAAAAAAACAACTCACTACCAGCCTTTGGTTGTGAATCATGTGGGTTTTCGTTTATCAGTATGCTATCAGGATAACATATGGTCCTGTTCAGAGACCACTACTCACTCCATTGAGCTTCATGCTGTACAAACACAGATTGAAAATTGTCCTAAAGGAAATTTAAACAATGAAATTACAGGAAGAATTGTAGTAGAGAAGAGCACAAAACTTTTAGGCTATTAGAAACTTCATATATGCAACACACTACAAGAAAAATTTAAGGAGACTTTTGAAGAGAAAAAAATTTAAAACTGCTCATGTATTTATAGGCAGGTTGATGGGAAGCAGTAGAAAAAACCTGGTTGTGCTTATCTGAGGAGCATGATGGAAGCCACCACAGACTGGTGGTCTGCACTAATATTTGTGATCATGAATTAGAGATGACAGGAAGGGTGGAAGATGGACTAATCGACTTCAGAGTGACAGTGATAAGCTTGCACTTATATTTACAATATAAAGAAAGTGAACCAGAAAATAAATGGACAGAGAAGAATAACATGATGAAATACAATTGGTTATAAAATTATATGGTATCAGCCCTCAGTGGATAGACATGAAGAACGATTGTATTTGTCTACATAAGAGATGAACTTGTAAAAGTCATTGATACATAAGCTGACATCCTTAGGTGTATTAGGCTCATTCTCATTTTCTCTATAACCAATGAATAACCACCAAATATCCAAACTTTCTGTATTGAGCACGTCTGGAATGGAGTTCACCATAGCAACCTTCATAGAGCTGTTTGTATTGGCAGGTAGATAGGTGTTGATGATACACCAGTGCTTCTCCTAGTGCTGAGCAGCGCTGGCACAGCATCAGGGCTGACTCTCCAACCCCTTCTTCAAGACCAGGATGTTGCAGAGCAACAAGAGGTTGAGAAGGCACACAGGCAGGACAACTGATCCAAACTGACCAAAGAGATATTCCACACCATATGATGTAATGTTCATCAATAAATCTGAGAGAAAGGAGGAAGGCCTGGAGGGGGCATTTGTTATAGAGACATTTTTCTTCTAAAGTAATTGTAACACATACTCGATCCTCACTTCTTGGGAAGTGGCTGCACTCTACCTGCTGGTGGGAAATAAGAGAATAAGTAATTTTGCTCTGCTTTGTTTCTTGTTTTCTTTGCTTTCCTTCATTATACTGCCTTTTTTTTCCTAATCCTTGAGTTTTTTATAATTTCTGCCCCATCCAGTTGAGGAGGGGGAATGACATAGCAGCACGTGGCAGCCAGCTGAGGTCAACCTGCCTTATTTTCATTGCTCCTTTTTTCTTATTTATTATTTCTTTAGAAAAAGTTGTCTTACATTAATAATCATAACTTTGGGAATCAGTCTTGTAAATTCCTCTCATCCCTGACATTATTTGTAGGGATGTCTCAGTTTTCCCCGCTAGCATTTTTACAAGAAACATTATTTTCCTTTTTGAATTACTTAATGGGATCATTCCGGAATGATGATACTCTGAAGACTAAATCTTAAAAGAAGAGGAATTGTTACTGTAGCTGTGCCGCTGCAGATGATTAGAAAGTCCTGCAGTGTAAGAGCAGAACAACATAGATGTCTTGCCCCAAAACTACCCATGGAATTTTTCGGTCTACCTGGATGGGCATTCTTAAATTAGAGAGTGGAATATCTGCTGAGTCAATGGGCCCCAGACTTCACTCAGACATGACCAGGAATGAGCCAGGTCTCTCAAACTCTTCCAGGTAAGGGGACACAGGATGGTAAGAAACAGAGCTTACTAAACTCAAATCTAAATGCTGAAACTCCACCTGGAAAACTCAGAACATAAATTAGAAGATAAAACCTTCAATGAATAAAAAATTAGATGTAATTTTGTCCTTCACTGTATTTTAATCTTTATCATAATGAATCATTCAAAAGTCAAAGGAAGAAATGACAGAGAGAGACTGCTAGTTTCACAGAAATTTCCAAGAGAAAAAAGAGAATGTTAAATGAAAAACGAGAGGAAAAGTTTCCTGCCTTTAACGTGCATTTTTGCTATAGAAAGGTAATCAAACATTTTTATTATAGAAAAATAAAGTCACGTAAAAAAAAAATATATATATATAGGGTAGATTTTCCAGCCTGTTTAATACAAAAAATAACCATTTCAAAACCACAAAAATAAAAACTTGTTATGCCAGATTTCTTAGAACTTATCTTGTATAGGGCATGTCAAATACGAGTACAGTACACACTACTGATATTATGTTTTGTCAGGGAAACTCAGTGTCTTGTTGTGTTATAAAGCCCCCAATACTCTCATTGAAGTATACTTAAAGTATATAATTTCATTGTGGAAAATACAAATAGCAAAGACTGGATTACCATAAAAGGATTCAATTTCTCATCTATTTGTTATAAAGGTATTTATGCACATTTAACAGAGAGTAAGCACTGCGAGCTTACAAGAATTTATAACATAAATTATGATTCTTTAAACCTATCCAAGACGAATCTCCGAACAATACTTTCTCTGCTAAGCAAATCACTTGGGTTATTTGATGGAACTAGTTTGAGTCTTGATTTAAGAAAAACTCTTCAAATTTAAAATCCTATATAGAATGATATCAATCTCGTATTATGCCCATACTCGATTTTTGAATAGAAGAGCCATTTAAACATTCATGCATGTAAGTCATCCAGAGGAGCTAGCTGACAATTTCTTCCTATCTCTGATATTCTTTGCCATTGTGGTTTGAGATTATCTGCGCTAATTCAAGTGTTTAGTTCTCCTTTTGACTACTGCTACAATTATATCTAAAGACAAAAATCTAAGCATATGAAACTGGGTATGCAAATGACCAATTGATTGCACATTATGTGTATCACAGGGACAATCATTCTTATATTACCAGAAGCAATATCTTTTAAATGTAAGAGCTAGTTTCCATGAAAACACTATAAATCTATCAGCTACATACTTGAAAAAGCATTAAAGTTTTTGTCAATAAAGTCCTTAAAATAATGTGAGCTCAAGAAATCATTAGAAGTTATATATAATCTATGTGTGAGGATACAAATATACATTCTTTCCAGAAATATTAAAATCCTGTAGCTACTGTAACTATGAACTTAAGAACTGCAGTAGATTGAGGATAGGCTGTCAAGAAGTGGAAAAACAACTTGTATTACAATTATTTTTGAAAATGTGTATGTGACGATAAATTTATTGACATATGGGAGGGAGATTCTATAGTCATGAACATTATAAGAGGAAATATACTGAAATTATTTCTTCAAAGGATATTTTTTGTTTTTAGAGAAACTCCTTCCAATTCCATTCTTTTCCCAGGATTTGGTTTGATTCAAATTAATGCAACTTGATCTGCTAGTTTTAGGATTTAACATATACTTTTACCTTCTACTATCATAGTAGCCATAATGATGGAAAAGAAATGTGCACAGTAATTAAAAAAGTATGCTGTTAAAACAAAGGCAGTTTTGGAAGTGTGCTTTTAATGTGCTTTATGTAGGAAGTCTAATCGCCTTATATAATAAAACCCGAGGAAATAACAGTTTATAACAAAATAAAAATAGTATCTCTGAAGCCTTATTTTTCTTTTAGGAGGTAATATATTTGCATTAACACAAGTAATGATTGACAACTGATATGACGTATTTTGTTCTGAGGCTTGAATTAGAATAAAAAAATTGTTTTGCACTAGATAAATTATGTCAGAGTGGATTACTTGCCTTTTTTCCACCCTTTTTTATGTTTCACAGCTTTATGTCATGTCATAACATATCACAAGCTGTAGCTGACAAATAAGATAAAATACTATGCCAGTAGAGCAGCCAAAGAGCACCTTAAGCCAAGAGTATAAATTACAATGTAAATGTACTGCAATGACAAGCACAATTACAATAAAAACATCTAAAATGCACTAAATATGTGATATTATTTCCTTAGCTACTTCGATAATAATCAAGAATTTTGGTAAACATGTATACTATTATACTTTTACATATTTTAATGGTTTTATATTTCCCCTTGTGATCCAAATACTGGCATCTGCTTCACAGATTAGAAAATTTGGATATAAAATTCTATAGTGTTCTCTTCATCTCTTTCCTTTCATAATGTAAAACATTTCTTTAGGCTGTGGCTTGGTTTTCTGCCATAGAATCCTTGATATCTAAGACTTACATGTTGAAAAGTACTTGAGAAGGTTATCCAGATCAGCCTCCTGCTCTAAACAGGTCCAATTAGCCCAGGTTGCTTGGGGCCTGACACTGTTTTGCTTTGAATATGTCCATGATAGAGATACAACAGTCTCTGCGGACAGCCTGTGTCAGTGCTGGACCACACTCAGTGTCAATTCCTTTTCCTTTAGTATCTAATCAGCCATTAGTAACTCCAAGTTGGTTTTGCTATCTCTTGTCCTACTGCTTTACATCTTCTAGGGAAGGCTGATTCTGTTTTTTCTGTACCCTTCCATGAGGTACCTCTATAGAGAAATTAGCACTCCTCTCAGCCTTCTGTGACTGTGTCACAGATTAGCTTGTACTATGGAGCTCAAAAGTAGATGTAGTACTCCAGACACAGTCTTATAAATGCCAGAGGGAAAGGATTACTTCCCTTGGCTTTCTGAATACTTGCTAATACAGCCCAAGAGAAAGCACAGCCAAGGAGATGCCCTCATCTCTAAATCAAGTTATCTGTTTCGGTGCAAGATATAATGTTTACAACAGCCTTCAATTCCTCTGGGAGTACATTCCTCTCCCAGAGCAACTCATCCTCCTATGAATAGGAGTGTTGTCATGTCTCTTCTATGCTGGTAATAGTCTTATTCTATCTCATTTCAGACCATTCATACAGCAAGGTAACACCTGCTATGAAAACACCAGAATGAGATCAACAATAAATGATGCACAAGTTTGACAACTACTGCTTACAATAAAACAACTTTTTTTCCTTTAAGATTCTGCCTTTTTACTCATTGCTGTAATGCACTTCTCCCAGGACACAGTGTATCTACTTAGTAAAATGAATTGCACAAAACAGGCACCAGTGACTTACAGCACAGCTTTGGACCAAAGGTCCATGGTAGCAGCATGATAAATGCATAAATAGACACTGCTGAGATGTCACAATAACAGTGAGCAACTGAGGGAGCCATGAATAACACAGACGTTCTTGAGCTGGTTTTGTGTCACTAGTTTGTGTTGCTGAAGGAAAGCAGCTGATAAATTATTGATTGTACAATGATGAATATTGACAAAAATAGGAAAGAGAAAGTATGACCTGTGAGTTTCTCTCAGGGTATCACAAAACAGTCTACAGATAAAGACAGGTAAAGAAAACTTATTACTTTGAAAAGGAATCAGAAAATATTCATAGCATTACTTCTTCACTGAGAGTTGTTAAGGGAAGGACCTAATTGTTGAATCTCCCTGTTCCACCAAAGGTCATTGAGGGAAACTATAAGACATCCAGATGCATATTATAAAATAAATGCTCTGCTGAAGCAGGAAGCACGTATTTTATAAAATATAGGAGGAACTTATTAAAAGAAATGGACCTATAAACCCCCAATTCTGTGGCTGTTTACAGACTCTCTTCCTTCACATTTTTCCTACTGCTCCTTCACTCTCCCACTCTTGTGCTGAGTTCCCCAACTTAATGCCTTCATCTTCAAAGTAAAAGTAAATAAAAATAGTGGTGATAGAATAACTGCAGTGCCTGCTGTGACTCTATCTCACTTTTCATCTGGCATACCTACTTAAAGTGTAAGGGGTTTTATTTATTTGCTAGGTTTTTTTTAAAGGAACTTTAATCTAGTGAAAGAATAATTATCATCCATTATACACTTTTAAAATTTCTAGTTCGGTTTACTTTGGAAAGAGGACGAGTGTGTACAAATATTATTGATTTTTTTAACGCACTAGCTGGAAGTACTATGTTTGCAATATAATTCTTGGGCTATCTGATACATGGTTTGTGGAATGAATTTGGATAATTGCTATAGTTTATGTTGGTTTTACTTCAAGCACAAAAAATAAGTCCTTCTGTTTCATCAGTAATTCTTACCTTGGTAATTCTGAAGTTCTAAAGTATACATTTCTAAAGAAGTATTAAGGACAAAACTGTTGCTATGTTTTTAAGTCTAAAAATAAAACTCTATTTTTTGTGAATAATTATGCCTGTAAGTGACAGCTCAGTATCCTCTGACCCATGATCCCTTGCTCTGAAATATGGTTTCTAGTCCGAGGTGACAGGTTCACTAACTGCAAGGATTACAGAACATCTATTTAAGTATTCTCCACTGATTCCTCTCAAAATCGTATTCTAAGATTTTTGCAGCATTCACTTGTCATGTAAGACACCTGAAAGTCAAGATTCTCAGAATAGCAGTAGCTAGGAATGTTTTGCTATATGTAGCAAAATGATTATTTAGAAATTCTATTTATAGGAAGTTATTTAAAAATACAATTATGAAGCTTAAATTAGAAAATACATAATACAGGAACACACTACACTGAAACTTCTAAAATGGCAAGAGAAAATTCTAATGGTATCCACAACTATTCACAGTATATTTGAACAAACGAATTTAAATTTTAAATAATCAAAAGTGACACTGCAAGTTTCATCTCTATTATGCCTGTCAGATGCTCTTATATGTGATCAAGAAGGCAATTCAAATTTACAGAAGACAGAGTTTCTGAAGAATCTGGTGAAAAGTATCTTATTTGAACTTTCTGACAGTACAAAGGAGAACAAGCTTGAATAAAAGGAAGCCTTACTAACTTGGGCATGGTCTGACTCAGCCAGCCAGTGGCCAGCATACTAACAATTTCCATAGTAAGTTATTTCTGTAAGATGATGATTTTTCCACAACTCTCAGAGAAGGATAATACTGATGTGATCAATAAGGTAGCCATTACTCTAATCAGATAAAGATCTAATGCACTGCTTCTAGGCAATAAAAGTCAATGCAACGTCAGTGAAATTTTGCTAGTTGCAAGAAATATCTTAATTCAATTTCATGGAAAATTGACAGTTGAAAAACAAGAAAATCTCTTAGAGTCACATAGTCAAGAATTATGATAGACATTCCTACTTGATAAATTTTAAGAGAAAATTAATTCCAATCATTCTACCTAGCATGTCAGTCTAATTTGGGGAAGAAAAATGTAAAATGGTGATTTCAATTGTCATCAAATTATACCAAATTTCAGAAGACAAATGCTGTGATTAACAAATGAAATAAGACAACTCTGCTTTAGGAGGATTGACATTACTCTGTGTGGGAGAAACAAGAAACCAGTGACTACTGTTCTGTTGCATAAATATATGTGTGTGATGCCGCAGTGCTGGAGAACAATGTTTTTGAATTTGTGACCACTGACCATTTCATCCATAACTTATGAGATTATTTCGGGCACATATGGATAAGCAATATCTGTCTCTACCAGTAATATGTGGTCTGTGGGGCAAAGATCATGTATTTTTATCAGGTCACAAAAATCCTTAACTTTTCAAAGAGTAGCCTTGTAAAATGATAATCATCTTTAAGCACCCATGGACACAAGATTTCAACTCTTCTGTCAATTGCAACAAATATTAAAAAAAAAATCCAACTGGCCGTGCAATGAATGCTAGTATCTAAATAGGATGGACATCTTGGTTGAACATAGAATTTTTAAGAGAGACATAATGAAAACCACCGAGTGGCTCTGTGTGCTAAGGGGTTTTGTTGGTTGCTGTGTCTGCAGTATGCCTACTTCTTTATTTTTTTAACAGCCTTTTGATGCTCTTTCATGCAAGTTTTACATATATTGACAGTGATGGCCAAAGATGTTCTTATGTCGAGCTATAAATACACCAGTCTTGATCTTTCTTCAGCTCAAGATACACCTAGAAGAAGGCAAAATTTCATTTTATAGAAATCCTCTTGACAGTCATAACCTCACACTATGAACAGAACAAAACCTTTAGGTGATATATTGACAAACTGCCACAAATGAACCAAACTTGAAGGCTTCAGGTTCTTGTCTGCAACCTCTCCCTCACTGCTTGGTGTTCAGAACACGACAGCATGAGATACTCTATATTTATGAAGTTTCATGCTAGTGAAATGAGATAATTGCAGATGTGAGAATACAGTATACACAATTAAAGGTTTCAGTGGCATGCTGTGACATTGTTAACAAAAAAAATTGCAACACTTAAACTAGCATAGGGCTTCTGAAACATGTTTATATTGACACAACTCAGAAGAGAATTCTGTTTGTTATTTCCTTAATGCCTTCTAGTCCTTCTAGACTTCTGTAAAAGTAGATCAACAATGAAGCCCTTTGTCCATAATAAACAATTTTTGCATCAGAAGCCTAGAGAGTTTGAAGGTTTCTGATAACTACTAATTTAGTCATTTCAGGTCTCCCAGGAAGAAATTTGGACTATCACAATTAGTCTTTAAAACACTTTTTCTGACGTATCATGAATATGATTACATGAACCATTCCCAAAGCAATTCCAGATGCATAGAGTACTGGAGAGGTAGTTCATACATTGTGCCATGCCCCAGAAACAACAATAGGCTCCCAAAGTCACTTAGGATAATATTACATCTGGAAGTATTAGGAATGTATGAAAGCCAAAACAGAACAATGCTGGATTTCTCTATGTACTGTTTGTAAGGCCTCATGTATTACTGGTTTATTTTAAAAGAGTTGCAAGAATTGTGTCACAGACTCACTCATAAGGTCAAAATAGTGTTGTATGCTGTAAGGAGTTAAGGCCACAGAAGGACTTTGCCATGAGATAAGCACAGAAGGGAGTGACAGGATGGCATGAACTCCAGGCTGGCAGAGGTGAGCTCTGGTTAGTTCATCCTGGTTAACATATCTGGGCAGAAATGCCCACTGTGGAAAACTATGTAAAGCAACTGCTCATACACATATCACTGGTTAAACAGAGACCATCCCAAGTTATGGGACAGATGGCATCTGTGACCACCAATAAACAACAAAGCCCCCCAGAACATCCCTGCACAGACACCCAGAACTTGAACTGTAAGAGAAGGACTCCTATCAGGACCTTGAGATAAGATAAAGGTGGTACTATTGACTGGTGGTTATTTCAGAACTAGGGGGAGGTTAAAAAACTGGGAGAGAACAATGGATCACTGATAATGGACACAAAGAATGCAGAATTTATGGAACACAAGGGAAGCCAGCTCAGCAAACATGCTGAATCAGTTCCAGTTGGGTACTACATAATTCTGGCAGGTGGAGATTTCGACCCACCAACTCAAGAAACCCACCAACTAAAACAAAGAGAAAGACTGAGCACGTGGACTAATCAGCAGTAGAAGTGGGGGAGTAATTTAACCAATAGAATAAGAGAATTACGTAGTCTTGAGCATTAATTCCTTTGTTTGCTAAACTGTGTACATGGTGAAAAGCTTTGAACAGCCTCAGGTTCCCCACCACTGAGAAGTTCAGGGTGAAGAAAAAAGCATCAAGACATCACTGGATCCACAGGTGATGATTATCTTCTACTTGATCTCTTTCTCTTCTCTCTTTTTTTAAAATTTCTTTCTATCTCTCTACTTCACATTCATTGTTAAACAAAATCTCTATTTCTGACTTTGGTGTATTGTCTTGTCTGCACCTTAATTTGGACAGGGGTATCTCTCAATAATTGAATCTCAACATATGACTTGATATAAAATAGATAATCCTACAAGGTGCATTAGTGATAGGACAAGAAACATACGGAAAGAAAGTAGGTTTAAAGTAGTTATTAGGAAGAAAGTCTTTGCTGTGAGGGTGGTGAGGCACTGAAGCAGGTTGCCCAAAGAAGATACAGATCCCTCATTCCTGGAAGTGTTCAGTGGGGATTTTAGCAAACTGGTCTATTGGAAGGTGTCTGTGCCCTGGCAGGGGCTTGAAATGGGATGACTTTAAAGGTCACTTCCAACCCAAATAACTCTATTATTATATGAACATTCTTCTTTTTCTTCAAAAGATGTAGATATATCATCCTCTCTAATTTTTAAAGTTCATCTTCTTCTGCAGAATATCTCTCTCTCTCTCTGGATCACTGCTCATCTTATAAATATTAGCTAGCTTATACTTAATACTGCACATCATTTTCCAATACTTGGATCCATTTTCAGATTGTTATAATTTTTTTAAACTTCATGTGCAAAGGTTGAAACTTTCTGCCATAGATATTTACCTCATCATATAATGCTTCATTATTTATTTTTAAAGTAGCAACAAAAAGAAACTATTGTCATAATTATAATAAAGAAACGTTATTTACACTTTTTATTGTTGTTTTGCTAGTTCACATTTTCCTTTGCACTTATTTTGCATTGCTGGTGCTGTACTAGTTTGAATTTTAACACACAGCTGTCAGTCTGTCAGGGACATACCATTTCTCATTCCTCTGGAGGATAATACCTGCCTGCTTGCTGGTGCAGCTGAGGCTGCCAGGAGAGCACATGGTCCCACCCTCCCAGGCACTCTGTGCACTCTTGCAAAAATGAATGTTAGAGGTGGTGGAAACAGACTGCAAAGAATATTACTCCGAAACACAAAAAGGTCTGACTCCAAACTAAGAATTACGATCTGTGAGCACCAGTATTGCCCACCAGTCAGGTCAGTAGCTGTCAATCTCACAAATTTTGCAGTTCTTGTAGTGGTCTAAGTTTTGAAAGGCATAATTTTCCTGACCCTTTTTAGAACATATACAAAAGACATCACAAAACCAAGGATCACAACATTTTAGAAGGCTGGAATTAAAATTGCCTGTCCAATTCTAATGGGCAATTTTCTTAGGATTCAATAGTCAATTATCTGCGGATTTTTCTTGTTCTATACATAGAACTAGGCACCTTCAAGGAACAAAACAATGACTGCACATTGAGGTATTTATTTACAGTGGGAAGATGCAAAAAACTCTTCAAAAACAGAGAAAATGCATTAGAACCTTTTTTCCCCATAGAAGTGGGTGCTGTCCTCTCTTTCAAAATTTCTGTGCAACAGTTTACAACCTTTTGTCCCTGTGATATCTTTCATAACTGACCATCATTTTGACTTTTCATCTCTTTAAATGACCAAAATACAAAAATTATTGACAGAGCATCGTGGGTACCCATGACTATCACAAAAATGGCTCAAAATTATTGAATATTATTCAAATGGTAAATTAAATGAAAAAAATAAGCTTTTGTCATTTCAGAATAAGATTCAAAATTACTGGATGTTTTGAATAATTTTTACCTTATCTT
Organism: Entomyzon cyanotis; assembly: GCA_024500445.1. Classification (NCBI taxonomy): domain Eukaryota; kingdom Metazoa; phylum Chordata; class Aves; order Passeriformes; family Meliphagidae; genus Entomyzon; species Entomyzon cyanotis. The sequence goes on from JAKEPQ010001005.1 coordinate 61,865,056, forward strand.
GTGCCACTTCTCCACCTGTCAAACAGACATAATTTTTCATCTCTCTCTGGGAGAGGAATTTTCAAGATGAATAAAGGCTTGCAAAGAAAAGCCCACCTATTATTTCATAGGCAGTTCAATAGAGAGATGATATGAAGTAAAATATGATATGGCAGTAGAGAATGAATGATGGCATAAAATTAAATTCAACTTCAAATCACTCTTAGAACATTGTTCTTTCCATGGAGTCAAAATTCCTGTAAAAACAAATGGTACTATAGATCCTCTGCACACACACTCCTATGATAAAAGATAGATTACTTGTAACAATTTTTCATTTGCTAAAACATCTGAATATTTGAATTATATATGCTAATTATATTATTATATAATTGATCAGATCATTAATATATGTACGAGTTTGTTAAAATTGCAACACTACTCCATGTTGTACGTTGCTTGTTTTTCTTCTTCCAGATATTTTTCTTTCTCCTTCCCAATAACTTTCATTGCTCTTTTCTGAACCTGAATCCTATGAATAGTATTCTGCTAAGATACCATAAAAAAATTTATGGCAACAATACACTTGCAACAGAAATTTTGAGGCTTAAAACAAATTTTATATTTTCTCCAATTCATACCATTGGTGTGAGCAGCTAAAAATCACAATTTTCTTTTTTTTATACTGGTGATATTAAAATCCCTTGTAAATGCACTATCCAATTTCAATTTTATGTCTTTCAGTATTATTTCTTTCTGTATTTCTTCCCATTCTTTGGATTTATTATTTTTTTAACCAGCTCTACAATATTTCCACATGTTAAATCAATGCCTATACTTTCAACTCCTAATTCTATTTCCGTGTTTGTAATCTGAAATGGAACTGGCTTGTGATTTTTATAGGTGAGATATATTATCAACTATGTGTTCTAAAATGTTCCAAAACCACAGTAGCTAATCAATAAAGTTGTGCTTGTATTTTCAACAGGATTAATGAGTTTCAAAAAAAAAAGAGTGCCTGTCCCATTTGTCTGAAAACAAACCTTGTTGTGAGAATTGAAAAAACAACAGAAATTCAGTATCTTTACTGCTTCAAAAACACCTGGTCTTTGAGAGACTCCCATCTACCTGGAGCTAGAAAATGGGGCAGTTATTTTAATTGTTTCTATATTCTATTTTTATTCATGCAAGAAGGAAAAGTCAGCAGCCCAGTATTCAGTAACAGAGCAATGAAAAGAATGTTAGCTTACTGTCTCAAAAGCAGCAGTCTCTAGTTTTATGTTCTATATGTGCATACATACACACACATATGTATACATGTATATATGTCTTAGAAAACAAATGAAACATCAGTTTTTAGCTCTAATCTAAAGAAGATTTAACACATTCATAATTTTTATAATATGCATACTGTAACTGCATTCAATCTGAGAGCTCAACACATCTCCAAAAGCATCTGCAGGAACAGATGCCTACATAATTTTATAGAGTTCCTGCATGCAAAACACTACATAAATTTTGTGAATCTCTTCATGGAATCTGCTGAGAGCATTAGGCTAGGTAATATAGCCATAGGATCTGCAAATGGAAAAAAAAACCCTTAGAAATGAATTTTACTTTCCATTTTCTGCATTTGTATAGACTACATATATTGATAGTGGGTCTGTGTTCATATATACACAGATGCATGTTTACAAAGAAAACATCAGAATTATTTTATGTCCACATGTTGGTTACGTATAGTTCTCTCAGACAAGGCCTGGGAGGAAACATTGCATTTAGAAAGCACAGTGATATCAGTAAGGGTTATCACTTTCAATAAGATCAGATAAAAAGAAATTTTCTGCTTTGTGCTGGGCTTCAGGAGAAGAAAATTATAAATATGCATGTATAAGCAAAACAGTTCATGCTGCCAGCAAATGCAGCAGACCTTCAAAAGGGTTTCATTTGTAAGTTCCTGGTTTTGATCTACTTTTATTTCCCCCAAATATTCACTTTTGCAGTAAAAAACAGTATAGGTGATTTCTGAACATTTTAAATTTTAGAGCCAAATACTTAATTAAGGTCATCTATTTCCCTTTTTTATGAAACAGTTCTAAACATCCTCCTTCCTAGAAGACTGATAATATTTAAAAAACACTTATAATAAATTTTGAATGCACTGTGCCAATTGTTCCTGCTATAATATTGCAGCACTGAGTAGTCTAATAAAGCAGCAGAATAAGCAAGCCATGTACGCTGGCTGACCTGCTAATCCCATGAAAATGAGGGAACCTCTGAAGGCAAAATATAACAAAGCCTAATTTTTTTCTCTTTCTTCAACTGGATTAGAAGAAATTCAGGCTGAAAGAACGTCAGACATGCAGAATTAGAGCTTGAGTTACCCCTTCCTTTGTGGAATCATGTGTGTCTGTCCAGACGAACTTAAAATGTTCACAGTATCGGAGCAGTGGCACGTAAGACTGCTTCAAGTGTCAATAATAGCTCAGAACACAAGAAGGCAGCAAGTCTGTTCTAAGATAGAGGACAATTAGGAAATTATTAATTTCCGTAAGTGGTTTCCAGCTGTTGCATATCTTTCACTGCCCTGCAAAGCCTGGCTGAGGGTTTCCCCAAGGATCTCTCCTTGCGGCCCAAGGTGGCCAGCTTGGAGCTGCAGCCACGCACCAGAGCACACTCAGCCCCACAGTCACAGAGGGGCTCACAGCACAGTGCACGGCCAGCAGCAATCCTGCCTGCTCAGCATCCCTCAGGTGCAAACAGGGCAGAAAACTTCCCCCAGAAAAGCAAAAATAATAAGTCTGTGGAAAAAGTTTTCACCTCTGGAAAACCTACGGAAACAAAGTTTAAATAAAGATAGAGTGAAGCTTTTGAGGGAACAAAGCCATAGGACTGACTGGCTGGCTGACTGACTGCCAGCTTCATGAATCTAAAACTTTAAAAAATTCCCTGTTTTCTGACTATGATTTGATTCAATCTTTAAACCAAGTACACTGGCTTACTTAAAATCAACAACTAAAAGTTTAACACCAAAGATGTGTTTTTTGAGGAATGTGAAGGAGGAAAAAAATATTTAAAATAAAGAATTGAATTGGAGGGTTAAGAAGTCAATCAAGTTTACTAAAGATCTGTAACTAAAATTCAAGCCATAGAGAAAGCTGGGGCTGGATGATGAAAGGACATGCTTGTCTGAAACAATAAATAAAATCAAAATTATCATTAAAAATCTATTTAAGCTAACAACTATTTCCCCATAATTTAACTGAATTTAATTGACTATAAAAAAATTGTCTTGATATCTGATATTGGTCACCTGTTTCTGAAAATGCAGACCATCTCTTCTGAGGAAGAAAAAATTCCTAAATTTTGAGAGAACAGTAAACACCATCTAAGTAGAAGGAAGAAATCATTTGTTGGCTAATTCACATAAAAAGACAGCTAGGATTAAGGAGTTAGGCTAAGCGCTGTTATTATAGCCTCCAATAATGAGTCTTTGCTGACTTCCTTTTATTTAATTAAACTTTTCTTATTTCATAAAGCTTCAGCCTCAGTGAGTTTTCATGAGTTTCTGAGCTTAACCAAATGAACCTGCTGTACCTGATGCTGAAGGTTACAAGGCTGTGTCCCTCTGGGGTGCAGCACATTCCATGACATGTAAACAAATCCTCAGCCTGGTGCAGCAGCATATCTCCTTAGAAGAATACATAACACTAGATTCATCACTTCATGCAACAGATTATGAGAAATTTTATGAGAAAAATGCACTTTTTTTTCTATTAATATTTTAAAATATGTTCATTCATTTCAGGACAGATTACCAGGCACAGAGATTGCTTTGTCAGTCTCCTAGTTTGTGCTACAGCTAGTGTGGGAGCTGGAATTTTATTCCATCTGTAGATGAAAGGAGGGATTCAGACAGTTCTGTTTTCTATTTTGCTATTTTTAAAAGAGCACAAGTATCAAAAGGCTGCTGATGGCAACCTCTTTACTAATGCATTAAATCCAAGAAAGTGAGCTTGTGCTCTGTAGCAAGAACAAAGCACCTTTAGGGAGAAATCCCCATGTGTGTACTTTATATTTTCCACATTACAGCTATCATCTCAGGTGCAGACTACTGCCCTGTCCCACCTGTGGGTATTGCCTCCCCGATCAGCAACTTCTGAACAACAGAAAGATGTTTGTAGGAGATGAACCAAATGGTTTCACTGCTAACACGTGGTGAGTGACAGCGCATCATAAATTTATAATTTGTTTCACCTACTTTGGTAGGCCTGGGGGGTACCCCTTCCTGCAGGCTACACCCATTTTACAACTGTGTGTCTACCATCATCCTGAAAAGTTAGGTTCCCCAGCTTGAAACAGTAGGAAAGTCTCTTGCATCAGGGATGTGATAAATGAAAGCAGCTAAGGCAGAGGTCTCAGCAGAAGGAACAGAAAACTATGCTATGTTGTCACAACTATCATGAGTGGTAACAAATTACCGGTGGTACTCAGGGCTCAGCTCAACTTTAATGAATGATGTATGGACAAACTAGAGAGGTGTATATGTTACACACGCTAGAAAAGTTGATGGAAGAATACAAACAAAGGTGTCTGTAACCTATTTGTCATCCACAATTGTCCCACTAGTGGTGTTCAGCACGGATTCACCAGTCTGCTTTAGAAACAGCCAGCTCTTGATGTCAGCTGTGCAGGGCCAATTGGCCAGGGAGATATAAAACTTTCATTAGACAGGATTGCCACAACAACAACATAGTCCCATCACTTTTTGTAACATTTGAAATAGAGGAAGTCCTTCCAAAGAGAATTTTGAGGAGGAAACCATGTCATTTGACTCTTAGACCTAGTAAACTAGAAACACCTTCCTTTGGCACATAGAACTAGTTTAGTACCGTCAGTTGTATCTCCAAAATGAGGTTCAATTACAAAAGAGTCCTCTCACAATTTAGTATTATTTTAATTTCTAATTCCTTTTACCTGTTTTGGGCATCTATGGGAAACTTTACCTGCTGTACCCTACTAGGAGCAATGCAAAAGACTGTGTTGTTCCCTTTGTTAAAGAATGGAAATACCATGCTTATCATCTAAGCAGTTTTAACAGAGCTGCCATCTGACTTGGCCTCTAGCTCACCAAGTCTGTTTTTGTTAGGTACAGTACTTGCTCTAGGCAGAAGTTGAAAAGTGACCCGTTCATACTGATCATCATGGATCTACTGGTGCAAGAACCATGCTTCATATCTTCTGAACATAGTCAAGTAAGAGATACCCATCCCAAGAATACTAAGGACACAATGTGCATCAAGTCAATAACCTTATGCATTTCAGATCACCGAATTTTTCACTTCTCTTTGCAAAAGATTTTTTTTTCTAATTAAAACCAAGAAATGTAAGGAGCATCAGGTAAAAAAAAAAGGTAGGAAATATTCAGCCATAATAAAAAACAATGCCTCTATAGAAAATACCTCTTCCTGATCATTAAATAGAAAACTAGGCAACAGTGAATATATAATGCCAAGTTACATAAACCAACATGTCATCATTGGTGTATCAATAAATATTACTAACTATATCTTTAATGTGAGCTTTCAATATTTTCTATCAAGAGAATATACATACTTTTTAATCCATGCAGTCATGTGCCAATACACTAGTTTCCTGTGTTATGAAAAGTCATTTGTCACTCCGTGGGAAAAAAGTGAAATGAAAGTACTCAGATGAATTTGGGGAAAAAAATAAACAAACCTATTCTGGAAATGGAAGCCTGTTTGGTCTTAAAAATGGTTCTTCATAATTTTTCAGTACAGAAGAGAAAAAAAAACCCCACGCAACCTCTAAGAGCAATCTTACGTGAAGCACACAAAACCAATCACAAATTGCTTCTTGGGAAGATTCATGAGTTTATAATACCCCATCAGGCCTTGGTAGCCCTGGCCACAGAGCATCTCTTGAACGACCACATACACATGTGCACCTGCAGAAATCCAGTGCCTGAGAATGCAGTTTCATACCAAAGTAGGTGCTGAGGAAAACCAAACCCAACAGTGAAATGATGGGTGCAGTGCTGCAGTGTGCACCCAGAATATATCCCATATAGTAAATATGTAGATGCAACATTCAGGTAATGAGATAAAGCAGTGCTGACTCTGTGCCTCTTATGAGGTCTGGGGAGATTTCATCATATGCCTATTTTCATTCAAAAAGTTGTTCACTGAAAAGTATATCCATTTACAGATAAATCCTTTAAATACAACACAGTCTAGAGAAAAAGCAGTGCTTTGTGCAGTTCTCTTGACTCTTCCCCCTAAAGAATGAAGTGCATACACTCTTAAAAACTGTACACTGAAATATTTCAAGACTTTTTTTGAATATTTTTCAATTTTAATTAATATTTTTCTTAATTATCTTTTAAATTAATAGCTTGTTCTCTGTGTTTTGAAGGTTTGGTACTAGACACCCATGGGTGCTTTCTAAAAGGGAAACTCCATAAAGGAGTATCCATTTGCAAAATGGCTTCTACCTCACACTCTTGTCAATGTGACTGTGACTCCAGGCAGTGTAAGACGCTCGAATATCTCCTATCTTTTATTCCTCAGGGGGAATAACAAGAGACAGGATATTTTTGGAAGGTGACAGTTTGTTTCAGTGCCATTGAGAGCAATGAGATGCACCAATCACTTTAGAAAGAAACTTGCACATTTCTTGGAACACAAATTTCATGTAATTCCTCTAAAGCTAGATAAATTAAGTTGCAAATATCTAGCAGCCCAATATGGCTGTATAAGTAAAACTATTTATTTTCAGTAACTCTCCACTGCATTCAACTTGACTGAGCACTTTCCTTTTTCCACCCAAATAGTCTAAGACTTAGAAACACTGCCAAGTATGCATACATGTAACTTGTGCATGTGACAATGTATATATAGACAGAAATAAGGTTCAGCTACTTCACTCCCACATTGTATCATTTTGTCACCTGGTTCATGGAGTGGTTTGAACACCTTCAAGTTCCAGCACAATTATTTCATTTGCCCATCTCCCACACATATCCAGGCCAGTAGAAAGTACCTCTCGGCACACCAGTGCATATCTGTAGTCACTAAAGACCTTTAACTCTTCCCGGTCCTTGGGAGGGTGACTTCAAAATGTGTTTTCTCCTTTTTTCCCCAAGACTGCTGTCAGAGTGTTAAATAAGAACAGAGGAATACACAGTGTCTTTGTGAGAGATGTTGTGGAAGAAAAATGAGGGAGTGACAGTAAAGAGGTAGAGAGATATTTGAGAATGTACTTCAGCTACTTTAATGCTATTTTGGCAAAACAGAATAGCTGTAAATTCAGCTTAACTGACGACTATAATCCACTCAACCTACACTGTTTGGTGTTATAAAACAGAACACTGTTGATGTTAGCTCTACTGTAAGGTTGACAAACAAGTCAATCATTTAGAATTAGGCTTCAGTGAATTAGGTTTCTGCTGCCTTCAAATAAGATGCAGTGTGACTCAGTAAGTCTTGTGATTTGAGGACAGAATGCCAGGAATTTATAAACTCTTAAGCACCAATTAAAGTCAGGTATCTCTATTAGCAAGTTTTGTCCATGATATACTCACTTTTATTTTACAGGCACTTCTATAGTTACTCTTCTAGGGAGAGACCAAAAATTATCTCAAAATGCTTTCCTCTAGAACGGTGGAATACATTTCAGAAAGAAAAGTCTGTATTACAGTAACATCTAAAACTCCCACCGAGACTAGAGTAATATTGTAAGCATTGCACAACTGTAGAACAAAAGGTAACCAGTAGAATATATTTTTTTAAAATTTAAACAAACAAGACAAACTGAAGAAAGATGATAAACCTGTTATTCAAAGCAAAGGTTACCTAGATTACACAGTACTTTGTGACATTAGGGGACAAAGAAGTGGAACAGATATCAAGATCTTCTAATTCCCACTGGACAGCATTAACCAAAACTAAAGATTGTTCCCCCTTAAAACCAAAGGAATAAGTACCCAAGTCTGTATTTTTGGCGTTTAAATAAAATAAATAAATAAATAAACTTTTAAAAATTGTAAACACTTTTTCATTGTGTATGCCCTTTAATAGCCTACTTCCATAATTATCAGCTTTCAATAATTTTGACAAATGTAGACATAATGATAGGAAATGCATAGCATAGTAAGAAAATATAGAGAAACAATATTATGTTAACAATTATTTATTCAAAAATGCTCTTGGAATCATAATAGATGTTTTAATTAAGAGTAATACTGAAATTAATTAAACTGTAATTTTCAGACATGTTTCTAGTCACAGAAATTGAGGTATATTTATCCATCTATATATCTACATAGATATGTGGTTATCCTTTTCTATGAAAAGACCTTAGAAGAAAAAAAAATTTACAACTAATTTTATTCTTTTTTTCACTCAGTGATGGATACTCTCCAGTAACTGCTCTTTCTGTAACTCCAGGATTGTTTGCTTTGTCACATACTCCATTCCACAGCCAATAAATATTCAGTTATCTTTCTTAGGGAAACAAACACCACTAATGCTGCCCATTTGTGTCTGCATATGTTAAGAGGAATATCTGCTTAATTCAGTCATGGTTTTCCTTTTATTGGGAAGAAGATTTGTCAAAAACTTTTACAGATGACTCTAAATAGAGTTTTCAATGTATGGTTGTTTGAATTATTTCAAAAAGATGATACTGACAGTAGGCATGTCAGACATTTTGGCAACTCCTGTTGCAAAGGGATTTTACTTTAACATCAATATCTCTCAGTTGGCTTGCATTTATTTTTTTGCGGGGTGGGTATTCCTGTTACAGCTAACTGTCTTTTGATTGCTTCATACGGGATTTGTCTACAGAATTACTGTGTGACGTTTATCTTTAATTTACACTGCTACAATAAAACACAAAATGACACGAAAAGTAACTAAAATTTTCTTCAGTGACATAAAACCAACAAAATTTTCATTTACTGATGGAAGAAAACAAATCAATAGAAGATTAAAACTTCAAATGGAGGTGTTACACACAGATGCCACCCAAAAGGCTTGTTGTAATATGGACTTCAGTTGCTCTCTTCCTTTGGTTGTGAAAAGATCTGCTGGTTGTGTGGGAGGTTGGTCACAAAACTATGCAGAGAAAGTGCTGAAAACATTGAACATCCATGAAGGGACTTATTAACTACTGCAGTACAGAAGGTGGTGTAAGTTGTAAGAAAAACAGGGCATTATTGGGAAATGCAGGGCTACAGAAGAGATCTGTAAAATTCCTATGTCTGCCAACAATTAACATTTATTTTACTGTTACAATAACTGTAAGCTCTGTTAATGGACAATAGTCCATTTAAGCACTCCTCAGACTGGCACTAGAGAAATGACATTTTGTGGCAAAAATTTTCCATTTTGCTAGCTTTGAAAATAATTTCTTCACAATAAAATTTCTTTAGCCTATGAATTACTGTCTGCTTATTATTCTGTTTGCCAGGATTTGAAAAGTTCTTTGCTTATGTTCCCTCTTCTCATCCTCTATCAAACCACTGTTAATCCCATCAGCTTCAGCTGCTTAAAGATTCTTAAACATGGGATTTTCTGATCACCTCTGCTACTAGGAATGTCATCCTCTGGATGAAAACGTCTCTTTTGCATGATTATTGCACATTTCTTGTCAGTTTAGGAGAAGATACTAATTTTTTTACATGCTGAATGTGTGTGGATGCAAATTTGTGGTCTGGGGATGGGGAAAGAGGGCATACAGTATATACAAAACATCATATTGGTTTACTTATATAGGAAAATGGTGTATCAGACATTCTTGATCTTATGGAAAAAAATGTGTTAATTGCGCTAATGTACCATCCCAGCTATGTACAACTTTTTATACAATATGTCATTCCATTTCCTTCACAGTTTAATTGCCATGGCTAATGAAGGTGGCTCCATCAGTTTCACAGATCCTGAGTTGCTGCATTTCTTCCCCCCCCCCCCCCCCCCCAGTGGACGTGCCTATGAGAGATGACATCTGGAAGATATCTCAATAATTAGGAGTGATTCACATTTTCCTTCCTTTTTCATGTCTATAGCTGCTTTCTGTGGCTCTCAATTCACTGCAGCAGGATGTTATCCACTTCCTGTATATGGATTTTATCCCACAGCTTCTTTGAGATGATGATTTGGACACACAATGTTTTTCATTCTCCTTCACAGATTCTTGGTATAATTTAGGACTCAATACTTGAAACTGGATGAGTACCTAATCCTCCAGTATTTTCACTTTGTTTCAAGGCAATTTGCTCTTATGCTCAACTAGAGACAGAAGCAAAGGAAAATTGCAAGGCATTCTCCATGATTCTTGAGTTCTGCAGAAAGTCTGGATTAGCCCCACCACTTAGAATTTTACTTTCTCCATTATAGTCTATTAGGATCAGATTGTTTTTCCACATGGCCCAAAAGCACATGGAGTGAAAATTTGCTTTCCAACTGCTTCCTAATTATTATGAGACATCTAGGTTCAGAAGAGTATTAAAAATACCTTTTAATATAGTCCTGCCTGATTTCTCATCACAGATACCAGAGCTTTTCATAGGTATACAAATCTATCAGACTGAGCCAATACATTCCTAACTCTGGGTTTTAAATGTCAAGCTAGAGAAGGAAAGTTTTTGCCTTGGTGACCTAATAGTAACTTCTCAGATTAATTTTCATATATGTGTAAATAGACCAATGAATATCAAGTATAATTTGTGATAAGTTAATGCAAATCACATGATTACTGACATGTACTTTGACTGCATGAAACTCAGCCTCAACTAATGTGAAGTCTTTCTGAATTTTAGTAGGATCAGTAAGTTTACTCAACAGCATGAATTGACTTCTTAAGCTGTAAAACAGGAACTATTTCCTTCCAATGAATCAAGAGAGATGACTCAGGAAATGCAAGCTGTATTTCCACTCTGCTGTGGTAGACACTACTATGGCATGACAAGTTCCCAGAATACCCAATTATTCTTTGCACCTTAGTTTCCCCAACACATAAAACAGAGAGACTACTGACCTCTTGGTCTGAAACTGTGAGATCTCCTGGCTAGAAAGAACTAGAAAGAACTAACAATGTCATGATGAGATTGTACAGTTTAAAATTTCTCATTCACATTGCTGTCACCAGATCAGCTGACTCACCTGCAGACTTACATGGTTTCCTCAGTAACAATACTAGAAGAATTTGCTGTATTCTAGTCCTCACATATTTCTGTCAGTGCAAAAATGTTTCACTAGTTACACTTTTCTATAACTTCTCAATATTTATTGATTTCTGTCATTGAATGTTGCAATACATGAAAATCTATAAATACCATAAGTATGTTAACTAGTATTTTCCATGCATTGTAATGGAATATGAATCAGTTAACTGGGGTAATTTTGTATTGGTGTCCAATCACCTATTCCTAGCTTTTACAATATCAAAAGTACCTCTAGAAATGCTGATGTATTTTCCTAGTAAAATGCAATAATTTCATAACATGTTATTGATAACTTATTCAGTTACAGAACTTTTAGGTACCAAGTTTTTCCCATCCATCTATTTGAGAAAAAGTGATCTACTCTTACACTCTTACTGGGAGTTATCACATTATTGGCAGTGAAGCTTTAGAAAGGAAATATTCTCATTTTCAGAGGTTGTATTTGAGAAGAATTTGGAAGAAAATATTAGGCAGGGATAAGTAGGAGAAGAATTATTCCTCAGAATCAAAGAAGGAGAAAATACCTCTGGTTATCATCTGCAACAGAAGTCACATATTTAGGACTTCAATTGAAATAGAGTCCTTGAACAAGATAGTTGTTAATCTGAGCAGAGTGGAGTGCCTTTAAAAATACCTTGGCCCAACTACCTTAATCCATGGGGTTAGTGGCCTACATGCTAAATCAAGAAATAAATGGTTTCTGTGTCCATTTTTGCATTTTATGAAAATTAGAAACAACACATACATCACTAAACTCAGAAATGTAGTCTTAGAAGACAGATTAGAATTAAAAAAAACCATGATGAAAGGTCACCATTACATTTAGATTAATATTTCAGGGGACTGAATCATTTGGTCACTAAAGATGAAGAGGGTTTTTTTATATTTTCTATTCTATTTTCTATTTTTTCTATATTCTTTCTTACATCTCACTGACAGCTAACATCTATTAGTTTCCTTCCACCTCCTCATACACAGTAGCTCAATGCTTACAAAGGTTTAATAACATGTGGCTCTTTAGAAATAAGAATCTAAGATGATAATAAATGATTTCTTAATACCTCCATTACAGTATTCACCTTCTGGGCTGGAAGTCATTTCCCTTGAGAAAATTAAATGTTGTTAGGATAAATTGAAAAAAATCATTGCTGCCTCTAAGTTCCCTTGCTGTTTGAGCAAGGAACCTTCTTTCCCAAAAGAAAAAGATTGAAAATTCCCAATAATTTCTCTTTTGTGGAGGATCCTTTGGGATTCATTAAATATCAGTGAGATACAGAACATCCCAGGCAAAGTGAGAACAGAATAGGACAATAGCAGCCACCTTTCTCAGAAAATTGGCCCGGTTGATATGAAAAAATGGTGAATCACTCCTTAGGATGTGCAGTCTGTGCAGAAAGAGATATGATTCAAATCAGATTAGATTTCTGCCCTTTACAGTTACAGAGTGTTTCTCACTCTGATTTAGAAAATACTGACACAGCCTAAAGAAAACTTGAATAGTGTATGTGTTTCAGATAGAATCTTTGTGTCCCAGTCTCCTCTGTATCTAGAAACCTCTGAATCTCATAAGCCATTGTCATGTTTTAATCCCAGCAGGCAACTAAGCCCCACACAGCCTCTCATTTGCTCTTCCTTTGTGGAATGTGGGAAGGAATAGGAAAAGTATCATGGGTTGAGATAAAGACTGTTTAACAGGCAAAGTAGAATCTTCACGCACAAGCAAAGCAAAGCAAGGAAATAATTCACCACTTCCCATGGTGTTCAGCAGACAGATGTTCAACCACAGGAAAACAGGGCTCCATCCCATGTTACAATTACTTGGGAAGACAAACATCACCACTCTGAATGTGTTCCATCCCTTCCTTCTTCCCCTGATACATATGCTAAGCATGATGCCATATGGTATAGAACATCCCTTCGGTCAGTGGGATAAGCTGTCCCAGCCTTCTCCTGTCCCCTGTTGTGTGCACCCCCAGCCTCCTCACTGGTGGAGGGTAGGATGAGGGGCTGAAAAGCCCTTGGCTCTGGGCAAACCCAGCTCAGCTGTGGTGGAAACACTCCTGTGTTATTAATCCTGCTTTAAACATAAGTCCAAGGTAAAGCCCCCATACTAGCTACTGTGAAGAAATTGAATTCTACCCTAGACAAAACCAGCAGACCCATGTACAACAAGCAGTGAAAAACACGAAACAGGTTTCTAAAAGTGATGGGCTTTTCTGGGAAGGAGGTAAGACTTGAATCAGTTATTCAAAGCTCAAAACCTCAGCTAACACAGTTAGACAAATCAATTACACAGGACTTCTTAAGACATTGTACTAACTACTAAAGCAGTGGCATGAAGCTTTGAAATGGTCTTTTTTTGTTGTTAGGATTGCTATCAGCATGACATGAATGCTCAATTTCACTATATTCATTTGAAAACTCAACAGCTGTTCAATTTTTGTCTCTATGAAGGTTGTATTAGAGTGGCATAAAGGTATCGAGAGAGACATCTGTTCAACTGCACATATATCTATCTTGAAGATTTGTTAATTTCTGTGTTTCTTAATAAATCTTCATTTAAGGATGCCAAACAATTTTAAAAATGCAAATTGTACATAATAAAAAGAGTTTAAGGTATGCAAGAATTACACATATTTCACAAAGAGAAAAACAGATGCAAGAATTAAGTGGTTTGCCCAGTCTCAAATCATATATTTTAAAAAATTGTACCAACATCTTTGGCCTCCTGGACAAAGTCTCAGACAGGTTACTCTTAATCCAATGAAAGTATGGCTGACTTCAATGTATAATAATATGAATATAAATGTATATAGAGATTTCAAAGTTGGACAGTGCCATTATATCTTCGAGTATTTAAATTGTTTAGGAAAAGTGCTGCAGTTTTTCTGACCAGTCTCCATTTTGTAACCAGTGAAACAATGTTTTTCCTTGAGCTCCTGTCAACCAGGTATAATTGTGATTTATTAGCTCACCATAAATATTTAGCTATGGTACTAATTCAGGTTTCATTTAATATTTGGGAGAAAACTGCACAAGTTTATTCTACCCCTTCACTGATCTTAAAGCTGTACTTACACCATGAAGAGCAGAGAGGAAACATTCTCTGTTATGAAGACATTTTACATCTTTTATTTAGCATGACTAATATTACTGTGGAAATCTTGAGTAGCAGTATCAGCCGATCAAACTAAAGCAGAAATGCTTTGGAATGGAACATCCACGAGTGAGGAAAACAAGATCTGGTTATCTCAAGGAGCCTCTTCTGCCATTTGCTGCCTCTCTATCAAGGGGCAACAACGCAAATGTACTCTGGTCATTTGCTCTGCAATTACACCCTCTTCTGTGGGTGAGACACAGACCACAGATGGGAAACACAAAGCATGCTGTTACTCAGGCTACAGCAGCATAGATCCAAACCAACAATTAGCTGCATTTTGCTGGCTGCTTTTCACGCAAGGGAAAAAAAGAGTAAACTAGAGTCACATGGTTTATGAGGCAATTTCTGGAACAGAGGCATAAAAAAAAAAAAAAAAAAAAAAAAAAGAGAAAATATGCTTATGGATTTGATGGGGGAAAAAAATCACTTGAGCTGATCTAGGAGTGGAAGTAATACATTTAAAGGAATGCAGCAGATGGAGAGTGGAATAACATCTCGAGTTAATTTATTTTTGAAGCACACAATGAGTTTTAGGATATAATTGAATTAAAGAGTCAGAGAGTGAAATAACCTTTTTCTTGTTCTGCATATTGTTCTCACAAAAAGCAAGCATAGCAAGTTGCCTGAGATTTTTAGAGAAAACATCCTAATTTTTTTTTTTTTTTTTTTTTTTTTTACTTAATGGATCCAATATAAACCTGCTGGTTGATGGATGTGTCTAAGTCTAGCAACAAAATGGCCAGCCACCAGGTGCCTAGATTTCTTCCTTATTTTGTCATCACTAGAATACAATACTTGTCATGCAGGTGTACCAGGTTTGTGATCTGCCAGCAACAGTTGCAAGTGAAATGTTTCATTTTATTTATAAAATAGCTTTTTTAAGCACTTTCCTCTTCAAAACATACATTAAGAAATGCCTGTGGTGCAGTGGCTTATAAGAGCTACAGTCTTCCATACCTAGACTGGTCTAAGTATTAATTCCATGTCATTAAAATTAATATCCATGTGTAAACAAATATTTTTCATCTCAGGCACTCATATTAAAAAAAAAAAAATCTGTTTTATTAATTCAGTAGCTAACTTCTACTTCTTCATATAAAATGCCAAGACTACCAAATGAATAAATCCATTTACCCTGTCATAGGTATTTTCTTACTTTTCATGCAGGTATGTTTGTTGCTTACCAGACCATGGTGCATATATACTTCCCAATGTGCCCAAACATATGCAGCTAAAAAAAAAAAACTTCTAGAAAATGCCTGAAAGCTAAATGACAGCACATTTTTAAAGGTAATATAATGCATTTCTGTCAATCAACTTTAACTTTCTTGCTTTTCAAAGTGATCTCTCAGAAGAAAGGATAATCTTAGTACTTTATTTGATAGGTATTCCTACCAATTGTATTCCTATCATTCATATCCTTACAGTAAAATTATGCAGTGATAACTGAGAGGTACTCTGTGTACAAGATAGTCTTTAGAGATCTGCTTGCATGTTCTCAACATTTGAGACATTGTAATCACAGAACTCTTTTCCCCCTATTGCTGAGCCCTTTTATTTTACAAAGGTTCTTACTTTAAGTAGGGCAATAATGAAAAGGGAGGAAAAAACAGTTAAGAATTCCAATATTAAATAGGGTTAAGATCCAAATAATATTCAGTTCTACTGCCTTAAGCATTCCGAAAACCCTAAATCATACTTAGCATCCATGAAGAAAAAATTACAATTTTAAAGGTGGAGAAAAACTTACAGAAAATAATTATAGTGTACAGGATACATCATTGATGTGAGAATGAACAACTTTGCATTAGTGTCTCATTGGATTGCGATTTGGTTTGGATAGTAGTACACTAAGAGAGAAAAGAAGAAAACCATCAGGGAAATGTGGACTGATGGTAAGGTGACAGAATGTAAAAGAAGGTTTTGTAAAACAGTGTTATGCTTTTTCTCCTATTTTTTCGACTTCAGACTCAGGTGAATTATGAAAGGATATAGAGATTAGAATAAAGAAAAGTCAAAATGGGTAGTCTTTAAATACCCAAAGCAGATTTTGGGAGAGGGAAAGTGAGAATATCACTTCAACACTCCATGAATTATGGAAATGCTGGTAGCAGAGATCACTCTGCCTCTATCAGACAGATCTTAAAAGACAACATAAATTTTTCTCACATTTACTATTATTCTGAGTTGGAATTTTAAAGAATAAGACACAACCTCCAGGAATTTTGAACTAGCTTTTTTAACAGAATGCTTTACTGAGGGCTAGAACATTACAAGTCCCAAGACCAATGCCATGTTCAACAAGGTTTGTTACAGCATGGTCTAGAACATAAGTCTTTCAAAACATCTACACATGTGGCATTTAGACAGTGCACAGCTGATGCTTGATGCAGTGTCTGTGTAAGAGCTGCATTGACCCTGTGAGTGTTAGGAGATCACGTATGCTGAGAGAATGCTTTACTGAGGCAACTCACTCATCAAACTCCAGTTCTCCCTTTTATTTTTGATGAAATTTTACTGTGGGAAAAATTCAGAACTGCAATATCCAAAGATATGTCTGGAAGGACAATTACATTTTATTAACCTTAAACTGGAATTTTAAAATCCATTAACAGATGAACTGATCCTTTTCTACAGAGGGGATACAATAAAAAATCTATCCCAAAAGGTCCTCATAAAACTGTTAATACCAATGCCTGTACATTCTACCCCCATTTCCCCCATGCCCTGGATTTTTACTGTACTCCCACTCAGGTCTAATCTACCTTACAGAAAGAGAAATCTCCCAACCCCCACCCTACTCCCACCATCCAGTTGCCTTTTTCTTTTCTTCCATTCTGACAAGGTCTATTTCTGTTCCCCTGATCTATAATTCCCTCTCTGGACCACTTCCCTTCCCTCAGTTCCATGACAGAGTACACAGCAAAATTTATAGTACAAAGGCCGAGTCAAGGGATTCGCACAGAGATCATGTCCTAGTAACACTTCACATCCTTCTGGCTACTAGCAAGATTAAATTTTATGGTTTCTTGAGAACAACAGGTGCACTATAGCTGCATATCCTTCTCATTGACACAAATTGTAATGAACTGTAAACCTACATACATAACTGATAGTAGCTGTCAAACGTTCATTTGAAACATTTTTATGCAAAATATAACTTTAATCTACTTAAAGATGACATACAGTCCAGAAAAGTGGACTATAGCAAAGGGATCTCATTAAGTATTCCTCCTCAGAAGAGCAAAAATAATTTTACTTCTGTCAGTTCTTTAATGCATTTGCATATTCAACTATCAATTATAACCAGTGAATGATATGCTCCAGGCCAGATTGTTCAAGAGAATAAAAATCTGCATACAGCATTGGCATCTTAGAACAGAAACAAAACTGAATATGGAAAAGGAATGAACTTACCCTCTCTGGAGTTATTGTTTGATAACCTCTCTGAAAAGGTCTGTCTAAAAAGCCACTGAGGAGTTCATTGTTTTGTAAGCTGTTACAGCACATTACACTATGACTTGGCACCTTCAGGGGCAGAAGTTTACTGGAGCTAGGCTAGCTCTTTCACACACACATGCCTCCCATCTTCCTTCTTTTGCAAGAGATATTTTGTGAGATCAGGTGTGCTGCAGAATCTACTGTAACCTATGCAGCATATCCTCTGATGACAGGTAACTTGTCACTACATGCTTCACTTTCCTTCCCTTGCTACAGACTGGCAGCTCCTGCACACTTTTCATTGTGCAGGTGCTTTCTTTTGGCAGACTTGTTCAGATAATAGAGCAATCCAATCAAAACAACACTGGGAACTCTTGACAGAACATTTGCTGCTTTAGAAACATTTGCACTCACCATATGGCAAGGGCAGCTTAGGCTATGAAACTGTGATAATTTTGGGTTTTACTCAGCGAGGGCATCTGAGATTTATGGTGGCCAGAACTCATTAAATGTTGACAAAGCCATCCAAATATTTAAAGCAATTTCGTAGGATAGTTCCAGAGCTGAGTAAAGGAGAGGTATTTGGTTTTCGTGGCCATTTATATAAGGACCTATCCATGTCAACAGCCATTCTGTACCTTACAACCACCAAGCCATTTTAAAGTGACACACCAGATTTCTATAGCAATGCAGTAAAATATAACATCTTGCAGTACTAGTCATCTTGTTTGCTTTTTTTTATTGAGCATTTTCAGTAATGTACTTACTAAAACATGAAAAAGAATGATATCATGACAAGCATGATAATGAGATTGTTTCCTTCGCATTTTAAAGGAGCTACTTTTCTTAAATATACCAAACTCTAATTTGCTTTAAAAATAGAAAAGGATAATTTGTGCTTACTGGAATTTTCATAATAGAATTCTTTTCTGTGTTCCTTGACATGGAAAATATAGATAAGTATTATCTTACATCTTTCAATGTCGTTATTATGCTATATCTTCATAGATAGCTGCAAAATATGCACTAGCATAAATGATCAAAAAACAATTCAACACCTTTGCAGATTATTGCTTGTTAGTTCATTTATATAGCAGATTTCATAGCAATACCATTTTTTACATGATCCTGTTTCAATAGGAACAGCAACTTTTATTCCCATTTGCTCTTGAGCCAAGGGAGCTTTTGAAAGATATCTTTAGCCCTTTCCTATGGATTACTACAGCCAGGTTACTCACCAGCCAGTGTTCAATATTTTTTTTTAGTTCAGTGGAAAAGATTCCACTAACAGAAAGAAAAACATGACATACAGGCAAACACCCCTAATTTCCAGTTTATTGTTGGAGGAAAAAAAATAAAGGAAAAAAATGAAGCAGCTGTTCAATGGTCATGCAAGTAATGTAGTGGTATGTTGTCAACATCCCACACAAGACAGTATTTAGTCCCTTTCACACTTTTCTTGCATTTTTTTAAATATTAAGTTAATTGTTTGTATATTAGTAATTCTCTTTTACCTTTTGTGTTTTAAAATTTACGTTATTCAGTACACTGGGTTGTGTATTAAATACTTCCTGTTGATGACAGTTTCACTTTCCTCAGCATTGCTTCCATTATTAATTTTATGTCAGAGGACTAATTATCAAAATGAAGAAGACCAGAGTCTCTCATTAAAAAAAAAAAGTGATTTCATTTATTTTCATAAGCAAAAGAGTAAGCCCATGTTACATACGTTCATGTTTACCAAGCCATCCAAAGACTAAAGCTCATCCACTTGAGAGACTACTCCAAAAGATGATGGATTCCAGAGACTGTCTTTCTCTTATTTGGGAAGAAATTATTCACAGAAAGGGTGGTTAGGTAGTGCATCTGACCAGGAGGTGGTAGAGCCACCATCCCTGGAGGTGTTTAGGGAACAACTGGATGATCTAATGGACAAGGAGGTGTTTGGTCGTAGGTTGGACATGTTTATCTCAGAGGTCTTTTCCAGCCTAATTGATTCTACAATTCTGTGATTCTCTATTGACTTGAGTAACAACTGAACGACTTGGTTTCTGCCTAGTCCATCCTGTAACACAAAACGTGTATGGCATTACAAACGCACAGAGAGCCCTGTTCCAAAAGCTTCTGTAAACTGAAAGGAAAAATTGATTGAACATGTGAGGCCTTGGAACATGAAGTAGGAGTAATGCCTCTTTTATTTGATCTCTGAGCCAACACTAGGTCAATTCTATCAGGCTTTAAAAAAAAAAAAAAAAAAAGCAAAAAACCAACTAGCAGGCTGATGAACAGCATATCTACAGTGCAGAACAACAGCTGATTTTACTGGAATTTAAAAGTCAGCAATAGTCTTTTCCACATTGCCAAAGAAAAAGTCAAAATTACAGGGAACTAAATAGACCCACTTCATGCCACTTGTGCTGGGCTCTCTATCAATAAGGATGCTTCACTCTTAGAGTACTCTTAAGTGCTAAAGTGGTGCTGTGTTATTCCAAGTAGGACAGCGCCTAGTAACATCACTGACAGGCTTTGGGCAATTGCATTGCAAAGAGCATGAGCCTGGGGACTGACAGTCCCAAAGCTCTCTACTGGTGTGTTTTTTAGTGGTTGATACTCAGATAACAAGTCTAAAACCAGGAATCAAAGAAGGGAAATACTATGGTGGTACAGAATATAGTTTGTATTTTCATGATCAGAGCTCCACAAACCTGAGGCAACGGTTTACAAAACTGTATCAATCAGGTAGGCTATTTAGCTCTCAGTGAACTAATCCTCTTAGCTTAGATGACAGGTAGGGCAACATAGTAAAAGGTGAGAGTTGTTTCTATTCAAACTGATCCTTGGTCCTGCATCTTTATACATCCCTACTATTCTTCTCCTCTTAAAACAAAACAAAAAAAACAACCAAACAAACAAAAAACCAACAAACAACCCCTAAAAAATACTCAAAAAAACAAAAAATTCATCCCCCCCCAAAAAAAAAAAAAGATAGAAAAAGAAGGAAGAGGAAAGAGGAGGGGAAGAGGAGGGGAAAGAGGAGGGGAAAGAGGAGGGGAAAGAGGAGGGGGGAGGGGAAAGAGGAAAGACTTAGTCTTATAATCATAATTTTATAAATTAAAGAGAGTTTTTACTTGCTTGTCAATTAAATCTGAGGGGTAAAAAACCCCCAAAAAAACAAAAAAACAAACAAAAAAACCCTTATAAATTTAAACCAGGCCATAACAGCAAAATCTATATACCTGTTGGAGAATATTTCAGAGATTTTATCTACAATAACTATTATAGAACAGTACTCACAAGTCCTAGTGTTATTAAAAAAACCAAAATCATCTCTTTAGATATTCTGCAATACAAACAGGTCCATAAGAGCTTTTTACCTTTGCATGTGAAAAAATATTACTGTAATGTATGCAAGGAGAGTTTGAAGTATTAGTTTGGTATAGAATATTATTTGGTATTTACTTTCAAATACACATTTTTCCAAATGTTTGGAGACAAATATTTCTTAAAATATTTCTAGGGTACTTGAACACATCTAAATATTTCAGCACTTGGAGGTCAAGTTATTTATTCAAGATATATTTAGATGTAATAGTGTGAGAATAAAACCAGCAATTTTCAAAACAACCAATTTTTTACAATCAGCCACTTGAAAGAACAAGGATATGCTGCCTAGTTGAATAATTTTTCTCCTTCCATGTTTTTAACAGAAGATATGTATCTTTGTACTTTAAATATCGTTATCCTATTTTATTGTATATTTTGATGAAATCTTTTGTCCAAAATGAGGTATTGAAGGACTTGGGCTTTGAAAAATCAAATTTCCAAATGGAAAAAATCCCAAACACACCCATTTTCTTATGCAATCCTGTTCATATGTTAATATAAATTTCCAAATATTTATTCCCATCCTATTTCCCCAGAGGAGCTGAATTATCCACAGCAACCTTCATATGAAGTTTTAAGTATTATTATTATCATTCAATATATGAGACCTGTGAAAATTAAGATAGATAATACAAATAAAAATTAATTAAAATTATTCACTTTCTCCTGACTTTTTATTCTGTCATAAGCATATCTGAAGTGTCACGGTTTAAAGATAATTTAATTCTCAGCTGACTTAGAATCTACATCAAATCATCTTCCAATGATCTTAAAGAGAAACAAACACATTTTAAAATTCTAAAGTAACTTCTAAGATACCAAGGTACCTATTACCCTCAGTTTAAGGAGACAGGAGATCCTATTTGTTCTTTTAGACTACCCTAGCTGTAAATGAAGTAGAGGTATTAAGTGCTTTGCTTAAGAGGACCATTAATTCCTTGCAGTGCTTTGAATGATGTACACTAACAGAGTGCACTTTGAAGAAAGTGTGGCCATGCATAACACAGCAAAGATTAATGTCTACAGAGGAGATGAAGGTCTTGTGTTTTTCTCAGGGGAGAGATCATTTTTACTACAGTCACAGCTCAAGTTATATGACCAACATACAGAATATGAGATCAGGATGTAATATACATGGGGAAGAAAGGATACACAGAGTCAGCTTTAACCACTTGAAATAAGAACACAAAAAATTTAAGCTCCTTCATGACATTACACAGGTGTCCCGCCTGTGTGAGATTTCTTTTCCAAATCAGTCACCTATTTCAAAGGCTTTTCCATAGCCATTAATTTTTAAGCAAGATACCTATGCCCTTTATAAGTTCCTGAAGTTAAATTGCTAAACTTTGAAGAGTGAACACATCCACAGTCTCTGACATCAAAATCAATTTTTCAAGCTTAAGGATATTAATCTTTATTAACTTTGTTCACCTTCATTAACTGTATTCAAATGGAAGAAAACATTCTCATGGCTTACCTTCCTCTCTCTCCTTCATCTTTCTCTTAAGAAAGAAAACACTATTTTATTCAATGCTGCAATCTGCAGAATTTTATCTAAACAAGTAATTCTGTACAGTAGAGGGATCCACAGTCACCTTCATGACCCATTTTTAAACATAGATGGTTTTATAAAGCTCCAGTCGTTATGTCACTGTGGAGCCCAAGCACTACTGAAATTAAATGGAAGTTAGGTGTTTAAATTATTTGTAATCTCCATTCCTGAGTATTTTCAAGGTAAGGTTATGGTGCTCTACATTTAACCTCCATAATTCTGTCTAAACTTTAGGAAGCATTCCAGCACGTAGACCAAGCCTTGTTTACGCTGCTTCTTAAGATTAAGCCTATGCTCTGCTAAGCAGCATTTACATAAATTGAGGTGCTTGATGCGCCAACCTCTTGTTCTACATAAATAGACAGGCCAGGTTTACTCTAATGCATCCTCACCCTGTTGGACAGAGCATAGATTTGAATAGTCATTTATAGCACAAACAATAAATGCTCAGAAATTTCTTTTAAAAACAAGACTTTATCCTAATATTGAAAACAGATATCAAAGTTGTGATACAAGAAGGAAGTAAATGAAAGCCTCATTTAGATCTCCTACAAGGACTTTGAAGTGCTTATGATTGAAAGTTGAAGCAACCGAAAGATATCCAAAAGTTTCACTTCAACCAAAAATCGAAGTTAGAAAAAGAAAAGGTATGCAGATGTAATAATAGCTGTAAGGTGAGGGTAGACTGAAAGGTAAACAAGTCATTACTTTCTCACAAAAGCATCTCCCAATTACATTTTATCAGGTTGGTTAGTTTTCACATTTTAGTAATAAACTAGAAACTTAGGGGATTGTCCAATTTATGAATGCAAGAGCAAATATGTTTAATCCAATTTTTATTAATATGTATATGCAGGCCTAAAAGTAGAATGGATTATTTGTGTGGGTTTTTCTTTTAATACCATTCTGATCTTTATAACTGTGCAAGAAGAATCATACAGAAGAAAGTTTCAAACCAGATTATTTTTTTTTTAGAGAAAGAAATGTCAATATTTGAGATGTATATGATTGGGTCGCCATGTTTACTTTTAATTAGAAGTGAAAATTTGGCATCTGACTGTTTACAGGGGACCTGTACACCTAAAGGATTGAGTTTATTACAGTGCCAGAGCTGTGTTGTCTCAGCTGCTTTTATATTGATTAGCTGTGCTGTCATGGAATGTCAGCTATCTCTCAAATTGTGATTCTTCTTTACATGTATTAATGGGTGAGCCATTAGAAGTTAATTAAAACAAAAAGCTGTTAATATACTTACTATGTCAGTAAGTCCTTTAATATCTGGAGGTGGCTGACAAGGCAAAGAAAGTGTTATGAAATACTGTCAGGTTATCCTCCCCTGATCAAATGGAACATCAAGTTATATTGGAATGGTGATAGTTATTAAAATAATATAAAGTGAATGGGAACACTCTAAAGCAAAACTAGATGCAAGTCAATATCTGGATCCTGGTCTAAGATCTTGGTTATGCCTTCCATGTGTGAGTTACAAAATATTCCTTTGCCTTCCCAAAACTGTCTATTTGAATAACAAGATAATTGTTGCAGAACATACATATGCACCACATTTAACACTTATACTAGCCTATATAATTTCTGAGAACTCCCAAATAATGAAAGACTGCAGATTTTTTCATGGAGTTGTAAGTATTTAAGAGCTGGTGGAAATCAACTTTAAAAGACCTTTGTATTTAGCTTTATTCTGTATTGCAACTTTTCAAAGAAGAAGCACTGAATTGTTTTTCCTAAATCTTCAAGTGATGCATGAATAGAAGTCTGGAATTCTTGCTATCAAGAAAGTAAAATCATCCAGAAAACCCTTCTATACAGCTTCTTGTGGTTTGATGTCACAGCAGAAGGAAAGCTCTTTTTTCCTGTTAAACAAAATTTCTCAATTAACAAACAGCTGAGGAGATGAAGAGCTGAAAGATGGTTAGTTTCTGCCTTCATTAAAAGCAAAATAATGTTTTCTAGCCTTTCTTCACCATCCAGGAACAAATTCCTTGCCACAGTTTCCCTTTATTTATAGTAATTCACAGTTATTAAAATACTCTGATTCTTGTCTTAGCATTCTTTAAGTCATTGAAGCATAGAATTATTTGATTTGGAAGAGAACTCAAATATCAACTAGTTATAACCCCCTGCCAGGGACACCTTCCACTAGACCAGGTTGCACAAATCCCATCCAACCTGGCTTTGAACACGTCCAGGGATGGGGCATCCACAGGTTCTCTGGGCCACTTGTTCCAGTGCCTTACCACCCTCATTTTTGAAGAGGTAACTCCTATTTTTGAAGGGGTAACTACCAGTCAGTGGGAACTCCATCTATCTGCTCTGACTTCTCAAATATGGACAACAGCTAAGCCACTTCCTCCACCAGTTCCCTCAGGACCCACAGATTTGCTTTATCAGGTCCCATGAATTTATGCATTTTCTTGTTTCTTAGATGGCCTCAGACTTGATCTTCTACTGCAGCAGGTGGTTCTTCATTCTCTCAGTACCTTTTTTGCTTTCTATGTGTGTGACTCAGGCAGTGTGGCTGGAGCACTTTCCAGTGAAGACTGAGATAAAAAAGTTAAGTATTTCTACCTTCTCCAAATCCCAGAAAACCAGGTCTCCCATTACCTTATGGAGTATGTTGCAGTCTGGAGGATGTTATAGCAGACCTGACCCTAGAGCGTCTCTACCCAGCCCGGTTCAGCACCTCAGAGCTCCAAACCTTATGTCTCAGGGTTGGAGACTGCGCTCTCACCAGCCGGGGAGCCATAAGGCTAGCTCTGGTTCGTCTGCTTCCACAACCGGTGATGATAAAGGAGGCGAGGAGGGTCTATGCGTCGTGTCCATGGAAGATGTTTATTCGCATGGTGCAGCAGAGGCCAAAGACCTCCCAGAGGCAGAGATGCCTCGAGGGCAAAGGCCTCACATGCACAGCCACAGGTGGAGCATAGACAGCAAGATAGCGGAGGGTAAGGGGTTTTATAGGGAAACAGAGAGGGGCAGGGACAGCACACAGGCCCAGTGACCTCTGGGTACAGGGGAGGTACAGGGGCAGAGTTAGAAGTACAGGAAGCAACAGGGGAAACCGGAGGGAGTGGCCAGGACCACGTGGGGTAGGGAAGGCAGGACAATAGGTGACAAGTACAGTCATTAAGAAAGGGGTGTGGGGAACTTGCAGCTATTATCACAATAGGAGTGTGCCATATTTTCCCTAGTCCTCATTTTATCAGAGACATACCCATAGGAGCTTTACTTCTTGCCAGTGACACACCTGGCCAAGCTTTAATTCTGCCAGGCTTTCCTAACCTGATCCCTGGCTGTTCAGACAATCTCTTTATATCCTTCCCAGACTACCCCTGCTTCCACCCTCTGCAGGCTTGCTTTTTGTGTTTGTCCAGAAGATCTTTTTTCCCCTCCATGAGCCTCCTGGTTATTTTATCCATCTTCCTCTTTGTTGGGATGCATCACTCCTGAACTTGGTGGAGGTGATCCTTGAATATCAACCAGCTTGCTTGGGCTCCCCTCCAGGGTTTTATTCTGTGGTATTCTACCAAAAAGTCTCCTGGGGAGACCAAAGTTTGCTCTTCAAAAGTCCAGGGTAACAAGTTAGCTGTGCACCCTCCTCCCTGCGTTCAGCATCTTGAACTCTGCCATTTCATGGTTACAGCAGCTGTGACCAGCTGCATGTTCCCCACAGCACCTCCTTGGTGAGAATAGGGCTCACCATTGCACCTCTCCTCCTTGGCTTCATGATCACATGGAGAAGGAAGCTACTGTCAATGCATCCCAGGAACCTACAGCAGATACTGGGACAAGTCTCTCCGCTTGGCCAGTGGACTGCTCCTCTTTCAAAGCAGCACCCTACAAGCATGTCCTCCTGTGCAAGATGCCTCACCACACCCTGGCTGACATACCCTGTCTTGTCTGAGTACCCTGGCCACTCTGCTCCTAGTCACTTGCGCTCCCCAGGGCTGCCCTTTGTGGGCTTGGGGGTGACACCATTATTCCTGGCCCCACACACACTTTCATCAGTCGCTCCCCTGAGAGCTGACAGTCCCTTGCAGGTCTCAGCACTGCCTGCCATTTCCTCAGGTCAGGGCCAGTCCCTTCCCCCACAGGCTACCATACCCTACTCTGCTACAGAATGTGCCTGCTGTTCAGCTTGGCAATTGATGTTTTATTAATAACAATGTGGTCTACAACTATAAACCCCAGCATAATGAATATTAACCGCTGGAAAGATGATAAAAATTTCAGAGCTAAGCACATGTGATTCATTATTATGAAGGCATCGTCATGAAGATCTTCTAGACTAAAATTTACGGTTAAAAGGCCTTTAAAAAAAAGAATTTAATTACCTTTGTAGTGATCAAAACCATCACTTGGTGCATTGATTTTCATACTAATTGACAGCAGCATAACCAGTGTTCTCCTAGACCTGCTGCTTTCTCCCTCTGCACTCCAGCTTGACTCTTTGCTAGGTAGATCTCCCACATAACCTCTCAGTTTTATATTGATATTTAGTTGCACATACAAGATACTACTCCACACTGTGTTCCCTGGCCCTTAATCCTCTCTCCCCAACAGTTTACGCTGTTTTTTCTGCCTATAAATTAGATATAAGCAAGCTTCTAAACCTGTACTGGTTTTAGCTAGATTCAGAGTACAGTATGAATCATTGAAATCTAGCCTTTTCCTCTTTGGATAAAGTAAATGCGCATGAAAAAACTTCTAAGGTATCTTTCCCTCCAGACCAAAAACAATCTGAGTATTTGCACCACATTCTACCTGCCCCAATTACAGTAGATGGTGGCTTTGTTTTTCCCATGGAAGATAAGTAAGCATGTTAAGCTTAATTGCATTAGAAAATATGAACTGGGAAATACTGCTAAAAACAAAACAAAAAAAAATAGTTGTGAGAAGTTCTGAATTGGACTGCAATTTGAAGCAATGTATGTACATGGAAAAAACATGCCTTTGTAGATTTACCTCTTAGAGTTACCTTTCTTTGTACTAATCCTGAGGATTCTTAGGACAACACCTTGGATTTTGAACATTTCAACTCCCGTAACCCATGTTTCTTCTGTAATTTTTCCCTAAAACTTTGACTCATGATTAAATATTTACTGTTTTCATTGAAAAGAAGCATTAAGCCTTTATAAGTAACAAGTTAAAGAAATGTAAAATCTTGACAGTTCAAGACATAATAAATTAGGGAATATAATAAATATTCGGAGCAAATAAAACATGATTGCAGGTTACTTTATTGCTCCATTGTCATATCTATACTTCTCTTAGTGTCTGAGATAAAGCATGTTCCATTAGTTTGGTATGGAGACATATACTTGGGGAAGTGTTCCAACAAAATTTGTACATTTATGAAATTGTGGAGTGGGACAAGAATACCATTATGTATTCTGATACTGACATGCTAGAGCTCTCACTGTTCATATCTGAGGTATTTTCTTCTTATCCTAGCATAGAGAAATAGAGAAAGACAGCTATTTTTAATGCATCCATTTACTATTTTCCCCTAATTTTGAAATAGAGCTTATCCTATTTTTTTTTACAGTAAATTTGATGCTAAAAGTTACCCTGCCACACTCAAATGTCCAAGTACATAATCATGTTAGTCAAAGATGCAAAACTACCCAGGCTCCATGATCTCATAATATACCTGCTTGCCTTGTCTGTTTGTGAGTGTAAAGGGGCTTCCAAGCAACTAGCCTTTACTAATTATTATCTATAAAGCTGTCTCAGTGCATAAACAACAACCAAAAGAAACCTGACATAGAATTCCTCCCCCCCATAATTAATACGCTCTTGCAGTAAAAAAAAGTACAAAGAATCATAGAATCCTTAGGGTTGGAAAGGTCCTCTAAGACCCTCGAGTTCAACCATCAAGCTAGCACTTCCATTTTCACCACTAAATCGTTTTTCCAGGTGTCATATCCACATGTTTTTTGAACATTTCCAGGGATGGACATTCCACCACTTCCTTGAGCAGCCAGTATAAAGGCTTGACAACAATCTCAGTGAAGAAAATTTTCCCAATATCTAACATAAACCTCCCCTGGCATAACTTCAAGCCACTTCCTCTGGTCCTGTCACTTGCTCCTCTGGAGAAGACACCAGCCCCCACCTCTCTACAGACTGCTTTCAGGTAATTGGAGAGAGCAAAAAGGTCTTCCCTGAGCCTTCTCCTCTCCAGGCTACACAATCCCAGCTCCCTCAGCAACTCCTCATAGGACTTGTGCTCCAGACCCCTCAGCTTTTTTTTGTTGCCCTTCTCTGGACATGCTCCAGCATCTCCATGTCTTTCTTGATGTGAGGGGCCCAAAACTGAATTCTAGGGGCAGCTCCACCAGTGTTGAGTACAGAGGGACAATCTTCCCTCATCCTGCTGGCCACACCATTCCTGACACGGGCCAGAATGCCATTGGCCTTCTTGGCCACCTGGGCACTGCTGGCTTACATTCAGCTGCTGTCAATCAACACCCCCATGTTCTCTTCCACAGGACAGCTTTCCAACCACTCTGCCCCCAGCATGCAGAGCTGCCTGGGGTTGTTGTGACCCAAGAGCAAGACCCAGTCCTTTGAAACATGTCAGGTTTAATGGTTGGTAGAATAAGACTAATCTGCTCTTCAAAATAAGTAATGGGACATTTTACATAGAAAAAAAAATGTGGCCCTTTTTGAGGTCTAGGTAGATTATAGAACTAAGTTTTAAAATCCAATAATTTTGATTTCTGGTGAAATTTTTCCGGTGGGTTTAGCAATCCTCCCAAAATCGCCATCATATATTTCCTACAGAAAGATTTTATTTGGATACAGCACAAAAATTTCACCTTCTTTTATATTTCATCACTATCAGAGAAATGGAAAAGCTGTGCAACTCTAACTGGAGTAGTATTCATATTACAATATGCTTAAATGAATGGCTTTTTAAACTGCATAAATATTATGGCTCATAAAAACATCATGATTAGAAATACCTATAAATATCACATTTATTATTGCAGATTATCCTATCATCTTTTTCTCTCTAAATCTGATAGCAGTACCAGAAACTTGGAGTTTGAAAAGTTGGCATCTATACTGGGATACTGGATTAGACAGGTGAGATCAAATTATTAGATACTAGTTTAAAGTGCTGAAACATTCCCTAAAGAGGCTTTCATTTAAGATATTAAATGTCAGGATTTTCCTACTTCATTGACTCTATAATTCAACAGGGAATAACTTCTTTCACTGCACCAGGTTTCTATATCATTTGTGTCTTGATGAGACCTTGTTTACTTCAAAATTAAACTTTAGTAATGATCCTGTTTAATGAAGTACTAAATATAGTAATAAAAATAAAAATATTTGCTTCTTATGTCTCAAAAGGTGTAAATCTCAATATTTAAACTTTGTTCTCTCAGACCTCTTTAATTAACCAATTAAAAAAGCTGTTTATTCAGCACAGTAATTTTTGATTACTAAAAAATGGAAATTATTATTAGTACAGTAGTTAAAAAGCAAAGATAAGGCTGACACTGGGGAACTTTTTTCATTAAAATGAGATTAGATCATATTCTATCATCATAATTTACTTAGGTGGTTACAGTTAGCTAAGAGTTTGATTATTTCAATCTGAATTTCTAATGTAGGTAAACACTCGATATTGATGACAGAGAACTACCTGTCACTACCAAGTCCTAGTGCAGTTGAAATATTTGAATGTTTTTCAGATATCCAAGCACTCAAACCATGTACCAATGAAACCTGGGTGTGTAACTCTTTAGAAGCTCCTATCATAACTCCTAACCACAACTGGCAATGCTGAGGACTAAAATAATTATTACAAGGACACATTTGCTGCTGCCCTGACTTTTAAGAATGGGGTAGAGATTATTAGGTAGTCCTAATCT
The DNA here is from genome assembly GCA_024500445.1 of Entomyzon cyanotis. Taxonomy (NCBI): domain Eukaryota; kingdom Metazoa; phylum Chordata; class Aves; order Passeriformes; family Meliphagidae; genus Entomyzon; species Entomyzon cyanotis. Next base: position 61,895,727 of record JAKEPQ010001005.1, read on the forward strand.
GCAAGTAAGGGCTTGTAAATTTAGACTAATTGACTGCATTTTTCTATTTCCTCCTGCACTGTTTATGACCATCTTGTATGACCACCTTATTGCACATTGTCACAGGATGGCAGAACAAAGCCATGATTGTCACAGAGCTTCAAAAAAGTGAACCGACACTGAAAAAAGACAAAGCACTCTTAATAATTCAAAGCAGATTAGAAGAGCTGCTATATCTGATGATTCAGGCTTCATTCACCATGTCCTATCTAATTGCAATTGCAAGCTCTTTTGTCCTTTCTTGAGCACTACTGAAGGCAGCAATCAGCAAATGAACCCCAAGTTCAGTTCAGAGATGCAGTTCTTGTGTTTTTATGCATTTTGAATATGATCATATTAGACTTCACTAGGACAAAAGAAAGATCATTGTCGGGAAAAAGAAATATCGTCCACTTAGGACAATGAAAAAATAATGTAGGATTGTACTGAATGTATTTTAAGATATACTCCATTCTTCACATCTTATATTCATATACTTCATAAAAAGTAAATATATTTAGATGGGTAACTAGTAAATTACAAGAAATTGCAAAGGAACTCCCTTCTCAGATCTCCTGGATGGTGGTGGCATTAACAATGATGCTATTTCTAGAGGTGAGCTTGCTCTTGAATTCCCCTACCTAGGGCTCCTTGCAGATTAAGTCCTTCACTCCAAACCAATTTTTCCTTTATTTTGCAACATAGTCTGGTCCACTCTTAATTAAAGAGAGAGAGTGCTTTAGTTACAAAAAAAGATTTTCTAGTATTGGCAATTCCCCTCCTGGATTACAATAGACAATCCTTACTTTAAAAAATGGTAAAATCCTGTTCCTTTTGATAGTTGCTTGTACTGCTTTAGAGAGAACACATGTAGCACTGGTATACTCTCCATCAACTGACTGAGGCATTAAAAACTGTGCAAGCATATTAAGTAATTATTACTAGATCATTACCAGTAAAAACTAGGTGGTGTGCAATTGAATTTGGGGTTACTGATCCTCAGCTTCTGTTTTACATGAAGAATATCACTACACCATTTTCTTCTAGTAAACAACATGGACCATTAATTTTGCCACAGGGAGTAAATTTCTAGTAGAGAGTTGAACTAAAAACCAGTAAATTTATTTGTTACGGTAGTGTTAAGTATAATAGTGTTTATACACTGGCTTTATTTTAAGATAACAGCAGCATGCATCAGAAGCTTTATTACTACCACTTAGATGTTTCCATTTTTAAAATTCCTTTTTCAGCCTGGGCAAGTTTTTCAAACCTATTTGAAAATATTGCTTGCTGGGAAGTAATTGCTTAAAGTTCCAAAGTTCCATCAAAAGGCTAATAAAAATAACGCATGTCTGAAAATCAGTTCACAATCCTTTTCAAAAACCCCTAGGATTTCTAACAAAAAAGGATACCTGTTGATACAAAGCCCTGCCTTGTCCTAAAATAGTATGTTTTGAAATTGCTAGTAAATAGTAGGTGCTCATTCCGGCTTCGAGCCAACAGAACAAGAGGTGGTCTCATGGAAGGATCATAAAGACAACTTATATCAGTAATCTTACCTTTGATAGTGCTTAATATGATGAATTTAATTTCATAAGACTCAATTATTTTAACTACCTTTTATCATATGAAAAACCCTTGCAAGACAGCACAAAATATACAGCTACAATACTGCATATTCAAGGAATTCATGTTTTAAGAAATATTAATTAGTGAGATGACAATTTCATACTCGACTTTACATTTAATTCTATAGTACCTAGATTGTGATTTCATCACAAAATGAGCTTCAGTTGAAAAGTCATTTGTTGAAGAAGGATGTGATAAAGTCTCTTGATCTCAAATATGTCACCAATAGATCATGAAAAGGCTAAAAACAGACTTATGCTTTCCTACTTTTCACACCAAGTCACAAGTCAGATACACAATAAATAAATTGGTAAGTGTAGAGCAAGGCTGTAGCTTTTGTCTAAGGAGGGTTACTGTAACTACTGGTTTTATTTGCAGAGATCAGAGCTTCTTATCAGGTGCTTAGTAACAGATCTCAGACACACAGCTCAGGTGTCTGCATAGGCTTACTTGGCATTTCATATCTAGCCAGAGGGCAGTGCTAACAAGCGATAATTTCTCACCTTCAGTTGTTCCTTCTTTGCATTTTTAACATTTTCAAGATTAATAAACACTGTTTAATAAAGTATGCTATTTTTATGTTTTTATTTTCCAAAAATGTTTTCTAACTATCCAGTTATTAAAGGTAAAATCTTCAGCATTCATCAAATCACTCATGGATAGTGAGGAATTTGTATTTGTCAATTTAGAAAAGATGATATAATTCGCATTTGAATTTTTGTGTGCAGTTTAATGGTTTGTAACAGTAAAATGAGACATACTTCCAATTCTCCAAAGATCTTGGTTTAAATGCCTACCCTGCCAGTCACTGATTGCTGTACATGAATATGTATACTTGACTCTTGTGTTTCAATCCTCCAGTTCACAATGAACATGATTCTTCTTTCCTCCTAAACTTTTCCTTCTTAATTACAAGTCTTTTCAGGATGCAACAATTCTGACCACACACTTCTGAAACTTCACAAATTGGTTTTTAGCCATGCAAGCACATTTACAGTATGAATTAAATCGTAGGTGGGGGTGGGGGAGAAAGGGAAGGAAGAAGAGCAAAGAGGAGGAAAGAAAATAAAACTCACCAAAATAAAACCAAGAAAACCTTTTCCACAGGTAAATTATTCTGATAACCTGAACCACCGTCAAAAGAATGAGATGCAACACTTACCAATTATTTTGTAGGGACATAATTTGAGTGTTATATGCAGAATAAGAAGGCAGGTATACTTATCCAGGATATAAGAGAAAAGTAACAGCAAATAAAAAACTGGAAAGTCTGAAGTGAACCAATGATTATGTTTCATATGCTCCTCTGCATAAAACATCCAGGTATCAGACACTACTGCATTCAAACATTTGCATAATTTCAGAAGGGGATTCATGGAAGGAGAGGGAAGACTGAAACACTTTCAGAGAAATAGGAGTATAAATAGGATTATTTAGTTCCTTTGCTGTTCCACATAAATAAATTCTGTAATATTAATTCCCTTTCTTTGGCTGAGCAATCAGTTCCAAGAGCATAGGAATTCCAGAAAAAAAAAAAAACCAAAAATGGTCTGCAATATTGTACAATTGCATTTCACAAACCTCATATATAAAGTGATGCTGAAATCACTATAAACAATACAGGTTTTCTAACACAGTTGATGCTGACAGTAATTTCCACCCCCTCCATTCCCCATAACCCTCAGTGTGATTGAGGTATCATAAACAATAAAAAAAGAACAGTTCTGAAACACTACACCAACACTATGACACTAGTGTTATATTATAATTTCATACATTCCACTAAATTGGGTGGGAGTATTGATCTGCTGGAGGTTAGGAAGGCTCTGCAGAGGGATCAGGACAGGCTGGATTGATGGGCTGAGGCCAATGGTGTGAGGCTCAACAAGACCAAATGCTGGATTCCACACTTGGGTCACCAGAACCCCAGACAGCACTCCTGGAGGAAGAGTGGTTGGGAAGGGGCCCATGGGAAAAGGACCTGGGGATGCTGGTTGACTGCAGCTGAACATGAAGCAGTTGTGCCCAGGTGGCCAAGAAGGCCAATGGCATCCTGGCCTGTATCAGCAATAGTGTGGCCAGCAGCACCAGGGCAGGGATTGTCCCTCTGTACTTGTGAGGCCACACCTCGAATCCTGTGTTCAGTTTGGGACCCCTCACAGCAAGGAGGACATTGAGGTGCTGGAGCTTGTCCAGAGAAGGGCAATGGAGCTGGTGAAGGGTCTGGAGCATAAGACTTGATAGGTCACAGGGCTTCAGAAGCAGGAAAGCGATCGGGGGTTGTTTAAGCTGGAGAAAAGGAGGCTGAAGAGGAACCTTATATCACTCTCCAACTACCTGACAGGAAGTTGTAGCCAGGTGGGGGTTGGCCTCTTCTCCCAAGTTGCAAGAAATAGGACAAGAGGAAACAGCCTCAGTTTGTTCCAGGGGAGGTTTAGATTAGGGATTACAAAAAAAGTTCTTCACATAAAATGTTCTCTGACACTGGAACAAGCTGCCCCTGGAAGTAGTCGAGTCACCATCCCTGGAGGTGTTTTAAAGGCACATAGATGTGGCATTTAGGGACAAAGTTTAATAGTGGACTTGACAGTGATGGATTAACAGTTAAACTTGATGCTCTTAGAGATCTTTAAAAAAAAACAAAACAAAACAAAACAAACAAACAATTCCATGAACAGAATATCTTGCTGAAAAATATGCCTTCTCAATGTTTTGCAACAATGTGCAAGACTGGAGACAGACAGATCCACACTAGTTCTCCAGAGCAGTTTCAGAGCTGCAGATACTATTTTTACTTTTTTTTCTTTTTTTCTTTGGCAACTGCACACAACCAAGACGCAGGTTGATGAGACTTACTTTGTTTCCTGTTTCTGTCCTCCCTGAAGAAGAATACAAAGATGAACTCACAGCATGGGGTCATGTCTGTAGGAAAGTTGACACAGGGGAGCAAGAGATGAAATACAGACCTGTGATCTGAACCCGACCTTCAAATGCCACTACAGTGGCAGAAATGTAGTAAATGCTAGGGCTGACAAAGACCACGAGATACAGAAGTACTTTTCTTGTCACAGTTCATGGTCTCCAGTACAAGTTACCAGTAAGGCCATTTGGGACACAGCCTACCGATGCTTCCTTCATAAACGGAAAGTCACTTTTAAGTGCCTTAGTCCCTCACTTTGCAACCAGGGATAAATGGAACATCTAAGAATATTTTAAAAATTGTTTCAGGCAGAAATATGGATCCCATTCACTAACACTATTAAGTCTGTATTTCAGCCCATTTATTCCTCCTGTGCTCACATTCTGGAAGAGACTATTTCTTACACTGCAAAATTACAAATGTATTTTACTCTCTGGCCATTTGCAAAGTCACTGTGGAAAGACAGGAAATACTGTTTCTAAAGCAAAGTCAATTGAAGCCTTTGAAACATGGTGTGTGCAGGTATGTTATAATATCTACACAGAAGAACATCACTTAGAGGCCACCTAAAATGCATACCGATCTCTGTTATTAATCACAGTACAAATAATCTAACTATTAAAACTCACAATTATATCTCAATATTTATGACACACATTTTGTATAAATGTAAATGTGTTACACATCTCTTGGGAGGAAAGAAGCTGAAGTTAGAAGCAATGAAATGCTTAGGTTGTCTTTTTATAGAGTCGTGTACTTAACAAGGTGTTTAATCATATTTTATTTTAAAAAAATCTGGAGATTGATATTTACTGGAATATCTTTGCAGTCTGAAAGAAAAACAAGTGCTCTTCCTTCAGAGTAATGAAGCAGTGATGAGGAGTCAATGAAAGAAGTGAGATTAATTCTGTTACAACCAGATGATAATTAGTTTTTGTTTACCTAATATGATACTTAAGCTGGAGAATAAGTTAATTAGAATGATTTACAAATAGCAACACATCCCACACGCTGCCTGGAATATAAATGTTATTGCTGCCAATAAGGATGTATAACTGGCAAGATGAAATCAAGCATTGGTGGTAGTGTTCTCCATGAAACAAAAAAGTAGGGAATGCAAGTCTAATGCTTTCCCAGCTAATCAAAACCAGAGCAATTCTACTCTCTAAATAATCTCTAAAAAAACCAAAAAAAACCCCAAAAAACCAAAAAACAAACAAAAACCAAAACAAAAAATTACTGGGATAAAATCAGTAACGTGAAAATTAAAATTTTCAATCAGTTTTTTGGACTTAGCTGCAAGCAACTAAAATTTAGAGGAAAAACTTTTTTGAGAACCGAGAGAGACTGGAATCAAGTGTCCCTAGCATACACATACTTTAACATATGAGCACAGATCCTCAGTAATCATGATGATTTCTCATGATTATCTTCATCTCAGGACTGAAAAGATATTTCAAATACTGTGAAGTACCTCAAATCTACTAGAAAATAAGCATCCTTTTTAAAGCCTCATTTCACAGTAAGTAGGTATTAAAGATAGTATTTTGGTCATTATTTATTCAGGAGTTAATGTTTGCAATGGCCAAACGAAACCAAGTTTTATAAAAGTAGAAGAAGACAAGAGGGCATAAAAGAATTTCATCTTCTGTGAATTTTACAAACCAAAGGAATTGTGAGAAAGTCAGCAGAAATATTTGCACAATTAAGCATGACTCAGTACCTTTCAGTGACAGAATTGCAGCCTTTGTTATGTAAAGACCACAGATGGTGTAACTGGTAAATGTGAGCTATCAGATCCTCAGGCAGTGTAAAATTTGTTTCCTATTGCAATTATATTGAACCTTTAATGCTTTCCAGATCTTAGGAAGATTTGTTGTGTTTCTGATATACAGCTCTATGGTACTGTCCAAAACAGTACTCAAATAAAAGAGCAAATGCCGCAATACCTATGTCAATTGAAAAGTAGCTAAATGTTAGCCTGGTCAAGACAATCATATTTCTTGAAAAGCATCAGATAAATTAGATCATCTGGACTGATGAGACTATATATCTCTTGACAAACAGCATCTTCTCCATTAGAAACTCAATTGTCTTCTGCACATTCCAGCTGAATTTCTCAAATCAATAGGATGGACACTATTACTAGCAGAGAACTATTTCTGGATAACGAAGATGATGACCTGGTGTTAAAAACGACAAAAATCCCTAAAATATGTCACAAACATTTACTAGCGTGTGAACGAAAGAGTTGGGTGAACCAAATGAATGACTACCATGCACACATGTTCATCCTAACTTCACGATCAAGGAGAAAATAAAATTATCAGTGGGAAAAAGAAAACAAAAAGCCTGGGGGGAAAAAAAAAACCAACCAAAACAACCTTACCTTCTTCAGTGGGGAGCATCCAAGGGTAATTTCTCTGCTGTGAGAGCAAGGGATAGCCTTGCTAATGCCTGAATCCCCAGATGAAAAAACAGGAGCAAGACTGAAATATTCTGAGTACTACCTTGTTACAGACAAGGAAAATAGGAGATCGAGAGCACAGGAACAGCCAGAGAAGGTTACAAGCAGCTACAGAGGGAGAGAAAAGAAAGGTGCAGGATTCCATACCCTTGACAAAAATGTGAGAGGAAGATAATTGAAAGCTTTCCTATTATTTAAGGCTAAAGGACTGACATACTTATTCTTCATTTACCATGAAATTACAGGGTTTAAAGACATGTTGCATTATCATTTAAGTCTATTGCCTTACATTAAGGCATCATTTTATCTACATAATGTCTGTGACCAGCTTATCTGCTTGTCCTCCACAGTTAGAAGATACATACAGGCAATTCATTTCAGTGCCTACCTACTTAAGCATTTGGAAAAAAATTAAAATATCTAATCTTTATCTTTCTTACCCTTTCATGAATTAATAATCTTTTATCTTCTCATGCACATGGAAAAAATTATTCCAGTTCTCTTTGCAATAGTGTTCTACATATTTAAGACTATCTTCCTAAACAGAATAACATGAATTGAATCATATTTTTGTTGTAAGCCATATTTAGTTGACCTATGATCACCCTTATTATCCCCTCTGAGCTTTCTCCAGTTGTGCTGTGTAAAGCTCAGAACTGGACAGAAGCCAAGATCCTCCTATTATTTGGTAGAGAAGATTATTTCAAAAGGCCTTACAGAAGGTAAACTCACTTATACCAGAATATAGTATTTACTTTTTTTTTCCAGAACAGCAGGATATTGTGGCTAGCACAGGTTCTTCCCGTGGGAACATTTTGCTATATTTCATAAACAAGATAAAGTTTGGATGTTTTGCAAACAGTTTCTCCGGATTGAGTCAGTTCGGGCTTGGCCAATTGGGCCTAGGGGGAGGTCTCGGGCTGACCAATCTGGGGCACTTCTGTAGACTCTATATATATGGAATTCAAAACAATAAAGTTCTCTTCTCCTCTCTTTCCTTGTCTGAGAACTTGGGTCATTCCTCAGCTAGCCGCTCAACAGCGACAGGATATCCCTGGGTTATGGCTCAGTTAGAGATCCATTATTGAGCTTTTAGGAATAGCTGCCACCTGAACATTTGTTTGACATCTTATAATTGAACAATTTTAAAATTTCTGCTTTAATGTATCTCCTTACAAATTTTGCATCCTATTTTTTTACCAGTAACTTCAATTTCAACAATTTTAATTCTCGAGTGTGGAGTGTCAGTTCAGTGACACCACATTTTATTCTGCATCCAGTCACTCAGACCACTAGCAAAGCTCTGATAAAATCAAAGTATCAGAGAACAGTAAGTTGCATCAGTGCTCAAACCTTAATGTTTAAAATCAGTCCTAGATAAGATCAATTACATGCATAATTTATCAAAATATGTTTGTTTTTTTCCTCCTTTGGTAATGTTAAGATGTTACGCATTCTTAATTTGATCTTTCAGTCTGGTATTTGGGTTTCTCTTTTGTGGGGGTTTTTGGAGTTTTAGTTGGTTGGCTAGCAGTTTTTTTGTGGGGGTTTTTTTTTGCTAGGAGAGTATTCATGAGTGCCTATAGTTAAGACTGAACTAGAAAATACTTCGATGTTGCTTGAATGTGTGTTGAATCAGCATCAAGTGAGTGTTACAAGTCTAACAGACTAGCTGGTGTCACTTATGCTATCAGAATTCAGATATCCCATGTAAGTCACCCTACTGGACTTTCAGCTGACTAATTTCCACATATCTCTTATCTTTCATATGGCATGTCAGAGATATTGGGCTGATTACTGCCAATACAGAGACTGGAAAAAAACCTGAGTGTTAGATGTTAATATTTTGACCATATTACAAGTCCAAGATGCTGTCAAAAGATAGCATTTCAGTCAATACAACAATGTTTTTAATAATTATGTTCCTTGGAGATAGTAGGTGGCACACAAAGCTGACCATCTGCCTCATCTAATCTTGTTTCTCTGCATAAACCAGTCTGTCTTTTGGGAGGACTGTACGTGTGCTTTTTCTTGGTAGTGGAGGTTTTTGCTTGTAAGCACCTATCACTTTTCCCCATTAACCAAATAATATTCATCTTTTCTCCCTTTTAAAATCCATTAATTTTAGCCTTTACTATGTAGCTTTTGTTTTGGTTTTTTTTTTTCAATTATTTAATTCACTTTGCCTAAACTTATCTTGAATTTTAATACACAGTCACATGAAATGACTATGCATCAAATTAAATTGATGACCACTGTGCAGGAACATTTTCTATTTCAATCTTTCCCTTCTACAATACAATGTTTTTTCTTTCTTATTTGATCAACAGAATTCCATTTTCTCTCTTTGTACTAAACAGAACATGACAACTCTGGAAGATAGTTGAACTCACCAGCTGCAAAGGTAAATTGCTCAATTCAAAAGTTAAGAATTTCTTCCCATGAAGCAAGAAGAAAAATATTGCCTTCACTATTCAATAAGCATTGTTTTCTCTCCTCCCCCCTCTCTGAGATTATAACAAGTATTTCTTAGACAAAAAATACAAAGCAGTGACCTGGTTCTTGTCTACTTGAGAAACATTACTGGTTTGTGTACTCGAGTAGCTTTCCTCACTATAATGCCAAAGGGTTTCATAAATTTACCTTCATCTCAGGATGCAGAAGATTTGTTGAACTATGAATATAAAGCAGACAAAAATCTAAGTTCTTATATTTAATAAAGTAAGTCGTAACTTAAAGGAGAAATCAGGAGGCTTAAAGCTATTCAAATGATCAAACTAAGGGAAGTTTTGGTCACTGTCTAGCCAAAATGAAGGGCTAGAACTCATTTGCACAAGCTTTTATTACAATTGAAATACTTCCAAGTTGCGTTACTCCCGCCACAGGACATTTCACAATATTTGTATTACAAAGAACGGTCAACTGTCAAATACTTTAATTTCCCCATTTGAGCTGGTAATGAAGGCACTGCTCATGCATTACATAATCAAATGACCAAAATGGGCTGTACTAATGTGTTTGCAATAATATAAAAAGGTATTATATCGTAAATATTTCCTCAAAAGTTTTCTATGGATAAACCTATAACTTCACTGCAAGTATAGGACATATTCAAAAAGCTGCACTGCACAACCAGTTTTCAATTTAATGGCTTAAAGATTGTTTTATGACTGGATACCAATGACAATTTAATTTCAGATATTAATCTTATTATTGGATATCAATAACAATTTAATTTCAGGGACTAAATGTCAAACTATAGTATCTTAAAGCTGCAGTGTCAAAACAAGGCAAGTGTACTATTTGGAGCACGTTTCTTTCCCTCAATGGCTGGAATAACAGGAGGTATAAAAGGCATCATCTTACAAGACGAGTCTCTGAACTTTTTCAAAATTCATTCTAAATGCACTAAACATCCTCCAAAATTTTTTTCAGATGCTGCTTGTGTTCACAATGGATGAGTATGGCTGTGGCACTGCGTTGCAACAGTTACCTGATAAAGAAACATCCAAAATGGATTTGAGAAGGCAGCCCCCGCAAGATGCCCAAGAAAGATTTCTCTAGAGTTCAAGACAGCAAAATCTAAGAATTTTTGTAAGACTCATGGATCTCCACAGGAGTAGAGTACAATGAGATCCCAATTACCGGCTGGACCAACTACATAAAGTCTAAGAATGCATGACAAGCAGCAACTCAAAGAATTAAGTTTACGAAAACACTGACCTTTGTCATATGGATTTTCTTTAGATTATTCTCAAGTTATTGAGAAAATTTAGCCACATTCATTGGATTATTCCTCCTTTATGTAGAACTTCCTTACAGTTCTTGTTATAAAAACTTTCAGTAATAATGACCCAAACTGAAACCAAAAAAATTTATATGCTAAATACAGAGAGATCACCCACTGAGAAACACAAAGTCTGGCAGCATAACCCTCACTGGTCCTATTCTAACTAATACATTTTTCTTGATTCTTTTTGTTCTTCTCCACTTTGTAACACAATAAACATTCTCAGATTTTTGTTTGATGCACTATGCGAATAATAGCTCTTATACCAGATTTTCAGATTTTTTCTTCAAGATTTCAGATTTTCCTCAGTCCTTAGGTTTAAGTCAAAATAACAATCCCCCACTCTCTAGCCCCCATTATCGTAAAACCAAAAAGTTACTAAAGGGAGATTGGTGATCACCAGGCAAATTCAGTTAGAAACAGTACCTTCCTTTAGCGGTTACATTTAAACAAGATGAAACACACCAATAACAAATCCAAATTCAAATTCAGCCATGCTGTGAATGGGAGCAGGGGAGGAATTTGCATCATGGACAAGCAACTTGATTGTCCTTGGTCGCCCAGGACAGTCACAACATACCAGGAAAGGTAGGCATTGTTGAGGTGTTTTAGTACATTACAAAATTTGATATTTTACTGTCTTCAATTTTTTCTCCTCCCCTTTTGTTATGGTAAATTCACATCCACATTCAGTTTAAAGAGGTGAAAATCACTCCAAAATGTAAATCACCAATGCAGTTTCCCAGTATCTATAAAGTCTAAAAATGTATGATATGAATTTCAGAAAGTTACTACTGCTTTCTCCAGTTAGTTAACTATTTCAGAACTTTTAAAATTTGATTCCAGGAGACAGACAATGGTGCCTCTTCATTCAGGATCCTAAATCCAGTGTATGATTGCCTTTGTAGCTCAAAGCCTTCACTGTGTGTCTCACGTGCAGCTAGCATATTTTATTTTCCTCTTAATTGGTTCGTTTCCTGTTAATTTGTTCAAATCTATTTGGATCTCCTTATAAGACTGATACCATAGTCTGCTTTGACATTGAATGTTGCTTTTTGTCATATATGAACTTTACTGGATAAGAGCGGGAAAGACAAACAAAACTAATCAGAAATAAAATTAATTTACTTCCAAGCAGAATTCAGTGAAAACAATGGGAAAAGGTCTAAGTGATTACTTAAACTGCAGAGTTTCAGGAAGACAGATTGCAGATTTACTGGACACATGAGCCAGCAGTGTGCCCCGGTGGCCAAGAGGGCCAACAGCATCCAGGCATGTATCAGGGATAGTGTGGCCAGCAGGCTAAGGCAGCAATCATTCCCTTTTACTCAGTACTAGTGAGGCTGCATGTCTAATTCTGTGTTCAGTTTTGGGTCTCTTAATTTAGGAAGGACATTGAGGTGCTGGAGCATTTCCAGAGAAGGGCAACAAAGCTGGTATATGGTTAGGAGCAGCTGAGGGAGCTGGAGTTGTTTAACCTGGAGAAAAGGAGGCTCAGGGGTGACTTTATCACTCTCTACAACTGCCTGAAAGGAGGCTGTAGCCAGGTGGGGATAAGTCTCTTCTCCAGGTAATCAGTGACAGAACAAGAGGACACAGCCTTAAGCTGCACCAGGGGAGGTTCAGGTTGGACATTAGGAAGAAATTCCTCACAGAAAAGATGACTGGGCACTGGAATGGGCTGCTCAGGGAGGTGGTGGAGTCACTGTCCCTGGAGGTGTTTAAACAAGACTGGATGTGGTACTCAGTACCAAGGTTTAGTTGATGAGGTGGTGTTAGGTCACAGGTTGGACTTGACCTCAGAGGTCTTTCCCAACCTAATTGATTTTGGGACACATGAGAATATATTCCTCCTGTATTTACAGACTTATAGCTAATTCTGTCCTAAGGACGATTTTTACTCTTGCCTTCGGGGCCAAAATAACTCCCTGATAGACATTAGAATATGGCTAAGGAAAATTCTGTGCTAGAAAATAATTTCTGTTGTTGAGAATTCAATTCCTGCTGGCTTTGCAATTTAACATGTCAAACCACTCGTACACAGTCTTTTGTTCCACAATGGTAGTCTGAAAAGAAAATGGATTGAAAAATGTGACATCTTACAACCTGCAGATAAGAGTGTATTTACATTCTTTTCCACTTTGTTTAAAATAAAAAGGAAAGGTTTCTAACGCTGCAGACCATCTCCTTTACCCACATTTAATGAGATAGCAGCCAGCCATTCTAGTAAGGTATGCTGCTTCACAAAGCCTATTGCCTTTTCAGCCCCCTCTTCCTGCTGTTGAGTTGGCAATTAAACATATGGACTGGTTACTATAGTAAGAATTAGTAAAGGTTTCTCAAAGGCAGGCTTCCTGCATTATCTCCAGTGTCTGGTTGCAGACAGTTTGCTTTTCTTCTGCATTCCTCCTCCACCTATTGGGTTACAAGCATTCAATAATAACAGTGGGAATTTTACTCCCACTAGGTTATATAGAATACAGGAAAGCAAATTACTTTTTTTCAAATTGAGCCCTAATACTGCAAAAAAGTTGTTACAGGTAAAGCACAGAATACAGCAACTATGTTGCAAACAGAAATTAATGTATAAGATCCATTTATCATGGGAGAAGTCTTTGAAAAAGAAAACAGAAAGCCAGAACGACTGAAGCAATATAGTGTAATTTCTGCATACTGTGAATAACTTTCATTCTTTAATAACATACAAGTGCAGAGCTCCTTCAAATGCAGAGCAAATTTTTACTGCAACATTTTGGGTGGCATCACTTGTCATGCTTGTAGCAGGACTTGTAGCAGGACTTGTAGCACTTGCAGTTACAATGCAATATTTTAATATGAGGGAAGACTGAGATGTTTCAACTAAAGAGATGTTCCTCTGTCATGCATTCTTTTCGCTTCACTTCTTTACCCCTTAAACGTACTTGTTTGGGTCTCCACAGCAAGGATAATTTCCTCCAAGCTCATTTCTTACTGCAGAGGGGAAAAACTGACAAGTCTGGCATGCAGAAAAATCTTACTGTTATAAGCTTCAAAGATGTAATACTTTTTTCCTCTTGCAAGAGCTGTTGTAACCAGCAAGATACAGTCACCATTTACCTTCTGCTCCCTGAAGAACAGCACAGGATCTGTGTTCTTAATGGAACCTGTTTCAGTTATAGTAGCACAACACGCGATAATTCTGAAGGCTTAAATTGGGATCAAGTATTATATTAAACTTCAGTCAAACACTATCCTACATGAAAGTGCCGCCAACTCCCCAGCCCTTCCCCACCCACTCCACATCCCATGAAGAACAAATGGCTGAAGGAGAGTCAATGCATTTTAAGAGGTTTGATGTGGATAGAATATGGATAGAATACTATCCTGTGTTCTATTTTATTCCTTAACAAAGCCCAAAATTGTAATGAAAGAAGAGAGAACTTTTAAGTTTTATCTTCTCAAAGTAATAGACTAACTGTGCTTCATTACTCAAAAAATGAAGTATGAATAGCTTCCCAGTTATTTCAAATTGATGATAAAATAGTCTATATAATTTATATGACCTGTTCCACATGGGTTGTTAGATAATGCATGTCTAGGCAAAAATACCATTACACCCTCATACTAGACAATAAGTCTGAGTGAGCCTAAAGCTAGCAATTTGTCCTTGTTTTAGCTGGCGTAGAGCTAATTTTCTTCACCATAGCCAGTACAGGGCTGTGTCTTGGGTTTGTGCTGGAAACACTGTTGGTAAGACAGGTTTGTTGTTTTTGCTGAGTTTTTTTCTGTCGAGGCTTTTTCTGCTTTTAGCATGCCATGCTGGCAAGGGGGTTGGGGTTCACAAGGAGTTGGAAGAGGACACAGCCGGGATGGGTGACACCAACTGACCAAAGAGATTTTCCATATGATTGGACATCATGGTCAGTTTATAAAGCTGGGGGGAGAAGGAAATGAACATACTTGACATGAGGACACATGTCTTCAAAAGTCACCATTACTACATATGATAGAGCCCTGCTCTCCTGGAGTTGTCTGAACACCTGCCTGCCCATGGGAAGTGATCAATTAATTCCTTGGTTTGCTTTGCTTGTGTGCATGTGGCTTTTGCTTTACCTATCAAACTGTCTTATCTCAAACCATGAGTTTTCATTTGCTCTTCCTATTCCTTCCCCCATCCCACTGGGTGAGCACCTGCATGGTGCTTAATTGCTTGCTGGAGTTAGCCGTGACACCACTGCAAATCAAAGACAGCTTGGACTATCAAATACTATATTTCTGTTACCTCACACTCTCCAATAGAAAGAATTCACATTATAAATCAAGACATCACCCTTCATTCTTCTGACACAAGATTATTTCATTTGAACATAATTTATTCTGTTGGGCTTTTAGTCTATTTATCCTCATCTACTGACTTCTGGAAGAAGAAATAGAGTTACCTGAAAAAAAAACCAGTGGGCTATCAAGGCACAAATGAACAGAATCTTAAATGCAGTTCTCATTCAACCAACCTCCACTGTTATAAGTATGATTTTAAACTTTATATTTAATACACCCAGAAGAGAAAAAAAATGAAAATGGGGAATTTTAATGAATTACTTTGCACAAAATGTCAGCTCATGAGGAAGGACATGCAAGATAAGGTATTAATAAACTTAACAAATTTTCTACCATGACATAAAGAGAATTATTAAAGTGATCTCACAATCAGTAATGTTGAATGTCATAACTCCTTAAATCATTATGTTATACTCTGATAAAGTGAAGGCTTCACATGAAGTGTGGATTATCTTGCTGCCAAGTCTGACAAGGAAACTGCCAACATGCTTTAAACAGGATATGCAGTATTAAACTACATTACTACTTGCCAATATGTAATAACTTACTGTTTCAGTACTGCATGAACTTTAAAGTTTCAAAACAACGATGCTGAAAGAGAACATTTCTTTTGTCATCTCTTTCCTGCTTGTTGAATTCCAAGCTTCGTAAAGACTGCCCAATTCTGCTAAATAAGAACCCACCACCTGTGAAATAATTGGGCATTGATCTGCTGTTGTTGCACATAAGCTATTTGTAATGTAAAAATCCTGACTCAATTTCTCTGGACTTTTTCTGTACTTCTCCACAGGATGTTGATGCAATACTACAACTCCTTAGAGGGGATAGGTTAGAAGTTATTGCTTCAGACACTTGCTGTGAGTATCTTCTTGAATACTCCTGCCAGGTAGTCTCTGATGTAGCTTTCATGTAGAATTATGCTGTGAATCGTGGGTGTCAAGCAGATCTGCTTGTTTGCTAAGATGCTTTTCCTTCCCTCACCTTTCTATCAGCCTCTGGAGAGGAAGTCATCTGTGGTTAGGCTGTATCTATGCATTTGGAATACAGAAGAAAAGCATCCTGGGGTCAAGCAATCCAGTTTAAGATTAAAAACATCTTGACAGCAACCAGGGAAGTACTGATACATGACAAGTGCATACAAAAGTCTGTAATAAAGAGCTCTTGCCCCAGATATATGGATTGATCTATACATGCAAAGTAAGTTTTTCTAAGTGCCTGAGGGGTTTTTTTGTTGTTTGTTTTCTTTGCTTTGTTAAAAAAAAAAAAAAAAAAAAAAGGCAGCTCTGCAGCAGGCTGTTTCTGGCAGATTCCACATTTTTCAAATCAGTGTCAAAGAAGTGCAGTTCCATTGTAAACAGAGGCCCCCAGCTTTCTCCTCAAGCTCACTCATGGTCTAATTTTTCCAAATCTCCTTTCTTGTGCAAAGGAGGCTCCTAGTACTATCCCTTGTACCATTGCTTCTGGTCAAGAGAAACAGTTCAAGCTCTGTTTATTTCACACAGCTAGCTTGCAGTCAGACCAAGGAGTGCTGGTGCTGACACTAGAAATGTGATTGACTGCATCTTGTAACAGTATATTTAAATCATTCATAAAACCATACCCAAATCTTTACTTTCTCTACTGCCTTTCTTAAATAGACTTTTTTCCCAAAGTGGTTCTTTATCACTTCAGAAATCTTTTGTTAGAAAACAATATTGGTGGCTGAGGCTTTCATTGCACTATAAATTCATCTTCCCTCAAAATATTCTGCCTCTTGTAGTTGATGATCCATTGAAGACTTAATTGAAAGTCACACATTTATCAGTCCACATTACCTGTAGACCATGCTTGTTTGTCAGCTCTTCACAGAATTTTTGGGACTTTAAAGTGCGTCAAATATTCAGAAAAATTCAAGAGAATAATCTCATGTCTTCCCCTTA
Source organism: Entomyzon cyanotis (assembly GCA_024500445.1). NCBI lineage: Eukaryota > Metazoa > Chordata > Aves > Passeriformes > Meliphagidae > Entomyzon > Entomyzon cyanotis. Next base: position 61,912,787 of record JAKEPQ010001005.1, read on the forward strand.
AAACACAAAACTGAATGTGTGTGTAATATACAGAGCAGGGATGATAAGCTTCTGTGGTACAAATGGGTGAAGAAAAGGTTCCACTGCAAGGTTAACATTTTCTATTTTTTAACAAAATCCATATGCTAGCAGTGCATCAGTTATAGCAGTTGACTATTTGCTATAAAATTCTTCCTATAATTGCACCAATTAGGTACTCAAAAAACAATGATGAAAATTTAAGGGCTGAACATGAATGCATGCTACAGAAATACTTGAAATTTGTACGGCTGTGGGGAAACATACTCGATCACTGCTTTACAGAAGATTTATATTGTCATATGTTGGTAGCTGAAAGACAGAAATTCCAACTTCAGTTTCTGCTCTTACTGAAGATGCTCAAAAAACCTACAGACTTAACAGAAGAGGGTGGGGTGAGACCAATATGTAGGAAGATTATATCTCCCATACATTCTCCACTGGTTAAGCCTGAGTCTAAAGGTACTTTTTTCCAGCTCTTAGCACTCTGACATTTGAAACAGTCTTATCCAGTAGCTAAGGCAGCAAAACAGACAATTAACAGAACACAAATGAAAGACATATGAAAAAAAGAAAAGAAAACATGCTATTTTACAAAATCATGAGTTGATTTGCCACATGAGTGAACTGCTGAACTGTTTAAACTGTGGACAAAATAATTGGCACAGCCTTGAACTCATTACATGTTTCCCTATTAAGGCAGTTTGTGTGTGCCCCCACAAATGCCAATTCCAAAGTTAACTGACACATTGAAATGTACAAAACCAAAATACCTTTTAGCTTATTATGTTGGCTAGACAGGTACTATTTCATTAGAAGTACTAAGAAATGTTCCACAGCATTGGAATTCAATTATCTGTCCTTTTAATTGCTACAACAATCCTGTCTGGCATAGTTTTTGGCCTGGACTAAACAGTGCTCTCCCAAACTATTCTTGGGCACAATTCAGGAATTGGCAATGTTCAGTAACTACTCCCAAATGCCAATTTAGAAACAGCAATTATATTTTTAAAGACTGAGGTTTAAGTATTCTGGCATTAAGGCTAGCTGACACAGTACAGCTGTACTCATGACATACTGATGGACTTATATAATTTACCAATATAGGCATAATCATAACATCCCAAAACAATACTTCTCAAAGCACAAACATAAATACACAAAAAAAAAATCAGATGACTAAATGAAATCCTTTACATAGCCTAAGATTCAGACATTTCTAAGGGTATTTATAAAAATTTAAGCAAGGAAAGAAAGAGGTCAGAAATGCGAACCTGCTGTATTGCATGAAGTGAATCTCAATTTCAGAATTATTTTTCGACTTCAGCGCAGGGGAAGAAATCCCTGACCTACAAGTGCTTGCAAGAATCATATTTCATTCTAGCAAAATTTCACCTAGCAAAAAGGTACCCCTTTACAACTCTATGAGATATCTATTGATTAATCCTAAAGAATGACAGCACAGTCATTTTAGGATAGATGATAGAAACAGACTAAGAGAAACCCAGTTACCTGAACAATATATTTTAAAGGGACTGAACTGCTTAAGGATACCGTTGCACAAAGACTTGTTTAAAGAACTGGAGAATCCACCTAAATGCAGACCCTAAAGCATCTTCAAGTATTGACTACTTCCATAATGCTGGGATTTCCAGAACACCAGAGTGTTTAAGTAACATGTGCCAACTAGCCTATACATATATAGTGTTATATACTAATGAGTCTCCTTTTCAGAGTAATTTGAAGTTGTATTACTCCCCTTATGGGAGCCACCTGAAAGCAGAAATAGGAAACAGTTCCTTATTGGATTCCGTGATTTTTTAATACACCATTTAAAAATATTTATACCTTTATATATCATCTTCCAGTTGAAGTAGTGTAGTGTATTAACCTATGTGCAGTCTTTTAAAGTAGCATTCCTTTCTCCCCACTGACTGAGAAGTAACAACAATAAAATTTCTTTATGCCAAAACAGTCATGACAAGAATTAATTTTTATCTTTCTAGGCATCTACCTCCAGCCTCTAAATCTGACTAACAATAATAGTTTAATGCCCACTGTCTCCCTTCAGCAGACATGTTTTGCTTTATAGTTTCAGGTGAATATTTAGTGAGAAGAGTTTGGAGTAAAAATCACTGTAAGAGGAGGGAAACGATCTAAGTAGAATGAGAAGTATAGGAAAATAGTGTGTATTTAATACATTTCAATGGTGGCCAATTACAGGTATATGCTCTACTATTTTTATATGAATTGGGAAAAAATAAATTCTCACTCTCCCTATCTGGAAATAAGTGCTGATGAATATATCAATGGACTATCAATCAAGTTAGTATACAGTATTATGAACCAATAGTGTAGGGCTGTTTCCAGTGGTTTATTGCAAAATGCCTCATATAAGCTTCTAAATATTGGTCACAGCTTCCAAGTGTTGCAGTGTGCTAATAGGATTTTTGTGTATGGTTTATGTTCCAGAAATTTCTCCCTAGCAAGAATCTGTACCATCCCCTGCTGTAAGCTTATTGGTGTATCCTTCTCCCCTCCTTAGCTCCTCCCCTTTGGCTTTCCCTGGTTGGCTCTTCGGAGCTAACTACACCTCTCTTCCCTCTCAACCCTCTGCAAGAGCCTCACTTGGAGTTCACCATCTTGGGTTTCCAGCCCCTTCATCCTCCCTTGCCTCTTTGTCCCTCTTTGCCATCCCCGGACCCTCAACTGTGGACCTTAATAAATTCCCTGGAAATCTCAGGCTGCGATCCTGCACTTCTTTTATCACCACGCCTCCACAGTGACTCACGTCCCCAGCTGCTCCACTGTTCGCCACAGCCATGTGTGCCTGTCTGGCGTGTTTCGGCTCCAGGCAGCCCCCCCACATTGCGGCGTGGGGTGGCCACTCGTGAATTGTGAGACTGCTCTGCTGCATCCAAGCAATTCTGAAAGGTTAATGAGGATCTTCATCCTGAAAAGTTTAATGTTTTAGAAAATAATCCCCTGTGCTTTACATACTAAGTTTTTAGTTAAGCAGCACACTAGAGATCACGGAGGCTGTCTTTCTGATATTCCTTTTAAACTTCTTATATTTCTTCTAAAGCTCAACTTTGAAGTCACAGCTCTATCTAACCAGTAGATTTTCCAGCTCTTCTTTCAATTGAACAGCATTAAGCTATAATTCAATTTTCTGTACTTCATTTTCCTGTTAATATTTTCTTCTGATATTCTCTTAATAAACCATTATTTCCTTGAAAACATACATGGATGACTTGGATAACTCATATGTCTTAATAATTTGAAATACTTTGTTTCTGTTTGCCCTACTAACCTTAATGACTGAAAATGTTGATCATTCATTCATACTGTAATAACTACTATAATTAGCTTTTTGCCTTTTCAAGTGCTCTAAACTAGTAAAAAATAAGAGCATGTCTGTATTAAAAGAATGGGCAATCAACTAAAAGAAAACCGTACCTTTAAAGAAAACCTGAGAAAAGTTACATACATGCAAGGTTTAAAAGCCCATGAAGGGAGGACAGTTAGTGTGATAAGAGGCACCATCACACCTTGCAAAATTTACCTCATAAATGCCTCAAAGCCTGGCCTGTCGCTTCATCCTCTGTTTTATGCAGACTGGCCATTACACACCCAAAAACTCCCTTCTCCCTCCAGGGATGCAAACCTGGCCTCGGCAAAATACCCTGACACTTCAACAATTGGGTGAGTGTTTTGAGTCATTAATCTTTAATAGTCCAGTCTCATATGCACTAAAGAGTACAAACTCAAATCTACAAACCACAAAAATATAACTAGAGAGGAGAAAGATGAATTTCATATCAGTAGCAGTCACTTGCCTCATGAACCTGCCACAACAACACTATCAGGGTTTGCAGGCACAGAGCACAAGACCAGCAGTCTGGGATTAACAACATGAGAGAAATGAAAGAGAGACAGAGCCACAGAGGCCCTGGAAAACTCTACCTCAATAGCTTCATTGCTGCCTTAATAAAGAGCTTCAACCTTACTAATACCAAAGGACCTGCTGTGCCAAAAATCATATTTATTTTTACATCAGAAGGGATTTCCCACCAGGTAAACAGTGTGCCATCATAGCCAGCACTGCGTAAGAATAGTCAGGTTTTTCCATTAAGCATAGCTGGAAAGCTTTTTCAATATTGAGAAAATTTGAGTTTCCATAGGATAGCACATATACTTAAATGCATCTTGATAGCATATGGCTTATAGAGAAAAAATATTAGAGTGCTTCCCTTTGCTGCTGTTTTTGATGTGTTGATATGACTGCCTTGAAAGAGATGTGTTTTCGCCTCTGCTTCAAGAGCCACATTAAACAGATAAGAAAAAAAACCTACTCCCAAGAAAAATCCTAATACAGTATTTTTAAAGGGAAAAAAAAGATTTTGACCCAAATCAAATTAAAGAAGTGATGAAGACAGACAAAAGTGCAGATGAAATTACTAAAAAATTACTAAACTTACTAAAAAACTAAGGTCATATTTTCTGAAAGGTTCAGTATTAGCATTAGGGCATGTTTTCAGAAGAGTCCAGCACTGAGAAAAAAAAAATCTAAAATTTGCAGCTTGTTAAGTAGGTTATGAAGTAGTACAGTCAGTAATTTCAGAACACTTTTCATAATCCAGTATTTACTGAACTAAGTAAACAGGAACTGAAGTCTTAAAGGAGCAACTCCACATGAAAATGATCTTTTAAAAAAAAAGGTGGATTAAATTTCTTTGGCAAAAAGAAATTCTCAGCATTTCTAGCAATACCAAAAAATAAAAGACTTCTTGGAGTTTTGCAATAGCTCTAGAGGGCATTCACAGTACTATATTTAAGCTTGACTCTCAAGTATTGAAGACAATCGCAGGAGCTTAAATATTAAGCTCATTCAATTCTACCTTCAATGTCTAAGTTAAGCCTGAATCTAGAGCTTCTCCAGTGATCTTCAACAAGCAGTTATGACTCAGGCAGGAATTAAGATTTAATTATAGGATGATTAGTCCTTACACTTTTCTTCAAGTTTCAGCAGCTTAAAAGTGAAAAAGTAACAAAACAATTTCAAGCTTTCCCTTTAGTTTATAGGTCTCTACATAAACCAGTCTTCCCAAATGTTGCTTATACTCTGTATAGGTGTAGCACATGGAGGAATAAACAAAACCAAAGCATGACAAAATTGCACATGCCCCATGAAAAATTACGTTATGCAGTTACATTAACAATTTCAGAAAACAAGCTATGCATTTACCTAGCAAGAGAGAATGCAGCCTAGATGGTCCAGATAATTTTCCAGACTTAACAGCAAAAATTTTGGGGTTGCTAAAAATACCATAAATCTACATTACAAAAAATTCTGAAAGGCATTTAGTCTAGCTATGTTTATGACAGAGTATCCATGGTTACTTTCAACTGAATTTTCAGTCAAACTTTTTAAGTGTTTGGTCTGCAGGTTTCTTGTTTTTTCCATATAGATAAAGAAAGATTATTACAATTCAACCAGCAAAATCCTCTCTGCTGAAGATACCAGCCACTTAATAGACAAAAGACATCAAGACATTAAAGTTACTCGTTGTTTACCCCAGAAAACAGTAAGACAAGCAAGAAGACTTGTTAAGCTGCTGTAAGTGTTAAATAAATATGCAAAATCTGATTAATAAGCAGAAATAAAACTTTAGATAGCTTATTCCAATGAACATGCTAAGCAGTTTATTTAATGAGCACACAAAAGACTACATACAAAATATTTTGCGATATGACCCTGTAAAACAGTATTTTTAATTTTTTTAAAATTTTTATTTTTTTAGTGATTATGTATAAGACACAGACTGTGTTAGGTAATAATTGTGTCCTGTCATTCTATAACAGTTTCTAAACAGGGTTCTAGAATGGAGAACTCTTCCTTATTAAAGGTCACATAAGGGAAATGCTGAGGCAGGAAGAATCCTTTCACTGTTTCAATTATTTCCCACCTTGCCCTCTGAATAACTGTAAATACATCTTCCTGCCTTTTCTGCTTCTAGGGAAAAAGTGCAAAGCATAAATACCTTGAGTGTCAGAAGAAAGGGAACAATACCACTTCTTAAAAAAAAAAAAAATAGAAAATGACTACTATTACAGACAGCACAAATCAAAGAGAGAAATAAGGTGTTTCAACAAGGATATTTTAAGTGGATGGAGACTAACTGTACAGTTATTATCATTTACTCACACAGTGAGGAAGCATACATTGAAAATACAAATACAAAAGACATTTCATACTTTAAGCACTAGCATCTTTCAGTTTTCTTGTGTTTGCACAGGACAGACATGATTACACTAATGTCAGCTAGAATTTAGGTTTTCTGCTATGTTACCTGGGTATAATGGGGTTTCTAGGCAACGGCTATATTTAGGCCATTTACTACTCCACAGTTAAACGGGTCCACATCTCATACACCTTCAGGAAAAGACTGGGTAAAAAAAAAACCAAAACAAAAGTCTACAACTATTTATAAGCAATCTTCTCAGCTCTTTAGGCCCCAGCTTTATCTCCTTTTACCAAGGAGGTTAATCTCAGCACACACAGACTAAAAGCAGATTTTTCCAGTTATACATACAAGCAAGGCCTAAGGAGATACTGAAATGCATCTAAAAGCTTAATTCCTTATAGGTATCTAGATATATTTTAAAATGAAAAACCCAAAAAAACCCAAGGAAACCCCCCTAGTTCTTAGATATATATAAACACCCTGACAAAAAATGTCTGTAAATCAGTCAGTGATAACACTATCAAACTTTCCCTTAGAAATTCTAGCACATCTTTCATAGATTTTAGTATAGAGAGCATCAACTAAATAGAAACACTGCACAGAGAAATAGTGAAAGAAAACAATTTCTCCCATCTACCTTTTCTTCTTTTAAATTTTCAGGAATTTGGCTGTATAGATCAGCAGACATTTATTGCCCATTTAGTACTTTAGTGTCACCATCTGTAGTAATACTATAAAGTGTCAGAAAGACCGTCCAACAAGTTTTCATAACTATCATACAGATAAATTTCAATCAAAAGGGCTTCAAATCCTCAACATGACAAATAAACAAACAAGGAAGAACCTCCTATTTCATGCAATCATTTCTGGAAAGATTAGGCTTGGCAACAAGTTGAAGCTGGTAGTTCTTAAAGGAAATTCAGACATCCATTGTCTTGTCTTTCAGGAGATCAAGGACACCCAAAGTAGGATTCAAGTTAAACCTTGTGCAAAAACCTAGTTTCCTCCTCTGCTCCCTTAGATTTTATAGTTAAGATCTTTGATACCTTTGGCTATAAAATAATCTTCTTTTCCAGCAAAAGCCTTAACTTACACATCTCCCTGAAGCAAGTAATTGGTTTTTTTTTTTCCCCAGGAAATATCCTTTTTCACCAGGAGAACTATTTGGACCATATAATTATATAATTACATTCAGTTATTAACCTACCAGACTACAAACAGATTTTAAGGCCTTTATAGCCAAGTAATATTATCAGCCTGCTTTGCTAATCAATGAAAAAAAAAACAACCAAAACCACAAATATGCATCATCCTTCACTGCTTGCTGCAACCAAACCAAATTTTAAACAGAAGACAGAAATGCAGGTAGCCCTGTTGAGAAAGGCAATTAATATCATCAGACCAAAAAAAACCAAACTGGAAGCCCTAACAACACCACCAAGCAAACACATGCAAAAACAAACAACAAAAAAAAAAAAACCAGCTTACCAGAGAAAAGACTCTTCACTCCATAAACAAAAATATTTCACTCTCCTATGCCTTTTCTGGGAGAAAATTTTATGGAGTTGCCTGATTTCCCTAAGCATGTCTGATTTGGCACAGCTGTGCATCAATACCTTCCCCTGCACAGCTGTGAAATCTAAGGCAACAATTGGTGCCCTGACTGCTGATATTTGTCAGTCTCTGCTAGCTGCTCTAGAAATGGGACTGGGGGGAATGAGATGCAGTTAATAGTCTGATGTTTAAAGTTTTATATTAATCCAGAAATATGCTATTCTTTTGGGTGTATGCAGGGATAGGTTACCTTATAAACACAACAGAATGGAGCTGGCCTAGACATTTCTCTGTTATATATGTCTAGACTAGCCCAAACCTCTCTTTTGGCCTGTTCTTTACCTGCCTTCCCTCTCACTGCCAAGTTGAATGTATGTGATTTGCTATTTTTTAGAGAGGATGCAGCAACTGAAGTTTCATTCTTCTAACATATTTTTTTTTTCCATTAAAATAAAGTATGTACACTTTTAGAGTCATAGCTGTAGTGCAAATTCCACCAGAAGTCAAATGAGAAAGCTCATCAGTCTCTCCTCTCAGCCCATATTGAAGGTTATCTTTTGTGGGTTCACATCCAGCAGAGTATTCCATTATTAGTTTGGAGTACCAAAGTCCAGTGGATGTAAATTTGGGTGATCTGCTTCCCACTTGTACTGCCTACAAAAATAAGTGCGCCTTAGGCATTAGGCAATGAAAATCTAGGCTTGGACATATCTGCATCCTGAGTTTCTGACACATGCAAGCATTGATTCACTTCATAATCAAGATTTAGCCCTGAAAGAAGTTAACAGAGGATCGAAGAAATTTAGAGGAAAGAGGTGGAGACAAGTGGTGATGTATGAGAAACTTACAGAATGAAACAGAGTAAAGAAAACAGGAGTCACTTCTAAAGAAAAGACAGAAAAAAAGACAAGAAGCACTTAAACCACTTGTTCAGGCATTCACTGTGAAAGAATATGGCAAGAGTTCCAGATTCAAACAAAAGAAAAGTAAAGAAAATATGCCTATGAAGCATTTTAAGAATGCTCTAATGTTTTAATAATGGATACATGGTGAAAATCAGGATTAATATTTGATTTTAGAAGTTCATGTTACAGCTCAGTGCTTTACAAATATCAGTCACCACATCCATTAGTTTATTTTTTTGAGTGAACACTAGTATTGTAAAAAATTTTCAGAGTAATTATAACACCATTAATGACTCTATAAAGGGACTATTGCTGGCAGCTTTGGAGACTATTGCTAACACTTTTATTAGGTCCCTGAACATGTTCTGCTTTCCCAGAGGCAATGTCATGTTTTGACCTAGCCGTCTGTTCTTTCTTGATGAAAATTTATATATATATTATTAATTTTATTATAATGTGTATTCAAATATGTATATTCTGTGTTTCTTCAAGTCAGATCTTCAATTTTATATTCATAGTCACTTCTAAGGAAGTTCATAGTTCTTTGAACAGGAGTCCTCACTCAAATATTAGATAACCAGATTTTGTTTCCTTGAAATGAAAATAAAATTAAAAGCTATATTCCCCTCAAAATTACCAAAACTTACTGGCTTCAGAATCATTCAGCTTCCAATATATGTCAGGAACATGATTTTCTTTTGTCTTAAGTGCTTTTCTTTGCAATTCATTGACATCTGCCTGTTTAACCATATCCTGTGTATGTGTTTTCTGTTTCCAAATATATCTCTTTCTTCTGGAAGGAGAGACTCACTATTTCCTTCTAATTCCAGCAGTCTTGTCATAGTTTTAGGGAAGAACAACAGTGATGAAACTTTGGATGGTTTGAATGTTTGGGGTGTGGGTGCAGAAAAACAATATGGATCCCCCACAACATAGACTTGCTGTAGTGCACCATCATCCACCCTTTGTTCATGCCAGGATTAAATGCTTTCAGGTATTTGGGGATCAGTCAGGCCACCAATACTTGGACAAATCTAAAGTTGTGTATTTTCTGTTAGCCTCTACCATTCCCAACTAGGACGTGCTGACCATAGCTTCATATTTATTGCTGTATATTTGATACCAAGTTGGCCAAATGGAATGGATTGAGGACAACTTTGATTTTCTTAATTGCTTCTCACAGTATCAGCCACTAATCATAATTATTTCAGCTTTTACTTTTTCATAATCTGCTACAGTTTGTTAATGCCTTAGTTCTGGTTTTGCCTATCCAACAGTTTTCCCTGCATGATGAGTAAAATTCCACCCCTTCCTTTCACTCCAGGAGTGAAAGCAGAAGTGCAGAAGGTCACATAAGCTTTAGAGTCTTCCATGGTGCTGAAACTTGAAATGCAGAACGGCGGAGCTATGCAGACACCTACTGCCCATTGTCATGTGGCACTTCTCACTCAGCTTGGGTGGGTGTGAGGGTGTGTGTGAGGTGACACAGTGCAGGCCAATTGAGGAGAGTTCTTATTGAATCAGCACTCCTACATTTCCAACACCTGTAAGAATAGCACAGGAATCCCATTTACCATATCAGGTGTATGAGTGAAATAAATCGAATTTTTTCTCTGAAGAATATAATGGGTTTCATATTATTTAGTTTTAAGCAGTGTAGCATTCATGATAACTTTCTTGTTTTTATTGTTTGCATTCTGAGACCCTACTTGAGTAAAACTGATTTGCATTATTTTGCCTGAAATCAACATAATTATTTATCTGTGCATTCTTTTTATTACTTACTACTGTCTAAATCCCACTACAACTTGAAAAGTCATTAACTTTCCCTGTTATGCTGAGGTTTTGCAGTGAGTTTTGATTCATGAGTTAATGCTAAGTGTGTACAGTTGAACTTATATGTAAATCTTCTTGGGAATAAAGTTAAATTGCTGACCAGATATAGGCTTCACTCTCACATAAGACAAGCTATGATCCACTTTGATACTAGATTTTACATAAATGAAGTTATCTAAGTAATACCCAGTAAACTTATCCAGAAACCTGAATGATGTCTGACGGCAACAAACTGGCTTTTATCACATATTTAAATTCCAGCTTCTACCATTTCAGAAAACACTGGCAGTGTGCTTATGCTTGTACATTTGGTCTACCAGAGTAGAGATTTTTAGGCTATATTGTGTTAAATTTGCTTTCATTACAAATGAATTACAAACAAACATACAAATTCGTGTTAGAGCTCCAGAATCATACATGCACTGTTGACCTGGCACTCCAAGAGAGGGCCCTTTAGACTCCAGGCAATTTCTTAAATAAGACAGTAGGCTAAGAAATTATATTTTGCCATTCCTTATTCATATAAGAACTCAGACATTAATCTAAAATCTGTAATTTTAAATTTTTTTCATTAAATTAATGAAAAGTTGTTTGATAATGAATTTGTGAAGCTTTACTTATTAACAATAAAAGAATAAATGATGATTAGTCATGCATTGAGCAATGTGAATTGTTACAATTTCCTTTTTCTTCTCATTCTTCAATATGTCAAACATATTCTGCTACTTATCAATAGAATATAATTTTGTTAGACATTAATATTTATGCCTTTTTGTCATGTACACACAAAAACTAACAGCATGACTTCATCTCTGTTTCAACATTCTATTAATTTTTTTGAGGTACAGTATTCTGAAACGCATTTTTCACTTGGAACACGGTTTCATAGATTAAAATGTGTTTCAATTTTCAAAAATTTATCATATTTTATATATATTCATTTGGCAGTGTTAAAGCATCTAATTTATGCATAAAGCAAAACTGTTGCTGTCCTGCTTATGCATCTCTTCCCTTGGACTTTTTCACATCCATAGATCTTTGCTTGAGATTGCAGACCTAGAGCCTGTATGGATGGTCTGATCTAAATTTCATGTTATTTGAGGAGAGAAGAAAACAAAGTAAAAAGTTTGACCATGGATAAAGCAGGTTTTTCAATGACTGCTGTAGATAACATTTACAATAATGAATAATGAATTTTATGTCCTGACACAGAATAAGATCACTCCTGTATCCAGAGAATTGCTCTTCACAGCATAGATTTTCTTCCATTTTTTGCCTGGCACAATGGTGTCTTGATTGCTGATTGATTATTTAAGTATTATGGTGATACAAAGGACAAAGTTGTTTGGGAGACAAGAATCTTTTACATAGACACACTGATACAGTTAGGGGAAAAAAGGCAAAAGATTTCAAGCACAAAAGTCTTTCTACAGTCCATCTTCAGAGAAATAACAAATAAGTAACAAGAGTTTGGGGGCAGTAGCATTTTAGAGAACTTCCTCCACTAAGGAAATTAACTGCACAGACATATTTCATTGTCTGGTATCATCCAATCTTTCATTCAAAGTGGACAGCCTTAAATCTATGTTATCTATTCTTTTAGCAGGACCGCAATTCCATACCATATTGCTGCAAATCACACACACATTTCTTTGTTATCATATGCTCCCTCATCTTCAGATGACAGTTTGATGTAGTTTATGAGCTTACGCAAGTCTATTCTGTATTTCTTTCTGACAGACAGTTGATTTTTGGTGTTGTACATAGATTCAGCACTTCTGAGTTTAGAAGCCTAGCCTTATAAGGACCCTCAAGGGAAGCAAGTAGGGTTTTTTCAGATTTATAGGTGGGAAATTGTGCCAGAAACATCTCTTTATTGCTTAAAGAACTCCTTACACGTTATAACCTTTTTGCTGCTGACAACATTTGGCAGGAGATAGTTTAAAATAATGCCAAGGCACAGACTTTTTTTCAAAATTGCTGGCTATACATACTTAACTTGTGCTAAAATGAAAGCACAGTTCTCTTTGAAGTTACTGGCTCAGAAAGTTGTATCCCTGTTGGCATTCTTGTCAGTGGTCTCAGCAGACAGAAGCACCTTCTCTGTTGAATAGCTCTTGGTTAAAGTCCAACAGATAAATACAACTGTTCCCACAGTTGAACTAATTCAACAGACAGATAAAGGGATTTAATTCTCCAGCTTTCCTAAAGCTGTTCCTTTTGAAACAGTAAATTCAATGAAGAGAAAACAAAATGTTTAAGCCTTCCTAAGATAACCCAGGCAATCATCAAATTAAATCTAAGTATTATGTAAATGCATTCTTGGTATTTGACTTGATGTATTTCTTGATATTGCCTATAAGCTTCCTAGTTCTCTACATATTATAGTCTTTTTGTCTCTAGTATAAAATACTGCAAAGCCATACTTTATCCTGCACGTTCAAAGCCTGAGGAATCTGACTAGGTTAGGCTTTTAGGCTGAAAGGTTTTGTGGCTGTAGGTTAATTACTGTGTTCATGCAGACAGTTAACTGAAATTTGCTTACTTTGGCTAACAGGCTTAAATACTACTATAGTTTATATATCCTTATGAGATTATAATAAATATATAACAAACCACTAGCATGGGAAGGTCTCCCTTTGGACCTAAGTGATGCTCCAACAGGTGTTCAGCACTCCAGTGGTTGTGCACAGACCGTTGGGATCAACTGCAATCGAGGCCAGTTTGTGTTAATTACCTACCACAGGGGGCATGTCTGCAATGCTCTCTGCATGGGATGGTTTGGGGGGAATTTGGTATTGAGGTGTTTTTACAATTCTGTAGGGCTTTACAAACACCTCATAAATATGTATTAATGTGGTCTATCAGTTGAATTGCTGGCACTGATCCTGAAGGTGCAGCTCTCTCATTATTGATTAATTACGTGTTGCCCATAAATGCTTCAACTCTGATTTAGCACAAATCAAATGAACAGAGGAGTTTTTCCCTGTTAGAGTGGTAATATTATGATTTTGCCATACATCATATAAGTCTTTGGAGGTCAGCAGAGATCCTGGGTCACCTTCCAGGGAGAGAAAAATGTTTAGAAAACCTCTGCAAGTAACTGCTGGAATAATGAGGGCACTCAGGAAGAGTATAGAGGAGTGACACCTAGGATACCCGGCAGTGGTGGAACAAAAGCAAAGGAGAGAAAGTTCCTTAGAAGACAGCATTAAATTTGGACCTCAGGGTGATGCTTATAACACATGTCTATAGAAAAAGAAGCAAGGATAAATTCTGACTGAAAATGCAATCAGCAAGCTGTACTTTACTATGAGCAGTGCACAGAGGAATAATAAAACCCACAGACAAGATGACCATTATCATTCTGACAATGAGATCTCTCTTAGAAGTCCTAATTTTTTTCTTGACTTCAGATTCTGGAAACGGACTCTACAGGAAGCTACAATCCAAAATAGTGTCTTTTCTGTTAAGTTAAACCTAATTTTTACTGTTTGTGTGTAATATTAATAAAAATGTATAACAGGCTAACATGTAGTTTTTTTTCCAAATGAAACATCCATGACATACTGATACACACCAGTATTTTTAAGGTTATTTTCCTCCTGCCTGGACAGGACAAACTGCATTTAACTCAGTCTGAGGAACTTACTTATATTGTCAGAAGAACAATGTGTTTTATAGTGTTGTCTGTCTATCTATTTATAGTTCCTGGTCCAGCTCACTCCTAGACAAGCACCCTGTCATGCCTTTTCTTCTCTTAATGTGCTCAAAATAGTGACTTTGAGCTGTCCTTCCTCTTTGCCTTCCAACTGGGAGATCAGAATTACACTAGTTTCTAAGTAAATATATTTGTGTACTGCAAAACTAGATCCCATTCAAATTAATTTGTTTCACAGCTTGATCAGTGCCCTAGATGTAGGTTTCCCAGGTCTTTATGAGGTAAATTTCATAGTACTGTATCATCACTGTGTGAGGTATATTCCACAGCTTTTTATTGTGGTATTTTATAAGATATACTTGATAAAATTTTATGTAGCCACTTTATCAGATAGCATGAATAGCATTTTAGCAGTAAACATTTAAAGCACATTTCACGGCATTCAGTTGCCTACAAATATATAAATACAGAAACAGAGATAGAAGGTCTGAAGAACAATTCTAACTCTCATTATTCTGAAGAAAATAATTGCGAAACTGAACTTTCTGTGCAGTATATCTTTTTGTGCCAGGCAATGTACTGTACAATGATTTCAAGCACAGAGTTTTTCTGTTTTGGTTCTTACATGATAGAGCTGCTCTCTCCCAGGTATATTTCCAGTCCAGTAGTACTTGTAACATAATATTTCTCTATATCCTGCTAATGCATACTCACTTTTTCCTGATTTATTTTCTGCTTTCTCTCCTCACAAATCAGTTCCAAGTCCTCTGACATAAGACGTTCTTGCAGAACTGCAGTCCCTATCCTTACTCATCCAAGATCCCTGCAGTCAGTGCACTTCTGCATCATTCAAAGGTGCTCTGCAGCCAAGCTCCCCAGGCAAAGTCCAAAAAATTAACTCAGAAATTAGACAAAGAAGTAGGGTCAAAATATAGAAGCAAGAGGGGTAACATTCATATAGTTTCCCTGGTAGTAGGAAGAAGTCAGAAGAAAGGAAGCTCAAAAATGATGATTTATTTTGGTATTTGTTTCCATGGAAACTAAACAAAAAATCCCCAATAACTTCTGGGGTTTTTTCTGCACTGCTTACAGGCCCACCATATTTCCTAGGGTGACCATCAATAATAGAATCCTTAGCAGTCTTCCAACACCTGCCAAATACAAAAAGGAAATAAGGAAGGCAAAAAGGTTATGTTTGGAGGACTTAAAGGGAGGCCAGGAATGGTTGGAAGGGATTTCTTTGGTTTGAAAAGGAGAAGGGTAGAGTGTTTAAATGATCTGAAGATTTTGGCTGGACAGTCTTGATATGACTTAGTAAGGAAAAACACTCAAAAACTCAACTCAGCAGCAAATTTAGAGGACAAAAAATATCCGATGAAAACAGCTTGTTTAAATTACCATTGGGTTGAAAAACATTGAAAGTGGCATAAAGTGATAGTGTTACAAGAACAACATTATTGTCCCCTATTTACCAATACAGTGACCTGTAAGAGCAAGTAGTTCTACAACTCCATCGTCCACCTCCTAGGGTGGTTTCTAAATGGCATCTCAATCTACTCATTACAGGAGTAACCATGCAGAAACCCACACATACATATTTACTCAACCAATCAAAAAGACAAAATTTTAGAGGCAAGACAGGTTTCCAAACCTGTTTCATTTACGCTGCAATCCTTTCTTCAAAAATTTCTGGTTTTAAAATGTACTATCTTAAATAATTCACATTTTCCTGTAAGATGTACTTAATTTTTTATTGAATTTATTAAAATGTAGAAGAATTGTGGTAAGAAAATTTTATTTAAAGTTGTACAAAGTCAAAACTCCTAGATGCAAAATACCATGCCTTGTAAGTTCATTAATATGTAAGATAAAAATAACAGTGCACCCTGTCTTGAAGGTAGGAATACTGGCGCCCATAAATTGAACAAGTAAGATCTTGAGGGTGATATCCAGCTGCCTATCCTGAAATTTTGCATATAGGGAAACTTCAGAGAGATCTCAGATTTCTCACTAACTCTTCCATCTTTAGGGTAGAGAGGAAAACATAATATTCAAATATAACTCAGGGTATAGACAACACAGAAAATTCTGGTATGGTACATGGAAATGCCACCATGTTTTCTTCCAAATACATGCTTTAGAATTTTTTCTTCCAAACAATTAGGTAATTATTTACAGCAATGCTTAGTGCTCAGGGTAAGATTTCATCAGCCAAGGCTGCAGAGTACCAACACCATTAACACTCACAGGACTAAACAAAGAATCAAATAGATGTAAAGATATGAGTTCCACAATATATGCATAATCAGAGCAAACACTGTTTATAAACATTGCTGAAGGGGAGGATGAACAACAGGAACCAGGCTTCCTCCTTTGAGTATATTTGGGAAATCTATGTGAGCAAAGAACTGCACAACCTGCACATGGCAAATTATGTAACCTGTTCCTCACCATTTCTTTAAAAGTAATGATTTTCTCATCATTTCAGGCCATTTCTCTATACAGCAAAGTCAAATCTTGTTTCTGTGTGCTAGTAAACAGGGGAATAGAAATTTCAATACTGCTTTGCTGTTGATGCATTAGATAAATTCTCAAGTAAGCTCTCTGTCATCCTGACACTGCACACCAGTTGCTGGATAACCAAAGTCTGCAGCAGTCTTCTCACACCAGTAGCACTTAATCTAGAGAAATTTGACCCGTGAAGACCAAGTCCTTCTCATTCTGCTACTAGTAATACTGCCAGGTCAGTTACCAGAATGTCTACAGAAGCTGCTGTAAAAACTATTTGATAGTACAATGGCAATTTCTGGTGTGATGGCAAGTGAAGATGCCATGATTGTGCTCCCATGAACTGCTTCCTATCATGACAATTTTGTGGCATTGATTACTTTTTCTTTAGGTTTGATAGTCATGATTTGCAAGTAGCACCTTCTGCCTGCCGAGCTGTTGATGAAGTATGTGACTGAAAAGTCATGTAACTGTCTGGCTCATATTATGCTTCCCATGGTGCATCACAGGAAAGAATGAAAAAATCTCAGCTTTTGTCAGACTGCCAAAATATCTCATATAATTCTGAAATCAAGTCAGCTTTGTTGTTCCAGGATCAGTTGAAGGGGCAACACAGCAGGGCACAATCCATCCATGATGCATGCACTGATGATGACATTCTGACGTCACTGATACTTACAAATCAGAAAGAACTGGCTGGCGATGGGAAGGTCAGGGATAGTCTTGACAGCAGTGAGATGCTGGCATTTAAGATCCCAAGAGAAGGCAACAAGACAAAAAAAAAAAAAAAAAAACCAAAACAGAATCACAATCCTAGATTTCATAAGAGAAGTCTCTGGACTGTCCGGGGACCTGCTTGGAGGAGTTTCATGGAATATGATTATGAGGGAGAAGAGGGGGCCAAGAGAGCCTAGTGACTTTCAATTTAACATATACGCACATATGAATATCCCCCCTGCTGGAAAAAACATATTCATGCTCAATAGTTTTTCACTGATTTCCCTGGAAGCACATACATTATTTTCAAATTAGCTTTCATTCCCATTAAAAAAAAAAAAACCTTTTAAAATTATCAACTTTGCAACTTTCCAAAGGTTTATTATGGTGTTTTTCCCTCTAAAATTTCTCATTTAGAAATATCAGATTAAAATGATGAAAAAAAGAAAGAACTCTCTGTAAGACAGATGATAAATAACACAAACCATAAAAAATGGTTATCATGAAATATATTTCTGACATCCCAATTGAAATCTAATAATAAGTAGCAAAAGTTGATTACATTTTGATCCATTTCCTATGACTATATGCTTAAATATTACTCAATATCCTATCAGCATCATTTTTCAAAAAAGGTTCTTTCCTTTTGTTCTTTTTTATTCATAAACAGAGGAAAACATTAAACTCTACATTTCTCATTTGAAATTGAAGTACCATCTGGCTTATTTTATTATTTCCCTTTCTTTATCTTGCAGTGTTGCTCACCTTGACGGAATTATCAACAAATACAGAGAAAAAGCAATTTAAACTCAACATGTGAGTGCATGTACACAGATAAAAGGTCTGATTCTAGAACTTCTCCCTTATGCATCTAATTTTAATTGCATCAGAAAGAATCTGTGGGCTCAGGGGTAAGAGAAGAAGGGAGAAAACCACTTTGCAAACTGTCTAAAGGAAAGATAAAAGCTGTAATTTTAGTTCTGTAGGGGTCACTGAAAGGGTTACTGTAGAGGTGTCTGTTTACATGGAATCTTAGCTGCAATCACAAAACAACTACAGAGACACAGTAAGACCCATATTTTAACAGATTCACAAGGAAATAATGAGTAAGTAAAAGAAAATGCACAAAAATGGCGTCTGAAAGACAGACAATTTCAGCTTTGCTAATTCTCAACATTTTTCTGTCATGATATAAATATTTCATTAAATACATGGATAAAACAAAACTCTGACTAATGGACTTCTAAAAGAAATTCCTTGCATGATATGGCTAATAGCAAACAGATACAATATAATAGCAGTACTCTAGGACCTCCAGAAATGTCAAAGGCTGTTAAAAGTCAATAACATATGAATAAATTATGCAGTTTTCTGTTTTCACTATTGTATGCTGCAGAAGATGGACTATAGCATTGAAAACTTGTTTTAGTATGCATTGTGGGTTTTTTTTTGTCTAGGCTGAAAGAGAGAGAAGAATAAGTTGAATCACTTGTAGCAACTAATTAAAATCCAGGTTAGTTTGGCACTTCTGGAAGCTGGAATCACATCTGACTAAACTACAGTTACAGATAGTCTTTGTATAAAATCAGCCCCTGTCTAGGCAGGGCATTATTTAAAATGGTACCCATTTACACTTGAAGATCTTTTGAAAAGAAAGAAAAATTCTGGCTAGATACTGCAGACCAACAGAGAGAATGTAAGAGTAAATTCTGAAGTACTTTGCTGAGTTGTGGCAATCAGGAAAGAAATAAAGATAGGTTTTGTTGCTTTGTTGAACCAGGGTGAACTCATTTCAGCAAGTATATGCATAAGTGTATACACACACATAACTAAGTCTGTTAGCATTTTTAAAAAGTGAGTACAGACTTAATTGCTCTCACAACTATTGCCTGTGTGCAGGCTTACACTGGTCCTAGGCAAAAATACAGAAAGTCTGGATATCATGGGGAGCAATCCAGACCAAGACATTAAATCTTTGTCTTTCAGTACCAAGAAGAGTTTGGTTCTGTCTTTCAGTAGGGAAAATTCTCTCAATCTCCTCTTGATCCATGAGATGAATACCATGGTCTATTTGCAACGTTTCTACATATTTGTAACTTTTTCTCCATAGCCGTATTCCATACATATAATCAGGACTTTGTATTTTTAGATGGAGAGTAGTACATCAAAATGATTCTTTTCCTGTTTATGAGCTTTACAATTCGTATATATATATGCATGCATGAATGAGACAAGATGTTGCAATCCAAAACTAAAGATCCCACACCCTAACTATATGCATATTTTCACAAATATTAAAATCCATAATTACATAAATGTTGTCAATGCTACATTTATCTACTAAGGATCAGCACATGAGACAGCTGGCAGGATTTCACAAGAAATACATCAATATGTTTTTCTTGCTAACCTATTTTTAATCATCCTTATATTTTAAGCAAGAGATGGTATGAGAAATAATAAAGGAAATTGAGTGAAAGCTTGAACATAATGTAGAAACAAGAAAGGGCTATTCTATTTTGTGCTTTTATGTAGTTTTACAAACTTTTAATTTTTTTTCTTATGTGCAACTTTTTCTTTTAAATTTTCCTTTCTCCACTCCATGGCATGATGAAACTACTGAATACTGATGTTTTTAATATGCAGAAAGGAATCATCTTGATTGAAATAGAAATATCTTCCTTCTGTTTTACATACATTTACAGCAATATGATAAAATGTGAAAAGATTCCTCAATGTTGTAAAGAAACTAATAGCCCTGATAGTTAAAGACATTAATGACATCTCACTTGGCATCTATAATGACATCTTGTGCCAGTGCCATAATTATTTCGGTCATCACTATATTCTATTAGCAGCCACATTTACTATCTTTTTACTTCTCATTTAGTTCTCATATATAGTTTCTAATATAGCAGGTTTCTCATACAGCTGTTCTAAGACAGCATGTATTGGGACATTAAATTTTGAAAAAACTTGTATTGTTCTTCAAAGCAATTAACTCCTACACATTCGATCAGATATTGCTATATCTCTTATTTCTTTAAATTTCAGACTATACTTAAAGTTTAAAATATAGACTTGAATCTCCTTTGTAATAAAACATTACACATTTGGCTAGGACATGAACGTGCTACAACAGGAAATTTGTAACTAATCTAGTACCAGTTATTAGGCTGATATTCTACTGCAGAGAGAAATTGTATAAACAGTAAAAAAGTAGTATTAGAACCAGTAATTCAAGCCTAATGAAGCAACATTAGCACTTTTATGTTGTACTTTCTAATTAGGAAGTCTGTTAATGAAATTGGGGCATTTACTTAATTGCTGCGAACAATTATTTTCAAATTAAGCCTAGCAATTAAATAGCATGATTAAACTCATGCTACAGGCTTTTTAGTAGAGATATGGTAAGTATCTTGCCTGTTGTATTATGCACGGTAGTCAAAACTGCGAAAATCTTCTGATTAGCCAATGTAAATTAAGAGCAGTGCCATTTCACTGTGAACGTGAATGAATATGCAAAAAAGGGAAAAAACCCACCTCTAATATGGAGTCCAAATAACAGCCAGAAAAACTCTTGTAAAAACTAATTGTACTGGTGATATTTTCTCCTGATTTCTTCTGTACAAGGGAAGGTCAAGGAGATGAATGCAAATGTGTTGCATTAGCTTGCATTCCATGTAGCAGGGATGATGAAATAAAATGCATTTTCCCATTAAAGCCACAGTTAGTCCTGAAAGCCCTTTAAACCATTCAATCTCTCCCAACACCTCACATAGGAAATTTTCTGGTAAACTTGCTGAGATAATTGAGTAATCTAAATTAGTTATACCAATAACAGTAAGACTCCAGGGTGATAGGTGTGATTTCATAGGACATCCATGTTTCATTGAAACTATGAAACACAGGACCCAATTCAGTGCAGGAGACTGGATGTGGAGTTGTGTCCCACATGAGATTCAAATCCTGTTGTGTGCTACTGCTTGATTGTAATGATAAAAATGCCTTGAAACTTGGATATTTTCAACGTTCAGCAAACTAGCTAAGAACATATTAAGAATATATGATGTTTGCAGTATTAGAATTCCAGGGAGAAAAAAATATTAACAGCAAGAAAAACTGAGGTAGTGCTCCCTTTCGTCAAGTAATATTTAGGTGCATTTTTTTCTACTAACAGTACACTAAATTAACAAAAAATATATAATTTAAATAATAAATGTTCTATCCTTTTCACGAAAGCTTTGGAAAGTGATTAAAAATAATCGACTTCACAGGTCTTGTTTTCAAGTATAAATAGATCCTTGAAAAATTTTAAATTACTATTGTGTCGCTGTTGAGCCGCTAGCAGAGAATGAAAGCCCCGATTCTCAGCGTGGCATAGAAAAAAGTACTTTATTGTTTGAATCGAACATATATATAGAGTTTTCAAAGTTCACCCAGATTGGTCAGTCAGAAACCTCCCCCTAGGCTTGATTGGCCAGGCCTGAACTGTCCAAATCTCGAGACACTGTTTTTAATAACATCCAAACTTTATCTTTGTTTATAAAACACAAAAAGGATTCTCATGGGAAAGACCTGTGCTAGCCACACTATTGCAGTCATTCAGCATGTATTTAGCTGTTCTTAAGTACTTAGGAAAGTGCATGGAATTTAGCATGATCTGAGTATCAAGCATATTCTGAAATAGTTTAATCAAGAGCTTAAAAAAGTGAAGACTGCAGGTTATCTAATGTGGCAGAATGGTTTCAAAACATTTTGAAAAATTAAATGGAAAATTTGACAAAATTTGGCCTATGACTTGAATTAATTTTCCAAACTCAGAGTCTCTGTTAACATGGCATGTTGTCTACGGTTCGGATGTCACCCAGTATGAAATAAAATGTGAAAAGCAAGAAAAAAGACAAAGATAATAAAGAAGAATTAACACAGAATTACATTAAAAAGAAACCTAAATAGTGGTTATATTTTGGTTACTATTTGAAGGTGTTCAATTAAAAACATAAGACATTCATTTTTTACATTCCTTTGTAATTACAGCAATCACCCCAACCACATAGCAATAAAAAAATTCTGGTTAGTGGAAAAAGTTGCTTTTTTTCTTTTTTTTAGAAAAAGTAAGACTAACACTGGGAGGAGGTTTTGTTTTTAAAACTTAAACAAAAAGAGATACAGTGACTACAGTGCTGTATCATTCATATATTATAAGCATTCACGCAACTTACTCGTTACAAAAGTAAACACATTTTTCAGGTTTGAAATGAACATGGAAAAGGAGGAACCTATGATTAAGTGCTATGAAAATGCTGAAGAAGTTAATTATTGTTGGAAGATAAAAAGTTTACACAGCTTAATGCTCCAAATTGCCTGCCACCAAAGTAAACATATTACATCAAAATCAGGATCTCAACAAACACTTTTGTCATGTGAATTTATTTTATGCATTTCTCCCCTTTAGGTTGATCATTGTTTTTCCTCTCTCAGCTAACAGCCAGAGCCCTGAGGCCACCACAGAACTCTGGAAGCTCAGCCTGGATTGGGGATCGACTTCCTGAAGGAAGGGAATGCCAGACCCTGAGAGCAAAGGTCAGGGTCTTTCAGGGGTGCTTTTCCCCACCTGTAGAGCATCCTGCATCTGCTGAGCAGTGCTCTGGTCACACAACGACCATGGTTATTGTCACTAGACCTGTTATAACACCCTGAACACTTAAATGTATGGGGATGAACCAAGGTTCCTTTGCTCTGAGTAGGCAAGGGAGAGATACCAACCAGATATTCTCAAGAGGTAAAAATTACATGAAAGGTTACTGGCAAAATATAGAAAATCAAGGAAATTTGCTGAAAGATTTAGTATAAAATAAAACACTTATCACAGTATTAACTTAGCCCGTTCAACTCAGCAACCTTTAAACCCATTTGATGTTACTTTCCAGATGCTTCCTAGGAGATACAGAAATATGTATTAACTGAGAGTACCAAGGAAGAGGAAGTGTAATTTAAAAAGTCATAGGTATGTATCTTCCACAAAGGCATTCCCAATGCAGACAGAACTACATCTGAAGACCTGCAAGCATCCTCAGTTACTACAAAAGGGAATAAGTCTAAAGAAAATGCATTTCAGGAAGGTTGCAATTATAGTGTTCTGAACATTAACAGAACTTACCATGGCAGACACCTTTTTGCAGTATTAATGCAGTGAGCTAGGTCTGAATCACTAAATTTGCTTTCCTAATCTGAATATTACATTTATTGTATTTCATACTATTCCTGTTGCTTGAAATGAAGGACTAAGTTGAGGAGAAAATGAGTCACTGTTAGTAGTGAATCGTCCCTACACAAAGCCCAGGATTTTCTAGATCTGACAGCCATGTTTTTATTGTAGAACTCCACCTACTATGAAGAAGTCCTTGTAAGCCATTTTTCATAGATGTCTTTACTTAACAAAACTTCCCCAGTATTTATGTATGTGGGGGAAAAACAGAGTTTGAAATTATAAAAGAATTCAAAGGTTTGTCAGCATTATATTTCATACACATCAAACATAGTGAGAAGAGGGATTTGAGAATTAGGAAAAAAATCATGCTAATTACACTAAGGGGCAAAAGACTTTGAAGGCACAATATCCAAGAGAAATAAAGGAAACAAAAATTGAATTGTGCTTTCCAAAAGTATTTTATGTATATGCCAGCCATGTTAGATATGACTTTAATATAGGAAAAATATTAAATGAATACTGTTCGGACAAAAGAATTGTACTGACAAGTACTAAATCAACTGCCTTAGCTGACTTCTCACTCCTTCAAATTAGTACAGCCTTTTAGTTGCGCAATGAGCTAATAATTCCAATTTAACAAAGGAAAATCAATTTATCCATGTCTGGTATTTCAGCTTTCCTTTTGTGTGTGTGTGTGCGTATATGTGAGTTAGATGGTTTTAGTTCTTCATATAATGATCCTTATGTTTTGGAATTACAAAGTATAGAAAAAATTGACTGAATTTCTGCCAGAATATTTTTTTTCTTCAATATATAATTGATAATATATATTTTCTAAACTTGGTTATGTGATTTTTTTTTTAATAATAATAATGTTTGCTTTGGAGTTAAATTCAATGCAAGTTATTTTTTTGCTGTAATTATTTTGGTAAGAGCAAAAGAACTTCCAAGAGAGAAAGCATGTTTGGCAATATGGTTTATCCCAGATAAAAATATTTGACCAGAGTGGCACAGGCTACACTTCAAGAGCCTTTATTTTCTTAAAATGATTAGAACTTGTAGTGTTTTAAAAGTTGCATATAGAAGCTAAACAGTTCAGAAGAATCCTTACAGTGAAGCTGATGCAATTAAAGCTTAACTTAAAATAACATATGTTTGCAGAAACAGATGCCACTTGGAAGTCATCTACTGGAAATCTTGGACATAATTAATAGGTGCATCACATCTGACCTCTGAAATAGTTGATGACACAAATCTTTAAAATATTTGTGACAGCATGCTAATCTTTGTAATATGCAAAAGAAGTGGTGGACCAATAAAATTAATACTGGATTATATATATTTGCACACATTAAAAACAATATTTTTAATAACACAGATCTTAATATTACATAAATACATTCTTTCCTCAATTCCGTTTGCATGATTAGTGAAAATATTAAACAAACTTTTTTTTTTTTTTAAAATCTGGAGTTATCAATTTGTGTCTAAATCATTGTCTGGCAGGTTTTGCAGCATATTATGATTATGTAAAGTACCAGGTGCCTTTACAAATCAGGAGATTTGTACTCTAGTGTAACTCTAGTGTAACTCTTTATGATAAGAGCTATATTACATAGTAGATATGACTATGCCTTTATTTACACCAGTGAAAATAACACAGGTATTAAAATCTGTGGTGTTAACACAGATGAGAAGTAGTT
The DNA here is from genome assembly GCA_024500445.1 of Entomyzon cyanotis. Lineage (NCBI taxonomy): Eukaryota > Metazoa > Chordata > Aves > Passeriformes > Meliphagidae > Entomyzon > Entomyzon cyanotis. The sequence goes on from JAKEPQ010001005.1 coordinate 61,938,151, forward strand.
ACATTACAGATGACAGAGAGCTATGAAAAAATTGAAGCAATGAATGCATCTGAAAAAAGTATTAGGTGTTAATTTTTAGGGGTTAATTATGAAGAAGTTATGATTTGCAACAATTAATATTTTTATTAGACAGAGATGATTTGTAGACACTGACAATATAACATTTAGATCTTTATTTGTTCTTTTTGAGGAGTCCCTAGGGACGGTTACTAATTCAACAGAAATGTTGCTTGTGTTTTTACAGAACCTAGAGTCCTTCAGAAGCATTTATTAGGCTAGAAGAATTAACAAAGGAATAAATGCAATTTAAGAAACCTTTCACAAAGAGAAATCATAAGAATCAAAAAATTTTATGGATATGTGAAACAAAGCCCAAGGTAGTGACTAATAGGAGATAATCAAGAGTTGAATGACTCAAAATATGCAGTGAATAAGCAAAACTAACAGTAAAGATGGAAGGGCATTTTACTCTTCATGTATTCACACTTGTAATACAATTGATAAAAACAACAAATTATGGACATCTGATAATGTATAGGCCATTATTTAACCCCTGTAATAAAATGAACAGCTCTAGAAAAGCTGAGGTAAAAATAGTTTTCTTGAAAAGTGTCTTGTTAAGGGAAGGTTTATTCCAAACTGAAGGAATTTAAGAGCATTTTAAGTGCATCTGTGATGGCCTTAGAGTGTTCTGTAAGATCCTTAACTGTTATTTTTCATTGTTGAATTTGTTTTTTTGAAAAACGGGGGAAAAGCTCACATGAATATGTTTGAATTGAAATATAAGAAAAGTTGTTCAAATACAGTGAAGTATTTGGTTTCTGTCTTTCCATGGATACCAATGCATTCTATATGGTGAACTCTTCTGTAAGGCTTAGAGATCTGTAAGTCGCTGGTATGTATGGCATTTTACAAATTTGATGCTTTTTCCTGAGGTGTAATTAAGAGTCCTTCTGCGCCATGAAGTAATTTGTCTCCCAAAGGCTGTAGGCAAAAATCAACAATTCTAAAAAGGAGAAGTTAGAGTGTGAGAGTCCAAAAGGCTGGGAGAGATGTATATTTTGAAGGAGAGAGAGATTACTTCAATAGATATACATAATGTTAAGCTCTGTAACAGGCAAAGGAAGTGGTAGAGTAAAGTAAAATGAAGAGATGACTACTTCAGTAGAAATATCTTAAACCAAGCATTAAAGAGAAGTAAAAATGGCATCTAGAAAATGTAATATGAGTGTATTCCAACAAGATTAAAGTAGTATGGTTTAAGGTTACAGTGTTTAGAATATGGAAGTGGCTTCTGTATACAGCCCTTTCTGTTCTGCATCATTATTTGGGTACGCAAGGCTGTCTCATCAGCAAGAGACCCTTTGTTATTTTTTCAACAATAATTCTGCAAATTTTTAGTCAGTAACTACCTGAGACTACTACTTTAGCCACAACTTAGGCTTGGTTTCTAGAAAATCATTAAATCAGGCATTGATACACTTTGATGCACCATTATCTCAACTCATCCCAGAAGATTATCTATGACTGTCATTCTGCTGAGCACCATCAGGCCTATAGAAAGGCTTTAAGGAATTTCACTGTGGAGTTTGACATGTATCCTATTCAGCCATTTGTTTCTGTATTCAGATGATATATCACAGATGATGTGCTGCTGCTAAATTAGGTCCCAGAAGGCAGAGCACCTTACCAGTATCTCAAATTCTGTCAAGAGCTGTTACAGCCTGCTCAATTCTTCTGTGCCTTTTAAGGACCTATGTATTCTGAAGACCATTCCTATTTCTTCCACTTATTCAGCTCTCCTCTCTCTTTTTTCCCCAATATATATATATATTTATTTTAATGTGTTCTCCCTCACTTTTTATTATTTATAAATATACTTTAAATCCTACATTAAAAAAATAAAATTGTCAAGACAAGAGGCCATAGGAATTTTCATCATAACAGGTATTCCTTACTGCAGCCCCTCTGCTTGTTGGCCATTCTATTTTTCACTGGTGAATGGTATTTATCTGAAAATGGTATTTTTCTGAAATTTTACACAAATTGCCGATTTGTGTAGGCCTGTAACTAATCTGTGGTTAAATTCATGCTCAATGGTCTGGATTCACATCCCTCCCCTGAACACCAACCTACTCGTCTCCCTAGATATTTCTTAGAGCAAAGGATTCTTGGATCCATTCCCAGCTTTGAATATTTACCTTGAGTGTCCTTGACATTGTCCCTATCACACAAGTTATTCTTCTTCTAAGATCTTCCCTCCCAGTTCTCAGATCTAATTATGCAATCACTAAAACAAACTGCTGGTTCCCACAAAACTCTCAATCCATAGCTATTTCTCTCCAATCTTTTTTTTTTTTATTTCCCAACTTTTCCATAGTCATTAGCTGTACAAGACATCATCTGAAGAAGGAAGGCTTCGTAGACCCCACTCAGGATTCAAGGTAAGGGAGAGAGAGACAGGTAAGATACCATCTAGAGAGTTCCACTTGTGTTGGTCAGCAAGAGGGAGGAGAGAACTGCTAAAAACATGGTGTGGGTAACTGAGGAAAAGGTAAGAGAATGGTGGCTATCCAAATCTCGACCTCTGTGACTGTTGGTCACTGTATATAACAGGATGGCTCTTACACTCTTTCAGGCAGTAGATTTCAGGCTTGGTCATTTCCTCACCTGCACATGCCTCTATTTAGATGGTCATTCACAAGAAGGCAGTCAACATCTCAGTTCGACAAAAGAATAGAGCAGTAGCCACAAAGATAATGACAAAAATGCTGAATTTCACAGAAAAAAGAAGTATTTTCAAATGCAATTCACAGTTTATACATGGTGTGAGATGCATTGCATCTTAAAGGTTTTTGGAATGCTGTGCTAATCAAAAATAGTACAGCTTCCCTGTGAGAAGGTTTGTACCATTCCCTTGGAATCACAGTGGGTCAGAGCATTTATTTAATTCCACTGTGAAATCTCTGCAGTTCCCAGCATTCCTAACAGCGGCTGCTCTTTGGCTGCATCACAGCAATAGTACTAAACTAAAAAGAAAACCCCATCCATTAGAGTCACTGTACTGAGATTTTTAATGGAAAAATTTACATCCTGTCATTATACTTCCTTACCTCACACAGTCTCATGCTGATGGATAGTCCATACTCATTCATTTTATATGTAAGGAACTGGGGGGTGGGAATGACAGCCAACCTTGAAATCATGTTGCACTTTGGAAATGCCTGTGAGCCTTGGGACAAAAAAAAAGGAAAAAAAAAAAGTAATTTTTTTTTGTTTGCCTGATGAAAATTTCTTATGAGATTTTTACTTCTTCATACTGTTTTCAACACTCAAAATCAGAGAAGAAAAAGTCCCTCAGACCAGCAGGTATGCATAATACATATTGTGCTGCACTAAGGAACAAAAGTAATGGATAATTATAACTGATGAGGTTTTCAAGCACTTACTCCCTGTGATCTTCAACACTAACATAGATACAAACGTTTCATCATCTTTTATAACTCAAAATTTTACCATTTGCTTAAAAGAAATTACAATAAAATAACTAAGATATATTTTACCAAGTCATTATCTATAAAACCTACAAGCTAAACTCCAGATCTGGAAATAATTCTGACAGATCTTTGCACTTGTAAATGTCTCTGTAACATCAGTAGGACTCCCTGGGGGCCACTTTCATGGAGTGTATTCAAGTATCTCTCTATCTTTTCTATGTCTGGGAAAATATTTGGTAGATTGTCTAAGCTACAAAGAGCTGCAAAAAGCTCTTCATCCTTTTTGTCCACATGTTTATCGGGAGGAATTTTAGGAGTTAGATAATACTTAAAGAATAAGTAAATACTGTACTTTTTTTCCAATTCCTTTTTGCTTTGGCAGTTGCATATTATTCTAAAGATCTTTCTCTAGTTTGCCTGCATAAGCACTGAGCAGAGTATCAAATCAACCACGTTATTTTAAATTAACGTCTTGACCTAAAATTTTGATCAGCTAAATCTGATTTACCACAATAGTCATCTCTGTTTCCTATTCCTTCTGTAAATAGCATTATTATAGTTTAGATGAGGAATGTTAATTATAGCTTTTCCTAAAAATACTTATATTTATATATATATATATATATATATATATTTATATATAAAAAATGAAATTACTGGGAAAAATCCACCCAAAATACAACAAATTAAACCACAGCAAAATAGACCACATGGAGTAATTTTAAAGCAATGTAATTCCTCGGTAGATGCAGCCCAGGAACAGACTTGTTGTTGCTGCTGCTGACTCATGTCCAGCTTGTTGCCCACCAGGACCCCCAGTCCCTTTCAGCAAGGCTGCTTGCCAGCCACAAACATGCTCATTTTTAGTGGGTTTTTGGTTATTTCACCCCAGGTGTAGGATTTAGCACTTGTCTTTTATAAACTCCATACAGTTCTGGCTAGCTCACCTTCCACTCTGCCAGGCCTCTCTGTGGGATGGCTTGTCCTTCTGATGTGTTCACCTCACCACCAAGTTTGGCACCATCAGCAACCTTGGTGAAGCTGCTTTCAAACACATTACCCATGTAATTTATGAACATGTGGGACAGCACAGGGACAGTATCTATCCCTTAGGGACCTCACTGGTAACAATCAGTGGTAAAAGCCACTGATTACCACCTTCTGGGTGCGAAATGTTAGCCAATTTCCTACACTTCTCATACACAATCCATTCAATCTGTATCTTTCCAGTTTGTCGAGGAGAGGCCATGAGAAACAGTGCTGAACACTATACTGATGTCCTGGTAAAGAGATTATGTAAGTAGGTATTTTTATGTCTCTGTGATATCAGTAAAGGTAATTCTAACTGTGATTTTATTGCTTACATTCCCAAATAAAATGTCAAAAAACTGAAAGGGCAACACATGAAAGCTTAAAACAAAAAGCTTAAAAGCTTTTCAGGATTTGCAAGAAATATTTTGTACAGGGAAATGTAGTGTAGGAAAACTCAGTACATGTGGCTTATTACAAAATGAAATTAGATAGAAATTGAGAAGTAATTAAGTTTCAGCATACAACTGCCTTCACAAAGGCATGCTGGACACTGTAAGTCTCTGGAGTCTAGTAGCCAAAGCCAAATGAAAAGGAACAATCAAAAGAAATTAAAATCAGAAGTGAGGATGAATGCATACTATTCTATTTGTAGGTCAAGTTTGAAATTCAACTTGTCAGGAATTGCATATTCTTTTCCTATTGATCTCCTTAAATGGACTTAATAGTTTTCTAATTTACCTCTTTGGTCAATTCAGGTCTAGGTAAATTAAGGTCTCTTCTACATTTAACAAGCACTTGTGGAACATATCAGTAAAGAAAAACACTTTCTCAACTAACTCAGAGGTATAATTCAAATTTAGCTTTAGAATTTAGAGGCAGCAGATCAGAGCTGCCCGGAACAATTATTTTCTCTTGTGATTTAGGATGTAATGGCAACCCTGTGTTTGAGTTCAAAGGAGCTGTACTGCCACAGGAGGTCCTATTCACACTGAGCCTCAAATAGACACTCAAACAATAATTATCTGATCCTAAAAAGGCAATTGTAAGTATCTGGAGAGCTGAGGTTGTCAAAACCTTGCGGATACTGTATTTGCAGAAGGGTTTTAGAATGTATGAGAGGTAAAAAGTAGTGTCAGCTTTGAAATCTATGACTGAATGATAAAACCTGTCAGTTCTTATGTCCATGAATTACATTCTGCTCAATCATTGCAACGCCCTTTTCTTTTCATTCCTTTTCTGTGGTACCATCATGGCTCTCCATCATTTCATATTGCTTATCCTCTTCTAATATTAAGGTCTGAGCCTTTTTCTTATACTTAAAAGTATTCCACCTCCTCTTAATCCGGCACCCTATCTATCTGACCTGCGTTACACCAGATGTTGTGCAGTCTTTAAAGTAAAAGTCTCTTAAAATATGGGCATTTGGTATTCTCAGAAACTATAAAGCAAGAGAAACAAAAACCAAGACTTTGCCACTGCAGATGCCGTGCTGGTTTGGTTTGTTACTGTATTAATTTTGTTATTGGAAAGGCCAGAGGGATGTGAAGAAGATGAACATATTGAATATAATTTCACAGCATGAACAGGTGTTAAGAGGAGTTGAGGGTACAGAACTGAGGGAACAGGAATATTACTTAGTCCAAGCCTGTGGTGAGTTTGTTCTTTTGCAAACACCATTATGTGAAATATGTTCAAAATAAACATTTTAAATGAAAACCAATTAAACAAAACAATGAAAAAAAGACCTTTGAGATCATCAAGTCCAGCCATGAACCTAACACTGGCAAGCTCACCACTATACCAGAGTCCCAATCACCACATCTATGGGTCTTTTAAATACTTCCATGGATAGTGACTGGGCAGCCTGTTGTAGTGGTTAAAAACCCTGTCCTTGAAGAAATTGTTCCTAATATCCACTCTTAACCTCCCTCAACACATTGTGAGACCATTTCCTCTCATTCTGTCACTTGTTATCTGGGAAAAGAAATCAACACCCACCTCAGTACAGCCTCCTTTTGGGTAGTTCCAGGGAGCAATAAGGTCTCCCCTGTGATGCCTTTACTCCAGATTAAACAACCCCAGCACCCTTAGACACCCCACATATGATTTGTGCTCCAGACCCTTCACCAGCTCTGCTGCTCTTCTCTGGACATGCTCCCGCACCTCAAATTTCTTTCTTGTAGTGACAGGACCAAAACTGGATGCAGGATTTGAGTTACAGACGCACTAGCACTGAGTACAAGAGGAAAGTCACTTCTGTTGTCCTGCTGGCCACACTATTGCTGATCCAGGCCAGGATGCCATTGGCCACCTGGGCACCTGGGCACAGCTGGATCACGTTCAGTCATTGTTGACCAGCACCCGCTGTCCTTTTCCACTGGGCAGCTTTCCAACCACTCTGCCCGTTGCCTGTAGCACTGCATGGGGTTGTTGTGACCCAAGTGCAGGATGCAGCACTTGGTTTTGTTGAACCTCACACCACTGGCTTTGGGCCATCAATCCAGCCTGTCCAGATCCCTCTGCAGAGCATTCCTACCCTCCAGCAGATCAACACTCACACTGAACTTGGTGTCACCTGCAAACAACTGAGGGTGCACTCAATCCCCTCATCCAGATCGTTCACATAGATATCAAACAGGACTAGACACAGTACTGAGCCCTGGGGAACCCCACTTGTGACTGGCTGCCAGCTGGATGTAATTTCATTCATCAGCACTCTCTGGGCTCAGCCATCCAGTCAGTTTTTAAACCAGCAAAGAGTGGACCTGTCCAAGCCATGAGCAGACATTTTCTCCAGGAGAATTAAGAGGGAAATGGTGTCAAAAGCTCTACTACATTCCAGGTAAACAACATCCACAGCCTTTCCCTCATCCATTAAGTGGGACACCTCGTCATTGGAGGAGATTCGGTCAGTCAAGCGGGACTTGCCTTTCATAAACCCTGCGCTGGCTGGGCCTGATCCCATGGTTGTCCTGCACATGCTGGGTGATGGCAATCAAGATGATCTGCTCCATGATCTTCCCCATCACTGGGGTTAGACTGACAGACCTACAGTTCTCTGGATACTCTTTCTGACCCTTCTTGTAGATGAGAGTGACATTTGGTAACTTCCAGGTGACTGGGAGAGTACTCCTCAGTCAGCCAGGACTGCTGGGAAATGGAAAGTTGCTCAGAAAGCACTTCTGCCAGATTCCTCATGTTATGATCCCATTTCTGCTCCAGCATGGGCACCTCTATCCATGGGTCTGCAGGTCCCTCCCAGGAGCCTGTTCCCACACAGGCCTCCCATATGTTCCCAGGCTCCTTTCAGGCATCCACATGCTGTGGCATGGGTCTCCTCCATGGGCTGCAGGTGGACCTTTGCATTCCAGCAGTTCTCCATGGGTTGTAGGGCCACAGCTGTTTCACCATGGTCTGCACCACCAGCTGCAGGGGAATCTCCAGTGCCTGAGCCACCTCCTGCCCCTCCTTCTGAGCTGACATTTGTGTATGCAGTTGTTCCTCTTACATATTCTTATCCTGCACTTCTCTGGGCACAGTTACATCTGCCCTATAACTTTTGTTTTTCTTCCTCCTAAATCTGTTATCACGGAGGCATCACCACCATTTCTAATTGGCCCAGCCTTGACCAGTGACACATCCATCTTTGGAGCTGTAGGGATTGGTTCTGCCAGACATGGAGAAAGCTTCTGGCAGCTTCTCACAGAAGCCACCCATGTAGGCCCTCTCCTACCAAAAACTGTCATGCAAACATAATACAAACAGAAATATTAGTTCCAACAAAGTGTGAACAGATGATTTTCTAAAGAATTCAGGATAGGAAAAAATATTTGTTTTTCTGTCTTATAGTATGCTGTGAAGCATGAATTATGAATACATTGGCATTGACATCAAATTTTTTACTTGACATTTAACAGTCAACTTTATTTCAATTAAAATATTGGTATCTCGGACATTCTTAACAGCATTCCATCATTGTAATATTTTGTAATGTATACAATATATAAAATAGAATTCTCAAATCCCTTTCATGTAAGAGCACATAATGTGCTGAGGAAGCGTTCCTTTCAAGAGATAATAACCAGAACATTCTGTCCATGAAGCCCTTTGTACACTGGCCACATAGTAAGATGGTGTGGAAACAATCAATACTAGCATAGCAGAGTGCAACAAAAGACAGGTGTCAAACAATATGACAATGCAGAATAATGGGAACAGGGGAAAGTGAAAATTCAGAGCATGAAGTCTTTAATGAGTTATAGGATAGGAATTCTCTTCCCTTTCAGTACATAAACAGAAGGGTAGTAATTTGGGAGAGGCATTTTTTACAGTCAAGAGTACACTGAAGCTCTAGGTGTGGATATGAATCTATCAAATTTGTCCAAGCCTTTTTTATAGTATTTCAGCATTTCCAACAAAAGTTGTAAAGCAGGAAGGAAATAAACACTGTCAAAGCCTAAAAAGAGCTTAACATAAAGTTGGATTCCTAACCTGAACACAATTTTAAAGGTCTATCCTTGCATTCTTTGTGAAATGATTAATCAAAAAATCTTATTAAATGAAAGCAAAATAGGTCCTTATAAATGGCCCTTGAAGACTGTGCTTATAAACACAAAAGGAAAGACAATCAAGATACATATTTTGGGTTTTTTTCTTTGTTTTCTGTTGTCCTGAATACCGCAGGTGGCACCAGAAAAACCTGGTGCAAAGAAACATGCACTGCAATACCTTGCACAACAGGGCCACTGCAGATAACACTTTTCTTTCTAGGTTAATGCCACGCAGATACCTTTGGGCCCAAAAAGGATCAGTTCTATAGAAATTCAATTTGATGAGAATTCAGTGCAAAGAAGACTCAATATAAATGTTAGGTATATTGCATTGAATTCCTGTTTAGAGAGAGAAAAAAACCCACCTGTCTACTTACTTCTTTTAACACTGGCTGAAACCAAGTCTTTGGATGGATTTACAGAATCTATTTCTGCACTGATCCTGAAGGAATCAAAAGCAATTACCAGAAAATGATAAAATAAAAAGAATGAGAGACAAATACACTTCAAAGACTTTTCATTCAGGACACGGCAGAACCGGACATGCTGGCTCTGTTCCAGTTTCAGTATCTGTTTTCAGTCTAAATTATTTTTGTTCTCTCTTCATGTAATTAAAAATATTGTAAGTGGGCTGCTAGATACACCTTACCTCTGCAATACAGTAATTCCCCCATTAATGGAAAGATACGAGGGAATAAAGTGGAACAAAGCTGACATTTAGCTCTGAATTAAGGCCTAAACAAGAACAGCAGTGAGACATTAATTTCAGTTGCGTTTTTCATTCTCTCCCCCTAAGTTTTCCACTTAATGTTTCTGTTTCTGATTTTATCTTAGGAAAAACAGTATACACAGTAGCTGCTTCTATTAGCATGAAACAAAGACATTGTGAGCTAGAAAATTATTCAGAAAATACTATGTTTCTGACCTTAGCTTTAATCTGCAAACTCAACATTATAAAGAAAATAGATTCTTAGGCTTTTCCAGATTTGGGCTCTTCTATGAAGTTCTGTTTTATGTAACCACATACTACACTGATCTTCTTAATGCAAAGGCTGATTCCTGTTCTCATCTTGTGATATTTTGGTATTAGGAGTCCAAAGTAGTAAGTGAAATCCATATATCCATACGCTATAGAGTAATTTTCTCTCTTTCTTTTCAGGATTGGCTAATGACATGGAACTGGCATGGAAGAGCAGAGGTTGCTTGATAGGGAAAATGAGTGAACATACTGTTCTGACTTGTAATAGCCACATTTTGGCAAGAAAAGCTCTAAAAATAAAATAAAATAATGTAGTTATGATGTTGTTATTTACCAGCACATAATGAGTGAAACATGGTATTGAGAGCCACGAACAATGAGATCTACTAAAATAAATAAAATAATCAACAGTCAAACTACACAGCATTTAGAAACTGAGTACAGAACAGAATAACTCAGTCTAGATGGTAAATCAAATTTCCAGATAAAGAAAGAAAGGGAAAAAACCCATTGTAAATGTTACCAAGAAGTGAGTCTGCATAAAAGATGAGTGGATTTTTTTTCTATTTCACTGAAGAAGCAATGAGAAATGGGTAAAACTGATGCCAGAAATAAGCCTGAAAAACATATTTACACCTGGTAAAGGTGTATAATGAGTAATATAACTCTCAAGAGAACAAGATGAAATTTTTCATTTTAAACCAAGAACCAAAACAAAAATGGACTCCATTAAATCTTACCTTCCTAGAAATATTCTGTAATGGTACAGATATCTTAATTAGAGACAGACTCATCATCTTATAGCAGCAATGACTCTGAGAAAGTAAACAAACAGAATAGCAATAAGGAAATTTCTTCCAAAAAAACAAGAGAAACTGAATCATCATCGTCATAAAAAAAGGCAATAATGTTACTTTTAAGTGAGAGACATACCAGTACAGACATTGCAACATAAAGCTCGATGCATTCTTGAAAAATATCATGAAATCTGGGGAACTTCTCAGGCCTGTATAACCTCTATCCTATTCATCTTCATTGGGTACAAGTTTAATGACAGTTTAATGATATCTGTGCTACATTGCTGCCTAAGCATAAGTTTTTGTAGCTACTGATATAAAGTGTAGAAGGCAGGATGGAAAACACACTCAAGAACAGAGAAAGAAACACAAAACGTAAAGGAAGAATGTCCAACAACTGAACAAGAAAGCAAATTAAAACAAATTTAAAAAGCTACATATATAGTAAATACATACCTGCAACAGAGGAAAGCATCTACAGTGGGACTCAGACACAGATGTCTCCAATATGCACACTGCACAATAAAGAAGCTGCCAACCATCCAGCTGCCATATTTACAATCACACTATTGGATCAATGACCCAATTCAGCTGCATTGTAAAGCCAGCAGCAATGTAATTCCAATAGTATGAAGCTCTAACAGCCTGGAAGATTGTGACTAAAGGTTAGGAGACATACAATGAAACCTCTCTCTGGTGGGTGGATACATTCAGGCTGTCAGTAAAATCTCACAGAATAAGACACCTTTCTGCATTGAGTTCATAACAGCTGCTTTGAATTTATAGCAGCTGGCACACCAAGGTTTCTAATAGAATGTGGGGAAAATATATCCTCTCAGTAAATTCACAGGGAGAATCAACAAAAGTGCAGACAAACCAGTGAAGAAAAGTTAGTAATCCAGTGAGGAAGAAGCATGTTTCATCCCGTGAGACAACCACAACACTCATCGGTGGGCTTGTAATAGCAAGACGACTTTTAAATAAACAGAGAATTTGCATTAAGACATACTTCCTGATTTATCCATGGCACCATCATTCACAGTGCTTGTGACACTAAACGGGTTCTGGGATTTTCCACATGCTGTGTCAATTTTACTCATGCCTTCTTCATAGGTATCACAGAACATGAAGCCACTATGAAGTTTCTCTAAGAAAACACAAGAACCTGAGACATCTGAGATTATAGATGATGATCTTATCCTGTAAGAGAAAGAAAAATAAAGAAAAGGCAACCCAGGACTATGGACAACCACAGGATATCCACACCTCAACCAGTCTTCACTCTTAAGTGACTGCCAAGATTTGAATACCATCCTAGAAGAAGACAGGCTGAAGCTGATTTAAGAATATAAAACCAAGAATATCAAGCCAAACCGAATGGATATCTAGACATTTTTTCATTTTCTTTCCCCTCCTCTTGTTTAGATTTGTAAATATAATGCTTGGAAAAGCTGTATGTTGCTGAAGAAGGAAGTAGCAATCCAGGAAAAGGGGAAGTTTCTGTCCAGAACTTTAAGCATTTGCAGTTGACTGCCTGAAATAATGAGGAGATGTAATTACTGAACAGGCTGGAGCTCTGTCTAACATTCAGGCTGGATGTCTTGAGACGCAAATAATGAAATATTTATATGCTTAGTTATTGTTATTACTTAGTTGTTGTTATTATTATTATTACTAACCTGCCACAATTTATGGATGGGGAGGCATTCCTACAAAGGGGGTATCTGTATTTGATAGCTTTTAATGGATGTCAGTAGGATTTTCAATCACCCTTTGGACTGAAGTGAATTTTTATGGTTTTTTCAGCCTTAATACACACTATGTGCCCCCCAAAGGGGCACCTGTTGACTTCAGAGAGCCTCCAGCTCTCTGGAGAAACTGAGAACCGCTAAAGAAAGGCTGAGTGGAAGAGATTTGAAGAAAGTCTGTTAACTGAGGGAAATAGCCAATGATTTCTCCAGACTGTGTGAGTATATATGAGAATCCCTTGAAGCTTTCAAATAGCTAACAAATAAAGTGCAAGAATACTTATACACAGTAAATAAAAAAGAAAAAAGGTTTAAAGAGGTACTTTTACTGGTACTGTGGGCTAATAAAACAGTGAGAGTTAAAGTGTACTTTCTGAATTATCAAAATATGGTCAACTTTGCATTTGTGAAGCTTTCCCTAACTGCCTTGAATGTTTTCACAAGGCTGTTTTAAGCACTTTCTCAGTCATGCAGAAAATCTATGGACTAGCAGAGAACTAAATTAGGGGTCTTAGCCAGTTACTTTTTTTAACCACCAGTTCTTACTCTGAATGGGCACAATTATAACTGAGGTAATGCCATTATCAAAAAGATTTCAGAGAATCTAATATCCATAACACACATTTGCTCAATCTTAATGTGGTCTTTTCCTTCAAGAATATTTTAAAATCTCCTCGTAGCAGAGATATTGTGGAGACACTTACCAAAGTAGGATTCTCTAGAGATGGACTGAATGGAATACCAAGGCATTTATGAAAATATCTTTACCTTTGAACTGAATGGTAGAAAATGCTTTCCCATTCCCACAGTACTGTAACTGAGATAAAATATCGTCAGTGTTTACAGTGACAAAACATGCATGATGATTGTCACTGTTGCAGGTATCTTGGTAAGTCCCAGCAAACAGAAAATTACAGAAATACCGGTTCTTTACTAACTAATAAGTACATGTCCAGAAACTTCACTGAATCTAAAAATGATGGGTGTGCATAGCATTCACCAAAAGTGATATGTGACCTTGATGGAATAATTATCAATATAAGTGAAATAGTTGTTGGAATGGATCATGGAATGAGGTGGTTTGTAATAAAGATCATGTTATTGCAACATCATACTTTGGGAGCAGGAAGAAGATAGGTCAAAACTGCTAAGTTATTTAACTCAAAGTGTCTATTTAATCAATACATTGCTTCCAATAAACATAATGATTACAACTACATCAGATTAAGAGTGCTTCTCTTTTTCTTAAGTACACTGTTTCTGTGAAGATCAAGCACTAGAACAGATGAATTTAATGATAACAATATTTTCAATAACCACAGGGTAACTTTTACTCCACTGTTTTTTCACTTGATGTTCTGCAATTTGCCAGGCTTAGAATAAAAATAAAAAATACCTGCCTGACTGCTTAAAAAGCCAGCCCTTATCAACTGACTCTATTCTGTTACAGCAATTACACTAAACTGTGGACAGATCTGTTCATTCTGAGTGATAAAATTGAAAAAGTCATTGGAATATTTCCTTTCCCGATATTTGAGGTACTGAGATAAAAAAATCCTAGTGCTTGCTGCTCCCGAGCACTTTGAGAACAAAGCACTAGACAACACTTCTCAAAAAGCTCTTCTAACATGAACAAATACATGGCATAAGCAAAACCTCCCACTCTAGACATCAACGACTTAGCTGTGCCACCTTCTTTACACTTATCCACTAATAGACCAGACTACATAATTGAGCCCCAGTTTCAGGCTTTTATTGTTGGTTTTTGAAAGAAAGAAAAGGAATGGAGAGCACATTGAGTGCCTAATCCCATCCTCTCTCATATCTAAATAAATTGTATACAGCTGAATATGAAAAAGTGTTCCAAAGCACTCTTCACAGATCGACCCAGATGAGTGGAGGCAGCTGGGAAAAAAACCTACACTTGTAAAAAGGATATTCAGGTTATAGAATGTCAAGTTCACAGGTTTTATGGAAACAGAACATATGTCAACAATCTAAGAGAAAATGGAAACTTGCGCTATTTGGGAGAGTGGCCTAATAAAATAGTTCAGTGATCCACTGTTGCTGTTTACTAGACACAGTTAAATAAATAAGAAGAAAAAAACAAACTTAAATTGTTGTGTGCAATATCAAAAAATATAGGTTTGAATTTACTGATTTATTCAGAAACTAACCTGCATATTAATGGATCATGAAGTTGGGGACATGGATTGAAATTGTACTCCTTTACTGGCACTAGGTGATACTAAAGAATCTAATTTAAACAAGAGTGAATGAGTGATATAAGATCATAATTTGCAATATCTAAAAAGACATAGGGATAATTTGCAATATTTTTTCTATTATTTCAAATAAATTTTCTCATTGAAATAAAATTATTATTTTGAGGATGTGTCCCTGTCTTTAAACTCCTTACTTCATAAGTCATTCTTCAAAGGAAAAATACAAGTGCTTAAACAAGATATGAATTTGTCCATATATGCATTTAAAGGATACTTACGACTGCTTTCATTCATGTGATTTAAAACTGTATACTGGTTAATGGTTTAACTTTTATCACTTTTATCCCAGAGATGGCTTTGTTTGTTTTTCCCAACAGGTATAGTTTATAGTTTTTTGGGTTCTTATAAAAGTCTTTGGTTCTTCCAAATTGCTTTTTTCTGTTTTGATGGCTTTTTTTTTTTTTTTTTAGATTCTTTGAAAATTTATTCTTTTTAGTGTGCAAAGTCATATAATATGTGAACGTTTACTCAAGAAGCACTGTTATTATCTGAAAAGTGTCCAAATGCATATTTTTGCAATTACAAAGATAAAGCTATAAATAGATGGCTGGACTTCAGTTATAAAGTGAATTATAACATGTTCATAAGAATAATTAATATTTACAACACTTACCATCATTCTTTTTTGTCCATAAAAACGACTGCTCATATTTCTGGGTTTTATGAGGCAATTTTCCTGTCCCTTAGACTTTTAACATCTCTGGAACCATATTCATGGCAGGTTTTAATGCTTGCTTTTTTCTTTTCCCTAGAAGTCAGCTTCTCTGCTACAATTCAGTGGTTTGTGAATTTCACTCTGCTTGAAAAACCTTTGCCGTAGCACGATGCTGGTCATCCAAGAGGCAGATCAAAAGTGCTACCTACTGAATGAATAGTTGGCAACAAAAAGGGAATTCCTCCAGTAGGAAACTGGTTTGGTTTTAATTGGCAACTCGTAAGAAAACCCCTAGATGCCCTGAAATGTCACAGCATTCTTCTTTAAAGGTGGGGGAGGCAGGGAAGTGGCTTATTCAGAGTTTAATTTTGGTCTGGAATTAAACTACCACATATCTTCAAAATTATTTTCAGTGTAAATCTTCGTAGTTCTTTTTTGGAATTTACAAATGGCCAAAATTGACTTTGACAGTTTATTTGGGGTTTGCATCAGTGACTCAGAGCAGAAAAAACAGGCCCCTGATATTTCTAGTCATCCAACTCCACCTGGAAATTTTATGCTTCCTGATGAACATAACCTAACCTAGCCTAGCATGATGCTCTAACACGTGCTATCAGAAAGACTTGCTTTGATATACACTTCTAGAGCTGAAGGCTTAAAAGGGACTTCTGGGTAATAACTATATAAATAATCATATATATATATGATTATATATAATTATAAATAAAGAAGAAAAATAAAAGTAAAAACCAAAAAAGAAAAACCATACAGAAAACACAAAATCCTGTAACTTGCTGGCAAAATTCCTTGCTCTTATCCGAAACTCTGAATACCAAAATAATGAATGAAGTTTAAAACGTGCATTGTAAGGAGTACTAAACAGATTCTACATTGCATTGGTATAGTCTCTGGAAAGCTTAATGTAACCTGATAATGGACAAAACATGTTAGTCTTGTGACTCATGGTATAGATTGCTTCAAAGGCAGTTTAAAATTTCATCCACCAAATCCATATTTACACTTCATCTGCACCCTCCTCTGTGCTGGTACAGCTGTTAATGAGATGATACCCGGGGCAGGGGAAGGGCAATTTTTGCAATTAAAATAACCCACCTTTGGAGTTATATTTTAGATGGACCTTTTCAGTAATATAGTGTATAACACAGCCTATACAGAGTAATGCTTACACAACTGTTGTGGCAATGACAAAGAACCAGAGGAGGAGCAGGAGCTCCTTAAGGTGCTTCTTGACTTTGCCATCAAAGTCAAGAGCTGTATTAATACTGACCTTCCTGGTACAGCCTTGAAGGCTGCCAGTAGAAGATACAAGCTGGGGAGGAGATGAGTGTCCATTTTCTCATAAAATTTGTTGAGTGAGCAGGCAGGGAGATGCAAATTGGAACTCATATACACCTCAAGGACTGTAGCTATTCCTTTTACTACTCAGCACAGAGCCTGTATTTTGGCACTGAATGTAAGCAAGAATGAAACCAAAATGATTGTTCTGCATTTGATTTCATTCAGACTATAAGGAAGGGTTGGAAGGCAAATATAGAATGCCAATCTTTTGGCTTAAATTATTTCTATGTTGTGCCATAAGGAATGATGAAAACTGTCTCAAACTATATTTATTTAAGATGTGTAAAATATTAGTATAAAAATAACCTCAAGTAGAGAGGGCATTAGCAAGCAATGAGAGCCAAAATTTAATTATGCTTAAATAGATGTTAGTTTTGTCTCTAATGATTTTTTGTTATTTGTTGTATTCAATTCAATGCAGTGTACAAATATGTTTTGCAAGGTTTTAATTAGATATAATGCATTAGATATAATACATTTTACTTGCTTATATATGAGTTTCATTACAGTAATTATTGTAGGAATCTGAAAAAACATTATAAGTCATCAGTTAATGAGAAATGGGTTTGTATGTTTCACTCAAAAATTTTATTGGATTATCCCCATCTGAAAAAAAAAAAATAGAGCAATTTCAAAACTAAAGAGACAATAAAATACTACTCATCAATAAACCTAACCATGTGAAAAATCAGAATAATTTATTCCTCCTATTAATAAAACCCAAAAGATGCAATGGATCTCTTGCAATGGAAATAATAGAACCACTATCAGCCAACATTCAGAGAAGAGTAAATGTAGAGTGCCAGCATCCAAAAAAGTTTTTTTGTATTTTGCTTTTTATTTTTGGCTGTAGACATTACATAAATAAACATTCAGCTGAGGCAAACAACTTTCTTTTGGCTTAGAACCAAAGACTTGTGTTTTTCAGCACTCTGAAATATAGAATTGGCTTAGTTCGATTTTTTTCAAATTAAAATATTTATAGAGTGATGAAAAGGTAGGTAAATACATATAAACTTGTTTGCAGGAAGGCACAGGTAATTTCATTCAATACACTTTCTGGGGTAAGCTTGTTTGATGAAACATGCATTGATTATCTTGTTGATATTTAATTTTGCCTCTAGTCCACAAATACCCTGTGCAGCTTTATCCCAGACAGCTATAGGGATGGGATCCATGCTTTAGTTGTTTGTGGACTCTGTAAACAGTTTTATTTCCAAATTTTTAAAGCTCTCCACATTTCTTCCCTTCCTTCCCAATGTCTTTTATTCTGTGGAAATGAGAAACCATAAAAATTTAGATTATTGAATGGTTTGGGTTAGAATGGACTTCTAAAGATCATGTAGTCTACCCTCCTGCCAGGAACAGGGACATCTATCAATACCTATCAGGTTGGTCCTGACCTTGCACACTTTCAACGATGGGGCATCCACAACTCTGAACAACCTGTTCTAGTCTCCCATGACCACCATAATGAAAAAAGATTCATCCTTATGTCCAATCTAAATCTACCCTCTTTCAGTTTAAGACTGTTGCCATTTGGTTACAGGCTTTGAAAAAGAGTAAAATTATGTCAGTGGGTTGTCTGTGTTTAAAGCCTTTAACACATTCAAGACCATGCTGGGTGGGCAACCTGGTCTAGGGGAGAGTGTCTCTACCCACCACAAGAGTGTTGGAACTACATGATCTTCATGGTCCCTCCCAACACAAACCATTCTATGATTCTAAGATAAACAATATTAGAACTGAGCAGCAACACAAGAAAATATAAAAGCCCCATGCTTTTAATACTATAAATGGTATTAAAGGTTTATACAGGAAATCTTATCCTGGTAAATCTCAGCAGCAGCAGCAGCTGAGATCTGTTTTGAGCTCTATTAGACTATGTATGAATAAAATACTTTTTCCTTCCCTCATTATCCAATTCTCCACACCTGTGTGCACATAAATATGCTCAAAGCAGCAAGCATACTTTGAGCAAAGCACTCTTTCCCTTTTCTATCAGCTAGAACCTCAGCTCCTCCAATGACAGATTCATGCACACAGGCAAGAAGTATATTTCTTACCTCTCTTCTTTATTGAATTAGAATTCTCTGGCAGAAACAGAAGGTTTGGGCTCCCAGACAGGCATGGAAAGGCAGGTGCAATTTCAACAGTCATTGCCTACTTCTTCCCAGAGAAAGTATTTGCAGTTTATCATGATGTTCTCTGTGACTCCGAGCACACATAAACTAAGCTCACTGAGGATCCATCACAGCTCACAAAAGATGGCAAAAATACTGATTTTTTTCTTTCCTTCAAAAGACAAAAGTAAAATGGGCTCTGTATTTTGGCAAAATTCAAACCTGAGGAATTTTACCTTGAGATGAAAGCTTTAGAGATTGTAAGAAAACACTCAGAAAGCCCTTCCCATTAAATTTCACAATCTGTTTTCTCCTAAAGAAGACATATGGAAGATATAAACAAGTTTTGCCCCTAACAGAAATTCTTGGCAACAAATGGGAAGTCATCCTATTAATTAGATAAATAGGATAGGGGTTTTATACTTATTCTTTATATTACAGAAGTTTGTGGTAGAAAAGACAGGTGCCTACATGAAACATACATACAAGCATACATTAACACTGCAAACAGGTAACATCTTCCCTAAGTTACAGAAATGCTTGTATTCTGAAAAACAAAACCCAAACTCACCAAAAACATTACATGAAAAATGTCAGTTAAAAGATAGATTTTGAAAACCCAGGACTATGCTCTTGCAGTTTTTAAATTATCACACTAAAAAATATTAGTGGTATATTGCCAATTATTTTGCCACTAGAGAAAATGATAAAATGTTTTGCTTGAGGGGAAAAGGAGAGCATGAAGGAGCCTTTTCCAGCACTTGCTCCCCTCCCCCATCATGCAGCCGATTTTGGGGCTCCGGCAAGTCCTTTTGCTGTCTCTAAAAAAATCTTTGCTCTTTCTGCTCCATTAACATTACAGGTGGAAATTGTTTTTACTCAAAATGGACTCAATGTACAGAATCTGCCTCTTTCTAGCTATTCTTGTTATATGGCTACATAGGTGGCCTTTAGTTAGGCTTATTGCTATCATTTCAAGGGCAATGGTACATGCAAGGAAGTACCTGGATCCCTTGCTGGGATTTTAAATGCATTAAATTAACTGGGTTTTCAGTTTCAGCAAAAGAGTTTGGGATCAGCTTGGAAGTTTGTTTCTGTGTTGGATGAGTCACCAGGTTTTGTTACTACAGAATGACAAACATCTGACAAATGACAACCTGCCTAGAGATAAGATTACTAGTAAAATAAACATCCCATCACCCCAGAGAAGCAGCATTCCTGCAACATAGATTTTCTTAACTCTATTCACACCTGAATAATGGAAAAGATAAGGAGATGTTAATCTGGTTTATTTTATAGAGAGAAAAAAATGACATGGGACTCTGAAGGTCTAATGTCAATTTGTGCATTTTACCTGCTTACTCTTTCAATTTAATAAAATAGTATGAGAAATTATTGCATTGTTATGATATAAAAATTATTTTCGAGCAATTCTAATAAACAAGAAATACAAAATATATTTATTACATTTTATTGCTGTGGCTTCCTTTATAGTTAAAAATAAAAATGAGAGATACTCATGAGATGACTTATGCAGGAGGCACTATGACTCATAGGCCTCACAAAACAGATGGGACTTGTTATTAGGGCTGGGCAAATCAAATAACAAGTATGCTGAACAGCATACTTATCAGATATTTCAAGGACAGGAATAGGGCTTTATTCTCTCTATGTCTTTAGTAATTTCACAGCAGTGCAAATTCATTCACTTCAGTGAGACAACTCCACAGGTGTTAAGAAAGATTTATGTCATGGCTACACATAAAGGGCTGTATGTCAAAAAGTTCTCCAGATACCATCATTTGTTGTATCTTTCATTAACATCCATAAATAACTTCAACCATTTCAACACTATTCTCCATACTTTTATGTGAAGTTTTCTCTTACTATAGAACAAAATCACACAGCTATTTAAACACACACATGTTATCCTACTTAGTAGTATAATTGAAATTAACTGGATTGTTCACATGATAAAACTAACAAATTCTTAAATATACTTCAAATCATAGCCACAGTGAGTCAGTTGTTTGTATTTCTGTTGTATGATTCATCCCATGATGAACACAAAATTCTGTGAATACCTGACCATGCTAGTAGAACCCTGGATAGTAACCTTGCATATTTGAGTATCACCGCTTTTGTATAAATGGATTTCTACTAACAGTATAAAACTTTCAAAAAACCTCAACAAATTCACATACATGTTCCCGTTGTCAGAAATTAAGTTAAACACTGAAACATTTTTATTTGGAAGCACCAATTTTCAGTGAAACTTAATATATGTCACTATTCTCATTTGTATAGTATGGAATTAATCAGTATGAAAGAGTGAAGTGAAAATCCATCCGATACCAACATAATTTTAAGAAAAGTAATGCTTTTATTCTTCCTTTCATGACTATAACTATTTTCTCTTCCTATTCTTCTCCCAGTGCAATTTTGGAAATCTTACATAGTGGAAAAGTCTGCTGTGTTCTGCCATTCTCTATAAAAATGTTGTTTAGAAATTGAACAGAATAGAAATAGAATATAGAATATGAAATTTCCAAATATAGGATGAATAGAAATGAGCTGTAATGATTCCATAGGCAGCAGAGTGTCTTGAGGAGAAGAAACACACACCTAAGCTGATTACATTTATGTACAAATTGATGTAGTCTACCTGGACTTCAACAAAGCTTTTGACACTGGCATAAGTCATCTCCTGAGGCATTCTCCTGGAAAAGCTGGCAGCCCATGGCTTGGACAGGTGTGCTCTTCACTGGTTTAGGACCTGGCTGGACAGCCAGGCCCAGAGAATCGTGATGAATGGTGCTGCATCCAGTTGGTGGCCAGTCAACAGTAGTGTCCCCCAGGCATCAGTGTTAGGCCCAGTCCTGTTTAATATCTTTAGTGATGATCTGGATGAAAGGATTGAATCTACCATTAGCAAAGTTGCAGGTGACACCAAGCTGAGTCAGAGTGTCGATCTTCTGGAATGTAGGAAGGCCTTGTAAGAGGAACCTGGACAGGCTAGATCAATGGGCCAAGGCAGCAGCACGAGCTTCAACAAAACCAAGTGCCTGGTCCTACATTTGGGCCACAAAAACACCATGCAAGGCTACTGACTGAGGGCAGAGTGGTTGGAAAGCTACCCAGTAGAAAAGGACCTGGCAACACTGGTCCACTGCAGCTGAATATGAGCCAGCAGTGTGCCCAGGTGGCCAAGGCCAGTGGCATCCTGGCTTATATCAGCAATAGTGTGGCCAGCAGGACCAGGGTGCTGATTGACCCCCCGTACTCAGCATTGGTGAGGCTGCACCTCAAGGACTGTGTTTATTTCTGGGGCCCTCAATTCAGAAGGACATTGATATGCTGGAAAGTGTGCAGAAAAGGTCAATGGAGCTGCTGAAGGGTCTGGAGCACAGGTCCAGTGAGGAGCAGCTGAGGGAGGGGGTGTGTTTAGTCTGGAGAAGAGGAGGCTCAGGGGAGACCTCCTCACACTCTGGAACTACATGAAAGGAGGCTGTAGCCAGGTGGTGATAAGTCTCTTCTCCCAGGCAACCAGTGACAGGACAAGAGGACAGAGTCTTAAGATGCATCGTGGGATGTTCAGGTAGGACATTAGGAAATTCTTCACAGAAAAGGTAAATAGATTTTGGAATGGGCTTCCCAGGGTGTTGGTGGAGTCACCATCCCTGGAGGCGTTTAAGAAAAGACTGGACATGGCACATAGTGTCATGATCAACTGGCATGGCAGTGCTAGGCCATAGGTTGGATTCAATTATCTCAGAGGTCTTTTTCCAACCTAATTGTTTCTGTGAAATCTCTGGGGAATAATCACTAGTTTCAGCTGATGCCAATGGGAATTTGATTATAAAACAGTATGTAATATATTTTTCTATTCTAATAGATTGATAGAAATAATAATGTCTAGGGCTGAGAAGCAGAGGAAGTTTTCCTATGTCATTCTCTTTACTGTCTGTATTACACAAAGATCTTTCAGAGAACTGTGCTAGGAGGATGGCAAATATCATATTTTGCACTTTTAGACT
The DNA here is from genome assembly GCA_024500445.1 of Entomyzon cyanotis. Taxonomy (NCBI): domain Eukaryota; kingdom Metazoa; phylum Chordata; class Aves; order Passeriformes; family Meliphagidae; genus Entomyzon; species Entomyzon cyanotis. The sequence continues at coordinate 61,961,213 of JAKEPQ010001005.1, forward strand.
GTATAATATAGATATAAAGAAACCTCCACTGACTTTGAGGCTGAGTGCACTGTGCTATGCTCTTGTCTGTGCTACTTACGAACAACTGAGCAAAGCTGAATGCACTAACAGCTGTTGTATTGGGTATAAGCAGTTTTTCCCTCTCCAGCATAAGGAATATCAGTCAAAATCATGCTTCCTAGAGTTGTCTTGCTTGTCTCATGACTCTGAGATTGTTTGCTCAGAGGGGCATCACATTCTCTTCATGTCTTTTGCTCACTCTAAGAATAACAATCTGCTGCTACTGCCACTAGTTTTGCTCAATTTGGAGAGTGATGCTCAAAGATTTTGACTTCCAAATCTGCATAGAGATTCAGAACATATACAGGCAGGATTTCAGGTTTTGGATTGTGGACTTTTATGAGTTTTTTTATAATTCTTTGAAAAAAAAATCCTATCAGTGAATATAAAAGACTCATCATATTAATTTTGTAGCATAGTTGCTGTGAATTCACTGGAGTTGTAACAGGGGTTGAGACAACATCACAGAAGATTCCACATTTAACTAATCCTGTCACCAAGAAGATGAAAAGCCTCAAACTTATAGAACATCTCCTAGGTTTCTCTTAAGAAAGACGTCCTAAATGAGAAAATTATTCTATTTTTTCAGTGGAAAATGAAGAATTCATGGCTTGCAAAGTATGATGACAATAGCTGTACTATATAGATTAAATTCTTGCATTTTGGAAATTAATGGATCTGGTTTCCTATTTCTGGCTTTATAACAGATTTCTTCTAAAAACCTAAACCAGTCACTTTATCTCTTCATGCCACAAATTCCAATTTTTCCAAACCGGAATAATATTTTCATCCTGTTGACCCTTTTATCACTTTAAATTTTCCTCTCTCCAGAGAAATGACAGTGTAAGTGGACATTGGAGCACAAGGAAGGGAGTATGGCACTCCTTAAAAACTGGGCCAGAAGAATCAATTTTAACTCATCCTCTGCAAAGAGCAGACAGTTTAAATTAGTTTTTTTCATATTAAGCCTTGTCCTGGTCATCACTTCAGAAATCTTAACCCCTGCAGATCTCATGCTTTATGTTTCAATGTCCTGTGGTAGCCCAAATAATAAGTCTTGGAATCAAAGAGCATTAACACATACTCTACATTGAAAATTGATGTTACAACAGTATTAAGTGGATGAAGTAATGCTCACCAAAATTAAAGCAACTTTATTTCCATCACTTTGTGACTATATTAACATATATTTACAGATTTAATTCTATTTCCCAGTGGTATCTGCTACTTCATTAAACTAGTTTCCATTAAAAAACAAAACAAAACAAAACCACACATAGAAAGTGTCTATTTTAGACCTGTACTTCATGCGTTGTAGATACTGTAAAGTTTGTGTTGAATGAGGCAGAACATTTCAGGAAAAAACACATTAGCAAAGTTGAGTATGATCCTGAATAAGCAGATTTTCCCTCCCTTCCTAACACAAGGCCCAGAGTAATACGGATTTAATACTTATGCTAGATCCTTAAAATTAAAAACCTGACTTCCAGTCTAATTCTCACTGATTTCTCATTGATAAGGTTCAAACATCTAAATAGCTAAAATCATAAATCAGACACTTTCAGGAAGACAATAATTGTATGTTGACCATTGATTTGCCCATCACAGATAATACTATATACTTTTAATGGCAACTGTGGCCTGTATAAAGATTCCTCAAACTGATGTAACATGTAATTGTTTTAAAAGCATAGAAAGAATTTTGAAAAACTAGATACTATTAGTATTGAAATTGTTTTCCCAATCTCAACACGTATTTCTGACTTCTTTTTTTTTTTTTTTTGCATAATATTTGTTTCTTGGTTCTCCAAGAGTTCTCTAGATTACTAGTTATAACAATTGATCTTTCAGGTATCCATGAAAATTCACAAATTATTAGGTGCAAAGGAGAGAAATCTCTGTTGATAAACCATGTTGTATGTTCACTGCAGTAATAAATTTTCTACTGCTGTAGATATGGATAAGATCAACTAAATTAGACCTATAGATAATGACAATAATATATAAAGAAATGTTTAGGAGATCAATTTAATAAATTTTCTGTAAGAATAAAACCATTATGCATTCCTGCAATTAATTTACATCAAGATAAAAAAAAGTTAGGGAGCACATTTTAATTCTCTTATTTCTGAAGCTTCAAAGAATTGCAGATAAAGAAAAAAAGTGAAATGGTTTGTAAGCATATAATTGCAAATAATAGTCTTTACTTTCCAAAAAAAAGGCAAAAGAAGGAATATGTGTGCTCATAGGTGACCAGATTGAGGAACATTTCCTGTTTAAGTATTGCATCACCGTCATGGCCAAGTAACTTGATGCTCTACCCACTTAACCATCTGTCCTATCTTACATCTAACATATTAGCTATTTAACTTCAGAAATGAAAATTCTAACCACTAGTGTTTCTTGTTAATGTAGAATGTGTAATTATTACTTCTGCATAAAAAGATAAATATCATCATCCATTTTAGGTACATGAATTAGCTCTGACACTATAAAAACTATAATTCTTATGATGAGGCAAAATAATTAGAGGAATTGATGATAACAAAGAACAGTAACTATACTTTCTCCCCATTTACAGTCACACCTGCTTAGAGATTAAATTGCATTTTTATGCTACATTAAAACAGCATTTTCTACAGGAACGCATTATGTTTCCAAAAAGCAATTGCAAATGCCTTTGTGAACTCAGCATTATTTTGTTCTGCAGCAAGCACTTGTGTTAGTGTCAATAAACCTGTAATTCCACTTCCGAGAGACAAAAAAAGGAAATGTCACTTAGGGCAACATGTGTATACTCCTATTCAATGTGAACTTAGTTGTGAGAGTTTTGCCATCCTTTGCAAGCTCCTGAATCAGGCAGATAAAACTTTAATGCAATGTTTGATCTGAATGTAGTCTTCTAAAATTGTCACTTAGAGATGATTTGCAGTCTGGAAATTCATATTTTTATCTAAGCACTCCAATATCCCAGCTACTGTAACACCTATGCCAGTTTTGATCATCAGAATTTATGACATAATACATTTAAAAAAAAAAGTAATTGTTTTTTAATGGCAAAATAATTTTTTTCAGGAACCATTGATCATTATTTCTGTCAAATCTCCTCTACAAATTCACTGAATTTCTTTTCCTTTCAAGAAGTTAGAAAAGTACCTGGATATTACCAGGCTGTTCTTTCGCCTGCCATCTCAGTTGAGTGAAAAAATTGCAGTGAGTGTGTAGCTACTATATTTACTATGAGATCTCACAGAGAAAACCAAATACATTGTTTAATGTCTCCTAGAATCAAGAGCAACAGCAGGAGAACATCTGTTATACAACTCTAGATCTTGGGAAAAGGGAGTATAAAGCTATTCTACCTGGCTGGAGTGGTTTCAATAATTATGAAAAGACAGGGGTTTGATTAGTTATTTTTCATTTTGTCATGTAGGGTTTTGAACAGTTTGGTCAAGAATAGCTAGCAATTCAGTATGTAAAGAAAAAGAAAAGAAAAAAAAAGCCTAGTTGCTCTTAATTTCTCAGAGCATGCTAGATACATGACAATGCCAAGCCCTAAATGACTGTTGTCTGCAAATGCAAGGTAATCATATTCATAAGTGGATTGACTGTTTAAAAATTCACTAAAAAATATTGGTAGAAGGAATGATCTAATATTTTGAAAGATCCTCATTGGCACCAGAGTTGGTCTAAGAAAGATTTTACAGCCTCTCCCTTACATTCACAATCATAAAATCAATACTTTTGTTCTTATAATAGTTATTTTTGTGCACACAGTACTGAGTTCATGTTATGTCTTTTAAATCTGGATGATTACTTTCACTGATTTCAAGTATTGAGTGCTAAGTATTTAAAAGATATTAACAATATTGCAAACACAAAAAAAATACGATGCTCTAACACTGTCAGCAATAAAATTTCATCTTAATAAGTGACTAACATTCAGAAATATGATACTAAAAAGATTAAAACAATTTGCAGGAACCAGTATAAGACCTTGAATCAATGGAGCTTCCAAATGTATCTCTCTTTATCTGATGGCAGATAAAGAATTCTCTAACTACTTAAAAAATTAATAGAGCTTTAAAAGAAGTACAAGCAGCCGTCCAGCTAGAAGAATACTAAGAACCCCACAGCTGGCCCAGCAAATTAATAAATACAAAAGTCGTAACAAATTTGAAATATTTGGCAATTGGCTTATATACACATACAGAGGGAAAACACCACATATAGGAAGGCCCTGAGCGATCAGATAATATTTTGCTCTAGGTGGAAGGTGGGAAAAAATTACTTCCAGAACATCTTTGCAATCTGAACATTCTATGACTTCCCATGTAAGCTCACATGAATAATAAGTATCATAGTCTGTATTTACAAATACAAATTAAAAAAAAAAAAAAGAGATAAAACTGTGGTGCATTATTTCAATTTGACAACCTAGTTAAAAGATCAGGGTGCACCTCCCCTTCTCCAAAATCTTATTAATTACTTAATTGAAGAACCAAGTCAGGACTGTGCAGGGGAGGTCCTTGTAACATTACTGAAGGTACGTCACTTGTAAGAGGGTTTGGACTGCACAGACTTAATTCCCATTATATCTAATTGTTGAAGAACTATTGGTTTAATGGCAATTACATAGAATTATAGAATGGTTTAGGTTAAAAGGGACTTTAAAGATCAGCTCGTTCCATCTTCCTTGCCATGGACAGGGACACCTTCTGCTAGACCAGGTTGCTCAGAGCTCCATCCAACCTTGCTTTGCCCATATACAGGGATGGGGCATCAAAAACGTCTCTGGATAACCTCTTCCAGTGTCTCACCACCCTAACAAAAAATAACTTGTTAATGTCAAATTCAAACCTACTCTTCTCCAGTTTAAATTTTTTACCCATTTTCTTATCAGGCTCTCTTACAAAAAAAAGTCTCACTCCAGCTTTCTTCTAGGCCCCCACAAGGTACTGGAAAGCGAATGTAACATCCCCATGGGGTCTTCTCCAGGTTGAACAACCTCAACTCTCTCAGCTTATCTTCCTCAAGTATTTTTGATAGTCTATTTTGTTAAATATGGCAATGAATTTAGACTTCTCTATTTTTTAAAGGATAGTTTAATGTTTGCTATGTTAACCACCAGTAAAAAAAAAAAAATTCTCAGTGAACATCAGTGCTATGAATATGGGAAATGTGAATTAGAGAAACCAAATCTGAATAGTTTAAAAAAGTACTGAGAAAGTTTCTCTTGGCTGAGTTGTTAATAAAGAACAAAGGCAAAAGATGTTAAATTGTTGAGTTGCACATCTTATTTTATAGTAGTGAAGTACCTCAGGCTCTATCACAGAAAGCCAGATAACAATACAAAGCTTCCACAAGACTTCCATGCAATACAATGGCATGGAAAAAAAACTTTAAATAATAAAAAACTTCCTTAATTTTGGATGAATAATTCTATATGCTATATTATCTAGATATAACATAGATAGAAGCCTGGCTGATGTTTTACACATATGATTTAGAATTTTACAATTTTATTAGGGCCAAATGAATCCAAGAAATAGGGGCATTCCCTTCTGTAATTAAATACTAAAATATTTTGGCCCATAAGATCTACCTTACCATGTATGAAACATTAAAATGCTAACTGACCCCTTCTTTATATATGTCAGGGTTACAAAATATCCTAGTTTTCACAAACAACATTTCTCTTTCCTACAGTTTTGTCCTGTGAGGAAGGAAAAAAGAACTAAGATTTTAGATATTTTCCTGAAGTACATGTATGACATAAAATTTGGCAGAAAACACTTTCTGTGATTAGCTGAAGGACATATGGGACTCCCACACATATCCATTACAAATGAAGTACAAGTATGAAGACTTCCAAAGTGTTCCAGATGCCTCAGACTGAATGCCCTTGTAGTTCACAAGAAGTTCCTGACAGAAATATTGAAGAATATGTAGGAAGAATTTGATGCTTATATCTAGAGTAATTTTGGGCACTTTTCATATAGTCTAGACAATGAGAGCTTATGTGGATAACAGACAAGGAAAATGTACCATCTCCAAATACAGCTGGTTAAAAAGAAACACCTGTACATGGAAATAAATACTTGTGACTGATAGCTCTGTGCAAGATCTTCAAGGTCAGAGGTTTATCTTACTCAGTGCATCAGTAAGAAAGAAGAACTGAAGGAAGCCACCTTCCACCAGATTCTTTGGTGCTGAATGACCTCTGAACAATGCAAGGAGATAACAGCAGCTCTACTGAGTCAAAGAATAAAGAACTGAAACCCTCACTGAGCATAAAAGGAGTAAGGGAGCTGTTGAGGATCTAACAGTTCTCCACTATGTGCTTCACTAGTGCTTCAAACATCATGGCTGGTTTCACATGCACAGATCATTATAAATTATGTACTTCAGTTGCATTTCCTAATCAAAAATTGTGAAAGAAAAGTTAAAAAGGTTAATGGCCCAAACACCTGGCAGCTTCCAAAAGCAGGGTGATGCTTTTCTGAGGCCAGGTCTGCACCTCTAACTAAAAAGGACTAAAAACTGGGTGCCAAAAACTTTAAAAGACTGAGTCTCAGGAGGAGGGGTGCATGCCCACCCCTGGATTACAGCCATGCAAGACTGACCAGCATTGCTGGAACCAAGGGTGGTATCTTTCTTTTTCTTTTCCCCTTCTCTTCTATGAGAGCAAATATATGTTGTTTTGATGGTGCTGGTTGCAAGTTTTGCTCAGTCTCAAATTCAAATCTGTTCAGTTTTTGCTAATAAATATTGTTATATTTGCAAAGACCAGAGGATAAACATTATTATCCCTCCTGTTACTCCACAGAATTAAAACAACCTGCTTTTTTTCCCACTGAGTGGTATGTGACAAAAATTAACAAAATTTTTGTATTCTTGCAAATTCTTAGTGTACAGAAATTCTGAGTAAAACCTCCCAAGATTCATAATAGTAACTAAAAAATAACCAAAACAAACTAAGTAAGTTTCCAAAACCTATAACACAGGTCATCTTTTGACTTTACCATTTGGAAGGTTTACTATGTTGGTAAAAGATACTAACTGCTAGATTCTACAGCATAAAATTGAACATAACAAGACATGATAAAACTGAAAGATAAAACAAGTATATTTTTTTTCCAGGTTAATAAGAGCAGGAAAAGGGTCAGAGTGAGAAATCACAGAGAGCAATGAATCTTTTGTCTATATGTAGAGACTGTGTGGAACCTTATGAAGCAAAAATATCTTTTATATTATCTTTCTTTCCCTGCTTCCTAAAAATGACTAGCCTTTCTCTGCAAAAAAAGAAAGGATTCTGTTTATTTGTGTTCTTTTTATTTTAGGAAAATGTTTTCAATGAATCCATTAAGCAGAGTAACTATGAAAGCACCACACATGGTGGCACTGTACAAAAAGTGGCTTCTATTTCTGTTTAATTTATTAGTTACTCTAGATGCAAAAGAGATGATGTTGAGCTTCTGCTGCCTGATTCTTTAACGTGACACCAGCTTGAATTATCTTCTATAAATTATCATCTGCAGTCTTTTCACTGTGTCGATGGTTAAGGTATTTCCTTAATCTGCTTTTTCTAGAGTATTTGAACCTTCATTATCTAACTTTCTGAATAAGTGATCTCCTTGAGTCTCAATTGTAAATGCTCTTTCCTGCCCTTTCCTTTATTGCCTCATTTCCTTAATACCTCTATCACAATGAGCAGCTAAGAACTGCACACTCTATTTCAAATGTTGTCTTGATCACTTCTGTCTTTTACAGTGTCAAAAGTATATTTTCTTTTATTTCGTTCTCAGGCAACACTCTAATTTTATTTTAGTGTCAAAGATATTCCTTCATGTTTTAAACTTTTCTTTTTCAGTGAGGTGTAGATTCTGATATTTTCAGTCATGCTGAATGTAAACTTCATTGCCCAAATGCTACCTCTAATTTGAAATGGGAGACTTACAGAGAAAGAATTTGTGATAGAATATATTTTTGAGAATGAAAGATATGTAGTCTAATCAGATGTGTTTGTATTGGCTGGGAAAGAATTAATTCTCTCTTTAGTATGTGGTACAGTGCTTTAGTTTGGATTCAGTATGTGAATGATGTTGATAACACTGATGTTTTGACTGTTGTTATACAGTTCTTATCCTGAATCAAGAACTTTTCAGTCTTATACTCTACCAGGGAGGAGCTGGACAAGAAGCTGGGAGGGAGCATGGCCAGGACAGCTGACCTGAAGCAGCCAAAAGTATATTCCATTCCACAAAAAGTAGAAAATGAGTGGTACTTTGTTGCCAGCTGGGGCTAAATTGCAACAGAATATAAAATGTCAAATTTTCTAAATTTCTAGTTCTCCAGATTTCTGCCAGCACAGTAAGTGGTTTGTGCTAGTGCAGATGTGTTCATACGTAAGATTACTCTAATCCCTAAAGCTGATCCTCTTGATTTTAACTTCCTCTGCCTGGAGGTCATATTGTATTTTTGACTCTGAAGTGCAATATCCCAACAACAGAAGAAGCTGGAGAGCTATTGGAAAGAAATGCAATAGAAATTCTAAAATTAGTATATGTGGAGAATGAATGGGAATGTCTGCATGTGGAAAAACTGTAAGGAGCAAACTGGAGAGGACAATCCATAAGAATTGCATGTATTGATGGCACCCAGATGAAAAAGTTATCAATGTCCCAGAACACCTTGAAACAAAGTTAGGAAATGTACGGCAAATTAAAACCAGGAAAAGCCAACACTCAGATTAAATAAAAGATTAAACTTTAAGAGATGCCGAAATGAATTTCATGAACAGAGTAGGGGACATAAGACACCCAAATAGGGACAAAAATCACAGTGAGTTCTGATAAATCAGACATATGAAGAAAAGACTGAAGCCATTGTCAGCTTGTAGGTGGCACTAAAAGGCAGACCAAAAACCACCACACACTGCCATGGCCTCCTAGCTCTCTGTCCTACCTGTGAACATATCTTGGCTTTTCTCTTCTTCTTACAACTCATTCCAGCTTCAATTTCTGTTTTGTTGGAGTAATGGGAGCAGCTGCAGCAACAGCCTGATGGGCTTGGGTATATTTTTCCCAACTTAGTACCCTTGCATTTTATACTTCAGTTTGACCACTCTGCATACAAGCAGTCTTCAATCTAAACTCACTCAGAATTTTTTCTAAAATATTTCCTTCCATCAATCAAATCAATCAAATCAAATCAAAGACATCTCCAAACTCAAAGTAACTGTCAGTTAAAAGTGGCAGTGTTTTATTATATTTACAATGCAATGCTGCATGAACTAAATTAAAAAAAAAAACAAAAAAACCCCCAAAATACAACAACTTAAAAGATGCCTGTACCACTTGTGAGGACAACACAGAGATGAATCAGCCAAAGGGTCTAGAACAAAACCCTCTCCTTTTGAGGGGGTCTCCTTTGGGATTCTTTTTGTGTGTTCATTGTTTCTCCCTTCTGAGTCTTCTCCCTCTCTCTAGATCTAATACTAATTTTGCAATTCTTGTATGAAAGAAAACATCAGCACATCCTGGGGACATTTTAAAGGGCTTTCTGCCCATATTTTCTGATTTGTTTATTGTCTGAGAAATTCAGCATATTGTGTGCTCTCTGCTTCGATGATTCTTTAAATCTTTCCTTGAATATAGAATTTGCACGTGTCTACCAGCTCCTTCACAGTCTGGCAGTGTGCAATAGACTTGTGAATAATTAGCTATGCAGGCTAAAACCTTCTCAAAAAAACAATAACCTAAATAAGCTGCATTTGAGTCAATGCACATGCAAAACCAATTATGGATTAGGGTGATCAGTAAGCACAACATATCCATCAGATCAGGTATTAGACTTTTTAAACCAATACCTGATTTTGACTGTATTACAATAGTTAATTTTACCCGGTGCAGGTCTCTTCAAACAGAACTGTAAGACAAGGATATATGACCATGCCCTTTCCTAATAAACAAATTGTTATGGTGTATCTTGGATCCATCTTGAAACATATCAAAACAACCATCTTCAATATCTCTACTTAGTTCTATACAGAGGGAATGTAAGGGACAGGTCAAGAGAAGAAAGGAGGAGTGTAAAAAGCTATATTCAAGAACTGGTTTGGATATAAAAGAAGCTTTTTTCATCTCCTTTTTTTTTTCCCCCAGGAAAACCAAACTGACCTAGGAACAAACACAGAAAATGTAGCATAACCATACAGACTTTAATTTTTACTAAATATTATTTCCACATCCATTCCTTGCTGCCATCCTTCACAAGATTTCCCATCAGACTGGAAAGTCAGATAGAATAACTATGAATTTTCCATTTGTCCTGTACCTTCTAGGACTACATTTTATCAGAGCCAAATCTGATCAAAAGCTGCATTCTTTAGCAAGAATGAGTCCCAATCTTGTTTTGTACCTTTTTCGCCCTGGATTCACATATAGATTAGACAGTCCTGACTGTGCGGATGTATGAGGAAAAATTTTAGGCATGTTACTGTTGTTTCTTGTCCCTATCACTAGACATGAAAGCCGTACTTACTAGATTTCCCTTTTTCTATGGGGTGACTATGATCTGCTCAACAATGCACTTACACTATTGATAAAAAATATCAAGGTGGGGAAGAAAGAAATTACATATTGCATGGTCTTTTAATGGTCAAAATGTTCCATTTTCATGGCAATGTACCCCACCAGATATTTACATATTAAATGGTAGCAGATCACACTGTGACTGACAGCCGACACTTGGAACAATTACCCATATGGCACTGAGTTGCATAAATAAAATGATCCTGTAATCTATGTCAGCAAGACACATTCCTAAGCAAAGTGTTAAAAAGGGCATTTCCCATTCTCCATCTCTGCTTGTACTGCATTCACTTTTGCTTTTTCTCAGGCCTCACAGGAGAGTATCCTATGATTAATTCGACTGTAAAAAGCTGAGTTACTCCTCAATTCCCTTCTATTGGATTTTTGTAGGATGGGTTTGAAGATCTTGGCAGGTATGTACTAAAGGACTGTTATCTGCATCGCAGTGGTTTAAACTCCAATTTCCCTGAAAAGCGTGGTGTTATCAGAAAAGTGCAAAAGTTGAACTTGTATGCTTGCTCTTAGTCCAAGATAAGCCAGTATGAAGGCAATAATACATTTAGATGAGATTTTTCATAAGTGAATAGGAGTCATTTAAAAGCCCAGTTAAACTTTGCAGTGAGAAAGATTCTGGCAGCTGAAGACATTTATGTGATTCAGGATAGAACATAAGGGCACAAGTATCACATTAAACTATCAGCATAGATTTCAGTAGGAAACATACTTTAGGATGTGCTGCATCTTGAACACTTTACTACCTATCTGTCACAATGCATTTTAGATACAGTAAGTAATTTAAGGGAGAGAGTGCTCAATTCCAATAGCCTTTTAAAATAAGAGGAACTTTCAGTTTGCATCAATGAACTTGAAACAGACCTTTAAGAAAGAAAGAAAGAGAACCCAAAACCACCACCAGCAAAAATCCAAAGCAGATTTACAAGATACTCCACATAAATTCTATAATTTTTTTCTGTATATGGAAAAAATCACTGTTGATTAGAATTTAAAATACATAATATGTCAGTTATTGCCATTGTACTTAGATTGTATTAGTTTTCAAAAATTTAACAGTTTACATATGAAGCTGAGCTATGTTTGTGGGCCATTTTATGTAATTTTTATTCAAACTTGCTTCCTTATAACTTTCATATTCATAAAGAAAAGTAGAATTAGGAAAGCACAAGAATTTTGATACTTATATTCCTTTGAAATGTGAATTTTTTATGGTTTTGTTTTCATCTTCAATTGGAGAAAAATTTCAGAATATTGAAAACTGATTTAAAATAACTTATTTTAAAAGAAGCATAGTCATTTCTTTTAAACAAATTGTACATTCTACATAATTTCATTGCTGCAGTAGATTTTTTTTTTATTTTGAGTTGCATTAACACTATGCCTTAGTAGTGGTTTACACAAGACTTAGGTCATCTATTTTTTGCATGCATAAGACAAAACAAAGAACATTATTTTATTGAATATATAAATTTTGTATTTTTAATATACTCCAAAAGACTACCACAACTACACAGTATCACTATTTACCAACCTATTTTTAATTTATTTGCAAAAGCTTATGTTAGACTGAGAGGTCCTTGTGGTGTCCAGTAAAGATAATAGAGTCCCATTGACAGCAAAAGTCTTTGGATGACATTCTGTTGTTCTCACCAGTGACTTGGAGAGGAGAGAACATGAATTCTCAGATGTCTTTCTGAAATCTCCCCCATAGAGAAGAAACTGCTTCAGATCATCTCATGAATTATAGCAGTTCCAATAATAAGTGCTGGCCCTGCTTCAAAAGGCAAAATTTTGGAAAACAATCTGTCTCGCAATGTGCTTAAACTCAGTTTTCAGTAGCTGGTGCCAAACAATCTATTTTGCATAAATTGAACTGAAGTTCTCCAAGGAGATTTTCTGTTCAGGTTCCCTAGAGATTTTGTAGTTGCCAGCACTGTCCATGTCAAATTTACAGATAAGGCTATGTCAGTCAAGTATGAGCCTAGCTGGTCTCAGAAATATATAAAGGAAAAAAAAATTAGTTATTCATTCAAGTTCCTTATGACAATTCAGCCTCAGAATTATGAAAAGTCAGCATGGGGATGTGAAAGACAGAATAATACATTCCTGAATCCTTGTGGGCTCTGTTTTACAATTTGAAATTCTCTGCTCTTCCTATCCCTCAGTAAACTTCTCTGTCCTTTCATTTCTCTGCATCTTTAGTAGAAATATCACCTTTCCTCCACTGTACCTTGCTCTGCTTTATTCCCCTTCAGTCTTTCAGTATATTTTGCATGATTTTAAACAGGAGTAAAATTCTCATTTCTGTATACATCCTTCAAACTCTTTGCTGACAGAAGGACAAATTTGTTAATTTCTTAAGAATAAATAGCTAATGCTTGCATTACACTTAAGGCATAGATGATGATGAGCTTCTGGAGCCAAGTGCTTCCCTTTTGCAATTATTTATTCAAAGTGACCTTGAATTTCCTCAGAAAAGGGACATGGTGTTTCTTTGTGCAGCCCATTTAGATAACATTATCCAATGTTCAAAGACATTTTTATGCTTTGTTCCTTTTGGAACCAGTCCATACTTGGAGCACAGAAATATAAGAAGTTATAGGCAGCTTACACTCTCCCCCAGTCTATATATCAATCTAAAAGCTTTAAAGAGTGCAAAGCTGATCCTTCTTCTATCCCCTAGAAAGCAGACTCTCTTAAAATAAAATATAAAGCACTAAACCTGTATCTTAGATGCACTTTGCTCTGGGCTTGTCAACTGATCAGTCATAATCACTTTTCGTGTCAGCTTCCCTATGTTTGATATATATAATGTCTCTTGAAAAAATCTGTAAATTGCTATTACAGCTCCATGCCAGCACCACATAACTACTCATGACTGGACAGGTGCTCTATGAAACTACCGAAAACAATACCATTGTCAATTCCTGACACTGACAAAATATATTCTTTAAATTGATTTTTTTTAAGTGCTATCCAAATGCAAGCTCTAATACAGCAAATGGTTCTGTGCAGAAAACCCCTGATTTCTGCAAAAAAAAAGTCAGCACCTTTGAGCTTAGGGAAGCTGGAAAAATCAGGCACTCTACATATCTCTGATTACATTTTCATACGCCATCTTGTTACTTTTATGCACTCAGGGTACATTATCATAAACAAGTTCTTTCAGTGATGAAAGTTTTGCTAACTTTTGATTAGAGGGATGTAGCATCTCTCCTCTGAGGAAAGGCTTAGAGAATTTGGTTTGTTCAGCCTAGAAAAAAGAAAGGTTTAGTGGTGACCTAGTTCTGGCCTTTCAGTACCTGAAGGGAACCTGCACGATGTAGAGACACTGTTTATGAGGGCATGTAGTTGACAGGACATGGGGGAATGGCTTCAAATGAAAAGACTAGGTTTAGATTATATGCATAAAATATTTTAGTGTGAGGGTGGTGAGGCACTGGAACAGGTTGCCCAGGAGTAGTTATGGACACCCCATCCTTCCCTGGAAGTGTTCAAGGCTAAATTGCATGGAGCTCTGAGCAACCTGGTCTGATGGAAGGTGTCCCAGCCCATGGGAGGAGAGTTGGAACTGGGTGACCTTCAAGGTGCCTTCCAATCCAGACCACTCTATGATTCTATGAACTCTCACAATTGTTAGTCAGTGCTGCCATCAGGATGATGCACAGCAAAACAGACATAACATGACCAGGCTTTAATGCTGCTGGCACTCGAAACTGACCAAGTGAGAATTAACTTCACTGGAGAAGCCAGGAGCTGCCCTTTGCTGCGTTGATCTGCTCAGATATACTGCCATAAGAATCCTGCAGGCCAGTAAACACAGCATGATAATTGTTAATAATAGGCCACGGGCTCTGTGCTAGGCTAACTCCTGCCTTTTGGCGCTGAGCCCTGCCCGGACACAGTGGCACTGTGCCTGTCCTTTCACTGGTAAACATCACTTAAATGTTGACAGCAGTGGCTCTCCTAAAGCACTGGCTAAGGATATATAAAATTATCCTGCAGGTGGGCTGCCACTGGCTTGGCAGCCTTGCCTTACACACACATACAGTGCAGTTCATGTTATGTATGCACCTCAGGTCCATGTGCCTCAGCTAAATTTAAACCAGGTACGACACTGTTGTCAGTGCATCTGCAGCGACAGCACAGCCTGCAACAATTCACCAGCAGCACCATCAGGAGCTCTGCACTGCTGTGCCCAATCTGCCAGCAGTTGGAGAGGGGTTCAAACACAGCTTCTCCTTAGCCTGTACATTATCTCCTACAGCTGCAGTCGGTTCAGACACAAGAAGAAAGAGGTACTCAGAATGTATTTATGGTGTGTAAAGGTTTTGCCTAAGGATAGGAATCTCCAGTGAACCTGCAATAAAATACACATTGATTTAGCAATTTACTGCAGGTCAGTTGTAGGTCACTGGTGGGGTGAGGGAGAAGTTCCTGACCTGCTGATCTGACAACACAAAGACCATCTGTAGCTGGAGAATTGAGGTTGTGACAGTTCAGCTATCTGATTTGCATACTTAGAGAAATAAAAGGCTAGTTATTAAAATGTTAAATATATTACAATTTACTTACCTATTGCATATGCATGACTAAAAGCATTATTCTTTTATACATATAATGGGTTTAATTGGAGTAACCTAATTTCATCAAGACAATTAGAAAGGATCTGGTGAGACCATTGGAAAAATTTCAAGTAGCTTCAGCTATTTAAATTGGTTTTGCATGCATCTATGACAAAGTTATTGTAGATACTTACTTTTTATGAAAAAATATAATAATCTGAATCAGCATCTGGTTGCCAAATTAATAAGGTTTATTTTCTTCTTGATAAACAGGAAATAGAGTAATATTTCAAGCTTCAGATAGCTTTTCAAGAGAAATTACCTAAGTCCCACCACATCCAAAACAGTTCTCCTGGAACATGAAACCTAGGCTATTGAGTCTAATTCTTTTGCCCTAGCACAGTACTTTGGTGGAGTTAATGCAAATTCACAGTATTTTAAATAAATTAAAAATTAGATCAAAATAAAGTTATCAGATACACCAGAGATTTTTTCTTTATTTTCAGCTACTAATCTTCTTCTTACTGATTAAGAAACATCGTAATTATACTTGTTCACACCAATCAAGCAGTATTAGTCACCAATATTATTTACAACACTGTAACTTAAATACAAATTGTTTTCACAGAGTATTCAAAACTGGAACAATAATAGTGAACTACAGAATATGTTATTTTGTTCTAAAATTTGATGAGTACTTAACAGTTTCTAACAATTTCTTTGGCAAGTTTTCTGGCACACTAGTAGAAAGCAAAATTTCTAACTATCACAAACGTGACTTTGAGGGTTACTTTCAATTAGATATCATGCAGGTAGATCTCACTACTGATGAAAAAGAGTAGGGGAAAGAAATAAATTAAGTGTCCCAATGAATTAAAGCATTTTTTATCAAAAGAGAAAAAAAAGTACAAAAACCACTGCAAAATTAACAAAAAACCCCAAACACCAATGGGAAAAAAAAAAAAAAAAGAAAAAGAAAGAAAAAAAAAGAAAATTTGGAAGCATCTACAATGAAAAATCAAATGGTATCCACTAGGGAGACTAAAGATTAATATTTAAATGAAGAAAATGGAGACCACCTCAGCTAAAATCAGATGTCTACAAATAGACATGTCCAGCTCTCCTAGTCATACTAAACTCCCTTTGTAGTCAGTGGTAAGAAACAGGCTTGTGTACGTAATTTTTCTTTTTCTGCTTGTTCTCTTAATCTTCTTCAATGAAATTTCTCTGAAGGGATATTTTACTTCCCTGTTAATTCCAGCATAGCAGTCTCTAATTAAATTAGTAGCTCTTGGGCAACAAGGACTTAAAATGTCAGCATCAAGTTTAAAGTTGTCATGCATCCTGTATGAAGTATTTCACTTCACGCAGAGTGTCACATTAAATAAAAAAAATTAAGAGAAAGGAAGATATCTGGGTCCAAAAAAACACCAGAGCTGAGGTGCATAGATGTATGTGTTGTTCATTAGTCAAATGCAATTATTCTAAGACCTTTCCAACTCATTAAGCAAACAGCACAGTGCTGAATTATGAACAGCCCTTCCAAAGAGCCTACCCATCAAACGAGTGAGTGAGGCATATAGTCTATCCTACATTTTATTACAGTTGAACAAATATTTATATCCTGAAGGAAATTACTGCATTTCAGAATTCCTTGTTCTCTAATAAGGGTGAAAAGTCGAAGTAGCCTCACAGGTCTATGGTTGTGTTTACATTCTGAACTATACTTTGAACTAAGAGTTTCCTAGGAATACGCTATGAATGGAGAAAATTGATTTTGACCTTTTTAGTTTAAAAGTATGACACATTTAAAATGGATTTTTTTCACACACAAGACCTATTTTTGACAAATTTATGCAGAAATAAATTCGAGGCAATTTTGTGGGTTTTTTTGCTCAATGCACCTTTTTGTAAACAAAAATGTTATGTTAAATGTAACTGCAGAAAACTAATGTTAAAAAATTTTTAGAAAAGCATAATTTATTTTCTACCTACTTCTAATCATTTACTATAACAATTGAGCACTATTTCTTATATCTCAGAGGATCAGAACTGCTAACATTTCACTGCAATTATCTTTCATTTCAAAGTGGAATTTTTGTGTTTTTCTAGTTTAACAGCAATCTGGATAAATGGACACTAGATCTAGACATTATTCCTGTGAGTCTAAACCAAGTAGAAGTCCTCCACTTTTGGAAATATTGACTGACCTTTGGATAGCAGGTATTTCTCCAGATAATGGTTTGGCTCTTCTCCGTCCTAAGTGTCCAGTTAACCCTGTTGCACAGATATAGTTGGCAACTGATTTATTTGGAACACTTCTCCGATTTTCCTGCTTTCTACTAAGCAGTCCTTTATATTTTGCACTGTAGTCAGCATGTTTTACTGCTTCCTGCCACATCAGGCACATAGACTGAAGTTGTTTTTTGATTTTTCCATTAGCTGCTAATAGATCTGAAAGCATTCCTCATTATTTTCTTTACCACCCAATTTAGACAGTTATTTAGCTTCACTGAATCTGCAATTCTCTTTAATGTCACATTGGAAGAGCTTTTACTAAACTTATCTGGTCACAAAGTTTCCTCTATCCATTGCTTTGACAATAGTGTTCACAAATTAAATTTCAGTAATTAGTTAGAAGTTTGTAACACACTTTACAAATTTATAATGATGAAATTAGTACAGTTTATACCATAGTGCACTTGGGAAAAAAAAAGCAAAAAGAAACTACACAGCACTTGGGTTGCACACTTTTTTCCATTTTATGAGAGACTTGAGACTTGACACTATCCTTAAATTTGGGTTCATTTACTAGGTCAAGGCAGGTAAAGACAATGACTATTTAGTGTGTGATTTAACCTGTACATAACTCACTTAATGTAATTGCAAAGTGAAAATTATCCATTTACTTTCCTAATAATCTGCCTAATTAATCAGCCACAGAAGGTCATTCAGCATTAGACAGGTAGTGCCAGACTTCATATAAATCTGTAGCATTCATTCATTCATTTTATGTTAGCAGACCCACTGTAGTAACCCAGAATGCATTAACTCAGTGCTAGAGAAAATAGCTTTATGGACCTGACCAATACAGTTTATTTCAAGTATTATAAGCAGGAGTAAGACTTTTGCAATTAATACCTTATTATCCTAGAAGAAGCAGTTTTCATCATTTCTTTATTTTCTCTTTTTCATTAAATATCTAAAAAAGTCACAAGACAGACCACTCTAATGATGGAAATTAGAAAATTGATTCAACTTCCAAAAAGATAACTAAGCAACCCACTAAAGAGCCATAACCTTCCCAATCAAGAATCCTATTTTTTCTTAATTTTCAACTCTTTTTCTGACCCGGTCAGATCAGAGACTATCTTATCTAGTTTTGTTTTGAGTATTGGGAGTATGTCTGTGGTCAAAACCAAGCTGGGGTCTTTTACTAGGAAAAACCTTCCAAAGCCAAGCTACAGGTTATGCCACCTGGGTATGCAATGTAAGGCGTTCAGACCTCTAAGTCAGACCCTGATCAGTTTATTGGTCTCTGTAGAATCTCTTTATGTGAACATTAAAGTTTCCTTTATGAAGGATTCCTTCTTCAGCAAGGATGAACTGATCACAGTCAGTCCATCTACCTACATGGATGTACCTGCACCAGAAAGATGATCTTTTTTTTCCTCCATATTAACCTTATTATGAATATGTTTATAAAACCTAATTTGAATATTTAAAACCTGATATATGTGATCTCCTTATATATGTAAGAATCTAAATATGAAAAAATTTTATGAGTTTAAAAATCTAAAATTAATTAACATTTTTAGCTCAACATCACAGAACTTTTAGGGTATCTATTGAGAACTTCAAAATTACTTTCAGATATTTAGAAACAGAATACTATTAAATGGAAATATACATGATAAAAATAATTTTCAGGATATAACACAATCAATTTTTTGTAATTAAATTTCATAATTAATAATTTTCCATTCAACAGTATTGTCCGAATTTATTTTCCATATATTGGAAAAAGGTTTATACTTGCAGAGATAATTTACAGAATCACCAGAGTTAAGCGCTCTTCAGTAATAAAGGCACACTTCAGAAACTAAACTGTTGTGTGGGTTGGTAAAAGCTTTGCACATGATGGTTTTCTGACAAAGCTGAAGCCTTGAAACAGCTTTGAAGTACAAGCTTGGCAGTGCTTCAAAGCTGAGAGATGGCATGGAATAAAGGGATGTTCCTACTTTTCTCTACATTGGAAATAAAAGGACTAAGGCAGAGGGATGCATTTAAATGGAAGAAAGATTAAAACTGGTTTTGCCAATTGGGTAAAACACAAAAAGAATAAAATACATGAATTTTTTTTGGTTTAAACACACTAAAAAGAGGTAGAACATGTCTGAAAAGACTTTCAAAAGAAGAGTGTAGATTAATGGTCCAAGTCTAAAGCTAAGAATTTTATAAATTGTTTTGAAATAGAGGTAAATTGCCGTTTTTTTGAAGAGAGATTTCCCCATATGTATATACCATTTATTATTTTTCAGAAATTTTTAACTACATGATTTTTCTCAGTGGATCTCTTCTAAAGAAATTAAACAATTCACACTTCCTCCATTAGCCAGTTCTTCATTAAGGGACATTCAAATTCACCTTAATGATAGAAACAGAAGCAATTAAGTGAAAAAGGAAGAAAGCCCTTCCAGATGTACTGTCAGAAATGAAAACAACTACAAAGAGACTCATGCATAATGTAAAGTAAATAAATGATAAGGAATTTTTTTAATAGGTAAAACAAACAGCTGTCAAAGAGTTTCTGTACAGCTGTTCAAAATTTCATGTGGAGAAATGTACTACATTACTTATCTAACAGTTAAAATTTGGTTCTTTTGGGGTTATAACAAACAAATTTTGCATGTATATTAAGGCTGGATTGTTTTCAATGTTGAAAGAATACATGCAACAAGAATTACTGCAAAAATGCAATCTGTGTTTCAAATATCTAAGACATGGATTTTTTTCTATTGAGGCCCAGTAAAAAGCTAACAGAAAACAGACAAAATAATCTGTAAACAGAGCAGTCATAATAGCCCAATTGTGTGGGAAGCTGGAGGGCTGTGATTTGCATAGCACACAATTTAGGGAGGAATAAGTTTCATTCTTTAAGGCAGGAGATGATAAGGATGCAATCATGGACTTCAGGGTAGGAAGGTAAAAGTCTCCTCCTGATGTGTGGTCATTCAGTGCCATATTTACAGCCTCTGTGGAACAAAGCAATATTCTGAAGCAACTTAAAATGATAGCCAAATAAAGGGTCATTCTACCCAAAGCAGAGTGGGAATGTGACCAAATTACAGGTTTTCTTTCCATGCCTTACTAGGTGTGCAGCTCTATTACAACTTGCCTAATAGTACTGCAATAAAACATCACTCACATTAATGAACAAGGAGCTGTGTCCTCAAAGCACTGCTCCTTAAGATTAGCTAGAGCTTCTACCCATAATAATCCAAAGCCCTCAGGTCAAAGCATCATCCAAATGTCTGTACCCAAAGTAAAATACATATTTCCACTTATTATGGTTTTAAAAGCAGTCTATTCTTTAGAGCTGTTCGGCATCACAGAAAACCGGATTGTCTGCTGGCATCTTTACAGATAAAGTTCTTCATTTCAAAAAAAGCCAGAATCAAAACAAACAACTTGACGACAAGGTTTATCTAAGCAAATAACACAAAAAAACCCCAAAACCCAAATAACACTAATGGCAATAAAAAAGCAGGGCAAAAGCCCACAACTCTGTTAGAGAATATAAATTCAGCTTTCTGCAACAGCTGAGAAAAGGGGAACCATCCCAAAACAAAAATTCCAAAGGATGGTGTTTTAACCAAATATTGTCTAAGCACATAAAAATTTAATCATAAAAATGCAATGATCTGTTATTAGCTGATAAAATGTACTCCCTTCCTTTCAGAGCAAGCTGCACTATTATAGCCTCTTAATAATTACCCAGGACTTCATACCACACTGTTGTTTCTTCACAGCCTTGGCTTCAGGAGCCAGCAAATTAACTACAGCCCACAAAAAGAACACCCAGAAATCAATTTATATACCACCTTTTCACCTCTCTTGATTTCAAGGAATAGCTGCTTTTCTCTCCTTCTACTTCTTAGGAATCATAAAAACCAATAGGATTCTACCACTAGTTTTTACAAATTCCATCAAAACTGAAAAATAGAGCAGATGCAACATTTAATTTTTTAAACTTTCTGACAACCACACAAATACTAAACAAAGGTCTCACAAGCCCAGCTGTTTGTTTTGTCTGCTAATAATCAAATTACCTGGTTTTTTTTTTTTTTAATTCACCAATTATTTTACTAAATTAAATTTAGTAAAATAAATTTACTGGTTGTTTACTAAGTCACTAATTATACCGTGAATTTCATATTATAAAGGTAGCTAGAACAATGGCTCAATACACAAGACTGATGAAGACATTAACTAGTATCTCTCCTGCTACAGAAAGTTACTATTATAACACTGCTTAAAGGAACTTAATGTATTTAAAACCAACATACTTATTTCTAGAGACTACATTACTGCAAAATATTCACATATCTTACATAAATAATGCAAACTGTGAGTGAATATATGTCTGACATCAGTGCACTTCCTGAATAGGTCTGAGGGAGAATACAGTTGTATTCCTTTGCAAGTGGAAGATTATTAGAAACCTGAAAGAAAACTTGTAATTTCTTTTTCAGATTTTGGGAGGAAAATTAAAAAATAAGCAGTCTTTAACTGAAATGGATACATTAATATTCTGTATTATTTATTCCTTGTGTAGGGATTTTTTACATGATTTCCATGCCTTCTCCTCCCTCCTTCCCATCAGCACAGCATCCTTAAAAAACAGACTAACCAAAAGGACTGTGTACCATCTTTTTCTGACAGGTTTGGAATGATCTCTCCCTGTACTGATTAGGAGGATCCTTGTGTGTTATCTTGCAGCACATACTAAAACTTGGTCTCAGAATTAACACTATAATCCACCCACTATTAGAAGTATCACACTTTTTTTTTTTTTCACACTGTGATCTCTACAGTCAAGGACTAATGTGCTTAGCTTGTCAAAATGTCAGAAATTAACTGTTATAAATCTAAGATGTTATGTAACTTGTAAAAAGTATTTTGGCATTATGAAAATGTTGCTAAAAGAAAATAATGTGTGAGTCCGTCAGTACCTGAAGGGTATTATCAGCTACATCCCCAAGCATTCACATTGAAAAACTATATTTTCTTTTCTTTAGAAATGATAGCAGTTGCCCATAAGTAGGTCCTTGTAGCAGTGAGGTTAACCCAGATGAGCTTGGAGGCTGAAATAGCCGACGAAGCCCCCTGGGTCTGAAGAAACCTTCAGGTCAGGGTGACAGAAAAGCGTTCCCCCAAGACACCTTGAAACTAGCTTCATAAATATGGATCTGG
The DNA here is from genome assembly GCA_024500445.1 of Entomyzon cyanotis. NCBI lineage: Eukaryota > Metazoa > Chordata > Aves > Passeriformes > Meliphagidae > Entomyzon > Entomyzon cyanotis. The sequence continues at coordinate 61,983,924 of JAKEPQ010001005.1, forward strand.
GAACGAAAGCATTGGGTTTTGAACCTCTTCTCCCCTTCATCCTTTTAGAGTTAATAGCTAGAATGTTCCTCTACCCGCAGTTTATTATGGGTTTTTGAAATTCTGTACCTTCCCTCCTTGCGTCCCCATTCTCTGGAGTCCCTGTCAACCCTGTATCCCTTGTGCTCCTATTGGCTCTCCTGTGTAAACCTCTCCCATCCTGCGGCCCCTCTTAACACCTTGGACGGGGACATTCGGGGCTCTCCACGCTCCTGAATCCAGCTGTCTCCAGCCCTCGTGTCCCTTCCGGGTTCCATCTGCCTTCTCCACCCTGCCGTTCCTACCAATAAACCCTGGATTCTGAGAACTAGAGTCTGCATCTCTTTCACATCACCCCGTCTCCTGCTGGGCTCTGTCCCTGGTGGCACTCCGTGCAGCGCCTGATCCAGCGCGTGGGGGTCGCGGCGGCTTGCCTTCTTCCGTGTGGCTTCAGGGCTAGCCGCCTGATGCTGAGGGAGAAGTCACAGGTCCTCTTTTATACACAGGCTTACATTAATGCAAGGGAGTTCAGCAATTTTTTAGTGCATGTGATTTTCTACTTCTCTCCTACCAGCCCATGCAAACATAAAACTCACTGCTTCTTTGAGTCCTGCCATCCTCAGACACAGCAGGTGTCATTTAATTTCTTCTCCTCATGCAAATGTGAAATCTTCCAACTCTAAATACATAGTTGTTTGCAGACACAATAGGAAGCCCTGTTTTACTTCTTGCACTGGCACAAAAGTTTGAGAGCAATTGGTCAAAAGATATCCACCTCTATGGGCCAGATTAAATTGAAGGAAGAAGGGCTGGACTATCCTGAAGTATGGCTCATGTGCCTACAGAAAAATGAGCACCATGTACCACTTTGGTGTTGAGAGATATAATTTTAGAAATTTTGCAATTATCAAATAGTATCTTGCAATGATGAAATAACAGCATACTGGGTTGTATCAGCACCAGTTTCCATCACATTCCCTTTTTTTGACATCACAGGACCACGTCCTGAATACTATGTCATTTTGGTCTCCAAGGTATTAAAAAAGTTGGAAAAAGGGAGTGACTACAAGAGAGGGCTAGCAATATGGTAAAAGGGGACATGAGGTAAGGTAGTGAGAGCTGGCTTTCTTCAGTCAAGAAAAGACTAAGGAGGATCTTCTCACTGTCTTCAGAAAGGTTGTTCAGTGCAGTGGTGTTATCTCCATGCCCTAACACTAAACTTTGATAGCAACACCCTAAGCTTAGTAGACTTCATTTTGAGTAGAGATTAATACAAGATGACCCTGAGAGATCAGATCATCTATAATGAATTCAGATGGGAATGGAAAGTAGCAGTGACTCAGTACTTCTGTTGATCCATTCACACAGAGAAGGCATTTCCAAAGTAATTTTGTTCAGAACAGAAGTGGTGTATCCCTTACAGCTACTTAAGAGATTCTACATCAAATTTCCATGTTAACTACAACTGTAATCTTTAAATGACATTTATCAGTCAAAAGTAATGAATGTACTTCTCTCTTATGAGAAAATAGATGATTTTTTTTCTGGAAAAAAAAAAATGAAAGGATTGCTATAGTGCTCATGGAGATATTTTCTCCATCAACAGCCAGTGAGAGAAAAATTTCAGCAAAACTTGTCATGCACTCTTTTCTTCCAATTGAATCATACTTTTACGAAACAAATATGCTATGTAAATTCATTTACCTCCTCATCTAAACGGTTCTTAATGCCATTTCTTTTTACAGAGCAACCATAGTGCTTTTTTTTGTTATTTTATTTCTTTGTGATGGGAGAATGTGGTAAAAAATCAGCTTTTTCACAGGGAACCTTACAACTAGCTCCTTGTTCCTGTTTGACAGATTCAAATGGACATGCCAATACCCAGCAAAAACCAGTTTCACTTTCAAAGTGTCATGGTCTTTTATCTCACAGCTAATGTCATCTTCACACCTTCCAGCAGCACACGATGCCACCAATCTCTTCTTTTGTGAAAATTATTCTTTCTAGAGTTTTATTTGGAGTGACAGTGACTGAGCCACTACTACTCTACCTCATGAGTAGATAAAAAAGGTTATTACAGGAGATATATCTCCTTATATCACCCAAACATACCCCTCAACACCACACTAATCTCATATACAGAGACATTTTGCTAATAGGAGAAGAAAGGAGATGTCAACGTGTTCCTTCACAAGCTATCATTTTTTTGTGTTTTCCATTACAAATGATACTTCTATGCATGTGATCGGATAGGAAAAATTATTGGTTTATAGAGCTAAACAAATGATTCCATATCCAAATAGATATATTTGGAACTGAACAAACTACTCTTCTACTCTCCCTGCTCCCAAAAAAAAGAATGCATTAATGTACATATGCATTATTTTCCTTCTCATAAAAATGAAGTGTAGCTTAAAAAAATGCTAAGTCTGATTCCATGCTCCCTGGCAGCAAAATAGAGTTCTTTAAGTTATTATAAACACAATATTAACAAAGTGTACTGCATACAAATAGCATTTAAAAGGGTAAGCACTCAGACAGTGATTTGTATTTTCAGAACTCTTCATTACCTTTAATTACTTTCAGAATGCATCAGATTTTTTCCCTTTCTCTTACAGTACTACTATAAAAAGCAGTAAGAACACATAAAATATGGTATAAGCATCTTCTTCTATTTGATTTAAAATATACATACGAAATGAAATATAAAGCCACGGGGATATTAAAACTCAATGGAGCAACATCAGAAAGATCCCTTCATATGCTGACACATTTCACTACAGGAAGAAGGCAATTTTTTTTCAAGTTAATGGCATTGATCACTTTTTCAATTAGAGGTGTTTAACAGAAAAAAGGCAAAAGATGGCAACAAAGAAAAAAATAATATGGTTCAAATATTTTTGCATAAAAATCCAGATCGTAATGTATATAGATTAGTTCAGGAGCAGAGAAATACATAAGATATGCAAATGTATGCTCCAAAGTCCAAATCAGAAAAACATACATGAGTTATGGACTACAGATGTTCACATATTAAGTGAATCAGTTATATTATTCTTTTAGATGAAACTGCAAGAATAATATTTGTTATAAACATAGATACAAAAAACTTGAATCAAAGTTCTCAGAGACCTTTTGTTTGGAGTGAATGGCTATGAAATGTAGAAGTAGAAATTATCTTAGTTAAAATAATTTTGCTTCTCTTTCCCCACCCTCCATCAGAAGTCTGCTGCAATGGTGAAACTTGGCCAACTCAATAAAAAATAACAAGAAAATAAGAAGGGTACTCTCTATGTGCCAATTTAAACAGTGATAGTTTAAAGAGAAGAGTAAAAACCAAGAAGGAATTGCTTTGTTTTTCTCTCAATGTACTTCATGTTTACAGCAGCTAAGCAATGTAAACATGTTTCATTTCCGAAGTCATGCCCCTTCCAGTATCTGCAAATAACACAAAAACTAATAAAAGTACATGAAAAACCATTGATTTCTGAAATCTCATGAAAATCTCAGAAGAAGCTGGTACCATCTTTCATGACATAAATAAAAAGCAACAGGTTCTGATACCTCTGACATATTTTGAAATGCCACTAATAACATTTTACTGGTTGCTACAGATAATAAAACTTGATTGGTCTGAATAAATATACTCTTCATGCTTTCTTCTCCACACAAATTATTATATTTATTACAGAATAAGCTGTGGAAGCCCTTTCTAAGTTTGCTAATGATTTCAGGGTGTGCAAGAAAATTCTCTTTACTACCGTCCAGTATCCTCAGAAATCACAATTCTCAGCAAACTCTATGGTTAATGCTCAGCCTGTTTAGATAGATTCGTGATCAATAATGAAATGTTCTTAATCAAAAAGTTTTAACTTCTGCTCATGGGATATTGAAAGAAACTAAAAAGCACAAGGATGGCTTTGTAGGACATAACTTTGTCTTTACCCCTGCACTGTAAGAAAAAATACCTATGCAGTCAATAAATAGCACTCACCAAGAAAAAACATCAAGGTTGTGTTTAGGGGTTCCATCCTGCTAGCAGGGGGAAAAATCCATATGAGGACGCCTGGGACATGAGAAGAGCACAAAATTGCTCTGAGCCACTGCGCTCACTGATAAATGGCACACTAAGAAAAAGACATTACTTTCCTCCCTCACACTGGTAGCACTAACAGAAATCTATAATAAGTTATTTTCAAGATCATGCTTCATGTTATTTAAATTCTGCCCCAGCATATAAACCAAAATTTTAAGAAGGAGACAGAAACCCAAGCTGTTCTCTGGGACATGGAAAGCTTTCACTACTTACAACTGAAAAAAACAAAGAATAAAGATGATATAGTTACTGCAGCCTAGGACACAAGAGAATTAGATTTGGTTTCCTGACCCTTCCCATACTAATACTCCCTGTAAAAGACAAGCTACTCATGTGGTGTTTGGCTGAGCTAAACCAGAGGCACAGAAGTGTATCTCTGTTCCCTTTCTGAGTACAGAACTCAGATGTTTTCTGCAGAGTGTTTCCATGAAATCCATCTCTCCTCTCCCATACATTGATTTCAAAGTAGAAAATCCGTGTGTGAAGTAGGAGAGGAGCCCACAGTCCCAGAGTTCACAAAGGGGCCAGGTCTTCAGACCACATGCAGCCCGCACCTCTATGAATGTTCAGTAGACTTAAAAAAGAGAATATTATTTCAACAGCTACATCTCATGAATTATGAACACTGTAGACTTTGAATCCCTACAAACAGAATTCAAAAAGCTTGTTGGAGCCCACTTCTCACTGAAGTTAGCTGTGTTTGGAATATTGATCCTAGAAATTACATATTAAAAGGAACTATGTAAGCACCAAAAAAAAAAAAAAAAACCCTTTGAATGAGTTAGTTCAAACACCTGGTTTTATTTAGCTTGTATCTGGCCAGAAGAAGGTATTTTGATACTGCTATGAGTAAAAAACGCCTACAGTACAGTGGCCTAGCCTAATGGGACACAAGAGGAAAAGTATGTCAAGAATCTTGCCAAGCTTTAGACTGACATTTGGAATAACCCACTCTTGCTTAAACCTAATTGATTCCCATTATATGACCTTTTAACATTGTGCTGGCTGAATGCCTACATATTGCAAACTCTGCCAAAGAGGAGCCAGAGAGATCTCCATATCCCAGCCATGGGCTGTCTTTTGGACACAGCGCATCTTTCATCAAGAAATAGCCCACAGTACTTATTACAGAAACCAAACATACACTGAGATTCAAGATTTCAATACTGCTTGGGTGACATGTTTCAGGACAAGTAACTTACGAGTATTTACCTTATGCACATTAACGCAGTTTCTTATCTTCATGAACATGAGACACATGGACACACACAATTTCTGGGTAGTTACTGTCGGTTATCCTGAAGGATGACTCATGGCTGCCCAAAACGCCAAGTATAAGTGATTTCTAAGGCAGTAAACCAAGTAAAAAAACTATCATAATTTGTAACTCATATTATCAGGAGATGGCAAGTTCCTTTAAAGAGATCTTACCATTACTACACTGGTCCACTTAGAGACATGTGAAGAAATCTAAAAATTAATTCCTAAATATATAGGTAGGGGATTTCAGAAAACACAAATCAGTATAAACTTGAATAGGTTTCAAAATTTTAAAAGAGTGAGAGAAAATTAATATAGGCAGTCCTGTCCAAACTTATTTTTGTTCATGTGCTTTTTTTCAATTTTTCCTTTAAGATATTTTTTGCATAAAATCAAAATAATAAAATTCCTCTAATCTGCCCATACAGGGTTGAAAAGCAGACAAAGAAACACTAGCAAGTGACTTCAAATAACTTTATCTGTATATCTCTGCTTTACGAAATTGAGACAATAATGTCCAAAAACATAAAAAGTTTAAGTACTATGGGGTTTCTTAACCATTTTTGGGGAAATAAGTTAATAATAAAAATTTCATTTTTATCTCTTTCATAGACACCAAAACTTTTATCAGTTTTTAGAGCTTCATTTAATCCCAAATGAGGATAACCATGTAAGATTTAAAATATTTTCACAGCATCAAATCTGAAGAAAATAAATTTTGTTTGAGGCAGTGAAGCTGATCAGATATTAAATTGGAGCTATTGGTTCTTAAAATATGACACTGGAACATTTATCAGAAATTTCAAAAATTACGACAATTTTGACAATATTATTTATGAAAAAGCCAAAACAAACAGGAGAGAAGCATTGTGCACCCAGTAAGGGCACTATAACAGAGTTCCTAGGAATCTTCTAAGTGAATAAAATGAGGAAATTCAAAGTGAAAAAAAAAATAATCCATACTTTGAGAAATTTCTTAAATGCTTATAAACCACCCCCCAAAATGTCACCTTGAAAAAGACCTACATTTTTGTGAAAAAGAAACCATGCCCACAAAATCACATCCCTTACAAATGAAAAAAAAGTTAAAATTTGCCTAAGCATTTTAAAATCAGCTCCTGTTCAAGTATGTCCTTACCTGTTAAATGATATTCACTTGTAATAATTATGAGGTAACATTTGAAGTCAGTAATCCACACAGGCTTGTGGCTTTGAGCTTTTCTAGAAGCAATTCCTCAGTGAAAAGAAAGCAAGGGTGAAAGATGGAAGTATATTTATTATCAGAAAGAGTTGGTGTTTCAGACTAATTGGGATGTGAAGGGGTGTTAATAAATTCGGGGAGATTAATTTAGCAGGAAAAGCAATTGGCCACATTCCTTAAGAAGTGAAATATTGTTTTAATTTTAAATCCACAAAAATACAGCTGAAGCAGTACAGGGCTAGCTGCAGTAGGAAGCAAAAACACACACAAAAGTAAAATAGTTTCAAAAAATATATGCAACAGATTTTAATATAATAAAGACTTACATGGCCCATTGAAAAGTGTAGGAAACTATGATTTTCAGAATTAATGTATGTTAGAGTTGGAAGATAACTTCACACATAGCAAAGCTGTTAATTTTCAACAACCCAGGTTAGCACATTGTGTGCTTCTAGCACACTTACTGTAGGGACAACAGGGGAAAAGTTTTTTTGACAGGTTGAACTTTAAAAGAAGTAGGGTGTTTCAAGCTGCTGAGGAAATCTGGATTGTGAAAATAAATCCCCGAGAGATGGATTATTGGGCAGGTAATGGCAAAAGACATCTGATAAATTGCAGAGTTATGTGGTAAACTTATTTATTACATGCCTATGCAATTTGTCACAGGGCTGTCTCATTCATCAACTCCCCATGCGAGATGCATATATTAATATTGCACACTGCTATCATTGCCTGACAGCTTATGATCCTGTTTGTGGAATTCATACATCATTTTCCCCTGCTCTCTCCTATCACAAGATGTTCCATCCAGTTATATTTCCAGATAAATGCTAAGAAAGGATTCCTGACCCACCTGGTGTCATGCCTTATGCTATTAATAATGTAGAAAATAAGTTATGTATTTTCATAGACATAGTGTAGGGTCAGTCATTGCCATCCTATTGCTCACAGATTTATTATATCATGATAGCTAGTTGATCAATCAGTAAAAGCAACCTGATATTCTCACTCAGCTGAAATGGATCTTGTCGACATGACTCTGCAAAACACCCTTTTAACAAAATGGCTGATTCATGAAAACACTTCTTGCTGTGACTGGTTTTTTGTGGGACTATGTTATCTCTCAGCAAGAGCTTAATATTACCTTTCACTGAAATACCCACATCAAAAGTCTTCAACTGCATATTCTTAAACTTCATTTTGTCTATACTGAATCATAATAGTAGTTTTCTTTGAGCCAGCTAAGGCTGTCATATGTATATTTTATGCAACAGAGTATAATGCAAGTCATGGAAAACTTCTGGTATGGTAATTTTTATTATTAAGAAGGTAATTGGTTATTTTGTTTTTAAGCTATGAGAGATACATAGTTCTTGCTCTCTTTCTCCTTCTTCTGTTTTTTAAAGCTTCCTGAGTTTGAGAGATAAAGGCTTATCATGCTTAAGAGCTCAAATACAAGCTCCCCATTAAAAGCCATCTAAGAATGTACTTCTTGTACCTGCAAGAGAGCAGCAGCTCATGTGAAAAAAGAATAGTGCTTCATGAAGCAAAAAGGTGCAAATGACAGGTAATAATATCAAAGAGGAACACTTAGGTACAACTGGAGCTCTCAAGGAAGTCAACAGACAACAAGAAATGATTTAAACAAGTATGAAATCTGTTCATGTAGATAGCTGGAGCCACTAAAAAGTCAGCAGAGCAAGAAACCGTCACTAGGAAAAAAGTGCATGGTTGGTTTTCTGGCATAAATTCAACAGTCTACAACTAAATGCCTCAAGAGAAACCTGCTTTTTTTTTTTTTTTTTTTTAAAATTTCAAATATTTGAACTTTCTTTCTTCCAGATTTTCTAAGAAAACTCTATAAGTCTGACTTGTTTGGAAACACAGTACCTTATTCTCTCCTCACTCTTCCTCAATAAAGTAGTGAAAGTCAAGTTAAAAATTTTGACACAATTTTCAGGCTGTCCTACAGAGATGTAAAGAACAAAATGAACTTGATATACTATTTTGCATGTAATTTCAAAATGGAGAAAAACTTCACAGCTATTTATATCAGCATTTAGATCAACTAATCACAGATGTATATAGATGGCTTCTGAAATCCTAATTTATATTCAGGTCCTAGCTGGCATCATCAGACTGAGAAGACAACTGCCAGAAGATTTTATATAAAGAAATTAAAATTTTACAAGCTGTAGAGTAGTGTTGTGCCATATTATAAGTTTGTTAGGAAGACAAAAAAATATCAACTGGAATCAGATATAAATAACAAAGATATATAATAACACAGAGAAGCAAAGAAATTTCATTAGTATTTCCATAGATTTTTCATAATGCAGACAAACTAGGTTTTCAGGGAAAAAATACTCTTAATATGGAATTTAACAGACTTGAGCAGTATTTTGCCATAGAAATAGGGCTAAAACAGTTTTGTAAAAGCACATGGAAAAAACACTGAAAGACTTAAAAATGAAAGGTGTCATGCAGATTCTACACAGTGCACAATCAGAAAAATGTTCATGAGAAAGAGGTACCTTCTTGATATATTCAACAGAACTGAACTCTGGGTAATTTTAAACCATTCACTGCAGGTCAGTATGACAGCCAAAGTTCCATAGCATTATTTTCCCCAAATATACAGGAAAGCTTTAGCTCACCTGATGGGTACCCTTTATACTGCAGAGTATGTGAGACAAGCAAAGGTGAAGCTAAAACCTAAAATGTTGACATCTGTAGCTTTTGCAGGAAATGGATTGGTTACAGTGAATCAAAAACATGTCAAATATTAAATCTAATTCTGGGACCATTCATGTAGAAAGGCAGTGAAATGCTAAAGATTGATTCCAGGATGCATTTACTAGCAGAAGGAAGCCTGACAACAGAATATAAAATTCAGTTGACAGAATTCAATTTTACTGTCACAGAAGCATCGAAAAAATGCTGGCAATAAAAATTTTAATGACAAATTTGATTGATTAAAAAGGATTAAAAAAAAAGAGAAAGGGAAGAAACTATGGGACTGATCAACATCTCTTTAAATGTCAAAAGTGATATTCCTCGTAGAACTCCAGATACACTAAAAAATTATGAGAAGAAAACACTTTCACATACATGCCACTTCAGTCAAGGTGGGTTCACTGACCCTTACTAAAACTTTAAAGTAAGGGTTGGTGAAGCAGATGCTTTAAAAAACCTATTATACCAAGAACAACATTCTATTCACTGTAGCTGATAGTTTATAGAAGAGAGATTAGGAAATATCAAATGAGAAAGTTCTGGTATAAACAGCCAGCAGTTGTAGTCAGAGTTTTAGATTCTTGGATGAAATAGTTTTTGGAAAATATTAATTCTTAGTAGTTATAGCTACTTTCCATAGATAGCACTACTGGAATATAGGAATTGCAGTACTGAGAGACAGTGGTTCATAATTAATTTGTAAGAAGCTCAAATATTTTGCAAAATTTATTATTTTAAACACATTGCTGTCAATCCTGCATTTGACTAAATAACAACAGGATTTTAAAAAAAGGTTCTTATAAGTTCCTCCTATATAAAAAGGAGATTCAGGCCCCCAAACAAACACAAACAAAACCTCCAAGAAACCCTACAAAAATGAAAAGATGAAAAGCATTTCTGACCATAAGACAGCGTCCACGGACATAATCAGGAATAAGGCAGCCATGATAGATATTTCTTGCAAGTTTCATTTTTTGAGTGATAATTAAGGAGCAAGCCTTCAGCCTTCCACTTATTCTAGAGGAAAAGAAATAGAAAAATAGACTCCAAATTTAAATTCCAGAAACTGAAAAAGGCTGAGCTGTTCAATGGAAAAAAACCACTCAAAGCAATATTAATTATTGCACAACTTAATTGAACTTAATGCACAAACATTTTCAGAGATATATGAGGTAAAGGAAGCCAGTTCAGAGATCACCTGTACACATGCACACTTCTAAAAGACCAAAGAATGAATCCAAGCATAGGGTTCCTGACTGTTCCTTAATTAACAGCTTGCTCCCTAGCTCTGTTCTGAGTCCCACCAACAGAGATTGTGCATAACAGAGAATGATGCAATAAGCAGAATAAATGAGACTACATAAGTTTTGACTCTTTTCAATGTGTATTGTCTTACAGCTCTGCACCGCTTGTGCCTTCAACCCTTCTGCATGTGTTCATGCTATATCTGAGGTTTATAGCACACCACCAATGTGTTTTGCAGAACGCAATAGTGGTGGGCAATAACACAAGCCTCACATTTATTTAGACACAATTAATTCACACAAACATACCAAAATATACGTTTTGGGGCTACAGCAGAACTTCCTGACACACTTGTGTTGTGCAATGAGGACATGGCCAGTCTATTCTGGACTGCAAGCCCCAAGGAGCATGGATGTGAGCCAGTCTGGGCTACTCAGCTCTAGAGTCAGGGGCCACTTCTGGTCCTTTCTGTTTATCAGGATATAGACAGACTTGGATTGTAAACCAGTGTATATGATGGTTAACTTCATAGTTTTTCCACTTGGAAGTGAAATATGCAAGCAAATTATTTTCATTTCTTGAACTACAACACAGCATCTTTAGAATGTTTTGGTTTACCAGAGAGAGTTAAGTGATACGAGTGATGGGAGTTAAGAAAATGTTATATTCAAAGAAATTATTGAGAAATATGCAACTTTTCTCTCTTTACTCTTCCACATTTTTTATTTAATGTTTTAAGATTACTTTTCATTCTATTAAGGATTCATTCACAAAATTTAGCAAACGCTTCTCACTGCACATCACCTAAGAGTACTACATGTATGACAATCAATATGGAATACCACATTAACAATTGCAATAAGAGTATGGAAATCCTATACACTGTAAATTTAAGCATTCTGTGCGGAAGCCTTCCTAAGCTAACTATCCATGATGGTATACAATTTTGTTAAAAGTAGAATGGTTTTCCATATATTCTGTCTTCTGAGAATTTTTCTGCAGAGAATTACCATATAGGTGAGATGGCCCAATGTAAAATTCACCTATGAAATTTAAGCTTTTAATTCATGTAGTGCGTGTTCATATTGTGTTGCAAAATGTAGCACACCTGTTCTCTGCAAAAAAAGCCAATGGCTTCATAGTTTTGCCTCAATTTAAAAATCACCTAACCTCCAAAATAAAAAGTATTACAAAATGCAGTAAACATACTAATTAAAAATAAATTGAGATATTTCTAGGACAAGTCACAGAGTTTCAGCTACCAATAACAAGCCACCTTAACAGCTTTTTAGCAAAAGTAATAATTGCAAAAGGAGAGTATGTAGAAATAAGACTGTGTATCTAGTTTTAGATCTTGATCAGTCTTGGTTGTGCCAAAAAGAGGTTCCAGGATTTTTTTTTCAGGATGGCAGAATTATCTCACAGACATTTATTCCTGTAGCTCTGTTTTGTACTTCTTGTTTAAGTGTCACATACATCTATCCAAAAAGCATTCAGCATAAAATCATATACCTTTGATGCTGATTCAACCTTTAGGCTTGTTATAAATGCTTCCTCAAAGAATGTGCTTTTATCAGTGCAGAATTACCACCCTTTCTTTTCATACTTCATAAAATTTTCTTTGGAAACTTAATTAGCCAAAGCATCAAGGATAATTTAACCTTGGATTTACCAGCACTCTCTCTCTGACTCCCAGGTGCCTTGGAAGTAAGTAGCTGTCTCATTACACCTTCTGGAGTACCCATGAAGCAAACTCAGACTTGAGGCTTCCATGACCTGATATTCTGTCTTTGTATCCTGCCTCAGGTTCTTTTTTTTTTATTTTGTCTTCAGGCAATTTAAATGTTTTATCAGTATAAACAACAACAATGTCGAGCTGTATGATTCTATTTTCTCAGTTGTCAACTCCTTAACAGAGAGACCCAGGAGATTAAAAGTGCACAATCAAGGTAAGATAGAGACACCTTGACCAAAAACTATCACTAGGCTATAAACATTAACAGTTAACAACATGCACAGAAATAACACGAGCATTTTGCATATGAGAAAATTGGGATGAAAAACTAAGACAAAATTCAGGCTGTGGCCTGGAGCTGTTCCACTCACAGACCTCACATTGATACTAACCATTAAGCAGATGCAAGACAGTGATCTGAAAAAGAAATGTCTCTAAAAGAAAATGATTTGTCATTTTTATAGAGTTGAAGAACAAACAGGAAGCGATCTCTATGATGATATGAATTTGCATACAGTACCTAAGAACTTTTAGCTATTTATTTTGTCTTTTAGTGGAGATGACAAGTGGATGGACACGCAAATAAGAGATTGAAGTGGCTAAGTATCTTCTGTTTGCTTGGACAACTACAGAAGTAGAATAAATATTTTACTAAAAAATGAATAAATTCCTTCCATATGGCATCTGGATTTTGGTGAAAATATTCAGAAGATCATAGAATCATAGAATAATTTGCATTGGAAGGGACCTTAACAATCATCTAGTTGCAATTCCCCTGCCATGGACAGAGACACCTTATACGAGACCACATTTCTCAGAGCCCCATCCAGCCTGGCCTAGAACACTTCCAGGAACTGGGGGCATCCATGACTGCTCTGGACAACCAGTTCCAGTGCCCTACTAAGCTCACAGTAAAGGATTTTTTTCTAATATCTGATCTAAATCTACTCTCTTTCAGTTTGAAGCCATTACCCCTTATCCTGTCACTACCTGGTCCTGTAAAAAGTCCTTCTCCGTCTTTCTTGTAGGTTCCCTTGAGGTACTGGAAGACCAGAATCACCCCAAAGCATTCTCTTTTCCAGACTGAACAAAGCAAACTCTTTCAGCCTTTCCTCTTATGAGAAGTGTTCCATCCCTCTAATCACTTTGGTGTCCCTCCTCCAGGCTCACTCCAAAAGGTCCCCAACCTTCCTCTTCTGGGACCCCAGAGCTGGATGCAGCACTACAGGTGGGTCTCACCAGAGCAGAGCAGAGGGGCAGAATTCCCTCCCTCTCCCTGCTGCCCATGCTGCTTTGGATGCAGCCCAGGACACCATTGGCTCTCTGGGATGCAAGAGCACATTGCTGGGTTGTGTCCAGCCTCTCATCCACCAGCACCCCCAAGTCCTTCTCGACAGGGTTGCTCTCAATCTCTTCATCCCCCAGCCTGTGTTGATACCAAGGGTTGGACTGACCCAGGGGTAGCACCTTGCACTTGGCCTTGTTGAACCTCATGACATTCACATGTGCCCACTTCTTGATCTTGTCCAGGTCCCTCCGGATGGCATTCCATCCTTGAGGTGTGTCAACTGCACTACTCAGCTTGGAGTCATCTGCAAATTTTGAGATGAAGATGCATATGTGCATCATAGAGAAAGCAACATTAAAAGTTGATCACTCAAAAAATCAAGAACTCTATGAGCTTGTTCTCATGTCTTATAGAACTAACATTGTCAGCAGTGTCTGGCAAAAAATTTTGAGGCTGACTCTAATCAACAATATTTTAGCTGCCACTTACATTTTATATTCAAACATTGCCATCACAGAGTGAAGGATGCAAGGGGATCAATCCATTTATCTTATCAAATTCATGAAAGGTTAATATAAATACTGATCATGGTCTGTAAACACTGATACAAGAAATAGACAAAAAATTTTAGAGGGAGCTTCCATCTGTTTAGTCAGAACATAATAACAAAAGGGAATCAGAAACACATTTTTACGGTTGAGTTAACTACAGAAAAAACTGCAATGGAATATTGACTTTGCCACAACTTTACATTTTTAAATTAAGGCTAGATAAATTTATAAACTTGCATGACCACAAATGACTGGATATGATAAAAGAATTCCCAATTGTGTAATTTCTACTAGAAAGGCATTTGTTTGTTCTAGCCCTAGAATTCACACGTGAATATGCAATTCAGATATGAAATAGAGCATGGCAAATTTGATAAAGCTGACTAAAATATTCTGTTGCATTACAGTTCTCATTTAATTCACTAACTTTTAAATTATTTTCAGTATAAATAATATTTTTTTAATTCATTTGTCTAGATATATTGTAAGAAGTTAACAGGAAATATTTGAATGACTGCTAAGAGATTTATTGGAATGAATTCTTCCTAAACAATGAGCTTTTAGCTGTTTTCTATTTCACCTGACATTTCATGATGGTTATTTTCTTCTCTATCGTATGTTTTGTATTGCAGCTTTTTTGTGATGACTGCTAATTTTCATGTATTTGTTTTTACAGTTTGGAGCTATTTCTACTGTCTTAATGAGTAACATTTTCTGCTAAATTAATTAATTTTGTGTGAGATTTGACCCCAGTTTAGTGGGGAAGTTAATGGAAATTCGCTTGCTCTACATTTTACCTTCTGGGTATGTCAGATTCTGCTTAGAGACCTAATATTTGTTTCCACTATTCATGCCTGGACATCATAAAGTATTTCAAACTTCTCTTGATATATAGACAGCCACTACTGCCTACACTTAGCATTTTTTTTCAGCAAAGTATTTTGTGTTATATACAATCTTGAAGTAGTGCTGTTGTAAAGAATCCTGTCATATGCAGCAGCTCCACCTATGCAGTCACTATATAATTTTATTCTTGGAAGAATCTCTGCTGCCTCTGTTTTCCATCCATGAAGAATTACTCTCAGTTTGTTGTAAGGCTGGATCATTTCATCTGTTTGTTTGAACCTGACGTACTTTGCTGAAGAAGTGGACTGTACCAGCATAATTTACTCTAGATATTCCTCCATGCAACTCTCTTCTGAATTTATAGGTTATTTTGAAAGCATAAACTTAATTTAATAAATATTCTTCAATTTAAGGCTAATTGTTTGAAGCTAATATGACAGTTCAAAAATTGTTTCCACAAGATGTGTCTGTCAGAATTTACCTCAAATGATTTCAAGCTCAAATCACTGACAATTATAGCATATATTCTTGATTTTTTTCTCAATATAAATATGTTGTGACTCAACTGGAAATCCTAATCAGAATGTAACTATTCTGGCCTTATAAGAACTAACTGGAGATAAGACATTTTTTTGTTGGTCTATTTATTATAAATATTTGCATGTATAAAATCTTCACCTGACAGGATCCAATGAAACAACAGTATGTTAAAAGGTAGCTATAATAAAATTATATGCCTAAGACACAGTACTCCAGTACCTGCTACACAAGAAATTACAGCACTATCAGGCAGAAAGCATGAGGCTCTCAGAGTTGAGAGAACTGTGAATTTAATATTCATTGTGCAAATTTCACCACCCAAAGCCTTTCTTTCCCTGGTGAAGAACAACTGAACTTACTCTCAGCTTCCTATGCATTGGTAACTGCAATAGTTCTTCCAGGTCAAGGTCTGGGAATGCCGTTAGGACATGGAATGGGAAACTTTTCACTGCATCTCTTGTGTTTGCTTCCCAAGCTCCCAGCTTTTCATAGTATTTCTGCTAGTTGAGAAGGTCTGCAATCCAAAAAGTCACCCTGAACTGGTCTACTCAGAGAACACTAAAGCACGGCTCTCGTAGATCAGTTCATCACCAGTTTAATCAGCTAAAAGTAGTATCGTCCATTTTGTATTACCATCTCAGCAGTTCCATGGCATGCCATTTAAATATGTCAACACACTTTTGACTACAGTAGAAAAGCAAGTTAAAAGATAAATAAAATATTTGTGCGAAGCCAAGTCTCCCCCACTGTGCTAACAATTTTTCTAGCCAAATTCCTAGGAGTGGAAATAAAGGAAGGGGTGAAAGTTCTGTCTGTGAACTAGTGGGTAACAGTTCACCAGCTGCCCTAATTATCCTCAAGTACTTTGGCACATCTCTAGATAAAAATTTACATGGTTCAGAGGATTTGATGTAGACAGGAACATTTGTCAAATGATAACCAAACTTTTTTCAACTTACATTAGTGAAGTTATGAAGCTGAACTATGGCAGCCTTTTGCACTAATCTATTAGTTAAAGAAAAAAACCACAAGGCATGACATGCCTTCAAATCTATCTATATCTGTAAGCAGATGTGTATATTCAGGAATGCATTATAAGCATCATTAATACTGATACAGAAAGATACTGCAGTCATCTTTCATAACCATAGGTTTCACACATGCAGTCTGCCTGAACAACCTTCCCCAGTTCAGAGTGTTCATCCGTCTTGTAGAAATGGTTCAGCATTTTCATTCATCATTTGAATGAGATGAGGTAAAACCTCTACTTTTTTTTTTTTTCCCCAGGCTTGAACTAGTGTATTTTCATGGACTGTGCTTTCTGAGCCCATTAATAGTAATGATGTTATATGGTTCACTGTAGTCCTTTCCATGGGTTGCTGCTCATATAAGAGCAAGTAATAAAGAGGCAAAGCCCTCCTGTATGGAAATGCATGGCCTCACTGGAGGGAGGACAGTGGAGAGCAGTTAAAATCATCAACTAATAGAATCCACTATTTTGCCTCAAAAAAGAAACAAGTAAGCAAGCACAAAGGGAAAAGGGACCCTTCAGAAATGGAAATTAACTCTAGTATTTTCTTGTCCATTTTTAATGGAATTTCATGCTTAGACACATTCAAAGGAGTAAACTGAGATTTTCTGTATGGCTTATGCTGGATAATATTTTGAATTGCCTGTTCATTGCACTTTTCTAGATATGTGAATAAAAGTGAAGCTCACAACTCTCTCAATGCCCTAGGAAACTACCAGCTGTGCCAAATTACCACCACATCCTGAACTGTGCTGCATCCTTCATCTCCCCAGTCTGAAATGATTTTATGGCATCCAGAATCATGATAATCATTATGCCTTGAAGTGGCCTTCAAATGTTGTATTTGTGTGAAAAAAAAAATTATTCAATTTATTGGGAATTTTCTCATCTTCCTTCCTCTACTCGAAGAGCTGGGCTGCTGACATCCATATGTAGTTTCTTCCTCTTCCTTCATCTTCAAAGATCAGTCATTCAAATAAGCTGTACATTTTGGGACTGGTAAATATCTATCTTCCAGAGGTGTCTAAATGTGATTTATGACGCTGTGTGGGAATGAGGCCTACAGCCATGATATATGTAATAAGATACATTGTAAGAGAATTTCCATGAGATATGTCGCTGTGAGCGGCTAGCTGAGGACTGACCCAAGTTCTCAGACAAGCGAAGAGAGGAGAAAAGGAACTTTATTGTTTTGAATTCCATATATATAGAGTCTACAGAAGTGCCCCAGATTGGTCAGCCCGAGACCTCCCCCCTAGGCACAATTGGCCAAGCCCGAACTCACTCAATCCGGAGAAACTGTTTGCAAAACATCCAAACTTTATCTTGTTTATGAAATATAGCAAAATGTTCCCACGGGAAGAACCTGTGCTAGCCACAGAGATATGCCATGAGATATGTGGTGATGGGATTTCTGTGGACTTAATGTCCTGCTGAGGTGGTGACAGGTTGTCAGGAAGAAGCCAGGTAGACTTTTTCACTGCAAACAGCCAGGTGGGAGATACTGAGGTGTCCCAGTTCCATTCTGCCCTTGCGCAAGACCCACAGTCTTTGCAATCTTCCTTCTTAAACCTTATATCCCTCATTTATATATAAATTGCCTTCCCCTTCCATTTATGATGGCAGAACAGAACATTTTACTACATTCTCACCTCCACTTATCCCAAAAGTATAAATTGGCATTTGAAATCCTCAGTGGTAGAAGATGAGAATACGACTTCCCAAGCAAGCTGACAGAGCTTGCTCCTCTTTCCTCCCCAAAGAAAGGACACCTCTGTGATAAGATTTACACATTCAACTGCATTGGAGTATACCCAGCAACTCTTGCTCATGGTGCTATACACATATTTTTCATGTGCAGTAAATTTATTTATTATTTATGCATCTGAGATCTTAATGAACACAACCAGACTTACACTTATGAACTAGTTCTAGTCAGAAATTAAGCCCAGTTGCACCCAGCCCCTCTGATTCCTTAGGACCAGCTGGAAAACAAGGGGGTTTATGTTCTACCAAATCTCCATACTCCTAACACACTGGTCTTCGCTGAGAGTCATAGCACAGAAAGTGTTTCTCAAAGGAGATAAAACTGATACTCTCAATTCAGGCCTTCTATGACTGAGAATGCGTGAGAACACTTAAGATTGTAAAGTACAGCAATGCTGCATTGCTGCACCAGCATACTCCACTGAATTACCTTCTTGAGTGCCCACACCATCCAAACAAAACATCACAATGCCACAGCAGTCAAACTATCTTTCTCTGCAATGAACTTAACTATAGAATAACAGGATAAGTGAGGAAAAAAACCAAACGAAAACAAAACCAAACCAAAAACCAGTAAAAGCAACCATCACACTTCTTTGTTTATCCAAGAAGGATGTGAAAGCAGAAAATTCAAATAATGTTGCCAGGCAACCAAAGCATGCTAACACAACAAAAGAAAACCAAACCAAACCAAATAAAAAAAAACTCCAACAAAACAAAACAAAAAAACAACCCCCCAACAAAACAAACTGACCAACAAACCAAACACCCACCCCCTGCAAAGAAAAACCCCAACTCTTAACCCCCAAAAAAACAAACACCACCACCAGACCCTCTAGGCATTCCCTACAAAGTTCCACAAAGCAATCAAAATAAAAAAGAAACCCACAACATCAATTTCCTGCTGCACACAAGGAAGGAGACAATGGAAATATTCTGGCTATGCACTCCAGATGTTGATACTGAAACTCCTTCAGAAGAAGTTGAGCAAGGAAACAGAGTTTCCCTCAAAACCCTAAGGAAAACTCCTAGAAAATCAAACATAATGGTCATTCAGCACTATATAGAAGAACAGAAACTGATATACAGGAGTGTAAAGGACCCATTTTCACATTTCAACAGAAGTAGGAAGAGGACAAAAAAAAAATCACTATCAGGCTTTCTAAAAAGTTTTTTTAATTATTATCACTTTCATCTGTTCACTTATTTTCACACCAGGGACATCCCTTTGTTCATGGAACACAGACATTTTTCAGATAGATCAGACACAAAAAACCATAGATCAGCAATGATGCCTGCAGATACCTGGATGACATTAATTAGAACCTTTGTTTGGCATAAGAAAGCCATGGCTGTTGTCTTGGAGACCAAAGGAATTAATTCAGACTGGTTTTTTGAGAGGGATGGCATTTTGAATAACCTCCACGTACATGTCTTTTAAATGCAAAATGGTCCTTAAGCTTGAATATAAAATTTCTCTGAAACTGAAAGAAAGTGACGTCACTTCTGTTTTAAGAATGTAATCTTAATTTCAAATCTGCAGAACCATAAGAACCAAATTGTTCAATATTCATAGATTTTAATTGGTGGGGCTTTCAGAGCAGCCACCATAGACACTACACATCTTGCAAATGTGCACTTTCTAAAAGAAGCTGAACAGGAGCTATGAAAGCATATTTTTCTTAAAAAGTATGTTAATTTAACAGATGGTTTAAAATACTAAAATGTTTGTGCCCAGAGGATGATGAAGAAAGCATCAGTGAAAACATTAAGCAAAAAGTAAAACTGTAACATTGCTGCATAGCAGGATATGTTTCACTTCCTTTTGCAAGGCTGAGCAGATACTGAGAAGAATTTTATGGTGAAGAAACTGTAGAATGACTTCCAGGCTCTGATCCAATCATAGTGGAAAGCTGCTCTGGCAGGTCTATTTACTCTGAATCGCAAACTCCATTGTCTGACAGAGCAGCACTATCAGAGAGTTGATCAGAAACATGCATAATGTAGAGAGGTCAGAATTAATAAGGATTTGCTTCTGACACTTTAGCGCTGAAACATCACACTTCATGCTGCATTCTTTTAACTAAAAATACCTTCCTGATTGCAGGCCACCTCTTATTTTACCACCAGTCACTGAGATTAAGAGAATGCTCACTGCCAAATGTATTGTTTATTTATTAGCATTCCAAGTGGGGAACAAGAGTAAAGCAATTTCTTTCCTGCGGATTTCAGCAGAGTGCAAACAATGCTATGACAAAAAGCCAGTTTTGTTAAAATAAAGGTTGAGAAGTCCTTACTGTTTAAAGATCTTATTAAATATCCACTTGCTTAGTAAGACCTGTTGTACTGGATCAGAACAAAGACTCATTTAGCCCAGCATTTTATCTATAAGAGTACACAAAAGTAAACATTCAGGAAAAGGTATATAAAAAGTAATAATCATATAGAAATACCTTCCAGTTATAGCCTCCATGGTTCTAAATATCTGATTCAGGAAATTACTGAATTGTAGCTGGAACTCTGTACCTGGTTGCCATATCCATAGGGTCACGGCTCCTATTAGCAGCAGCTGGGATACTTGTTTTACCACCTTTCACTGTAAAAAAGTTTAAAACCTCTTTCCTCATTTCATCAGTTCATTTTTAAGGAATTATGGAGGATGCTTGGAAGAATTACTATGGTTCTTCACTCATTAGGGTCTCCCATCATGGACCTGGATGGTTTCTTGACTGTGGATAAGGTCCTGAATAGTCTGCTCTAGAGCTCTTCAGTCTTCAAGGCTCTCATGAGGTTTCCACGCCTGCCTGCATTCCCTTGGATACAATTACTTAGAGGAAATAATATCCTTATTCTGTGGCATATATAGTCAGGGTAAAAACATCTAGGGACCTAGGACTTTCAGAGTTATATAAAAAGGTTGGAAATCAGTTTTCTTTAGTCAATATTAGCTTTGTCAACCTTAATATCTTCTTCACCAGTTAACAGTCATTTAATCCTCATTGTTTTTAACTAGTTCTTCCTCTAAAATCACAAATTGATTCAACAGCTCTGTATCCACATCAGTCATGAAGCATACAGTAAGTAACAAAGCATTCAGTAATGAAAGCTCACAAAATTTAATTTTATTCCTTTTTTTGTGTGTTTTTTTTCCCCAAGTATTCCTTGTATTGTGATTTCCTAAGTATTATATAAATTTGTATCTGTAGAAGCAATTGTCTCAATTTTTTAGGAAGCAGTTCTGCATTGGGGAAGGATGTACTGTATCTGAGTAAACTGTTCAAGATTATAAAATATTTTTATGCTTATCTTTATATTAAATGCAAAGATAATATGACTGTTCAACATTTGCATTATTTTTTCCAGGTCCCAGTTTTGTAAGCTTTGGAAAGAAATATAAACTCAAAGACTGAGAAGATGTATGTGATAATTTAGAATAATCTACTGTATGGAGGGAGTTTCTGTATGAAAAAACATCACTTAAATTGTTTTATTTATTGCCTTTTGTTAAAATAAAGTCTCAAATGAGAAATATTGTATGATAATGCTAAAGATTTGCAGGTTTGGTTTTTTTTTATCTGATAGTTAAAAAGTATAATTAGTTTGTAAGTAAATCTGACTTCCTCATGCTTTCATATGGGGTGAAGGTATTATTTGTTTATATTAATTGAAAGTATAATATTGTGAGTAACTTTCAATATGATTTTGTTTCTAATGACAGAACAAAGCTGAAAGGGATGACAGAGTTTGCTGAATGGTTCTTGCTACATCAAGTGGTGCTGTATAATATAGTTTCATGAACTTTGGAGAAGAATACAAAGCTTTATGAAAGCACAAAATAGGAAAGAAAATATAAGAAAATAATACCATAAGAGCAAGATTTTAAATGTGGAGAGAGTGGGAAAACTGGAATGCCACTGTGATGATCTTTCCTGCATGATGACCATTGTTTTCAGTAATTATCACTAGGCAGCTGGGACCTCTAGAGATTGTCTATTCCAACACTTCCTGCTTCATGCCTGATGTTATCAGAAACCTCAAAATTAAAAACTATAATTTCAAAAATCTGTATCATTTACGACACATAAAGTTATTGGTTAAGCCTCTAAGGAAGCTATTTTATGCTGTTGCCAGATACCTTGTGACCTTCCAGATGATCAGCTTCACCAAAACACAAGCTTGTGAAAACTTATGTTGAATTAAGGTACAGGTTGTTACAACATGTAACCTGTCCCTTCCAGGGGTAGAAACTGGTTTCTGGAATTACCTGCATACAATCTGCTAGCATTCAATAGGTTTTGTATCTCTAGCCCCATTTTTCTTTTGATAAAAGGGAAGAAAAATATATATTGACGTAAGGAAAAGGTGAAGTTCTTACTACAGAGAAAACAGAGATCAAAAAGGCAGAGGGAGCAGGAAGGGTTATTTTGTGAATTCCTGAAAATCGGTATTCACAATCAACTTTGACCATTCCTATTAGCAGCCAAGAGCTTATCATGCATTTGGTCATCAGGAATGCAATTCAGGTGCCTACACTACTAGTTAGCACTTAGAACCATTCAAGGAGCCCAGAATACAGCTCTATCTTCACTTGCTCTTTCATACAGTTTCCTTTAAGTCCTAGGTCTCACCTGCTTGATATAAGCAGAAGTTCTAGAACATCCTATACAGCAGGAGATGCAAATTACCTGATCTGGAATAGAAATTGAAAAAAAAATATGCTATCTGTAAGAAAAACCTGCTATCATTCTGGAAGTCATTTTAAGGTTTTTAGTATGATTTTCAATGTGTTACTTAGTAAAGGGTTAGGCATAGTATTCTATTGTCTTACATAGACACAGCAGACAATCTGAAGTAAATCTAAGAATGCTTTATGTGGCTTAGCAATAATAAGACATATGCATACTGCTCATTTCACTTACGGATGGCTTACTTACTTTGGCTGTGCACCAAAACCAAGCCTCTTCCAGAAACTGATAGTCCCAGCCTCACTTTGCAGTGCAGCCAGGTACCTAGTTTATCAATGTTGGGATTATTTTTCATTTTACTGTGGGACCTTTATACAAAAGACAGAACAAACCACAGAGCTGTGTAATGAAATCAAAGTATATTTTCCAGCAGTAAGTCAGAAAATCAACCCTTGGGAACAGATACCTTTCTGTACCTTTCACTGAGTCTCTAGCTATCTGACAAAGGAAAACTATTCTTTGTTCAAGGGGTTGACACAATGGTAAATCATAAGTTTGTCTTCTCATAAAGTTTAAAATAACTTTGTGTACTAAGAAAAAAGGAGGTAAAGTAGAAACTATCCTTTTAGAGTGATGGAGAAAACACATTTTTTGAGGTATTCATTAAGCACCAGATAAAAATAATATGTCCTCAAGAAAATCCTCAGATGTGGCTAGAAGGTTTGGAAACTAAAATGTCGGTTCACTGGAGAAGTTCTGATGGACTGATTTCCACAAACATGATTTGAAACAAGTCAGGTTTGTTGGCCTTTTTGTCTGTCATCACATTTATAAATATTCAATCCTTCCTTTTCTGCTAGCAGAAGTCCATGATGAATGAAGGTGTTACTCTGTCTTAGGTTCTACAGGTTTTTCTCCCCTCTTTCATAAGCCTTCATTTATTCTCTCCTTGACATTTGGTAGTTTTTTTGTGGTTGTTTTTTTCTGTTTTTGTGTGTGTGTATATGTGTGTGCGTGTGTGTGTTTTACCCCCACTTTACAACATGTGCTGGTTCCTGGCAAATAAACCAAATTAAAACCAAAAGCAGTTTTTATAAAACAAACAAACAAAAAAAAAAGAGCAAAGCTCATTGTGTTTAAGGATTAAGAAAGGGAGTATAAAACATAATTATAATTTTTTTTAAGAAAAACATTTTTGTAAGCTAAAAATAAATCCATATTTACCATGCACAGATGCTTGGTGATGATAAATATTTTAAAAAACATATTTTTTAAAAGGTTTGATCTCACATTTAGTTTAATAAAAAAAAATAAACAGATGGAAGCAGCGTATGTGCCTTTTGGGTATTATGATAAGATCTCCATTGCTGAAATGTAAAAATTACCTTGTGGCTACTTCGTGAATATAGTAAACTATGCTGTTTGAAATGCAGAAACAAATGTTTCAAATTATGAGTTCACTCAGTGTGCAGGAAAGTTTTCAAAGCAAATTACAGTTCAAGTTCTGAACAGACTTTTTCACTTGAATAATCTTTGTAATACTACACTTAAAAAATCCCCTTAAAGCAGCTATTAGTTAAGTTTCCTGCCCTCTTTTAATATGCAAACAATAAATTTTATAGGTACAATAAACTACACAATACCTGAAAATTGCTGTTAGGAGATCTTCTGCAACACAGGAGATAATTAAGAAATGTTATACCATTAAATGCAGTATGATATAATATGTTCCACAGCACTTAAATAGTTTAAATTATATCTCTGGAATGCACAGAAGTTTAAACATAGTTTTGGAGTTTGTTTGACATTTAATATTAATTCAACTCATATATATCATGAATCCAAATGACTAGAGAAAAACAGCTACAGCATCAAACAAGAAAGGCAATGACAGATAAGAGTTCTTGAAGAAACAGCTGGGGTTGTTTATCAACATTATATTTATCAAAGCATACTCCCTACTCGGCTCCAGACATTTTAAGAGCCACTTCCTTAGAGGGATAAGCCTCTAAGCACAAGGCTTCTAATACTTATTTGCAGTCCAATTTTAAAGAGGGTTTAGGGAAAGGAAGGCTGACTGCTGTGGGAAGAAACACAGGTTGCAACTACCTGGTGTTTCAGAGGCAGTTGTGACACTGGATTTGTCTGCACTCCAGGCTGGCTGAATGTGAGCCAGCAGCAGACCAGAAGATGCTGAGGTACAATTAACGTGGCACTGAGTTTGAGCTAATAAGCCTTGCTGAGAGACAGCGCTTTCAGGCTCGTGTGACACTCCGGCTCAGCGCCGTGCTAACACAGCTACATGGCTTCCAGTTTAGACCTGGCTTGCATCCAGCTGGTTCCGAGTGGTGCAGGCAAGGACAGCTGGTATTTGCTCTGAGCACGGACAAGATTTACTAGTGACTGCTGCTGCCTGCAGAAAATTCACACAGCAGAGACTGTGCTGGAAGCAGCACCTTCTACTTCTGTTAGCTGGAAATCCAAGAGAGATGATGAAGGGACTCGCAAGGCAAGCCAAATGTTTAAACAAAGAGAGATTTTCATCTGAGACACAATTTCTAAATGTATTTCTTCTGTCAGTCTTCAATGACTAAATCAATTATGCTCACCATGGCACTGCAAATGCAGCTGCTCCATGATCACAGAAAAAAACAGCACAAGTATTCTTCAGCCTGGCACAGACAGTGCACAGAAAGAAGGTCACTTGTCTCTGTGATGACATTCAGACAAAACCAAAAATCCCCAGATCTGCTTGTACCATCATGTTCTGAGTACACAAAACATTGAGATTATATCTCAAAGCCTAGTCTGTGGGCTGCAGGAAGCCTGGAATTTAAAACAGGGCATGAGCCCTGTCTACCAGTTTGATCACTCGATTTGAGGTAGAAATGAAAGAAAGTCTAATGCAGAATCACTTTATAACCCTAGCAGTACACACATAAGGAGGCTAACTCAGAAACAGTATGTAGGTAATCACAGATAACCACAGAATATTCTGAGATGCAAGGGACCCACAACAATTATTGAATCCAACTCTTATGAATGGCCTATATCAAGCCCACAGCCTTGGTGTTGTTAGCACCATGCTCTAATAAAGAGAGACAAATGGTTTAAGTTCCTCTTATTCCAGCAGTTATAAAAAAGCTCTGCACTGAAAGAATGCCTGAATACCAGGAACAAGCTCCCCAGGGAAGCAGTGGTGGCACAAGGCTTGTCAGTGTTCAAGAAACATTTGGACAACACTCTCAGACACATGGTTTAACTTTTAGGTTGCCCTGTGTAAAGTCAGGAGTTGGACTCAATGATCATCATAGGTCCCTTCCAACTCATGGTAGTCAATTTATTAGTTATTTGAGTGCAAAATAAAGTTATAAAGAGGGGGAGGTGAAAACAACTTTTTAAAAAAAGCATCTTTAAAATAAAAATGCTTTTACATATAAAGATGTAGAATGTAAATAAATCAGCTCTTCATGTAAATTGAATATTAAAAACAGACTATACTGAATGCAGTGTGCTTAAGCTAAAGTAAAAATACTTGTTCAGGGGATACATCTATTTACCAAGTGCAACCGGCTTTGTAACCCTCAAAGATTAATTGCTGCATTTTAAAACTTGTTCTAACCAAAGGAGACAGTGTACAGCAGGGGGAGGCAAGAGCGTATGTGGGAAGGTGTAGAACAGACCTGCCTGTGAACTAGCTGCTGCTGGAGTGAGGTAGGTAAGAGAAAGGATTTCTTTCTGATGGTATGAAAAAAGATCAGGTGAGGAGTTGGTACTTCTCTAAACCTGACTTCTGAGAGATAATTCTTGGTTCTTCATTCCCCAGACAAGAAATGAGCTGTGCAGCAAAATCTTCATACTGGAGAACCAACAAAATTTTCTCTTTGTACCACACAGCACTGAACACCAGGCACAGGCAGAACTCTGAAACTGAGGATTTTCTCCCTTTGAATAACAGGTCTCAGTTCTTCACTAGACTGAGGTTGGTTGTGCATCTGTAACTCCAAGCAAGATCAGCCTTGTCCCAGCAGCTAATTACATAACAGTAAAATACATATAATATACATATTACTCATATACACATTACTCATATATATACATATATACATATTAATATACATATATACATATACATATACATATACATATATACATATATATGTATTATATATACATATTACTCATATATATACATATACATATTACTCATATATATACATATACATATATTCTTGAATATATTTATTCTCATCAATTTATTCCTCATATATTTATTCTTGAATTCCGTTAAATGATGAGACCTCCCACCCCCAAGGCAAATCAATGAAGAAAATAAGGGTCCTGTACCACACAAGCTTAAATGCTAAAATCAGTATTTTTACTGTTTTTCTTTTGAATAACAGTCATATGAAAGAAAATAGAAAAATAAAATGAAAGAGAAAGGAAAAGAAATATACAAAATAGGGTTATATAATAGCAGTGAAGATGTATTTCTGAATGAAGTGATTTATTTGAAAAAATAAATGCCTTTTCAGTTCTTAAAATACGTAATTACTTGACTAAAATCCAAACTCAAGTTCCTTTAAAGGTTGAGATAATTTTAAAACTGAAGGGTCATGATTTTGGGAGCTAAGGTTTTTGAAACACTTCTCAACCTGCCAGGGATCATGAAGCAAGATGTGAAAGCTCAAGCTTGCAGAAATGTCAAAACTTATAAAGTCCATGAGCCACAACTACATCTTCTCAGCTCTAAGTTTCAAGGTGACTAAGAGAAGTATTACTTTTAACAAACTTGTATGAATTTTAAAAAGAAATCAAATTAAAACAAAAATCTCTAATGAAACTAAAATAAAAGCCAAAACTGAATCAAGTCAAATTAAAAACCATATTTTTTAAAATTTGTAAGGGGAGCATAATACTACAGTGCTTTAATATAAAGAATAAACACTAATGATCTCTGACTTCTTGTTTAAGGGGTTGTACAAAGCATAGATCTTGACCAAGTTTAAGCTCCATTCAAAATTTTGTCTACTGGTTTTCACTTCTTTCTTCACCTGTACTTAGCATTTCTTTAAAACATAGTTTAAACAACTTCTCCTTTGAGACATTCTTCCATCCTCCCCCCTCCACAAGAAAGCCCTGTGTTGTGGAGGAATACATCTGGTCCAGGGAGCTTGGCTGCAGGCTGCTCATTGAGATGCAGATTGAAATGCAGGTTGAGCTCTGGGTAAGAGCCCCAGACAAGGGGCTGTGAGCTGCCAAACTTTGGGATAACAAAGGGCATGAAGATGGGTGACACCAGCCAGGTGAATGCACACAGAGACATAGCAGGAGCTGGGAATTGCTGACCTTTTGGATAACAAAGGAGATGAAGACCTGTGACCAATAGGATGGATAGACACAAAGAGGGGGCAAGAGTCTGGTAAAAGATCAAGACTTTCACTTGGGTTGTGAGAGGATAAAAGCCCAGGGCTCCCGTTGGGTGTGCTCCTCAGGGGCACCAGCTTGGGCTGTTCCTGTCTTACTGCACCATGAATAAGTGGCTCTATGGAATCAGATATCTGAGTCTCTGCCATGGGAAACTTGAGGTCAAACCAGTTGGGAAACCTGGACTGACTGTGTGAGAGTGGGGTGTGCAGGGAGTCAAGCAGGGCACCCGCTGGATCACTGGATCTGCCACTGTAAAGGGGCTTCCATCCCAGTTGTGGAACCCTCTGGCCTTGAGATTGTGACTGCCAGAGTCCCATGAATGGTTAGACTGAGAAGATTCCTTAAGAATGTTCTTAAACAGCATTTACTTTCTCTCCAGCATGTGTCTTGTGTATTATTTAATTGTGGCTCTAATTGGCAGATTTTGGAAATCCAGCCATTTCGTAATAATCATGTAAGAAAAATTTATTACTATATTAAATAGGTTTATAAAATACAAGCATCTCAGTATTACTTGGATTAAAGAAAGTATTATATTGACCATTAATTTTTCAGTGTGTGTAGGTAACATTAAATAACCTTCATCTATTCTGTGAGCACTCTATATCTGACAGCAAAGTCTTTGAAGCTGACATTCTCTTTGACATTCCTCTGACTCCAGTGGAATAAAAATACTACTTAGCACTTACCTAGCACTTTTTCTCTTCAAAGCACTTTGCAAACATTATAATTAATGCTGACAACAACCTGGTGAGGCTTGTAAGAGTTACTCTCCCCAGGTGGTAACATGGAAGAAACACAGAGAAGTTGCTCATCCAAAAACAGAGGTGTGGAATAAAAGTTCGGAGTTTCTAGTACTTTGTTCTATACCTTGCTCACATCTCTATACAGCATTTTGAACAGCGTTTATTGCTACTATTGCCCCATTACAACACATTTTAAACTTGAATCATGAAAGATAAAAGAAGCAAATGGAAATTCACATGCTGAATATAATACCCCCCCATATTATTACTGTAGGTGTATTTTGAAATGAGAATTCATTACATATGATACATACAAAGAAATACAAACAAGACCAAGAGACCTGAGATCATTGTGAATTAGTCATATTTCAGTGCCTCAGAAACTAGTACAATTTCCATTTCTTTTGTAGGCAAGATTTTCTTCTCTTTGAAACACTGCTATCATTTCCCTGTTGTGCAAATCTGACATTTTGTTTCCTGACTACACAAGTAATCTTTGCAAAATCCAACAGCACAAAAGGCACAGAGAAGGCAGCTGAAATCCTTTTCACATTTGTTTAATCCTTGAGTGACACAGAGGTGACATGTCTAGTGCAATTGCTACTCTTGAAGGCAAACAGTTGGGAATCTTCTGTGGTAGGAACTCATTTTAAGTATTAAACAGCAGCAGCCCTCATTCTTCCCCTCCCTGCATTTCAGAAGCAAGGCCAGGGAAGGAATTGCGATTTCCCCCTTCTTCAGCAGGCATTTCTGCAACCATTCCTGAGCACCCCCGCATTTCACAGGACAGAACAGATTGCAGGAAGACAGTCTACAACACAAATATTGAATTATCTTAAAGATGGACCATATCTGGGAAAGCACTGGACTAATACTGTGCCTATTCTGTGGGAATAGAGATTTGTCATGGTCATTTTCCTCCTTTTGATGGCCATATAACTATACATATCCAAAAAAATTACATAAAACTTCATCAATTCAATGGAAATCCATGAATAGTAGTTGCTGCTGAGAATAAGTTTGAATGTAAATGACATTACAGTCATCTTTCAGGTGTTTGCAGGAATTATATTATTGTAGAAAACTTCTGTTGATTGTGGTTTAGGATCCTATGATCAAAATCATAGAATCACAGGATGGCTTGGGTTGGAAGGAACCTTTGAAGATCAGCTTCTCCAAAGCCCCTGCAACAGGGACATAATTCACTAGATCAGGTTGCTCAAACCCTGTCCAGCATGACTTTGGTTTTCACCCAAAATTTTTTTTACCCCTCTCTCTAAACACAAAAAAAAAAAATTTCTCTTTTTTTAAATAAAAATTTTTTTTTTTTTTTTTTAAAAGCCCCTTTTCCTGACACAAAAGTTGTTGGTAAAGAATGCCTGCCTTTCTTACAACTCCCTTTAAGTATTTAAAAATCTCCATGGAGCCTTCTCTTCTTCAGGCTGTACAAGCCCAAATCTCCCAGGCTGTCTTCATAGGAGAGAGGTTCCAGACATCTGATGACATTTATGAACCTCCTCTGAAACCATTCTGACAGACCGGTGTTTTTCTTCCACTGGGTCTTATTATTCTTAGCATCTCTTCCCAAATTCAATTCCAAACATGGCTTTGGATTTCCTAATCCCATCCCCACCCAGACACTGTCTCAATATTCCTCACAAGAATCGTTGGTTCCACTGCCTGTGCAGAAAGAACACCTATAAAAGCCAGAGGAAAAAGTAAAATTTACTAAATTTCCATGGTTCCAAGCCATGAAGGATTTCAGTCCTTGGCTTTTAATGTATTCCTTCTAAAGGTATTGGTATTATCCACATCTCTGAACCACAGAATTTACATGACTAAGTTAATTTCACAAGTAATCTGTGTCTATATCCCCCAATTGGTAGGATTTCAGACACAATGTAAGTAACAGCTTCTTTCCTATCTCCTTATGTAAAATGCAGAGAAGAAGAAATGCCATTTTCCAGAGCTGATGGGTGGAGAGAGAACTACCCAATGTAACACAAAGCATCCATGACAGGGCTTTTAAACCTTCTGCCTTTCAGGAGCAGTTAGATCCTTTACGCTGGTTGCCCTTCACTTGGGAGTCACAGCTCTGAGTAATCACCCAGAGTTTGGCACCTTTTAAAAAACATGAAAGCATTCTTCTTTCCTATCAAAGGACAGCCAAAGGAGGAGGAGCAGATGCTGGCACAGTTTCATCTAATAGAGCGTGGGTAGTCACCCTGAATGTAATTAATTCCTTTCCTTTGCCAGGAAATATTTGAAACACTGTTTTATCTGCCCTACAGTAATGTCTTAGCCACCAACCAAACACTTGCAATGGGAGGTAGTTTATAACCTCATTGCTGCTGTCTTTTTTTTTAAGATAATTAAGTATCATTTGGGACAAATCAAAGAATGGTGACAATGGCTTTTGGCAGCTAGACCACTTGCCTGGGAGGGAGAGTCCTAAATTTTAAACTATGATATGACAAGTCCTTAGTAAAAAATTGCAAAATATTGGTTATATAATTAATAGATCACTCTGTAATGGATGTGATTATTTTGCTAAGTGCTACAACCAGATTAGGGTATAAATGGGGTGGTGGAACACTAACAGCCTCTTCTTAAATCCAGTGGGTTTAAATAAAGGATTACACCAATGCAGGCACATATTTGGTTATATTATTAGGCAACTATGTTTTATTAATGAGAGAAGAGCATGAAAACAGTACTAAAAAATCAGATCAAGGAAAAACCCTTTAGGCCTGATTTTTTTTGCATCTTATTGACAAGTTGTAGATTATTAGGTGTTTAATATTAGTATGTGTGAGACTTTTCAAGTCTTAGATGTTAATATATTCTGCCCCCTGCCCTTTTGTTTTTTTTTCTTAATTACAGGGGCTTGCAGTCCCACCACCTGGAACTGAAAAAAACCAAACCACAAAGAAACAAAACCTAAAGTTTTTGACAAGACTAGATGATTATACATTTCCTTTCCTAAAATCCCCTGAAAATAATCAAACTTAAAATATAACGTGTTCCCTTAAATTAGATTCCTTTGTACCAAGCCACAGCCACTCATCTGGAAAGCAATTATAAAATAATGTTAAGGTGGTTGTTTGACTCCCACAGCTCAGACTACCTTAGATAAAGCCTAACTGGTAACTAAAGACAGGTATACCAGATATTTGCTTGTTCTGTACTTTTTTTTCTGTTTTACTTTTATATCCAAGCCTGTGTTTAAACTTGTCTAGTGCTGTAAATAAAACTGGAGTATTTTACTTCACTGGAGGTAATGAACCAAAAACAGTAGTGGTAAATGCCTGAAATTCAAAGAAAAGATGGGGACCATGGAAACAATTTTTGTTATTGTAGCACCCATGCCATACATGTAACATTACCTAATTCTATCATGTATATAACACTATGATATAGCTATTAATATAATGCACAGTATTGTGATAAGGCATTATCACTGTCTTATCTAATATTTGACAACAGAATATTTACATCAAGTGTTTTCCATATTAGGACTTTGTAGATGCTAAGACTAATTCTTTTTGGAAGTTAACTTGGAATGTTTTTACTATACTCAAAATATTTCTTCAAGGTACTGCATATTTGGTTACTTTTCTGTATTAAGTACCTATGTGGTGATTCTCTTGGTTTTGTCTTTTGTACATAAATGATAGATTTTTCAGAGAGTGTGTGGAATTTCTACCAAAAAAAGCAAAGAAACTACATTTATATCATGTATTACTTGCTTCTGCTTTTGTAAGTCCTTAGAAACTCATAAAAACCCCTCCATGCTTAGACAGAAGCCCACAGACAGACATGTACATGCTTACACCATAATCACAGGCACACAGGCAGTGAAACAGAGGTAGGCAAATACAAGAGAAGCAGAATCATGTACATGGAAGGATGAACACCCATTATGTAGTGGAAAACTAGTAGGGGGGATCTAGTTATAAGAAGCTGCATTTCAGTGCTCTCATTTCAACTATTTGCATGCAGAAGTAGTACAGCATTAGCATAACTACTCTGCAATATGGCATAATTTCTGGAGCAATACAAAACTCATATATTCTGAAAACATTTGTGCACATAATTTCTGCAATAATGTCAAAGGAAAAAGAGTGCAAAACCAACAACAAAAGATTTAAAACTTTTTCTGAAGGAAGAGGGTTAAAAATTTGAGTTCAGCAAAGTTTTTATCTCTAGCTACCTCTCTTGTTTTCACCAACATGCTCTATGCACAGAAGAAACTGCTAAAGAGCTGAATACTGTAAGAACAATTTCAAAGCAGGAGTGTATATCTTATTAACTATTGTTATTTATCTACCTCAGAAACTATTTCAGTAAATGCAGAGGTTTTCATGAGATGAAAAAAAATAAAAGACAGTAACTACTTCAAAGTACTTGGCTATTTCTCCAGCACCAGGGGATACTAGCACATATAAAGCCTTTGGGTCTATATTGTATTCCTTTTAGAACAGACAGCTGGGAGTAAAAAAAGGAGCCATGCTGCCATAATTCTTAAAAAAATCCCTAGCTCTAGGCCTTTAAGGGGAAGTCAGATATAATTTAGAAGTCTTCAGGTTACTTTCAAGAATATTGAAAGCAAACTAGCTGCTGGCCTGTGTCAAGCAAAGTAAAAAATTCATTTTTGCTTTACTGATATTCATCAACATCAGAAAGCTGGAAGGATTCAGTTATATTTTTCGGTACCTGGTAGACCAGAGCAAAACTGAAATTTATTGTCTTTTTTCTGTATTCAGACATCTCTCATGTCTCATGTTTTACCAACTCTTTTCCCAGTCTGCTTCTGGAAAGTTGTTTATTTCTGAAAATAAAATATCAATGAAGGTTTTAAAGGAATAAATATGATGGACAACTCAGTATACTAGTGCAGATGTAGAGTAAATGTTGCCAAGACCTGTCTTAGATTCTTGTGGGTGAGTTTGTATTTCTTAATAAATGTGCCAGTCTCCCTTCACCATTCTGGGTATCAATGCTATGTCATATTTGAAGATATTCCCTTATAAAATAACACAATACTTACAAGGATGAAGGAGTTGTGCAGCATAGCTGTAGTTGTTAATGCCCCTTTACACTGAGCCTGTGTAATACGTGTACACAGGTAAGCTGACTGCACAGGTGAAGCATCAACATGAAGCAACTTTTGTCTGGTCCATCACTTTCTCCATCTGGATTCCAAGAATGTCAGAGAAGTCTGCCTTCCTGCACCAAAATAACAGTCATAACAATAATAATCTAAAGGAAAAAAAAAACCCCAATAAAAATAAACTATAAAAATAAACAACTTGTTCTGTTAGAAGCAGGGAATCTAAGCCTGCTTCAAACTGATGAAGGTCCGCAGTTACTAAAAGCAGAGTTTCAGATAAAGAGCATAATAATACAATGAATCAACCAGATAATGCTCACAGAGCATTATCCAGTCCAACACAAGTACATATAATCAGCACTTCAGACAATACATAGTTAAGGTGATGCAAATCACGCTGGCATAAACATTATGTGAGGTGTTGGTATAGCACTTGTTTAAATGGTAAATTCCATTCGGAAGTGAATGTGCCCTGCCAAACTGCAAGGGAGCTATTCTAGCCCAATGCTGTGATAGAACCAACCAGCTTAGTTGAAACATTATGCAGCTAAATTATGCGTTTTCTTCTGGCTTATGGGAAGGACTAAAGCTTCAAGGGATGACACCCATACTGACACGGTTTTACTATGAGTTGGTTTTATTTGTATCACAGGTTCCAGGGATAATCAACTCAGTATTAGACAAGAAATCATGGCATCATTTTACTGTGCAGAAGCCCTTTCTAATTAGAAGGCACATGAGGCATTTTTGAAATGTGTTGCACTTCGTTTCTCCAACAGTACTGCAACTGCAGCTCTGTCTTCGGCAGGCACAGCCTTGTTACATGGTGCTTATTGATGGGAACAGCAATAAATCTGCTCCAAAAAACCTGAAGAAAATACAGCTAGCCATGCTTTAAAAACCACAGGAGTCAAGGCCTTAGGTGTTTCTCAGTTCTTCAGCCATTTCGCATGTGCATACGTCAGGCCGTATTTTAGGTGACACAAACAAGCAGAACTCCTTGTAAGTGCAGGTCACATCCCACAGTGGTGGCTGTGTTTGTGTCTGTGTCCCACTCACACCCTTCACCTCAGGCACTGCAGGTTTGCAGCCTGCGGCAGCAGGAGCACCCCTGGGTGTCCAGATTTTTATTCCAACTAGTTAGTACACATCAGCACAGCTCAGAGTAGACTGGATCATTCTGGCAGGTCAGAGGTGCTGTGCAGGAGAATTTGTCTACTTTGCAATATGGTTGGAGCCAAAATGCTTGGCTGAATCCCATTTAGTGATTTGATGAACATTGCTTAAATTAAGTCATCCATCGCCTGCTTTAGAATGGCTTCAAGTCCCTATAGGGGACTAGATGTCCAAGAATTGGGCACACATCTTAGCACAAAAGCAGCCAGTTTTCTGTCCCATCTTGATTGGAAGTCTGAATCTGTACTTAGTGAGAGACCAGTGATGAAAGATTAGGCACCTCTTTTTCTTAGTGTAGCTAATTTTTTTTTCTAGCAATAAACTAAACTGCTGTCATCCAGCTAAACTATATAGATTGTTGTGCATTATAGCAAAATAAACTCACTGTAAAGTCTATCTGCTGACTGCCATAAATATTACAAAAAGTTTTACACCCATACAAGGCATGACCTCTTCAACACATAAAAACTTTTCTGAGAATTTACTTATAAACAGCAAAACTACATTACCTCTCTACATGATCATGTGGACAGGCCATGTCACTTATCCTGTCCATAAGAAATTCTTCAGGGTGCCCTTTGGAGCAATCTCCAGGACCAGTTTAAATGTGGCTTTCATGCTTCAATGCACTGCAGGCAAATATTTTTTGCCACTGCTTTTAGATCTAGCAGTATCAGCTTTCAGTGAATGACTTATCCACATAGTAGCACAGGGCTCCCATGAAAACCTTGTTAAATTATTTGTATGTGGGAAATGAACTCATGTATGAAGAATATCAAATAGTCACAAGCACTATGCCTTTTAAAAATATGAAAAAATACATGCCATAAAACATTTCCTATTTTTAGCATCTTTGTATATGTGCAAATATAAGAGGGACGTGAAAGGCATGTATCAAATGAAAGAAAGTATCAAATTCATCAATTTAATTGTAGTAATAAAAATCCTACAAAAAGACCCAAAAACCCCCCCTGGCTTTTTGACATTTCAGGTCTTACCATTTCAAAATGCACAAAAAGAAGATATAATGATCCTAAAATAACATTTGCCATATTTGAAACATCTGTTCCAGTCTACACTTATAATTCTCCTGTGTTTTCATAATTTCCTTCGATCTCATCACATATTACTCAAAACAATATAAAAACAGAGGATGTCTGCATTTTCAAGGCAGTGGGAAGGAGGAAGAGACATGCACATATATTCATGCCCATGCACAGAAATTAAAACATGGTACAGACAGCAATGTTTATCACTTCAGCAGTTTTTTATAGCATCGCTGCTCTCAACTTAAAACCATTTCAGTCCTTCCACTCCCTCTAAAAACATTTCTTAAGATCCTGCTGAGAACTCTCTTATAATTTAGACTTAAATAACAACAACAGGAACAAAAAATTAATGAAAAAGCATGCCTTCAGATGTTACCATTGTGTTTCAAAGTACTTTTCTCTAACAAAAAGCATTAAATTACCATAATAACATATTACACTCTGGCTATGATTAGGGGAGGGAAGATGATTTTTTTAAAGGTATTTGGAAGACATTTTCAGGCTCATTTTGGGATTATTTTTTAAAGGAAATTAATAGATATCATGCACTAGTTTTGTCTGTAAGGTAAATTATTGGATTCTGCAACTATGAAGATACTGGGTCTTTATACATGAACACTGTATAATCCAAAGCAGAAAATATGACAGAAGAAAAAAAGCATCCCAGAAAAAAGTTAGAAAGAGCACTATAAATAAAATACCTAGCTCAGAAAATCCTTTGATTTCAACTAAATTATGCTATTTTATACAGCTATTGTTAAAGTTGTGGATCTAATTACATACACCCTGATATACAATGATGGATCAGGAACTTAAGGCAGCTACACTATTCCAGGCGTGGCAAGAGAAAGGTGCAGTAATCATAGCACTGGGTGTATTATAATATTCCCTCATATAACTGATTTGGTGATGTCTTTTAAGGTAATGCCTCCAATGTCCATACACTTACGCAGGATATATCCTCTCATAGGAACTAATTTTCTAGTGTATGGGGGTTGAGCATACAAATTGGCAACTCCTGTCAGTGTACCAGATGCTTCCACTGCAGTTAGCAGTTGCATGTTGATTTTATAAGCTAAGATCCTGATTTCAAAGAAGCAGAGAAAAATCACTGACAGCACAACAGATTTAACAGGAAACAAATAAATTAAACTGAAATTTTACTTAAAGCTGCACCAAAAATCTCCCAATTAGTGTTACAGTATTTCTATACAAGTTTCTTTTGAATTAAGGCTGAACTAAAAATTTTCATATACATTTTCATATATGTGTGTGTTTTCATGTGTGACACATTTTAAACAACCTGGATAGCTGAGAGCATTGTCTAAATACTTCAACCTGTATTCTGGTAAACCCATGACATGTGTGTCTTTAGAGGTTTAGTTGTTTGGAGGCTTTTATATAAAAAATATACCTCAGTCACTTACTTAGAACAAGTGAAAAGCATTAATTATCTTACTTACAGATTTTGCAATGGCATTGTAAAATATTTATGGCAATATTTTTTATTTATTTTAGAATAAAGGTAAATCCCAGTGTGACTTGTTTGGCCAATCAAGACTAAAAGACAGTCAAAACAGAACCAGATGAAAGATAGCGTTAACCATTAATCACAAAAGAGGAATGCTTCCTTGGACAATGAACCACTCAAAAAACAAACAGAAGTCAATTTACTTTGAGATATTCCTAAGAGACAAAATAGAGGAATTTGTGTGATAAATTATTCATCATAGCTTATTCACACAATTTTAATTATTATATTCTCTCTGTAACAGTCTAAACACAGAAAAGCTCAGGGGACTCAAAGGCTCAAGACCATTGATGGTAGCATGCAGAGGTCTCACCTTTATCTTGACAGTATGTGTGGGGACTGGATTCAAGGAGGAAAAGCTGGTATGACCTGTAATCTTTATGGTTCATGAAAAAAGAGCAGGTGATGATGAAAAGGGATTAGCAAGCCTGGGATACCTCGCAAGAGCTGCTGAGTGAATTCAGAGGCAATTAAAACCATTCAGCCCTTTACAAAGTATGGCCCCAAGGGCTGTAACAGAAGCTGTGACAAATGGCTGTTTCAGACAGCAGGACTGAGGAGACAAAATGATGCCCAGGCCTCTGCATGCTGCAGTGTGACCTGCTGGTTAGAGTGAAACATGGATGCAGTGACTTCTCTGTCATTGTCATGCTGCCCTTGTGAGGTGGAAAAGCTGAATTTTCAAGAGCTGGAGGGGCTGTGCTCTTCACAGGGAATGCATGAGGATCCTTATCTTCTTAAGAGCAGAAAAACCTCAGTACCAGCCTCATATAAACTTGCAACTCATCTTGCAAATTCTGGCACAAAGCACTAATCTTCACTGAGTTAAAATATTAATAAAAACACTGCAGTAAAAGTGCAGACTGTTGAAAACATCATACCTAGATCACTCTATCTCTTTCAAATTTTCTCTGAGATTTTTCTCTCTTGCTCTAAAGACTGATCCAAAACTTGAGCATCAGTACAGCTGACAGGAAGTGAGAGAAGAGAGAAGTAAAACCCCAAAAGAGCACAGTCCAATTCCTTTTTTATTCTTTTATGCATGAGGATGCAGATTAGAAAAATGGTGGTGTGAGAGCATATTCAGAGAACAAAACAACAACAAAAAAAATCACTAATACCCCCTATTTTCAAATGCTTGCTTTTCTTTGAGATTTTTTTCTTTCACTTTTAGTTAGTTGGCTGTTCCTGGAGCAAGACTACTGGAACAAAAAAATCCCCCTTCCCTCCCAAAACCCCCCAAAACAACAATCACCAAAACCAAAATCCACACTATTCCAGAAAACGAACAAACAAAACCAACCCAGATTACAAAAAGCAACAGTACTTTCTGTGTGATTTTGGTGTTTGAACATGATTTATTTCATTATGTCTGACAAGAGGGTTGGAGAGTGAAAAATATATCTATGAACATGGAAACATCCCAGGACTGGCTATTCCAAATGCTACAGATATAAATTTGTTGTCTACATTTATATTACCCTGAACCTACCTCCACCATACAGGCACCTTCAGCAAAAAGCTCTCTTTTCCACCTTCCAGAAGAGGCTGAGGTAATAACAAAGCTGCATCCCTGAAATTCTAAGACAAATTTATTATTCTTTTTCTGTACCACAGAGGAGCCCCTCTTTCCCAGAGCACTGTCATAACGTACTTACATGGAACACAGGTTAGACAGATTCAAATGTGGTGCAAATGGGAATAGGATAAACAAGAAAGTATTACAGAGGCACTTGAGTATTGAAAGTTTTGGAAGATATAGGATAAAATCCAAATTCAAAGAAGGAAGGAGATTGATTTATCCAACCAATTATGATTTTCTTCTTAAAGGAAGTTCTCACAAATTATAGTTTTCCATTTTAACTAGGTGTTGGCAAGGCAGCAATGCTAACTCAGAATCAGAAAAGACATGACTGTCAGAAAATACTGACAGAAATAATTGGAATGAAGTCTCCTCTGTCCTAAAGCTCTTCTGATGAATCCTCTCCACATACATTCAATTTGCTTATGGCTGCTGGAACTATGTGGCAGGAGATGTCAAAGAGTGCCATGATCACATCCTGTGCTGCCCCAAATGCTGTATAACCCAGTAATGTCTCTCAAGAAAAGACTTGAGATGGCTGTGGTTTGCACCCTGGTACCTCAGCCTTGGCAATGCTAGAGGCTTGCTCTTTGCAGCACTGCACCTTTCT
Organism: Entomyzon cyanotis; assembly: GCA_024500445.1. NCBI lineage: Eukaryota > Metazoa > Chordata > Aves > Passeriformes > Meliphagidae > Entomyzon > Entomyzon cyanotis. The sequence goes on from JAKEPQ010001005.1 coordinate 62,024,159, forward strand.
ACCAAGCTGTGATGGCAGTGCCTCCCAGAGTCTGTGTTACACAGCTGTCCGGCTGCCAAAACAGTCTTTGAAATCCCCCAAAAACTTGCAGGCATTTTAATGCATATAATTCTTCACCCTCAAAAAATCCCAGCCCTCCACCTTAGAATTTCCAAGCCATAATCTGTTGTGGAGTTCCTCTTCACCTACTATTAAATGCAAAGTACTTTTGGTATAAATAAAAAAAACTATCAGAGAAACTAATAGAGAATAAGTCTATTATCACTGCCATGCAGTAGAGCTAAGCTTTCTAATATCCTGATTTACTGCATTACATTAATACTTCTTGGGAGGGACTCGTAGTACAAAAGAAGATGAATGTGTAGCACATTAAGATCTTAAAATCACTGCAACATTCTTACCAAATTTCTTTATTTCTCTTTTCTTTTTTCCAGACCACTGACTTTGCGGCAGTTAAAAGTACTTCTGGTATAAATAGAAAAACCTATCAGAAGACACTTGTTACACATTTTAATTGCCCTCTGATCTGTGCTGATTAAGACACGGCCACTGGACTTAAAAGAAACTGAATGAGTACTAATACCTCCATTTCCAGGGGTCTCTACTGAACTGCATGGAAGAGAAGTATATAATACATTTTAGAAACATAATTTATATCTTAAAATTCCTGTTATTGTTTTATCATCAAGACAATTGAAACAATTTGAAACAATTTTTGTTTCAAATGCTGTGTCAAATGTAGTGTTCTTCCATGGGAGATTGCTACATGCCCACACAGAAACAAATAATCTGTTTTCAGCCTTTCTGAGGAGAAACAAGTACTTCTGCAGAGTAAATTATATGAATGAAGTGATTACACAGACGTCTGCTAAACTTGTTTACAAGAACTTCAGTGCTAAGTGACAAGTCAGGCTTGAGACCAATCCCATCACTGCTTTTGAAAGCTGTTATTAAAGTCTGTGCAGTTCAGTGCAGTCACATTAAAGCCTTTAAAGTGTTACTAAAGTCATTGAACTGACAGTAGACTAAGTCAAACTCATCTGCTCCCAGGTTTACCAATGAGATGTGAGTCATTCCTGAAGCAAAAACATCATTCACCAGGAAAATAAACCCAAACATTTCCTTAAATTTCTAGAGGTTTCACATTCACTGTATGTTTTGTATAAATACAAAGTTCCTTTTTCCATTTACACTCACAGTCTCCACATGGAAAAGGCTAAAACCCTCAATATATTAGATTTTTTTTTTAAACAGGGGTTGTTTTTTCCTTTTCCTCTTCAGGACATGCTTTTTTCTTTTCCTCATCAGTAATACTTACAAGGTGATAACAGACTGTGGATTTTACACGTATGAGCAGGTAGACACATATTTCAGTACTGCATTGACCATAATTTTGTGGTGCAAGGCAGGAATATGTATGATTTATAGATATTGTGAAAGTTGGCCTATGGAAGAACAATGAAATAACATTGCCTGTTGGCATTATCAAGATGCAAAGTTTTTCTGCCACAGATGTTTATGAATCTGTGGATGTGAAAGTGAAAAAAATTGGTTTCAGTCTTGGATTTTTTTCCAGAAGTAACCTTTTCTTACAGAAAAAACAAATTCTTTGTGAACAAATAATCTTTGGGGAAAATTTGTTTCTCTGTGAAAACCAATTCTTTTTAAATTGTGACAGTGGACCACATGCAAAAAGGCCTATAGAGTTTAAAAATCTCATAATATAAGGCAAAATAGTTCTCTATACATAATAACACTAAATAAGCCAGATGCATAATCATTTTAGACATCAGAAATATCTTAGGAGCAAAGACCGTTGTTGCACACCAGTTTCAGCTGACAAACTGACTACTTGGCCAGTCCTTTGAACTTGACCTTGATGTTACAATTAGATCATACTTTTTGCATTAAACTAGAGAGATCTTCACAGCATAATGAGAAAAAATACTGCTTCTTTTGTGGTTTTTTTCATTCAGTGGTTAACTTGTGTGAGTTTAGTCTGACTGTCTTTCTTCTTCATTCACAAAACACAGCATTTTAGAAGTATTATTGCTTTAGTAATCATCATTTTACGTGGTTTTCTTTTTTAAAAAGTGATTTCTTCCAATTAAGCCCAGCAGTCATACATTTGCCTCCCAACTTTCTGACAATACTTCATGACTACGTAATCAGCTTTTCAGAATATCAGTAAATACCATATTTTCTTAAAAAATAATTAAAAAAAAAGTGTAGGCTATGCAAAGTGGCTAGAAAACAAATTTGCCTTTTATCACAGAAAAATTTCATAGAAAGGATGACTGGAGATATACCCTACTTGTCTGGATATACTGATTTTCCTCACCTTCATTTTTCCCAATGTTAACATACTGGCCCAACTTTTCAGTCAGTGTGATGACAGTGGAGTTTCAGATATAAAATTTTTTTCTGACTTCAGACATTAATTTCAGTGACACTGAAAATACCACCTTGTTATAAGGGCATGGTCAAAACTGGTGTTCAGCACAGGAAAGAAAGAGGCATGGAAAAGAGATGTTCAGTGGATTTCCCCCTCCTGCAGGCCCTCAAAGATCAGTCATAGATTGGTTTGGGTTGAAAATGACCCAAGGTCATTGAAGGTCACGTAGTCCAACCCCCTGCAAAGAGCAGTGACATCTTCAACCAAACCAGGTTACTCAAAGCCCATCCAACCTGACCTTGAATGTTTCCAGGGGCATCCACCACCTCTCTGGGCAGTGTTTTACTACCCTCATTTGTAAAAAATTTCTTCTATATAGTCTGAATCTGCCTTCTTTTAATTTAAAACCATTACCCCTTGCCCTATCACAACAGGCCCTGCTGAACAGTCTCTCTCCATCTTTCTTGTAAGTCCCTTTTAGGTACTGGAAGGTCTCTCCAGGGCCTTTTCTTTTCCAGGCTGAACAGTCCTGTCTCAGACTGTCTTCATAGGAGAAGTATTCCATTCTCCTCTCACTCCCTCCAAGAGATCTATGTAATTTGTGTGCTGGGGACCCCAGAGCAGGATGCAGCACTGCAGGTGGGGTCTCACCAGAGTGGAATAGAGGGGCAGAATCTTCTCCCTGCTGGCCACTCTGCTTTGGATGCAGCCCAGTATACAGCTGGATTTCTGGGCTGCGAGTGCACACTGAAAGATCATGTCCATCAACACCCCCAAGTCCTTCTCGACAGGGTTGCTCTCATGAAGAGATTTCTTCATCCCCCAGCCTGTGTTAATATCAAGGGTTGCACAGACCCAGGGGTAGCACCTTGCACTTGGCCTTGTTGAACCTCATGATGTTCACATGTGCCCACTTCTTGATCTTGTCCAGGTCCCTCTGGATCGCATCCCATCCTTGAGGTGTGTCAACTGCACCACTCATCTTGGGGTTCACCTTGCTGAAGGTGTGCTCAGCCCTCTTGTCTATGCCATTTATGAAGATATTAATCAGTACTGGTCCCAGTGTGGACCCCTGCAGAGTACCCCTTTTCACTGATCATCTGTTCATTAGGCATTGGCTACTGCCCTCTGGTTGCACCATTCAGCCAATTCTGATTATGTCATGTCTCAGCTCCTTACCTTCCACAACCCAAAGTTCTCCTCATCTTCCCTTCCTAGCTCATCCTGGTCATGTGGTTCATCAGTGTGTGCAACCACAATCCTAATTTCTGCATCCTAATACTGACCTGCTTTGTATAGCTTTCTAAATCCTACAAAGGACAGGGAATTCTCTCATCTGCCTGTGCTGAACCCCTGAGTGAACAGCTTCAGAGCCCAAGAAGTTTAATTACCTTGAAGTCTGTGAAGAACTGGGGAAAGTCCCTTAAACATCCACCAAGAGCCACCCCAAACATCACTGATCTTTGCAAACTGATTGTCACTGAGATCTTCCAAACTATTGAACTGGGAAGATGCTAAGCAGCTGTCAAAAACCTGAGTTTTACAGAAATGGGTTATGCTACTTTTCAAAATTCAGATCAGTCAACAACTGCCATCTATGGCTTGAGCCATCTCTGTGGTCTATGCTTAGGAAATTTATATTTCCTTCAATTTTTAGAGGGCTTAAAAAAGATGACTTTAATGATTCGAAATCTTTTAACTTTCTCAAGTTTCAAGTTTACATTTAATTCCGCATCAAAGTCACTGAAAACATTAATTATGTAAATATGATGTTAAATCAGTTTAGGTTGTTCCTGTGGAATTCCATGTGTGTAAATCTCACTCAGGAGCAGCTTTATAACACTGGACCACAATTTTTGAAAGGCACTAATACAAGCCAGACATAGATCTTTTGTTGAATTACAATGTGATTTTAACACTTAATTTTTATTTCCTTTTCTCTAAAAAGAGATTGGATAAAAATATTAAACAGTAAGAACAGTAGAAACCACAGGGTAACTTTCATCTCTCCTTGGAGAAGGCTTTGCAGATCTACAGGCCCTGAGTCAGGTGGGTACTTGGAAAATCCTAATATGTTTGGTTCTCTACTGGTTATCTTGCTGCATCAAGGCACTAACATGAAAGTGGTTTTGCTTTTAGGGATGATAAATAGAAAATGAAAAAACTACTCATTTTGTATACAAAGAGAAAAAAGCCACTTATGCATACTTCTGACACAAGTACAATTTGTTCCCATACAGAAAGCAGCAATACAAATTCTACAGTAATGGTTTTGTCATGGGAAAAGCAATTTGGAAAACGGGAACCTATCATTACCCTAAGCAGTATAGTTTCCTTTATAGCCATGAATACTTTTAGAAATACAAATATTGATGTTTAAAATGAGAGAGATATTAAGAGGAAATCTACAAATAATTGTGTAGACACAGTGATTTTGCAATTTATACTCAAGCTGAAAACATAAACATAGAAAAGAAATTTTAAAAACAAGTTAACGAGATGTATTAACATAATGGATCAGAAACAAGAAACATTATTTTAGTTAGATTCATAAGCTTAAATATGTACAAAATTGTGTTTGGAGGCATTTTTCTGTTTCTTTTGTCAAATACCTATCTGTGTATTTTGTCAAATACCTATCTGTGTTATTTGAGATTGCATTTAAAGCACATATGGTCCCTTGAAACTCCTTGAGGCCCTTTAACATGATAGTTTCCCAAACATGTGATCTTTCTGTGAAAATGCACTGTTTAGCTGACTGCTGCAATGCTACAAATCAATTCAGACTTTTAATAGTCTCTATAAGATCTATCCAAATTTCAAACCTATAACCATGGTTTTAATCCAGCATTAAGTAACAGGAAGTCTTTAATATTTCCTAGAGCTAAGAGTGTCAGCTTTGCTTAAAAGCAACACTGTCTTTTATATGAGATGATTCTGTTCTTCCTGTGAATGAACAAAAAACCCCATTGAACACAATTCTACATGTATTTAAGCTTATGAATCTAACTAAAATCATGTGTCTTGTTTATGATACATCATGTTAAGGCATCTTGTTAAATAGCTTTTAACATTTCTATGTTTATGTTCTGAGTCACAGGATGCTTTGAAAACTGTTGATTTGATAATGACTGGGACTGCGTGGGCAGTGTGACAGACAGCTACTATGAATTCAGTAATAGCTCACATGCAGCTCTAGATATTAGAAATAGATTTTCTCATGTCAGAGTCCTTCTTCCATTGATCAGATACCTAGAAGGAAAAATGAACAGAAGGAAGCTTGAACTGTTTTCTTAGCTCAGCAATGGGGACTGGTCACACACTTTGTTTTCTCAGATACCAGACAATTTACTGAATCTAGAGAGAAGCTGCAGAGCTTTTGTAATGCAATCAGTGCTGTGGGACAGGTTCGCTGTGACTTATTCCACTGGTGTTGGATGAATTCTGCATGCTTTTGCCACTACCACATCTCCAAGTATCCTTTGTTTTCCCTGAAAGACACAGAGTTCCCCAGCTCCATCTCAGATGTCTCTGAGACTACCTTATTTATAACTTACTTGAAGCAAATAGACCACAGAAACCAATATTACAAGTGCTGCTTTGTTGGAAAGTCCTAAAATCAGCTCCATTAGGAAACAAAAAACACCTTTCAGATCCTGTAAACAGGGGTTCATGAGAGTCACGGAGCTTTGGAAAGGTGGTTAATCATATCAAGGGGGACAGGAGGGCACTGAAAGCATTGGGTAACCTCTACACTTCCTTGAAAAGTTTTGAAAGACATGGGAGAGAAAACCCATCTGCCTTCATTCTGTTTGCCATCATCAAGGAAACACATCTACTTCCCCCTATAGCATACACTGAGCTGCCTAACCAGCTGAGGCCTAATGGAGCTTATTCCCAGAAGCTCCTTATCTCTAAAAATATCCCCTGCTATTTACCAAACGTGAAGGGAGATACTAACTACTATGAGCCCTGCTGCCTGGATTTCAAGGGAGTAAGAGAGACCCTTCAGGAAGGGTTTGCTTGCTTTCGGCATGTCATGAGGCCAAATGAACTGTGGAAAACACAATGGGACAGCCACTTCACAGCACTGACTTTTTAACAATAGTTGCAGGACTTCAGGTCAAGTGTCATATACTTACTTGTGCTTTCATGTAGCCTTCTGCAGTATTTTACAGTGTATCAGATACAAAACAAGAGCTAAAAAACCAGCAGAGGGATGGGAAATGTTAAGGTGAAAACTCTAAAATACCTAACATCAATTTAAAGCTGATATCTAGGACCTGACAAAAATTAAATGCTTGTGGTATTATCAATGATATTTATTAAGAAATGCTAACTTTGGTCACATGAGACAATATGCTGAATTCTGTCTGTCATTTTCTGTGATGACTGAAAATTCATAGGAAAAAAAGAATAAATCAGTGGAGAATTCTTCAACCAAGTGTGTTATCAAGCAAGAATGTAAGCTGAAATAGTTAACATGTCACCTATCTTTTTTCTCCACAGTATCCCAGCAGACAAGGAAGAACAGCCCAGTGACTATAACAGATTTCTCAGAAGTTTCCACTGTTGCCCTATGAAATGGTCCCAGGACCTGACATAATGCTCTGGCATACTATTGCACATCTTGATCTGCTTTAACCTGGAAATTCTTAGCCAAAAGTGCTGTCTGTAAGAAAATTTAGTTATGACCATTTTACTTTTTCATCAATTCACATATTTGTGGGAGGTTTAATGTTCAGAATTCTGAATACTGCATTGTTTGTTTGTGAAACACATCACAGTGCATTTAAGATCCTTGCACACTTGCAGGATCTTAGGACTTAAAAGCGCTTAGTACTCTAATTTCTGTCTGAGGGCTAAAAATTCTGATTTAAGTCTCAAGAGTTCCTTAACAATTAGTAGAATATTTAGTCACCTAAAACTATTATGATGTGATTTCTGTATTTTTGTAAGTGTGCTGTTTCACATTTCAAACATTTCTAGTTGATTAAAGGATTTATGATGCTTAAGTTTTTTTGCTCAGGTTGGAATTATTATGGTTATACATGCTACAGAATTTAATTTAATTTAACCACCTATTATGCTTAGGGCAAGTCTTAAAAAAAAAAAAAAAAAAAAGACTCTACAAAGTGAAGTTCTTTTGCCATGTTTTCTGTTTTAGAGTAGGCTTTTATTCTAGAACTATTGTAATGCCATCACATATTTTTAATTAGAATATTACAATAATCTTTACTCATGTTTTCATTACAATACCTATTGGTCACTGTAATTTCCCCTCAGATGGTCTGCCAAATTCAGCTTGATATAAATGACAGCAGTTAATTCAGCTGCCACATTTTTATTTTTTTTAAAAACATGGTATTTATACATTGCTACATTCATATATGTTTTTCATATAGGTTCAATGGCTGCAAATCCTTGTTAAACCTTAAGGTAAATATAAGGTTATTTTTGTCAGCATTCATACTTTTTATCAGAAATCTATTTATTGAAAAAGTGGTGACTAGGTATACCCTTGTTTGTGTGCAGTTATAGGAGTCACAGGGTATGGATATGCAGAATTCTCACTAATCCTTCTGCAAGATGACATTTTACAGTGAAACAAACATTTAAGAGTGAAACCACCTCTGAGAGAAAAAAGTACTTTGTCACATAGTTTCTTGTCCTTCAATTATATTCATGTATCTGTATAGTGGGAGAAGGAGTCACCATTATGTGATATGGGAACTAATCTACATTTAAACAGTATTTTTTTTTTCTTTTTAATCCACACTTGTTCTCTCCTTCAGATCATTTTACAGCTCCACAAACAGTTCTGCCTTGGGAATGGAAAGCACAGCATGGGGACAGAAATGATCACCTGGGAAGACAGGTTAATTGAATATCCACAAATTATGAATCATGGAGGAACTGGCTTTCTCATGTTCAGCAACAGGTTAAAAAAAAAGTTAAAATGCACATCTAATCCCCCTTCTTCCTTCTGAGAGGGAGATGAAAGAAAGGGAAAACAGATCTGTTAGAAATGGCAGCTATTTCACTTAGGATACGATCTGAAAAGTTCAAACACTGCGACAACAGCAGTACAAAAACCTAAAGGAAATAGTGTTGCAAGCATTCAAGCCCTGTGCTACTCATTAAGCAACCTGCTTCCCTAGATACTCAGCACTTCAAACATGTCTTTGTTCTTAACATTTGCTTTCAAGATTTATAGGCATACTCACTGTGCCTGACATAAATGCTTTTGCACACATTATGCTTGCAAAACCTCCTAATGGACATGCAAATTGATATTTATTCACTCAAAGCCAGTAAGTACACATAACTACTCCTGCTGCAGTATCCGTTCAAGGTATCCATGATACACTGGTGTATCCATCAAAATCTTCTTTCAAGCTCTTTTCCAAGCAGTGTTATTCACCAGGGAATAAGTGTAGGGGCCTTTTTCCCAAAGCAGTGGCCAGCAGGGAACATGTGTGGGGGCTTTTTTTGCTGCTTTTTGGGGAGTGTTGTGTCTTTGTTTGTTTGTTTTGTTTTTTGTTTGCTTGGTATTTTTTTAAGCATTAGTAGGAACAGCCACCAAAGAGCTGTGGAGGCTGTGCAGCAATAATTGTTGGAGCTGACTGACCTCCGCTGGGAGGGACTACGTGAATAGAGCAGACAGCAACCACCCTTCCTTCCAGTACCTTCAGGTGAGCTGCTTGTTTGCATTGCTATTAAAATGCAATTATGCACAGTTTTACTTTCACAGAATCACATCCTAGGGACAATGAGATTCTTGCCCTAGCAACCATGGAAGCTGGATCAAGTGCTCTGCCTCATTCTCTCTACACCTACAAACCTGCCACAGTAATTATCAGCAGGCTTATGGAGATTAATTTAAGATTGTGAAGCTCTGATAATGAATTCTAAAGCAAACAAACACATAATGGTTTTAACCACCAGGCCTTTAGCCCAGAACAGTAACATAAGTCATTATTTCCTCCCACTACCTTAAAAAAAAAAAAAAAATCCACCATTTTCTGATACTGTTACAGCTTTCACTCTGAAACAATTTGTTATAACACTACTATCTCATAAAGATAGTATATATTTTTGAACTTTATAAATAAGAGCAGACCCACCAATTATCTGCACTGTTATTAATAAGATGATAAAAACAATTGTGAAATTAATAAAAATATCCTCGAAGAGAAAAATCACAACTAGAGTTAACATGCAGCAGTTTTCTCTGGGGAGGACAGGAGACACATTACCTTTTCATTCAGCTTCACAACTTATGTAAGGTTAAATTACCACTATTATTTTTCTGCTAAAGAACTGTTAGAATGAAGTTTGCAGTATAAAGGAAATGGATCAAATTTGTTGTTAAGTTCCCAGGATCCATTAAGAAACCATTACTCAGTGTGTTAGCTTTGTGAAACTTCAGCTGCATTCTGCTTTGAACTATTTTCATACTTGAGCAGATGAGCCAGTTTAGATTGATCAAATATTTACTTGTAATCAAAATTATCAATTAATTCATTTGATTTCACTATACTGACTGTTCAGAGGAAAAATGAAACAGACCATATAGTATTCCCATCTGCAATTTTGACACACACCAATGACTGGAACTCGCTATTTTAAGGACAGTGCACTTCTCTCTCCTATCTTTCAGACCAAAAATTCTCTTACTTTCCAAAGGACACATTAGTTCCAAATTGTACTGTCAGTGCATTAATAGAATACAGCCCAAAATTTGTATTTGTAGCAGGAAATGGGAGACAATCATTCTATAGAAAAGAGTGAATTGGCTTATATTTTGAAGAGATAAGGTATATTTTCTGTTCTCTTGTTTAATTAAGAAATAATCAACATGAATTTAAATTCAAGGTAAAAGGTATTTTTATTAATTTGTATTAAAGTTTAAGAAAAAGACACCAACAAAAAGCTTCAAAGAGTGGTGGAAAACTGAAAAGGAGATGATATAATTTATTTTATGCTGTGCAATAATTTGTATTAAGCTAAACTTAAGCCATAAAGATCATTACTTCTGTGATTTTTAAAGGGGGGATGACATTCTTACAGTATAAAATTATATACTCATGTTTATTCCAAAATTATTCAGGAATACTTGTATCCCAGTAATTCTTCCAAAAGTATCTTCTTTTTTTCATTCAATACATTCTTTAGATTTAATGACTAAGCAGCTGAAACACTGATGAGTGGTGACTGGTTTTCCTTAGTTTGTATTCTGCTGAAGTTCTGCTGGTGCTGTTACTCTGAGCTTCCTTATTTAAACTTTCATTTCTATCTTGGGAAAGCTCAAGATGCATGAAAATAGACACCCTTCTCAGTTAACCTGTGTTCAATACAACTTACTGTGTTAGGAAAGAGGACACTGCTGCCATATTAGACTGACTCCACATATAAAAAAGACAAAGGACTGAGGTTTCCATCTTCTGAATTTGCCTCATGATATTCTGCACTATGCCTGAGGCAGGCTTTTAACTTCCAGACTTTATTCTTGTTTTCAAAGTGAAAGTTCTATGGCCCTAAGACAATTTTATTAGCTTTCTTTCCTTTTTTTCCTTCTTACATTTTTATACACAGATCATAAACATGGATTTCATCTTGCTTTGTTTACATAGAACAGATTTAGTTCCCTTGTAAATCTGCAAAATGGAAATAAATGCTTGTGAATTATGTCATGTTTAAGCCATTAGTCACAAGCCTCAGAAGACAAATTACTCCAAGCATGGCTCAGGAACAGCAGAAGACTGCTCATTCTAACTCATCTTTATTACAAAAAAAGAAAACAACAAAAGCAAACATTGCCAGTGATGCACTTTTTACCTGACCATTTAGGTAAGATTTCATGGAAAAGGCAAAACTAATGCTTGAAAGAAGGCTTTTATAGCAAATTTTTTGGGGTTTTGTTGAGTGCCATTAACACTCAGACATACACATTTCTGTCCTTAGTACTCCTGCTCTATACCGTATCCTCCTTCTGTGCCTCAAATTAATCAAATCCATTCTCAAAGAAAACTCCAGCAGGCAAAGAGAGATGAACACTGCAAGTAGACCAAAGATATATGCACACACTGATGAGCCTCTCCAGGTGTATTGGGAACTCATATATTTTTTTTTTCCTCTCAGCAGGTCACTGGTTTGCATCTCTGCTCTACTCAGCTATCCTTCTCAGAAAATATGTAGGAATCTTTGAAAATAAAATTTTAGAAACTATACCCTTTTTAAACCATTTCCAAAATTAACCAGTGTTTTCCAAAATTACTATAGGGAAATATGACTGACAGAGGTAGTTGGTAAAACTGTATAGGTCTCATTACACTCAAGTAGAAGAGGGCTAGAACTGCATGGTAGGCTTTGGAAAACAGACTTCTGGGAATGGAATTGTGTTTATAAGAAGGAATTTGCAATCTCTTACTGTTTAAAACCGAGTGACTCTGAACAGTAGTAAAATGATATAGATATAAAAATTAATTTAGAGAGGATTTAGACACACAGCATGATTAATTTGCAGCAACAGGGGATTAACCCAAAGACCTTTGGTGCCTTTCTTGTCATGCCTTGTAACATCACTCCATTAGATATTCGGTTTCTATAAATTTAACAGTATTCTGATATCAGAGTAATATAAAAAATTCAGATTATTAATCCTAGTTATCAGCAAACACATCAGTAAGATTCTAGTTCTAGTAAAGCTAAGCAACTATAAGATAAACCCCAAGCTATTTCTAGTTATCACAGTTTCTCAGGCTTTGTGACTGCATTATTACCATTGCCATATTTGAAATAAAAGGTGCCCCAATACCATAAGTTACTCTAACACATCCCCAGTCAGCTGACAGAGCTCAGTGGAGATAATGGCTGCAGATCTGCTCATCCCAATTTCTCATCAAGCATCATATCTTTGAAACTACTCATTATGTTTAGTCTCCCAACAAATGTTGTATCACAAGCATTTGATTTTTAATTTTAATTCAGAAACTGAGGAATAGTTTTAACTACTTAGTCAGTTTAAATAGAAGAGGAAAATTTATTACATGATCTGATCAGTAAATTTCACAAGAAAATCATGCTTCCCTTTTCCATCTAGGCATGAAGCGATAGTGTTGGGTTGACTTCAAACATTTTATAGTGCTGTCTTGTTAGCATGCAGAATACAGGAGCGGTGTCATGAAAGGTTAGCATCAGTATGGTTATTCTGTCCTTGAATATGTTATAACTGCTCCCAAGTTTCATGTGTCTCCATATATCAGCCCTCTTTCCTGAGAGGTTATGCTTCCCAATGCAAGGTAAAAGAAAATCTGGTAAAACAGGAATAGAAAAAGCAGGCCTGCTGTTTTCCTAGCAAAGCATAAGATTGTGGCCCATATCAAAACTACAGAAATGAATGTATTTATTGCAGACATATTTCAGCTACTTTGATGCCTGTTCTCCACAGAAGCGGGGAAAAAATAAGAACATGGTCTTTCAGACCTTGCATAAAAAGCTATTGATTTCACTAGCTACAATTTATCTGGTACCTCATTCTCTTTAGAAAAAAAAAGTTACTCAGCTGGGGCACATAATTATTGCCAGCAGCATAAGATGCTTTACAGTGTAAGATCATACTAACACATTAATTGTTTCTTTGACAGCTCTGTGAGAAACAGGGAAGAGCCCTGCCTGTTTGCCAGGAGATTCATAAGCAGTCTCACACTATGTCTCATCCTGCAGATTCCCTCTACAAAGAATTTATCATCATAATCACTGAGCAAAGTATGTGCTACGTTTAAGAACAGGTTGCCAAAGCCTAATGGAAATTCAAACATATAGTGGAACTGAGAGACAAAGCAAGATAAATTGTTATGCCTCACTGTTAAGTCTGAATTTGGAGAACAGTACACAAATACAATACAGAATCACAAAATGGGTAAGTTTGGAAGGGACCACAGTGGGTCATCTGGTCCAACCTCCCTGCTCAAGTAGGGTCATCCTAGAGCACATAGCACAGGATTGCATCCAGATGGCTCTTGAATATCTCCAGTGACGGAGACTCCACCACCTCTCTGGGCAGTCTGCTCCAGGGCACAGGCACCCACACAGTAATGAACTTTGGCCTCATGTTCAGGTGGAACTTCCTGTGCACCAGTTTTTGCCCATTGACTCTTGTCCTATTGCTTGGCACCACAAAGCAGAGCCTGGACCTACCTTCTTGATGCCCTCCCTTCAAATACTTATATCCACTGATGAGGTCCTCTTTCAGTTGCCTTTTCTGAAGGCTGGACAAGCCAAACTCCCTCAGCCGTTCCCTGTGAGAGATATGCTCTTGTCCCTTAATCATCTTTGTCACCTTCTGCTGGACCTGCTCCAGTAGCTCCATGTCTCTCTTGTCCTGAGCAGCCCAGAACTGGACACAGCACTCCAGATATGGCCTCACCATGGCTGAGCAGAGGGGCAACATCACCTCCCTTGACCTGCTAGTAATGCCATTCCTAATGCACCCCAGGATCCCACTGGCCTTCTCAGCCCCCAGGATACACTGCTGGCTCATGGACATCTTGCTGCCTACCAGGGCTATGTGCTGCATTCTGTATGGTTTGTGTTCCCGGGAGCAATTTAAATCTGGCATGGTGGCTCTGGTGGTGCCCTCATGTCAGCCTCACCAGCTGGGACTGCAGGATCCTGTTGGGTTCCTGCACATCTCTCAGCTGTTGCTAAGTACATCTTTATTCAAAAGAGTATTAGCTAAGTGGTTTTGTTTCTCTCAACTGCATTCATCTGCAATCTTCTGACAGTGACAGAGTTACTCAGCAAGCTATTGTATGTTTAAATAGAAAGCAATCTTGAGAAACGGCATGGCAGTTTTCTATTCCTTGGTTGCTGTTTGAAGAGCACTGGGGATAAAATGATGCCTGAAGATTTCATATTCTTACCACATTTGTTTTCTATTTCATAAAGCAAGATTATTCCATATTCTGAACCACAAACCTGTGTTTGCTCTCCTTCTATTTTTCCTGAATCTCTCATCTTTGAGTGCTCCTAAACAAGTAGTTATGATATATCCTGACAGAAATGTCTTAGAAAAAGCTGTTTACTTCAATAAAATGATCCAAGTCCAGATGTAAGGATTCCCTACTTAAAATATTTATTTTTTTGAAAAACTGTCAAAGAAAGAGTTTATTAGTAAGAGTAATAATCATTAATAACTACAGAAAAGTAAGCAAGATAAATGGGGAAGATATATTCTGCACATGTACTAACAAAACACTGAAGCATAATTATAAGAAAGTGAGTAATCCCAGTGGCCTGTGTAACTGCTATGAGGAGATCATATCACCAGCATATAGAAGCTATTTTTCTCTCTTAGGGAATTGTTGGATTTTTGGGATTCTAGAATACCTTTGAAAGGTCACTCTGAGCTGATTCATTAAGAAAAGAGACAAACTGAATTCTTGCATTACAGCTTATATTGAGATGCATAACATGCCATTTAAACTGAAGAAATTATGGACTAAATGATAACAGCATTTAAAGTCAGCTCCACAGATCAAACAACAAGCAAATTAAAAGCTATAAAGAAAATTGCAGTGCTAACTTTATTCAAAGCACTTGTAGGAAAAGAATTTTCTATTACTGAAGACATTTGATTATTTACTATTTTACGCATAGAGGAAAGCCGTAAGTTCTGTAAACCAGTCTTATATACAAGGCAGCTCTTCAAGCTTTTGTGGGACTGTTCCACGTTTCGAAGCACCTGAATAGGGCCAGCAGGTACCTGCAGGCTGGTGGGGTTGTGTCCTCTCTTCCTGCCTTCCTGGTGAGGAAATGGGGATAGGGCTGGAGATGGCTACTGAGGTGGGCTGAGAGATCAAGGCAGGGAGGTCCAGGACACTGTGGTGGCTCCTGAGCACAGTGGAGGCTGTTACCAGGGCCTCTCCCAGCTCCCTTTTGCTCATCAACCCCCTGGCATCCACAGCCTGGATTCCACCACGGTGCTTAGCCAGAATAAGTACAGCACACAGGCCCCAGGCAGGTGCCAGGTGCAGGGACTGCTGGTAGTTACTGCATCTCCCATGATGGCCCTAAGTTTTTTAAGCACATCTTTGAATTGTCCAGGAGGACAGGACAACTCTTTAAGCAGGGTCTCCACTTCTTTCTCCATCCATAGTAAAAAAAAAGGGCTGAGAGGAGCAACCAAAGGAGGGTGCAAGTCAGGTACATGTAGGAGCATCATGGAGCTGATATAAATGGAAAACCTCACATGCAGAATGGGACTCTTGCATCATCCCACCTCACAGGTTTAGCCTCCTGTTCTGTGCTAAGCAATGCCCATTTCAGTCATCTGCTGTAAAACCTTAGGATGAGTATCCCTTCACATCAAATGATTCAGGAGTAGAGCTCACTTGTTTGGTTTGAAATGCCTTGGAAATTTTCTAAACCACAGGCATTTCAGAGCAATAAAGCCACTTCAAAATACTCTATTCCAACTCTTCAAGAATACCCTTAAACATCAATGCATTATCTGCTTTTATTATGCAAGAAGATATACTCCCAAGTGATAAAAAATTAACAGCATGCCAGGGGAAAGTCATACTGAGCTTTGTTAAATGTACCTTTATGTTTAAAGCATATTTTCAATGTTAACACTTCCAATTGCTTAGTAAAGGATAAAACATTATAGTTAGAAATATAGACTAAATACATGGTTTTTAAAAAAACAAATGGCATACTCTAAAAAGCAAGAGTAGATGGCAGTGCTCTCTTCCCTCCTACTGGTGTAAAGGAAGAACAGTTCTTTTGATATTTTCAGTGTTACACCTCTAAAAAGTTAATGCAACTGAAATAAAATGCCAGTCTTGAAATTGGTATAAGTGCCCCAGTTTAAAAGTTGATCAGCATTTGGATTAAAATTCAGTAACATGAGTAAGACCCCTGTTGTCATTGGACAGATTTGTTCATTAGTCTCTGCCCAGTTCAAGAGAAAAATGTAATTTGGAAAGGTGATCACAAAAATACCGATTTTGGAAGACTGCAGAACAGCTGGATTTCCGCTTTAGGAAGTACTACCACTTCTGGTTAAGTATAGAACGTTCCAGGATACCAACCGAGTTTCAGTGATTAATCAGTACATGGACCATAACAATATTGCGCTCCCAGTACACTAAAGCATCTTATGACAGTATTGACTGGTAGGCAGGATCATAACTGCTGTCTACTAAGAGGACTGGGGCTCTAGGAAGTCAGTTCAGTGGTCTCTGGTCTTAGCATTAGGGATCACTATGATCTGAGCAGAAGAAAAATTATAGGTACTTTACTAAATCTAAGTATTGCCAAAATAAAGAAGATGAAAATACTTTGGAATGAAAATACAGTTGTTGTATTAGTGCTGACCCCTGCAAGGGATCAGCAATACAAACCTTAAGAAGGTCAGTTACATTATGTTAACAGTATTATTCATTTCTGCAGTGAAAAATGTAATCTACAGAAGATTACTGCCCCATTTATCCAACTCTTGAAGTACTGCATCTAGAACTACCACGAATAGGAATGGATTTTATAAGTTCTTTCCTTATGCTAATCAGAAAATCCCTGAAGTGACAAGTATCATAAGAAAAAAGGAGATTACTTAATGTGCCAGGGTCTGCTTTCACCAGCAATAATTTGATTAGTTTGTTATAATGTTAGTCTGCTGTTCATGCTCTACTTTACATATGAATAGAGCAAAACTTAGTGGAGGAGAAGAGTTAATAGCCTCTCATACAGCTGCCCTAAAACAACCACTTATTTCACTGTCAGTCCAAGGCTAGGCTTTTTGATCTTTTTCGTTCCTCTTACAACTCATCTATTACATTTTGGTTCAATGTCAGCCAATGTACATAAGTCTGTGATGCCTCACATTCTATAAAATAAAAAGGAAATTTTTATAGTACAGCAGCACATTAATTTTTTTCTCATTTGCATTGCCAATTTACTGTTTCTGGAAATGCTTTTGCACTGTATCCAAATGCTCAAATGCTGGCAGAAACAGCATGAAGCTTTTATATTTTCTTTGGAAACTGAAGGCAGTAGGTTCCACTTTAGTTAGGTAGGTTCCTTATTTTCTGCATTCACACTGTTGCATTTAATCCATTCTCTCATGGCAGCTAGGACCAAATGAATTTGTTGCCTCCCCATTTTATCCCTAATGTGATATGATTCAACTCTATTAAAAGGATTTTTTTTCTTACAAAGCTATACATTTGGGGGTAATTTATTGCAACCTAATTTGCCTTATTTTCCAGGAAAATATACTGCTGAGTTCCCCATTTCCTCTGCCCATTGCTTATTTATAAGTGCATATAATCAGTTTCCTGTTCACAATTGTGTTTGCTTTTGTTAATGCATTCCATTATTATGTTTTTGTATTAGTTTTCCTTTCACAAAGTAAATCTATGGATTTCATTGGACTAATTAATTTTTCTTTTTTTTTGTATTAATGTTAGTTTTGCAGGCTTTCTCCGTATTGAGAATTTATGCATACTAGACAGCCTACAGACCTATTTCCTCAGATGAATAAAAGCTACGGAGTCTAAGCAAGAGCAGTCATTGCTTTTCCAGATTGTTGTGTTTTCTGACATTTTATTGCATTTTATTCCACTTGGTTTCATTGTAGGCTGCATTAGGAAAAAATTATTTTCTCCAAAATTCAATATGGATACATTCAATTCCGTTCTGTTTGATCATGCATTATTGAAGTACATAGAGCACAACTGATGTAACCAATGTAAGAAAACTAAGCGTAGCAGAAAGTGTTAAAAGCAAAACAAATGGATTCTATTTTCTAGATTCTTTCAAAATGCCTGCCACTAAGGGGCTAGAAAAGACTGATGCAACCCCAGCTATGGAGCTCTTGATTCAGCCTTTAGTCTTCATGCTCAGTTATTTTTAAGTGTATTTTAATAGTGGACTGCAGCTTTTTTCTTTCCATTCCTGTATCAGAACTCAGGTGATGATAAACCTGAGCCCAGCTGCTTTTTAAAAGCATACAACCATGTTTTACTGCTTGAGATTTTTTCCAGATGGTACTCAACATTGTTAGTCAAGGTCAAGAGCTTCTGGGCCATTATGCATCACCATGTTCCATTAATAAAGGGCCAGGGCCAAAGCTTTGATGGAAATATTTCTGTGAGGATTCCTGTCTCTCTGACTACCAGGAGCACTGGTACTCTGAACAGTCAGGAGGAATGCGTGTATTGTTTAACTGTCTGTCTTTGCTATATAATGTGGGACCACGTTTGGATTATCCTAAAAAAAGGGGATAGAGGTAAGGGATAGAAAGTCTGGCTGTGGAGACCTATTTAAGAGCAGTTCATAGCTTCTGAGCAACAACCACCTCTTTGTTAGGCAAATATTCAGGTAGTAACACTGATGACTATTCAGAGAGGACCTTCATCTTCTCACCTTTATTCCTCCTACGCCCTGGCAAACTTTCTTGAATCACACTCATGCTGCACAGGCTCTGCTTGAGGACACTGCTGGAAATGCGGCTGCACCTTACAGAGCAGTCAGCTCCCCCTTCACCATCTGAAAATACAAAAACTGCCACTGTAAAACAGAGGGACTCCCAAGAAATCCTGTCCATTGATCCACCAATGCAGTTCCCTGAACTCAATGCAGAGCATTTAGACCTCGAGGCACCATTATGGTAATTCAGTTTCACCTCCTGCATAAAATGAGAGTTTGAAGGCTTTATTTCACTGCAGCAGATACTAGTGAGTTGGAAGCTAAAGATTATTATGTCTAACTGACCTTATTGTATCATAATAAAAACCCATAAAAATTGATTCTTGAGAGAAGGGATTATGCTATCCTTCTAGAGGCAAACAGTTTGATTTTTCTTTTTCATTTCCCATTTATATCTATGCACTTAATTTATTTATAGTGCTAAATATGCACCTGAGCTAAGTCACCTCAGTAAAAGACATGGAGCTGATAAGATTTTATACGAAAATCCACCCCTCATAAATGTATTTATTGAATCCCACAGGCTGAGATTTAACATACAGATCCACCCCTGTAAGAAGGGAGAGATGTTTTAAAAACTCATGATATACATATAAGCAACGAAAGGTGGAATTTGTTTTGACAGATATTTATTAAGTTGATTTCTGAGAAGACACTCAAATACTGAGTGTGCATTCAGCTACTGTACAGTGGCACAGGTGTTATGTATTAAAGCACTCCCAACCACTCTAGTCCCAAAACCCTACACATTGACATGACAGAAGCCCACACTGTTCTCTCTTTTACTAAATGATGGCTTCCCAGTACTAGCTGAGGATGGATAGGACTTTGGATCATGAGGCAGTAGATAGGAATTCCAGGCTTACAACCAGGGTTGAGACCTGTGGATATGGACAAGCTGAAAAGTATGGCATGATGTCTGCTGATTTAACTTTTCTGCCCCTCCACATAAGTTTATGTGAGGCATAAAGTTTCTGTAGCATTCCTAATTGCTTCACAAGTAAAGGTCATGGAGGGGTTGATACAACATTGATGTAGAAGATTGTTGGGGCAAAGAGCTCTGCACCTAGAGGAAGACACACAGTTTCTAAGAAAAGAATAGCACCTAGAGTGCTCTAGAATAAGGCCTTAGAAAACTGCTAATGCAATGAATTTTTAAGCAGTCCCTCAAGTACCTTTCTTCCACCTGACAAAATCTGTAGCCATCTGTAAATACCGATACACAAACTTTCAGCTATGAAGTCAAAGTTAATTTGAGTATATTTTGCAAACACATATTTCAAATGGAACCTATTCAAATGCACATAAACTTGTTTGCTGAATTTGTGGAATGTTTTTCCCCCTTTTAAAAATACATTCTGTAGCAAAGAAAACAGAGTCAACCAGGGAAAAGTTTTGAGGCATTTCAGAAATGCTTCTTGTAAAAAGCTTGATAAGAAGCAAAAAGGATAATGATGTAAATATTTTAAACACCAAGTAAACAAGACACCTCTACTTCTACCTACCTGCCCCCCTGAAAAAAAATAGGCCCACACTTCCCAAAAAAAACCTCTAGGTTACCACTTAAGTTTTCAGTAAGACAGCTGAAGGAGAAATTTTATTGAAATAAAAATTTCAGAATTATAACAAAAAAAATGTTTAACAGAGAAAAAACCTGACACATCAAAACCACTAGAAGATAGCTTTATAAAGTCTTTTTTTCATCACCTAAGAAATAAGACTTTCATAAAGGCCTAGCATTACTTGAAAACACTGTGTATGGCAGATGGATCTTTGCTTGAACCATATTCTTTATAGCAGCCAGAAACTCAAAATCAAATGCAAACTGAGTATCATCAACTTTTCTAAAGACTGTTAGAAGTGTTTAAGTCAGTTAAGTCTGTTAAATTGCTTAACAATTCTCACTGGAACTAGTTAAAGCTGGAGTGCACAAAACTTCTATTCCTATTGGGAACAATCCTACTCCTACAAGGTATTGGACAAAATGACCTCAGAGGTGATTCCACCCCTTATTTCTTTGACTGAATGAATAAACATGAACCTAATCAGAATAGGTGTACTGTTTATCTAAGCAATAACATTCAGTTAACTGGAGCACACAAGGGAATTGTCTACTCTTATGCTGCTGATTAAACAAGATCAGAGAGCTTTAAAATAGGCTTTGGAGTTTTAATTTGCAGACCTTGGTAGTCATCTGTATTGCAGTAAGCTGTATATAACCTTGGACCAATGAAACAAAAAAGAGGTTTTTTATAAGGAAATAGTTTGTAAAACATGAAGGCTACAGACTTCAACTCTAAGATTACATGAAAAATAATGTGCTGTAATTCTTCAGACACACAGGCTTGAAGAAAGTCTTTTCACAGAGCAAGAAAGAAAATGCAGAGGATCATATCAAGAGTGGCTTTGAATACAGGCTGTTGCTCTATATTTTCTTCAGATAAATTGGATTTGCGTATGAATGAAAGCCAAGTATCATTTACATTACTATTAATTTTGACCTTTTCTTACTTGAATATGTTAATTGATTCCATGTCCCACAATAGTCCCTTCTTCCTCATCCCAGTACCCAAACATTAAAAGTAAATCAAGCAATTTCAACATGATTATGTTATTATAATTGTTAGCTCCTATATTTAGAGGTTTAATAAAGCATATACTTTGCCATAGAAACTGTGCTCATACAAGCTAAGACACAGAATGCTTTTATAGCAGAGCAAACAGAAGGTGATCAGTCTGGTCACTGTGACTGTGCTCCATCTAAATGAAGGCTTACTGGTATTATTAGTTCTGTTCCAAGTTTGACTCTAAAACCCTAGACATGAACTCCTTTTCAGCTGTGTGTTTTGTTTGTTTCTTCTCACTATGCATTAAAAAAAAGCCATATTACTAGAACTAGAGGTATGAGGTGAAGTCTCCTTGAGCATGAAAGAAGAAAAATGCTGACTGCTGAGGGTGGCCAAAGAGGAAAGAAAACAGGTGAACTTCCCAGTCCATGGGTGACCTTGCATAGCAAGCAGGGCAGAGGGAACAGCAAACCTTGCCCCAGGTCTTTTGGGTTGTCTGCCAAGTATGTTGTAGAGAGTCTTTGCCATAAAATGTTGCCATGCAATTCTACTCTATTTTTCAGACATCTTTCAGGTCATGATTGCATTTGATATCGCAATATGATTGCATTGCTTAAAATTGTAAAATGTATCACAGCCCTTTTGACAGAAATTCACACTGTGCTACTTGAGACAGCTCTGTATCTCAAATAGCATCATGCAGGTGGAAGAACACTTTTTAGAGCATTATGACCTGGCCTTTGGGATTGAAAGAATTTCAGACAAGTTAATTTATATATAAAACATTTTATCGTGGAAGGTATTTGGTTTGGGATCAGCAGATTCTCAACCAACAGATTACTTTGAATTTTATTTTTATACAATATTTTTCCTCTGGAAAAAAACTCTTTTTTTAGATATGATCTTGATTTCTTTTTTCTTATTCGTGTACTGTGAACCCAACTACTTGTTCTTACTAAACTAAATTTTCCCCATTATTATTATTATCTTTTCGTATCTTCCCCTAGCTCTACCTTTCCCCTTTCCCCACAGTCATCCAGATCTTTTTTATCACCTTATTTTTGTTTCACCCTTTATTTCACTTTTTTTCAAACAGAAAATGTAACATCTACTATATTTGAAAAAAATTAATATAAAATTATTGTATTCAAATTAAGTCTTAGCCAAGATGATAACAAAGACAGCAAAGTTCTAGTTGAAGATTGAAAGGTGAAGAAAATGTATCTTTAACTGCAACACTATCACATTTTGAAAAAAATCTTACATCAAGAGTCTGGAAAAGAACGAAATTCCTAGAAAAATATTAAAAGCTCCAATCATTGCTGTAAAGATTCTAAAAACTTAACTTTAAAATACGTGACTCAAAGCCAAATAAGTTGTTACATAAGTCATATCTCCCCGACATTTTTGGGTATAAGAGAACAAGTATAAAGAGGAAATATGTCAAAGTTTAATCAAAGAGAAGATATTATAAAAGGAAAAAAAAGATGAAAAATACTTCAATAAAGATCTTTCAGACAGATTGGCTAATGGAGACAAGAAAAACCTACAATGACAACAGTTTATCAGCTCTTCTTCCAAATTGGCAACACGCTGACAATTTGTGGTGCTAAATAGCAAGATATTCCACCTGGATAGATCCTGTACTTACCTGAATTTACCTAGGATAAACTCCAAAGATAAGCTACTCAACATTTTGCAAATTAGTTTGTCAATCACTTGTAATACAGCAGGTGAGTTCACATATTCTGCATAGATTTTTTTTTTTTTACTTTATAATTATCCAATTATATTGTCTTTAAATAGTTCAATTTTATAGATATAGACTTCAGCTGTCAGGTTGGGAGAGCAACATAAGTGTATGCTAGTGTCAGTAAAGAAACCAGGAGACCTAAGGTAAGGTCACAGCTCTTAAGTTTCAACATAAAGCTATGGAAATGCTGCTACTGTAAACATCTAATTCCAAAACAAAACACTAAACTGTTGTGTACTTAAACTCCTGTTGCTTCTGGAATGGATTTTGCTGCACTAGAAGCTTTGCAAATAAAATATCCTGCCACTTAAAAGACAGAGTGATTTCAATATCTGAGGATGGCTCATAAAATGTTTTTGCAGTGCAGTCTAAGGACTACAAGATAAAAAGTTATTGTAGCTATTGTGAAAACCCATGTGAATATGCAACAAAAAAAAAATTGTAAATAGTGGAAACCTAATTCTTGGGACTAGCTCACTGCAGAAGCAGAAAACAGAAGTTACTTTTAAATTAATTGTTCTTAGGTGTAAAATGTTGCTTTTTAGTTAAAAAAGAATAGAGTTACTTGTATACTTGAATAAAAATTAAAAGAAAGACATATCATAAAGCACAAAGCCCTTTGTGAATCAAAGAATCAAAGAATCACAAAATACTCTAGGTTGGAAGACACCCACAAAGATCATCCCAGTCCAACACCTGGCCTGGCACAGGACACATCAAGAGCCACACCATGGGCTCAGGAGCATTGTACAAATGCTTCTTGAACGCTGCAAGTCTTGGTGCTGTGACCACTTCACTGGGGAGCCTGTTCCAGTGCCCAAAAACTCTCTGAGTGAAAAGTCTTTTTGAAATATTAACCTAAACCTCCCCTCACACAACTTCAGGCCATTCCACCAGGTCCTGTCACTGGTCACCACAGAAAAGGGATCAGTGTCTGCCCCTCCTCTTCCTCTCACTGTTGAGAGGAAGATCAATAGACTACAATGAGGTCTCCCCTCAGTCTCCTCCAGGCTGAACAGACCAAGTGAGCTCAGCTGCTCCTCATACAGCTTCCCCTCAAGGCACTTCACCAATCTTGTGGCCCTCTTTGGGACACTCTATAATAGCTCCATGTCCTGTTTGTGTCGTGGCACCCAGCACAGCCCCCAGCACTCGAGGTGAGGCTGCCCCAGTGCAGAGCAGAGCAGGACAATCCCCTACCTTGCCCGGCTGGCAATGCTGTGCCTGCTGCTCCCAGGACACACTTGGCCCTCCTGGCTGCCAGGGCACTGCTGACTTCAACTTGCCATCAATCAGGATTCCCAGGTCCCTTTCCACCCCAGCTTTCCAGCCTCTCATTCCCTAGTCTGTCTGTACATCCAGGGTTGCCCCATCCCAGGTACAGCATCCAGCACTTTCTCCTGTTGAACTTCATATTGCTGGTGATTGTCCAGCCCTCTAGTTTGTCCAGATCTCTCTGTAGGGCCTCCCTGCCTTGAAGGGAGTCAACAGCTCCTCCCAATTTCATATCATATGCAATGTGATATATCATTTACTTATTATCCCAAACCTATTCTTTTTTATTGTGTTGTGCTGAACAATTTCATAGAACAAACA
Source organism: Entomyzon cyanotis (assembly GCA_024500445.1). Taxonomy (NCBI): domain Eukaryota; kingdom Metazoa; phylum Chordata; class Aves; order Passeriformes; family Meliphagidae; genus Entomyzon; species Entomyzon cyanotis. The sequence continues at coordinate 62,048,967 of JAKEPQ010001005.1, forward strand.
ATTGTGAAATAAAATAAGGGGTTACCCATATATACGATAATGTTCACAGTAATGGATATGTACAGTATTCCCCTGCCTTCAGTTTAACCACTACACAGGTTATCATTTTATGGTGGTAAGGAAAATTGCAATATGTGCTTTAAGTATAGGGATATTTATGAACAGAAAAAATAAAGAATTCAGGGAATAAGCTGTAAAAATGAAGAAAGAATTCTGGAGGTGCATGAGCCTGCCATAATCACTGCTGAACATTCCATTAATTTATCATACTACTTCCAGTGCTCAGTTAGCTATTTAGATAAATCAATTATGCATCATGAAGTCAATTCAACTTCTAATTTACTTAGTGAATTAAGCAAACAATGATCAACTACATTATTTCTTTGAGGCTTTTCAGACCCTTAGAATTTACCCATTGAACTGGTAAGACAATGCTATAACAAATTATGACTCTTTAGAGAAATCTACTGTTGATGGGGAAGGGTGGGAGGAGACACAATTAGGTCTCATTATCATGATGTCACTCTATTGATGATTAGTGTTCATATAAAACTATAACTCTTAACACTCGCTGTGGAGATTGACTTTTCCTGCTAGTATAAGGCAGATCATGGGATGATTCTGCACCAAACAGCCACATTTTAAAGCCGTGAGTTAGACAAACGTTGAATGAGAAGACATTAAAAGCCTGTATTTTTCAATGTTTTCAGTATTTTGTCACTGCTGAGTTTGCTTAAGCATGGAAATCTATTTTTACTGCTGTCATGTTGTCTGTCAGTCTGTGGTAGCTCTCTCTCATGCTCTCCCCTCAAAACACGTGGCACAAAAACGTTTCCTGATAGTCAGAATGGTGCCACACTGGAATGTGTGAAACCAAAGCTTTTAAAGTTGCATTGGGAGTCAACCCCAAATCTGAATGACGGTGATAAAATTACACCAGTCACATGTACTTAAATCTTCCTCTGACGGACAACATTAATATCAGCTGCAGAACTTACTGGAGTGCCCTACTGTGTGATGTTTCAAAGCACAACAAATCCCCCCATCTGACCATGGTGTATTCTTAAGCTAATCTCCTTTTACAGACATCAGAGATCAATATGGCCTGTTGTATCTGAGTCATAATTTCGTCATAAATCAGGCGCCTAAAGCAGGACAAGAATTTTTAATGTTGCTTTGGGCTTATTAGCTAAAAAAGAAGATCGGAAAAATTAACTGCTATAAGTACTTCCGGCTGAGTTAAATACACTGACAGTAATTTTTATCCTAAGAAAAACAGGCTCATTTGCCTTCTTTTTTTGCAACAGATTTAATCCCAATCCCTTCAGTTAAAACATTCAGTGTAATAAAACCACTGTAAACTACTTTTTCTAATTTATAGGCTCCTTTTTCACCTTTCTTATTTCTCCAAGGAAGACAGAAGCAGAGCACCAGTGGTGTTTTTTGAGGGTTTTTTTGCTATTTAATGCATTCCTCTTTGTGTTCCATGTGTCAGTTCTGCTTGCTTGCTTCATCAATATTTGCAGAGAGTTGTAAATACTGCTTTGATAATTTTTGTATTTATTTCCAAAAAAATCTGCCAAATAGAAGGCCCAAGTTTTCACTTTTACCCTGTAATTCATTAGATATAAAAAAGAGATAGAATGAGTGTATTTGTGGACAGGGGGAGAACAGTGTTGGTCAGTTTAAGATCACAGAAGTCACACATGACAGAATATTCTGAGTTTAAAGGGACCCCAAGGATCAGCAAGTTCAACTCTTCAGAGAATGGCCCATATAGGCATTGAATTCAAAACCTTGGCATTGTTAGCACCATGCTCTGACCAACTGAGCTACTCTCACATGAGCAGTCCCCCACAATACTCTTGGAAACAAATTAAGACATTATAGTCTACAAGAGTGAAAAAGCAGATGGGTAAAAACCTGTCTGAATGACTCATTTCAGAGGGTAGTGGTATAATACACTCTATCAAAGCTATTAAATTAAATCTAGAAAAAGTCCTAATTATTAAGCAGAGATTGATGTAACTCACCACACCAATGCTTATGGGCACATCACTTTCACTCAGCCTTGAGGAGGAAACTTCAGACATACACTCCAAGACGGAATATGTTAGAGGAACCTAGTTCATGGAAGTGGACTGGACTTTTATAGGATTGACACCAAAAGTAGCACATGACCCCCCTCTCAACCCACCCTTGATAGCTTGCAAATAGGGCATTGTGTGAGTTGTTTGACCACATTCCAAGGCAAAGCATCCTATCACAAGCTGACCCTGCTTAAAGCAGCAGGTTGGATTAGAGACCTCCTGAGGTTCCTTCCAACCTGAAGGATTTTATATGTCCCTGTCCTATGATCTTGTAATGCTGTTACCATATTCAATTTCTAAAAGCGCTTCCATTTTTCCATATGAAGCACTGCCAAAAAAACAACCCCTGAAACATCAGTCACACCACCAAAACTCAAATCACCTTCCAAAGGCATCAGACGCTGGAGAAACATTTCTGCTGTGTTGATGTTTCAATACCATCCTCTTGAGATGCAAATGTTTTCCTAAAATAGCTTCTAATCAATGCTTAAAACAGATAGAGTATATCACCAGCATCCTCCTCCTGGCTCATATTCCATTTCTTCAAAGGTCAGCAAAGTATTATAAATATCACCTGGTATTATTTTTACGCAGGTATCTTATTTCCTACTCCTGACTTATATTCAGATTCTTGCAAAGTACTGAGGATGTCACAATTTTGTGCTGCACCTACTCATCCATAAAATAAAGAAACTTCGGTTTCTTTCTTTTTTTTTTTTGCAGTTAGCAAAAAATTTTACAAAGCTCAACTATTGTTGTCATGCGTTGCTAAGCATGAAATAATTCTAGGTTTTTAATTTCAGAACTGACTCTCACAGCACTTATAACAACTAACTTCCTATGGGAATTGTACCATCTCGTTCCTTGGGAAAAACAGGTATTTTGAAGGGAAATGAGACTTGAGGAAGCTGAACATTAATTTAAACAGTGGTAGGTGTATGAGACATCTGAAGAATTTGTAATGTTAAATTTCTGACAGGAATGGATTAATAGAGGAGCAAGTGGTGAAAAGAGTATGATTAATAGTTTCACATGACTAATTCATTACATTGTGTATGATGCTGTTACATATTGCCTTGCAGGTTCTTTTGGAATATAGGCACATTCTTAATTCTGAAGAAAATGCTGTGCCATGCAGTTTTCTGCTGCAATTGCTGTGCATACCGGCTGAGACAAGTACTGTCTTGAACTTGAGAACTTTTACTTTGCCGCAGCCTCTTAAAGTGATGATACCGGAGACACAATTACTTCCCAGGAATATTCTGTTGAAAGTTCTGAACAGGATTACATCCACGCACCGTATGCTTTGACTCAAGTACCAACACATCTGTGCAGTGGAGGAGCAGACCCTGAAAAAATACCAGGTCAACAGCTTCCATTTTATTCCAAAATTTTATTCCCACACAAGGCTTCCCAGGATCTGTTTCCCTGCAGCCACAGTAAGGAGTAGGGGACTAGGGACACAGCATAAATGTGCATCTTGTTTACTGGGAAAATTTGTAACCATTTGCAACTGGGAGCCAGAATTTTTTATATAATCTTCCTCAAATATTTAGAAGACAAATAGGAGTCTCTTTCAACCAGAAGATTGAAACTTTATCTACAGTTTGGAGTTTTTGCATGAACTTAAACCCAGAAGGCCTAAATTGTGCAGAATTTATGAGATGCGTCCACCATCATTAAACTAGTTTCTGTTTAAGGAGAAGTAATAAAAAGTAAATTAAATATTTTTGTAGTTAGGTTCTTTCACTTTTTTAAAAGCTATATGTTTGTGTTTTGCAAATGCCACATTCTTTATTTTATAACTGAAAGACCCTCAAACTATCTGATAAAAGCAATTTGATAAAATATTAATGAAACAGAATAATAATTGGAAGTTATTTAGCATTACTTGGCTAAATGCTCTAGAAATCAGAATCCTATGACTGAATAAAATTTCATGAATTTAAGAAAAATTAGTAAGTTGCTCATGGGGAAAAAAAGCATAACTCATAAAATCCAGTATACATATGTAGTGGCTGAGTGCAGTGAATACGAATGAAGTTACAAAACAAGGAGGTGGATTTAAAGGAAGCAAAGGACACTATAGAAATAAATTATTTTAATGTTAATAAATAGAATGGGGGCAGAGACTCTTGTGTTTATTTGAGGACTTAGAAATAAAATTAATCAACATACTTTAAGTGCTTCTCTAGATAGAAATATAGATGCATTTCAAGTAAATGAAATGCATTAATTTCCAGTGGGTTTTTATTGTTGATTTTGTTTTTGCAAGCTGGAAAGAGAGCTGATGTTGTATCAGGATGGGTAAACTGCAACTCAGATGTTGGGAAATTGCTTCCAGATTCCATGCACCCATACAGCCTCCTTCCAGGGGGAGGTTGGACAAGAAATACTAAGGTTCATCAGAACTTGGCACAGAAATGAAATTTCAAGTGGAAGACAGCTCAAGTTTTGCATACATAAAAAGGTAAATGAGGGGATCTGTGTGGTAACAGCTTGTCAGACTGATATTGATGCTGGGTGAAATATTAAATGGCTGACACAAGACTATTAATAAAAAGTTAGTTCAAGTGCTAAAGAATTAAAGGATTCAACTGTAATTAATGAGAGGAGAAAAGCTCAGTAATAATTTTGATAAAGATATAGCTGGCAAGTTCAACAGGATCTATTTCCTGTTATTTATTTAAACCCGTGCTTACCAACTCATTGTAGCGTAATATTTCAATTTAAAAAATATGAAAAAAGAAAAAAGCACAATGTGACACATGAGGAGTAGATTAAAAAGCTGATAAATATTTTCTTAAGCTTCTTATAGCATGGAACAATAATTGAAGGGTGTGTTGCCAGCAGAATTTCATAGAAGTTCAAAACTGGTCATAACTACAAGATTGTGGATTCTGCCTTGATGAAAAATCTTTTTTGGTGTAAAAATTCCTTCTCAAACACTAAGAATAAAAAAACCCATGGTATCTGTTCACCATTCCTCTGGATGATCTAGCCAATTAAATCAGTTTGAAATATGAAGTATAAGAAACCAAGCAATACAAAGGACCTAAAATACAAATCCAAAATATCTTAATGTTCATATTACGAGTTCCGTCTCCGTATTACTTTTCTAAAAGTTCAACTGGCTGTGGCAATTTCTCATAGCATTCTCAAATGCTCATTTTGCACACACACACACAAAGTGTAAAGACAGATGGAAACAAGCCTGGCTAGAGCCAGAATGCATAGAAACATTGTTATCAGAATATTCCCATTTCCTGAGACCAGGAAAAATGAGTAATCTTTTGGGATATTAGCTTAGAATTCACCAGACAAGATTTGAGAAATACAGGCATGTGCTTATATTGAATGAAACTTTCCAAATAACTCACAATACATTATTCAAATGCACTTCAGGACCTACAATTTACATTGTGCAAGCCATGGTGGATACTCACTGTGTACTCCATATATCTTTGCAGACCTATCTGTGTAAAACCAGCAGCTGTGTAGCTGCCATTGCTGATCAGGTTCCCCATACAGCATACCTTGCACTGTAGCTTATTTCTAGCAGTCAGTATCAAATTATTTGCCAGTTTCTACAATCCATTTCCATAGCAATGTTTGTCTAACTCCTCAATTTTAAGGATGACAGACAATTATTTGTTATAAATTTATGGTCGCTTTACTTTCAAGTACAGTCTAAATCACAACATGCCACCCTTTTTCACCATCAGATTTCACCATGAAGAACATGATCGTAAGAAATCTGATGAAATGTGAGTATAGTTCAACCTTTTCCCTTCTACCATGTCCAGCAGAGGATGAGCAGGAAGCAAGGAGAATACACACACTTAATGATTCCCAAGAATATTCTACAGACTCTAGCAGTTTGTGGCTCAGACAAGGAACAAAGGTATATCTACAAGCACCATTTCTTTGTTTTCCTAATCATTTTTTGAGCCCCTGAGGCAAGAAGTTTCTCTTTATAAAATTATATTCACTCTAGTATATTCTATTAATCTGTGTTTACTAACTTTACTTTTTGGAAGTGTTTCCATTAATTAGCCCTGCACAGACAGAAGAATCACTAGTCTGTAGTCACCTAGATCACCCTTGAAACCTTAAAAAAACTCACTGGTGCCACTTCTGCCACTTTGTGGCCTCTAACACCACAGTTGTTTTATGCTGGAGATAGTTGAGTTATGAATTGTGTTAAGGAGTTACATCTGAGTTATTTTAGGACTCTGTGGACAATGTAATCTGATCATCACAATGTCTATTTGTTAATTTTCTCTACATGTTTCATACTTTTTCAACCAAACAATTTACCAGATTCCCTGACAGGCTAACCTCAAGATTTCTACTCAGGAAGTCCTCAATCTTTTCAGTGATGAATAGCAATGCAAAAAAACAAACCAAATAAACATAACTCCCTCTTGCCCCTCACATAATTTCTCTGCTGTGGTTTCAGCCTTTAAGTCCTCTTTTTTAAGCCTTCATCATCATTTAGCTTTACACAGTCTTTGCCAGCTCTTTTCATTCTGAGTTCTTTGAATAAGATTTATGACTGCATTTTATGTTTAAAAGAAATTATTTGTTATACAGTCTGGGTTTTGCCTCAATATATATTTTGCACATAACTTCCTAGAGTTTCTGATCATTTTTATTTTCTCTTTGCTTTGATTCACATGCACAAATTTAAAGATAAATTACACATCCAGACCTAGCACTTCAAATGAGTATTTCAAGATCCTTAGTATATCCTGCTTCATATTCTCAATACTATTCCCAAAGACCTCATTTAGACTTCACTTAAAAAAAAAAACAACCAAAAACAAAAACAAGGTATTCAAAAAGCTCAGAATTATATTTGTTTTCCTCTAAATTCTATGCTATTCAGTGAATAAAGTTAGCCATTTTGGGCATTTTGTTATAAGAATATACTTAAGACAAACAAACAGATGATTAACTGTGATCAAAACAGACAAAAAAGTTATAACTGCTTTGATGTGGGATGCTGTGTTTTTAAACAAGCTTGTTTAGATTCTTTTATGGATTTTTTTTTTTTTTTTTGGCTTAAAGGACAAATACTCTAGATATCACAGCCTCATAACAATCTCATGATATATGCATATTACCTAACCAATCTGTATTGTGCAACTCATAAAGATTTTTCAAAGAGTTTCCAAATTAGCTCAAATTTCAGAATAAAGCTTCATCTATGTAACATTTTTTATGGGGTTAAATCCCAGATGGAAATATCCCAGGCACAGAACAATGCTATGCTTTGTTTTTATACCCCTTTCCATATCTCAGTTTTCCTGCTTTGCACAACATAAAGCCACAGAGATATATTGGTTTAGCTGCAGTTACCTGAAGTATCTCTGCAAGCAGCACAGACACTCCTGCACATGCTGCCAGTGCCTTCTCGGTTTGTACTGTGCCATAACAGCATCACAGACCCATTGTATGCTCACACACCATGGCCGCAGTCTAAAACAAAGGTCCCAGCTGGAAATGAATTCTGGGGATAGAAAATACCTCTTGCCACAGGTGTCACAGCAAGAGCTGGCAGATCAGGCTGCCACGTCTCCTCTCAGATGGGTTGTTGTGTTTGCCAGCACTGTTACGTTTCAGCTGTACAGCCAGAGTTGGGTAAAGAGGATGCAATGCAGCTGCTTAAAAAGAGCACACCGTGGAACACAGGAGCTGTTTATCACTTCAGGCAATGCCAGCAGGAAGGTTCTTGCCTCATATCTACCTTCTTCCCAGTTGAGCTGTGCTTATTGCTTGGCAAAAACCAACATGCCAAGAGAAGCAAAACTAAGATACCACAGTAGGAGGGAAGCATCTTCAGGGTAACAGAGCTTGCTGGCAACTAAACATTGGTGAGAGGGCTGAGATTTGGGCAAGAGATAGAATACTGAACATACATATTTTATTTTAGGATTAGGATATATTTTATTTCAGGATTGCACTGTATACGTTATTCTACACAGAGAATACTTGAGATTGTACAGTATGGACTTATCTTTCATTTGAAAATTTATCTAAAATGTCTTGAGGTACAAATCTGCATTTGTCAGAGGATGAGTTAAAATAGAGGCATTATACCAATGTCATCATATTTAAAATTAATTCTTTTTATTTTCTTTTAGGTTTAGAGATCAGGGAGGGAAAAAACCAAACAAGAACCAAAAAAAAAAAAAAAAACCAGCAAAAGCCCACAATATTCAATATTTCAAGTTTGTTTCATACCTCTTAAAAAAATAAAAATTGGGGGCAGATTATTTTAATCCTGCTAAAGAAACCGTAACAAACATTTTTACAGTAAAAACAAGTTGAACAAGGTTAGTTTTTTTAAGAAAGTTAAACTCTCAGAGACAATCCACAATAAAGCCATCAACCTCTGGACATGCAATTCTGTAAAAATACTCCAGCTCTGAAAGAGGAGGGGTTATATCCTCATTTCTGCTCACCTCAAATATTTCACATGGGGCTTATCATCCAGCACAGTTATGCATGGTTCTGAGTCACTCAATAGTTGGGAAGATGGCAGAGCAAGAACTTTAAGGGTTTTCTGCTTTGTACATTTATTAATTACTTACGAACCAACAAGAGAATCCTTTCAGCTTATTGGTTAGGCCATTCTCCATAGATAATAAAGTGATATCTCATTGGTTCAAAGGAAAGGTAGAGAATTTCCCTGGAGAGTGAAGTAAATTCAATATTTCATGTCTTTGGAATTAATAAAAGACATTTTGAACTACTATTCCTGTCTTTTCCATCCATATGACTATACTGTAGGAAGAGAAGTACTGACATCAGCTCTTTCCTTCACTTGGTAGTTCAAGTTTTTACAAATATATAGACAGAAAGCTGAAACATACCATAAAAATAAATAAATGAGCCTTTTAAGGAAGTTGTGTTCCTTTTTTATATGTGCACAAGTGTTTACTCCAGCCCACAATAATTCTGAGTTTACACTTTTGGCAAGATGTTTATCATTATATATTGCTCCTGGAACTAGAGAAAACTAAATGCACAGTAGAAAGCACTAGAGAATTCTCACCTACACATCCTACATTCATCTCAGGAACAGGTAAAAAGAGCAAACAAAAAATAGGAACCTCAATTCAAACCACAAAAAGGATCAATGATAAATCAATAGCAGAGTAACAGCAGTGAACCATCCATAATTGTTGCTTAACTAGTGTTCCAGACAATTCTGTTCTCCCAAAAGATACTATGTACACTTTTGATGTGTGGGGGTGTAACTGAGCATTGTTGTTCCCCCTTGTTTCACCAATAACTTCAGTGATGAGCAAAATTTTTGGCTTTTGTAGTGGATGGTCTGACTGCAGTCCAGGGATCCAGATGTTTAATTTCAGATGTGTTACTAGCACTTAACAGGAACTATTTGTAAAGTTTCAACAAAAAGTTACAGATCAATGCTTTGCAAGACAGCTTTATCAAATCATTAGGTCCTGTGGTTCTTACCAGGATCTCACTAATTAACTTGCAGCTTTAAATCAGTCTATCACCTCAGACTGTCTTTTATCGCTATTAACATGCTCTTTGAAAAATCTGTACAGTTAAGCTGCTTGATTTAAACTTCCCTGTGCTTTAATAGGTAAAATGTCAAGCTAATTCTTTATCATTTAATTTTTTTCGAAGTTGCATTCATTAATTATATAATTGAATATTCCTAACTGAGATAAGTATGTTTTAAATGAATGCTATATACCAAATGATATTTGTAGCAATATGAGTAGAATTGCTATATTGGTGTATGTACAGTAATTACTATTACAGATATATGTGATTCCAAGAGGATATATTAATTCCAAGAGGTCACACCTGAAAAATCATTCTGGGAACAAAAACCTAAGAGATAATCTGAGCTCACCAGAATTTGCAAACAGATTATAGATAAACATTTCTTTGACAGTGACAGTTTTTTCAAGTAGTTAACAACACTCCACAACTGTGACACCCAAATTCAGAGAGACTGAATATTACATATAAGACTGATATTACAGTCCCATATTTAATATCTGAATTATTTATAATTTCTACTGTATATTTAGTTGACACCTATACTCCCACACAGCTTCTGTACTGATCACCACAGTATGTGTAACATTAACATTTAAATTGGCCTTCAGTATTTGTCATTTGAGTACTTAAGAGGCAGAAGATACTAGTGATCACATATTCAATTCTCAGTCAGTTTTTGGGGGAAAGTACAAACACAGATCAAGCTTACTTTTGTGTGTTCCTGAAAGAAATTACCAACATCTTGAGTCCTTCACCAAGGCATTTGTAAAGGCACATTATTCTTTAGCCACCTAAGTACAATGATATGTCTATTGTCTGATTCTAAACCAGAGCAGGATCTTCTACCTGGGTTCTGGAAGAGAAAAGCCACTAGGTCTCTGAAGTCATTCAGAAAACGGTATTGTTCTGTGCAACAGATGACCTAGTGCTCCCAGCTTGTAAACTGGAGGAGAAAGTTGTTTATAACCAATAAAAAGACATTTTGTAAGAAGGCAAAATGCTCTTTTTCTGAAAAAGATGGGATCCCACCTGTTTGTTGGCATTAAATCTTCAGCAATGCACACACAGTGAGACAGGAAACCTATATTTGATACCCATAGAAAGAAAACAGATACTGATGAAGTATATGCTTTTATTTGTATGGTGTCTTTTCTTGCCTTACAAGACATTCTAGATTTAAGTTTTCACCCCAAATAATTCTTGGATATTGCTCTTTCTGGTTGTTTTCCTATGTTATCAAACAGCCAACTATATTAATTAGGTATTATTAAAAAGCTTTAAAGCTTCCACAACACTTACTTCATCCATCACATAACTATCTCTGGTCATATGCACTAAAACACTCTTGTGAACAATGTTTTCCTTTCTATGCAAAGGAAAATAGCAAAATACACTTCCAAGCAAAATATACTTCCAAGCAAAATACACAATCACAGTAGCAACTCTGCAGGGGCAGTTAGGGTACACTGTTTATTCATTAAAACAGTAGTAATTTGTTCAACAACTCTGGGGGGAATGGAAGTCTTAAATCAGTAAATATTATTTATAAAGAGCAATGCATTCATAATTTTAATACTTTAAAGAGGAGGAGATTGACAAGTGCTCCTACATGCAGATATTTCATTCCTGATTCTGTCATGTTATGTTACGACTTAGATACACTGCTGCATTTAAGAAAAAAAATATGTCTACTGAAAACAGTTCAATGAGGAACAATGTAAAGATGGTACGCAAACAAAATATTAGAGTTCAGAAGAAAAACTCAAATGAAAGTTGTTCCATAATGGTTTATTTCAGGATTGGTTCCCGCCATTGTACTAACTGGTTATTCCTGATATCTGGAGATAAGGTTTAAAGGTTTTCTGACATCAGTTTAACAAGTTGTTTGTTCTTGCTTTGAATAGAAGCCCAAATTTGGTTTAGCATTGTTTTGAGCTGTAACAAAGCTGCCACTAGTTGTGTCCAAATTCTAGCTTCTGGCAGTCTTCCACTATTAATTGTCTTATTATTCCTACTGACATGTAGGTATCTGTATTGTCTGAGAGAAAAAATAGATTCTCTGGCTGTAATATTTGTCAGCTATCTAACATAGTTTTATTCTCATGCTAGTCCTCACTTTCACTACTTCAGGCACTCAGGATATACACAAGATTATAATTACTATATAAGCTCTTCAGAGTTCACTTAACTCCTTTTAAAAACATTGAGGGGAAATTTTAATTTAAAAAAGCCTGCCTGGACAGAATGCTGAAAAGCATACCATGATATAACCAGGTAAAAAGAGAAAAAAGGAAGCTTGAAAACTTGACCTCAAAAGCTGAGAGTGTGTTAGGCAGAGAGCAAGACCATCTCCAGTTTTTGCCAATAAGCTTGCAGTTAAAATAGAACCCACAGCAATCATTTGGGGGCAGGAGGTTTGGCATGTCTATGACATTGTAATGGAATCTAACTGTGCTGTATCTTGATGGTTTCGAGGGACCTGGATGTGTTCTTGGAAGAGCAGGGAAAATAATGAATGTCATAGCAACACTCGAAGGTTGTAATAAGGTAATGCAAGTAGCAAGGGAAGCCAGATGAGGTAATATCTTTGGACTTCAGGAAAGAAATCTTTACCGTCTCTCACAGGATCCTTCTGGACACAATGTCCAGCACACAGTTGGATAAACACATCGTGTGATGGGTAAGCAACTGGCTCACAGGTTGGGCACAAAGGGATATAATGAATGGGGTGGCATCAGATCTGGTGACCTGACAGTAGTGGGGTTCCACTAGTGGGGCTCCATCATCAGGTCTGTGCCCCTCAACATCTTCATACACAATTTGGACACAATACTTGAAGGGATACTAAGCAGGTTTGCAGATGATACGAAATTGGGAGGAGATGTTGACTCCCTTGAAAGCAGTAAAGCCCTTCAGAGAGATTTAGACTAACTAGAGGACTGGGCAGTCACCAACCATATGAAGTTCAACAGGAGAAAGTGCTGGATGCTGCACCTGGGATGGGGCAACCCTGGATGTACAGACAGACTAGGGAATGAGATGCTGGAAAGCAGTGCCGTGGAAAGGGACCTGGGAATCCTGACTGATAGCAAGCTGAACATGAGCCAGCAGTGCCCTGGCAGCCAGGAGGGCTAACTCTGTCCTGGGGGGCATCAGGCAAAGCATGGCCAGCTGGGCAAAGGAGGGGTTGTCCTGCTCTGCTCTGCACTGGGGCACCCTCACCTCGAGTGCTGGGGGCAGCTTTGGGTGCCACAATATAAGAAAGACAATAAAGTATTAGAGATTGTCCCAAAGAGGGCCACAAGGTTGGTGAAGTGCCTTGAGGGGAAGTCATATGAAGAGTGGCTGAGGTCACTTAGTCTGTTCATGGAGAATGGAGAAGAGGAGACTTGAGGGAAGACCTCATTGTAGTCTACAACTTCCTCTTTAGGGGAAGAGGACGGGCGGACACTGAACTATGTAGTGTCCAGTGACAGGATCTGAGGGAATGTCCTGGAGTTGTGTCAGGGGAGGTGTAGGCTGCATATTAGGAAAACAGTTTTAACCCAGAGGGTGGCTGAGCACTGGAACAGGCTACCCAGGGAAGTGGTCATGGCAGAGCCAGGTCCTGGCATTAGATAATCCTTGTGGTTTCCTTGTAATTCAGGATATTTTATGATTTTAAGTAATTGTATTAGACTTTTACATTGAGGGGTATATATATCCATATCAATTCTCCCATAATTTCTCATGTCCCTCACCAATAGTGTGAAATTGCTATAATGATGCATAAAGATACTTTTTAGGTAATTTCCCAAACAAGTTGGTAAGGGACATTTTAAGAAGATGCATTATCAATCCATTTAGTTTACATGATTTGGACACCTTATCACCACTGGTCCTAAACACTTTGAAGTCCAGAAAAATCAGAAGAGTTGGGAATCCAGAGTGGTTTATAAACATCGGATACTGTCGTAATGTGAAACTTTTCAGGTGGTAATACATAAGTGTTGGAATGAAGACCTCAATCCTGCATACTGGCAAGTATGGCAAGAACAAAATATTAGAAAACCTAAACAGTCCATTTTGAATGACATAAAATTCGAGTTCAAGATGAATACCAACTCATAATCATCCCACTAGCAATTAGATTAGGAGTCTAATTGCACTTCCTCATTAAATATAATTTTAAATGCATTTTAAAATGAATACACGCAAGATATTCATTGTAATCTTGAGACTGAGTAGTTAAGCAGTTGATCAAAGACTCTGCATCAGTACAGAGAAGCACACTTCCCTTGGGTTTCCACACTTGACAGTCAACATACTTATCATGCGTATCGTGTCTGCTTGCTCTTCAGATTTTTTTCACCTATGCTTATGAAGTATGATAGGAAACATAATTCTAAAACGCAATATGTAAAATTGTTCCTCCTGCAAAGTGAAATGCTCAAATTATTTATGGTTCCATCCAGAGCCAATATCTCCATGTTACTGGATCACCAAAGAATTTGAAAGCGCATGAGAGACCAGCCACTTTCCATTTTAGTTTTATAAATGGAAGATGTCTCGAAATGTTAAAACCCACTTATTGACTGTACAAAACAGTTTCACGATTATCATGGTTTAACCCCAGCTAGCAGCAGCACAGCTCACTCCCCTAAGTGGGATGGGGTAGAGAATTGAAAAGTAAAAGTAAGAAAACTCATGTCTTGAGATAAAGGCAGTTTAATGTGTAAAGCAAAATCTGCACATACAAACAAAACAAAACAAGGAATTAATTCACTGCTTCCCATCATCAGGCAGGTGATCAGCCATCACCAGAAAAGCAAGGCTCCAGTACATGCAAAGTGACTTGGAATAGCAAATGCCATCACTCAAAATTTCTTCCACTTTCTTGTTCTGCCCCCGTCTTATATCCTGAGCATGATGCCACATGATATGGAATATCCCTTTGGTCATATGGGGTTGGCTGTCCCAGCTGCGTCGCCTCCCAAATTCTTGGCAACCAAGCCCCCTCACTGTCAGGGTAGTAGGAGAAACAGAAATGACCTTGATGCTATGTAAGCACTGCTCAGCAGTAATAAAGTCATCTCTGTATTATCAACACTGTTTTCTGCACAAATCCAAAACACAGCCCCATACTAGCTATCATGAACAAAATTAACTCTTCCCCAGACAAAACCAGCACAATGATCAATTGAAAATTTGAGATGAAAAATTAACATTTCATATTGACATTATCTTTACACAAACTAGTGAACATTCTGCTTTAAACAGTTGTGTTATCACAAAAGTTCTGATTTTAGAAGAATATTTTATTAGTTATTCTCAGTTATTTTTCATAATTCCCTGATTAAATACATTTGCTCTCACTTATAATTACTCATAATGTCTTGGTAAAGTTTAACCCTGTCAAATTCTATATATCATTGATTGAAGTACATATGGATGCAAAACCAGAATGGTTTAAATAACTGAGTTCTGTTAGGTTTTCATACCTCTTCACATGGGTGAAGATCCAAGCTGGGGCTAAAGGCAAGACTTAGAACACCTCAATTTATCTTAAGTAAAAAATAGGTATCCAAGTCTAATCTTAAATAAATGTCATGGCACTACAGGGAAAGGATATGGTGAGGGTCTGTCACAGACGAGGCTAGTCAGGGTAATTAGGATCAATTAAGAAACTCAGAACCCTGACAGGTTTTGTCTTAATGGGAGTTTAAGGAGGCTCCTGTGTAAAAAAAGTAGACTGGTAAAAAAATTTGAAAAAAACCCCAAACATTAAGTGGCTCAGAAGAACAAGGAAGATTACCATGTCTCCTTCTTCCCTTGGTAGCATTAAATGTTAGCTGATGAAGAATTTGAGGCTGGTGATGGTAGTGTCTTATCATAACCTCTTGACATTCCTCCTTGAGAAAGACTAGTAAATTTGACCTCAGGAATGAAAAGGATATTGGAAGAGGAAGCACGGTGTTAAAGAAAAGGCGTAGATACAAGGAAGTATGTGCATATAAATCTTAATTGAAATACTAATCAACATTTTATCACTTAACTGGAAAAATAGTAACTTTGTTACCTTTTGATTAGTCTAACAATAAAATCCTATTTTCATGCATAAAGTGTAGGTTTTTTGCTTTTAACAGGACTTCGTGTGTAAAAAGTAGTAACAGAACATTCTTTCTCAAAATAGGTCTATTTAAATATTTTGGTTTAGGGACCAATTTACATTAACCTAGCTGAAACAGAGGTTTCCTTTCCTATTTTTTTCTATTAAATTTATATTTAATCATTTTAGTATATTCTTGTAACTAGCACTATATCTTAATTTTACACCAGCAAGTTTATTTTTGCATCTTTTTCCCAATGCCATTTAAGCAGGTTAGATGTAATTTAAATAACCTTGAACTAAGATTTTCACTAGGGATAATTAGACTATAAAGGTGCTAGAACATATGCAATGAGGGAGGGTACCCAGTAATTTCTGAAGACATTAAGCATGCATTTCAAAGGTATATTCATTTAGAAGAAAGAGTAAGTTCTTTACAAAAATTCTCAGTCTCCATTTTACATCAAGGCATAGGGGTAAGACTTGTAAAGGTGTACTTTTGGGACCCCTGACAGTATGGTCAAAAAAGGAAATACAATATTAGATAATTTAGAGTAGCCTCATAGATAACATTAGGAACAAGTTAGGTTGCAAGGTCAAGGTGTCACAAGTTATTAATACATTATATGACACCAGCAACTGATGACAGCTTTAATCCCATTGACAATCAAGACCAGCATCAGACTGAAATAAATACATGGAATTTTACCCACTGTGCAAAACTGCTCTGAATATGCTTGCTAAAAATACAAGGCATTCAGTACTAAAATCTTCCAATAAGTGAAGCAGTGTGTATTTTTCATCATGATGGCCTTAAGAGATTTTTCTCAGCACATAAAGAAATTAAAAAGCCTGTTCTCAGAAGCTGAGTAAAGCAGCTTCACAGTGAAATAACAGCTCAGGTGTCAAAAGAGGAGGTTTATCAAGGAAAAAATTTAATCTGAATTTCTACATATTTTTTACTTTTTTACAGACAGGGCTTACTGTATATATACCATGGAAGTCCTTAGCAACAGAGACTAGATCTGAGACAACTGCAGGTCAGGAACCTGAGGGTAATGCAAGACCCTGACATACCTTTTATTTCTGTACAGTGAGCCATGTTTTCTGGAGGTGATATGTGCAATTTTCAATTTTAATTTTCAAGTTAATTTACTTTAATTCAGCCACTGATTCAGGGCATCACAAAACACAGTGGCTCACAAAAGGTTTTGGGCAAGTTGCTGTTAGGTGACTTAGACAATGGCATCTGCTACTGTTTTGGCAAGAACAGATTTATAGAACTGTTTTGGGTTGGAATGATATAGAATGGTTTGGGTTGGAAGGGACCTTAAAGACCATGTAGTTCCAAACACCCTCCTGCCACCAGGGACAGGGATGCTACCCACTGGGTCAGGTTTCCCAGGACCTCATCCAACGTGGCCTTGAATACTTCCATAAACAGGGCACTTACAACTTTTCTGGGCAACTTGTTGCAGTTTCTCAACACCCTCTTGGGTAGAGATTTTCCTCCTTACATCTAATCTAATTCTTCCCTCTATAAGTTTCAAAATTTTCCCCTCGTCCTATCACTATCTGCCCATGTGAAAAGTCCGTCTCCATCTTTTTTATAATCTCCTTTTAAGTACCAAAAAGGCCACAATGAACAGTAGTCAGAAGTGATTTCCCATTCCATTTGCAAGATTTTTTCATTTGATCGCATCTATTCATCATTGTATTTTGTGAGCTGCAAAACAATGAGTGAGGGGAGACTGAGGCTACTGCAGGCCTGGGGGATAGCCAAGAGACCTTGGAATTTCAGATTAATATTTTCTTTCCTGGATGCCTGATAGAATTTACCCCAGAACTACTTTATAATACTTCAGCATAGATAGGTGACAATTACACTCTTCATTCAGAAACACATGGCCATCTCCATATGGAAGCTCACCATGTCCAGATCTCATTAACTAGATCCATGTAGGTTGATCAGGCATCATACAGAGGTGGATGTATCACCATTTAAAACAATTATTCATATGTTATGAGACTTCTCAAACCTCATGACATTTGCGTGGAAGGCTCTGAGAACATGGAGTTCTCCATCTGCATCAGAACAGCTGATGCAACCTGCAATTCCCTGTCATGCCTTTAAACATGCCTAACACTTGATCACCAAATACAGTCACGTCCTGTACTTGTGTATGATGACATTCTGCAGTATGATGACATAAATGCAGAACTGCCTCTGTAGTGAAATCCTTAACTTGAGAGTAAGAAAAACATACTTTATATTTCCAGTAGAAAAGAAAGATGAAAAACCGCCATAAAATGTAAATATGAGAAAGTTAAAAGAGAGCATGAGAAGGCAAGCATAGAGTTTTATATTCAGATGAGATATGTGGAAAAAAAATGCTGTTGTCGGTGGGTTTCTCTATAGGTCTGGTCCTGCAGGGATGCTACCATTCCATCTTTACTACTAGCATGCTTGTGGGCCAAGCATTTCAAAAGCTTATCAGGTTTTCTCATGTCAAGATTCTGGTTTTGGAATAATATCTCTTCTATGTAATACACACTTGTCGACTCCTAATTTTATTGCAATTCCCATGTTTTATGAACTTTAATCTCCAGTTCCTCCAGTCATGGAATTAGAAGAAAATCTATGCTTCATTTTAGTTCCTAGCTTAAGTTCCTAGCTCTCACAGCTTTGGAGAAAGAAAGGACAAATGTAACTCAAATGTGCTCTAAAGCTTCCGAGGCTAAAAGTCAAACAAAAACTAAGACAACTTGTTTGAAATCACTACAAATATCACTTGTTATTTTTGCCTGTGCCATGTCCAATTTCTAAGCTTTTCATATTTGTGGTACTGACTAGTACATAAAAGACCAGGGCAATATTCAGCTACACAGGAAACCTTAATTTGTGTCCTGGAGAGCTTTGAAATAGTTACTAACTATAAAAAATTCTCTGTACCTCAACAACTCTATGCAAAACACTGTTCCTGTACCTTCTATTCTTTTCTTCGAAAGAGGAAGTACCTGATTGCAGCCCAGAGCAAAACCAACACAAATCTATCCTACTCCACTGAATTACTTTGCATTTTCCTATGTTCACGCATTTAGAACTTTAAAAGCAATATCTAATTTATGTTTACTACTTATGAGATGGAAACATATTGCTGCTTTAATAATATATTGAGTCTGAAAATACATTTGTACATACATATATATACACATATACATGCATACATAGAAACCACTTCTCTCCAAAGAAGGAAAGTTTTGGTTTATAACCTCCTATTTCTGTGCATGCTGAAACCAGACTACATTTTACATCAGAATTAAAAATAGACATGACTTTGTTTTCTCACCTTGAATGTGCTATTTTAGTTAAGCGAAGAGTACATTTAATAGAGACACAGCCTAATATGATTGCCCTTGCCATCCACTGTCTCATGAATGAGAATCTGATTTTACAATTTTAGATTAAATGATAGTGCTCACATAAATGATCACAGAAGAATCTTAGTAAGAATTTACTACCTTCTTTTTCATTATTTTCTTTCCTAGAGACTACTTCTTTTATGACACTTACAAGTCTCCCCTCTTTGACTGAATAAATGTACAGTAGTTTTACTGGGTTTGTTCTCAGCTGTTATTGGTGTTTTCAGTTCTTTTTGTTGGTGGTGGTGGGTTTTGTTGGCTTGGGTTTTTTAAATTTATTTATTCCATCCAACCCAAGGGATCTTTGGAGGTCTCCCTCACACTGTGCCAGCATGGAAATTACAAACTTTGACATTAGGATTTCTCTTTCTCCTCTACCATTTTTTAGTAAAATTGATTCTGCTTAGCAGATTCTTGCCTGTAGCTTCATACCATGGGTGGGCTACTTTTTTTCATTATGACCAATTCCCTGATAAACAGAATAACTGGAAAAGCTCACAGTAAAAATGGCCCCCTTAGGAGGTCTTTTACCATTGCATACAAGTAAAGATACTTTCCTTAACTTTGGTAGTTTAAATCTGGGGTCTGCTGCAGTGAAATGCACTATGGATAGCTCTAACAGATCCTACTCTGGGGCATCCTCGACATCTGCCAGTAACCCTCTGATTTATTTTTATTGTTTCAGTTTTATCTTGCCTGACCTTGGTGCTGTGAGAGCTTACACTGCATACTGTAAACACTTAGTTTGAACTTACTCCAGTCTTTTTAGAGTCCAGCTGTTGATAAGTCTCTGCTAATAATCCCAAAAGCTTCACTGTGGACACTGACATTGGGCATGTAGCCAAAGAACAGTTGTTCTTGTAACTCAAAAATACCCGAATAATGATTGGATTCAAAATGAAAACTGAGATTTTAAAATAAAAATGGTAGGAAATATAATCCAGACCATTTGCAGATATTCCTCTCATATGAACTACTGCTTTCAGAAGTTAGAGTTCCCCAAACAATTTTCATAAACAGATTATTGTATGTGTGGATCCCATATATATGTCTTCTGTACTCCCTGACAGAAAGTGTTTTAATACAATAAAAAGAACGGTATGGTATCTTAATAGCTGAACTTGTCACATCAAAAGCTAAACCCTAATCTTTCTCCCATCTTTGAAATCAAGGCTCACATCAGTGCACAGTGTCATATTTTAGAAATTATTTCAGAATTGGCAGAATTGTAAAACCAGGCACTAAACATTCCAAATGAAACTGCATGAAAACTTGAAGTAGTTGTTACCACTGGAAGTTTAGGGAAGCCAAGGGAAAAGTTAATAGTGCATAATTACTAATGTAATATTTTGATTGTTTTTAAAGATCACATTTTCCAAATGTTGTAAAATATGCTTGGCTAAAATAGAAGATATGGCTACTGCAACAATGAATAGCAAGGCTTGCCATTTCTTGTTTCTTCTCTCTTACTAAAATGAGCTGATGTTCTAAAAATTCCTTTCTGCTCTTTATTCATATCCACTATTACTGTATCAGTATTTTTTTCCAAGTCTTCTAATTACATAAACATTTTTCCATGGGAATCTAAAGATTATTGTTATATGAAATTTTGTATCTAAAAACACAGTAGCTCTCCATGAAATTTTCTGTTTGATAAGATAGCCTCTGTCTAACCAGTCCATAGGAATGTGTGGTGGCAGAAATTCTCTTAGAATAGACAATAATTTTGTGTTACTTTAGTATAAGTTAGACAAAACTATGAATTGTTCTTATTTTAATAGTAAATTCCATCAAACACATAGATCCTGGATTATTAGTGTTTCACAAGTCCTGTGTAATAGAAGTGTCTAATATAAATTTTTTGCTGTTTTATAAAGAGTATCTCTCAGTTGGCACATTTAAATTTCAAGCAAGTCTGGTTCTTGTACCCAGTCTGCCATCGCCCTGAAAACCCTGTTGTTGCTATAATGCCTTGTCCTATAAATCCACAATGGAAAACTAGTTATGATAAATGAGATACTGTGTTACTTCTAGGATTTTTACTCTCCTATCTTCTAAATTCAAGATTTCAGATCACACCCTAATAAATAATTGAATTTCATTAAAGTCTAGATTGGTAACTAAATAATGTAACAGAAATCAAAGAGAAAGTTTGGCAAGCTCAGAGAAGTAGGAACTGTAATTAAACTAGGAATATTCTATAGATCTCACAAAAAACTCCCCAGTGAAACCTCTAGGAAGATGAAAGGTTATGACAGTATACATCACACAAAGAATAATCTGTTACAAGATTTACTAATCTAATATTTTTAAGTGAGTGATCTCATCCTGAATACTGGATCTTTCATCACAAATCAGACGCCAAACAAATGTTCCAACGTATCTTTAGTTGCTTAAGGCTTAAAGATTTGTCTTCCTGACTCACTATGGGCTTTGCTTTGTTCCTAGAAATGATCATAAAAAATGTACAGAACTTAATCTGACTTGTGATATGCTATAATGGTAGGTATGTCATAGTATCTACACAGTGATTGTGGCAACCAGCAGTAGATTCACTATAAAATTATATATTCCAATTCAGTTTGAAACATTAAAACCAGAATAGTCTGTACTGTTTACCTAGTCTACTATTTACCTAGGAAGCCCATGTTGTTTGTTCCTATTTCCTACTGCTTGATATGGGCTGGAGAATTTCTTAAAACTAAAGCTAAAAGTGTATAAATCTTTGATGTAGTCACAGTATTTAAATTAGAAAAGTAATATAATTTAAAATACACATATTTTATATGTCTGATGCAAGCAAATACTCCAGACTTCCTCTTCATTGTCAGTCCTTTCTAAAGGATAAATTTATTTTATTCTGCGGGGGCAGGGGGAATATTTTATGCTTTGTTTAATCCAAGTTTGTGTACAGAGGACGCAGTAGACATTTAGGGAAGCGTATTTTCATTTCAATATTTGCAAAGAATTAAGTTTACCAATTTATATTGTCATTATCTTTTTTGAATGCTATGCCCATTAACACAGGAATAGTACATCCAAAGCATCTGTATTTGAATCACCATTTCTACTGAAATATTCCAATTCTTAATGGAGGAAGAGGAAGGCATAGTTCACATGGTTTGTTTCACCTTTAATGTCTGTGAGACCAGGAAAAGAGCACCATGACTTCCTATTTCTCCCCTTATTGAGTATCTCTGGGTAAAGAGATGAGTTAAGAACCTGATAAAAGCAAATTTTGTGTGGAGTTGTGGAGGCAGGAAGTAGTCATTCCTGGGGTTTCTGAATGTCAGCTACTGGAAGAAGACTAAAATTAAAATGGCTAATAATCTTTGCCAGGATGACCAAATTACTACAGAAAACCCACCTAGAGAACTTTGGCCCTTGTGTTTTTGATTATAACCAGTGTTATGCAGTTGGGACTGTCTTAAGAAAGAACAAGGGCAATACTGAATATTCTACTAAAATCCATGTTCAACACCCTGTCAAATCAATTTTTCTGTTATCTGACAGCTGGAAGATATGCTCACTCTCTGAATATTAGGATGAAGAGATTATGAAGTTGGCCATCTTAGTGTGAAACAAAATCTTGCTTAAAAATATGAACATACAATGATTATCAAGTAGAAAATCACTTGCCTTCAAGATAAGTTGCAATTGTTTTCATATCTTCAAGAAACTGTCATCTGAGAAGATCAATTATGCTGCTGCATTAAAATTAGGCTTCATTTAGACCCTGCTTCCTGACATGAAGGATATCAACTTCTTATTACAGGCACTTTTATAATTAATGAGAGAGAGCAAATGAATAGATAAATAAATGAGATGCTGTCAAGAGAAAAAGTAAAACAAGTTAATTTTTACCTTGTTCTTTGTAAAGTTTACTCTATGCCGTATGTATACATGGCTTTTAAAAAATATCGGAACAGATTAAGTAACCTGGATTTATCTGTAATGACATGTTTCCCTTGCTCAGTGTGGTCTAAGGCAAACTCCTTGAGTAACACATCCAGTTATGCAATCAGGGTTTCACTGCCCCAAGGAAGGCTGCTATGTTCTGGCATTGATGTGGAGTATTAAATTACTATAGTCAGCATTATTTCATCAAGTACATCATCAATTGCAAAAACGTTACCGAAGAAACCAAGAAAAATTCTCATTATATACATATTTCACTAAAAATGTACTTTATTTCTCAGAATTAATATCCTCTTCCTCAATTAATATCAAGACTTATTTTTGAGATTCATAATCGTGTTCAAATTAGAACTACTATACTGGCTCTAGCCACAGTTTAGCAGAAAATGTAATTGTGTTTCCTTTCACAAAAAATAGCCATATTTTCCCATTATTCACCAGAATGCACAGGTTTATTCCTAAAGCAAGCCTTTGTCAAATTAGAAAAAAAAGTTTTCTTTATAGATGAAAGTCATAGTTCAAATATAATCATGGGAAGAAGTGGAAGTTAAGGAAGAAGAATAAGGAAGTTAAGGATTAGAAATAACTACTTAGTCACTTCAATTTCCTCTATGCTTTGAAGTATGTTTCATTTAAAAGCAGTAAAAAAAGGGGGGGGGGGAAGGAGAAGCTCCAAAGCAATAAATAAAATACTTGTCTCCTAAGATTATATTCTAAGCAAGCAGGTATAAAGAAATATAGGATATCTGTAGAAGTTATGTGCACCCTTACATGGTGCTAGAGGCATGGTTTGTATTATAAAATACTCAAGGCCAATATCTGGTGTTACAGCTTCAGACCCCATGCAGGCTTCTAGCATCACTGAATTTCACCAAAGTAATCACAGATCTAGGTTTGAATCACAGCCTGTGTTATAATCTAATTTTGCTGTAAGCATCTTTACCTTGTCTCAATGGTAGCTTCATATTAAATTCAGTATTTACTTTACTGGGAAATAAAGATAAAAAATGCAGTATTTGCCTGTGAAATGATAAAATATTATTTATCTGAACTGCAAATGCCAATATAACTTCAGTCTCTGAAAAGAGTTTTTCTGTTTCTTTGCCCCTGTTTTGCAAAGTTTAAAATTCAAAACTTTCAGTCTCATTCCTGAAGTGTACTTTCATGTGTATGAAGGTAGCACACTTTTATGAGTTACAGAGTTTTCCAGACACACAGTTACCCAATATTGTTGTCTTAAGGGTAAAGAAATTTGGCAGAAAATAAATTCCTTTTCATTCCAACTGGTCCTCAGAGGGCTGAGTGAGGCTGGGCATAGTTTCTTATTATAGCCAATTCACCACTATAAGTCTGTAAGTCTGACTGCAGTCAACAAGAACTTTCACAATCACAGATTCACAAATAGTCCAGTTTATTGAAGAAACAAAAATTCAGATTTGGAAGTATTGTTAATAAATGCACTTTATGCTTTAGCACTTGATATACTAAGGCTAGCTAATGATTAACTAAATTAAGATAGCAAGTCAAGCTAAACAAATAAATTCAGCTTTTCACTAAGCTTACCTTCATTGCTAATTAGGCTTGGTTTTACTTGGGAGTGCTCTGATGTAGTCAGAGAGATATAATTGGTCACTTGTTGCTGCCATTAGAGATGGTGGGGGACAGTCACTTTCTCATTTTTATATTGGTTGGGTGTATTTTGTCATGTGTAAGTGGGGGGTAATGAGGGTTTGGGTTATCTTTGGTCAGGCTGAATTTTGTGGTTGAATAAGAGGCAGAATAGACCTGTGATACATCAGTATCACTTCCTCCTCCACGTGTCTGAGGCAGCAGCAAAGGCTGTCTGACCTTTGCCAATAGTCTGTACACTCCCATCATGGTAGAATTGCACATCAGCCACTTAGAGCAGGATGCTGATAATGCCAAGGTCGTGGGTTCAACCCCCATAGGCGCCATTCAGTTCAGAGCCGGGCTTGATGATCCTTCTGGGTCCCATCCAACTCAGAATGCTCTGTGATTATCTCCTCAAAGGACCAGATTTATACATCTAACAAGAGCTGTTATGCCTGGTGAAGGGGGAGTGAGGCTGTTGGTTGGTGCATGGATGCTCTTCTGTGCCTCACTGAGACACCATCAGGCTGTGAGGTCTCTGCTTCACCCCAGGCATGGTTCAGCTGTCAGCCCTTGCTCAAGCAGGTGCGCAGATCAGCAGGGGGCTTGGCTCACATTCTTGCTCAACCAGGGTCAAAAATTCTCCTCAGCAAGCCTGGCATTTTTTTCACACATAATAAACAAACCTATGCTAATAATGAGCAATCCGTATTCATAAATTTAGGTATGGCCTGCTAGATAGGCATCAGCAAACCTGCATTTTACATTAAAAACCAACAGTGGCAGTTGACTTCAGTGATGATGAAATAATTGAATCTATTCACAAGTGACAGAACATTATTTAGGATTGTTTGTTATAGTAAAATAGCACAGAACTGGCATATAACCCCAGTATATTTTTTAAAATAAAAATACTGCCATAATAAGTTAGCCCAGTAGTTTTAGTTGAACAGTACAGCTGGCATATTAAAACTAATCTCTTCTGCTGCAATAATGTTATGTCTTGGGTTAGTCAGGAGTACTTGTATAACCTGTGTAACATACAGGTACCGCCTGTGTTTTCCTCTGGGTCTATGAAAACTTTAATTTTACAGATAAGAAAGGTTAATTAATCTGTTTACTCCACTGAATACAGAAAAATTCAAAACTTAATTAAAACATATTAAAATTGTTTCCACAATGGGAAAGGCTCTAGCTGCTCTGTCCTCAAAATCTATCACAGCCTTGGAATAGATCTTCCCATGTCTGCACCCTCCACGCCATTCTGACTGATAATTTATTTCAGCTGTTGCAATTATATTTTCTTTCGGCCTGCATTTTTTCATTCATGCATCCCTTCTCCTTCACATTGAAAATCAAAAACACAAACCCAAAATAACAAACCACAACATGTTAGGGAAAGAAGCCATTGCACTATGTCCACAGAGATCCCACAAGGAGAATACTAAAGTGCTGAGAAGACTCTTGATGCTTTAACAAACTGACTCACACATTCATCACATTTGCTGATTTTAGTTTAGCTGCAGTTTTAGAAGACAAAGTAATCATTACACATTCACATGGCAGGTAATGCTTTTAAAGTCCTATAACATGCCTTGAATTGTTTTTATCAACTGAACTTGTAATAAATTTATTTCTTTTTTATCTCAGTTAGAGCTTATGATTGATGTTGTGTTTGTGTAGTCTTTCACACTCTTAAAATCACATGAATATAGAATATAAAACACTTGACATATACTGGTGTAACTCCATTTATTTTCTCTAGTTTAGTCATGCGAGAAAACATATTAGGCCATTTTAAGAAACTATTCTGAGTTTTTAAAATGGTTTAGTACCACATGGGGTTTTTGCCTCAAAATTTTTAATGGCAAAAAAAGAATCAATGTTATTTTATTGTATCACAAAGATATCCTACAATATATAAACACACAAATCTGTGGACACTTACATAATTTCATTAATGTGGACATCTGACATCTGACATCTTCCCACAGGATTCCTGTAGAAAAGTTTCTGTTACTAGCTTCAATAGAACTTACTCAACTGAGGATAAATGTTAGGCTAGACTTTGTCTAAAATTTTAGATCTAGCAGAAGTCAAGGAATATTTTTATATAACTTTCAAAAGGTTCCAATATCTCACTCTTAGTGCTATGTGCTTCATTCAAATAAGATGTTTTAAACATGATTCATAATTGGTAATGAAGCACACCCTTCCCTAAAGAGGTACCTTCAACCTTGAGCTAAAAAGCATGAAAATAATATCCTACGGAGCTGCAATTAATTATTTCTTTCAGAGCACAGGTATTTTGCTTTTCTTCCTGAAAGAAAATCATAAAATTTCCTGGTAAAAGCAATTTTTATTGTTCCTATTTATTTAAATTGTTATTGAATTCTAGGGTAAGATGGCTTATAAAACAAATTTGATTGAGTTTAGCTTCTAAAAATAAGGTTTTCTCCCAAACAAAAGTCAGCTTTACTGGCAATGTTACTGAGATGAAGGTATAAATGGCCTCAATTATCCTTTCTAAACAAGCAAAAATATAATTTTAGAAACACTGTGAAGGTGTGTATATTATTTCTAAAGAAATGCTATTTAATATTGCAACTCTCCCAAACTGATAACCTCAGTATAATGCCTGACACTGAAGGAATCAATCTTCTCCTAGTTCTAAAGACAGTTAAGAAAAAAATGGTAGGTCTGATGTCATCTTCAAAAGGTGAAATTCAAAGGCTATTTACGGGTGTAGGGAGAAAAAAATGAACAAAGCAAAACCACTGACCCTTTCTGTGTTATTCAAGATAAAAGTATTTCAAGTCAAATTGAAAACAGATTAAATAATGACATTCGAGGTAAGCCATAGAATATTTATCCACAGAAATTACACCAGAAACTTACGCTGGAAGAAGGAGCAGGCAACTGGAGGACTACAAGGATGTCATGAGGCTGTGCAGGAAAAAAAAAGTAGAAGAGCCAAAACTCAGCTGTAACTTGATATGGTTACTGCAGTAAAAAGTGATGAAAAATGTTTATATAAACACATCAGCAACACAAGGAAAGCTAAGGAGAATCTCTGTCTTTTATTGGATGTAGTCAGAAACATAATAACAAAGGATGAGGAAAAGGCTAAGGTATTTAATACCTTCTTTGCCTCAGTCTTTGAAAGTAAAACCAATTGTTAACAGGATACCTGGGCCCTGAGCTGGAAGACAGGGATGGGGAGCAGAATGAAGCCCCAATAATCCCTGCAAAAGAAGAAAAGTCATCAATCTGCTACATCACTTAGACACTCACAAGTCTCTAGGGCCAGAGAGCATCCACCCAAGGGTACTGAGGCAGCTGGTGGAAGGGCTTACTGAGCCATTTTCCATCAATTATCAACCATCCTCATAGGGGAGGTCCCAGCTGAGTGGAGGTAAGCAAATGTGATACTCATCTACAGACCTGTCAGTGCTCAGGAATGTCATGGAACGGGTCACCTTGAGTATCATCACACAGCACAGTACACAGGATCAAGCCCAGCCTGGGTTTATGAAAGGCAGGTACTGCTTGACTGACCAGATCCCCTGCTGTGACAAGGTGACATCCATGGTGGATGAGGAAAAGGCTGTGGGTGTTGTCTCTCTAATCAAATGTAATAAAGCATTTGACACCATTTCCCACAGGATTGTCCTGGAGACACTGTCTGCTCCTGGCTTGGATGAGAGTACTCTTGGCTGGATAGAAAATTGTCTGCCTGGATGGCTGAACCCAGAGTGGTGGTGAATGGCATGATATGCACCTGGCAGCTGGTTACTGCTGGTGCTCCCTAAGGCTCAGGATTGTGGACAATCCTGTTTAATATCTTCATTGATGACCTGGACCAGGGGATCAAGCCCACTCTCAGTCAGTTTGCAGACAACACCAAGTAGGGTAGAAGTGCTGATCTTTTAGAGGATAGGAACTTTCTGCAGAGGGATCTGGATAGGCTGGATCCATGGACCCAGGCCAATTGTATGAAGTTCAACAAGGTGAAGCGGCAGGTTCTGCACTTGGGTCACAACGAGCCCATGCTACAGGCTTGGGGAAAAGTGACTGGAAAGCTGCCTGCTAGGAACAGACCTGTGAGTGTTGGCCAATAGCCAGCTAAACATGAGCCAGTGTGTGCCCAGGTGTCCAAGAAGCAACGTTGTGCTGGCTGGACCAGGGCAGTTTTTGTCTCTCCGCATTGGTGAGGCTGCATCTCAAATCCTGTGTTCTGTTCTGAACCCCACCCTACAAGAATGACATTGAGGGGCTGGAGTGTGTCCAGAGAAGGGCAACAGAGCTGGGGAACAGTCTGCAGCACAAGTCTGGTGAAGAGCAGCTGAGGGAGCTGGGGTTGTTTCATTTCGAGATTGTAGGATTCTATCTACATGGGTACTGATTTGCCATATAAACAACTTATTAAACCGCTTAATATTTGTTGTCAAAAACCAGCACTGAACTACCATCATGCTTTCAAACTCTTATTAAAAAAAATATGCAGTAAGGGAATATTTGCCATTTGACTTTTTTTTTAATATATATTGAAGAGAGACATGATACCTTTAAAACAATACAAAACATCTAAGACCTGAGTAGAATAATCTTATGTTATTTTCTTTCAACTACAATAGAAATGTGTTTGTACACCACAGTGCAAGATTTAAGGTCATCTCTTTGAGATTATCTCTGTAAGGAAAAAGACTCAGAAGATCATTATATAGAGCCCTCAACCTCTCTAACTTGTTTTAATGAATTAAATGTGTAAGGAAAATAAATTTGCTATAATTTAAATAGACCAGACTATGCTAATTGACTGCCAAAAATCTGCCCTTTCACTAATGGCTTTGTATTTGTTTTGCCTGAGTGTATTTAGTCTTGTGTCTATCTAAAAAGGGAAGCAGCAGATCCATTATAAAGAAGAAAATCTTAAAACCACAAATGTATAGAAATGAGCAAATGTTAATGAAATCTTCTTCAGGGTGAACTTAAAGTACACGTATAACACAAAAAACCAGGCTCTACCTTTTTAATTAAATTTTTAAATTGTCTACTTTTAATATATTGGGCAATCCCCTAAGATTTTAAAATCACCTTCTAAATCTAATTGTGAAGGATCATTTACTCTGCTTCTTTTCCTCTGTTTAGAGTATGATAAATTATTCACCTCATAGTCACCACTAAAACTCAGTAAAGGTGATTAAATGTGGAAAACTAAAGACTGAAATGGAGCTGCAGTGGAAAGGATTACTTCTTTGGGGAAAAATGCAAGTAAATAGCTGCAATTGTCATTAAAACATAGTGTAGTAACCTGGTTAAAGGTTAACATAAAATTAAAAGTTTTTTCATAAAAAGTTCAAATCTTGGAACTGCCATGCTAATTAATATCTTAAGAGCCCAGTGTCACTGTAATATGAATTTCTATATGTCACGGACTTTCTCTGTAATCAACATGTCCGATCACAGTCTGTGTAGGTTGTGATAGGAAATTAAAGGAATCAAGAAAAATGTTATATCTATCTAAAAAAATAGAAGACAAAAAAATTTTAAGTGATGTAGACTTATCTATAGGTCAACATGAGAGAAACAAAGCCATAATCAGATATCTGTCACATTTAATTAATGGTCTTAAAACATCACTGAAAGTACAGCGCTGGCTTAGCATTTTTTGAAAGCAGAGATGAAACGGAATTTTTCCAGCCCTACAACATAGGTCTGTGTCCTTGCAGTGATGTCAGACGAGGTATGAATTAATTGTATGGCATTTAATAAAAGATATACACATAAATACATTCAGATTGATATGGAAAAATTAGTTGTCATTGTGATCTTTTAATCTAATCTCACTAAATCATTCTGTTTGACAAAATTAGTGCAACACAGGAAATCATATGCACCCATCTGTGTGAACTTCTGCATGCCTTGGTTATCTCTGTAACCGGCACCTAATATAAAGGCAGCTATGTTGGTAATCTCTAGGTGAAAAGGAAACCAGTTTCATCTGCAGTAAAAGATGACCTTCTGAACTACAATATAAAGTAAAACCAAACCCAAGCATGTAAATCTCTTGAGACAAAAAAAAAAAAAAAAAAAGGATAGAGACAGAAATAGAGAGTGTGATGGATTAGCTGAATCCATAATGAGTGCATGTGTTGCATTTTAAAGTACATTGACTTGACTTTTGTTTTTCAGGACAAATGTCATTTGAGCACCTGTAGTTAAATATGCATCTACGTTGTTTGATTCCTGTTAAGTCTCATCTACATTAATAGTTTTTTGCTAGGTCTCAGCAAACATAACAGCCTTTCTGCTACTTATAATTTTATTGAGGCTAGAACAGGGAGAAAGGTAAAAAGAACAGTAGTTAAATTTTAAAAAACTCCACCCCAGTTATATGTTCTTAAAATTATACATCTCAGAGGAGTTTACTTTTTTTTAATCATTAATTTTTAAAGACCTAAACAGGAAAAGAAGAACATACAAAGATACAAGAGCAGACAACTATTTTGGAAAATAAGAATTATTAGGAAAGCTCTTAAAGAAATAATCTGACAAAGATTGTTAAATTCAAATTCTGCCTCCGGTTCAACTTGACTTTGAATTACATATTGCTGGAGGCCAGGACAGAATACCACAGACATTCTTTTCACAATCTGTTGATAAACAGCAGTTGAAACAGTTTAAGTGTTTAGGTAAATTTTACATATAGTTGAACTGTGTTTATGTTAAGGAACATGTTGATGCGCTATGAGGGTGGAGGAACATGGGATCACTTAAATTATATCTGAAAGTTATCTGGTTAATTTTTGCTAGGGACCCTTTTTAGTACAAATATTTTCTTACAGTAACATTTTTGCTCAAGGATCTTGCTACAAATAACCTGTATTTCTGCTGTATGTTTAGAGCAAACAACTCACTGTAGTAGGCTAAACTGAACATTATGGGATGGCTCACATGAGTAAAGTGAATGAAGAGGGAGAGTTTATTACTCTAAAGTTATTTTATTTGTTTTGGAAGGAAAGGATAATTTTGGCTTTTTAATGAGAAAAATGTGTTATCAGAAAAGGAAAACTTTAAAAAATTGTCATTCACTAGTTTTGATGAAAATCTGTGGGCAGCCCCTTCCCTTGTGCCCAATTTCTACATGACTCTTATATGATCTTAGAAGAAAAGTGTGTTCATAACTTAAACTTGCCCTAAAAGTTCTCACTGACCGCTGCAAAAGTCATGTGTGTTCAATTAGAAGATCCCTCTGTACTATCAAATGAATGGATATGGTTCTTATTTCTACACCCTTTTTTTGTGGGTATGTGTAAGAAGGAAAGAGTGGGAAAGTAAGGGACTCTCAGATGCTGAATACACCCATAAAAGTGTACTAAATGATTGACGCTTCCAAACACAAACATCAAGTGCTTGAGGATGTAAAAGACCAGATATGCCACCAGTGTGGTAAAATGAACTTATCCAGGAACCACCTTGAGGCAAGAGAAAATGCCTGCAGGGGAAATTAAAAAACAAACAAGCAAAGATGCACAATAGCATAGATAAATAGAAATGCAAGCTAACAATGCATAACAAAAAGGTTTGCATTACTTAAAGCAAGAAAACAGACAGTAGCTTTGAAGAGGTGACCTTGTAGATCATTACTTGTGATTGTCCTGCTCCACTGGGGTGCTGGTGCAGCCTCACCTCGAGTCCTGTGTGCAGTTTTGGGTGACACAATGTAAGAAAGAAATAAAGCTTTTGGAGAGAGTCCAGAGGTAGGTTACAAAGATGGTGAGGGGCATTGAGGGGAAAGTGTATGGGGAGCAGCTGAGGTTACTTGATCTGCTCAGCCTGGAAGAGACTGAGGGGAGACTTTAGTGCAGTTACAACTTCCTGATGAGGGGAAGAGGAGGGGCAGACACTGATCTCTTCTCTCTGGTGACCAGTGACAGGACCAGAGGGAACAGCCTGGAATTGTGTAAAGGGAAGTTCTGGTTAGGTTAGGAAAAGGTTCTTCTCCCAGAGGGTGTTTGGGCACTGGAACAGGCTCCCCAGGGAAGTGGTCACAGCACCAAGCCTGACAGAGTTCAAGAAGCTTTTGAACAATGCTCTCAGGCACATGGTGTGGGCCTTGGGGCTGTTCTGTGCAGGGCAGGGAGTTGGACTTCCATGTTCCTTGTGGGTTCTTTCCAACTCAAAATATTCTATGATTCTATGACTCTCCTACTGAGAGATTCACATATACAGGCATCTATTAACAGCAAGCCTGCTGGAGTATGAATATCTGCTGGAGTAGAACTGAATGCAGTCTCTGCTGAATGATTGATGGTATCTCTGCACACAATATAAAACTCTGTTTAGATTCCAGACACCTCTGAAGTTCTAATTAGTACTAAACTGGCTGCAATCCAGATTTTGAGAGGTTTGACATGGCTACAGCTCTCTACAAAACAAAATTCAAATAATAGGCACTGGTTCAAATATGGATTGAAAGTGAGTTTTGCCCAACAGACACTAAGGTCCTAAAAATATCATGTCTTCCACATTTTCAGAAGATTCCATATTCCTTATGATTCTCCCAGTTTCTTAATGAACACATGCATTTTATCACCACCAATGGTAGCTGTGGGAAAAAAGTGAAGCATCTGACTTACCTCTCAAAAAAAAATCTACCAGATATTAATAAAAGCTGCTTGACCAGACACAATCTCTCTGTTTAGACTATAGACAAAAAAGAAAAAATCCCAAATAAGTAGGAAATGTAAATGCACACTAGCAGAAGCTTCATATCTGTCCTGTGAAATCATAAGAGCAAATGTGATTTCCCCTCCACACAGCGAGTAGCATCTAATCTTTGAACAACAGGATTAATTATAATGGCAGTTACTACACAGTACAAGATATGAGTCCACAAAACATTTGTTAAAACCTCATAGAATCAAAAAACTTTTAGGTAAGAAGAAACTTCTTAAGACCATCTGGTCCTACCCCTTGCTCAAGCAGGGAACTTACTTAAGTTTTTGTCTCATCCTGTTATAGTTTTCCACTAGAATAGCAATGGGAAATAGCATTAGGGCAGTTACAGTTGTCCAATTGAGTTCATATCTCCATGATAATAAAATATTATCTTGAATCAAATCAAAACTCCCAAGACAATTTTTGTCTTATAACTTGGCTTGAATCAATTTGGACATTTTCTTTTTAACAAATGAGAGCTTCATCTTAAAATAGTTATTGAAGCAAACAGAAAAATAAAATGTCATTTCAAAAATAACAGTCTTTCAGTTTGAAGTGTTTAAACTGCTTGTTTTTATCAATTCCATATTTTTACAAAATTAAAACAATGTTAAAAGAGATACTTAATAATGTCAACTATTAAATGGTTTATATAATGGTTATGTAAGGGTTTCAACTATTGTATTTTGAAGGTAGGAATCAAACAGTTCTTGCAGAATTTTAGCATCTATAAATGCTCCTATGCCCATCATGGTACAGCCCTGTGCCCCTCCAGGGTACTGCCACTGAAACATGAATTGAGACAAATAAGTTTACTAAGAACAACTTTTCAAGTCTAACAGTGTAACTAGCCACAGAAGTTTATGCATTCTAATCCTGGTTTGCCAAAACCAAATGGCATAATTAATGTGTTCAGATGTTGAAGAAAAAGTCAGATCCTAGGTTACCTCAAGACAGATAGTTTGGCTTTGCTTCAAGACCACTGAGAAAGACAGGTGTATCTCACAAACTGAATGGAAAGCATTTGTAATTATCTCTAGAAGGCACACCTCTTCTCAGCATTTGCAATTATGAGGCTTTATATTTCACGCAAACCTTTGTCTTCTATTTTTATTTAGTGGCCACATTGACCTATCATCTTTATCTGTTCACAGAATGCTTGAGATATAAAACCACTGACAGCAGGATCTAGCAAGTTGAAATAAACTGCACCGCACCCAAACATGGACAGAGTGCTAACCAAGTGGATTGCTGAATGAGTTCCTGGCAGTCTTCTATGGTTATTTAATGAGGAAAAAGTCTAAATCTCATTCATTGTAATTTGACATAAGCACATTAGGATATGCTGAAACTGGTCCTGAAAATAAGATGCAAGGCCACGTGCCACTTAGAGCATGTCATCACTACAAATTTGCCTTCAGTTCTGACCTGGCTCTTAGCCCAGCTTTACACACTTTTTGGAAGTCTTATGTTCCCATGCTTTGAAAGAACATGTGCTTGTTCACACTGAGAGAATTCAGGTGGGTTTTTTTTTTGTTTTTTGGTGGTTTTGGGGTTTTTTTGTTTGTTTGTTTGATTCTTTTTTTGTTAGCTTTTGGTTTTAAGGGCAGATTACTTTGTATTGAGGATATTTTAAAAGCTTATTTGTGTGGATCACAAAGTGTTGATAATCCTCTTTCCTCATCCAGCTTTTCTGGATACTTGTTTCTCAGTTAACCTCCACATAGTGGAAGCTTTTGTTTAATGTGCAAATCTCTTCTATTTAAGGATTTCTTCAGCAGCCGGTTTTTTGGCTGTTTAGTCAAGGAGCTCTAAAATATTTCACTTGAACATGAATTAATAAAGAATTAAGAATTACCTCAGATTCTGGTTATGCTCTCATGTATGATGGCTCAGGGAGAAACATTTAAACTCTCTGGTAGTAGACCAATCTATATCTGGCTTGCACAGATGTCCCACTGAAATGTTATAATAAAATGTTCAGGAACTTCTGAGTAAAAATGATTGGTATTTTAGCTTTAGGAACTAAAGCTAAAGGAGGTGAGGGAGAGGCAAAGACAACCTTGAGATAAAGTTGTGTAAGGACAGGATCAAACTACAGAACAGAAAAGAGTGATAGAACTGACTGAGGTCAGCCAGCGTGACACTATGGAGGTGTCATATAAATATGTGTTCTTTCACATGTTGCCAACTTTGCCAAAAAAATAAACAATGCCACTGAAGCAGAATGATCACCTTTATGAATGATGTCTCTAACATTCTTATGATAAATATCACCTCAGAATTATGAGTCATTTCTGATGTCAACAAAATTCTAGGTTTTGGAAACACTAAGTTTTGTTGGTGCAGTTCTAAGCCCAAGATCACAAACTACTTTCACGAGTTTCTTTCCCACCTTTGCTGCTTGTGAAATGAGACAAGCATAAGGGAGAAAAGAACTTTATCATATAACAGTGAGATTCTTAGAGCAAATCGTCATGGAAACAAGGAATGTCTGTGTTGTATCACGGTCCGAGGGGGCTGCACAGGGCGGCTCCCCCCTGGACTGGGGTCCCTGGTCCGTGTTATTCCACCAGATCTGGGGCGGGCGGCCCCCGAGGTTCCGCGGCATGGCGTGAGTCTTCAAACCACGTCAATTCAGCAGGAATATAGTGAGGCTAAGAAAAGAACTGGACTCCATCTCTGTTCTGGCAGGGAGGTTTATTTGGGGTGATGGGGAAAAGGGGGTTGCAGGGGAGGAAAAGGGGGGAGGACAGGCAGGGACAGGATAAGGGCTGCCAGCCTAGAGATGCAGAGACCTCGAGCTGATCCGGACATTGACTTATAAAGGGAAAGGAAGGGGAGGGACTGTCTCCACCAGAGCCAGTCCCGGGGAGTCTGAAGGGAAGACAGGCATAGGGAACCCACCGATAGATTTCGGGGTACAGCAGAATGCATATTTCAAAATGAACCAATGGTATACAAAGCAGAGGGACAAAGGAGCACATGGAATCCTAAAACCCCACGTTGCCACATGTCTGAGACATGATCTATCAGAGCTGGTACTGGATAACCTAACGAAAAGTAGAGAATGGCCACACTTGAAGTACCATCAGAGTAAGGCAAAGAAACATGGAATGTTTAGAGACATGAATTTAGGAACTCATCTTCATTCTGTTAGGCAATCTCTGAACTTCAACAGGATCAGCAGCAGTGCACTGAGATTCCCTCCTGTACTACTGTACAGAGAAAAGCCAATACTGGGTCAAACTGAAAGATACATCCCACTTTATATGTAACACTTTTAAAAAAGGATAGCTAGAGAAAGATATAAAAACAGGCCAAACATTGTAAATTTTCTTCTCAATATACTCTCCCAGCTTTCAAAAATCAATGAATTTTCTGAGCTACAGATTAATATGCCTCCAGTAGGCAATCTCTTCCCACTTAGTTTTGGGATTGACAAGCTCAGCACAGCACTGTGTTCTGTAACACTTTAAATTTTCTTAACATATCATCACAAAGTTCCTTGGCATAGTAGGCCAAGGAGCAGTGGATCAAGGCAGTGATGTCTGTGGCTGGGGCAGGGAAAGAGCTAATGGGCAGGGTTCTGAAAACTCTCCTGAGCCCAGGAGGAGGCCCCTGCTGGGATGTCTCAAGGGCAGACAACTGAAATACACCCTGAGCCCAGGCATCCCCAATACCAAATGAGAGGAGAGTGAGTGACAACACCCTTGGGATTCTGACAGGTGCAAAAGACAGATGAATTTCTTTGGTTTCTACTGAGGAAAATCCTCACGTACAGAAATTTTGCACAGAAAATCTGCAGTGATAATATGGATGGCATTAGTCTTTAACAACATCTAAGCAGTTGTGTGGGCAGCTTCTATCCTACTGTACCAAAACCTGTTACCCTACCAATGCAGTCTTTGCAGCTAAATTTTGTTCTGTGAAGTGCTTTAATTTCACATTTTGTCTCTCTAAGTCAGAGCACTGGAGAGTACATTGTAAAAAACCAGAAAGAATATAAACATATCTCGTTAGTTAAACTTCAGATCAGTTGCACAGCACCACTCATACAGCAAAGATACCGCTGTTGCACCAACACTTGCCTTGAAGATAGATCAAGAAAATAATGCAAATTGACTGTCTTCGTGGGTTGAGCTTATGAGCTCATGAGTGAAAAACAAAGTCACTGCACCATTTTCAAGCATTTTCTGACTTCACACACAACATCAGTATCCAATTTGACTTAACAGCATCAAAACTTGCCTAAAAGTTCATTCCTGAACCTCTTTTCACCAACTTGCAAAACTTTAATTTTTTGGACAGATTTAATTTAAAAAAATTATTTTGAAGAATTTAGTTTTTTAGGCAACCTGCAGGACTGTGAAGCTGGAGCCTCCCCCATCCCAACTGCAACTTACTTCTGAACTGCCAGAGTTCCTTTCCTGATGAGAGTTTTTTGATGCTTCATGTCCCTTGCTATAAAGATCTTTCCTAGAACCATGGCGTAGTATCAGTGCTGAACATCTCCTATCTCTACAATCACATGGAACTACCCTGTGTTGAATGTTCCTCTCATGAAACCTGAAGCTACAGAAGAACGTGCAAATGTGCACATAAAAGCTGCTCTCCAGGGATTCCTCCCACCTTCTTATCATGTAACCTGAGACACTGTCAGTACTTCTAGGCTGCTTAGATTACAAAAATAAATAGCAAAAAATAATTCACTTTTGCTGTGACATCATGTGTTATTACACTAGGTGGAAAATCCCTAGTAAAATGTAAAACGGGGAAGCAATAGTGTTTCTCTTAGCAAATTGAAACCTCAATATGCTCTTCAAATTAAACAAATCTCCAGGTATTTCTGAAAATATTCTGCCACTATTCTGCTTAATGCAAGTGCCTTTACAAGTCTTTACTATATTGTCAAAATTTTTATGAAAACAGCAATCACTTAATCCATACTTCTGCACAAAATTAGACCAAATTCTATGGCACTTTTAATTTACCTTAGCAAAATATTGAGTATGCCCTGATATATGAGAAAATGTTTCACCTTTTTTCCACACTTCTTATTTTCTTTCCTGTTTATTACCTTACTTTTATTTCCCTGTTGTTCCTTTATAAAACTAACAATTCATTACTACACGTAGAAATGGGTAAGTTTCATTCACTGAGGAAAAGGAACTGATATGTGTCTCAAGTTTTAGATTCTTGAAGAAAGGATGGAGAGTTTCTTTGAACTGTACAGACAATCAGGGCAAGTTAATTTAACATTTTTTGGTACAATTAAACACAAAAATCATAGCTCAACAAAATCTCCAAACAAGTATTTACAAAGACAATCATGGTATTAAAGTGGATTGAGGTATGATATCATATTTGATTATGCTGCTTTCTAAGCCCCTAGCTGTAAGTATACCTTGCCAGATAAAATCTAATATGTTTAAGCTACATTGTTAAATCAGTTTATCTTCAAATTACATTATGTCTTTTCAGATCTCGGGAGGTTTTTGTTATTTGTGATTAGACTTTTAAGGTTTTGTCTTTTCAAAATGCTTTAGGTAAAATCTTTATTTCTACTTTCTAGTGTGAAATTTCTCTTAGTTCGCTGCCTTGATCATGACCACTGTGCAGAAGAGAGATACCATTAAAAGTGCATGACAGAAGAAACTAATTTATTCTTGTTTTATTCAAAGATTAAGGTAACATTTTCACACAGTCCAAAACCATACTGGGGTCATGAACCTGCATTTTGCATAGCTCCAAACATTTTGAAAATGTGCCTGTGTTTTGACGGGAAAACCATGTATGCATGGACAGAAAAAAAACAAGCACAGTAGAAAAAAGCTTTTCCTGCTTTTCTTCCCATTTTTCACATCTAATGTGCACACAGAATGTTTCTGTGTCCTTATGAGTTTTGGGACAGGGAGTCACTATTGCATTAAACTCTGTTTGGGACACCTGATGTAAAGAGATATTGTGTAGGCTGGATGAAACAAAAACTGGGGAATCCCTGAGAAGGGATCAGGAGAAAAAGTGACCTAAATAAAATGACAGCATTTAAACATCAGCTCTGCAAAAGTACTCTCAAGTTACTTGGATGGGTTAAGATGGCTTTTGAAGGCCACTCTGGAGGATGAATCTGTTGTTAAAACATAAGATATTGAAACTTGCCCTGGATTTTGATTTGTTTCAAAATGTGGAAAGACTATAAGATGAGAAAAAGGCCAGAGGAGACTGAGAGAAAAGAACCAGAGAGCAGGAAAAAGACATAACTGAAGTCAAAAGTGGAAGGAATAAAAGTAATAATGAGGGATGTCAAGAAACCAGATGATGTAAGATTCCAGGAAAGGGGAAAAGTAGGGAATGCAAAACATGTCAATATTAAGGAAATTAAAAAACTAAATAGGAAAGGAGGGAAGGTCAGAGAAAGTCAAGGAACGGTGTTGGCATCATCATTTGTTCCCTTTCCTGGTCCTCATTTCCCTGTCTCAGAGCAGCTGCCATTCTGACTCTTCAAAAGTCCATTTGACAATCTCTTTTGTTAGCAATGTCCTCTGTGATACCACACTGCATATATGGCTGTGCTGTACTAAACCTGCAATATCACAGAGATATTTAAATTTTAAATTTCTAATTGCTTTCTTTTGTCCCCTCTGGATTTTGATTAGATATACAAATGTATAGTGCATCCTTCCTTCTTCATGTTCTCACTGTCCCTAACTGCTCACAGCCTCTGAATCTGGTCTTCAAACACCACCTCGTGTCTTGGAATTACAAACTGGATGTATATGTTAGGAGAGACAAATGGTAGTTAAAATAAAAAAAAAAAAAAAAAAAAAAAAAAGGTGAGCATTTTAGAATGCCTGAATTCAATCTTTGCTCATCCACTGGTACACATCTCGGATGGGTAATGCATTTCCTGTCATTTATTACTAAGCTCTGTTGAAATGATAAGCAGCATTTGGAATATATGATTTTGTAATTCAGTCTAAGGCACTAAATCCAGACACAGTGGTGCGAGAATTGAACGCCATAGCAACAGCTTTATGTACCTACAATTTTTCATCATCTGCTCTCCTGGCGTTTCCACGAAACCAACAACATCATTTTGGTGGTCACTTTGCCTGCTTTATCTCTGCAAACTGGAAGATAAATCCCAGTGCCTGCTCTTCATTACTGGCTCTTTTTAGCTTACTGTTGATTTAGTCCTAATTAGTCATAAGTACTGTCAGATAAATTAAAGCTTTCCAGGTTTATTTCATTAGGCCTTTAAAATCAATTTTATTAAGGCAGTAACTTACCAAATCAATGTGTTTAATTGGCCAAATAAGTTATACAGGGAGTTAAGAATACTGTTAAACTGAAGGCCTGGGTAAAATAAACCTCTACTCATGATGGACTACACACTGGGAAAGACCTTGGAAAAGTTATCTATGCCTAAACCTTCACGTTTAGACATAGACTTTAACTTTCTTATTTTCCTGTCGAGACTCCGATGAGAGGAAATGACCCAGCAAACCATCACTAGAATAGGAGTTGCTGTTTCTCCTTCTCGTCTCTACCTTAACAAACAACTAGTTCCAGACTAATCCTTTTCTCCAAGGATATATTCCTTCATGCTACAGGCCAAGTGTGGCACTAGCCTATAACAGAGAGCTGTGAGTCTCAGAGCTACTGTCAAAAAAATGGAAGCGCAATAGATCACTTCTACATTTTTCATTTAGTCCCATAGGTTGCTTAAGTTCGGTATCAGCCTAACTTTCTAATTTGACTTCTGCAGTATTTGAGGAATTCAACAGTCCCCTATTTAATGTCATGAAGATTTGCCTAGCATGGACAGTGGAAAAATCTGGGCAGAGTGCTGACTGCCCTTTTTTGCCCTAATTTATCTGTATTTACACTATGCTCTGAATTTCGAGGACTTTTGTTTGAATGAATTAAAACGATTTTGTGCAGTATTTGAATTAAGTCTCAAGCACTGCTAAAGTGTGGAGCAGGGAAATCTCTGTGTAAAACTGTGTCTCTGCCTTCCACTCCATGATTTCTGTTTTTGGGATGATACAGGGACTTACGGACTAACTTTTCAAGGAATGATCTTGCCTTTGCCTGCATTTTTAGCATAAAAGGAATGCTGCTTCAGTTTGACTATGCTTCCTCCTCACACAAATTACCATTGAGGCAGTACTGCAGTAATTTTCTGCCTATGTTAATAAACTAGGTTATTGATACACTGTTGGTACAATCAGAGATTTGACAGGAAAAGAAAAAAGGAAAAGAAAAAAGGAAAAAAAAAAAGGAAATATGATTTAAACATTTCCAGTCATTTTCATGGGCTTTATCAAAATACAGGAAAGTACAGTGACTTTCCAAGTTGGGCTACTTTCTATGAAGTTTACAAATACACTACACTCTGGAAGTCTGCAAACACCCTGGTAGCAAACTCTTATAAGTCCTGTAAGTTTTCAGATTCCTGAAACTCTCAAGTAGCATGTTTGTCCAGCACAAAGAGCCAGTTAACAAGCACAATACCTACAAGGAAAAATAATGTCACTTTGTCATGTAACATTGCTGTACTCCTTTTAACATCTTCACCAAACAGCAAAAATCAGCAGAAGTATTGAAGGCCACTTTATCTTTGAGCAAGAATGCAGAATGCATGCAGAGATCATCTGCCCACTGTAAGATACTCACACGTCTCTAACAGGGTCTAGAACAATACCCCCCTATGTGTATCTGCTTCTGCTCCGGGATCTCTCTGTCTCAAGAATAGAGATTCATATATTAAACAAGGTGGAAGAGATTAATCTCCAGATTGCTATACAGATCCATGTTCAAGTGCTGCAGTGTTTACTTAAAACCTAAAATAGAAGTAGACATGCAGTAAATACTTCTAATACTGAATATTTGTTTGTGTTCTACAAACAAATCTGTTTATTTTGACAATACTGCCAAGCAACAGCTAGAATTTATTCTGGGGTCTTGTTCCAGCTCTGTCAGAGTCAACAAAGTTTTATACAAGTCCTAATTCACAGGATCTCATTTAAAAAAAAATAAAAACAAAAAACTCAGCAGCAGTAATTCAGAAAAAAAAAATTCTGTAGTCATCTAATTTCTGTAAGAATAGCCAAATAAATAAGAAGAAAATAATCTTTTCAAGGGACAAGAGCTAAATATCCCACTGAATGCAACAGTTTTACTGTATAAAAGGAATGATTAACTATATTAAGAAGCAGTATTTGAAAGAAGAAAGGAAGGAAGAGAGGCTTTCTTGCTTCTGGCAGTGCAGAGTGCCCTCTCTGGACACTGTAAGCCATCCATGCCAACTGTGATTTTCTTCTTGTCTTATGAAACTACTTCTGAAAAGCTGAAAGTTTGCTTTTGGAAAACAATAAGCTGACCCAAATGGCAAGGTTTGTCAAAGTATTATGAAAATAGTGCTGAGTGTTATCCAATGCTTCAAAAATTATTTCGTGTTTATTTAAGCTCTTTTTCATTGTGAAGCTTTTATTTTCATCTACCTGTAGCACAGAACCTTTATTCATAGAAGCAGAGCAGTGACATTACCATTTTTGTCTATTGCTAATTGATGTAGAGAAGCAGAGAGGATTTTGCAGTAAACAAGCCTGAGTTAATTTCTCCATTTGTTTTATTTATTTCTGTGGTCTGTTTTAAATGGATTCTCTCTTGGGCTTCTTGCTCCTGCAAGCAGTAAATCAGGCAGTGGAGAGAAAGAATGCTTGAAAGGATCACAGTACCTGTTGGGCTTAAACAGCTCCATTGTATCAGGGCAAAATGGTCAACTACGCTGTAATGAACCCACTGCTTAGGAAGCAAGTGCCTCATGTTTTTCACACAAATGTTGTTTTAATATATGCAATGTTATTTTTCCTACTTGGACTGTGTGATCAGAACAATGCAATTCTATTCCTCCCGAAAAGCAGTATGCAACATTTTGCCCTTAATCCAGAAGGCAGATATGTGTGGGTGTATACAATTACAGAATAATTGCCTTCATGTTCATATGATGTCATGCAAGGTCCTCCACCAAAAAGAAACTCAGAAAACCCCTTCCAGTTTTCACCTAGCTATATGGTGAGAGCTATAAGGTGTTGAAATTGGAAAATTCCACATTAGCCCTTGGTATAAAATGCAAAAGTTTAAGTGACAATGCAAAGACCTTATTCCTGTGCCTCTTAACAGCAAATGAAAACCACTTTTGGAGAAATAACCTGCAAGACGTGAAATATGCAAGCATGTGAACATTCACGTGGTAAAGAAAAAGCTGATTTCATATGTTTGCATGTGTAATTATTGATCTGATTTTCAGTGAACTTTGTCTTCTATTTCTGTGTGTTTTTATTGAAAAAAAGAGGAGAAGCTACATCTAGTTTCTGTCCAACCTACGCAGTTCATGAAGTACCTAACTTTTCTTTTAATCATGCTAAATGCTAAATCTAGAGGACAGAAATAAAAGCTCTAAGGAAAAGGTGTTCAAAATTCACTAAGGACTTCTAATGAGTATGCTGGATCAGTAAGCACAAATAACGTAGAAAATCATCTGGCATCCCTAGTCACAGGTTACCAAAAATACAGTACTTCCAGTTTAATTAGGGGAATAGAGAAAGCAGCCTATGTTGTATGTTTCTCTCTTGAACACAAATTGTTCATATCATCACCAGGCCAAAGTTCACTCCTCTTAAAATAATAGGATGTAAATTGTAGATAATGCTACAAATTGGGTTAAACACATAATGATCACAGATGTAGAGACATAGTTTGAAAATGCAAAACCAAATAGATACTATCTCTGGTTGCAATTTAACATTTACTACTATAATATTAGAACCATATATCTCTCATGTGCAAATGGGACACAAAGCCAGGCCCATTTACAGGAAAAATAATACTAAAATAATGGCTATATTGGGACATGTTAAAAACATCTCCACATCTACTTTTCTAATTGTATTTTAGGCTAAAACTATCTACATTCATTTGAAAACCATAATTACATTATAATTAGATATTTATCATTACACATAATGTTCTCGTGCACAGGTGCCTAAAATTTTTTTTTGTTAAAGTTTCACTCTAGGAAACATTTAGAGTCAAATTTATCTTTATCTTCTTTATTAATCCTTTCCCTTAATGAACTGACATCTCAATGCAGGAGATTAGAAAGAAGATGGAAAAAGGATCACAGATGTGAGTCTACAAGACAAAACTATCAGTGAGTTCACAATTTCAACTACAAAATATTTTGGCACCTTTTGAAAAATCTTGTCAGAGACATGTACTGGACTGGATGAACATTTAAGCAGCTATTCGCTTGTGACTTCATGACATTGCTTTCATAAACCTTGTCACGAACTAAAACAATTCAATGGGAGGAAGCAGGGAAGAAGAAGAAGAAAAAAGAGCATGAAAAATGAAGGCATGAAACTATAGTGAAAAGATTGAGCATAGAGAAAGGAGATTACAGAAGTCAATAAGTCAGTCAGTTCATGG
Source organism: Entomyzon cyanotis (assembly GCA_024500445.1). Taxonomy (NCBI): domain Eukaryota; kingdom Metazoa; phylum Chordata; class Aves; order Passeriformes; family Meliphagidae; genus Entomyzon; species Entomyzon cyanotis. Next base: position 62,093,871 of record JAKEPQ010001005.1, read on the forward strand.
TGGTGAAAATTGTGTCAAAGCTGTGAAAAAACTAATCAAATGCATAAAGCAGCAAGAGAAAGTTTCTGATGATCTAGTTGTTGGCCATCACTCATGCTGTTTGCTCTCAGTAAATTGAAAGCTCAATTATTGTAATGTATTCATTTTAGCATCTCAGTATGACTCCTGCTATTTAATCTAAAAAACTGACTTTGAATGAATGACAGTCTCATTAACATGTTACAATCAACTGGAAAGAGTTGATTTTGAGAAATAGCATGCCTATAATTTAACATAGGATTATATAAAAGAAATATTGAATAAGAAGAAATGTGAGGGTTAGCATCTATTTTCATTCAGATAAAAAAACCTCATGAGATTTATGTAACAATAGCACACAAAACAGGCACATGATAGGTACAGTGATAGGTACATTGATGTAAAAAAACACAGGTGATGTCCACCTACCACTGTTGGACAGTTAGAAAGTCAGTATTATTTCACTAAATAATCACAGAAAAATAGAAATTATCTAGTGCATGTCAACTTACTTCACTTATCCCTGCTTCAGTTTTTTCTGTAATGAGAATTCTGGTTTGGGGCTCTTTTCTTAAAGGGTATTTAGAGATGAATATGATGGCTTTTACATCCTATTAGCTGATCATACACTGTTGCAGAGGAAGTATTTGTTAGCTGCTATACACATGGCACACTACCAGCCATTCTTAAACTCCCCTGGAGCTATATCTGTAAAAGGCAATGTGCCAGAAATACAAATTTGGGGCATGGTGTAATAAAACTATTCTGCATTATCTGATCCATCAATAATGTCTCATTTTGGGCACTTTCACTTGACCCTTGGGGTAGCTGAATACGGCTACTGAACAACTGATTTATGTACTTATGCTTGACACTATGTTACTTAAAAAACTGTTTCATAAATTGATTTAACATCTCTTTTAAGCAGTTAAACTGAAGTTCTCTGAAGAGTTACAAAGCTTGATCTTTGGAATTTATTAGTAGAACTAACAAAAATGAACAGTCACTGCCATACAAGAGAGATTTCTTAGGTGCCTCGATGTCTTCTGTTTTAGTTCTCTCCTGAGAATCAGGCATTGTTAAAATCAGGCATTGACATTTCTCATTTTATGCTTCACTTCAGATTGAAATAGTTAATGTTAGACTTTATGACCACAAACTTCAGTAGCCTTTTATTGCTGCTCTAAGTCTTCCTGACTTCAAAATTCTCCTGAGCTTTAATTAGGGTTGCTATATCCCTTAGGTTTTCAACCTCTTTTACAAAGCAGCAGGTTTTCTCACGAAACATTTCCTCAGGATTTGTCTGGCTATTTAAGTGTTATTCACTTAATAAACTCTTCAATACAAAACATGCAATAAGAAGCACAATCTGCATGAAGGAGATGCACCTACTCATCTTTCCACAGCAGCAGTGAGACTCTTAGAACCAGAATATTGCTGCTGGGCTGAGTAATTAAAAAAAAAAAAAAAAAAAAAAGGACAACTGAAGAAGGATCAAAACTGAATACTGAAAACAACTTTCCAGTCAGAGGACTAGCAAGTGGTTGAGCTATGTGAGGACAGAGAATGCATCATTCTTTAGATGTTTTTGTTTAAGGAAAGAAAGGAAATATGAAAGTTACAAAGGGGAGAATTAATGACAACAATTCCCTAATACATGAAAGAATTTGTTATAAGCTGTTTGAAAGCAGTGGTTAAAGGAACAGGCTGATCTTATGCCATGGGAACTTGAATGCTAAATAAAACAGACTGGTAGCAGAATTTCTGGCTTCAGGTGGAAGGAACAGTTGTACCACGAAAAAAAATACCTAGCATGGAAGAGCTGAACAGCTGAATATATCACTGCAGAGGAAGCCTTTTTAAAAAATGTAAGAAAACTGTCCAGGTTCTCACAGGTCCATCTGTACCTGCAAGCAGCAAGTATGGGCAAAAAGGAAGACTTTCAGATGACACCTTAATTTCCAACAGCACCCCTGAAAATCTCCAGAACTTACCACAAGTTTTCAGCCACTAAGGCTTAGGTAGCAAACTGGGAAACTGTATGGTAGCAATAAGAGCAAGTATTTGAGATTATACAAGAAATGAAATGCAGGAGGAAGGAGAGTCAGGAAGATGATCAGAGAGCTGGAGCACCTCTTCAGTAATAAGAGGCTGAGAGAGCTGGGGTTGTACAGACTGGAAAAGAAAAGGCTCTGCAGAGGCCTCATAGCAGCCGTCCAGTGCCTGAAGGGAGCCTACAGAAAAGCTGGAGAGTACTGATAAGACAATGGGGAGTGATTTGGAAACAGGATAGGTTTAGATTAGCTATTAGGAAGAAATTATTTGATGTAAGGGCAGTGAGGCACTGGAACAGGTTGACCAGGGAAGCTGTGGATGCCTCAGCCCTGGAAGTGTTCAAGGCCAGGTTGGATGGAGCTCTGAGCAACCTGGACTAGTGGAAGGTGTTAACCCCAAGGCAGGCTGGAGCAAGATGATCTTCAAGGTCCCTCCTGATCCAAACCATTCTATGATTCTATGACTTCTTAGCAATAACAAAAAAAAAAAAAAAAAAAGCAAAAAAGCCAAAAAACAACCAAACAAATTAAAAAAAAAGAAAAAAAATATAGATTTGAAGTACTATGAGATTAGGGTTTGCCACTTTTTGTACCTGTGCTTATAGAACAAAGAGTATCCAGACACAGCAGCTATACTAAAGAATTTCAGATACTACAAGACTGAAGGCAGAGAAGTAAACCAGAGTCTAAATAAAGAGTACATGTAGCACCATCACAAATTCTAATAAAAAACTACTTTTTTTTTTTTTTTTTTTTTTTTTTTGCCCCAACTGATTCTCAGCTTTGGCCAGCAAAAGAAAAGGATAAGCAAAAAAAACCCAAAACCAATATTTATTCTGCATGTAGGAACCAATGAACAGATACAATGAGAAGAGCAATAGCTTTCTGTGGAAAGCTTAACACCAACCTATTTTTATAAACTTGTTAAGGACTTGTCCTTAAAATATCTGGTCTATCTATGAAAGCATATATCTTCAGAAAAATGTGCCCACTAAATTTTGAAGTGGGGGATGAAATTACAAATCTAATTAAATTTACTATTAAATTTTACTATTTAGGATGCACATATTTAATAATTATATATCCTTATGCTTATAAAGGTGCTTGATTTTGTCTTAGTTGCCATAATATTGAGTACATGTTTCAGATGTTATTTCTACAACAACAAAAGGGAAAATATCTAGTAAAATATGAATACAGCAATTTACAATTCATAATTATTTTCAGGGGAAAAAAAAAGCTTTGAAAACAATCTGATGAAAGGTAAGTAGATTAAATACAGCTGGGGTTTTTTTCATTTATCACGTGTAAGCTTCTTCAAGATTTGTCCTGTTCAGTCTCTATTCTTGCAAATCTCTCAAAAAGTCTATAATGCATTTTTTGGAGCAGCTGATACTGCTTTCTGGTCTAAATTTTTTATGTCTTATAATTTATTAGTATCATATTTTAAATCATGCTAAATTAAGACACATCAAAAAAGAACTTTTATTATTAAATGCATGAGGGTTAGTAGAGCAATTATAATTGAGGGGATGCAAAAGAGGCCACCATGCTAAGAGTGCTACAACTGGCACTATTTTGATCCTAATAAAAAAACCTAGCAGGGGAGCTTCAGAAAAAAATCAAAAATCTGTGAGTCAAGGGTCATAAAAAATCATAGTAAATTTAGAGATGTGCAATTTTCTGTTTCATACTAACCAAGATAAAATGCTATATCCAATAAATACAATTATATATAAAGCCAGGTTCTTTAGGCATTCCACACTGTATATTCCGAACAAGCCTTGAATGGGTGCATTTTCTTCATTATGCAAAAGCTGCAGCATTGAAATTTATATGCAAATGGTCTGTTCTCTGTGACTTGAGGGGGAGTAATGACAATTTCTTTTACACTGTATTTAATTTAGCAGAATTCCATTGAAAGGCTTCTGCTCAGTTCCACTATTTAAAGGCACTTTGCACTTGACCTAGAGGTGCTATTTATTTAATCATGTGGAAATCGCAACTATTTAATGCCTGGATGTCCCTTCACAGCCCACAGTACCAACTAGCAGTGCAGAGATGTCTGTCATATCATGAAACTGTAGCAATGGATCAGCAGAAGAATTACCTTCATACCCCACTTATTCAGATTTCTTTCAATAAAGCCTGAGAATAGGGATGTTACCAGGGGACTGATAACTCATCTTAATATTATGAAGCAGCATTAACACTGCAGCAAAGGAACACAAGAGGGGTTATTTGTTCTTGTATTTAGCTAACAATTACCCCCTTATTTATGTAAATAAATTAATTTCCTCTGCAGTTGCTGAGGATGGCAGGTTCAGGGAAGGTAGAACTGGCTGGGACTTAAGTTTAATAACTCCTGTGGAGTATTCAAGCAGGTGTAGCTAATAATGTCTGAGCAGTTTCCTTCTCAGAAAGCTTTTTACTGTGTTCCCTGTGTGGGTAACTCCCTTCATCACTAACACAAGACTCATGTGGGTACAGTGTCCAGGGCAGAATAAGATACCAAGACTCACCATTGAGGGAGGTTTTGTTGGTCTGTCTTTGTTGTAGTTGGGATTTTTTCTTTCTTTTTGTTGTTGGTGGTTTTGTTTTTGGTTTTTTTTCCCTCTAAGTCAGAGACAAAAAAAATATACACTGGCCTAGAACTTTGTAGGCAGCAGGGAGCAGAAAATATTCCCTGAATTATAAAAGGATATATTTAGGAAAGGATTAGTCACTTATTACATTTCCAAATAAAATACTCTAAAAACCTGACTTCCTGTCTGGCTCTTTTGAGGAAAGCAAACAACCTGGTCATAGGAGAAGGTGTACACCTCTGTAATAATCTAGCTCAAAAATTTCCCACAAATGTTTTTTTCTCATTAAAGAAAGATTTTTCACTTAGTATGCATGAACATTTAAGCATGGTAAAGAGCATTTGCAGTAACACTATTAAATTTTTATAATATTAATCTGTCCATTCTAAATGCATTTAAAATGTATGGTTATTACGTCAAAAATGAAACAATTTTATTATAGAAGTTCTTGACACATACATTTTCTGTACCAGGAATTGTATTACACTCTAGCATTAATGTGCCATAAAGTCATTACTGCCATAGGAATATCAACAACGTTTCTACACATTCAATGAAACATTGAATTCCTATGGCAGAATCAGATAATTAAAACAAAGTGTCAGAGGAACTATAATAACGAATTCATGGTTGTGTTTGCTTCTGCTTAAAATAATCAAAGTTGTGATTCAAAGGAATTTCAGCAGCAAGAAAACCACTTGGTGATTTACCTGATTTGAAGCTCACAACCTATGCCATTTTGCTCTGTGCCAAAGTTTGTCCATGGAAGTAAAAATTTTTACTATAGAAGAAACAGTAGCTGCCACTTCTTTATGAGTTAAAAAAATATTCTAACTTGAGAAAACACTGCCTGCTTCAGAAAAGAATTCAAGAGTACCTCCTAGCACCTGGATTGGTTTCAACTTAATTTTGGAACTGTGCTAAGCTAGTGTAGCTCCCAACCTTTGGAGGAAAAAATGTGCACGGGCAGGGAGGAAGCTATTGTGTCGCTGTGAGACTGAAATGTGAATGGTTAATAACTCAATCGGCCATTTGCAAAAACAGCAGGTGCTTTGGTGACAGTGTGCAAGGGAACAGCCCAGGTGCAGAGGGGATGAGCACCAGAGGATTCCCATGACAAATCAACTTTTGTTTAGCAACAAGCTGGGTTTTGAGCCAGACAAGGGAGGAGCACAATAAGAAGCAGATCCTGCAAGGTGGGATAGTGCTTTTTATCATGCCAACATCCTCTCTCAGGCAACTCTCTAAGTTGTAAAACTCTCTTGCCTCGGGAGAGATAGTGGGGCATTCACACACAGACCTGAACGTATTAATTCTTTCTGAAGGGGCATAACTGGCTCAGCTCCACTGAGCTGATGTGAGAGAGAGCATCATGTCTTAGAAGGGGTCATGAGCCCCCCAGACTCCTTGCTGAAGCCTTCCACCAGAGGACTGCATGTGATCCACAGTGTTGCAACATTCCCTGGACATTCCCATGGAAACCTAAACATATATTACCCGCCCAATTTTGTGTTTTATGGGCTTCCCCCACCCACGACAGATCAAGACTGAGACCATCACTTCCACCAATGAATATCTAAATTGCAGGAATCAAGTCTTGTCCTTGGATCCACAGGTGGTGCTGTCTTTCTGCTTTTATCCTTTCTTTCTCTTTCTCTCTTTCTTCTCCTAACTTCTTCTCGAAATATATTGTAAACCAGACAAAAAAATTCTAGTCAATGCCTTTAGTAAGTTCTTTGTTGTGTCTGTATGAGCTAAAGTTGGCCAAGTTTAAGTTTGCTAAGTTTAAGTTTGTGAAGTCCCTTACCTTGTCTGGATGTTGTTTTAAAATTTGCCAAGTACCTTATTTTACCTTAATGTCCTAAACTTTGAAAGTAAAACTTTGTTTTTGAGAATTTCTGAGAATTTTGTTGTTTCTCCTACACATGGCCCAGAGTGAATCAAAGGACCTTCCAGTAAAAGGCAGCTGGGCATGATGTATTGCTGCCTGTCACACATTTGCAGGATCAGGACATAGATCGTCATACTATGGGGCATACCTGCCCTCTGGTATAGCCAATGCAGTCCTCCTACCAGCCTAATTTCTTAGTTTTTGTTTGTTTGGTTTGGGTTTTGTTTTTTTGGTTTTTTTGGTTTTTTTTTTTAGTAGAGGTAAATTACTTTCTGTATTTCTGTAACAACATGATAAGCATTAAAATGAGTCACAAATTTCTTGTAAGTAACTAATATGGTTTCCTTTACACTCATCCTTTCATTAAGCTGATAATTACATAAAGGCAAGACTCAAATCAGTCTCTTTCAGTTCAAATTACACTTAACATTAGCTCTGTAGGTATGTTGACAGATCATTCTATGTCATCAGAAATGGTGATGGTTGCAACAATGTTTCAGCTTTAGTTTAAATCTAAATTAGCAGACAATTACCTCTCTTGTATCCAAACTCTCCAACAGCACTGGTTGTTTCTGAATACATACATAGGAAAGATGGCAATGGTGTGATATATTATTTCTGTACTTTCACAGAGTTGTAAAACAGAAACAAATGTTGGCAGTATCTAATTTAATGAATTAGGGGTGATAGAAAAATGCCAACCAACAAAACTGCTAAATTTAAGATATCAACTTTGCAATAATTCATTGCTTCAGCTTAACAACATTAAGCAGTAAACAGTATCTTGATGTTTTAAGAAGGGAGTCTGTTCATCTTTTTACCATTTTCCTTACGCTCCTTAAGTCCATCAGGAATTACAAGTACATTATCAGAGATAGCAAAGATGGAAAAAGAATAGTGCTTTTTATTATTATTTTTTGTTAAAAGTCAGTTTTATTTTGTTGACTTATAAATTACAGTTCTTCAGATCCTCTTTAGATCAGCTCCTAATTGAGCTTTAATGATGTAGTTATTTTCGCATTTCACAAGCCTCTCTTCACCACCTACACTTTCTGTAAATGAAGAGCACAAGCAGAAGCTTAATTGTAGTTGCTTGATGAATATTTACCTCTCAGCTCAATAAATCATGATGGTTCACCTCTTCCAAAGTCAATAACTATTTAATATTCTATTAAGCTGATGGGCATGAAAGAATAGTAAATCAGGTTTCTGCTATAGCAACGTAATTAACTAAAACAGGGAACAATTCCCCTTTCATTTGAAATTGCAATAAAATATCTGTTATTCAAGGAGTATGATCATTATAAAACTGTGGAAATAAGTCGACCCTGTAAACTTGGACTTAATGCAGTTTTCTGAATGGAAAGTTAAAAAACCCTGTAAAATTATGACTTTATAGGTTTAGCACCATACTATTTTTGAAAAATGTTGTCCTTACCTGATGATAGCTCACCTAACTGGATAAAGTCTGTGAGGAGATAATTTACCATTTCATTCATATATTGATAGTTATTAGGCTGTCCGTTAAAGTATACAAATTGTAGATATGCTAATCTTTGGCATCTCTTAATTTAAACCACTTGGATTATTCCCATGGTGGAGTAAGGCAGATTAACTCCATCCTACTTCTGTCTAGAGACTTGAAAAGACTGAGGGAAGGAATCAATTCTTCAAAGAAGAATGTTTTCAAACAAAATAGTATGCCAGTTACTAAGAAAAAAATAAACCTTCTAATTTTTGAAAAATCTGAATTTGGCTTCCTTCTTCCTTTTTTTCTCCAAGCAAAGTACCTTGGAAGAGGTGAAGAAGGACAATAATTATTACTATTTCTCTTTAATTTCATCCGCATTGTCCATCTGCATTCTTCGAGAGAGAGACAGGACAGGACCACAGAGGAATCAGCTTTTGCTGGGAAATCCTGTATGGGAATGGCTCTTTGAGCTGCTGGCAGTAGGCATCCTTAGGAGGTGATAAATCAGGGAGGTTACTCTGCATACAACCACACTGTGCGTTGGTACATTGGTTTGGCTACAGACTGATCAGTCCTGCAGACACTGACCACAGCAGCAGAAATATGGAAAATCAGGATTCAATATCTCTAATATTCACTGGTATACATTTTATATATTTTTCTCAGTCACAAATAAAGATTTGATAAGAGCACAAATTAAGTTCATTATTTTAGTGTCTGCAGACAGTTGCACCACTTTTTTCTTTGTAACAGATGTGGAACTACACAAGCTGACACCACATCAAGATTTGGCATACTGCATAGTTCTCAATAATGTCTTTTTTTTTTTTTCCTGGAGGTAAAGAGTTTAAAAGAAAAATTTAGACTTAATTTTCTTCAGTTAAAGTGATGGGTCGACCTTGATTGGCTGCCACACACCCATTCAGCTGCTCTCTTACTCATTGTCCTCAACAGGACATGGGACAGAAATAACATAGAAAAGCTCATGAGTTGACATCACAAAATCACAGAATCACAGAATATGCTGAGTTGGAAGGGTCCCACAAGGATTATTGAGTCCAACTCCTGGCCCTGCACAGCATCATCCCTGAGAATTGCACCACGTGCCTGAGAGCATTGTTCAAATGCTTCTTGAACTCTGTCGGGCTGGTGCTGTGACCACTTCCCTGGGGAGCTGTTCCAGTGCCCAGCCACCCTCTCGGTGAAGAACCTTTCTCTAAAATCTAACCTAAATCTCCGCTGACACAATCTCAGGCCATTCCCTTGGGTCCTGACATTGGTAACCAAGAGAAGAGAGCAGCACCTGCCCCTCTTCTTCCCCTCACAAGGAAGTAGCAGTCTCCTCTTCTCCAGGATGAACAGAGCTGACCTCTGAACAGAAATGACCTCAGCTGCTCCTCATACGGCTTCTCCTCAAGACCCTTCAACATCCTCATGGCCCTCCTTTCAGATGCTCTCTAACAGTTTAATGGCTTTCTTACATTGCAGCACCCAGCACAGCCCCCAGCACTCGGGGTGAGGCTGCCCCAGTGCAGAGCAGAGCAGGACAATCCCCTCCCTTGCCCAGCTGGTGATGCTGTGTCTGATGCACCCCAGGACACACTTGGCCATCCTGGCTGCCAGGACACTGCTGGCTCATGTTCCACTTGCCATCAACCAGGAGCCCCAGGTGCCTTTCCATGGCGCTGCTTTCCAGCATCTCATTTCCCAGTCTGGCTGTACATCCAGGGTTGCCCCATCCCAGGTGCAGAATCCAGCACTTGTCTTTGTTAAATTTCAAGCAGTTGGTGATTGCCCAGCAGTTGTCGAAGTGTGCAGGAAGTGAGCAGCCCTCGAGGGAGTCAACAGCTCCTCCCAATTTTGTATCATCTGCAAACTTGCTCAGTATCCCTTCCAGTTTTTCATCCAAATAATTTATGAAGATGTTGAAGATCACAGGGCTGAGAATGGACCCCTGCAGAACCCCACTAGTGTCAGGCCGCAGGTGATGCCACCACATTCACTATAATCCTTTGCATTTGACCCGTGAGCCAGCTGCTCACTCATCACATGATGTTTATCCAGGTGTGTGCTGGACACTGTGTCCAGAAGGATCCTGTGAGAGATGGTATCGAAAGCTGTCCCGCCGGTGTCCCTCCCGGGCCGCAGGGCCATCCCTGCCGGGCCTCTCCTCCCTCCCTCCGTCCCTGCTCCGCTCTCCCCTCAGGCTCGCAGGACTGTTTCCCGCACGGTTCCCCTGGCTCAGCCCCGGCTGCCGGGCAGCGTTTTGCCCTCCCTTGGCCAGGCTTTCCCCGGGGCTGAGGGGCTCAGCCTGCCCTGCCATGGGGCCGATGGAATTTGCTGTGTCTGCCGTGGGGCCGGGCGGGGCACACCCGGGACAGCACAGCGCTGCAGTCACACCGGGACACCTGTGGCGCACTGCACACAACTCTCGTTTATTTCTGAAGCGGGAAAATATAAAGGTGTTACACAACCATATTTGCTTTTCAACGCGGTACTCAGTAATTTAGTTTTGTTCACTTTACCTCCAGCAGCAATAACATCACAGATACATAGAGATGGGCTGAGTGTGAAGCATGTAATTAGCACTTTGGGAAATAACCTGGCTGCATAAGGCTTTAGCTGTTCAGTACAATTGGAAGACAGAACTTCGGTTTTGTTATGCAAGTGCAAGATTTTTTTGTGGATTCAAAGGCTAAATCTAAATTACTGTACATTGTGCAATGAAATGTAGATATGCTCCTAAACCACCTTTTAGAATACATTTCACACACACACAAAACCATGATGGGCTGTGGAGCACAAGAAGAGGCTAAAGCTGAAGCTGCTTTATGGTGGGAAAACAGACATGATACTTCTCCAGTATAATTACCTCTTGTTTGCATCAGGATAAAAGTAATTCCAGTCCTGTTGGTTTATTTTAATAGAGAAGTATCCTGCATGGCCAGTTTCAGACAACTTCTCTCATAACAGTTCTCTAAAGAAAAGTAAAAGTAAGTGTTGTAGACAATGCATTGAGTAACAGAACACTCTTGCCAGTGCAGATGTTACTGAAGTAATGAATAATTAAATGACAATAAAAATACTGATTCCAACACCAGGAAAAATAGAAAAGCTACAAAATTGTTAAAAGCTGGGTGGGTGGGAGATGACTTAATGGAACATTTTAATAGAATTAATAAGAATTAATTATTTTTTAAAAAATCACAGGTTGTCCCAAGGACTTACAGAGTGATAAAGGGGAGTGGAAGAATAACCAACCCAACACTTGCTCAGACCTAGCAATAAGGGTGAGAGGACAGAGCTGGAGACTGGGAACACATCAATATGGAGACATCTATGCCAAGCAGCCAGCAGGAGACACTTGTGGCTCTGACTGGGCTTCCTAGCAGGCAGTCTGTGGGTGCTCTGATGCAGGGGTAGTTTACGTGCAACCTGCAGGCAGGGATTACTAAAATAATATAAATCCTGTTTAAGATGAAATAGAAGCCACATAAATTGCAATTGTTTTCCACTATCTTTGGGTTTAAGTCTATTCCCTGTGTGATTCAGCAGACCCAATTAAGTAGATTTAAGGACTTTTCAATTAAATACAAAAGACTTTCCAAGTATCTTTAAGTATATTTTTTAGCATACAACAGTTTCATGGCAATCCCACTGGCAATAAAACTAGCAGGGTTTTAATTAATTTTAATCCCTATAAATTAATATTTTCTTATTAAAATACATAATATAATGAATTCCCAGTTATTAATTCCACAGATGATTATAAAATTACTGTTATTCTTCCCTTATTTTATTTAGCCATGTATGTTTAAGTTTTGCTTGAGTTGAAATTTCACATATAGAGGTCTTAATCTCACCCATTTACAGAAATGTAGATTTGTTATGTTGTTCTTGAACTGTTAGTATTTGTTACCTGCCTAGGAGATTTTTATTATTCTGTCTTCCAGCTGCAAGCAGTTTGAAATTAAACCACATAGAAACTCATCAGACTCTCAGCAATATCTTTATTCCAAAGCCTGATCTTTTAAAACCTCAGGAAGAAAAAAAAAAAAATTCTCAAGTTAACTTTCACTGGACAGCCACACAGAATATCTGGACTGGGTAAGCTTTGCAATGGGAAGGTTATGGTGATATCATATAGCTTCCTGCACTGGAACATCTGCTCTACCTGTGAGTGGTTCTCTCAGAGTGACAAACAACGGACAGTGAACACGGTAAAGATCCTGTCTACAACGGTGTGTTGTCCTCTGAGCTCTTTCTGTGTGTTGCAAACAAGCTTCCCTTTCATGCTCGTCTGTAAACTCGCTGGTTTAGAGCAACACTGCCAGTACTGCACGGAGTCAGAGTCCCCCACCATTTCTGTCCTGTGGTTAATATGGAGCTCAGAGGCAGCTGGATGGTCTCTTTTATTTATCAGTTCTTCAAGACTACTCATTGAAGTACCGTTCTTGATCCACACAGAGGTAGTAGGTGCAGTCACCAAGGCCTGCTGATTCTGTCAACACATACTGGCTTCTTCCTCGCTGTGCCTCTTTGTTTATCAAATAATCATTTTCAGTAATAAGGGAGCAGAGTGTAAACATGCTCTTCACTAATTTGCTGTGTTTGAGCATCTGATTCTTTAGTGCTGTGAACAGGAAGCACTGATGAGCTTTGTGACTGCACAGTTTGGTTCCAATTAAATTTTTAATGAAACAAAAGTCAAGACCAACTGTTAGTTGTGACAGAATTTTGATTTCAGCAGTGCCTTCTTATGTCTCTAATTTGGCCAGGTTTACCCCACTGAATATAAACGTTGATAGTTGACAGTCAGAAGGGACAAAGCCGGGCATGGAGTGTGGAGTGTGCCAAGCAGTTTCCTTTTCTGAGTTGTCACTTGATTTTAGTTTATTTTATTTTTTTTATTGTTTTTAAGGTCTGTTGACAGATTGGCAATGAACCCTATCTTGAATTTTCAAGTTCATTCAAATCTGCTTTCAGAGTGGATGTCCCAGGGTGATTCTAAGGCAAAGGAAGCCAAGTGTGTGCTTGCACCATTGAGCACACTGCTTTAAGCTGATAGAAAATGTTTGAAGCTATTTAACTTCTCTGTCGGAGCCCACAAAACTCTGCTGCTTCGTGCCACTAATAAATGCCGTGGAGGCTGGTTGCTCTCAAAACTCCCGATAAGATCCACTGTGGCTGTTTTTAAAGGACCACAGGAGAAGGGAGAAAAGCTAATTTAAGAAACATTGCAACAGTGAAACAGTGCTGAAAGTCATGGGATTAATGACAGTAGTCAGTTGCAGCAGCTGACTGCATGAATTCAAATGGCAATCTGCTTGCCAGTAGCAGCTTAAAAACAATGTAGATATTGGACTGTGCTGTCCCTTCTGTACACCTACCCAACAGGTTAGGTGAGCTGATCTGACCCTTGGGTACTGAATTCAGTAACCAAACGAGTCAGAAAAAAGAAAAATAAATTACTTTAGCTATGAGTTTTGCTTTCTTTAATGTTCATTCAGCGACACTTTTGCAACCAAAAAAAAAAAAAAAACCAAGAAAACACAAAAACAACCAAAAACCAAAACAAAGAAAGCTCCCCAAGTTTTATACTAATGCAGAGCTGCCAAGGGATAGTTTTAGTACTGAGGGACATAGTCCCCAGCTGGAAAAATCTGGTGACTCTTGTGACTACAGCAACATTGCACCACAGCTGTTAGCTGTGATTGAGGCTGCACATTCCTGACATCAGGCTACTAAATAAGTAACAGCAAGAATATCAGAAGTACAGCATCTGCCTTAGGATCAAAATATCTGATTTTTTTTCTTAAGTCTTGGTGAGAAAAAAGGGCAACTTACTCTTGATCCTTAAATACATATTCAAGAGAATAATTTTAAACCTAAAATTTGGAAAAAAATGTTGCCTGGAATCCACAATTCAACATCTGGATAAATCCCATGGAGCTCGAAAGATGATGGACCTCAAAACTATCCTCAATCCTGGGAGATTAATTTAGTTATTTTAGTGAGGCCTTTAAATTCATCCTCCTACATTCTAAGAATGGAAGCCAGTAACGGAAGGACCAGCTTGCAGAGGAGGAGAGATACAAAATCTGTCTAAAAAAGCTCCATTTACTTTTTCACAGCATCTTTTCCTTACCCTTCACCAACAAGAGATAACAGTCTGACCCTCATGGATTTATTTAAGTGGCAGATGTAGATGATGGAATATGATAGTTGTCAGAAAGGATTTAGAAGTGTGCTTTTCCTGTTGCTCCTGCTTTGTGCCAGTGCATCTTTATGCCTGTATGTGTCTGCATGATGTGTTACAACTGGAAAATATTTTAAACTATTAATTGCTGAAAAAGTAGATACGGTTCATGAAAGTATGGATTTTTATAGAGTTTTTACTATATTTTATTCGAAAACCACAATCGACGCCTTTGGAGACTACTCCAAATATCCTACTGCTGTGACAATTTTTCTCTCAGCAATCACTACGCGGTTTCACTTTACCATGCCTGCCTCTTTCTTCAAGTTTTACGCTAAATACTGTTTGTTACTCCTTGGAGTTAACACTTTGTTAAGACAATATGTCATGTTTTCTTTCAGTCATTACATACACATACAATCCTCTTGCAAAATGTTCCCTCACAAGTGAGTCACCCAACTCTCTAACAGTATTTTCTTTTTTTTTCTTTCCTTGCTTGAATCTTCCAACAGATTTAGGCAAACATAGTGTCTTGCATTATTTCTCATTTAGCTGTCCTAGCTTGTACAAACACTAGGTGCTCTTACGTACAAAGTTTCTTTCAGAAAGATCAAATATAGACAAAGAAGGGTGCATACGTAAGGCTGATAGAATCAAGACAATGGATATTTCATAACTTCTATAGAATATATTACAGTTATGAATACTAGATTACTCCTTTTTTCTGTACCATACCAAAAATTCATAGTTTGATTTTTACACATACTCCTTCAACTTGGACTTTTTGGGTATTAGTATTTTCCAACATATTTCACACCTTCTATATAAGAAATTGTTGATGCTTTGAAGCAGGTACTTGAAAGATAAATGCCTTTCCCTCTCTGTGTGATTAAATGGTCAGCCAAATTTCATCTCAGGTTGTTCATAGGAACATTTCTCTATTCCTCATCTGGTGGTTCCAATGCATGTCATCTAGCCACCACAATATCATGAATTTCTATTTTAATTTCTATTTTCTGTCTTTGTATTTGCATTATTTTTACACCACAGCCAGAATATGAGACTGCTGTGTTTAGTAGTATGAAAAGTACTTTTGTGCCATATATTTTGTCATCAAAATGCTTAAGAAATATTTTAAGTAAAACAGAACTTAACCCTGATTCCTCTGGGAGCATGATGCTTTTACTTGCTTAGAAATATTTTTTAGTTTTCCTCCCACATGATAACAGTCTTAGGCACAGCAATACCTGAACTTTTCAAGTAACACTTCAGTTATTACACTGTGGCAGCTTTAGGGGGAATCTGGAGTCATCATCCCCAAAAGAGGAACGTTTTTTTGTTTATGCAGTCATACTGCATGAAATCCATTGCTGCTGTGGCCATCTTCCTTCTACAGAGGACGATACATTTTTAAATTATTCTTAGTTGGTTTCTAGAGAATTCTGAGCTTCATGAACCCACAAAAAGCCTGTTTTACTGCAATTCCTTGTACTGCCCAATTTTATTTTTCTTTTTCACTACATTTTAAGGCACATTCCTAAAATCTATTACCCTGGTACTGCTGTAAACACATACTTTAATTGACTTAGTTTTCCAAAACAAAAATCTTTGCAGTTATCTCTTCAAGATATGCATATTATCCCTACATCTCCAACAAATTTCTGTAACTCTAAACGGTTCTAAGATCAATTTTTGTTTGTTTTCTTTCCAGTGGGTCACTATGGTGTCTTGAAGCAATTTAGAACCCATTTGCTTAGCAACATTTTGCATTTTCATGACCCTGTTTCCCTCCCCCCCACCCCGGGTCTATCTTAAAGGCACAGAAGCCCTCGGCATTAAGCAGATGGTTAAGGGGGAAAGTAGCTTCATCATGCCACCCCAGGACAATACCTAGGACATATGATCAGCTCACAGATAGGTTGCCAAACCTCTGCAGCCTGACACATCAAGGCAAAACAAATTATTTTTCTCTGTTTTGATATATCTGACTGAAAACTATGCTGTTGCAGGAACTGATGCAGTAGTACAGGAGCTATGCCTACCTTAATAGCAAGGATACGCATCACAGAAACAGAATGGATGGTACCGATTCTAAAGCTGCAGCCACGTGATGGATTTTAATCTGCTGTGGCAATTCTGTGACAGGCATTACTGTTATCCCAACCCTCTTTCTACACACACACACGCACAAAAAAAAAAAAAAAAAAAAAAAAAAAAAGAGAGAGAGAAAAGGATAAAAAGACCAATAAAAAGAAAAAAAAAAGAAGAAATGGAAAAAAAAATGGAAGGGAAGGGAAGGGAAGGGAAGGGAAGGGAAGGGAAGGGAAGGGAAGGGAAGGGAAGGGAAGGGAAGGGAAGGAAGGAAGGGAAGGGAAGGGAAGGGAAGGGAAGGGAAGGGAAGGGAAGGGAAGGGAAGGGAAGGGAAGGGAAGGGAAGGGAAGGGAAGGGAAGGGAAGGGAAGGGAAGGGAAGGGAAGGGAAGGGAAGGGAAGGGAAGGGAAGGGAAGGGAAGGGAGCCAGTGAAAATGTGGTGCTCCTTTTCTCTTTACATTAAAACTGCTCTTCTTTTACACTAAGGTTTTCAGGGAAGAATTCCTGCTCTCCTTCTCTCCTTGCTGCCATACATATAAAGTGGTTGATGTAATAATCTACAGTTGTAGCCCCTCTTGGTAACTTCAGCAACAGCTGCTGAAAACTAAAACCACATCACCCACCTTGTGTTTTGTCCAGAACACAAGAATGAAAAATAATTTGCACTTGGCTCTAATGAAGGCAGATTGCAATCTTGGTGACCTTGGGCAAGTTACTCAAGCTCCTTGTTCACCTTCCTGTTCAGCTGTAAAATTAAGTCAAAGCAGAACTTCACTGGAAAACAGATGCTGCTTTAAACTTGACTTTTTTTTTCCCTGGTAAATAAATTATAGAAGAAAATATAATAATTAATTAATAAGTAGCAGTCAACACATAATAATTATGTGGCCATATCCATTATGACTGTACATAAACAAAATCAATTTTCATTAGGGGATAATAACATTATCCAGTATTGCTAGAAAGACTGTGGCAGTTACCAAAAAAGCTTTTCTTTAATGAAGCACAGCCATTCTTTCATTCCTTAGTATTGTGTAGTTTTTTAAACCAATCAGACCTTGGTATAAAATG
The DNA here is from genome assembly GCA_024500445.1 of Entomyzon cyanotis. Lineage (NCBI taxonomy): Eukaryota > Metazoa > Chordata > Aves > Passeriformes > Meliphagidae > Entomyzon > Entomyzon cyanotis. The sequence goes on from JAKEPQ010001005.1 coordinate 62,111,250, forward strand.
GATGTATATTTTAAGCCCAATTTGAAAATGCATTTCAGTACTATTTAATATATTGCAGTAGTATTTCATATATTTATGCATGGGATAGTTTTATCTTCATAAAAGTGAAAGTTTTATGAGCAATGAACATACAGCCAGATTCAGTTGCCATTTAAACTGGTATAAATACATTTATTCTACCAAGACCAATGAAGCTGGCTGTAGCATCAGGATTACTTCAATGACTTTGAGGACATTAATAAATGGAGCGGGGGATTTTTTTTTCTGTTTTAAACTGGAGAAGAATGTGAGGTAAGGTTCTGTTCTAGGGATGGCTCATGATTCTCAAACAAGCATGATTGATAGAAATCCATTTTTTCATGTTCATAAATACAACAAGAGATCGAACAAGAAAACTTTTCCTAATTCCAAAGTGCCTTTGTTGTTTTTATTGAGGCAGTGGGAAAATTACAAAGAGCCTTGGTATCCATATGATTTCGTAATGGAATCTATATTGTTGTATATTGAAATTGTATTGTCATGTATTTTGGAATTTGACAATCTGTGGCAAAAAGGTACATGAAGATTTCAGTCATGCTGTAGTTGTTATTTTAGAAATACAAGGAACAAGGGAATTAATAATCAATGAACAATTCAACTTGGAAAAAGAATTACATACTACTAGATCGTATTTCTTGTTCTCACATGGAGGGGTCCAAATTAAAGTTCATCATGCTAGTCAAGATATTTCAGAAACAGCCATGACCTCTGACTTTCTGTTCTTTGCTGACAGGATTTAAAGGAATCAGTTTTCACACTGTGTTTCAAGACAATCACATACAGATTCTCTGTTCTATTTACACTGCAGAATGCAACAGATATAATGATAAAACATATTAAATTGTATTGTTTCATTATGCAAACCCTACTCTTCCTTTTCCCTACTGTGTTTTGTCTTCCTAATAGGTTTTCTCCCTAAACCCATGGATTGATTCTCTCTAGCTGTGATTCAATTGCTGTAGCTATAAAATAGGATGGAAAATGTATTATTACTAAGCTGGTAGACAAAAACTTGGCATTGCAGAGCTCAAATTGTAGGATTAGCTCTTGTTAATGCTGCTTATTTATTTCATTGTAATTCTACAATGGGATTGGACAAAAGAATGCAACAAGTCATCTACTTAATCCTAAATCTGGGAACAGAAGAGACTATGCATTTGTTGCCTCTTATTCAATCAATTTGATATTAAATTGGGTATCACAGATGTAGAGGATTGCACTTGTCTATAATTTTTCAGTCATCTTAAACCTTGCAATTGTCCCATCTTCCCTAGAATCTGGGTGGAAGACAAGCATCAAAACTACAAATGTGTTTAAAAACTAACTAAATACATACAGACATTTCTGGTACTAGAAATGCAGTGCTGCATATATTTCAGACTGCAATCGAAAGACAATTAAGGATCAAGACGATTTTGATAATAAATCATATAATCTGAGCCATGTTTATATGGTACTGACAGTTGAACAAGCCTTAGCGCTAGTGACCTTTTTTTGTAATTTTGCATAAAAAGACAGTTTTGGAGGACTATATATCTAGACCTCTTCTGGATTCTTCAGTGGCTGTATTTTTGTGGTAGCATCTCAGACCGATTAGAAGTGAGCAATTGATTGAATTAATTTCCTTCCCTTCCTTCAAATCCTTTGTTTTCCTTTTGCTTTGAGTTGGTCAGTCAGTTCTGATATCAAATACTTTGGGTCTAGTCTTTGCTGAACATATCAATAGGGATCTTCTTTTCACACAGAAACTTCACTGTTTTGCAGGTAGTAGTGTTCTCCAAAATGTTGATGGTAATAATTCTTATTTCTGCAGAAATATCACTAGAATCCTTCCTGTGTTCAGAACTGAGAAGTGTGGAAAATTTCCAGAGGGAAATACAGGACTTTCTTGATGTTTAAACAGCATTCATTCTTTTAACGACATATGTTGTAAGTTCAAATGTCCTATGTTTTCATCCTTCAGCATTTATTACTTCAAAAGTACAGATGTGACCTCTCAAAACCAGAATTCATTCAAAGTACATAAATAAAAAACACCAAAAATGTCCTAATACAAATTAGGAATACAGCTTTATGTAATGCACTAGAGAGAAAAAATTGTGAATGTGGGCAAGGGTAAGCATGGATATTTACACAAAGGTGACTCAAAGAGGTAGATGAAACAATATTAAAAAAAGATATTAATTAATCAATAAAATTTGGTTGTTAAATAATTCCACTGAAGTTATAATCCTGTCTTTTCATTACTTTATATAAAAAATAGTCATAATTTGCATGTCAGGAAGAATTACCTAACTGGGCTGCTATAATTCCTAACTGGATAGTTTACATTTCAGGCTGGGGGGAATGATGAAAATCCAAGTGCCAACTCAGAATAACAAAACTGGGTTTTTGTGATCTGATAAAAATATCCCAAAACTCCAGCAGTCTTTAAGCAAAACCTCTGAGAAAAATATTTCCACCTAAAAGAAATGAGCCAAACCCACAAAAGCTACACAGAAAATGTACAAATCTTCAATAGAGCCAGACTTTTTCTATCAGCAACTGAATGGTAAGCAACTATAGTTTGCTAGAACGATGAGCAGCCACATAGGATCTGCTCTGCAGCTGATGGTGAGCCAAACTGGTGGTCAGACTGAATGTGAGCAATGCTGGCACATAGGTGCCTTTGAAAGTGATGCATTATAAAGGGAAATATGAATAGGATAGTGGATGAGGGCCAGAAGTCTTGACTATGAGAGAGTGAATTAGTGACAGTGCAGGAAAACAGGAAAATATGAGCATTCAAACTAACAAGGTTAAAAAATATAGGAATGGTTTTCTGAGCATAAATATTAAGATTAATATCTGATTTATTGTATTATTTGAGATATTGTACAAATCTCTTTATTAGAATAAGACTTTAACATAAGTGATAATTGTCTTCATTTAAAAATTTACCTTTATTATTCAGACATATGGGAAGTATTTTTACAGGCACTTTGCATGCAGAAATTGCCAGGATTCAATGCTTGTTTAGTATTCAGTTCATTGCACCAATGCCTCTAAATTTGGTACACAGGATAATACTCATTTCTTAAATGAGTCAGGCTCTAGTGAAATTGAAAAGAGCTACATGCATGCATTTGCATCCAGAATGTAGCAGATAATTTGGAGATGCAAGAATAGTTCTGCTGTGTTCAATATTACACAAAATTGGAAAGTTATTTTCCTTTTGTTATACTTTAGGACCTGCTACCATATTTTTCTGCAAGGAAATCTGGAAGGACTCTATACCATCACATACATTTTTATGTATTAGCTTCTAATAAGAAATATAGGTATTGCAGAAATATAGGTCATGGTCAAATTAAAGGAGTCACTGATAAAACAGAGATTAGGTCTGCCACATCATGGTGAAATTAATCTGGACTTTATTGTGGACTTAGAACTAATATTCCCTACTCACAAACAATTTTTAGTAAAGAAACATAAACAAGATGGGGGATTAGGCGGCTGTGATTCAATTCCTAAATTTTTGGACTTCTACTATTTCAACTGGGCAAAACTGCTGATGCACCTGGCTTTCCTGCCATTTCACAGGCTCTTCTGCAAAAATGTAAGTTTTGATTTCTTTTCTGTTTCACTAGCTGTTCCCACAACACTCTCACAGCAATCCCACTCTATACCAACAAACAAATAAACAAAATCAGACAGAGGCAACAACCAAATGCAGTTTCCAAACATCCTAGATCCTGTTTGCAAGATACTCCATGTCAGCTGAATTGTTTTGTCATCTTACTCCTCCTGCTACGTCCCGTTTGTGAGCTGAGGCATAGCAACTCCAGGAGCACAGGTAAAATACTTTTATAAGGCGACATTCACTCAACACCATTAACTAGGAAGATAGAAACTAGATACAAAAGATAGGAATAGTGCCTTGGGGTTATCTGAGATGCACCAGCTTCAACAGGTGCTTCCCAAGAGACATTGCTTTAGATAATCCTTTAAAATGAGGACAAAAGTGTAGATCTAGCCATGAAAAGAAAACTGAGGAGAACTTTGCTTTCAAGGGGAGCAGAACTTGGATTCACATTTGGTTTTGTATATAGCTATCAGTATTTTCTTATATTATGAATTGTCATAGAGGAAATGAAAGTGCAAATTTAAGAATGCAAGTTTACAACACAAAAATAAGATGAGAATAATATTTGAAGTAAAAAATAAAAGTAGAATAAGATGCACATTAGAACTGTGGGAAATATTGTTTTACTTAAAACCAGAGTAATTCAAGAGTTAATTAATTCAATAATTATTTTCCTTAAAAACCATGTAGTTCATGCCCTTTGAAACAGGCTTAGGACAATAATTTCATTGAGCTGCATAAAAATACCTGTTAAGGACCCCTCTATTAATGGGGCAGAGGGAGTTACTTGCTCCTAGCAATGTAACTAAATTTTTTTCTATTATAATTATGGAATAAACATAGAAAGTGCACTCCCACTTATTGTTTAGAAAGCAGCAAAGGTATGTTCAATGTTAACTTCTATTTTTCTTTCATCTGCTGAAGTATAGGGAGGTATTAAAATCATTAAAGTTAAATAATATTTTCATTAACTCATTGTCAGACTCCAATATTTAATAAATGAAGAGATTTTTAAAGGACTTGCTTAACATCAATCCTTTCCTTGGCATTTTTCCTTTAGTCCAAGATTTCTTTTTTATCCTCTTCTCTTTTCCTTAAATGACAAGTGCAAGTGTTCTAAAGTTAGAACTGATGCATAACATAAAATGTGAGTTTACAATTGTAGAGATAATGCATTAAAAACAACAATGTACAAAGGAAACCTATTATTTTGTAACTCATAATAGAGTGTGTTTTATTGCCTATGCAACTACTAATGTTATAAATAAATATGTCATATTTTAAAAATGTGTAGTCCCATTTTCAAGATGAATGCAATTGCAAAAGTACTAATATACCCTATAAAACTTAAATGTTTTGTCTAGGCGGTTCATCCAAGCTCCTCCTATAAACAAAACCAGGCATTTACAGAGTATATATCTTCCTATTTTCACTTACTACTAAGATGCCAAAGCAGAGTAAAATAATCTTAGCTTGGAAGTCTAAAAATCACTGAAAACAGACTTTTTCTTTTCAATTAAATTTCTTGACGTTTTTAAAATATGCTAAACTTGCAAATACCTTATACCTTTAGGTGAGCTCAAATAACCAAAGTATATCAGCAATGTTTATCTCTTTAAATACACACAAGTATACACACTCAGGACAGATAAATATATATATACATACAAGATTCTGGCACACTACACATTGCATGTTGAAGATGTGTTTAGAGAAGTTCACCAAAGTTAATTTTTAATATACTGAGTAAATCTGTATTATTTTATATATATTTAAAAGTGGGGTGGGGGGACTTTTATGTTTAATGATCCTTGGAAGAATCCCTAGGTTTAAGTTTGACTGGGCAAAAAAAAGGTGTGATTAAGTTTTTGACCTTGAGCTGGTTTGGGGTAGAAAAAAGTAGAGAGAAAAAAAGATAAGAGATTAAAGAGCTTAGTAAAAACTATACTTCTGAAAATTCCTTAAGTTCTTAACTTTAGCATCAATAAAATGCTACCTACATGTTTGATATTTGCTAGAAGAAAGAAAAAAACCTTCAGACAAGAAAATTGGACACTTTCTTTCTCTCTCTTCTTTCAAAGATGAAGAGTCTGAGAAATAATTCATAAATCTTCCTCTTAACTCCAGTTCTTCAGTTGTATTGATCTTCCCTGCCCTTAGGTCTTTCTTGGTGAGCAAACAACAGACACTTGACTTCCTGTCTCTTTCCTACATGAGCTTGTTCTGAATCCCTGATGGACTCAGACCTCCTATTGACTTCAGATAGGAAATCTTCTTATAAATGACTGCACAGCTGCCCCTTAAAAGAACTTCTGCTGGGTGACTCTCTGCCACACCAATAACCTGCCTAATTATATGCCTTAGCCTCTCCTTTTACTGTCTGACAAGTGCACAGTCTATGAAAGTCAGAATAAAATTGCCTATAATAATTCTTTTGAACGGAGTGTTCTTTTCTACCATAGGTTTCCCTTCAAGAAACATTTTTATAGTAACGTCCCAATCCTTTGCAACATGTAAATTATATTGTACATATACTGAAGACCCCTATATTGCCTAATGCAGAGGACAAACCTCAGTCTATTTGTAGCTGTTATTTAGAAATTTTCTTTAACAAAAAATGAGCTAACAGTTTTATTTATTTATATATGTATATAAAACGTCAGCCTCAATTTAGGCTACACAAATGGGTCAGCCTAGACGAGACTGCCTCTGACTAGTTTCTCCTTGATGAGAAAATTCTTTCTAGTATTTTCCTGCCATGTTTGTTTTTAATTTATTGGCCCAGTCTCTCGTGTAAAACACTTAACTTGTGCTGTAGCAGCAAGCTAATCATAGAATCATAGAATAGTTTGGGTTGGAATGGACTTCAATGACCATTTAGTTCCAACCCTCCTGCCACAGGCAAGGACACCTTCCACTAGACCAGGTTGCTCAGGGCCCCAGCCTGGACTTGCATTTTTTCAGGGACAAGTCATGATCACTTTGCAAACGACTGGTTCTTATCTATGATCAGAAAAAGGATCTTACAGCACCATGTCCTTAATCAAGCAGCAGAATAGCAGATGGAAAAACCAAACCAGATGATATCAGATGTGCTTAAAAGATTCTCTTTCCACCTATTTTGTCTAGAAGACATTTGAGATAACAAGAGGAATTGAAACATGATGTAAGATTCGAGAAACAGTGACTGGCAGTTGAGCAGTGACTGAAAGTTGAGTACAGGAAAAATTACTTTGCTACTTCTATTTTTTTCTTCTCTTCAGAATAAGTTTTGAAGTTGTTCTTAAGTAGTAGATATGACAGCCAGAGCATATAAACTAATACATGGAATGGGATGGCAAAAGGCATTTAGCTACTTCTGTCACACTCTATTTTAGGACAAAACTTCCTTGAAAGTGTTGTCTTTAAAGCAGACAAATAGGTTACTTTCCATGTATAGAATAGGGATTATTGAATGAGGCTTTCCTTAGAGCTCCCTGATCATACTTAAATTCATTCATGTCATGAGATCCTAGATGGCTGTGGGCCATCTTTGCACTCTCATATTACTTTTCTTTCTTCAAATTTAAAATAATTTTTAAATACTTCATCAGGAAGGAAGGAAATTAATCAAGCCACTGAACAGTGTTTCAGGGAAGTTCTCATATGATGTCTGTAGGAAGTCTTATACAATTAGTCCAGCAGCTCTGGGGGACTTTTTTTTTTAGTAAGTGTTGAGATCAGATTACCTAGTAGGAAATTGCAAATTCCTTCAGGATGGATTGACGTTTTCATTGTGAGGTTCGGGGGACTGGATTTGAATGCTGAAAGCAGTTTAAAGAAATTGGATTTGTGAAACACAAATAAAAAGGATGAACACTGCAGGCAAAAGGAAAAATAGAAAAAAACCCCACAATATTAGCTTTTCTCTGATGTTTATGGTTAGAGATTTTCCATACAAAGATATAATCTTAAAAAAACATTTATCCAGTTTTTCCTTATCTATTCAGATATGGAAATTATTTTTAGGTATTTTTCAACATTTCTTGTATTTATTAATTCAATGAAAAGAAATTAAACTATTTAGAAAAAACCCCACATAAATAGGTACCTTTAAAAAATTAAAATGTTCCAGTGTTCCATCAAAAAAAAAAGAAAAAAATGAAAAAAAAAGAGGAGCTCCTACTTTACTTAGGAAGTTCTAGCAGCTCAGCAAATACATTCTAAAATTATAACAAAACTTTAAAATAAATGTTCTCAATATTATTATGTTTCAGATGAAGACCAGGCATGAATCAAGACTTGACAAGGCGATCACTTGCCTTAGGGAAAATAAGCACTTGAGTATATCACACTGTGATTTCCTGTCAGGCAAAACAAACCTGCCATGTGCTTGTTCACTCCTGACTCTGCCTATGCTAAAGTCCTGATTAATCAAGATTTGACTTGCTGCCAGAAGCAGCTTTTACTATTTGAACTTCTTGTACAGCCCTTTTCCCTCTTATTTTTTTTTTTTTTTTTTTTTTTACTCATGCTATTGCTTAAACTCTGTGAAAATTAAAATATCTGTTCGGGATCTCAGTCACAAGAGTAAACCTAGTAACTGTGGTTCAACTTTTAGTCTACTGGCTCGGAGTAAAATTAAAATATGGGAGCTTATTAGTGTGGACTACTTCTCCACACCCATCTGTGCCGTTAAAGCAATGACCACAGAGAAATTGGCAAGAAAGATTCCCTTTATTTCTATTTCTTACATGTTTTAAAACATACCAACTAAAGTGCCAGGATGCAACCGATTTGCTTGACTGCATTACTCTAGTTTAGGCTAGGATTAACATGTTTTTTCTTTCCCACACCAGATAAACAGAGACAGAAATGGTGCTGTAATACAAGGGAACAAACAGGTGCCAAGAGTTAACTCAATATCTTCCTCTTGTTAACTTTTTCACTGTTCCCACTGTTAATGAAATCTCTTTGACCTTGTCTGATTGTTCTCTACAGGTGGCTTAGTAATATGACGTGCATCTAGAGCCAGTTACCTGGGATTAATCTGTTGCTCTACAGTACAAATAACTGTCATGTGATGCACTTCAGTGGTTTTATGATGCTACTCCCTGCAGGTTACTCTGAAAAGGTACAGATTACCTTGATGTTTCAGAAATGCATCTTAGTGCAGGACATCGCTTTGTAAGAGTCTCTGCCACAGTACTTATTGGTCATGCTGTCAAAATTTGATCTCTGTTTGAACATTTGCCCTTTTGCTCTTACCCTAGTCTGAAAGAAGAAAAACCCCACAACCTATACAATACTAGATTAATTAAAAAAAAAAAAAGAAGAAGAAGAAATCAAATAAGAGAGCAAAATAAAAGCACTACCATTCTGAATTACACTTGAAGTTATGAAAAGAGAAAAAAAAGAAAATAAGTTTATTAAAATTTTGTAACCAGTACTTAATTACACATACAAAGAGTTTTCCACTGGGTTTAAAGACGCTTCCCATGGATTTACAGGACACATCAGAGACAAAAAAAATAGATAAAATTATAAAATTTTAGCGTATGATTTTAACTACATTTGAACAAAAAATTCTTTTCTTTTTCTTAACCTAAGCTATGCACGGAAAAACATACTTATGCACTGCCCCAAACCTGGTAGTGTTCAAAGCCAGGTTGGATGGCCTTAAGCAACCTGCTCTAGAGGGAGGTGTCTGCACATGGCTAGGAAATGTGACTAGATGACCTTTAAGGTCCATTTCAACTGCTACACACTCTTCTATTCCATGATTCTATGATAAAATAAAAAATACAATTTCTTTTCTGTGGTAATGCCCAGACATTTTGTTGAGAATACCATTTATTGAATTTTTCTGCATACCCTTAGCTTATATTCTAAACACTGATGTGATTGCCTTTGTATATTAGCTCTGTGTCTATGGATGGAATGGGAGTAAAAAAAGGAGCTAAGAATGAAAAGCATAGAAATTTTTAGATCAACATTCTTTCCATTAATTCTACATCTATGTAAATACTACTTTTGGCAAGAATGAAGATACTCAATGCGCAGTGTTTTTTCCACACATATCGACATGCCTATATGTCTTTTGATGCTTCTATGAGGCTTAATAGTGATATATATAAATGTAATTAAATAGTGATATAAACATGGTTAAATAGTAGTATATTAATGGCTGTTTATTTCTCTGTTAGTATCTGATGTAGACAAATGTTAGCATCTCTATTTTAAAAACAGAACTGAAGAAGAAGTGATTAAATGCTTTGCTCAATGAGAAACTGTGAGTGTTCCAAAAGTGAAGAACGTAAAGACTCAAGCTAAAGTCCTAATGATGGAAGTCCTTTCCTCTTTATTTACCTCGAGATACAGCTAAACAAATCAGTCACTTTTCCATGTCTTTTTTTCCTCCTTCTAGCTATATAACTTTAGTTCATCAGCTGTCTCTACCACTAAGGTGTGGAAAAAAATGTCTCCAGCTGACAAAGACCAAACAATTTCACTGCAACAAAACCAAAAATCTTCTTAGGGAAACTGCTGTGAAGATGGATTTTTCTTTTATTTTCTATAAACAAATTACCTCAGAAAAATCTGAAAATTACAGATTTTCAGTGAGATCCACAGTCATTCTCTCTCTCTCCCATTTTTCACCAACTCAAATAAGATTGGACTAAGCACCAAGAAAAAGAATCCCTCATTAAGTCTAGAATCATGAAGGTTTCAATGCTACAATCAAATTCTCTTTATAGAAGATGTGATGGGCAAGGTCGTCTATAGCAGCAAGCAAAGCTACGCAGTTATATATTCTATAACATTAAGAAGAAAACTGCTCTTGTATATGCAATTCTAGTTCAAAATGACTTGTATTTTCTTTTTGTAAGTTGAATCAACTTTGAATACTTTGGTTTATGTAACTAGCTGGCACTCTTAGGATGGTTGACAGCAAACTATCAAAATTTGACTTTTAACCCAAAGATTTGCTGCTTGCCAAATACAATTTTAAAGGCTGAACGCCACTTGTACTTAATGCTCCTGGATTTTATTATATCCTTTCTAGTTTCAGAGTCAATTTACTAACAGTTAAGGTAGTAAACAGGACATAATTCTTAACAAACTTGTTAATTATTTTGATTTTTTTTAAAAATATTTTTCTTTTTGTGGCAAGATTTTTATTTATTTTTCAATCACAACATGTATCCAAAAGATTAAACAGTATGGATTAGTTGTGGCTCCAGCAGACTAGACCCACAGCCATCACTTTCTGTGCTTCAGTTTCACTGTCTGCAAACAAAGTGCAGTTAATGACACCGACCTCTTTTGCAAAGTGCTTCGATGAGAAGTACTGTTTATAGGGGAACTACTTATAATTAATCAATTGAACAAAAGCAGGTGTTAGGTGTGTGCTAATGAGCAGACTGAATACAGAGTTCACCAAAATTACAACAGTGCCTAGTTTTCAGCAACTTAAGGAAATTAATAGCACAGAAGAAATTTTTATTTACACTATTATATATACATACTTTTATGTATGCTTTTCTGTACAGCTTCTTGACTGTCAGTGGCTAACTGCAACAACCATCAGCATCCTGATGTCTTTGTCAACCAGAATCTGGTGTTCATGGTAGAAGTTTCTTCCCTTTTAATACTGGGGTATACTTGCATTTGTTTTTCATGTTTCCTCAATACCCACCACTGCCCTGCCTAGGCAGCCAGGGCAGTGTGGTTAGTACTCACTGGCTGGCCACCACCCTAGGGACACCCAGGGCAGGGTTTTGTCACTCCATGGCTGCTCTTGCCTCTAGAGCAGATGATATCACACAGCCCCAGGTGGGTGAGAGCCACCCACCCCCAGGCAGTCAGGGTGATAATTGCCACCAGGACCAGCCTAGTCCCTCTGGCAACTGACCCTCTGCTCCTTGGGAACTGCGGAGTCAGGAACTCTATGGTGAAAAAACAGGCTCATTTTCCTTCTAATTTCTTCTTCAAGGTGGAAAGGATAAAGGGAAGACTGCCAGTGTATGGCAGTTCCACAAACAAAGACAATTCATTCTTTAGCCTTCCTATTTGTGCTTCTGCTTTCTCAGAACTGGCTATCAGACATACCATGCCTTCTTCACGGAACAGCTCTTGTAGTCAGTCTTCCAAAGACTGCAGCCATCTGAGACCCTGGTACTTCACCATAACTGTAAATAAATGTTCTAAACCCTGTCAGGCTCATGAATGATAGAGTCAGGGCACTGCTGAGCACTGGCAGTGTTTTAGCTCTCCACGGTGACAGGACCACTATCATTCTGAATTCATGTGACAGATGAGCTTTGCCAGAAATACTTAGAACTCTATTAAGCTAGGTTGTTAATCAGGGACACAGATAGTGTTCTTATTACTCTGGTTAGTGTTAATAATGCCTGCAGTAGTCCAATGATATAATTCCAGCATTACCTCTTTACACATTTGGCTCTAGATAATTTATGGATAGCACCAAGTGATATATCCCATAGCTATGAACTCAGGAACTACTCATAGAAAGTTTCTTAGCAACGTATATGAAGCAATTCCATGGTATACTGTGATTTAAGACAGAACTTTCATTAAAGTCTGCTACTTTACAACTAGAATTTTTTTTTTTTGTGAAATCAATACAGTACCACCTAGAAGCAGTTTTACACAAGTTATTTATAACTTGATAGCTTTTTTTTTCTGTCCCTTCTCAATAAAGTGTAACAGTCACAAAGGAACAGAGTCTGATGTCCTTACATACTCCTTTCTTGCTCTTCATCACCCTTCGGATTTCCTGAGTCTGTCCCAGTTTACCTGGCCTCCTGGGAAGGGTTTACCAGGCAAAGGCCTCCAGTGAAGAGCTTTACACTTTTCTTCCCCCTACTCCCCTGAGCACTATGTCAGATTAAACCCCAATAGACTTCTTGTACTAGAGGGAACAGGAGATTGTCATGAAGATTAAGCATGAGAAAGCTTTAGATATCAAGCACGGGTAATCATAAGGCCCTTTTTTGCTAAAAGAAAAGTTAAAAAAAAGTTCTCATGGGCTCTGACTAGCTTTTTTGTCTTCAGTTGAAATATAGGGCTGGCATCACCTTACCTTCTATCCTTTATAACTCTCTCAAGTGATATTTACATCTGCACACCAGCTATTACCTCTTCCTTACACTCTGTGGTGGAAGTAGCCTATGCAGTTAATGTTTTATCATTACCAGAGATAGTTAATTTGACCTAAAGATGTTTGCATAAAGTACCCATTTAGTTCAAGCTTTCCTCCATTTCCCAGATGCTTCAAACACAGCTTCTAGATGAAGAGGGAGGTTTGTGTAAGCCTCAAGGAGAATTTGCTGTGACCTGAGCACCAATCTGAACTGTTCATTTCAGCCTGGCTGCAGCAGACTGCTTGAAGTGCTCAGGCAGCAGTAGCCCCCATTGAGCTGCTGTCTTTCCCAAGGATTTCACAGACTGAGCCATACTGCAGCCTGTACACAGACCTTGCTGTGTAAATCCAGAAATGCCAGAAAGCAATTGGCTCACTGCACATGTGGCAGTAAGTGATTAGTTGTAGGTCCCAGCACATTACAGGAGATAGCTGTGGTGCAAGTAGTGCCATGCTAGAGATAAGCTAAGGTCTGCAAAGCTAAGAACAATCAGTGCCAGTCAAGCAAGGTCTTTTCTAACCTCATTAAATGTTTATTTGTCATGTAAATGCTCTTCAACATTGAAAGAAGTTTACGATTAAGAACCAGTGTAATCTTTGGAGTTAAATTAAAAATTCACAAGGCAGTATAGGTAGCTAAGAGAACATTGTAAGAGCTACTCTTGAGCACTGCAAAAAAATCTGGTCTTTCAGGATAGACTTAAACCTGTCTTCTTGTAAAGGCAAATGGATTTATCAATTGCTGCAAAGAATGGCTCCAAATGTTGGAAAAGATTCTAGGGAAAAAAAATCAGATAAAAAACCCTCCAAATTATTTTAACCCCGAATTTAATCATTTGACTAAGTCTGTGGGGGAAGGGCATTTGGTTTGGGAAGGAGGGCATTAAATGAGTTGAGTAATGATTGCTAGAAAACAGTAATCCTGATGGGGCCTATTTTGCCATATGGACAAACAGGTGTTTGCCAAAGGCAGAAAACAATATGGGGCAAGAAAATCTTTAATGGCTTTTACATGCATGAGTGAGTGTGGGCCAGGTGGGTCAGCAAAATATTTAAACATACTAATGGCAGCAAAAGACCCTGGGCTAACAAAACGTAGTGTTTTTAAACTGAAATATATTGCTGCATTATGTCCATATCGAGCACTTCAGTGCTTGCTGTCATGATGAGTTGGAGTGTCAAAATGCCAGTTTCAGATGGGGTCTTGAATGTTCCAGTTACACCAATCCCAAACATGACAACAGCATCATATCAAAAGAACCCTAAAGAATATAAATTCCATGCAAATTACAGGGAGAAAAATATCAAGCATTATGTTTTATAATGCAGTGAGTAATCTCTGTCGATAACAAAGATGATATTACTTTTTGGGGCAGATTGTTTAACACATTTTTGTAACTGGATAAACAAACAATGATACTATTTATTGACTCTGCAAAAATATTTTTAAATATTCTTTTTTCCCCTTTTTTTCCTGTTTTTGCTATGACATGTATGTAAAAATGTTAGAAAATACCAATGCAGAATTACTTGCTACATCTATCTGGTCTTTTCACTAAAAGATTTATGTTCTATTTTCCATATTTAACTCATATATATTCAACTTAGGACCAAGAGGTAGATTTTGTACTAGCTAACTTTTGTAAAGTAAGATTCCTTTAGGAGACCACAAAGTTATTTCCATTCCAAAAGAAAGACCATTTATCACATAAAAATGGCTGGGGACAAGCAGCCTCTCTCTTAATTAAACACATCTAAAATAATTCAAGACAGATAGAATGAAATGTATAATGACAGACACGTCATTTTTTTCATATAGAGAGAGGCCTCATCTACCCAGTCAACATTCTCCATAGCAGCTATTTCCTAACCCAGAAAGTAATAAGCTATTTATTTCCTGTCAAAATGTGGTTCAGTATGCCTGAAAAGAAGAAAAATAGGATTCCATGTAGGTGCTAACAATTGCCATTAACAGCTCCTGTGCAGGAAAATAAAATGACTTTTTTTTTTTTTTTTTGGTAAAAAATGCTGTATGTCCTTTACAGTCACTTCTCTTGTACACTTACAAAGGCTGCATGGATTTTGTTTCAAAACACATGGGAATGAGCAACAACAAAAAAAATGTTCCCTCATTCTTATTTCTCTTCTATCACAGAAATCTATCTACCCACTGAAATCTCATTCTTATCTCGATTTAGATACCATTTGCCAGCTTGGTGCAGAATTTCTAACTATTCTATGTGAGCAGCAAAATTAGGATAATAGCAAAAGGCAAAGGTGAATTTAAAACATTTTATAAAGGACGTGGCAGGCAGGAAAGGGCAGTGATACAATGTTGAGTCACTCCAGAAGTAAGATCATTTGTTATTCAAGAAAACAATATAAAATAAAATATTTAGATCTCCTACCGAGATCCAGATGGGACTCACTAACTCTGGAGATTGGTGAAAGTGAAGCTAGGTAGACAAAATTGACCTGCAAATGTGCTTTCAAAGGCAAACAGCTGTCTGAGTTTAAAAACAACAGCAAAAATCCCCAAGCATACAACCAAAAAGAAGCTTTCTCCCCACACACATACTGCATCCATCTCAACACAAAGTAGACAAAGCTTTCCTATGGAGCTTCCTCCTGCTTTTGTGCTTTACCTGCTATTGGCTGGATTAAGAACATGTGTAGCAATCAATGGCATGCTAACACTATGCTTACCATCTAAAAAATACAGATGTCCGGAAGAGAAAGATCTCTTGTGACAGACTGAATACACCTGAACCAGACAAGATTGTTCCCATGTAATAATTTATTAGGCACCACTAAGTCAATTATCAGGATTGTTAGATTAAACGAGAGATGTTATTTTATTAAATACTAATTTATTTTAAAATCTAGCTCTTGAGCGGCAGAATTAATGGCATGTAGATAGTACAGGTAAATGTTGTCAGGTTCCTCACAGTAGCAATGAGTGCTCCCTTTCTCTGCTAGGTAGAAAGTTTTTAGCATCTGTTGACACATTTTTTGAGGTGAAAATGGCTACAGCTTGTGATCTGGCCATGGAGCAGGTGAGCTGTGACATGACCATATTCAAATAGTTCCTCAATCTCTCAATAAGAGATAAAAATTTATGCCCATATTTCAAGAAACAACAATCACTCAGTGTACAATCCTTCTAATAATTCTTATGTGTGGCTTTTTTGTGCAACCAGGCTGACTGGCTAGTTTCCTCTAAAAACCACAAGGATGTGCCTGCTGAATATCCTGCCAGGTCCTGTTGAAATGAATGTACAGTTGGTCTGTGTTATGTGAATCTATAGCTGCAGTGTTCTGCCCTTCAGATATAAATAGACACTTCCAGCTACACCAGAAATAAAATATCAGAATAGCTTATAGTGGTCCAAGGAACGGTGTAACAAAACTAAGAAAAAAATCCTCAACAAACTAACAAACCAAACCAACTAAACAAAAAGAATTAAAGAAAAGCATCCTTTGCTTTATTTCTTCCTCTTACCAGAGAATGACTGCATCATACACCTTGAGCTGTGACAAACTTTATTTTGTGCCCTATTAATAGGTACAAGCTCCAATCAAAGTCTAACATCATGCTGTGGTGACCAGCAGCACTCATTCTCAAATAGCTAGGTCAGAGAAAATAGGTCAGAGATTTCTTTTCCCTAGCCTCCACCTTGTACCGCTATGAAAAGCCCCTTTCTCCTAATAAAAAGCTTTTATTTTTAGTGGAGATTCAGCCAAGAAAGAAGTATCCCAAGGTTGAAAGAAAGTGGGAGTATGAACAATCATTTTAAAGGAAAAGAATGCACACACAAAAAGAGTCCATAGGAGCCAGGACCAATGGATGAAGGGGGCTGCACTGGGGCAAAGGAGAAAGGAGCAATACTCACCTTGCAGAATCTCTGGCAGTGGAAGATCCTGCCTTTTGGTGCAGGCTCCAGAAGGGGAGCACCACAGGAAAAATAGCTAGGAATAATTAATTAAGGACAGGAGTTTCTGGCAGTCATGAGCTCACCCTGTTCTGTAGTTTACGTTCTCATTGAAATTATCTCTGTATGGTGCAGTTCTGTTCTGTGGTTAAGTATCATTCTCAAATTTTTTAAGATCATCCACTGCTTCACCTATTGCCAAAATGCAACTCAAGTACTATTCCACTTAAGAAGAATTCCGTAAATTTTAGCTGGCTAGTAAATAGCCATGACACACCTAAGTATTTGGCATGATTATGTTAAAGTTTGTCATAAACCTGAAAGATTTACTAGGTTTCTTGGAAAGGCTGGCTTGTTGTTTGTGGAGTTCCCAGCTACATCCCATCTTAGCATCTGCATTTGATAAATACTGTTGTGATAACCTCTGTTTAATGCTATCCTTTCTATAATTGACAGTTTACTCAAGTAAACTGACCAAGTCATAACAGAGTGTTTTGGAATATTGCACAGAGTCAATAGAGTTGCTGTTTAACCAGAAATTCTCTTCAGTCTGTAAAATAGGTATGTCCTAGGTTGCAATATAGATGTGTTTAAGTATTCTATTACCACCAGCTGTGGGCCGTTAGCTGCTATCACCTGCTAATGACCCACTCCAGATGACAGGCAATGGGCCATCCGTTAGCTGCTATCACCTGCTAATGACCCACCCGGATGACAGGCAATGGGCCATCAGGGACCCACCACGTGACTCATGGACTTATCTCATCCCATTGTGGGATGCTCTGCCCAGGAGGGAGGAGCCAGGTGTTCCCACCTGGATATAACCTGACCTTGGAACTGCCTGAGCTAGCCCTGTCTACTGGGTTCCCAGAGGACAAGAGCTACCACTGGATCTTCAGCTGGAGACTAGACCTTCACAGGATCACCGCTTCAACTGGACTACTTCAGTTGGACTGCTACTACCACCCTGACAGGGTGTCAGGTTGCATCTAACTTTGTCAGTGCTTTTCCTTGTATTATTTCACTTATTTTTAATTTCAATCTTGACTTGTGGTCTCCCACTGGTTTGTTTTCACACCAACACAAGGTACCAGAATATTTCATGAGATACAGTAATACACCCAGTTCTTACTACACAATATTATGTGGGTCAGACAGTAAATGTTCTTCATCCTTTAGAAGATCTCAATTTCAGATTTTTTGTTTATTAATACTGCATGTTTAAACATTAATCAGTGCTAAAAAAATACAGAGAAAATATCCAAAAATCGAGGTAAGAAATGTTTTCTCCCCTTATTTCTGGCTTTCTTGGGTATTGGTGAGCACAAAGTAAAAAGCAATTCAAATGCATATAGAGTGTTTTGGTATAGCAGGAAGCTAAGACAGAAAGCATACGCTCTAGAATAATAACAGAAATATTTGTCAATATGAGTATCATGATGAATGTTTCTGTTTGTAAATGAAACATGCTCAGATGAATGTCTGATTTTTGTGCTCTTTCTAAGATACTAGAACACTTTTCAATTAAAGTAATCAATACCTGGCAGGAAATGGCAACACTTCAATAAACATTAATCAAAGGTTAGATAAACAAAATGAGCTTTACTGGAAATGGTACTCATCTAATATTTTTAAAGGACTTGTGGATGTGACACTTACGGATGTGGTTTAGTGGTGCACTTGACAGTATGGGTTAACGATTGGATTCAATGATCTTAAAGGTCTTTTCCAACCTGAACCATTCCATGATTCCAATCTGTCTGGATCACTAATTCTATAATATTGTGCCATGACTCACTTCGGTACAACTGCAGGAATCAATTAGCATAATCTCATCACAGCTCTTCCTTCTCTTCTTTAGTTGACATTTCAGATTTTTAATTGACTCCTGTGCAGTAGATGGCACACATAATCCTCTGTAGGCTGGAAGCACTGGTTTCTCAATAAGGCTCTGCACCCTAAGCTGCCTAATGGCCCCTGTCACTCTAGCAGGTAATTAAAAGTCTTCCCACTTTGGCACTTAGCCAGTAGAAAAGCAGACAGAATATTCCACTTGTAAAAGGAGGAATGAAGCTCATACTTTGAAGGGGGAATAATAGTATTTTGCAATTACGTAACATCTTTTCTTCAGGGATTTTAAGTAAATTAATAGGCTTTAATTAATAGAACCTTGTAAATTCCCTAGGAAACACTTGTGTTGCTCATTATAAAAGAGGACAAAAAGGAATTCAATACCTCAGTTTCCACAGGATCTTTCTTTCTGGTTGCCTCAGCACTGGCAAATTTAGTTGGATTACTGTGTTGAAGGAATGGTTGAGCATTTATGGTCCTACAAAAACAAGAAGACTTTTTTTCATGCCCAATATCTCTGAAAGTCAGACTTTGGTTAAGAGACAGAAAATTGAAAATTAACCTGGTGCCACTCAAAACCTTGCTGTTAATCAAGATAGAGTAACAGATAAAATTATTGTACTGTAATAATGTTAAACATAAACGTAAACATTTTGTTTAAGTGTCCTAAAATGGATGAAATTCATTTTGGGACACTTAAAATTATCTTTGTACTCAAAATATTTGAAGAAAACCATATATTAATGTTATGACTGGTCATCTGATCAAGTTATGTGTTCCAGTTATTCAGAAGAATTCTCTTGAGAATTTTCCTTTCTGCAACACTAGGATGAGTCTCAGCTATTAACAGAAACAACATTCATGACTATAAAAAATCAAATGTGTTAGAAGCACTCTACAGTGAAGCTTTAATATCTACTGTCATAATTTAATCTTTTAAAAATGTTTTTCAGTTGGTCTTTGGGTAAAACTTCTAACAATTTTTAAAAATTACCTATCTACTATATGAATGTATAAAAACCAAAAGATTTTAAAGACAAGTTATTTTGTCAACACAGTAGTAATCAGTGTGTGCATCTCCTTTCAGAACATGGCCTTTTGAAGAAGAATAAAATAAACTCAAAGCAGTTTAGCACAGATGTAATCTTTTTCTCTACAATAAAGTAATTTTAAGACAAATAGGGTTATAAAAGAGTGCTTTAAAAGAGACTGGAAGCCTTCTGAACGGATAATTTTTGTTCAGGATGTATCCATCATATGAGTCTTAAGCAATTGTCCCTAAATGGGCTTTTCCCCCCTGCCCCCATTTTCCCTCTACTTTTTTCCTCCCCCCTTGCAAGGAGAGCAGGGAAATAGGGCTAAGGATTTTCTTCTATGAAGCGTTTGTGTTTTCTACAAACACTTACAGAAAACCTTCACATTTTAATCTAGACACTTGCAATTGGAGAAATTTTGGAAGATGTTCTGTCAAATACATGTCCAAAAGCACACAAGCTTTTTGGTAAAAGATGCTGACACACTTTAAAGTGTGAGATTGCTATTTCTAACAATAATTACTTAGGTTAATAAGGTATTAGAAAATGAAATTACTTCTATTTAATGCAGTTAGTTTAAATATGATGAAAAGTAATAGGACACATTTCACCATGGAAAACTACCACTACTAATTAAAGAAATCATTTCAGCATCAATGCTTAATGATTTTCCATAACTAACTCATAGATAAGAAAAGTCAAGTTGAAAAGTTCTTCAAAAGAAAACATTTTATTTCTTTCATTTTAGCTTTTTAGAAATCAAGTTATAAAAAATAAAAAATCATTTCCCACAGTATTTTTATGTGTTTTTTTAAGGAAACCTTTCTGAAATTTGAGAGGAGTTCAAATTCCTGTTCAGAAAAAGGAATTTCTCAGAAAGACGTCTGTCATTAAATGTAAAAGCAAAATATTAGGAAAATTAAAGAAATTTATACTGGAAATAGCAGCAAGTAGGTATATACTGTATAATCATTAATCTGACCACATATTGATATCTGAAGATAGCTGAAGTTAGAAGTTAGTTAGAAAAGGAATGGAGTTTCCTTCTTATGAGTGGAAACAAATTAACAACTTGCTTCTAAAAGACAGAAATCATTTGTCCTCTTACTCTACTCTTTTGCTGATTTTATCCTGACTTGAAGCTTACCTGATCAAGTCAGTAAAATTGCAGAAAACCAACTCAGGAAAAAGGACTTTTCTGTTTTAAGGAGTACGTGCTTGTCCTTTCCCAATTTAGAAAATTTAATTAACTACTTTTTGTTCACATAAGCTTCAGAATTGGTTTATGAGATGGACTAGGAGAAAAAAACATCTGCAATCTGGAATTTGGGGGATGAGATCTTTTGATGGAAGTAAGCTGTCCATTCAGTTGTAATAAGAAATAGCACACTGAGAATGCACACTCTTTTTTCTAAGTTGTTTATGGAAGAAGGAATTACAAAACCTTCCTAAATAGATTAGGTCACTCACTCCCTCACATTCTTCTTTGTTCCTGTTTTAAACTTAACTCATAGAGGCAAAAGACCTGTGATAAATACTGTCAGAAGCAGCCAAGTTGATAAGCATCAGGGAAAGTAATCTTTTAGTACAAATTTCACTCGCACCCGGAATTTATTGTGAACAGTCAACAAATAACTATTAGTACTACCGTGAAGCTATACTCATTTGTTACTCTTATTTTAGTGGGTAATGAAATGCCTTTTGCATTGAAGAGGTTAGCAGTTTTAAACCAGGAAATTGTTTCAATTGTGCATAACTGAATTCATGATCTAGCCTACAGTGAATAGAAGTGAATAGAAGGCTTCAATTCACAATACAAGAATTCTTATGATTCAATGGACCTGTCTCAGAACAACTACTTTAAAGCTTACCTGGTTTTAATGTTTGCATATTTGGGGCATTTTTGAGCTCTTGATTTTTGGTTGTTATTTCCTTTTTTTTTTTTTTTTTTTAACTAACCCTATGGTTTTTATGAGAACAATGTGATTTAACTGTATTTATTCAGATTACAGAAATTATAATCTGTTTTATAGATCAGTGTAGGAGAGTTCACTACAAATTTGTCATACTAAGTTTGGGGTTATTTCCAAGCCAGATGAAAAAAATAACTAGCACAATGTCTATTAGAGCTTACCACAAACAGGAATGCAACAAAACCAGGTTTGTTGATGATGCTAATTCTCCCACTATTTTTTCCCTCATGTTTCCTTTAATGCCTTGGGTTTGGCATGCTTTGGCCAGCCTTGCTCAAGCGGTGCTCTGTGCATGGAGTAAGTCTCTTCCTCCAGGACTTTGTCCACACTCTCCCCTGAGATATGATACTGGCCTAAGGCCTGGCCCTTTACATGGCCTGCCTGGAACATATGTCTCTTGTAAAAGGACTACAAATCCTTCCTCACTAGTTAAGTATTTACATTTTGGTATGAAGAACAGGAAATAGGTCTTTGGTTTAATTTCTGAATCATTATCTTTGTCATTTTTTCATAACCTCTTTGATGTTAAGCTTTGAAGATTTGAACCTCGGTATTTTCAAAGGTATTTCTGAATACATTTTTATTTGCAAAAGCACCCACTCAAGGCTGCATGGGTTTGTTTCGCACCCAAAATAATGAAGCTGCCAGTTACATATTTGAAGAAAACAATGGGAAATGAGGGAATAAACATCCTCCTACTCCCCACCTTTGAAGACCCACAATTCACTGCCAAGCTGACACATTCACATCATACGGTCACTTCAAGAGTGCATCTATCATGTCAGTGTTTCCTAACTGACATTGACCTAAATTATCATTTACCATGCATTTTGTATATTTGCAGGTGGTTATATATAATATAAAAGAAATAGAATTTTTTCTTGGTTCTTGCAGACATATGCTAGCGTAAAGTGAAGTACTTTTGTAATTACTGATTTTGAGATAAGGTCTGAGACATTTGTATTGACTCATTGTGAATAGCTGAAAAATGTAAGTTGTCTTCTGTGTGTGGTTTTTATTGGATTTTATAAGACAGAAAATCTGACATTGCCATGTGGCGCAATTTAGTTAGTGTGAAAGTTATTTGTAGGTCGGTTTTTCAGTGGTAGTTTCATTTTACCTTCTGTGTGGGCTAAAGTGGCTTACAGTTCATTCATCTTTTGGTCTTACTCACATGGAATGAAAAGGACATTGACAAGTGAGAAGGCTGTGAGAGCTTTAGCAATTTCTTATGTTTCATTAAGCTTGCTCAAAAACAGTCATTGCAGGAAAAATAAGGTGCCATTAAAAACTTGCGTTTGCAAGGTGTATCTTCTTCAGTATAATTATAGTATTCTAATTGGACATTGTGAAATTAAGCAGTGAATATTCATGATCTCTACTCAATAACATTTCAAACATTATTAATTTCATATACATTTATGCTACTACTCACTTCTCAAACCACACAGGCAGTTGTCTCTTTGACCAAATGACAAAAAAGCCAATAAAACTGTGAAAGAGAAGGTGACATCATTTTACTTTCTGTTTATATTAAAGTAGCTGTTATACTACAGCATATTTAACATATTTTTAGTCCTGCTTTCTGAAGGTATTTAATTTTCTGTGATCTTGAAATACACATATTCCTTTTCTTTGCCACTTCAAATCTACTGAAGCCAGCAGTTCTTCACTGATTGTTTTTTGTCCCATAAAAGATCCATTCAGGAGCTCATGTTGGGTGTGAGGCATGATTTTTACAGCAAGATTAGCCTCATTCTTGCACATATTCTGAGTCATGCAACATTACAATGAAGGGCTGTTTGAAAAGAGAGTGCAAGTGTTTCTGAACAGAAGAATCACATATTTTCAAGTATATAGATATTGACAAAGTTCAGATATTCTTTTTCATACTGCTTAAGGATGATGTCTGGTAAATCATTCTAATTTTGTACAATAAAGTGTTTTGGTGCACAATTAATTTAGATGGAGAGTTTTTTCATTTTTATTTTTTAATTGCCTACTATTTGATAATTTACTTCATTTATACCAGAAATTAGGTGCTTTTAAATTTAGCACTTATGTAGCAGATCTGTAGCACAGACCACATACTGCACACAAATTTTGCAGCCTGTGTGGACTGCTATTATTTGGGTTGTCTATATGTACACTAATGTACCTGGTCTGGCTAGGATAATTTTCATCATAATAGTCAGCTTGGGAGTATATTTTAGATTTGTGCTGAGAACAGTGTTGATAACACAGGGATGTTTTTGTTATTGCTGAGAAGTGCTTGCACAGCATCAAGGCCTTTTCTGCTTTTCACACTACCCTAACCAACAGGTGTTGGTCACAAAAATCTGGGGGGGCCCCCCGGGGAGGTTCCCCCCCCCCCCCCCCCCCACGGGGGGGCGTCGTGCGCCGCGGAGGGGGGGGGGGGGGGGGGGGGGGGGGGGGGGGCGGGGGGGGGGGGGCTTTGTGACCTTTCTTTCTCTAACCAATATATGCTATAAGCCTCCATTGAAAGGCCTTCCCTCTCTTCAGCTATCATTCTTTCCTACAAGTTAAGAAAGAGAAGCTCAGAGTGACAAAGAACAGGACTTGAGATCACTGGTACTTGTTCGTAATTTAATCTCATATTGTACAAGAGTCTCAAGCTCTCAGTAATGTAATTACGAGGCATTAGGATGGACCCAGTAGAACAAAGAGCCTGGAAATCATCTCTAGCACTCTTATAGCTTTGTCAGAAAAAGAATTTAAGTCACCATCTGTATACTTCTCCCTTCCCCTGTCACTTTTTCCTTTTTGCTGTGAGTCCCAAAACCAGTAGTTTTGAAAACATCATAAACAAACAGAAATCATCAAGTAACAAGAAAACATTGATTCTCCAAGCTTTGTTTTCTTCTTACTTTTTTTTACAATACCAGAGTGAGCCTGTTGTCATCCCCTAAAATATTAATAATATTAAATGACTGTATGAAAAGTAGCATGGGATAAAATTGCCAAAATAAGCATATATTTAGAGAAATTCAGCACAGAAAAAGGCTTCATAGTAAGTGGCATCACACTGGCTTCCCTGGACCTCAAACTGAAAAGTGGAATAAACTGAGAAAGGAATTTTTTACAGTCTAAATTATGTAGGAGCATCCACACATCAGGAAGCGGATTGCTTCCCTACACAGCACTGAGCTGACACAAACAAGTTTCCAGTGACCAGTTTCCAAGAGTCTTAGGCACCTGCTGGCATTGTTAACATTAGGGTCTGGATTATAGCAGTTTTACTAAAATCCGTGAAGAGTTTCTCTTTTGCTTTTAGCCCGAATTCAAGGTAAATAAATTATCAAAACGAGTGTGAGTATGATTCAGGTCATAGATCCTTGTCTTGGCGACAAGAAGCAAAAAGGATGCAGACATTTTTTCCCCCCAGGCTCGGTGGCAGAAAAGAATTTGCTGTTGCTCAACCCCTTCTTTTTCCAAAGAAGCCTGTCTTCCTGTCACCATAGATATCCTGGTGCCCGATCCCCATGAACAACCTGGACCTTGCCTCTCCCTGGGTATACTTTCTGCCCACAGAATTTCACCCCATCCTACCCCTTTGGTACATTCTACCCTGCTCAGAGTGACCAGCATGGAAATAACATCTGCTGGGAAACATGGAGCTCTTTTAAAGCAGGACCCAGTAATGTTGATCTAGGTCTGATGCAATTAGACCAGGAGCATTATCTTTCAGGGGAAACTTGCTAAGTGGGTCTCCAACAGGGGTGGGCTCAGAAATGAGTCTAGGAAGCCACCCTTATTGATTGTCTTGGAGCTCTTTTAGCCAAATGTCTGCCTTATAATCGTGGTTTAGGTGTCAGCTGTGGAATTGCCGACCTGCTGCTACTCTATGTGGTGTGTCTGCCTTGTAATCGAATATCAAACGAGAAGAGCATGTTTGGCTGACCTCCTCTGTCTCCTGAGCAGCACAGTTCCCAAAACCTCACGGAATGTTAAGCATTGTATATTTGAAGATATTGATATGGAGACATATGGAAAAATAGACTTGAGAAGGACTGGCATATTCAAGAAAAAAAATAAACAAAGGAAAATACTGTCAGTATGGATCACAATAAAAGATGGAAGGATAAATATTCAGTATATATAAAAGAAAGAACGGAATTTCATATTTCCTTTTCTAACCTCCAGGCTGGGAATTTTTCTGAGATGTAAAAGATTCAACAGACAATTTAATATATATATAAAAAGAGAGTGAGCAACAGCCAAACCATCATATTTGTATCTACTTTGTGTGTGGAAATCTTCTGAAGGTAGTTTTGTCCAGGGCTTAAAAGCTTTTTAAAAGTCACGTGTGGGTTGGGATGGGCTGGCCGTTTAGCTTGGCATTTAGCATACCCCATTATAGTGACAGACTGCTGTATCCTGCATGTTATCTGGAAAAAGCTGTGATATTAAGGCCTTTTCCTTCTTATATTAAAAATCATGTTATTAAGTCACTTCCCAGGTGTTTTGCCAATTAATCCCATGCTTTCCTATATACCAGTGATTACATTAAATTCTCATTTTTATCTCTCTTATGTTTCAGTGTTTGTGCAGAGCATCACTGTGCTGTTTCCAGAGATGAACTATATGGTTTGTTCTTATTTACAAATACTTTTACATAAATTTTTGATACGAACGACATGTGGACACATGAGCAAATTCTGGTCAAGATAATGAAAAAGAAATCCTTCAGGGCAGCAAAAAGAAATACTTGCATAATGAAATACAGAAGGCAAAATAAGTGAAGAAGTAAACCACAATACCTAAGGGTTGTAATAGTCTGCCAAATCTGATTTCTTAAAATGAAATAAGGATAGTGAGAAAGAGAACCTAAAAGCACAGAGACAATGAAAGTTTGAGTTCTCAAATAGGAACAGCATGCATTTAGCTCTGAGAAAAAACATTTTTATAGGTGCTTTAGTAGCAAATAAGATTCAACAGTATCTTATAAAAGTTTTCATCAGAAGGTTAGGTCAAGTATAACTACTTTAGTGGTAACTGGCAGAAAAATTTTCTTCCAACATACCCATAAAGAGCCAAGAACTCCATATACACAGTAAAAACTGATACTAAAAAAATACAGCTAGACTTGTTCTCCTGATATTTTGATGCCTAGCAATGGTCATTTACATGAAAAAAATTAATGTTGGCATATGTGAATGGAAATGGATATGATAATGGGTCATCTCCAAGACACATCTTTACCATTAAGGCAAAACTCTTGCTGTGTAAGCTTATTACCACAAACATGCAAGCATTCACCTGTCACTGTTGAGCCGCTAGCAGAGAAAGCAGACCCGGATTCTCAGTGTGGCATAAAAAAGAGAGTTTTTATTGTTTAATTCCAACTTATATAGCTTTTTCAGAGGTCACCTGGATTGGTCAGTTCGAAGCCTCCCCCTAGGCCTGATTGGCCAGGCCTGAACTGTCCACATCCGAGAAACTGTTTTTAATAACACCCAAACTTTATCTTTGTTTATAAAACACAAGAAAAAAAGAGAAGTTCCCATGAGAAAGGTCTGTGCTAGCCACATTCACCTACATAAATATTAATACATCAGTTTTCTATAGTCAATATCTATGAAGTTAATAGCACTTTTACTATTTGTTGTGGAAAGAACTGGAGGAGTTTGCCATGTAATACCAATGCACAGCACATAGGCTTGGGGTCTTCCCAACATCGACGTGTGTGTTCAGATTAATGTGTTGAGTGCAATGGGGCGACATCAGATTAGTGACCTGACACTAGTAGGGTTCTGCAGGGGTCCATCCTCAGCCCTGTGCTTTTCATCATCCTCATAAATAACTTGGAAAAAAAGTCTGGAAGGGATACTGAAGAAGTTTGCAGATGATATAAAACTGGGAGGAGCTGTTGACTCCCTCCAAGACAGGGAGCCCCTGAAGAGTCCTCAACAAATCAGAGTGCTGGGCAATAACCAACCATATGATGTTCAGTGGGAGAAAGTGACAGATTCTGCATCTGGCAACCTTGGATGCACAGAGAGACTGGGGAATGAAATGCTGGAAAGCAGCACTGTGGAAAGGGACCTGGTGGTCCTGGTCAATGGCAAGTTGAACATGAGCCAGCAGTGACCTGGCAGCCAGGAGGGCCAAGCATGTCCTGGGGAGCATCACGCACAGCATTGCCAGCTGGGCAAGGGAGGGGATTGTCCTGCTCTGCTCTGCTTTGCTCTGGGGCAGCCTCTCCTCCAGTGCTGGGTGCCAAAGTATAAAGAAGACAAAGAAGTATTAAAGAGCATCCAAAGGAGGGCAACAAAAGTGAAGTGCCTTGAGTGGAAGCTGTACGAGGAGTGACTGAGGGCACTTTGTTCATCCTGGATGAGACTGAGGGGAGACTTCATTGAAGTTACAACTTCTTCGTGAAGGGAAGATGAGGCAGAGGCGCTGACATCTTCTTTGTGGTGACCAGTGACAGGACCCAAGGGAATGTCCTGAGTTGTGTCAGGGGAGGTTTAGGCTGGATATTAGAAACAGGTTTTTCACCCAGAGGGTGGTTGGGCACTGGAACAGGCTCCCCAGGAAAGAGATCATAGCACCAATACTGACAGAGATCAAGAAGCGTTTGGAAAATACTCTCGGGTACATGGTGTGATACATGGGTAAATGGTACTCTCGGGTACATGGGGTGCCCTGCACAGGGTCAGGAGTTGTACTCGATAATCCATGTGGGTCTCTTCCAACTCAGCTTATTCTGTGATTCTGTAATTTTATAACTTGACTTTTTACTTTCAGCAAAGAGACCGTTTGCATTCCCAAAATACATCTTTGTTACTCCTCAGAAGGTAGTTTATACGTGGAGTGGCTCAGTGGGGATTTGGCATTTGGGCATGGTCAACTCACCACAATTTGTTAAAACTTATGTTGGTATAAATACTACATAAATGCATTTGCTAAATTTTTTGCTCATCTTTTGCTTTTAAGCACCACAGTTAGAATTTAAAGAAGCATCCATTAATCTAGAAATCTGAGACAGCCTGAAGACTCTGATGAAAATTGTTTAGGGATTTTTTTATAACAGACCATAAGATTTGTATTAGGAGTTTGCATTATCTTTTTATCATCAGACCTAGTAATACTGTTATGTAAAATTACATATTTTCTACTTTGAGGCATTCGCTAATCTGTACTTCCTGAAAGTACTTTATTTGCAATTTAATGACTTTTTTCTAAGACCATTTCCTTTTCTTTAACCAGGGAGATTTTTGCTTCCCATATGGCTCAAAAGATTTAACCTAACTTAAAATTTCATAGTGCCTAATTTCCCAGTACTGGATAAATAGAAAACATTTACTTCAGAAAAAAAAATAGTAAATTAAGTGATTATAAGAATTTTCCTTTGGTTCTATGAGACGATATCTTTGCTCATCTCTTTTTCACTCAAACAAGATAAAATACATATAAAGGTCAAAAGAACAAGGCATTCAAACATCACTTTTGAACTTCAGTTTTCTTTTGGAACTGTCTACTGACCCAAAATGAGATCTACCTTCTACTGCAGATTAATCAGTTATGACATATATACCAAGTGATTTCACTGGGTTCTTCATGTCCTGTTTAGCCCAATGCACTAAACTAATGCAAATTACATGCATTCAGTATTAGTTCAGTATGGCATGTTAGATAGATTTAGAACAAATTATTGAATAGGTTTAGCAAATTAAATCACTACTACAAACCTAAGATAAACTGCACAGGCCTTCCTTCTTCTATCCTTGCTCATTTGTTAAAACTAGAGGGAGGAAAAAGATGAGGTTTACTAATGAAAAAAAACTTTTTGTCAGAAGTTTTGATGCCAGAATCAATGTCAACCCTTTTCATGGAGACTCTAACGAAAAACTTTGAATGAGATTATTCTCATAAAGTAACAGAAATATTTTACAGCCCTTTCCATCAGTTATGCTTTATTGCTTACTAAAGGCCAGAGTTTTAAGACATTTTACTTTTTTGTCACTTCTTCAAATCATGAGGGGTACTCAACACCAAGGCTACATCTATGTCAGCAACCAACATGTGCAAATAAACACAAATTTATAAAGAAAAATAGTTGAAATTAAGGACCAAGAGCCACACTATATGGAGGGTAGAGGGTGTATAAAACTGACTCTGGTGAGTCCCCATGGCCTGAATTTTCATTTGTGGATGCAGTGTACCAGGTGTCCTTCTGATGCATATTTTTTTGGTTTTGCATCATTCACGATAAATACGTCTCATGAACTCCCAAGATCACTCAATTTTAAAATGAAAATCATGTGAGTGAGAATCAGGAGGGTCACAGCAAAAGGTGTCTCCTGATCCAAACCAGAATGTTAATGCAGATGCACTCAGAAAGGAAGGAATAAAAGCAGTATGGCTTTCAGACAAGAGCAAGGTGAATGGGAGTGTATTCCAGCATTCTTCTGTTGAGGGACATCTCCACATTGAAGGATCACCTTTAAAGCAATACATTTATGTTCATCTTCTCACTGTCATAAAGCCAGAATCAAAGATGCCTGTAAATGAAACGCTCCATATACCACTCCTCTCCAAAGTGGTGAGTTTTAATGAATTAAATGGAACAGCTATTTTTAACATAAGGTTAAATCTACTTCTTAGCAGGGTGTCTTTGGCTGCTCAAAGCATCCTTATGCTTATCCTGTCCTAATGCATCAAAAGGCGCCACAGATGCATTGCAACAAAGCCTTCCATTATAAATGACCATGGTTTAAATTTAACATAGTAATACATTTTTTATGTAATTATCTCCCCTACTTATCCTAACATTGTAGACCTTTTCTTCATCTCAGTTTTGATGACACTGTATTTCATTTAACACTTGAATAAAACTTATGCCAATATATACTTTCAGCCTTATAACATTTTGAGACTCCTATATGCCATTAAGCCTTATACTAAATGTGATGTCTCAGCTTTATGTAGATCTCCCTCTCCCTGCAAATTCTTTAATAGCTGTATTACACTTTTGTTCCATCAAGGAACAAGAATTTTTATTACCTTTCAAGCAAATGGATTAAAAATATTTTTATTAGCTTCTTTCATAACTCTCTTCACCTCATTAGTATTAAAAAAAGTCAGTGTCATCATTTGTGTATATCTTTTCCAAGAGCCTGTAAGCCTTCAGATTCAGTCCTAGGTGCAAATGGCTGAAATTTCATCTTAGTGAACTAATTGACTTTTTCTTCTCAAACTCTCTCTTAAATAACTTGTCTAATGGAGGGAAGGGAAACCCAGCAGAAATGCTTACAAATATTTGATTAATGGTTCTGCCCATCAGTCTGGCTTTCATGCATTGTGTCCTTGCATTTAAAAGAGGAACGAAGTATGGCATAAGGCAATGAAGTAGCATACTGTTAAATTTCTGCGTATTTTCAGGGTATTTTTATACCTCTGCTCTGAGTGTAAGATGTACAGCCCAAAGAATGTCATAACATGCTCTGCTACTCAAAATACCCTGCAAGAAAATTTTTGCAAAATTCTGGGCTCTGGCCATGTCCTTTTGTGTACAAAGTCAGCTCTGAAAAAACATGTACAGATGGATGTAAATAAGGGTACTATAAACCCTTTTTCTACACCACCCTGATCATGAATAGACACAATCTGGTTTAAGGATGTTATCTCATTATATTACAATCAATGCTGTCTGTGCCAGCCCATTATTTGACAAAATCTCATTAGAAATTGTGCAGGAATAGTAACAAAAGAATGGAAGTAATATAAAGACTCTGAACACTTCTTCTTGATGCAGCTGAATAAAGAAGGATTTCCTATATTGGCTTCAAAACAGCCACATGAGTGTTCATTAAGACCAAACAGTTTGGAGGAAAGAGCTGATATTGCTCCAGACAATCAGACTTTTTTCCAAAATCCAAATTCTGCTTAAAAAAAATAAATACCCCCTCCATATTTCAAAAGAGATTAATGATTGACAAAACAGTACTTGGTATTTAATTGTTTGTGAGAGACAGTTTTTCTCTTCACCTTCCAATGGCCGTTAATGGAGAAAAAGATGCAAGAGACAAACTTCTAAAAATAAATATAGATGCCACCAAATACTGCTTTTCACTATATATACACCCTTGAATTGTTATATAATTCATAAGCAAAGTTGTATCTAAAGAAATAACTTGTTTCCTCTAAATAATTACACCCTCAACAATGTCCAACAAACTATTAAACAACAAAAGATCTTGTTTCCGTGCCTTCCAATTAAGACATCTGACCTTATTGCTCTCAGGAGTGTATCAGAGCTACTACTTTAATTTTAGCTCTCAAAGTGAGGAAGCTTCCTTGTAAGCCGGCACACACACACAAAAGGAAAAAAGATAAAAATTTTAAAAAAAAAAAAAGGGAAAAATTTAAAAGGTTTTTAAACCCCCCGGGGGGGGGTGAAAATACATCAGTGATCCCATTAATAGGGGTGCAGTGACATACAGTTAGTAAATACACACTGACATCACCTTATGTGTGCAGAGAAGTTATCAACACAATTAATTTAAATCTGAAACATAAAGGCACACAGAGGGTTATTTATTCATCCAAGCTCCACGTGGGAATCTGTGGAAGAGATTGTTCCTGACTATGTGACCATTCTCTCTTTCTCTGATTTCCAGCAGAAAAGCCCATTGTGTTTTACATAGCTTCTGTTTTGTAGCCCCTGAATCTTAGCACAGTACTTCCTTTTTTTTGAATTTGACAAATAGTTGTAACACATGTGTGTCTTCTTCATGATTTTCATCAAGAAGGAACATTTTAACATTATTAAATTGCAAATATTAAAAAATATATGTTACAGCTACATTCACAAAACAAGCTAATTTCACACTGAGTGAATCTCTGCTCTCTCCTCAAACTTTTCCTGTCTATTACAATAAAAGTTCACTTCATAAAAGGGTAGAAAATATTGAGATAAAGGCAAAAATCATGCTTTTAAACTTGTGCTTTTCTTTGCTACTCTATGAAATATTCCCTGATATAAAATGGAAAACTGTTTGTGTCGATAAGAACTGTAAAGAAACAATTGTTTTCGAAAGCCATCATTTTAAATGATCGTTAAGCCATATTTTCAATGTCTTATAAATAATACAGAAATATGTTTGTTAATAATTTACACAGAGAGTTGACAATTTTCCCCCAAGTAAATCAGTCATTATTGCTACCAAAACAATGTAACCCAGAACCAGCAGCATTGCTTTTGCTGTGTTTAGGGAGAAAGCAGTCAGTGATGTTCATCCCAATTATACTGACAAGAATAGAGGAAAAACAAAGGCTGTTATTAAGAATTTGTCTAAACAAGTGAAAGAAAGAAAAATGTCATTATAAATGAAAAAGTTAGTCTGTGACCAAAACCCTGTATTGATGTGACTGCATCGCTCAAAAATCAGTTATATACTTTACAGATTTAAAATATTTTCCAGTTTCTATTGCACATATTTATTTAAAAACAGAACAAAACACACAAAACAATTTTAAAATAAGTTTATATCTTAAAGGGATTAAAACCAAACCAAACACAAATCCATATATTTTTCAGGGAAGAAGATAGTGTAAATCATCCAGAATGCCAACAGACTACATGCACCTCAATTATATGGGGCACCTACATGCCATTTTCCCAAGTTGTGTACTTTTACCAAAACAGATAAAGTTATCCATCTACCAAAGTGTTGGTAGATTGTGAGCATTGGGAGGCCTCTTCCACTTCAACTTTGTCCTCGCCTCTCACTGGCCCAATTTAGGAATATAACTCTGTGTCAGATTCATTCTTAACTTCACATAACGTTCATCTCATTTATAAAGAGCAGAGACAGAGTACTGTAATCAAAGATTAAACAAACTTTTCCTTAGCCAAATCAAATACACTAAGAGAAATGTGTCAAAACCAAAAATATTACCAATGTCCTTGAAGCAACTGGTTTTCCTTTCTTCCTTTCTGTTTCTCATACAAATGGTGTTAGGTACTATATTCCAAATGTTTTTCTGTGTTTATTTTAGCTCTATATGTAATACAGTTTTTCTCTTGTAAGTACCTACACAAAGAAACTCTGTACATAAACAGTAGTCCATAAAGGAAAACACCTCTTTTTGATGCATAGGCAGACTCTGTTAGGAGATTTATATGGATCACTGATAAAATTCTGTGGCTTTGACCGGTATGGCAACAACTCCAATGTGAAACTGTAATAAATAAGAAAATAAGAAAGCAGAAATCACAGAGAGACAATATATTAAGAAATCCCCTCTACTCAGCCCTAGTGAGGCCACATCTGGAGTGCTGTGTCCAGTTCTGAGCTCCTCAGTACGAGAGAGACATGTAGCTCCTGGAACAGGTGCAGTGAAGGGCAACAAGGATGATGGGAGGGGAAGGAGCATTTCTCTTATAAGGAAAGCCTGGGGGAGTTGTGCCTGTTGAAGAGACAGCTGAGAAAGGACTCTGTGTATAAATATCTAAAGTTGGGAATGCCAAGAAGATGGACCCAGGCTCTTCTTGGTGGTGCCAGCCTCTAAGACACGAGGCAATGGGCAGGAACTGGTGCACAGGAAGTTCCACCTGAATATAAGG
The DNA here is from genome assembly GCA_024500445.1 of Entomyzon cyanotis. Lineage (NCBI taxonomy): Eukaryota > Metazoa > Chordata > Aves > Passeriformes > Meliphagidae > Entomyzon > Entomyzon cyanotis. Next base: position 62,145,444 of record JAKEPQ010001005.1, read on the forward strand.
GAGAACTTCTTTACTGTGCTAGTGACCAAGCACTGGAGCAGATTGCCCAGAGAGGTGGTGGAATCCCCCTCAATGGAGATATTTAAAAACCATCTGGACACAATCCTGTGCCATGTGCTTTAAGATGACCCTGCTTCAGCAGGGAGGTAGGACCAGAAGACCCACTGTGCCCTCTTCCAACCTGACAGTTTCTGTGATTTCTGTAATTTGGGATCCCTTCTTACAAAAAATGAAGGTTTGACAAACATGCTATCAACAGGTAAGAAAGAAATTAATATCTTCGCTTGTATCCCATGTACACAATTTAAATTAAAGTAACATCATAAATATTTAAGTGTGAGAGTACAACTCAAACTCCTGAGTATTCCTAAATCCAGAAGCTATAATTAACATTAGATATTAATTGGTCCTCAGCTGTCTCTTAATTTGCATTTTGCTACTCAGAAGTGGGTCTTACTAGTGTTGAGGTTTGCTGGTACAGTAGTGTCATGAGGGGTCCAAGTTTTGATTCTGGGATTTGTTTATTCATTTGTAGCTGTGTATGGATAAAGGGACAATGAAACAAATGTAAGCAGTGCATGCTTGCAGCTAGGTAAACACTGGTATTTTTAAAACAACCTAATTTTAAGTCTATGTGATCCCCATTTTGATTACTTTTATAATAATTCTAATGAAGGAAGTTTACCGACAGGAGTACCATGAAATATTTTTGTAAGACAAATTCCAAAGTCAAAACATACATTTCTGCCAGGAAGATAATCCCTAGATTAAGGTTTAGTCAGTAACAAAAGAAATGCATATTATGATCAGATTTCTAATCTAAATCACTCGTAGTTCACAGTATGATCATTAAACATAAAATTTACAAGCAATCCAGAAAACTGCAATGAAGTTTTCAAGCAACATAAATATTTCTTTTCTGTGGTTTTTTTCCTCTCTTTTTTTTTCTATCCCATCCATGATGGTTATTTAGTCGGGAGACATACAGTGTCTTTCATTTAAAGTTTCATTTCACAATTAACAAAAATGTTGGCCACCAAATACCATGAAATGATTCTATTTCCAATTGCTTACAAATTCAAACATTCAGATTCACATCACTTTTTTTTTCTTTTTTTTTTTTTTCCTATTTGTTAGTGTAAGAGAAAGATTTGAATGCACAGATGATGAAGATCATATAACAGGTCAGCAGACAAATCTTCAAATGATATTTTCTGGGGGAAAACTATCACCAAAAGTTATAATAAAAGGTCTGAGCCTTTCTGGAGAAGACTAGTTGCTTAGAAGCAGGTTAGACTTGGGAGTCTGAGCATGCTTGTGAGAAATGGTAAAGGTAAGGAAAGACACTTGACTACAGAAGAATTTTGGGATCAGAAAAAAGGGAAAACTAAGAATCAGCTAAATACATTTGATAAATATTGTATTCTTGTTTCTATGTTGCTTTAAGCAGTAGGTCTAAAGATGAAGTTGTTTTCTTACACAGAACACAGAAGAGATAAGCATGAACAAGAAAAGGAAGACCAGCTTCCAAAAGTTGGAAAAATAATAAGAAATTTTTTTACAATACAAGAGAAACAGAAAACCAAATGCTCATGTCAGAACATGGGTAGCCCTTGGGAAGTTCTGTCTTAAATTAAAAACTTGCTGATAAAGGATACTCAATAAAAGCTAGTGAGAACTGTAATAAATCACAAGGATCAGAATATGATCAGCAAAAACTCCCAAAGAACAAAATACCTGAAATACTGACTTCATATCAAATTCCTCTCCAAACTGCCAAGTGCTGTCCTACACTAAGACAGATGATGGGTTGTCAATTATTGGAAAAGATCCTAGACAGCTTTATGAGATGCCAAGTCATCAAGTCAAATGTCTGTACTAAGTGCATCAGTAAGAATAGGCTGGAAACATTAGAATTACTGAGATAATAATGTCTGCTGACTATTGAATCCAAGGTAAAAAGATGTTATCCAAACATGACAAATTTGCAAAGGGATCTCATAATATGGCAAATTCTGTAAAAAAATGGAAAAATAATTTTAACAGAGATGGATGTGAAATGCCATACCCCCAAAATGAGAACCTTAATTTTATGTAAAAACAGATTTCATCTGAGCTGGAGAACACCACTCATAAAGGAAAACTTGGGCAGAAGGTGAACAAATGTCAGAAACCATCCTGGAATAGAGGACAAAAGAGAAAAAAATGCCATTCTTCACAGAATCATAGAACGGTTTTGATTGGAAGGGACCTTGAAGATTATCCAGTTCCAACCTCCCTGCTGTAGTCAAGGACACCTTTCACTTGACCAGGTTGCTCAGATCCCCATCCAACCTGGGCTTGGACACAGTGGTGTATCAACTTTCATCTTGAACAGCTCTTGCCTTTTTTCATGCTTCCCCCTCAGAAGGAGTGTACTAAAACTGGGACATTCTCAAAGAAGGTAATAATGATAACCACAGGGATGAAACAGCTGATGTTTGTGCAGTGGATAGGCTAAAGTTCTGCCATGTAGAGGAAAAAAGAATAACTCAAGTAGGAAGAGACAGCAGTCTAGAAAACTGTGAGAGTTGCAGATGACTTTATCTTCCATGCCTAATAATAATGCCAGAGTTTACTACACGAATCCAAGTAACATCCAAAACACACTGAAAGATGAGATTCTTCACATCTTTCATAAAGATGTGAAGCCATGGAACTCCCTACCATGAGTTATTCTGAACTCTGAAAACTGCAAAACCAATTAGATGAAACCTTATAATAAATACATTAAAAAAAAAAAAATCAAGGACTATTTACATACAGATAGCAGTTCCAGTTCAAGAAGTTCCTAAGATAAAAAACACTGGTGTCTAAAAGAGTGCTATTATATCATTTATTTGTCCTAGTTCTCTTTCCTAAGTATCTATTTATTGTTCACTCTTGAAAATAGGATTGAGGGCTTCTGCACATCTGGTCTGAACTGATATGATTGGTCTTATGCGCTTATGACCCAGAAAAGGTATAATGTGCAACCACCCCTTAATTCTTTTGCCCTTATTTATTGCAAAGAGTACTATATGCAATATGGCACTATGTAATGAATCCTATTTTTTCTGCTTAACCTCTAGTTCATTCAGTAAGCTGGATGGATACCTGAATTTTTTAAAAAAGTATATGGTCATGTTTCTTATCCCATAATTTGCCCTATTTCTGCATCCTTTGAATATACTTGGTATTATTCTCTTCAGAATGAAACATTAGCCTGTAGCAAAAAAGGCCTATTATTTGGAAGAGTGCTTCTGTCAGGCAGCTGGGGTCTGGTAGATGTCAAATTACTTTATTGTGGTGCCAAACCTGACACCATAAGCACCTCTCTTCAGCTCGTCAGTTTGCTAATTGTGCCAGATAATTAATTATAAGATTTGATCATAGACAGTTGATCGACAGCATATGAGGAAGAGTAGCACTACCTGTACTCTTCTGTTTGGGTGTACAACCTTGGTGTATTACAGTACTGTAAAATAATGCTGTGGTTTAACCCCATCCAACAACTAAGCCCCATGCAGCCACTCACTCACTCATCACCAGTGGGAATGGGGAAGAGTATTGGAGGAGTAAAACTGAGACAACTCATGGGTTGAAATAAAGACAGTTTAACAGTGAAATCAAAGGCCATGTGCACAAGCAAAATCAACAAGGAATAAATTCATCACTTCCCATGGACAGGCAGGTGTTCAGTGATCCCAGGAAAGCAGGGCCCCATCATGTGTAACAGTGTCTTGGGAGGACAAATGCCATCTCTCCAACATGATGCCATCTCTCCAAACATGCTTCCCGCTTCCTTACTCGTCCCCCAGCTTTGTATCATGAGCAGGATGTTGTTGGGTACATACTGCCCTTAGGGCAGTTGGGGTCAACTGTCCCAGCTGTGTCCCCTCACAACTTTCCGTGTCCCCCCCAAGCCTCCTGTCCAGTGGGGTGGGGTGAGGAGCAGAAAAGGCCTTGATTTTGTGTAAGCATTGCTTAGCAGTGCTTACACAAAACCATCTCTCTATTACCAGCACTGTTTCCAGCACAACTCCAAAATGCAGTAGCATACCAGCCAGCTACTGTGACAAACATTAGTTCTACCCCAGCCAAAATCAGCACAGGTAAAAACAGTTGTAGCAAGAAAATGTTCAAGACTGCTTCATTTTAAACACTGGATTAAAACTTGCAGCCTATTAACTTATTGGCAAAATAGTTAATGGGCTTTAATAAGGCTAGAAGAAATAGAAGTGACAGAATTTTCTGTGCACTGGGGAAAAAAAAGGAAAAACCCAGTATTTAAAACGTTTCTAAACTAATGGAGAGAGCATTTATCAACTTTAGGCAATTGATTTCACTGGGATGTGCCAATGAAAAACTAGAGTAACACTAATGGTAAACCAGGTCTTTAATTTTTATATCAGTAGCATGACCTCAGTCAGAGGCTTTTTATGCTGTAGTTTCTTCCCATTAATAATCTCAAATATTCAGAGGGTACTGTTCCACATATGTTCTATTAGCCCACATATAACCTTGCTTCATATTTTTATGGCCATCAGTTACAAGACGTGGTTTTGAAAATGTTCAAAAGCTGCTGATTTTTTTGAAAATGAAGAAACAAAAAAATTCCTATAAGCTCTGAGAATAATAAAGCATGTCATGTCTATAGGCAGGTTTCCTTTTATGGAGGACATTGTATGCTGGAAGCCGAAACAATGAGGAAGGTAATAAAATAGCTCCACAGCAGCCAAGACTTCTTACTCCACCTACACCATGTTGAATTTGTATGTAATAAAATACTGAGTGAAATAATTTTTCTCAGAATGAATATGCTAGTAAAATACAAGTACTTTGACAGGCTGGCAGAGGTAAATACATTACATTTGATTAAAAATTCCACAATGATCTAATTTTTCAATTCTCTCTCCTACTTTTGTTAGATAAATGAAGGTTTGTACCTTATTAATATTTCTCATGCTGATTTTTTGTAGCATTTTTAGAAGCAAGTTATTTTGCATGGTACTCCAGAGTGCTATCTATTCTGTTTGGAAAAAAAGTGACACACGTGATGGATCCTGACAACTGTCAATGATAATAATATTATTTCAGGTAAAAAGAACTCTTTTTCCACATGAAGTATTCTAATATTACTGAATTAACTTGCACATTCAAAAGATGTTAAAAAATGTGTGAGAGTAATAGGCAGGAATCCACTGGACAATGGGCAATTGAGGTTAAGGAAAATATTTGAGGTTAAGTTAATCACAGTAATGTATCCAAACCCATGTAAGTCATAGAGTGATTGGCATTGGAAAGGACCTTAAAGACCATCTATACACCTTCCACGAGACCAGGTTGCTCAAAGCCCATTCCAACCTGACCTTGAACACTTCCAGGAATGGGACATCCACATCTATGGGAAACCTGTTCTGGTGCCTCACCAGTTCTCTCTCAGTAAAGAATAGGAGTCATGATAAGAGTTATGCTTATTTTAATAATTCTTGTGGAGTTTTGTAGCTTTCACCAATGAGGAAAAAAAAAAAAGGAGAGTTAAAAAACCTCAGTCAGGTTTTCCAATTTGTAACTTTGATGAGCCATGGGGTTAAGCCCCTTACTAGAATAACAAGATTATATTTTCAGGGTATCAGTTTCCACCATTTCATGTGAAGCACAGTAACAAATGGAATCCTTTTGCTTAGGAATCTCTACTTATAGTGACCAGATGTTCAAAATGACAAAATGTAAAGCTTTTATTTGATCGTAATAGCAGTACTTTTGAAGAGTATGGATACTGCCTTCTATAATGTTTTTCTGTGATGGACAATTCCTACACGAATTTAAATCTAAATTTTACTTAGTCTTATCCGCTATTTTGTTACAGTCACCTACTGACAGCTGCAATTTATTCATCCCATTTGACTCATATAATAGTTATATGGTAACTCAGTCCCTCCTGCATTGTTTCTATAATGAGCTAATAACTTCCTTCTCATTAAAGGTCAGTTTTACTCTTTTGTCTTATACGCCACACTTCTGCTCGCATTTATTCTCAATCCTTATTTTCAGTAACATGATCACTTTCATCTGGATATTGATCTCAAAGGATATTCAGTTTACAATCTAATTAATTATTAGGTGTGGTATTTTTCTGTGCAAGTTAGAATACATGAATGCTAATGTTTTCTTGATTTAATAGTCCTACTTATAGAAGTATGACGTATGGCCAAGTTAGTCATTCAAGGAAGGAAAACATGAGAAAATGTTTGAGCTTTCTTTCATCAGCTATTTCACCAATGAATAAGAGATAAATCTTAAGACATCTTCGTAATCTTGAGTTATATACATGTTGTAAGGAACTAGCAAAAATCAGAAGAAACTGCATCCCATACCATAGTTCCTTTTCTTCAATTGAGTTATATCAAGGGTTAATTTTGTAATGACTTGTCTGAATGCTATTACATAAGGAATGTAAGCATAAGGGGTGGAATTTTGATTCCATTAGGGAGTGAGGGAGCTTTGCTTTAATTCTAGTAAAGCTAGGTCTTTACCTTCCAATCTTTTCAAACGATACAAACTACAATATATGTCAGATACATGCTCTTCTTTCTCTGCCTTATTTTTATTTCTGTTATTAATTCCCCTTAACGTAGGCTTGTATATATCTGTACACCTATAACTATTTACATATATACACAGGCTGCTATATGTTGATACAAGTGTATATATAATTATATATGTATTTGTGCATAAACTGTGTACAAAAGACAGATCTATCTGTTGCCAGAATTTTTCATTTGTTCTATATTGAATGCGGTGGGCTGTTCTCCAAAAATTAACATACCCATAACTTGAATTCATTAATACAATCCTAGTTTCTATATGGAGTAACTTTATAAACCCTAATGAAACCATCTTTATGCTTTTTTTCTGAAAGCACATTCTAGTGAGTAACAGAGACAGAGTCTGTGTTTTTGTGTGTTCTTTGCAATACCAGTATGATTTTTTGCCAGTTAATTTTAGAGAGCAATGTGGATCTATGATCAGTTTAAGCATGAATAAATCTATTTGATAACCATTTATATGTGAATAATTTTACAAAATAAAATTGGAATTTACAGATTCAACAGGCCAAAAAAATCACTAGTTTTTAACTTTGTTTAGTTTGTTTCAATCAGTCCTCAAGACTTATTATAACACTGATTATTACTACAGCTTGCTTTGGAAAACAGTCCAGGTTTTTAGCATCTTCCAAATAAATATCCCAGAAATTCTGTATGCAACACTTGATAAGTGGGATATCAACTTTTATCTGAGATTCCTACATTTATAGGTGCAAATGTTACACTTTTAAAGTCAGTGTTCTACTTATCAACAATAAATCATCATGCAAGCACCTGCTCAGGTTTGTTCAATTCTCCTACTTTCCTTATTTCTTTATTTCCAAGAATTCAGGACCAAAATACTCTGAATCCAAACTAGGTTGTTAATCATATTTTTCCTCAAAATATCTCCAAAATACTGTGCTCATTAGTTGTTCATTTTTACCTGCAGTTTAATTTCTTCTCACCTGTTGAGTTGGTCCTCTCTTGTACATTGTTCTTATGAAAGAGGGCCTATTATCAAAGACTGAATGAGAAATTCAGTTTAATTTCTGCAATTTAATGCAAAGGATTTTGACCAGAGACTGGGTTGTAAAGTGTGTCTCACTCTATGGGTGTGAGTACCTAAACATGAGAGAATTTATACAGTAATAGCTTTTCCTGTATTTGTTTTGATACTTGCCTTCTGATTTCTGTACAGAATGTGATGTTATATCTGATCATACCAAATATGATGTTATTTATTGAAACAAACATTTCAACTAGATCCATTGATCCAAAACACTGATGAATTATTGCTTTTTAATTCAGTAAACATCCCTGAAGTTTAAACAATTTACACAAGTCAGCAGAATAAAAATATGTAATAGTCTCCAGTTATATAAATAAAGATAGGCTGTGTTCTTTAAATAATGCATAATTCATGTTGGTGTCATATTTTTTAAGGTTTTTATGAAAATATTTCTGTTTAACATTCTGTTTTTGAACTCAACATTTAAAACCAAGTAACATGAATATATATTCAGAAAAAAAGATCTTCAGCGATCCTTACCACAAGCATTATAGAAAAGACTATTCTAATAACTAAAAGTTATTAGAATAGTTATTAGCTGGTCCACAGCTATCCACACAGCTATGCAAACTTTTTTTTAGTAATTCTATCTTTACCTAATTCATAGTCCTGTAAAAATCCATCAGTCATTCCTTCAAAAGAGTTAGTTAAGCACATACTCCCATCCCCCCTGTTACATGTCTAGTTTGCTTTCCACAAAACTTCAGATTTGCTCAAGTACATGCTATATCCCTTCCATCACTTTAAGTGAAAAATAACCCAAACAAAAACAACAGGAATGATGTTCAGTTGCCTGAAATGATGAGTAGGTTAACTCAAGTGCAAGTTAATATTACAGTCTTGTCACCAAGAGTTCTATGCAAAGGACTACAAAAAATAAGCCAAACAAGTTCATCTGATTTTTAATGAACAAACCTGCTAACAGCTTGCACAAGTACATTGGGCACAGCCTTCCATTACAATCTTTTTTTCATTTGGAAGTCTTCCATAGTATTCTAAAGTTGTTGAAACATTTGAGGTTTGATATTCTGTCTGACAGCTCTCCCTTCACTGATGATTAAGTTAAACAATAATTGGGCCCCACAGTAAACACTGGGGGTTACCACTAGTGATAGTTCCCCAGCCAGACTCTGTGCCACTGACCACAACCCTCTGAGATCTGCCATATGGCTGGTTCTTCATCCACTTCACTGTCTGTCATCCAGCACATCTTCTGAGCTTGTCTGTGAGGATATTGTAGGAGACAGTGTCAAAAGCCTTGCTGAAAACAAGGCAGACAATATCCACTGTTCTTCCCTCGTCTATCCTGCCATTGTCCCATCATAGAAGGCAATCATGTTAGTTCAGCACAATTTCCCTCATGTATTCATCAGTCTGCTTTCAGCTACTCCTATATACAAATCAAAGAAGGTGTACAAAGAGCAGAAATGCTCTATATATATTTCTAAAGGTTTTTCAAAAATAGAACGTGACATGTTTAAGTGAAAAAGTGAATGCTTGAGTTATAGTAGATGAAAGTGTTCTAGCATCAGTTTAACATGTTTCCAGATAAAGTTGTGCTAAATGAAAGTGATAAAAAAATCCCTGGTTGAACATTATATTAAAAGTGCTTCCAAGAAATTACTCGAGGGAATCTGGTTGCATTGTTTTTCCTTTTGATAAAATTTAATAAGGTCATTTGGTGCCAAATTACCTATTACTACTAAACAAGATTAAAGTTTTTGTGCAGGGTGTCAGGTGAGGGATGAAAAGCTCTTTGAAGGGGATCCCAAAACTCTGTTCATGAATGTTAGGAAAATTATTTTATAATTCAGGTTTTCTTTGCTGCTCCAGGGAGGTTATTTGCTCTACCTAAAGCAGCCTTCACTGCAACTGTGCTAACACAGCAGCGTACACTTGTCCTGAAATAGGCCTTGTCTATATTGAGGATTTACAGGATTAAACTGATCCACTGGAAAACTTTGTGCTATCAAAATACTACAAATACTAACAAAATGTTACTCCATTAAGACCAGAGTTGGGCAGTTTTTTCACTAAACAAAATATTTCAAGAAAAATTGCTGATTTTGAAAACAGATATAAGGCTTGTTAAAAACTTCTATCTGGGCCAACAGCAGCTTAATATTAAAACATTATTTACTTTTTCTTCGAGGGCCAAAAGAATAAAGTTCTATTGCAGGATATCCTTTCTTCTCTTCCATATACTTTCAAATCTCCATCCTACCAAGATACATTTTTATTTCTGAGGGAAACGGAAGTTATCATTTAATGGGAATCATGAATTTCAGCATTATATTCCTATGAAAAGAAGGTGTATTTATTTATCTATTGGTCTTGAACCCCAATAACTGAAAATTTATTTTACTAGGCAGGACAGGATTTTCAAAATTATCAATGAACACAGTACTATTCCTATACTGATCAGTGACATGCCTGTAGAGACAGAGGGATCCAAAAAACGGACTGTATTGGAGGCTGAGATTAGCCTGACAGGACACAATGAATAGAATGTGCTGGGTTTTGGCTGGGGTAGAGTTAATATTCTTCAGAGTGGCTGGTAAGGGGCTGTGTTTTGGATCTGTGCTGAACACAGGGTTAATAATAGAGAGATCTTTTCATTATTGCTGAGCAGGGCTCACACAGAGCCAAGGCCTTTTCTGGTTTTTCATTCTGCCATGCTGGTGAGGAATTTGGAGGAACTTGGAAGATTGTGAGCAGACACAGCCAGGACAGGTGACCCAAACTGACCAAAGGGATATTCCAGACCATATGACATCATGCTCAGTATATAAAGTGAGGGGAAGTATGAGGAAGTGGGGGACATTTGGAGTGATGGTGTTTGTTTTCCCAAGTCACAGTTAGTCCTGATGGAGCCCTGCTCTGCTGGAGGTGGCTGAACACCTTCCTGTCCATGGGAAGCAGTGAATTAATTCCTTGTTTTAGTTTACTTGTGTGCACAACTTTTTCTTTCCCTGTTAAACTGTCCTTATCTCAACCCATGAATTTTCTACCTTTTACCCTTGCTATTCTCTCTCTGATCCTGCTGGTGGGGGAGTGAGTCTGTGTGGGGCTTGGCTGCTGGTTGTGGTAAAACCATGACTGTCAAAGGACTAGAAAAGGATAGTGGCCAAGAGAGGGATGTGCTACACTGGAGTCAATATCCCTGAATGAACTTGTGAATGGTAGCTTCAAGCTAGCTGTCTAGTCCTGTTTTTAATCCTAAGATTTTCAACACTTTTTCTTGTGTGCCATTTCCTTTCTCCTCTTTCCACTTCTACCTGTCACATATGAAATCTTTGATTAGTGCTTGAAAAAAAAAAAGGAAAATTATTCAAAATTCTATGACTTTATAGCTTATCACCAAAGTAACTGTAGTTTATTTAACATACTTGAATATCACTCAGAGCAGGGCATGAGAAAGTTCAAGTGGTTTCAGCCCTCACAAAAGCAGGAATTACAGCAGGATCAAAATCACATTTCCTGTGATGAAAAATCTTCGTGGGCACTTCATAGGTCCTTTGTATTGCTATTTAATGAACTAGACTCCTCTTACATCTGATTGATTCATAATATCTACCCCAGAAAAGAAAAATGTGTCACTGTATCCTTTGTAGAATTGTACATCTTGTGACCTACCTCTATTGTCCAGTATTAGTTTTCTACTCTGCAAGCTATAACCTACCTGTAAGGTTCTTTGCATGATGTATGGGAAAAATTAAGTGAGCTAAGTATTTCTTATCTCTAAATTTTTAATTTTCAATCCATCTCCATTGTTTCTCAGAAAAACTTGTACATGGAAGAATAAATTTCACTTATTCAATAAAAAGAAGCTCAGTCCAAATGCAGATTTAGATGCTTTGCAGAGACAGAAATATGCACATGAAATAATGTTTCATGTGCTGAAAACAAAAGTCATTAGCTGAGGATGTATTAGCTTACAAATCTTCTCATCATTTCATGTAAAAATGTATCACCTATACTGCTTCTCTGCTGCACTTATTTAGCAAATAGTCTATAAAGTGTTTTCTATTAGATACAAGTGTAACAGTCTTTCAGAACAGGAAAAAATGGTGTTGGATTTTTGAAAGCCGAAGCCAGTTCTGATTCCTTCACTGCTGGACTTGCCTGGTTTAATCAAGGTCCAGTCTTCATTAATGTGACAATTAAAAGAGAGTCAGATTCAGATTCTCAAATCTGGAGTGGCAGAGACAGGCACTGTGAGATGTCCCGTGCAGTGATGGGCTCATGCCCAGGTTAGAGGTGAGGATATACAGTGTTACATAGCAAGTAACAATGTATAACTTAATTCATTGGCTATTCTCACCAAAATCAAATCCCTTGAGGTACACACTGGACCTCTCCTGCATTGCCCACAAAGTGCACTCGGGTCCTTGAGTGAAACCAATCCCAAGCATAGTTTTTTTCTTTCTCTGAGGCAGGAAAAAGTCAGTCTGTTTTCCTTGGCATATATTTAATGTCCACTACAGAAATGTTATTCCTTTCTATTGTACACAGACGTTTTGATCCTCTCTTGCTGAGTAACCGGGTGGCTTTTGCTAAATGTATATCCCAATGTTTGGATGTCCCACTACCCATTACTCTCACAGTAGCCTTTAATAGTGCACTGTATTGCTCAATTTTTCCAGAGGCTTGTGCCTCATAGGGAATGAAACATACCCACCCACTCAATGCCATGCTCTTTGGCCCACACATCTGTTTGGTTTTGGCTGTTTCAAAAATAAGCCCTGTTGTCTGACTTAGTTCTTTCTGGCTTACGTGGCACCATAAGGCTTGCTTTTTAAGGCCCGGGGTGGTTCCAGGCAGTGGCATGTGGCACAGCATATGCTTCCAGCCATCTGGTGGTTGCTTACACCATTGGAAGCACATAGTGCTTGATGTCACAGGTTTGGGGGAGTGTGATAGAGTCAATCTGGCAGGCCTCCCCATATTCATGTTTCAGCCATTGTCCTTCAGACTGGAGAGGCTTTTACCACTTGGCCTGCTTTATTGCAGAACATCTCACATTCATGGATAACCTGTTCCATAGTGTGCATGCTTAAGTCTAATTAGCTCAGTTGGTCAGAGCATGATGCTGACAACATCTAGGTTACAGGTTTGATCCCTGCACGGGCTGTTCACTTCAGAGCTGGACTTGATGATCCTCGTGGATCCCTTCCAACTCAGAATATTCTGTAATTCTGTGAAAATCTGCCCCTTGATCACCAGCCCATGTAGATGTTTCATCTCTTCCTTGATGGCCTGGGGCGTCATGGGCCCACTGAGCCAGAAATAAGTAACTCATGTTGTCAGACCAGAGCTACCTGAGTCACTTCAGTCTTAGCAACCTGATCTACCTGCTGGTTGTTTTGATGTTCTTCATCAACTCACTTCATCAACAAGTGAGTTGGACAACTCACTTCAGTTGTCCAACTCTTGAGTGAGCATGTACAAGAGCATCTACATGATGTACCTTCACAAACAGGTTCTTCTTCACCCAAGCAGCAATATTTTGGCACAGCTCAGATGGGTTTAGCTCTGTGCTGCCAATTGCTCTGCTTCCATTTCTGTAACCACTCCTCTAGGGCATTTGCCAACATCCATGCTCCAGTAAAGAGATAGAATACTAGCCATTTTTCTTGGTCAGCAATGTCTAAAGCCAGATGGATGGCTTTCACCTCTGAAAACTGACTTGATTCACCTTCTCCTTCAGCAGTTTCTATGACTTGTCATGGCTTACTCCATACAACCACCTTCAACCTCCGATGCTTTCCTACAGTACAGCAGGACCCATCAAAGCATATTGCTTCTCACTTTCTGGTAATTTATTATACAGTGGGGCCTCTTCAGCACATGTCATTCCGTCCTCTGGTGACATTCCCAAGTCTTTGCCTCCTGGCCTGACAGACCACTTCCAGGATTTCTGTATGACTGGGAATTACTATTTGAGCTTATTGTTTAATCAGTTCAACTCACCCAATTCATGCAGCATCAGTTACATGATATGTACAGGAGATCCTCCCTTTGAACATCCAGCCCAGCACTGGCATATGGGGTGCCAGGAGGAGCTGTGCTTCAGTACCAATCACTTCAGAAGCAGCTCAAACCCCTTTGTAAGCTGTCAGTATCTGCTTCTCAGAGTATAATGGCTTCAGATCTTCTGTATCCCTGACTCCAAAAGACTAGGGGCAAACATCAAGTCTTCCCTGGTGCTTTCTGTCAGAGGGTCCAGATAGGACCATTCTTTCCAGGTGTAGTGTAAGGAGCGTTTTTTGTGACTTGCCCTGTCCTGACTAGCCCAATGGCTACTGAATGAACCAACCCATGCCTGATTTGTTCAAAGGCTTTTCATTGCTGAGGGCTTCATTTGAAATAATTTTTCTTCTGGGTCATTTGATAGAGAGGGCTTACAATCAGACTGCAATTTGAAATGTGCATTCTCCGAAAGCCCAAAATGCCTTAAAAAGCTTGTATTTCTTTCTTGTTGGTGGAGGCATTGCTGTTATCTTGTTCTTCACATCTACTGGGATCTGATAACATCCATCTTGCCACTTTATTTGTAGAAGCTGGATCTCCTGGGCAGATCCCTTGATCTTACTTTGGTTTATGGCAAAATCAACTTTCAGAAAGATTTAGGACTATTCTTCCTTTTCTCAAAAACTTCTGTTACTGTATCACCACACACTAGGCACCAAGAAAGATGGTATTGGTTTAACCCCAGCTGGCAAGTACCACACAGATGCTTACTCACTACCCTCCTCACCCTGACCCCATGGAATGAGAAGGAGAACAGAGAAAGGGAAAAACTCATGGGTTGAGATAAGAACAGTTTCATAATTGAAATAAAGTAAAATATATTATTACTACAGCTACTACTGTTACAACTACTACTCTTAATTGCATTGCAAGGGGATAGAGTGAGAAGCCAAGAAAAACAAGTGATGCACAATGCAATTGGTCACCACCCAATAATTGATGCCCAGCCCATCATCAAGCAGCAATCTTTCCCTCATGGATGATCTTAGGTACTGGGCATGACATTCTGTATGGATTAATGGATAATGTAGGGATTAACTCTTTGACCAGTTTGGATCAGCTGTCCCAGTTGTGCTCCCTCCCAGCTTCTTGTGGAACTCTTCACTGTCAGAGCATGGGAAGCTGAAAAGTCCTTTGATTCAGAGGAATCACACAAAACACTGCTTAGCAACAATTAAAATGCCAGTGTGCTATCCACATTATTCTCTTACAAAGTCCAACAGACAGCACTGGCCCAGCTACTTAGAAGAAAATTAACTCTCTCTCAGCCAAAACTAGGGCACAGAAATAGAAAAATATGGAGGAACTACTGCTTCATGCGCTGAAAACAAAAGAAAAATCATTACCTAAAGATATATTAGCTTTTAACTCTTCTAATATTATCACTCCATGTAAAAATGAATTACCTACACTGTTTTTCTGCCACACACATACTTAGTGAGTGGTCTACAAAGTGTTTTCTATTAGGTGCAAGATAATTCAGCTTAAGAGAAGACATAAAACATGGTATAGCTGAGTTTTATAGCAACCCTAATGAAACTTTCTAAACCTTTGTGGATAATGTTTTAGAGAAAATGGATAACTATGGCTGCACATACAAAAGGTTTGCAAGATATTTAGTACAAAGTAACAGTTTCAATTATGGAATACACAATAGTGCTTTCCAATATATGCAAATTATAAATTTCAACATTATTCTATCTGGCTTATACCATCTGCAGGAGCTAAAGAGCTGAAGTACACCGCCAGAGTAAAGGGATGTGGCCAAACTCAGCTAGACCCAGCACCAGGGAACAAAGTTTTGAAGACAAAAATCAGAGTTGGGAATGAATGCATTTTGTAAGCTCATTTTCTGTTTGGAAAGTGCTGCATTTAATCTTTGATAATTTAAGGAAAGGAGGGCAAAGAAGTACAGAAGAGACTTTTGTTATTTTCTCTAGCCTAAATTATAGCTTAGAATACCTGAGTATCTCTTACAAAAATTCACTGTTTATTCATAGTACTTCCCCAAGACCCTTGGGATTGGTTTCCATGGGGAATTCTCTGGTGAAAGCCACACCTCATTTCACAACTAATTTTTGAATAGGACCTGAACAACCTGACACTAGAATGTTTTGGTATGTAAGGACATACCTTTGTTAAATATTACACAGATGGCATGGCTTTTCTTTTCAGTGAATTAGCATTGCAGAAATCTCAAAATAATTGCTTATATCTAAATACCTTAATCAATTTTGTTAGCATGAACTCCAATAACAGAAAAAAGTACGGTTTGCGAAAACTGAGTGTCTGAGGTTTTTCTCATGATGAGGACAATCTAAAGCTTCCAACAGATGTACTCTGACATGGATTCAGATTGCCAGGAATAAGAAGGAAGCTATTGCTTGATGCCCAAAAAATAAAGGATATTCTGAGTAAATTCTATATAAAGACTGATCTGTTGTGGGGTATGTAAAGCAGACACGCGACAGCACATGTACACAGACTTTTAAACTATTTCAATTTGTTGTAACTTTTAGGAATAGACTTCTGTTAGGAGAAGCTGCCCTTTGTGCTACCTCATAGCAACATTAAGGTCAAACTCCCAAATGAAGTTCAGAAGTTTCCTAAAAGTAAATTAGCTGGCAGGTGGTAACTGTACACTTGGGACATTCAGCAGGCTTGCTTCCTATGATCAAGATAATAATTTGGTTGACTCAATGTTAACTTTGTGTTATATTTGATTGAAACCAGGTAGAAAGACTGACTGTACCATGTTCTTGCTGCTGCACACACGGTAAGGCACAGCTATGAGGAGGTGGAATGAGACTGAATTTTTCTTGGAGAGCAGTTGACAACATCAAACCCCAGACAGGCAGGGAGACCACTGCCCACGAGAGACAGAAATTTTCTAAGGTGGCAGAAGGGCAGCTGTAAGTCAAACTCTGGTGTGATAAGAGAAAAACAAAGAGACTTTCCTAAAGACTCAGTGATGACTGTGTGAAGTCTTTACCAGCCTAAGATGCCCTTGGCTCTTGATAAATGAGAACAAGTTTGAGGTGATAAATTTCCCCGTTACAATGTGTAAAACTGAGGCAGAGGGAGGAAATAACTTTCAGAACCTGTATCTACTGGCAAAACTGATTTCTTTTTAATTCAAAATTAATTTCAATGTAAAATATGCTGCAATATAACATCATTAAATATGAAAAGCTTTCTGATATCTCTCGGTGTCCTTACTTTAAGGAAAATACGAAGTTCTACCTCAATGCTTTGGTTGCTGTGGGGTCTCAGAGTGCAATAAGTGCTCACACAGCAAATTTCTATGAAACCAAGTGTATTGAAGTGTATACAGATTTAAATTGCCTGATTTAAAATAACAAATATGTTTATAGTATATAGAATTAAATTACTCCATTTAAAATAGCAAATACATTTATGTTACGGGGGTTTTATCAGTTGTTCTCTTTTCTGCCATGTCAGCACACAGCACTGGACTAAAATGCCAGGATAGCTAGGGCTGTCTATGCAGTCTGTCAGCCTGCAGCTGCAGATAACTTTCTTGTTCCTCTTCTACAGTGCACATCATTTGACAGAACAGTGTCTGACAAATCTCAGCTTTGCCTGCAAACTGTACTCAGATTGAACCAGAGAAGTTCTGTTGAATGAGCTTAGATTTTAAATAATTTCTTAAGTGAGATTTTTTAAAAACAATCTTATTTTACCATTACATTTCTGGTAAGCACACAGGGACATGGAGGTGTGTCTGCAAAATATTGGCAATTCTCAGTTCTCTGCCATTTGATATCACTGCAAAGAGGTAATGTGGCTAATTAAAGTGACTTGGACATTTGCAAAGCCTCTCTGGAGATGCAGTTGACTAAAACACTGTAGGAAGCACTAATCCTGCTGCTAATGACACTGTGCTGGGGAACAGGAGAATAGAAACCTGGTTGGCAAAACAGTAAGCTGAAAGACATTATCAGCATTGAAAAAAATGTGTATTTCAAACACCAGAAACATAAGCAGTTTTCTGACACTATTAGCATTATGAAACCTAGTAGGTATCAAAAACCTTTTGGTCTCCTTCATAAATTACACTTTAATTTAGTTGGAAAATAATATGCAAGTATGATGTAGGGATAGTTGTCAAACTAATTACATACTCCCTACCATGTTAATGTGATACTTCAGTTATATCTGGGTGATCTTAAGGTGTTTGATGTATCTTAAGGTGGGATGCATGTATTCTTTGTAATGATACCAACACGGTTTGACCTGTAGTTCAACCTCTGATGTTACCAAAGAGAATCAGGAATTAGCTGTTCACCATATCATGAACGGAAAAGTAGGAGAGTGGCAGAAATACAAGTTTAGTTTTTTTGTTTGTTTGCTTTCTTTGTTTGTTTGTTGCTTGGCTTCTTTTTGGTTTTTTGGGTTTTTTTGCTCTAGTTTGGTTTTTTTTGTTTGTTTCTGTTTACAATTATTTTTGCAAACATTCCCAGAAGAAGTGACAATAGGCATTCAAACAATTTATATACAAAAAGTAATCTTCCTTCCTAAATTCATATTTTACAGACTCAGCGATGACAACACAACATGCAAAATGAGTGGTTTGAACAAAGACAGCCTGCACAGTTCAAAGCATGCAAGGAAAAAAAATTAATTAGTATTTCTCTCTGTGGCATAAAATATGAGAGTAAATAAGCACATTTTTCAAATGTGGGAGACATTACATATCTTCTAAAATCCTACCCATTTCTCATGCTCACTTCAGGCAACCATTCATACAGAGAAATTTTTTCAGAAATTATGAAGCTGATTAGGCATGACAGATACATAAGGCTTAATTTAATATTAGAGAAAATAAAACCAAGCACTATATAAAGGAAGTAAGAAGGCCAGCTGTAATGAGACAGAGAATATGGCAGTAAAAAAGGTGATTGATGACAGAAACACTACTAACAAGAAATCCTTGAAATCGTAAGAGTGTGCTGTGTAAGGAAATACAGGTACTGATCACTACTCATCCTAGTGCTGTCAGTCTATATGACTCCTTAAGATGATATGCATACTCATTTTATCTGAAAGTCAGGTACAAACATAGTAACCTCTTTGGTTTTTTCCTTTGTGAACTCAAAAAAGGAGGAGTTGGTGTTTCTGAGGTGGGTTGTGGGACAAGACTTATTTGTTAGAATAAATTATACTGTCAATTTGGATGATCTGTTTCATCTAAAATAAGGTCTTGTCTTCCCTCATTAACTGCCCAGGGCAGGAAATGGAATTACGAAAATGGATTCCTTCACAGGGGACATCAGACCTCTCATGTGTAACTGACTGGAGAATTACTTCCTTCTTTGTCATACAAGGAGACATGTCTAGAAATCCTGTAATGCGTAAAAGGGAATTGAGACAAAAGTTTATAAGAGTCCTGTCAAAGTATATGACACTGCAAAAAAAAAAACCAAAATAAGACTTTTAAAGAGAAATTAATGTAACAGTGAAGCTAAGAAAACTATAACCATATAAACTTAATTTTTATAATCATTTTCTCCCTGAAAAAATCAAGTGATTCGACAGAAATAACCATATGCTTGTCTTGGTTTAAGATGATTTAGGAGGTGGGCGGTCTAAAATGAGTTACACCCCTTTAGTTTCAACCAATTCTTTTCCACCAAGGAAGGCATTCAAGTAGATATAAGTGGAAAAAGAACCAGTTTTGTGAAAAAGAACAACTGAAAGAGAAACAGGAAAAAAAACCAGTAGAAAACCACCAGATGCAAAATCAATAAATCCAACAAACCCCACAGGGATATGATTTAAAAGTTCAGGCCAAAGTCTTATGTACCAAGTCTGACCTTACAAGAAGTGTTTGCAAACCCCACAAAGCAAACTAATTTAGTGGGAGTGTGTGGAGGGGTTGCTTGATTTTACAACACCCTTTAGTTATAAAATTAATAAATTTTCTATTTTGAAAACTTCTCAAAGAAAATAGTTTTTTCTAGGAACAAAACCTTGTTGTTTTTCAAAAATTATTTATTCTTTCCCTCAGTGTGCTTTTGTTCTCTGTGACATCACTGCAGGTTACTTACATGGCAAGACATTGAAATATTATACTACCTGTGTTAAGTAAAGAATTTTTCAATTGTCTGACCATCCTTAATATAGAAAAGGTAAGAACATGATACCTCAGAATACCAAGCAAAAAATGACATCATGGTTTTTGATAATCACTCTGTACTAAAAAATATAATTAAGATCCATTTAAACATAAAAATATTATTCAAAGAGCTTTAGCATCTGTACAAAATATAGGCTTTGGATTAATTTGAAACTGAATTTAAATTATTGTGAAAATCCAGTGAAGATCAACAGATATCTCAGAGACTACACTGAATGAAAGAAAGAATTAAATGCTTTTTAAAGGTGTTATGACATGTTCCCATGATAAAGAATGTATGATTATAAAATTTAAGAACAAATACAACTCATTTCATATATAGTAGCACATTTCAAGTTCATGACATTAAGCAGAAGGAAGAGCTATCCACAGAAGCGTTGAGTCAATGAAAAGTAACAGCTGGTGATATGTGAATCAAATGAAGTAGCTGAAAAGAATAATTTTTTTCAGCTTCAATGTCACTATAAAAAGTGTAGCAGTATTGCTCTTAATTTGAATAGACAGTCTTACATTCTCATGCTCTTGATCACCCACAGTCCTGTCATTAATCTGTTGACTGTCTGTTCAGCCATCACATATTCAGTCCAACACCAGTGTTTCCAAGGTAAAAAAAGAAAAAAAAAAGGCAGAGTGCCACATCAAAAAAGTCACAGCACATCTTCAACAGGAATAATTTTTCTTGGCAGCACTTCTTTCTTGGCAGCAATATAGTAACATCAGAGACATCAAAGTATATTTTTGTATTTGTGGAAGATTCTAACCTGCATAAGCAGTTTAATTTTAAATTACTTTTCTGTTTTGTCTAATAACCGCTATAGCACTGAAAGATTGCTTTAGTACAACAGAGCAAAACCAACTTTTAAATATTTCTAAAAGTTTTGGTTTTGATGCCGGACTCAGTGTTGAATAGATTGGGCATTTGCCTGTACCATTTTAAAACCAGCTATATAAGAGCCATGATGTTGCCTTTGTTTCTTTATTAAATAATCTCTATTTTTAAATTAATTTTTGGTTGTTTAGTTGGCTTTTTTTATGTTTGAAATTACCCCTTCAGATTCTCATGATAAATAATTATACTAAGGACAAAATGCATTTCTAATCAGAATGCTTGTAATAGGATTTAATAAACCAGTTTCACATTTAAGCATAAAAGTTCAATGTTAGATTTGGTAGGAGAGCAGGGAGAAGAATATCATATTAGCATATCTTAATGCGATTACAGAATTTTAATTTGACAAGAGTTTGAACTAGGGGGAAAAAAATCCCAAACGTACTGACCAACTTTGCTTGAATGAGCACAGATAAGCAAATAAAAAGGTAACAAATTCACAACTTAAACTTCTGTAAGAAAAATATGTAAATAATTTTTCCTGTATATACACTGGCTGAAAAAAAAACCCAACCAAGTTTCACATCAACAATATATGTCAAATCCAAAGCACAGGTGAATAATAAGTAGTGCTTTATCAGCTGAGGAACCTATTGGAAAAAAGTAAAACAATTAGACACTGAATTTCTTGGTTAAACCAGCACATCTAAAAAAGTACATACAAGAATCATACGTATTCTTTGTGGACTTAGCATCAGAAACGGAATAAAATTTTCATTGTTTTTACATTAATGTACAACAATATCAAATACTTCAGTAAAAATACTCTCCTGACCTACTTTGAAAAAACATTTAGACCACTGTAATTTGGAGGTTTTGTTTTTTTTGAAGGATTTCTTTCATGTCCTTTTTAATCTGCATATGCTGTTTATTTAATGACCTCCTAGGTTCTTTTTATTTGAACATTTAAATTCCTTTTTCTTTGTTTATAATTTTTCCTCATGTGACCTAGACTGTTTGAGTATTCCACGTTATACTGATTTTTAACATTCCAGTTCTATAATGAAAATATCATCATAAAAAGAGTAGTGACAAAAATCTGGCCATTTTTTCTGACAATTCTACAAGTCTTGACTTTGATAGTGTTTCAATTGTTTCATGTAGTATCATGAGCTCAGGAATTGTCAGATGCAGTCAATTTAAAAAAAAAATATTTGACATAAAAAAGGCAAGTACTGAAATGTCTGTTTTGCTTGGGAAATGCTGGACCGGTTTACCATTTGTGATTTTCAGTATGAGATACAACAAATACCCTAAAAATGTCCGGGGTTTTTCTGTAGATGGCAGGAAGAGAAGGAAAAACTGCTAAAAATAATGAGCAAAGACTTCATCATGGCATTTTCTGATGCCAGCATTTCATTTTATTACACCTTTCTTTTCTTTGTAAAGTCCTCTTGGAGAAGACCCTGGAATATTTACCTTCACCTTAAAGAACCCAAACAAAACAACAAAACCTGTAAAAAACCCCAAACTTACTTGAATGTTATTACAGCTCCCAAATTAGATTTTAAGTAAAAAAACCTGCTCAGCCTCTAAAGACATCTTAGAGCAAACATTAATAAAATACCAAAGCCACAGTTCAACATTCTATTAGCCATTAGAAGAGAGATACTCAATTTTTACTACCAGATTTCTACAGATTTAAGGAATTTTAGTTTAATTTCCATTGTACATTATTTGAACACAACAGCCAGATTATTTTAATTTCAGCAGAGAAACATTTTAGATTCCTTTTGAAAGCCCATCTTTTTCCTAATATTTGCTTTTAAACTGGCTATGAAAATTAATAAATTTTCTGCTTTTTCCATTACTTTGAACAGTAGCAATATATTTATGCGTTCATTTCTGGGTAACTCCAGAAATAAATTTCCTGTGGAAGGCTAAATCCCAGCAGTGTATTTTGCTTTTAGAGTGGATGCAAAAAGGCTTCACCCTAGTTTATTGATAGCTGAGGTCGACCAGAGTGAAATGCCTTGCCAGGAAACTGTCTGAGGAAAACCAACACTGTTAGACAAGCAAAACCATAAAGCAACAACAAAGAAAACACCCTAGAAGACTGGATTCAAACTAAGAGCAGTATAGTGATAGAATAAGTTTGAACACAACAGGGTCTAGCAAATGTTCTTCTGTAAGACCATATGTTTAGAAGCTAGCACTAATTTAATAAAAGATATATTAACCTTAAATGGCATTTAGACAGAATTAGGGCACCACACTAAAAATTCAAAAAGTATGTGACTGTGGTTCAATACTCTGGTAGCTAGAACATCTAGCTAGTGATGGATTGCTGGTTCATCTGCATGGTGGTTCATTGCTGGCTCCTTTGGGGTTTTAATGATTTTATTTTCATTCTGTCTTTCGAGAAATAGTACCAGGTTTATTATTTCATCCAGTTCATAGAACTGAAATTTATGACATTCAACAAAGTCAGTGTTTCCCTTGGAGAGGAAGCATTGGTAAAGTCAGATGGAAAGAACCTGGAGGCCTTGGAAAACACCAGCTAAGTATGAGCAAGCAGTGTGCCCAGGTGCTGAGATGGCCAACAGCACCCTGGGAGTTATTCACAGGGACACAGCCAGGACACCAAGGGGAGGGATTATCCCCCTCTGCTCAGCATTCCTAAGTTTCCATCTGTGTAGTCCAAGCTGTGGGATCCCTTCAGCACAGGAAGGAGGGAAGGCCCTCAAGTTGGCCGAAGACTGTGACACTTATCCTGTGAGGAGAGGCCGAGGGACCAGGGCTTGTTCAGCCTGGAGGAGAAATGGCCTTGGGTGGAAATAAACACAGCCTGCTGGTACCTCTGAATAGTTTGTTGACAAGATGGAGTCACTTTAGCTGGGTGCAGTGGGGAAATGAAAGACAGCAAGCAGAGGGGAAAACACTATTTTGTAAGGAGACCCTTTTTCACCCTGAAGACATCCAAGCAGTTGAAGAGGCAGTTCAGAGAGGCTGTGCTGTCTCTATGCTCTATGATTTTCAAGGTTCAACTGGATAAAGCCCTGAGCAACATTATCCGATCAATTTTCCTATCATCCTCTCATGCTGGAGTTTCAGAATGAATGGAAGTTAACCAAAATTCCCTGATGAACATCTAGATTTTCAAATAAATGCTGTGGAATATGAATGCCCTATTTATTTGAAGCATACTTGGTACCTCTTTCTGGACTTTTTTAGGGAGGAGGGGTTAACCA
Source organism: Entomyzon cyanotis (assembly GCA_024500445.1). Classification (NCBI taxonomy): domain Eukaryota; kingdom Metazoa; phylum Chordata; class Aves; order Passeriformes; family Meliphagidae; genus Entomyzon; species Entomyzon cyanotis. Next base: position 62,169,397 of record JAKEPQ010001005.1, read on the forward strand.
TTAAGGCATTGTAGGACTCAAGTTGTAGGTGCTTTATTTCTTCATTAGCTCTACTCTTAGTCACCGTGGCATGAAGGATGTATGGCATTTGTGTAAAGGTTTTATCCAAAGGAAAAAATAAATTCTCTTTTTGCTGTCAGTGGCAATTTAAAAAGCAAATTTGCAGAATATCTTGAGCATTTATGCGAGGCCTTAGGGATATTTATATGAACCTTTTAAATTAAACCATTCAAATGAACTTTTTAATCCTATAGAATTGACAACCATGCATTTAGCTAAGTTCATTTTTCATGTCATAATGATTTATGGGCATTTTAACAAGTTACAGCCCATGTGTTCTGTTGTCATGTCTTTTTGAAGATCAGTAACTTGGATTAATATGCAAGTGTACGGATATTTCTTGTAAGATGCTGAACTAAAGACATCTTTCAACTCAGGATTTCCTCCAGCTGTTTGATCAGAAACCATGTTTCTGTCAACAGTTGATCACTAAACTGCAGCTTTTTCTTCAGACAAAATGAAGGGATATTCCTTGCACAGCTTACTTTTATTTTTTATTATTATTCTTATTCCTATAAACCTGTAAACCAATGTTACTTCAGCATTATAAATTCAAATGCAAACTATGTAATTTTAAACAAGATTTTCCCTAAGAAGATTTGTAATAAGTAGCTTGTTAAACTGTCTGTGAAATTTAGCTGACAAACCTAAGGGCTCTTGTTAGAAGTTAATTCTTTTGGAAGAAGTAAAATAACATATGGATTTGGGAGACAGACAAACAGAGGAAGACAGACACAAAAAGAAAATGCTTAACAATGGTATATTTAGAGACCAATCTAACTAAACTTTACAAACAGTGTCAATGAAATTTGTCTTACTGTTAACACAAGACATAAATGATGAATATTGTATTTGTTATTAGAATATCTAGACAGACTAAAAATTCAAAGGTCCACAAAGGTCCCTGGTTCATTCCCAGTCTTCAGCACCAAAAAACTGTGGTGTGCTGACCCTGGCTGGATGTCAAGTACCCACAAAAGCTGCTCTATCACCTCCCTCTGCAATTGGACAGGGGACAGAAAATGCAGTCAAAAGTTTCATGAGTGGAAATAAGGACAGGAAAATCACTCATTGATTACCATCACAGCCAGAACAGGCTAAACATGGGGATAATATTGAATTTATTATCAACAAAATCAGAGCAGGATAACGAGAAGAAAATAAATCCTAAAAATCTTCTCCCCCACTCCTCCCTCCTTCCCAGATCTACCTCCTCCCCCAGTAGTGGAGAGAGACAGGGGAATGGGCTTTATGGTCAGTTCAACACATATTGCTGCTGCCACTGCCCAGGGAGGGGAGTTCTTGCCCTTCTCCTGTGTGGAGTACCTCCCAGAGGAGACAGTTGCTCAGAATGAGTAGAGAGCTTTGGATGTCTTTCCCACATTAGAATCTAATGTCATTTAACATATTGTAATTGCTTTAAAATGTTTCAGGCTTGCAAATATCCCTTACAGAATGATGGCTACTGTTCTGAAGAGCATATTTGCTGAGATCTTTGTTCCTTCATTGTGTACAGACAGAATATTTTCACATCATTTACATGATTAGTGATAATATGGTTACTGACAATTAAAGTGCTACAATGTGCCACAACTAAAAAAGGAAGCCAGCTATAGCTGAAGCCAAAGATAAACAGAAATACCCGACAGTCCAAAATCAAGAGTATCTGACCTTTCACACTAAAACACTGAAGCTGTTGCCAGATTATTCAGCCAAAGAATTCTGCACTTTTTATTTAATATCAACTTATTAGCCCAGAGGAGAGGGGATTAATGGGCCAGTCATACGGTGAGAGGAGAGAAGCTGAAAGGTGTGAAAGTCAAATAAAACTGCCCTAGCAATCTGATTAATTCCATTTCAACTAGTGCAAGTCATCTATGTTGTTGCAGGTAAGATGATTTAATTTGTCCAAGGCTGTGAGACAGAATGTCTATGAGAGGAAGGATGTTCGAGAGGAAGGATGAAGGATACTCCAGATGAGAAGAAAGTGTTGGAAGCACAAAGCCCCTGTTTTTGTGACTAGTACAAAATGTGAAAGTGGCATTTCATGTAAAAGAGGTGAAGAAGGACACAAGCCTTCCCTGTGTATCTGGTCCACATCTCCCACTCAAGTACTCTACTACTTTACTCCAGGACTGGAATGTTTTGTTTAGGTATGCCCTATGCATTACAAACATGTCTTATTACCAAGTCCACCCTTGTACTCTTCAGTGACAGTGTGGTATTTCAAAGCCTTTTTTTGGTGGGGATGGGAACTCTACTCCTCCATGCTGCAATTCTTCTAAAACCATTTTCACTGAGAAAGCAAATGTGAAAAGGTGGCAAAGAAAGTGAAACCACTGAGAGAATGTCTTCCAACTAACACTATGGATTTCTCCTGGACAAAAAAACCACAAGATTTTGTATTTGATATTGCACAACGTCAAAACAGGTGCTAAACTAGAAGTAAATCTCTTCAGCTTCTGCCTTTTGCGCAACATAGAGTTGGAGACTAAAATTAAAATTAAAAATTAATTATATGTACATTTATTTTGTTAATGTATATCTAATAACTGAAATTCACAGCTATCAGTGCCATTAACTGAAGGTGTCTGAACATTGATAAAGACAAAATTTCTTTTTGGCATAGTCACGAACACTTTAAAGTTAGCTTTTAAATTCTGGATACTGCATTTTTCAAGAAGAAAAATACCACTTATTTTGCTGTTTAAAATCACCTAATTTTCAGTCCTTTTCAGCAGAGACAAGCAAGAAGAGAAATAACTTCACATAAATTAATAAGTAATTCTGCTTATTTCTATTATTTACCATTGTAGCTGCAAGTATTCATCACCATAGTATCTGAACATCTCAGAAATTTCAGTGAATTATGCATAAGTCCACCAACTTGTCAGGCATTTCTGTTATTCCTGTTTTACGCTTCTGGAAGACAATGCACACTGAGATTAATAGACTGAATTTTCAGAAGTGGTTAACATCTGGTTGTCCTAGCCATTCATTTTATTTGGCATTGCAAACCACAGGTCATTATTTTTTTGTCTATAACTTAAGGACTTTGAAAATGTGATTTTTATTAAATTTCCTGACTTAAGATAAAGATCCTTACATATTTTTAAAGCTTATTTTGCCAAAATAGGAGGTTTGAAAGCATTGAAATTAACAGAGAACTTATCTGTTTATTTCCAGCTGGTAGCTGATAGATCCTGCAGCATTCAGAAACAGGGAGTAAAACATAAAAGCATAATTAAGCCTTTCTTTTCCTTTCTTTTTTTTTAATTTGGAAACACACGTTTTCTTATCTGTCCAAGAAATGTTTAATGCAGTATAGCAAACAATGCTTATACAGGAGGTATAGGGCTTAGAAATTAGTAAGAGCTAACAAAACCAGAAGACATAAAAATACGTTACATATGCCATAAAAATGATCCTTATTCTCAAAATACATTCCATTTATTTTAAATACTTTGCTTACATAATCTTATTCTTAGTACATAACTGATACATCCAGAGACTCCACTAGTGCTCAGTCACCATAACAAAGTTGATAAAGGGGGAAGAGGTGCACTTCTCCATTGTTTCTCATGAAGTGAAATGATAATGTAGTCTAATGCAAAAGAAGTACAAAGGGAGGAGCTAGAGGAGATTAAAGCCAAGAAATTATTTTCCATTCCTTACACAAAATATTCAGTTCTAAGTTCAATACCCATGTAGCAACAGTATCAAAAAATATGCTATTCCTTTTTTTCTACTGATAAGTAGTGTTGACTGCATGCAAAGACAATTTTTCAGGTTCCTATATTTTTCCTAAAGTGCAACTTCAGTAAAACTGAAATTCTACTGGCACAGTAGGATGCACTGGCAAGTCAAGGTTGTGATTCTAAAACAAAACTACATTGCTGTTAAAGCACAAATCTGCAAATCTCATTTCTTCTGGTTTTGTAAGAATTAGCCACAGAAATATCTTTCTTTGAGTAACATATTGCTTTATCCTATTGCTTCATAAAGCATCCTGTCACATTACAAGAAGCTACAGAATTTCTCTTTTTGTCTTATTATCTACATGGATACAAGTACATTGATTTCAAAGGAACTACAGCTAAGGGAATGCACAGATTGAAGTACTACTTTTGTGAACTGGGGACTTAGCAAAAGAACAGACTGTCCTGCTGTACACAGCATTGGATCACATTTGAAGGTAGCATTTAAGTTTGTACCAAAAACTACGCACCATGTTATGCGCTGGCTTTCAATTATTTGAAACAAGAAAAAACTGAAACAATCAGAAAACAACCCAGAGCTAAAATGTCTTCCAGAAAGCCTAACGTCTTCTGGTTTAAGATAGCCTGTATGTGATTTTATTTCCAGGCCCTATTAGTGAACTATGTCTTATCTAAAGCCTCATATATTTTTAAGATTGTATTTCCCCAACCAAAAGCCACAAACATAAATAATTCTTTGATTACAGTTACAGCAATGAAAACATCTAGGAGGTAGAAATGGTTTCTGTTTACAGGCCTAATCGTAGCAATTTGTATTAGCCACCAAGTATTTTATATGACATAGAAACACACAGAAAAATCTGAGGTCTCTTCAAAGTTTTGTGCTGACTTAAACCCTTCATAGTAGAACTATTTACCTTTGTGAGAGTCAATTTGGAAATTATAATGAAGATAAAGTTAAACAGTGTAAGTAAGTTTATAATGTTTTATTCTTTCTGGTTTTGCGTAAGGAAAGACTACAGGTAAGGGGTAGAATTCAGAAAAACTGGGATTCAGCTTACATAACTGAAAATTTAGCAGTAATATCCCATTACAGGGGATTAACATTCACAACTATTTAGCCTAACCTTAGAACAGATGCTGAGCATGGAATTTGCACTGGGTATAAGTTGTTGCAAAAACTGCTGTTGTGACATGTGATTGTAACAGATATAAGTCTCAGTCATCAAGTATTCAACTACTTTGGAAACTAATGTCTTCAATAATTCAAAGCCACAGATTCTTACTTTTCTTTAGCACTTTGACACTTTGAAAAGAATTGGTAAGGTTTGAGCAAAAAATTTTAAATTAAATATTTGGTTATATCATGAATTTCCATTATGTACCTCTAGAAGAAAAGGGTGTGTTGTGAAAATGTAAGAAAACAATTTACTATCATACAGTAAAATACTTAATATTTGTGCAATATGAACAATAAGACTGCGGCATACAGAGTACAGCTGTCACACTGAAAAAAACAAGGAAGTGATCCCCAGCCACTCTCTCCACACCTCACAATGTTGTACAGTGTGTGTTACAGCCACAACAAAACATCCCATCGTCTGTATCCCATGCACTATTAAAAATCTCTAAGAAAGAGCAGATGAAGAACAGAGTTATGAAAAGATGAGAAATACAGTTTATTTTTCATATTATTAAGGATTTAGTTGAGTATTTCTGTATGGTGAGGAAAAAAAAAAAAAGAACTACATAAATATTGCAAAATGTTTCCTATTCTCAAATAAGTATGTCTGTGACAATTGTGGTCCCATGTGATTTTGTGTTTGGACTTTGTACTAAAGGCATCCAGATGGTGCAGTAAGAGAGTGTTCCAAAAATGTAACTGGCATCCTTGCTGGCAGTGACAGCTTCCAGCTAGTTTAAGTTGTAATTTTCTTATTCAACAAACAGAGAGAGTTTTGTGACAACACTGGAGAAAATGAGAGTCTTTAAGAATTTATGACATGGTAATCTTCACCTTTTCCATCCAGCTGAGAATGTTCGCTTTAGAGCTAGAGAGAAGTTGTTATCACACACTGCCCTTTTCTTTACCTTCCTCTTTCATAGGAACTGTTTCTAAATCTGTCTGCTCACAGAAAGATATTCCTTCAGTCAGGATAAGGGAAAAAATGGACATGATTACACTCCTGGGCATATATCCTTCCTTTTATTACATTTCTTCATTTTAACTTCACTAGGGTCATTATTATTGCCTCATAAAATATGGCAACAGTACCATTATTGCTCCTACTCCAGAAATGCTTTGGATGTTGATAGCACAGAGAATAATGAGGACATAGATTTCAACACTCTAAAATCAATTGGAAATGCTTTCAGGTTAGCTGAGAAGCAAGCATGTAAATTATTAGAGCAGCTATGGACCAGTTTCCTGGCTGGCTGCAGACACTAGAAGGTAACCCACATACACCCCATGTTTTTAACTTGTCACTGTTAACTGAATTATGTCTTCAGCACTATGATCAAATGGGAAGTTTGATGTTTCATTTCAATTTTTGAGGAACTTCAGATCTTTTATGTATAGGTTTTTGTAAAGCTGTACAAATAACTTAAAAATATGGTGTCTTTTTAAAACTTATTAAAAGAAAACTAGATATAATTTGTCAATGAGTGGCATATGACATTTTATTTAAATTCAGCAAATCTGTGTGGCTATGTGTATCCCATATGTGTCTACAGCCAGGTCTAAAATTCTTGGCTTTATATAATTTGAGTTCTAATATAGATACTATGTTAGGTAATATGATAAATAACAGAGTGGTACTATGCTACATCATGGTAAATGCTACATCAAACTATGATTACTATACTTGACTGACAACCAAGTGACAACCAAATGGCAACCAAGTCACTGAGTTAGCACTCTACCCTGAACTAGGATCACAGATTAAGTGCCCCTTATTCAATGTCAGTCTTGTTGCCATGATCAATATGATTGCCAGGATCTGCTTAAAAATATTCTACAACCAATGTAAGAACAGTTACAGATAGGTTGAGTTTATCTGCAAAAGCATCAGGCAATAACTGGCCACTACTCGTGCCTATGAGTGACTCATGTCAGTGACATGAGAACATTTTTTACTCTTCCTTACTTGACATTTGACATTAAAAAATGCTGCCTGCTACTCAAAGGTATGAATTGGTTTACCTGCAAAATGTTCCACAAAAGAGATTAATTTTTCTAAATATTCAGTGTGAATATAAACAACATTTATTTAAAGACAAATAACAAACTTTCTGGCCTTGCTTATATTTCATAATGAAAAAAGGGCACAGACCCTATTTTCTTTTCTGAGGCACCTTTAAGTAAATGTGTTCAATCAACATATCTTGTTTTCTGAGCTGACTAAATTAGAACTGGCTTCCATCTTATTTCATTAATTGATACTACAGTGATGATTTTCCTAAGCTTGAATGCCATAATAAGCCTATGGGTTAAAGCCTCTCTGGTTTGTCAAGGACAAACTTTAAAGCAGCAGAAGAAAATGAATGCCTGTGGAATGAGATTCCACAAAGGCTCTGATAAAGCATAATCAGGCCAGGGACCTGATCAGAGGAGATCCTGTTACATCCATCTGCTAATTCATGACTGTCTCAACATTTTAAGGGTGAGCTTTTCAGAAAGTATGGAAATTATATTGCAATTTCACTTGGAGAAAATCATGTTATTAAGAAAAATAAACCTCAATTAGGTAACTTTTCAGATTTTACCATGTTTCTGAATATATTAATATCATAATCATCAAATACCTTATATTTTATCTGTTCTGTACACTCCACCCACTACTGCTTACTGATACCAAGAAGCGGGGTTAGGAGGGACATATCCTATTCTAGTAGCAGATTGTATGGTATTGTATATATGTATATATATATATATATATATATGTATAGGTACCCTTTACTTCAGTAACAGATGGCAATTTGTTTTGTTATTCTGTAAGGCACAACAATGGCACAGATCACTGTTAGGAAGTCACTTTCAGATTTATTACAGGTGGTTCACATTCTCAGATTTTATTAGTTCTTTTTTCCTGGAATAATTCCATTGAAATGGATGAAACCTCACCTTGGAAAAAGTGTTAAGTATGAGAATCTGGCCATAATTTCTTTTAGAAGAAATTATGGCCAGATTTTTTTCTGCTCTTTTAGAAGAAAGAGCAGATGCTCTTTCAACACTTTAGATAAGGAAGTGTACATAACAAAATTCAGAAAAATTAAGCAAAAGCAAGAGTCAGACCAAGTAATAATTAAGGGCTTTTGAGGTAAGTGACAGATTAATGTATCCGATGAAAGAAATAAAAGTCACTAACTGTTCAGTTGACACACACCAAAAATGTTTCTCTAATCAAATGTACCTGTTTTGTCTCTAGCCAAATTACCCTGTCAGATTGAATCCTTTGAGAAAGTTACATATATTGGCAGTGAAATAATGTTCTAATCATGTAATATATATCAACCCTTTTAATGTAAGCAGTGCTGTTTGCCATATTCTGTACATGTTCATCCACATTCTAATGTGCACCTGAGTGAAAGCTTTACGCTCACTTCATGTTAGCTTATACAGATATAGAATAGAAGCATTACACTCATACAAATTCAGTGAATAAGGAAATTAAGTCTTGACTATATGATCTATTCATCTGACTGAAACTAGATATTTCAAGAAAACTGCTTTTGGAAAGTAAATGGGAGGAGTTACATATTCACTTGAAAAAAGAAATTAAGCAGGCTTGGGTTTTTTTCCAGTCACTGTATCAGGTAATTTATTCATTCTTACAGAGATATATTCTTTTAAAATCAATGTATTTGCATCCATCACAGGCTAAGATAATCACTGGGAATGATGAACCTACCCAACAAATATTTATCTTCTGATTTATGCTGTTATCTTTGAAGTCCAGTAGTATGAAGATAAAAGCTTTACTGGTATTGTTAGAAAAAACTGCAAATCAGGATAGATTATTAAGTGTTTGATTTTGAAGGATTATCTAGGATTAATACTCAGTCATGGAAGACAATAAATGTTGACACATCTATAGGTACATTTATGTTAAAATACATTTTTTCTTCATATGATGTTCATTGAACCTATCAAGTAACAAGAAGATAGGTTCTGAGCTGGACCACTGACAGAATAGGGATGCTGAAGAAAGGCCAAAGAATATTACACATAAAGACAACTTTTCTGAATACTGTTAGGAACATCCTTTTTCCACCAGAAGTAAACAAATGCATCTGCTGGATTTTAGGTCTTTCTTTCTTTACTTGAATAAGAAAGAACTAGTAGTTTTAGAATTCAAATAGTGAAAAAATTTACCAAAAGTCAGCAGAACTGGCCTGAGCAGACTTTTTGAATGGATCTGTGTAAGCTGTGATTATCTGAAATACAAAATTCTGGAATTTATGAACTCCTCATATTTACCAAGTGCATCTTCAACAGAGGTATTTATACACCATTACGTATCATGTAAGTAATCTGGAAATTATTATCATGAATGGACTTGTTTCCTAAACTGAAACAGCATTTAAAATGTCTGTGTCTGATTTTATAAAACCAGGTAGCTCAAGACATATGTCTCCATAGCCTGTTTTCAGTTTTGATTTACTGACTCTCTAATCAAATAACTTACTTTTATGTAGATGCTGCATCTCAAAGCCTGATACACTCAGTTCCACTTGAAAGCATTCTATCATTCCTCATCACAATGTGTAGAGCCTGGCACGTGTGCCCTAATAAAGTCAGTCCCAAACAATCTGGAAGAGCCTTTTTTAAGCAAACCCTTTACTTAAAAACAAACCAACAAAAATACAACACTGCTCTTGCCAAGAGTACCAACGCCATGACAAAAGGCTACAGTAACTGTATTTCAGGCATGCAGATAATTTGTTTCCCTACTAAGGAAATCTTCCCTTTTACTGCATTTTTGATTTCTTTTCTCCTGAGTTCTCTTTCATTTCTTCATCAACCACATCAGATTTTTCTTCAGGCTCTAAATAACTTCTAAATCCTAGCACTGAGATTTGCCTCTGACAGATTTTTATTTTCTAGATATTTGCTTCCTTGGCAAGCATCTCACTTCCCAAATGAAACAGCTTCCTTGAACTTATAAGCTGCATGGTCTCTCAGCCGCCAAATGATTTTCCTCATATTTTACTTTTTTTTTTTCCAGTGCTGACCTATCTCCAGTCAAATTCTTAAAAACAAGGTCAAATTCAGCTATCAAACCAGATAAAGACAAAGAATTTGTGTTCAACATTATCTATCAGTTCCTTTCCACTCTTCTTCTGTTACCATTCTGTATAGTCTGTTCACATCCTTTAGGTATCACAGGTGACCAGATTCCTTTTGAGAAACTATTAAATGTTTTACTTAGAGTAGAATTTAAGATTTAACATAATCATTTTTAATATAATAGCAAAAACCTCTTAGTGAAAATCATGAAAATGGACACTGAAAACATGTCAGATTTAAAGTTGTAAAATATCTACAGAGAAACTTTTAAGAGCAAGAGACAGGTAAAATATTTCTAGATCTAAATACAACTGGACTTCAGAGGTATTTGATATCCAAATCCATGGTTGGATCAAAAGTTTCCAGGTACATAACTTTTGTTAAAACTGAAAAAATATGTTTCTAGTTACAGTGATTCTCTTTCAACCAATCAAAATCCCTATTTCTATCCAATTTTTGCAGATCAGGTTCCTTAACAGTAGTTCAGCAGACTTTCCAGTTGCACTCTACAACTACTCATCTTGCTGCCTAACCTTAGGCACACAGCATGTGTGACAAAGGCACAAGCCTGTGTTCCAAGTACACTCTAACAAGGCTTCTAATTCAGCCTCACTCAGAGCTATGTTAAATTGGATAGTCAGGATTTCACCCATGCTGACAATGGGACTATTTTTCAAGCAGATACTGTACAGAACAATGACAGAATTCCATTTAAAACATAATAATTGTAGAAGGTCTAGGACACTCCGTACTAAACCATAATACATGTGTTGAGTCTAACAATTATTTTTTCTTCAGAATAATGTGAATGTTCTGAAAGTTGCATTAAATATTGATCTGTTTATGAGTACAAGCATCCAATCCCTACACATTTTTGGGTTTGCTGCTCCTCATCTTTTTAGGAGTTCAGTAGTTTCTTTAAAGAGCTATTACTTTTACCAGACCAGGCTTAGGATACACAGTGCTTCTCAGAAATATTTTTTTTAAAAATGTTTGAGACTTATTACAGATAAACTAATAAATATGTAGTTTATTCTGTTATTCTAAGCCTTAAAAATGTACTTATCATGACAAAACATCCCTTGAACTATTCCAATAGAAAGTTTGATTACTTGTCATTCTTTAAGCAGGAGGATGCTTTGAAAAATACTCCAAATACTTTAAATGTTCTGCAAGAAATAACATATAGCTGAATAATAAGGGATGGCTCAAACTCAATTACTTACTAGCATTTCATTTTTGTCACAATTTTACTGATGGATTGTGTTGATATGTGCTGTGCCTTCAGAGAATTTGGGTAAAGTGTTTTTTCTGAGAATATTTATGCAAGCAAAACACTTGTTGTTCATATAAAGCAAACACAAAAGATGAATACACAAAATAAAAATGAATTAATTTTAAAAGTATAGGAGCAGTCATGAGTTTTGCAATTGCTGAATTTTGTCACTATATCAACTTAAGTAGCATCTGATTAATACTTCTTTACAAAGTCACTGGAATACCACTACTTTAAATTGACAGAGGACCAACCCAATTATAAATACACTTAATTTTGACATGAAATTTGCAGATCCATTCATGTAACCAGTTAAGGGTTGCTTCCAGGCAGACATATATAAGGCAAATCTATGTAAATCTCGGACAGTTCAATTTGCAGGCTTTGCACAATGCATGTAATGTTACAGTTTTATTGGCACAAATCTATTTGCTGTAATTGGTGCTACCAACTTTCTTTAGCAGAATTCCACTTCAGCCCTAGTCTGACTTTATCATGTATAGTCTCTATTTACCTTCATAGGTTGGGCAAAGTGGATCTTTTGTTATCAGCATAGCAGAAGAAATCTTACCAACCATCTCAGGTATAGATAAAGCACATGGTGGGACAAAATTACTTGTGGGACAAGGGAAGTAAATAAGTGGAGAGCTGAGCATGTGATTGGAAATAAATGTGGAATAAGGGTCATAAAATGCAAGTGAACAGGATTCGTGGATATGGAATGACCGAATAAATGCAACAGAGGATTTTCTTCACCATGTGTCTACCTGTTCTTGTCAAAATTTATGTTTGTGCCACAAGAGTATTAATGTCTCATAGGCAATTCCAGCATACAAAGTTCAAAAATCAATCCAGTGGGAAAATTTTACTGAAAATGGAACTGAAAAATTGAAGTTACTTCAGTGAGATTTTTCCCCGTTGTATGAGGTTTATCAGAAAACACAGAATCATAGAATCATTAAGGTTGGAAAAGACCTTCAAGTCTAACCTGCAGCCAAGTTCCACCATGCCCACTAAAATATATCATGAAGTGTCACATCTACTCATTTTTTGAACACTTCCAGAGATGGTGATTCCACCACTTGCCTGGGGAGTCTGTTCTAATGCTTAAGCACTCTTCCAGTGAAGAAATTTTCCTAACACGCAACCCTGAACCTCCACTGGTGCAGTCTGTGGACATTTCCCCATATTCTGCTTTTATCTCATATACAATATTATGTAGTTACAACTTAGGCCATTATATTTTCTAAAATTTGATATATACCATCCAATTTTTCCCAATCTAAGATACAGCTGGTGAAAAGATAAATACTAATCTCCATGAATATACTTCTTTCTTGGAGAGAAAAATATCCATTTAAAAACTGAAATTCTCTCTCATATTTGGATTATCTTTAGAGCAATGTAATGAAAAGTACTGAAAAGTGAGTGTTATTGTGTCAACTGTGTCACATTTGCCACCATGAGACACTTCCCAGAAATGCAGACAGTCAACAAATAAAAATTTTCAGGCAGGACATTGTTCCTTTATGTTTGACAGTGTGCTTTGTGAATTTTCCTTTTTTAGATTGATATATAAAAACTCCTGCCAATAAAATTCTGTGTCCCCCTACAGAGTACTCTGCTTGCAGCTAGAACGCTGCCTGCAAGTCAACTTTGCATTGTCATAAAACCAAAATTGAAATTAACAAGGCAAGATGTGAACTGAAATCAGTGTCCTTCATTACAATAAATTCCTAAGGGCATTGTGATTCTTCCAACCTTGTCCTAAGACTTTGTGTATCTAATCTACAAAGGACCTATTTGTGATGTACTAATGGATTATCTTTGAGCAAACCTATGCCTGCATGCACATGCTGTCAAAAAATGCAACTAGTTATAGGGTCAGAATAAAATTCAGTTCTTATTAGCTTATAGTAGATATGGGAAGAAAACACAAGGCAAGATTTTAAATATGTGAAGACGGTTCTGTTTCTGGTATCATGAAGCCCAGCCTTTGCCTCAGAGAGTAGTCTTCAGAGGTATTTTCTTTTCAGAGTTATTAAGTTATTGTATTGTATATGTGGGTTCACTTTCAATATCACACAACTAATTCATATCTATAGGTTGAATGTCATACAATTTGGGTGGCAGAAAACACAAGGACTTCACTGAAATATCTTACATTCAACATATAATAAAAAATGCTAAATCAAATTTTAAAAAAATTGATCACAGATATTAAAGTGAAAACAAAATGGAAGAATATAAAGACAGCATTTAAGGGAGAATACTTGTTACTTTTAACATTTCTTTATTGTTTCCTGATTTCTCTTTTTTAGTTATTGTTATTATCATGTAGTTGATAAGAAAATCGATATTTTTAGTGATCTGCAACTGAAAAATGCATTGAAGAACCAAAAGGCCCAGTTCTTGCAAGGCTTAGAGGGCAGCAGTGAACTTGTTTGAGTTCATAAAGCTACAGGAGGAAATGAAGAGTTAGCAAATCATTTTTATTGAAGTATCTTATGCTCCAGTTAGATCACCATGAAATATTTCTTATTGATGCTGATAACTCACATATCTAACAAAGTAAATGAAAGCAGCTGAAATTTCTCTAATTTCAAAGGACTCAGAATGATGGTCAAAGCCACTCCAAATTAAAATTTCCAAACTCTGATCAGGTTCAACTTCTTATAAATCTTCTCACCAAGGAATAATAGCTATTATTTTAATGAGGAAGCTGTTATATTAATGATGTGAGGGACATGTAAATAAACAGAAAATTTTATGTAATCATGTATTTTGTTTGAAATATAGCCATGGATAAAATCTGGTCCTCTGTATACAGTCAAATGTATTTTATTACTGAGGTAAACAGGCATCTTTGCAAAACTCAAGTGGTTATATATATATATATATATCTATATATCTGTGTTTTGAAATACACTTATTAAAAATTATCTCAAATTTGTCAGGGGTTTGCTTTGTTGCTTTGCTTTTGGGGCTTTTTTCAGCCCACAAGGATTGTTTTTTTCACTTACATGTGTCTCAAAAAAACCCCAGCAAAATTCCTCGACTATTTATTAATTTTCATTTCTTATGTTAAAGTATTTTAACTTCAACAGCACAGTGCTATGTATATTTTAATCTGTTCCACTGATGTGGTCCAGGCAATAAACGTAAAAGCTCAACAAATCTGAGCAACACCTGGAATTAACAGAAGTTGACTCAAATATCCACATATGAAACAGAAAAATACCCACAGTTGTATTAGCTCCTTTGCCTGTTTGGGAATAGATCAGCAACCAAAGTACATATTGTGCTCAATCATGTTTTTTCTTGTGGCAAAATAAAACTGACTTAACTGAGTTGATATGAGCAGTACCAATTTAAAACCCCAAACAATCTGGTTGCAAAAAATCTGATCAGGGCTACAGTGCATTTTTGAAATTGCATTTTAATCTCAAAAGACTTCTGAATCCAAGAAGACTAAATCATCCTTGAAAATGCATCTGGCAGCAAGAAAGCCAAAGTTTCATATATTTTTTAAATCACCTGTCATGGTTTAGCTACAGATGGCAACTAAGCACCACAAAGCCTCCCACTCACTGTCCCCCTTAACCCCAAAGTAGAATGGGGGATAGAATCAGGATAAAAGTGAGAAAATTCGGGAGTTGTAATGAAAACAGCTTAAGCTTAATAATGAAAAAAAAGAAAATTATTCAAAGAAAAAAAAAAAGAAAGGAAAACAGGGAAAAATATCAAAGAGAGGAAAATAAAACCTGAGAAAGTGATGCAAATGCAAATAAATGTCTTACCACCAACGGAACAATGCCCAACTAATTCCTGAGCACTACCCACTCCCCAACCTTCCCCACAATTTTATAAGCCAAACTTGACATCCTTTTGGTCAGTTGGGGTCAGCTGTCCCAACTGTATCCCCTCCTGTCTTCCCGGCACCCCCAGCCAACCTGCTGGCAGGGCAGTCTGAGGAGCAGAAAAGGCCTTGGTGCTGTGTAAGCTCTGCTCAGCAGTAACAAAACCAGTGGGCTATCAACCACTGAGTTATCAACACCTTTTTCAGCAACACACAGCCCCAAACAAGCTACTACGAGGAAATTTAACTCTCTCCCAACCAAAACTAACCAACACCCTAAGTCCACATTTTACACGCCTTCATTTATGCCAATACAAGTATTTGTGCAGCCATGAGGTGAGAAAATTGTCCTCACCCCCGTACTCATTGAGTGCTTGATAAAAAAACAAAGGCAAATCCTGAAAGGCAGAAAAAAAAAATAATAGGCAAGTAACTTCAATTTTTATCATAACAAAAGAAGAAGTGTGCTTTGAAGTCTGGAAAACAAGGCCCCTGAGAACTCTTTCCCATCTGACACAAATAAAGTATTTGTCCTCCATCCCACACATGTGACTAGCACAGGTCTTTCTCACGAGAACATTTTGCTACATTTCATAAACAAAGATAAAGTTTGGATGTTTTGCAAACAACATCTCCGGATTAGGTCAGTTCGGGCTTGGCCAGTTGGGCCTAGGGGGAGGTCTCAGGCTGACTAATCTGGGTGACCTCTGAAGACTCTATATATATGGAAATCAAAATAATAAAGTTTCTTCTCTCTTTCCTTGTCTGAGAACCTGGCTCATTCCTCAGCTAGCGGCTCAACAGCGACACACACATATGTCACATTTTTTTGAAATACGAGCAGACCCTGGCACTCTCTTCTACATTTAATATGTAGCAGGCATTAAGCAGTCAGTAAGTACACAGAGCCAAAAGGGATCAGAAGACCCACAAAAGATTCATCTGGTATTGCAGGAGAACTCATACTCTTCTTCATAGCTTTTAACTACATAGGACCTAAATGTTCTTTACAGTGGAGAACTGACAAGGGTCTTGATGGACTTCTGATGGTATAAACTACATCTTTTCATAGAGATTATTCCTTTGGACAAAAATCTGCTGTAGGCAGACACAGCTGTCTGCACCAATTTTTTTTAGACTTAACATAGGCATACGCTGCCCCACACAGCTTTAGTCCAGAGGACCTTGACAGTCACAAAGACCTCAAATTGGAGACCACGCCTTTTGTTATGGAGTCATTCCCAAGAGAATCCCAGAATGAAACAAATTTAAAAGAACAAACGTTCACTACCTGTGTATTATAAAGCTAATTATATTTTTGGAACCGTATGTAACTACAGCATTCAGCCTCAACCACAATGTAAGGTCAAGGTTTTATATTAGTGACTTTTAAAATGTATGAGACAAGACCAAAAAACTGACACAGTCACAGACTACATGAAACTATAATGGCTTTTTTTAATTGAAAAAATGAGGCACTGATCATAATGAAAAACATACTACCATCTTATCTTAACCTCCAACATCTCTTTGTTTATTAAAACCTCCCTAGCACACTTGTTTCTATGAAAGTTCAAAATGTTTTTTAAAAGTTTGTGAAGCATAGGCTTTTTGCAATGCAGGCATGAAATGTTATGCTGCTTAAACAAACATTTATTGAAAGTAATGCTTAT
The DNA here is from genome assembly GCA_024500445.1 of Entomyzon cyanotis. Classification (NCBI taxonomy): domain Eukaryota; kingdom Metazoa; phylum Chordata; class Aves; order Passeriformes; family Meliphagidae; genus Entomyzon; species Entomyzon cyanotis. Next base: position 62,186,276 of record JAKEPQ010001005.1, read on the forward strand.
TCTACACAGCCAGTACACATTTGGCATTCTGTACAGGAAAATACTTTTTTATTTTTTAATTGAACTTGTCAATAATTCTTCTCAGTTTTGTCTCAGTTTCCCTAAGACAAGAGTGCAGTTTGAGAGGACTTACAAAAAGCTTCTGGAAAACATTTACGTTTTATTGAGCCCACTAATTCTACCGTCCCTGTATGTTAATAACTCTATCTAGCTTCTAAATAACTACATCAAAATTCATAATAGGTTTTGAGGCACACAGAAAGAAATCAATGAAAGCTCGTGACCTGAATTCTGTCTGATAAGTATTATCAAGAAACTGTGGCTCACCTCATGGCAGTTTTCTAATAGTTTCCACAGCGCTTTGTGAAAGCGAGCAGACTGAACCCATGGGACAGATCAGGAGCTCTCAGGGGAATTCCCCGCTGATGGAGGCCAGACGGAGAGCTTTTAATCCTCAGCATTTGTTTCATCTATACTTTATGACCAAGTGTGGGTACTGCAGAATGTTATCTCTGTGCTCTGAGCATTTGGGGTGGCACAGTGATACCGAGTACAGCTGGTCCGCAGCTCTTTCCATTTAGACAAATATTCCGCAGGGAAAGGTGCACATGCACAACACAATGAGGCAAAATATTTTACACATTATACACTTTTAAATATTTGCTTTTTAAGAAGGTAAACAAAGGCAATTTGCTACGTGCTCACCGTACGGCTGTGCCGGCTCTGCCCCGCCCGGCCCCACGGCAGACACAGCAAATTCCATCGGCCCCACGGCAGGGCAGGCTGAGCCCCTCAGCCCCGGGGAAAGCCTGGCCAAGGGAGGGCAAAACGCTGCCCGGCAGCCGGGGCTGAGCCAGGGGAACCGTGCGGGAAACAGCCCTGCGAGCCTGAGGGGAGAGCGGAGCAGGGACGGAGGGAGGGAGGAGAGGCCCGGCAGGGATGGCCCTGCGGCCCGGGAGGGACACCGGCGGGACACGGATTGCCTGCGGAGCCTGGGGATGCTCCAGGCTGGAGAAAGGAAAATGTGAGGAGGACCGATAGGAAGGCTGACCGCAACCCCTCAATTCCCCACCCTGCTGCACAACCCAGGGAGTGGGGGATGAAATAGTGAAGGTAAGCCTAGGAAGAAGGAGGGATGGAGACAAGATTTTTCACTCTTTTCTCACAGTCCAAATCAGTTTTTAACTAGAAACAAATGAAATTAATTTTCCCAAAGCTGAGTCTGCTTTGTCCATGATGGTAGTTTTCTTGCATCTTTTTCCTTCCCATAGTGTGTAAGACTGAAAATGAGAGATGGGGAGATGGCTAGATGGGGATCTGGCGTCTGCCCACTGTCTACCCAGCATAATTCTATAGAACTTTGGTAAGTATTAATCCTTCATTAGAACATTTCCTTGCAAGATGGTCTGGGTGGGAATATGAGCATTCAAGGTCAACCCGCCACCCTTACCTATGACCCTGAGCACATAGTAATTTCTCCCAAGACTAAAGTGGAAAGAGGAGGCAGATCCAGTTAGTGGATGCTCAGCAGAATGTCTTCAGAGCATTATACAAGGGCCTGAAGCCCCCAGAACAAGTCTTATTCTTAGAGAGATCTTTAAGTAAGAGCTTTCTTATTTAAAATAGGACTCAGGAGAGTTTGCTTGTTATATTTGTAATACTGTTGGGAACAACAATCAAATATACACCAAAAGCCTTTGCAAATTAAGCACAGTAAAACCACTGGATTTAAAGACTCTATTATTACACAGGCAAATCTGTACTTGTGTGCCATTGCCCTGTCTGAACACAAACCAGCTATTTGCAAATCTTTGGGCGTAGTGTAGTTGGATGTTTTCTAGTGAGTTCCCAGTGAAAAATACATTTTCTGGGAAAAATGCTTGTTCGTCACTAATCCTGACTGACTGCCACAAAACTTGTAGCGTAAAATGAACATCTGTGTAGTGAAGTAGTGCTGAACTGTGCAAGGCAAAAAGAGCCTACATAGGCTACAAAGATGATGATTAAACTATCCTTCCCTGTAATGGGGACTAAATATGTTGAATTTTCGTGTCACTTTTCTGTGGATCACATCAATTTGCTTTAGATGTGATTTTGTAATCCCACCTAGGTCAACTGTATTGCTTCCATTTTTGAAAGATATCACTATTCAAGTTCATCAGAAAATGTGTTAGAAATCTAAGCACAGGATTGTGTCTGTCCTGTTCTTACTCCATCATCCTCCAAAACAGACTGAAGTCATAAATAAGCAGCTTTTTCATAGGGAGCATTAACTTGCTATATAAGGAAGATAATTATAATAATTGAATACCATGACATAATTATCAACTATCTTCTCCATCCCCCCAAATCTCTCCGCTAAAGCTGATTATAGGATACCTCTGACTCCTATGTAGTAGTCTTCCTGGTTCTACAAATAATACATTCATGAATCAAGAATCAAAGAATCATAAAGTGGTTTGGCTTTGAAGGGACCTTACAGATTATCTGCTTCTATCCCCACTGCCACAGACAGGGAACCTTCCAATAGATCAGATTGCTCAAAGCCTCACTCAGCCTGTCCTTGAACTCTTCTATAGATGAGACATCCACAACTTCCCTGGGAAACCCCTTCCAGGTCTTGCTGCTCTCACAGTAAAGAATTTCTTCCTCAATCCCACTGTCCATGTCCCTGAGGGAGCACCAATTGTCACTGGTCTCCACCTGGACATCGAGCAGCTAACTGCAACTTTTTTTGGTATAATCATTCAGCCAATTCTTTATCTACTGAGTGGTCCAGCCATCAAATCCATGTCTCTTCAGTTTGGAGACAAGGAAGTCTCAGTTGATACATTCCCTTTTGAATTTCAGTAAAACCATCTTCCATTCCATCTCTCACAGATCCTTCTGGACACAATGTCCAGCACACATCTGGATAAATATATCATTCAATGGGTGAGCAGCTGGCTCACAGGGTGGGCACAAAGGGTTACAGTGAATGGGGTGACATCACAACTGTCACTAATGGGGTTCTGCAGGGCTCAAAACTCGGGCCTGTACTCTTCAACAGCTTCATAAATGGCTTGGAGCTGTTGACTCCCTCGAGGGCAGGGAGGGTCTGCAGAGACACCTGTACAAACTAGAGGGCTGGGCAATCACCAGCCATATGAAGTGGTGATGCTGACGGGTCTGTGGCTCTCTTAGAATTAACATCTGACCTTGCATCTCTTGAGAGATGAAAATAAAATTAATATCAGACCATTTCTCAGGGATCTATGTGCATGTCTTACTGGATACAGCACAGTTATAGATCTCAAATTACACCTTTGAATACTAGTTGGGCTAAATTAGTACAGCCTTTATAATAATAATGTCATCTGAAGCAACATGAATGATGGCATTTTTCTTAAACATAAGAACTCTCCTACTGCTTTAAATCTATTTCCATGTGATTATGCAACTTGACTCGATGTCAAAGGCAGCTGAAACATTGTTAAACGGAAAGCTAAGGAATCACTGATTTCTGAAAGTAGCTTCTTCACTTTTTTTTCCTGGCAATGGAATTTTGAATCTAAGTGTGTTTCAGAAGCATCTTACTGTAAATTTAAGATGGGGGATTTAAGGCTGGGTAAACTGCAAAAAGTGGCAATTCCTGAAAATATTATGTTGAGTTCAGTGGCAAATTAATTATATAGTGTCTCCTTACACCCATGAAAAACAAACAAATCCAACCCAAACCCAGAAAACAACCATCTTGTTCAGTATTTAATATCAATAATGCTTTCCCACTGTTCATAGAAATAGAGGAATAATTTAAAAGCAACCTAAAAATGTCTGAATAGACCTTATGCCATAGGTAAGGAAGAAGCATGCAATTGGTAAGATGTAGTTAGTGCTTTAAAGTATCTTTTAATTCTTAAACTGAAAAAAAATAACAGAATTATTTCATACAGTGAGACAGAAACATAATTCACTTCACTAGATTTTATCAGAAGAATGTACAAATTAGTATCTGGTATGAAGAAATACGTTATCAGTTATTTTCTCTCCTCACTTCCTCTCTGCTATTTTAAGTAAGGAAAGTTTTATGCTGTTACCTCTCCAACTGTATCTTGAATCAATTAAAATGATTTGACAAATCTATACCAACAACTTTATTCCTCTGAGAGATTCAAAAATAAATTCTTTGCCTCTTATGGATAGCTGCTTTTGATTTTTAAAGACTCTTTTCTAATAAAATAAGTCTTAGTCCAGTATCTGTAAAAGGAAATAGAAGCCATTTTTACTGTCATTTATGCACTTACATGCTCAAGGCTAGCTTATAACCAAAAGATAATGGCGAGACTGCTCACAGGAAAGCTTACTCTGAAAAACTGGTTAATGCTCTGCATCACCTTGTAGAATGATGCCATTTAACCTTATTTTGACACACAGATGAAGAAAATGAAGTCTGTTCTTAATAGTCTATGAATAAGTTAATACCCCTAGGACAAAATAATCCCTGCATCAGGGAAAATAGAGGGATCAAATCTTTGTTAAAATTCAGAAGATATAAGTGAATGTGCATTACATGAAAATATCTGTTTCAGCAAAAAAGAAAAATTGAAGTAAATTTTACGAGTGTGCAGTAGCAGGTAATCTTCAGCAGCTTTTTCTATGTGTTGAAGACAAGCTTTCAGAGGAGTGGTGTATGATGTATGAAACTTTGATGTGTCAAATGTTTAAAAGACAATACTTATTACAGTTTCATTGTTCTTTTAACTAGTCCCCTTATTTCTGTTGTGTACTTTCACTGAAATTTAAATGCAAAAAGAGAGTGAATACAATTGATTGTAAGAGAGCAATGGCACAGAAGTTGGCACAGTACTGATTTATGCCATCCGTAAAATGAAATTCGTGGTTCCAGTAAGATGATTCACATTTTGCTCTATAAGTAAGAAGAACATACTTAACCTTTTAACTACAAAAATTTGATTGATCTGAAGCTTTTTTTGATTTTTTATAACTCTGTAGTCATAATGAGATGTAAAATGGATTGTATGTCAAAGTTTGACTCAGATCACATGCTATCTTTCACATCATAAAGAGAACAGAAATGAAGTTTCCATGTAGAACAAAAACAAATGCATATGAATGTCAGGACCCAGTGAAAAGAGAGCAAGCGAAGACAAAATTGGTCGGTATATATATTCTTTTTTGCTGTACTCCTTGAAAGCCACACTGAAGATTCAACAGAAAAAAAAAATCAAACTGAGATTAACAACCGTCTCATAGCACCAAATAGTAAAATATTGTTTTTAAAAGTGAAATTATTTACCCATCTGAAAATATTTCACAACACAAACAAACAAACTGATGATCCTGACTATCATCAAGTCAAACCTTTTACTTATTTCTACTACTTTCAAACTCCTTTTTTTTGGGAGGGGCAGAAATGTGCAGCCCACAGAACAGCTTTGCTTTAACTGAGGCTGGTTTCTTTCCACATTTCAGGCACATCTAGATCTTATGTTTTAAAGCAAAATTTCAATTTGTTACTAATACATGAACAACAGATGCTGTTACAAGTGTTTCTAGGCATTAAAGATGGGGTTTTTTTATTACAGCATGAATTATTGAGCTACAAGATAGAAATATGATGCTAAAATTCTAGTCTGTTTAGTAATTTCCTTTATTCCGTTATTCATAAAATCTTTCCTTTTTCATGTGATGTTTCAACAGTTCTTAATTTGGCTTTGCATTTTAGAAAGCATATAAACCAATGGTGCATAGCAAGAAGAAAATGATGGTCCGATGTTCATGGCTGGCAAACAGTATCAATGATCTGTGACAAATTAAACTTTAAAACATGTTTAAAAAGGAGGAGGAATATTCTGTTGAATTTGTTTGTAACTGGAGAGGGGTTAAGAGAAATATAACTTTTAAATTCAGCCATGGGTTTTGATTATTCTTACTTACTGCACAATAATTCTGAGATGAAAAAGCAGGTTTTTCTGGAAAGCAGATGAAGAGCTTGTGGAATTAATGGAACATAAATGTACTGTTTTCTCCAGACTACTAATCAACTGATTTTCACATTAAACTCAAATGTCATTCTATGGCATGTTGAATTTTATTCTGGAGAAATTATTTTACAGTTAGCCAATCTATAGAGTGACACAGTACACAAAATACAGATGAGTGATCAGGTTATTTCAAAGACAAAATAATCCATTCATGCAGATTTAAAGTTGTTTTCCTGTTTACTGGTCAGATATCTTAAAGGAACTCTTGACTGGAGTGTGCATATCTCCCAGTCGGCCTGCTCAGTTTTTGTGTGAATTCTGCCACAGCCTGCTTGCTTGGAATGTGACTGTTAGCTCAAGTGCATACCATGAAGTAAAATGTCTGAAAACGGTCCCTGGTTAAGAGCTTGGACCTGCATGACATCTATAAATTGAGAGCCCTGCTGGCCAAACCTGTATGTATGCTAATAGAAGTACTGACACTCTGATCCAACCAAAATCTACTTGTGCTTTTTACTTCCAGCTGTTTGAGTTTTCATTCATGCCTGCATCGTTCACACCTTAAATACCTCTATAGCTCTCTCAAATTCTGTCCCTATGCCCCTTTACAGCTCAATTAAGTTCACATTGCAACACCTACAAAATTTAAAATCTGCATGGATGCACAAGCACCCTGAATTTAAAGATGTAATTTTAGATAAATAAAGGAAGTAACCTGCAAACTGAATAGCAGATTGCCACCCTATTGCTCTTCTATCCTCCATCCAATTTAACTTCTCTAAGCTGTTACTGACTTTACATTCTTATCATGCTGCTTCTTATGCATCTCCTTCCCTGGATTAAAAAATATAAACACTACCTCAGCCACTGCTTGCCATATTCATATTGAGTCTTTCAGAGCAAACTGAGAGACCTCTGAAATGAGATATCCTATATTGCTTCTCGTATCAATAGCACAGTTACAGACTTAATGTCCTTATTAAGCATTTTATTTTTACTTTTGAACTGGAATTGCTCATTGATCAACCTATAGTGAGTTTTATGGTTTAATAACTAGATCTCTTTCAGAAGTGGGTGCATTTAATTTTGAAATCTGTAGCAGTTTTATGGTTACAGGGTATCACCTCGTCCTCCAACTGCATTGCCTTCATAAACATTTAATTTCTTTCCATATCCTAGTACACATTGGCTTAATTTACTCCCTCAGCTTACTTATTTTTCTTACAGCTTTAATAACCTTCTTTACTATCACTTGCAAACTTTTCTCTCTTAGTGTTTATCCCATGTCCCTGACTAATGAACTAAACTTACATCAAAACTTTGTTAATCTGCAGTCATGGTATAAACTACTATTGAGTCATATTCTTATGTTTTTGCACATCATGGAAATTGGAAATGCATCCTATCTTGTTCCTAATCTCCAGGGTTTTTTCAAATTGTGGCAGTCTCTAAAAAATCTGTTGCATTTTGGATGTTGTTTGAATACTTAATGGGAGAACAGTCATATAATATTAACGTTTTAATATTACCCAAAAAATCTATTTCATATATATGCAGAGGTGGACAACTATAACAGGAACCTGTTAAAAGATAACTCACCTTATCAAAGCTGATGTGTGAATATATATAAATACTGACAAGTCAAATGCACCTTATTGAGGTTCAACCAAACAGCTTAAAAAACTCAAACACTGAACATTACTTCATCCTTCATGACTCTGCAAGTTCTATATAAATCCAAAGTAACTTACATAACACTAGTGTAAAGTCTTTTTATAGCTTAATGAAAGCATTTATACTGTGGTAAAACAGTTTGATCAATCTCTCAACCGCTGAGCAATTACATGAAGCATTGTGAGTGTATCCATGTGTCTCCAATGCTCTGATAAATCAAGTCAGCATATAGGAACTATAACATGAGGCAAAAAACCCCAAAACCAAACAGAAAACCCAGGAAAAAACCCAACCCAAACCCAAAACATTCACTGTGAAATTCAGGATAAATCAGACCTTCTTAGTGAAATGCACTGTAGAAATGCTGAATCTGTCGAGATTTTTCCAGTAAGCCAAATCAAAGTTCTCCAAGCTGACAGATGGCAGATGCTTGAATATCTCATAGTGATGCTAACTTTCATGTTGGCATCTAAGCAAGAAAACTGATTACAGAAATTATTCTCAAAAAAAGTCTATAGTTTATCATGGTTTAAATAAAAACAAATCTTTGCCTTACAACATTTCTGACTTTTGGCTATCCTTTTATCTTATGTTTGTTATCTATAGGAAAAACAAATATGACAAATTCACTGAAAGGAGATTCATTTCAGAGAACCTCATATCTTCAATGAATATATTCCTCCTTGTTCCTATGGTCCCGTGGAATTGCCAAAAATAATTGCCACAAAAGTTGCAGTCATCCTGTCATTGTAATATTTTGAAAGACCATGCGGATATGCATCTATTTGTTGATGTTAGGATTCATGTATGTTATACTTTGCAGAGTAAATGAACCAAGAAAAAGATACAAGTAAAAAAGTCCCAAACCATTAACTCTGAAGCAAAACAGCAACTGTTACATATCTTAGATTTAAGTGCACAAGTTTCAGATCCGACTGTGTCAAGATAACAAGTTATTTCAGGTTTAAAAGCCATTGTAAAGTTCACTTTGCATATATTTGTATTAATTTAAAAATAAAATTACACTCTAACATGTCTTCAGCTCTCTTTAATCCTCCTTGGTTTTGCTTATCAACAACTATCATCTTTGATCATTCAGCTGTGTGATGCTTGCTGTCAGGTGTTCTGTTTGCTTCCAAAGGAAGAACATGAAGTCTCACAGAATGAGCAGAAGCTTAATATCATCAACTACATGTGACATACAAAAAAACCAAGAGGTGAGAAATAACACTGTGGAGGATTTTTAGTGACACTTTTTGAAACTTTTTAAAAATAATGACATGAAACTGATAAAATACTAATAAAACCTCTGATTAAACAATAATTCCTAGTTTTCAGCAGAAAAAATCCCCAACACCCTGACATTTAAATGCAGTTTGTGAGACAGATAAGTTACCAGCCTGCAAAAAGCTGTGTTTGGATTTTCTTAAAAGGCTAAAGTACAGTATCTTAAATTCAAGTTAATTAATTAAATAAAGATCACAGAGAAGCTTCAATCAGAAGTAAACCCAGGCAGGTTTTGTTCTAAAGATTGCACCTCTTACAGTTTTCGGCACAGTTTGAGTTACTCTGTTGAAAGTCTGATAATCTCCATGCCAGATCTGATGACCCATCTGTTGAGGATTTTGTTCAACACCAAGTGGTTATAAATTATTCAAAGAAAAACAAAGAACGTCCCTGTGCTTGGTAAACAAAAAGATAAAATTAGGTAGGGACTAAAGTTATAGTAAAAATTCTCTAATATGACATTAATCAAAATTTAGGTGTCAGCAAAGGTAGGAAGCAGTCTTTATCATCATGTTAGCTAAGTGGCAGGCAAACCTGCCTGGAAATGTAATCCAACCCCTCAGGAAATCTCTTCCTTATGCTTTGAAACATTTAGATTTTATCTCCCCTTCCTGAGGGGATTTATCTTATCTGAGGGTATATCCTCAGTAATATAAAGAATTAACCCTTTAATACTACAGACTTTGAGTTAGTCATAGCTTGTAGCAATGAATGCCAGAAAATAATTAGTATTGTGTAAAGAAATTAAATATTTAGCTTTTTTTTATTAATTGCTTTCTATTTCATTAGTACCCTTGTAAATGTATTGTGCAACAGTTAGTAAGAATTCCAAAGTGTAAGCTATCCTTTATATAACAGTTCTCATTTTTAGAAAGTTCTACTAGTTACTGGTATTCATAACACTTAAAAAATTGGATTGGAGAGTCCATATGAATACTTGAGCATTTCATTAAGCATACATAATCCTCATTGACTCTGGGCTGTTTTACTATAGGAACATTTTATCACATGACAAGGGGCAAATTCCTTGTTTTCTTCTATTTGAGAAGTTTAATGTCCAAATAGAGAACAGCTGGAGAGTAACTGTGGCTCAACATTTTGAAATAGTTCATTCACAAGATCTGCAGTTGAAATACTGTGCTCAAAACAGAATGTCAGAAAACTGATTGTCTGGTATTGGGATTCATCTCCTCAGGATTTCAGTATCAACTGGGTATGAGTCTGCATCTGAGAGAGCTGCTTCAGTTTTTCAGTCAATAAAATGAAATTCATAATTTTAAGAGATGAATCTTATAACCTCTTTCAAGCATTTTCTTTAGATTAAGATCAATCGTGCTCTTTGAGCATCTCTTTCTTTTCAGAGATTATAAAGTTTAGTTGCATAGTTCAGAAGTGACCATTTTATCCAGTGAACCTGACAACTTAAAGCTACCTCGCAAATTGAAACTGCATGTGTGTGCATAGCTGAAACCAGGACAGGTATAAAAGTTATTTTGATTGCAATCTCATGTCACAAAAATTACATAAAAGAGATATAGACTCATTTCCATTGAAGGATATATCTATGCTCACAACACCTGCAAATGATACAATTTTTTAACTAAATATCTGAACAGCCTGTTGTAGTGGGTTGATGCTGGCCCAATGCCAGGCACCCACCAAAGCCACTCACCCACTTCCTTTTAACAGCTGGGCAGAGGAGAGAAAATTTAATGACGGGTTCAAGGGTTGAGATAAGGAACAGAAGAGACATCACTAGTCAAATACTGTCATGGGCAAAACAGGCTCAGCTTAGAGATATAAAGTGAATTTATTGCTTACAAAATCAGAGCAGGATAACAAGAAGTAAAGTAAGCCCTTAAAAACACCTTCTCTCCACCCCCTCCCTCCCTCCAAACCCTACCTCATACCCCAGTGGCACAAGGGAAGACGGAATGATGCTTATGGCCAGTTCATCACCCAAAGCTTCTCCTGCTGCTCAGGGAGAGGAGTTGTTCCCCTGCTGCACCATAGAGTCCCTCCCATGGGAGACATCTCTCCATGAACTTCTCTGATATGGCTCTATCTCTTGAGCAGCAGCTCCCTGCAAAGTCTGCAATGTGAGTCCATCCCATGGGCAACGTTACCTCTCAGACTGCTGCAGCATGGGTCACTCTTCCATGGGATGCAGTCCTCCAAGGCCAGGCTGCTCCAGCATGGGAGAAGGGCCCTTCTCTCCACAGGTCTCCCATGGCGTCACAGCCTCCTTTTAGGCATCCACCCACTCTGGTGCTGTGCTACTCCAGGGGCTGCAGGTGGATCTCTGCATGCTGGTGAACCACCATGAGCTGCAGGGGCACAGCTGCCTCACCATGCTCTGCACCATGGGCTGCAGGCGAATCTCAGTTCTGGTACCTGGAGCACCTCCTGCTCCTCCTTCTGCACTGACCTTGGTGTCTGCAGATTTGTTCTTCTCACATGTTCCCACACACCTCTTCTCTGGCTGTAGTTAAAACTGCACAACAACTTTTTGTTTTGATTTCCTCTTAAATCTGTTATCACAGAAGCATTACCACCATTTCTAATTGGCCCAGCCTTGACCAGTGGCACATCCATTTTTGGAGCCACTAGGGATTGGCTCTGTAGGATGCAGAAGAGGCTTCTAGCAGTTTCTCACAGAAGCCCTCCCCTCATACCCTGCTACCAAAACCAGGCCATGTCAAACCAATACACCTGCATTTTTCCTTGCTTATTTTTAAACAGTAGGAGAAGACAGTTATAAAATTCTGACACTTAAAATTTATAAAATTATAGCAAGCACTGACAGAAGTTGATGACTCTTACATGATTTATCCTGTTACAGGACATTTTCTCAATACAGAGCTCATAACAGAAAAATATTATATATATCACTTCAAATCCTCATTCAATCAGGCTTAACTGATGTCTGAGAAACAGTGCAGCACCTTAAAATTGCTGTGGAAGCTGGTGCCTCTGATACCAATGTCTAATATCTACAACTTCCATAACACAGTGATTTTGCAGACATGACTTTAAAGTACTGCTGTGGACTTTGATAATGCACAGAACAAAAGGACTGATAGTCTGAAGGAGGGCAAATTCAAATGTTTTCTTAATGCCCTCATGGCATAAAATATGATAGACTGTAGGAGCCAAGAGTTGATGTGATCAACACCATGCAGTAGGAAAACAAGAAAATACAGCTAGGCTTTCTATTACAATACCCATGACAAATATTTTGGAAAAAACTATCATCAATAAGCTGATAATAAACTAATAAGCTTATTTTATCAGAAAAAGGAAGTTATGAAGGCTGAACATCTGTATGCAATAATGAACATTCTTTAACTGGAAACAAAGCCAAAGGAAATACCAACTGTTGCATTGAAAATTAGTGGGATTCACTCTTGGTTTACTAACAGCTGGAATCTCTAATTATTCTAATATAATGAGGCACTTTAATCTTCACTAAAATAGGTTTCAAAAATCTATCCAAAGATTTTTCTTCATCAGAAAAATGCAGTTAAACATAATCTATCAACAGTGTACAGTCTGATTAAATTATGTTCTTGGCTCCAGCAGCTTACTTTCACCTGTTGAGGTGACCTAAATACTCCTGCATTGCAAATTTAATTTAATGTGCAGCTAAAAAAAAGCCATTTATTTTACAAATTTTATTTAAAGATGTGAGATTTCTTAAAAAAAAAATAAACCCAAACCAAACAAGCAACCCCCCCCAATGAAAAAACCAACATAGCAAGCACAAAATTTAGCATTTGTATATTTCCATTGAGTTACTGCAATTGCACACATAAAAGACAGGAAAGGCTTCTGAAAAGCCATTTTCAAGACAAACAATAGGCATCTTAAGGATACCCAAGCTCCTCATTTTGAGAATATGCATTCTGGAATGATATCCTCTATTAAGACTGCAATAATTGTCTGTATACTTACTGTTGCCATACTGGAGAGTTTTTCTTTTCAGAAGGATTTCTAAAGAAAGTAGACTTTTCTCAAATATATTAGTGTTTTTGTATAACAATAGGTCCAAACAGACCTTGGTACTTCCATTTAAGAAATAAGCAGAAACTTATTTACATTGGGGAAAAAAAAAACAACAAAAACCAGCAGAACCAAACCCAAGACAGAATCTAGAAGGAGAAATGGGTTTAAGTTCTAACATTCTTCATGTCTGAAAATTTGGAGGTCATACCCCTAAATCTTTGTAATCCATTATGAAAAGATGAAAGAGCTGAATATTCCTCTTAGTTTATTTTCTCTAGATTTACATTTGTTGAGATAATTTTAAAGTTATCGTTACTTTAGCTGTCACTATTTAAGATATCTTTTAAAAGCAATGGTGTTATAAAGCAGAAGTGGCTATACAAGCTTTGAGAGATGTGTTTTAAAATTGTTTGAAAGATCAATCTGGGGATATACCAGTCAATCCTCTCTTCATCTTTGCTAATTCCTTCAGGAAACTTTTAAGATATGAAAGTAAGAATGTCTTCTTCTTCAAAAAAAATCCATTCTCAAATAGACCCTGCAAACCGAGATGCTGGCTAATTAATATAATGTTTATTTAACTTAATTAATACTTTAATACTTTTTATTTGATACTGATTTCAGGTTTAATACTGATGCCAGGCTAATAGATCTGTAATTTACTATATCTTTCTAGAAATTTTATTTTTCAAGTCAGTGCTACATTTTCTACCCTAGCTTAGGGTAGCTAGAAAACTTATAAACTCCTGTTTAAAAATATTATTAGTAATTTATCTGGTCTATCCCTAAGTCCAGTTAGAAAGTAAATGCCATTCCAGTCCTGCTGACTTGTGAGTGTTTGTGCTATCAACTTGTTCCATATCCTCTTCAATTTCAGACTTATCCTCTGCTGAGCCACCTGTTATGATGAGTCCTAGCATGTGAATTGCTGTCACTCTTTCATAGTGTAACCTCTTGAACAATTTTTGCTTTTCTGTAAAGGTCTTGCCTTCTCTAAGCTCTCTATAGCAAGCTGATCTGCAACTAGCTGAGCAGACTTTCTAATTTTTTTTTCCTGTCTGAAGAAGGTCTTGTTGTTTATGTTGATTACTATGTCAATTGCTTTTCAAAGTCCCTTGGATTAATTTCATTTTAATTTTTTTTTCTTTTGCAAATGTGCCACATATTTTCTACTTTCTTTCTGGAAAAGCACTCTTCAGCTTTTCAGAGATGGTTTCTTATGTCTAATGATTGTTCTTATCTTCTGGCTATACCACCTTTATTTGTATTCCCAAGTGCTTCACTTTTTGGAAGGTATCCTTCAGTAGTAGCCATAAAACCTTTCAGTATTTAATTCTCTTAGCTTTGCTCTTCCTTAAAAGTGTCTTTATTTTTACACAGGTTACTTTTCAGTGGACCTAATGGCTTTTATAAATCCTGTGAGGATGCTAAATATGATGACAATCATTATTAAACAGTTACTCGTCGTCAATAAAATCTTTACCCAGACCCTGGACATTGCTTGGCATCAAATCACAGGTCACACCTCCTTTTGAAGGCTCCTTATGCAGCTGTTCCATGAAACAAATAATCACCTAATTTAAAACTTTTTCCACTGTATCACACCCCGGCATTTTGTCTGGCCCATGCATCTAGCAGAGGAAGAGGGAAGGGGAGAAAGTGGAGTCTCCACCATGCTTTAATTTCTCTTTCCTCCTCTTTATGTATCTTTGCATATGGCGAAAAATGACTGTCTGAAGACGCACTGCATGCAGAATCTGCTTTCCTTGCTGGGATTGTTATTTCATTTGATTTGATTCTAGCTCTCTTTAACTTAAAGTACTAATTTGTGACCAACACGATTTACTGTGAATTTCTTGTGCATTTTGGATTTCAGTGTGAAAATGACAATATCGTCCTTCCACAAGTCTGCTTGACTTGTGAATAGTATGTCAGAGAATGGTATGTTGAAGAGACCTCATGTATGGTCAGACATTTCAGCCCCTTCATCTTGTTTTTTGTCACATTTCTCTCTGAAAATTAGGTAACACACAAAGTAAATGTTAAGCAGAGACTAAACCAGCTTATTTTCATGTATTGGACACAGCAAGAGTACTGCCTAGGACATGTTACATAATGTTAATGATGAAGTTTTGGTTTAAAATGTCAAGAAGGACAATTCAGACTAGCTTTTGAACTGTAATGCTTGGGGAAAAACAAACAAACAAACATGAAAGCTGACAATAGAGACTTTATTATAATGTCTTTTTTCTGATTCCTTTACTTATTACTTTAGTGTTATTTTTGTGGATGACAGTCGTCAGCTGTTACTTTTACAAATCACAGTCTTTCATGGTCTTTTTCTTTGCATTTTTTACATTTCTTGAATTCATTTTCCAGACAATTGAACAGGAAAAAGTGGCATAGTTCTCTGCTAGTGTACATCATGTACATAAGGCTTCAAGATAGGCTTTGGCTGAAATTCATTGGAAAGAAACTTAATTTTCAGTTCTATTAATCAAGTTTTTAAGCAGAAGTTACAGTTATATTAAAAATGTAGGTGGTTTAAACTTTTAGAGAGAAATGCAATATACTTTCCACTTTCGCAAACCTTGAAAGCTTTTTCTGGCCTGTAAAGTGAAAGGATTTTGGTTTCAAGAAATGCAAAAGCTTATTCAGAATTATCAGTACTGTTGTTTTAGGGAAAGATGTAAGGCATGACATGACTGGGCAAGAAAGTGCTAATATAATTCAGATATTAAATTATTGTTATGTGAGTGCAAGAGTGACAAAAAGGTAACATTATTTTATATTTTTAGCTCTAATGATATATTTCTAAAACCTATATTCTGTTTTGGCTTTCTGTGCTAGTTAGAGTGAAATCTACATTTCAGAAAATGGGAACTTTGTCAGTCAAAGAACTGAAGAGGAAAAAAAGATATAAATTTTCTGTTTGAAGTTATGGGTATTCAAATTTCTTTCCTTTGAATATGTATTTTTGAGGCAGGTACTAGACCACTGTACCATCATGTGACATACATCAATACTAAATGTGGAGTGACACTTTACAGCAGTAGTAACACAGTGCTAATTACCGTGACAGCCGTTTGCCTGTTCCTGTTTAATGGTGTTGATTCCATTTGGTGATGCTTCATGGTGAAATATAAGCCAGAGGAGCAGAGGATAAGTTCTGATGTCTTCCTCTATCTATTCAGAGACCTGAATTTGTCACATATCAAAGACAGGCTTTTCATCATTCCCACTGAGATCTGATCTGACAACACTGTAGTTTCTCAAAATTTCAACTTATAGAAGGTTTATTCCAAGTGTATGGTACTTGCAATTTTCATACAATTATATACCTGAATAGGGCTTCTCATGTCATATGATGTTTGCCCAAGTTATCAGTTTACTGCATAAAGGAACTTCCGAATAGGAACTTGACTATTTGGAATGTGAATGAAATGACATTATTATATTCTAATTAAAAAGCCATTTTCATCAAATGAAATCACTTCTATATCCATTCCTACAATTATTTTCTGAGAACCTTCATTAGCAGATGGACACTGTCTCCAAAAACATGGCCTAAAAGCTTTCCACTATGCTTTTTCTCTGCTATTTTCCAGAACACTGTTCTGGAATTCATCTTAGCACAATTTTCCTACGATATATACTAGAATTACAGCTGCCTAAAGATGGCCTTAAGTTGTTATCAGCCTAGAAAACTTTTTTCATATTTAAGTCTTGGAGATTATACTTCAGTTGTGGAAATTTGAACGATTTCATATACAGCTCATCCCCCCAGCAGACTACACGGAAAGGAAATATATATGCATGCATGTACAATGAATAAATAAATCACTGATGTTTTGCTTCAGTATATAGTGTAATGAACACACCAGCTCCCTTATTTTCCTTCTCTTTCACCGGAGTACATCAAACACCTGTAATACTCTCAGTGTGTGGACGAATGTCACCAGACAGAACTCAGTTATTCTATTAGCTTTTCTCAGCAATTTCAAATAGTTATTTAAATCATCTGACTTTCTTTTGTGAAGTTCATCTGGAAAACTTTTTTTCATAAAGGCAATAATCTTTTACCATTGATTTGGTAGAAATTTTGCTTCTACTACTATTTCTTAGCGATTGAAACCCCAGACATTAGAAAGAAGACACAATAATTTATTAACAGCCTGAACACCAAACATCCCAAGAAAACAGCAGATTTCAGTTTAATCCTTCCACTGTGATTACCTACAAGAAAGTATAATTCTGCATTGTTCAAACTACTGGGCTTTTAAATGCTGCTGTGTTTGCAACTGCATGATTCTTGCCTGAGATCTGGTTATCCTACTTCAAAAGGATACATCCTTATATCAGAATGTAAGGGAGAATTCCTTCAGCTCCAAACAGAAATAGGGAAGAGTATAATGGTAAACAAAATCAATGACTTAGAAAAAGTAGTTCTAAAATACTCAGCACATACACCCTCTTGTCCTTCTTCATCTGAAGAAATGAGATACCTTGCAGGAAAATGTATCCTGAGAACTGGAACCGAATATTAAACAAACTGCTATGTGTTAAAAACATAACACTTATCACCAAGGTGAGCAGGAAAGAACCCCACTTTATATGTAAATTTCTATGTTACTCATGAAATCAAAAGTCTGATATACACTCAGAAACATTATTGTACAGTGCACAAGCAGGCACACACAGACAGACATGACTACATCAGAATGGTCTGTCTTAATGTCATATATAGATTAGTAGAAACCCATAAGAGAATGTTAGAAATATATCTGGAGCTGCTAGGTGATGGCTTTTCTTGAGAGGCTAATATAAAATGCTCTTAGTAGAAACTGAGCACCATTGGTGAAAACAAGAAAAAAATCTTCAGTTTATTTTATGCAGGGTAAAGCTCAAGAAAAATAGTGCACTTTGGCAGCACCCAACAACTTAGATATCTGTTCAGGAAATGCAAGTACAGATACATGCTTTTCACTTATTTTTGTTTTGTTGAGATCTATTATTTAATTTTTTAAAAAATTTAAATATTGTATGATCACATTGCTGTAGTTAAGATTATGCCAGCACTTCAACTGTGAAAATATTTTCAAGGGACTTCAACTTGCTGAATCAATAACTCAGAAATTCAATGTGCCACACAAAAAAACTCATTCTGGTATAAGAACACTCTTTTATGATTAAGACTTCTCTTGCATTTAATGTAAGGTTTTAACAGTACATTGGTAGAGTTTTCTTAAGTCTAAAGGAGAAATATATGTATTACTCATTGACAAGTCTTTGTTTTACATATTTTCTTGCCAAACTTCAGCTATATTGGTTTTTTTATATTCAAAAAAGCCCAAATTTTTCCAAAGGAATGCAGTTTTCAATACAGACCAGCCTTTTCCTCTAAAACGAGTCAGTAACAGTAACTTCAAAGTGACATATGTGGCATGAAAACATATTATTTGCTTCATTTCTGGTAAAAATATCACCTAGCTAAGTGAACCAGAAGGAAAAACACTAGTAGATTTTATTTTTGATTCTCATTAACTTCATTCAAAAAAATTTCCCATGGTACTCACTGAAGGCAGAGTCAAGACCTCATTAATAAAAACTCTATCCTGTCCCATTAAAAGAAAAGAACCACGAAAACCCCACAACTCCATGATGCAATACCCATACTACTGTTGTTTCTTGAAAAGGGACCATCCTCAAAGGAACTCATCCTTAGAAATGTTACTTTTAACCATTGCATCTTCTTCATTTTCCCAATATATTTAATGAGAATTCTAATATCCATTTTCCAACACTTAACAGCAAGGAACAAATGGTGTCAATAACAATTTGTAGTATTCATATTCATACAACACTCAGCACACTGGCAAAGATTTCAATTTAATTATAATAAAATATTATTAAACTCTGAGTAGTCTTTCAGAAGCCATGCTTAAAGAATGCACTTCACAATCCAGGGTGTTCAATTAATAAGCTACGAACCACGTGCAGTCTGTAAGACCCCAACAATATTCATTTATCCAGTGGTGCCAAATGACTCTGCAGCACAACAGTCAGTTGCACGGCTTAAAGAATGACATGAAAACTTCTCGGACAGCAGGGTAGGGCTGATTTAATAAAGAAGTTAAATATGGGCACTATAAAATTAAGCCAAAAATGACAAAAATGTTCAAAGTAATTATGAAATCAAAAATTTAAAAATTAAAAAAGATCTTTAAGGTTAATTTCTTTAAGAAATAAAGCCATACACTACAGAGATTTGAACAACTTAACTTTATGATAAGAGTGGTGTTTCTGCAAAGCAGTTTTAAAGTGGATTACTAGCCAAAAATAACTACCATAAAAATACATCAAAGAAAATCAGGAATCACATTCAAGTAAACGAGCCAGGGCTCTTCTCTACAGAAATCAGTTATTTAGTGTTCTGCCCATTTGAAGAAACATGTATCTCATCAAACTTCCAGCAGCAAAATTATGGTTGAGAAATCATACTTCAAAGCGCACATACTGTCTTTCTCAGAATAAAAACTCTAGAACAGACAGGATGCAAAATGATACTTTTTAGAGATTGTGGAACTTCAGTGAGGTGCAGTTCTCACAGACTAGAATTCTGCTATATATACTTTTCAGACTTGTATGAAACTGGAAATATGCCTGGTATAGTGAATTTCAGGATGCAGTCATTTATTGACTGAGGCTTTGCAAAAAATGGGCTAGGATTTTGGTTGGGGGTTTTTTTGCAGGTGTGAACTTTTGAGATAATTTACTCAAAATCCAAACTTACTTCCAAATGCAAAGACACCTCTAATTATATAACTTGCCTATCGTTCAGGTCATTATAACCCTTTTCAGGCTGATTTGTTTGTTTCTTTGTTTATATTCAACAGTAAAAAAGATGATGACATATTTCTCCTGTGTATTTTATACCTAAACCAGAGATTTTTACTTGAAACAGCATTTGGAAACAAATCAGAAGTTACAAAAGTTTAATTCTTTAGCACATATGGCTTTTAAAAAACCCTAGTTTTCAGGAAAAAAATGGTTTTATTAAAAATAGCAGGCAGAATTTTTGCCACTTAAATACACTTCCCCAAACAGGCAGATGAAATATGAAATACAGACTTTCATATACACAAAAATACATTACTCAATATGAAATGGATATTTGAAAATGGTGATAGGGATGTTTGTCCAAGATTCTGCACTGCTAGTTTCGCTGGCTGGTGGCAGTGATACAGTGTTCTATGGAGCATTTACTGGCTTACAGGTATTGACTGGGGGGTCAATATTTACTTTTCTTCCAGTAAGATGCAGAAAGACAAAGATTAGTGTTCTGCTCATGAGTCATGTTAGCTAGATATTCATTTGGGAAAGTTGCTATACTTACATATGTTATTAAAATAGATATATATTGTTAAATATCTAGAAATAAAAGGGTTAACATTCCTTACAAAACAATTGTTCTGCAATTGCTTTCCTTTGAAACTAACATTTAACAACGAGGTGAAATCCAGGGCAAAAATAACCAGGATCCTTCCTCTCAAAACTTCTATTTTGAGCAGTTTTGGAATTCTGCTGCAAGAAATTCTATGTCTACATCTGACTGACTATTACAGTTAAATAATTGTTTAGGTAGTCTTTAGGAGTGGTGTGTTCCAGCCAAGCTGAAACAAGTAATTGCAATGTAATTTTCTTTGGGCAGCTGTATTTAAAACTTCACATTTAAAATAAGGTTTTTAATGGTTTTGTTCATTTGATTTCCCGCTCTCTTCATAGAACCTCTTCTCATATTTTTTCTTCTGGAATACCCATGTTTTGGCTCTATGTCTTTTGCAGTATCTAGACAGTGCTGTAGGAAAGGCCTATTTTCAGGCCAACCAGCCATCACCTCTCAAATCCATCTTCTGTGAATAAAAAGCCCAGAGCAAGTGTACAGAAGTGCACGGTTTTATTATGACTGTTACAGAATTCATATGTTCCGCAGCTCCCAAAGAGCAGAGCAGCTGGAGAAGATCACTGAATTGTGCAAAAAAGCTGAATGTCACAACTGATGTTTATATGTGCCTTTTAATTTTTCAACAAGTCCTTGTCCTCAGACCTTGGAAATATATTTGTAGCTGACTACTGGCTCAAAAATAGGCAGATACTTGAACAGGATATTGTTTTCCTTATGCAGTTTTCCACAGGAAAACAAAAAAAATGGGGTTAGTCATGCTGTGCAGGATGATTTCATAAAGAGGATGTCATGGATCTTCAAAAATTCAGATTTGAGAGCAGACTATCTGCAAATTAAGGCAGCATCGTCAGATGCCACACTTAAGGGTCTGCTATCTTCCACAGAAAATCATGTGGCGTAGAGTTGAGAAAGCCATTAACTTAGTAAATTATAGAGATCTCTGCATTTTGAAGTATATTGCCTAGTGCAAAAAGGTAAAATAAATAATTTGGCTTACAAAATAAGGATTAAAGCCACTATCAGTCCAAATAGCATTTTCTCCATAAAGTAATTTATTGTTGATGAGCACTGAAAGATTACAGGGGGGAAAATCACTCAATAAAGCTTAAACATTATCTGATTATCATTTGATTGTTTAAGAAAAGTCAAGTATGGTGCAGAAGATCTTCTTGTAATTAGATTTTTTTTTCTAAAAGCATCTGATGTTTTTGATGTGGAATGGTGGCAACTCTAAAAAGTCAATTATGGAAATTATCCTTAAATTATAAACTAACACATTATTAGTGCACAATTAAAATACAGAAGGGAAACAAGTTTATCCATGAAGCACTGCTGAGTCTTTCAACTGATGGTAATTACTACAGATATTTTAAACACCTCTTAGGTTGATAAATTGTGTTTGCAATCTGTCAGGAAAGATGGATTCCCACAGTGTAAACCCAAAGTGTATAACCGTCCACTTAATGAGACCTTTTTAAAACTCAGTTGAGACATCTACAAAGTTTTAATTTTTATTTTTCAGACAAAAATGTTACAGACTATGTTTGTAAGGAATGCAGCTACAATCTTCACTAAGATCTGACACAAAAAAGGAGAGAACTGATCATACAGAGTAATTTTATGTATCCTAGTGTTTATATTTCCACTTCCGAACACCTCTCCTAAAGCATCAATCACAAGATAAACCATAGTATTATGGTAAAATTTGTTGATTATATACAAGAATCATTGGTAAGAGTTATTTCAAAATTATGACAATTACACAGTGCAAGTTTAAGGAGACATGGTTTATGTGCTTGAGGAACTCCTCATTATGATTTCATTGTATGCATTTCAAAAACCTCATTTTATATCGAACTGTGGGAAATATTAAAGAAATAATAAATTTTCCTTTCATTCATTTTCTTCCTATGTGGAATCCAAATATAAATACTTGGACTCAAATCTCAAAAGTTTATACATAAAATGTATTTTGCAGAGATAAGCTGTTCCACTGAAATCAGTAAGACTGTCCACACTTCATACATACCATGTGGTGAGCTCTGTCTTACCTACCACTATGCAAGGGGAAGAAGATGTACAGATAAAGAGTGAAAAGGAAAATTATCAATGTACAAAGTGTTTCATGTTATATAACTTTTATTATAAATAAGAACACAATTAAAATTAAGGACACTTCTTAGAGTGCAAGAGCTCTCCATCCCCATATGTAAGAAACCAAACAAGGCAGGCAGGAAACTGAAATGGCTGAGCAAGGACCTGCTCCTCTACTGCGGAGTAAGAAAGAAATACATGTTAGTGGAAGCAGGGGCAGGTTACCTGTGGGAAGTGCAAGAATACATTTTGGATGTGTAGGAATGGGATCAGGGTAGCCAAGACACAGACTGAATGGAAATTGGCAATAGATATAAAGAATAAGAAGAAGGGATTCTATAAGCACATGGGTCAGAGAAGAAAGGCCAACCAAATTGTACTCCATCCCCCAGTAAATGAGAGGGGAAAACAGATGACAATTGATATGGAGAAGGCTGAGGTGCTTAATGGGATTTTTGCCTCAGTCTTCACTGGCAGCCAGGCTTCCCATGTCTCTCAAGTCCCAGAATCTCTAGGAGCGGGTTGGGAGAGCAAAGTTCCTCCCACTGCAAGTGAACTGCATGTTCAAGATCATTTGCTGAAAATGGATAGCCACAAGTCTATGGGGCCTGATAAAATGCATACCAGGGTGCTGAGGAAACTGGCTGATTTTCTTGCCAATCTATATTTCAGCATATTTCAAAAGTCATGGTGGTTAGGCAAATTTCTCAGTAACTAAAAAAAAAAAAAAAAGGCAACATCACTCCTTATTTAAAAAGGGAAGAAAGGAAACCTTGTGGCAACTACAGACTGGTGAGCTTCACCTCTGTGCCAGGGAAGATCATGAAGATCATGAGCACGTGCTTGTAGGAGATAAGCTTAGGCACAAGCAATATGAAAAGGGATCCAAAACAACAGCAGTGCTTCACTAAGGGAAAATCACACCTGACCAATACAGTGACCTTCTATGATTGAGTGACTACAATGATCAAAAAGGGAAGACTGACCAAGGTAATCCGAACTTCTGTAAGGCTTTTCACATGGTCCCACATATTTGGGAGAGACATGGATTTGAAGGGTGGGCTATTTGGTGGTTAAAGTATTTGCCTGTATGGACACAGACAGAGAGTTCTCAAAGGTTCTATCTTCAGGTAGAGACCAGTGATGAGTGATTTCCCCCGGGGATCTGTCTTGGGACTGGCGCTCTTTAATACCTGTACCAGTGATGCAGGCACACAGGGATAGAGTGCATCCTCAGCAAGTTTGCAGATGACACCAAGCTGAGTGCTGCAGTTGACACACCTGAAGGATGATCTATCAGAAAAAACCTGGAAAAACTTGAGAAATGTGCCCATGGGAAGCTCATGCAGTTTACCAAGGCCAAATGCAAGGGGCTCTACCTCGGTCAGGGCAACCTCTGGTATCAACCCAGACTGGGAGATGAACAGATCAAGAGCAGCCCTGCAGAGAAGGACTTGGTGGTTCTGGTGGATGAGGGGCTGGACACAACCCAGCAATGTGCATTCACAGCCCAGAAAGCCAAATGTGTCCTGGGCTGCATCCAAAGCAGCATGGGCAGTGGGACAAGCGATGAAATTCTGCCCCTCTGCTCTGCTCTGGTGAGATCCCACCTGCAGTGCTGCATCAGCTCTGGGGTCCCAGCACAGGAGAGACATGCACCTGTTGGAGCAAGTCCAGATGAGAGACCACCAAGGGGATTAGAGGGATGGAGCATGTCTCCTATGAAGAAAGGCTGAGAGAACTGTGATTTTTCAACCTGGAAAAGAGAAGGCTTTGCAGTGACCTAATATCCAATATGAATAGGACATCTCATGCACATGAATCAAATTACTCTTGTATTTCTATGCTTCGCATCCTAGCCTCTCTCCGTGGTCAGTAAAGGACAGTTGTGAATTTTTTTGTGGCACATCCAACTCTATTTTAATGGGTGATATATTGAATTGCTTTTTCTCAAACTGAATGTTTTGCCCCATCACAATAACTGGCCAGTGATGTCTCTGTCCTCATCTAGACCAACAAGCTTTTCCATTTCCCTGGTTCTCCCTAGAGGAGTGGGACTGAGGGAGCAGATGAGTGGGGCCTTGAAGATGGCCAAGATCAACCCACCACATCAACAGTCAGCTGCCAGTGGTGGAGGGCAACAATATTTTTGCATTTTGCAAAAAACAAAGTATTACAGTCCATTGTCATAATCTGGGCTATCAAAAAAGTCACAAGATAAATTTTGTTATACTATGTAATTTGAAAAATCTTTTTTCTCTCCACTATTGAATAAAGTTTTAGAATGTACAGTGATTCAAAGATGATGCGTAACATAGCTCATTCACACCTGTGTGAGGTTAGGTAGTTAATAAGGCAATATCACTAATGGCTCTAAAAGACTGAAACCTTTTGAGTGTTCTCAGCATTAGCAAGCAATTTCCAGACTATTTCTAGGGAATTTAACTACCATAACAGAAACCACTTTCGTTTTTATAAATCATTTCTTCAGGTAAAAAAGTTTTCAGCTCACAGGTGATATTTACTGAGCCAATTAATATGCTATAAAATTAGAGGAAAGGAATTACAGAATAGATGCATGACGTATTTGAAGGATCACATTCTGACATTCTTTTCTTAGTCTATGAATTGGATAATTTTACCTTAATTATACACTCTAATTCCACTTCAGTAATTAACAAACCCCATCGCCGTGCATTTTGGGGTCTGCTTTTCTCAGGATTACCTTTATTGCTGGTCTCTGTTGTCAGTGCACTTTAACAGGGGCAATTTAAAGACTTCTAAAACTGAAATAGATAATTGAAGACAATTAGAGAATGTCAACGATGTATGCTAATTAGAACTGTCAAAATATCTGAAGGAGTAAATGCATCTGCAAATCTGAGAGCTTTGCAAGGAAACTGGGAGAATGGGTTATGGAAAACAATCTCATAAATACAACACAGCAAAGCACTGGCCTTAGACTGAACTCAAATCAACAATTCTGGCAAAGCAGCAGATTCCTCTGACAACAGGCAATTTGAAAGCCAATTAACATATGAATTGCAAGCAGGACATGCAATAAAATCTCACTGTGCTATTGAAAAATAATAAAACTAGAAAACTGTGCAATAAAATCTAAAATGGGAGGGAGGTGCTGTCCTACTAGTTTAGTGAGGATCCTGGTATACAGAGGGCGAGGCATTTTAAGGCTGCAAAGGTCAATCTCACATCAAGGACAAGGCAGGACTCTAGTAGGTGTGGGAAGAGTCAAGAATATGAATGTATCTAAGCGGTGCCACCTCCATCTGGAGTGGCCTTAACAGAACTCCTACTTAGGGTCCCCTAAAGTAAGAAAGAAAATACATTTAGACCTGGTGAGAAAGTGAGAGTATCCAAGAGGAGTCATGTTACTTGCAGTCATATTAATTTTGCTCTGTGAATGTGAAATGGCTGAAGGGTAACTCCACACATGTGTGAAGGCAAATACTCACCTCTGAGTCCCCGGGTTTAACACTTAAAAGATGGGGCATGTATTTTGAGATCAAACATGACAATTCAAGTGGCTGTAATTGCAGGGCTCAATCAACTGATGGTGTAGAGACTGAAATTCCTCACCACTTCAGCAGTCAAAAGCTTTTAGTTCAATTATATGTAATGTCATTTCCACTGTTGTATCAGGCAGATGCTTTAGGAAATTATTTTCAGAGTAGAAGAAAGAAGGAAGCCTGTAACTGAGGGATTAGTTCTGGCTGCTGTGCTGTACTTCCCAAGGGATGGTTTAGTAGTGTACTTTCTTTATGTCAGCAAATATTATACCACCACTATCAATACATATCATATATCATTTGCTATAAGTCACAATCTGGCCTGCAAAAATAATGTTTTTTTGATTACCAACACAACTTTGAGTTAAAACAGCTTTTGCTTATTATACCAGTAACATAAAAGAACATCAAGTTAGTTCCTTCTCCCATCTTTACTGTTGGGCTTTCTGCTATGCTGTGGTAAGATAGCACCAAGTTGTGCTTTTTTTTATGAGAAGAGACAGCACCCATGTTTAAAGCCCTGTGGTAATAGTACACTGCTAGTTTTAGCCACAATTCAGATATAAAGTAATTACTATTTATGCTTGTGCTTATGTGAATGAATAAAACAGATATATATACAGAATCTCGTGGCTTTGTCTAGGAACAGTGATTTCATACAAAAGTCATGAGATTTTCATTTCAATATGGGATACTGGTATGACAGACAATGGTTGGTAACAAAACACATACGATTCCCATGAATTTTTCTGTTCAATATGCATAGGCATGGCACTGTGAATTTTTGCATTACACAATGACAGAGGATCATCATTTTGCTATAGGACTACAAATGCTATCAGTTCTTCAAGCAAATATAAAATGTATTGCCATAATTTTAAAGCACCTAATATTTGTTGTATGTATGAATAGAGGAGTAGTTATCAGTAGAATCTATGCAATTTAGTTATTTTTACTGACATTTTTAGATAGGTTATTTATTGATTAGTCAATTTGCTCATAGGTGAGAATTTCCAAGATTATGTTTCAGAATAAGGGCGAAGAGACCTAGAAAATGCACCATTTAGTTCATAGTGTTGTGAGCCTGGGGCCTCATCTATATGCTAAAGTTTTGACATTACAGGCTGTAAGGTAAATTTCAAGATGAATGTCTAAACAAGCAGGTTTGGGTACTGACAGTAGCATAGCTCTCAAGCAGCAAAAGTCTGCTTCAGATTTCTTTATGTATGATTTTGATACCAGGTTTTCTAAGAGTAAAATATAACATGTGTCTATTTTATGGGTAGATTTTGCTACCCAAACTCATCTGGGGATCAATTTTTCAAAGGAGTTGCATGAAGTGACTGGCTTTCCATTTACTCTGAGTTTGAAGGTACCTGTACAACACTTCCACGTGGGTACTAAACTGCTTTTGAATCTGGTCAACATGAGGCACCAAAATGCCTTGACCATTTTGTTCTTTAATACCAATTTTTAGATTAAATTTATTCATTAATTATATTCAAAATTATTTTTCAAAAGCTGTAGACTCTCTTAGTGAAAGAATGGCCTGTAAAAATCTTCTGATAAAGGTCAGCATAGAAAAGCATATTTGATATAAGACTTATCAGTGCAAAAATCAGTGATTATGGCAAAAAAGTGTGCAGGTAATACCATTGGCCTGGATAACTTTCTCATTGATTTTTCAAGTCATTTTTCTGTACTTAATTTACACATTTTTACTGGAAACCTTTAAAAGTAATCACAGCTCAAGGTTGGCTGCCAAATAGATTGAAAGCTGAGCTTATATCTCTGCACCCCTTCTGTAGACTGATTGCTCTTCTACTATACATCCACCTCTATATTAAATAGCCTAGAATAGCTGCTAAAGTTCTAGTGTCTATTATACACTCTACTGTCCTAGATATCCTCTGTGTAAGTACAGTCTTTTTTTTATTAAAAGCATCCTATAATAACCTTCTACGTCATAGAGTGCCACTGAATCACTCTATATGACAAATTCTTCATAAAACAGGATGCAAGTTTCTTCATGGTTCAATTGAGTCTACTTGTTCTCAATACTTCCAAAGCTATATACAGAGACTTATTACACCAAATAACATTTCTTTGGCAGTCCATAAAAAATGCAGTGTGGGTTTACTTGCTCCTGCACTACTATAACATAGAATACTTTTATTTAACCATCTAGAGGGAAGCACAAGTGGCAAGGCTTGACTGCAGGTTCTCGTCTTTGTTGGATTTTTAATAATTTCAAGTCTGTCACTAGTTAATGAGGCTGTATTTTCACAGATATCAATTAGTCTTTCTGAAACACTAATATTTCTTCTGTAGATGCTTCATCTTATAGCTAAATGCCATACAGAATTGTACAGATTTTACAGAATACTACTGGTCAAATTCTTAACACTTCCCAATGTAACAAAAGGTGAGGTAGTTATAAGGGTGTAGTTTCTTTTGCCAATACAACTAGAGAAAATATTTAAGTCCTAAAGCTGGAAAGTTAAAATAAAAGAGTATTATTATACAGAAGAGTATATAGGGTTGTATATATCTACATCTACATATATATAGATATTCTTGTAAGAATAAGAATTTTTTAAGTGTCATTTCACAGATAGGGGAAAGACATACAGAAGAAGGATGAAAATTGGCAGAAAGAGGTTCAAGTGTTTCCTAAGCTGAAGGTAATACCCAGATTAGGACCTAAACTTCAGTGTTTTCTCAATACTAAGTATCCAATTATTTTAGTGTGAACAAAAAAAAATGACACGTTAGATTGTACTGCACGTAAGAGTATACAGATATACCTGTACAGATCTGTATAGATGATTGCAGATTATCTAAGATGACTGTGTATGATACAGCACCAATAAACCACACTGTGTAATTATCTTGGTCCTTCCTAGTAGGCCAAGTTCCTCTCTGTGTCACAAATATGCATTTCAGAGTGATGCAATGAGGCAGCAGGCTTGGTGCACAGTCACTGTGCACTCCAGCTCCTGGACCTGGAACTGAGTCACAAAATCATGGAAACACAGAATCACAGAACCATTTAGATTGGAAAAAAACCTTTAACATAATTGGGTTTAACCATGTCGTAATAGACTAAAGCGTATGCTAATGAAATGCAACATGGTCTAGATCTTTATGTCTCAATGTAGAGTTTAATGTACTTCAGCTGAGAAATAAACTGTCTGTGAACTTCAGTGGAGATAAAGAACTCCTGAAATTCCATCTTCAATAGTTTCTTATATATATATTAAGATGGACTTCAGCAAAAATGCTAATATGTCAATGATGTGATTCAAATTGAAAATACCTGAGCTACTTCCCGCTTAGGATAGCTTGTACAGCAAAAAGCTTTTTTTTCATAAAAAATACAATTACTTTTACTGTCACAGCAGGTTCTCACCAAACAAGTAAATTTGATCCTATTTTATCGTATCCTAAAAGATACTACATAATCAAATTCAAGAATGACAGCAATAACATTGTATATTAGATGCAATAGAAGGGCTGAAGAAATCCCCAAACATCTAGATTTCAGAAGAAAACATCTGTAAACCTTTCTTTTCCCACAAATGCATGTGGCTATCAGGCTATCAGGCTGCCACATGCAGGAATCCTCATTAGACCTTTATTCTGTCTTAATATTTGCCTTTTGTGCTAGACAGACTTCTTGTAAGTGTTCTAAGTTAAATTCTGGGTTTTTTTCTCTAAGTATCTACTCATTCTGCTGTGTTATATGTAGTCATATTTAATTCATCTGTAGATTTGTAACTTTCTGCTGTATCAGATCAATGTATTTAGTCATTTGAAGCACACACACTTGCCTACTTCTTCCCCAGCCTTGCTGTAGCCAAGCACTGCCTGTGCTGCTTTCTGCATCCAGTTCTTGTAGGAACTCCCTGCACCTGCACCACTAAGCATTCCTTGATGAAGTTGTTCCCCTCCGCCAAGACCTCTTCCCACTGCTCTCTTGCGTATGTCCCTGAGTTTTGCATGTTCTCAGCGACTCCATTACTGACTTCTTCAGGTAGCAGCAAGTAAGCCATTACCTGCTGTCTCCCAGTGCAAGCCTTACTTTGCCTTGGACACCTTCGAGTTTGTCAGACCTAGACTGGGGCTTGCTACACCAATGTCACAGCAGGGCCCAGGGAAGACAGGAAGAAATGCGCTGACCCAGGTGTCACCAGATTTCATAATTTATCACATTAATAAAGTTAATCTCACAGTGGGAAAACAAAGGGGAAAATAGGCTGAATGGCTACTGGGCCACTTTTCCATAAAAACGTATCCGGAAAGCATATTTCAAAAGCATGCATTCTCTGCAGTTTTTCCAAGTGAAAGATGTACTTTTAATAGGGTCTGGAGTCAAGTATTGTCATGGTTTTAAAATATGTACAGAGTCTTCTTAAGGTAACAAAATAAAGTTCAGGTGGCTTCAGAAGGACTTACCTGAAACATATGTTCATGTTTGCTAGATCCCCTATAGGAAATGGAATTTCTTGTTATGAGTTGTGTATACTTTGCTTTACTAATGACAATGCTGATAATGTTGGTGCTTACTATTAGACATTTATTTTAAAATGACATGACTATTATGTTTCAATCAAAATGAAGATTAATGACCAGAAAGAGTAATTAGGTAATTCAACTTTATTTTAAATTGTATTTGATTATGTTGTAATCAATTTGGTTCTGATACACTAAGAGAAGCACATGATTTTACCCCTAATTTTATATTCCCCAGTTGTCTGTTTATATTAAATTGACGGATTTACTCTAATTATAATAAGTTTCATAAGCCAATACACACATGCTGTTCATATAGCACTGAGATGTGAATCTGTTCTTCAGATACCACTAATTTTAAGAGAAATGTTTTCCTGTTAGATTGTTTAATGCAGGAGAGGAGAGGAGAGGAGAGGAGAGGAGAGGAGAGGAGAGGAGAGGAGAGGAGAGGAGAGGAGAGGAGAGGAGAGGAGAGGGAGAGGAGAGGAGAGGAGAGGAGAGGAGAGGAGAGGAGAGGAGAGGAGAGGAGAGGAGAGGAGAGGAGAGGAGAGGAGAGGAGAGAGAGGAGAGGAGAGGAGAGGAGAGGAGAGGAGAGGAGAGGAGAGGAGAGGAGAGGAGAGGAGAGGAGAGGAGAGGAGAGGAGAGGAGAGGAGAGGAGAGGAGAGGAGAGGAGAGGGAGAGGAGAGGAGAGGAGAGGAGAGGAGAGGAGAGGAGAGGTTATTTTTTACTTGTACAAGGATGAGGTATTTTCTATGGAATTATTATGAAGGGGTTTTTTTCTACATTATGAAAACACATCCCAGATTAGAATTTAAAAGGAAAAATACAGAACTAAAAATGGAGGAAATGTTAAATATTAAGAAATATATATATATTTGTTCCAAAATCTCAGCAATGGACTAAACTGGGGGTTTTTTTTTGGTTTTGGGTTTTTTGTTTTCTTTTGTTTTGTTGTTTTGTTTTTGTTTTCTGGGGTTTTTCTAAGGACTATAGAAAGGAAAGAACAAAGACTCTAGACAAAGACTTTCTTCCATTAAAAGGAAGGACAGAGACTCTTTTAAACCACTGTACCAGAGGTAGGAAATGAAATATTTTTGGCAACAGAAAAAGTGAGAGCCAGTGATAAAGGGAAGCATTAATTATCCAATACCTGTTAGAAAGGAACACAGACACAACTTCTAACAGAAGTTAGAGAGTACACTGGGGAGAATATGAAGCAGGAGGTAGTTTAGGAAACAACTGTCTTCAGTCTGAATTGCAACTGACAGGACGTAGCTGAGGATTAGAAGGTGTAAGATACTAGTGATAATCACAGGAGGTTTAGGTTCAAAATTGTGAAGAAAAAGAAAGGAAGGAAGGCCCTGAAATAATAACAACAATTTTATTTTGGGTTTGGTTTTTTTCCCAGAAGTTTCCATCCATTTTGGGATCAGATGAATGACATATCAAAATTTGACTTACCATGGAAAAATACCCTACCAAATAACTCACAATTATTGAGAATAAATATAAATTCCTAGAAATGGAGAAACAGCAAAAAATTGTACAAAAACAATTAAAATATACCTGAATCAGGACTTTTGTTGGACTGGGAGTGGAGCAGAAGAAAGGATTTGATTTCAAGAATGATGTAGTTTTCATTGCTTTATTTTCCTTCTCTCTGTGACCAGACAGCAAGTATAATTAATTCTAATACTGAATTTCAAAACAAAATATTATGGTAAAAGGCATTTAAATATATTTGATACAATTAGATGGGCCAGGATAAGGGTGGAGGAAAAGAATAAAACTTTGAGCACTTAATAAAATAATCAAAGCAGTATCTGAATCACAAGTTGTTACTTTTGAGATCTTGTAGAAGAGAGAACTCTCGGGGGACTGAAGAAGGGCAGCCATTACATTCTGCTAGGAAAGGGAAGACTTGAGAAACCACTGACCAGTCACAAGACTTTCAGTATGTTGAAAGATACTGGGAGAAGTTATTAAACAGCCAATTTATAACCACTTTACAGGAAAATAAAAAGGTGATGAAAACCCGCCAACACTGCTCTCTCAAGAGTAAATCATGTCAAAACAATCTAATTTCCTCCTTTGACATAGTAACTTTCAGTATAATGGATAAGAAGGAAGTAGGAGATGAGATCACTTTACTTTAAAAAAGCTTTTCACACAGTGCCACAGGAGACCTCGTAGGGAAGCCAGAAAAATACAGCCCTATAGGCCCAGCTTGAACAAAAGATTTAAACAATATTGAGGACCTGTAATACATGCTAACATAAGGGATGAAATTACTGCACAACACAGTACAAAAGTTAAAACTAGGTCTAGGCCTTCCTGAGCTCAACCACTAAACTTTTTTCTGTTTATGTCCTCTGATTTCAGTGAAGGTGTTTGTTTATTGCAGGTTTTGAATTTAGGCTGAACTGAAGCTGTTGTTAGAAAATGCATTTTACTTATAATTGCAAAGAGGTTGACATGAATTTTTTGATGTATCATAAAAAATAATACCCAATTTTTTGTATGAATTCTTACCCAAAATGATGCTTGCATGACCTCAGCCAAGAATCTATCCATAATAAGGTAAAATCCAATCTGAACTTGCCATGTCACTCATGGGATCATAAGTCACAATTTGAAGAGCACAGTGTGATGTGGTATCAGCCAATTGTGATCACCCCAGTGGCCAACCATTAATGTAACTTCAGAATGATAATCCAAAAAAGAAGATTCCTCCACTGGCACATGCAATATGCAGATCCTTCTGAATATTGAAAAACTCTACAACACTGGCTCCCACAAGCTAATTTAATGTCATATGACTTTAAAGGTTTTATAATTATTTTATGGCAGGAGAATAACTGATGGAAGTAGTGATCTACCATGCATGTTGCAGCAGCCCTCTGGGTTATAGTGTGAATTATTATTACAGCAACAGATAATAACAATTTTGATCAACAATCACACAGGGCAGAACTTATCAAACCATAGCCTATTCCAAAAAACAGGCCAAGAAATGTGCCTGATAAGTTGCTAGTTACAGTTATTTAAGTCAAATATAAATAATTTAACAAGAGGAGAGCAAAGACACTAGTGTTCTCCTGAGCAGGCTAATCACCAGAGTTTGGTGTCATGAATAGAAGACAGTCAGCAAGGACAAAAAGGGAGAAAACAGAATCAGAACATGTGGTGAGTTACAAATATCAGATACAGTAGAATGTGATATTCTGTCCTTATCAATGAAATTTTGAAACTAAAACTTCACACAAATAAGATGCTGGTTTTCCTGACATCTGACAAAAATACAATTTTGCCCAACCTTCTGGCTTTTTTATTATTTGTAATTATTTATTCTGTTAAATATTGGTTTTCTACTTTGAAATTTAGTTGTGCTGTTAATAAAAAGCCTAAGTGTTTGAAAGGGAAATACTCTCATTAAAATTTGGTCAGGAAAAGAGAACCCTTAACCATACAAACAGTATGTATGTCTGTTTGTATACATAGATATGTGTAATCTACCTAAACAACCTGGATGTAGGACTTGAAGGGATACCAGATAAGTTTGGAGATGATACAAAATTGGGAGGAGATGTTGTCTCCCTTGAAGGCAGGGAGGTCCTACAGAGAGACCTCAAAAAATTACAGACAAGAGAAATCAGCAACCATATGAAGTCTAACAAGGGAAAGTGCTGGATTCTACACCTGGGATAGGGCAACCATGGATGTATGCACAGACCAGGAAATGAGACCTGGAAAGCAGTGCCAGAGAAAGGGACCTGGGGGTTCTTGTTGATGGCAAGTTAAATATGAGCCTGCAGTGCCCTGGCAGCCAGGAGGGCCAAGTGTGTCCTGGGGGGCATCAGGCACAGCATTGCCAGCCAGGCAAGGGAGGGGATTGTCCTGCTCTGCTCTGTGCTGGGGCAGCCTCAGCTCAAGTGCTGGGGGCAGTGCTGGGTGCAACGATATAAAGAAAGACATTAATTAAGCTCTTAGAGAGGATCCAAAAGAGGTCAATAGAGATGGTGAAGAGCCTTGAGGGGAAGCTGTATGAGGAGCAGCTGAGCTCACTTGGTCTGTTCATCCTGGAGAAGAGGAGACTTAACGGGAGACCTCATTGCAGTTACAACTTCCTTGTGAGGTGAAGAGGAGGGGCAGACACTGATTGCTTCTTTGTGGTGACCAGTGACAGGACCTGAGGGAATGGCCTGGAGTTATGTCAGGGGAATTTTAGGTTGGAAAAATGAAAGAAAAAGGTTTTTCACCCAGAGGGTGGTTGGGCACTGGAACACGCTCCCCAGGGAAGTGGTCACAGCACTAAGCCTTTCAGAGTTCAAGACTGAAGCATTTCAAGAATGTTCTGAGGCACATGGTGTGATTCTTGGGGTATCTTGATAAACCTAGTGAGTCCCTTCCAACACAGAATATTCTGTTATTCCGTGATTCTGTGATACGTATCAGTACATGCACACATGTACATGCAAATGTTATATAAATATACGCATATGTACACAGAATTATGCACATACATATATGTATGAACCTCACGATCCTTAATTTGAGACTAACCCAAATAACTTGGGTTACCAAAGAAAGAACAGCACTGGAATAGAGCTTTGAAAAAATAAGTACTGTGGTTCAAGCACTGTTTTTATAAGCAAGTTTTGAAGTTAAATTCAGTAGATAACCTTTTGTTAGAGGATATACTTGACTGGTTGTTATAGCTTATACAACTACACAAGGTATAATGAAAAGTATTGGAGCAGGTAAAGAAGGGAAATGTCAGAGGGTGTCAGTTTATCACATTGATATAAAAAACCATTAAAAGACATGAGAAAATATACAGGATAAGTGCAATGCCTTTATGACCACTGAAGAAAACATAGAGTAGAACCACTCATGATATCCAGTCCCTTGAAGAAAGTGCAGCCACTCAACATCTATCTGTTCTCTAAAGATGGGCTGCTCTCCAGTATTTTTCAGTGCAATAAAAGAAGTTCTACAGCCTAGATAAAAACCACTGTAAGATGAGTGCACAACAGGTCATATTCAGCTAACACATATTTGAAATTCACTCAGGCTGCGTGAACATATGATATGAGATCCCTGCAAAGGCTTTGTATGTACCCGGTTCAAATTGCTGCTTTTGTGAATGATTCAGACAACAGAGTGTGAAATGCTCTTTGACATTTTGCAGACCTCACCAAACCAGGAAAAGAGTAAACACTTTCAAAGACAGATCGGAATCAGTTTGTCAAAGTCACTCTTGACTCCAATTTAGTAAGATCAAGTTAATAAGAAAGAAAAGCATTATAATATAAAGCAGGAGGTAAAATAAGATTGAGAGACACAAAAATAGAAAATATCTGTCTATAGCTTTAAAAGACTCTAAATCACATCAATGATACAATATTATAAAAAAGGAAAAGTCAAATATAAAGCTCAGTTACGGGATGTACTTTACCTTTTAAGTAATGAAATTATTCCCCTCTTGTTAGTTTTGCTAATGTCACATTCCCTTTAGTATATATGAAAAACATGTAAAAGAATAGCTGAGGAGACAAAAAGCACAGAAAAATGACAAAATAGAAAATGCTGTGAGGTACAAAAAGGCAACTGGCTTTGTTTGTTTTTCTTTAAAAAAAAAAGAAAATAAACTAGAAGAATGAAGGTATACATATCTTCCAAAATGCTTAGATGGTTGTAGCAAAACTGCTCGGGGTCAATTAGAGCTTTGAAGTATAGCTCTCTAGATTTTTTTCCTTAGTTCAATTTCCCAATAGTGAGCCAACAGTGAGGAGAACGTGATCCATTGAGTGTTAGAAAGAAATAGTACTGATTGGTCTTCAGCATATCACAAGAAAATAAAAATGAATTTTGTAGAGTCTGGAACAAGAAAGACAGAAGTATTAGGAAGCTATTTAATGGAAGAGACAGGCACCAGAATAGACTTAGATGATAAAAATTTATGCACATGGAAGCAGTATATTATTTCAGTCTTCTCCTGTTTTGCATGTCTATTGTTTTAAGAGGCTAAAACTATGTAGCAGATCTGCTTTTTATCATAATTTAATTATATTCAAAACACCCAGAAGAATACAACTGGTAGATTTCTAACACATTTTTTGAGCCAACAATTCTCAGGTTAAGATGTGATGTCGCTGTTGAGCGGCTAGCTGAGGACTGACCCAAGTTCTCAGACAAGGAAAGAGAGGAGAAAAGGAACTTTATTGTTTTGAATTCCATATATATAGAGTTTACAGAGGTGCCCCAGATTGGTCAGCCCGAGACCTCCCCCTAGGCCCAATTGGCCAAGCCCGAACTGACCCAATCCGGAGAAACTGTTTGCAAAACATCCAAACTTTATCTTGTTTATGAAATATAGCAAAATGTTCCCACGGGAAGAACCTGTGCTAGCCACAGCGTCATGTACTTTAACTGTGTTCAAAATACTTCCTGTATAGAATAAACTTGTGTGAAGTAAAAAAAGACATAATTCTCTTAATGCATTATTATTTTACTTACACCTGCGCTTGTCTGAAAATCTGTGCACAAAGCAAACAGGTTCCAGAGAGACCTGTAAATTCCAGCATGAGGGAAGTTTGAATAAGAATGCATAGGTATTTAAGTATAAGAAGAAATAACAGAGAAAAAAATTGCATGTGTTTAGAAACAAGACATGACTGACCATGAAAAGCTGGTGAGCACTGAAGCAGATATGTTTGCAACAAGACTACAGTACAGATAACTTTTCAGTAAATGATCTACACTATTACAGCAGATGGATGGAAATCATGCAAGTGTAATCCCTCTTCTTGTCATTTCAACTGAAAAAAAGGCTTTAACCATTAGGAATGGGAAATAAGGCAATGGGCAGCAACTTTGCCTAGGGATTTATAGGGAGCAAAGAAGGGCACAGAAGACCTTGAGGATGAAATATCATGCCACACAAAGTGATGACTCATAAGAAACAGAAAATGTTTTAGCCAAAAATCAGTTCATTGTCACCAGTCAAGAAGAAACTAGGAGATGTGACTCAATAGGTGGCAAACTTACCTTCCACATCACCACAAATAATGGTAACCTAATTGATTGAATAGACACCTCTTGGTATAGAGTATGAAAGAATGAATAAGAAAAACATATGAGGGAATGAATGGGAATGACTGAAAACATTTTACTTTAAAACAAAATGTCTGTTCCAAAAGTTCTTGCGATGAGTTCTTGTACATTTAATTCTTACACAAGTTCTGGTACTCTAATTCATGATGAAGTCAGAATGAATCATAGAATCATAACCTGGGTTTGAAACCTTCTGCTGTGGGCAGGGACACCTTCCACTAGAACAGGCAGCACAAAGCCCCATCCAGCCTGGCCTTGAGCACTTTAAAGGAGGGGAATCCACAACTTCTCTGCGAGAAGACATTCCTCCTTGTCCTGTCAGTACATGTTCTTGTAAAAAGTGTCTCCATCTTTCCTGTATGCTCCCTTTAGGTACTGAAAGGCTGTTAAAATGTCTGCTCAGAATCTTCACTTTTCCATGTAGAACAACCCTTTCTTCACAGGAGAGGTGGTCCATCACTCTAATCATCTGTGGCCCTTCTCTGGTCTCATGCAAACTGGTCAGCATCCTTGTGCTGGGACCCCAGAGCTGGATGCACTGCTCCAAGTGGGGTCTCACTAGAGCAGAGCAGAGGGGCAGAATCCCCTCCCTTGTCCTGCTGGCCATGCTGCTTTGGATGCAGCCCAGGATATATTTGGCTTTCTGGGCTGCAAGTGCACATTGCCAGGTCATGTTCAGCCACTCATCCACCAACATCCTCCAAGTTCTTCCTGGCAGAGCTGCTCTCAATCCATTCATCCCCCAGCCTGGGTTGATTCTGGGGGTTGTCTTGACTCAGGTGCAGCTCCTTGTACTTAAACTTGTCAAATTTTATGAGGTTCCCACAGGCACACTTTTCAAGTTCTCACAGGCCCTCCAGATGGTAGGAATGTCAACTGCAGCACTCAGCTTGGTGTCATCTGCAAATTTGCTGAGAGTACACTTGATCCTCTTGTCTGT
The DNA here is from genome assembly GCA_024500445.1 of Entomyzon cyanotis. Taxonomy (NCBI): domain Eukaryota; kingdom Metazoa; phylum Chordata; class Aves; order Passeriformes; family Meliphagidae; genus Entomyzon; species Entomyzon cyanotis. Next base: position 62,224,883 of record JAKEPQ010001005.1, read on the forward strand.
CATTGGTGAAAATATTAATCAATACTGTTCCTAGCACAGATTCCTGAGGAGCACCGCTTGTCACTAATCTCCATCTGGACATAGACCCATTGACCACTACCTTCTGGATGTAACCATCCAACCAATTCCTTATCCACCAGATAGTTCACCCATAAAATCCATCTCCTTCCAATAGAGAGAAGGATGTTGTGGGGACTATGCCAAAGGCCTTACAGAACTCTAGATAGATGAAATTCCCATCATAGGAGGCCACTAAACTTGTCAGGCAAGACTTGTCCTTGCTGAAGCCATGCTGACTGTTTTGAATCACCTCCCTATCCTCCACTGTGCCTTAGGATAGCATCTGTTCCATGATCTTCCCAGGCACAGAAGTGAAACTGACAGGCTGGCAGTTCCCTGCCTTCCACCCTTTTTAAAGACGGATACAATGTTTCCTTTTTTCTAGTCACCTGGGACTTTCTCTGACTGCCACGACTTTTCAAATACAGTTGAGAGTGGCTTGACATCTACATCAGCCAATTCCTGGGATGCATCTCCTTTAGGTCCATGGACTTTTGTACAATCAGGTTCTCCACTGGTATCAAACCTGATATTCACTTACAGTGGGAAGCATTCTGCTCCCCTCTCCTTGTTTCGTGTCCATTCACTCAAAAAGTATGGAAAGAGAGACTTGCATTGAAGACTGAACCAAAAAAGTTGTTGAGTACCTCAGCCTTCTTATCTATAGTTACCAGATTGGCATCCTTGTTTATTGTGGGGGTACACCTGCTTTGACCTTCCTTTGCTACTGACATAGTTATAGAAGCCCTCCTTGTTAATCTCTTTATCCCTTGCCAGGTTCAGCTCTAGATTAATTTTTCCTTTCCTTGCCTCCTCCTTTCCTTGTCCATCCCTACAAAACTGGACTGCATCCCTACACTCTTCCCAGAGTACATGTCCTCTTTCTCTCACTACCTGTGCATTTGCTTTTGGCCCTTTAGTTTGACCAGCAGGTGCCAATTCAGACAGGTTGGTCTTTTGCCTTCCTTGCCTGATTTCTTGCAGCTGGGGATCATAGTTCTTGCACTCTAAGAACAACTTCCCTAGGAGGTTGGCAGGAAGCAGAAATGATCATAAAACTATAGGTTTCTGCTTATGCTTGAGTAAACAGATTTTAATTCACAAATTAATTAAAATTAATTTCAGTGGGTTTTTTTGGTTTGGTTTGGTTTTTGGGGTTTTTTTGTTGGTTTTTTTTGCTTATATTAAGTTCCGTTTTTTGCTGGTCATAGAACGTACTTTTAAAATTCATGAGTGTATTCTAGAGACCTTTATAGCTGTGTGGAAAGGTTCTTAGAGAAACTTAGTTGTGGGGTAATAGTCCAGAAACAGTATAATAATTTCATAAACGAAATTTACTGCCAGTTCAACTAGAAAACATAATTTTTGAGAAATTACCATTTTTCCCCCACATACATATTATTTACTAAATTTAAGTTATCAAGCATGTGAAATTAAATTAATTCACTAAAATGAACTTTGGAATATTATCTCCTTCAGAAGCAAGGTTTCAATTTTCTTTAAACAAGCTAGTAATTTTAGTTATTGTCTTTTTTTGTTTGTTTCCACATAACTACTGTTTTTACAATGTATAACATACCATACGTGTTATGCATATATTCCATGTCAGAAATCATGTCTCACAATTGCCTGCAGGAAATTGAAAAGAAAAATTTCCTTTTGCAAACAATGCCTAGGTAATTTTATGCCATGTATAGAGAGCCTTTCATATTCAGTGAGTTCTCTAACTTTAGCTAACCAATCAGTAAGTCTGTCTTGGCAAATATATTTTTCCTCTTCAAAACTCTGACTTAGGGGAGCCAATAATATCTCTGGTCTGTATCTAAAAACTCATTGCAAATTAATTTGGAGTGCTGAAATTTTCTCTTGGAGCTGGTCTTAGCATTCTGCTTACTGTGATGAATACTGATCTTCAGTGTGTAGCCTTGACAGCAATTTTTTCTGTGTCTGATAATATTTCTCTTGAACAATGAGGTGAGATGATTAAAATGAGTCCTAGTAGCTAAGAGGAGCATGAAATGCAAGACTATAAAGTCAGTACTGCCATTTTGTTTGCAGGGCATGCCCCTAAGTCAAATGGAATATGTGTGAAATAAAGCCATTAAACACAATTTATATTCAGTGGAGTAAAGCTGTGGAAATATAATGTGTGGCTTCAAGCTTTGCCTTTATCATCTCCCAGAATAGCCTTTGCTAAGTAACATTGAAAATTACTCTACTTTTTTTTTGGTTCTAGTTTGAGTTGGATAAAAGCAAGTCCTTTTTCACATTCCTTCTGACAGCATGCAATCTACTGCCTGGCTGAAACTCTTATCTGCATTTAAACAATATTAACATTTTATTTCAAAAGCCCTATGACTTTGTTTTGGTCCTCCATGAGAACAATAGAATGTGTCTCTCTCTCTGCAACAACCTAACATGCAACAGTCTCCTAGTTGTGTATATACTTCATTTTGCTGAGAATCTATGACAAATTTCAGCCACTTTATTGTCTTAATTCTTTATGGGAGGAGATACATAATCTATTTAAATCAGGGATAAAAGTGCCATAAGATAGGGCTGCAAAATTATTTACAAGATGTAGTAAAATTCTAAGTAAATTGTTTCTTAGTAAGAGCAATGAGATTTTTAGTAAATGGAAAGAGAAATTGCAAGGTGTGAAAAAACATGCAATTTATAAATTCTGTAAAGATAAAAGCAATTTGTAACTCTGCACAAACTCTTTGAAGAGATATAAAAAATCTTATTGCCACTTGTCTTCCTAAAATGCAAAGAATTTTATATGCACAGAAATGAAGAACCCTGGGAATTTTAAGAATTTCTGTTAAGGGGATATTTTTAAAACTTGTCACTTAACTAAGACAAATATGTTTGTCTTTACATACATAACTAGTGTTATATCAAAGTCAGGGTTCTTTAAAACTGACAGAAACACCAAATTCTCTTAACTTGCACAATATATTTTTTTATATGGAGGCAAGTACCCCATTTCAATATTTTTATTTTGTCAATTTGTAATAAAGAAGAGATCAGGATTGCTTAGAGAGATGAACTGTGGTAGTATATGAATGTATTTTTATTTGTGCCAATATAGTTGTGTGTCAGCTAAACTTGGTAAAGAGGGAGAGGTCCAAAACAAGCTATGCAAGAAAGTAGTGATGATCAGACCAGATAACTTGAAATCGATCAACACATGTCACTTATCAGCAATTCAGAACATTTTTCATAGATATGTTGATCTCTGCTCTTGGTGAGCCATTGATGAAGCCTTTTTTACCTGTATTTCTCTCCTAAGCCCTTTTCCCCTATTGCATTTTTGTGAAGATGAAGTTGTATCCTTTTGAAAAGTTCAGGATATTTTCTAAATATATTCCTGTCAACTTGATTAACAGTTGTGTAATCTCCATCTATTATGGACTGTGCTTGACGGAGTGTTTCTCTGTTCTTTTCATCTTGCAAAATGCAAATCTATATACTTGATAGATTTAAATAGGTACAACAGATGGGGAAAATGCAATTTTCTTGGTTTTGAGATACTTGCTAATTTTAAAAATAATTTCATTAAATATAGTGGTCTTTGTATAAAAATAGCAAATGCAGAAGGAACAGTTTATTTAATTCATATTTCATCAATTTATCCCTGCTCTCTACATGTATAGAACAAAATTACACTGAATTTCTATTCGTTATGCTCACATACATGGAGTTATTTACCTATGCAATACAGCAATGACAGACCAGTCCAAAAAACAAACTGACAAGACTGCTACTAACATTTCACACTCTCTCTGGGTTGGCTGCCTATAAAAGTCTGCCTGCTTATTGCAAGGTCTGGAATCTTCTGTAATTCTGAAGATAACCCATCAAGAACATTAAAAAAAAAAAAAAAAAAGATGCATTAGGAAAGAATTCTCAAATGTTAATCTCAAACACTCAGTACCATTATAATATTGCAGTTTGAACTGTTTGGAAACTACTCTTTCCTTATCCATAGACGAACAAAAAAGTTGGGATTTTATGACATTACTATACATTTCACTTTTCTTTTTCTTTTTTTTTTTTTTTTCCCACAGAATCATTAAATACAAAATAACTTAGGCTGGAAGAAGCCTCTGGAGGTCATCTTGTCCAAATTCTTGATCAAAATGAGCCAATTTTCACCATGGAAATTAAGGCTTTGTCCTGTCAAGTTTTGAATATATTCACAGACAGACATTCTGCAAGCTCTCTGGGAAGCCAATTTAACCACCCTCATAATGAAAATATATTTCCTATTATATATTTAGACTTTACTATGTTATAAACTGTGTCCATTCTAGGACATCCTGGCTCTGTTTCTTCTGTATGCTTCCACTAGCTTGTTAAAGGTATTTATGAGACCTCTCTCTTAGCCTCTCTTGCTAAAACCAAACTCATCTGTTAGCCCCACCTCACATATCATAAGTCAAGTGCTCTAATCACCTTGGTAAACCTTTGCTGGATCTGCTCCAGCACATCAATATATTTCTTGTGGTAAGGAGACCAAGACTGGGTACAGTATTTCAGGTCTAGTGCCACAAATTCCAAGGAGAGGCAAACAATCAATCTCTTCCCTGGATCTGCTTGCAGCACTGCTCCTAACGCAGCCCAAGGTGCTGCTGCCCTTTTCTGCAAGGACACTCTGGTGGCTTGCATTGAATTTGCTGCCTACTAGGACCCCCAGCTCTCTTTTACCAAACTGCTTTCTGTTCACTTGATGTCAGGCCAGTAGTGGGGTGGTTTGGTTATTATGTTCATGACACAGGACTCAGTGTTTACCATTTTAGCACTTTATCAAGTTTCTGTCACATCATGTCTTCTGTTTAAGCCCCTTACTCAGCAGTCCAACCCTCCACACCCCTTTATCCAATTTTGAATGCTCCACAATCACATAGAGGACATGTTCCACCTAGTCAGCAAGTATTTTTTTCCCATTTCATTCCCATATGCACTCCGAAACCCGTGACCATTTCTTTGATCAAACCCCCATGGGACTGTGTCTCCAGTCCTTTCACACAGTTTTCTCAGGACAGTTGTCAGTGGCTGCAGAGGCTGCCACTGCGTTGGGCAGACGTCAGGAGCTCTGCTCCATCTCCTCACATGGGCAGCAAATGCTACTTCAGCTCTTATAAAGTGTCTTGTCTGTGTCTGTCTGCTGTACCAGGATGATGTGAAGCTCCCTTATGATCTGCATCTGTATCCTACTTATCCTGGGGGAGATGTCTTAGATAAACTATGAAATCTCAGCAGACAGTAATATTTAAAAAGACAAATTGGGCCCAGGAATGTCAGGAACAGATGAGTTTAGAGACCTTGGGCACACTTGGGCAATCCAGCTTGTCAAAACTTAAATTTACTTGTCTTAGCCTCAAACTGAATGACACATGGTCTTCAGCTTTATTTTTAGAACTATAATTGTGCTATAGATTTTTTAAACTTTTAACTGCTTTGAATAAGGTTGCACAAGTAACAACAAAATGGCATTGAAACAGCAATTAAATTAATACATTTAAGAATTGATTACCCATAAATATAAACCATTTTACCTCATTAAGAAATTGAGTAAAAAGAAAGATGTAATTATTAAGCTCTTAAATTCACCTAATAATTTACTCCTTGTCTTCCAGGAAATGCATTAACACAGTTAAAACTGATTTTAGCTGTTTAGCTTGAATAGCAAAAAATTCTTGTTTCTTTTGACTGAAACTAGGCTGGCATTATTGCAATAGAAGAAAACTTGTCCCAGGTAGATTGCTGAGGGTAAGAAAACACCCTCATTAACAGGCATTCCTGTCAGTCCTGCTGCCATTGCAAACAGCCTTGCACCACTTTTTTGACAGAAGTTTGGATTTCCCCAGAATAGAAATGTGCTACTAGGACACTAAGCACAGAAACAAATCCGTGGAATTGGTGTGAATACATTGGGTTTTGAATCTCTCAGCCCTGCAGACTATTGTTGGTATAGCCCTAATGAATACCTCTTCCAGGGAAAAAGAAATCTTTGTCCCTTTCAATGGCAGAAAGGAGAAAGATTTATCAGTTATCATTCTCCTCCCAAAATTCATACTGTCTTTCTCCTTCTGATTGCAAAATTCAATTTCTCCTAGTCTTCTGAGGGCATAGGACCAATTCTGACTATGGTGGCCAGAAATGAAAGATCTAAATCCTTTAAAGTACATTGATTTAATCACAGTAATAAAGCCAAATGGTTCCCATTTCTTGAGAGGAGTCCTAGGGTAAGTAAAGCAGGAATTCAGGCATGACATGTATCCACAGTCCTGCTGCAAACAGTAGATAAGACTTTTGCTGCTGCTGCTGCTGCTGCTGCTGCTGACACTTTCAAGTAATAGATTAGCTCCAAGTAGTTCAGACTTCCCATTCTTAGCTTTCTTTCTGCCTTCATTAATAATTACCCCAGAAACTTTTCAGACTGCTTACTAGAAGCTGACTACATGAAGCTTTCATGTAGTTTTTCCTGATATGTCATGGAACACTCAATAGCTTCTAAAAGGCATGAAAAAGGTTTTCATTTGGGACTGACGAAGTGGAGGACAGAGAGAGAAACAGTGGAAAAATGGGCTGAAAATGTTGCTCATTCTGTCATTTCTCTATGAGTTAGATTTGGAGAGTAATTTTGACTCTGTTGTCCCTTTTTCAAGAAGGAGCTTTTCCCACTGGACTAGATGAGAATGTTTTCAAAAGGTCTGGATACCTGTTTTTATGAAAGACACATTAGATTACCTTATACAATGTAAAGTTTATGAAGGAAGGCCATTAAGAGACTTGTGGAGGTGTGAGGATTTTTTAAGCATGCTGACAATGAGAACTTGACTCATCTGTGTGAGAGGAATAAAAGAGAATGGACTGTGAGACTGCTACAACTTTTATTTCTCTTCTGATGAAAATAATGTCTCCTTTGAAGGTGGTTCAGTATTTCTTTCCTTTCAAAAAATAAGGGGTTTTTTTGTTCAGTTTCCTTGACAGGAAGCAAAACAAAATGTTGTCTCTTTGACACAGAGATGTTTGAAGAACCCTATATATTTTTTTCCACTGAAAAAATTAAAAAAAAAAAAAGCATATATACATTTGTGATGGATGCCTGTGACAATATTTTAAGGAAAATTGTAGGGAAGGTTGGTAAAATCTTTCAGTGATTCAACTTTTCTTCCTCCCCAAAGTAGTTATTTTCACAAGGACTTTGACGTTATAGCAAAAATTACTGTTAACACACAGGAACAGAAACAATCCCATTTCTCAACAAGCACCTCATTCTATGGCCCGTGTTAGTCAACTTGGTCTTTTCTTATGCAGCCAATTAAAAGTAGCAAGAAGAGTTGAAACTTCCAATAGCAAAAATCTCCACTAGAAAGAGTTTGAGATGGACTGGTCTCCACAGGACACAAAACTGAATGTAAGAATTCAGCAAATATATATTTTGGGAAGGCTTTCCTCATCCAGCTGAAGACTTCACTGCAAAGCTCCTTACAATGGAAATTCCTGTCACCACCCAGACAGGAATCTGATTCTCCATATAAACATTGCCTTGTTTAAAGGATCTTAGTAAGTAAGGAGTCTCAAACATCCTCTCATTGACAGTCTGTAGAGCATAGTCCTGTAAAGTGACAGCAAGAGCAGTTGCTCCCTGAGAAAAAGGGAGAAAGGAGATGAGTGTGACAGCAAGATGGAGAGAAGCAGGCACCTCACCAGGAACATCCCCATCCCACAGCACATGGATGAGACAAAAATGGTATGCTGATGCTGGTAGTCAGGTTCAGGCAAGTGCCAGGCAAATCCCAATCAGTGATTGTTCATCAATCCAGACCTGACTAACATTCTCAATTTAAACAGAAACAGTAGTCTCTGATGCTTGCGGAGAGACTTTTTAAAGATAGAGTTTCAGAAACCCTCTTAAACCTAAAAGGGACCAGAAAATCAGAAAATCCCTTTTGCAAAAAGAACCCCCCAAGCCCAGCATCTCTATATGAAACATGATCATTCCACTTCAGTTTCCATTATGTTATAATGGAGATTTTTATGGGAAATATTATACGTATTGTATTTAAATATTGTTTATGTATTATACAATATTATCCTATTACAAGATAAGTGACAGAAAGGGTAAAACTAAAACAATGCTCTAAAGACAGTACAAAAAAGGTACAGTAGTAATGAGAGGGAAACAAATATTGATATTGTACAGTAACACTTTTCTAAGAAGATTTTCATGTTTTGGCACTCTGCCGTTGGCTATTTAAAGCTGGCAAAAGCAACTGATTGTACTTTTCAATAGCCATTTTGTAATCAAATCCAAGGCTGCTTCTCCTCTACATCGTGGATGCCAAAAATTATTTGGCGTTCCTGATTGCCTGCCTGCCTGCCTTCCTTCCTTCCTTCCTTTTCAGGGACCACCATTTTCCACTTATACTTTGCTATTATTTAACAGGTTTGTATATTTTATATAATGGTTTATGACTCATTTGCTTGGCGTACTTTTTATCACTACCACTGGAGGATTGATTGGGTTGATAGAGCAGATTAAATTAAACCAATATAGGAATAAAATCACATAAATCTTTCTGATTTCTAAAATCTCCGTGGGTGCCATGTTTTTACAGTATTTTAGCTTTGCCATTATAGCCACACCTGTAACTACTGAGAAGCCATTACTAAACACTGCATTTTTCTTGGGTCTACTCCACGCATCTTTTACTGCTTAGGAACCTCAGCAACAGCTCCTGCAAAGAGCAGCTTGGTGTCCTTGCTAAACTTCATTGTGGGCAATTATAACCACTGATTGCCAAGTTTAGTGTCATGGAATAAAAAACAAAACTACAGAACTACTGATAGTACCTTTATTAATAAGGGAAACACTGTCATTTTGTTCATAGCACTTGACACATTTCTCCCAAAGAAATAAAGAATATCAACAGAGCAAATTTTGCAGCGTTTCTTCTTTTGGGTACTCTAGGTTTATCTCAATATTTTGCCAAGGAAAGTCACAGCAAGTTTAATATGAAGGTGACCTCAGACACTTATTACTGTTAACAGCCTTAGAATACCTTTTAGATGCTGAGGGTTTTTTTGCAGTCTAACAGAAAGTACTGTTTATTCCACTGGGACAATTTACTTCAGGTTTAAATTACTTTTCAATTTGGGTTTCTCATGTCATATTTGCTACTAGTAACTTCATCTGGCATCTTATTTTAACATAAAACTGGAAGAAAGCACCTTACAAATTTAAAAATCACATTGCCCTTTATGCCCTTCCCTATGTATTTTCTTTTTTATTTCCTCTGCACTTTTCAGAACCCACAATATTCTTGTAAAATAGGCCTGTTTTAGAGCTCACATTGCAGGTGGTGAAACACTGCAGGGACTTAGCCTTTTAATGTTATTTGAGGATAACCAAAGGTAATACCACTGTGTCGGCATAAATTAATTAGGCCATCCCTGTGCTACTAGATTTAATGAAAATGGCATGTGTTGGAAAGGAAATAAAACAACTGCAAAAGAGTTTGTTCTCACATTATGCTTTAGGTTCTTACCAGATTGGTTGGTATTTACTGAGGAACAGGCTATTAGTTTCAGAATATTTGAAGAAGTAGATCTAGCTTACCCTGAGAACTTAACCTGAGAAGATTTAGTTGTTGGAAGTTCATTAGTTAGTATCAGATCCAAGTGTAAAGATGGGACACATTTTTCTGTATAACTCTTGATAGGACAGATTGAAAAAAGAAAATAAAAAGAGTTCTTATTTGTTTTATTTAACTGATATTTGAAACACACCTTCAAATTTGACACTTGCGTCAGAAAATTAAACCACTGTTTTAATCTTCCCTTCTATTGTGAATATTCCATTGTAAATACTGGTATATGCTTTTATCAGGCATTGGCAAAAAAGTATGTTGGTTTAAGTTTCTGTGACAGAAAAAAACCATTATCAAGGGGGGAAATCAATAAATTACAATTCTTAGACATAATTTATCTGGAAGCTAGTACTATTTTTTCCAATGGAAAAAAAATAGAGATAACATCAAGTAGCTTTTCAAAGAAGATGTTCAGTCCACTGACATTTAATTACTTTAAAATTGGAAATCTTAGTGTATTTGTTTTAATTCTATTTTTACATAACCTGTCACGAGAGCAGATGTGTTTCTTCTTTGCCAGCATATGCAAAACAACATTTTAGGAATGCACTGAAAATTACATGGCAATTTTATTCTGTTCTGTCAGGCATCATGTTCGTGATTTGGGCCTTTTACAGAATTTCCATCTTGGTAAGGTTCAGACATATTAAACCTTGTACAAATTGATGAGAAGATATCCCCACATTTTCAGCTAATACTCTTAGGGTCCTTTAGGGCTCTGCACATTTTCTCATTTTATTGTTCCAGAAGTGCTTGAATTTTACTCAACCTCTCACTTCCCAAGTTTTTATCGACATTTAGGGCAAATAGTGATGGTAGGAAAAGTTAATGCTACATACAGCCTTAAATTTTGAAATAACCCTACTGCTGTGTCCCTTTTCTTTCACTAGGAATTATGTCTTGCTGCTGTAGCACGAAAATTGCACAGCCTACATGACACAGAAGGCTGCAGGTTGCGCAAAGGTTGTGCTGTGAACACAGTACTCCAGAAGCTTGAGAGAAACCAGGACAGCAAAAGAGGTTGTTGCAATAGTGAGATTGATGATGCTGCATTACATGACGTTGAGAACATTGAACAACACCCCTGCCTCTGATGAAATTAAGAGAAAAAAATGGAGAATAAGAAAATGTAAAAGAATTTAAATGCAAATTATTCCTAAAGACTGAATGTACTACTTAATCTGTAAATGATGAAATATTTTTTGAAAAAAAGATAATTTTCAAATCATTACAGATTGGAAAATAAACCTTTGTTATCCATGTGTTAATACGAGCATTTGAGTATTTGCAATTCTTAAGCAAGGCAGAATGATAGCATGATGTTTCAATTTTGCTAACGATTCCCATTCTATATTCTATAGAATCAATATATTCTATATGTATCTATATATATCTATCAATATATAGCTATATATATCATCTATATATATCTATATATTCTATATACAGCTCTGTAAATGACGCAAAGTTCTGCTGATATTTATCTAGCACTTTAAAAAAAAAAATTCAAAGTATTTTCTGTATTTTCTTTTTAAAATTTATGGCCTAAAGACATACTTGCGCTTGATCTTGTCATCTACTTATATAATAAACTATCCTTTCATAATTGGCCTATTTGGAATGCTTCCTAATTTATTTGGATGAAGTAAACAAGGGAATAATTTAAATGATCTGAAAACAATATGGATATTACAATTAACTGTAGAATTCATAGTAACCATCACGGTCTTTATGTGAAGCAGAATTGCTGCGTACCATCGACATTTTGGAATTATAATTGTAAATATTACTTTTATTCTACAGAATAACTTATGGCTAATGAATTGTGCAAATTCATTCATAAACGGTAATAAAACCAGAAAAAACTGCTTGCTAATCATGACAAATCCCTGAGCCATCAATATTGACCATGTGAACTAATAAATGAGAAGGTCCATTAACCAAAAGGGAAAGCTGGTTGCACACATGTAATCTGCAATAAATATATTGCTCTTGAACACTAGAGAGACAGAGATATTTAGGCTTTGTTTTACATACCAGAGAAACAGAGTATGCAATTGGGTTTTAATGGAGTTTCTGAAGAATCACTTGAGATCATTTTTTAAAATCTATTAACACTCTAGAAAACAAAGAACATAAGGCAAAATAAAACAAAACAACTGAGTGCAGTATACTTTGCCAATACTGGAAATGATTTTGAATTGTATACTATTTAAAAAACTCTGCAGGTTCTTTTGGGACAAGTTACATGTTACAGTAGAAGTTTTTGCATTATTATTATATTTTTCATAACATTCAATCAAATGGCTCTAACAGCAATGGTGACACCATAATTCTACTTCAGGGTAGGTTAAAGTTTTATATATACTGCAGAAGAATCAGAGGTCTGCATTATATTATTGAGATTTCACTCAAAGTAATAAGAAGTAGTATTTCCTTCTCACCTAAACGAGCAATGTTAATCAAAAATCCAAGCTAAAAAGCAAGAACTTGTTAAAAAACGTAGTAAAATAATAAAGAGATGTTTGAAGGCAATCACACAAACTTAAAGCAGAAAACTGTATGTGAAGAGTAGGCTAATAATCTAACAAATCTAAAATAAAGACATTAAGAAATCTGTTCTAATCAAAAGTTCTCTCGACTGGGAAATATTTTTGCACCTGTATGTAACTTCAGAGAAGCCACACAGACAAAATGGTTGCCTCGTGTATTTTGCACATAAATGGATTATCCAATTAAAAATCAATGTAGGTGGGACAAAGGGATTAAAAGGTAGCAATTAAAAATAAAATTAGGTTCTATTATCAGCAAGCCCTTTCTTATTTCATTATGACCAACATACTCTACACTCCTTTAATATCAAGTGTAAGCAATTCTTTTTTTTTTTTTTTTTTTTTAACATGAAAAGATTTGTCATGACAAATTCTTGAGTTGGCTCTCAAAAATCTCTGAAGCCTAGGATCATGATAAATTTTCCATTTAATAACAAAACCAAAGAAGAAATTTGCAGCTTTACTCTGCTTATCTGATTAACTCTATGCTAAGTAGATGTAGCAAATGCTATGCTAATCTTTCTCTCTTGCCACAAAAAGCACCCCCAAGTATTGCCGATCTCACACTGGAAAATATTCCTTTCCACATTATGCATTTTTTGGGCAAGTGATCCACCAATTTCAGGGTTTGACAAGACACAGTCTTCTCATTAAACATAATTTAATATGAAACACATTTTTTGCTTTTTGCATTAAGGAATGATTATTCAATGCAAAACTGTATTAAGTCCATATTAACAAGCTGAAGTCTACAAAGAATTCCATTTAAACTTCAATCTCCTTAATACAGATCTGGATATACTTTTAATCTTTTAAGCTCTTTGTTAGAGCCAGCACCAGTGTTTATTTCTAAAAGAAACCTCCTGAGAAGTGATTTGTATTTAATAACCTGCTTATATAAAATGCTATTACTGCTAAATTCTGAGACTTGTATTTAGCTTTTCTTAAACTGGTTTCCTCAGTGTGTCTGTCACTTAGTCTTAGCCAGTCTCCTCTGTCATTCCCAAAGATTTCAGAATCATTTTCTTAATTTTTCCAAGTTTGATAGAGATGGTTGCCTGAAACAATTAGGTTTGTACTAACTTCATGCAAAACTGAAGCTGAGTGGAGATAGGGGAGGTACTGTTTGCTAACTGTAGGGAAGTTTCAGAATTTGCTTTCTAGTTGTCTAAAAAAGCCTATGATTTCCTTTACATTAATAGCTTTGACATTGACACATGTCTTATTAGAAATATACCGTTCTGAATTAGAGACACTGATCACAAAAGAAAGTAATTTTGAAGCATTCAAAACACAAACCTGTAGTGGATACATTGACCATTTGTTAATTTGTTACAGAATTTGCAGAAAAACTTCCAACAAAAAATATCCACAGTATTGCACTTCTGTTCAAGTACAACTGCAAATAAAAAGACTTGAACTCCAAAATCTTGACTCAGATAAAAAATACAGTGTGTCCTTTAATACCATGGACTGCATTCTATTTTCTTTCATATCTATATTTCGGATACCGGTACACAAAAGTGTCTAGTCATTTATGTGTTAATGTAACTCTGATCAGTGTTAATTTGTTTTGCAGTTCTAGCAATCTGGCCATAATCTTACACTGTAATTTTGCTGCTGAGGAAAGATGGAGCTAACAAAGCCCTGTTAGTCAATCCTGGAGGGATTGTGTCTGGAAGGAAGGAAGATGAATAGGATGCTTTCCCATACATGTTGAGGAAATATGAACTGAGCAAGACCTAAAGCATGTTATCCCAAATGCTAGCCATGGACAGCTGGCCAGGGCCTGTGGGCCACCTGTATCTGACCCATTTATCTTTTGTGTGATTAGTGAAATTAATGGTGCTAAAACATCTTTCAAAACACTTGGGAGCCTAGGCGGCAAGAACTTGACCTAGATATGCAGGGGAGCAAACACTCTATGTCTGTTCTTTCTTCCTTTCTTTTGCCTTCTCTGCCTAAGACAGATCAGAAACTGCTCAGTAGTTCTGCCAAATACAAAACAAATAAAGGTTAGCATAGTAACAGCATTTTACTTGTCCCATGTTCTCTGGAACCGTGACTATCTCTCAGTAACTATAAGCATTTCTTCAGAAGCAAAAATAATTTTTATATATGTCAAAGATTTTTATGTATTTTTTGTACAGTTGGTAGTTCTGGTTTTGTCTTCTGTTAAAATATGGACTGTAATTTCACTTATTCTTGTATGGTAAGCTCCATTAGTTTAATTTACTGCCAGAGGAGTGTAATAGTGTTTTATTTAACCGGCAGGAACTATGCAATTTATTGCTTAAAGAATTGAACTGAAATTAAAGAAAATATATGGCTTTGCTTCTCTTCCCTCTGAATAATTTGAATAACACAGCATATCTTCCTCACAGAGATGCCTCTCACTTGCACTGAGTTTCCTGTAACTCAAATAAGACACCATTGTGCTTTGACACGCTGAGTGCAAACTTTAGATGTCTATTTGTGCAGCAAGATACCATTGTATTGTGGATTTTTTATTAGCTCTATGTACATTGCTCAGCAAGATACAATAGCAGGGAGAAATCACTGCACTTAAAGGCATGAAATCTGAAGGCAATTACACAATATCACTCTGACTCTGTTTTCTTAGGATTAGAAAGGAGGATTCTAGGAAAAACAAACCTGTCAGCCTCAGAAAGAACATGAAACAGATCCTTTTGGAAGCCATGCCAGGGCACACAGATTACAGGGAGGCGATTAGAGACAGCCAGTATGGCTTCACAAAGGGTCAGTCTTGCTTTGCTCGTGTTTTCTAATGTTGGACTGACTGTGTTGGCTATGAGAAGAGCTGATGTCACCTACTGACTTCCATTTGCCTGAAGGAAGGGATGCCATCCAGAGGGATCTTGATAGACTTGAGGAGTTAACTCATAGGAACCTCATAAAATTTGACAAGGCCTGGAGCAAAGTCCAGCAGCCAGGACAGGAAAATCCCTGTTATCAACAGAGGCTGAGGGGTGAAGGGATTGAGAGTAGGCCTGCAGAGGACTTCAGTGTGGTGGTGGATGAAAAATTGGACACAGACTGGCAATGTGCATTTGCAACCCAGAAAGCCAAATGTATCTTGGGCTTCATCAAAAGCAGTGTGGCCAGCATGCTGAGATTCTGCCCCTCTGCCCTGGTAAGACCCAACCTGGAGTGCTACATCCTGCTCCAGGGCCCCCAAGATAAGAATGATGGGGTCCTGTTGGAGAAAGTCCAGAGGAGAGCTACAGCAATGATAAGAGGGAGGGAACCCTCCCCTGGGAAGACAGGCTGAGAGAATTGGAGTTGTTCAGCTTGGAGAAGAGAAGGTTCAGGGGAGACGTTATAGCTGCCTTCCAGTACCTAAGGCGGGGTACAGGAAAGAAAGGGAGGGACTTTTTATCAAGACCTGTAGCAACAGGATAAGGAATAATGATTTTATATTGGAAAAGGATAGATTTAGATAAGATATAGGAAAGAAATTTTTTTACAATGAGGGTGGTGAGACAATGGAAGAGGATGCCCAGAGAAGTTATGGATGCCCACTCCTTGACAGTGTAAAGACAGTTTGGATGGGACTTTGAGCAACCTGGTCTGGTGGAAGGTGTCTCTGCCCATGGGAGCAGGTTTGGAACCAGATGAAATCTGAAGGTTCTTTCCAAGCCAAACCATCTCGTGATTCTATGACTTTAGATCCCTTAAGTGTGTAGGGGCTGTGGGAAATGAACAATTGAAAGGACAGTTTCCTTGAAACAGGGTAAATAGCACCTGACCCAGTATAAAGACCTATTCAAGTCCTAGGTATACTGGAAGATAGGGCAGCAGTGCTGTATCACTTGATATACTTTAAAGCTATCTCCAGTTATGGTATTATGAAAAACTTTTTCCTAGGGTCTCCACTCAGTGGAGACACTGGGCTCCCTGCTAGATCCAGTGAAGTATATCTTTTATTAATATTCTCTAACAGCTAAAAGTGATCATGTGTATGAATTGCATGTACTGTCAAAACAAGCAAAACAATGAACTTGCTGCTTAGTCAATAATGTCAGAGCAAACAGTAGCTATTGACTCAACAGGGTTATTACACTGCCAAAAATTGATAGCTTAACTACAGTGCAAAAATATGAAGCAGATGCTACTGAATAAAAAGCTGTAAAATTTAATTACTCAAATGCAGACACAGAAGAAAAGTGTAGTCTGTTATCAGATGTAGATTAGTTTTAAATATTTTGACATTTAAAACTAGGTTTTAGTAGAAACCACTAATATGTAGATACATTTTATCATACTTTTTATCATTCCATGGAGCAAGCAGTAGGTTGTTAGTTAATAACAGGGCTGTGCCTTTTTTCTATACTTTTCATTCATTGTGTTCTGCTTTTATAACAGCCATTTAATGTTTTTCAGGAAATTAGGGGAAAAAAATTGATTTCTAAATCATTCTCCTGAATCAGTTACCTCAGTGTGAAAATAAATCATGCCCATAGCATTGCCTTCATTAACTGCTGCAGAAAAGATCATCATTTAAGAAACGTAACATAAATGCACATTTCCTGTAAATGACTGTGCAGAGAATTAAATGTCTGCGAGATCCATTGTGGTTAGACATTATTCAACATTTTAAATACCTTATTTCCCAGGACCATATTTTTTTCCTTTTTTTTTCTTTTATGAGTAAAAAGGTTGGAGGAGTGTAAACTTTGGAAAAATTATATATAAGATTTCTGAAGATGTAAAGCAGATATTTTTAAATGTTTGCCACAATTTGATATGTGGAAATATTGATATTCTCTTCAAATTTTTATTTCAAGAAACAGAAAATGGTTTAAATCAAATTTTTAACTATGAACAACACAAATAGGTATTTTGTTCTGATTTCCAGCTAATACAACCTATTGTGACATGATTAAGACTGGGATATTGTCAAACTAATATTTTCCAAACACAGAGTAATGGTTTTAAATTTAAATCTGGAGTCTTTTGCTATAGAAAACACAGAATAGTGAGGCTGTTTGATTAAGACATAAGATAATTTCTTCCCTTACCTGAAGGAGCTTTGATGAAGTACATTTCATTACAACCAAAATACACTGAATTTACAATACAGTAGAAAGTACATACACACAGACACAAACACAGAAGGGCCAATTTAAAACTTTCCTATACAAACTGCCATGGTTTTCTTCCCCTCATTTAAAAGCAGACTGTATCAGGTTCCAATATGATGGTGTGGTATATGCTAGTGATGCTTGATTTCTTAGACACTATCACAGAAGTGGTTATGTAGAATTTAACTACATGATTAGAAATCAGAGTGATGACTGCTTGGAAACTATATCATGCTCAAGATTACTTTCTCTTGTGTAGAAACAGCTGCAATGAAATTAATGAACTTAGAGTGATAAGGCAAGAGGCACATAACATAATAAGAAAACTTATACAGCATCTCATAAAAAAACACATTATGCAAACCCAGGATATCAGATGAAACTTAGTACCTTAAAGTTTAGTTTTGAATACTCCTATGTATAATTTGGGATAGGAAAGAAATAGCAGTGAGAAAAACTTTTGCTCCTTCAGAACATGTTTTAGGTCATAAATAAAAGTCACACATAAAGGAAAACACTGAGCTGTCAAGTCACTCAATAATTTTACTCCATGGTAAAAAAGTGTATATAGAGAAATCTCTATTATTCAGATAGAAAAAGGACTAGCTCTTTTTACCAGCTGCTTAACTGATGAATATTAGTTGTTTTCGAAACAAGTAATCATTCAATAGTTTATTTTGACATTAATATTATAGGGAAACGAATGATTTTTTTTCTTTTCTGATACGAATAGCTAACTATTTCCTACTAACACAGAAAATTGAGGAAAATCCTCTCTTTTCTGCAGTGTTGTGAAGTAATCACATAGCTGAATTCACATTAAAGAATAATAGCACAGTTGAGGCAGTGCTATAGAGTGCAGCCTTGCTGCAATAGAGAGTGGAAGGTTGAAGAAAATTTCTTCAGAAGAATCTGCCATCCAGTGCAACATTGCTTAAAAATACACCAAAGAGGAAAAGAAACAAGGAAGATGTCCTATTATTTCACAAAAAGTTTATTCCTAGAGAAAGATTGTGAATGAACACAATGAACAAACAGTGAGCAATTTTAATAAGAGAAAATTTAATTGGATCAAATGTTGCCCATGCTGTTAAAAGCAATGTTTACAAATACCTACAGCTTTTATAGGGCTGTTTACCAGTGTGGTTGGGTGTCATTCTGCCCTGATTATGTACTTTTCTGGAAACATGGAGGGGATCAAATCACAGAATGCTTTGCATGACTTGAAAGTGCAACAAATTCTAGAAATATTTAGTATTGTAAATATACTGGATATACACAAAGCTAAGAACCATGTCAGTGCTTATGCATATTCTATGCTGGAACTCACATGGTAGGTTAGAACTGGCAAATCTCAACGTGCGATTGAAATATGGAGGACAATAAACTATTGATGTTTTACTGACTCTAGGTACATTAAAATTTAGAAAGCAAAATAAGTCTCACCGGACATTAATAAAAGCCTGGATTTCAGGTACCTAGGATGACAAAAAATGCTTCCTTGTACTCTGTATTTCACTTCACAGGGAAGAATGATCTATGTCCTTGAAGTTATCCTCTAGGAAAGATCTAATCACTTTAGCTATAATTCACAGAAGAGAAAGATTGCACATAGTCACTGGGCCAGACAGCCACATACCAGTTTTCATAATGGTTCCTTCTTTTCTCAGATCACTTACTAAGGCTAATGTACCAATTTATTCTAGCAGTTTTGCTTTTATCATCTCTTCATTGATGTAATTTTTAGCATCTGGTCAGTCTCCAAAGTTATATAAATAAATCTTAAATAACATATAAATAAATCCTAAAATATTTAGATGTGAAGTATAACAATCAGTGTATACAACATACTCCACATTTTCCTACTGCACCTGAAAGACAGGATTCAATTTTCACTTTAAATGTGAGGGGACAGCAGGTTTCACCTTCAGTGATAATGAGCATGGTGGATACTTCTAGACGTAGGAAAAAGAAAAGCCTTCTAAATTCCTGACAACTGGATTAAGAACTGACCTATTCCTGGTACTTCTATGTATCATTTTACATGTATGGGGAAAGAGTATCATCAGAGCAGTAACACTTCATACTCATTCTGCACAGATGCAAATGATAAAAGTAGTTTAGAGCAGGAGGAAAAAGCAATATTTTAACCTGCAGTTCCTGAACTTTTCTCTGAATCCCAATTCCATTTGCCCTTTCCAAGTGGAAGAAACAAAGTTTTGGAAAAACTGCTTTGATCATTAAAAAGGAACAGTGCCTGAAGAATTTATGCTGTTATTGGATCTCTCATAGTAAAGGTAGTAAAGAAAGGATTCATCTCAAGACAGAAACAGACAGGCATCTTTTTATTGCTTTTCTTGGTAGAGGACAGAATGGACACATATTGCAAGGTTTAATAATATCCAGCTTCTTCCTTACTGCAGGGGGAAAAAAAAAGCAGGAGCTAAGCAAAGAAAAAGGAGAAGCCACTTGTACTGTTAGCAGAACTCACATCCGTTATTTTCCTTCTTATGTCCATGTCAGATAATTGTTGTCATTTAAAGAACAAGACTGCCCCTTCTTGACCAATACTTCTTTGTTTGCAAATAATTCTGGAAGCTAAACCGTGACCTCTTCTCACTCTCAAGCTCATGGGCAGTCTCAGACATGCCAAGGTATCTCTATTCTATGGCTTAGCATGCCAAGTCACTGAAGAGGATACATTCCATCAGGTAATATCATAGTATCTTTGCAGGCAACTCTGAGGGATGTGTGTTGACAGAGAACGACTTCTTCTCTACAAGTCTTGCATTTGAGAATCAGTGGCCAAATCTTTTCAGTCCTGCTTTACACTCAGAATCTTCAATATGACAAACTTAGAAAAGAAGCAAAAATATTTTCTCAATGAACAAACTATTTCTTCATCACAAAAAAAAACAAAGCAGAAAAAATATTGCAAAATATTACTAAAGTAGTAGTAGTGGTAGTACTCGATTTGCATGAATCAATTACTCAGTTTATGAAAATACTCAGCACAGTCATTTATACATGCAGTGCAAAGTGACATACAGTTGTTGGTGAACTTTAATGACATTAAAAGTAAGCTTATGCGCTTGACATTCATCTCTGATTTCAGTATATTTGAAAGATTATCTATTCCTTATGCTTAGGTTAGACATCATTGGCTTGTGATAATTTGGATAAGACCACAGTCTTACTGTAAGCACATCATACAGGGATGAAAATAAAAATTGTATTTTTTATGGATATTCTACTATTTCATATATGTGCTTCATTTCATAAATTTGTGCCATCTCAGCCATGCTGTTCTGCTCCTACTTCACTGCACCTTTTCTCACATGATCAAGACGCACTTTTTAGCTAAAAACAGGTGGATGCCAGTTAATATCCTCAGCATAGGAAACACTGATGACAATGTACCTGACTTTAAATATGTTCAATTTTTCTGATTTCTCAGGTCCTTTTAAACACCGATATAATTTCATTTTTTTGGTGGGGGTTTTGTTGAAGATATGAAAAAAGAGAAAGTTGACTGCTCTTACTGAGGAATTACATTAAATATGTTCACAGTACAAAATAAATTATCAGACAGACTGCTTTCTCATTGTTCTAATAATGTTTTGCCACATGATAGAGTAAATCATGTATGGGTGCCTAATTTTTTTATTTTGATTTGTTTTCACAGTTGGCAGCTTTTCTGCACATTTTTATTTAACTTTAGTGACATAGAGAATAATGCAACTGCTTAGAGTCAGACTATGTGATAAAGCTTGCCATGTGGGAACCAGATCTTACACATTACATGTCTCGTCTTGTCACACCAAATAGGCAGTTTCCTTATTAATGGGATTCATTTGTACATGAAAGTTTTACCACAGGCTTTTTGTTATCAAGAATTGCCACTTAAAAGAAGTGTGGCTTAAATAATGGAATATACAAGTTAGAATTTTTGCAAATGTGAAAGACATACTGCTACTCTGTGAAGACATTTGACATTTGGATCTTGGTTGTATTCTAAGCAGCTAAAGGCAGGATTAGCCTTTGATCCCTTATGAATGTAACAACCTAGAATGCAATCATTTTTAAATCTTGTTTCCATGTATCCTTCAAATGCTCTGTGGGCTATCTAGGTGAGAACAGATATAATACCAAGTACAAGTCAAGCTGCATCATTCCATGGTCATTCTGTACTATTACTAGCAAATAGAACTTGTCAAAATCGTTTCATATGATGATATAAAGACTTGCTGTGCACAGCTGGGATTCATGTGTTAAAGACTGGAATCAGTTAAATAGACCCAGTCTCAAAATAGCAAACAGCATTATGATATATTGTTTGTGCTGTAGCACGTCTCTAGTGATGAAGCTTTCCCAGTGCTTCATGCTCATGACTTGATTCTATACTACTATAGTAGCAGATTATCTTTTATGCAGTTGTATTACCTGCAGTACAGTTTGCTTAAATACATGGTCCTACTACTCCTCTTTGTGTTAGACTTGCTCTGAGCAGGTGGGATTTCCTCCCATAGATATGTTTTTTTCCCAAGTGACAATACGGCCTGAATTATTCTGGTAGCAATAGTCACTGTTCAAGGAAAAGCAAGTCCTTTCCATATGTTTATTTCCCCACCAAAGTTCTGTGGAATGGTGATTTATCCAGATCACTTTGGAATATCCTGTACAGTCCATTTCCTTGTTTCTATATGAGATAAAATTCTTGCATCCTCATCTTTCATGGCATGTTTCTTTCAAGTATATACTTATATGGACTGAATGCTAAAGATAATTGCCATCTTATATAGTTCAAGATATAGATATGTTTAAAAGAGAGAATTTTCTTCTGTTTACATAGAAGATTTTCTGTGGCTGACTTTACTATTTTCCTAGGAAAAAAATAAAACAACTTAAAAATTAGTGGGTTCACAATTCTGTTATTTATTACCTGGCATTAAATGAAAAACATCACAGACCTGATACAAAGTGAGTGAAGTTCTAGAATGTTCTAGAACTTCTAAACTTCCCGTATCCTTATCTTTCTGATGAGTACCTGGCAAGCATTGCTTTTTAACTGGGGATTAAGAAGGCATCTCAGCAAGCTAAAAGTCAAAGTATTGAAATTTGTAATTAAAGCCAGATACAAATCCTACTGTTTTCTCTTCTTTTGCAGTTGCATTTACCTCTCAAACAAAAACGTGAAAAAACTTCTAGGAGTGTCCTATGTTAACCTTCATTATTTTTAAGTCAAATCACTATGTCCCTCAAGTACATACACACACATATTTTACATACACACAAGCATATATTTTTAAGCTGAGAAAGCATTGGCCTTTTTGTCTTTGACTGGGTTTTTTCCATGTAATTTCTCTATTTCTCTTTCTGCTGCATCTACACAAATAGAAGTCCTGGGTGGTAGGAAGCAGAATCTCCACTTGTGACTAAAACACAGCCTCTGATATGTGCCTATTTATTTGTTCCCTTCTTGTTTTGTCACAGGAGTCTGCCATCTCCAGTCAACCTCTCTTGCATTCCTGCAGCTTGGACTTTAAAAACATGTATTTCCACTGAGCAGCCTAAGTGGTTCTGTGATAGTGCTTAGCAAAACTGTATTTATTTTTTTTGCTACAGCTTCGCCATTTAGTTCCATGCTAGTGCTACTGCTTCCTACTTTATAGATATAATCTTGTTCTTATAATACAGTACAATTTCCCCACCTAACTGCAAGCCTTAAAGACAGCATTACTCAGAACTTTATTTATGCCAGGGGATCTGCTGAGGCTAAGCACAAAGTCTCCACCACCAAAAAAAAACTCTTACATAAGCTTAAGGGAAATTAATTAGCTCTTTGTACAGAGGTGTATTTTTAAAGGAGTCTATAGACATTCACTGTCAGCTAGCGATGATCTGCTCTGCACATCCATTGTCTTGATTTTTAGAGAAAGACTCCCACTTTTAAGGGAGTAACATAATTACATTCTGCTAGCTTATAGCTGTCCACTATTGAATATGACATTGTGGGAGGCTGAATATGATCTGCCTCCCTCAGAAGGAATTAATTTTTGCTTAGTAAAAAAGACCTTTGAGCTATTAGTCAGCACAAATGAGTTGAGGTTAGGATGAAGAAATGGCCTTGTGGGCAGGGAAATGTCTGTACAAAACTGGTTTTCATTTATTTGCTTATAGTGTTGCTGGAAATTTTCTGAAACATTGTGAAAAAGCAACCTTGAATTTACCTCCAAGAAACTGAACTGGGGGTTTCCAAGGACATAAGACACAGGTGCTCAGTAGGTAGACTACAGTTTCTTTTGGGGTGGGAATTGTATAGGATAGTACATTGAATCATTAACTTGGGAAGTAACTTTTGATCCGCACAAGCCTGTGACTCAGTCCTGCACAGACTCTTTATCTTGGACAGTTCCATCTGTGACCACCTGTACATAAAGCTATATGGAAAAGTGCAAAGAATGCTTGGGGGAAATAGTTTCATAACTTATTTATTACCCACTAATCTCAAAGCATATTGACTTAATGTCTCAAAGCATATTGACTTTATGCGGGAGTTAGCACATCCGTGGAGTTCATATTTTTGAACTATTTTTAGACTGTATGGCATATCCTAACTACATTTTAGAGTAAAAAAAAATCTTTCCCTCCTCCTGCCTTTAAATGTCTGTCACACTCAGAATTGGTAAGTAAGTAAAATTAAAATACTGAGCAAAAATCATGCACCTTTATGCAAGAAATTAACTTCTAGTGTTAGTGTTCTGAATATTAAGAAATTGCATGAAAATTAGTATATCTGTCTTGGATTGGGGTGACAATGACAGAAATCAGAAACTGACTTTCATATCTACAAAGGCTTGACACTATCTATGTAAAATGTAGTGTAGGAGTCACAGTGGTCTGAGCATTTGTGTATCAACCACAGGAGAGATGTGTATTGGAGAATGTCTCTTGTAGCTCATGTCTCCACATTGTTCTTCCCACTTGTGTTCTATTATAGTGTTGTGCCTTGTTCTTTCTACATACTGGCCCTGAATCTCTAGTACAACAGCAATACTTCATAAATAGAGAAAGCATTTTAAGTTTCTATAAGGAATGCATTTCATTATCCTAACACATTATGTCTAAAAATCATTTCATTGTATGGTTATTTTTTCCACGCCTACAAACACACCAATGATCCTCCAACAAAGGCTCTCAGTTTGCCATGAAGTGAATAGTTTCATAGAGAAAAACAATGAAGACTCTATGACTACAAATCACCATCAAATTTTTGGGGAAAGATAAACTTCTTCGAGAAGGAAATTATGTTTTTTCAGGTTACAGAATTTAGAGGAAGCAGCTTTGATTGAAGTATAATCAATATGAAGACATTATTTTCAGGATCACAACATTTCTAAGAATTTTACAAGCATGATGATAAAGCATCAATTTCTACAGAAAGGAGAGAGGCTCCAATTAGTCCTTGCCCTTTTGCATCACATTAAGCTTTCAAATGCAGCAAACCTTTGTGGCAGGGCTAAAACTTATCAGTGGATCAGATGCTGTTTAGAGCTCATGATGCTTCCACTCCCTCCAGCAGCAGTGTTGAATTATGCTGCCTTAAACTATTCATAGAACCTTGTGGATGTACAGATTGGGGAAAAAAAATCAGCTTTTCCAATATTATGCACCATCCCTTTTGACAGATGAGACTACAGATACTTTTTAAAGCCTTTTTGGATTTTAATAGATTCACCATTTATTTTAAATGGAATTTGGATGTCTTCTTTTGCATTTTATTAACTTGTTGTAAAGAAACGATTTGCTGTTAAGAGACTATGTAATCTGTAGGAAATAATAATCATTTAGCAACTGTTCCTTGAACAAAACTAACAGCATGTTTTCTCTAAAGAAAAATAACCATGAAGGAGCTTGAGAATAATGTGTGATTTGTGATACAAGGGAGATAATTCTTTTGCATCAAACTGAGCTGGATACCTGTAGAAAAGCCTAAAAGCAGGGAAATCTGAAGGAAGAAAAGTATAAGCTTTCTCTAACACATAATATTCTGAAATTGCTTATTGAAATCATAGATTTAAGGAGCAAAGGGACTTGTTTTTCCTTCCCCCATGAAGGGGATAGAATTCTTAACCCAAACTACAAAGGTCTCTTGAGAGCTACCTACAGAGTCTAGTAGATCTAGTCTACAGAGATGTCCATTAGCAGCCCCATGCTCCCTCACCTGCATGAAGGTCATCCATTCCTTATTTCTCAGCTAACAAACAGAGTAGCTCAATCTAACATAACAGATCTGGAAAAAACTTACCTCTAACTTAATGCCAACTGGAGTTCCCTTAATTAGGCCATTTCATTTTGTAAAGGAGTCATCCCCAATACTAGCACTGCCTACAGGTATATACATACTTTCTGGCTTATCTTTTTTTATTCTTAAAGGGAATGTCTGTCAGCACAGCTCACATCCTTCACTAAACATCTTGGAGTCGATGTATTTTCCTCTGTGTATTTCCACAAGAAAGGATATACTGAAAGAAGGTCTGACCACCTTCTGTTCCCTTCTTTGCTGTTTAAAACTCCACAGTAAGATCCTTCACTATTTAAACAATAAGGCTGCATTTTGTGGGGCCCTGTGACAGTCAGTGTACTGTATATTCTTGCAAAATTACAGAAAATATTTGGAAAATCAAAACAGATAAGGGAAAACTTTCCAGGTAAGAGAGAAAAGGAATTTATCTCTAGGGCGCAGATGCCACAGGCAGTGAATGAAAAAGGAATGGGAGAAGACTGTAACTTTGTAACATGGAGTTTACACACTGTGGAGTCAGAAGTTAGTATTGACAGGGACCTGCTCCAAGGAAGCCTGAAGCAGCTGTTGCTGTGAACACCAGTTTCACAGGTCATGGGCTGCAGAGCAAAGGAGAGGCAGGGGGACACACTAGCCAAGAAGAATATTGGTGAAATTCAGAGCAGATTAGAAATTAAGGATCATGAAACCTCTTTTCCAGACTATTAAACAGGGTTCTGAAGAACAACTACAGGTGCTTGAAGTTTCCATGACTACAGTGTTAATTAAACACATGGTAAAAAGAAAACTTTGGAAGATTGAGACTGCAGCCCTAAAAAATTCAGATCACATTTTCAAAGACCAGCTGTGCTTTTCTGTTTAACGTATTTATTTACTTAATTATGGTGATTACTGCTGTCTTTTTTTTTTTAAGGCAGATGAATCAGTACTTTCAAATATGGAATATCTTGCAGTAACAGTCTCATTTGTGGAATTTCAGAAAACCAGAGCTTTCTCAGCTTTATAGAGGAGAGATTGTAATACCTTCCACTCTCTAAATTTCTCTCAGGTGCACCTTAATACACCTTAAACATCAGTTTTGATATTTATTTTCTTTACCTCTGCTCTTTTGAATATTGAGCCACAGAGTAATAGAAGACAGCCACTTCTTAGTGGAAATATTAATAGTAATAATATAATAAAAATATATAATAACATAATATAATAAAAATAGTAGGAAAATTAAATTTCAGATTGATCTAACTTGTGATTAAGGTATCAAGTATCTACTATTTAGTATCAAGTATCAAGTATTTAGTAAGGTATCAAGTATCAAGTGCATCTATATTTCAAAATAAAGTGACAAAACAATTAATTTGCCTCTCATTCCTGTTGCAGCAAGCAAGTGTGTACACAAGTCAAATTAGACTTTCAAGAGTGTTACAAGTTTTCCTTTCAATACCCTTTCCTTTGAAAACAGTTTAAGTTGAATGTGTCATAAGAACATTTAATTGAAAATTACTGTGACAGAAATATTATAATATTAATTAAAAATCAAACAGTTCTAAAAATATATTTAAAGACTTGCTCTAAAGATGTATATAATTACAACTATAATAGCACATACTATGGCTACTCCGTAGTACCACTTAATGTGTTACTAGGTTGGTGGTTTTAAATCAATTCTCTTTGCAGTTACCTTTGTACACGATGTTTAACCCAAGCCAAACTACATCAGTGTTTTCAAAAATACCTTCTACTGGAGTGCATAAGAAATCGGAAATATACAATGTTGTATTAGTAATAGGGATTCTTACAATTCAATTTTTACATGTCTATAAAATATAATAATCTCTCTGAATATATATTATTTCTTCTCATCATGCTTTCAGTGGTCTCTGCACCATCAGTGATATCTCCTACCTCAGACCTTTAGTTCTTTATAACTTCTGATGAAAGGCTGCAGTTTTGATACTCAGGACTCAGCTATTATTCCTTCTTTCTTTCAGTTTGGCAATTTGGGAAATGAAAACATATATTTTTAAGTTGTGCAATTTCTTTCCCCTGATATTTTACCTTGCCAGATTGTCTTGGTGTGCTTATTATGAATCTGCATATACATTTTTTCAAAGTTATCTTTCAGAACTAACCAAATAGTTTCTTACAAGACAAATCTGATCACAGTTTTGGGGGACAATCTGGCCCAGGTATTGCTCCCTATAGACAACATGAACGTAGCCACACAATGTTTAGCTCTGTCCTGTTACATTTCTCCAATACTCTCAGCAGGTTTTACAGCCTCAAAACCTTCTCACACCAAGTCCCAAGGGACAGAGTACAACTCCTAAATGCTATTTAATATAATGATGCCAGGATTATACTCTAGAATTTCAAGCCCTTGCAATAGAAATAGCAAAATAAGGTCATTTTTCTAAGGCCATGGGTCTTCCCCTTGAGATCCAGAAGAAAGGTGGAATATGCAGAGTGGTGATGACCTGTACAATAACAGGAGTCAATGAGAAACAGGTTGCAATTTTGTCTAGATTCCAGCAATTTCTTCTTGGACTTCATACTGTACAGGCACAGCCTGAGAAAATTATTTACAATAATAAAGAAGTAACAAATTCTTTTGATAATCAAAGTACACTTTAAAGATGTTTAGAAAGGCTGTATTTCTAATGCTGTGGAGTTGTATCTCTCCCAGAGACAATATCTATTCTATTAGATACATTAATTTTTTATGTGTTTAGGCTGACCTGAGATGACATGCTCTAACACATTGCCAAATTTTTGTTTCCAAATCATCCAGATGCTGACAGTGTTCTGTGTCTCTCTTGTGGAACAGGCAACAAGATTTTCTTCCTATGGAATTGAACATATGAAGGCAAGAAAGGACTAATACACATAAAGCATCTGTTCCTATGAAGGTTTAGGACATAGGTAGGGTAAGCACATCTACAGATGATTTTTATTATTTCTTGCTGTATTGTTAAGACCACATTTACAAGGACGTATTCTTCACTGTGACTAAATCGATAAAAAAAAAGAGAGTGGAGTGTGGTCATTGGCAACTTTTTTTTTTTTTTTTTCTCTCGAGTCTCAAGCCTTCAGAAGGACATCAGGAGTGAGAACTGCACGGGGCTTCCAGGTGCAAAATGGCAATCTGGCTTAAGCCAGAAGTTCTAGTGAATGAAAGAATCTTAAAATGGGATAAAGGAAAGAAATCACATGTATATCATTAATATATGCTTTTGTGTACATAAAGTGCATACATTTCTATATGTACGCCTTTGTGTATATATATCTGGAGAGAGTACTAAAAACTTTATTAGTCCAATCAATCCTTCAAAAAACCTCACTGAATACGGAGTTTAGATTGTTATTTTCCTGCCCTTCAGTCACTTCCCCTCTCCCCTGGCAGGATGCTCACCCTCACAAGGATACATCCCATGCTACTCTCCAGGGGCAGGTGGCTGTGGCTGCCCCAAGGCACCAGCAAACCAAAGCCTTTTGGCGTCAGGAGGCTTTTCTTCCTGAGCCCTGGGCTGGCTCACGTTTACCTCTGCACATCCCCTGAGCATGTCCCGTGCCACCGAGGGCACCACACAGCCTTGGCTCACCCCTGGGAGATGAGAGTCCCTCCCGCCATGCGCTGCCAGTGTCACCAGGCATTGGCCCTGTAGACACCTGACCCCATGGGTGTGGAGGCTGCACGGGTGACCTGTGTGCTGGTGGCCCAGTGCCCCAGCGAGTCCAGTGTGGCCCAGGAGTGCTGCTAACAGCCATATTTACTCACCAGAGCTGAGGATGAGGAGTGTACGGTTTGAGGAAGAATTGATATGTAAATACAGGTTTAAGCCTGGTTATGTCTACAACCAAGTTTGTTGCACACAAGAATTCATGGCTGTGACTCCTCCAGTAGAAGTAAAAAATTAAATAGCCTATTAGTCACAAAACAGTAATGTATTCTTCAGAGAAATAATTTACAGTCTGTCTCTGAGTGGGAACTCTGTGCAAACAGCCATGTTCAGAATTGATTCACTGTTACATTCAGTAAATCTATTTTTAATGGTGCTTGCTTTTCTCCACAAAGATGAGGAGGGAGATATCAGTGAAGATACAAATGCATAACTCCAAGTGATAAAACTTCAGGAAAGTAACACTTTTTTGGTTTCCATAGTAACTACTCTCCAAAATGCCACCTGACTTGCATTTACACAGCAGTCTGCCAAAACCCGCAGTGCCTGGCTGACTCTGTCCCGTTACTGCTCCCTGCCCACTTCCTACTTCTTTTAATAGTGCCAAGGCTGACTCTTTATTGGCTGTATCAGGGAGCTGAGACAACACAGAGAAGAGAGTAACACAGAGAACCGAGTACAGTTGGATTATTTTTTCAGCTACATAGGCCCCTAATCATCTTCCCCAGCTTTTGTGAGGACAAGCTTGTCACTCACTCTCACTCTTGTGAGAGTGTGGTGATCAGCCAGGAAAAGAAAAGGGACTGCTTTGTCGCAGCCAGGATGGCTTAAAGGCAAGACAGGTGATGGCTATACTGATTAGCCTTCCTGAGCTAATGATTATGTCATTAAACTTACAGAGAGGCCATACTGGTTCTAGAATTGCAAGAGTCAGTCCAGAGGCTTATAATCTGTCAGCAGAGGAAGGACATAGATAACACTTGGAGAGCAAGAAAGCGAGAGAATTATTAAAAATAAATGTGGAAATACTAGATAAAGACAAAATCCCATCTTCCTAAACTACCTATAGGACCCACATATGTTTTGACAGATTTAAATATGATCCCTCTGAAGTGTTTCTAGAACATTTATTACACTAGCTGAACATCAAATTCTTAATGTTTTTAGTTTATAAACTATCCCATATTATGGTGTTATAATCAAAATAGGGAGTGTATCAGTGAAGAGGTCGGGTGATAAAGTTGTAAAGCACAGCCTTTCTCTGTACTGACAATGACAAGGAGGAAGTCTGAAATCATGTTAGCTTGGTGAAGAAAACATTTCTTATTTCAGGACTAAAGAAATTTCAATTTCGAAGTGATATTATTACAACAGGAGGGATCAAAAATTTTTCTGCTGATGTGTACAAAGTGAAGTGGGCATGCCTGAGCACCCACAACTAGCCTACAACAGAGATGCTAAAACTAAACAGGCATATCACTCATAAATCTATTTCAATGCAATGGACTGGAAATATCCAGGGACACAAGAATAACATGGCAAAAAACAAAATCTTCCTAAAGTACTCTGACAGGTTGGTATGTCTTACCCCATAATATTTTAATAAAGGTCAGATAGATAAGATGATAATACTCTCAATAAAATATATGCAGAGCAATGAGACCTAGCTAAGAAAACCACCATTAGCTTATGCATGATGTGAAGGAGGCACAAATTGTCCCATAAAAACAAATACCAGAATTTATTAGTCCTATTTGATAGGGCTTAGTTTCATTAAAGCACAAACAGGAGGAAGAAAAATTGCTTTGGAACTGCCTGGAAACAAAAGAGAAATACAGTGTCTTCTTGTTTTGTTTAGGGTTTTTTAATATCTTGATAAAGTTAAAATTAATAATATTTTTAACATCTGCACAATTAACTGTAGCAATTTACTTTGCTACTCCGATCACATGAAGAATATTTTGTATGCTGAGCTTGGAGAAGTGTAATTATATTTTCCTCTCTGGTTCCCCCCTCTCCCCCTGAATTCAGCCCCTGTGAATAAAATGTAGTCAGCTGCTTTCATTTAAAATAATGTTGGATGATCACTGAAATAAAAATTAAAATGTACGTATTTTTTTTTAAAAGCTCTCTCCTGAAAATATCCACTGAAGATGACTGTACTGGTAAATCTTTAAAGGAATATATTTTAAAAAAAAAAAAAAAACAACCTTACAACATACATCTTTTTTCCATTAAGGACACATATCAATCTTTAAATTCTGGTTTTATTATTTATGGTACAGAAAAGAGAAGCAGAGGAATACATTTACTTTCAAACTTGGTGTTTATACAGAATTTTGACTCTGTATTATTCTGAATAAGCCATAAATGATTTCATATATGCTGCTTTCCTGTTGTTTTGCATTGTGTCTTCTTTACTGTTTATTTTATTTATATGCATCAGGAATCCTTAGAGATATATCATTGCACTTCCATTTAACTCATGAAATTACTTGCTAATCATATCTTTGTAAGCATATCAAGTCTGTCTACCCTTGTGTTTCCTATATCTATCTTTGATAACTAACAGTGAGCAAACATGTATAAAATCAAGATGTCAATGCACCCTCCAGGCAGTGTTTCTCTTTCAGAAGTGAAATCTGAACTACTTTCAGAAGAAAAACCCTGAAACAAAACAAGTCTTGAAATTGCAAATAACAGTCT
The DNA here is from genome assembly GCA_024500445.1 of Entomyzon cyanotis. NCBI lineage: Eukaryota > Metazoa > Chordata > Aves > Passeriformes > Meliphagidae > Entomyzon > Entomyzon cyanotis. Next base: position 62,256,953 of record JAKEPQ010001005.1, read on the forward strand.
TAAGTACAGCATTTTGGTTTGATTGATTATTGGACCTGGCTACACAATCCAGGTTATGAGAGTATGCAATGAGCATTCTTCAATGTGAATAAAAGGAAATTTCTCTTTTTTTTCTGGAAGCATTGCTTTGAAGAGTTCAGCTTTTCTTAACAAATCCTCATCAGTAAAAACATTACCGCTGTCAAGATTTCAAAGTAAATGTTTTTGTTTGGGATCCTTTGCCTTTGTATTGTCACAGCCTAATTTTTATAAAGGCATGAAACAAAATCTGATCACATTTTAATGATAAATGCATTTAGGAACATCTGTAGAAAATAATTTCCTCACCTCCATCTTTGTTTTTAAAATCAAATAGAATTAAGGGAAAGGGATTAAACTCTGGTTTAGGTAGATTTTCATGCCATACTCCTCGCCAAAGTATCTGATCACATTCTTTTCTAGTAACCAATGTGGTGCACTTCTATCCTACATAGCTTGCTGTTTAGGGGGTTGGATGATAATTTATGTATTTTTATTTATATTACAGCATGCTTATATTAGATAAGAAAACTCATGTGGAGAAGGAACAAATAGGGTTCATCGAGCCCTTTGGTTTCTAGGGACTCTCTGATCACTCCCTGAGAAATTTCTTTCTCTGTGATTTCACAGAATAACTGAGGTTGGAAGGAATCTCCGTAGATTATTTAGTCCAGGTTGTCTAGGTGGGTTTTGAATATCTTTACAGATGGAGACTCACCATCTCTCTGCACAACCCACTCCATTGGCAGGTCTTTTCCTGCCAAGCTGCTTCCCAGTTTGTTAACTTCCAGCATGAACTGGTGCAAGGTGTTATTCCCCAGGTGTTGGTGTCTAGCCTGTCTTAACAGCTGGTCTGCCTTAACAGACCTGTGAAGGTCTTTGAAGATAGATAAGAGGAAGTATTTTGCTGATGCTGCAAGACAGCAAGCAGCTGGCCAGAGAAAACCAGATCTTGCCCAAAAGTAGAAGATGACTCGTTGGCCAAAGAAAACAGGAAATATTGCCCAAAGTAGGGAATTCCTTGCTGGCCAAGGAATATAGGAAATATTGCCCAAATTAGTAATCTGCATATACCAATCATTTAGTGCATGCTTAGCTTTGTTTATCCCCTATAACCAATTGTATAATCTCATGGCGTGTGCACAAACCATATGTAGAAGTTCCGTGTTGTGTGTACGGAAGGTAAAAAGCTTTAAAAGAAGCACTGCTGAAGAATAAACTTGGAGACTTTCTGCATCACATTGGTGTTATGTCGTACCCGTCTCGCATGGATTTATTAAACCCTGACACCCAGGGTACAGGACTTGGTATTTCCCTTTGCTGAACAACATGAGGGTGCTGTTGGCCCATTCCTCCAGCTTTGTGGTGTTCCTCAGAACAGCAGCACAATCATCTGGTGTTTCAATCAGCCTTCCCAGTTTTCTATCATTTGCAGATTTGTACTTTAGATCCTCATATCATATTTGGCTGAAAGTAGTTGCGACTTCTGATATGCCTGTAACATATATATTACTATCCAGCCATAGTTTAAAGATTTCAAGCAACGGAAATATATCCTAATTATAAGTGATAAGAGATATTTAGAAATTAGTATGACACAGAACTATGTTGGTTATGTTCATGATATCACACTGGTATAAAAGGAAAAATGCTTACAAGGGTCTCATTTCCAGCAGTACGGTGGTACTTTAAAAACCATTGTGTTTGCCCAACAAAAGTTACCAGTAAAAATACATCTGGTTTACTTAGGTAAGTGAAGGGTGAGATTTTGAGTGGAGCAGTATGAGCTTCCCAGTCCCGAGAGCACCCTTATATAGAAATTACTACAAGTTGAAATACAGCTCCTGATTTTTCACGGTCACGTCATTTAGGATTGTGATAATTTAAAGAAGAAGATCATGGAGACGAGGAATGTATGTAGACCGTGAGTATCTGTGTCCTTCTTTTTGCTGTACCACAGAACTGCACAGTTGGAGCTCATACCATTTAGTACAGAGAGCCTGACTGTGGAGGGAGGATTAGCAGCACAGGGAGGCATGGGTGGTGTTTATGGAATAAAGGTGCTGCTAAACTTGGAGGCCTGTAGAAATGGCCAGGAAAAGATAAAGAAAGTGTGGAAATAAACCAGGGCTTGAATTTGGTGAAGCAGATTTTGGAAGGTGACTAAATGCACTGTTACCGTAGATTGCATAGTTGTTTGAGAGAAAAGTGAGAGGTATCAGGATTTTTAGGTTTTGTTTGGCAGAATGGCATTGCTGGAGCAGTAGCAGGTTTGCTAAGCACGCAAGTTGATTATGTGAATGGCAAAAAAGCCTTCTGGTTGATAGACTTGGCTGTGTATTTTCACAGAGACTCCCTGAGTTTCAATCCCAGTCCTTTTTCCAGTAGTTCTGTAAAATCTGACATTTAGTTTCTTTTCAAAAAGAGGGATTTGAGGGTGGCCTGGCTGCAGGATAGAGATTAATTTTATTATAGAATTCTGAACTGAAAAGTAATATTCTAACTTCTTTGTGTAAAATGTGAAATTAGAAGACCATAACATCCAAAATTATGATAGGTTGGCTTTAATCATAATGTACTTTTTAATTTTTGTACTAAGAAGCACTTGATGTATATTTCTACCTGCACTTATTATTATTATATGAAACTTTGTCAGGAGATACAACCAGAAATTATAGTCTGTCAAATGTAAGTTGTATGAAAGACAGTGACCCTGGCACAGCTGAGGAATTTTCAGCACAACCCTCCTGGCCTTTTGTCTTTTGTTGCAGTGTTGTTACATGGCAACATTTTTATAGGTCATATATGTGTGAACTGCTGAACTATTTAGATTGAGTTGGAGAAGAGGAATTTGAGGCAGCTCTTAGAAACAGTATGTTTAGTGAGTTTTGAGGGAGGAAATTTGATATCATGCAGGGAGGCAAGTGGGAGTTCAGGGTATCATTTGTCATGGAGGAGTTCAGTAGAGTTTTTGTTCAAAAATGGAAAGAACTGATTCTGATGGCAGGAATCAATCAAGCAAAAGAAAGCTGGAAAAAACAAAAAGGAATAAACAGTCTTCTCATTCCCTGAGAATTACCTCATCATTTATAATCTGAGAGTGAGTAACTGTGTTTGTGACTTTTAACAGTAACAATGTCATTTTGACATCACAAAATAAAATATTTAAGATTACATGTCAGCAAGATATTTTTTACCATTTTATACTGATGACTTAAAAAAAAAAAGAGAGGAATGTACATTTCAAAGTGGAACATGTGTCTATACAGTTTCTAAATATCTAGTCTGTATTTCTGTTTTATAATCTCCCCAGTTTTGTGATCTCTTCCTTTAGGTCTGAAGAGTAAAAGACCCAATAAGTAAGCCTTTGCTATATGCCCCAGTGCAAATGAGAGAAAGAAAGAATTAATTTTGCCTCATTACTTTTCTGCAGTACATAATAGGGAATAGAGTTTTCTGTTGATTTGGCAGTGCCTTTTGATAAGCTTTAATTGTGAAGATTTTTGTAAAACACTAAAATGCTGATAACAAGAGACATATGAAGTGATTGCCTAATTATTTTCCTTTTGTATCATTTGAACACAACTTAATTTTAGAATTATAAGAGTATTTGTTTTCAGGATGTGTTTTTACCATTTTCTTTAGAAACTGATTTACAAAAGTGTGATTAATTTATGATGCAAAACTTCATTTATTCAACTAATTCTTCAGCAACCAAACCACATCAACCTTTAATTTTCTATTCTGTAAGTAATACACAAGTGTTTTCTCTTTTGGTTTCTTAGTTTGTTGATACAATCAATCCAAATACCTAAGCTGTGGGATAGTGAACATTGTGCTGCCAGTAGAGTAATGCTGACCCTACTCTTTTGTCAGTCTTGATTAACTGGCAACATCATTAAAGTTGCCACAAACAAGTGAACTGTTAGTGATGGTGAAAGACAGAGAAAGTAGCAGCCTGGCCTTTTACTTAATGTCATGGATATACTATACAACTGCATGAATAATGAGGGTATATTTAGTGGTAATTGAAACGCTGAAACAAAAAAAAATTCCTTCAACAATTTGAATTTATTGGCTTTTTAACAACTTTCTTGTTTAAGAAAATCAATGCTTATTTTAAATCAAACATATCACAAATGCAGGTTCTCATATGCAAAAAGAAAGTACTTTTTGCTGCGCAACTACTCCTGCATTAATGAAGATTCCTAAACAGGCAGTGTAACTCAAATATATTCAGACCTGTCCTTAATTCATTCTCCAGACTTGGTACAGTTGGACTTCTCACTGCTTGAAAGCTCAGCTCCTCAACAACAATATTAGAATGTCACAGATTGTGTGAGCATGGTAACTCTGAATGTTACAGGTACAGATGAATCTTCATTGTGTCTTGTGCTGCTTATTGAGACAAACTCTAAAGTAGATTAAGCTGTTTTTACCTCTATGTATATTACGCAATTTTCCTTCAAATGCAACATCTATGTATCACCGTTGAAAACTGGAGAAAAATAGTCATGGTAATAAGAAGAGAAAGAGATTTTTACAGAATCATGGAATCAATCAGGTTGGAAAAGACTTCTGAGATCATCTAGTCCAACCCTTGACTGAACACCGCCTGGTCAACTTGACTATGGCACCAAATATCACATTCATTCATTCCTTGAACATCTCCAGGGCCAGTCCATCCCAATGTTTAACAAGTCTTTCTGTGAAGAAATTCCTCCTGATATCCTATCTCAACCTCCTCTGATGCAGCTTGAGTATCTCTGGTCCTCTCATCCTGGCTGGTTGCCAGGGAGAAGAGATCACTGTCACCTGGTTACATCCTCCTTTCAGACAGTTGTAGAGAGTGATAAGGTCACTCCTTTTCTCCAGGCTAAACAATCCCAGCTCCCTCAGCTGCTCCTCATAGGACTCACTCTCCAAGACCTTCACTGGCTTCTTTGCCCTTTTTTGGACTCACTCAATGTCTTTCTCAAACAAAGCCCTGAACTGGAAAAAGTGCTTGAGGTGAGACCTCAGCAGTGCCAAGTACAGAGGAAGAATATTTTAGAGTATTAATTCAGGAAAAAAATAGCATGCTGTCATTTCAGCTCTTTCTGCTCTAGTTTAAGAAATTCTATCAAATTTTGATATTGAGCTGTATTTCTTTCATCATTCTTTCACAACTGAGAATATTATTTAGTGTTTCATCTTCTCAGCTCCATCAGTAAGTTTCTTTGTAATTAACCAAATGTAACATGTCTCTTCCTGATAGCAAAGCTGGAAAGCAATGTTTCTTTAAAAAAGAAAAAAAAAAATGTTATGCAGATAAACCAATCATGTCTAGTGTAATTAGAGACTACTAAATGGTCTGCCAAGACAAAATCTTCCAAAATTCAGTTTTGGTAAAGTCTAAGGTGTAAATGGCAAGGAATGTGAACAATTCTGCACAAAGATAAAAAATGTAAAACTGTAGCTAGGTGAATAGTCATCAACTGTAGCAATTTTTGATCCATTTGTAGGAAGAGATGTAACTGACAGTGAGGTGAATTAAAGAAAAAAAGAACACAAAAACTAATTGTGTTGGAAACAGGTTAATATTGCACCTCACTTCTTAAAATATACTAATCACAATGATGGAATTGGGGGGAGAAGCTACTTGATCCACTGAAACAGATTAGAATATGTGATGGTTCTTTTGCTGATACAAATCTTTAGAGCAGATTTTCTGTCCATAGTGCTTGAGCAGAGTTTTTTATTCAGCCCTGAATTCTTCTATTGTGAAGGAAGGGGAGCCCTGGGGAAGAGCAAAAGAACTTGGCTTTATTGACCTGTTGTGTAAAAGTAGCTGGGACAAAATGTCTTCCTTTAGCTCATTCAAATTTCCATTACAAAACAACTGTTCTTGCTCTTGACATGTCCACCTTTTCTAACTTATTTCATTTGTTGTTTCCTCCTTTCCTCCAGATACTTTCTCATGCATTCTTGCTCTCCTTTCATCCAGTTCCTCTTCAGACACTATTGACCCTACAAGATACCAATTCTTGCTGCACCTGTATAAACAGTGAGTGGCAGTCAGCTCTTCTTTTCCCTCAACCCTCCCAGGAAAATGTGATGTGAATCTTCAGGCTTAGTAACACTGCTTCTAGCAAGGTGGATTTCTGATGAAGGATATTAAATGCAGCATGCACAAAATATGCTGTATAATGACCTCTAAATAAAGTGTAATATGATTTTATGAATTGTACCTACTGAGATATTAATCTGATAACTTTCAGAAGTAGAACCTTTCTATAAACTTCATCAGGTTCCATTATACTGCAGTTCTTTTCCACCAAGACCATTCAAACAGAAACAAGTACTCAAAAGAATTATTAGGTGAAAAAAACCCCGCTCTTATATAGAGATGAGGAGGTGTGGTGGTGTTCTCCCCAACCCCCCTCTCTGCTTAAGGAGGAGTCACGCTGGTCATGATGGCTGCAGCTGCCTTCAGCTGGACTCTGGGGAGACAGATAACAACACAAGAGCTGAGGGCTATAAATCTTGCTCTAATGCTGATGGCTGGTTTAGCAAGCACCGATCAAAATACGGCAGGCATGCAAATGTGACTGTAAGTCAATCATCTTGCTCCACAAAGAATGAACAGCCCAGCGGTCTGCATGCCAGCATCTCCCCTGGAGTAGGCTTGTCTCTCTAGGTTACTCCTTGAGGTTGAGAAAATCCTTATTTTGTCAGATACTCAGTAAGTAACATGGGAATAAGTGCACAGAAACTTTGAAATCTTAGCAAAGTGATAAAAAGGATTGATTGTACATATGTAATCCTTTAGATATAAACCATTGCCCAAACTGGAACTAGGTCTGGATTCAACTGCACCTAAACTTAACTCTGGGAAGGAGTTTAGAACTCAAGGGTGTCCTTTCTGAACCTCATGGCTCGACAGGTGGGTCCCCCTGACAGTTTTGTCTGACCTTGTCTTCTATGAAGTAAATAATCAAGTCTACCTTGCCACTGAATCTTATTAAACCATTACCCAATTTGCCATTGAACTCATGTCTTATATCTGTAAAATATATGGTTGCTTCTCTCTTGTGAGTAAAGTACATCACTCTTTCCTTAACAGAAGGGGATGTTATAGCTTCTCAAAAGAAAGGCTGAAAAAATAATATTGATGTGTTAAATTTTGAAGCAAACAAGGGGGAACTGGGCAGTCTCTTTTACACTGAAAGAAGGGGAAGAACAACTTGATTATAAACAGCATAACTGATCTTGGTGTTTGACATAGGACTTTTAAATGGCAGGACTTTGCTAGAACCTTCTAGGAGGACCTACTGGATCCTCAAATGTAATTATCTGTATTATAGAGCTTAAAGACAATGCATTAACTGATTGCTTTTGATTGCAATTAATGCGGCATATTCAACTTTAAGCCTGTTTCTCTGTTTTAGGACTTTTCTTATTTGCATAAATACAATTCGTTTTGTGCATGCACCTCTTGCTCTAAGAACACTTAAAATGATAGAGAGCACATAGTCCTCTGCTTGTGAGAACTAACACCATGACATTCCTTAGGAGCTGAAGGATTAAACTAAAGCAGTGTAAGAAGTGATGTGATTAGTTATGAGACTGCCATGGCTTTTTTCTCCTATTGATTGCAACCTTAAATTTCAAAGAACTATCTGTCAACAAGAAAGACAGCAGTGACCGTTTTGATCCTTGAATTGCTCCTAACAGGCAGAGGGAACATAACCTACCCCCTTCTTTTATTTTTTTTTATCCTGAAGTTGTTTTCAGCAAGTGAAATACCTTTGGAAGTTAGAGAAGACAAGTATCACTATTTGTGTCAGGAAGATGCAAGAGTTGCTCCCTAAAAAGTGAGATGGGAGCCAGGCTGACCCCAGTGCAGGCCAGGCCGTCCCTGCACTATCACAATGCACCTGAGCTGCATGAGAGGTTGGGTGGCGACAGCAACAGATCCTATGAAGTGTCCAGTGAGTATCATGTGAAGCAAGGTTGCAATCCATGTCCTAGGCCAATCCAGGAAATCCAAGCAGTGGTTTGGGAACAGAGCAGAGACAGGGATATCTACAACATAGTTCAGTTGAGCTTAAATGGGCTCCTGGGCCATGGGCAGGGCTGCAGGGAGGCTGCAGGGGAGGATAGTCATAGCCAGTAAAGCATGTAAAACACCATAGAGCCCTGAGAGCTTGCCAGGGGGAAAAAAAAAGCAATCAAAAATCAAACAGTTCTTTCCATGCAGAAGTTGCCACTTCAGTTGCAAATTACCACAGCACAGTCATTATGGCCTCATTTTTCTTAACTCACCACCTTTTTCCATGCAAAAGGCAGGAGGAAAACAGATAATATGGGGGCATGCACCAGGAGGGAATTCATGGACCACGTACTTAATCCCTTTTATCAGAGGATCAATCAGCTTGATTGGTCTCTCCTTTGTAGGATGGGACGTCTAGTGTCACAACGAAAAGGACATACATAGGCAAATTTTCTATGTCTTTGTCCTGAGTGGGGTTTTATGGAGTAAATATGAAGTTCAGAGAACTTAGCAGCAGTGATAACAAATGAGCAGACTTCAGAAAGTGCTCTCCTACAACCCTGCAGGTAATGAACCTCTTACCTTCTCTGGCTAATTCAGAACATAATGGTCCTTAGGCTTGAAATAAGTTGCAAAGGAAATACTTCAATGAGTTGCATTATAGCTCATTGAGTGATAATTTTGGAGAGATTCGTTCATACTTGAGAGAGAAGAACTTTATCTTTGTTGCCATAAAACCCATTCTCCTCCAAATAAGTTAGACCGTTTTGGTCTCTGTCTTTACCTCGTCCATTTTGTCTTAGGCTCAGTAAAAATAGAAATCAGGAAATAATTTTCATTTTTTTGTCGCCTTTTCAGCAAAATTTCTTTTCAAAAGGCATAAGAAAGGATCCAGAAAGTGGCAGAGCTGTTCATTACATCCTATATTTTCAGTGTAGCAGGCACCAGCTGCCAAAAAGAAGGATCTTCTGAGTCTGTCTGCACCTACTGTTAGCTCTCATATTTACTAAACTGAACAATTTGAGACCATCAGCATCACCTCACCACTTGTCTTTCTTACCAGGGGATTCATAAAAATATTTAATATAAGTATTGGTTGTGACACATAGATCTCTAAACACCCTTTTATAAAAATTGACCATCAGCCTGTACCATCCATATCAAGCTCTGAACTAATTACTTATCCTCTGCAAGATCTTTCATCTTACAGCTCTTTCCTTAGTAAACTGATAAGTGAACTTGATAAGTTCCTTGATAAAATCAAAGACTGTATCAAATGACCCTACCTTGTCCATGTACTTACTGGCTGAATTCCCTGGTCTGACCTACACAGCTGATCCTGCTGTGAGCAGGAGATTCAACTAAAGAACTTCAGGGTTATTCTGTAAAGAAAGCATGTTGACCGTTCTTCAGCTTGTCATATTTACAGGATAGTCCACTAATTATGTTTCTCTTGCAGTTTCTGCAAACTTGCCTCACATCGTAAGATGTACATCAGTCTTACTTGTTTGTGGTTTTGCAGGTAGCTCTTTAAAGGAATTTCCACATTTTCCATTCTCCAGTTCTGTCATACTTAGATTGCCCTGTAGACTAAATATGCACACCATAGCTAGAAGTTACAGACCACTACTATTTCCTTTACTAGCCTTTCTTTGAATTCCTTAGGAATTCCTTTAGATATGATACCTTGTTCTTATTACTGTTCATTTTACAGTTTTACCATACCCTGTTTCATACACACTCTGACTTGAGACAAATCATGACAAAATTTTCAAGATACAAATTTGAATTTGCACACTTATTTCAGTACTGACCTTTTTGCAATATCCCATCTACCGTCTGGCTTGTCCTTATTTTTTTGGGTTGGTTTCAGGGAGTTTTTGGTGGTTTTTTTCTCCCTCTATAATGACTTGTTACTTGGTATCCCATTGTACTTGATCCAAAAACTTTACCCTTAAAAACTGCAATTTTTTTGTTTCCTAGCATAGATTCCATATGCTAACACTAAGATTATAGTTCTGAGTAAGTCCTAAAATCCCTTGTTATCCTGTTATTTGTGCATGTGGTACATATGTTCCCTAGTGCCTGGGGTGAAATTGGACATTTTATTGCCATAGAACACTTTTATATTAATATCAAGTCCTGTCTAATAACTTGTGAAATACATTTCATAAGTATTAATACCTATAATAATAATTATTAATTGCAGTGATTCTTTTTACTACTCAAAATTAGCAGGGTAATAAGATGATAACCACACCAGGATTTATTATTCAAACCATTTTTATTGATTGTAATGTCTTTTCTGTTAGCAAGCAGTTTAGTATGAAAGAAGATTAGAAAGAAATTATTAATGTATCTTCAATCATTCAATTTTTACTGTATCTCTTGGTTACAGAATTCTTCTGTGCCTATTACTATATCTATTAATGGTCTTCTTCTGGGCTTCATAGGCTGCTGTATTTCTCCTATTAATTAACTTTGCATCTTATTTTGTTTTGAACAGACTTGAAAAATAGAGATCATGAGATCCATGTGTGCTACGGATGTACACACATTTGACTATAAGATTTAACTTGCATTTGACTATAAGATTTAACTCTGTGGCACTCCTTTCACTGAGTCTCCCTACCTTTCTTTTGCTTTCAGCCTCAAAATAAGTTTAAGAATGAAAGCCATCTGAACTTTATGGGTAGCAAAGAAACAATACAAAACTAAGAGAAACTAATCATAGTAGAATCCCAGAAGCAGAAGATATGCCACATAACATTTAACATGGTAAGCAATGAAATGAAAAAAGAACCAAAACAAACCCCAAAAATTAACTATACAATTACATATAAAAATGGACCTTGACTTTCTAGCTATTTATAGGAAGGACATAGTATGAACTGAATTAATGTGATTTCATGAAAGTTGAAAATAAGGAGACATGCAGAAATATTCCTTAATGTGAAAAAAGTACACAGGAAGAACAAAATCATCTGTCTTGTTCTCTTTTTTTGGCAAGCTGTTACTGGCTTTGATCAATGCTGGGGAAAAAAAAGGAGTAAAAGCTATTACATTTTTATTCTCTATTTTGTTAAATTGATGAAAATACATATTTCATCTGCTTTATATCTGGTACAATTATGTTTTTACAAGAGCTCCAGGAGTGCTGTCAGATGACAGAAGTACTTAGTCTTTGGCAATTGAGGACATGAATATTTTGATAGCCTTTTTTACAGGCCAGATTTTACAGTGCTTTTTGTGTTCACATATTTTATTTCCAGTTTTTTTGGGTTGTAGAGTCAAGCCTGCAATGCTTGAGTCAACAGCTAAATTACACAGAACACTTCTAGATGCATACAGCTTGAAGTAAATGCTTGATCTCTAGTCAAAATTAAAATTGAAAATATGTTGAAGACCTCCCATGTGTGTTGTAGCAGAAGGCTGTTGTGAGGTGTTTTCTATTTAGGAGGCACCCAGAGGCCATATTTGTCACTGCACTATGCCAGCAAGATAAATGGGAGCCTGAGCTAGACATTGTCTTCTTTGAGTCATTAAGATTGACCTCCCCAGGGTACTGTGTTTCATTTCTGCAGTAGTTGGTTATCAGTCCACAATTCCATAAAATCTGAGCTGCAGCTAGTGTTATTCATATCTTTAGATATGTTTATTAATAATTTTTAATATGTTAAAACCCAAATTTGATTGTTTTTCTTCTCTACAATTCCAACAGTTCTGAAAGAAAACTCTGTTTGTCCAAAGATAAAAGATTAATTGTATTCATTCTTCAACTAATTACAGAGAATTGCAGGTAGCCTAGAAGAAAAGTTTGACACACTCCTTTTCATACATTCTATGAAGAAAAATGTAACAAGATGCAAAAGAAAGACTTATTTTGTAGCTTGAATAATAATGATTGATCTTTGGCAATACCACTAAAATGCCTTTAAGTCAAAATTGTTTCCTAGGGCAGGGGTGGAAAGTTAGCTTTTTTCTTAAGATGTCCAAGTCAATTTAATAGTCTTTGCTGCAGTTGAACAATAATTATATAAAGACTCTATTGTGGAGGTTGATAGGCAATAGGCATCTATAATACTTAATGCACTTTTCTTGCTGCATAGTATTCTCTGTAAGTACATAACATTGGCTTCACTTCCACTGCGTTGAATTACACTCACTTTTAGTTTTAATTAGTCCTCTTAACTAAAATTCTACTTCTAGTTGCCCAAGCATAATGAATTCAAGTTCGTGTATTCTGACTGAGTTAAGTGGCATAATTAGAAACACATTCTTCTTTAAACATTGCCAAATGTGAATTATCTTCCCAATCTCTTTGCTTTGAAGGCCCTTCTGGGTTATATTTTGTGGAACTAGAGACAACTATTTTAAGTAGGGGTTTCAATAAACAAATTCATTTGTGCTTCTCCAATTCATTGTGGGGGATAATAATATAGTTGTGATATCTGAGCATCAAAATAAATTAATTGAAATAATGAATGTCTGAATGCATACAATTTTGATTTAAACTAACAAAAGCTATGTTTGCTCAAAATCATAGCAGTTTTCCACTTGAAAATAAAGATTTGAAAAAATCAAAGCTTTTATTTGAAATAAATTTTGTTGTTTCTTTTAATGACAGTTATAAGAAAAAGGTTTTTTAAATGCCTATGTCCTATACCATGACTGTATGTTCTATACCATATGTTAACTAATGCTTTTTAAAAAACCCCAAGCAAACACATGAGATAATGCCAAAACATCTAGGCATATTACATCCCATTGAAAAATGCAGGAATTACTCTTTGTTTCTTTCGTATCTTCCAAGTTAAAACTAGATTAAGGTGTTGGTTTTTTTTTTTAATTATTACCTTTGTTGTCTGGTGTTTAGATGCCTGTTTGAGATCCATTTAAGAGCTTTGATCTGAGCCTGAATTCTTGGGGAAAAAATGTCTTCTGTTGAATTTTAAAATGCCTGCTCTATTTGTATACTTATTTCAAATTTTATTTGCAAAATAAACACAGCCGAATAATTAGTAATTGTCTAAACTTTTTTGTGTATAAAACAAATTATAGATCTAAACTTGAGAATGTTCACATTGTGTCCAATTTTTGCTTGAATGAAAAACCTTTTCAAAAAAGAGAAAAAATAAATTGCTTTAAGGAAGGAAGAATACAAGGTTTTGGAAGGGACAAGGGTTCTTTAGTCTCATTGTCATTAAGAGCAAATGCAAACATATTTTTTTTCTAGCTGCATTTTCTCTGTCACAAGATCTTGCTATGATTTTTTTTTTAATATATAGGTTTGATCGTATCAGAAACACTTCCATAAATTCTCCTCTACAAATCTCCCTTTTGGATAAATTCAGTATATCGAATGTTTTAAATTGTTAAGTGCACAACCTCTTTTTTTTTTTTTTTTTGTCTCTGTATTTCAATTAATTCCATCTCTTTCCTAAATGTTGAATATTATAACATCCTTTTGAAGTCTGAATACTTAAACTGGTGACAGTGCCTCCATATTTACATATCAAGTGTGTAAATTGCATAAACATCTGTTTTAAGATTGTTCCAAGACTGCATTCATTTGCCAGCAATATGAACAATATGAGCTGTCTTGACCAGACCATGTCACTGAGAAATCCTGTTCAATTATTTAAGAACACCTTTACCCTTACCTTTACAAAGTTACATTTATATTACTTCTACTGTAGATCTGGTCTATGAGTCTTGTTTCTAGATGGATGACTTCACCTGTAGCTATATTCAAATTAAGTTTACACATCATATTATCTATTCTGTCTTAATAAAACATTTATGCTGATGACTTTTCTGTGGACTTCAGAAGGAAAGCTGGAAGCACAGCTTGCTGTAACAGTGGCACCGTTAATTTAATGACTAAACTTTAGAAAATCAAAATGAAGTGGTTAGAATTCCTGTGTTTTCCCTAGGAGATCCTGAGGACAAGTATTAACATAGCCTTGCCAAGCCATCGGTTTTGGATATGGTAACACACATTGGACTAACAGCTTTAGGGCAAAAAACCAATTCTAAACAGAAGTACAGTAAGAAAGACAAGCCAGTAGTACAATTGACCAAGTAATTACAGTAGCACAATTATCTGGGTCAAAAACCCCAAGAAATCCAGTAATCCCCTGATACTGGGCTAAACTTAGTGTCCAGGTGTGCAATGGATTCCACGGTCACACTGCTAAGGCAGGCTGGGAGGAAGCAGGGCACAGTGTTATCTTCGGATGAGCCACTTGGATCAGTCACACTCAGGGCGTTATGAATTTCCTCGTCTGTCCTCTTTTGCCAGGTTGCAGAAGCACTGTCTGGACTTGGTTACACATCTTCATATCCCAAGAAATCATTTAGGTAAATTTAGCAATATAAGATTCACTTCCTCCCTAAGTACTGCTGTTATAGATGAAAACCAGGCTCCAAACTGACTGATATGGGAAGAGGGGAGGATAAAGAAAAAAGTTAAATCTTTATGACTTATATGCTGTGATTAATTTTGGTATTTCACCTAACTGGGAAGCACTTCTCACGGTGTGCTTTTCAGCTTCCACTCAGCTGATCTGGATGGAAGCCTTTTTAGCACTTATGCAATGTAAACAACTTTGTACATTTAAAAAATATCTGAATGTTGGGCTGTAACTCTTTTACCACAAAACTATTCAGATGTCCTGTAATTTCATTTTTTTATATGTGTTACTGCTATTGGTATAATTTTTACCAGTCAATATTCACTCTAGAAGCCTAATTTTTGTGATCTTTGGGTTTTTTTAATCGATTTTTTCTTTTTGTGGTAATAGTAATATTTTGTTGAATTTAAGTATCTATGCTATTCCATTTGCACTGTTGAAAAACTCCAAATTTTTCCAGAAAAATAATTTTCCTGAACCACACATTATTAGCCATTTCTGTTTACGTAAATTATATATATCAGCTACCACTTAAATTTTTTATCCACACCATGGTAATTTCTCTTCATAATCAAATAGTGTTTTTTGCTGTTTTATGTAGATGCCTTGGTAAAAACTGGTCACTACATTAGTTGAGATGGTATATTACCCTAGATAACATTTTAGACTGTTTAGAGCAACATTCATTTGTTCTTTTCTATTCTTTGTAGTGCCACACTGACTTATACTGAATATCATTATTTTATCCTCTGATGACATGATTATATCATTTTAGATTAAGCTTCAGCAACTACTTAACAATAGCCAATAAACCCTGATGTAAATTATATTTAATGGAGAAAACAAAACTGAGATCTTGAAATGCTAATTCAATTTATAAGAAACCATATAATCAGCAAGAATTATTTACCTGGCAATGTGCTTTTGTATACTATAGAAACTATCATTATCTGGTTTATTACTCAGCAGAGCTTTTGCTATACAGATATAATCTGGAAAGACTATTTCTTCTGGCTAAGAAAGAATTATTCATAATAAATATCTATATGTGTTCAATGCAATTTATTTTAATAAAACTTACAGGCACTTTGGTTTGTTTTGCTAGCAAGTTCTGTTTCAAAGAGAAGAGATGAAAATCTCAGTCTCTTAGTCTCTCTTAGGTTTAAGAGACTAGATTTGTGTGTTTACTATTTCATGATTATTACCTATGGAAGAGCTGTGAATGTCACCTAATCTTTGGAATTCACCTTGGAATTAGTTCAACCTTAACAGAAGCAATTTTTTAAATAACATAGACTGAAATTTTTTACATACTTGGTTTCACATCATTATGTTTGGCTGTTGGGCCCTGAAATAATGAGATAATTACCACTGTAGATCAGTCTTCCATCGTGCACATTTGGTTTGGGTTCTATGGGAATATTTTACTTCATTTATTTATTTTTATTAGAAATAACTTGACAGGCATTCCATTAAGAAAATTTTCAGCATTCTTTACTGTTAATTTCATTTATCTATGATCTCTGGTTTTTAGAATGTCATTTAGTTTGCAGCTTAAAAATATTAATTGATTCATCCATAGGTAAGTGTAAAGACAATGAATGAGAGTTTATAGCAAAGGTGTTAACTAAGTTGTAAGAAAATAGCATATAGAACCTTGGTGATCCTCCACAATTTAGAAATCAAAAAGAGTGAGACAGTAGCTGTTAAGTCAGATGCTTTTTATGGGCTCTGTCATGGGAAAATTTATTGATAAATTCAAATTATTTTTAAATTAGTAGATCTTTAAGTACTACAAGACATATATTCTCCACAGGGTTTGTGTCTATCAAATGGTGGATTTACTGACTCAAGCACAAAGAGATGGCAAATCTGATCTGCCTGAAAAGTCCATCATTAAATATCTTCTTTCTCTGAAGGCTCGTTGTGATTTGATATCAATATTAGATTATTGTGATGGTAAACATGAGACTTGTCTTTCAACACCTCTGAGAGGAGGTTTAGTGTCTTATACAATATTGAGTCTCTCTGAACTGTATCCTTTTCCTCATACTGACCCCATACTACATACCTTAGAAATGAGGAATGAGATTGCTGTAATGATATTCTAACTTTCATGTGCCATTTATGGGAGGAAATAATATGACTGTATATACAGTATCTAACTCTAGGCATGCTTAAGAAATTTGTAATTTCTAAAATTTCCATATGATTAGCATTTCACTAATGATTGCTGACGATGAACTGTTGATAGGTTCTTAAAATAATAAATGAAGAAGCAATTTTTTAGATTTTAAAATATATCATAAGTGTTTACCTACAGGCCCCTATATTTGTTAGATTAATAATATTAACAATATTTAGAATAGGATTAAACAAAATAAGCTTTTATTTTCTTTTCAAAAATGCAAGAAACCAATTATTTTCAAATGTAAGGTCTCTGCAAGAAATTATCCTTGAAAATAAAAATTGATGATAACTTGTACATTATTCTAAGATGACCTTAACATTGAATTGCAGCATTGTTTTAGACAGTAATTTCATTTTAATGAAAACATCTTCAAAAATTAGATATTCCAGACACATTGTTGAACTTCATTGAAATTTCATTACTAATATCTTATTTTGAAAATACACCAAAATATTTAATATTTTAAATGTTAGAATAAATCAATGTTATAATTGGTAGCATTTATGTCAGCCTTCTATTTTACCTCCACATAAAAAGCCACTATAAGCTTCTTAAAAACTTAATTTTGCAGTCATTTTTCAGCATGGCAAATATAAAATGCAGGATAGAGTGTGTGAGGAGAATGATGAAAATCTCCAGAAGGAAGCTAAACATAAATCAGATAGTTAGCTCACCCACCCTAGGCAGGGATGCCACCCACTAGTCGAGGTTGCTCATCCAACCTGGCTGTGAAGACTTCCAGGGATGGGACAGCCAACTTCTACAATTTCTCTGGACAAAATACTCCAGTGCCTCACTACACTCTGGGTAAACAATTTCTGCATAACATCTAATCTATTTATATGAAATGTGTGGTGTAAATGACATCAACCAAAACACTTTCAATTTTAAGTTTAGAGTAAAATTTTAGAGACTAGAACTGTCTCAAAAAATGTAACCTATTTAAAAGAAAGCATTACAATAAATAATGAAAAAGCATTAATCACTGCAAAGAAATGAGGATATTATTTCAGATGGGTTCTAATTCTTCATCTCTGTGTTCATATCTCAGGATATGCATTTATCATCCTTAATTTTGTGACGGCTATAGGCAAGCGGTTTGAAAATATAAAAAGAATTTCCAGCTTTTATACAAGTAATGCACCTTAATTTTATCAGGTAAAGAATGTTCTATTTTAACAAATATGTTTTGAAATATCCACTTTAAAAGCAGCTGTGTTTCTCGGTAAGTTGAAGTAAGTTAAGCTAAAAATAACAAAAAAAAAATTATGGCAGCAAATGACCAAGTTTTGGAATTAAGCAAAATTTTCAGATGCTGTCTATTCTTATCCTTCAGATGCAGTGAAAATGTTCTGAAATATCTTCAGGACTGAATAGAATATCAAAATCTAAAAAACCACAATATATTGTTAGATTATTTTGAATTCAAAACTGGAAATTCATAAGTGCAGAGGTAGCAATGACTACTATGTCTAAAGTTGCCTAAAACATTTTGCCAATATGTTTTTGTTCCAAGTAATTTTGAAATTTAGTTTGAAAATCTGAAATTCAGTAAACAATACTTTTTTGTGCTAGTAGTGTAACTTTAGTTTGCCTGCCATTTTTGGGTACAGAGAATAAATGGAAGTCTCCCTTCACATAGAAAATAGCATAAAACTCTCTACAATCAAAACAACTCGCAGTTAACTGTTGAAATTATATAAAGAATTGTCACTGGATTGGGCCTTAATCATGTGAAGACTAATTTCACCTTATCACCAGTAAAGTATTTTTTCCCCAATGTGATTCTCATCCAGTTTAACAAAGTTAAACCTCAAACTGCAATATTTCTGTTTATTCCAGGTAAGCAAGACGTCAGTATTATCACTATATTTTGGTGGGAAACACATTCGGGACATGTATCTCCTGGACACAATCTCTCTTCAACTCACATCTCACAACACATATTGTCAATTTCTTCCCCACTATTTACAAATTCCACTGCAAAACTTCGCTACATATTGCCACCTGATTATAACATTTGCCTTGCAGCTTAGATCTTTGATTCCTCATATTTTATCCATACCATTAACCTCAGGCTCCTTAGCTTCCCTCTGTCTTGCATACTGCTTATCATATTGGTTTTCTTTTTTTCCTTTTTTTTTAAATTTTTGTAGGCTTCTAATCACAATCTGGAACTCTTATTCCTAGGGATTTTTTTTATTTGTTTGTTTTTTTGGGTTTTTTAAATTTTTTTTATTCTGTTCTGGCAGACTTCTATCTTTTGCAGTTTCCCAACTTCTTTCTCTAATTTCCCAATATTTTTCACTCCACTCCTACTATTGACTATTCTTTGTGCACTATGAAATAAATGATTACAGCTTCAAAAAATTTTGTGTGCCTTTGTCCCATTTCCAGAATTTCTTCCCCATTCTTCTATTTTCTGTTTTTATCAGATTCTGGCAGAATTTCAGGTGTCAAACCATACTTTTTAGAAATTCTGCAGTATCTGACCTATCTGCATGGGACTGGCAGACACAATGCAGGATCTACAGGAGATGTGCCCTTCTGAAATGATAGCTGAACATCAAGAGCATCTGAATAGCACCAGTTCATAGCATCTACAATAGCATTAGATTCTTCTGTTCAGATATCTGTATCATTCCTTCTGTGTCCTAATTAGAGCTGATCTTTCTGCACTCTTGCATTGCTTCCTGACTGCAGGCAAAGAAAATATTTAGACTGCTTCTGTGTTTTACTTCAATCTCCACAGACCAAGAACAATTGTTACAGGAAAGTTCAAGGCTGTCCTTCCAGCTTTGGGCTGACATGGGCTCGGTCACTGTAAAAATCCCATGTGACTCAGCACTTTTCCTTGTTAAGCTCTGAAAAGTATCTGCTGAGCATAAAGGGGTTTTATGCTGATTGAATTCACAGGGATTTTCACAGGGATGGTAAGACACATGTTCCTCGCAGGAATATGTGGCTATGTTTGATTAATGTCCCAAATGTCCCTGTTGCAAAGCAGAATTTTATAACTGTGGTCAGAAAAGATTTTCAGAGTTTATTTTACACATGAATGCACTAACCTAAGTATTTCCTTGACTTTTTCCTCATATAGTATTAAAATATTTAGTTTTTATAATAAGTGTATTTGAGATAGATGAAAATTTATCCCTAAGGTCTAAAAAACTTTTCAGCAAATGGTAACAAAATCTCTAATGTAAAATGTCAGCAATATTTGTAAGAGATAGTATTATTGAACAATCCATTGAAAAACTTTTCAATTTGTTCTGAAAATGACAAATGTGAAATAGCCCTTTTTAAAGGTTTATAAAGAAAATTTTAAGTTTCTTTAATTTTTTTTTTATCTTTCATGCAATTGTCTTTTCTAGTAAAAATGAATTTGTGTTTCTGATAAATTACTCTTTTCTATATTACTCTAATCTATATTCCAGCAGAAAAGATCTGTTTAACAAAATACAGTTCGAGGGTTTTTTAAGTTTAAGTGGATTTTTTTTTAAATTGTAATTGTTCGGTGGTTTGGTTGGGTTTTTTTCCAGTCTATTTCTTTTGCAGAGATTGTTTTAGAAAAAATGGCAAGTTATATATTGTATTTTGTAAGAGATTTTGAGATTAATAATCTATTGCTAATGATAATCAATGGCTGAATCACTGTTTAAATTGTTTTCTTCAGTCAGTTAAATTATAGTTTTACATATCTATCATTAGAAATACCCCAGGTTCTTCATTCCAAGAATAGCCTAGTCATTCACTTGATTTTGATAACTTCTCAAAACATTGAAAACTACATAATTGACACTAAAGTTAGTCTCATACTTGCCCAAAATGACTCCTTTTCTATTTTTCATACATTGTCATTTGGACTGGTTGCTCTCATTCCAAGTATATTGAAATTATGTAACTGTATAAGAAGTTGCATAATATATTTAATTGAAAGGTGTCTGTATAAAACAATGGTTGGGCTGCATAAATCCCTCTCTGTATAACTTGCATCACTGCTTCCAGAGAGTGTCGAGCACCCGTTCACCATCAGAATTCAATCCTTCCACTTTTAAGTATACTGAAAAAACAAAGGACACTCCTCCTTGAGATGCATAAATTTAGCACTGTCACAAGATGACAGTTGACCATCCACAAGAGAACTGACACATTTCTATACTTGTACTTCTAGGAGTCCAATATACCTCATTTTGTGAACAGTTATCTCAGAGTAACTCTAGAGGTAAAACTAAGACATCACTCTCTACAGGAACATATCTGGACAGATAATCAGTGAAGAATAAACTCATTCAACTTCCAGAACAGGAAGTTTCTCAGGAGACAGTTCAATCTCTGATCTCTTGGCCTTGCTTCTAAAAACCAAAACTCCTTATAAAAATAAACTTTAAAATTAAAATTCATAGGTCTACTGGTTACCCATCCCCACAACTTCAGTATAGATAATACTCTCGTAGCACATTGTCATAGTCCTCATAAAATCTCAAACCCATTAATCTCTTTGTATTCCAGTTTATGAACTACTTTTTTCATTCCCCTGAGACATAACTACTTATCATCTCTCCAAAACCTTCTCTCTCTCTATCTCTTTCTTGCATTCTCCTCCAGTTCTTTTTCTTACAGTCATAGACATATCTAGTATATTTTGTTTCAGAGGTACTGACCTAAAGAGTACACAGATTGTACCTAGGCTCAAAATCTGAATCTATTTTAGACCTGAGATAAAATTAGGGTCCCTGAAAACTTCTTTGATTTTTCCACTTATATTTTCTGGTTTAAATAAGGTATTACCTCTGTCCTAATACCTGGTAAGCCATGTCCTGACTTTTTTCCTTTTCTAGACTCCCTGTAAAATAACATAGTGATCAGACGCATATTGTTAAGTCAGATATACAGTTGAAAAGATGATAGATATAGATAGATAGATAGATAGATGACATAGATAGATATATAGATATATTCATACCCTGGAGCTGCTAGAAGCTTTGTGTGTATCTGCCAGAGCCAATACCAGCTGGCTCCAAGAAGAATCTGCCACTGGCCAAAGCCAAGCCCGTCATTGACAGTGGAAGCACCTCTGGGATAACTTATTTAAGAGGCAATATAAAACCTGTACAATGGCAGCCAGGGAGAGGAGTGAGAATATGTGAGAAAAGCAATTCTGCAGACACCAAGGTCAGTGCAAAAGGAGGGGCAGGAGGTGCTCCAGGGGCTGGAGCTGAGATTCTCCTGAAGCTCTTGGTGATGACCATGTTGAGGCAGCTGTGCCCCTGCAGCCCATGGAGGTTCACAGTGGAGCAGGTAGATGTCCAGAGGAGGCTCTGACCCCGTGGGAATCCTGGCCCCGTAGAGAGAAGTGCCCACCCTGGTGCAGGCTTGTTGGCAGGACTTGTGACCCCATGGAGGACACACACTGGTGCAGCCTTTCTTTGAAAAACTTCACCACAGGGAAGGCAATCACACTGGAGCAGTTAATGAAGAATTGCAGCCTGTGGGAAGGACTCATGTTGGAGAAGTTTGTGGAGGACTGTCATTGATGAGAGGGATGTCACACTGCAGCAGGGGAAGACTGTGAAGAGTCCTCCCCCTGAAGAGGAAGTAGCAGCAGACAGTGTGTGATGAATGGACCACAATTCCCATTCCCCATCACCCTACACCACTGCAGGGGCGGAGGTAGTGAATTCATGAGTGAAATTAAGCCTGGGAAGAAGAGCAGGGAGGGGGACAGATGTTTTAATATTTAGCTTTTATTTTTCATTATCCTACTCTGATTTGGTTGATAATAAATTAAACTAATTTTCCCAAGTCAAGTCTATTTTGCCCATGATGGTAATGGCTGAATGATCTCTGCCTGTCCTTATCTCAGCCCATGAACTCTCCATTATGATTTCTCTCCCCTGCGCAGCTGAAGAGGGGAGTGACAAAGTAACTTTGGTGGTCACCTGGCATCCAGCCAGGGTTAATCCATTACAGAGTGGCAGGAAGGCTGCCAGAAGATGTATTTATCATGAAAAATTTCAGTAAACTCAGAATTCTCATTTATGTTTGAAAATAATGAACATGGATATAACACAGTTTCAGGGAGTATTTTTGTTGTGTTGATTGGTTTTGTTTCTTTTTTTTTTTAAATCTCTTAATTTTCATTCATGTGCTAGCTCAAGTATTATTATATGATTGTGAACCTTAGAAAACTCGGCACATTTTTGGGGATTACAAATATTCACAGGCATGTTTTTATTTCTTATCTATATTATGGATTTGCATAATTGGAGTTTTAATAAAGAGACAATTTGCTGCAATTTTGTTTGCAATACATGCATTAGTATGTATGGATCATATTTTAAGCATTAGGCTATATTTCACCCTGGATAAGAAAATCTGTATTTCAGGTCTTTGGCTGGGTTAGCAAAGACTTCCAGAGCTTCAAGGAATTGTTAAATAACTTGTGCAGAACCACAGCCTTAGAAATGGCTTATTCTGAAAGATGTAATTCTCTTCAATTTGCTGAAAGTGGTGGAAGATAATAAATTGATTATACTTGCTGAGTATAAGACTTTGCAAGAATAAAATATACCAGGTAATATCCCACTCCTTATTATGAGTACATCTTCAAACTTCTATCTGGGTAATAAGAAGGTCGCTTGCCTAGCTTTGTGTGCACTAAGTAAAACATCAGTTGTCTGGTGCTGAGTTCTGTCTCAGCTGTTATGTCTGCTTTCTCAGGCTGTAAAAGAGAAGGCGGGGAAAAACGATAACAAGTGTGCTAGGTTATAATATCTTTGGGTTTACTAATGGTCTTTTTATGGAAGGGAAAATGAAAAAGGTGATGACTACTTGGGATTAGTGTTCTTCAGCCATAGAGATGTATTAAAGTCTTTTATGTAGATCCATTTCCCAAACAGCCAGATGTAAAAGCATCTTGTTCTGTCCTGTAGTAAAATCTTTCAGGACATTGAATATCTTCCCTAAGCTCTTAAGATATATTAGCCTTAGGAATAGGGTTACAGAAATAAACATTATTGTCTTCAAAATAATTGGAATAATTTGACTGTCAGTATTAGAACTGGAATTGTTATCTTTGTAAGAATACACCTTTCTCACACTAAAGCTTGTTAGAACCTAAGAAGCCAAAAACATCTCACACTAGCAGCATTGAACAAACAAAACCCAAAAAGAAGTAAGCAGGAGGACTTGTTAACAGAAAAATCAGGTCATAAATAATTTAAACTGAATCTATTTTTTTATGTAACAGTCAGTCATTGCTAAACTTAGCATGTATCTGTGGCTGTTTACCCTGTTTTACCTGTATAATAAAATGTTATTTTAGTGGTTAGCATATTAATGTCATGCAGACTTCCATTTGTACTGCTGAATTTACATATTCAAAGATGGTTTTGTGTGAACTCAAGTAATGTAAATATAAAGCAGGACAGACATTACACTACAGGATGGGTATAACAATGAAAGGAAGAATAAATTTCCCTAATATCAAAAGGCTTTAAACTGTGATAAAAGGAAAGAAGTTTTGTGCTCTCTAATGAAGCCATTAAAAGGATTTAGTAGGTATGGTAGATTAGAGAAACGATTCCTGTTCCTATTTCCAGGTAAGAAAAAAACCATCTGATTGGATTTTCATAATTAGAATGGTACAGTTGTGTAAAAATAATCCTTGTGCTTTGAAGACGCTCTCCTTGAAAAATCAAACAGGTCTCCTAGCCTCTTTCTCTTCAGGACAGATTCTCTTGGGATTGTACCAAAAAGGTTCCTGAATCTCTGTTCTCCTGAAGTCCAGAAATTCTGCTGTGTCTCTTGCTTATGTCTCTCAGGACCTTAAACTCTAGTCCCATGGTTGTGGCAGCCAACTTTGCGCCCTTGACTTTATTCAGTGCGTCTTCAGTTTGTGAGCAGCAGGTCTCACAGAGCACCTTCTCTAATTAGTATATTTATCATCTGTGTAAAAAATTCTCTTCAACACATTCTGGAATTCTCCCAGATAACTTGTACCAGCTCTAGTCCCCTTACAGCAGATATTAGGAAGATTTAAGCGTACTGTGAGTACCAGGGCCTGCGATGGTAAGGTTTCCTCCAGCTGTCTAAAGCAGGCCTCAACCATCTCCTCTTGATCCAGTGGTCTTAGCAGACAACTGTTACATCACCTGTGCTAGTCTGTCTTCTGATCCTTGACTCCTACTCACTAGTTCTCTACTGCTTTCTCTCTGGCTCCAAAACAACTTTTTGCATTTGAGCCACTCCTTGATGTGAAGCACAGCCTCCTCCTTGCCTTCCAACCTCTGTCCATTTATTGCAGCACCCCACTATAGAGAGATCCCCAATCACGTCTTCATAATCCCAATGATGTTACAGCTCTGAAACTTTGCTTAGAATTCTTATTCATCCTGCTTCTTCTCTATACTACATCAACTTTTATACAGGTATTTGACTTGGGCCCCAAGTCATAGTCCATGTCTCTCCAGATGTAAGACCATCCCCTGTAATATTGCTGCTGAGATACATGTACTTGCCCCTCATGCCCTCATTTCAATTTAGGAAAACAATACACAACATACATAGTTTAAAGTACTTGTCACTACATTAGCAAGTTTGTTGGCAAAGACACTCCAGCCTCACTGCCAGATAGCCCATCCTTACACAGTAGTGCTGATTGCTCATAGAGAAATGTGCTCATAGAAGCCAAAGCATTGCTTGCACCATCAGGCCTGTGTTGACCTGCTGAAGCAGCAACCTTCTGCTGGAGCCTTTCCCCCTTATGGGAAGGGCAGAGTCATCACTTGCCTGCCTCACCTTTCACTGCATGCTGTGGGCTCTGAAGAACCCTTGGTGCAGTTTGGGTTACCCTTGATATCACCCTGGTGAAAGGTCCAGGGACTGTTGGTCCAAAGGCCAGTTAAGCCTCAACCTTTCTTCTGCAGCCTCTCAGATCTGATGCACTGGTAAGCAAGAAACATCCTGAAAATTCTGGTCATGTTGACAGACAGCTGCTTTTATCCCCCCAGGAAGGGGTCTCTTATAACTTCCACATACCTTTTTAAACCTATTTAGGCTAAGCTTGGTCTGAAAGAGCCCCCAGTGGGTCTGGAGCATCCTTAACCAATGCCCAGAGCACTGTACATATGTTCAAGTTGCAGATCTGCAGATGGAGCAGGTTTTCTCCTGCTGCCAGAAGCCACAGCCTACTCTATCTGAAACAGCCTTTCTCCTTAACCTGTTTGAACCTGATTTTCAGCTGCTTCTGCTCTCTCCTTGCCTTGCATGGAGCAGGCTCTTGCCTCTGCAGCTTTCCTGCAAAGAGTCCTGCAATACCCTCTTCAAAGTCCCTGATGCTGTGCAGTCTCTCAGCTCTCCCCTCTGCTCCTTCACTGCAGCTCAGTGCCTTGGTCAGAGCACACCTCCCATAGAAGAGGCTCCAGGCCATCTTTGTAGCATGAAATCCAAGCAGCAGCCAAAGCCTTCTCTGTGTCAGGGCCATTAGCATTAGTCAGCACTGGAACTTGTGTCTTGTGGCACGCTAAGACCATGACTGCACTGTTTCCATGTGGCCCTGCTCAATCCCCAGCAGCAGCCTGCACATCAGGCAAAGCCCAGCAGAACTGGCAGCAGAGCCTGCAGTTTCTATCCAAACTGAGAGCAGCAATCATAGACAGCAGAACCAGCAGCCTCCAAGGCACCCTGCCTAGTCCTGCCAGCTGACCAGCTCCTTGTCGCCATGCTCCCAAACCACACTGCAAACAGCATGACCCATTCCCACTGGCCCATTCCTTCCATACTGCTTCTTTGCAAGCCCACCAGATCCTCCTACAGCCCTTCCCTCCACTTGTGGCTGCTGCTGTAAGTGCCACCCTCACTGCAGCTGCCTCCAACAAGGCTGACCTGAATGTTACAGTCTGAAGAGCTTCTCAAGTGCAGGGTTTAGTCCAAGACACTCAGCTGTGATATCACAAATAGCAAAACAGTGATTTATCAGGCTGAAACGCTGAGAGGTGTCAGGCTGACAGGAAATGTGCAAGGTAGTAGGTAGGTTTCTCTAGCCTACTGAATACTAAAGTTCACTTCAGCATTTAAATAACCATGAAGGCAATTTATTTATTCTTTTACAATGAAAATATTCATCCTATAAATTAAGATGAAAGGTTTTTCCTGCAGACAGTTTAAAACTTTTAAATGTTGTCTATTATTGAACCAATCCAAATATTACTGCAAGCATAAATTTTAAGCATTGTAGGTTTTTGAGGGCAGCTTCTCATTCAGAATGTGTGTGCATGCTCCTTTTCTCTAAATACAAGAACAAGGTAATCTCTGTACACCTTTACGTATGCTGGGAAAGACTTTTTTGTACCTTTTGAACTCGCTGGAAGAAGTCAGCACTTTTCAAGAGTGCCAAAATCTTGGAATTTACTCTTTAACATTTTGTTAAATTGGAAAGCTGAGTAAAGGAAAGATTGCAGCTTGAGGACGTAGTGTTAACAGATGAAAAAGAATCCACAAAAAATAACAGCATGCTCTTTTACATGCTTAAACCTGGGGAAAAGCTTCATTCATAGCTGAGGCCTTTCTGAGACACCAAACTCAGTAACCATGTGACACAAATCTATAGAGAGCTAGAAACTGTTAGATCTAGGGTTGTAACTACTCTGTCCCCTCTGAATGACTGGTCCTGAATATCACATATTTTATCCAGCTTATGTATCCTTATGTGAGCATAGTTAAAAAAAGTTATAACTTTGTGCATTATCATTTGGAATAGCAAGCAGTGAAGTCATCTGCAGCACCTGCTAATGGATAGACCACTTAAACATATAATGCTTTAAATAAATACAGCTTATCAAGACAGGAGAAGTAAAATAAATGCTGCTATACTGGTACCATTTTGCTGGCAATTACTGGCACATTTATTGAAAAGGCCATATACCTGGGGCAGAAGGATTTTGTCAGCAATATACTGCTGCTTAATGCATAAAATGTGTCATATTTTCCAGGTTGAGACCTTATCTTATCCAGCTCAAATGTTATTCCATTTGGTTTATTTAGTTAGAAATCATGAAAAGCAAAGACAAAAAATAAATGTGAAATGTTTTTTTTACTAGAGTAGGATAAACCAAGTTATAATTTAAAAAGCTAGAGCTCACCTGCCGACCGTTTAATTGAACAGTGGAAATCGTGTAAACATGCTAGGGCTTTTTGGGTTTTGTTTGTTTGTTTGTTTTTGTTTGTTTTTTGTTGGTTTTTTTTTTTTATTTTTCTGTTTCAATCTCTCCTGATTCCAGAAGCAGCTTTCTCTAATTCCCCTATGTCTTTTAGTCCCCCTAGTCAACAAATCAGTTCTCTCCCAGCTGGCTTTGTGCCTGATTTCTCCCTTGCCTAGATTGTACAACTAAGTTGTAGAATAAATGTTAACTCATTAGACAGCTTACCTCCTCCTGGCAGATTGCTGCTGTCCCTCCCCTGAACCTCAGCCTCCAACTCAGCACCATTTTCAGCCTGTGCCTCACAGTACTCTTGACTCTAACTCAAGCCCTCAGCAATTCTCCTGACAAATGAACGTGCTTTTTACAGATGATTTTGTTTCTACCGTCAAACTGCCTGTTACCTTCCTTCTACCTGAATATAGTTCTCCCACAATACTACAGGCAAAAATATGGCTCATGTCATGCATAATCAACCATCAGATAATCCCCCCGGGACAGTAGAAGGAGACAGATATCCACTCTGCCAGCAGACCTGTAGAACTGCTCCTTTGGCTGGAGTTAGTCATATTGCCAATAGATAAATTACTTATACAAATGGCCAATTCAAATAGGTGTACTGGTTGATACAACTCTAGTTGTCGTTCTGTGTGACTTCCAGCAGCTAACAGTATTAAGTAGCTATCGTTCTGTGTGACTTCCAGCAGCTAACAGTATTAAGTAGCTATCATTTAGTCGCTCCTTTCCTATTTACGTTGCTGAAATGAAGTTTCAAATAAACTCACAAAAGTTGTTTCACTGTAAGAGTGTCTGATGTGATACAAACATCATCAGCATTTGTTTAAAAAAAGCCAAATGAAACAGTTATAACATTGTGTCTAAGATGTACAATTAAATGATACGATATAGATCAATGGACAAGAAAAAAGTGATAGTCTTTTAAGTATGAGAGGTTATGAATAAAAACAAGTCTCACGCTAATTTTCTTAGCTTAATATAGACCTTACCCAGGAGTTTCTTTCATAATCCTGAATATTTTGTTTCATATAAGAGCTGAAACAAATGTATAAACCACATATGAGGATTTTGCTGGGATAAATTTTCTTCATAGTAGCTGAGTATGGGGCCAAATTATCAATTTGTGCTGAAAGCAGCATTGATAACAGAGATCTTTCCATTATTGCAGAGCAGGGCTTATATAGAGTCAAAGTCTTTTCTGCCCCTCACACAACCTCACCAATGAGGAGGCTGGGGGGTGCATAAGGGGCTGGGAGGTGAGGTGGGGGAAGAAGAAGGAGGGGGGGACATTTGAAGTGATGGTGTTTTTATTCCCAAGTAAACATTGTGCATCATGGATCCCTGCTTTCCTGGAGACCTCTGAACACTTGTCTGCCCATGAGAAGTGGTGGATGAATTCCGCATTTTGCTTTTCTTGTGTGTGCATTTATTTTACTTTCCTTATCCAACTGTCTTTATCTCAACCCATGGGTATTCTCACTTTTACTCTTCTGATTCTCTCCCTCATCCCACTGGGAGGGAGTGACCAAGTGGCTGTGTGGGACTCAGTTGCCAGCTGGAAATAAGCCATGACAGTCCTTTTTGGACTGTCCAATATGGGGCTTGAATAGTTTGTGACAATAACATACTGACCAGACAGTATTGAAAGGTATTTATGTCTGTTAATAGTTGCAGGTCACAATATTGATCCACCTGTTCTCAATATTAGTTCATCTGATCTGTATCATGCTATTTTTTTGTTGTAAGAGTTAAAGACTGATGTTGGCTTTTGCATTTTTCTGTGATTACTGATATTTTACCTGGGAGATTTGTTATTAAAACACTGAGCTACAACTTAATCTGGTATTTCAGCTACTATGAAGAAAATTAATACAGCCAAAAGCAGCACACCATGTCCTCCACGTAGTACACACATAAAAGCACAGAATACTTTCTCATTAAAATACAGTATAAATTTAGCCTAATTTGTGATTTAGCACATAGTTAAAACTACATGATTAGTGATATTTTCTATAATGCATTTTCATTCTGTCAACTGTAGTGCACAAGTATACTTTTCAGGAAGGAAAAATTCTGGCAGCACTTGCAAGAGACCTAAGGTTTTCATATAATATGATATCATATACGATAAACATGTTTTAAATCATATGTCAATTATGATATTTACAGATAACCATATCCTGAGATTTGCACCAATAATTTTTTTACCTACTAAAAAACGCACATAAGCGGTGTGATGGTGGTAACTTCTGGCATATATACTAATATTCTGTATGATAATTAGAATGAAGATTTTCTTAGTTGCTCAACTGACCTTAAAATTTAAAAATATTCCTTGATCATACTAATATGTATGCTTTGCAGGTGCGATCAAAACACACCATACCGTGTATATTGAAATACATGTGTGCACCATCCAGCCCATACCATCTCAGTTCATACCATCCCATTCCAATTCATATGCATACCATTTATAGGAATGCTCATCCAAAGTCTATTCATTGCTTTATCTAGACTACAAAAGACAAAAGAGTTGCTTTGTGTGGAATAGACAGCACTCAGGGTAGCCATACAGACTGCCTAGCTAAAGCTCTCTTAGCCTGGCACCGGAGAGCCTGTGACCCTGGCATGCTGAGTGGCAATAAGGCTTTCTGCCTGCTTCACAGATGGCTCTGAATGCAAGCAGCCAAGGCACACAACACCATGCATTTGCACAAGCCAAAATTCCCACATGGTCTATTTGGAGTTGCTGCTTAGGCAGCTTGGGTTTCGATCTGTTTTGTGTTATCAAAACCACAGTGTCTGTAGCAGTCTGTAGCATGGCTGGGGTTTTTTGTTACATTATTATGAGCCTACACAGCCTCAATGCAATTTGCATTTATTTCTTTATGTATAAATAAAATTTTTTCAAAAATGTGGGCCAATCACCTTGCACCAGCAAAGTGTCTTTTGCAAATAGATTGGCCTTCTTGTCCCTTTTCTACATCCAGCTGTTTTGTTAGCAAGCTCTTGTGTAAAGATAATATTTCCTGATTTATTCAATGACAGCTCTTGAAGTCTTACTCAGATTTGTCAGTGTAATTACCCAGACCTTTATAAGGGATAAGAGGAATTGAACAGAATTCTGGAATATATAGCTTCCATCCAAATTTTATTATAATTTTCATATTAAATTTTGGAAACTGAGCTTTCTTAAGTGACCTGAAAAAAAAAAATATGTAAGAGGTAACTTCATTCTGCCTCTAGTTCCTTGTGGGTGGCAGATATCCAGTGTCAAATATTGAGATTGAAAGACTCTCATTGTACTCTTCTGCTTTTGACTGTCATGCTCCTCATTTTGTTCAGGAACAAAAGTACCCCAGTATTGGAAAATTATTTTACAGAAAACTGTTTTGGGGCCTGTAAATCTTACTACATTTTGAAGAGAATGTTGGTCCATTCAAAGAGAATGGCCCCAAACCCTCTCTGTGTAGTTTAATACTGACTATGAATAATTTAGGTTTAGCAAGATCTGGAAAGATTTGTCTTTGACACAGAAGAACACAATTAATTTCTATTAATTGACTGAAATTAGGGAATTGGAATTCAGTGACAAGATAATTTGGTGTCTGTGGTAGAAGGGTGATTAGAGCTGATAAGGCATTTGTGAGGAGCTATTTCAATTTTAAAAAAGTATCAAAATCTTTTTCAGGTAATTTCATCTTAATAATACAATAAATGTGAACTGACAGAGATGTTTTAGTCGGTAAACTAAGGTACATTAAATGTGTTATGGGATATATATAAAAATAATTAAGTGTGATGATTAACTTTAAAAAGGCTTCTCAAAGATGGCATCATTGTTAAGACCATTTGCAAACAGTTTCTCTGCCAGCCTTGGTTTTAGAAATATTTGCCTTTCTAACAGTGCTTCCTTAATTACAGAAATGAAAAGTGTTAATTTTTGTCCTTTGATTTCTGCTGAAACAAACAATTTTCTAGTTATCAATTTGACGTGACTGATTTGAAGTAATCCTGGGGGGGAAAGATGTAATTACTATTGGTGTCTGATAATTTCAATGTAGCCTGATAGCCAGCAGAAAGCTAATAGTTCTTACAGGGAGTTCTGCTAGCATCAAAGCTGAGAAGGCATAATGACATTTTCTGATGGTGCTGTTGCAGTATTTCAGTAAATACTGCTCATGGATTTTGAGGAATATTAGTACTTCATTTTAACTTCAGTTAATAAAACTCCATAAATCTCAGCTTATCATCTTGATTATTCTTTTTTTTTTCCTAAAGTCCACAGGATCAAAGGATTTTCCCAGTTAGCAGCTCCTCCCATTGATTTTTATCTGCCTGCTTCCAGTCAAGCTTCTGTTTCAGGGTCACATATAAAATATATGAAAGATAATATCAAAATACAAATATAAAAGTTGTGATAAACAGGGAAGAAGGTGGAATGGATTGAAAATTTTAAGAGAGGAAGATGGCAGGTGGTTGAAGAGGAAGAGAAAATGTAGGAAAAGCTTTCTGTCTTGCAACACAGGAATGGAAGTATTCCTATATATGTGCAGAGTCAGAGCCTCAAGAAACACCATTCTTGACCATAATCCTATTGTGCTGTGCCTTTCATGCTAAACAAGCTGCTCCAGAGAACTTGCAGCTGTGATACAGACATACACGAACAGAGATAAAGAGATACACAGAAGAGAATATATATGTGAATGATGAGAGGTTAAAGGCGCTCTCTGATAGCATTAGTCATTGTCAACGATGTTAAGCTGTATATTTCAGCAGTGTAATTGTTGCCAAAATTTCTACTGGCATTAGAGAAAAGATGATAGAGGGGATAATGAGTCAATTTATAAGAAGGAAATCCTCCAAAATTAGAGAGCTACACAGGAGAAATAATGGAAAAGGTGCTTTGAAATTATACCAATGTGGGCTGATATCACCAGGGCAGCTGAGGATACAGTTGATATTTGCATTGCAATTATAAAACGCTTTGAAATTAATGGAAAGATGAAATTATTTGAGAAAGGTCCATCAGTTTTTGCTTATGTTGTTTTAATTCCTTTGCTTAAAATCTCTTTAGTTCTTTTTGACTAAAAGCTAACATTTTGTGGTACAAATAGTTTTCCAAGATACCGCTTTAACTATGAGTATTAAGACATTGAGTAAAATTTTTTGAAAGTCTTAAATGAAGATGAAATGTAATAATTGCATGGTATAAGTAGCATTATTTACCTAGAGGAGACATAAATCTTGAAGCGTGTATTACTGGAACTAATCAGTAGCTTTCTTCACAAGGCAGTATAATGTGAACATTATATTTTCAAAATTTCGAAATACCACCAAAAATTCATGGGACATTTTTTTTTCTTTAATATTGAACTAATGCATATTTTTTAATACACTATGTATTGGTTCTGATAGGGATGTCTGGTAGCAGTTATTTCTGTAAAATGCTGCTTATCTGCTTGCTTTTTCATGCTGGTCATCTAATGACATGTGCATAAATACATCTATAAAAATACATATAATATCAAATTTGTGCATATAAAAATAAATAGAATATCAAATTATATTTGGTGCCAGGTATCTGTTCCCTTGTATGTAATAATAGTTAAGCAATTGTATTTAACACAATACAAATAACATATTGTGGTAGTCTTCATTAGAGATTGTTTTGTGTCAATTTCTGTGCTTGTCCCATCTTCCTCATGTAATTACTGGGAGCAAACATCATTGCAGGACAACTATAAACATTTCTTTATCATTTATTCAAGCCAATATGTTACTTTTTTTTCTGTGTTTATTAAAAACAAAAGCTCATAATGCCATATTGAATTTATTTCAAAATGGAGCAGCATAACCCACAACTGGTGCTGCAAAATTTAATATTTTTGATGTAAAAGAGATTTCCAGTTGCAGAGCATGTTAAACTTCCTTTCTTTCTCAGCTTAAATTTACTTCAGTGCTGAATTATTTACAATAAAATATTTTTGTTTGCTTGTTGTTGCACTGCCTCAATATTTTACCAGGTGAAACCCGTGAATGCTCACTAGATGGTGTTCTTTTCCTCACCTGAAGGAGATTTGTTTCTTACTCTTTGATCAGACTTCATGCTGAGCTATATTGCTTCATTCAAGAAATCAGTCTGCTCAGGGAAGTCTTAACTGCATATGCACCCCACAAATACTACTTTTAGTGCATTCAGACAGAATATAAAAATCTTGGTGATTAAAAGAGTCAGAAATCATCTTGTAACATGCCTTCATATTTTTAAATGATAGTTGCTCTCAGTATGTGAATAATATTTAACTGCACTGCTCATGATCAAGTCCTATAGGTCATCAGTCACCATCCAAAGGTGGTAGCACTCAGCAGCTGATAGCAAAGTGCAAGTGCCTATTTATAAATCTGCAACTGTGTTAGACCTCCAGAAACACAGCATGTTTGCAAACTAATGTTTATTTCTACATTCTAAATTAATCCACAACATCTGTTTAGGCTTCACATACTCTCGTCAAATAAATATGAATTTGGGTATTATGGATTACATCATGAATTCCTGTAATAAAGTGAGGAATGACCAGATGCTAAAACTATATGACACCACACGGTGGACTAAAACATAAAGTTTGGTATTAGGATTGTATAGTTACAGTATAATGTAATAATAATTTATAATTCAATGACATTCAGTCCTTTCACACCTGTGTTGAATTTCTATACACCTATTCTATGCATTATCCTTCTTATTGTCTTGCACTCCCCAGCTTAAGGAAAGAAAAGGCTTTGGTTTTTTGGTGCCATAAGTCTTTTCTTGCCCTTCTGTCTTTCTTTTTTCCAGGTGCAATAATTCTCTCTCAGCACATTTTGTTTCCCTGGCCATATACAAAATATCTAATAAAGACACCAGAACAGAGAGCATTTATGTTTCAAAGCAAGCAGAGACCTCTAAAAATGACCTTTCCAGTCAATGCTCTGGATAGAAATCCTTAAAAGTACATGGCTGCTCTGCAGTTATGAGAAAGATTCTTTTTCATCATAAAACTGTCCAGATTCTAATCTCATTTTTGCATGTCTAATAAAGAGCTTTTTTATATTTTGCAATTGCAAGCAGCTAGATGAGACAGCTGGTGCATAATGGCATACACGTCCTTTCTGTATTGAACAGGCACTTTGCATCGGAATACAAATGTCTTGGAATTACAGAAATAGCTTTTCATATAGGGCCAGTTATATTTTAAATTTACAAGATGTAAAGACCAAATGCCATATAAGGCAATTGATGTGTGATGGCAGCCTGTGCAGAACATGAGCACTCCATGGATTCCAGAAGGCAGCTGGTTGATATTGCATATTTAAATGTATTTGGCAATTGTTGCTTCAAGGGGCACTACAAGAATATTAAGCTCAAAGATATTTTATTCATTATTTCTTTAACCTTCATTTGATACAGTCTCGATATATATTGTTAGGTATAGCTTGCTGCCTCATTAGTATTTCACTGGTTTGTGCACACTGAAAGGAAATGGGTGACATTCACCAAATCCTCACATAATACACATAAATTCAAGGTCTCTTGCTACTTTTGGATGGAAGAATGTAAGAATTAAAGCAAAATTACAAGCAAAAAGCAAGCTGTTTTTACAGAGAAGATTATCTATACAGAATATAAGGTAAATTTAGTTTGATTTATTTTGCAGCAAAAAGTGGTCTTCTGCTCATTCAATTTACAAATTAAATAACAGCTACCTCCAAATGTAGTGCTTCTCATCTCTGAAAGGAGTTTTGAAGTTGCCAATTTCAGACCTTTTTTCTTTCCAGGAAAGGTGGTGAAAGGCAGAAAGAATTATAATGAATTATAATCATGACAGTGATGAAAAACATGAGTCATTCAGGTTTTCCTCTTTAGTGAATTGCCTTTATCAAGGGTTGAATAGGTATAGAACCATTTATGCTTTAGAGGGGATGCCCTCTAAATGTGACATTTGAATGTATATGCATTATAGAGACACCTGTTGGGTAATACAGTTTTCTGCTCCTTTATGCTTAATCATTTATTAATTCATCCTTTTTTCTTTTTTTCAGGAACTCATGAATGAGCATCATGTGTAGCTCACCCAAAATACACAGCCTACATCTACCCTTCTGTAACAGTTTGGGTAGGCATAGAAAAGTAACAAAAAAGGACAGACAAAATTGTAGATTTACATCCATCAGCCAAGACGTGGACATGTTGACCAGCTGAGTCTCATTTCCCTGAGTCTATGATACCAATCATAAATGGACCAGAGACCCTGGTTTTGGTGAATGTGGTCAGTGCAGAGAGGGTGTATTTGTCACAGAACAGGATTTGATGTCCACCCACTATCCCCATCCAGCATTGCAAATAAAATTGGAAAATGATTTCACTTGGGTCGTGAAGTTCTGGTTCTGCAGTTATTACTCTCTAAGTGCCTTTGTGGCAATACGCAATGTGGTGGCCTGATTGAATGTGCAGGGCAAGACTCTTGTTTTAACTTATTTTGGTGGAAATATTGAGTCTAACAAATCTCACACTCTTTATAATGTAACAGCAGCTCTAATTTACTCCAAAGATAATGGCTATCGAACCAGTGGGTTTTTAAAAAAATTTTACTTGGACTGACAAGAGTCATAATCAACTCACAGTGAGAATTCATTTTGAGATTTTGAACAAGATAAATGGCCCACCCAAGTAGAAGGGTCCACTTGGTCAAAAAGCCAGAATACGGGTAAATCAGCTGCTGACTAGAATCTGTGAATGTCTGAGAAATGTTTTTCGTGAGAAAGACACAAAGCCTCACTGTGATCCATCATGGACATTCCAGTGAGTTCCTCTCTCAATATTTGGGAATTAAATATCTCTGAAATAGTTTTACTATTTACCTATTTGTTATAATCAAGTAAATGACCCAGAAGAGCTGCTAATCTTATATATAAGTAGCAAACTTTACAGCCACAGGTGAACCACCAGTTTTCTTGGTTGTTGATAGCTAAAAATAAACAAATGTGATTTTTATTTTCAGGAGAATGTTTTTTTAAACTTCTGATGGCTTAATACAAGATTTTAGCCCCAAAGAATCAGCTACTTGCAATAATTGCAATTAAATTAGTTATACATATATTGGAATTTTTATGGGAAAAGAGGATGAAAAGGTATTTTCTCTATAGTCTGTGGGAACAGAGCAATAGAGAATGTATGTGAGCTGTCCTGTATCCATTCATTAATAATGCAAGTAATTGTATGAATTCTGTATTCAGAGTATTGGTGATTACATATCAAAAATATTACCTGGTTCTTTAGGTATTTGAGAAAAGCAAGACACATAGCTCCATTGAGAAAATATATATGTGCATTTTTGGATAGTGTTAAGAACAGTTGCTGTTTCTCTGGGAATGCAGTTGAGAGGATGATGCACAAGCCAAACACAAACATGTGAACGTGCTCCTTTTTCAATGGACCCAGTTCTCTGATAATCAGAAAATGGAATTAGATGAGAGATGTCAATGCTTAAATAAATTAGAGAATATTGATTCCTATGGTGGGAATTGTCAGATGAAATGTTAGTTGTCCACATCTGAGCTGATCACTAGAGGCTCCTTCTGGAGTCTGTGGGAAAATAGTGCTGCTATGTGATCCTTCTCAACTTAGGAACAGAAATTTCTCTTCATAATTTGAAGGGATGAATTGCAGCTGTATACACTGCAGACATAGAAAAGCCAAACCCAAGACAATGTTAGTCATTCCATTCGTATTTACAGTTTAGGAAGAAATCATTACCTCCACAGGGTAATTTATTGCCCAAGTGCTACAAAGATCAGTTAAGTCAGAGCAACCCAGTGAAGTCCCATTCATTGTATGTAAATTTTCTTCACTTTTCTCAGATAATTTAACATTTCCCACATTAAAAATGTAAGAACAGGACCTCCAACTGGATGAGTTTTCCTGCCCATTCCCAGAAGTTCATGAGGTGACATCTGTATCAGACAAATTCCAGGCAATGCTAATGCCAATATCTGAGTCCAGTTCAAGTGGAGGATTTTCCCTTAGGTATTTTCCTCAGCTAGAGTGTGCCACTAGTTTGCCTCAGCC
Source organism: Entomyzon cyanotis (assembly GCA_024500445.1). Classification (NCBI taxonomy): domain Eukaryota; kingdom Metazoa; phylum Chordata; class Aves; order Passeriformes; family Meliphagidae; genus Entomyzon; species Entomyzon cyanotis. Next base: position 62,294,940 of record JAKEPQ010001005.1, read on the forward strand.
ACAAGATCATCGACCTTCTCAGGTGATACTGTAAACATTTCTTTGCCTCCAAGGAAACTGTTGGAAATAATCATTGCCTTCTTCTAAATTAGTTCTTCCTTTGCCATGAAGTAAGACTGAGTAGAAAATAATAAATTAAAATAGTTCAGAAAATCAATACAGACATTTAGCTAAACATGGAGAAAAATGGTATTTCCATACACAGTTGTATATTGTTTTCTAGTACAGCAAATTCTTAAAATTAATGAGAAATGGTAATTATTCATTTCTGTGTTACATTTAGTGAATACTCTATTGTGCTCCACACATTTTTTCCCTTTTAAATATGCAAGTTGGATTTACAATGGTAAATGAGTAGGGAGTATAATTTGAAGTAGTGTAAATGTGAAAATATGTCTCTCATAAATTATGAGAGGAGGATAGCAATGCATTTTAGTATTTTGCCTCCCAAATGATCCTAATGGTGTTACAGACAAATACCATTTCATTTACCTCTGCAGGAGAGCTGCCTCTGACAATAGAGTGGAGCAATTGCTGACTGCAATGTTATTCACGCTTTTAAGAAAAGCAATGAGTGTTACATGTAATTGAAAAGCAGAGGAAAATTTATACAAATGTAAATTAATGGAACAGAGGGAGTTTGTGCAGGGAGCCAGAGCTTTATAACTCCTGAAAGTGATGACGCGGGGGTTTTAGCAGCAAAAGGATCTGAAAGACTTGCACTTAAATCTCATTTGAGATGCATCATCACTAATGACATAGTGCCTTTTCATTCTTTAAGGGGATTTTATCTTACTATAAACCCCACAAAGCAGAAATCTTTCAAATCACTTGACTCTGCTGAGTTTCTGTTAGAACATCTACTTTAATGACCAGATGTCAGTGAGCTTAATTTGGGAGATCTGATCATGTTTTAGTCCAAGGTAATGTGAATGATTTTCAGTGATATCTGTATGTATATAATTATATCCATGAAAATGTCATAAGTGCAATTACAGTTCAAGTATTTGCATGTGGCTGTGGCTGGCCAAATGCCTGATTTCCCAAGTTTATTTGCTAATTTGTACTGTATGAATTCTCAAATCAGGCATCGCTATCTTAAAATTCTAGAATAGCATCTAAATACACGTTCAACATATAGAGGAGGCAATATTAAACAATTTTTCCCCTCTGTTCCCATGTCAATCAGAACTTTGACATTATTTAATGTTATTTTTATTAGCATAATTATTTTGGAAGAAATCTGGGGCTGGCTCTGCACACAGTGTTTGAAGATAACTGCCAGGTCTGGATTCAGTACACATGAAGTGGAGGCAGGTCAGCTGTTTGTTTTACAATGAGTGATTTCTGAATCAAGTAGGAAGGAAAGTGGCAATATGAAGATTGCTGGCAGTTTTGTTGTAACTTGCTATTGAGGCGTGAAGTACTCTTTGCCAAGTGGCACCTGCAGCTGAAGAGAGGCTTATGCTGAATGCTTGAATGAGAGTTGCAAGTTGAAATAATATGGTCTAGGAGTGCTGTAAATTGTCTGTAAATAAACATTCCTCCATTTACCTCTAATGCAGTTAAATACTAAAAGTATTAATCCACAGGAGGGGACAGAATCTTGTCTTGGAGCAAGGTTAGAGCACTCCCAAAGATTTCAGTGTAACCCTATGATTTTTCATAATACTCAGGACTTTATATGTGTTGGAGCCACATGGTTCTTTGCCCATACCTGGCATGGAATCTTTTCACTGAAGCCTGACATTGAACAGGAAGGATGTCTTTTCATAATAACAAAAGCAGCTTTTGAATTGGTTGTGGTGCTTTTGATACAAATCATAACCTTGAAGCTCATCCTTGGGATGAGCTGACTACCTGCAAGGGTGTGATCAGGATCTTTCTTAACCTCTGGAAGAATAAATTTTGAAGAGGATTTGAACAAGGGAGTAGCTTTTGGAAACTCCTAGCTTGAAATGTCACATAATTACTGGTATGACCTGGATAGTACTGGATGTGTATATATATATATACAGAATTCCCTGTGATAACAATGTAGCCTTATTTCATAAGAGAGCCTGTCTGTTTTTGTCATTCTCTCTTAGGTCATCTTCTGCCTTTTAGGAGATTGGGAATTAAATATTTTCATTAACAAAAGTCCAGAGACTTTAAAACCTCTGACCTTTAAATCTTGAAAATAGGAGTGACAGTAGAAATGAGGTTACATAAGCATGTAGTGGAGTTTGAGAGGAGAAATTGCATTTTTTGACCCAGTAGAAATAAAGGGCAAGGATATCAGATTCTGGATAGCAGTATCCAATAGTAATGTTGAGCTTTTAGGCCATTCACTGTAGACCTTAAAAATGACTGCTGGATCTGTAGGTGCAGACATCCTTTTAGGCTGTATTATATGTTAGCCCATTAGAGGGCCACATAGGCTTCCTGTTGTCTGGCATGGGAGACAGGAGCTTTATGAATTTTTGCAGTTTGATAGACTTTAAGATAGCTAGTTCCCCAAGACTTAGTCCCATTCGCAAGATTCTTTGATATCTGGCCGATTTGTCTAAAAATACCATTTATTTGACACAGAACATAGCAAATATACAAACATAGAACAGATTGACACACATAAACACACAATGAATGCATAATTGCAACACTACAATAGTAAAAAATGCAATAAATGCTTGCTTGAGCTAGCTGAAATGCAAGTTAAGAAAGGTACCTAAGTTAGCCGGAATAATACATTTTAGGAAACTCAAATGATCTTACCAAATCAAATTTGGAGCTGGAATACATTAAAATTTCCTCACTCAATCCCTCGGGAAGTAACCACAGGGCTGCGTCCAAAAACCCTGGGGAGAAGACCTTACCGATGTCCATGTAGAAAGCTTCTACTTTTGCTGAGTTTTTCGTGGTGTTTTATTGGGAAAAGAGTGTGTATTTGCGGTCACTTGAAAATTCTTCACATTCTCTCAGTGTCTCACCTTGGCCTTCCAGGCGCCAGGACTAGATAGCCAGGATTAAGTTTGTCAACTTAATCTGAGCCATTCATCTCTAGCCAGCGATCAGGGAGAGAGAGAAAGGGGGGGGGGGGGGGTGTTTGTCCTGCCACAATCCACCCCTGTGACCCAAAGACACTACTCTTACATCATGAAGTGACAGTGCAGGTGTCTCTTGCCTTCATGCTACAAAAAGCCCTCACGTTTTTAATATATGTATTATTGTTAAATTTTTAGTATACATTGTGTTTCTAAATTGTATTATTCTCTAATGGAATTTTGACTATGTTATTGATATTAATAGGAAGCATTTGCTGTTGCTTCAGTTCATGGGTTTATGTAGTAGATTATGTAACAGAACATACATATATAAAAAGAAACATTAGTAGTAACAACTAAGAGATCATAAAACATGACATTAACTTCAGAATGTCTATAGTAATTGGAGACAATTTAACAAGTTATTTATGTTGATATAAGTCCATGTAGGGCAGATTATTTCCCCCCTTGAATCTTAAGGTCATAGGAGGATGTGATGCAAATCAGGAACGAAGAAGTCTGTGAAGGCAGTTTTTTGATAGTAGTTACTGCAAGAGTTTAGTCAATGGTTGGTGATTAAGCATAGGAAAAATGTAAGCAATATTACAATGAATATTTCAGTTACAGTAAATTCATTCGTTACTATGCAGTCCAGTATGCTGTCTTTGTCTGGAGCTGGCTTCTTCGCTTGCAGGAATTTAGGAGGTTTAATTCATTTCTTTAGTTGTGTGGGTAGTAAACAGCTTTCTCTTGCTGCTTGAAGAGATTTCTTCTCTTGTTGCTTGAGTAGCTTGTCTTTCTTATTCAGGTACACCTAGCTTTTATCTGGTGAAAGTATGCTTAAACATTTAAGGTTAATAGAGCAATGAAATCAATACGATTTAAGCAATAATAGATATGTTTTCTTGAGAATTGTTATTCCCCCTTTTGGCCTGTAGTTGCAAACACGTCGCTATTTTCACTGCTGTCAGACGGGGGCAGTGCAGGAGCGGTTTGCAAGGAAATAAAAGTTTTGCTCTCAGCAAAGCTAGATTTGTTATAGGGGAAACACTCATTGGGAATTGATTTTATGCTGGTAGCTATAAGAATCAGCAGCTACTTAGGCCATGGGCCCTCGAGCATTTGTTAGCATCATTGGTACAATCCCAATTTGGGATAGATTTTCAATATTATTGCAATGCGTGGTCATTTGGATGTGTTTTAACTCAGTTTATTTGGATTTTTCTGATTTTGAGTCTCAGCTAATAGCTACTCTCAATCTTCCTTCATCAAACTGCTCTTCTCACTCACCTGCCATTCAGCACTTGCTACTGACACAACCACTGTACAACACACAGCACGAAAGTCCACACACACTTTTTCTGCTCTTCTCTCTACTATTAGCAACACAGCTCCCAACTCTCTCACTTGTGCACTTTCCAAAACTTTCTTTTATCACTTTTTTTCATATTCAATTTTTAGAGTCACTGCTCTGCACTTCATACACAACACCAATACGTTTGACTGAAGCATTAGTAAACTACACATTTTTACCTTAGAACTTAGGGTAAGTCAGGACTATTTGTTTGCAAGGTTTTACTGGGTCTAGCTTGTTTGGAACGAGGTGTTACTTTGCACATGGGTTAGGACAGAAATTGGATAATACAATCACTGAGTCTTGAAATGGTAAGTTTGCATCAGCATGCTTGACTCTAGTGGTGGCAGACACTTGCAATTGTTAGATGTTTTAGAGATTTACTCTAAATTAGTTATTAAGTTTTATTTTGATATACAAGGTGATATAGTTGTGGTTAGTTGCATTAATTTAATTTATTTTTTACTCAATTATTTATTACATTTATCATTTCACAAACTTATAGGGTTTGTTAGGACTGAAGTTTGTAGAAACAACAAGTTAGATTTTTTAGTAAAACTAAAGTTTTTTTCTTCTTTGCGTGTTAATTTTTGCTCATAATTTTTATGTGGCACTTATTTAAAATTGTTAATTAATTAATTATATACTTTTTTGGTTCTCTTCTTTGATTAGCTAGCTTTTAATTACTTATTAGTATATTTTTTAGTTTAAAGAACTCTGATCTTAAGAGTTTAAAATACATGTCGCAGTGTTTTTTCTTTTGCTTGCTTTTTCTTGCAATGCAGAGAGAGATATCTCTGCTTTTAGTATGTAAATGAAGCTAGCTTGGAGTGAGGGACAGGAAAACTGGTTTTGAAGCTTTTCCTCTTAACCAAGCAATTGTTCTCTCTTTCTTTTTTCAATGGTTCATTTGCATTTTAAAACTTAGCTTTGGCTGTTCCTGGAATAGCCCTTGTGGGGGAAACATTTCAGGTGATTTACTTTTAAACCAAACAGGTAAAGCAAAAAGAAATGATGTTTAGCTTTGCAACTGCTAAAATCTAGCACAAAAGGGCACAGGAGTTTTTAAAAGGATTTTAGAGGTATACAGAAAGATGTAGCATTTTAAAAGGTGTTTTTTTTTTTTTACACTCATTCTCACTTTACTCTCATCTCACACTTTTTATATCATACGGGCGTCCCCAAGATACATGTCGACATGATTTAATTTATACATTCTTACACACACTACATACACACGCAAGAGGTTTTAAAGCACATTGATTATATACGGAAAGAAATAAGAGTATACTTAGGAATTAGAGGTTTGTTAAAGGTATGTAGAAACGTGAGAGAGAGAGAGAGAGAGAGAGAGAGAGGAGGGAGAGAGGGGGTTGGAAGTTTGCTAAGAGGGTGGTTTTTTTTTTCTTTGAAACGGAGGAGTTTGTTTCTCTGCTTCCCCCCCACACTGTTTGTGCTAAAGAGATTTTCTTTTCTTTTTTTAGAGATAGGGGGGTTTATGCTTTTGTGAGGATTCAATTCAACATTTGAATCATTAATTTTTATCAGAGTTTTTCTGAATTTTATCATTTTAATTTTTAGGTGGTGTTATCAACCTTGGAATTCCTTTTGTTATTTTTATTTGCCAATTACATGTAATTCTTAGATATAAAGTAAGTACATGAGAGATTAGTTAATTTTTAGCAAGTTTTGTGTTTCATGTAATTTTTCCATGGATTTTTTCTCATTTTAAGCCAGTTTCTGATTGGCAGAGTGTAACATCTGTGTTTTTGGTAAGTTTTTTATTAGTAATTGTTACACATTTTGCTTATAGACAGTGGGCTGATAGATTTTTTTGCTTATTGCCTAGGCCTTTGGCAATCAGCACTTAATCTATTCAGTGACCAGCACTTTCTGAACCCAGTGTCATTTTGCAAATTAATGATGGTTGATTTAGGTTTCATATAAAATGGTTTATTAGACGTAAGAGGTAACAGAACAAAGAGGCTAGACACTTAAATACTACACAATATAGAGAGTTACTCATAGCTATGTGAATTTTGTGCTTCCATAAAATAAGATGTTAGCTCTTTAGCTGTTAATTTCTTAAATCGTTTGCCAGATATCCTGCCGACTACGCCATTTTGTCTTGCAGGGGAGACAGGAATTTTATGAGTTTTTGCAGTTTGATAGACTTTAAGATAGCTAGTTCCCCAAGACTTAGTCCCGTTCGCAAGATTCTTTGATATCTGGCCGATTTGTCTAAAAATACCATTTATTTGACACAGAACATAACAAACATACAAACATAGAACAGATTGACACACATAAACACACAATGAATGCATAATTGCAACACTACAATAGTAAAAAATGCAATAAATGCTTGCTTGAGCTAGCTGAAATGCAAGTTAAGAAAGGTACCTAAGTTAGCCGGAATAATACAATTTAGGAAACTCAAATGATCTTACCAAATCCAATTTTTGGAGCTGGGGATGCATTAAGATTTCCTCACGCAATCCCTCGGGAAGTAACCACAGAGCCTGCATCCAAGCTCAGGGGAGAAAGCTTTTACTTCACTCTCCAATGTCCATGTAGAAAGCTTCTATTTTTGCTGAGTTTTTCGTGGTGTTTTATAGGGAAAAGAGTGTGTATTTGCGGTCACTTGAAAATTCTTCACATTCTCTCAGTGTCTCACCTTGGCCTTCCAGGCGCCAGGACTAGATAGCCAGGATTAAGTTTGTCAACTTAATCTGAGCCATTCATCTCTAGCCAGCGATCAGGGGGAGAGAGAAAGGCGGGGGGGGGGGTGTTTGTCCTGCCACACCTGTACAAGAGTTCAGTCTGAAGAGCAGGCATCACCTGCAAATGCAGAAAACACAGAAGACAAATATTTTTAATAAACTTTGTCATTCTCTGAAACAAAAAAGGTTTTTTACTATGGTCATGTGCTTAATTTTCCTTGACTTTTACAGGTCCACAGAGGTTTTTGAAATTCTATCAAAAACAAAGATGTTTTAAGTCCTGAAAAATCTGCTTCTAGCAATCTGCTTTTGCTTCCTGCGAAGCAGGATTTTATGTCTAGAGTTTTACCAGCAGTGACTTGTATGCTCACAGACTTTGGTTTTACAGAGTTAGAGGGTGCTTGGGGATAAACTTCTCATATTTGCATGTTTTTAATGCTATTTTGTATCCCACTTTAGATTTTTAATCCTCTTTTTCTGTGGAATCTGTCCTTCAAGTAAGAGCAACAGCATGCATACTTGAAGGATGCCATTACCCTCCTCTGTCTACTAACTAGGTTTACTGTTTACCTGATCTTATTCATTTTCTTCCTGAAAACAGTTGAAGGATTTGTGCTCTTATTAACCAATACAAACTAGTGTTTGGAAACCAGCTATAGAAACTGGTAGTTTCCTTGGCTTAAATATTAGAATAGAAAGCATCAAGATTGTTGTGCATCAAGAGAAACTTGTTAAGGAATAAATGCTGTGATATAAGAGTGACAAGAATGAGCCTAAAATATCTGTGCAAAGAAGCCCCTTTTTTCAAATTGAGGACATTTTTTCAGAGTTTGGGTAAGCACTGTTCTTTCCAGTAACAGTCCAATGACCTTTTCTGGATGTCAAATTTTTTGAGGGAAGTATTTTAATCATGATTATGTACGACATTAAGTACAACACTGTGTAACACTAGGTATTTTCAGCAAGTGAGTTACAGTTCAAAGACAGAAGAAAGAACAGGGACTGTTTAAAACACTTTTCTCACAAGAAAAAGTATGTGAGAATCTGTCAGGATCATCTGTGAGCCAGCATACAGACGAAACCTGACATGAAATACCAAGTATCATGTTGTACTTGCTGGGTAAATGTGAAAACAAAATGCAGTTCTTCAGAAAAAAAATGAATTTTTGACTGAGACAAAGCTTCTCTGCTCTGTGACCTACAAGAAATGCATTAAGACCTTGACAGACTTCTGATGGTGAATTCATTTGAGTTTGGATTCAAAGGTTAAAGAGTAATAACACTTTGCTACAATCCTAATTCTTTATAGGAAAAATGTGTTCTACATTATTCAAAGTTTCAACTTTGTCATTACCATATGATGATAGGTAGAGGCTTTTCATGTTATGACTCACTTTACCCTGTGATGCCATCTTAGTGGCAGAATTTTCAGAAAAATGCTTTTTTTGTTTTAACCACTGATATTTTAAGAAATAAAGTCATTAACTGATGTGGAGATGAAAGAAATAAATCACTTCATCCTCCTTACCTCTTATCCCTAGAGAATACAACTTCAGAGATCCTTGATGTTGCTCAAAGTTGACAGAAAATCAAAAGCACTTTTCTGAATGTGGTCAGATTTTCCTCACGTTTTTGAGTCAAATCATGAGGTTTTATTTCCAGCAGCACAAATTCTTTTTCATCATTATTTTTCCTCTTATAGATATGTGAGAAGTATTCAATAGTGTGAACTGAATTATAAATGGTTAAAACCATAGAGATGTCTTTGAGAAGGATATATTGGAGTTTTGTCCTCTTATTGAAGAGGATTTTTTGAAGTTCCCTGACATATGCGGAGTGATAGTTGCTGCTGCAATGCCTTACTGCAGGAAATACAGACCTTCTTCTAGCACTATGTTAGCTCTCCAAGTAATTTCTAAATCAATACCAGAAGCAACTTTATTATTGAGCAGAAAGCAAATGAGGAAGACAGTCTCCTTAAATTTAATAAGAAATTTTTGGTAGTCATCTCAAGAAGCTTACTCCTTCAGGCACAAACTGCGTGAACTCCTTCCTATTTATTCTACACTGAATTAGCTTCAGTCCATAGTTCTCCTAGATGGCAGAGGGTTTGGAGGGAAAAAGGGTCCTGTTTCTCCCTAGATCGTGCACTGTTAGCATATTTTACATGCTATCAGATAAAATACAGCATTGAAACAGGAAGTAAGGTGCCACATAGTGGGGTATTATCATGCCTTTTTTTTGATTTTGTGCATCTTGTACTCCATGGCACAGCTTTAGAGATGGACAGTTGTTTGGATAGACAACTAAGACAGTTGTTTGGATAGACAAATAAATCATATAATATCCCCATGATATTTGATCCTTAGGCTTTCAGAACCATATAAACTGAATGAATCAGCTCCTAGCCATTGAACTTTTCTATTTTGAAAGAAAGGAACCCCTCGGTCAGATGATGCTCACCAAAGAACAATATATAGGAAGAGATTAGGACTGTGATTTCCAGATTCGAGAAGTCACTTAATTCAGTTTGCATCCATCCCTGGAATAAAGGTGGAATTTCAGATATAACCTCTTCTTAATGTGTTTCATTATTTTTTTAAAATTTAGCCAATTTATTCAGCTCTATTTTGCAATGCTATTCTCTCTCTCTCCTTCTCCAAATATTTTGATGGATAAACCCTATTATTAAGGCACTTAAATATGTGGTCAAAAGATCTAGCTCTCAACTGAACTGCATATTTGCTATTTTTTATTTCTTAGAAAGTGTTTGGGGCTGTTCCAGTATTGTTCGTAAAAACACACACACACAAGAAAAATATCTGAATACAAAGAATACAAATCTGTATGTAATTTAACTTTTGAACTATTAAAATGAAAATAAAAGACAACTGAATAATTGAATGGGAGTGTTTTTCTGTTCTTCATCATTCTCTCAAAGTGATTTTATGCAACAGTCCTCCTTTTGTAAAGATGGAACATTTGAGATCTTTTGAATGCTCCAAACATTCAGATGTAACACTTAATAATATTTCATCAATAAAATATTAAAAAAATATATTTTCCTTTGTTTTCCTATAGTCCCCATCTAGTTTTTGATAAATTTATAGCAACAGAATAGTTCATTTTTCAGAGTCTTTACACTATTTTACCTACTGAATATCAAATACATATTACAATTTTGTGGCAGTTTATAATTTTGAAATTAAGCTGTGTGAATAACACTTGTTTCCCTTGGAATATAGTACAAATGTTACTGAACTAGAATATTTTTTCCTGAAATTTAGTTTAATGAAATTATTCTATTCTGATATAATCTTATTATTCTAGATATGTCTACTGTGATCCACTGGTCTGTTTTGATATATGTACTCTGCTTCATGGTTATCCTTAGAGATTAACTTTCTGTTGAACAAAAGAATTTACCATTATATCTTGCAGGTCAAATTGTGTAAGTCATGGATTAGAACAAATAGACAAACAGAGAGTACTTTTTGTTTCACAGCCACAATACACAGACTTTCCCTTTTTCTCATCTTTGCTTGCAATTCACACTTGAGGAAACAATAATACAAAAGTAGAAATCTTTGATGAGCCTGTGCTGAGAACTTTGTCCCTCAGGTTATCTAAAATTCAGCAGAACAGACTCACAACTTTCCTTCTACTGTGCTTTTCTCACCACAAGGTATTTTCTATCTTCTTAGATATATTTTGCTACACACTCAAGTCTCCTTTTCTGAAATGGAATCTGCAATCTGGGGAGATGGGGGTAATGCCGAGGTGGGCAGGGGTTTGCAAGAAACAACTGAGGTGGAAAAAATAATTTAATTGCCAGTGAATGAAAAGGCTGCAAAATGTGCTCTAATTCAATAATTCATACATTGAGGGGAGACTAGAAAATAATAGTTTTTATTTTTTAAACTTTCATGAGATACTGTAACCCTGTTTGGGAGACATAGGGGTCACACCCTCCTAAAAACCAGAGCAGCAATATATTAACTGAACAAAAAGCTGTTTTAAATTAGTTCTGACATGGAAAACTAGGATTTTGGACATTTTCTTATCACTATTTGCCCAAGAGGTATTATGTATAAATTAAGTAGGCAATCAGTGAAAGGAGGTTTTGCTTGCTTGACTATGCTTTTATCATTATTTACAATCACAGCTTATTCTAAATACAAAAATAATTGATGTTTTCAGCATTAACAAGCTGCATAGGAACATTTTAATATACTGGTTTCACTGAAGATCTCTAAGCATATTTCTTAGATAAGATATGGTTGCAGATCATACATGCAGAGTTTTTAACATTGATAATTCAACATTGTAGCATTCAAAATTAAACATCTATTTTAACAAGACAACTGTGACGAGAAATCCTGATTCAAAAATGGGAATGTGGGACAAATAAAGCAATGGAGGCTGCATGAAAGGTGGCTAATGATGTTTTGGGGGATAACACCTTGGTAAGGAAGCAGATATAAGAGTGCTTTGGAGTATTTGGAGGACTATTTATCTATGTGAGGATGAGTTCTAATCCACAGCCACAATATCAATTTTAATTAAGCCAATATTATAAAACTCCTTCTTCCCCAGTTCTACACATCTTGACCTTTGTGGAAGCATGCTGGTCACAGCAAAGCTCACCCAGCAGTTTTCATTGTTAAGAACCATCTCACTCAAAATCATCTTATGATCAAAAGGGAGCACACCATATAGAGCCAATAATTTACAGTTAGCCAGTTGTTTTGGTTTTTAACAATTTAATAGTCCAAATAATCTATTTAATACAGAAAAGACTCAGTAATAATACAGGCTTTGTTGTTTGTTTGTTTCTTTGTTGCTGTTATGTTCAACCTGTCACTCCTCCTCTGTTTTTTTCATGCTGGTCATTCATAGTCCCTTGAGAAGAAGCATGGAGAAGTACCAAAAGTCCTTGCCAGAAAACATGTAATACTCATGGTGGGGCTTTCTTCCTTTCCTATGCCAGTAAAAGCATGATCTCAGCATCACCACTTTCCTTCTCCTCAGTTTGGAGGCCTTTTTTGTTCTGTTACGGCAATTCACCTTTCTTTCTGACTGACCAGGGAAGCAGGACCAGTACTCAACAGACAGTATTACAAAGGCCTGGCTCAGTCTGGAGGGGCTTGAGTCACTTTTACTGGGCTACAGAGTTCCCAACTCTTTATAGGGATAGTTACTTATCCTTTTTCATGCTTTTTGAAACTGAGGAGTTTTAAGTCTAAGGACACATTTTCCAAAGGTGACCCCTAATTTCTTGGATTTTGGCTGGATGACTTCAGTATAGTCAGAAGGTGTGGGATTTTTTTTCCAAGCTGCTGAGTTCTCCCAGCACAAACCACTATGAAGGATAGACACTCAAGTCAAGGTGTGTCTACATGGGCATCAAACCTCCCCATAAGTGAATTGTGTCAGGATGTAATTCTGACACAAGGTCATACTTCATGTCAGATGGAAGCATGCATCTACTGATGCAGAGTAAGGGAACTCTCACTCAGGTGCTAAATGCATGGATTTATCTTCCACCTGTTGAAGTTCATTACCTTAGTAAAGGGAATAGAATTTCAAAGAAATAGAGATCATTTGAGTGAATAGAAATTCTGTCTTTCAAAAGGAAAAATGTTTAGTTGTTTGGCAGACTTTCAGAAGTGGATTATGCTGTGTTTAGATTTTTCACAAAGAAACTCTCTTTGTGACATCTGCTGTCAAATTTGATTCTGAATGAAACCTCTGAGGGGAAATAATGCATTGCCTTTAGAGAGTACGACCTGAAATGTGCAAGTGAACACTTAAGCTCCATTTAGTAAGTGAAAAATATGCAGTATAGTCTTCAAGTCTTTTAATTCAGTTATCTTTTATTGGGAGGTTTTCAGAAGTGGACTGGCAGAATAAGTGGTTGTATTGGTTTGAAAACAAACCAGTGGGAGACCACAAGTCAAGATGGAAATTAAAAATAAGTGAAATAATACAAGGAAAAAGCACTGACAAAGTCAGATACAACCTAGCACCCTGTTAGGGTGGTAGTAGCAGTCCAACTGAAGTAGTCCAGTTGAAGCGGTGATCCTGTGAAGGTCTAGTCTCCAGCTGAAGATCCAGTGGTAGCTCTTGTCCTCTGGGAACTCAGTAGACAGGGCTAGCTCAGGCAGTTCCAAGGCCAGGTTATATCCAGGTGGGAACACCTGGCTCCTCCCTCCTGGGCAGAGCATCCCACAATGGGATGAGATAAGTCCATGAGTCACACGGTGGGTCCCTGATGGCCCATTGCCTGTCATCCTGATCATTAGCAGGTGATAACAGCTAACGGCCCACAGCTGGTGGTAATAGAATACTTAAATACATCTATATTGCAACCTAGGACAGTGGTAGAACCAGACTGACAATAAGAAAAGCAAAACAAACCTTAAAGGGCAGATTTTTTCATTGACTAGTCACACTTTACGTGAGTTTAATCTCTGTTACTGGCAAGTGAATGTTCTCATTCATTTTTGCTCTCCTTTTTCATTATACAGCTTCCATCTGAGAGGTCCATTATCAGAACTCCCTTATTAAAGATGACATCAAAAGAGCAAGATGCAGTTTAGGTGAAACTCTCGGTCAAGGATAATAAACATCTACTAATATAGAATGTTGTCATACTGGTGAGATGCTGACTATCTTAAGCCAAAGGATTTCTGGAAACAGAAAACAATTCTTTATGTAGAGACTCCCAGTAGGATTCAGTACTTGCTGCAGCTGTATTTTGCAACAGGTGGTAGATGTCCTCAGTATTCTTTCTTAAGGTTGCTGCTTGACAATCCTTTCCATGAAGACATTTTTCCTAGTATCCAATCTAAACCTCCTCTGGTGCAACTTGAAGTTATTTCATCCTGTTCTGTCTCTTGTTGCCTGGGAGAAGAGATTTACACCCCATCTGGCTATAACCTCTTTTTCAGGTGATAAGTGTAGTAAGGTCTCCCCTGAGCCTCCTTTTCTCCAGGATAAACAACCCCAGTTCCCTCAGCTGCTCCTCACAGGATTTGTACTCCAGATCCTTCCCCACCTCCATTGCCCTCTCTGGACATGCTCCAGCCCCTCAAGGTCTTTCCTGGAGTGAGCGGCCCAAAACACAGGACTTGAGTAGAAGCTTCTCCAGTGCCGAGTACAGGGGGAAATTCACTGCCCTGATCCTACTGGCCACACTATTGCTGATCCAGGCCAAGATGCCATTGGCCTTTCTGGCCACCTGGGCACACTACTGGATCATGTTCAGCCACTGTTAACCAGCACCTTTTCTGCCAGGCAGCTTGCCAGCCACTCCTTCCCAAGTTTGTAGAGCCACACGGGATTTTTGCAACAAAAGTGCAGGATATGGCACTTTGTTCAATCTTATACAACATGACTTAAGCCATCAATGCAGCTTGTACAGATCCCTCTGCAGAGCATTCCTACCCTCCAGCAGATCAACACTCACAGTGAACTTGGTGTCACCTGCAAATGACTGAGAGTGCATTTAATCCTCCCCATGTCCAGACCATCAGAGATGTTAAACAGGACTGGCCCCAGTACTTAGCCTTGGGGAACCCCACCAGCTGGATGTAATTCCATTCACCAGGACTCTCTGGGCTCCACCATCCAGTCATTTTTTTACCCAGCCAAGAGTACCACTAGCACCACGGAAAGTCAGTTTCTCAAGAAGACTGCAGTGCAAAACAGTGTCAAAAGCTTTATTAAAGACCAGGTAGACAACAACCACAGCCCTTCCTTCATCCTCTAGGCAGGTCACTTTGTCATAGAAGGGGATCAACTTTGGTCAAGAAGGACCTTCCTTTCCTAAACCCATGCTGGCTGGGCCTGAACATCTGATTGTCCTGTACATATTACATGATGGCATTCAACACAATCTGCTCCATGACCTTCCCTAGCACTGAGATCAGACTGCAGGACTGCAATTTCCTGGATTTTCCTTCTGGCCCTTCTTGTATATGGACATCACATTTGCTGACCTCCTGACAACTGGGATTTTGTCAGTCCCCTGAGTAGTCTCAGGTGAATCCATCCAGCCCCATGGACTTGTGTGGGTTTAAGTTGCTTAGCAGGTTGCTGGCCATTGCCCCCAGCATGATGGGGGTTTCACTCTACTCTGAGCTCAGGAGGCTGGGTACCTTGAGGACAAATGGTCTTGCTGTTAAAGACTGAGGTAAAGAAGGCATTAACTACCTCAGCCTTTCCCCATCCTTTATCACTATATTTCCCCCCACATCGAGAAAAGGACGGAGATTTTCCTTCACTCTATTGCTGATGTATTTGTATAAAAATTTCTTGTTGTCTTTTACAGCAGTGGCCAGATTAAATTCTAGCTGGGCTTTGGCCCTTCTATTTTCCTCCCCACATAACATCACAAAATCCTTGTAGTCTGACTGACTTGTCTGCCCCTTCTTCCAGAGGTGATACACTCTTTTTCTCACTGAGTCCCAGACAAAGCTGGAAGTTCAGCCATGGGGATGGCCTGCTCCTGTAAATTTAAAATTTCCACCTTAAAGTACATGACAACTGGTCTCCCAAGGCTTCAGACAGCTTCTAGGTGGATCTCATTTCGCCCTGAACTTATTAATTGAATTCTCTGACTTTTATACGTTTTATCTTTGTAAAATTTTGGAATATTTTTATACTCTCTTTTAGGTTTTTTACACTGTGTGGTAGTACTGAAGTAAATTCAGTGCCTAAATCAGATATCAAAATAACCGTGTCCTTTAGGAGTGTATAGTTGACTGACACAGGCCTTTACTTTGGGTTTGTAGTGTAGCTGAAAAACAAAGACAAATACATCTTCTAAATAATTCTTTAATGTCAGGAGTAAATTACATAGTGCATGTGGAGGAAAAAAAAATCTGCACTATTCTGAGGTAAAAATCTTGGTGGAGCTCTTCTAAATTAGGAGCGTGATCCTCATTGCTTCAGCATAGCATCATAAATGTGAGCTAAATGTCTGCTAGCATCTTGCATTTGAATACTCTGCACAAAGATTGTTTGGTGCATCCCCGGGGATACAGATGGCAGTCAGTGAATAAACAGTAAGCTGTGTGTGTTGCAGGGCTTCCCTGTTGGTGGGGGGATAAAGATTCTGTTTCTCCTTTAGCACTGGACAAATCTGAAGGACTTAAAGATGGAGGCAGTTCAGCAGAGATTCTCACAACATTAGGTCTCAGCAGATGTCAGAAGATAGCAAGTCGTTAATTCTCAAGTGCAGAATCAAAAGATATTTATGAAATATCCACTGTGAATCATATCATTGTGGTTTTCTACTCAAAAGTAAAAATTAGAGATGCCAAGGATGTTCAAGTGTAAATGCTGATGGAAATTATTTAAATAAATAAATACATTTGTTTACCTTGTCACAGACTTTTTTTTTTCTAGTTTTCTTTTTCTGGAAAAAATATAAATGTTCATAGAGGTGAAAAAAGCCCTTTCTTTAATCTTAACTTTCTAGCATGGAGAAGTGATAGGAGAAACTGAAGATTAGAGTTGTAAGAAGTTTTCATTTACACCAATGAGATTAAATAAAATAGGAATAGTCTGCCTAGTCCTATTCAAATACTTAATGTAGACCTTACTTTCTGACACCTGCTAGTACATGTCTTTAATTATAATATTCTTGCATTTTGCAGTAACAAACATCCAGATATAACTTGTTATATTTTTCAGAGATTCAAAGAGATTATAATTTGTTTCCATAAGTATTTTGATATCGAATATCATCTTTCATAATTTTCTTTTGAATCTTAATGTAAATACTTCTAGTGCTTTGTAGCAATTAATCCTAACATAATTTTCAAGATAGAAAATCAAATACATGCAAATGACTAATTAAAATGGGAAAATGATGACTTGACTTCTTCAAGATCAGAAGCAAATACCAGCCTTTTTCCTCTAGAGATTAGTCCAAATAACACTGCTGAAGTATATCTCAGCAGCTCAAACATGCATTTTTAATCACTACTTTTCTTTATGCCCATCACAAAATTAGAGATAGCCCATTGCAAAATTAGAGACTGTTTATAGACTTGGAATTTTTGGATTTGTTTCTGTTTGTGACACATTTTTTTATGAGCAATAAGCTGTATGTTCTTTTCTAAATTATCTCCCATGCATGTGAGACACTAAAACTTGAAAGTGCCTGGCAGAGTCCCATACTTGTTGCCATCAGCATCTTCTTCCTCTTTTGAAGACGTAGTCTTTTCTTAAGTCCTTTCCTTGCAGTGTTTTCAAATCAGGAGGAATAGATGTAGATTACATAACTTAGGAGTTCATTTTGATGAATTCCCATCAGTAGTCTTCAAAACCTCTTTTCATTTACTATTCCAAAGTGTTTATAAATACTCTAAAATTATCATTTGTTTCCCAAGTCATTAGCAATGATCTTTGTGATGTTCCCTTTCAAACTTTTCAACTGCCAATACAGCTGATTTATGTTCTTTTTTGAAATATTCCCTTTGGTACCCATGACAGGGCAATTGTATTTTGCTAAGTAGCACATGTTGAAAATTATAATAGATTCTGTTTCCTACTGACATTGTAAGCTATCCAACATTCCAATCTACAGCTATTTTTTTGTTGCAATTTTTTTGAGGGTTGGTTTTTTTTTGTTTCTTTGGGGTTTTTTTGGGGGGGGTGTTTTTTGTTTGGCTTCTTTTGTTTTTAAGGGGAAAAAAGTATCCATTACCTTCATCATGTTCAATGTCTCATTTTCTTAAGTGAATGGTTACTAATCTGAATTATACAATTGACTTTTTTTCTCTTACTGGGGCACATGGAATTTTTTAAAGGTAGAAATCACAAGGCACATAAAGGCCTGGAAGTGAGTGAACAGAATCAGACAGTATTTCCCTCCTCTTCTTCTTAAGAATGGAGTTAACATAATTAATAGCATAAAATTATTGTTTAGCCAGTGAGTAAAATCATGATTACTGTATTGTCCACAGAAAAAGTTAATTAAAAAGCTTTACAATCCATTAAAGAACTCTGAATATTGACATGTTATGATTAAAAATAAAGTAAAACTACAGATTATTTTAGCCAAGTAACTCGATTCACTGATGGAAAGTTTTAAAATTCTTTTGGAAAGGTGCATCTTATAAAGTTCAGTGTTGAGTAAGGACAAAAAAACCTTAAACAAAATCCAAGTTAATTAAAAGCCTAGAATTTTTCCAGGCTTTCCAGGTTTTTATTATTAAGCAAATAGGTAAAGTTATCTTTTACAGATGTGTTTCAACTATTCTGTTTATCTATGCACCATATAGGGCAATTTTTACCCTGCACTCCTCTTCCCCTGTTCTATTGTTAGATATTCATGTGCTGCTGCATAGCTTTACTTCTAATTTTTATTTCAAGAATGAAGGAAAACTACTTCTCTGATGGTTTTCTAAGCCCTATATTGTAACAGATGATAAAGAATTTTCATTCCCTTTGCTTGGATACCACTTACCCTACTCTTTCTTCAGGTTGTGTTGTTGCTGTCTGTTTTAACTTGAATAAATGATTCATTAAAATCAAAGTAGTTTCTTTTATGGTTGTTAAATTCCCTAGAAATAGTCTCCTGCAAATTGCTTGCTAACACTGAGAACTTGAAAGTTTCCAATCTTTTATAGCCCTTAAGCCATTGCCTCATAAAGTACCTGAATTAGATACGTTATACATCAGCTTTGAATTATTACAAATCCTACAACTTTTAATGAAATCAGAGAGGGAAAAAGGCCAGAGTTCATATTACTTAGCTTTATGTAATTTCTGTGTGTTTGTGGCAGCCCAGAGCATGAGAATGGACTGCAATGCACTGTTTAGTGTGTGCCTTGCAGTCAGCTTTGTTGGTGTGGTGGGTTGACCTTGGCTGTCTGCAAGATCTCACCCAACAGCTCTCTCAGTCCCCTGCTTGACCAGACAGGGGAGAGAAAAAGGTGATACGGCAAGATAAAGAGAGGAAACTCACCATTTGCCATCACTGATAAAGCAGATTCAGCTAGGAGAAAAATAATTTAATGTATTGCCCATTAAAATAGAGCTGGACTGTGTGAAACAAAGACCAAAAATAAAACATCTTTGCCCACTGTACTCTCACCTGCCAAGGCTCAGCCTCACTCCTACATTTCTGGCCCTCCAGCGAGTAGCACAGGGCTGTGGGACATTGGAGGTGGCGGTCAGTTCATAGCAGCTCCTCTCTGCTATTTCTTCCTCCTCACATTTTCCTTTCTCCAGCCTGGAGCATCCCCAGGCTCCGCAGGCAATCCCTGTCCCGCCGGTGTCCCTCCCGGGCCGCAGGGCCATCCCTGCCGGGCCTCTCCTCCCTCCCTCCGTCCCTGCTCCGCTCTCCCCTCAGGCTCGCAGGGCTGTTTCCCGCACGGTTCCCCTGGCTCAGCCCCGGCTGCCGGGCAGCGTTTTGCCCTCCCTTGGCCAGGCTTTCCCCGGGGCTGAGGGGCTCAGCCTGCCCTGCCGTGGGGCCGATGGAATTTGCTGTGTCTGCCGTGGGGCCGGGCGGGGCAGAGCCGGCACAGCACAGGGACAGCGCATTGCCATGGACGGCACTGAAAAGTAATTCAAAAACTGTGGTCAATGTCTGTCAAGCATCTTTTATTAAAGATCAATGTTATCAGTCCTGTTTGTATAATGTTTACTGTAGCCTTCTGGACTCTTTTACAAAACCCATTACAAAGACCTTTGTAAACAAAGCATCTTTAAAACAGTTAAAATTCTTCACTTATCACCCCTCTAGTATTATGAATTACTGTGGGCTTTTTTTTTTTTT
This sequence comes from Entomyzon cyanotis, assembly GCA_024500445.1. NCBI lineage: Eukaryota > Metazoa > Chordata > Aves > Passeriformes > Meliphagidae > Entomyzon > Entomyzon cyanotis. The sequence continues at coordinate 62,314,836 of JAKEPQ010001005.1, forward strand.
TTTTGGTATTTGTTTTGATATCATTTTAATAGATATTTTTGAGGTCCCTTGCAAAACTAGTTTCAAATTTGGTTTGTGGTAATGGTTGTTCAGAGAGCCTGTAAGAAGTACTGAAGTCACAGATGAATTTTCAACAAGCTACCCAGAGATAAAAGGGTATTGCATTTACTGTAAGGTCAGAGAACATTGGTTTAAACTCTCAGCAATGCATTTTGTACCTGATTTTGCAACCAAAATGCAGCTTTGAGTCCCTAAATGTGTCAAAAACTATATTCAGTGACACTTTGTTTTTTCCAATGCCCTCAAATACTGAAATGGTGTCTTAAAACACTTGAAAGCTACTAGTTACAGCATATAAATCTATTTGCATTAGGACCTTTAACTACCAAAAAAAAAACTTATTAAATAGGTCTCGAAGGTTAAAAATTACACAGGAGCAATGGTATTGGCATATTTCAGGATATCTTGTGCCTAATGTAGCAATGCTCCTATGAATTCACTTCTGCTCTGTCTGCCTCAAAGGAGAAAACTTGATTTCCTCTTTCCTTCCACAAGGCTTCTGTAAATGTTATAAGTCCAAGAATTTTGTTTTGGTGAAAAGATTTAGTAGGAAATAAGCTTTAGAGCACAGTTTAAAAAGGTGCTGACTGTGATGCCATGCAGGAAATGGCTGCAGACAGCGCTCTTGTCAAGTTATGACACCACTGAGATTGCAGGAAATCTGTAATGGCTCTGTATAACAAAATAGAAATGTGGGATCTGCACACAGAGCTGAGACAGTCTTGTATTTTTTGCCATCCCTAGCATAATCCCACGGATTCCCCAGTGCCCTGGCAGGCAGGGTCTGGGTCTTGTGGGACCTGGGTCCTGTGTGGAGACATTGGCTGCCTTGGCTGTTTGGGGGTGACTCTTATGTCTCTGGGGTGAGCTGGCAAGCTGTGCTGTGCAATACCAGTTGTGCTGATGGTGTGACAATGGTAGTCACTGCTGCATGACCAACTCAGCCTGGGTTTTCCCAGAGGCTGGAGGTGACCAGCAAGCACCAACCATGCTGCCCAGAGTACTGGAAAAGATTGAAAAGGGTTTCTGAGCAAAGGCATGAAAATAAATCTATGTAGGCTTAAGGCTAAGAAGGAGGAAATCCCTTTCACAAAAAATGAACACACTATTTCTCCTGGGAGAAATCTGAGGAAGGTGATGCCTTTTCACAACTACCTCCACTCTTGTTTCTTGGGACTGAAAAACTCCACGTTAGGAGACAGAGAGCCCTGAAGGGTGAGCAAAACACCAAAACAGAGGGGTAGAGATGCAGTTGTTTTATTCTGTAGAAAAAAAATTAATTGTATCAAGGATTTCTTGTAGTATAGTTGTGTTGTACACAGACTAATAATTTCTGTTATTAGTCTCTTAAAACGTGTGCTAGACTACCAATTCTTTGCTCCATAGTGTGCATTACATTCAATACCTCATCATGAGACTCTTCCTTGAAAGTTGCTTGGATTTCTTTGAGATCTGCTCTTTCACATATTATGAAATGAATTAGCATAAAATTTGGATAGAACATTTTCTTTGCAATGTGCTTTTCCCATGCCCAGGGAATTGGGAGCTGTGTGAACTGGAGAGAAGGCTTCAGCTTCAGAACCTGCATCAAAAATTCAAATTAGAATCTTTTGAGAATGTCTGTTTAGAAGACTCACTAGCTGTGCAAAACTAGTTGAACAATAGGTAATGAATGCTTTGTGATGATTAACTCATACATCTCAGAAAATAATGGAAAACTTTTAAGTATGTAAGGACTTTTTTAATGTATATGGAGTCCTACATACAGCTGATTATTGTCTATATGTTTTAGAGATTAAGAGTCAGGGCATCTTCAGTCTTGCCTCTTAATACAGATACCAGGCTATTAGTGGAGTTTTATTGTGGTTCTTGTCTTGGCATATTCTGACAGATTTAAGTGTTGAATGACCTACTTTATTTGCCATTTTGAGTTTCTTTAAAATTATTTCTTCATTTTGTTTCTGGGAACTAGCATGCATCATACTGGCATCATACACATCTATTTACATATGCTGTTTTGATCTCCCCAAGTCTGAAACTTTGGGGTCGATAGTCCTCTTCAATATTGATTTTTGAAGAGACCAGAACTGGGAATTGAAGGAGCAGGGGTGTGTGCGTTGACTGGGACAAGAGAGTTGAGAGGGATGGAGAAAACACATTCTCTTGGCACGAAAAAATAACAATGGATAATAATGTGAGGGCCATGCCATGGTAAAAAATTTTCTCATTGCTTCTTTAACCCATGTCCCAGGGAGGCAGAAGACGTCTCTGAGAAGTGGGTCCAGTCAGGTCTTTGGGCCTTATATGCCCCTCAGGAAAGAGTCTGCTATGATAATGACCTGTCTTTTTTACCTTATGGCAGTGATTTTTAAACAGGCAATAGGCCAACATAACCTTGGCAACTTCTCCAGCCTAAATGGACTATAATCCTCGTCATCATTTACTTCCACTCACAGAGCCTCATACTTACCCAGCAAGGTCAGTTGGGCAGGTGGGGTAGTCAGAGAGGAGATGTGTTTTCTGCACCAGGCAGGAGCTTATTACTGGTCCCCGCTAATTCTGTAAGTCACCATGTCCAGCTAGGGGGAGAGAGAATAGGGAAATCTCCATATCATACATCCTGTCTGCCTGCTGGGCTTGTCCCAGGGAAGGTAGAGTGTGATTCCAGCAGTCTGTCTCTTGAGCCCCTCAAACCACTCACCTACTTCTGGAGCTCTAATCAAAGGTGTTCCTCTATCTGGGTATTACTCCTGCAGGGTTGCTCACTGCTGCTCTGAGGTAATGGCATAAAAGCAAGGCACACCCCATGGCTGGTACTGCCAGTGTGTTCCCAGCGAGGTCTGTCTGGGCATCTGCATCACCTGTGCGAGCAGAGCTTAGAAGGACACAGCTTTCTGCCAGCTGGATACCATTGTTTCCTGATCCAGCTGTCAGAGGTACTGTACCCTGCCATGCAAACTGCTTTGCCATGCTCTCCTCACCAGCCCTCCTCCCACAGCCCTTTCTATGGAGGATTGGCTTTGCCCACTGCTGCTCCTGGCCCTGCTGAATGAGCTGTTTGGTTAAGCATTTCTATCTTCAACACCAGCAGTAAGTTATCCAAAGAGGCTTTTATTTCATACATTTGTCTGGAGTGGAAGGGCTGTCTCTAGCGTCCTCACCATTTCTGAGTTGATGTCTGCTGCTAGGCATGATGCTGATGACTCGGCCAGATGTTTCCCATCTAGTCTCCCCATTTACTTTAACTGTTTTATACCATACCATGGTTTTGCTTTTCCTCTTGAATCTTTTAGCTACTAATGATCTCATCTCAGTCAATTTAACCTCTGTCTGGAGTTTTAACTTCTTTTGTCTCCAAACATTTTGACAGTTTTTTCTCACTATTTAAATTTTTAATGAAACCTGAGATGGAGTCATGGTTTTACATCAGAGCTGGGTTTTGGTTCCTTGATACACAAGTAGCTAAACCACTGTGTGGGTGCTGAAAGTTTTAAGCAGGGGCCTGAAGAGAGAGTTAAACATCCATGTCTCAAGGACCATGGTAACATTTGAAAAGCTGTGCTTGGCAATGGGATGTGAAATGAGGCTGAGCCTCTGTTTGCTTCTCTGCCTAGTGGAAATTAGCCACCAGCAGAGTTAAGTACCTTCTTAGTAGCAACAATGCAGTTGATGATAGATTCTGAATGGTTGCTTCTACCTACTGAAAAAGACCCCAAACTTCTATATCAAAAGAAAAACTCTTTCAAACTGAATTGGGAAATGAGATTAAATGAGATTCCTTCAAAGGATCATCTACATATATTGGAACGTGAATGAATTTGCAAGGCAGAGAAATATTCTTTCAATTATTTCTGTACATAACATTGAAATGCATGACTGTTCAGACAATTGAATGTAATCTAATGTAATTAAGAGTACCAGTCTGCTGTGATGAAACTGTAAGAGATGCTTGTGTGTTTAGAATTAGTGGATCAGTTCCTATGTTAGGAAATATTTAAATTACTATCAGACTTGGCATTGATAAAACTGGGAGGAGAAAGTTGGTAAGTACCTATCAATTATCTCAGATGATAATTTTTTGGCAAGTTCCACTCAGGAATGAATTTTGGTTTGTGTGATAAAATTGCCTTCTCCCAAATTGGTTGTTCTCTTGCTTAACTGAAAAGGATAATTTGGAAGGAAATGCTTAAAAAATTCAGATTATGTATTTTTATTAATTTTAAAGGCCTTGTATTTTGCTTCAGTATCACTGGTGATCTCTGTTTCATAGTTATAACACTGAGGATGGTAACTTTTCCATTGTCAGCTTGATTTAAAAGCAATTTTTCAAGTAGTTTACTGTGTAATATTTTTCTCTGTAAATGAATAGTTTTTATCTACTCAGAATCTGGGTTTTTGCTAGGGTGCATGTGATTTCACCCTCATTTTTTCAATCTGGTTTTTGTCTAAGGCATCATTTTCAAACTGAACTTCTTGTTTCAGAAGATCAAAGTTAATAATTACAGTGAGAGACTAATGCAAATGAAATGACACTATAAAAGGATTTCTGAAATTTCACTATTTTTTTCACCCTTAATGTGTTTTTCCTCCACTGTTGGGAGCAGTAAGCAATATATTTTTTAATATCTGATATAATGTGTTGCTTCAGGATATATGAATCTCTCATGTGTTTTACACTTTGATGCCATGTCTTCTGCTCCCCCAAAGCATTCTTTCTTCCCCAAAGCTTTCTTTCTCAAGGTCAGTTGTAGTTTATTTACGTGCTAGCAGACAGAACATCGTTTAAAATAGTTCAACTAATAACATCCCATTTCCTGTGATTATGTGCTCTATATCCTCTAGGGTTTCTTCTCTCACTTCTCTTCATTGAATCCTAGCTGTTCCTCAAACTTGTAACATCTGCCATCAGACAGAGCACAAGAGTGGCTTTGCCACTGTAGATCAGCATGTTCTTATGGCCAATGTCTGTTGACAAACAATGTGTGATAGCTGCGTTCTTCTTGCATTTCCCACTGCAGAGACTTGCTCTGTCTCTATAAACCCTGTGGGAATTTGATTCTTATTTGGGGTCTTTAGTGGTTTGTCATGGTTGGGTGAAGTAATCCCACTGGTCAAAAGTTTACAAAGATTGTGCTGAATATGTGTAATGAACTGAAGCAGGGATAGGTAAACAGTCTAAGAAAACCTTAGAAAATTCTGCAATTTATTTTGTTTATCTGCACTCATCCAACAATGTTGAATAAGCAGTGAATTTTGTGACATATCTCTTAACAGTTTAATAGAAGACACTATTTTCTCTGTCACATTTACTATCAGCCGTGTATTAGGTTCCAGTTCAACAGCTCTTATAATTTAGTTTTGACAAATTGATATCTTACTTATTGTTGAAGTATTTTTCTTATCACCTTGTGGTTAGCAAAGGCCCTCTTTTGTTACCATTTCATCACATTTTCTTCCTAAACTATCGCTTCATCTTATGTACAATGATTGGCTCTGGTTTAGTACCTTTTAAAATGAGTACTAAACACAAGCCATAGATCTTACTGGTTCGTATAAAAACAAGTATATTGTTCAGCATTGCAGAGCCTGATTGAACATGTCTGTGATAATTCCTGATGTGTACAAAGACACTTCAGGGGCTGTCATTTTTGTGATCACTTAAATGAAAAAATCCTTATCTGTGCAGATGGCTTTTCCTATGTACCTTTTAGTGTTTTGACTAATTTCCTTTTGAAGTATAAATTGCATATGTTGTAGATAAAATAAGCTTGTTTTCTTATGTAATGATTATATTTTAAAGGAATATATAAGTATCAATCTTAATGTTTTCTTGAGCAATAGCTACTTTTAAGAGTTCAACGTAGTTTTAACCACTTGGTCAAATGATGTGTCAGATCTTAGTTTAGAATTACCTTGTCTTGATATAATTTGGATAACAAAGTGTTTGTGAGTGAAGCAAGCTAAAAAAATATTATCCTCTCTATAAAATTCCACATAATTGCAGAACTATCTGTGTGAGAAATTATTTTCTGTGATGTTTAAAATCAGCAAAATGGGAACTAATAAAGAAAGAAGAATATTTAGTCTTCTGCTCAGGCCTCCTTTCAATGAATTCCCTCAATCTGTACTCATGTCTAGGATTACCGTCACCCAGGTCCAGGATCTTGCACTTGACCTTGCTGAACTTCATGAGGTTTGTAAATCTCAAGGCTTCAGCAGAGGCTGTGCTGTTGGTGTGTTTGTAGAGCATTTGTTGTGATTTAACCAGGAAATTTATTTCTTCAGCCAGATTTTTGTGTGATGCTTTGAGAGGATGGGGTTTTTATGTTTTGACTTGAAAAATCCCTGTGTTGTAATAGAATGATTTCTCAAATAGTCTTCCTCTTGCATGTTAATTTTGAAGCAAATTATTTTTGGGCCTTTTTATATATGTAAATGTATACTTAGAGTGTAAATATGCATTTTGCTAGTTCACTTGTCTTCTGATTATGTCTGTATATCACAATTACTACAAATCTAAAAATAATTTTTCTGGAGTTTCATCCTTCAAATTATCTTTTTCTTGAACTTTTACTTGAAAAATCATTTGAATACCCATTCTGCTTTAGAACTTTTGTGGGAATATCAGATGGTGCTTTAAATGCTTTCACTTCAAACAATTTGAAGTGCCTGTTGGGAGAAAACTTGTTCAAGGTGTATGTTTTATTCAGAGCTGATCTAACTTTGATACTGCTATGTGCAATAGGTACTAATATATTTTCACAGAGAAAATGTATTTTTATCATTTGTACAAACAACCATGTTTATTCAAATTTTCTCATATATCTCAAAAAATTGATTTCTGTTCATAAGCTTTTTGATGGATGCTAAATTTCTAAATGCCTTTTGCTACTTTTTCTTCACTAGGTCTATCTAGGCTATACTTTTAGCTATTCTTTTTCTTCCCTAAGAGTATTTTATAGCACTCTCAAACCTTCAATCATTTATGTAAGTAACTGTAATAAAGATTATGTAAGAGACAATTTAAAATCTCATAAGCAAAGATCAGCTGGCAAAACAATTAAGCAGAACTCAACAGAAAAGGAAGCCTCAAGTTATCTCATAAATAACAGTGTTTAGAGAATAACCTAAAAATTTATTTGTTTGGTTTTAGTAGCTCACTAGTACTGATAACATGGGCATGTTGTTGTATAAATGGCCAGTTTAATTAGTAGTACAACAGAATATGTTAGACATCTTTATTCAAATACTTGCCTTTAACTTGCCATGTTTCTGTTTTCCTAGGTGCAACAGTGTGCTGTCATTCACAAACCAAAGGAAGTGTTCTCTCCAGGTGCATATTCTCTTTGGATTGCCTAAGTGCCTGCTGCAATCCAGCTTGGACCCCAGTTTGGGTGCTACGATTGCTGGATTTCTGTGGTTTTCAAGAGCAGTCCCTTCTTTTTAAAAAAAAAAAAAAAAAAAAAATAGCAAGGTTCATCATGGCAATTCTGCAACAGCTGTTTTGTATTGGTGTCCTAGGTTGCAATCCAGATGTATTTAAGTATTCTATTACCACCAGCTGTGGGCCATTAGCTGCTATCACCTGCTAATGACCCACTCCGGATGACAGCCAATGGGCCATCCGTTAGCTGTTATCAGCTGCTAATGACCCACCTGGATGACAGCCAATGGGCCATCAGGGACCCACCGTGTGACTCATGGACTTATCTCATCCCATTGTGGGATGCTCTGCCCAGGAGGGAGGAGCCAGATGTTCCCACCTGGATATAACCTGGCCTTGGAACTGCCTGAGCTAGCCCTGTCTACTGGGTTCCCAGAGGACAAGAGCTACTACTGGATCTTCAGCTGGAGACTAGACCTTCACAGGATCACCGCTTCAACTGGACTACTTCAGTTGGACTGCTACTACCACCCTAACAGGGTGCTAGGTTGTATCTGACTTTGTCAGTGCTTTTCCTTGTATTATTTCACTTATTTTTAATTTCAATCTTGACTTGTGATCTCCCACTGGTTTGTTTTCAAACAAATACATATTTTTGGCGCCCAGTGTGGGGCCGGGTTCAGTTCCGGGTCTCTGAGCCTCTTCGTGCGTGGATCGTTCAGCGGGACTGACAGGCAGAGCGGGGCCATGGCTCGGAACGCGGAGAAGGCCATGACAGCCTTGGCGAGATTTCAGCAAGCCCAGCTTGAGGAAGGAAAAGTGAAAGAGCGAAGGCCTTTCCTTGCATCAGAGTGTAATGAGCTGGCCAAAGCTGAGAAATGGAGGAGACAGATCACTGGGGAGATTTCCAAGAAAGTGGCACAGGTTCAAAATTCTGGACTGGGTGAATTCAGAATTCGGGACCTGAATGATGAAATAAACAAACTTCTGAGGGAAAAAGGACACTGGGAATACAGAATAAAGGAGCTCGGAGGTCCTGATTATGCTCGGATTGGCCCAAAAATGTTAGATCATGAAGGGAAAGAAGTTCCAGGAAACAGAGGCTACAAATACTTCGGGGCTGCAAAGGATTTACCAGGAGTTAGAGAGCTTTTTGAAAAGGAACCCCTGCCTCCCCCACGGAAAAGTCGGGCTGAGCTTATGAAAGACATTGATGCAGACTACTATGGCTACAGGGATGAAGATGATGGGATTCTGGAGCCCCTGGAACAGGAACATGAGAAGAAAGTTATAGCAGAAGCAGTGGAGAAATGGAAAATAAAGAGAGGAGCACAACTCGCAAGAGAGGAGGAAGCAGAGGAGGAAGAAAACACCTATGCTGTCCATGAGGAAGAGTCTGATGAGGAAGGTGGCAAGGAGAGAGAAGGTGAAGATGGCCAAGAGAAATTCATTGCACATGTTCCAGTGCCAACCCAACAGGAGATTGAGGAAGCTCTTGTACAGAGAAAGAAGATGGAGCTGCTCCAGAAGTATGCCAGTGAAACCCTCCTGGCACAGAGTGAGGAAGCAAAGAAACTTTTAGGATTGTAACACAGCACCAGTATGGCCTGGTTGGTGTATAACCCCTCTGCAACAGGTTCCTAAGTTCTGCTAGCAATGGGTTTCAGCTCTGAAAGTCCCTTTGGATGTGGAGTAAACTAATGGAATTACAGTGTGGTGTGCAGAAGGAGAGCCATCATTCTGGTTTCTCCACTAGGATGACTTGTACTCCAGTGCTGGAAAAGGTCAAACCTCAGTGAACTTGTCTCTGCATCCAACAAGTGTCTTCAGTGCGTTCAGTTTGGGAAAAGGTCTGTGCAGTGGGGCCTCTTACAGATAGAACAAGGTATCCAATGCCTGAGGGAATTGGCCGTGCTAGAAATCATTTTCTCAGAAAACGAGAGATTCCCTAAGAGCCCAGATAATGTCCAGTGCACTTCACAAATGTGGCTAAGATTCGCGTGGCTCGGACCAGAGATATACTCGTGTTATCTGGCAACACTGCAGTGGAGGGAAGGAGAGGACAAAGTGGGTGTGTTAGCCAACAAACTGAGAATTTATGAAGACACCGTCAGTGCCCCACTATGCACCCATGTCTCATTGGTGGAAACAAACCTGGCCGAGCAAATCCGGAGCTTGATTGAAGAGAGCCACCAGAAACTAAGGAAAGAGCTCAAAGAAGGAATTTACCATACCTCACCAAAACCAACAAGAGTCTCTGCCATCAGGAGCAGACGTCCCCCAGCCAGCGAAAGAAGATAAAGTCCCTGTGGTACACATAAGAGGTATTTCAGGAAAGACTGTTTGGATTAGTCCCACCTCAGGCAAAGGCAAACCCATCCGTGGGGTTGTTTTTGCCCAAGGACCTTGTTATACTTGGTGGGTGATGCAGGCAGATGGGGACACCTGTTGTGTACCACAAGGAGACCTTATCTTAAGTGAGAACTGTGTAGATGTTAATCGAATAAGGTGTGGATAATGTCCTAGGTTGCAATCCAGATGTATTTAAGTATTCTATTACCACCAGCTGTGGGCCATTAGCTGCTATCACCTGCTAATGACCCACTCCGGATGACAGCCAATGGGCCATCCGTTAGCTGTTATCAGCTGCTAATGACCCACCTGGATGACAGCCAATGGGCCATCAGGGACCCACCGTGTGACTCATGGACTTATCTCATCCCATTGTGGGATGCTCTGCCCAGGAGGGAGGAGCCAGATGTTCCCACCTGGATATAACCTGGCCTTGGAACTGCCTGAGCTAGCCCTGTCTACTGGGTTCCCAGAGGACAAGAGCTACTACTGGATCTTCAGCTGGAGACTAGACCTTCACAGGATCACCGCTTCAACTGGACTACTTCAGTTGGACTGCTACTATCACCCTAACAGGGTGTTATGTAGCAACGTGGGGTTTTAGGATTCCATGTGCTCCTTTGTCCCTCTGCTTTGTATACCATTGGTTCATTTTGAAATATGCTCTGCTGTACCCCGAAATCTATTGGTGGGTTCCCTATGCCTGTCTTCCCTTCAGACTCCCCGGGACTGCCTCTAGGGGAGATAGTCCCTCCCCTTTCCTTTCCCTTTATAAGTTGATGTCCGGATCAGCTGGACGTCTTCCATCTCCGAGCTGCTAGCATCTCCTCCCTGCCCTGTCTTCCTTTCCCCTTCTCCTTCCCTGCACCCCTTTTCCCCATTACCCTAAATAAACCTCTCTAGCAGAACAGAGATGGAGTCCAGTTCTTTACTAGCATCACTATATTCCTGCTTGAATTGACGTCGTTTGAAGACTCACACCATGCCGCAGAACCTCAGGGGCCGCCCGCCCCACATCCGGTGGGATTTACAAGAACCAGGGACCCCGGTCCGGGGGGAGCCGGCCTGTGCAGCCCTCCCGGACCGTGATACATCAGTGTTAGGGTGTATCTGACTTTGTCAGTGCTTTTCCTTGTATTATTTCACTTATTTTTAATTTCAATCTTGACTTGTGATGTCCCACTGGTTTGTTTTCAAACAAATACAATTGGCAGTAGAGGTGACAGGAGCAATGCAGGTGGAAGAAAGAAGAGTTGAAAAGATGAAAGACGGTACTGTTTTTTTTGAGGATCATAAATCTTCAAATATGACATGAATTGAGTACAGCAGAAATGAGGAGCAGATAGCCTTATTCTAATGAAGAATGTACTTGTTAAAGTCAAATAAGTGAGACTAAGGTAATGGCATTTCTCTTATGAAAAAAGAGATTAGGATAATACACAGAATTTTAACTGTTGGGTCAGGGTTTATAAAATTGCTCCAAGAGGCTGATGTTGTCGTCTCTGGATGTTCTGAGGGGTAGCAGATCCTTTAGTGAACTCATTTTCATGCTTTTGCTGTCTCAGCATTCTGTACTTCCTGGACTATGTGTGCTATATTACACCGTTGGGACATACTTGGTTATATTCTAATATCTGATATACAGTTTTACTAAGCAGTCTAGAATGAAGTGCAGCACAACCAGATTATCAGAGTAAAATCAACTGTAAACCAAAACTGTTAAATAAATATGAATAAATAATGATGTTCTTATTAAAATTTATATTTCTATGTGATGCTTCCGATTCTGCAGAAAAAACACAGGATTAGTGAAGTGCACAGGAGCATAGAGTTTCTAGTTGCTTGAATGTCAAAAAAAGTTACAGACAATTTGGTGTCATGGTTTAACCCCATTAGCAATTCACTCCGTCCCATCCAGTGCGATGGTGAAGACAATTGCAAGGGTAAAAACAAGGAAACTCGTGGGTTTAGATAAAGGCAGTTTAAAAGGGAAAGCAAAAGGCACATGTGCAAGCAAAGAAAAGCAAGGCATTAATTTACTACTTCCCTTTAGCAGACATGTATACAAGCAGCTCCAGGAAGGGAGGACTCCCTCACCCCATCTGTGTTACTTCCCAGCTTCATGTGCACTTGATCCACAGCACAAGACGCTGAAAAGTCCTTGATCCCGAGTAAGCACTAGTTCACCATGAAGCATCAATGCAACCAAAACATCAGTGTGTTATCAACATTATTCGCATACTGAATCCAAAGCACTGTACCATCAACTAGGAAGAAAATTAATTATCCCAGCTGAAACCAGGGCACCATCATATGGTACGGAATAACCCTTTGGTCAGTTAGGATCAGCAGTTCCAGTGCACAAGAAGTTCACCTCCCGCTGTGGAGGTGAACAAGCTGTGCACCTACAGCCTCCTTGCTGGTGGGATGGTGTGAGCAGTAGAAAAGATTTTGGCAGTGTGTAAGTAGTGCTCAGCAACAGCCAAAACACCGGTGTGTTATCAATACTTTTTAGCTCAAAAATCCAAAACATAGCCCCATATGAGCTGCTGTGAAGAAATTTAAGTCTATGCCAACCAAATCTAGTACAGGTGACAAGGAAATCTTTTCCTAACACTTTGAAAAAAAGAGAAGTCAATAGAATTATGGTGCTTGGTAAGCTTTGGAGACCCTATTAAAAATATAGCGAGGCATTTTCAAACTCTGAATGTAATCACAGAATTATTCCTTGCTGATAACTAGGTGTACAACTGGCTGCCTGAAGAATATACCTTACTAGTGATAATTTTCAAATTTTCCCATTTTATAATTGCATCTGCCTATCATATATGCTGAGAGCTCATTATCTATAAACTAAATATTTCATTTTGACATCTATTACCATATCTGATTACCTTGTATTAAAATTTTGTTAACCTGTCGAGACATAAAATTTACACAGGCAAGCAGATGAGGACTTTAAAACATTTCACAGGAGAAAAAGAAACATTGCAAAGTAAAAAAAATACACTGAAGTTTGACTGTAATTAGGGCATAATTGTCTTATATGTTCATGTGGGTTTTAACAAGCAAATAATCTGTCAGAAATATGTTGGGAAGGGTTGAACAACTTTAGTGTTCTTCTGAGGCATAATTAAGTGAAATCTTTGAGCACAGAAATCCTGATATTCAATGCCTTGTGCACCATCAGCAGCACTCCTCTCTCTGAGATGCAATTAGAGATTCTGAGCCTCACTCTCAATATCATAGGTATAGAAAAAAGGTAAAAAATCAAATTAATATCAGAAAGGATTTTTAAAAGGTAACACATTTGCAAGTTTATTGGTTATTTACACTTCAGCTGAAAGGACAATAAGTTTTGTTGTTTGGGGTTCTTTTATCTATTTAAGATATGCTCTTCCTTGAGGTATGTAAACACATCAAAAGAGAAGCTGAGTTCAAAACTTACTTTTTTTTGCTTATTGTTACTTATGGCAATAAAAGATGTTGAGTGGCAATTTTTGACTGAGGTATAAACATTTCAAGCCTACTTAAATACCAATTTACACATTTACCTGTCTTAAAATAGTGCTTATTTGTCTAGAAAATAATAAAATATTCACTTGGTGAATAATTACCTTCCTCCCTACTGTAGCAATGGAGATAAAATTGGTCTGTATACAAGTCTCCTAGAGGCTGGCACACACCATTAAATAGGTGCGTAGGAGAAAGGAAGATGCAAAAAGAGTGTGCAGCATAATTCAGAGTGTTACTGAGTTGCTGACTGGGCAAGACTGCAAAACTCTGATTTCTGGTTTAAAGTGGGAAGTCTATAGAAGTAGTAAAAGTGAAAGCCAGCATTTCACAAACTTTACTAAGGAATTTAGTAGTTCTGTGACAAAAACTTCAAGCTGGGGTAAAAGTTGGGTTATTTGAGTTTTAGCTGTTAGAAAATTTGTTCAGTTAAAGATCCAAATTCTTTTGAGATTTTTAAACAATAATGACGATTTTTAGATATAATACAAAGCAGTATTTCTTTTTCTGTCTCTTTTTCTTTTTCTGTTATGAGTTCAGAGCACTCATTACAGATGTTACTTTAATAAAAAGCTAGTATTTGTAAATATTCATACCAGTACAGTCTTGTGATATTTCATTTTTACTTTCCAAATTTCAGACATTTAAGTGCTAAAGGTCTTTAAAAAACACTATTATTCACTATATATACTGTTCAGAGTAGATCACAGAGGGTTTTTTTGTAGGTTATATGTGCAGCATGGAGCACAATTCATGTGTTCAAATTACTCATTTTATTTATAATATTAAACATTTTTAACAAATTGTTTTTTTCTTTCCAAAGCCATTGGTTCTTAGAAATTGGATAGAATAAGAGGAAATGTAGCTTATGTTCATAATTAGCTCTATTATACAAGTGTGTTAATTTGATGTAATCACTACAATCTGGTTAACTTCTAAAACCTAAACCTCTCTAGGGCAAAGAGGTGTTAGACCAATGAGTACCTTTTAGAAATTTTCTTTTGCTCTTTCTGAGAAATAAATTTTCTCTCTAGCTTTAAGTATTCTGCATTTGGATTCACAAATTTGAAAGAATAAAATATATTCACTTAGAAAGATGGACCACTGTTCCAAATCAGCCTAATATTACTTCAACAGATAAGGAATTGAGCATATCAGAAACTTTTTAGGGAGAGAGTAGGGTTTTCTTCTTTTCCATATTCTTTATGTTAACACATTCCTTTCAGATGGAAGGAAACATAAGTATCAAAAATCTATTAGTACTTCTACCAAGAATTGCGGAGTACAGCAGAAAAAACCTGAACCTAAATTCCACTGGAAACTTAAATGCAGAACATTGAGGAAGTTCAGTAATAAGGTGCATTTTTTCATTTTGTGTAATCGTAAGAAAGATGCTTTAGTATTCTGAGTTCGAGTGTTTGCAATGAAGTTATCTACAATTAGGTTGAGAATATTAATTTATCAAGGCAGATTAATTTTAATGTGTATAATGTGGTATACATGCATATTTTGAAAAGAAAGGGATTTATAAAATTTGTTTAATAAAATAAAATGGAGAACTGTTGCATACTTGATGAAAATTCAGAATTTCACAGGAAATCTGACACCTGGAACTTTTGTTAAACTTCATTTATTATTTTTTTTAAGTAGGTTTTATTGAGTACTGTCTTGGTTTGAAAGACAGGTGTCTGCCAAGAGAGGTTGAACCCTCCCCCAGGACAGAGAATGTGATTTCCTTTCCTCCCTCCCTCTGAATTATTCAATTTTGTAAATCAAGGGCTTTCAGGCAAAGGTATGGGAAAAAAGGAATATCAGTTCTTTACTAGTATCTACAAACAAGCAACAACAATAATAGCAACCACAACTAGAACCAGAAAACCAATAGCAGATGGCTTGTGAGCTGCTGAACCTTTGCCCGTGTGGTGTAATCATGGTTGCAAGCAGCAGGGGCGCTGTTGAGCTCCCGGTCGGGCAGGGCAGGTGCGATGACTCCCGAGCGGCTGCAGGTGGCGCTGTGGCGCAGGGTCAGGTCAGGTAGTGGCAGTCGATAATGGCGGAGAGATGAGAAAGCAGGCAGCAAAGCAGCTCGGAGCGGCAGGGTCAGGAGTTGGCCCTCTCCCCAGCCAGCCAGCGAGGATTTTCTGCAGTCACAGCAGATGCCGCGGTCTCGTGCGGCAGAGGGCGGGGGCAGGCAGCAGGGGCCGCGGGACTCTCCCGGCAGCGGCTGCGAGGAAACGCAGCCCGGGGAAACGTGCCCTTTCCCGTGGGGAGAAAAGGTTGAATCAAAGCTCACCCAGCCAGGAGAAGAGAAAAAACAGGGCACAGTTGGATTCCCTCTGGTCCAGCCGAAAAGCAAAGAGCAGCCTCTCCTCTCAGCGTCCGAACCACGAGAGAGCGAGACTCCCGTTTCAAGGGCCGGGTGTTCCCTTACCCTGCCTCGCCCAAGCCCACCTTTGTGTTTTGATTACTCTAAACATCTAACTATTTGTTGCTTAGTAACGGGAATGGGAAGAAATTCTCAACCCCCGACAAGTAGTCAATAGAATGCCACTTAGAATACCACTCGGAATGCCAGTGAAATGACTGGGAATGATTGCTGTTGGAACGCTATTTCAAAGAAATTGACTTGGAAATTGACTTTAAAAGGAAAGGTGACCTTTTCAAAAAGGTAAGTTTGCATTAATGGCATCTTCAACTTCTCACTGGCATATTCATGACAACAACAACAAAAAAAAAAAACAAAAAGGAAAACTCTGAGAATTGGCAATTTGTCTCAATGTTTTATGATAATGACATCTTCAGTAGCAGGTCCTTTGCATTTATGTTATTAAATTCTCTGCCCTCAGTATTATGTTTGTCAGGTGCCTCTTCTGACTGAGCAGTCCAACATGCTGATGAGATGTAGCATCTAATATATGTCCATTTAAAACAGCCTGTCTGGTGTGTTTATTAGGACTGCTGGTCCATTATAGAGTCATGGATAACTAGTCACCCTCCCAAACCTCAATACCATCCTTCTTTTTAAGAATGGTGCGGTAGGCTGCAAAGGCATGAAGTATGGTGTTCTGTTCAAGTCCATATTACATATTCCTTCCCTATCCTTTTTAAAAGGATACATTAGTATAACATTTTCTGTCTTCATAAGTTCTATATTTTTATTGGATCCAACTTAGTCCATCCATGACTAAGTGGGAAATCCTTGGACTTCTGGATCCTGTGCCAATATCCAAAACCTGCTTTGTTGTCTTTCAATTTGAATATCTCAGTCCATCAGACATCAGTGGAAAAAGTGCAGGTCCCTCTGGAAAGTCAGTTTTGCCTTCAGATTAGTGACAAAATCTGACAAATTTAGATGTTCTGAGGATATTATTCTTCCATTACCATCCAAGATCTTAGTAGAAGATTAATTTCATCTGGCTTGCAGGTTCACCCAGACATAGATTTCTCCTTCCAGTATTGTCTGAATGCCCCAAAACCTGGACTAAACTACCAACAATGATCAAATTAGAAATTTGCTACTCTGTGAATTTCTGTTGCTTGTATTTGTAAGTAATAAATTCACCATTAGCATTGGCAAATGGTTAATAGCTCCTAATAGGTAATAATATGATCTGTATTATTTAGAATATATAGTTTTATAAGAAGGATAAGTGTGCCATTCAACAGGTACCATATCATCAAAGCTTTTATGATGGAAAGGTCAATTCCAAGGTCCTCTGGAGCAGCTTGGGCTGGCAGGATATTCTCCACCCAAAGTTACTGCAACCACCTCTTAGTCCAAGGCCAAGAGCATTGGGTAGTTGCACTGTGAAGCATGCATGAAAAAAACCAGAAAGCATGCTCCTCTGTGCTGGATAGTCACACCTGGCAGCATTTTCTTCTCTGGCATTTCTAAGCTGGGTTTTTCATTCCCCAATTATTCTAGAAATTAATCTCTCCAAGGTGTTTTTAAATTGCCTTTAAACATCATTTTGAACTTCTTGTAGCCTGAGGTAGCTGTTCAGTTTGTACTTAACATGTAAGTATACTTCAGAATTCCCTGACTTCAAGTACTAATAAACAGAACACCTATAATCTCCTACTCCAGCAGCAGTGTTTCTGCAGCTTTAAAGCAGCGATCTCTTCTACACAGACACTTCAGAACTTAGCTGATTATGTAAGGAAAGAACTGACTATGGAAATGCACCTTATCTTGGCCATGACAAGCTACTGACTCCCCAGTCATGAGCTCAACTACTGCCTTTCAGTTTGAAGCCCTTCCCCCTTGTCCTGCCACTACATGCTTGTAAAAAGTTCCTCCCCAGCTCTCATGTAGGCCCCGGTCAGGTACTGGAAGGCTGCCATCTCTTTTTTAGGCTGAACAATCCCAGTCCTCTCAGCCTTTCCTCATAGGACATGTGCTCTATCCCTGTGATAACTTAGTGACCTTATGAGACAAGGGACAAAATAATCAATCTTGTCCCTTCCACGTAGTCATTGTTTAATTTGTCATGGTAGTTTGTCTTTTAGGTTCTAAAGAAGTTCAAAGCATTACTTCCAGGTATGTAATATTCAGCTGCAGGATCCCTTAAAAACATCTCTCCCATTGTATAAGGGGAGTTGTCATGGACATCCACGAAAAGAACTTCACAAAGATAACACACTCGAACAAACACTAATTCGCAACCAAACCAATGGCCAAAACTAACAAATCAAAGGTGGTGATGACACTATGATGACACTCCATAGCAGTTACAGGTTCAGTGTGATTGGTAAATCAGGGATATTCTTCCTACAAGGATAAGAATGATGACCAAAGTGCACCTGCCCTCATGCATGCCTCTCACTCAGGGGTACTCAGAAGGTGGGTTCACTTGACCAGAAAGGTCAAAGGATCACTCACGGATGTTCAGTAGAAAGTCACTCACCTGGCAAAGGGATGAAGGCACACTGTTGCGGTGGCCTTGGCACAACTGAGCACCCCTGGCTTGCTGCACGGAGAAAATGTTACGAGCAAGTCCTGGGAGTGAAAAGGCTTCTTGGTTATGGTGGCAGAAAGAAGCGCTCCCATGAGGCCTCGCAAAAGAAGTCATGAATATGCGCCTAGTTAGCCACTCAATGGCCCAGCACTTCTCCCCTCCCCTGTTCCGTATATGGTGTTATTCCAGAATGCTTTCCTTTGTTTGCCGAGGCAGTGTCTCCTGATTGGTTGTTTTAAAAGTTCTGTATCCCACCCCCTGAATCCTATACGATCACACCTATGTCAATCCTTAATTCTGTAATCCCCATTGGTCCTTCCGTGTTTCTCCTCCCCTTCACCCTGTCCCTTAAAACCCCGTACACAGCACAAACCAGCACCATTCGGTTGCTGCTTCCAGTCCCTTCCCGTCCTCCCGTCATCCACCCTACTACCTCAATAAACCTTCCTGGAACACCAGCCGGATTGCCTACGTTTCCTGTTTCTGTGCCTTGGTATCCTGATTGCCGCCGATCCCCCAAGAGTTCCGCACTCCACCTCTCTCCCTCGCCTCCCCAGTGCAAGCTGCATTGCTGCTCTCCGAGCTGAGTCTGGGTCCCGAGACCCATCAGCACACAGTTCCGGGAAGTCTTCTTGGGTGCATCTCAGCCCCAAGGGGAGGTTTGCCATCACACACCTGCTGCTCCAAGGAAAACCCCACATGGATTCTCTCAGAGGCACCATTTATAACCTGGTCAGTTTGGGGCTCGTTATTGTACACAGTCATGGCCCAGAAACTTCTCAGGGCCGAGGTCTCTCACTGGCAGGAGGTTCAATCTGCTGACCGAGGGGATCTGCACTTCTTACTCCCTCCGCTCTGGGGGACAGGAAGGGGGAGGAGGAGAGGGTCATGGTGTATCTGCCACAGCTGGGGCCACCAGGTATCGGCCAAGATGGGGCAGGTACTCCTGCCCCAGGGGTTGAACAAATATCTAAATAACTTGAAAGTGTAGGACTTGGATTTATTTTTGAACTAGCTTTTTTTTTTTTTTTTTTTTTTACAATTCTTTCTTCTGTATGCCAAGATTGCACAAAGCAATCTGCAGGAAAACATTCAGTCAAGTAAGCCTTGCCCTTAGCCAGCAAGAGATCCTGAATAGAACATTACAAGCATCACCAATTATTCAGAGTAACAATCCAAATTTCTTCCTGTATCTTGCTTTCTTGATTTTGTTTTGCTTAGCAATCCCTTATTTAAATCAAATTGTTGATATCTAAATATTTGGGGCTTTTTAAATCTGCTTCTTACATCAAAGGAACTAACTAAGGAGTCAGCCAAGGTTTAGGCTTATATTCACAAACATTTTCTGACATCCTTAGGTTTCTGTACTTGGAGACAGATTCTCAAGATGAATGAATCAATCTAGTTCCCCTGAGATAAGCTAAACTATGCATATTTGTATTCATCATGATTTTGGTATAACTTGATTAATAATCTTCCTGTAACTTAGTTTTGTGGTTATTAATATTTAACAGCATAGGGATATATACACTTACCTTTTGATTGACACTCAAAAATTTTCACAGTTGTCAGTATTTTTGCCCACATTTTTCTGCTTTGCAAATATTTTCTATAATTGACACTGCACAGACACTGACTTTTTATAAAGAATCTTTCATGGAAGTGTACTAGGCATTGGTCTTTAAACACGTAGTGGTAAGTAAAGTTGTCAAAAGCAAACAAAGCAGAGTTCTTAAAAGGTAGCTGAAAATCCTATGCCTTTCAAATTGTTTGCAGTTCGTTTTCTTGAATACTTTGATGTCAATTTCACAGTTGTCACAGATACTTCTAAGCTGGCCAATCCTAAATTTATCATCCAATCCAAGCAGGGAAAACCCATACTATTTTGTTGGTTTCAGAAAAAATTCCATGCTGACTATATGCATAATGAGGTCACGTAAGCCACAGGTGACATCAGTAGCAATTTAGGCTGGCCTTCTCTATCCATTGTGATGGAGCTCCTTAGCAGAAAAAAAAAAAAAAAAAGCTAATAAAGATCAATAATTACCTTAAATAAATTTTCTTCCAGCCCATTTCAGAAGGTGATTGGTTTGTGCCTTTAGAAGAAATTTGAAAAATAAGGCATAGTATGGCTTATTGTAGTTTTGAATTATCGAATCCTTTTTTGTCCCACTAAGATAGCAATCTCCTTAAATATTCTAGTGCCGTGTAGTAGAACATACAGCTCCTTCTGCTTGCACTTCCTCATACTGTGCTTTATGAACATAAAAGCTAGCAAGTCAGATTGGGCAGTTTTATTCCTGCGTTTCTTGTTTTTTCTCTCAGTAACAGATAAATAATAAGTCAGAGACACTATTGATGACAAGTCATTTTTGCCTTTCATCTTAAACTTATTTTTTTCTGTGGTTTTTAGAAAAAGAAGTGTGGGGACTAGGAGTGTGGTTTTATTCTTTAAAAACAACGAATACAAAGAATGAGGTGTGATGACTATGCAACCCAAGTTTCTAAGATTTTTAACATAGGAAAAGCAAATGAAACCAGATTGTATGACTTTATCCTGCTGTCTCTGAACTCAAAGTTGTCCAGCATAACTCTGGAATATGGAAAGATTTTTTCTTTTGCTAGTTGGGGAGTTCCTTTGTCCATATAACTTTTTCATCAAGAGACCTATTAGAGTAAAACAGTTGAATAACTTTATAGGCTAATTTTCAGACAGCCTTACAAGAAAAAAATCTCAGCCCAAAAACTAACAATTTGAGAAGAACAGGAATTGAAAAGAGGAGTTTTAACTACGCTTTAAGAATTCTATTTTCTTGTTATGGAAGTTCTGTCAGACCTGTTACCAGTGTAAATGGCTTCTTTTGACAGATGTTTTTCTGCTGATATGACTGCATTGCCTTTCCATGTGATGTGCAGTAAGATGTCAAAAGTTTGCTTCTTTGGAAGCTGTCTAGATCTGTTTGAGACCTATTTGTTGATAGTGAGAAGCAATGCAGAGAGGAAAGAGGCAGGGTTTTTTCAGTACCTTCTGGCATTCTGCCTGCAGTACTTTGCAGTTCACCTGAACTGGGACCATGAGCACAAGTGAAGAAAAAACCTAAGTATTCTTAGTTATATTTGCTGTTATTATTCATAGCAATAAAACCCCAGGATGTTTACAGACACAGTGCATGTTAAAAGATTCACTATGTGATCCATTGTAATCTATTTTACGTGGGATGGTTCTCAGGCAGATTGGAGTAAATGCCTTGATTTTTATGAGCTTGCTTTGAATTTGTACCAGAAATACGTGTGTTTCTTTTTTTTTTTTCCCACACTGTACATGTCATCCCATGTATATGTTCTCCAATGCTGCAGTCCTGGTGTAATTTTTCGGTGTACCATTTTGCTGATGAAAGATTTATTGCCTGATGAAACTAATTGCTGGGGATTATGCACTTCTGTATGGCTGTTTGAGAAATCCGGCAGTTTTACATGACTATAAAATTAGCCTTTTACAATATAATTAAAATAATAACATCTTTGTCCTGAGTACTTTATGGTTTGACTGATATGCACACATGCATGCATAAAACAGTTAGCACATATAAAAATGAAAGCTGATCTGCCAGGCTTGGTCATTCGGAAATTATATACAGCAAGTGCAAAATCACATACAGTCTGGTGATTTAGAGAGAGACAATTAAACAACAGACAGAATTTACAGAGCTCATCCTTTCTTATGGATGTAGGAGGGAATTTTTAATCCTCTCTTTTTTCCCTTGAGTGTAAACATATATAGAAGGACAGTGATTTTGTCTGTGACTGTTTGGAGACAGAAATTATGCCTTAGGGTGTAAGTTTATCAACACTATATAAGGTCTTTGCTCTAAGGAGATGTGTTACCAGAAAAATATGTCTACAAGTATGTGTGTGCATATATATACATACACACACAAATATGTATGTTTGTATACCAATGCATCTTTCTTTTGCAGCCTTCCAGAGCTCTTACCAACTATGTTACAATGGAAGAGCTAAGAACGACCAACTGAATTTCAAGCCAAAAAGAAGGCCCTAATTTCTGGATGTTACAGATGCCTCTGAAGCAGAATCTACATTATTGACGGATTTGCACTTCCATTTGGCAAGGACAAGAGACTTCTTCTGGCATAGGAGTACAAACACCAGCATGTAGGAAATGCTGATGGTAACCCTCTATAATCATAGGATTGTCATTAAAGGGATAAATATTTTGTCATTTTTGGAAAATACCAGCTGCTGCAATAACCACTGCTTTTCATAACTGCTTTCTTTTCTCTTCTTCCAGACTCTGCCATCACCTTTGAGGTGCTTAAATAGGTTTGTTCTTCTTACTGTTCTCTTTTAAGAGGCTTTTGGGTATGTTTCTTTGTTTTTCTTGGATTTATTTTTGCTTTTCTTCCTCTCTGTCACATTTTCCAATTTCCTTTTAGGGGAGGAAGTCTCTTTTGCTATAATTATCAGTGTTATCTCTTCTAGAATCAATGTGTATTCTGAGAAGCTGCTTAGATATTGTTTGTTGAAACCTTCACCCTCAAGGTTCCTAAAGTAAATGCATTCCAATGAGAAATTCCAAATTCCTTTATCTTGGAGATATCTTACTTTGTGCTACTGTAACTTTTATTTTTTTCTTTCTAATAACTTTTGGTACTTCTACTCTTGAGGTACAACTTGCATGAAACTGCATTTTCAGTGTTAACTGGAAGAAACCAAAGTCCCACAATGTGGTTTGAGCTCATTAAATGGCACCCTGGTACTAAATTAATTGATTGTGTACATAACTGAAATAGTTTCAAATTTTAGGGTTTTTTTTGTCTTAAACATTTTAGTCCAAGCTTTCAAAATCTGATGCTTTGCATTAATTTGAAACAATTGTACAGGGAAGTGTCCTCTAAAGCCTATCAGTAGTATGCTGGTGCAAATCATTCTGTCTTAAGAGGGGAGCAGAAAGAGTGTTGTTTGTTTTGAATTGACCACAGCTGAAATGGACCAAAGATCAAAGACCCCTTAGTGTGAGCTCAGATCAGTATAGGAGAAGAGAGTTAATATGACTGTCTTATGTGCTGTGGTGATCACAGAAAAAATAACTTTGGTCACATAACTGAATACTCTTGGGCTCTATGGAGCAAATTTAGAGGTGTAAAAGCCAGAACAGATGAGTGAGACTTATCTGGTTTTAAACTTCACCAATAATTGTTAGGAAAGAAGAAAACAAACTGATAGCTCAGTAGATTTGAAGCAATTTATTTTGTTTTGTATGTTCTAGGTTATGGGGTGTTTTTTTCCTGATATCTGCATTAGAGTTGTGAGGATTCTTCTATACTTGTGTGTGCTGCTGCTCCAAAGAAATCTTAATTATCAGAATAGTTGCCGAAACAACTCATAAAAGCAAGAGAGGAGTTTCCTCTGAAGTGTACTTATGTGAAGTGCATCTGATAAGATACCTTATCTGACTATTCAAAAGTCTAGAAAAAAAGAAATCTACCACACACATTTTCACTCATTGTTTGAAAGTTACAAATGCCCTTTCATGTATACAGTCTATCATTCCTAGTTGTCTTTAAAAATTGAGGACTGAGCTCTTTGGTAGTAAATGTAAAGAATTTGTATGTTAATGTTTTCACAATTAAAAGAAAGCATAATATGCCACAGAATTTTTGAACAAAATTGATAGCATTTAGACAATTTCAATCCCAAAGTTTCTACTCAGCTTTTCTTTGAAACAGCTGTGGTATGAATGCTTGGTTGACTACCAGAATGATAATGCCAGTTTTAGAAGTATTACAAAATTCTTCTAGGTTTTTATTTAGTAACTGCATAGTTAAAAGTGGCTCTAGAAATGCTTTGAATAAAAGACTGGTGAATTTTCCTATCTGGAATGCTATCTGCTATAGGATGGAATAATTTTGTTCATAATCTCCATGATTTAAAAAAAAAGTCATTAAAAAGTAGAGGGAGATAGGACAGGTACTGGGTGGTCTTTGTTGCCTCCTTATTTTAATTGATGAACTCTTGTGACATCTGTTAACATCAGGTAGAACTGGAGTGGTTTGTTATGATTAAAATTGGTGCAATTGTGAGTGAGACACTGTCATCAGTGTGTATGCTCATCTTGATATTTAGGCCACTGAACTTCAAAGAGAAAAAGGGTCATTAATTTTCTAGTTCTCCACATTGTAAGTTTGAGCCTTCCCTTTCCTGTCAGAATGAAGGAGTGCTCAGCTTTTTTTTTCTTCTTCTCATGGGGAAAATTTTATTTCTCTTCCTCCCAGTTTCTCTGATTAGCACAGAAGTAGAAATAAACTTCAGCTCTATCTCTCAGAAGCACACAGATGTGTCATAAAGAAGCAAGGTTCCCAAGAAAGAAAGCATGGAAAATGAAAATGTCCATTTGCATACACTATGTAGGTCATGGCAAATCTCTTCTCATTGACTTCTACTGCATAAAATTGCACAGATCTTAAAGCAGGAAGAGAAAGAAATATCCAAGTCTTTTTCCAGTTGAATGTGAGCACACAGTATGGTTCACTAGTTATCCAGGAAAGGAAGATCATCTTATTTTGACATGTGCTGGCAGCTTAGATGATACCTCAAAAATTATATTTACAACACTATTAGCTACATGTGCTTGTGTGAACTTGGAAGTGTTGATGCATGTGGATTATTACCATTCTGCCACTACATTAAGTTTATTGGATTTTGGACTGGATTGGATTGGATTTTGTATGGAGCCAAGTAGCATACATTTGCATAAGCATATATCAATACAAATATGTGTAACAAAGATAGCTGTGAGTCTATTGCTTTGCACCGCATTTAAAATCTAAACTCAAGTGTTAGAATGTTAGACTTTGTTGACATCTAGTGGCCGCTGGAGCCCTAGCAAGCTGTTAAATTTGCTATACACGGAAAGGAAGTTTGAGGATAGAGCAAAAATAATTATGGTACTCTGCAATTTTTTTTTTTTTTTTTTCTCCTGATCCATAATGAATTTGAAAATACTTATACTATTTTAACACTTCTGGTGATTTTTGAGACCTTCTATCACACAGTTTGAATAGTGGTGTTCTTCAGATTTGTTTCCCTTTGAGAACTGTAGGAAAGCTGAATCTTTATTCGTCAAAGCTTCTCTCACACTGAATTCCCAGCAGTATTTCATCCCTCCCTGTGTTTATCTTTATTCCAGTTTTTCAGTGATGTATTTTTCACTTCAGAGTAGATGGCATCAAAACTCAGTTTTAATTTTGTCCGATTTCATTTTAATCATTCAACACCAATTATTATCCAGAATTTTCATCAGATTACCTGCAAGGCCCTTGGTTGGTGGCTGAAAGGATGTTCAGAGAAGCTACAGTTTACTAGATGACAGTCAGAGATGTTGGTGTGGTTTCTGTCTTTACCTCTAAAACCACACCTAACATTTTTAAAGTTGGGCATGCTGCATTTTTTTCTCAAAAATAACTGCAGTTAAAAATCTATACTGCCTCTTTTTTTGCTTTGTTTTTATGTTTTTAGCTACAGAAAGAAAAGTTGGCTTCCTATCTCCCCTATCTATAGCTTACACTGTTAAGCTTTTAATGACTTCTAATGGTTAGGATTTTTGAACAGCAGTGATCTGAAAACTACCCCTGAATTATCATCTCAATATGCATATTTACTGCAGGGTTATAAGAAATCCATGTCAAGAACCTCTTTCAAAAATTCAGTTTTCTCGATCATATAGACTCTCCATTCAGTCTTTCATGCTTTCATTTTAAATTAACATCATAAGAATAAAGGTTATGCTTTTGTACTCTTCAATGCGATTGTAACAGCCATGGTAGAAAAGAAGAAAATTGTAAATTGTTTTTAGTTGAAAAGCAAAGCAAAAACCCAGTCTGGTTTAGGTCTTGCTGTCCTTCTGCCTCCATCAAAATGAGAATTTCTTTTATAACCAATTACTTATTTTAGTCAAGGCTACAGGGAAAATACCAGCTTCTATGGGAAATAGCGTGTAGCAATCGTGTGAGTTACATGTGCTTTGTATTTGAGTAAGCAGTTTGATTAATCTGACACTTTATATATTTGTGTAAAACTTAGTGATGAGGTGTTACCCTATTTACACACATGGAAGCTGTGAAACTTCTGTTTATGTACCTCAACCCTTTTTGGTTGTGATAGCTTGCAGTTATCCGTATGCTTTATGTGGGTATTTTACAGTTCTTGCTTGACTCATGGTTAAATTTTAGTCAAGCAGGTAAGTAAGACTTGTTTAGTACTGGAAAGAGAGTGGTAATACCACTATACAGAATATTTTGGTCCAGAAGAAGTCCTATATAATTTCATAAGAAGCAATGCTTACACAATTAATTGCTAAAAGTTTCACAATTTTTGTTAGAGTAAGTTAAGTTGTGGTTTCTAGAGGGCTTTTTAATGCATCTGTTAAGAATTGAATGACAAAACCACCAAGCTAATAATGGAGTTGCCAGTCTCAGGAATAGTATTGTTTACTTGCAAGCAATGAGAGGAATATTTGTTACTATTTTATATACTGGAAATAATGGTGATGATGGGCTGGTTTGAAAGGACAAGCCAAGTCAGTACAATAAAGTGCTCAAAGGCATCTGGTAGCTACTATTGAAAATGTGCCAGTAGAATCTTTGAACTCAGATTTTTAGTAATACATGCTGCAAACTCCAGTTTTTCTGTTTGGTTTGTGTGTGCCCTCATCTGTTTTCTATTTTTTCTTAGAACACAACTTAAATATGGAGTACAGCAGTACTTTATAAATATTTTTACTGAGGATACAAACCTTAATTGCACAAAAATAATAAATTTCCTGGTTTTATTTTGGCTCATAGAAAATACTGCTTGTTCCCAATCATCCAGAATGGAAACACTTCTCTCATCTATGATAGGCTTGAATAAAGAAAGATGGAAGAGGTTCTGGTCCCTGGATTAGTGTAAGTAATTTGTAAATAATGAGCAAATTGGGAAATTAAAAAAAAAAAAAGTGCATTTGTATAATTTGCAATTTAAGTGGTACCTACGAATCATTTAATGACAGAACTCAACTAGGTCAGAAGTTCAGAGCTTTAGTTCTTAGTTTGAAATTAGTAAGATTTAATATATTATATCTTAAGATTGCTTAAATAAATTCCTTATTACCTAAATAATAATTTTAAAAATCACACTTATAGAGACAATTTATTAAACCACAGGAATGTTCAACTGCTTGATTTTTTTTCCAACTCTTGGAGCATTTCTTGGTCAGGGTTTTCTGAGTCATTAGATGTCTTTTGCAGCCTCTCACCACCAAATTGGAAAGAAAGTACTGGAGTCTATTTACATCATTTTCTGCTGTTAAACAAAAATATGTTCTCATGATTTCTAATTCAGTTCATTTTATGCCTTGGATGTGCACCTTAAGCAGCTATGATCCCATGAGAAAATGGCAGTGATCAAGAGTGGTATCTTTATTTGTATTACAATATTGGGTTTTGGTTTGTTTTTGTACAGAAATGGACAGAATCCCCTCATTCCGTCAAGTAACCATTCTGCCAGCCATTACCTTTTTATCCTTTCAGGACCCCTCTCAAGCATCCTCTGTAGGAAAGTGGGCCGTGTGTTCAAAATCCAAAGCTTTTCAAAGTTCTTCAAGCTCAGCACAAACTCCTTTTTTTTTTCTTTTTGCTCTTTCAGTTGCTGGGTTTGCTTTCTCCATGACCCTCCAGTTTTAATATGTGTCATGTGTAGATCACAAGTGGCTTTCTGCTTCTTACCTGCAGTCAGGCTGTTAGACATGGCAGAAATTTGCTGCTGTACTGTCCTGGGAATTCAGATCTGGCTTCTGTTAAATAATCTTCCTCATAAGAATTCTCAGTACTTTTAATTTCTCGCTTTTTTTTTTTTTTTTTTTTTAATTCCAATTATTTTGGACCTGAACATTTTTTTGCTGAACTTAATTCATTAAAAATTAGTTAACAGAATATCCTTACCATAAGGTCATACTTCTTGGTTACTGGGTTTTGATGGTAAACTCTGATTTGTTAGTTTTCTGACTCTCTTGGTTTTCTGACTTGTCTGGCCAACCCTGTTTGCTTTACTTTGTCTTAGCAGACACTTTATGTATTTAGGATATAAATTCTATTTTGGTAAATGTTCTGATGCTGTTTGGTGTTGCTATAAGGTGAATGAAATTTCTGTGTAAACTTAGCTTGTTATCTTTATTTTTTTAGTTGTAGCTGTTATCTATGTCATTCATCTGTCACTATTCTAAAGCTTCATAAACAAAATAGTATGATTTAGTACAAGCTAAGGTCAAAAAGTTTATCTAGTATTGCTCTGGATCCCAGTACTTTGGAGATATTGGAGCAAAGAAGCAGATGGCATCTAACATCAATACTTCATGCCTCTGTTGAGAGATAAAGTCAGAGGATTCACAATATAATCTCTGAAACTTCATACAGGGCCTTGATGTATGTGTTTCCAAAGAACAACAACATATTCAGGAAGTTCCCAGGGACATCGTAAGGGGACTTTGCCTTTGCAGTATGGATAAATCAAGAAAGAAGTATAAATCATAAGGGGGAACATATAAGGAAAACGTGCAGTGGAGGACATGAGTCTGAAATTACAGTAAAGAATTTCATTAAATGAACTGTTTTGCTGTAACTCCGGTAGTATTTGAATAAGCACTTGATCACTAACTTCTGCAGAGAATGCAGTATGTGAAGGAATATATTGAATAATCACATGATAGTGAAGATGCATGTAGTCTAACTATGCCTGATACTTGTACTAAAAGGAGACAAGTTAATCAACAAGCCAAAAAATATGTAAAAACATGCATTTCATTTCGGAAGGTAAGGCATAACAGCATTCTTCATGAGAACTAATTGAAATTTCAGTGCAGCAAAGCACAAAATCATTTTATTTATTGGAAGTTAAGTATAATAATAAAATTATGTAAGAAATGCAACTTTTCCTATATCCTATTATTCCTGGAATAACTCCCCAGCAGTGCTAAGGAAAGGAGTGATGACCAGGCTGAGACAAGAAAACTGTAAGACAAACTGAGATAAAACTATCCTCCAAAAAAAAATGCTTTCCAGTCTTGTCTATGGCAGTGACACTTCATTTAAAATACTTTGGGGATTGTCGGGTGTGGTGTGAAATTTTAACTTTAGAGTATTTCTAATGGACTTTTTCAGTGCTTCAGAGATTTGGACTTTTTAATGTTAGGTTATTTTAAGGTGTAATTCCCCTTTATTTTTAGTATTGAAGACAAAACCATACAGAACTACAGTACTATTTTACTTCTTCATCTTAACTTTTATGGCTGAAAAGACTTTCTTTTATGTGCTTCATACTCAAACCAGTAGACAGTGATAATGTTTCCAAGCTAAGGGCAAACTTCTGCATCTATCAAACTTCAGGCAGTTTTATGGTAGGTACCTTACCTTATATTTTTTGGACTCATTCTTTTGCTTTTTAGTCAGTGTTTGTTCAGTTTTACTTAGTGTTTCACTGTTCCTTTCTGGTACTGCCAATCATATTTGTGCTCATCAGCTAGTAAGTAGCTTGTGCTTAACTTACAAAGACTGCCAGCTGAGACATCAGATTGTGCTCTGTATGTGGAGAAAAAATACTAGGCACCCTTGGGATCTGTAAAGCCACTTGGAAAAGTGGTTGGCTAATCAGCATCAGACAAACTAGGCTTATCTTTGTCGCATACTCTGGTAGTTTTGTTAAACTTACCAGGGTTTGGGGGCTGTTTTTATGCTGTTTTCTGTGTTTGTGAGTTTGGGGTTTTTGAGGGGGGGGTGATGTTTGTGGAGATTTTTTTTGGACAGAGATGGACACTTCACTTAAGGAACATAAGGATACTTCTTTTCATGACATAAGATAAGGCCACTTTCCTTCCTAATGGTATCTCTGATTAGATGGTCGACGGCAGATGCAGAAGAAGCATAATAACTGCTGCATATAGGAACAAGATACATCAGTACTTCTTAGTCTTTGGTGTTACAAGAATGTATACAGATTTACCAAATAGAAGTACAGATACCTTGCATAAAATTATATCCTAAATATTTCAGCATTATGTTTTCTTTTGATTTAGTGAGGATTCCCGTAAATACCCACCAACTACTTCAATAATATGGCATTATCTGTGATTATATCTACAAAAATATATATCTATTTTTCTCAAAAAAAGAACCCACTTTGGTATTTCTATTCCCAGATACCTTTGTCATGTTTAACAATGGAAGATTTTTCTACCTTAACTTTTAGGGCTAGGTTGATCTTTTCCAAATGAAACCCTGACTGTCATGGTTTAACCCCAGCCCGCAGTGCAGCCAGTAATTGGTTGTTGCTGTTGTGACTGTTGTGGGATGGTGGTTGTTGTTGTTTTGGAGGAGTTTTTTGAGTTTTATTTTGTTGTTTTTTTGTTGTTGTTTGGTAGGTTTTTGGGTTTTTGGGGTGGTAAAGAAAAAGGTAGGCCTTGTTATTCTCCTTTAGAGTATCTTCTCTGAAGTATTATTGATTCTATATGCACCAAAATGTTTGACACTTTGACGTGTATAATGCAACATTGAACACACCAATTTTTTGTTTAATTCTCAAAGATAGGTAATCTGGAATTTGTGCAGTTTTTGCAACTGAATGTGTACCTATCTATATACATGTCAAGGGTCACTGTCTTTAGATTGTTTAAAAGACTAATAATTCAGGAGATTTTCAAACTTCAGAACAAAATTGGACTGTCATTAATTAATAATACATACTGCTAATAATCAGTTCATACACAGTATGCATTACTACAATTAGTCCTTTAAGACTTTGTCTACAATTACCTAGGAGTACACTACTTCAGGGAGTTGTTATAAAGTTAACACTGATGGCTGTGGTCGTTGATGGGTTTAGCTGTGGAGGTCAAAGTAATGAGGCATGAAAAATCTCAATGAGGGAACTGCTGTGGGCTATTACTTTATTCCCCATCTTTACAGTTTCATTGGTTTATGTTCCTCAGTTTCCTCCACGGAGAAAAATAGGGAGAATATATCTGCTTTTGACATAGCTCATCTTAATCTTTTTGAAGCAGTATTCATTCTGGATTTGTCAGTCATTTTTCTTCTTTGTTCTGCAGGATCATTCTGGCTGCACCAGAATACCTTCTGCAGAATGTTTTACCAAATATCTTTTCTTTTTGCTTTCAACCTTGGTTCTGATCTTGCAGATTTTACTATGTTCATGCTTTCCTGTACCTTGTTTGCACAACTATGCCACACATCCCTATTTGATTTTTTGTGGTTGCCTACTGTTTATACTTAGCGGCAGTAGTGTTAAAAAAAGCTTATGTACAGTCATCTGTTATGCATATTTCTATGCCTTGGTTCAAAGAAAGCTGTGGCTGAGGGTAATCTTGGCTGCCTGCAATGTGCCCACTGACCTGCTCTTTTAATGCCCTCTCCTAAAAATGGGGAGAAAATAGAGTGAAAAAGTTCATGGATTCTCAGAAGGACAGGGAGATTACTATCTTGGTTTAAAAAGATTGAGCTTGGGGAAAGAAATTAATTTAATTAATTGCCAGTTAATAGTAGAGTAGTGAGAAACAAAAACAAGACTAAAAACACCTCTTTCCATCCTACTTCTTCCCAGGCTCAACTTTGCTCCAACTATTCTACCTTCTCCCCCTCCCCAAGCAACACAGCTTTTTCCTCTCGTGTTTTTGTCACTCTTCTTTTGTAGCAGCTGTATAGAATTTTTTACTTTCTTAAATATATATTTTTTTAAATGTGTTACCACCATTGCTAATTGGCTCAGCTTTAGCTGCCCTCTTCTCACAGAAGTCACCCTTACATCCCTCTTCACTGTCAAAACCTTGCCACATAAACCAAATACAGAAGAAAATGTCAAATATATCTTGCTTAATCTGCTTCTCCTCCAGGAGTGCACAATGCTTAACTGAGAAGACAGTCAGGACTTAAGACAGAAAGTCACTATTAAATAGTGACTGAACATTACATCAGAAAGCAGTGAGCAGACAGACCTGATTGATTTTCATTGCCCTGAACTCAGACAAATGTGAACTGTAGGAGCAAACATAAATACTGTGGTCTGCACTTAGTCTTCATTTTATTTCTGCTGAGGATCACTAAGCTTGGCTTCTAAGTGAACTGTGGAAGAACAATAGCCAGTCTGTATAATATTAAAAAGTTAAACAAAACCAACCAAAACCAAACAAATTGGATCAGAGGGAGGGGATAAATGGATTATATAATCAGTTTAATTATGAGATGGAAAACATATAGGACTTTTAAAATTGTGACCAGTAAGATCAGAACTGCATGTATGACTTGTTTGTACTTCTGCATAGATCTAAAAATGAAAATAAACTGTAGTAGCCTTTTCAGTCTTTTCAGTTTTTCCTGTTGGGTATTTCTGGCTAATACTGCTTGAAGTCTTCTAATTATTTGAAAAAGAATTTCACTGGAAATCATTCATTTAAGAAGAGAAAATCACACTAAATGAGGAATTGGGGCAAGCCTGTGTGTTGCAAAGTCTGTGATATATTTTATCATTAGCAGTCCAGCCCTTAAGTGTTATGAATACACACATGTCAGACGTGACTACATGCCTACTTTATCTCTTCAATGCCATCTTAATCAAAGTCATTTCATCACTATCATAATTAGTTATGTTACCCTATTTATTCACAAGTCTTCATATGGTGTTCCTGATTTCACTTATACTGAGCTGAAGTAACTGCATTTCTTTTCTAGAACTTGGGAAAACAAGAGTTTGCATAATCAGGTGTCCTGCAGCACTCTTTCCTCTTTGATGGCCAAGTGCCTTTACAATCTGTGGAGGATCTGTACCTGCTGGGGATTGTTCTTTTTGATGCAGCGGTTCTTTATTCAACCTTGAATTTGCAACAGATACTTATCCAGTTGCTATACTTTCATGGCACAGATAGAAACAAACCCCTCTAACTTCTTGGTCTTTGATACACTAGTATCTCAACTCTTTTTCCCTTCAGATATTTTCAGACTTAGGAGATATTTGAACACATTGTAGTTGATAATTCAGTAGTATCTTCTGATTAATGTTAATTTTTTAACACCTTAATGGAATTTGCAGGGAAGAAAACCTTTTCTATTTGTTTCCTTTAAAGAAAAACAAGTAAGGGTCTCAGATGTTTTTATGAATTATTTAAAAAGTTAATGAAGTGTGTTTATTTTGTATGTCATGTTCTTAAATTTTCTTATGTCTATGTATGCATTGTAGTAAAAAAAACATACAAACCTTAGGAAAAAGAAATCACTGTGCATTAGGCACATTTTATGAGACATTCGCTTCAAATTTAGAGTTCAATAAGAGTTGCAGTAGTTAACCTAGTTTTCCTGAATAAATTGTGAGTTTGAGCTTCATAGTCAAATAGAAATATTTGCATCTGCAAATGGGTATAATCCATTTACTGGTGAGTATAGCCAGCTGTTCTCTGAAATCTCACTGCCCCATATGTAAATGTAAAATTTATTTGCTTTTCTTTGATGTTGCTGTTGGAATCCAGGAGGTGTGCTAAACTTGAATCAAAGTGCCAAGACTGTGGAAAACAGCAAAGTAGCCAAAGTTGTTCTGGAACAGAATAATTAAAGGTAGTGCTTCAATATGAAAGGTTGAAAAGAAATGCTTTAAAATTCCTTCCACTCTGGAGAGAGGGGGATTGTCTTTAGTTACTGGGATAAAAGATAACTGCCTGTCATGATTTTCTGAGTACTGAATGTACTCAGGTAGATAGTTAAGCCTTTGGGGGATAGAAGAGGGTAATCCTTAAAGGTTCAAGTTGTTACCTTTTCACAACAGGGCCTGAGTAAAATGGCTTAAATTAATATTATTTATTAGAGTATAATGGTTGTCTTTACAAACTTCCACAAAATTTTCTAAAAAATATGCAGGATTTTGCTACTTGGCTCATTAAGAGAAATAATATTGTAGAAGGATATTATTAGCTATACACAGAATAACTGGATCTTTCCTCAGGATGCATCTTTCAGGAAACAGCCACCTGCTGCAGCCTGGGGTGTTCCACAGGCCCCAGTGCAGATACCTGCCCCACCAGGGACTGCAGAGACATCCCTGCTGGGGATTTAGCCCCCAGCTCTTCCAGGGCCCACCTTGGCAGACCCCGCAGTGCTGCCACCAGCACCTGGGCACTGGCACATAATACGAATACTTTTTTAATACAGGAACCTTTAAAATCTATGTTGTTGCAAACTAAGTTTCTAATTGTTAGAAAAATTTGGACATTATGTCCTTTCTTCTTCCCTCTTTTCCCTGTTTTTACACATATATGCCTGCACTTTCAGGGTGTACTTCAGAATTTTCCAGAGATAACTTTGGATGTTTTTGCCAAGCATAATAACTTGTTGCAGCTTATATGAGTCTTTGTAGGCTCGTGGACTCTGGTGAAAATGTTGCTCCCTGTATGGTGACTCCAAGCCAGGCCATTCCTGTCCTGCTGTCCCTCATTCATGAAGAACACTGCCCACCTGGGCTGTCACTTAGCCTATGTCACACACAGAAGAGTTTCAGTGCTTCTCTGGGTTATGTGGGATGTAGAATGATAAATGTACTAAAAAATTTATTAGATGACATGGGGAAATGATAAAAGGAAGAATGTGTGAGAAGACAGGGAACACACAAATCTTCTCTAACAGTGCTGTCTTTTCCTTGCCATGTAAGTTCAAATGAAAGCTTTACTTAGGCTTCCCTTAGTCAAATACTTTATTGTTCAGTGTCACAACTTAATGAACAAACAGAAAAAATTATTTTAAAAAATTCTCAAGTCTGTTTTGTCCATTAGTTCAGCATCAAATTCAGCTGGATTAAAAAGGATTCTTTTCATATTCATCTGCCTTTTCATTAGTATGTCTTTGTCACATTATTCAGTGTGTGCATGAAATACTTCTGGGTTTTATCTGTCATTAGTAATGCTGGCAACTCATACAAATTCCTGAGCATTGTCATTTTAAGAAAGCATTAATGCTTCATGTTAAATGACAGCAGGGAAGTTGACAAAACATTTTCTTGATATGCTAGTAAAGAAAGTATAGTACCTCTCAACATTTCTTATGTTTGTTGTAAATTAAATTTTGGTGTATTCACAAAGGCTCTTCACAAATCTGATTTCTTCAGGGAGTTCTTAAGGAGCTTATAAACTTACTTTATTTTTCTTTTAGTTAAAACCTGCATATTTTAAGAGTAAATATATTTAAG
The DNA here is from genome assembly GCA_024500445.1 of Entomyzon cyanotis. NCBI lineage: Eukaryota > Metazoa > Chordata > Aves > Passeriformes > Meliphagidae > Entomyzon > Entomyzon cyanotis. Next base: position 62,350,389 of record JAKEPQ010001005.1, read on the forward strand.
TCACTAGTACACTTGTTCTAATAAAAAATTTAAGGTATCTAATTATTTTGCGCTGAGAATTTGAGACTATGCATGTTAATGTCTCATTGTCAGTTCTGAAGCCTGTCCTGCTAAAATAGCTAGCTTTAGTTGACTACTGTTCCTACTTAAAAAAGTGGGCTTAATACTGATTTTTTGGTGAAGTTTATGACCAAAAGGATGAAATCTGTTTTCCATAATATTTTGTTGTAATCAGTTGACCTTTCTGTGTTTTTCTGTTCTTCTTATGACCATAGGCTGTATGGCAATACGTGTATAAGGCAGGACTATGTTCCTTCTAAGAAATAAGAAAACTTCTGAGTCTACTTAAAAAAAAATATATTGAGGTATAAACACATAATTTAAATTAATATTTTTAAAGAGCTAAGAGAGGAAAATACCACTAATAAACAGTGTTTTGAAGTTTTAACCTTCATGAAACAGTGTAAATGCCAACTGACTGCCTTTGAAAAATACACTTATGAAAAAAGAATCTGTTTCTAAAATGAACTACTTGATCTTCAGAAAAAATGTGCAGAGGGCTTTGGTAGCAAATCAAGACAGCAAAATGTCTTTTCTGTCCTTGCATCACAGTAATTCCTTTCTGACTGTCTCGATTTTATCTGTCAAATAGAGGGAGAAAACTGGTTGCCGCATCAGTAACCATCAGTTGATTTGATATGGTGGAATAAAAGACTTTCTGAGAGTAAAGGACAAGAGAGATAAATTGAGGAGGAAAGCAATATCAGCATCTAGAAGAGCAAGCATAAAGTTAATACAGAAATTTGGAAGTAAGAAAAACTGAAGAGTACTACTGATTGAATGATGAAAAGTGAAGAGCATAACTGCCTACTTCTGCTTCTTGAATCACTGAAGAATTTTTTTTTTTTTTGCATTGTGTCTTCCTTCTGATTGCTAGTATCACTGTTTTATCTTTGAAAAAATGTTAATCATTTGGGAAGAATACCAGCTTTCTTAATGAAAAAAAAAACCACATGCACATGCAAAAATGCACGGTAATACTTCCGATTAATTTTTTTTAAGTTTTGCTGTCTTACAAATATATGTAGCCTGTTAGAAAACTGTGTCTTCATTGTCAATGGTAGTTATCAATATCATGTATGAATCCCCATTATGGAGTGGGAATATAGTCTTCAGACATTTTGCAAATGGGCAACCCAAAATTTAGTCTTTTTCTAAATTTCCTTTGTGTTCTTCTTGACTCTCTACCCTGTGGTTAAGGATTACCAATTTGCTTATATTATATTTGTAATGATTTTTGCTACTTTGGAAGATCTCTGCATTTAATTCTATATTCTTTCTTTGAAACATTGAATATGCTGTATTCAATGGGATGTATTTGAAGAACTGAATGTGCTTATTTTCACATGCACAGCTCAGCTTTACTGTATGATTGACCTCTTGTAGTAATACTAAAAATTTTACAATTTCAGAATGACTGTGACAATTAACATTCTTTCAACCAAAGAAATTTTAAATTAAGACCCAGACGTGACTACCTTTTCTTTTTGTCTTATTAGGAGTTCTAATAATAGTAGGTATATGACAAAAGCACTTCTTGAGGACTGTTTTCTTTATTTACCTAAACACCTTGCATGTTTGTTTAAACGTGAACCTTTCCAGTACTTTGTGTGTGAAAGAAAATATGACTTGAGATTTTTCAACATCTGTTTGACACTTGATGTTAGTCAATCTTCTGAAAAATTAGATGTAGTCTTCTCTCCTCCTTGCTATCTCAGGTTTCTCATGCTGTCTATTTCATTACATTTTCAAACAGTGTCTTAACTGAGAGATTAATTTCCCCTGCAGAATCAGTGGCCAGTTTAAATGCAGTTGAAATGGAAATATTATTTTAATGCCTTTCATTATAAATGTTGGGAAGGTGGTAGTATTTTGGAATAGGTTCTTAGAATCTGAAAACGTAAACCATTTCTGTTGCCTGTATTCCAGTAATTGTTTGTTTGTAGAAATGTGGAGTTAAAATTCTTGACAGGAAGAAAGCCATCGTTACTTACCTGTAGAAGGATGTCTCATATGCTTTGATAATTTGCTTTGATAATAATTATTTTATAATTATTAATAATAATTAATAATAATATTATTATATTAAATATTAATATTATATTATATATTATATAAATATTAATATTATTAAATAATTATTAATAATTATTTAAACTTTTAAACTGTCACTTATTCCTTAATTGCAATTAGCAGAACTCTGTCACTGCTGCAACTTACTGCTACCCATATTCTTCATTCTTTTCCCCAATGCAGCACAGCCAGCCCTTTTGAGCCTTTCAGGAAGTGACTCAGGTTGAGGGGAACACATATGGCTGAAAACAAAGTCCCAAGGCAGAGCACGAAGTTGGCTCAGAATGTCACCTCTGCAGGACCCTCTTTTCCAGTCACAACTTTCCTATCACAACAGCCAGAATGTTTGAGACGAAACATGCTTACGAATGGCCCTCCACAACTTGACTTTCAGCTTCTGTGAAAGGCTTAGAAATTTCTCCTATGATGAGAAATGGACCATAAGTACCTGTCTAATTTCTTATTTCAAAAAGCATTGTTGATTCCAAAGAGAGAGAAGAGATGTTAGAGAATGTGTTAGAGACTTATATACAATATAAGAGGATATAAATGAGAATTTGGAGACAAAATTGTTGAGATTGGCATTTTATCGCTTACGAAATAGCTGGAATTTTTATTCCAAAATTCTTGGCTGACAAAGCTAATGCTTCTAAAACTACCTTGTCTGTCATACTGATTTGCCTGTTAAATTAAGGAAGTCTTTTTGGGTGTGGCTGAGATGGAGTTTATTTTCTTATAGCAGCCCTCAGAGTGCTGTGCTCTGCACTGGTGTCTGGAAAGGTGTTGATAACTCAGCAGTACTTTGGGTACTGCTGAGCAGTGCTGGCACAGCATTGGTGCTGTCTATCCAATATTCCCCCCAACAAGGGGCTGGGGGTAGGCAAGATCCTGGGAGGAGACACAGCTAGGCCAGCTGACCCAAACTGACCAAAGGGATATTCAGTACCATATGACCATTGGCACAAATATAAAAGCTAAGGAAAGGAGAAGGAAGTGAAGACATTCACTGTTTACAATGCTTGCCTTCCATAGTAATTGCTGTGCTGAAACCCTGCTTCCTGGGAAGTGGCCAGACATTGCTTGCTGGTGGGATACAGAGAGAAAAACCTGCTTCTTTTGCTTTGCTTGTGCACGTGCAACCTTTCATTTCTGTTTTAGTAAACTCTCCTTTATCTCAAACTATGATTTTTTTTTTTCCATCTTACTTTTCCTACCCTGTCCAGGTGAGAAGGGGAAGTGGTAGAACATGGTGGGGGGCACCTGGCATCCAGCTAAAATCAACCCACTACAGGAAGTATAGCTGATTTCAATATAAATCTCGAATCTGTATTTTCCATGACATTAAGCAATTCAGGATTGGTCATATGGCTGTTTTGAAGACAGAAATATATTTGAAGAGCGCAGCAAAGGAAGTGTGATTGAAATATTTAAGATTGCTTCTAGCTAGTACAAATTTCAGTAGATACTTGATTAAAATGCTGCCTAATTCTTGAATGTTACAAAAATAAAGAAAAAATTTTAATTAGGAGTGCATAAATTCTAGCATTTGAAGGAGATGTTTTTTCTGCATTGGGAGTTTATTTTGCAGTGTACTCATGGATCATTGATGTCATTGCACAAGGCATATTTACAAGAGAAGGATTTAAGTAGTGAATAAAGTAAGGGGAGTTTTGAAGAAGTGCTTTAAAGATTAAATGCATATTCAGAATCACTTATACATTTTCTTTTTAAGTAGAGTGAATCAGAGTCAGAGCTACGTGTTTAAAGCATGCAGCCGTCAGCTTTAACAGTGGACGGACAGAAATACCTGTGTGGTGGTGAAAGAAGGGAGTAGTCTAGATTAATTTCTGAAAGTATCTTTTCTTTTGTTGTTTATATTAAAATTAGAAAAAAAAACCCAAAACCAACCCTATAGAAGTATATGATTGTCTACACATATGTTTTTATTTTATGGAAAAATATTTATAAGATTCATTCATAAATATCTACTTTATTTTGTGAACAAGGTTTGAAGCACCTATATTCCAGTTTGTTTCTGTTTAAACCTTGAGTTGAGAAGGGACCACACTGGCTGAAAGAAGGGAAGCTCTGGTTTCTGTTGGCCTCAAGATAGTAACAGCATGCCTAACCTTTAGAGAAGGCATGAAACCTAGGAGAAACAGTAAAATGTATTTTTATGTCTGTGTACCTGGCAAAAGAAGAATTTCCCTTTAGGTGTGAAGAAGAAATCACATTTTATTGATGAATTCATTTCAAACTGGTATTGATAATTTATTTTTCTAGAAAGCCTGCAGCAGTATTTGTGGTCTCTTCATTCCAAGCATCCCTGAACACTCCCAGTTTGGAGTAAAAAGAAGAATTGGAAAGGTATGTCAAAATAAATTTTTTTGTTTCTTGGTTGGTTGGGTTTTTGTTTTTTTTTTTTTTTTGGTGGGTCCTTTTGTTTTTGTTTTTGTTTTTTTAAATTTTTTTACATATGTGTGTACATATAGTGTAATTATTTTTCACCGAAATACCTAATAAAAGACATAAAAAGTGAAGGAAATAATAATGGCAGCACTTAAACAACACATTAGACACAGTATTGTATAAAATCTACATGAATTTTTCAATCCATGCTGATAGAGGAAGTTTGTGGTTATGCTTTTTGTACTTTTGCCATTTTGGTTTTTTTTAAGTTTTGTTGTTTTTGTTGTTGTTGTTTTATGTAAGACTGATTTATGTTAATGGTATTCAGACTTGAGAAATGAAAAAAAGGCAGAACAATCAATGCCAAAGAAGATGGTGAATGGAGCAGCTGGTGGATGGTCACAAGTGGTGTTCGCCAGGTCTCAGTATTTGGGCCAATCATGTTTGATAGCTTTACTGATGACCTAAATGAAGGAATTAAGTGCATCCTGGGTAAGTTTGCAGATGAGTCCAAGCTGTCTGGGAGTTTTGATCTGCTGGAGGGTAGGAAGGCTCTGCAGAGGGATCTGGACAGGCTGGATCACCAAGGTACACTTTCCAGCAAGGCAAAGTGTGTTTATCACTCTGTACCTGAAAGGAGATTGTAGCAAGATGGGGGTTGGTCTCTTCTCTGAAGTAACAAGTAAGGAAATGGCCTCAAGTTGGACTGGGGAGATTTAGATTGGATGGTAGGAAAAATTTTCTTGACTGAAAGGGTTTCTAAGCATTGGGACAGGCTGCCCAAGGAAGTGATTAAGTCACCATGTCAAACTGTTTAAAGGATATGTAAATGTGGCACTCGGTGACACATGATTAGTGGTGGACTTGGCAGTGCAGAGTCAAAGGTTGGACTTGATGATCTTAAGGGTCTTTCCCAACTTAAATGCTTCCATGATGTTACTAGATTAACAGTTCTGGACACCACGAGTATGTAGCTACCGATGGAACAATCATGCCGCATGTATGATTACAGATTCTCACACTCTGCTCCTCTGTAGTGTACTATAACCTAGAAAGGTTCTCAGGATGATGGTCTCTGTCCTAAAACAGCTGAGATGTACAATGACACATTGATGCTGACCTAAAACTCTGTTTACCACCCAATACAAATAATGTCTCTTTTCATTTTGCCTCTTTTGCATGCTCCTTTCATGTATGAATTTCCCTTGCCTCTTGATACTCAGTAAATGCTTTTATAAGATTTAGAAACAAGAAAAATATAATAAAACCCCCCCACCTAATAATTTAATTGGAAATCCTTCCATCTAGACCTGAATTTGTCTTACACTTTTATGTTGAAGCTATTATCTTATTTGCAGACCTGGCTTCTTGGGAAGTATGATGTACCAAATTACAAAGATAAGTTCAGGTCTTGTTAGTGTAGGTGGAAGTATGCTCAAAAGAACAGAAGGGAAGCAGAACACCTGTTGTTAAGCTGTCATAGCAGTTTGTGTGTGCTCCTGTGTGGTGCCACAGCCTCTCCCTTGCCCATGAGAGGTCTTATAGTCTGTACACAAACCCCAACTTTCCTGAGCATTATCAGTTTAGAAGCTTTCTTTTTAATCTTCAAATGTTCACTTTTAATGGTTGGTCCTCTGATCTATGCTACTGGATCTATACATGTATATTTTCTACACTTTTTAACCATGTATTGGGATGTTAATATTAATGGTGCCAAAGGAAAATTCTGCAAGAATGCACAGAGAGAATTGCCACCGGGGCACCAGTATAACACAACATACCACTGAGCAGCTTCTGAATAGGACAAAGATACAGCAAATATCATGTGTAAATCTGGGTAAGGAACCTGAGGCTGACTAAGGGGTTATTCACCACTGTATCAAAGCAGTCTTCACATGCAGATTTTGGAGCATCTAACCACCTTCCTATAATGCTGTGTGTAGTTCACAGATCTGAAAGAAAATGCATGTGCAGTGAAGGGATGATTTTGTGTTACAAAAAGCAGGTTAAAGAAGCATGCCTTGCAATTGTAGCAGGAGGAACCTCAGCCTGCTATTACTGATTCTTAGAGTCAGTCAGTAGTTTCAGACTGGCACTTCAACTGAAATGAAAAGAAACTGAGTTTATTTCCCACAAAAATTTTAAAGAAGTAAACTTTGTTCTTAGTAAGAAAATTACGATTAGCAAAAAGAAATTATCCATCGCAAGATAACCCAACAGTCAATCATTTATTTCTGTTCTGACCAGAAATTCTGGTTATTCAAACACTCAAACATTAATGTGAAACCTGGTATATTGTCAGAGGGAATAGCACAGGATTTTTCTATTTTTTTATTTATTTTTGCCTTTCTAAAAAATCTGTTACTGTTTTGTATGACTTCTACTAGATCAAATAGAAATGTACTCTCCTTTATTGATGAACAATACCTGCATGGAAGGCACATTCTTGCCTTAGGAATATAAGCTTGACCACAGGATGCAGTTATTTTAAAAGCCTGGCACCAGCCAAAACTATGCAGTGATGTTCCTATTTACTGGCGGAAAGATCAGTAATGCATGACTTCTGCACTTAAGGCTCCTTCCATCTCAAACCATTCTTTGATTCTTTAATACATATTTCCTTTGTGGAAGCAAGAGAGTGAAGGTCCCATGGCCCTTTGCAGATCTCACTAGTTCAGAAACATTTGCAGCTAATGGTCTTGCCAACAAGACCAGCACAACTTTGTTAAGAAAGAAGTGGATTATTCCTGTCAGACTGTACTGTGTACTGCTGTTATTTACCATGTCCTGCTTGTCTGATGCAGCATTGGTGCAGAATGGATTGTATAACCTAAAGGTATATAAACTCTGACCCATAATGGAAGAATTCATATCAGCAGTGTGACACATTTCTGCTGCTCTGTGTTCTCTCCTATAGATGCAGTAACACCATGCTGCTGTCCTCACCCCATCTAAATTGTATTCTGTGGGTTTTTCCACAACATCATTACGTTTGATGAAAAGGCAGTTTGCTGCAACATCAAAATTGCTGTTACTTTCAGAAGGGTCTGTGAGACAAACCTCTGTAAAATGTATGCCCTGAAGGAGGCATCATATTTAACAAAATATTTAATCAAGAATACATGCAACTGAGTCAGCAGAGAACAGCTTCTGACTGAGAAAACTGCAGTTAAGATTAATTCTGTTTATATAGACATAATTTGTCTTATTGATCCAGTATGTACATACAACCTTTAAATTCCTGATCATATGGTGATGTGGTTTTGACTTTTTTTTTTTTTTTTTGTCGGCTACAGTGGGGATAGGGAAAATATTTCATTGGTTTCTGTGCAAAAACAAAACAAAATGTCTTAAATATTTTTGAAGTATAGTTGTAAGACCTTTGTATGTGTAATATGGATGCAAAAGTGAAATGAATACAAGTTGGGAAACTTCAAATAACATAACAACATAGATACAGAAAACTGCATTAGTGAACGTATAATCTATTCTGCTAGTATACAGAAAGCATTAGCTTTTGTTTTTATCTAATCAATACTCCAAAGCAAAAGCCCCAGCAGGACAAAAGTTTAGAATGGGACTGGGAAGCTAAAGACTAGAGTTTGTCTGGTTACCTAAAAGGGCTGCAAAGGGTATAAAGCCAGTGAAAAAGATATAGTAAATAGGCCAAATGCTGTAGAATTAAATAAAAATACTATGATATATCAATGACTGAAGCTGGCTTATTAATTTTATTAAGACATAATTTTATTATAGAGAAACAGACCCCTATTCAGGTCAGATGCAATCAAGAAAAATTTTAACTGTATGGAAAAAGTAGGATGATCTGACTCAAAGCAAATAATTACAGGGAAAAGACCTTTTTAAATAAGAATGAAAATGAAGACAAACATTAAATTTAATTACTAAGTGATAAATGACTTATGATTGATTTAGTTTTCACTACAGTCACACATTTCAAAATGTCACATTTACACTCAAATAACCTTTTCAGGAAGAAATCTGTGTGAGATGTATAAATATTTTGCTAAATGGTCTCATGCTTCGCTGAGTTCTCTCCATTTGCAATTCATTATTTTGTTCATTTAAATGACAAGTAGTGTCATTTAAATGACAAGCTTTTTTAACAAAAACAAACAAAAGTCCTCTGTCTTTTAAGATATCAAAATTAATTCTTGCTCTATTATAATGCAAGCTACAATTAAACAAGGATAAAAAATACAGTATTTTGATTCTGAAACAGTTTTCAAATGAATTTTTCATTTGTTATTCAGACCTCCTAAGAGAGGTTGGTTGGGTTTTGGTTTTTTTTTTGTTCTTTCCTTTTGTATTTTGGGTTTTTTTGTAACATGAAAGACAATGAATAATTCTTTAAAGGAAATGGTAGATTTAAATATAAAACTATGTCACATAAATACATTTGAGAAACTTTTAAAAAGCCTTTCAGCTTGCATGTGAATTTCTCACCATCTTGTGGTGGCATGTCACTGAAAGGTCATAGAATCACTTAGTTCTACTTTCTCTGACAATTTTTCAACATTATGTTCCATCAACCTACAATATTCAGCACCACAGGGCACTAAATAATAATGTAGATTTATGTACTGCACAGGGAGCGGGGAAGCAGGAGAAAAATGTGCAAGATACTACACTATTTTTGTTTCTTCCTGCAATGCTCATTTGCTCGTTTGCAGCAGATCTGTCACTATGCTTGAAAGAATTTTAGTGTGAAGTTTTAAAAACAGTATTATTTTATAGCAAGGTTTGTATTTACAGCTATGACAGAAATAAACCCTTAGATTTCATGAGAGAGAGAAAGGCAAGTTAGGCAAAATGTTCTGCCTGCCCTTCAGGATCTTGCCAAAGAAGTGGTAAAACACTACATTTTTTAAGGCCTATAAATTTTATTGTTCACTATAGAGGTTATGAAGCAACACATGTTTAGCTGTTCTTGTTGGGCACCATACAGTTTTTTAAGGGAGGAATCAAGTTCCCAGAGGAAAAAATACATATGCCTGAATTAATCACATGTATTTTTCCTACAGTCATTGAAGAGGAAGCTACTTCGTTGGCATGATTGATTGCATCATGGAGTAAAGGAGCAAATGAAAAATGAAGAAATGTGCCCTAGATGTGTGGTTTTGATTCACTAACTGTCAAAGAAGACTGGATGATTGTCTGAGGTGAACCATCAAAAATAAGATAAACTATAGTCCTTTACTTTATGACCTTATAACTGGATACTCAATTAAAAAGAAAAAAGAACTAACCAACTACCAACAACAAAAAACCTCTAATCGACAACCCCCAAGCATCATTTATAACACTTGGAATCCTTAGAAAAGAGAAAAAACAACTCTAACATAAAGAAGTTTCTGTTGTAATAGCTATTTCTTCTCTGTCTTCAGCCAAGGTAATTATATTATTTGTGTTTAGGTAATGCATTAAATGAAAAATGTCCAAAATGAGATAGAAGTTCTTCGTCATATTTAGGTGGAATTTCCTGCGTATCAGTTTCTTCCTGTTGCCTCCTGTTCTGTTGCATGCCACCACTGAGAAGAGCCTAGCTCCATACTCTTGACACCTTCCTTCAGATATTTATATGCATTAATGAGGCCCCCTCCTCCCCTTCTTCTCCCTTTGTCTCTTCTTGAGACTGAACCAACCCAGCTCTCATGGTACTATTATGGTTTGTTTTCTGTGTTGCAGTTTGAGTGATGTGTATAGTATGGGTCTGAAAAAGTTTCTGATTTTTAAAAACAGTTTTCAGGGGATTAAGTAAGTTGCTGCAGAAGATTCATCTCAGAGTCTTTGGAAATTCTGTCTGTGTAAGGCCATGAAATTCTTAATGCTTCAAAGCAAACAATTGTAGAAAAGGTCAAATTTATTTTTTTTTTTTTTTAAAGGCTACAGCAAGCCCAATATAACAAGGAAAATAATTCTGCCAGCCAGACAGGCTTGTCTGAAACTTATCTTCCTGCCAGTGGAACAGAAATATGATGATAGTGCTCTTCATAATATAATTAGTGAGAAACATTCAGTAAATTGCTGAAGAAATCCTTTGTCAGAAAGTAGGGCAAAGTAGTGCATATTCAGCCTAATAAAACAGGTGGCATTTGGACTGTTTTCTGTGGGACATGAATGTGAGCAGACTGACTGATGTAACATGGGCTAACATGCACAATGACGATGATTTAGCATGTAGTGCATTTGCTGTAATTACTTGGTAGTAGTATTGTGTTGTATCAGACCAGTGCTAGTTTTTTATATTAGTTTGAGAAACTTCTCTTTTTTTTTTTTTTTTTTTTTAATTGAGACTAAAATAAAACTTTCATCAGTGTGGGGTGCCGGCATGTTTATTTCACCAGGGGGAAAGGTCATAGAGAAGAAATAGAAAGGAAATGATGGCAGCAGTTATAAAGAAACTTATTGTTGTGTCAAAAAATAATAATTGTCATAGGTGTCTGTCTAATCACTGATGTTAGTGCATGCACATATACTCTTTTTATTTTCTGTCAGTGCTGAAAAGGCAGCACAGTCCTCTTATAAATTTTTATGGGCTTTTCAAAAATACCAGGCTTTCTGGTAAATATATGAATTACTTTAGATGTTTACCTTTACTTTTGATGTGATTTTGATAGTTTGTCTGTGGTATTTTCCCACCCTATGTGATGAGTGGAAATTATTTGTAGGGAGTTGTTTGTTTTCTTCATTTCTTTCTACTACAAATTATTTTAGACTAAGACTAGAAATATGGTAGTATGATAGAATGTAATCTACCATAGAACAATATAAACAAATATTTCATGCTTCACAAAATAAATGAAATGGATATAAAAAGCAATTCTCTTTCATCTGTGATTTCACAAACACAGCAATTAGTGCCTCATATTTGCCTCATGAAATGCATGGTACTTTCCACCATGGATTTTAGTCTGTATTAATCAGGCTACAGTTTAGCCTTTAGTTTTTCCTGTTTTTCTGTTAGGTGAAATTATTTTTTCTCAGAAGATAAATTTAAGTTGTAAATTTATTTTCTTCACTGGAAATACATCTGCTGACTTTAAGAAGATGGCAAGTAAATGTAGGCTTCCCTTTTTGTGGCCAAAAGAGAAGTTACTTCATCATTTGATGTATGTGTCTGTAAGCCTGTAAAAACCCCAATTTTTCCCTGAGAAAGAGTGAAAATGTCACAACCTAATATATTTATGCAAGTCTCTCTCTATGTTTTGTTGTGCGGTTTTTTGGTTTGGTTTTTTTTCTGGGACGAGCTGTGTTTTATGGTTCAGCTGTATTTGCAAGAGGCATCCATTTTGCTCTAAAGTTAAATCCTCAGGATTACTTTCTCTGAAGTCTTCAGGAGCAGTTGAAATGCTAAACAGTCAGAATAACTGGCAGAAGTAAAGCAAAACATGATACAAGATGCCTTCATGAACCTGCAATAGTAACTATAGAGTGTATGAGAGCAGGGCTCTTGTCAGGATAAAGCACCACTGGTGGGAATGTATTTGTGGTTGTAGCTGTTTCCATAAGGAGCAGATGTGGGATCTGCGTGCATATGATTTTGTCATCATTAGCAGAAGGCCTGTGGTGCCCTGGGAGCTGTGGGGACAGAGTCTGGTCCTGGTCTGGGTGGTGCTGGCCACCCCAGCTGCTGGGGGTGGGTGACTCTCAGCTCCCCAGTGTGAGCTGGGTCTGCAGTGTGTGTGCTGAGAGAAGGTGCACATACAAACCCAAACAAGCCCAAGGCTGAGGAAGAAGAAATCACTGACACTGCCAGACAGCAGGAGGAGGAAACCCTAACCATGAACCACTTCTGACAAAGACTTTGTGTGTGTCCTCCTCTGCATCCCCACCAGGGCTGTTGTTTGAGGAAGTCTGTAGCTGCTCACAGGAGGATCCAGGACATTGCAAAGGTGACCTTAATACCAAGAAAAAGAGGTCAGTATTAGCTGTTGTTCTTTCATGGTGTTTGTAAAGAGGATATTATTAATGAGGATTTACTGTTGCAGCTGGACTGTGAATATTAGTGTTACTGGACCCTCATAACTGCTATGGTTTTGTTAATATACTAATGCTTTAATTAAGCTGACTACTGCTTGGGATTTTCTCACATATATATGGTGTTTTCTCTTTTGGTCAGACACACGATTCTGAGTGTACCATTATCTAGTCTAGTTGCTTTAGGTTTAACTAAAAAGCTGAGTGTTCTGGTTTACATTCTAATGAAATCTGACTTTTGAGTTTGAAAATGTTTTCTGTGCTCATTATAAAAAAGCGAGTGACATGGATCTTTTTCATGCTCCTGAGTCACACTGCTATAATCATGGAAAGATCCAATGGAATTTTTCCATTGTTCCACACTAGTGTGTCCCCTCTTGAAATATGATGTCCTCTAGAGAAAAAGAGAAAGCTATCTCCTATTAGATTATTTCAGAGCAATTTTACAGTTTATTGTATTTTCATGTCCTTCTGTCTAGAAAATACAATACACTAGGGCATCCTGAAAACTTATGAATATGTCTTTAAGTGTTCTGTTGAAGGAAAGGGACTGCTGTCAGTATTCTGAAACAAGGAATGGCAGTTACACTTTCCTCTCCCACAAATTTCAGCAACATACAGTTACTTTGGTGGGGTTTTTTTGTTTGTTTGTTTCTGTTTGGGTTGTTTGTTTGGTTCAGTTTTTTGTCCTGCTGTTCAATGATAAATCACATATTCAATCTATGCAGGTTTGTATCTTGCTCTCCTTGGCTTTGCATCTCTAAAATCTTTGGCTATATTAACATTTAGAGTACAACAGAAGTTGTTTTCTGTGGTAAGTTTTTTTTTGTCTTTCTAGTTTTATACATATTGGTTTGATGTTGAAAATAGAGCTCAGGAAGAGGTTTTAGTCATCACAGAAAGTGCAAATTTATCACAAATTTAGTGATCAGTTAGGCTTATTTAATCAATTTATTGTCGTTATTTATACAATATGTTTTTCTGCATGTATAGACAGAGGGAAACTGCTTACTGTGTTTAATCAAGGGAAGAAATAACTCACCAAAAGCAGCTATGCAACATTTCGTGTGAAGATGACGATTTTTGTATTAGACTGTATTAAAGGAGGAAAGGCAAATTACTTTGAAATTTATTTTCTAGAAATGATAAAATCTTTTGGGGAATTGCCTGGATATTACTCTTTTTCCTAGTAATTATGGCCTCAACCTCTTGAAGCAGTCTGCTAATCCTCAAAATAATTCTTTTTCTCAGACTAGGAAATTCTGTTCTAGATTATTTTCACTAGGGAACATCTGTTTAATATTCTTCAAAAATAAACTTCAGTAAAAAATTCTGCTACTGTGGAAGTTCCATGTAGGAGATCTGTTTATACATAAGCCTACTTTTGATGAAAAAAATCCATGGGGTAAGTAAGAAAAAAAAAAGTAAAACTGGAACAATTTTTGTGTGTCTATATCGTCATATTTCAGTTTATTATTTCTTTTTCAGTATTGTCAATTTTTGCTCAAATGGTGTATTTTTCAGATACCATCAGGGGTTTTCTGTGTTCTAAGAACTGTTTTCCTGTGTGTATTCCTGAACTCATTAGTCTGAACTTTTTTTAGTCTTGATTGTAGGTGAGCTCATGGCAGTGTGGCCTTTGGGAGAATAGCTTATTGTGAGTAAATACTCAGTATCTATAATAACTTGATGTATATGAGTGTATAATTCCTTCACAAATCCTTGTCAGAATAATTCTGGAAGTATTCCTCAGTTCTAATCAAAACAATGACTAAGCTTAAGTGCAGGAGTGGAAGCAAACTACAGTTCCTATAACAGCAGCTAAATTAAAAAATAACTCATAATCCTAAATGTTTGCTTAATGGACACCTACAAAAGTTTCTTAGTGACTGTCTGAAGGTTATGACTAATTTCATACTTGGAGAAGCACTGTCATTATAGAAATTCTTCCGTGGAAAGTGAGGTGAACTGCACTCTTTAAACAAGGATACTTAAAAAACTGGAAGAGGAATCTTCTGATCTAGGTGGTCTCTTAGGTAAAGGTGATTTTTCAGTGGCACTGAAAGTGTGAGGAGAGACAACAAAACTGTGAGTTTTTCATTGCAGTTTGTCTGTGTAAGAAGGATCTTACAGGCACGTCTACTCTGCATGAATCTCTTTGTTCATGTTTCCATTCATTTTCATGGCATAATCGTTCACATTCCACTTTTTTTAAGTGATCTAAATTTGTCTACAAGGATTCTAGAATGAAACTATTCCAAATGGAACAGGCAATAGCTATTGTGAACTTTTAGACTTAGCTTTTTCTGACCCATAATGTCAAATTCATTTTTTTCTTGTGACTGGCTTAATGGCTTAATGACCTAGAATTTCAAGAGGAAATGGGAACCATTCAGATCCTGTATAGATAAATGGTCTTCTGCTGACCTCTAATGGAGGACATAAATCTGAAATACCTTGTAGCCAATTGCATGTTCATAGCTCAACAGAGCAAGAAGACACACTAATAACACTGTGATAATACTGTCACCCACTTAAAAGCAACTATGTTGGATGATAGAATGTGAAGAAAATTGTTCTGGAAAACAGTTGTTCAAGAATTGACTTGTTTTGCAAACTTAAATCTACTTTAGATTGACAAATCTGTTCCTAGCTTTAAAACTTAAGAATTTTAGACAGAGACAGAAACAGAAACAGAGAATTTATGTGCTCATGTACCTGAGTGTTGTGCTAGAAAACCCTGCACTTTGAGTGCTGTTGCTAGTGTGGAGTTAAAGACAAAATAATACAGGAGTTTGACAGATTAAGCAAGAGATTCTTCATAAGAGGTTCTTCAACATTTGGTGCAAAGGAACGATGTCCACCTTTGTCATTAATTCATAGGTCTAAAACATGGTGGAGGAGATAAAAACATGCATGGAGTACCAATTTTCACTTTTAAATGGTGTTTTCAAGATCAAAAATCAATATAGTATTGTAGAGAGTAATCCTGTGGCAAGTCAGCTCCATGTGTAGACATTTTAGAAACACAGAATAGCTGAGGAACCAGAAGGCCTCTCTGCAGATTATTTAGTTGTGGGAGTTGACTCTGGCTGGCAGCTAAACCCACAGCCCTTTTCACGACCAGCAGGATGGGAGAAATAATTGAAAGGGCAAAAAGAAGAACATTTGTGAGTTGCAATGAAGATATTTTAACAGGTGAAGAAAAAAAAGAAAGAAAAATAAAAAGAGATGGAAAGGCAATCACTCACCAACTTTCATCAGCATACTGACACAGCCAGTCAGTCTCTGAGCAATGGCTGCCTTGAGAAAGTACCCTGACCCCCACAGTTTTACTGCTGCATGAGATGTTATATTGTATGGAATATCCCTCTGGTCTGCTCAAGTCTGCTCTCCTGGCTGTGTTCCCTTCCAACCTTTTATTCACCCCCAGGCTACTCACTGGCAGAGGGGAAAGGACAGAGTGAGAAACAGAGAAAGCCTCATTACTGTGCAAACCGTGCTCAGCAGCAGCTAAACACTGGTGTGTTATCAGCACTGTGCTGACCCCATATCTAAATCTTGCTCTGCATAGACTGCTATCAAGAGATGTAATGCTGTCCCAATCAGTGCACTAGTCAAAACCCCCTGTTCGGAGCAAGGCTGCCCAGATCTAGACACAGCACTGCAGATGTGTCTCACCAGGACTAAGCAGAGGGGAGGAATCACCTCCACTGACCCGCTGGCAGCAATGCTCCTGGAGTAGTCCAGGATATCATTGGCTGCTTTTGCTGCATGGACACAGTGCTGGCCCATGGTTAACTTGTACCCAGGATCCCAGGTCCTTTTCAGCAAAACCGCTAATTGCTATATCAGCTTTCCTTTTTAATTGGGTACAGCTTACCTGTTTTATGCCAATTGTTTCTGGACTAATCACCTGATATAACTCCATAAGCCTGAATTCCTTGTTAAGCTCCCAGTATCTTTTTAATCTGTTGGACAGTTCCAGCAAAATTTTCAGTCCTTTAGCTTCTCCAAGAAACAGCCAACAGTTTGCCAAGCAGCACATGTACTGGTTGACCATGCACATAGCTCTGAACTAACCAGGGTGTGAGTAGCAATTGTCCAGTGAGAAGAAACCCTTCTCTGAAGGAGCTTCTGCGAAGGGAGCTGTGTATCCCGCCACAGAGAAAGGAGGGCACCAGTGATGCAGAGGGAGCTGGCAGGGACAGGAAGATTATGTGCTGGGAGACACAGCACAGGAATCTGTGTGCAACCATGCTTCATTAGTTACTCTGCTCACAGAACAATTTGCTAAGCTTGTTGCATGTATAAACATTTATTTAACTGAAACTCAACACTCTGCCTACACTGTAAAGAGTGTCAGTGCTTCATTGGCTCCAGAAGATGGTGCTCTCTGCATTTATTTTAAAATTGATTATGCCAGAAACAACTTATCCAATTCAGCGTTTGCTGGTTTGTAAATTATTGAGGATATCTTTGCAAAGGGATCTGCTAATGTAGCCCTGCTCCTGAGATTTTCACATTTACAAATAATCTGCATAACATTTCCTTGTGGGAGGTTAGAAAATGCACAACTTCCGGAGTAATCTTAAAATTAATATAACCTGATATGTTAAACCAATCTCAGAACATACATATTAGTTTTAAAAAGACAAGTAACATTTGACTCAATCAGAAACTGCAAAGTAGACTTTTTAACAAAAATATTTCTAAATTCCACTGTTGTGATGATTCTTTATGAAAGATATAGGGTCTTTTCTATAAATATTTATATATGGTTATAAAACAGTGTACAAAGTATGCATATAACTATAGACTCTGATGTAATGTATGAGAAGTTATGCATAGCAGCTCTGAAATACATCCTCAAATTTTTTTCAAACTTCATATGGCACTGCTGTGTTTCTGTACTTGCAATTGATTTACCACTCCCATAAAATTAAAAGCAGTAACATTTTCTACCTTTTTGTCATTCTTTTCATCTTGTTTCCAGGGAAGATATTAATACAGCTTGGAAAACTTTTTAAGTTATGTATACGTTTTACATGCATATTTCAGGCTGTGAAATACTGCAGGTAATTTGCTTTGTGCAGGGTTTCAGAACAGATGAGAAGCTCAATCTGAAAAATGTATTGGATTGCTGCCTACCTGTAGTCAGTAATCACAGCTGTTCCTGATCAGCCTCTCAGGTACAGGTTTACTATTTTGTACTACTTTGGTGTCCTGGGGAAACCCAAAATGTCATTGTGTTCCATTTACATTTTGTGCCCAAAAATTGTTACTGTGTCTTTAAAGACCTGTAGTACAGCAGGAAACAGAATGGTGAGGTCAGGGATGGAATCACTGGTCTTTTTAAAGTCTGCTCTGACAGGCAGCTCACCCTCTTTTGCTGCATGATTTTTGCCTCACTTATTTTTTGGCCTTTGCCTTAGGCAGAACTCTCTTTGGTCTCTTGATTTGGGTCTTGGTTTCTTGTTATAGAGTCAAGGCAGTGCGGGCAGCGGCTTTTAGTCTCAGAGAGACTGCCTTGGGGCAAATTCAGCAGTTTTGTATCTGGTGGTTATTTGCTGTTATTTCTTGACTGTTGCTATTTCACTTGTTATTAAACTGTTATTTTTTTCACTTACATCTCCTTGTATTCATTTCTTATAGGTGGAAAGGGACTGGTTGAAGCTACGAAGGGAGGAAACTCATTCCAGAATGTTCTCCTTTAAATTGTCTCAAACCAAGACATTTGGCCTTTTTGATGCAGTTAGGGCTGTTGTGGCATGTCTGGGGTTTCTGTGAGAAAACAGAAAACTGTGGGAGTAGTATTCGGAAAATTTGGGGAAGGAATGCAGGAAGTGGAAAAAGGAATGTGTGTATTATAGAGTGGAATCAGAGTAGATGAGATTGGAAGGTATCTCCCTAAATCATCTAGTCAGACCCCACTGCAAAGGTTGATTTTGATCTTGGATTTGACATTTTAGTCAGGTGGATCAGATTTCATCATATCTCCATGGCTAACCTGTTCTGGTGTTTGACAGACATTGTCAATTACGTGTTTTGAACATCTAACTGAAATACCAGCCACTGCAGTTTTACCCATTGTCCTTCTTTTGCTGTGTATTGCTAGGAAAATGCTAATTCCATCTTCTCTGCAGCCACACACTAAAGTTGAAGACAACAGTAAGATCCTCTGTTAGCCTTTCCTTCTTTGGGCTGAACAAACCCAGCTCTCCTAATCAATACTTTCATGTCTCATATTGCAGCCCCAGATCATCTTGGTGACTGCCATCTATTAGGAGCAATTGAGGTGTGAACCACCAGGACTCTCCTGTGATGTTCCACATTCCTCATATTGCTCCGTGTCTTTTCTTCTGAAATACGAGGCTTACACTTACTTTTAACATATCTGTGTAAAATATTGCTCTACCCCACATATGTAGGTTTTTTCCTGACTGTGTAGACCGTAACACTGTTTTCTTGAGTTCTTGAGTGGTAAAAGTCCAAATTAATCTTTATTGTTAGAAATCTCTTTAGGACTTGAGTTGCATGAAATTAAAATATGCTTTATCACTACCAAGCAACAGTTTTGGATCCTTCTTTAAAATTCAAAAAGAGGGCATTGCATAGTTAAAAAAGAAAAAAAGAAAAGAGGAGTCTTCGTAGATGCTATATGAAAGAGGAGTTTTTAATTTTCTCTGTATATATATGTGTTTATAGATATGTAAAGACTCATCTATGCCTTGTTCAGTAAGAGTATTTCTAAATTGCTCTGTGTACCCCACACTAGCTACTATAATCTGAAACACTACAATTCCTGTTTCACAGGGTATGAATGAATAATCAAACATAGGTGCTGTTCTTACAGGTAGGATATGATTACTACTGACGAATAGTGGTAGCAATGCCTTTCATACAAGCTTAGTACACATAAGAAATTATTTCTCCCCCTTTTTTTCAAGAGGATTTCATTTCATATTGTGACCAGAAATCAGAAATTCAGAATTTAAAAAGTCTAAAAATTTTGCACGAGAATGTGTGCTATGCAGTTTCCAGTGGCTCAGGGTGCCCTCTGAGTTGAGAAACAACAGTTTCCTTAAAACTTTTTTCTCCAAATCACCTTTAAAAACCAGGTAAAGCATGATGTAAATTTAGTCTCAGGCTCTAATGACTACTACAAATTGCCTGCTTCTTAACTCATGGTACGTATATTTTCTTTTAAAATCTTTCAATATTTTCAGTAGATTAAAAAGACCACTTTTCAGCCTTCCTTATTTTCCTTACTCCTCACCTTTCCCCACATTTTTTTGGGTTTCTCAAAGTTCAGATGTACAACATCAGACTCATGGTCAAGGTCAACCTGACCTTTCATCACGTAAAATTTGGATTGCTTGACATGCTATAGTGTATATAATAAGAGACCAGATAGGAAATTCTTCAGGAAAGAATGTCACCATTTATGACAAGAGTCTGAAGAATTAGAAATGGAGTGAGCAGGTTGTGAGAGTTATGCCTGGCATTTGAGAGGTTAGAGACAAACAACGCTGAGAATGGTAGCTCATTGTAGAAAGGCAGAAGAAGATTTAAGATAGTTTCAATTAATTGAGTGTGACTTTTGTAATTAATTTTGAACTGCTTTACCTTTAGACCTCTTTCATAGCTGCTGATTCTCATTGTGCTGTGGCAGAATAGTCATTATTACTTTAAGAAGACACCTTCTTTCTGAAAAGAATGATTTCCAAAAGAAGTTCAAAGTGTGCCATCCCAAGGTCCAGCAACCTAAAATGGCTCAAAGATTTGTGTTAAATAAGAGGGAACAAATTTTTTTTTTGGTCCTCAAGGTTGATTTGCTTTGAAAAATAAATACCTTTTTCTAGTCCATTTGAAACATTTTATTATGCTTCTCTGTGGAAAAGCTTTGCAAATCTTAGTCTTATCAGTAAATTAAGATTTTATAAAACATCAAAAAGAGAGGTATCAGAACATCCCTTCTGTTTATTTTGACATAAACTAGGAATATTTATTTTATTTTATACAGGAGAGAGTTTTCCCAATTTGGAAGAAAAAAATTGTATCTGTGACTCAACTATTCTAACTCAAAAATAAGTCTTGAGAACTGAAAGAATCATAAATATAATAAATGTAGAAACTGGCATAATCTATCTACCGGCATAATCTATTTAGTCTTTTTTTTCATTCAGTGAAAGGAAGCCTGATAATTCAGTGTGAATTGAACAAGCCCTATAATTACTAAGGATAAGTTTTTGTAACAGATATAGAAAACTTATTTTGATTAGTGAAAAAAACCAATCAATGAAATGTTTATGTTATTAATCATAACAATGTTTCACTCATCTGAATAACTAAAACTAATAGTTTGATTTTGAAAACAAAAACAAAACCAACACCACATTGCATTAGATAGATCAAAGATAATTCATGAGTATCATTTGGTCTCCCAGAGTAACATAAACACCTCAGTTCTTTCAAGACAGATAACAAGATAATGGGTTTTAACTGTTATAAAATGGAGTTAGATGTTTATAAAATACTATTGTCTGAAATGTACAATTAGGAACTATTGAGTTCTGTCTTTAGAAACTTCAGTACTCTGAAAGAATGTTCAAAAATATTTCTGCAGTTTGCTTAGAGAAATAAATACTTCAGAAACCATGTCTGGGGTTAGCAGCTTTACCTAGGAAAATCTCTTTTGTTACATAAAATAACAGTGAAAATAACAATGAAATTAAATAATTGTTTAAATGACCTTTTAAATGCCTTTTTGTTATTCAAATTACCCGTAGACAGAATAGCAGGGCAAATGAATCACAGGGACTATTGCATACATATTGCATTATTTTATTTAAGTCCTGAGTAAAGTATAGAGAAGTATTTTGAAAAAGCATTAGAAATTACTTAATATGCTGCATTTAAATCTGATTAAAAGGCTTTTTAATAGCTACCAGGTACTTTGAAAGACTACCACAGGTATTTCTCATAATGATTTCATGAACAAATATTGACATTTAATTTTCTTTCTCCTATTCCTCCAGTCTGCAGGTCTTGGACACCCAATATTATTAAGTTTTCTCATTCTTACTTCAGAGATTAATTTGGTGGTCTGAGCATTACGCAAATGGAGCAAGGTGGTAGCTCCCAAAATGGCTCATTAACAAGGAGTTATCAGATCAATACCTAACCACTAAGGTTATATATCTCTTTCCCCTAGAGAAAGCATCTTGCATGTGCTAAGATAGAATTTTTGCTGAACTTTAGTATCTAGGGAAATAAGTCCTTCTGCAAACTGTAAAATGAGAAACAGATTCTCTCTGGAAGATATTTTTGCGGGTTTTTTAAATTTTTCTTGTGCTATGAAATTCTCATTTTATCTGTACATAAATCTGCAGGCACAAAAAGTGAATGCAAAACTCTCCAATCTCATATCCTATATCCTAGTTTAATTTTGAAAATTAATTCCTTTTTACATGGAGCATTCTTAAAATTTTGTTGAAACTAAGGTGCATCATTTACTTAGGACTGAGATGATAGATTTCAGCAGATGATTTATTTGACCAACACTGCTCTGAGGATGATCCATTAAAGCTTCTCTAAGGGACAAGGATTCTCCTCTGACATTCCAACAACTTCCCCATTCGTTCTCAGGGAGTCCTGTTTTTTAAACTCCCATCATTATAATGGAGATAATTAAAGATGAAGAACTATGAAATAGACCTTAACAAAGCCGTGGTTTGTCCTCTGAACTTTACATAAATTTCTCGAAAGACAGTTGCTCAGACAACTTGTTCTATAACACTGTATTTTATGTATGATAATATGATTTAGTTCTATGTCTTGATTCATGATGAGTTGAGTAATTAATTTCAAACGCTGATCCTCTTTTTTAAAAAACCATAGCCAACTACTTCACACTATTGCTAATTATTTACCGTTATTTGCTCTTATCTACATATAGTTGCATCTTATTTTAAACAAATAGTTTTTTATTTTGATCCTTTCTTTCAAATTTATGAATTTCCATCTGGAAAAGCAAGTATTTTCTGCTGCGTTTTCCTTTTCATTAGTACATTGAATACCAGTGGTTACAAGACCTGTGCTGGCAGAACCTTGCCTGATACAACCATATAAGTTAAGAAAGATTATTTATCAGAGTTTTGAGTGTTTGCATACTTCATTTTTGTTCCCACATTTTCAGTAGTTTTCATTTAAAATGTATCACCCTAATAGTCTTGAGAGATTCTCACAAGATAGGATAGAAATCTTTCTGGTATTTGAAATATACTGTACCAATTTCTTCCCAAACCACCAAGTTTCATTCTATAGTAGTTTTCCAGTAATTAATTTTGTTAAGCTGTCTGGTTTATAGAGCCTTGTGTCCTTTTCTCCTTCTACTGTAAATATTTGTGTTCTGGGCTTACGCATTGTTGGTACTAAACCTTAGCTGATAACGGCTGTGAGAGAGTTATCACAGTTATCATAGGTTTACAAAGTAATTTTTAGCAATTTTCATGGCTTCCTGCTGATCAGAGAAAATTTGCCCTATGTAAACAGTCTATACACCATGTTTTTAATACTCTTGTTTATATTCTTTCTTTTTTATTCCTGTCAGTCATATCAATCATCTGTTCTGTATGTCTGTGAGTTAGATTCAGTCCCAGATAGAGACCGATGTCATAGAGGACACTTTTAAATATATTTTCTTTAACCAATGGATGAAGCATATTATTCCAGAGTCAAGCTCTTGGTCACAGTTTCCCAAAACTAAATATTAGATTTTACAAGGTTTGTAAGTAAAAGACCTTATTGTCAAGGCTTTTGGTCCTGCCCCTTTGTTCCAGCTTTTACATAGACCTTTCCAGTTTTGCACTGTCCTATTGTGAGCCGTCATCCAAATTGTCAAAGTCTGAGCCCTTTTCTCTCTCTCTCTGAGACACCTGTTTATGACATACCATGAAAGTATCTCTCCTGAAACTTACATGTATCTAAAGTGGAGCTAAACTTGAGTCCATTATTTCCTTGGAATCTTGACTTCTCTTGCTGATTCTTTGCCATTAAGAAATTTGAAGGAATTTAGACTAATTCCTGAGAACTAGTTTTTGAGTGGTACAAGTACTGCTGAGCAGCTGCCTCTTCAGATGAGCTCCTTTCAGCTGACTGTTCATCTCTGGTGTAGATGAGTATAAATCCAGTTCTTGAATCTTCAGAAGGTAAATCCATCCTTCAAAGATCTTTTGTTTCTGTTTATTAATTTTCTTCTAAGAAGTTTCCACACGGGAAAATAAAGAAAGGCTGGAATCAGTAATTCACTGAGAAAACACCATCTATCCTTTATCCAGGCAATGTAAAACTTCATCTGGTCATCAGGGGAGGAAGTCTTTCAGCTGTGCTGATAATGTTCATTCTTAGTCATGTAATTAGTCTTTTTCAAAACTAAAATAAAAGGAAAAAGAAAGACATACTGAGTGCCTCACTTTTTACTTTCAGATAATTTATCATCAAATTTTAGTTACCATTGAATAATTTATTCTTGTTTTCTTTGGATTTCCTCTTGCTGCTGAGGAGTTTTTAAATAGTCTCCCTATGCATCTTTCAAGGAACAAAAAAGGTTAATATAATAACTTTATGTTTTAGGGTTATGTGAAAATAGATGTATTGTAAGTGAAGAATTCTCATGGTATAGTAATAACATTATGCAAGTATTTAGAAGTTATTTTATGCTTTTTTTGTTCAGTGAAATACTTCAAATAAGACTTTAAGAAGGACAGTGAATGTGGAAGATAAAACAAACTGAGTAAGAAAGAACAAAACTGGAGTCTTGGGGAAAAAAAAACAACACAAAATATCGCATACCATATAATAAATGCTATAGGAAAATGTGCATGCAGTAGGAATAAATTCAAATTTTTGAACTTTTGAATGCTTGACTTTGAAACTTTCCATAGAACATTTTTTGATATAAAACGTTTTAAATGTTAGTGTCATTATACATTGTGGATTTGTTATTCATATTTGAAACCATTTTGATTCTGTAAATGTCAATCTGGCTTCTGATTCAGCATAATTTTTGCCATTAGTCCAACTTTGGTTTTCAGTACAAATGAGTTACAAGCCAGTTATCCTGAAAAAGAAGAAAACATGTAATGAGGAAGATACCACATATGAATTTAAGAAGAAGATTTTAGAAATAAAAATATTAATATGATAAGCCAGTAAGGGTGGATATACTGGCCAGAATGGATTGGTTTATACACAGGATAAAAATTCAATAAAGAATACAGCTGTTTGACCCAATGTGTGATCATGTATTTGGGAAGAGTCAGCAAATAGTGAATCTCAAAACTGCCATTGTCATTGGAAGCCAATTAGGTGTTTGTAAGATTGTTTAAAAATAGATACATGAATTTTTCGGTAATTTGACTCAAAGAGCCTTACATGTGTCTCTTGTGCTATGTCAACCTGTTTTACTTAGGAGGGTATGTTTTGTCATGGATTAATACCATGGTGAAAGACAGGTGAAAAACATGTTAAGACTACCTGTTCCCTTTCCGCAAGAGATGTAGGGTAGCTGTATGTAGTAAAGGATATTTTGAAGCTGAGTGTATTCATAAGTGATATGAAATTAAAAGCTGAAATAAAATCTTACAGAGAGGTACCCTGATACCAAGTTACTGGCGATACCAAATAATAGGTGGAATAGGCTACACTTTAAAGCACATTGATAAAAAAATTCTAATGTTCAACATGTTGATTGCTATCATTGCTTAGGAAAGAAATGTGGAAACCACTGCAAAAACACTGTAGTCCAAACACTGTTTCCTGTGCTGAAATAATGAATGCAATGATGAAAACCACAAGCGGTATTATGAATAATAAGGATAAGGATTAATGAGGATTGAGTTGGATAACAGACAAAAAACAGATTCTGACAGCATTGTGTCAAAAATGAAGTGCCCATTCATTTTGTATAATGAACTGCCATTCTGAGTAGGAGTTTGGTAAACTTTGGGACTAAGCATCAGTAAAAAAGGGTAGTAGGGGAAAGAAATGAATTTCAGAAGGACAGTTAGAAGATCTTGCTTGGGTTTGGTTGCCAAAAATTTAGTGAATTTCTTAAGTTAGGAATGAAAAGGAGCTAACACCAAACTGGGAATCAGGCTCCCAAGTCTTTAGTGTTTCAGCCTGTGATGATCCTTTACAACTACAGCTGATGCTTCATCCATCATTGACAGCAGCTTGTTTGCAAGGAAGGGAAAGAGGGAATATTTGTCAGTCAGGTACAGGGATTGCCTTTGAAGTGAATATTTGCCCTGCTCAGGGGTTAAATACCTACAGAAAGACTGCATATGACAAACTGGACCATGTGCTGTACAAATTCCACTATGTAGATATTGCTTCCAATGCCATTTCAATACAGCTTCCATACCACTAATAATTCTTAAAATAGAATTACTTAGACAGACATAACGCAGATACGTAAGTCTCCAGGTTGCCTATAGATGCATCAGTATCAAACTATAGTCAAATAACTATTTCTTTACTTTCTATTTTCCCTATTGTATTGTCATGTCAAATCTTTCAGAACTAAAAAGACAATTAGCCTTAGAACTAAGAAAACAATTCAGTAATTTGGTTCAATTTCCAAGTTTATTATATATGCCATGCAAGTAGGAACCATGATTCATGAGAAAAATATTTCCAGCCTACATAAGTAAAAGTGAAGTAAATCTGCAGATATCTGAGAGTACCATGCCAGTTCTGAAAGCATAATTTAAATAAAATTAGATGAAATGTTTTTGAAATTTGCTCTGGTCTTATTATTAGTGATAAGACTATAGCAATTAAAATGAGCATATTCCTATGGGTTCTAATTATATGCAGGATATTTTGTCCTAAAAGTTCAAACCTTGAAGAATCAGATAGAAGGCAGTGATGAGCAAATCTTATTATTCCCTTGGAATAGAGAAGGGAAAAAAATTTTAATGACAACATAATGAATTACTACTGTTGAAATTTCTATATGACTGTTATTGGATGGGTACAATATAAGGTTTTGTTAGTGGCCTAAATTGTCTTTCATGTAGGGCCTTGTATCTCTTGGGGTTACTCTTGTTACATGTCCTCATATCTGATGTTGTTGTTGAGGCATTTCAGGGATATGTGGTATGGCTTTATTATATTACATTGAAAGAACATAATGATTCTTAGAAATTACAGAGAGCATTTGTACAGAATTCATTTCATTAAAAAAGGGCTGGTTTGGGAAAATTCGTGTGGCAGAGGAAATTCATAGGTACTTCTGGCTAAAGGGTGTTGTCAGGAAGGAAAAGTGGGAAGAGGGAGCTCACCAGCACCTCAGAATTC
This sequence comes from Entomyzon cyanotis, assembly GCA_024500445.1. Lineage (NCBI taxonomy): Eukaryota > Metazoa > Chordata > Aves > Passeriformes > Meliphagidae > Entomyzon > Entomyzon cyanotis. The sequence goes on from JAKEPQ010001005.1 coordinate 62,377,299, forward strand.
CTTGATGTCTCCCTATGTACAGGTGAGACCACCTGACTTGGGTTTACAGTCACATTTCATAGGAAGATATTTGAAGAACCTTTGTTCTCTTTTCTAGTTTCCTGATGATGAAGCAGGACTATTTGGTGGTTTTTGAAAAAAAAGCTGAAAATGGGAAGACTCTGTGACTCAATTCTTACATGACAGCCCTGCATTACATCATGGAAGCATATCCGTGTATAACAGTGGCAATCTCCTCTTTATTGCTTCCCTACAATATGAAGCTTTGTTCCACATCCCCAATATATATCACCAATATTATAGCTTTCAATATATAAACTATTCTATTTAAAAAGTCTAAAAAGTTATTGTGAATGGAATCAGCCTAAGTCCCATCTGCCCAATGAGAAAGAAATGCATATTACCTATCTTGAATTCTTCATTCCATTTTCCATGATGCATTTCATACGGTTGTCATGACTTTGAACAAAATGTCTTTGTGGAAGGACAGGCTTTTTCATAAACTGGTACTTCCTTGTTTTATTGATCCTTATTTGCGGTGATAGGGATGAGGAGTATCACATTTGATCTAGGATGTGATATGGCGTATCATGTGATCTTTAGGTATAAATTTGTTTTAACACACAAATATATGTATTGGGACAGATGGAATAACTGAGCCTCGGGTGCTTAAAATAATATTCAAGAATTAGTAGGGAAAAAAAATGGTTAAGGCAACAGATTGCACTAAAATGAAATTATAGTTATTAACTTCATAGATATTTGAAATGAACTTTTGGATACTCTCCACAAGATATATGATAGAGATGTTCAACTTAGTGACACAATTCAGATTCCTCTGTATTAGTTAGCAAAGATTGTCAGTGAAGTCTGTATCCTTCTGTTAGACAAGTTACTCAGCATAGTGTTGCTGAATATTGAGATCCTGAAATACAACTAATTATTCTGTGTAATGAGTGCTGCAAAGGCCTAACACAAACCCGCATGTAAGTCTCGTGAGTATGGCTGGGCCTGTATTTGTTTATTTAATTCTCCCAGGGCATTGTCTGCTGTGCTTTTTTGAAAGGGGCACATCTGGACATAGGTAGCAGACAGACTGCCTTTTGCCTTGCCCCAACTGCTGTCTTCTGGCTCAGCCTGAAAACTCAGAAGAGGACACAAGTGGGGATCAATGCTGTTTTCAGTGAAAACAAATGCTTCAGGGACAGGGAAGGTCAGTGCCTTGGTAAGCAGAAACACCATAGTGTAAGTACAAGCTATGACACTTGCAAAAAAGTATAGAGTGGACCAACTGAATCATGGATGGATGTAAAAAGGAAGACATCTTATCTGATGGCACACTGAGTTTAAAATATAAATACTGTTATTTTGCACTTCAGTGAAGGTATGTAATCATGCTTATTTGAGCGCTTTCATCGGGAGGGACTTTGGTGTCAAAGTCTTTAATCAAACTTGGTTTCTGGACTCCTGAGAGTAGCTCAAAACCAAGAGTTCTTTATTTTCAGAATCTTCTGAATAGCCCTTCAAAAGATTGAGAACAGATTCATTTGAAGCTGAAGTATAATTCTAATCTAATGCTAATTCTGTAAATTTCTGATTTTTTTTATACAAAACAAAGTTTAAAGCATTTTTTTGTTTATTTGGGATTTTGTTTCAGATAAAAATTTTCTCAGTGAATGATACTCAATACTAGGATTTGAGGTTTAGTTTTGATCCCCACTAGTATACTTGCAATGGCATAAATTAAATTTTTTCTAGTTTAAGGAGGAATTTAGGTACTACCTACTGGTATGTACTCACCTGTGTTAGGAGGAAGCAAAATCACATTTCAGGAAAATGTATGCATAATCTTGAACAAAAAAATGTGCAAAGATTTCTGTTTCTGTACAAAGAAATGGATTTAGATGGCCTGAAGTTGTATATTTGAAATTAAGTCTGATTTTTGGAAATGTAGTCCAAAAATGGAGCCCTCTAAATCAAGACTTTATGTGATAGATTTGAGTATGTTCACAAAAATTATGCAAGCAAGAAACTAAGTGCTATTTTTTCATTTGTAATAAAAAAGACCTAATACAGGTTTTGATATAAAAGCTGTCAGCTGCTTAACTCTTTCAAAATGCTTTGCTAACAGCATAAATCTACAGAATGATAACAGAAAACTGTGCCATTTCTTTCTCAGATTATTACATAAAAGCATAAACCTTTTATGGTTCAACGTATGAATGTGTCTTTTGGAAGTGCTCTTAGCAATGTCATTTGATCAAACATTCATAATTCTTTTCCTGAGGTGTTGCCTATTTTAAAAATCCATGTTAATATATTCCACTGATTGGTGGAGTCTGGTAAAAGATGACTTTCAGCATAGGCTCAGTTGTTTGTTTTTTTTTCTTCTAGCCATATGTTTACTTCGTATAATTAAGAAAAGCAGAGATAAAGATTGCAGGCATAATTTTATATGACTGGATGAGAGAATACCTTTAACCTAAAGTCAGTCTGGGAAAATGAGCTGCTTGACATCTAGTTAGAAGGGCTGATCGAACAGTGCAGGGAAGGTGATATTTGTTCAAATGCAAATCACATTTGCTTCTCTCAATTTTGATTAATCAATGTAGTCATAAGGATGTATTCTTGATCTCCAAATTCCTTCCTGAATATCTATTCATATATAACTGTGGCAAAATTCAATGACAGTTTGGAGTTATATAGAGATTTTACAAGAGCCATGGGCTTTCTGGGAGACAATAAATATATGAAGAAAAAGTAGCCTCTCTTTAGTGAAGAGGAAGTGATTGAAAAGCTAAGATTTTTAAAGAGCCTTGTAAGGTGAAGAATAAATTAAGAAAATGGCTGAATATTCAAAGATTGAGATGACAGAATTGGAAAGTATAATACAAAGCAAAAATGTCCAAATCTGCAGTTATTTTGTAGATCTCTGAATTTGTGTATATTCTGTGAAGATCTCTTTTCTTAGTGGATAACAAAACAGTAAACTGTATTTGTGTGAAGTAAAGTGTAGAGTCAATTTTTATTTGCTGATGTATTTAATGGAAAATTCATGTCCATTTCCTTGCCTACTGCTTCACTATTAGTGATTTTCATTTTTTACAGAGGAAAAAATAAAATCTTTACTTCTTCCTAAATCTTCCACACTGGGTAGTATATATATATTTCACTAACAAATGAAATAATTTGTTTATTTCTACATCTATTATAAGTACTTAAGTATATCTTCTTTGACAGTGTGCACATCTCACCCATAAAATCCAATTTGTTATGATATTTCAAATGTATATGCCCTTACTGCTTTCACATAAGCATATAATACCATCCCTGCTATAGCTGTAGTAACAAGAAGGAATAAGGGTAATGGCCATTTCAGTACTCAGTCTATGTTTGGCTCTTTTTTCCTCAATGTTCCCTGATTTACCTTTGCCCATTGCCTTCCTAATTTGATATTAAGAAGATATCTAACTCCAGAAATTCTTCTGTTCATTGTCGTTCAACATACAATGCAAAGCCCATTTTATTTTTTTGTTTGTTGTTGGTTCAATAATAAAAATGGGTGATCTCTGAACAGTTGCAGCAGAACTGTCATATAGATTTCATTTAATAAGGACACTCCAATCCCTAAAAGTTGCAAAAAAATAATAACCAGAAACTCATATGCACCTATACCTTCATTCTGAAAAGACCAACATCTTATTAATGTTTGGGTTCTTCTTCAAATTATTCGTGTGACAGAAGGAAGCTGTGCACTGCGATCAAAGTGGCTGCTGCCTTGTGCATCTTTCATACTGCCGCGTCTTCAGAATTCACCATGTCTTTCTGTTCATGGATGGGCTTGTGTGCATTCAGCTAAAAAGAAACATGGAGGTTCAAAAGGTACATAAAGAAACCTGAGACCAGAGAGTTCATGTATGCACAATATATGTAAACTTACAAGAACATCCACTATTGCTGCATCTGGAAGAACAAGAGTTACTTCAGTAAGACTAATTTTTCTTACTCTACCATTAGAAACAATTCCTTCTAATCATAGAAGTCTGCAGATTATTTTCTTTTTTAAGATTGTTACATATTTCTGTGCTTTGAAGATATTCCCCAAAAAGTATATTTGGCAAAGTTCTCAGTATTTCCTTCCCAAACCCCAATTTGTAACTGGAAACTTACCTCAGTTTGATTTACTAGTGTGATTTATTTATTAGTTTTGTGTCCATGACATCTATAATTTACAGTCATTCTGCAGGCTGGCAGATCTCATGGCAATATTACATCGAAGTCACTTTGAATTAATTCATTAGTTAAAGAATCTATTCTAATTTGATTTCTTTTCAACAGTTGTCAGTGATAGTGTCTGCTGCCAGCTAATCTTGATTATTTAAAACAACAACAAAAACAAAAGATAATGGCTAGTTGAGTAGAATTGTATTGCTTAAGGCTTGCAGCTGATCTTGCAGCTAATAATAGGTGTGTTGCAATTAGTTCTGATAGATGTTCAGATTGCATTTCCCTGATAAAGGGGAAAAAAAGCAACAGAAATTTGACTTTATAGGCTATTGCTCATTATTCAGGCAATGGCAATGGTTCCTTTAAATTAAGTAGTCAGGTTCTGCATTGGGATTTATATAATATGATCTTTGATTATATATGGACAAATCAAGCATGCTGAAGCCTCAAGACTGTCATGTCAGGAACAAATCCCAAGACAGCTAGAAAAAGTATGGTTTTGATTTAGCAAAATAAACTATTCAAATCCCAAAGCCTATGTCTTTGAATATTTTTGGTGCTTAAGATTCTGATTAGCCTTACATTTTCCTTTGCCAATTAGTATTTTTCTCTGTTTCAGAAAAGCCTGTTCTTCTTCCCTTCCCTTTGTGACATTGTTTTCTCCAATCAAAGAGTTCAAATGTTTAATTATTCAAGGACATTTTCTCCAGATAGATATGGAATTACAAGCTTTCTGCAATAATATATATGCAGGGCTGACTTTTGCTCATGATAAATTAGTGCAATTTTGAAATGGCTTAATAAGAATAAATTATATTCAGATAAGAAGCAGCAGAATTTTTAGTAGCATTACTCCCTCTCCCACTACCTGTCAACCCCAAAACAAAGCAAAAAACATGGATAACTTTACTGGAAAAGATTTTTGTTTATCCAGCAACAATTTTCATGCTGCACAAATACTTCCTTTTAGTTGTTTGCACAATTACATGGCGTCTGCTAGCACTATCTTGGATGCAGACATCATCATCCACAGCTTACTTTTTCTAATGAAAAGTCCTGGCAACTGAACTGTCTCGTCTGCATTTTCTATGACTAAACAAACTGTCATAACTTAAAACAAACACAAAATAATGCCAGTGAACCAAAAGATTTTATATGAAAAAATTATTAAGTCCAGATCTAGACTAACTCTAAGCTGAAGAAAAGTGAATTCAAATTTTATCACCATTTATTTAACAAATACTTTTTCTTTTAAGACATTCCAGCTGTACCATCCTTTTTTTTCCCCTTTTCTTTACATCGAATTCAACATTACCAAATATTTTGCAATATTTTTTCACTGTCCCCCTGTATCCAATCAAGATCATGAAGCTTGACATGGTATGCAGATGGCACAGAGGTTTTGGTTATTCAACAGAGCAGCTCCTGCACACTCTCTGTAAAAACCTTCCCAAGTTTAACAAAAACTGAGGACCCACTTTGCTTAATCAGGCTCTCGAGGTAAATGTTTGGATTTATTTTTCTACTAATTTACATTTTATGCTTTTCTTCTCTTTATTTGTCCATGCTGAATTCTGAAATTATTCTGAAGTTAATTCTAAAATTAACTTCATTTTTAGGAATATATTCATAATCATATAGTTTAACTAATATGGAAATTACAAGTTGTATGAAGTGCTTTGGCTAATATTTCCAAATTTTGCTGCCTAAGTTATTTCACTTGCATTTATTGACTTGAAGTTTTTTTCTAACACAGAGGGAAGGATCACCTCATTTTATGGTTAGGTTCAAACATTTCCTTTGAAATAATAAACAGAATAATACAAACAAAAAAATTACTTATTTTAGTGTAACTGGCCATAGTGAGCCATCTCCCTTTTTACTGTGGTGCAGAACATCCAGTTACAAGGGAAACTCTATCTCACAATATCTCACATATCTTTCAGTGACTGCCAGTTTTGAGTAAAGTTGTCCTTATTTAAAGCTGCTGTCATGTAAAATTAGAATGCTCAGAAGTTTAACTAAACTTTGCAAGCAGTTTCTGTCTGCTCATTACAGGATGAGTGCTTTTAACTCACCATTGTGAGGGAGATTCCTGGATATGTTATCTTTTAATATTACTGCTAATCTGGAACTTAAAATTATTTTTTCTAATCTTCCCCCCCCCCCCCCCCCAGATTGCTATATACATTTTAAAACATCTATAGGTTTTTGTACATTTGCATGCCTCCCTGCCCTCAAATAATCCTTATATTTAATTTTTATGACATTATTCTCCTTGTATAAAATATCTAGTGGGATGGTGTGAGAATAGCATGACTTAACTGGGGAAATATGTCTATTTACCACAAGAAAAACAAATATGTGAAGCAGTAGTAACCAGTCTTAAGTTTCCATGCCCAATTTCCAGTAAGTGATTACTAAAAAACATTGTTTACCCATGATATTTGTTTCCAGCAGGTGACCTTTAACTTACCTCCGGGACCCTGAGCTGGTGCAGGTACGTAATGATAAAAATTCTACACCTGAAAAGACATTTCTTTTCCTTTTGGAATAACAGACCACGTGGCTTGGCTTACAGGACTGACTAGGATAGCAGTAGCTGCAGTAGATCTTCATGTATGAGATACACCTTTTGACACTGTGCTAACTTGGTATTTGAAACCTTATGATATACAGAAATGTATCATGAAGTAATTCAAGTGTATCATTGGACAGGTCTCTTTTGGCCTCATTTTTCTTCTCTTTGTTCAAGCTAATTTTATCCTATTTGTTCCCCACAACCATATTTTTAGTTTCTCTTTCTATCCCAGCACTGAAAAACCAGATGCCAAACTTGACATAGGAAAGATACTAATGAAATATTATTACACTGAATGTCAAAAAGGAAGTGAAGGTGTGAAGAACGATTCCATGAAATACATTTTTCTTGCATTAATAATGTCAAGTGAGCAGGATAAACACAGCTCCCAAGCTTTATTTGAAAGAAGAGAATTAATGATAGTAGTATGATGAGAATGCATGCTGTTACTGGTCTTTCTTTTTTCCAGTCACAGAATGTTTAAGATTTTCAAGAATAAAAAATTAAGTGTGCTTCCCTTGGCACAGAAGGGAACATAAGACAAATAATGTGGCAAATGCTAATAGAAAAACTGTGAAAACTACATTTTCTCACTGCGTGCACTAATGATTATTCCTCTGGAGGACATAGTTTGACTCAACAGCAAGAGGACAACTCTTGATTATTTCCCTTTCCCTCCCTTTTTGAAAAAAAATGGATTAATTTTGGAATTTTAAATTTGAGCTTACTAAAATTGATACATTTTATAATGCCAATGTAAGTTAGAGTTAGGGAGCTCAGTATCTATCATGATCACTACAGATATGTCTGCATTTCAGGTCCTTGGAAACTCCTAACTAAACACTTCTTTTAGTAGTACCAGTCATTGCCTATGAGTAAAGACTGACAATGCTCCTTAGTTTGTTTTGGTAAAATACTGTTAGTTACAGCCATCTCTATCAATTCTATTTTTCCTGTTAGAATAACTTTTCCTCTCCCATAACCAATGTGATTGTATATTACCCACTTGAAGTTGTAGCAGTTCCAATGTATGATTATGTTCTTCAGAATAACCCTGATAATGTCAGTGTTTATCTTTTGAAATTGTTTTTGTTTATTTGTTTGTTTTTCTTTCTTGCATGTAATTTTCTAAAACTGTAGCTTGAAGTTCTGTGTATGACAGAAAGAAAACTTCTACTCAGTTTAATATTCTGTCTAGTGTGTGATTTACATTTTTCCAGAACTAATCAATAGTTTTATCACAACATGTTTCCATAAGTCTCTCAAAGAGAAGAACAAAGGAAAGTTTTGGGAAGTTTTTCTTTGGTAATCTGAGAGAAGAAGATCTTGATATATTTAAAATAACAAATAAACTGTTACTTATATTCAGTATTTGTCTATTGCTTCTAGGATATTTTTGTGTGTAGCACTTTATGTATTCCTTCATCTGCTCATGATCTGTAAAGACACTAATTAGTTGAAATGTATGTCTGGCCATAAATATCTTGCCATGCTTGGGGTGGGGGAAAAAAACAATGAAAAGCATACACTCTCAATGGACTAGCAGTTTGAGCATTAAATCTATTGACTCACATAATTGTACTGCTATGAAGAGACTCAATTATCTCAAATTTCCATGGAGATATTGACCTGATTGTCTTCTTGAACAGCAATTGCAACTCCTACATCACAGTATCAAAATTTTTACATTGTTTAAATGAGGAAAGGGGAAATAAAGCTGTCATGACAGAGAAGATTAAAATGTCCTAGTGTGCAACTAGAATTGTTTATGTGCAACCTGATATAAATGCATAATATGGAACAGAAATTGGTACTAGTGTAATTGTTTGAAATTTTGAGATCTCGTCTGACCTACATGTAGTTCAATCAAGTATTGTATGTAGAGCAATTATCATGTCAGAGTCATTAAATCTTCAAATTAAGGCTTTTGTTTCTTAGAACAGAAGAATGAAATCTTTCATCATTCATAAAGTGACAGTTACCTTCACATGTCTTTCTTTAAAGTGAATCTTTTACTTGAGGAAAGCAGTTTAAAAAGAACAGGGATTTAAACGAAGAGAAAGCCTTGGGGTGATCTTATTTTGGCCTTCCAGTACCTGAAGAGAGCCTGCCAGAAAGATGGAGAGAGACTATTTACAAGAGCATGTAGTGACAGGACAGTGAAAAAGTGGAATAGCTTCAATATGAAAGAGAGTAGGATTAGATTAGATATTGGGATAAAATTCTTCACTATGAGGGTGGTGAGACACTGGAATAGTTTGCCCAGAGAAGCTGTGGATGCCCCATTTCTGGGAGTGTTTAAGGACAGGTTGAACAGGGTTTTGAGCAGCCTAGTCTAATGGAAGGTCTCCCTGCTCATGGCAGGGAGGCTGGAGCTAGATGAAATTTAAGGTTCCTTCCAATCCCAGCAATTCTATGATTTTATGATTCTATAAAAAGAAATTAAGACATGCCAAAATACAGCTATTGAATCAGAAAAAAAATGTGAGGAACAGTTGAAGATAGGTAGTATTGAATGTAGAACACTAAGAAAAGCTGATTAAGGATGTTTTAAATGAATGATTGGTAAACTGAGGTCCCAGGAGTAGAATGTGGACAACATTTCAAGATATTTTAAAAGAGTGCATGACAAGATCTTCACACTGATTTAAACAGTATGTGAATTTGCTATCTACATTTCATCCTCTGAGACCTCATCTCTTGTGGAAGACTGACATATTCCCACCAGTAACAACAGCTGTTTTCTTATATTTTGCATTTTGATTTTCTGTCATTTTCCCCCACTGCTTTCTTTTTCTTCAAGTTTCATAGCTTTTGGAGTGCCAATGTTGCTGAACAAGACAAAAATACTTGCTTTAATATCTGACAGTTTCACTTTAGGCAAATGCAGCAGAATTTGAATAGGAGCAAACCAATGGTGTTATCTATAACAAAAAGCTTTTCTGAAATCTCTAATCCCCTTATGAAAGTTACTCTATTCTTGAATCTTCAATTTTAGTATGCTTGTTAAGTCTACGATTATGGGAATATATCCATGAAAAATTCACTTAAGAATTGTCTAGGGATGAAATATATCTACTGCATTAAATAGTCTGCATCATGTTGAAATAATTACAGGACTACCTAATGCCCTCATTTTAGCTGAACTTCTTTCCAATCTGATTATAACTTTACAGAAATTTGACCAGTTAGCAGAGACTATGTATTATGCTATATGAAATGAAGGTCTGTAATTAATCTTAAATTTTACATAGATTATCCTTTCTGTCAGCTTTCCCTATATCTCTATTCTTCACTGAGTTCTGATCACTCAGCAAATTTGACTGATCAAAACTCAGTTCTGATCAGTCAGCAAATTTGATCAGGAAGTTTATATGGAATTCAGAACCACAACGCTTAATAAAACCTGAAACAATATGTGTATCCAGAGGAAAAATCTACTTGTATCATGGGGCTATGGAATCCTGTCATTGATTGAAGGATGCAGCTTTCCCCAGAGAAGTTGATTTGTTCACTTGACTACTTTATACATCAAACACTGCATTTTAGAAGGGTTCCACATAAAACATTTTAATGAATTTTTAGCTTGCAAAAAACACTCTTTCCAGTATTCTTGTTATTATGAGAGTAGCCCAGATTTCATAATTGTCTAGCTCTCCTACATAAAACCAAATGAATCAAACAAACAAAAAAACCCAAAAACCAACCAACCAAAAAAACCAACAACCCCCTCCCACTTTCAAAAACCCCACTTTTAAACTTGCAAGAAGACACTGAACATGGTATACAGTGATAGTGAAAGTGTAAAGATGAAGAGTTGCATCTGAATTGAAAGATGCAGGCTTCACATTTTGTTTTGAAGATTGACTAGGTTAGGGTTGTTCTTTGTGCTGGGTTCTGAATTTTTAGCCTAATTCTCATGAAAACTCTATTTTCCCCAGATGACAGAAAATATTTGCCCTCACATTCTGCTTTTCAGTGGAGCAAAGAAATTGCAAGAGAGGGAGCAAGGATCTTTCAAACAGTCAAGATTCAAAGCATGTCGTGCTTTGAAAATCAATACAGAAACCTTGAACATGGGATCTTTGTGTGAAGAGCTAGTGCAAACAGTTCAGCAGGGAACAGAAAATGCTGGATAATGATTTCTAAACCAGACATACCCTACGTTCCTTTATATGACATGATATTTGGATAACCTGCACAAAAAATGCTCTCAAACAACTGGATAAGAAGCATGAGAAAAGCACAGAAACAGGGGAGTTGTCATGAGGAAAAGGAGAAAATTGACCAGTGAACAAGAGGAAGAGTTGGGGTGAGGTTTCTTTGCCTACACGTGTAACACTGCTACTTGATCAGAGAACTAAAATATTAAAAGACAACATAAACCCACATTAAAAATAGCATATTAAAACTAAGAAAACAGCATTTTCTTCCCTTTGTCAATCTTGCTTCCTGTGCAAAAGGAATGCAAACATTTTGATCAATGTTGCAGAATACAAAAGGACAGGGAGTTACCAAGCAAACCACATGTCAATTCAAAGTTCTTTTATGCTGTGTTGTTTGAGTTGTTTTATATAGAAATGTGATAATTTACATGAGCAGCTTCTGCATGCTTACATATGTGACAAAATTCTTGGTTTTGTGCATTACAAGCAAATAAAAAATCCATACCATTGCATCTGGCACTATGTGTCAAACCTGGTACCTCAAAACTGAGACTACAAGGAATATCTGTGTTTCCTCTTTGTGTCAATTCACATTCCTCCCACTGATCAAATAAGATAACTCAATAGAACAGTGGGAGGAAGAAGTTGGAATTTCTTCTTTACATTGCAGTGCTGATTGCTCACCTGTACTACTATTCTCTTTCTTCTTGAAAGCAGTAACTTTTTGCTAAAAAATTTGAAATTATTTAGCATATCAATATTTTCCTATCACTCTCATATATCACATCTGAAAACAGATTCTTATGTACTTGATTAGTTGGACTTCAAAGAATTCTTTAGAGATGAATTTTCATTTTCATCATTGGTAGTGTATTTATGGCAATTATGAAAGAGAAAAATAATTTAAAATTAGTCTCTACCTGACAGAAAATATGGCAGTAGAAACCAAAAATTTCCTAGTGTTTTAAATAAACCAGTATTCTACACACATTGTTAACTCTTTGCAATCTCTCTTAAAAATAGTTTTCCAGAACACGAGTTAGGTACTTGATCACAAACTGAACAGAGAGCTATAATATAGTACATCAAGTACATTTTAAAAATACTCAACAGTGCAGTCATAGAATAGTTATACATTAATATTCACAAGGATGCATCTCCCAATTAAATTTTCATAAGGAAAAGTTGAAGTTTTTAAAATGCTTAGTTTATTTAACTAATTTCAATGTAATATTTTAATTATATTTTCACAAAATTTCCATTTATTAATATTTATTAGGGCAGGATGGCATTTTACATGAAGTAATTTATGTTAGAACATTTTGAAGAGGTGTAAATTAATCTTATAAATGAAATTTTAAAATTTGGACATTTTAAAATGCTAATATGTTTTTAAAAAGTTTGATATATTTGTTTTTCCAACTGAAAGAAAAAAAAAGTGTCAACTTAGTGTAAGCACAATTTAGCTGCATTATTCTCATACTTGTCCAAAGCACAGCACTGTACCAGGTGCTAGGAAGAAAAATAACTCTATCCCAGTTGAAATCAGAACCATATCCATCCCTTATTCTATACCATTTACATCTCTGCATCCCAGTTAATGATTATCACCTTTCCAGATTTTTAATATATAGTCACAATATTGTTCCCTTAGTCTGTGTATGTATCCCGCTAAAGTCTGTTGAGTTTGTTTAGTCCATGAATTTGGGCTTCATAAGTCATAACATTTCAGGGCAGGAAAGATGGGTTTGTGGAAGTTAGTTCTGATTCCACCACCATTGTTCCTCTCCATCTTCATGACAGTTTGCTCTTCATTCATCTGGGTTATTTTCACTTTAATTCTCTTGGTATGGCATATAGTCATCATAGAAGTAATAATGTACATGCTATATAGCAATTAACAATGTACAACTTAATTCATTGTCTCTTCTCACCCAGAATAAAATTCCCTAGATGTATACACTGGACTCCTGCATTATTCACCAGGTGCACCCAGGTCCTTGAGCAAAACCAATCCCACAAATAGATTTGCCTTTGCCTGAGGCAGGAATAACCCAGACTGTTTTCCCTAGCATATTTTTTTTTTTTAAGTATGCATTAGAGGAACTCTGTCCCTCTCAGTTTCAACTGGGCAGGGCCAACCTAATTGGCAGATCCTCTAGTGCTGACTAACCAAGTGGCCTTTGCTAAATGCATAACCCAATGTTTGAAGGTCCCACCACCCATTGTTCCCAGTGTAGTTTTTAACAGTCCATGGCATTGTTGGACTTTCCCAGTGGTTGTGATATACTTAGATTATTCTTATAGCATCTGTCAAAATTTACAAGCATTCATCTGGAGAGAATTATGTATCTATCCAGTTGTCTGTCAGACTGAGTAATATGTTTAATAGCTATGGCTAAAAGAGTCTCAATTAATTGCTTTGAAGCTAAGCAGAATCTGTTACATATAACAAAGTGTATGTTTGGGACCAGACATCATCTGAAAACCAATTTGAATTTGTAACATCTATAAAAATTAGCACCAACCATTCACGCCTGAAATTCAAGCTCTGAAATTGCATCTGCCTTGATCAAATATTTTCAGATGAAGAGAATAAAAAATTTTGTCAGAATAAAAAAAAAAAAAAAAAAAAGAAGAAAAGGCTGTATTCCTTTCATGTCTCTCATTATCCACACTGCTGATTCTTCTAACTTCTGTAGCAGAATCACAGAATATGCTGAGTTGGAAGAGACTCACAGGGATCACTGAGTCCAACTCCTGCCCCTACACAGCACCATCCCTGAGAGTCACACCATGTGCCTGAGAGCATTGTTCAAATACTTCTTGAACTCTGTCAGACTTAGTGCTTTGACCACTTCCCTGGGAAGCCTGTTCCAGTACCCAGCCACCCTCTGGGTGAAGAAACCTTCTAATACCAACCTAAATCTCCCATGACTCCAGGCCATTCCTTCAGGTGCTGTCACTGGTCACCAGGGAGGAGAGATCAGTGTCTGCCCCTCCCCATCCCCTCATCAGGAAGTTGTAACTGCAGTGAGGTTTCCCTTCAGTCTCCTCCAGGATGAACAGACCAAGTGATTTCAGCTGTTCATCATACAGCTTCCCTTCAAGGCCCTTCACCATCTTTGTAGCCCTCCTCTGGATGCTCTCTAATACTTTAATGTCTTCCTTACATCGTGGCACCCAAAACTGCCCCCAGCACTGGAGGTGAGGCTGCCCCAGTGCAGAGCAGAGCAGAACAGGACAATCCCCTCCCTTGCCCAGCTGGTGATGCTGTGCCTGATGCACCCCAGGACACATTTGGCCGTCCTGGCTACCAGGGCACTGCTGACTCATGTTCACCTGTGGAAACTGACAGCTGGCCTGCCTCAACTCACAGACACAGAACTGATACAATCCGCTCACACCAGTGAGAATCTTAGCATCAACACAAGCAAGAAACAAAAACAACTCAGAAAGAAATATTTGCACCTGCTTGAAGGAGGCTGTTATTGCAAGATAGTGTGCTAACTATAGCTACCCAATGAGTTTGAAATGTAGTAACTTAGGAGCCAATAGACATGTGGCGTGAGTGCTATGAAGTAGCATAAAAGAAGCTCTGTACTAATAAAGTATCTCTCTTCTTTCCTTTGTCATTATGCATCTATAGGCATGTGTTGAGTCTGTCTCAACAGCAACATCCAACTTGCTATTGACCAGCACCCCAGGTCCCTTTCCACAGTGCTGCTTTCCCCAGTTCTGTTCCCCAGTCTGTTCATACTTCCAGGGTTGCCGCATTCCAGGTACAGAATCTTTCCCTTGTTGAACTTTATACAGTTGGTGATTACCCAGCCCTCTCATTTGCTGAGGTCTCTCTGCAGGGCCTCCCTGCATTCAAGGGAATCAGCAGTTTCTCCCAATTTTGTATCATATGCAACCTTGCTCAGCATCCCTTCCAGTCCTGCATCCAAGTAATTTATGAAGATGCTGAAGAGCACAGGGCCAAGGATGGAGCCCTGTGGAACCCCACTGGTGACAGGTTGCCATTCTGAGCTCACTGTCTCCCAAATGATGGGATGTTTTGGCAGCATGAGCTGTTTTTTTTCTGGCCCCCATGTGAGCCACCATTTAGGAAAACTTTTCTAAGTTAACAGAAACCACACTAGAGTTGCATACCTGAATGCTGACAAAATGTTAGCCTTGCCTTATATGGATTAAGTAGGCAAATGTGGATCCTTTTCCCTTGCAACAAGTATTGCATAACAAGGACTATCACAAGCTGAAAAGACAAAATATATTGATTGTGTAATCATTAGTGGTCATAATAACATCCTTGTGTAAGGCAGTTAATATGTCAAACAATGACATGATACAGTTTTACTAAATTTAAGATCTAAGTTCTGGTACTTTTCTCTGAGAAAAGTAAATGAAGATCATAGAGAGAAAAACAACACTGTCCTTACAATGAAAGAAAGGAAATATTGACAGGAAAATTCAGATGGAAAATAGCATTTAAAAGGTCAGGTTTGGGGCATATTAAACAACGCAGGGTCAGACTGCAAGAGAACATGTGAGAGGACAGACACAAGGCAGCTGAAATCTGAAACAGAAGAGTAATAAAGAACAAAAAAGTTACCTAATGGAAAACAAAGGAAACACCAAAGGAGATTTGCAGTGTAAAGCATGAAGAATGAAAATGCATTGTTATTAGAAAATTATTGGAGTAATGAAAAAAACAGAAAAGCAAAATATGTGATAGGTAGAACAGCAGTATTTCTGTGTCTAGTAACTGAATGGAATACAGATCAGCTGTTAATTGTTGTTGAATTTGCCTCAATATTTTCTTAGAGGACAAGTGGAGAAGCTAATTACCCACATGCAGAAGGGAGTCAAGTGAAGGAGTGAAGTGTAATTGTGAAGAACCTGCCTCATTATTATGTGGAGTCCCAAGATAAATGGTGCACATTATATTGAGAACAGAGTATCGAGTTAGATCATGGGAGCATGATCTATATGCTAGCAGAAGAAGGAGAAGCTGGTAGTGATATTCATTGTTGCACCAGCTGTTGAAACTGGAATCTTTCTGCAGGCAGCAAGAGTGGAGGCAATGACATTACAGTGTGCTGTGGTCTCTTCCCCAGCCCCTACACCCTCACTGATTCCTGTTGACAGCTCTCTAATCTTTAGTTCAAATTCCTTAGATTTAGCACATTTTGAACCAAACCACACTGTAACTAAATGTCTCAGCTTAGTCTTACTGTTTGCAGTTGATATGTACTCTCATAATACATGGAATCAAAAAACTTTGGCTGTCTGATAATCAAAAATTAAGTTTTGGTCCTCAGATACCTCACATATGTAGTAAATAACATTAATATATGTAGTAAACAACATTAATAACTTTAAAAAATTGGAAAAAAATATTGCATGTTATTGAAAAGCAGCATGTGTTTTCTCTAAATTATGTATCTGCAAACAAAACCAACACTATCAGTTGTATCCTTACTTCAAATACAGACTTAAGTGCAAAGGGGGTTTTTGGGGTATCCTGAGAATAAGAGTCTGAAACATAGTTGGTGTCTATTTCCAGATCTCTTTATTTTCCCAATGTTTTATGGGGTAGTATTTTATCTTATGGCTAATTATTAGTAAATACATTTTAGTTTTATAAATAAGAAGTTTCTTTGAGAGCATTCTGACCTTAAAAGCACTGAAATAAGAAATATCTTGCCATTTCTGTATTTTGCAGTGATTTATTTCTGTATCCAGAAGACTTTTATTTCTGATAGCTGTTGAAAGGTGATACATATGCTAAACAGATTGTATTCATATTCTTGGGAGTTCATGAGAGGTGTTATGTAACAATGTGTCATAGTGCCATAATTTAAATTTTTTGGGTATTTTTTCACTGCATAAACTGCTGATTTCCAGGCAAACAGCTGCATTCTGAATTATTTAGAACACTTGTTCTTTAGCTAATTGACAGTTAATTGAAGCTTTGAGAGACCATCAGCTAAACAGCATGTAAATGGATTCAGGCCTTGTTTCTCATGGAGACAAGAGACAGCCTATGAGCTGCTTTCACCAGGGCAGCTACTCTGTTCTCTTGCCAGACACAGGCTGGAGAAGTTACTGCATGTAGAGCTACTTCCCTAAAATATTCTCCCTTCCTTTAGGAACTTGCAGCTTTTCTTCCAGAGATGGTGTCTTTCTAGAAAGAAATTACTCACGTACTCAGAGAGCAGCACATCTATTTATGAAATGCCTTGCTTTACCTAGTATTGTTTTATCTCTCTTCCCTCAGATCTCAGATATATGTACAGTTATGTCTTCAGACCAAATGATCCAGCACACGAGAACAGCAACTTGAAGATTCCCAACTTTGTTTGGTACTTGTGAAAAAAGTAACTTATTTTGTACTTCTAATGCATTACATTTTTTTCTCTACGTTTTTCTAAATATGTTTTGTTAATTGGAAATGCCTCACCCAGCTTGAAACACCACTTTCCCTCTTATAGAGCTATAATTGTTGTCTTCTGTATTTCAAAATTGGCTTTAACTGCAGCACCCATCTGACTGACAGACTTTATTCCCTTGAGACCTTCCACTACCTGTTTCCTTGGTCACTCACTGCTGAGGTGCTGCACAGGACAGCAAGGTTTATTGAACTGAAACAGAAAAAGTAGAATCAGACTTATGTGGGACTTGTAACTCAAAGAGAAAATATAACACACTTAACTTCATGGAGTACACAGAAGCTACAGATATGCAGATTTTTTGTAGCCTTAAAGGTATGTTCTGAATGGGAAGGTTTGTTCAGGAATGTGACTGTTTTCCTCTAGATGGCAGGTTTTGGCAAGCTTTGTTTTAGTCATATAAGTAAATAGTCTTTTAGGACAAATTACCTAGTTTAGTCAACTACCTTTATCCTACTAACTTCTTCCACTACCCTAGCTGTGTATGCATGCCTGTGTAGACCTCAATGTCCATGTTTAGTCATGAAAATAAGGTAGTAAATATTTTGTAGACAAAGATTTTAAAAGCCTCTGCTTGAAATACATCAGGAATATCTTTCTCTGAAATGTGTATATAACTTATAGTCATGGGAAGAGTCAGAGAAAATCCAAGTTTTCTACCACTTTCTGAAACTGTTTAGCTGCTTACTAACTTTTGAAAGGTAGTTAAGCCATATATCACAATCTTCAAATGAATAACTTTTTTGCAATTGCATCCCAAAGGATGACAGGGTGAAATAGGGTGATACAACTGCTTTGGAGCCTTCAGTTATTGCTTCTAAATTTACACGTTTTACATACAAAATTCTAACTTTTAGGGGTTTGTCAATCTAAACCCATATTTGCATACAATGGGGAAAAAAAGGTGTTTAATTTCTTAAGCATTGTTAATGTTCTTTTTAATGAAAATGTACCATATATTTACTCCTTCACTTGCCACTTTTCTTGTGCATAACTAGGTTCACTTAATATAAAACTGAATAAATGTACATATGCGTGAGGAAAAGACAATAAGTGAGGCAAAGCTTGGGATACAGAAAAACTGCTTTTTTTTCCCTGAAAGGAGAATAAAACTTGAAATTGAGATTCATGTTTTTGTGAAACTTCTGTGGCATTGTCTTTATCTGTGAACGTGAAATGACACTGATAATTTAAGTAATATATTGCCAGCATTTCAAAATCAGTATCTGACAATATTCATTCCACACACACTAATAAAAATTCAGTCATATGGTTTGCAATGCTCTTTGAATTAGACATAATATTCACATCAGCTTTTTAAACAGGGCAGCCAGGGAACATATCTTCTAGAATCTCTTCAGCTGCAGAAATGCCTCGTGACTGAAATATTGCTGGAATGAATATTGATTGCTACACTTGCTACCATTTTGTGCAGTAATATCCCATGCAAACTCCTTTGTACTTCTGTGTCCAAGGTATAATTTTCCATTCACTGCCAACAACCAAACACACAGTTCCTGTAATCACTAAACTCTGGATCTTTGTGATGGTACAGGAAGCTATTGATGTTGTTTACAGGCTCCCCAAGAATACCTTCTAGGAGTCCCAAGAATACCTTCTAGGAGTCCAAAGAATGTGCTTTGAAGTACTGGCAGGCTTTTGTGCAAAATTATTGTATTCAAGTAGAATTGCAGACCACTTTTTAGAGGGCAGAGAAAAAGAAACAGCAAAATGTTCAGAGAAAATACTTAACGGTTTTCAGGGAACAAAATATTTACATAATATCTTTACATCATTCAGTAGACAGTTTGCGTGCTGCCTCCACATGTGAAAACTGCCTTTCTCAAAGTTAGTTTTTAGTAAAGTGCTGTCTGTTCTTTCAGCTTTTTCTCTAAACGTGGTTTCCATAACTGAAATTAAAAAGCACGTTGTCAAAAATGGTGTGGAGAGTGACAAATTTGTTGCTAATATTACCTTGTTTGATTCCTCTAAAATGTGATGGAAATTAGCAAGTTTTAAACAAAATTAAAAGCTCATGTATTGTCAGTTTCTCCAGTAAATTTTTCTTCTCAGGTAAAATTTCTATGTGTGATGGTAATACCTGAATGATGAAAAAAAATAAAAAGACTGAAAATAACACAATATCTGTAATTTTTTTCAGCAAGAGTTCTCTTTAAAGACTGCTTTTATGTGTTGTCCTATAGCACAAGATAAGTACTTTGGATTACACAAACAAGCACTAACCTAAAAAAATGGAGAAAAAGAGGAATTATGTCCATTGTTTACTGATATGAAACATGTGCAACCTCCCTGTCACTGCAACCACATCTTTGATCTCTTTTCTGTCAGAATTATTTCCTGACCCTGAGGGTAAATCAAGAGTGGTTTTTTGGAATACCCAGGTGCATGCCAAGAAACACTCAAATGTTCAACAAGATATCCCTGCTTTGGTTGTGTACTGGGTTTGTGTACATGGTCTATTTTTAGTTTAAAATACTATAAAGCTTACTTTGGGATATGTTGATTTGCTAAACTCTGCTTTGGAAAGAGAAAGACTTGAAAATTTATTCTAAAAAAATATATATAAATAATTACATTTCCACCATTGTCCTGTGCATAGCACAGTATTTCCAAATACTTGAGGGCATGGAGTAATTGCAGGTTTTGACAGCTTTCACTTTGTAATTCTTTACTTTTACTCCATCAAGGATCAATATTTTAGCCTGCATTAAGGATGACAATATTTTAGTGCCTCACAAAAGGCATTACCTGTTTCTTTCATTGCATTGCTTGTCATCTGTCTGTCAAAAAAATGAAAACCCTCATCCAGGAGATCTCTTCTCTTAACAATATCTTAGCTCTACCTGTTTGTCATATGCTATCTGTTGCAGATTTTCTCTTGATATTTTAGAAATTGCCACTCACTATATAACAGAGTGATTACTCCCCAGCAACCAGGATTTTATTCTTTTAGGGCATTATGTTTCATGGTAACTAGATAAAAATTTACATGTGAAAGAACTCAGCTATTCTACAATAAATACTGAATAAGTCAGTATACGAAACATTATTTTTATTCATTTGTTTTCTAAGAAAATAGATGTAAAATGTTTTTATTGTGCACACATGGGAAAACGAGTCAGTTCCAGAAGACTGTATGAGCTAAAACTGCATTAGCAAGTTCACAGAAATTGCTACACTGCACAGAAACAGGTCAGGTGCTTAGGAATAAGAAAGTCCATATGGAAATGAATGTTAACAGTTGATGTGCAATAGTACTGTTTCTTTGCAGTTTCTGGCTCAGCTTCAGTTCTAGTGCCTATTTCACAGTGCTTTCAGGGACTTGGCCACCGAACAAGGAGAACTGGGAATTAGGGCACAGGAGGAGGGTGAGGAAAGGACATTCCAGGAGACAGTGGGCATGGAATTGAGAAAGGCCTGTTGTGTTGCAACTCTGAAAGAAATGACATTTGGCCATTATAGTACAGATGGGTACTCAAAGCCTGTAGAAATAGCACTGTTGTCATTGCAAAAATACTCCAGTTCCCAAAAGCCTGCACAATTAGATGATGAATGGGGTTTTTTTCATTGTTTTAATAGCAATATTAATATGCTGCTGGTTTGAGCGATTACTTTTCATCTTTTATTTTTTTAATAGAACAAAATTTTGCTTTTGAGGACAAATACTGTTGTTACTGAGGACTCTTAAAAGCCCTTTTGCAACAGAAAAAGGAGAGTGATTGGTCAATTCTTGTGTAGGTGTTTGTAAATTAAAGACAAGGTTTAGGCAAACACTGGAAAAGAGTCTACCACCGTAGTATTTCTGCTCAAACTCCCATTTTAAACCCATATAATTTTCTTATTGTTGGATTAGCATGATCTCTGCCAAGCAGTCCAAGTACGCAATGGCTATCCATCTTTTCTTGTATGTATATAAAGATTGACTAGTTTAACTGGGAATTAAGTTTGAACTCAAAGGCAGTGTAATTGCAGAGGCTTGTCTAAGAAAAAAACCCAGCCGAGAATGAAATATACTTAATACATTTCTCACCAGTGGCCTTATGTAAAGTTGTGTGTGAGGTGCAGTTTAGTTGCTGGCATGAGAGATTGAGAAGAAATGCACAGTAGTTTTAAAGTAACCCATGAAGATGACTTTATCTGTTTGCAGTTCTAGTGAATTTAGACAATTACGATGTAATTAGTGGTGTTTTGGTTATCAATTGGTTATTCTAATTACCAAAATTGGGATTTTGATAACCCATTCTAACACCTCTGAGTTTTGAGTAGGTTGTAAAGGGACCTTTAATGAACATGAGTGATTTCAGTCTAAATTTTGTTGTCACATCCCAAAGTTAGAACTTGAATATTGTTAAAAAGTATCTGCATAGTACTATCCACTACCAAAAAGTAAGGTACTCTGTGGGAAGAGCACTGCTGTTAACAGTGCTGAGATGTCCTGGTTAATGCCTTTAAAGGCTGAAAAAGGGCATAGTCAATGGACTGTAACTTTTTTCTGGTTTTATAAATCTACATGTTCTCATCATATTTGGCATACTAATCAAACTAATAAAGTTTCTAGCTCTGAAGATGATTCTAGTTCATTGCACTGGAATGGCTGAATCCATAAGCTACCCACTAAAACTAAATCATTAAGTAGCAACTAAAATGAAATATGTTTATAAAGCTATTTTCAGGTATTATCTAATGGATGCATATCATCGTACCACATCTTCTTATTTTCTCAGCAAATTGTTTTTAGGGGATATGTGCAGAGAGCACTTATAAAATTTAATGCAATTCAATGTAATGAAGAAATTTGCATTTGAAGCACAGTCACTTACAAATGTTATGGGACAAGCAGCATTCTATTAGAAGGCATTTCAAATGTTTCTGAACAGCAGCTGAGGAGGATATTTCCTGATGTGGTTCTATTACTACAGCACATTTTCTCTTCATCTGTAACTACTTTTTAAAAATAGAAAAGGCAAAACGGAAACTTCAGTTACCAGAAAATACAAAGGACCTCAATTCATCTTTTGAGAGAAGTAATGAGCAGAAGGCTGCAGTTAGTCATCCACTAAAGCTTTACAGCGGAGAGACTCTGATAATTTGATTGCTCATTTTGAAATAGAAGTTCTCCCTGTCCCCAGAAGGTTTTTCTTTATATTGGCAGCTCTGATAGGTAGTTTGTTTCATGAAAAAGAGGAAATGAATAATGACACACAAAAATTTCTCTGTCAAACTCTCTTTTCCCATGCTCCTCCTGTTGCTGCCTCTATATTTTGCTGGAAAAGGACTCAATGCTCTTCCTGTATGATAGCTTAAGGAATCAGGATCTGTGTATGACCAGTTTATATAAATCTGTCATATGTCATTCCTAGGCAAACAGAATGCCAGCGGAACTTTTATGTTGCCATTTTTTTTAACCTCCAATAGTCTCTAATAGTCTTTCTCTTCTTTATGCCCATGCACATGAGCATCTTTAGCTTTAATTTTGGTTTTGTTTTTCTGATCTATCCCAAGTTGTTTTGTGTCCCAGAGCCTTCTTCCAATGGTGCATAGTGACATTCTGCCACACTAGAAAACCACTGCCATGCTTCTACTACTAGAGAACTGCTTCCACTGATGTCCAGAAACACAGTAGAAAAGTATACTTTTCTATTTTTCTGTATATTCTTTTCTATATATACTTTTCTGTATATTCTTTTCTATATATACTTTTCTGTATATTCTCTGTATATTCTCTGTAACTCATTTAGGCACAAGTGTCGACAAACCATCCTATATCACTGAGAGAAAAAACGGACTTCTTTGATGAGGAGTTGAGCAGAGATTTAGGCTATGGAATTAGAATAAATGTACAATGCGGTTTGTGGAAAATTATTACTTCACATCTCTGATAACAGCTATCTATTTACAGCTGTCTCCCTATTGACTGTTTTAAAATGGAATGTAGAAAATTGTTTGCCTTCTTCACCATTTGGATTATAAACTGCCCTCTGTTGACTATAAGTGACAGCTAAAATCTCAACTGCATCCCCATAAAATTTGCAAAGAGAACACTTATTCCTTGATTCCTGCTGGATTCCTCCCTGTTTCTACAGCTTATCTAATGAATCTTGAGAGACCAAAGAGGGGAATTACACTTCAGAAACTGAGGTTATCCAGTATATTAAAGGATCAAGATATCACTCAGGATATAGAATGATCAATCCGAAATGGTTTGGTGCTTCTGAATTTCATCATCTGAGGAGAATTATAAATCAAAGGCATGCAGCTATAAATGTGCAGTATGGAAGCATATAGACTCCACAAATGTGTGTTTCATCAGCTTATTTGGCACTGTGGCTTAGGTGGAGTGACATTACATAATTTGTGATGACTTTGTTCTGACATCTTCCCATCGTAAAGGATTGAGGGACCAAAGTCACAGAAATGTCATCGGTGATAAATTCAAGCTAGACTTTAATCTTCCTCACTTGAAGTAACATCAAAGACAAATAACACAGCCCACAAGATACTTTAGACAACTTATTAAAGAAAAATAGATCCATAACTGACAGATTGAGTGAAAATTGCATTGATAATTTAAGGTGCATTTTCCTTCTGAGCTTGTAAGGACTTCACATATTAACTTCAAGTTAACCAGAATCTCAGAAAATATTCAAACCTCTCTAATTTTGCAGTGACTGTATCTGCTGTTTACCTAGCAGATTTAATGTTAAATGTCAAAAAGTCTTTGAAAAAGCAATCTATTCAGAACCTAATTTGAATAATAAAAACATTGCTTTATTGAGAATAATGCTGCTGATTGCTTGTTCTTGAGATCTAGACTCTAAAATTATACATAAGACCAATTCACTTTTTCCAGGAGAACTTCTAAGAGCTTAAAACAGAAGTGATGATGTCTTTGGGCCCTATCATAATCAATGGATAAAGACAGGCAACTCCAAAAATTAATCACTTCATAGCCGGATTTCAGTGAATTTTTAATGCAGTGTAATACTTGGATTTCACTTCTTCCTTTCTGTATTAAAAATCATCTTACTTTTCAAAAATAAGAATTACAATCTATATATTCATCAAATTCCGTTTATCAATACCTGGACAAAGTTTGGAGGGTTTTTTTAACCCCCTTGCAGTCATCTGGCATATTTCAGTTTTGTCTTGCTTACCTCATTTCAACAACTATGATCTTAAATCCAACAGTGACTAATATGTTGAATTGAACATCATAGGAATGCTGGTGATCAGATGGTGAAGAACTGGGACTAGGTATTGATGCAACACTGTCCCTAAAATGATAACCTCTGTAATATTTTTTTCAAAAGCTGATCTTTTCAAAACAAAAAGAGAATTACAGCATAGCTAGATCATGGAGTGTTCAGGAAGGCTGCCTTTTTTTTATATATTGCATAAGTCTTTGAGAGAGACATTTGCAATATTTTAGGTTTGGGTTTTGTGGTTTTGGTTGGTTTGGGGGTTTTTTGTGTGAGGGGGAGTTTTTTAAATTATAATATCCAGTAGAAAGTAATGACATTATTATATCATTTTGCACACAAGTTAAAAAAGGCCTGTACTTGGCCAATTCTAAATTGGACTCAATTTAAACTCATGACCTCATAACCCACAAGTTCCAAATCTTAGTATTAAACTTGCAATCCATGTGCTTTTTGCCAATATATGGGGTTTTTTTCTGCTGTAAAAGTTCATTTGCTAAATGACCTATATTTTATTGCAAAGAAATGGTTAGACCCAAGTTTTAATATTAATATCCCATTTTTATTTCACCAGCACAGTTACAATTACTACCTTTTTCAAAAGTCAGTCTCTGCCAGATTGTTTTTCTTTTTTTTTTTTTTTCACATGCTAGAAATGTCACTTTTTTTTTCAGGTTTAGAACTGTTATTTTAAGAGAAATCTTGGAATATGCAGCAAAAACCTTATTGAAACCTTCAATGTTTCTCTGCTTTTTCCTTTAATTTAATAACAAGTTTGACTGAATTAGAATGCAAAACCACAATTACCTCATAATTCTTTACTTTTTTTTTTTTTTTAGATGCACAATAACAGAAGATAGTTTGATTGACATATCAATCAGTGATACCTTCAAAAGCAATACCATCTCTGTTTCTGCAAAAATAATGCAAGTCCTGAAAGGTTATTGACATTTCCGCAGAAGAAATAGATTTTGAGTAACCGGCTAGCAACATGTCCTTTAGAATTCTTTTTTTTTACGTTTCATCAAAGGCAGTGTAATTAACCTTAGAGCAATGGATAAAGCCAATCATCATCAATTGACAGAATAACTTTGTCATGAAATGGCTACTGGTCATATAGTCTTCTTTCAATAACACTTTCCTTATTTAAAAGTTGTATCAGAACTCTTGATTACCATCTTAGGGAGTACCTTCCCCATACCTCTCTTCTTGTTTAAGAGAAGTGGCAGGTGCATTAAGTTAAAGTAGCAACATAGTAAAAAGGAAGACAAAAAAATAGCTCTGTCATATCAGTACCAGATATCCATGAGTAAAGGAATACTGGCAAGTTTTTATTTTGCTAATCTGCTTAAAATCCTGGAAGAAGAGAAGGAATGTAAAAGTCTTCTCTGGTTTAAATATCTGGTGATGGATCATTCTTATAAATTAAAAACTGTGTTTTCCTATGCTGCATGACTGATGTCTGCACAGATGTATTGGAGTTAAAAGGAAAAGACGGGGAGGCATTTCAATGAGGGAAGGCTAACGAAAGAGTAAACATATTCAAGCAGAAATAATAACATAGTTCTTCACACAGGTTAGTCTAGAATGCTAAATCTTTATAGAATCATATAATCACTGATTGGTTTGGGCTGAAAGGGACCTTAAAAATTACAGAATCTAGAAAGGCTTGTGTAAGAAGTGACTTTAAAATCATCTAGTCCCAACCCCCCTGCCATGGACAGGGACAGGTTTCACCAGTCCAGGTTTCTCAGAGCTACATTCAGCCTGGTCTTGAACACTTCCAGGAACGGGTCATCCACAGCTTCCCTGAGCAACCTGTTCCAGTTTCTCACCACCCTCATGTCGCTGTAGTACCCGGGACGGAGAGATGCAGCAGGCACATACAGACCCAGTGGCAAAAGCAGAGAGAGTGCTTTATTGTGTACAACTTCTGCTTATATGTGCTAAAATTCCATAAGTGATTGGTCAGTGGTCACCCACCTCCTGGGGTGATTGGCTGAAGTCCTACAATGCCCAATTCCAAACACTCTCTGCCTTAAACACAAACAGATCAGGAAAACAGCAGGTGTTTAGATACTATTTACAAAAATCATCTCATTGTTTTCATAGCTTGCATGGGAAAGGAGAGATTCTCTGGGAAAAGCTTCTGCTAGCAGCTTTTCACTATCCACACCCTCACAGTAAGGAATTGGATTGAAAAAAACATAGATAGAAATATGTAATCTAAACCTGCCCTCTTTCTGTTTGAAACCATTTCCCTTGTCTTATCAATAATTGTCCTTGCAAAAAATTCTTCTCCATCTTCCTTCAGTTACTGGAAGCCCACAGTTAGGTCACCCTGAAGACTTCTGTTTTCCAGGCTGGACAAACCCAATTCTCTTAGCCTTTCCCTCTCCAGGGATGTGATGTGAAATAATTATTTCATTTGAAATCTTATGGTGACTTCTGTTGACTCTTTCCTTTGCTCTTAACAGGTGTCACTGGTGAGACAAACTTGCTCTCTTGTTTTGGTATAAAGCCCAGTTTCATTGGGCCAATGCCTTTCATTGTAGAGAATTTATTCTATTTCTGTCTGTTAACAAAAGCTGAAGTGGAGAAGAGCAAAGGGAATTACTCTAGGAGATAAATTTTTAGTTAGAAAAATGCAAGATCATATTTGAAACTGCTGATATTTAGAAGGAGTTAATATTTTTGCCAGATATATGACATTTAAAAAATAAAGATTTTGTTGATTTTTTTCCATGTTGGGAGAATGAAACGTCTCTGGATGATTTTTCACTCATTTGAAATATTGGTAGAGACCTGTTTTAGTCCTTAGATATTTTTTTCTTCACTGATCCAGTCTAGGACTGCCAACGAGACAGTCTTAATAAAAAAAATATCTACAACACCTAATGGCATAGTCTCATTCTTCTTTGCAATTCATGTCTTTTGAGTAATTCATGTTTCATATTGTACTTGGTACATCTTGCCATTAGTTCACTACACAATCCTACTGAATTGGTTATATTTACTCTATTTGAATTCTGCTTCCCCTCCTGTCCTCGCTGTTATCATCTCCCCTAACCTGAGTTGTACACAGACTGTGCATCCTAACTTGTAATTAATCTCTTCTTTAAGCAAATAGCTTTTCTGTTCAGCCTCCGCTTTCCACAATTTCAGTAATTGCAGTAATTTCTTTGCATGCCCTAGCATATTTTATGACTTCTTGGCAATGATTATTTGAACATGGATGTTTCCTAAGAATCTCTCCCCTCCCTAATCCTTCTTGGACTCTCTGTCCCTGGGCTAAATCTCTGCATGGTCACAGCAGTTGCCTCATTAACTCATCTCACTCTGACAGATGCTGTTTTCTTTGTTTTTTGTCTACGGTGGTTCTTCAGTTCCCATAGAAACCTGTTCAGATGCACAGTCAATTCAGCTTGATATTTTAGCTTTCCATTCTCTGGGGACAGAAGTGGTAACCTGAGGTGGGAAGACTTCCTGTGCCTGGCTCCCTCAGCCTCATCATGAGGAAGAAGCATGCCTCCCTCATGAACTCAAAGAGGGATTGAGTCCAGGGTAACCAAGAAATCCTTAAGTTCTGTGAGGTTCATTACATATCTTCATTTCTCAGATGTAAGCCAAATCACAATTCCTATAAACATTAAAATTATGTAGTGATTCCAGGGCTTTCATGTTTTGACAGCAGCTGCAGCAATAACAGCTCATTTCATGCCTTTACAGGGTTTCTTTGCAACCACTATGAATAGAAATAGAAATTCTGCTGTTTCTAAAAAAAAAAAAAAAAAAGAAAAGAAAAAGAACTTGCTCAGAAATCAATGATTTTAGGTCTTTCTTGCCTGTGAGAACTTCCTATTTGTCTCAGGTGAGAAGGAGTTTGCAGAACTTTTTTAATGTGCCAAGTACAGAGGCAAGAAGTGCAGTGGAATATCATGTTTGCAAGGCAAATAGAATGTATAGAATGATATATGTGTCTCTGCCAAATTTATGTTTTTTCAGAATCATAGCCAATTTCGTGAAATTAAAATAAAACACGAACCTGGAAGTGTAAATCAAAGCATGTAATGTTTAGCAGTCTCTCTACTTCAGCTGATGTCCTGGCAGATTGAACCTCAGGAACTCTATATCTTAATGTGGCACCAAATCCCTCATGCCTTTTTTCACATGACTACCCTGCTGAATATCAGCAGGCCCATCTATGAATGACATCATAGCACTTGATAAGCTGTTTTTGAGTTTCTTGAGATTTTCATGCTGTGTAAGTACTATGCATATGCATGGTGCTATAAAGTAGTAATAATTTTTATTTTTTAGGAATTTATTTTCAACTGTTGCTAAAATGTTAATGAAATATGATAATTATGAGGGGGAGGAAGGAAAGAGTTGTATCTAAACGGACTGAAAAGCATTTTACATCTGCTTACTGTTCCATCTCTGGTTGGATTTTTCTATTCAACACACTCTGAATGGCAATCCTCAATACAGACAAGCAGTAATGCATTGGCAGTAAATGTAAGATTCAATAAAATGAATTTTTAGTGAGTGGTGCTTGATAAGGCAGGATTCTTATTCCTATGCAGGTGCCTATTCCTTTTTTTTTTGGTTGAGGTATTTCAAAGGAATTTTTTGATGCAGTATACACAATTTGGGCATGCACATAAAAGTCCCAATGCATATAATCATCCTGTAGTTTCTTTTGTTGTTCATCTTATCAAAGGCTTCCATATGAAAAACAAAAAAGCCCAATATATTAATGAGTTGTTTCATTTGGCCTCACTGTAGCTGTCAGGTGAACAGTTCTCTCACCTGTGATCTAAGCTTTGTAATTAAAGTTAGATGCTTTTATAATTCCATTGATCCCCTGAAAAGAGAAAACAGGTGATATAAGTTCAATGATGGAAAATAGGAAACAGTAGATGCCTTTGGTGGCATAAAACCTGCCTCAAAAATTAAACCCACTCAGGCTGCCCACTTTTCCCCACCACTTCTGATAATGGAGGAACATTAGGAGCGATTATAAACTGGAGTAACTATTTATTAAAAATCTGAATGATGACAACTATATTAATAAGAAAGAGTGAACTGAAGAGAGAGAGAGTGTTTTACCCACAAAAGGGTATTCACCACCAAATGTTCCCCCAGGCAGTGCTCAGTGTAGTCTCCAACAAAGGCAATATAGGTAAAAAGAGAAGCGTCACTGACTCAACTTCTCCCCCTGCCTGTCCAAACACGACAGGAAGCAGGAACAACCCAAACCCTGGAAGCTAGTTTCTCTCAATATGAGTCATTCTGGTGAAGTGTTGCCTCCACACCGTCTGGCAGGGCTTGGGCCCCACTGCTGCTCTCCAATGTAGCAACAGCAGTGTGGTCTCAGATCTTCTGTCCCAAAGTCAGGCAAAAACTGTGTACTTCCTCCTTTAGGCTCTGGTGTCTTCCCCTTCCTGTAACAAATGTCTTTCTGCCAAAACTAACCCCCAGCAATGACAGGGGTGGTATGGAATTAAACAGTGTCAGAAACTCCACCTCGTTTTTTTCTCTTTACCAAGGACAATGCCTAAATCTCTGATGAACATCTGCAGATCCTTGCAAGAAAAACTTGCTTATAACAGCTGACTCATTTTCAGAGCATCTGAGAGATAAGCTTATAATTTCTTGGTTTTGTCTCCTTTACAGCATGAGACAAAGCACTTCTGGAGTTTTATTTGGCTGTTGGATTCTTGATGGTGAAATTATTGAAAAAATATTTGCTACTTAGAATTTGTCAGTCTGCATTTTCTTAGTGTAATTTTAAATGTTTCTTTTTCTTGTAAAAACCAAATAAGGAAAACTATTGAATTGGTGAGAATCATCCTACATTAGACTACGGATCCAATTGCAGGGAAAAATGTTGGATATTTTTCCTCTTCTAAGTTGGTAAATATTTATGGCCATGAAGGGAACTGGACCAAGGAACAGAAAGATTCTGTGCTCTTATGCTGGCTCTGACTGGGATATACCTTATATAATTTATAGCATGGGGCTATGGTTTTGTTTTATTCTGAAAACTGTTGATAACACAGTGATACTTTTGTTACTGCTGAGCAGTAGCTAAACTCTATATGAGTTAAGGCCTTTTCTGCCTCTTACCCCACCCACCAGTGAGCAGGCTGGGAGTGCAGAAGACTGGGAGGGTTCACAGCTGAGACAGCTGACACCAGCTGACCCAAGGGATACTCCAGACCATATGACATCGATTTCAGCATAAACAGCTGGAGGAATAAAAAGGAAGGGGTGATACTCAAAGCAATGATCTTTGTTTTCCCAAATAACTCTTATGCATGTAGGAGCCCTGTTTTCCTGGGGATTGCTGAACACCTGCCTGCCTGTGGGAGGTATTGAATTAATTCCTCTTTTCGCTTTGGTTACATGCACAACTTTTGTTTTCCCTATTAAAGTCTCTCTATTGCAACCCACGAGTTTTCTCACTTTTTACCTTCTGATTCTCTCCCTCATCCCACCAGATGGGGAGTGAGTGAGTGGATGGCTTAATTGCCAGCTGGGGCTAAACTGTGACAATTCTTTAGTACCTATGTAGCTTAAATATTTCGAGATTTTCCTTTGCTTTGTTGGGTTTTTTTTGGGTTTTTTTTTTGGGTTTTTTTGACAATCTGTTGTAAAGAGTTTCATTTTCTTCTCTCTTTTGACAGGATCAAAGGACCAATCAGTTCACCACCTTTCTAGCTTAGGTCTTTCCTCAAAATTACTTAAGATCTGTGGAATGAGAGGAAAAAAACCCCTCTATTCTTTAAATAATAAACAAAAAAATAGTCATGAGAGGTGCATACGTATAGAAGCAGAGGTCTGAATATTGGGAGAAAACCACAGGGAGGAGATGAAATGGAGATCTAAAAAGAGTACGATTTTTTCAATGGAATGAAAAGGAAAATTTAGGCTAGATTTTAGGAAGAGGAAGAAAAAGATAAAAATAATTTATAGATCAGAAACTGAAATTTAATACAAGTGGATGATCAGAAGTGTGTTAGAGCAGAAAGAAGCAATGGAAACATATGCATGGAAGTGAAGTAGCCTAGGAGAAATGCCTGGAGGGAAGAAGATATTAGTGATGTTGGGACACAGCATGAGTCTGTCAGATGTCACAGTAGGAGAGAAATGAAGGAAAGTGTATTTGTACTTGAGGAGCTGGAAAATGAAAAATGTGAGCTTTTAGAGTTATAAAGAAATCTCTTATGCAATCTAATAAGCAAAATTGTTCTATCCTGCTGTATTTTATTGCAAAATTGTTCTATCCTGCTGTATTTTATTAAGGATCATCTATATGCTCTAGTGAGTTCTTTCATCAGTGTTGTGATCCTCCCAGACTTACTAAAGAAGCAAAGGGATACCACCCTTCCTCGAACAAACCACATGCTGTAGGGCTGTAAAGAAGTTCCAGACAAACGAAGTTCTGTGATTGCTAAAATAATTCTGAATTATAGTCTAGCCTGTTACAATTCATTGGTTCATCTGTCCATCACTTGTCCACCACTTAAAAATTAAAAGTCAAGGTAGCATTTATTTCTTTTGAGATTGATGTCAGAATGCAACGGGATAAAATAATGTTTCAATCAAATATGCAAAGAGGTTATACAGACACAATAAATTCCTATTTGAACCCAGTAACCCAGTCCTCATGATTTTTATGATGGATACTCCCAGCAGTATCTTAAAAAATTGGGCAGAATCTGCATTTGGAAGAATTTAGATCACTGTTTTAGATTCTTTGCTAGTAATTTTTGTTGCCATTATATTTCTTTTACTTAATTCTTTTACTTACTGCTTTACTTAAAATTCACAAATGTTGCCTAAGTGATAAAATGTCTCAGAATTGTCAGTGATATGTTCTTTTTTGTCTCCTTACTAGTAATAATCATAATGGAATACAGTTTTCAGCTCTTGGTTAATAAAATGTCAGTTACATTGGAATTGTTCTTGAATTATTAAATGAAAACAAAATTTCATTCCAATAGACTAAGGTATTCAAATATGATTTGATGAGTGAGGAATACACTAATGGAAATTACTCAATCTAACTAACTCATGCAGATGCTGTATCCAGACTGCATGGTATGTACTGGTAAGTGACTATTACATTGCTACTACAGCTTTAATTCATGGATAAGAAAAAAAAGAATCTGATGTCAATTTTGCACATAATAAGACCCCATGTACAGTATGTTTCTGTATTCTGTCCAGAGATAAAAACTTTTTTAGCATGCACTTCAACTAGTAATCTCTTAGGCAGCAAACGATTCCAGGTTAAGCATTGATTTTTTAACTCTTCTGGGAAAAGTGAAAATAAAAACTTTATATGAAAGTTAAATAAACTATTTTTGCTTGAAAAAAGTGTTGGAGTCTAGATATAAAACCAACTATTTCAATATTATACTACTGGAAGGAAGGTAAAATTTAAGTTCTGATTTAGGACAGCTTTCAATGAATTAATTATTTTTAAATGTAGGTTTTCCCATCTCAGGTGGCAAAGGTGTTTTCTTAGTAGTAATTATATACATGTAACCCCCTGTCACAGTGACATTCACTCACTAAAAATTCACTCAGATTTTCAAATTCCAGGTTTGCTGGTTTTATGTGATGTTTATTTCTCCTTGAAATTTGAAGATGTTAAAAAACCATGAAACTTCACTTTAAAGATTTTCAGTAATTTGAGCCATGGCAGCTTAAATCTAAAAGCCCACAAATATTCTTGAAAGGGCTCTTTTAAACTGTCATTTCTGGTGTAGTTTAGAAAAGGCCTCAGAGTTTAAATGTTCCTCCTTCATGTGTGACTTGAACATAGATGTTTTTCTTTAGTATTTTATTATCTACATTATCACCTTGAGAAAAAAAATCAGTAGATAAAGATAGGTATAACATAGCCTACTGTACTATAAAGGTGCAAATAAACAAGCTCAAGACTGCAATTAAGAACTTGTAAATACCTTTGCAGTTTTAAATTGGAAGCAAAAAGAAGTGTTTCTTTGACACAACATTTACACTTGGAGTTATGTTCCCTTCTTACTGCCAGAAGGAAAGGAAAAAGTAAAGATTCTGTCCTCATCTTCCAATTTCATGATAAAGATGCTGGAGACAGCCTTTGAGGCTTGTTGAATTGCTACTTAGCCAAAGGCCTAAATGATGTATTCCAAACTAACACCCAACACTAAGGCTTTTACCTGGGGTTTTTTTTGGTTTTTTTTTTTGAACTAGTGTAATGTTTTAGAGGTCAGTTCATATGAGATACATAATTTTAATTTGATTTAATGGCTCTTGATACACAGAACTTTATTGCCTATTTTAGAGAGAATAATTAATATATTTACTTGAACTGTGATGACTAATTTTTCTCTGGATCCTCTCTTCTCAGCAAGAATAAGATCATTACAATGTTTACTGCATGCTGATAATATACCAGACTATTTGCACTCCTTCAGCTGAGATGTGAGCAAAATGCATCACTCACTCACCTGTGCTCCCTCTGAGCTGGCAGGTTTCTAGCTCTCAGCAGATTTTAATGATTCCTGCTTCAGTCTCATGATTGCTAATGAAATGGTGCGAATTCTGCATTTCTTGTGTCAAGCCAACTTGATGCAATGCTGATATCCTTCATTTGCTGTAACTTTCATGTGAAGTGTATTTTTCACAAAACAAATATATCACAGAAGGCAGCCAGATTAGCTGCAGAAGGAAAAATTTTTGAGGAGGGCAAATACATATCTTATTATGAACTCTTGTTTTGACAAAGCCAAGTGCTTTCCAGTTAGAAAGGGGGAAGTACAATAATTTATCACAAAAAGTTGTCTTCTAATAGTGTTGGCACTTAAAAAATAAAACCTCTCTTTTGTGTAGGTTTAAAGCTTTTTTTTTCATGTACTCCTTGTTGTCAAACCTTTTTTTCTTTTGATCTTATTCAATGATCTTTCATATGGTCATTAAACATAAACCATGTAACACTAGCAAGGTCACGTTCAAGAATTACTTTTACACACAGTAGCTAAAGGCTTGTTGACCTTGCACAAAAGAAAGTCCAAAACTTTTTTCATTAAAAATTGAAAGAATTTCTGAAAGAATAACTGCAAACATATTCTTACTATTTCTCCAATGACATTTTCAGTAAAAGGAACACTTAAAAAATGTGGAAAGTAGGTTGCTTCGACTGGGGAAATAAATACAAAATAACAAAGCAAAATTGAAATTACTATAGTACTTCTATTACTACTGCAAAAATTTACCTTCCTACATGGTTTGGAATAAACTCAGATATGATGTGTGAGAGAGAAGATTTTATTTGTCGATTAAATAATAATGCACAAATAGTCAATATTAAACAAGATAAAACTTTTAATACAAACAAATTACATTCAAAGTATGAAAATTAGTGGTTAAAAACAATCATCAGGTTTTTAATAGAAAGGGCATGAGTACCACAAAATCTCTTTGATATTCGTGCTTGCAGAAGTACATATGTAAATTATCTTCATCATAAATACCTGCAAATATCTCCAAATATCTGCAACTTCATACTCAGGAGCACATGAGTTATTTGTGCACATAAATCGGAAACATGAATGACCTTATAAGTGTTTGTGACACAATTAGGCTCATAAAAAGGCTTGGAGCAGTACAAAGGTACCATTTACATTTCATGTTCTGAATAAATACGATCCTATTAATTAAGACATGAATATCCAGGTTCATTTCAGTAAACAACTACTTTTTAATATGGTATTTATAAATATGATCCACCATATAACATACAACAGTTTTGTCTTGACATCTGCAATCATAGCTAATTCCTTGGGATAAAATTGAAATACAGTCAATATACCTACATAGTAAAAATGCATTCATTACGTAGGCAGAGACTAGAATGTTGATGGAAAAAATATTTAAAAATTCTATTAGACAAATCTTAAAAAAAATTTTGATTTTTAAATAAATCATAATTAGCTTAACCATTACATTATTTATTATTAAATTATTAATGAAATTACCTCTTCCTGGATGAAAAAAATACCTACCCATTGGTAATTTTAGTCAACTGAAATTACTTTAGGATATCATGTTAGAATTCAATTTCAAATCTTATTCCAGGAAGTCAGTAACATCATCTTTTTCTGGGAGAATATGATATACATTTATAACCTGTCATTTTCAACAAAGATACAATTCTATTGGAAATATGGGGGAAAAAAGGAGAAAGTTAGAAACTCTGAAAACTGATGTAGGCATGCACTAATTTGAGTTCTTCAGCCTTATGAGTAGAAGACTTGATCAGGAAAAGAATAGTAAGATTGTAAATCCTTGAACGTGTCTGGTGGAAAGGCTTGCTTTTCAGTTTCTCTTCATATATCAAGTAGTATGCTGAAGAAATGAGTTTCAAAGATACATTACACAAAGACATTGATGTGTTTTGAATTTAAGGTTTGTATTTGTGACCTAGGAAAATTACAAGACTTATTACTGGATGCACTTTCTGTAAAACCTTGTAAAAACTGCTGAAAGACGATGTTAAAGAATGAAAAAATAGCCATGATCTGTGTTTCATTCATCTTTGAAACTCATTTCTTCAGCATTCTACTTGACACACAAACAGAAATTATTTAAAATAAATGTGCATTTAATGGAATGGGGTAGTTTCACAAAAAATGGTTTGAATTCCATGCTTATTCCAGGATATAGCTGATGACTCTTATGGCTAATCTTTGCTATTTCCAAGAGAGTAACTACGAAACA
This sequence comes from Entomyzon cyanotis, assembly GCA_024500445.1. NCBI lineage: Eukaryota > Metazoa > Chordata > Aves > Passeriformes > Meliphagidae > Entomyzon > Entomyzon cyanotis. The sequence goes on from JAKEPQ010001005.1 coordinate 62,413,723, forward strand.
CGAGGATTTCTTCCTTTAAGCTTGAATGAAGTACAAGAAGAGAGACTTCTGAGTAGCATTAATGCATAAAGTGTTAGAGTGTTTTTCTTTCATGGTTTTAAAATACACTATGTAACACAGAGCATGTCATCAATAATTTTTTCATACAATAAATAACAGAACACTTTGGGCTAAAGCCTGAATGATTCTGCTCCTAGAATTGAGCTTGCACATGACAAAATACTTTGTGTTAGCTGATGGAGCTGCACAAGCAAAATTTTATACAAAATTTTGCTAAATATTATGTTTAACAAGTGTTTTTGAAATGATAGTAAATGACTTTAACATGTTAAGATCTTTCAGGGAATCCAGGTTTTAACTTCACAATGGTACAGTGGGAAAAAGAGCTACTCAGCTCAATTTTATTTAGTCAGAGCTGTTTATTTCAGTAGTACCTTACTGAAAGTGAAACCAAAACCACCCTGGCCGATGGTATGGCAATCTAAGCAAGCAAATAAAATTATCAGGAATCATAAGTTAAAATACTGTTTGGTATGACTGCAAATGAATAACTGATGCCTCACTGTTTTCTAGTGTTTGAGGTGTTTTTTCTGCTCCTTAATAGAAATAACTAGCAGAATTAAAAGGGAGATTTAAGGACAGATATTCAGAGGAAGATTGGTTTGGTTTTATCATGTTTCTTAGAGCGCATCTTTTATAAGCTATGAAGAAAAAACCCAGAAAGAGTACAAGAGCGATTTTGATAATGTTATCCCTGTGAAAACTAATGAAAATAATTGTTGAAATTCAGTAAGGAAACCTCAACTCTCTGACTTGAGAAAAAAAAAATAATAGAGCACCAGTTGAAGAACTCTGCAACAAGAATATGAATAATTTACAATATTTTTCAGGAATAAAAGGAGTTATAGGAGAATAGAATGGAATGGCAAAACCCTGATAGCTGAAATTGAGCTGACACTGAAATTCACAGAGCAGCATTGTGTCCTGCTCATATCAGTTCAGAATAACATTAGGGCTTGAAAAGAGAATACTTCAGTGTTTGAATTTGAAATATGATAAGCACTCTAGAAATAAGAACTGTAGAGATATGGACTTATGGCAGAAGCTTTTTCCTAGGGGCAGTGTACATAAAGATTTTAGAGAATGGTTTCATAAATATCTGATAAAACGGAAAGTTTCTAGTGTTGAGGAACATTGCTATCTAATGCTCTTATTTAATAGTAAATTTAAGTACCTTTCAGCAGGTAGTCTGAATACTACCATCATCTATTTCAATCTTAAGTGCTGCATGCAAACTTATTTAAAAATTCAAGACTGTATTAAAAAAAAAACAGAAAGGCAAATGGAAAAATCCTAAAATACTTCGAGGTAGGATGTAGCCGGAATTTACAGAAAAATATTTAAAATTATGAATTTGTTATTTACTCTAAGATAGTGGTAGATAAACATGATTTTTTTGGTTGTGCTGAAAGAGTGACAATTGAGAGTGATATTCTGTAAAAGGATAAATTTTTTTGTGAAATTAAGCCATAGTATGTACCTTTTTCTTTTGTCTCTCTGCCTTATTTATCTCATTTCTGTGAACTGTCACTTTTAATATTATCTTTTCTGAAAGATTATTTACTCCTGCCACCCTACCTCTGCTTTGGATTGAAATGTAAATGAACAATGTACTTCTTTTCAGTTTGAAGTTCATCAGTCAAACTTGAGATAACCTGATTGTAAATAAAAGTAAATAAATTTTATTGCACTGTTCAGCACAGTGATCAAAAGACATAATAATCTATATATGCAGATGTGCAGCTTTCCATGCCACTCTCAGTCATGTAATTTTTCAGTCTATTGAATAGGTCACTGATAATTAAGGCATGACAGATTTCAAATTGCATATAAAATGCACTCTATAAAATTATGCTTTTTGACCTAATAATGTTCCATGCTGCTTTATCATTTTAAATGATTTTGTTGTCTAGCAAATGGACATAAATGAGCAATTTAACAATACATAGAAATATATTGTGCATGATGGTTTACTTCATCTGTAAATTTAAATGTCAGAAATGTTTCTACTCCACATTTTCAAAAGTCAGAAGTAATTTATTTTAGGTCTTATTTAAAAAGCTAAAAATCAACGATGTATTTTTGAGAGATATGAGGATGCAGCAAAATGCCTGTTTAAGCTATATCAGCAGTTTTATGGATTTGGCAGATCTTTGCAATCTTCTGTGTCTTTCCTGCTTTATTTTACATCTTTATTGATGTCAGCAGAATATATTGTAAAAAACTGCAGAATTCTGTTTATGAATTCTGATTAAAATTATTAATTACAGAATGGGTTGGGTTGGGAGGAACCTCCAAGATCTAGTTTCAACTCCTCTGCTGTGAGCAGGGATCCAAGTTGCTCAAAGCCCCATCTAAACTGGCCTTGAACACTTCCAGGAATGAGGCATTGACAACTTTTCTGGGCAGCCTGTCCAGTGCCTCACCACCCTCACAATGCAGAGCTTCTTTCAAATATCTAAACCTACTCTCAGTTGGAAGCCACTGCCCCTTGTTCTATCCCTACATGCCCTTACAGACAGCTCATCTTCAGATTTCTTTTAGGCTCCTTGCTGGGGACCCCAGAGCTGGACACAGCACTGCAGGTGGGGTCTCAACAGAGTGGGGTAGAAGGGCAGAATCCTCTCCATTGCCCTGCTGGCCTCGCTGCTTTGGATGCAGCCCAGGGCACAGTTGGCTGTCTGGGGTGGGAGTGCCAGCTCATGTCCAGCCTCTCATCCACCAGCACCACTAAATCCTTGCAGAGCTGCTCTGGAGTCATTCAACCCCAGCCTGTGCTGACACTGGAGGCTGCCCTGACCAAGGTGCAGCACCGTGTACTTGGCCTAGTTGAACTTCATGAGATTCCCATGGGCACAATTCTCAAGATTGTCCAGATCCCTCTGCTTGAGATGTGTCAACTGCACTACTCAGCTTGGGGTCATCTGCAAATTTGCTGAGGGTGCACTTTGTCCCTTTGTCTATGTCTTTGATGGAGATATTAAATAACACTGGTCCCAACACACACTCCTGAGGGACACCTGCCATCACTGACATCCATCTAGAATCTGAGCCATTGTCATCAATGTTTTGTATGGATGTGCACCAAGTCAGTATTTGCAGTTAATACTTGGAACCTTCTGCTTCTTTGCTGCTTTAGAAACAGCTCAGCAAAGGGATAATTCAGAGTTAGCAAAAGAGAGCTCCATTCCTATCCTGTCATCAAACTCCTTTTGTTGTCAGCTCCCCGTCTCCTTAAGAGATTTCCTGTCAGTCTAAGATCTGTAGACCAGTGTGCACCAAAAATGACATCAACTGAATGAGTGCAACAGTCATCCCAATCCTGGAATAATATTCTGATGTATCATAAATAGTGGTATAGCCAGAAAAAGTACAATTTGCATTGATTTGTCTTAGTAGTTGAGTGTATAATAAGTGAGCAAGAGATGTTTTCACAGGAAATGCAGCTGACGGGAGGAGGTGAAATAATCTTGGGAAGGAAGTGCTAATTTTTTACACACTTATCTCCATTTTTTCCTCATCTGCAACTGTAGGATCCAATTTATAGCTGACATTACTGCTTGCCATCCCAGTTTTAATATAAAAATAAGTGATTTCCATTTTTTCTTAGCTGCTATATTAGATCCACATTGAATGCATATGTTTTGTGGAGCCCTGGAAATATGAAACACTCACAACTTTTTCTACACTGCTCCACAAGCTCTTTTTAAAATTTTAATGCACAGATGTGACATATTGTTTTTATGTACATGAATTGTTTAATTTAGTTTAATCCCAGGGAGAAATTTTTAGATATAACAAAGAGAGAGACACTTGCCATTAATGATTGTAGATTTAATAGACAAACCCTGCAAAAATTTCAGTTGAAGATACAGAAAATATAAATGAAAAAATAGAGGGATAAACATATAAGTTATAATTTTTCCTGATTCTTATCTGAGTAGTGAGTTGAACTTGGCCAGTGGCCAAACACCCTTGCCAGCTCCTGATCACTCTCGTCTCCCTTGGGCTGGGATGAAAAATCAAAGAAAAGTGATAGGTCACAGAATGAGATAATGAGAGTTTAATAAAAAAAGAAAAACCTATGTTTGCAAGCAAAACAAAATAAGGAATTGATTCACTATTTCCCATCAGCAGGCAGATGTCCAGCCACTTCTGGGAAGCAGGGACACTGCACCTGTAAACCTTTCCTGGGAAAACAGCAGAGCTGTGAAAATCCTACCTTCCTTCCATTTTCCCTGAGCTTTTGCTGCTCAGTACAAGACCTTATGGTTTGGAATATCCTTCTAGACAATTTGAATCACCTATCCTGGCTGTGTCCCTTCCTGACCTCTTGTGCCCTAGTCTGCTTGCTTTGGGGAGAAAAGTGGGAGCACAGAAAGCCTTTATGCTGTGTAAAAACTGTTGAGCCAAAATACTGGTGTGTTATCAACAGTTTTAGCCACTAAGCACAGCACCATATGGGCTGCTGTGGAGAAACTTAATTCCATTGCAGCCAGACCCAGTACAGAGCATCCGTTTTTTGCTGAAATGCTGTATCTATATACTTAGTCTGTAGTCAGTGTCCGTGAAGACAAAAACGGGAAGGCTGTGTTTAAAGGCAGTGGGGAAAACTGCAAATTGTTTACTTCTTCCAAGTAAAGTATTCAGTAATTTTATGTAAATTTGTTTTGAATGTATTAATCATACTCTTGCTATGTGTTTTGCAATGCAGGATTAGATTTTGTAAATAACAGTGTCATTTATTACATAGCTTTCTAATGCATTTTCCAATGCATATTATGTTCTTGTTTGACCTTGCTAGCTGTGGTATTATTTGCCTACCAGCTAACATACAAATTGCTCAGGATCCTATTTATATTCTGAGATTAAAGCATTTGTCTTATGTTCTTTATTTACAATTATTATCACTTGTTCTCTATTTCTAATATATGAGAAGCATAATTTTTACTTCTTTCCTTAAAGACCATAACTACTTAGCTAATACTGTATGAGACTAATCCCCTTAATCAATTTGCAGCTTTATTTTACATTAACATTCCTTCATTTGAAACTGTGTCTATTTTACAATCATCTTCTAAAAGCAGTCTAGTAGATATCAGTATTATTTCACAGAAATGTTTTCTTTACTTCTCTGTTGTCTTCACAAATTTATGAGTGCAAATTTATTTCTCTAAGAAAAATTAAGTACTGAATATTGCTCTCATGTTCTGTAGAAGGAGGGAGGTTTCTTATATCTGGACTTCTACTGCAAGTAAACATAGTCATATTAAGAAAAAATAAACCTTAAGTGGAGCAGGATTACAGAGACATGGTCTAATTTTAATGTTTTCTGTAGAATCTTGGAATCATTTTACATAGTAAAAACTCTATTTTTTAAGTCAGTGATAATTAGCCATAACTTGCCTTTGTGATGCTTATTTACTTTTTTCAACTTTTACTTCATTAAAGATACTCCCACTGAAAATAGTCAGTTTTTACACACAATAGCTTTCAAAATCATATCATTCTCCCTCCTTCCCCTTCATGTTTAAGTTGCTAGCACTTTATGGACTGGATACATAAACTGTCTATAACTGGACCTGATTGAATGGGAACAGATAGCTGGTGAAGACAATTATCAATATCAGCTCTGTTGCCAAAGAAAGCATGTAATTTAACTAGCTCCATAAAATTATTATCTCCAGGTAATCTTTTCAAAATGCTTAATTTCAGTTCTTTTTTTCTTGAATACTTGGTATTTTTATCACATGACATTTTAATTTGCTATATGCATAAAAATATATATCAGATGCTATATAACTGTTACATGGCAGTAAGCAATATTAATGAGCTTAGAGAAACTTTAAGCAATTATGAGGACTGCAATAAGGCCATAACAGGCAGTAGTCAAAAAATGTTTATGACTGGCATTTTTTTTCACCATTATGTATTTTTCAGCATTCTCTCTCTGAGTCTGACTCTGAACTCTGGTAACAACACAGTTTTTTAAGCTGGATTCTTTTTTTTCTTTGTGTATAGGTCCATACATATACTTATCTATGCATATATGTTTATGCATATGTGTATAGATACACACAATTTTGGGAAAAACACAAATTGGTTCTTCTGAAGAGACGAAAATGATTTTTTTTTTCTATTAATCTTTTAAAGAAATATTTTAGAATTAGTTTTTAGGTACACTAACTATGTATTTGCTATGCATTTATTAGTCTAAACATGATTTGGTTAAAAGGTCAAAAGCACAGTTTCACTTGAAATATGGTTTAAATGCCTGAAAGTACCATAGTCACTACTGACCACTTTGATTTAACCATCTCTGGATGTTCATGTCATTTTTCTGTAGTAGTAGTAAGACTAAACATTACTCAATAATAATTTAGTAAGAAATTGTATGTTGGTTAAGTTATACTTTGGGAGAGATTTTATTTCATACGAAGGAGGATCAAAGTTCAAGAACCAGAACAGGGTGAGCTCTTGTAGCCACTGTAACCCACTGTTCCATGGGGGATGTATGCTCAGATAGGGCAGATGGGAACATTTCTAGAAACATCTGTTGTCCATCATTCTTCTGCTCAGCAACCCAGATGCTGTTGACAAGCTGTGTGTAAATCGTGCTGACAATTTGTTCAATGTCTTTCCTGCTGTGACTGAGGTTGTTCTGGTCACACCATCTATCAGATATACAGTACGTTGTGGTCCTGAGAGAATGGCTCCAACTGTTTTGTTGGTCAATGAGCAATGGTAATCATTAAATCAGGGAAGAAGTTTCTCTACCTAGAATATGTCTCCATATTTCAGAAGGAATTGTTACCTCTTTCCCCGATTCTGTGTGAAAATGAACATTAGTTACCGAATGTCATGCACACTAGAAAAATTCTAGATTGTTTTCTATGCATATTTCCTCTACTTTTTAGTGACATTGGCAGATATTTCTCTAACCTTGCATTTTTAAATTATTTTCATCTCAAGCATGTGACATACAAGTGGGAAATTATGCATACATTACTGTATAAATGTCAGGCTTTTTCATTTGGAAATGCTGCTATAAAATCTTTACATTCATAGGAAGGTGATTTATACCCCCTATCAGGTTTGAATTTACATCTTCCTAATTTTTTACCCTGAATGAATCAAAAAGATTTTGATATGTGTAAGGGGAAGGGGAGGAAAGAATGTTTAATATTTCTTTAAATCTTAGGCTCTCCAAATAATAGGCTAAACCACTGGCTTTTCATAGATCAATATAGAACTGATACACACTGTTTAAAAGTCTCATCTATTGTGAGTAAAAAAAAAAAAACCAGTCTGGGATATAATCCTACTTAAAGACACAGGAATATAATATATGGATTTCTTATGCAATGAGTAATGCATAGTTCTTATGTGATAATTAAGAAAGCCTTGCAGATTAGTTATGATTGGTTTCAGTATACCAGGCACTAATGGATTGGTGGTGGGACTCCCACGGTCAAATGTTAATGAATACATCCATTTCACAGGAAAGCCAAAAGAATCAGACATTATATAAGGATCTCTGAGTGCTACCCGAAAAGCATTGAATATACTCTTGAATTTATGTATCCTTTAATGCATAAATATTCCAAATAACTTGCAAGAACATGTCGAATAATAAGAACAGAAAACATTATATAACTGCTGACAGTCTCTGTACATTGAATGAGATCCAGTCTTTATAATTAGGTTTAATTTATGTTAATTATACTATACTTTGATTAATGTAAATTTACAATGCTTCCCACTTAATTATGTAAAACAAAATGGTTTTTGTAGTATTCAGAAAGATACTCAGAAGGCCAGGAATAATAATACCAATGGTAGCATAGATCCTAAAACTTTACCCCAACATCCTTAAATAACACTCATATATATGAGACTAACATATTTTTTAGACATATGCCCTGTGATTATTTACAAGTTTTAATTTGTTAAAATCTTTAAAAAAGTTAAAAATTGGATTATTTTAGTCCAAGTTTCTCTAGTTTTATTTCCCCACATTTTTTCTGTTACTAAAAAATTTCTATCATCTGCATCAGATGTACTATTTCTAAATAAATTTTAATATTTTCTAAAATCATTTTAATAAGAAAGGTAGAAAATAATGGTACTTATTCTGAAGTGCCACTATATAATTGCTTTCCACCATACTTCTAATGGATTTTAAATGTCACTAAAATTATTTATTTGGCAAATCAAAAATCAATAATGATTTGGAGTCCAGCTTGCAAGAAAGTTAGAGGTAAAAAATCAGGCCTTTCATACTTAGTGACAGATCTTTGTCATAAATTTATCCTTCTAATAGAGTATTTCATCATGTTGAATAATAGTATGTATGTGTAACAAGATACACAACATGAATAGCTCTTGAGATGGAAGATTAATTCAGCATTATGGTTCTACATCTGACTGGCATGCATTGTCAGGAGCAGGTATGAGATCTGTATTTTGCAAATTTTTCAGAAATTAAGAAACCATGACTTCCTATGCTTCCAGATCCAATCAGACATAATATTTACATTGTTGTAGTAGTAGTAGTAGTAGTAATAATAATAATAATAATAATAATAATTCAAAGGAGATTGAAAATGAACTGCATGGACCAGTGAAGCTCTGGTGAATTAGAGCTATGTATATCATACAGTGTACTTAATTTCTGTTAAAAGAATCCTATGCAATAACAACATTCATTCATTGAAGAAGGCAGAAAGTGCAGTAGGGATACAACATTTTTGTAAACTTATGTCCAGTAATGTAGCTAAAAATAGTATGTTAGTTATGTCTGGGAAGATAAAAAAAACCCAAGCAACAAATGCCTAACCAACATAAACAAAACCAAAACCAAAACCAAAACCAGAACCAAAACCAAAACAATAAGAAAAAACCCCAAACAAACAAAGAAAAGCCAAGAAAAAACCCACAAAAATTAGAGTTTATTTGTGTGTGCTTCTAATTCATGAAAAGTGACACCGAAAGATTTCCCAATTTATTAGCTTTTTTTTTTTCCTGTTCCAAAAACAGTAGTTGGTACATTTTATTTCTCTACTGCCGCTTGCCTGACCTCTTCAAATAACAGGACTGAGGTATTTTTACAGTACTCCTAAGAAACCAGCAAGTACCTTATGTGTGTATATTGGGTTTGTGTGGTCAGATTTTGGTAGCGAAGGGACTACAGGGGTGGCTTCTCTGAGGAGCTTCCAGAAGCTTCCCCTATGTCCAGTAGAGGCAATGCCAGATGGCTCCAAGACAGACCTGCCACTGGCCAAGACCTGATCACCAACAGTGGCAGCACCTCTGTGGTAACACATTCCAGAAGGGAAAAATGTTATTGCATTGGAACAATTGGAGCCAGAGAAGAGGGGAATGAGAATATGTGAGAGAAACAACTGCAGACAAGAATATGTTGAAAGAGTAAAGCATGAAACAAAGAGCTTTTTCAAAGGTGCTTCTGTCACTTCTGTATTCTGGTGAAAGGGTGCTAAACCAATGTTACCAACTGCATACACAGCAGCTATTGTCTCTATTGTAAATGTGGACTAAGTAAAACATGATTCTATTTACCTTCCAACCTTTGCTAGCATTTAAACATGGCCATGAACTGTCACTTGCTGAGCTGAACAGGTCCAGTGCAGGCACATCCTGCAGTGGAGTAGAGGTGAATTTCACGGCAAGCACAGTAAATTTCTAGAGCGAGGGAAAATTCAGGAGAAGACTGGGACCCACATGGAGACAGCAGCTTGACCTAGGGTGGTGTCTTGATGTCAGCAGAGCCACCAATGACAGTGGCTTCTCCCACTCTCTCATAAGGGGCCAGTAGGGAGTGTGAGTGACCTGGATTGGTGGACAGAGCAGATAAACAGGGCATGGCGCAGCAGCTTGAGTGAGTTTGTGCAACACTTTGTGCAGGCTGGATGTGCAGGGAGGGCCCCTCTCTGCCAGAGGGGCCCTCTAACAGCTAACAAAGGCAGTGACCAGACCCAGAATTCTGTGACAAAGGGCACAAAGATGTCTTTCATCCCCAGTCTCATTAAGGTATGTTTTCTCAGTTATGGTTTTGGCAGAGTTCATTCCCCTGTAGATGCTGGAGTCACTGCCCCAGCCATGTCAGAGGCCTCCAACCAGATCAGGAGAATAGAGAGAGAGAGAGAGAGAGGCAGGCTATCCTGGGAAATGCTATAGTCTCAGGAGTCTCAAACCTCCACTGAAGTGGAGACACAGGTGGACTCAGAGCCCTGTGAGGCAGTTAGTCAAGGGTCTGTTTGAACATGAGAGCTGGAAGCTGGTCACTGCCCATACTAGGAGGAAGGCTCCTACTCCTGAAAACATAGAATAGAATCATAGAATCAGTTCCTTGGTACCTGCACAGAAGTTTGGAAGTGCACATGATTTTTATTTGAATACTGTAAATAACCACTGAGACCAGGGACTAAAATCTAGGTCTTCCCCTCAAGGTAAGCAGTGAGTTACAAACTAAAATTGTGTTCAAATCACATAAATCTTGCATTTCTCTCTGTACCATGATCAAGTTTCACTAAGCAAGGAGAAAAAGGGATTTCATACCTGACTGGTTCCAAACCAAATTAAGTCTTCTCTTATTTCCTAGACAAGCAGTGAAATGAAAATATTTTTTTGTACTTTTGCACTTTGAAGACTTCACGTATTCTGAGAAAATTCACTCGGTGTTAGGTACTTATTATAGTCCTAAGATATATTATTGCTATTTCTTTGCAACAAGAAAGGTAATTAAAATACATCACTTCTTGAAGCTCAAAAGTCAAATAAATTTTGTTTAGAGGCTTCAAATGATGTATTTCAACAATTGTATCTAAATGCTGTCCAACCCTATGGCAATACCTATGCTGCTTCCTCAGAAAGACTGAATGGCTCCTAAAAATACCCAGCTTGGAAAGAACTTGTGGAGCAGGTCAGTCCTCAGGTTATTTCCAAAATAAATGCATGCATCATAAAAGGGATTAATACAAATAATGAAGCTTAATCTGCATCCTTTCTGCCATGTTGAAAGTAATTTTGTTTTAGAAACTAAGGAAAGGAAACTTGAAAATGATAATATATTACTAAAGTTTTTTGGAAAGCAATGACAATTTCCATTTGCTTCACCCCAAAATGTAGATCAGTTGAATTAAGAAAACTTACCAGACATACTAATGTCTGAAAAGACATACTAATGCTGATATAAGCTAGAATGTCCACAAGCTTATAAGGATAATGACTGGCACAAAATAGTTCCAAATAATTATTTAATTTTCAATTTTTAGGCTTATGTTCTTTTGCTGAATTCCTTACATATTCTTTTAAAATTATTTTGAATAGCATTCATGTAGAAGTCGGGGTAATTTTATAATCTGAAGTGTTAATTTGGTGTTCTTTTTAGGATACTAATGTTAGTTCATGATTCATTTCTCCAATATAGCCACTGTCAACGATTTTTGTAGGAATGAGAAACATTGCTTCCTTTTTCAAATTTTTTATTTCTTTTGCCCCATCCTTTTATAGTTCTTGCTATAATCTGTGAATTGCCTTAGTTATTTGATTCTGTGTATGACACAGTAAAAATAAAACTACACTGCAAAGGAAAAACAAAAAAAAACAAAAGAAAAAAATCTGTATTTATGGAAGATAGATGAAATTAGGTTATTTTAATTTTTAAACTTGTATTTCCCAGCTGATATACACTGAAGCTTTAGAGTATATTCCAGACTTGATTTTGGTATGTGAATTCCTTTTTGTTACTTTTTTTCCACAGTTATTTACCTTTTAAAATATTCTTACTATAATACCATTCAGTATTTAAAGAATCGGTCTTGCAGCCAAATTTGAACCCAGAGTGCTTCTTATTCTGCAAAGCATTTATGCCTGGATTTGAATATGATAGGTTTGAATTTGTTTTCTAGTTCAGACCAGGTCCATTACATTCAGATTACATCATATTTCTGCTGTGACATTAAATTCTTTGTTGTAATGGTGCTCATTACTTGAAACAATTTATACAAGTACCCTTTCAGCAACACTGTTTTTAATTTCAGTAATGTATTTTTTTCCTAGAGATGAATGCCAGAGTCTTTATTTTGGTTTGTTTTATTGTCCCGGTGAATGAAAGGAAAGCATTTGAGAAATCATTACAAGCCATAACAGGGTGAACAACAGTAGGGCTTCCATCACTTGTTCTCTTTCTAGAATATTTAGCAGAGTTTTGGGGGGACAGTAATATTTTTAGCCCAATATAAGACATAAATGATATAGGGCCAGTTAGGAAACACAAAACTGAGGTTATAGATCAGTTACTGATGACAGTAATAAGATTCACAAAAGTTACTTATTTTCCTGCTCTGGATATATAACTGGGGGAAAAAAAGTACTATTTTTAGAGGTGTAAGTTTATTTCTACATTTAGTAGGTGCTAGAACATGACTACTTCCTATTTGGGTTTGGTCAGGGGTTTTTATATATTTTCCTCTGAAAAGTTTGATAAAAAGATGCTCCAAATGAGTTGCAGTCAGATTGTCATAACTGTTACTGTTGGGAAATGTACACTGGAAACCATTTCATGCAGATCTTGTTTCTATTGAACTTAATGTTTTTCAGGAATAACTCTGAAGGTGACAAGCAGGTGGAAATCGCAAAATGGATGGAAAACCATGAACTGATTTAGTTGTGAGTCTTACTGCTTGATACACTGAAGTATGATGAACAATAACAAAGTTGTCTAGAAACTTGTGATACTTCTTGTTGCCCTCGTGATGGGGAAGTGGATTCCTGTCATCACGGGTTATTCAAATTGAGTGAACTCTCCCACCAAATAAGCAAGAATGTCAACAGCTCTCTTAATAAAGATAACTTTTTGGGTTTTCCATATTTCACTTAGGAAAACACAATTGTTATTTTAGAAAGGAATAAGGTAGAAGCATGCTCTGTGTGAAATATTTTCTGAAAGATAAGCAGAGCAACTTGAATTCAGAAACTGGATATTTTAGACTTACAGATAATTAAACATATACATTATACTTAAACTCATACATTAAAGATAAATATTTCTTCTAAGTTCTGCTTAGAATGGTTTCAAATTAACTTTTGGTGGGAGAACTCTATTATCAGAAATCTTTGATGGTTTTCTAAAGTAACAAGAATTAAGAGATCAGTGTCGGCCTTCTACCTTTCAGTTCCCATTTTAGCTTTTGAGCCCTTGAACACTTAGAAACAAAATTCTCAAAGATGTAAGTCATAGAATTAGCTTCATATAAGTTAGACAGTTGGAAGACAAATAAAAAAAGAGAGAGCTTAGGTGACCTCTAGAAAAATGCCTAGCCTGTTACTTGGTGTCTCTTGATCAGGAAAGAAAATGTGGATACTTTGATGGAAATGAGTGGAAGAGGTGCTGGAAGAAATATGGGAAATATAAGTAGGAGGGACAAGGTCTCTGCAAAAGTGAAGAAGACAACAATGGGTAATTTTGTCATCTCTAGGAAATTAAGTTTAATTATTTCTTATGCCCTTGCAACAGCTTCTTTACTGTTAGGAAAAAAATGTACTGGAGCTGCTCTGAAATGTGAAGTCAGTTAAAATGAAACTTTAATAAGATTGGTACTTTCCACTTAATGAGAATAATTTTATGACCCTGAGCCTCCATGATTTTCAGCAGTGATTACTAATATTATGATCTTTATTCTTCTAATAGCCAATACAAGATGCAAAGGACCTAATGGCCAGCAATTACTAAACACAGCTTTTGAAATGTAGAATCTTTTTTTTTTTAACTGAGAGATTACAGGTGGAATACTTCTTTCTTTCAGACATTGTCACAAGAAAATTTAAAAGACTGGTTGCTGTCAGATGAACCGTGTTGTGCATTTATGTTCATTCTACAACTGTCTTGTTTAGTAATTAGGATTCTTTAATTGTTGAAATATTCCCAGGAGACATGGTTGTACATTATACTACCTACAGCTATACTTAACAGTTATCTTCCCAATGTTTTCTTCCTGATTATTTATTTTTAATTTAAATAATAAATAATTAAATAGTTCTCAGATTGCCAGTGTAAGTACTTAACAGTGTGAGCTAGAAGATATTTACTTGAAATGCTGTTTGTAATATAAATGGGAATAGAAAATAAATTACCTGGGATTTCAATAAGTAAAAAAATAACAGACTGAAAGCATTACTAGTGTCATCATATCTAGTCCCTTAATTATCCATCAGTCTATACAGTTGCATCATAACTTTCATAAGTATCATTTAAAAAAAAAACCAAACCATATCAAAAGTAATACATTATTAAATGAAGTGCAATCCTGTCCCAGTTTCAGCCAGAATGGTCATTTTTTTACAGTTGCTGGGAAGAGGTGTGGTCAGACCCAAATATTATTTAATTCCCTCTCATGTCACTCCACTCTGGGTTGGAGAAGGCATGGCGGGCTAGGGAAGAGCCAGTCAGCATTTTGTCATGGTTTTTCCATGTAAATGATTTCTTACTCTTATACCTTTTGTTATTAATACTGATGCTGTTACTGTTTGTTATCCTATCTCATTGTAGTTTCCAGTAAATTGTTCTTATTTCAACCCCTAGTTTTCACATTTTAGAGCCTTCAGTTCTCAGTTCCATCCCCAGATTGGGAAGGTGGAGAAGAATGGGTGGAGAGCATGCAAGCAGCATCTGGTTTGGGAGAGTCTCAGTTGCAGGGTACCAAATTGCAAAGTGTCATTCCTGAACCATGACAAGTACAAACACTGGAAGTGTGTTCTTACAAGTACTGGAGGTTTGAAGTTCCTGTCTACCATTTTCTAGTGCAGTGGTTTTGTGTCTCTAGCAATAAATAATGAGGTAGGTCGTTAAATCATACCACTGCTGTCTACTCACCCACTTGTCTTCTCTGACTGTCAGACAAAGTTCTCACAGAACTTCAATATTTCTGTAGCCTATGTTGTGTGTATTATTTTGTATTATATTTCTGTGTGTACTTACAGGTTAATACAGAGAGAAGCAAAATATTGTATAAATAGGTATGAAGGGAATTTTTTTTTTTTAAAAGACACTTTGTGCTTTTATTAGTTGTATAGACTTTGGTCATAATTATGATGAAACCAAACGTCCACATCTATTTTACTGAAGAAGGTATACTCATAAGATACTTCAGGAAGTTCTGAATATCTCTGTTTTATTCTTACTCTGGTAATCGTGCTTTAATTTTCGAGAAATTTCATTTCAATCTGTCATTGTTGTATACTTGCTGAATGTGTGTAATGGAAATAAATGTATTTGCATCAATAATCTGGATTTGGAAACAATTACCGGAGAAAAGGGCTCTTTTGGAGGATAGCTTTTAATGGAAGTTTATACCCTGAATACACATCAGGGAAGTGTTTTGGCCAATCCAAGGGAAGGACGTGCACTATTCTTAGGGGAATCCCTTTGTTCCTCCCACTGTAAGAGGAACCTTAGGGAGAAACCCATGTAGGATGTGTAATGTGGAAATCTGTTTAATAAAAGTCTTGTAACTGTGTACTCATTATTCAATCACCCATTTTGCCTCTAGAGGCACAGGAAACAGACTCCTACACATCCATTCAGGAAGGATAAGGTTGTGAGGGAGATTCTTGCAGTATATGACACTGTATTACCATTTTCTACAAAGTAGTATTGCAGAAGATTGACTTCGCTTGTAGAAACCTGGAATCTAAATAGTTCTAATCTGTAGTAAACTAATGGGTTTTATACAACTGTGAAATGTTTCTCAATATTTTATTTTTAGATTGTCCACACTTAATAACAGTAAATTGTGCAATTACACTTTCCATTGCTTTTATTTTCTTCAAATTCATTCTTCATGAGTCTTGTTTTTAAAGGCATGCTTTTATTCTTTGCTTTCTTTTTTTATTAAAAGTATTTTCTATCATATTACTTTTTATAGAAGAGAAGTTAGAGCTGCATTTAAGACTGGAAATATGTTAAAATATTTTCTTATTATTATGAATAAAACATGCATGAAGGAAATTATTTAAAATTAATAACCTAAGCTATCTTGTAGTACAAATATTCAACAACTATAAGGATGCTATATGGGTCTCTCTTATTACACATAATCACTGACATCTCAATGCTGTACTATACAGTGCTCATTGTTACAGCCTATTAGGTTGTCAGAAAAGTTCTTAATACACTTCCATCCTTTAAACACCTTCTATGTATCTTATTTAAATGCAGTAACCATTACAGAAATGTTGTAGATATATTATTAATATTTTGATAATCATTAGAAAGATTATTTATATCTTATTAATAGATCTATAACTATTAAAATATTAATATTAATATTAATATTATTATTAAGAAAAGTGCACAAAGATGCCATTGTAATATACAGTCCCAGCATCCAGTCATTACATACAAATGTAATTAATTTACATTAATTGCTGTAATTTAAAAGTAAAATTTTGGTCCATAAATACAGCAGATACATTTTTATGAAAAGTGAAAAACAGTTTGAAAGAATTCCTACTATACAAAAAAAGTTAAAAACTATATAAAGATCCATGTTATGCTTAGGTAAATATACTTCACATCTAGACTGCTTAATCAGAGCAAAAAATTCCTAGATCCATAGATTTGTTTAGGTTGGAAAAGACCTTTAAGATCATCATGTTCAGCAGTTGAGCCAGCACTGACATGTCCACCACTAAACCATGTCTGTGAGTGTCACATCTATATGTCTTTTAAACACCTTTGCTCCCTGGTCCCTGCCTTGAGGTCCATCCACTCAATAGATGTGGGAAGAGAGGTTGCCAATGAAGACTGAGGCACAAATTTTGTTGAGTACCTCAGCCTTCTCCTTTTCTCCTTGTCCTTTGTCTTTGACCTTCATTTTCTGGCTGACATACCTGTTGAATATTATTGTTGTTATTGTTGTTGTTGTTATTATTATTATAATTATTTTTAGTGTCCTTGCCTGAGCTCTAGCTGTGCCTTGGACTTCCTGACCCCATCTTTACACAGCTGGGCAGCATCCCTAAAATCTTCCCACATATCTGTTCCTGCTTCCACTGCCCTTTAATTTGGCCAGCAGGTTTTTACTCAGCCATGCCAGTGTCTTGCCTTCCTTTTCTGATTTCCTGCCCCTGGGCATCAAGAACTCTTGCACATTATGGAAAGGATCCCTAAATATCTGCCATCTCCTATTTTTCTCCCTTATATCTGAGGGCAGTTTTCCTGGGAGTCCCATTGACTAACTTCTTAAACAGCTGAAAGTTTGCTTTCCTAAAATTCAGGGTCCTGACTTTACCCTTTGCCTACCCTATAACTCACAGGTCTGTGAACTCCACCAGTGCACGATCACTGCAGCTCAAGCTCCCTTAAATCTCGATGTCACTGATCAACTCATTTGCATTGGTGGCCATCAGTTCCAGTAATACATCTACTCTTGTAGGGTTGTCTACTACCTGGCGTAAGTATTTATCTTCAAATAACTTCAGGAGTTCTCTGGATTGCCTACAGCTTATTGTGCTGTTTTGCCAGCACATGTCAGGATGGTTGAAGACTCTCACCAGGACAAGAGGCTGTGAATGTGATGCCTCCTACAGCTGCAGCAAGAAGGCCTTGTCAATAGGCTCTTCTTGAGCAGACAGCCTGTAATAGACACAAACCACAACATTCCCTGTCTTGCCTGTCTCTAGTTCATACTCATAAGCTTTCAGCCTGCTCATGGCTGTTTTTCAGAGACAGCTCTTTGCACTGTTCATTTCTTGAAGTAGAGGGAAACCCCTCCCTCCTTCCCAACCTTTCATTCATCTTCTGTCCCTTCAGAACAGCCTGTAGCCACTGATAGCCAGACTCTTGTAATTGTATTCATCTCACCAATTTTCAATTATGGTAACTAGGTCACAGCTTTCTAGCAGCATGGTGGCTTCCAACTCCTGTTTGGTGAAAATGCTGCATGCGTAATTTTGGAGGCCCTGCAGCTGTCACCTTATTAGACGAATTCACCTTTATTCCTTGATGGTATTTCACCAGTATATCCCTGTGGGTTCCTATAATTTCAGGAGCCCCTAGCCTGTCTATGTAAGATTTTAATTGTGCTCCAGTGTACTCAGCATGACTCAGAGCAACAAACTGGGAGCCTTCAATAGAAACCCATCCCTCTAGCCTTGGCTTCCCCTTTTGAGGAAGGTGATTACCATAACTGGTCATCCAGTACCCAAAAATATTTCACAGACATGAAGGAATTGGTAATATCCTGACTCTACAGAACATAAAGACCTATTTTTAGAAACTTTTTAGATTTTAACGATGGAACATGAAGGGAAACATGAATGGAACATGAAAGGAAAATGGAAAGTGAAAACGGGAATACTGGAATAGAATAGATTATTCCAATTGAAGGGAACGTAGAGTGGTCATCAAGTCAAACTGCCTGACCACTTCACAGCTGACAATGAGCTAAAGCATGTTTTTCAGTGCAGTGCCCAAACGCCTCTTAAACATTGACAGGCTTGGTGCATCAACCACATCTCTAGAAAGTCTTGAAGTGTTTCAACATGCTCATGGTAAAGGAATGCTTTCTAATATCCAGTCTAAACCTCTCCTGGTGCAGCTATTTTTTCCTGCATACCCTATCATTGGCTCAGGGAGAAGAGATCATTACTGTCCTTGCTCTCTACTTCCCTTCCTCAGGAAACTGTAAATAGAATTGAGGTCAGCATTCAGCCTCTTTTTCTCCAAACTAGGCAAGCCCAAAATGTCCAGCAGAGAGAAGCACTCTAACTAGCCAAATCTTGTCGATTGGTAGCAATTTTTATGGGTAATATGCCATATTTTACCAGTTTGGATAGCCCTCCAGTGATGCTTATACAGAAGCCAAGGTAATAGGTAGCCTTCTTGAAGCAGCACCTTTGGCCAGGGACAGTCCTTCCCCTAGAAAATGGCCACTGAGAAGACTTTGGCACTAGTTCAGCATAACTTTTGTTGCTGCTGTATATCCAACACCTTCTTTACAGGCAATATTGCACATGGACCGTCAATACAAAGAATTTCCGTAATGTAAAGTTTTGGAATCTGCACTGAAGAGATGAGAAGTGGAGAAGTATATCCCACACAGAGGAAGAATATTTTGTCCTGAATTCATATTTCATACTTCTACAGGTTGACAGAATATAAAGATGTATTAAAATGTGCTTACAGGTAATTGAGAACTACCTGACAGTACTGGGAAGATTAAGTCAGTGAATATTTGATTTTTAATCTAAAAAATTAAATTTGTAATAATACTAAGGAATCTGTAATCTTCCCACTCATATATACTAATATTCTGATCCTGGAAAACTATGTGAATTATATTTTTGTCAGACAAGGGACAGTAGAGATTCTATGAATGAATAGTTGCAGAAGCTGCCTTAGAAGATAATAAATGAATCTAATTTTAAAGAGATGCTGAGATGATCCTAAGTAAGGTACAAGCTTAGCCTACTTTTTCTCTCATATTTTACTTAGAATGCTTTGTGCTAGCTAATCAACTGATATTAATCATTCAGGTACCATGAAATACATACAAGCCCTAGGGGCAGTACTGTTACATTTATCTTATTGTGACAGAACTGGTGCAGAACTGCCTTAAGATATCTGTATTCCTACAGTGTGTATAATGTCACCTGGAGCTACCCCATGAACATGTGGCAGAATAATCAATTCTGTGAGCTTGCTCCTTCTCTCCTCACTGGTGCAGGGAGGGTAGAATGGAGGCAGAAAGAGAGGAAAAATTATGACTTTAAAGTAAATATCTCTGGAAGTGTGGAAAAACATGGAGAAGTCTCATTTGAGCTGGAACCATCATATTTCTACCCTATGTCATAAATAAAATGTTTAGACCCCTACATAAAATGTAGGGGTCTTTCTTTCTTTCTTTCTTTCTTTTTTCATGAAACTTCTATTGATCATCAAGCAGTTCCTAAAAATAATTGTTATCTTTTCATTTTCCTACTTGATGTCTTTTTGTGAAGAACAGGCATTTGAGAGGGGTTATATTTGCTCAGTGAGGTTGACAGCAAAAGATTTTCACTACCTGGATAATCCATTTAGAATTTTAATGCATTTTATTTTTACAGTCTCTTCCTCCCTGTATATTGAATGGGCCAAAGTATATGGAAACCACTCCTTAATTACAATGTGTCAGAATGAACAACCTAGCTTGAAATAATGCACATGAAAACTCAACTTTTAGTGGTGTTTTGATATTTGACTTGACTGTTTGCTCCATTTAATTATTATTCACAATAAAAAATGTAAGCATGTCGTATTTCCCAGGCTTTTGCCACACAAAAAGCTGTGGCCTTGTTCATATCTATTCTAGGGCAATATTATTCCATTTAGATCCTGTCAAAATATTATTTGATGTGATGTGATGTGATCTTCATAGGTTAGAACAGTGTTCTGACCCATTGTGAAGGTTGTGTATTTATTTTGCTCTTCTAGTACAATTCCTTGTTTCTGGATGTGGGTTTGTTTATTGACACACATCTTAATAAATTTGCCATCTTTTATGATTCTCATAACATTGGAAAATTGAAGATGGATTAATCTAGAGTCTGATTTTTACATTCTTTGTCCTCCTAAATAGAACTGGAAAATCAGATGACAAGTACTTACAGTACTTTTCTTTGCTCAGTAACCCCTTCTCTAATTTATTTATCTGTTTGTTGGTCAGAATAATGTGCGCTTATTGCAGAAAATATTTAGTCAAAAGAAATATTCAGACTGCCACTATCCAATCTATGCTTTTTTTTCTTTTTTTTCTATAGTTCTAGAAATTGTTTTGTACAATGATAGAAAAATCTTGGTGCAGAAGAAAATTCCAGACCCAGTTCACAAGAATGAAACAAATACAAAAAATTGAAAGAAACTGACTTCCCTTGCAACAGGTTTATATACACTTCACTTTTCTTTTCTTTTTTTTTTTGCGTTAGCAGACTTAATGCTGATATGCAGTAATTTAAGTGTAGGAAAAAAATCACATCCTAAAATATAATTTTAAAGAACAGCCTGATAAAGGTATACTATGGCACTCTGAGCCTCAAGCAAGTAAAAATTTGGAAACGAAAATATCAAATTGTTAAAAAAATTACATATATTTAATAGGGAAATTAAAATTCCTTCTCATTCAAATAACGTGTATCAATCACATGAAAATTCAAAACTCTTTTGACTGTTCTAATTAGGTATATTGTTTATATTCAGATTAAAGCTTCAAGGAAACATTTACATGCTTCTAATTTTAAACTACTGGATTTAAGTGAAAAACTGAAGGTTCTTTGTCATATAATAATCTCATTGCTTTTCTTGGATCTACACTGCATAGGAAGGAGTGGTATGGTTTAGTGGAGACCTGCAGTCAGTGGAGTGGAAAAGAAAGTGCATTAGACCAGAAATAGTAGCCTCTAAAGGAATTGCGTCATCAACACAAAAAGTATAAATGTTATACATAGCAGAGTATTTGAATCTCTCTTGTACATGTATATATACAAACATACAAAAAAAAAATATTGTGAATGCACACATATAAAAACAGAGTTTTAAAAATAGAGTATAGCTGTTCATTAAGCAATGTTTAAGATAAATTGCATCCAAATAGCTAACAGCTGCTACTTTTCTACATATCAAAAGGAGAGTTGTCCCTATCAGACTTAAAAAGGGTAATGACTTGTTTTTTAATGGCTGATGCAGACATGTCAACCATCCAAAAATTTCTCTTAATTCTTCTGATGGACCTTGGTCTAAGTCAGAGCATCCTAATCCTGTCTGCCACCTTTTCTCTTGTAATTTCATTTCACCTAGTTTCTTCATGCTTAAATATTTCTGCAAACTTTTGCATTATCTACACTTGGAGAGAAAAATTAAATACTCAAAAACATACATCAAGCTCAAGACTCATTTTGAGATCCTTCTTGAAAAGCCAGCTTTTCCTTCAAGTGAGTCTCATTCTATTACACATATCACAAACATTAACTGGATATTTTTGCATTGCATTACATCTTATGTGAGCTACTAGATCAGGTCCTGAGCTCATCTTTATCATATAACTGTTCTCAGATACCAGCTTGTGGCCATTAAAGTTGCCTTCCAAGAAAAGCAAAGCATGTTTGTTTTTCTGCTTTTTACCTTCCCAATTGTTCTACTGATCCTATGTCTTTTTTCTGATGCAAATAGGGGAAAAAAAAAAGGTTCTGTTGGGCTGTGGAGATTAATTTACTCTCTGCTTGTTCAGTTCCTAAATAGTCAGTTTAAATGTCAGAAGTGGCATGTAGGAGGTGTCAGAATGTTGCAGAATTTTAGGAAATGCACAAGAGAACCTTGTGAAGAATAAAACCTCTGGTTTTGGAGTCAGGAAGCTACTAAATAGACTCACCTGTATTTTTTAGCCATGATCCATTGCCCTGTTTGCTAGGCAATGATTTCAATACTCTTACATAAATAAACATTTGTGGTGTGCTTCAGGCTTCTTGTTTGTTCTACCTCTGAGTTTAAAAGTCTCTCATAAATACACCTTTGATTTCATCAGACAGAAGAAAACCACACACCAATTAATTCAGTACCTTGTCTGTCTTGATAATACAATGAAGATTTTTATATTGACATCTTTCCTATATACATTATCATTGTAATTCTCCTGAAAGGTTAACGTCTTCAAAAGTCATTTGGACACATTTAACCAAAAAAAGCCCACTTTCATCTCACCTCCACCTGTGCAATGATAATACACCATAATATACTTCAAATTATGAGGTCTGTGTTAAAAAAAAAAAAACCAAAAAACCCTCACAAACAATAAACTAAAACCCAAAAAAACCAACCAACAAACCAAAATTAATTTTCATTTTTTCTCAGAGTTCTGATTTCTATTTGTGTCTGGCCATCTTAACCAGAGTGAGACTAAAAGCAAAAATGTTGAGGCAGTAGTGAAGGTGAAAGAGGAGTAGAAACTAGTCTTGTCCTGGTCCACAGGGATCCAGATCCTCAGTAAACTTGGGTAAAAATATTATTTAAATAAAAGCTGTGGCAAAGTGTTTAAGAGAATATTCTGATTGCATGTGGTAGCTGGAGTTGTGTGCTTTAATTCACCACCTTAAGGACACTTCTGGTCCACCTATTCCTTCGTCAAAGAGATACAACAAAAAATGTACAGAAAAAAAGTGTGTTTATCACCCATCATGTACAACTGCTTGATGAAGTTGTCTAGTGCAAAAATTAATTTATATATATTTGTATGTATGTATAGATATATTTTCACAGACACATATAGATATACAAATACACTTTTTTTTATACAGAGGTGCCTGTATATGAAGAGGAAGTGGGAAAGTAGCTAATAAAATTTTAGGCAGTCCCAGTAGTGAAAGTAATAATGCTCATCATCCACACAGCTTTGGGTTGTCACATTATTGTCCTGTTTAAAACAGCTATTAATGCTTTATTTCATATTTTCCAGAGACATTTTTAAGGCTGTTAAGTTGGCATTTGGACAATTTTGAGGATACTTCTTTTATGCCTCTCATTAAGAGATAGACATTTTCCAAAGGCAAACAGGAGAGCTAATAAAGTTGACAACAGAAGCAATGTATAATGAGCTAAGAAAATTCATAGGGAATGTCAGGATTGTCTGTAGTACCCTTGAGTAAGATGTTGTCACCTGTAAATGAGCTAAGACAATTCTTCTAATTGCTGAAGAGATACTTCAGAGGGTCACAAGTTATCACCATAATTTCTTTTTCAATCTATGCAAAATGCATGTGTGAAGCAACACATGCACTCTAACTTGCTACATCTAATGGGAATACCATCACCATATGGCAGTTTTCCATTACTTCTAGCCTTAAATAGGTAAGTGAAATTCTATCCCTCTCTGCTGAAAGGCTGCTCATAGTTGGAAAAGCAGAATTGTGTGAAAAGAAGGTTTGGAAAGACAGGACTCACAGATGGAATCTGAACAGTTTGAAGACAGCGAAGTTGGACTTGGTCAGTTTAATTATTGAGTTACCTATGTTTCATTCTTGTATAACATATCTTTGTATCAAGAGTGATCAATGACTTTTTATTCAGTTACAAAACCCAAAAGAAATAAACAAAGATGGAGCATTTTTACTTATAAATAAAATCAAATAATAGAATCATAGAATCCTTAAGTTTGGAAAAGACCTCCAAGATCATTTAGTTCAACCTTTGACTGAACACCATAATGTCAACTAAACCATAGCACTAAGTGCCATGTCCAATCTTTTCTTGAACACCTCCAGGGATGGTGGCTCTACCACTTCCCTGGGAAGCCGGTTCAAGTGCTTTAACACCCTTCCAGTGAAGAAATTATTTCCAACCAGAACCTCCTCCTGGCACAGCTTTAGACCATTTCTGCTTGTCCTGTTGCTAGTTGCCTGTGAGAAATGGCCAGCTCCCACCTGGCTATAACCTCCTTTCAGGCAGTTGTAGAGAATGATAAGGTCTCCCCTGAGCCTCCTTTTCTACAGGCTGAACAACCCCAGCTCCCTCAGCTGCTCATCGTAGGACTTCCTGTCCAGACCTTCATCAGCTCTGTCACCCTTCTCTGGACAAGCTCCAGCACCAAAATATCTTTTTATTTGGTGAGGGTCCTAGAACTCGACATAGGACTTGAGTTGCAGCTTCTGCAGTGCTGAGTACAGGGAGACAATCACTGCCCAGGTCCTGCTGGCCACTCTATGGCTAATACAAGCCAGGATGCCATTGGCCTTCCTGGCCACCTGGGCACACGCTGGCTCATGTTCAGCAGGCTGTCAACCAGCACCCCCAGGTCCTTTTCTACTGGGCCATTTCTCAGCCACTCTGCCCCAAACCTATAGTCCTACACGGGGTTATTTTGAACCAAGTGTAGTTCGCGGCACTTTTCTCATTAAACCTCACACCACTGGCCTAGGCTCATTAATCCAGCATGTCCATATCCCTCTGCAGAGCCCTCCTACCTTAGAGCAGATCAGCACTCCCATCCAGCTTAGTGCCATCCTGCATGGATGCCCTAGATCCCATCATCCAGATCATCGACCAGCCCCAATACTGAGCCCTGGGGAACACCACTTTTGACTGGTAGCTAGATGGATTTAACTCCATTCACCAGACAGACTAAATCCACAACCTTTCCTTTATCCGCTAGGCAGGTCATGAAGTTTTGTTTACCTAGAGTACAAAGTCTTCCAAATATATATTCCAAACTTTGTCAGCTACATATGTTGAAACATATATTTGTTTTGTTGTTTTGGTTTGCGATTTAAAAAAAACAACAAAAAACCAAACCTGTCTACAGTTTTGTGTCTCAGCATACATGTTTTATGGATAAATAATAATGACCCAATTTTCACATTCCTGTCTGGAAATCTTTTTCCACCCTCATCCTGGCAAAAGAGAAAAAAAAAATTAATGTGTGAATCCCACAGAATAACAGATAGGTACATGAGGCCCCTGGTCACCAGCATTCCTTGTCCATATGTTTAAAAGACATTGTGCTGAATCACAAGTTAAAGAAAACCTCAAAACAATACAAGAGTATTCTGGTCTGGCAAAAAATAGTTTGGAGAAGACATTTCATATCAGCATTTTATATTTTTCTCTATGCTAGCATTGTATGTTAGTAGATTCCATGTGCAGTTGATCACAACAGTCCAATTCTTATCCAAAATCTGTGAAATCACCTAGAGAAAAGGAAAATAGCATGCAGATAGTCAATCCCTGCATGACAGCATGCACAGCAGTGGGTGTTTCAGAAAGTCAGAATTCAGGTTTAGACTTTCATAGAGAAGTCCTCCCTTACATGCCATTCACATTATAGTGCAAACCCTCACACAGTCCCTGGGAAATAAAGATCTGTGAAAAACGTGTGAAATAACTAATTAGCGTGAAAGTAAGGAACAATTCATAAGGTATAACATCTGCAGAAATAAGGTGTGAAACACTTTTTTAGAAGGGTTAAATGACATAGCAATCAGTGGTTTTGAAATAAATTTTCTGGCTATTTCCCCCCTACATTGAATTTTGCCAACAACAGACATTTAAAGCAAAAAAACCCAAAAAACCAAAAAAACAAAAACCAAACCTTAATGTACATCTGAAAAAAATATGCCAAAATTTGATTACTTCCTTTTAAAGAAACAAGGAAATTAAATGAAATGTGCTTGCTTTCCTTCAAAATTTACATGGAAGAAAATGACACCAGTTTCACTGCTGTAAATGTTATGAAAGCAGAAGCTGAATTGGCTAAATCAGGTGTTTTATTGCCATGTTTTAGAAAACATTTTAGGAAAGATGAGATGCTACACAAAATTATATTTTTTATCAGCCTGAAAATTATGTGTTCCATAGCCTGCAACAGCTGATGTAGCTTCCTTAGAGAAATTATATATTCTACCTTTGACACTGCAAGTGCCATATAGAGAATGTCTCACATTTAATGAGAGAGGGATAAGGCTTCAGGAAAGATTAGAACACAATTGCATCTTCATACTTTGTTATTTAAAAAACAGTACAGGTCTTTTATACAGTAAGTGAAGTTTCCCAATGGTCTTCCATGGAAAGAATGAACAGCCATAGGCTCTGGCATCTGAAATAGGTTTTGGCCGACCAAGGATGAGCAGTCAAGTCTTGAGCAGGATAACATGGCCAGCTGAAAAAGAGCTAAAACAGTTCTGAGACTTCAGCATCTCTTCATCAGAAGTGATGTTAAACAGCCACCATTTTTTTTGCCATACTTACAATTCACATAAAATATATAAAGAGGTTCTTAATCAAATTTCACTAGAAGTTGCAGTATGCGGTTTGGACATGAGATATTTTTTCTAGGAAGATATTTAGTTTGAACTGCAAAAAAAACCAAAACCACGAAAACCAGAAAAAAACATTCTAACAGATATTTCTTTAGTATGTAAAACCACTGAACAAACACCTGGATTTCGTCATTTTTCTAATTCTTCCTGGTGTTTAGGTTTTGCATTAATAACATTACGTCAGGACATCTAGTCTTGAGCATAATTTAAATAAAAGTCACAATATAATACAGTTGAAACAACAATTATTACAGCAATATAATATTTCATGTGGAGTCAGTTAATGCCATCATTATGTGATTGAGTCCAAAACATTAAGGTGAAAGCAATTTGGCAGCACTTTTACATAATATGCCTCTGCTTGAATCATCAGTCCAGTTAAAAAAAGGTACTGTTTAGAGGGGGGGGTAAACGGGGAAAGGCAGATGAAAGACACATAAATCAAAATAGGAGGATTTGAAGCCCATTTTAAAAAAAAAAAAAAAAGCTTTTCATTTCCAAATATAGAGCGTTAGATTTGGTTGTGATTTTACTTCTTTTTGGTTGGCACATAAGATACACTGAAAAGGAATAGAAATGTTTCATCATGTACTGAGGCATTATCCAAAAGCAAAACTTCACTAAATTAATGAAATGTACAATAACAGTGTTTGAATGAGCTAATATAAACATATTTTAATTATCAATGTAACTCATTCTTTTCTCACATGAAACAGTGTTGAAGTAAAATGTTATACATGGAAGTTGTTCACTTGGACATGAGGATTAATTGTCATTAATTCAAATAATGGTTAATTTTTTATTTGTAAAATGATTATGTCTAGAGAAGGGATTTCAAATGCTTCGTGAGCCATTTCCTATATGTCCCTTAGTGAGATAACAGTACGTATGTCTTGTGTAGTCAGAAATCTACATGACATGATTCTCGAGCTATTCCGTCTTTGTGAAATTGATACTTCTAATGATGTGCTGAAATGTGAACCAGATATGTTTCAATAGAGAGACACGATCAGAGCTCTCTTATTTGAGAGGGATGATATATTGTGAAAATGTTATGACATATACTAGTACTTGGGAAAAATAATTTCTTATATTCCTGTACATTTTTAAAACGTGTCTTCCTGAAACACAATTTGCAATTAACACAGGAGTCAGGAGTTCAGTTTTATACAAGGTCTTGGTGATATCAAAAGATCTAACTTTAAGTAGCTTTATTTTTTTCATGCTGTAAAAATATCATTGTTGCTTGCTGAATATTTGGCTTTCCATTTAAGTATACTCAAGATGATATATCTGAAATATGCTGATCTTTGCATGTCATGAAGAAAACAGATGATATCTTGCAGAGACATTAGAAATATAGACCTTCTCACTTAAAGACAGAAATATTTGGTCATACAGTATGTGTTTTAGACAGCTGTATCTTGAATCCCTCCTGAGTGGCTTAGGTGGTATTTTTGAAATGTGTACCTTTCAGGAAGAGCACCAGCAAAGGTCAAAAAATGGACCAGGGTTGTATAATTCTTGCCATTCTTCGTAAATCTTCTGGTTAAGAAGAACCTGTAACCAAATATATTAGAATCAAATAATAGCTGTGCTCTGCTATCAACATATATATCTGATTCCCAAAGTAAAGATGAAATATTAACAGTGCCATTTTCCTGAAATATGGTAATAACAAACAGAGATATGGGTCATCACCAGTCATCATAAAGTCAGGCAGAGATACAGACAATCTTATGTCTTAGTTTTCTGAAAGTAAAAAATAAAAAAAAAACCCCTTTATATTTCTTGTCGTTGTCTTTATTAATTAGGGAAGGGTCACAGACTTGAAATTGTCTTTTCTCTAGTCTTGTTTTGCACCTTATCCACCTGGGACTAATGCCTTTAAAGTAAATGAATGTTGTTTCTCCTTGGAACTGTACCAGAATAGAACCTTTTACACCTTCTTTTCAAATGTAATCCCCCTCATTCTCTGGACACAGATCACTTCATGCCCATCTCTGATGAAAAAGAGGATTAAAAAATCCACAGCCCACTGTTTTTCTTTTTAAAACTCTGTGACTGCTCTTCTGTACTGAAGCGCAAATGGAGGAAAGGTAGATTTTCAGAATGAATAAACAAGTTGGTTTTACCTTGTACATACCAGTTTCTCAAATTTATTTTAATAGCAGGTTTTATTCATTCATATGTTTTTATCTTTGCATGTTCTACTTGATTGATGGTGCATGAGAAACCCCACTGTAGGTATGAAAGAGATGAAACACTCAGAAGTCATAAAGTAAATGATCCTGACTCAAATTGGATGCTGCTGAAATTACATTGAAGTTGTCTTATGACTTGGGGTTCTACTCTAGCATCAGCAGAGGAATATCAGGGTGCCAAGAGGGACAAGGGTCAAAAATCATTCAGTTAAGCTGTGAATGGCCCTTTTATGTTAATCAGAACTGAACTGAACCTGTTTGAGGTACATGCACTGGAAGAAATAAAGCTGAACCAATGATAGAAGGAAACATTGGCCATTTTTTCAAGTAATAAAACAATATATTATTGCCACATTATTTTAATATTTTGTCCTGTAATAACACAGCAAAAAACCAATTGTTTCACTTTCACTACTTTATAAATAAAAATTAATTTATATTCAACTTCCAGTGGCAGCATGAATTGTTGTTAATTCATTTCTCAGCATTTGGGTGCTAGGCAAAAAGTAGACTGCTCCCCTCTCCTGTCTGACATTTTCCTTTTGAACATGAAATGTTTTTCCTTTAATATCTTATGTAAGATAATTGTTTGTGCATTAAATGGCTTAGAAATATATAAATAGCTGACAGTGGCCAGGAGTAGTTATTTTCAGTGGGCTTAAAGAGATTTTATCTGCACATATGAATGTTGATTACTATTGCTTTTACTTACATTAATTAAATTAAGGGGTGAAATCACAGAAATATTTTGTTTTCATTGAAATGGACAGAGCTGACAAATAGCTGCAAAGCTGAAACTTAACTGTTCAGATTGCTGTGAGCTCTGTAGGTTGATTTGTTTTTCCTTACAAAAAAACTTTGAGAAAGTTTCCTCTGTTTTTCTCTTACAGGTCTTCAAACTTATTTTCAAATCTTTATTTAGGCATCTTCAATGAAGCTTACTGACATTCATTTTAACAGTGTTAAGGCATTCTTGAGAAATAGATGGGCTTTGTTTTGTAATGTGATGTACTTGAGGCTGAAAGAAATAACGTCCTCTGTAATGACACAATCAGGCAGGTTTGTAGCTCTGGAAGTACAAAGGTTTGGATTTAGAAAACAGATAACAGGACTGTTTGCTTGCTGTCTTGGTCAAAATCCAGTTTCAGTTTGCAAGCATGTTTTACATCAGCAAAAATGTATACTGAACCAAATGTAGAAGACTAGAACACTTATGTGAACACTTTCACAGTGGATATTTGATTTTATTCTGACAGTTCTTAAGAGAAGGGATAAGGCCTATGGTATTGGTAAGAACATGTCTGCGAATAAAATGTCAAAAGTAAGTAATATTCTTATTTGAGGGTTTCTTAATGTGTTATCAGAAAGGAATAAATATTGAAAAATTGCTAAATTGACTTTTAGGAATAGTTACAATTTATTATTCAATACTGTTTTTACATGAACTATGATTCTGTGAACTATGAATCTATGAAACTACAGTTCCTATGAACTAGAATTTTAGGGAAATAGAATTTGCTTTTATGTTTCTGCTGATAAAAAGGCTTTCCTTTTTTAATATTTTACAGTTGAAGGTTTGGAGTAATTTTATACTATTTTGCTATACGACAGATAAGAACTGCAGTTTTACTAATATTAATACTGATAGAAGATTCTATTTTTTCCAGAAACAATAATCTGGTAGGCCCTTATTTACAGTAAACAAAGAAACAAATAAATTTTCTTTACATTTTAAATGAGCTCAAACTACAAGGGAAGCTTACACCAGTCACATTTGCAAATTTTATGCATAAAATAGCTCCTTACACATTACAACACAGGTAAAAGTGACTTTGTAAGAAAAGTCTGATTAACTTAATCACATACCAATGGGAAGAATACTCAAACCCAATATTAGTTTACAAAATTAAGGTTGTAAAAGTAACTCAGGAAATGTTGTTATTGAGGCTGTGCTTATTTCCTAATTTTATGTGTGTGTTATGGTGAGTTTTAATTATGTTGCATTTTTTTCAGGTTTTTTTTCTCTACTGAAGGAAAGCTAGCCTGCACTTCATAAGTAACTATTGACCTTGTCAAATGGGTGGCCAAATATTTCATTTGCCTTATTTTGCTTAGAAGAGTCTATCAAAAATTTTGCTTTGTTTTGGTTTGTTTGTTTCCTGGCACTTCTATTGTGTTTGCCACTATAGAAAACCAGTATTTGACAATTAATTTAGTAATAAAAATCCTCATGGCTGAATGGCTTATTTATATATCTTTTACAAATAAGAGCTGAGAAATAACAACTCTCTTACTGAAGTAAGAAATTACCTTCTAGCTGAGATATGAGGGTGTGAATTCTTGGTTTGAAGGAGTGATGGTTTTGTCACAAGCTTGGAGCTCAGAAATACAGAACTATATATGTTATGACTACCAATATTTATTTTATTTTAAGACTCTCCAGTAGAAGTAGAAATAGAAAACTGCTTCCCTGGGAAGTGGTATTTTTGTTGGAATATTTTAATTACAAATGGCAATCTCTGTATGAAATGAGGCAAATCTCTACACAAAATAGTCTTTATACAGTAGCCTCAAACTATTCCCAAAACAAGTCTACCCAGTGTGAAACTGAGGAAAATAGAGCATGAAGAACTAAAATAGGGGCGCATAGGAGTTACCATAATACTTGGAGTATATGGAAATTTGCAATAAGGACAAAGATTTTTCTCTCTCTCTCAGCAGTGCACTAGTATGTGACTTAGGGTAAAATAGAAATTATTAATTTAAAAGAACTAGAAGCTGGATAATAATAATAATATTCTTGAACTGATTTAGAGAGCCAGAGATTGGATAATGATTTACTAGGATATGCCTGCTGTAAACCATTTATTATTTACTTAATGAATTTGTGTCTACCTGGTATCGGGGAGGATGGAGAGAAGAGAGCCAAATAATTGAGAGGAACCACTGAGTGTAACCGAGCATCCCGCCCTTGGACCCCAGAACTGGTACAAGTTGGCTCTCAGGCTTGGACTTGGACCAAGAACCAAGGGAGCATGCACAAGGGAACTGGGTGAACAGTTCATCGTGAGGAATACTCCGTCATCAACCATTTGGGACCCCTGCCCACAATTAATCTGGGACACTGCGCTTGTGTGAGCATATTTAAATGAACTTTGAACTCATTATAATACGAAGCGGGGATAGGTTAATGAATATGTATAGAGGCTCTGTCTAACTTTATGCATATGTAATCTGTAACCTAATATAAACCTAGTGAAGTGCCGCTGAGGGTGTGCATGCCTTTGGAGGGCCTATCCCCCATGCACCCCAGCTGGAATAAACACATACCTACTTCATAACTATCTGAGTTGTGGAGTCAATACCGTGCTTCATATGGAAGAAGGCCAGACTGAGCCCTTAACTACAAAGGAACACTTTTTTACAAGAACAGTTTTTTGGATGATATAATTAAAGCTCAGAAGACAACCTTCATGATTTTCCTTATTTCTGTCTTCCAGACTCATTTGTACCAAGGCTGCTCAGGTCACTGTTTTAAGTTGGTGATGCAGGAAGGTTTATACATCTTTGGTGTAATTGTGTATAGCAGTTTTCTAAAGTTTCTCTGCTGGGAGTGTCATCTAGAAAGGTTACTGTGACATTTCCAGAATTGTGTCTTGTTAATAGGAATGAAACATATTTGTTTCCCCTTTCATGCCATATTGTGTACATGTTTATTTATATTATGATATGTTTATCTAGAACATGCATACACACATGAATATGTGGAATATTGATATTAGAAATAGTATTTTCTTTAGGTTATATTTTGCTTTAAATGTAACATAAAGAGTTGTAAGCAAAAAATACTTCTCTAACATGAATAATTTGGGGGAGAGAAAGAAGTTGGACAACAGTTTCCTTTCAATAATAGTTTTCATCAACCTCTGAGTTACGAACAGGTTTTACCAACTTCCATTACTAAATAAAGTGATGCTTAGGGCAGCTAAATTAACTATAATATCCTTGACTATATCTGATGGACTTTTATGCAGAGTGAAATATTTTAAATGGCAATTTAGATATAGTCTCATTTAACCTAATGTTTGCTGGCTGTCATGCCAGCAATGTCTTGAAGATGTACCCACTAAATTTTCTTCAAATAAATTTATACTTTGACCCCTCTTATATTAAAGTGCAACTGTAGTGAAGGGAAGGTAAGTTTAGCTGAATAAAGATAAATAGAGTTTTTCTATCAATACCATCTAACATTTTCCTGGTTTGCTTCTCTTTTGGATACTGTTAAAATATTTTCTGACATGGCAATTCAGCAGCAGCTATAGATATATTGAAAGAATTTCAGGGATTGATGATCCATTTAAATTGAGAATTTATGTGTGGGATTTGTTTCTGGGGACAGAGGGAATGCCATAAAAATGAGAACATATCAAT
The DNA here is from genome assembly GCA_024500445.1 of Entomyzon cyanotis. Taxonomy (NCBI): domain Eukaryota; kingdom Metazoa; phylum Chordata; class Aves; order Passeriformes; family Meliphagidae; genus Entomyzon; species Entomyzon cyanotis. The sequence goes on from JAKEPQ010001005.1 coordinate 62,447,277, forward strand.
CATTGTACCAGCAAACCAGATGTCTAGATCATCAAAGCCTGTTTTTGATGGTGGCAAGCTGTGGGTGGTTAGGAAGAGTGAAAGCATAAAGTAAGCATGTAGTGATAATCACATAGAGAAGTTTCTTCTGTGATCACTGACAGTGTAAAATTCCAAGGCCTCTTGATTGATTATAACTTACATGGAGGAGCTTTTTGAGACATTTCTTTCAACAGTTTTGTAATCCATTTAAGTAATTGGCATCTACAACATCTTGCAGCAAGGAACTCCACAGTCTTAAAGTGTGTTTTGTATCTGAAAAGAACCTCTTTTTATTGAACCTGATATTGTTGTTTTTATTAGAAGATTCCCAATTCTGTTATTGAAAAATGCAGTGAACAGAAGATCCTCCATATCATTCGTGTTTTCATAGACATCTATCTCCCATCAGCTGGAGAATCCCAGCCTGCCTTGTTTTTCTTCATAAAGAAACCATTTCCTGACTTTGCTCATCCCTTATCCTCTTCTTTATCTTTGCTAGATGGAGAATACCTTGCCTAGGGGACGACATGCTAATCACAGCAATAAAACCTTCAATATAAAGACATGACAGTCAGTAGCATAACTTTTTTTTTTGTTCTTTTCCAAATAATTTTTAATATATTATTTCCTGTATTTACTTAATATTGAGCTAAGGCTTTCCCACAATTAGCTATACAACTACAAGATCTCATTTGTGAATAACCATGTCATATCACTCCAACACTTCACATTCCTTTGAATGGCCTTTTCATTTGCTGGTCTTGATAACAATCTCAGAGAACTTCTCTTACCCATTATTCATCTCCTTTTCCACATCAAAAGATCAGATCATGCAGAATTCCACTTTTGTCCTTCCTCTACTAGGATTATTGAATTTTTGCTTTAATTGATTTTTCCATATTTCATCAAGGAGAGGACTTTTTAGCTTAATTTCTTTAGGAATGTGGATGTTAGAACTTGTCAAACACCTTTTGGAAAGCTAAGCAGACTATGAAATCTGAGGTTCCCTCCTCTATATGTAAAAATTGTGACTGTCTTGATTCATATCATGGAAATGAAGATCCTGTAGGTGGCCAAATCTGAATTTCTGTCCTTGTGAAGATGCAGATTACCACACTATCCAGAAACCAGCCAAAATTGCAAGATTTTACCACTTCTGTAATTTTTCACAATTATGAAATTAATGGGATGAGATACATAATAGAGACATGCAATGTAATGCAGATATTTTTTAAGCACTTATGTTAAATGTACCCAAGTTCCCCAGTAAATTAAAGCTTTTCAACAGTGTCATGACTCCCAAATCTTTTGATGTGTTACTGATTAATTAATTTGAATTTGCTGTAGTTTCTGTGACTGTAGATCTGCAAGTTTGGACCATAAAAGATACTTTCTAGATTTAACTGCTGACTTTCCTCTCAGCTTTTAATGAATACAATAAATTACAATTTGTCCTCTTCCCTCAAAAGTTTTGCTAGAGGTTTCCAAACACAGAATCTAGTGGGTGCAAAAGTATTTATAAAATGCTTTCTTTCCAACACTTAATAATAAAAAATACTATTTTGAAAATATTAATGGAAAAGTACAAAATTATTTTTCCAAATATAAGTTCAAAATATATATGATTTCTGGCTTGCAGTCAAAAAACAAAGGAATATTTCATATTTCTTTTCAAACAGATTTTTATTTTTTCCTTGTTGACTAAAGTTGACATCAATATAAAGACAATGAATTTTCTCAAAAAGTAAATGCTTGTGTTGTTTTTTTTAAAAAGAAAAGAGAAAATGGCATTTAGAAAAAAATGTTAGTTTAAAAACTGTCATTTTGATTTCATAGTTGACTATATTATTTTAAAATGGAAAGAAAAATAGCTGTGAAGAACAGAAAAGAATTTTAAAAATTCTGTCTGGCTTATCGTATTTGTGAATTCCCATGTTAGTAGTTCTATATTTTACATCTTCTGTCATATAGAAAGTGACTTTTCATCCAGCTCAACTCTATTAGAATAGAGTTTGAATAAGCCTCTGAAAAACTGGAGAGACAATAGAGAAGCCCAGGATATTTTGCTGGAAAAATAAAAATTGCATTCACATGTCTCCTTATATTTCCTATTATCTCCTTATGTTTACTATTTATAGGATGGCTTTGAACATAACAGATAACACTGTCACAGATAAGTGAAATTGTTTTAGCTTCAACATCTATCTGTGCATCTTGGTATGAACAGATTAGGTGATTTGGATCAGTTGGGTGACTTCTGTGCTATTCAAGTGAGCCTGATAATCGTAACACAGTATTTGAAGGCTTCTGGTAAATTTTATTGTTTAACCCCTAGTTCACTTATTTGACAAAAAAGTAAGGAAACCTAAACTCTTGATATTCGGTTACATGTTACTAACTAGCTTTCTAAAAGCTGGATTGTTTTTTTCTTTTGATAGTTAGTGATGGGCCAAAAGAGAGTATTTAGTTTATACTCAATATTGGATAAACGTAGAGGAACGCAGTCAAAAATCTTAATTCTGATAGAAAGCAGTCTGAAGCAACCTGGAGAAATGATTGCATTTCATTTTCTCCATCATTCATGGTGATTCTTTTTAGCCATTTCCAACTCAGAATATTCTGTGATTAGCACAATGAGCAGCTCTGCTGCCATTAAAAAGTGTTTACGTAGTTATCCCAGTAGGAGCAATGATAACAGCAGGCTTGAAGGAAAATAATGTAGCAAATTTGGTTCTCTTTCTTCCAACTTTGTGTGACAGGTAGCATAGGAAGAATTTAAAAAGTCATAGGAATATCTGATTCAAAGGCAGCAGAGTCACACTGGCCAATGAGTGAGAGGAATGAAGGGTAACAGACAGACAGACAGACAGACAGAATGCAATTGCTAAATAGTTTGGCCTTGGAATAGTATTATATATGATTGAAGGAGAAATGGTGGAAATATGATACCTTATAAGAGTGAAAGAGTGGAAAAACATCTGCATGTACAGAGCTGGCAGCTGGTGGATATTGACCTGATTATTTGTTATGCGAGGGTTTTGTTGGTTTAAATCCTTGTTTTGTTCTCTGGGTTTTTTTACTCACCTTAGACTGTCAGCCACTGTCAACCACTTGCCTGATGGTCCTATGAAATACTACTATTTACACTGTTGTCACTAACATAAGATCTTGTGTGCATCTGCTTCCTTTTTTTTTTTTTTTTTAAATCAGATTCTAAGAACTCACTGTCTACTTCAGGTCCAGTGGATGTAATAGTTTTGATATGCTTCTGACTTTTTAAACATTCATAAGGTGTGTCTTGCAGTAAGTAACTGGTAAGTTCCACCTGAAATACAATATTAATGTATTTCCTTTGTTTTCTGTGGTCCTACGGTATTTTTGTCCTAAGAATATATAGAAAATTCATTCAGACTAAACCATACCAGGATTTTTACTGCATGCTGTTATGTTTTTTGTTAATTTTCATGCAATTTCATGTGGCTAAGCTTAGAAGGTACTACTTGGGAAGCACGTACCCTTGTTTTATATGTTTTCCGCTGTGAATTATCTAGGAGTCTCGCTTTCCAATTCCTCGCTATTCTGAGGGTGTAAGAAGACATTGTGATAGTGCCCTTGATTCCTTTCTTGTCCCTTTCTCTGTCATATGATGCTCATGGAGATTATCTTTTCCTATATGGCCTTACATTCGACTAAGCTGTTGTGACTCATCCACGGTGTGTAAGGCCATGAAGAACACTGTGGACTACTCCATGGCTGCATATAATATTAAGGACCAGACCCAGTTGCTTAAGTGATACATACAGGTCCTAAAATAAATCAGATATAACAATGAATTATGACTTCCAGAATGCTTTCGTGATGATTTGTCCTCAGACATGACTGCATGTTCCTCTACCCACTTCCATTAGGCTGAAGCATTGTACAATAAAATGTTGTATATTTGTAATGGAAAATTCTCTTGGCGGAATGTCATCTATAGTGCTGAAATGAAATTTGTAGCTTAGCTTTTTCTAATATGTATTGAGAAATAAATGTCCAAGGATATGGCCACAAGTAAAACAATTTCTCATTTATACTATTCATATAATAATGTTAGTTTTATGTTTATATATGGTTATATACTTTCACAATGTATACTAATATTTTATTTAATAACACATACAAGATTAAATTTTAAACATCAGGTTCAGAGTCTGCTGACAGTTATAAAGTAACTTCCTTAAATATAATGATAGAAAAATATTTTCTTATAGTTTTTATTTGGAAATTAGTACTGTATTGCAAACCAAAGTAACAGGGTGTTATATGAAATTGGCTGGTATGTATGAGGAGCGAGGGAGATGTGTGTATTTGCTATTTCTTCCTGGAAACAAACTAGATATTTTTACCGAGTTATATGTAAAATGTTGTCCAGGACCTGTTTAACCAAATCTTGGTTTTAGCAAAAAGGTAAAAACTCAAATGTTTTACAGCCAATTTTGTCTTCTGTCCTAGTACATACCCAGTTAAATACATAGGGTGTCACTGATGTGAACGTTGCTGTAGACAAAAAATAGTTTTGGAAGAGTTTCTTTTGTCTATTTATATATTTATTTTTTTATTTATTTTTATATATTTATTTATTTATTTTTGTTTATTTACATATTTGTTTGTTTATTCCTATTAATGCTTTTGAGGGACTAATGGAGATTTGGAAAAAAATATAATTAGGTCCTGTTCACTAGATAATCATAAAGAAGATCAACTGTTTGTATCACCTGTAAGACTTCTAAAAAGCTTTGTAATGCTGAATATGTAAGGCATTTCTTAATGTTCTCAGATGAATGTTCTACTAAGGAATGTAAAAAATCCTTAGTTAATAAAAGTATTATTAATTGAAATGAAGAAAAATCCATAATATTCACAGATTCTTAATAGATGAAATTGTTTAACTTGATATCAAGTCAATGAAAATCTGGTCTCCATTGCACCAAAACAGATTGCATAATGGTGTTGTATTCAGCTTTCAACTTCATTGGGTTTTATCAGCCCATTAGGGAGAAGAAATATCTAACTAAATGAGAATGCAGCATTTCGCTTTTCAAAGGACTAATATATTTCCAATATCTTTTGTTTTTATGCCAATAAGTTGCTAAGAGAAAGAGAGGAGGACAATCCTTCAGATATGTTTCTCCCACAGTAGCTAATACAGACCTTGTGACATCCTGCTTTGGCTCTGAAATTATTTAACCTCAGCAGTGTTTCAAAATTGCAGTGCTTGTCTAGTACAAAATTTGTGTAAACTAAAGATTAAGAGATATTTCAAAATGTCTTTGGATACCTATTTTGTTTTGTGATAACTAAAGTATAATTTTGGTTACAGTTGGCTAGTTGCTCAGGTTTCTTCTACTAGACTTGAGAAAACTCAGTAAATTGAGGGGAAGGCGATGCTAGTTTTTGTGACACTTTCTCAGTCTTCAGACTGACAGCTTTAAAGGTGGATGAAATACAACACACAGTGGTTTGTAATCAAATGATTTGTCTTTGGAAAAATAGATCTTAAATGATTGTTTGAGCATCTTTTTACACTTTATCCCTCGCAATTATGGATCACCTGTGATGATGTACTTATGAATCAAAATGGAGAACTACAGAACAAATAAACTGAGATTTTGAAACTAATGTTACATGTTTGGATAGATAAATTGTACCAGCATGTCTTTAGAATAAGGCTATTCAAGTTGCGACAACATAGTAATTCAACTTTCTAGACTAGAATATTATTAGTCTAGTTCAAAAAATAATAACAAAAAATCCCTTAAGCATTGAACTGGAAAAAGTAGCACTTTTGAGCAAGCAAATAAGTCTTGTTCCTCTCCCAGTGAGCACAAGAATTTCTGACTATATTGTATGTATGGAGAATACTGTAGCACAGAAGTATTAGCAGTTGGTTGGGCCGTCATTTCAAGAGAAATTTCACGTCCTCTTCACGCTTGAAAATCATGGCCAGAACAGGCAGGCAAGCATTAACATAGTTGTAAAAACTGGTTTATTTTTTAAAAATAAATACAAAAATATAAATATAAAACATTGGCAGATAGAATTTGATGAAATGAAGTCGCACAAACTTTTTTTAAACCAGCTGCATATTACACTTATTAACACCACGTGTAAATTTTTTTTTTATTTTATTTTAATGTACAGAACAGGACATATTGGATTTTTTTCTTCTTTGCCATCTTAAAAGCTGCACTTGCAGGGAATAGGACATGTACCTAACAGAAGCGGCTTGTACATGAGGTTGCTTAAGGGATTATCACCCTGTTCAAATTTCTGAAGGTAAGATATTGTTTATTTTACTTACTAAAATGTACAACACTGAATTTCCATAGCTTTGGCTCTTGGAAGTTGATTAAATAAAATGTCGTATATATTCCAAGTGGCATCATACTAGAAAGAATGAATGACATTAATGGACAAGTTTAAAACAAATTTTAAAAGGAAACCATTGTGCTGAGTGGCAGGAAAATTTTCCTGAATGTTAAATACTGTTGAGTGCAGAAGGTGTCTGTAAAATTACTTCCGCTCAAAAGAAAAAAAAGTAGCCTACTGTAGGTTAAGAAGCGTCCTTGTCACTTTCTCCTCCACCGTACATCTCAGCTAGCTTATTAAACCGAGGGCCCCACTCTCGGAGGTAATCATAGTTTTGGTCCCCTTCGGTCGTACCTGACTCCAAGGAGCTCAAGGATTCAGCTATTGAATCGTTTCCTTCATAGGCATAGGTTGCAAGCGAGTCATACGGCGGCGCAGAGGGATCAGTGTCGTGCTCTTTTAGCCTTTGGTTAATGAAATCTCGGACATCCGTGTTGTCTGGTGCCGAAGGAGTCCTCCGTGGCACAAATAACGTTTCAGGGATAATGTCTCGTCGAAGCTTCTTGTCTTCAATAGCTGCAGGATTCCTCAGTGTGCCAATATCAAAGGCTTGGGTGTCTTCCTCTCCACCGCCTTCATCATTATAACTCACAATGTTGTCTCTGATGTCCTCTTTAGAGAGGATCAAAGGCTCCTTCTTTCGTTGCCTCTTCAGAGCAGCAAATAGCACCACTATAACTTAAAGAGAGAAACAAAGAATGGGTAAAGATCTCTATTTAACAATTTCTTAGCAGCAAATCCACCAGGTACAAGAACTGCATTTCAGCTCCATTTCATTTGTTTGATAACTGGATAAACACCTTTATCTGTATAACGGTAGCACTGTAAAGTCTGTGTCAAAAAGCTATTTTGCACACAAATTGTGTGCTCTGCTTTACAGGACAATGAGCTTGTCTGCATGCTCCTTCTGTAGTTGTAATGAGCTTTAAAATAGCCAGGGCTATTATGAAGATAATTTTTTTATTTTTCAAGGAAAGGATACTGTTAAAAACTGGGTTTGAGTTGAATTATAGGTCATTAAGTGTTATTCTGAAAACCACAAAATGGAGGTTTTACAAAATTTCCCTCTTTTTTAAATTTTTTTTATTACAGCACTGAAACCTTTGGATAGATAGTGCTTTAATATTGTAAAATTACTGCTTACTATTATATTATATGTGAAATATATATTGCATATTGATTTTTTGTGGTTATTTATATAAAAAAGAAACTTTTCCTAAAAAAAATTAAAATGAAAGACATGAAAGCAATTTTTGATTATACTATTCATCCTCTCAGAACTTTCGTTTTTTGAACAACTTAACGAAAGAACATAAATAGAGCTTCTGGTTGCACACTGATAGTTTTAGCAGTCTGGGACTTGAGTTCTTATTTACAGTGTTCAATTAGCAGACAAACAGGGCTTGCCTTCGTGGTTTTTTTCCTTTTTATTTTAGGCTAAATATTTATTTTAAGTTAAATCCTTCTTGCAAAATTCATGGTCATTAATTTTATAGAACTGCGTAATTTTGTGAAATTGAGTCAGGCCTGAAATATTTGCTCCTGTGCAGGGGAAGATGCATTCCTCTTCTCACCTAGCAGGATGATGATGCAGAGGAGAATGGCAACAAGTGCCCCTGTGCTGAGGCCAGCAGGGAGGAGCAGAGCCTCGGCGCTGCAGGACTGCATGTTGCCCCGGCTGTCGCAGGCGCACACCCGGATGGTCAGCGTGCCTGTGCTGCTCTGGATCGGGTAGTCGTTGTCTGATATCACCACTGGTAGAAGGTAAGTGCTTATTTCATGTCGACTGAAGCCATTCCTTCTTGTCAAAATCCTGGCAGTGTTATCTAGATGAATTAAAACATACTGTTGTAGATTACACAAACAGAAACCATATCACTTACAGTAGATGCAAACCATCATATTTTGTATCACTTAAAAATAGTTCCTGATATCATAGTGATATCTCTGTTTTTCTAACAACATTCCCATTTGATCAGAAAGCTATTTATAAATTTAGGTACATCTGGCCTGCTCCTCTGTGCCTCTGCACCACTTTTGCGTGTGGTTTGAAAAGAGGATTTCTCAAAGCTTAAAATGTTTTATAGATTAATGCATGCAGTGTGACACAGTTACAGTTCAGGGCTGAAGCCCTGAAATTCAGTGGCCAACTGAGGAAAAAATAACCTTCCACTTTGCACAGTTCAACAAGCACTCTGTTCTGGAAGATTCTTTCTATGGATCATCTGTGACAACATCCACAGGAATGCTATCTGTCAACTCAGTATGAGATTTGCTACAACAAGCCACTTTCAACACACTGTAGAACAATGAATTATGTACCTTAGCACATGTAGTAAAGGTTTTTTTGGATAGAAATTCTCTCAGGAATTCAGAAAATGTGAAAGATGGTAGGGATTCCTGCACAATTTTGAGAAGTGAACTTACTAAACTGCATCTGTAGCAGACAAATCTTAGTTGTATGCAGGATACTTCAGCATCAAAATCTGTTCACTGAGTAGCCAGAGGGAAGGGAAGGAAGAGCAGGAATGCATTATACAGAGTTTCTTCTACTGCTATAGCCACAACACTGGAGTGCCAGCTAACACCAGAGTTGCTAACTTTTTTAGTCCAAAAGAGAGAAAATACAGGTTTAGTGTGCACTAAAAGGAAAATTTAATTGTCATCATATCTGTGGATTGCTTGAGCTAAGTGGTTAGCTATCCTGACAGCCAACTTCAGGGTGAACTAAAATAACCCATGTGCAAAAGAATGAAAATAATTATAGATAGCAACGAAATAGCTAGATCTATACCTCTCTGCACTTGGGACCTAGTCACCAGGATATAATCTTTGTTTAAAATATTAAATCATGTATTTTTTCACAGATTTCAAGACGTGAAACACAAAGTTTTCTTTTATTGCTTCCCTTCACTGGTTTTGTGTATTTTAACAGTATTTGTTTTCACTCAACATCAAAAAAACTGTGTCTTAGAATTTGAAATACCTCTCCCGCAGGGGATTTTATAAGGTACCCAACTATTTGATTTAATTTCTTCACTTTCCCTACTGCTAGAACTTTTTTCTGCTGTTGCTTGCAGTCTATTACTTCCTGAAATCTTCATCAGGAATAGAGGATTATTACCATTGCCATTATGCCTTTGACACATTTGATGGCTGATACCATGTCCCCTCTCATTTATTTCTTCTGTAATCTAGAGTCCTCTCAATTAGTCACACCATTAATGAAGGCCACTTTCCCAACAGAAGCTTCTGAAAATTTTGTCTGATAAAGAATGATTGGCAAAGGATCAAAAGAAAAGCAAAAGCTCTCAGAACCATTCTTCTCATTAATGGTCAGAAAGAAACAAAGTAGAAGGCCAGGGGTAACAGAACTATGTGACAGAAGGCTAAAGTGAAAAATCTCAGCTTGTCAGCTGAAGGCACTTTTGAAAGCATTTTTTCTCTTGCAGTTCAGCATTTCATCTGACTCTTACCCCAAGCCAGCACTTTTCTGATTTTCTTTATAATTTGTTTTATCACATTTTTGCCTCATTTACACAGATAAAAATGTAGAAATCCTAAACCTCAAACACTCAGGTAAAGTATTCTTGCTAGCAGCAACCTTCATAGCTTCTCTACATATTGACAGACATCAAAAGCAAATCTACTTCAGGAATGTAGCCAGACAGCAAAGATAAAACTCCTTCCTTGGAACAGGCATGAATTTTACCTTCGTTATCCTGAACAGTGAAGTTAGGGTTAACGGCAGCTAAACTGAAGAAAAATTTTTGTCCACCAAGAGGGTCATCTTTGTCTACTGCACTTATGGTTTGAATAAGCTGCAGGAAAAAAAGCAAGCAAACAAACAACAAAAAACCCAAATACACCTAGGTTTTTGATACAGCTGTCTGATCAAAGAAGATGAAAAGCATTAAAATAAGTTAATATTCATATATATTGACTTAGTATTTAACCTTTAAAATATAAAACTAAACAAATGTTGAACAAACATCTTACATAAGTTTTTTTCCAACAAGAACATCCATATTTTTCATGTGGTAGTACATGTGCACCTATATTTTTGTAACTACATAGTGGAGAAAACTTGCCAAAAATAGTTTTAATTTTCACCATTAGTTTTTATGCTTCACCTTTGATTCATCATTTAAAATTCAAATCAACACATAAGGCACAATTCACATGAATTTTTCTATTTTTGGGATAAAAATGGTATTTTATCAAAAATATTCTTAATATCGAAGTTAGCATTTCAAATTAGATTTCAACATTAAAGCATCTTTTCTTAAACATGATTTTTCTATTTATTAGTACAGCAAAACACACCAACATGATTCCAGAGATGAAAAATGCCAGTTAGATTTTTTATATATATTTTAAGTCTTGTAAAACATCGTAGCACACCCTAGAGATGCACCACCTTGGGGTGGGATGAGAATCTGCTGTCACAATTCCCAGAGTAAGCTGCACCAGCTCAGCCCCATACTCGGACTCAGTACTTTCTGCAATTCCTGCAAAAAACTTGGGTATTTTTGGGAAAGTAATGCCAAGCCCTTTATCAACCTTTATTTATCTATCAACTAAGTGAATATGGGGCTTTTTTGACTGAAGTTTCTATACCTAAGAGTGACAAAATATTGTTTCCCAAGCAAAATGGATTTTCTTGCTCTTATTTTTGACTTCAATGCTTAATTTCAGACTGGGGCTTTTTTTATACCATAGCATATAAACTGAATTTGAGGCTGGATTTCTGTTCATGCATGATTGAATGTTCAGTTATGTCCTTAAGTTGAACTTCCAAAAATAATTAATCTTTAGTCTAGATGATTTTTATTGTTGATTTCTTATCCATCATTTTAAATTGCACTGATTTTTCAACCATGGAATTACATTTAGTTTTTAACACTACTCATTCCCTGTAGCATACTTGTTAAACCCTGTTTTGTTTTTCATCTTCCAGTTCCTCCAAACACAGTCATTTCTCTTCATATCACAGCTTTTGTCAGGTCTGATCATCTTTAACATCAACAACTGCATTGCACTCCTGTTTGCCTTAACAGATGCATGACTAACTCCTGACTTCTCTCTTGTCCATCCAGAAAATAGCAATAACTTTCTTCATGAGGCGAGGATGGCATTTCTTTAAATACAGCAGCTTCCTTGCTTTTTTGACAGGAGTTTTGTCTTTCTCTAAATCTGTTTTCTTACATAATCCGGTAACTTGCTAAATTAATAAAACTGATAATACAAGCATAAGAATATTATTTGTTTTTGAAGAGCGAATATTTTAATTATTTAGTGAGAAATTAGCATATAAATCTTCATAGGTATTTACAAAATGAAGTCAAGAAAACACTACCAGATTTTACTTCACAACTAGTGACCGTGAATATGGTCAGTTGTAGATGTTAGGCCAATGAAAATGAATTGATTTGCTGAGTGTCCATACTCATAGTTTAAAAAGAGTATATAGAGTTGAAAGCATTACACTGCACTTTGAAAACTCTTTTCTGATAATATTGATTACTACATTAATGGGATATATCCTGTTTTATGTGTAGTTTCAAACAATGTTTTTTTCTCTTAGACCTGCCAGCCATGGGAAACCCCAATTACCTGGTAAATAGGTATATAGCACTCTAAGTTGCTTCTTCTTTCTAGCAATTCTGCAAAGTATTAACTGCAGGGAAGCCAAGGATGTTACTCTGTATGATAACAGTCAGGAAATTAAGGGTCCAGTGGTAGTCATGAGGGTTGTTAGTGACAAAAATACTGCTAAACCAGTAAAAACAAGTTTGCTGTATGGTCTGCTTATTTCAACAAAATTAATTTTTCTGCTTGGTAGGACCACTTTGAGCATCAGTTCTATTAACCATTTAGGTAGATTTTTTTTTTCTAGAATACACTATATGTTTGCTTTTAAATCCATCACAAAGAAAGAAAATATAATGTGCTATTAAGAAAGCAGAAGTCTTTAGAAACTCTACACCGATTTGCAGTTCTAAAACTTTCTCTTGCCTGGTAAAAAAAAAAGTAAAAAGAAAAAAAAGAAAGAGTAAACCTTTGAGAGTTGTTGAAAAAGGTAAGGCAAAGGCAGAAGAATTCTGACACTCGTAAGACCACTAGAAGATATAAGATCTATGGAAATATAGTGAAGAAACTAAAGTAAGAATGAATCAGGGGAACTGAAAGAGAACAGAATTTCAAGTAAATTGACCACAAATTGTCATATGTCAAAAGAAATCAGGGAGGTGCAATAAACAAAGATAATATAACACTTCAGTATACAAGGATATAAGAAATTTCTATTAAAAACATCTAAAAGATAAGAAGGGAAAATTGAATGCTAGAAAATAAATACCAGGAATTTAGCTTTTCAATAGGTATAAATTTTATCTATATTTAGAAAGACATTTGGGGAATATAACAAGGAAATTGCTGGAAATACAAAGATCCCAAAAGCCATGTTTAAGCAAGATAGTGGTGAGAAAAGCATCCCTGATAACTATTGTTATATGGATCAAATGAGCTGATAACATGAGCAGCAGCATTTAAAAAAATGGTTCAAGAAACCTAATGTGTTTATATAATCGATGCTGAATTAAGTTTTAGAGAAAAGGAAAATAGACTGCGTCATTCATATTTTAAGCTGTCTTTGAAAGAGAATCCATTTTGAGCTAGACCTATTTACATAACATTGTGCCACGTGAAGAGGGAGTGGGGATGCATGAATTTGGTAAAAGCAAGGTTAATAACAGCAAGATAGCAACAAGACGTTTAAACATCACCATGTACTTGTGCAGGTGGAGATGTCCCAGTGCTGTCCCTGTGCTGTCCCGGCTCTGCCCCGCCCGGCCCCACGGCAGACACAGCAAATTCCATCGGCCCCACGGCAGGGCAGGCTGAGCCCCTCAGCCCCGGGGAAAGCCTGGCCAAGGGAGGGCAAAACGCTGCCCGGCAGCCGGGGCTGAGCCAGGGGAACCGTGCGGGAAACAGCCCTGCGAGCCTGAGGGGAGAGCGGAGCAGGGACGGAGGGAGGGAGGAGAGGCCCGGCAGGGATGGCCCTGCGGCCCGGGAGGGACACCGGCGGGACACGGATTGCCTGCGGAGCCTGGGGATGCTCCAGGCTGCAACAGATTCATCCTGCAGGACTGCAGTCCATGGGAAATGCTCACGCCTGGGGCAGTGAAAAGTGTGAGGAGGCAGTGTCCGAGAAGAGGAAGTCAGTAGTAAAGGGGTAAGGTGAACCTGGGAAGGGGAGGTGTTTTAGTTCTCTCACCATCCTACACCATTTTTTAATGGACAGAATATTAAGTTAACTTTCTCCAATGTGAATCTGTTTTCTCAGTGACTGTAACTGGTAAGTTTGTCTTTGTCTCAATCCACTTTCTTTTTCACCTTTTCTCCCCCTGTACTGTTGAAGACTGAAGTGGCTGAGTGGGCACCTGGCTGCTGACCGAGGTCGACTTGTGCCTTCTTTTCTTTTGGCAGATCATTTACAAAGAGAGAAGAAGAACCTCTCTTCTGACAATTACTATAGGGAAAAAGAATATATAGAAAAAATCATACTCGGCTTCCACGCAAAATCTCTCTAAAGCAGGACTGACTTTCTAACCTGATTCTTGTCTTTTACATTAAAGGATCTTTGGAGACTGGCAGCTCAGCTGCCAGACGTGTGACAGCTGGGAGCTGACAAAACCAGTGGGATTCCATCTGTCCAGATGCCCAGCTCCTGGCTTCTCTCACCTGGGGGTGGAGGACAGCTGATCTTCTTTGGTTTCAGGGCTGCAGCAGTCTGAGCATTTTGCTTTCTTTCCCTGGACTCCTACTGAGTCAGCCTTGTGTAGCTCACATGAGTGCCTGTGTCCTCTTTATGCCATCGCACCAAGACTGTCCTCATTTTTGGGGGGTCAAAAGAACAGCAGCCACCAAAATAGCATTCTGCCAGAGGTGCTGCTTGTGTTTAGCTTGAGCTTTTTGAGATTGGATATTCGCGATGTTTGTAAGATCACGGTACGACCTGACATCAGCAGTAATAGCAAGCAGGAAAACAACCACAGGCCCTTTGAGTCTTTCAGATGACAAAAGTCACATTTCTCTCTTGCTGTATATTTGCATATATATGTATATATGTGCACATCCCTAGTTATCGTATGTAATGTGTGTCTATATGTAAGCGTGTGTGTATATATGTATGCATATGTATGAAATTTAGGGTTCTGTACAAATAAAGTGCATGGAAAAGTATAATATTCATTACAATGTCTGTCTTTAGTAGATGGGAAATACTGAAATGAATACCACAGAATTTGTGACTGATGAAGGATCAGGAGTTTCAATGACCTAACAAAAGATATAAATTTCATGGATCAAACATAATTATGAAAATCTGAAAGAGAAGAAAAATAGCAGAAATGTGGGAGGAATCAAGCTTAGAGAACCATGTTCAGTTTAGATTGATTAGATTTCTCAGGAGAGATTGAATTCAAGAATAACAAGTCTTATTTATGATCTGCCAGTAAACAAGAAGAATATAATTACATTCAAATAGATTGTTCATGTTATCCTGCATTGCATTTTTTCTCCTCCTGTGAATTGTTTTCTTTAAGCAGTCATTTGCAACTCAGATTTCTTAAAAAATGTTTATATTTACAGCCCTCAATAAATTTGGCAGGTTTTTTCTGATAAATACATTACTGAGCTCTATTACAATAGAAATAAACATTTGTGGATGTGTAAACTTATTTAACGTTTCGTTTATTCATTATAAGTGATTAGTGTTACTTCATTCAACTTTTTAACTGACAGCCTATTCTGAATGTAAACAGAAAAACAATGGAATGTAGAAATAACTTTTATATTTACTTCTAAATTTTACTGACCTCAATGGTCTAGATAGCACAGAAAAAACTGTTCCTCAAAAAACACGTATATGAAAATTTAACTGTTCTGTTAACATTTCTTGTACAATCTATAACTAGTAACCTGCACAGATAAAATTCTGAAAACTCAGATGAGTAAAATTTGTGGATTAATGCATTTCTCCTTTTTTTTTTTACATTGGATTTTTTTTTCTTGTGAAACTGGAAGAGGAAAATTAGGTACTCTTCTTTTCCAATTCTTAATCCATATGTCATATTGAAAGTGAGTAAAATATTATTTTAGCACTTACAGAAGACACTTCAACTGTCAAGAATTCTACATTTTTAGCCAGTGATTTTTCTTTATGTAACAGCTTGAATTCTCTTACGACTGTCATAGCAGACAAACGCACTTGCTCAGTACCTTTAGATATTTTATGCCTTATAAATTTGGGCCTCAAATTCTTTGTTCTAAGTTCCAACTGATGCCACCTTGGAAGGAAGAATGGCAACCAGAATGTGAAATTTGTAGTACAACCTGAATCTTATACCTTTGGAAGTCAAACAGTTAACAAGTTGTCACTTCTACTCCATTCTGTTCAAAGGGACTGAAAGGGTTGCACTGAGGTACTACTGTTAACATTTTAAAGGCTTTATTATTGGCTGATTATGCTCTGGGACATGTAATAGGAAAACATTTTCTAAACAGTTCTAATAAGCAACTGCCTATTGGGAATTAGGTATTAAACAGTGCAGCCATTTCACTTAAATTGAAGTACACATTGTGTAGCCTCTCAAAAGCAAAAAAAAAAAAAAAAAAAAGTGTTACCATTTTATATTGCCTTTTGAGAAATTTTTGGTGTGATAATCAAAGATAAATCTAACAATCAAAAAAAGTAGCAGATATCATTTTTTGTAATCGCTGTCAGCATGGATTGAAATATATCTGAATTTTGCCATTGGAGAAGTATTGAAAATATAGATCAAACTTTTTAGTAGTTACTTACAGTGCTCTACTTTGTGAAATTAATGGCAAAGCAAATTATGACCATGTCTCTTGGACATGTCTAGTTAGAATTTAACAGCAGTACAGGGGTTGGTAATGAAAAGTAGTGACTGACATACTGATTCAGTTGTGACATACTGGGATTTCACTCTAAGCCTCATCTACAGCACTACTTTGCTTTCATTTTTAAAATTTCAAAAGCTATTTTGGATATGATTTTTCCCAAGCAATAAGCAAGAACAATCTACAATTGAGTGCTGTAGCAAAACAGATAGTGGGAAGTGTTTATTAAAGGCATACCTGTCCAGCTCTTGCATTTTCACAGACAAAAGTATCGTAGAATACAGCAAACTGTGGGGCATTGTCATTAACATCCAAAATTCTTACATAGACAGGAACACGAGTTGTATCTTTGGGGTTGTCTGACAACAGAAGAGAGAAGAAAAATGAGGTTATTTTCTTCTTAAGAGTTTTCTGTTTTCTTCCAAATTTCATGAGCAATATGGATGCAACATTAGGTTTGAATCTGGTCAATATTTAGCATACAAACCAGTCACAGGTCAGAATCAGGCCTTCTCAAAAGTATGGAAAATATCTGTGTAGAGTAAAAAAAATGAAGTATTGGGATATAGTGAGCAGTTAAGCTTTTCATGAAGATAAGGGGCTGCAAATGTTAATAATGTATTAAAATATTGTGTATGAAAAGTATGCCCACTACTACAATAACAAATTTGTTATCATTTGTTTGGCTCAAGGTTTTGTAAGGCTTTTGATCTATAATTTTAAAATTCTTTTTGATCTTGTTTGTTTTACAGAGAAAAGACATAACTGACTTTGTGCATTGTGTTGGTTTTGGCTGGGATAGAATTAATTTAGTTGATGACATGCATACATATTTTGAAAAATTTTCAAGTCTGACTTTCCTTTCTTGCCACTCAAAGAAATTCCAACAAAACAAATGAAAGTAACCCTCCAAAAATTTGATAAAGAGTTTATTAGAATAAGATTTTTTGTGTTTAAATTGCCTTTCAAAATATGAATGTAGATTCTCAGACCTTAAGTTAAGAAACAAGAATGACGTCCCCCTTGCCAAATGCCAATATCCTACTATTATTGAGAGTACTCTTTTGTTATTGTAGGCTAATTCAGGAGTACAGGTCTTCCTGTTTGCACTTGCTGATCTTGTTGCCATACCAAAAATATGAAATAATGCCTGAGTGTAAAAAAAGTGCAGCCGTTTCTTGGAATTCTGCTGGATGGTAGCTAAATATTGTATGCGTTTACAATATTAATGGAATTGGATAAGTAACAACAGAAAGAAATTGTTCCAAATTACTGATTTCCCCCATTTTATTCTGCTTCAAATAAAACAAAAGACATTTAGGAGTAGCTGGAATTATATTTGCTTGTTATCCATAACACCTTCCTAAAGAGCATGATGAGGATCTTTTTGACATCCTGAATTGTTTAAACTTCCAGGTTTAGGATATGTTTTTTCATAGCTTTCTGCATGTTTGTACTAACTTTCCAAATGAGTTCTAACACTGCTTTCTCTTTCTGTCATGCTCCACAGGTAACATTTAAAAATATTTAAAGATCTGAATCTCCCTCTTCACTTTTTCTCCAAAACTAACATACCTTGTTGGAGAATGCTAGCTTCTCCAGATAGGTCCACAATCTAAATTTGCTTCAAGTTTCCTGACAAGGAAGTAAGTTTAGCACTAAGATGTAGTCATACAAGGATGCTAAGTTTCATCCTTATATAAATCTGAAAAGTACTTGTAAAACATTGGACAGCTCTCTGAATGGTTGCAGGCTCAGGAGAATGCATCACAAGAAGAAAAAAAGGTTTTTGAAAAATAAGTCCAGTTGTTTTTGTTGGTTTTTTTTTCAGAGAATGTTTAGCTGGCAGCACATAATGTTCCATTTAGTTTTCTGCAGTGTAGCTCTTGCCAGCCACGTTTCACTGCTGCTCAGTATTTTTTCCTTTTTTTTTTTTTTTGGCTGATATAGAAGTAGCCCTAAAAAATAAGTGACTTTCAAAGGAAGTAATTCTTAATAGCTGATTTCAAAGATCAGACCTTTGTCCCTTAGAAAATATTCTGTCCATTAATTAAAGCTAATCTCAAAAATGTAGCAGGTTTAAGAGGATATCTGCTGTTCTTTTTATACTCTTAACATGAAAGTATCTACAGAGAGCTTATTTAAATGGTCTAAGAAATGCT
Source organism: Entomyzon cyanotis (assembly GCA_024500445.1). Classification (NCBI taxonomy): domain Eukaryota; kingdom Metazoa; phylum Chordata; class Aves; order Passeriformes; family Meliphagidae; genus Entomyzon; species Entomyzon cyanotis. The sequence continues at coordinate 62,465,801 of JAKEPQ010001005.1, forward strand.
ACAGCTTCAGGATCAAACTGAACAGAACTTGTATATTCATTCAAATATGTACAGAACAGAAATATTCATTCAAAGAGCTGTAGGTGTAGATACCATAGGAAGTGATAATGAAAGCATTTCTACGGAAATGAAGAAAACAATAGAGACAAAAACATAGATTACCATGCTAAACTCAGCTATTTTAACAGCAAAATCATGTTAATGTTCTCCAAGAAAAGGAATAAAACAGAATTACTCCATGCTTGTTATTTAATTGGGCAACATTTCTGAAGTAACCTGGACATTAAAGGTCAGTGATGGAAGCAGGTGAGGAAAAAAGCAATAAGGAGGCAGCTGTTGTCAGCTACCCACAATTCACATTTCCAGAACATCTAGCAGAAATGGGCAGGGGGCAAGGACAGGAGCACTTTTTTCCTCACAGAGGTGCAGCTGTAACTTCACAGGCTAAGAAAAACTGAAAGGAAAAAGAAAAAACAAATTTTCTTACTAATCTCAGCTGCTATAACACTAAGATTGTGCCATTGTGATATCTCACGGTCTAGTGGCTTAGAAGTATAGATGGACCCGTTTCCAGAATGAATGTTAAATATCCTGTCAAGGTCAGTGTGACGATCCAGAGAAAACCTGAATATGATAAAGAAATAAAAAGTATTGTCAAATTTATAGACAATAGAAGAAAGCATATATTTCACATAAGTATAGGTTTTGCATTCTATGTGTTACAGTACAAAGATTAGTTTTCAAAAAGCATGTATTTAATTTCTATAAACACTTCTGAAAATTCTGAAAGTTAACTGCATGGAATAAGGAGTTATAATCTGAGGAATCTTAAAAATATGATACAGTAGTGTAATATCTAATAAACGAAGCTTTTACAGGCATATATCAGAATCATTTAAAAAATCAGAATTTCAGTATAGGAATTAAAGAATTACTTTAATTCTGAAAGGAAAATTGTCTTTGATACACTGTTTCTTCAGACTAAGACTGACAGCTAATTTATGAGCTCTTTGAAAGTATTGATATAAGCTTAGCTTCTACTATTTAGGAGACATTAATTCACTAGAGACCAAGTTAAAAAAACCTCTGTTAAAATAAGTTCACATGCAGAATTTTCACTTTCCTGAATCGATGTTAAAGGACGTTCTATGTTTCTATAGTTGTTATACTTCTGCAGGCAAGATGTCCACTGACACAATATAGTCGTGCCAGAGTAGTATCAGAAAATTGCTCTTTCATCCCTTTTTTTTTTCTAATATTTAACACTGCCTTCAAAACAGAATTGAACATTTGATGTGGAATTAAATGTATGATTTTGCCAAATGCAGATTGTTTATCAGACTATGTTTCAGAATTCTATTTTACAAAAGTTAAATAGTACACTTGTACAGTGCAATAGAAACAAATGTTCATGTTGCTATAAAAAATTATGAGTGATCTAAACAGTTCATCACGTGCATCTGGTTTAGTTAAGTACTTACAGTACTTAACTAAATTGAGCCAAATAAAAAAATGATGGGATATGAAAATAAAATCTATATGGTTTTGTTGGCTGTTGTTTGCTCACTCCACCACACACCATCACAGTAAATATGTAAGACAAACAAATAAAAACCCAACAAACAAGTCAGCACCCAAATGAATACAAAGAAAAAAAAAAAAAAGGAAATTAGAGCAGCCAACTAAAACTTCTGAAAGTGCAATAAAGACTTGTTCAAATGATGTTTTTTTAATGCTAGCTTACTATTATAACTGTTAACTAAAATAAAACAAAACCTGCCATTTTATTGAGAAATCACATGTAAGACTACTTCGCTTATATGATAAGCATTTCATTTTATTTCATATATGATAATCGTTTTGTTTAAGATTATAACTTATTTCATCAGCACTCTAAAAGTTTTTCACAGTGTGAAGCAAGAAGCAATCGTGAAGAACCTACTTGAAATCAAGGTGTAATTTTTAAAGTTTTCTATGAATTGAAGCACTGGAAAATATTTTCCATGTCTCTTGTGTGCAAGTAAATGGCTGTTGCCTGATTAGTCTGGAGGTTTACAGACAGCACCATTCTCAATTCTGTTTATCTCTGGGACACTAATAAGTAAATAGAAAAATCCTCTACGTGAAATTCATGTTGTCTTACTATTTATCTTCATTTCTTTAGCAAATAATTTGTTTACAGACACTGAAGTATTACCTTATTGGACTTGAGGCAGAATCAGGATCCCGTGCCATTACTGTTCCTATTATTGTCCCTAATTCAATATCTTCATGCACCTCAAAAAGGTAAGAAGATCTGCTGAAAACAGGAGGTTCATCTACATCTTCCACAGAGATTTTCACAATAGTTGTGTCCTTGAAAGGCCCGAGGTAATAGAAACGTGGATCCACATGGGTATTTTCAGCTTCTACTTTCAAAGTATAAAGGCGTCTTGTTTCATAGTCCAGTGGCTAAAAATAAAAATTGTGATAAATTTTATTAAATTAGATTTACATATGGACAGATGTTGACCTATATACATAATGGAAACTGAAAAGGACTCAAGCCTTATCAGATCCTGCACTGCATTGTGGGAACACCAAGACAATTAATATTTTCCCCACCACAGGACTCAGTCTGTCTAATAAGAAATTACCATTGTTTTTAGAATAAGTGTATTTTCCTAAATTTTAGGTGAATTATCTCAGCATGAATGACAAAAATATCTTCAGTGCAAAGTAACCAATTATTCAGGGAATTTTGCAGCTGATTCATAAAGGTATGGATTTGAAACAATCATATAAGCATTTAAAATGCTTGAGATACTGACTAGAAATACAAACATTCCAGAACAAGGTATTTAACACTAGTATTTCATAGGAAATACTGTAAGATTCTGGATAATCAAAGTGGCCAGAGTATTCTTATTGTCAAGCCTATGTAGCTGGCCTTAAATATCAGGAATGTTTTAAGTGTCTGTTGAGGAAGGTGTGTGTTTCAAAGCTCTCTATAGCTAGAGAAACAGTAAGGTTTAATCTTGTACCTTTTCATTTAATTTAATGAATCCAACATCAGATTTTTTTTTTTTTTAAATATATTTGACATTTTTGTCAGCAGTTCCTTTTTAAAATGGAAGGAGGAGCAGTTCACAGTTATAATTAGAAATCATTTGGATAGAAAAGAATTCTATTCCTTCAAATTTTTCTAGCTGTCATAGATGAAAAGTGTTACCTAATTAATAATTCTAAGGAAATGAGCAAGCTGAAAATCTACCTTTCTGAAGAAAAGAAGACTTTATTAACTCCCACAGAATTTCGGAGATATACAGAACTAGTTGTTTTCATTCATCAAAATGGGTGGTTGATATCTGTTTTTTTTTCTGCCTAGCTGCTTTTAAAAACTAATTAATGTTCATGAAAGATGCCAAAGTGACAGGTTAGATATTTAAATACACGATTCAAAATCAGAAAGATGCAGTCCAGTGAAAGAATATGTTTCCTCACTGCCCGATACTTGTTTTAAAAAAAGTAGTTATAGCAGATGGGGGAATATCTATGAATACAATTGAGAAATGCAACACAGTGCTACTATTTAACCTAGATCTGAGGCTATTGGTGTGTCTGCAGTGTGCATCATTCTGCTGTTAAGGGATGCTAGCTTCAAGCCTAGAAGCAAAGGAGACAGGCTAGTCCTGTTTTTTTCTAATGAGATGGTGTGATTTGACAGAATGTGCACCATGAATATGTAAACTTGCTACTTCAACATTCACATCCAAGTTGGGCATCTTGTCCAGCTACACTGCAAAACATGGATATGAAACCTGTGGATTATGCAGGCATTTCAGCACATCAACAGTAATGAACAAAACTGTTGCCCAAATAGATGAAATTGTGGAAAATCAATTATTTTGTCTGAGAAATTGTATAGAAAAATTTGTATAGAAAAAGTTCTTTTACAGCAGATATTGAATTCAGACTTAATGACTTACATGGTCTGTAAAGGAACACAAGCTATTTGTAGTTATTCAGCACTGAAAAGAAAATTACAATCAATGTGGATAAATAATTAAAGAAAAAGAATATTTTAATAAATCAATGAACTGAGCATTCTCATCTCCTTCCTTGCTTGTTAGTGCTGTTGTCTGTGGTATTGAATAAACTATTTATTCATCACTAAGAAAGCTTCCCGAAAAATGCAAATTCTGTCAGACTGTTAATGACAAAATCAGAAGATCTTGTTCATTAGTATTTATGGGAGACATTTTTGGAACTGCTCTATTATAACTCATAATTTTTTTATGCTTGATTCAGCTATTAGACTTTTTTTTTAAGACTCTGTTGATTTAATGTAATAGTAATCTGTGGGAAAAATCTGAAGCTAGCAAGAAAAGAGCATCTCAAGAGAAGTCTTCACAAAATTCTAGGAAAAAGCAAAATTATTAGACCCCAAACTTTGTTTCTTCATTTTTCCCAGATAAATTCTACACTGACTATGAACAGAGAAGAACACAGAAATGAAAAAAGAACTCTCTTGTCTTTGCAGAACTTATCTTTTCCTTGGCTGCCATTATCAGGAAATGTGAAAATGTATATTATACCACTGTTTATTTCATTATTCTATGCTTAAGGACATTTGTTTGAAAAGCTAATATAAACAGTGCTTTATGTTGAAAATGATGCCTGAACTCTTTGGAAACACATCACAAAGTCCCAAAGACAAGGACCAAGGAACTTCTGGAAGGGAAACTGTTGAGGAGCAGGAGAGAGGCACTTCTATGTGTAAGATCTTAGAAGATAAGCACCTGAAAATGCTCTGACTATGCAAGACAGAGGGCGGAACTAAAGCTAGCTTTGGAGCAGGAACACCATCATTACATACATGTTGCTCGTGTGGTAACCCTCTCATGTGTTGGAAACAGGAACAAAACCATTCAGCTTGCAACTCAAGTCTGTGTTCTGGCATACATTGGTCACCTAAGTAGATGAGAATCTCACAGAGAAGGAAAATCTATGTCCCTCAGTAGTGAGTGAGCTTGCTGTAGGGAGTGATTTCTTGCTGAAGTAGTGAGTGCTTGCTTGCTGAAGTAAATAGGTTACATGAATACTAAAGAAGTCTGCATTTGAAATCACTGAGATAATTAGTTTTAACACATTGGGGCTGGTCCACTTTTCATACTTTGCTGGCGACAATGCTTTAAACCTTTGCTGCATTTTAGATATGCTCACCACCTTGTATTTCCAGTTAATCTTAAAAGGAAATAGAACCTTTCAGTCATTGAGGGGTGATGCTTTCTAATGTTAAGCAGTTAACACGTGTCATCACATGATCTAAGCACTGAATATTTGTGACATAACATTGACGTAAAAAGCATTTAGTGAATGCTGTTAATAGACACCTTTCTCACAGTGATGATGCCTTCCTGTGTGTCCTTCTGTGTCATGATGTCAAACATATCAGTTCCATCGCCATCTATAATTCTGTACTCTACTTCTGCATTTTTTCCAGTGTCTGCATCTGTGGCTTTAACACTGCCAATGGCTGTCCCAACTGGGGAGGACTCAGGAATGCGGAGATGGATGGTACCTGTCAAAGAGACAAAGAGCCATTCAGGACCCCCACAAGCTGGTACACAGGCACTAAGTAACACTGTGTGACACAATAGCTGATAACATAATTTTGTGTATTTTTTTTATTCTAGAGATTGTGCCATTTAATACTGAGAGAATGGACAAAATATGAGGCAGAGAACTATGCAGAGGAAAGTTTTATATAGAAGATTGAAAACTAATTTGTAGAAAAAACAAATTAATCAAAAAGTTGGGTTGAGAAAGATGTCTATTCTCTCTCAAAGAAGAACCATGTCTGCACTTTTCTTGCCTTTCTTTTCCTTGTACCTTACTTGTCCTCATTTTTCTTTCATTCCTGAAATATCATCTGGAAAGACTGCTTTGTGTTCTTGCCAGGTTTCACTCTTTTTTTAATGCACCTTAATATCTAAGGGCAATCTTTGTGATACATTTTACATGTATTTTATCATGGAAGCAATAACAAGAGTAGAATTCCTTGATTTTGCTGTCCAATTCTATGCAGCAGACTGACATTTTTCTTTCAAAAATAGATAGTAAGATATCATAATAAATAAATTTGAATAATACATTAATGCTGGGGGAGGTTTTTTAAAGTCTACAAGCAGAAAGTCTGCCTACAGTTGTTCAATACTTAATTAGGCTTAGGAATATTACAATTGTTGGTTTGTGCTACTTTTCTTGGTTATATCTCTTTATTGTGGTGTCATACAGCTGATAAAATACATAGGAATCAAATGCCATCATTCAGGCCTGCTGCAGTAAATTGAAATAAGTATCTTAACATACATTTTAGTATTTTATGTCCTGGCCTTAGTGTGACAACTGTAAATAAGGGTTGAGATCTTTGGTGCCATCTGTTAGAACATATGTTAGAAAAACATGTGGGGGACATAATGTGCTATGTAGAATTCTCAGAAAAATATTTTAAAATGAATGCATCTAGACTTGTCATTCCAAAGATGAAAGTGAAGTCATCAAATCTCTATATTGTAAAACATTTTCTTCTCTCGCCTTAGTTAAGTTTCTAAGGTTTGCTGTTCTACTTAGAGACTACCTAAGTTAAATGGGTTGGAAGTATACTTTAGTTGACAATAACACAAAAGTGGAAGTGGTAAAGGCCAGCAACCACAACAGTAAAAATTGAACAGGCTACCCAAAAAGCAACCCAGAAACTATATACACTGCCACAAATAAGTACAGAAACGTCCATTAACAGAGTTACTAGTTTTGTGTGATCAAGATCACACATGGGGAGGCAGCAGTGGCAAAGCTATATGGGAAGGTCACTTGCAACATGATTTTTTCATATCTTCAGGAAAGCAGGAATCATTTGAGGATTATTGGTGTATTTCAAGCCACAGAGTGACACTCACTATAAAAATACCATATTACCATTGGGTCATTTGAGATTTTTTTCTGCTTTTATAGAGTTATTTTTTCTGTTCTATTATGGTATTACATTCCCATTTCACAAACCTAAAAAAAACCCAAACAAAAACTAAAAAATGAATGTATTCACATTTATTTTGCATTTTAATGTTGAATGAAAAATATTGAAATTTAATTTCTTAATGTAATATTACTTAATCAGCTTTTAATATGAAACTGACATATAGCAGCAGAATGAATTATTGCCATGTACACTCCACGTTCTATTTATATGTATTTATTTTTGCATTTGGATGTTCCATTGAGTGCTTTATCCTGTGTTTTCTCTAACATTTTCACTGCTTTTCTCTAATATCTAAGCCTGTATACTTCACTGGTATAGAATCTCTCCGTAATCACCTAATGGTTAAAAAAAAAAACAAAAGGAAAGATTAACACCCTTTTAGTACTTAAACAGTACTATATAAAACTATGGTGAAAGACTGTTTCCCTCCCCCTCCAATTAATATTTATATGTTATAATTATTTTTATGAGGTGTCAGCTATTCCCCGTATTTTTCTTCTTTTGTGCTTTAAACTACATTCCAAGCTATGCCTTGTGGACACTACTTTATCCCAGTGCAATACCCAAGTCATTAATTTACTCTACAAAGTGGTAAGAGCTCATATCTTGAATTGCTAATAAGGTAGTAGAAACACAGAGTGAAAATAACCAGAAATTTATCATCTGAAATATAATCGTTAATCTAACCTATCCATTTACACAAATGTCCACCATAGTATGAGACATTTCATTTTATTATTTTTGTCGCTGAAGACATTTCATGCTATGACTAAGTATGGGATTCAGTGCAGCTTTAGACACTGTATCAGAATACAAACTACATCCAACTAGAATTATCCTCGCAAAATTCTGCTGTCAATCTTTTTTCTCTCTTCTCAAGCAGAGTAGTTTACTCTGTGCACTTACTCCAGTGAGTGATGTCCTTTGATTTGTCTGTCAGGGAAAGGAATGGTAGGATCAAGGAAAGAAATACTTTTCCGTATACTAAGGAGAGCAGAAATAAGCTGCAAGATTAAAGTCTACACACTTGGGATTGCAAATACTTCAGTCAGTCATAAAGAATGAAAAAGCAATCTTATTTTTTTCTTTTTCCCTTCTTCTGATTCACTCTTGAATAGGCATATAATTTAAAGGTAAATATTATAAAGTACTACAGGCTATAGTCTCACAGGAGACATGGGCTGACATAATTTAGGTGCACTGAGTTTCACTCAGACTCAGGCTTCTAAGTCCATAAATCACATTTTCTGTTCGTCATTGATCAACACTATCTCCTTACTTCTGAGAACATTTGGAAATAGTAAAGTTGAAACAGAGATACAATGTCTCAGGTTTTGATGACCTTTCTGCAGCACCTTGAAAAAGTTTTCAATCTCATCACCATTGTTATCTATGTGGGTTTCAGTATAGCTTTAAGAGGAAAAAAAGATTTTGAAGAATCCTTGTTTCACAATCTAAAGAAACAAGGAATTAGGGGTTCTTTTGTTCTTTTTTTTTTTTTTGTTGTTGTTGTTGTTTTTTTGAGAAAGTATGATACAATACATAAGGTAGAATTCACCACTATTTTAATACAAGCTTCTTGTGGGAGATATTTAAGCTGTTATTAAACATTTTATTGAAACATATAGCTGTAATATGCTGAGTACTGTGAAAACATAATGGGCATTTTAATACTTACCCTGGTAATTCATAAATCTGCTATGAATGTTATTATCTCATAAACCTAATACATCTGGTTTTTTATTAATGGAATAGAATAAGAATAGTTTAACTTGATCAGTTTCAATTCCAGCAGTCTCATTGAACTCTGTTAAGATCACTAATCATTATCATGTCTATTTGCATTTTGAGATTAAATATAAAGATTTTTTAAAAAGTCAATAGCTATTTTTACTTTCATATATCTAGTATAATGAGTAATCTTTATAAATGTTTCAATTTTCATTTCCAATGAAACATACATTTGTATCTAACAAAGACAGCAGAAAGTAGAGAGAAACATAACAGCCAATGAGAGTAAAATTAATTTTCTTTAAAGCAAATGACACATCTGATTTAAACTGACATTAAGGAAAAATGCAGAGATGCTACATCACATCCTCCTGTTATTCAGATGTGATGTTGGACTGCCACAAAAGTAATGTAAAAATGGTCTACAAAGTTGATTTAATTATTCTAGCTTCTAATTTAACACAGTGCTTAAGAAACAAGAAAAAAAGAAGAAAAATAAAAGCATAAATATGCATGTTTGAAGTTTTTATTCTGTCTTAACTGTTAATTTTTTTTTTTTTTTTTTCTGTAAGGCTTTCAGCATGACACCTCTTTGAATAGTCTTCCTTAGTTTGTCCAGAGAGGAGTAATACAGCATTCCTCTCCTGCACAGCACTGGAAATACCATAATCTTCTGTACACAAATGAAAACAACAAAAATAATAACTGAAAAAGTTGTGGAAAAACAAAGAACATCATTGATAAATTAACAATAAATTCTGTTCAGAATAGGACCTTTGTGGAAATGCACAAATTCTAATTACTCGATGGTGCGTGATTTTTTTTATTTTGAGAGTGTGTATGAAATGATATGTTGAAAACATCGTAGCTAAACACATATATATTAAATACAATATTAAATTGAACAAAATTATGTACGCCATTTGTGCTGTACAGAGTATAATTTGAAGCTGATTCTGATATTTTGATCCTGAAGAGTGCATCAGTAACTACAGGATTCAGTAGAATTATACAGAGTGTATAAAACATGTGGTGAGGATACTCTAAATCCTTTACGTATTAAGTAAGTCCAAATCATCCTGCAAATATTGCAACTTCAATTTATGCAAAAGGCTTCAAATGTATTTCAAATGCTTAACCTTTACAAGTTTGTAGTTACATAGTTTAATATTTCCATGTTAGATGGAGACCAAGAAAATTTTACATTTTAGTTTGAGGATACAAAATCTTTACAGCGGTATTATCAGAAGGCCAAAAGCATTATAAAAACCTGCACTAAAGCTGTAAAAATCCCTAAAAATGTTAAATGCAATTTACTTTAATTTCTTAAATTTTCTATGATGTTTTGTAGCTCTATAGCTGAAAAAGTACAAATCTGTTTGATTCCCTTCAAGTAATTTCTTTTCCACATTCTTCATGATTAAATATTAAAGCAGACACTACAATTCAAACATTTCTGCGTATCTAGAATTACAACATGTAATTCTCCAGTGGGAGAGCATGTAGGATTTAAGCAATAGGTAGGAAAGAAAAAACATTGCTCTAATGCTCTTATGAGTCCACCTACTATCACTCCCCATAGTACTGGGAGGTATTCCAGGTTTACTGCAGTTATATTTGATCATGTAACTGTTTTCTAACAAACAAATGCTGTAACATTTAATACACTGCTTTAATAATAATAATCAGTATATAAGCCTTTTGTTTATGTGTGCCCCATAATCTAGATTTACTCTAAATTAAACCAGATGGTGATTGCTTAACTCTTACAGCACAAGTCAACTATTAAATGCAGCTTACTCTGGGGGAAGCGAGGTGGATTGTCGTTGACATCAGTCAAAGTGATGTTCACGGTGGTGGTCCCTGATAATCCTCCCATCTGGCCTCCCATGTCCTTTGCCTGGATAACTACTTGGTACTGCTCCCTGTTTTCTCTGTTCATGTTTGGCAAAGCAGTCCTGATGATGCCTAAAATAAATAAATTGAAAAATAAAATAGTTAATAATATATTTCTTGTTTATGTGCAGCAATCTGCTGCATATTTTTTTGTACTAGTCTTGAAATATATCTCTAAAATATTCATTTAATGTTTCAAAGTACAAATTTTGGTCCATAAGTTTTATAGTAGACTTCTTATAATAGTCTTCAATGCAGTCTATATCTTGGTTGAATACTTAGTTCTACATCAAAGGTCCCTTTCCATTTTCACACTAAAAATGATTCAAGATATTTATGCACAAGTTTTAGGAGCAGAAAGAATGCCTTTTATTAATCCAAGTAGAATCATTAAGGAAAAAAGAACAATATTTTCTAGGACATAAACCTTTATTCTTGCCTTTATCAGAAATGTTGTTATGCAGATCTTAAACTCTCAGTAGTACCACTGTGAAATTACTTGTACTTCATAATTTCAGTTGTCATAACTCTTGAATTTTATATGTATTATAAAAATTGTAAATCATAAGAAAAAAGAAATATTCTTTCCTTTTGGTAGGTTTTTTTTAATGAAGTTTTATAGGGGATCTAAATGAAAGGCCAAGTTATGGTAAATGAAAATAATGAACATTTTTGTGACCTGTTTCTGGTTCCACAGAGAAATATGGCTGCCCTTGAAGTATGCTGTAAATAATTCTGGCACTGTTTCCATATGAAGGGTCATCAGCATCAGTAGCTGTAACTTGGACCACAGAAGTACCTGAAACATACAAAATCGACTTAGTTTCACATGGCACTATGTGGAGGTATCAGAGCATCCATTTCCATTCCAACAGACATGAAAGAAAATTTCAGCTAATACCAATTGGATTTTCCAAATATATTTGTGACCTCATAGTCAACATTGGGTACATGCTTTCCCATTTCAGGTCTCCTTCCACATAAATTGAAGCTAAACTTCCCTAATCCCACAAGGGTGATTAAGATTTAATTACCAAATGTAAACAAGAGCTATGGTTGAGCCGAATTCTTATCCTTAGCCAACTACAATAATTTCATGCATTCATATACTCTTTTCAGATGACATTTGTTTTTATTGCAATAAATACCTGCTTTCTATTGCCTAGAACAGGCTTGGGTGTTGTGGTGTTTTTTGGTTTTGTTTTTTTTTTCTTTTGTTCAGTGATATCAGGATGATATGAAACTTCACACGCAGGAACATGACAGCAAAAGATGATTAAACACATCATTGGAACTTGTGACAAACAAGTTATAAGTTCTACCTGCTTTCTAAGTATAACTATAGATAGATACTACTAGAAGAAATGTTGCCATATGAACTTGGAAATCTGCTGATTATTTAGATTATAGAAAATTTTCTACCATTAAAGACATTCTCCAAACTTTAGCTGAATAATCCAGTCCTTCAAAACATGAAATATTTGCCATTACTGCTGACAGTTTTGGCTCAATCAAAATATTTTCTATGTCCTGTTCAATTCTTCCATCAGAGAAATAAACTTAGAAAAAGAATCTCCCCTATTATGCATCCATAAAGTGCAAATATTATTTCACCTATATCAGAAAGAATTGAAAAAAAAAAAAAGGAAGAAAAATCATCATATACACGACTATGACTGGCTAGCCATGGGCTAATATGGGCATAAGAAGACTTTAAAAATTATTTCTCCTTTTATCCCACTTCTTTAAAAATTCTTTTTCCCACCAAATACTGCCAAATATTATGAAATAAAGCCCCTGTAAATCCAAGACCCTTGGCACAACTATTTGTTCCCTCTCATAATCTGTCTATACTACGTATTTATTCTAACATACTTAGAAAGACAAGTAGAAGCAAATGCTATTTCTCCATTTATTTGGGATTTCATGACATCATGACAAATCTGCTTTTCACAAGTAAATTGTTCAGTCACAGCACCAATATCAAGGGAATGAGCATGTACCTAACTGTTGAAACAGAGATGAGTTCTCAGAAATGTTCAGCTTTAAACTGCTAGAGAATAGAAAGACTTGTTTCAGTGACTCCCTAAAAGTACTGTCATCTCATAAAGAAGGAAAAATAGGCATATTCCTGGTTATATTATTCCATATTAAAATGGAATGAATCACAGATTTAACAGAACAAGACCCCAAACACAAAACAAAATTAAAAAAAGATGAAAATTGCTACACAATTATGAAGAAAATAAAATTACTTTCCTTTTTATTAAAGATTGCTTTAGTGACCATCTAGAACATGGATGATTTTTAAAATCTGAACATCTTTTAAAAATAATAATGTAGGGATGATAGATCTGTTCTAAAAGCTTTGTCTCTTTGTGATTCACAGATGTCTCATGTCTTCAGCCACACTGAACTCTGTAGACATATGTCTATATAACTGTTCTGTTAAATGATGAATAGACCTTTTTGTTGAATATATTTAAGTTCTGAGGAGTGTTACCTTGATTCTGAAATGCATTTTTGGACCATCCTACGATATAGCAAACTGCAGTGCTAGAACATATACTTGTTCCTAAGAATATTTTCTCTGAAATAGCAGAGTTGTGTAAAAGAAGGATAAGAGAAATCATGTTGTGTAACTGAACTGCTGTAAGTTAACAAGAAAAAGGTAAAAAAAAACAAACCACTGAATACACTGACCAACATGGGATTATGCAAGTAAAGTTTCCAACTCATCCGTTTCATAGCCGTAAAAACAGAGAAGAGTCATAATCAAGGCGTGTGTCACAAGAGCATGATGTATTAATCAGAAACTTCTACATTGCAAACCCTTGAAAGGCAATACTTTGTCTCTATTACATGTAACTGAATAATTTCTTTTTTCTAATTTTCACATTTCCTTCATATATGCAAACTAGAGGTACCTATTAATAGGTCAATTGTATAAGATTTTTATTTCATTTCAGTTTAAAAAAACATGGAGAATTGACCTTGAAGAATAATTTGGAAGGAAACTGAAGAACATGTTTAATACCTTTGAAGTACATTAAAATAATTCCATTTTAAATGTAGCAATATGTGTTTAACAGTTACTGATGCCTTAGTTATGAGAGTCATAATGAACATATATTAATTAATACTATTTTACTACACATGCACATGAAAAAGAGCAAATTATATAATCTATCCTTCTCTCCAGCTACAACGAGCACAGCTTCATATATACACTCCAAAAAATCAGACACTTCTGAAAACTGCAGTTTTGTACCTGTTCCCTTTAAAGTCTGTGGGAAGAGACTTGTGCTCCTTAATTTCATCACTATCACACAGTGCAGTTGGTGGGTTGTGATCAGGACAATGAACACCCCACTACACAAAAGCAGTAAGGATAAACTTTACTTTTTAATGTTGTCTCAGCTCTTTGGTTTTTACAGGCCAGCCATGGGTCAGGTACCTGGCAGGAGAAGTGCAAGGGCACCACTACACTTCTGAGTGCCATTCAGGATGCAGAACTCACCTCTTTGATCTTGGCCCTTGCTATGAGAGGAAAAGAGACGTGCTCTCTAAGCTTTCACAGCGGGATCAGTGATTCCTATTAAAAACCTGACAGAAGCCATGTCAAGGAGCAAACAGGAGTAGTGCTATCACTGTATGAGTTACATTGTGCACATCAGCTGTCAAACTACCAGCTGGTTTTGCTTTGCTTCAGTACACTGAAGACCACCGATGCTCAATTAAAAAATGTACCTTTTGTTCTGGTCTGAAACCTGGGCCAGAAACCCAAAGGCAGTGAAGATGATCAATTTTGCCAGGGCTTAAAAACTACAGTACGGGGGTCACTTAGTGATCACCACTTAGTCTAGGCTTTGCTCTGTCTTTTACATAGTCACAAGTTGCTTCTGATGAAGGTGGTCTTTGGTCTTCAAGACTTAAAACCTAATCTGAACTCTATAGGAGTGCATAAAGGAGACAGAGATAATGTACTGGAGAGCTGGTGAGGACATTTTACAAGGGCATGTAGTGATAGGACAACGGGGAATGGATTCAAACTGAAAGAGACCAGGTTTAGATTAGCTATAAGGAAGAAATTCTTTACTGTGAGGGTAGTGAGCCACTGGAACAGGTTGCTCAGAGAAGCTGTGGATGCCTCATCCTTGGCTGGGACAAGGCCAGACTGGATGGGACTTTATACAGTCTGGTCTAGTGGGGGGCATCCCTGCCATGACAGGGGGTTTGGAACTAGAAGATCTTTAAGGTCCCTTCCAACCCAAACCATTCTGAGAATCTATGAATATGGCATGATCTATGTTAATTAATAAAACACCAGTGAATTCTGTCATTTTCTCCTTGAGTATTCGCCAGTTTTATTATACCGTGAACTAAAATTCAATGGTGGTAAACCTGGCCCAGAATTAAACAAGTTTTTGTCATATTATTGTAGTTCTCAGAAGGCATATTTTAACATAAATTTAATTATAATGTTTGAATCTCCTTAGGGTCCAGGACTATAACAGGACTTAATATATTTGGCCCTTCCTAATATGTCTGTTCCAAGCATTTTCAAACATGAAGTATTAATGGCTTCAACCTCACAATTCGTTTATGATGCATACATATTAGATAAAAAATTGCTGAAGATAATTTTCTAGGTAAAGGAATCCATACAATATCCATTGTAAAGCTGGATTCTGAATTTAGATTTTGTTTTCTTTACTCCCAGCTGAGTTATATGATGTTTAACTAGAGCAAGTACCCTCCATAGCAAATTATCCATACGAACAACTAGCCAAATTTATAGAAATTTTCTGCTATTATAGTGGAAAAGTCAGGAAATAATGACACCTATTTTCCTCAGAAATAATGACACATGTTTTCCCCTGAAATAATCTATTTCATGCTGCAGAATACAGGAAAGAACTGAAAAGGGCTGCATATTCAGAGACATCAGTGTCAGGAAAATCATTGACTACATGGTACTCCTGTAACTTAGAAAACAGTAAGTTGTAAACAAGCACAGCGGTGGACTATCTAAATTCTTTTAAGATTTCCCTTCTAAGGAAAAATCTAAAAATATCATAATTTGGGCTTTTGAAATCTGCCATAAATCAGAAGATGCTAAAGGGTTTATTTAGAGAACACTATATAAATAAAAGTTTTTAAGATATCTTTGTGAATAGGAAACCAGAAGGAAGTGTTAGAAGATAAATGCCATGGCAGAGAGGACTAAGCATTGGGAATTGGTGAACTAATGAGGGAGTATACAAGAAGCCAAGGTAGGAAGTTAACCATCAGTAGCTCTAACTGCTATATGAGGAGAAAGAAAAACATATAAAAAGAGGTAGAGATGACAGGCCAGTTGTAGGGCACCCAACCTGGACTTCACATGTAAACCCAGAGGGAGGTTACATCTTCTGAAGCATGTATTGATATCCCTAATTTAGAAGCAGAAAAGTTACCAGATGCAATAAGGATAAGGAATGATTAGGGAATATATGGGCTGTGAAACTAAATATATATATTTATATATAAAAGGTCTAAGTAGAAAGTTCTCAAAACTTTTCTTTTTCTAAAATACACTAATAGGCAAAACCCACAGGAAAATCCATACAGAGGAAAATAGACTATCTGCAGTTCTGAAAAGAAACTTTCAAATGAGCAGAAAAAGATGGTGAAAAGTATGATGGGCAGAGGAGAAAACTGTCATCAAAACCATAAGAATATTCTGGGTCAAAACCATAAGAATTAACTTTTAAAGTAAGGAAAGGAAACAGAGAAAGAAGATAAAATATCCAGAAATCAGTACAAATACTTCAGGAGAACAAGTTGTCTTCTAGGATAGTGACCCAGCTGCAAGATCCTGAAGGTAGCCCACTTATCTCTGCCTTTTCTATGTTTAATGAGAAACAGAAGAAAGCTGAACAAGACAACAAAGAATTTATGGGCCTTTGTCAAGAGACTCTATTTGATAATAGAAATAGCCACATTCTCAGGTATCCATCTGGTTAGTACCACAGCCTTGAGGAAGAAATCAAAAGTGCCATTTGTGGTCTGAAAGAGGCTGGTGTTTGGTTATATCATGATGTGATAGCACAAGGATCAGGGCAGATGGAGTAGATAAAGACTTAATAGTGTTTTTCTGACCTCCTGCTGATCTCATAGCTCCTACTAATAGAGGGTGTTTTAGGATGGCGCAAACCCTGTACTCCAAGTGTGCACAGATTTTAGTTATTTCAAGTTTTCACTACATGAGCATTTCTTTCTTTTCTTTTCTTAGTATGATGTGATTCTATGTTTGTCTTAATTCTGGTATTCAGATGAGTGAATATAGAGTTCAGAGGAACATCTCACCACTGCGGCTGCAGTACAGATGTGCATAAACAGACAACAGTGTGGCAAAAGTGCAGAATAGCTGACTTTTTTTTTTAATTTATTTTGACACTTCTTAAAGTAGAGATAAGATTAAGCCTATTTGAAACACTGATATTCAGTACCAGAATTGAGAGTGCAGGCAGCAGGTGATAGCAGAGGTTTTGAGAATGCAGTCTGAGAATGACATAAATACAAAGCACATACACAAGTCATAAGCTACTAGTCCTATTAAAGACTGATATAGGTTTAAAGTATAACAAAGAAAAAAAGAACAAATATTTATTATCCAAAAAACATCCCTTGTGTGGTGAAAATACACATGTAAAAGAGGATGACAACAGTCTACAGAAATTGGAAACAATGAACAGAGAATTGTTCCCGTGTTGTTTCCCCCAGTAAGAGGCATGACATCTGACCTTTGTTACCATCTATCTGCAGCAGGTCCTCTTTCACATTTGGTAGGGAAAGCAACATGTCTTTTCTTTTGCTGTTCACCCCATTTTACTATTGTCACTCACCAATCCTACTTATATAGGAAAGGATCCTTCTCTACATAGCTGGTTTGAATAACGTGAAATTTCAAAAAACACTGTTTGGGTATGTCTATGTGACTGTTTAGTGGTCCAACCATCACACCTAATTGATAGTAAACTATCACACTTGGATGTACCAATAGGAACAGGAGTGCAAGACATTCTATAAAAATATTGATGCATTTTTAGTGGATAATTCTATCATAGAATCATATAATATTCTGGATTGGAAAGTATCCATAAGGAACATCGAGTCCAACTTGCTGCTTCTTGCAGGACTACCTAAAACTAAACCATATGACT
This sequence comes from Entomyzon cyanotis, assembly GCA_024500445.1. NCBI lineage: Eukaryota > Metazoa > Chordata > Aves > Passeriformes > Meliphagidae > Entomyzon > Entomyzon cyanotis. Next base: position 62,483,657 of record JAKEPQ010001005.1, read on the forward strand.
AAAAGAAGTATTCAAGACACTCTGACACTTTCCTGTGGAGCCTGTACCAATGACTGACCAACCCCTCTATGAAGAACCTTTTCCTAATGTCCAATCTGAGCTTCCCTTGACACAGTTACATTCCATTTTCTTATGTCCTATTGCAAATCAGCAGAGAGGGGAGACCAGCACCTCCCCTGCCTGTTATGCAAGGGGACCTGTGACAGCGAGACAGTCACAGAACTGATGAACCTGCAGGACTGGGGAGGAACTTGCCACCATTCTCCCCTACTGCTTAAGTCACCACATTCAGTGAAGTGGAACAGTGTGAGGATAGGGAATCCTTCCCATGGTGTTCTGTCTGCTTAACAGGTCAGATACAAGAAAGGCAGGGTGTGGTTCCAGTAAGGTCTCTCTTTCTCAGACTTCCAATATATGGCACAGTGCCATAACCTGTTGACTATGCTGGATTAGGTAATGAAAATATTACCATCCTGATAGTATCATCTTTTTTACAGAGCCATATAACTCACATCTACTCAGATAAGAGCCATAATAATTTAGCTTTCTAGTAATTTCTAGTAATTTCTAGTACCTAGCACTGAGACAATAGTTATATCCTAAACTCTGCCTCATGTTTCCAGACATTTATAGAAAGCTGAAATATTTCTACATTCTCACGGAGGTGAGCACTACAGGAGACATTCAATGCAACACTACAATTACATCCAAGACTGCAATTTCTATCTTCATTCCTTACATCTAGCCTGACACTTTCTTAGCCCATGGTCAACAGTACTAGCAAGTAATGGGCTGCTTACAATACTATTAAAAAAAAAAAAAGAAAAGGCAGAGAGAGCAAAATAGAGACATGTAGGAATTTCTTCCTATTTTCCATTGGATGGGGAAGTGCAATTATCATAAAAAAAATATAATTGTTTCTTTCTTCATAAATTTCTTATGTAAGTTTCTGCAGTAAAATTTTTTGAATTGTATGATGTCAGAGAAAATACTGATTTAAAAATATTTTGCAAGTAATGATATGATATCATTATTTTACAAATTATGAAGAATTTTAACCTAATGACTTCAGAATTTCTAATTAATTCTATTTTTCTCAAAAGTTTTATGCAACTTATTCTTTTAGAAGATTTCTCCCCTTCTCCATTCAGCCATTAGTTTTGAGACTGCAGAGTAGATTTTTTAAAGTTAGAGAATTAAATTAGTGTTATGAAGAAATGAATCAACTTTGATTAATACTTTATAAAATCACGTCATCCTCCAATGGACCACAGATGAACATATACCTCTAGGGATCAGCCATAAAGTAAAAAGTAATAAAGCTAAAAGAAAATTCTACCTATCAGGTAGTCAGTCACTCTAGCAAATGAATGGCCACATTTATACAGTCTGGGAACATGATAGATTTGAACTGAGTTACAATTCTCTAACTTATTATAATTTTATTGACAGAATAAAGCCCATTTGTTTCAGCACAGCTATTTATGCAAGATACAAGGTTAACACTAAGTGCACCCAAGCTTTTCTTTTTTTTTGTGTTGCCGTTAGTTTTTCAATACATAGGTTTTTTTCCAAATATTTTTCATATCATCTAATCTCTTTTTGTTGTTGTTTTTGTAATGCCAAAAAATTTGCAGTTTCAAATTTCTTATGATCTGTGTAGATGTACAGATACACTGGAACCGTGTAGCCTGAATACTTTAGAATCAATACTTTAGAATACATTGAATTAATGTCTTGAATGTTTGAGAACACTTAAACAAAAAGATTATGTTTATGGAATAGAGACTGATAAAATTAGGAATCAATAGACTATAACTGAATATTATATAATGGCATATTTTTTATAAATATTTCCAATCACATTTTAAACAATGCATTCTGGAATTTATAGGAAGAACATGACAAATAAAGTGGAAATTCTAAGAGATGCTTTTAAAACCTTACTGTAATCTTGACATATGCTTCTCTGGAAACCTCAGCATTGCTCTTTTAGGATGCACTTTCAAGATGCTCTGCCTAAAGCTGTATCTGTTTATGGAAATTTGGAAAACTGGCCAGTAAATTAGTAAATTGGCATTATATTTTGTTTGATTTTGGAACAGTAAAGCTAGAAGACTTTCAATTCTCCTCTTGATTTGGACTGATTTGATGAGATTTCAGTACAGCCCTACACAATCATCTGTCAGACTTCTTTATCGTTCTTTTTTTTTTAATTTATTTTCCTATATAATAAAAACTGCTTGCTGAAGGCTGGAGCCTTTAAAATGATTCAATCACAAACTAAAAGCACATTGAAATATTAAGAATAAAAAAACTATTAGTATTAGGCTTCTGTACATTGCTGCACAGATTTGCTGAAGCCATTCTCTTTCAATAATTATGTATTTTTCTCACCCTTTCGGCATTTTTCAAGGCCCAGGGGACTAAGTACTAAATATTCAATATCTGTATATATAAAACGTCTCAAAACACTGTTTGATCTAGTTCAGGCAATGGTAGTAATTGAAATGGTAATAATAGCCAAAAGTTGTATTGAATTTATTGTTTGTTTTCTGAATTTTAAGAATTTAATATTATAGTAGCTACAGTTATACAATGAATAAATTAATATTGATTTTCATAAGAAACATGATATATTTTTAAGTTTTTCAGAAATATTCCTGAATAATTGTGTGCACTAATATCAATCATAACTCATATACAAAAATGTTATTGTTTATAAATTTCACCTGCTGGCATGATCCAAGCCACAACTTCCTAGTTAAGATAGGAACTGAAAATACATTGCAAAGAGAAGAAAGATTAGCTCAGACAGCTGTTTGAATGTCCATGAATGAATCATGGATTGAATCATGGATCATCTTCATTCTTGAAGATGTCATTCATGGATGGAGTTAAGAGAGGAAGTGAAAGCAAAAGAGAATTTTTCTATACATTAAACAAATGAAAGAAAATAAAATAAAGACAGTGTCTACCTTCAGACAGTGCATCAACACCACACGAGTCAATATATAACTTTTCTCTGCCACAGAGAGAGTGAAAGTGGAGACAGCTGTCTGTTCAGTTCTTATCACCACTGGGAACTTCCAGTGAAAATGAAAGAAAAAAATTCATTGAGCTTTCAACAGGCTAAATTAGTCATTTTATTCTAACAGTTATTAAGGAGGATGATGATTCACCATTACCTACTATCTATTAATATTTATAGTTCAAAAAACTTTAAAGCTAATAATTTGGATAGTCCAAGTAGAAATGTATCTCAGAAACATAAAAATCTGTTTCTGGATGAAATTTCAATATTGGAACAAACAAATCCAAATGAAAATTACTTGACTCATCAGGCAGAATTCTGCACTCAACTGACTTTTCAGAGGATGGAGAAATAATTTGTCAAGTAGTGGAGAACAGGCATTTGTGCCTCAGTATAGAAAACTCACCTACTACTGACATTTCAGGAACACTAGCAGTGTAAATTTCTTCTGGAAATGTTGGTTCATTGTCATTAATGTCATGGATCTTGATGACAAACTCAGATTCAGGTTCCACTGGTCTCAGAGTTCTTCTATTGATAGCTTGGGCACGCAGGGTGTAAAAGGCTTTCTCTTCCCTGTCAATTCTCCGAGTTGCATGAATGTCACCTGTTTTTTCATCAATTATAAATAGAGTACCAGCCCCATCTCCTGATAAAATGTATTTGAGGGATCCATCTCCCTTATCCTGGTCAGAATGAAGCTGAAATGTAAGAAAAGAACATTTTGTTTAGAAGCAATGATAAGAATAGAGGTTTTCAAAAATCATTATTATATGTTGAATCATTCTGTGTGCAACAAATGTGGTTAATGCCATTAAGAAATTAATTTTCATTCAGCATTGATTGACAGCCAGTGTTTCCTAACTTAGCTCCAAGGATCTTTTACCTTGACTCTTCTGGCAGATTTTGCTCTTGCAGCAACACCTGTTCTCTGCTAGAAACCTTTACACCACCGTTCTTAAAGAAGATTTTTATGTTAATACTGACCTTTTCTTTCCTTGAAGAGGTCCTATTAAAGATTCACAACTGCTGTGATTGTTGTAAATTCACTAAGCAGGTAAAGAACATGGCTAAATACAAGACAATTAAGGAAAATAGAACAACTGGTTTTATGAAATATTAATTTTTAAAAATTTCATTTCATATTATTTATTTTTCTCCTAAATTAGGGAACAATTCATTTTAAGTCATTATCATTTTTACTTCATCACCTAATGTAAATAGCTTAAAAGAAAAAATCCTCAAATTTATTAAGCATTCAGTATTGTTTTAACACTCATTATGTAAGTTATAAAAAGCTTCACTGCTCATATATACCTTGCAGTTCTGACTGCCTTTAGACAAAAAAATTTATTCAATTATATTTTGTTTTCTGTACAGTAGTGTGGATGTCTCATTTGATCTTTTGGATATACTTAGCATAATTTTTCTCATTACCTTGTTGGAAAGGTTCTTCCCATCTAAATTTCATAATTAACTGAAGGAATCTGGCATTCAGATTTATTTTCACCATATATATTCTTTTTTGTAAACTTATTTTTGATTTCAGCAGAAGGATCAAATCAAGTAAAGCTCTTATTACAAAAATGAAATGCAAATATAAAAAGTTTTTTAAAATCACAACCAAGAAATATCAGAATATTCCAAAAAGTTTAAGACAGAACTAGGGCATGTTTTTCTTTCTAAAAATAGTTATTTGAACACATAATAACATCGATTAGATCTGCAGTAAGATTATTTTCTGTCATGTCAAGAGTTTAATTTAAACTTACATTTCAGATCATGAAAAATATTATACATTTAGTATAGTATAAATATCCCCCGTGCTATGCAGCCCATTTTTCTATTTTTCATCTATGATGCCCTCATATTGTCTTCCATAGCATCCATTTTAAGTATTGGAAGTAAAATATTTAATTGTTATGGTTTTCGATGTGTCTTGCATGGTCTTTTGTGCTGAAACCAAACATATAGAGTGGACTGGTGGGATAAGCTGAAGTCAAACAGTAAATTTATATGTTGTGAAAAATTTTCAAACACTATTTCCCACAGACTTGAAATATGTGGAACAGACAGAACTCACCAGGAATCACCAGGATCAAAGGCTTCATGGTAGAAATTTGAATACTATCATGTTCTGGACTTTGATTTTCTACATAAAAGTTTTTCAATTTTCTCCTAGTTCAGAAATAAACCTTGAGAAACACTGTAAGCATTTAGACCTATTACACTTTGCTTACATTACTCACATGTATGTTTACTTTACAAAATGAGTATTTTCTTACTGCTTCTTTTCATTCTACAATAAATAAATAAATATGAAACTCCACCAAACGTAAAGAGTAGGAAGGCAGATGTTAAGAAAAATCTTTTGCAAATAAATATTTATCTTTCTTTTCCTTCTTTTTCTCTTGATGACTTCAAACTGAAGGTTTCTGGACATTCTCACTACTCTTTTGAGGATTGAATTTTTAAAGTGAACTTGAACCCTCATGCTCCTCCCTTGATGGCCCACAAAAATTGTGACCTTTTGCTGTGACCTTTAATTAACCCTTTCACCCTCTTTTTAAAAGTGACTCTACAGTGTCTTCCAGGCTGTGGCCCATATTAAAATGGCATTGAGTGGAAGAAGTCCTTAAGCGTGTTCTTCTCCATGTCTTCCTAGAATATAATTTCATCTTCAAAAGCATTTTGGTTCTAGCAACTCACTGCTGGTCCATGACCACTCTATGAAATATTTTCACAGCAGAGTGATGAAGAGCATTATAAGAGGCTGCTCTTCCTTAGACATGTGACAGAAAGATAAAGCTACATCCTGTTTGAGAGGGATCTTTAAATGGGTGCACTGCAGTTTTCCCATATGCTTTCCAAAGCCAGGTCTGGTATTATAAATTCTCACAAAAGTTGACAATGGTCTATTGGTGCTGCAGTGCCTGTTCTTTTATTTAGAAACCAGTTAGCAGCCTGGCAAAATACGTTCTAAAAAATTATCTCCAGAATAGCATAAGTCCATGCAAACCGTTCCCAGCAAGAGTGTCTGGCCAAATTTAACATACAAATGATGCATGGAAATTGTTTTGGAACATGGTATTTAGCAAAACCATGCCAGGAACTTGTAAAATAATTTAGCAATCCAAATAATCATATTCTGGTGCCTTAAAATGTTACCTGGCACTAGAAGCCTGAACAGTGTAGTGAAGAGAGCTAAATCAGAAAACTGAATAAATCCCTAAACTAAAAAATATTAAGTTTTTGACCACCTATGTTTAGATCCAATTCAGCATGTAAAGAACATACTTATAACATACTTTTAACATACTTATTGGTCTAATATGCAAGGTACTATCATTGTTGACGGCTTTCCATTGCCACTGCTGTAGCTACGTGTAAATCTTAGGAAAGTGATTTGGAAATGATTTTTGTGCCCACAAAATCATTACCCTCTTACCTCTGCTAAATTCAAACTTTATACTCGTGTGGGTTTTTTGGTTTGTGTGTTTTGGGGATTTTTTTTGTTTGTTTATTTTTTGTTTGTTTTTTACCACACATATATTACCCAAAAGTCTGGAAAGAGAGCTGAATACAAGACTTTGAGACATCTACATAAAGACTTCTAGGGAGCTGAGAGCTGCACTTCAGAGTAACATGTTTAAAAGGAATACCAACCTTCATCATTTAGAACAATGCTTTGAGCTATAAAACTGTGTTGTCCAAAAAACTGTTAATAATTATATTTTGGCTTGGTAATCCAATTTAAATTATATGTATACACATAAAAGTCCAGAGTTATTGTAGTAAAACTTCAAATTCATAATGACATTTCAGATGGTCTTTTGGGGTGATCAGGAAACCCAAAATTATAGATAAAATGAGTAAGGCTTCCAGACATAATTCAAGGAGTGAAAATATAGTATATATAAGCAGGAAAAGAGAGTATCTCTCACATTGTTTTTTATTTCTTAATGCAATCCAGATGTTGCTAGAGGAATCAAGGTTGCTAAAGACTGCTCAATGTGCTACACAGACCCCGCACAGTGAATCATTACCCAGCTCTGAAATGCATGAACAGTGTGTCAATCAGCACTGCAGAGTTTTTTCATTTTACTCAAGTACTAAAAAAGTGTTCTGTGAAATATTTCTCTGCTACTTTTAGTATAAAGTGTTTCCTATAGTTATTTTGGCTAATGGGCATCTGTGATTCATGTCAGCCAAGCTGAGAAATGGAAAGACATCTGTTTCATTTAGCAATTTCATCACACAAAATGATCTGCTGTGAAGATGTGGTTTTGTTTTCATATCTGTCACTGATATTTTGCAAACTCCTGTTTCAGTGAATTTCTTGCTGTTCTTCCACAGAAATACTTCCCTTTTCAGCTGCACTGGTATACGTATCTTATGTATATTTTTTCTCACTCTGTAGGAAATCTGAACGTCAGTTGATGTTATTTTATATAGCCCTGTTTCATCATCCAGTAGTTGCTATTACCATGAAAGACATTTTTGCATATCTTCAATATAAATTGGTTGAACAAACTTCTGAATTCAGAATGATTTCACATAAATAAAAAGGAAGGTCCTGTTAAACAGCAGGTAATATTTCCAGGGGTAATATGCTAATTATTATTTAAGTAATAATTAACATATTACTTCCTCCTTTAAGGTAAATGAAACCATAAAAAAATGAGTAAATGATGTCCCAATCACATTAAGCTCAATAACTTTTTAGATAGGTAAAAGACCTTTGTAAAAATACTTTCAGAAGACTTTAGTTGAACAACATAATAATTCTGCTTCAAAAATTATTTGAAAATTACAACACAGGAAATCCATGTTAATTGACTTCCAATTATTCAAATCAAACCTGTTCACTGAGAATTTTGGAGTTTCTCCTTGCCTCCCCCCATGAATTCCACTTTATTTTGAAATCTCCCAAAAGGAATATGAAGTATGTGGCCTTTTTTTCTAATGGCATACAAAGTGTTAATCCTATTTTCACCAAAAAGTGACAAGATGCTTCTGTGAAAAACAGAGAGATGATTGGGTTAGTCAGATCTATTTTGTCATACAAGCTACTTCTGGAATTTAAAATGATTTATGACAGTGCCAGATAAAGACTTTAAGATTTGTCACACCTATTTCTATTTGAATTTCAGATTCAGAAGTCCTTCTGTGATTTTTCAGTGACTGGTATTCAGATAACTAGACACCAGATATGACTGTATTAAGAAACTTCCCTTTAGTTAGAAAACTTACTGTAAGTATTAATATAGCTCAAGTTGGTTTTTAAGCTGTATTTAATTTGCTAAAATGTGTGGGACACTTTCCAATACAATTTAAAGTTTTTGCGGTTTTTGCAAAATGACAGACTATTTTAATATTAACTTACTAAATGCACTCTTACTCTCTTACTTGATGATAGTTATTTTTAATTGTATAATGTACAACTTTTTTTTCTACTTTCTTCTGCAATGAGTCAATATTTCAATTTAATCCAAGTATCACAGTAACGAGAGCTCAGTACATTCTTGAATTACTCTATTCTTTGGATTTTATTCAAATAAGTCTTGAATGTCTCATAATTCTGAGGACAAATTTCAGGGCAAATTGTAACCTATTAGAATTTTTCTAAGTAATTATATTAGCAATGTGAAGCCAAAAAACACCACAGAAGCATTTGCCATTTCACTCTGTGTTCTAGTGCACATTTCATATTAGCAACTTGGCTGGATACTTAGTTGAATAGTAACAATTGTTTCTCTAAACATAATCACAATGGTGGGCAGATCTGACATGAAATCAGCAAAAATAATTGATATAGAATTCCCACAGTGGAGATACTTATTTTAAGCATCATGAACTGAACTATTAAATGGTGCAGTTGTTTAACATTAGCAGCACTTACTCTAAAAGGTTTTCAGACGAGCTCATATCCTGTGCACTATTCTCTCAGTTAGCAGATTTAACCGTCATGGCTTTAAGCCACATTTTACCCACCAAAGAGGTTCACTTATTTAAATTTATCTGAAAGGTAACATTTTTAGCAACTCTTTTCAGTGATTCTGTAATTGCACTAAGTTTTATGGAGACGTCACACATTAAATTTTCTCACTCAGTTATATTGTCAGTTTGCCAGCACTGTGCTATTGTGTGTTATTTAAGAGGAAATGGACAGAAAGGAAAAGACAGATTTCAAAAAGAATGCTTTGTGAGACTGGAAAAGGGGTGAGCAAACTAGAATGGAAGCACAACAAGTAATGTAAGATGGGGAGTACGCTGAAATTCTTTTGCAAGAAACGGAAATGAAAAACTCCAGTCTGCAGTGCATTTTCAGACTGTATTTGTTTAATTTAATTCATTTTCAAAAGGAAAGATAAAAATATTTTCTACCATTTTTTATTGATAAATATGACAGTAGTTCCTTGTTCAAATTTTTTGTTCTTATTGATGTTTTAAAACAGTAAGAGACAAATGATAATTAATGATTTTTATTTTAGCATTTCTTTCCACATCCCTGAGTGAAATAACATCTATCACATAAACAGAAATATTATTTTCACAGCTCCCTACAGTCTTCACTACTGATATCATGTTCAAGATTCTCAACTTCCAGAAACTAATCATACAGCAAATATATTTTTTCATCATGAGATTTGTATCTTTTCCTGTTACTGTAGCTTATTCTAAAGGGAAGAGTCACAGTACAGAGAAGGTAGATGGTCTTGTCACTGACAAAATATTCTAGGATTTTATGTGAGAAAGGCAGGATTATTTTTTTAGAGACACATCATATGGGCATCAGCAAAAGGTCTTTCATAGATGCACTAAGTCAATGTGCCAATGCCCAAACTCCCTCCTCAAGCCAAGGTCTTTAGCTGATGTTCAGAGAGTTAGAACAAGAAAGTTTCAGCTTCATTAGGTTGTTCTAGCTTCCACTCCAGAAGACACACGAGCATTGAGCTAAGATGAGAGACTAATTGAATTTCATACACCAAAAAGTTGTTGCATAAGCCAATATGCATATTGTCTTCCAATGTGCATCTAGTAAATACTATCTGTACATCAGGTGAAGACAGAAAGCAGAGAACTGCCAGTGGACCTGAAGTGCTCTTTTACTTCCTGGCACCTCCAAAAGATGTCTGAGTATGAGTAAGCAGAAGGGAATTCTTTTGTTAAAGAGAAAAAAAATAATCCTGACCCATGGCAGTTGCTCAGGGCCTCATTCATTAAAACACTGAGCTGAACAAAGAAACATTGTTTGGCTCTCCTCCTACTGAAATCAATATGGCACAAACCTGCATTCCTACTTCTATGAGTTATCTCTTTATACTATTTGGTGTCTCAGGATGAAAACATGTCTGGTAAGAGTTTCCTCAGATTTGATTGGAGGTTTTTTTAATATCCATATTTTTATGTGTTATGTTGTTTAGCTGGTTTTTGACTAAAATAAAAATCTGTACAAAATATTGTAACAAGGATTAAGTAGTTTCCAGAACAATCTCCCTATTCCACCAAGGAAAAGCCTAGGAAGGCAAATCTGCTAAAAGAGCACATACTTTTCTTTTACTGAATTCAGAATAGCTTCATGTATTTGAAAACTTTGGGGGTTTTCTGTTTAGTTTTATTTTTTTAAGGGGAAAGTCATCTCTTATCCTCATGCCCTCTGCATTAATCACAACAAAGTGGCTGTAAGAACCCATTGTAAATTTGGGGTTTTTTGTAAACAAGAATTATTTTATTATAGCTGATGTATGTTTTCCTAAAGCAGCCTAGTTATTAACAAGATAACCATTAAAACAGAGTTAGTTTTTATTTATCCTAATGTACAATTTGCACTATATATATAAAGCATTGAATTTTTTAAAACAAAATAAGAACACATTTAAAATATTGATGCTTAGTTTAATTCGCCTACTGCTAGAGGCCATTTAAAAACATTACACAAGATTGTCTTTTTTTCCATCTGAAATCATTGTAACATGTCAATTGGTAAGAGCTTTGAAGGTTTTCTAACTTTATCGTGTGTGTATTTTCTCCTCATTGATACTCTGTATTTATCACACAGAACTGAATGAAAATATCTGTCATCCCAGGAAGTGGAAAATGTCAACTTAAGTGGAAGGTCTATATCATAATTAAGGAATAAAAGCCATTTTAATAATCTCCAAAACAGTGATATCCATGATAATATAGTATTATTGTTAAATTCAATCCCAAGGAAGGGAAGACAGGGAAAGAGAGAGAGCTGACATTTTTTTTCATGAGTTTTGGGAGACTTCTGATGTGTCTGAATTGATACTAATCATAGCAATTACAACAATGAGGGATAAAGATGTCCTGGATCAATCCTGGCTCCATTTATGTCACAGTGAAATCAGTGGGACTATACATCCAGGAGAGAGATCTTATAACCCTAAAAATGTAGTGAAGGTATTAGACACGGATCGGTGGTAGAAGAGAGGGGGAATATGTATAAACTCTTAAACGCAACTTGTATTTCTATTTTTCCATCAAGTTGGTCTCTTCTTTTTGTAAATTATTAAATCTTTTATTGTAGGGAATAGTATTCTCAAGAAAAATCCTATCTCTACATCAATGACTAAATTAATAAGTAGTTTAAATCATTACCTACACTTACTTTGCAGAAAGGTTGTGCCAGTGCTCAGCACCCTCACAGGACAAAAGCGCTTCCTGATGTTCAGAGGAACCACTTGCATTTTGGTTTGTGACCATCGCCTCTGGTCTTGTCATTGGGCAACTCAGAAAAGAGCCTGGCTCTGTCCTCTTTGCAGCCTCCCCTCAGGACTTTGTGCACATTAAGATCTCCCTGAGCCTTCTCTCCCCGAGTGTAAAGAGCTGCAGCTCTCTCAGGCTTTCCCCATATGTGAGGTGCCCCAGTGCCTTGTCATTCTTCTCTGGACTCTCTCCAGTGTGTCCATGTCTCTCTTGTACTGGGGTGCCTAGAACTGGGCAGAGGACTCCAGGCATGGCCTCAAAAGTGCTGAGCACAGAGGAAGGATGCCCTCCCTTGACTTGCTGTGAATGTGAGGCCACTCCTGTCTGCTCTTAGAGGGCCTCATCCACTTCTTCTTCTTCTTGGTCAAGTGGCCTATAGCAAGCACCCATTATTATGTCACCTTTTCCTGTCTTCCCTTTAATCCTAATCCATTAACTCTCCGTCGGCTCCTCTTCCATCTCCAAGAAGAGCTCCATCCACGCCAGCTGCTCTGTCACATAATGGGCAACTCCCTTTCTATGTCTTCCCTTCCCATCCTTCCTAAAGGGTCTGTATCCCTCCATTGCAACACACCAGTCAAGGGAGTCATTCCACGAAATATCCATAATCCCAACAAAATCACAGCACTGCAGCTGTATGCAGGTCTTTAACTCACAGTGTTTATTCCCCATACCTCAATATATAAAATATAAATGCTTTAAATAGTTTTTAAAAAAAAAAAATTTTAAAAATTTTTTTAAAAAAAAATGCTTTACTATACAGGCATTTAAGAGTGGAATCCCGGCATGTTGAGTTCCTGGAGACATTTTGGATTTATCCACAATGGTGCCTTGTAGACCCCTTGTGGACCCCTCAATTACAGAGGGAATTATAATCACATAATGAAATTTAATTGAATTTAACCATGTTTCTATTAACATTGTGTAGGTAGCTATAATTACAATTTAAATTTCAACGTTTCCTAATAAAGAAACATACTTTATTCCTCTATCAGACTGTAATATAGAAAATTAACCAGATTTGGATATACATCTTGGCAAAAATCATACAGCGAATTGCATGTTATGTGTGTATACATAAAAGACAGCATCATCAGCCCAGTAAACTCTATTCTTAAATACTTTTACTGGGGACAAAAAGCTCATCTTGATCTTGAGTGATACACATTAAGAACTTTACTCCATAGCAATTATTTTCCCTTGCAATGTTAATTGCCGGTTTCAATAAGCGTGTTCTGTGTACTACATCACTGATGAAAAATAATTTCTAATTTATGTGAACTCTGGTAATCAGCTGATAGGCCCAGCCAGTACTTCCATAAAGCTCCTGTGACATTTGCTGACATTTGTAAGACATCAAAAGCACCCTTTACTTAATCTCTCTTTTCCTAATTACAAATAAAATATGCTATATTAGTTATGCTGCTGATGTTTCATTTTCTTCGTGTGGGGTTTTATGTTTTGTCCATAGAACAAAAGAAATCTTTCACATTTTTTTCCCAGAATTAGTTAATTTTCATGAATCTTTAGCTCTTGCCTTGTGTATTATTTGCTCCTACTTTCTTCTGTCAATAGTAAAAAGAATTCTACACTATCCCTAGAAAACTTCCTAATTCTCTTTTATGGTACACAGATTTACATGGCACTCGAAATAGTATTCCTTACTCCTTTAATGACTTTGTTTTCTATAGTATGTCATTATCCTTTCCTAAGTAATAAATTAGTATTACTGAAATCTCTTCCATTATTCTTAAATGATAAGCCTTGATTAATCCTGTGCAGCTCTTTCCAGTGTCACAGCCATCAGCAGAACTCTAGCTATTCTATTTATTTTACTTGGCTTTTAATAGACAACAAGCCACTCCTGACACATAGAGAATGGTCTGTCACATAACCTGTCCTAACTAAAGGGATAATTAAGTAGTTTCTTCACATTCCAGTTGTATTATTTACATAGCAGTCTCATTATCCTTTTTGAATGACCTAAGACATCCTGCTGATTGCTAGAAGTATTTCTAAGTCATCTGTGGTATCTTCATTAGCAACAATGTGTAAAAATGCAGCCATGTTTCTGCACAGTGGTTCTTACAAGGGACAGGTATTTTAAAAGTGCAAAAGGAATGGAGACTTCTGTTAAAATTTTAAATCAACAAAATTTCTGGGTTTCTTTCCATCTGCTCGTGGATGTATTCATTTCCTATATGGCTCTACCCATTTGGTCTCTACTGAAGCTCACATATTCTACTTGCAAAATTATTTTCACATTTTACAAGGACTTTCACTTCAGTAAATTTTTACTTAAATTTTAGCAACATGGCCTGGAACATTGCCTTACTCTATCCTTCCTGTTTCCTTCCTTAAAATGGGTTGTTTCATGACATTTCTTTAAATCCTTACTTGTTAAAACATAAATTTTAAAAAATAGAACTTTTTTTGTCTCCCTATTTACTTCACTTCTTACAGAGCTGCGTTAGTCCATTTTCTCAGTGCCAAAACTTGAAATATGAATATAATTTTAATAATTTATACTAAGATATATAGTTTCTATCCAAGATTGCCTAGGTAGTAATAGTTATTAATTATTATATTTACACCAAAATAATATTTCTTAAATATTTCTAATTGCTAAAGATCCTATTTATAACAGAATTCACAATCATCAGCATAGAGACTCAGAAATTTGAATTTATGCACACTTTACAGCAAATGTCATACCTCAGAAAGGGATATGCAAAAATCATCATTAGAAGATGGGGTTCTTAATATAGAAAGAAGAAATCTGTATTACTACTTCATGTTTCTGCTTATAGATTGTAATTTATTCCATTAATCCCTATATTGTAACATATGTACTTTGAAATTACATATAATTAATAGAAAACTATTAAAACATTTTAGGAATAAAACCAAGGAAAGCACTTTCATAACATAACCAGTTTCTAAATTAAATGGTAGGAAAGAGCAGTTGTATCTTTACTCAGCTGTTTTTGAATGAGGAAGAGACAAAGTATCATGCAGTCTTCCAAATTTTTCTACAAAGTAGGGGGGATTTGTGGTTTTTTGTCTGTCTGTCTTTGTGCTTCTTTTTGCCACCACAGTTTCACTCAGAAATATTTTAAATCAAGTCCGACCTCCGTTTTCTGTTGTGTTAATAAATGCTATTCGTTTGAGAATTATTGGGAAAGGACAAACATTCTCTAGGGAAAAAAAAAGAACAAAACAACCAAAACCTAAAACAACTTCAGATCACTAAAATACTGGCAGTGAAGCACAGTATGATTACTCCTAACTTCACACCAAGAGTAAGCTTAATAGGCTTATGTCTTCCCTCCCAGCTGCTTTGAGAAACATACAAGCAAGTTGAAAGGAAAGGCACGATTGCAGAAATATAATTTCAGAGGCAGGGAGAGCAACTACACTATTGCCTAAATAAAGATGTCACCAGAAAAGTTAATTTGGTATGGGTTTGTGTAGTAATGCATTCTGCTGTACCTCAAAATCTATTGGTGGGTTCCCTATGCCTGTCTTCCCTTCAGACTCCCCAGGACTGGCTCTGGGGGAGACAGTCCCTCCCCTTCCTTTCCCTTTATAAGTCGATGTCTGGATCAGCTCGAGGTCTTCTCTCTGGGCTGGCAGCCCCTATCCCATCCCTGCTTCCCTCCCCTTCTCCTTTCCCTGTGACCCTCTCCCCTGTACCCCAAATAAACCTCCCTGCCAGAACAGAGATGGAGTCCAGTTCTTCCTTTGTCTCACTATATTCCTGCTTGAATTGACGTGGTTTGAAGACTCACGCCATGCCGCAGAACCTCGGGGGCCGCCCGCCCCAGATCCGGTGGAATAACACGGACCACGGACCCCAGTCCGGGGGGGAGCCGGCCTGTGCAGCCCTCCCAGACCGTGATACACCAGGTTTGCATTGTGAAAGACAGTAATTCTAAATCCAGACAGCATAACTGGACTGAAGATCTAGTAAATAGAAGAAAGGCACAGAATATCTGTTCAAGCCAATATGACAAAGCAAGACTTTTCTACAACCTGGATAACGGGTAAAGAAAAGATTAACAGAATTGCAGTTGAGCACCAAGGTTTTCTTCAGCTGTTACATGTTCTTTCAAGTATCCAGAATCTTTTCCCTCAAAAATTTTGCATGCCCAGTCATCTGAGTCTACAGTGCAGGCAGCAATTTTGCAACTCCATGGATTTAAAAAGTACAATACCATGAATATCCCAAGACATAGTCTGGGTTTGTTCAGCTTGTATTTTCCATCTACCTCCTTGCTGTTTGGGCATGCCTTTTTAGCATGCCAAGCCTCCTAACTATTCAATAATAATTTTCTGAGCTCTGAAGTGTGTTCAGATGTGTAAGGCACCTTTGCACCTGCCTTTCAGGCAACTGGATGGCCTGTGAATTGAAACTCTGAAACAGAAACAAGACAGCTGTGGTTCTCAGACTTGAAGAATGTAGGAACTCATCTAGGGTTATATATTTAAAATTGCTACAGACCAAAATATTGCCAAATTAAAGGACAATTTTTTCCTTTAGTGAAGCAGTCCTCCTTTAATGCTCTGAAGTAAAAAGCTATTGAAAAACTCAGGAAACAGAAATAACTGTTTGAGAAAGTAACACTGATGGGTTGGACAATGATGTTTGTTTACTCCTGCAACCAAATCCTACTTTGTCTGCAGGGACTTTAGATACATTGACTGCATAGCTACTTACTGCCTCAAAACAGAAGGTATTAGAGGCTTTGGAAGAACTCGCTGTTACAGTCTTTTTGCTACAGCTTATTTTTAATTATCTTCAAAGACAAAAACACTCTTATAAATATAAGGAAAACCTTCCAGCAGGAAGACATTTTAAAAGGGTAAACATCAACTTTTAACTTCTTAGAACTCTCTCCCTCATGGGTATTTTGTTGCAAGTCACCGATTTTTCCGCAGTATTACTCCCAGCTCTTCCTTGTTATCTCTGTGTACAGGATCTTTAAAAGGTCATCTGCATCTGATTTTAAAAAATAAAAATCTCCAGAGAAGAAAAAAAAAGGCCCCTAAGGAGCATCAACCTTGGAGTTGATGCTGAAATTATTGGCTATTTACACATTTATAATTTCAAATAAGGTGTAGGTCAAACATTTCTAAAGCTCCCTTTTATATTACGTGTTTTAATTCCATGAGTGAATGAACGGACTGTGATGAAGTGGACTCCACTTTTCCTGATTTGTGGCATTGAATATAAATAATTTCAGTTTTATCAGTTCTTTCCTTTTTGGTCTATCTTTATGTGACAAGCAGATAGAATTTAAACCCGAAAGATAAATTGAACTGAAAGGAACTGGAGAGTTCAGGCTAAACTATTTTGCAGTTTCTTATACTATTTTGAAGCATGATGTTCTTTTAAGTACAATGCATAATCAGATACAAACTCTGAATGAAAGCCCCCCAAGGGAGCTATAGCTCTTCTTCATAAAGGCACCAAAATACATCCTATTGGTGATTTTATATCTGCCAGAAGTATGCCCATTATTTACACTTCCTTCTAAATAGTCCTGAAAATTGGTAGATGTTATTGCACTTTGTTCTTACAGAGATCAGAATTGTCTGTTTTAGAAATGAGTTTCAAGATGGCAGACTACTGCTACTGTGATTACTAGGAAAAAAATATAAAATCTAACATTCTAAAGTAGTTTTCTCAGATACTGAGAAAGGCAGGGGCAGGAAACCTACCTCAGTGACTAGCAGAATCTTATTGACCCCTCAGCCTCATTTACTATTGCTCTTCAAACTGATAAATGGCTTGGACTCAAGTATTAATGTGCAAAATAAATAAAATGGAATAGTCAAGTAATTTTCTTCACTCTTGTATCAAAACTGGATAGTTTTCCTTAAACCACTTAGGTAAAGCAAGCCTGCCAGAATTCAAGGAGCATTTGGACAATGCACTCAGGCACATGGTGTGATTCTTGGGGTCATCCTGTGCAGGGCCAGGAGCTGGACTCCATCCTTGTGGGTCCCTTCCAGCTCAGGATATTCTGTGGTTCTATGATTCATACATTTCCGGTATTTTGCATTTACCATGCCACCTTGAAGAATGCAATACCATTAGATGTGTAGCTTCCATTTACTTGACAGAAGAGGAGGAAACAATATTCAGCTGCTTGTCCCTACATATATTTGTATTAGTTTATGAGTAGATTTGCAAAATATTTGCATAAGGGTAAAGCTCTTGAGAGCAATTAGAGGGATGGACTTGGAAATACATGAAGTGACATATGATGGCAAGTAAAGAAATACTCTTTAGTGCTTTACCTCAGAAGTCAAACATAACAGTTTTAGTATGCACAAGCTGTGCTTGGAACAGAAAGCTTTAAAATGCCTGCATAAGGTCATTTTGGCCAAGAAGAACTATTAAGGTAATTTAATTTTTAACTGATTAATAACTTTGTTTAGAAGAATTTAAAATGCTATTAGTATCTTCCTCTACTTTGCACTTAGTTTTTCCTAGGCGAAAAATTTAAATCACCTCAATTTTGTCAAGATCTATTGTAGATTACAATTAAAGACCATTAAAAGTGTTAAACATATTAAGTATAATACTTATGGTACTATAGAGGCCAAGGAGATATAAGAACAGATTATAAAATTAGTATTTGCTTGAAAGGTGAGCAAATATAATTTTAGAGATATTGCACTTCATTGATTGCAACTCCTTCAGTTATCATGACCTTTAAAATTATGCAAAGTATGCCTAAAACTACCCATGGAAGTGAGAAAGATACTCTACTAAGCTTAGTGTTTAACTTCAAACTATTGTCTATGAGCACATTTATCTAAGATATAGATATGTCTAGCTAAGCAATTTAGTGTCTTGGTATTCTCTTTCTACGTATTTTACCTTGCTTCTCTCTTAGGAATTGTAAGGATTTAAAGAGCACAGTTGCTTGTCTTGAACACTGTTAAGACCACAGGACTTTGCCATGAGATAATCACCGAAGGGAGTGACAGGATGGCATGAACTCCAGGCTGGCAGAGGTGAGCTCTGGTTAACACATCTGGGCAGAAATTCCCACTGTGGCAAACTGTGTAAAGCAACTGCTCATACACATATCACTGGTTAAACAGAGACCATCCCAAGTTATGGGATAGATGGCATCTGTGACCATCAGTCACCACCTAAGCCCACCCAAACATCCTTCCATGGATACCCAGAACCTGGACTGTAAGAGAAGCCCCCACAGCAGGAATTTGAGATAAGATAAAGGTGGTTGTCGGATTGTCATCTCAGATGTAGGGGGAGGTTAACAAAACTGAAGAGAAGAACGCATCACTGATATTGGACACAAAGAATACAGAATTTATGGACCACAAAGAAAGCCAAAGCAGCAGCTGTGTTGAATCAGCTCTGGCTGGGTAAAAGGTGATTCTGGCAGGGGTACATCATGACCCACCAACTCAAAAACCTCACCGGCTCTAGAGAAAAGAAGGACTCAGCATGTGGACTAATTAACATTAGAAGCAAGGGAATCATTTAACCAATAGAATAGGAGAACTGTGTAGCCAATGAGCATTTATTCCTTCTTTGGTGACATGACGAGATATTGAAAAGTTTTGATTGACCTTGGAACCCCACTGTGGCTAGCACAGGTCTTTCCCATGAGAATTCTTTTTGTGTTTTATAAACAAAGATAAAGTTTGGATGTTATTAAAAACAGTGTCTCGAGATTTGGACAGTGCAGGCCTGGCCAATCAGGCCTAGGGGGAGGTTTCTGACTGACCAATCTGGGTGACCTTTGAAAACTCTATATATATGTTGGATTCAAACAATAAAGTACCTTTTCTATGCCATGCTGAGAATCTGGACTTTCCTTCTCTGCTAGCGGCTCAACAGCGACACCCCACCGCTGAGAAGTGCAGGGTGAAGAATGACCAAGAGGATGCCACTGGATCCATAGGTGGTGACTATTTTCCACTTGACTTATCTCTCTCCCCCTCCTGCCTTCCTTTTTATATTTCTTTGTATCTTTCTACCTCACATTACATTGTTAAATAAGACAGACATATGGCCTCATGTGCACCTTAATTTGACCACAGATATCTCTCAATAATTGGATCATAACAGGAGCCTGGGAATCTCAGAGCATGGTTTACATCTTGGGAGCATGGCTCACTATATTCACCAATGAATCATTTGCCACTAGTGTGACACAAGGTCCTCTGGCAATTAGCTATATAGGGATATATATGGATATATACCTATATATATATGTAGGTATATTAGATATGTAGGGATGAATATGTGATGTGAGACTGAAAGTGGCACAAACTTCATTGCTTGTGGAGATTTGATGCAGCTACAACATGGACCCACAGATTTCCCCTCTTCTCATGATACTGGTTGGTAAAGATGGCATTTCTATTTGATTAAAACTAGATTAACACTGTTAGCCACAAAGTTTCTTCCCCTATCAATACCCATAGCAGCATTGGCATGCCCTGAGGTCTTTCCCTTGTGTCCTAGTCATACAGTAAAAAAAATATATGACATGCTGCTTTTCAGTTCTGTCAAACCAGATCTTCTCTGCTGTGATAGAGATTAAATGACACCAGTATTAACAAGCCTATTGTTTCACCTTTTTACTCCTTTTCATTCTAATTTTGGTTTCCTTCCTTCCTTCCTTCCTTCCTTCCTTCCTTCCTTCCTTCCTTCCTTCCTTCCTTCCTTCCTTCCTTCCTTCCTTCCTCTTATCCCCTCCAATACCTCTCCTGACAGCATCTTATGAGGCCCCATGGGTTTTAAGAAATATATCTCTTGCAATATTAGCTGGTTCTGATTGTGATAGGACTGGTAAAGTCCTATTGACTTTACCATTTTAGAGAAAAAGCACACTCCAAGTAATCAACCTGTTCGATCTTTACGGACAAATTTAAAGCAGAGGGACATTCAACACATCCAGCATTTCTCACTGAGAGAACAAATACTGACACTGGACTCCCCAAGAAGAAAAAATTGCTTTGGAACGTCTACATTCAGCTCTATTGGATATGGCCTGCACACATGAAACAAAATCTAAAAGGACAATAATCCATTCCATTACTATTTCACTGTGAAACACTGGAGCTTGATTGTAGGTCTCTGTGCTTCTTCACACTTTCCAAACTTTTACCAGTCTAAAGAGGCAACTTGGACTGTTTAATTAGGTCTTTCATATACAGTGTGTAGCACATCTCAGCAAAAATATCATCAAATAATTTGGACACTGGGAATTCTTCCCTTAAGCACTTGGGTTAAGTATGTCCTCACTATGACCTACTCAAGTGACTAAACCACTCTTTCCTTCTGAGCAGACAACGCTTTAAAGAAACTTTAAAACACACAGACATCTGTCCGGGGCTGCAAAGCCACATTCTTAAAAAAAATATATCTGTCTTTGAATTCAGGCACACAGCTGTGGCTTTTTTAGTCATCACTAAAAGACTTGTGGACACTACGAAGCTTTTGCATTGTTCACCAACTCTCAATTCCATCCTGTGTCATCCAGCAAAACCCAGTGTCTTGTAAGGGTGCATCCAAAAATGCTAACAAACAATTCATTATTTATGAGAATAGAACCTTAGCATTCAGCCTGGTTATCTCTTTGTCACCAGTATCTTCTGCTGCTGTTTCATGAAGCAAGAAATTAGAGCCTCCAGCAAACATAGAAGTTTCCAAAGGAATAATCATTTAGCAAACAGAAAATATCAACCCTCTGCACACTTAACAATTTAGAGTACGTGATGAATCTAAGTAGTTATAGTCATAAACTTCCTAGTAAGCTGAATCCCAACAGACTTTGAGACTGAATCTTTCTCAGCACTCACTGAGTGGCTGATTCTCATCAACCAGCCTTCAGGACAATCCTACAGCAAGCTGTTGATGTTTCTGATGTTATGGTAAAACAATATTTCACTCTGACACTCTTGACCTGTTCTTAAATATGTAGGAGGCCACACATATACTGCCAAGCAATTTTCATGTGCTTGAATTGAATTGGTGCCTTAAATAACCCTCTTCACAGTCTATGTTTTAAGTCTTGCTGAGAAAGAAATAAATTTCTAAATGTTGTTGTGTCTCAAATGTCAATTCCACCACACTGCAGTATCTTCATTAAGATAAGGTTTTTGAAGATACACAACGGTGAATAACTTGAACTTTGCTTCCAGTAGAGTTACACCAAAAACACCTCACGTGGAAACAGTTAAAGGACTAGCTTCCCTCTTTCACCATGAGAGATCACTATTCATTTATTCAGTTTGCAGAATATCTTCCCTCCCTTTGCATTCTTTTTTATTGATGTCTGACATGAGAATCTGCTCTAGCTGAAAATTCAGCCTCTGCAGAACTTCAGTGTCATAGAGCTGATTATCTTCACCTGAAAGGAAAAGCATTTTATATCTCTCAGTCAGATCTTCACACCAAATATTAACCCTGCACATGAGCACTTGCAATTCAAAATCCTACTCTTTAGTCTCTTGTAGTACCAAAGGTCTTTACAGAAGAAAGAACTATGGTAGAAGCACTCTTCAGAAATCAAAATGCAGAGATTTTTAAAAGGGTTTGGTAAGTCTTCACCTTACTACTACAATAGCATGGTTTCATTGGGACCTTATATTGTGTGTGTCACACTTTATGAGGAATCCTTAGAAATACAAAACTGATCTTTTGTCTTACCCTCTCCAAAACCAGTACTTTTGGTAGCTGCTTCATCAGAAGGAAAAATACAAGCAACATCCGAGGCTTCGCTGCCTAACATCTTTATGACTGTTATGTGGTATATCATCCACAGTTTCAATAGACAGTTACTAAAACTCTAACTGCTGTTCTTGAAAATGTGTCATGTATGCATAGCTTGCTAAGTCTTTTCCTCAGAGTCATGTCTGTGTTGGGATTCTTGAAGTGAAAGGAACTAAGTGAGGTTGACATGTTCTGCTCTTTACACCATCAAAGATAATGACTGCACTTACAAGCATGTGAAAGTGAATACTGCCAGGATAATCCTTTCTGGTAACAGTTCTAATATGACACACACAAATTTTATATACATTTATGTGCAAATATATGATAAATTATCCTTTGAGATACTAAAAAGCACTGCAGTGTTACTAAGAACTTTAGTCTCTCAAAGTGCTGAAATATTTGTGTCAGTTTATCCTTTACGTAATAAAACTACTGTAATGAAAATTGCCAGAAAAAGTCAGTATCTGTCTCAGAAAGCTAAATGGGGAAAATATCTGCACACCTAAACAATTGACAAGATCTGGTGAGATAATAAGAGGGGGAAATGAACTTAAATGAGGATAAAGAATTTATTTGTGAATTTATTTTTGAATGGCTCTGTACCAAGATATTGTTGGCATATAGTGGTGCTTCCTTGTGGTAACAACTACTAGGAAATAAAGTATAGATTTTTTTTTTCCTGGATATACTCAAAGTAAATTTAAGCTTTTCAGAACAAGTTTGAAAATGTATAAAACTTTACAATTGCAGTACTTTATTTGAAAAATAATAAATGGGCCTTGAAATATGTACTAAGATGAGAAATAAAAATTTTGTATCTGTTTTCCATAGAACCTATGTAGAATTTCTGTAGAGAAAAATATTGATAAAGTGCTGGGTTTCCTGATATGAAGTTTACACTTCTTTTTGAACATTCCTGCCTTGTTTACCTGAAACATGGACGGGCACTTTGAATTATTGTCTTCTAGTATATTTTTGTGAAGATATCTCAAAGGCAGATAGTATAATATATATATATATAGGTTTGGTTTTCCACATGGCTCTTTTCTATGACTGCAACATTTACTAGAAATACAGTTCAAATTATTATTTGGGGTTCCACACATAAAAAATTTATGTAATTTTGATTTCTACTCTGAGGATGCTATGTATTACATGAAGGAAAGGATTAAAATCCCTTTTCTTATAATAATAATAAACAGTGATCTAAAGACCAGTCCATACATACTGTGCCACCATTTTACAAGGGTAGTTGACTTAAAGAAAGAATACTTCAGTTGTTATGGGATTACATATCCCATTTACTCATTGAACCTCATTTCCATCATATTATTCTAGCTGAATATTCTCAAGATAACCCATACAGTGAATGAATGAATGCATAAATTGCATTTTGAATTGCAGACCCTTTTTTCAAGAGTGCTGTGATATTGAATAGTTTTCAAGTTTCCCTGACAGACATATAGATGCAGATTAAGAAACAAGAAAAATTGTATCAGTCATGAGCTCAGAAAGCAAAAGGTATAAACCATAAACCCAGATGAATCTGGTAGTCTCAGCTTTGGAAATTCTACTGGTTCTTCCACTGGAATGTTTGTCACCTATTATTGTCAGTTTTAAAAATCATACTTGGTACTTATTTTTGACTGAAGTCTTTCCATGACAAAAATTCTCTCCTAGTCCTTGGCCACAAATCATTGAGTCCTAACTTTTGCTCTTATTACCTTACAAAATTTCCAAACACCATCTCCAAACATGTTGCAAAGAAATTAATAGGAAAGTGGCATTTTATGTCACTAAAGTATCCAAATTATTTTGTCTCTGCATAAAATCAGGTACAAAGAAACAACCAGAAATGTTTTGACTATACAACTTGGAAAGGGGAGTGCAACAGCAAGGGAAAGGTCATAGATACTGTAAAATTTATCTAGAACAATTTTAATCAGTAATTATTTATTTACCTAATAATTTGAGAATTTGGACTATAAGACTAAAGCTTTAATTAATATAACAATCAATTTTAAATTCCACGTATAACACCTCTTTCCATTTACTTTCTTTGTGTAAAACTCTCCCTGAACAAATACCATGCTATGGTACTCTTAATTTAATATGTGTTTTCTACCTTTTTCCCAAACTTGTCAGAAAAGGGCAACTTTATATACTCAGGTTAATTTTAAATTTGCTTTCTCAAATTACCAACTCTTTTAGTTTAACCAAAGCAAAATAGATGAAAGGCCTTTCTTAACTGCTCATCAAGTTTCCTCTCAGTTCCTTATTCTTGATCTGTCATTTTACTCATCTTTACTTATCACTTCACAAACACTTACAAACACTTATTTTCTCTCCACCAAAGTAGTTCCGCGTTATCAACAGCTCTCTCTTTCTAATGAAGATGAGTTAGCCTAAAAAAGCTTAACCCTTTCCCTTCTAAAGAATCTTCCTTCACTTATTCATGACTGGAAGAAAATGATTAAGTAACACTACCTGCACTCTACAGTTTGAAATCAGAAATATTAAAAAAATAATACAATAGGTAAAAAGTAATCAGCAGGCTTCTGAAGGATGTTAAATAATGTGAAATTCGGGGTTCCCTGGAAAGCTGTTTATTTCCTAGGACTTCTGTGTGCAATATACTTTTTAAAAGAATAGCATAGTGTTTTGATAAAATGACCCTTCTTATTTTGTGGGCAAGGTTGATTTTTGTAAGCTATCAGCCTGACCTGAGGAGCTGGCCTACTTACTTCAGAACACTTGGGAGTCATAAGTACACTTGAGAAGTGTATGAAATAAACATAGGGACTATTTACAAGACTGTCAACATGCTTTGGAAACAGTTGCATTATTTAAATTCTAGTGCTAATATTACAGATTCAAAGCAACAAATAAAAAATGGAAACTTACTCATAAGCCTGCACTCTAAAATTTTCACTTAGTATTTAAATTTCATGAGTTTTAATAAGCATTTCTTTTCACAAATCCTCCAGCATCCTTAATTCTTCCAAGAAATGTTTTATAATATAATAATCCCATACACCACTACATACCAGGCCCAGCTGGCTGGATAGCAGTTTTGCAGAGTGACCTTGTGGTCCTTGTGAGCAGCAAGTTGACCAGCAGCCACAAATGAGCCCTTGCAGCAAAGGTCATCAGTGTTCTGGGCTCCATTTGGAAGAGCATCACCCGGAGATCAAGAGAGATGATCCTTCCTCTCTCGTCTGCCTTGGTGAGATATGTCTGCACTTCTGTGTCAAGGTCTGGGCTCCCCACATGAAGAGAGGTACAGAACTGCTGGAGGGAATCCAGCAAATAGCCAATAAGTTGATAAGGGGACTAGGGCATTTTTCATATGAGGAGATGCTGAGAGACCTGAGATTGTTCAACCTGGAGAAGGCTCACTGTGTCTCAGCACAGACCTTATTAATGTATGTAAATACTTCTTGGGAAGGAGTGAGGGATTCAGGCCCAGGTTGTTTGCAGTGGTGCTCAGTGACATAAGAGACAATAGGCACCATGTGATATACAAGAAATTCCCTTTAAATATCTGAGCAAATCTTTTACTGAGTGGATGGTCAAAAACTTGAATAGTTTGCCCAGTGAGACTGCAGAGTCTCTACCTTTTGAGCTACTTAAAATCTGACAGGACATAGTCCTGAGGAAGCTCAAGCTTACCCTGCTTTGAGCATGGGGTTTGGACTAGATGATCTCCAGACATGCCTTACATTCTTAGCTGCTCTGTGATTCTATGATTTTCAAAAGTCAGTATCTCACTGTGGTATTTTACAAGTTTGAAACCATGTAAAAAATTAAAATCACCTTTATAGAAAATTGAATTTCTGTGTTTAGAACCAACCATTGGTGCTAAGTTGGATCCATTACAACTGAAACTAACTTTCATTTTCAAGAAAATTACCATTTTGAATTAATATCTTGTACTTGTTTGAATATTATTGTGGCATTATATTATTTTTTCAGTAAATCACATGGGGAATCCTAAACATCAACAGAAAATAATTTAAAGGAGACTTCCAGTGTCCTTTATGTAAACCCCTAGTGAGCTATGCAGTCATATGTACCATTCTGTTGTCTTCTATTGCAGTTCACTGCCTAACCACTTCATTTCTGTCACAAGTTTTCTAATGAACATTACTCCCTGACAGTTTATTGATTTTCAGGGATAGGTAAAGAGGAAGAATATTTTTTCTTCAAAATAGGTTGCATTCCCCAAACATGAGCATAGAAGGAGAATGCAGTATCTTGTATGAAATACAAAATATTCAGAGACAGAGGTGGAAAATTATTTTATAATGATTTATAAAATATTATGCTTTGATAATGAGGACATATTGAGTGGGCTGCTTGTAGGTATGATGTGCTGAAACAAACAAATCTGTCAAACTTATTTTCATTTGTTTCCTTCAAATATTTCTCAATACCTCTAACTAGCAACATTAATTTAGTGATTCTAGTAGGAGAAACAACATATATATTGCTTAGAAATCTACTTCTTACACATTAGAATAAAACAAAGAAAGTAAGGCTCTGTGGAAAGATAACACTTGAAAATTATACAGAAAACCTTATGAGAAACCTACCTTGCCTACGTACTGATAATCGGATCCTGTGTATTCCTCTAAAAGAAAAAACTGATTCCACATCCAGCCTCGCTTCTGGCGGTGAATTGCTTTCCCATCATTCCCTGAAGCACGTCCTCCAAAGCTCTTGGGTCTGAGATCAGGAGTCCTTCTGAACAGCATTTCTGTATGGCAGGGATGTGGCAGCCACATCCAGAGCAGCAGAAGTAATAGGACTTGCTGTATTGTCATAGTTCTCCACTGCTGATGCTCCTCAAGCCGGCCGGCAATGGAGAGTAAAGTTTGGTTTTCCTTGGCTTGTTTTTTATGTTTCTAGTTTCTGATGCAGCCAAGAAGTTCCCAGCAACTCATCTCTGAACTGTATACAGTAACCAAATCCTGAAAGTAGAAAGAGAAGAGATAACATAAGTTGAAATACATTCACTCCCTAGTGTCCAGCATCACTGCTACTGTACTCTTCATATACAAAACGTAATGACATAGGAAGCAACCTGGTCAGGAGTATAAAGGTTATCCCTATAGGGAGAGCACTGAATATATTAGGTAGCTGCTGTCAGAACACTTCTTAAAAAATAAAAGTAAGAGTGCCATTTAAAAAAATTCAGTTTAGAAACTTCTAAGAGTGTTCTTTATTTAGACCGGTGGATTAATATTGCTGAAACTTACACATTAAATAGTGCTGCCTTTGCTTCAAATGTTTTCCACCCAATTTCATTTACAAGAATTCCAGTGTTTTATTAATCTTATTATCAAGAGACATGAAACTCTAACAAAAAGTAGTTTTAGAAGTTACAAAATGGTAAAACACTGGTTCTCCAGGGTATTTTAAATGGTAAAAGGAAATATCATATGCATCAGAAGAGCTACAACATGACAAGAAGCAAACTTTTAAATAGAAAAAGTTCTTGAAATGGTCTTGCAATATGGAGTAATGTGAGCTTAGCCTTAAACTGTAGGAAACATTTTTAAAAGGATGAGGGCTTGTTTTTTGAGTATCCTAAAATACTGAACTTCATCTCATTGTGGGAAATAATATCACAGGGAGAAGGCAAGCCTCTCCCAACTCACTTTTTTTTTCTCCCCTTTTGCTTTTTTGCTTTACTTTGCTTTATTTAATTTCTTCCTTCATCTACAGGAACCATGTTATTTCAGCAAGAAAAATTTAACCAAGTTCTCTTCACTTTACTTCTATCCCAGAATTTAAAGAGTAACAGTTTTTGTAAGTGAGATCATTTGGTAATTGTTTCCTCCAGTAAATCATAAAAACCTATGATTTGTCATCTTAACAGGGTGCAGTTTCTGCAAATTCTAATCATGATGGTTTTTCTATTCTTCCTAGCATACCCATAGAGAACATGGATGGTGGTTCCACTTCCTTAAATATTCTTTTACATGTGGCACAAAACTCAAGTAAGTAAAGAACTTGGGTGGTTTTTTCTCCTCTTTGCTGATTTGATACACAGCAATACTACATGTGCTCTGCTTTCAGTAACATTATACTATAGCTCACTATCATCCTAAATATTTTTATTTTTCAAAGAAGAGCTATATAAAAATTTCAGAAATTATTCTTGTGTTTTAGTTTGATATTGATGTGCTACTTAAACTATTTCCATTAAGGCTGTGTTGATTAAAAGAGCCTATAATATAATGTCAGGATTTTTAAAGTGGGTAGACTATGAAATATAGTGACATAGTTAAAAAAACTCTGTGTCTCTGTGCAGGTGTGTATGCAGGTCTATTAATAACTGAACAGATTATTTTCAGGAACCAGCTGTTGTCTTCAAGATATATTCACTCAGAAGAATGGTTTCCCCTCTCTCCCAGCATTTGGAAGCCAAAAATACTTCTCAGTTAAGGATTTTGGCCCAAAATCTGTTCACAGTAATTCACACATATCCATTTCCATTGGTCTAAACAAATACCAAGTTATGTATCATTTAATTAACCACTTCTTCCTTTCTCCTAAAATATTGACATTTACTTGATTTGCGAACTTTGATTACTGCACAGAACAATCTGTTCTAATATAAGCTACTAATATGCTGAATCATATCAGCATGTAAAAACTGGAGATGTGGTCCTCCACCTTGGAAACTATTTATCACAACACATACTTGTGTTCTTTTGAGACAAAGGTATACTGAGTGAGAGAGGATGGCTAAGTTTTATACTAAGACAATTAGAAAAGTTTCTTCTCAAAGACCACAAGAAATTCAAAGTTTACATTATCTCTCTCAATTTCCCAAAAATTTGGAAAAATATTGGGCTTTTCTGGAAAGGGAATATAAAATTTTCTTCCCTTTTTTTTTTTTTTTCTTTTGGTGTATGGTTTTTTTTTCCTTTTTTTTTTTCCCTTTTTTCACTTTCCTGTTGCTATCAATATATATATTCCATTATCCACACATTATTATTTGATGTAGAAGTGTTGTTAAATGCCTCTTGGGAAATAATGCTTCAATATTAGGGGTTGTTATTGAATTTCCTTCTTGTTAAATTAGGTCAGCAGAGTGAAAGCTCAGATGGAATTTGTTAAACTTGCAAAAGTAGCTAATGTACGTGGACTTGGCAAGCACAGCTGCTTAATGGATGTACACACTAGCAAGGCCTTTTCCCTCCTTTGAGATTCCTGCTGGAGTTCAGTTTCCTGCTTTAAATGTGATGAGTTTGATAGAAGTCTACTCTAAAGCAGTAACATTTACCTTTAAAAATAAGCTAGCAAAAAAGAAAAAAGAAAACAGACTAAACTTATAAAAAGCACTGCATAAAAGAAAAGTTTGAAGAGAATTAGATGAAGAAACCTTTTACTACATAACTACAGAAAGTAAACAGAGGTGCAAGTTCTGCATTATGTTGGCATATCTGTATTCTGTGCTGGAAGAGTCAGTGGAGGAAGATATATTTTTCATGTGTTTGATTTTGTTGTTTGGGTTTTTTTTCATGGTTTTCTTTCTTGCTTGCTTTCTTTCTTTTCCTTCCTTCCTTCCTTCCTTCCTTCCTTCCTTCCTTCCTTCCTTCTTTTTAATTCCCGGGAAAACTAGTTTGAAAACAGTCTAAATTTTGGCAAAAAAATTATCTTAAGAGAGGGTCTGAGAATTCAGAAGAATTTTAATAGTTTTTCTGGCTTCAACTGTTTTATTTAAACAAATTTTAAGAATTTAAAATAGCTTTAAATAGTTTTAAATGAAACTATTTCACCAATCTTTGTCCTCAAATCTCTCTCTCTGTCTTCTTCAAGATCACTTCTAGAATTTTTGCCACAATAGAAAAGAAACTAGGGGAAAAAATTAGCTTTCTAAAATCTATCAGGAATGTCCAATTTCTGTGTAATATCCTTCTGTGTAATGCCCATATTTCTGTGTAATATCCTTCTAAATTACATTAAAATTACTACAGAACACTGTGCCCAACTGTGCGCTTGTTTATACAGGTTTTTGCTTTTGTATTATTTTTAATGAGTTTTCTTGGAACAATTTCTAGTATGCAGGAAATGGATCAATCTTCACTGAAACTGTTAATCACCATTAGCTTTCAGGTAACAATTTAAAAACCATTAGGCAGTACTTTCCACACGTTGATCACTTCTATATCTCTCAGAACCTAGAAGAAAATGTTTGAATGCCACTCCTACTGTATTCATATGATTTCAAATGTACTTTTAGGAAAACTTGCAAAACAGGTATTCCTTTTCATTCATGCAACCCCCTCACCCTAATACTAAAACATATTTCATGCCCTTTGAAACTCAGTAAGATTTAACAGTTGTATAATATGGGCCATAAGTGCCCTTAACCCATGCACATGTCAGAGTTCCACTTACTGGTTCAGGAGACTGAACTTTTACACCAGGGATGCTATTTCTTTATTAAATTATGTCCTCTCTTTTACTGTTTTTTAGCACTCCTATAGTTGCTATTGGAATTCAGCAGAACTAAGTTTAAAATAGTAACTTTAATACACCTCAAAAGCTTGCGTTTGTTAAATTTTTTTCTAATAAAGAAATTTTAGAAAATTTCTTTTGTGAAGAGCAAATTTGAATGACAAAATATTGTACTTGGGATGGCTGAAATTTAAGAATTTTGTTTTGTATTTGACCTTGGTCAAACTTGAACTGAATTTTAATTGTGTGACATTTCAAAAAGCTTGTTTAAGGAAAGATATTTATGCAATGCTGTTCCTGTTTTCTCCATTTCTTTTTCAGTTGGGAGCCATTTACAGCTCTAATCTTGTCTTTCAATTCTTTTTGCTATGTTTGTACAAAAGACAGATATTTTTGGAACTGGAGATGGTTTCTGAAAAATTAGGTTAAAGTATGTTGGAATTTCACAAGGAGAACAATATTTAATTTTATTACACTGGAAGTAAGCAGAACATATTTTGTTCTTGCTCTGCAGAGTTGATACCAATAGTGTCATTACTTATGCTACAGCCAGAGTTGAAGCAATACAATTTTCTTACATTCCACCTGATCCTTTATTATTTTTGGTCCCTCTCCAGCCTCTTGTATAGAGTTACCACCACAATCTGCAGACCTTCTATCATAGCTCTTCCAGCTGAAGCCTACAGCCAGAGTTCCTGTGGCCATCAGCCATGAGACATAATTCCTACCATTTTGGTTCTTCCTTGAATTGGGCAACTTGCTAAGGTGACTTTCTATTTCATTAGAATTTTGGTTCCTGGCTTATGATGTCAGAAATGAAATTCGAACTTCTGGCTAGGTTTAGAAATAATAAGGACTATTTAATAAACTACTAAAAGTAGAAGTAGCGAGACACCTAAGTGTAGAAAAAGCTGTATTTTCACTGAGTCTCAGGAGAGCCTTCAGCTCAGATACTTAGTTGTATTAATTTATTTGCTATCTCTTTATCAAAATCAGAAGAATCTAATGCTTTAGAGCATAGTTTGGTAAAGCAAGTACTTTAAAAAGACACCTTTGCAAGAGACCATAACTCAAAACACTACAAATCTTCCTCTCTGTACGTGTAACTTATTGGTGTAAGTTATCCCTTAAGGAAAAAGAAGACAATACATTTTTATGAATAATTTTAGGAATATTTGAAACAGACAAATTAGCTCTGTCAAACGATCAATTCTTAATTGATTCTAACCTCATCATTCCTTGTATTATAGACTTATGTTCATTACTTTATGTATTATATCCCAATGAAGTAAATTAAAGTAATTCATAATTTAATTGCTTGGTTCTGAACTAAGGAGATAATTGGTAAATTGTCAATAAGCTGCTTATTTCATAGCCTGCAGCACAACCCTTGCACACCACAGTGATCACACTTCAAATTATTAAATTGTAACAGGAATTTGCAAAGTAGTCAGTTATAACTTTGAACTTTAGGGTTTGGTCCTCTTCATGAAGTCCTGCAACCATCAATCTGTTTAGGAATTGGACTTGAATTTAATATTGGTCAATGCTAAACTAAAAAAAAAAACTAAAAAGAAACACCCAACAACTAACATTTGAGGGATTAAGTATTATGATTTGTAATACTAATCGTATTTCCCAATCATCAAAACCACTTCACTCAAAAGAGTGGTTTTGGATATTTTCACAATTCATGGGGAGAAAGATACTGAAAAACAAGCAGGGAAAACAAAGGAAAAGGAAATACTGAACATGACAGCTTTTGCTAGAAAAGTTAGTTTTTTGGGCTACAGAGAGATTATATAGAGGCACACTTTATGTCCTATTTTTAAGTATATTTATGTATTAAAAATCTTATTTTTTATTTTAAAAAACCCTATATACACTATACAAAATTTAAAGTAGAAGGTTAAAGATGCAATCTGTTTTTCACTGGTAATTCAGTAATTGGATATCTAAAACTGTAGTTAAGCAAACAGAAATCAAAAATATGGAATATATAACTCCAAGCTGATGTTAAACTGAAGAGGAAAAAGGTATCAAAACTCACTCCTCCCAGTTGCCCTGTTGTGAAGAATTTAGTCCTCCACCCTGTTAAAATCTCTGGATGCCTCACCAAAATCATTCCCTAGTCTTCTTAAGGAAGAGTGAAACCCTCAGGCTTAAGACAGAGCAGGACATTCAAAGGATAAACAGAAGACCAGAGAAAAGGCAGAAGATATTAGTAAGTTTTCTTGCATAACAATTTTGACTGTTTATTAATGGGGATTTTGTGTATTACTCAGATTACCTGGATAGGTAACAAAAATTCTTAGCCCTCTATATGCAGTGAATACACTCTCTTTCACAGTAAGACATTGAGAGAACCACACTATTACAGTAGCATTATGGTAGTACAGACAGTTAAATTTACCTCTGTCACAAAAATTTTGGGGGAGAGGTTATGCATTCAGAAGTGACAAAATGGTAGGTGGCTTGTGAACATGCAAACTTTATTTGAATCTTTATAATTTCTGTACCTTGTGAGGTCCTCAGAACACTTCATTATTTGTGGAATCCTGCTCTCTGTTGTAGATTACTCTTTCCTACCTTTTTATATATACTGAGTCAAGTTTCACAATGTAGCTACCCAGTATTTTTCTGTATGATATGGATGAACAAGTATAGAGTTTATTTATTAAATTTACAGAGTGTATAAATGCTCTCTGTTGAATTAAAGAAAAAAAAAATTGAAGTATTAAAAAAAATCAAAGAAACTATTGATGCCTGATGGGTTTTTTTGTATTTTTTATTTTACTTTTATACTCTCTTTATATATAACCTTTTACCCTTCCCCGTTCCTGTACTTTTTACTCCCTGTATCTTAACCCTACATGTCTATCACCCTAGTACCCCTTGCCCTGCTCAGAATCCTTTGGGGAAGACGAAACATATCCACAATCGCAAAGCATGACGCACAACCTTGAACAGAGCTCCATCACTGAGACATGTTTTTTGTAAACTAAGTAGTAATCTTTTGGGGGGGGGGCAATTTTAATAAGGGGGCAATTACTTCATTTGTTAGACTTCTTATTGGAGACTTTTAGATAGGTATTCTAATCTATGACTGTCCATAAATTGTATACGGGGGATATTGTCGGGGTTTTTTCTTGTTCGTCGGTGCGCATCTGAGATCCTATTAAACCAAGGTAAAACCCCTTTCCTATACTGTGTGTCTACATCTAAAAATTTTTACTAGCGATTTAAGGCATCACTATCTGAAATTTGCAGGGTATAGTTTTTAAAAAAGTGGAAAGATCATATTAGGTTGCCCAACATAACAATAAACTACTGTGTGAGTCGACACAGGCAGGCAGCCAGAAAAACCACAAAACCGTGTCTGAAATGCAATGAGTAAAATTATTTCATTACTCACTAACCAGAGGAACCTGAGGCAACACTCGGCAGAGACACCCAGGAGGGAAAACAGGCACCGTCAGGCTCAGTCCATCCTGATGGACAGCAGCCCTGCTGTTTGCACACATTTATTATGGGCCCGTGTGTGTGTAGTTTACCACCTCCTCCGTGGTTTGGTGATCTCTGCTTTGATCTTCTCTCTTCCAATACAGGGAGCTCAAGCATATCTGTGAGAGTGCCTTCAAGTCTCTCAAAACAACCACACCATCTCTACACAGAAATTCTGCTTCTCAAAACAGATGGAGGACAAACAGCAGTAGGCGTAATATATGGGCTTTCCCACACTGTTATTCTCTAGGCCTTGGCATTCCCAGATGTGAGGTGACTTGAGCAAATCTACCACCCACCCCACCATCCTTCTACTTTTAACCCAGTCCTCCCAACAACTACCTTGGCACAGTTCTGGAGAAAATAATGGAGAAAGAGTATAATAGCACTGAAGAGTCTCAGCGTGGTGGACTTTTTTATACCTCTCTAAAAAAAAAAAAAAAAAAAAGATAAAGAAAAGGGGAAAGAAGATATGAAGATATGTAGACAGGAATATTATTCTTAAGAAGTATGAAATAATCCTTCCTCTCTACTCGGCCTCATTTTAAATTCAGTGTTCAGGTTTGAGCACAGATCTAATTATTCATAACATGTAAATTATTAGACATCAGGAAAATGGCAAAATATTAAGAAAAAAAAGATATTATTTTTGAGGGAAGAACAACTACACCTAGTTACTCAGTCTACAGAAGGAAAACAAGAGGAAGAAGGGGCTGTGGTTGTCATTTTTAGGAACAGTTCTTGAATTTTAGAAACTATTCTCAGTGCACACCACAGACAGTATAAGCAATTGACTTCCATTACAACCATAGTGATTTAGGTTAAACATTAAGTAAAATTTCCTGTATATTTGCAGGTGTAGTCGGCAGCTGAAATGAGATGCGACTGAAGGATTGGAAGAAGAGTCTGAGCAAACTGCTTTCAGAAATGGGCTGCCTGAATCTGGTATGACCAGATTATTTCTCAAGATGTTTTCAAGCTCCATCCTACAGAACTATCCCTGCTTTTTCCATGTCATTATTTCTTTTCATTATGTCTTCCTGTGTCTGGTGGCACCGCTACCAGTGACCACTGTTACCAGTGACCACCCTGTTCTCCTATATGTGAGTATGGATTGTTCATTCCAGATCAACCACATCCTTTTCCATTTATCTGAATCCATCTCACAAGTAACTTTGGATTTACTTCTGTGGGTTGAAAGCAATTGCAATTTTCTTGCTTGCCAGCCAGCACAGCATGCTTTTACACATCAAATGATACAGTCCTAGACACATGGTTCCCTCCCATTTAGATAAGGTCTTGCCAGTCTTCTGAGTTTCACTTCATAAGATTTTCTGGTTGTATTTATCCCATAAATTGCCTGTTATATGCTCCCAGATAGCGAATTTAGCTCTTTCCTCCTCCATTGTCAGTTCATCCGATGTATTTCTTCCTAAACAATTATTCTGTTTGTGTTTAGCCCATAGCCTTGCTGCCTTCTAAAACATCCATATTCCACTATTAGCAGACTTTTTTCTTTTACAAAGAGGGTAGTCCTCTACTTCACATATTAAAAAACCCAGCTGAAATCCCAAACCAGTTAGAGCTTTTAGTGTTTCATTATCCTCTCCTCTCCTCTCCTCTCCTCTCCTCTCCTCTCCTCTCCTCTCCTCTCCTCTCCTCTCCTCTCCTCTCCTCTCCCTCTCCTCTCCCTCTCCTCTCCTCTCCCTCTCCTCTCCTCTCCTCTCCTCTCCTCTCCTCTCCTCTCCTCTCCTCTCCTCTCCTCTCCTCTCCTCTCCTCTCCTCTCCTCTCCTCTCCTCTCCCTCTCCTCTCCTCTCCTCTCCTCTCCTCTCCTCTCCTCTCCTCTCCTCTCCTCTCCTCTCCTCTCCTCTCCTCTCCTTTTTCCTCTCCTCTCCTTTTCCTTTCCTTTTTCCTTTCCTCTCCTTTCCTTTCCTTTTTCCTTTCCTTTTTCCTTTCCTCTCCTTTCCTTTTTCCTTCTTTTTCAAAAAGAAAACAAAAACCCAACCCAAAACCTAACAAACAAAACAAACATGAAATACTTCTTACAATCAAAAAAAAAGAAAAAACAAACCTGTCCTGATACTTAGCATGGTTGGGTGAAGGGCAGAAGAGAGTAATGGTGAAGATGAAAACAATAACCAGTTCTGATAAGTACCAGCAAACAACTTCCAGAATGTTGTTTTCTTCTTTGAAGAGATATAGAGTAGGATGAGAACAGTGATTTATTAGTGGAAGTAAATATACTTCCATCATTATCACATTGTAATTTAGGCACAAGAGAATATGCTGGAAATATTTTGTTAACAACCTATTTTCTTTTTCTTATTCCTTGCATTTCATCTTTGATAGACCATATTTTTATTTCCAGAAAAGCAGACAGGTTTTTCTGGAAATAAAAATATCTGAAAATTCCATATGAATTTTGCCAAGAACAAAACATGAGAGATCATTGAATATCTAGACCCGATGATTTAATATTCCTTCTCCCAATACTGAAGCATTTTCCTGAACAGGGTGAATTATAATGAATAATGCTGAACAGTTAAGAAAAAGACATTCTTTTCCTTCAAGGCAGGTGGAATTTTAAATCTCCTAGCCTTTGCTACCCAATGCTTTCACCTGCCAGCAAACTCTAAACCTTATTAGGGAAATAGAATAAGCACAGAAGCGTGCCAAATATCTAAAAACTTACTCTAATCTCATCAGGAGTTTATATCTTCAGCTCAGGCTGAAACCTTATAGCTTCAGAGAGCAAAGCCAGTTCACTAAAGCGTAAAGAATTGGGGCATTGAAAGACTGTGCCTGCTTAGAAAACTGTGTAATTTAATAAAGTGTTCATTGATGTCTACACAGTTGCTCCTCAAACTTGTGTTAGTGCCTGTGCCTGCAGCATGGATAGTCACATTCCTGCTAATTAGATGATAGCAGAAGGATTACATTCTTTCTTAGCAGTCAGGAAGGAATGGAAGCAACCATTTCTCATGAAAACTCACAGTTGAAATTAACAAGAGGATGAAATTTTAAGGAAGTTTGTTAAAGCATATGATTTTATTTCTCACATTTATTTGAATAAAAGTGTAAGTATTGAAAAATTCATTTAATTGTTGACAAATTCCATAAAATTCATATTTGGCAGAAAGAAAAGTCTTAAATGACAAGAAGGTACATTTGAAATGCATTTGAAATTTTTTTCTATAAATACGTCTTAAAGTGCCTGTGCTCACCTGTGCACCTTGTGCTCAATTTTTAATTATTATAGCATACTAAAAAGTTCAGCTATGGGTTTTTGTATTGCTCTCAGTTTATACAGCAAAGTGAAAGTCTCCCTATGGGGGGTAACTGCAGTTTGTTGGACCAGGATGACCTGATATTATGGGGAAAAAAAATGTAGGAATTGTTTACATTTATTATACTAGTTTGCTGTGGTTGGAAGAAATGATCATAATTTCGTCACCTTCAGTGAGTCAGAATTATAGGTCCTCCTTTATAACTTGTCCATAAGCTGTTATAAATGTCAAACCATGATGAGAAACCTCTTAAGAATATACCAGATACATGTATAATGTATAATCTGTAGCCTTTTGTGCCTTTCCTTAGATCATCTACAGTGCATTGCAGTACGATAAAGTGTTTTCAATTTAGGCAATATTATATTTGCTATTGCGTATGAAATGTAAAACTGTCTGTTGTATGAGGTATGCAAGAACAGCTCCTTTTTCCCAAATGGTTTTTGCCTCAAAACAGTACACAGCAGGCTGCATCTGACATATTTTCAAATTAGTTTTACTGCAGGATTAGCCATAAAGACCTGCAAATCATATAATAAAATTTACCCTTTTTTGCATATCTCAGTAATGAAAAGGATATGTCTTGACTGGTATTGTAAAAGGATATCTGCTGTTAACTAGCACATGGGCATGATAAACTGCTGATGGACATGGATCAATTAGAAAGTTTGAAGGCAGGGAAATTTTCACTTAAAATATTTCTGTGTACTGTAAAACTTCACCTGTACTTTAAATAACACTGGCATTCAAGAATGCTTTTCGTGCTCAGAAAACACAATTTATACATATACTGCTGTATGTACTGCTATATATGCTGTATAAATATGACACTGCTGTATAAGAAAATAGAGGTAGACATTGAGGAGATAAATGAAATTATGAGTAGTCTGACCCTGGGTTCCACACTTGGATCAAGTGTGTTCTGAATGCCTTCTGCAGTATCTCTATGGTTCTATGCTTTATACAATCTCTGATTGTGTCTCAGCCTTCAAGGTAAGAGAAGTTAGGCCAATTCAATAGATTTTATTGGACTACCAAGCTTAGCTAGAAAAAGTCAGTTAAACCTGTGGATTTCAGAAATATTCACTGGGCAAATCTGTTGAAATTTAAGAACAGGTTTGTACTGTACAACTTCTTTTGTTATATCTTTCATGTATGATGGTTATACAGATATATATCTATATATATGTTGGTTTGCTGGCTTTCTATATCTTGCTGGTTTTTGATGTTGAGCATAGCATCTGAGGGGACAGTTATAATATAGGACTGTTGCAGAGATAGCCTGAAGAGAGCCACTGAATTTGTGATGAAAGCCAAATGAGGACATGCCTACCTTTTCCTGTCCAGGTATCATCTATGTAGAACACTTACTGAGAAAACAAATACTTAAAAAATATTTCAGGAAAAAAATCAATGTGCTGAAAATACACTTGTACTACTCACCTCAATAATGCGAAGAGAAATTCTTCCCAACAAGAACATTCCTCTGGAGAACTAAATCACTGAATTCTATTTTTTTTTTTTTTTTTTTTTTTTGGACATAACATAACACATTTCACACTCTTTGCTCTATGCTTTTTTGAGAAATAATGGGTTGAAATCAGAAACACTTTGCACTGGAAATGACCTTGCATGGGTGATTGGTAAGAGCTACATCCAGTCGCCACTAGAGACATTTTATTAAAAACAGTCGTTTTTGTCTCTGATCTTTCTATCCTGATTTTCAAGGGTGACCAACAAAACACCTTTCAAAGATAAACCGGAACAGAACTTCAAAATTCATCTAGAAGACAAAAACAATGAACTCAAATGGGTTTCTGTTTTTACTGAGTATTTTATTCTCTCTCCCTTCCCTTTTAACCCCTGTATGTCTGCAGGTTATAAACTGAGTCTCTCTTTCCTTTGAGAGCTAAACATCTCTTGTTATTCTCTACAACACTATTTTCACACCAGTTTATTTCATTGGTGGCAACTATATATTTAGGTATATAATTGTTTTTCTTTATAGAATTAATATATTGATAGCCATCTAATTAAAATTAGAGACATTTCTTCAACTTCTGTATAAACTCCACTTTTTCTATTTCAGTTAAAAAGGGCATCTGTGCCTGAAAGAATGTTTTGGATTGTGGTTTCCTTTTTTCCAAATACAGCCAGACAGGCAAGCAAAATATTTTGACAGTATTAAAAGAGCTATACCTCATCTGTAACGTCTTGGATCATTACAGTTACAGCAACACTAGCAATCTTTATGGCATTCATTACTGCTTCATCTATGATGCAGAAAAGGAATATACTCTTTTCTATTTACTCTACAGAACACAATAATAAAATATTATTCTATTATTCTAGATCACCCAAGATTGCAGAGCAAGTATGTGACAGGCAAGGAAGCAAATTGCACCTTTCAAAGTCTCAAGGTACAATACTGAGTGGTCTTTAATTTATACTGTTCTGAGAGGCTTCTATTCTTTATCCTGTACTTGTGTACCCTGTTTCAAGCCTGCTCGACAAGGTCATTACTATATGAATAGCAATGGATTTACTATTAGTCAAGTGAAATCATTTGCCTTCTCAGTGAGGAGGACGTGTGGTAGACAAGAAAACAATAGTAAGCTCCTACCTATAGGATAAAGCTATGCTCTGGAGAGCTATAAATACACTGAAGTTATTATAGCTGCATAACTCAAGTAATAGAGCATTGACATAATTGAGTGTGGACTAATGAGCAACACAAAAAGGAATAATAAGCAGAATCCCCTTAGTCCATAGGGAAAATATCTGCTTTGCTCCACCAAATGAGGAAAGCTATGTGTCAGATGGAGTATTAAGTGAAGTTATGTGGGTAAGCTTGAGCAGCCCTTTTCTGCAAAAGATGTGAGATATAGAGCAAACTCAGGAGGACATTTGTAAGTTCTGCATGAGGGGTTGCATTCTGAAGGTCTAAGCATGGTTCACAGCGCCTGGAGAATCAATAGTTTAACAATGGACATACTGACAAACAGGACAAAGTGGAGAGTAAGAAGAAAAACAAAACACTGTAGAGAATCAGCACCCTGCATCTCCTTGCCCACACCCAAATCTTGCTTAGCAGCAAGTGACAAAGTAGCAACACCCATGGTGTAAAGGATGAAGAATATTCCAAAGTAATGACTTCTGCAAGGAGAGGGAACAAGTAGCAAGCAAAATAGTCTGATTCATGGTACAAATTAAAATGAATGATCAGCCCAGAGTGGTATGTGTGCATATTTATTTGTTTCAACATGGAAAGTAGAGATCTTCCAGCACTTTGAAAGTAACAGACACAGTGATTTGACTTAAGAAATGTGGTTATAGATAAACTTGTTAAAAGAGCTGTAAAAGGAAGAAAACAACAGTATGCCTGGGAAACTACCCAGACCTTGGCATTCATCTGAGATGTTTTCTTGTGGTGTGCAGAGATTGCCTGAAGGAGGATAGATGACAGACAGACAATAAAAATAATTGTCGACTTTTGTTGTTGTTGGTGGTGGTGGTGGTATCTATAAAACAAAGATCTGGAAGTGCGAACATAGGTAAGGTTTACTTTGACAACATGTTACTTTTTGAAACACAACAGTTTTTGGCAAACCAGTCTTCTAAGTTGGAACACTGGAATAGAGTGAATTGGCAATTGGCAGGTAACATACAGCACCTGCAGTCCCTATCACTGTAATTTTAACACAAAAATCAAATGGAGAGTTCTCACCCTTTTCAGAAAGGTAAAGGACAAATTCTCCTTTTGGCCAACATCAAAGATTGGGGGAAATGAAGAAAATAATCATACAAGCAAAGTAATGGTCTGTAATTACTTGTTAAAATAATCAGGAACTAGAAATAAAAGAAGGTCAAGATCAAAACCAGATTTTGAACACAGAGAGAATTAGATTTTTTGATAGATTTTTAGTGTTAGCTGAATTCTGTGGGATAATTTAATTAAAGGCCTTGGAATTTAGATTAAAATATTACAGCTCTTTAGACAGTAAAGACTTTATTGTGAGTGCCATCTGACCGGTGGTTGGATAGCTGATAAAGTTTAAAGTTTGAAGTTCTGGGTATGGTTGCTTGTTTGTTTTGTTTCTGTGTATGTAAATACATGTGCATGTATAAACTTTGCCTCTGTAGGGATACTCATCCAGCAAATATTACAGTTGAAATATTATATGAAGATAGAAAAGAAATATTGTGAAGTGAAACCAAGAGAAAACTAACAAAATTCAAGACTTTGCTTTGCTTTTTAATGTCTATTTTACTGTTTATTCATTTTAGTATTTTCTTTCAAGGAAACTCACTTCTATTCTGTTTCTCTGATAAGTCCCCTCTAATCAACTCTGCTTAATTGTTCTGTTGTTTTGTTGGTTTTTTTTTTCTTTTCTTTCTTCACTTTTTTTTTTCTCTATCACTGCAGAATCCTTTTACATGGCCACTGGGCATTCATCAATTAGCAACCAATATTAGCTATTAAACCAATATTGACCATCCCTGAACATCCCTTGTCACATCAAGCAAGATGATTTTTTGGCTGACAGCTCTTTTTAGTCCAGACTGAAAATAGAAAGCTGCAAGAGGCTCTGCTAGGCAGAGTCTTTGCCTGTCCACACCATATCCAAAGTGACAATGAGTCTTAAAATTTTGCTGCAATGATTGTCCAACTGCACCCACAACAGCCAGAAAACAATATTCAAACAATGCATATGTTGTCACATTTAGCTAGCAAGCTCACAACAGGCTGCCCAACAGTTTAGGAATATCTTATTACAATAGCAAGGTAACTATCGTGCTCAAAGGGAAAACGGATTCATACTTTATGGGTTTATCCAATTACTTCCTTTGTTAGACAACAACAAGCTTTAATTAAAATTATATTTCCACAGATACAGATAGCTAGAAAATCAATACTTTTCCTAACAGATTCCTGTAGGATTACATTTATCCCAGTAAAACTCAGTGTTTATAGCAACACATCTGATGTACTGTGAAATTTGTGGTTTTGTATAACTAATTATTTTATGATGCATGCAGTATTTACAACAGTTTCTAATTACCCCTCTCTCTTTTTTCTACTTTGGATCTAAGATGAATAAATTACTATTATAATTGGAAACCAAATGTTTATAGTTTAATTGCAATTGGAAGTCAATTAGAATTCAAAACGTATTTCTGTGTGAAAAAATCCTATTTATTTGTATTTCATGTGATTGAATAACAATTGTACAAGAGAAATACAAGGAATATATTATATAGGAATAATTTATGCCTGTCAATTATAATCTGGTCTCTGGGATTTTGATTTTTTTGGTTTTTTTGTTTAGAAAAAGGGACTGTTTTACTATAATATGGATAGCTAATAATTTAACTTACTGGTTTTTAAACAACAGTGTTTTTTTCAAACAGAAAGGAATTGCAAATGATTAATGATATACTGATCTTTGGAGTTAAAGACTTCTTCAAGTGTTATAATGTTTTTACAGGGGCTTATTCCTACCTTGTACAATATAATATGAAATATTTTGATATCATTTCTGAATGAGGAAAGCTGTCCTAGGCAGCATCTACACATTTTTCTCTACAGAATATTCTTTTGTATATTAACCATCTAGAACAGCAAGTGAAATCTCCCTTGTATAGATCACAAATGAGTAACCACAAGAAGACTGTAAAAAATAATTTTCTAATTCCAATTCTTAGAATCAACAATTTTCTC
Source organism: Entomyzon cyanotis (assembly GCA_024500445.1). Lineage (NCBI taxonomy): Eukaryota > Metazoa > Chordata > Aves > Passeriformes > Meliphagidae > Entomyzon > Entomyzon cyanotis. The sequence goes on from JAKEPQ010001005.1 coordinate 62,527,184, forward strand.
AAAGTGTCTGTTCAGTTCTAAATATATTTCCATCCCTGCCTCATAAATGAAAAGATAATGATGTATATACCACCCAGATACCTGAAAAAACGATCCAGAGCAAAGCTGTTCTTAGGACAACAGAAATTTGATAATTCTGTGCATTTGAAGGCAAACCAAATTTGGATATGTGAAATACAAAGAGATATATGCACCATGAAACAGGTATTTTACATATAGTTCTTGGCACAACAAACTAATGGCTTGGACAAATACAAAGTATTTCTATAAAACAATACTTTATAATTTTTACTCAACTATGGCAAAAAGCAAAGAGATCCCACCACTTAATCCCACTAGGATATAGTGGGATATATTAGAATCCCTCAATTCATTTCCTCACTGTACAGATTTTGTCTATGATGGAGTTAATTTTGTTTACAGTATCTTCTATTGCACTGTGTTTGGGATCTTTGCTGGGAACAGTGTGGATAACACAGGGAAGTTTTCATTATTGATAAGTGACTCTTACACTGTGTCAAGGCTTTCTCTGGTCCCTTACCCCACCTCTCCAGTAAATAGGCTGGGGGTGCACAAGAACACAGGAGGGGAAACAACCAGGATAGTCCACCCTGACTAATCAGAGGTATGTGCCATATCGCATGACAACATGTTCAGCAGTAAATCTGGGGGAAGAAGAAGGAAGGGAGGGATGTCGGGAGCAATGTGTGTCTTCCCAAGTCACCACTGCCACATGTGATGGATCCCTCCTTTTCTGGGAAGGGCTGAACATCTGCCTGCCCATGGGAAATGGTGAATTAATTACCTTAATTTGCTTTGCTTGTGTGAGCAGCTTTTTCTTTCTTTATTAAACTGGTTTTATGAGTTTTCTCACTTTTATCCTTCCCTTTCTCTTCCTTATCCCACAGCAGGGGGAGTGACAGAGCAGCTGTGCAGTGCTTACTGCCTACCAGGTTTAAGCCAGAAAACCAATCTTTTTTTTCTTTTTCTTTTTTTTTTTTTTTTCCCCTCAGAGAAAGTTATCTTCAAGAAAGTTACACTTTTAGGATAGCAAGAACCAGATGATCTGTGCATCTTTTTTTCTTCAAATCACTTGCAGGGAGGAAAATGCCACAGGAAATCACAAAATATCATAGACTTGTCTGTCTATATGTGATAAACTCTCCTTACAATTCTTGGGTTACAAAGCCATCAGAAAAATCTGAATATCCCATCTTCCACTAATGCTATTGTCTAAAAGGTGGCTAAGAAATAAATCCATACAGATCCAGCTACAAGAGTACACAAACTACAATATATTCAGACACTTTTGGCACAACAAAAGTCTAGGAATTATCAACATAGGAAATGTTGACCATCTGTTACCAAAATCACTCCAGGGGAAGCAAATCCATTTCCATCCAAAGCATACCATGACTTAACTAGTAGATAAAGAATTCCTATTTTATCCAATCTGCCTTGATATTTTTACAAGGTGGCATCCAGATTCTCACTTCTGAAAGGCTTATGTCAGACTGAAGCTCTGTCATATTGCTACAAACATCATTTGTTGCACCTGCCAAGAAAAAAAATGCATCAACCCAATGCTAGTGTCAGCATGGGAAGAAGCAATGCTGAATATTTCACATTTCCTATTTTCATTTATAGCTTGCTTTACAGTAAAGCAAGCAATTACAAGAAGTTTAGGGCTTTAGACAAACATAGGAGGAAGGTTACTTGAGGTCCTATGTCAATTTATTAAGGTCCAATGGATCAGTGGCCCCAAACAGACAGTAAAAGTGATTCTTAAGAGCCTGTAAAGGTCACATAAATTAAATGGCAATACATCCCATTGAATGTTTTTATTCTTATGACTCATTGTGTTCACTTTGTCAATTTCCATCCAGTGGCATATTGACAGCTATTCTTTCTTTTCCCTACAGTTTCTTTTTATCTCTGGTATTTCTTTTATTCCTCTTCCAAACACCTGTTTGCAAAAGGCAGACTAGCTATAAGAATCTAATGTCAATGACAGTGTTATCCTTATGTTACTACAAGAATGTCAAGGATTTGTTCTCAGTTTCAGCAACAAAAAGCCAGCTACTTCAGTGACTGAAGTGTACTTGCTAAAGATATTCACTGATGCTACTCAGAGGAAAATGTGGTATTTAAAGTGTGTATTATGATTTTGAAAGAAACTATGGGGATATTTTCCTCTGTGATGAGAAGCACAGAACTACAATGTTACCAAATATATACTTACACATTAACAAAACTTAGTGAAAATGTCAAGCAATGATTACCTCCCTCTTCTTTAAACATTATTTTAGAGTAAAACAGATATCTCATCTCTAATAACTGTTATATAAGTGAAGATTGAAGAACTCAAGTGTAATTTCTTACAGTGCCTATAAACAAACCTTCCAATTTGCAATCCCTCCTTCACATTACTCAGTGGAACTTTTTTAGGCAGACAGCTCTATGACAGCAAAGAAAATAAATACCAAAACCACAAAAAGGACACAAGTTCTGAGAAATAAAGGTGCTTAAAAAATTTCCATACATTGAATATGACAGACAGTCACTCTCACACTGTTGAAAATTTTGCACCTTACTGGCAACTAGTGAGGTAAGATGTCAAACACCATTGACAGACAATCAGATCAGAAAGAAATCATGTCACAGAGCTACCAGATCACAGCAGCAGCATTGCTGCTGTCATTTCCATCCTCAGCTGGACAGGTGCTGCATGTGAGTTCCTTCTGATCTGCAATTGGACAGCAGCCTCTTCCATGTCTCTCTGCCTCGGGGTTTTTCCAAATCCTGTTCCATAACCTTTTCCAATTTAATTTCCCCTCTAAAACTTTATTTATGCAAATTGCTGAGGTCTGCTACAAATGCTCATCCATGCCAAGGTATGCAAGCTTTTTTCACAGTATCAATATCTGTAAAAACATCCTTCACTTTTCATTAACAAACTCCTTTTATTCATTATCTTATAGAGAACCTTCTCATAAGGAAAAAACCTCCAGTTCTACAGAATAATATTCTGGAAATAAATACATGGCTGATTGTATCACATGGAATTCTTTGCCTTCCTCACTTAGGAGACATTTTTCACTGAGTTATTAAATAAAAATGTTTTTTCTTAGGGGACCTGGAGGGGAATAAGGAAGGAAAAATTATGCACTAACTTAGTAAAAAGGATTCTAAAGATGAAACATGGGTATGCTAAGACAAACAAGCAAGTTAGGTATAGATAGGAAAAAGAATATAGGATAGAATAAAGAACAATATTCTAGGGGCAAGAAGGATAAAAAGAACAGGTGATAGCAAGTCACAGTGAGGAAGGTACTGCATTAGGCATCTATCATCTTTGACATCTGTACATTAATACAAAAAGCACAGTGAGCAAACCTAGAAAATCACAGAGTTTTTTGTTTTAAAAGTTCAAAACCATATAATAAGCATAATAGAGAACTGGTGCAGTATCCTGCAGGACAGGAAGATTATGATAATATTATGTGCAGGAAACACAAGAAGACCAAAAGAGGAGCAGTTTTTGAAGGAAACTTTATGGCACAAACAAAAACTTTTGTAGTGCAAAAGTAGTATAGAAAATGCGCTATAGACTTTGGCCAAGCCACTGTAATTTCATTCAAAACATAGGGAAGCAAACACCTCAAAAATATAAAATATATTGTATTGCTAAATATGAGTAAAAAGGAGCAACATGCAAAGAAAGAAGTAAAATAGACAAAGTCAAGGAATAAAAATGAAAAGTCAGAGATATCTAGGATGAATTAATTCTGTAAGAGAAATAGGAACAGAAGCAAGATTGAAAAATTTGATTCAATACTCAGTGGAGACACAGTGTTTACAAATAGAATGAAGGAAGTTGGAGAATGCAGTGTGTTATCACAGCATTCTTTTTAAAAATAAGTGTAGGACAGATAGCTAATACAATTTAAATTGGCAGCAAGATATTATGATCTCTGCATTAAACAGGAAAGATTAATTGAAGAATTTAGATGTGAATGGCCACCCTTTGCAATCCTATTAACTGTATTACAATATGGTTTACAACCAAGAGACATGAGACACTGGAGAAATCCATAAACCATTTCTAGGTGGGAAGTGATGTAAACTACCCCTGATGGGGATGGAACAACACTGGACAAGGTGTGCAGCTGTAAGTAAGACAACTGTTAAATTATGGGATGAGTCAGCGATAAGACATTCAGAAAACCCAGCAACCCAGCAGCAGCACATTCATGTGTTGATAAAATAAAACCAGCTCAGCATGAGAATCAGGCATTCTCAAGGACCACACACTGTTCACTGCAATTTACAGGTTTTCAAAGCATGGGCCTAATGAATTTACTACTAGTATAGAACATGAATTGGCTGAAGCAGCTTCAGAATAATAAGCCATTCTCTGATTAAAAATATATATTTTCCACTCCAATTCCTCTCTAAATTCTTCCTATGATTGAATAATTATCATGCCTGGTGGACAGAGAAAAATTACTAAATGTCAACCATCTTAATGTTTGTGAGGCAAAGATCACTGAATATGATTTAACAGCATTATCTGGATTCAAAAAAAGAAACTGATGTATTAGGAGGGTTACTATATATAAGAAAAATAAAGTGTATCTTCTCTACTGAAGCAACAATGGGAAGGGCTCAGCTACAATAATAAATCCATTTTGAACTCCACACCTTAAAAGAGGTGTGGAGCAGTCCAAAAGGAACTCTCATGACTCTCATGTCACAAGTGAGCAAACTGGTGCTGCTATGTTACAGAAGAAAAAGCGTGTGAGAGAGGAGAACAAGTTACATCTTAGAAATATGAAAGACTTCAGTAAAGAGAACACAGGATAATATGTTATCCATATCTACTGAATGTGCAAGAAGAGATGTTTAAGATGATTTGTAGCTGGAAAGAAAAAAAAACCAAAAAAACCCAAAACAAATACAGTGCAATCCCCAGCCCAGTGAATTAATTTTGGTTTTATAATTTTTATGATAATCACATCTGCAGACAGAACTAGCACACATTAACATAGTACAACTCATCTCTTAAAACTGTCTTGGAGATTAACTTCCTTTTCCACCTCTATCCATCCTTAATCTTGTAAGTGCTATAGCCAGAAGACCAGCCCTGAAATTCATTTTATTTAGACTGCAAAAATAATGAAAGGCTATTACATAATGTGTACTTTCAGATATGATTCACGCCAATACAATAACTGAACAAAGAAGGAGAACCAAGTTTTTTGAGCCAATCTTAATCATGCTGTCCCTATGTTGTGAAATCAAAAATAACAAAGTGTTCCATTAATATAGATTCAACATAAAATAGGTGATATTTGCAAGCTGGCTTTCACAGCTGCCTAGGGATGAAACACAATTTGAAAAACTAAATGCCTACTCATATTTTGTTTGGTAGTATCTCACCTTATGTTTGCTTTTTTAGGGTTGTCACTTTGGACTACTGGATTTTCAGAAGTACCTTATAACCTGACTGGAAACAGGAAACAGCTCAAGGGCCTGAACACAAAATGGTTAATGTTTATGTACCCACTGTGTCCTCAAGGAAAGAAAGATGGAATGATTTGAAGCATGCAGAAGAAATTCTGTCTGAAAGAGGAAAAATCATATGGAAACTGTAATGGCATTGCTATTAAGAATGACCTATCTCCAATATAATGTTTAATTCTTTTAGATATTTTAGCTGTTTCAACTCACACTTAGTTCTGATGTGATGTCATTTAGCATCAGACATAAATGCTATGTTTCCAAAGGGACTGTGGTGAAAAGAAGCAGAGGAAACAAATCAATATTGTTTAATTTACAGAAAACTCCTTAAAAAAATAAAATTGTATTCTTAAATTGGCAAACTAATTCATCAGATTTGAAAGTTCACATATTTCTTTTATTATATATCGCCTTTTTTTTTTTTACTTAAGCCTACAAATACAATATTTAGCCAGTGGATAGGGATGAACTCAAGTTAGGGCAGGCTATTTCAAAACTCTGTGATCTATTCCCCATACTTGTCTACTTAGTTTATAAATGCCTTATCTTTGTGACAGTTTCTAACTGGCCACAACATTTCCATACAAAGAATTCTGTAGAAAGACTTCCAAAAGTACAAGAAAATTCAAGCACCTAGACTTGGCAGTTTACAGAGGTCTTACTTGGTGCTGGAAGCCAAATCCTGACACATTATAGAAAGATGGTTTTGTTTGCTTTACACTGCTGTGTGGTGTTAAATGTGTAAAGCTCCACATCTTCAGAGAACTGTACATTATATGCACCCTGGGGTACGTGTTTCATCTCCCAGTCCACAGCTCAAACATCCTAGCTCTTCTCTCCCCCATAAACACTTTTTTTCCTCAATCCTTCCACAAGCAAATACTATGGTACATGACCTCAAGGAAGATAGAAGGTTTTTGAAAAGGATATGCAAATCTCACCAGGGTGTGTTTACAAAGAAGGAACCCCAGAGATTATATGTAAAGCAGTGCAATTAGTAGGAAAAATCCCCAAGATGAAACTGAGATAGCATGCTGTTCTCAACACCTATACATTCATAACTACATTCTATACCTTTTGATAATCCCAAAAAATCAAGAAGACTTGATTTCAAGATTTATTTTCTATACAGTGATAATAGCAGGGCTCCCTCTCAAGGCTGAATGTTGATTGTTAGATTTCTTAGGTTCAAAACAAAAAAAGCCCCACTAGTTATGGAATTATGATTTAATTTCTATTTCACTAAATAACCTCCATGTGCTGCCCAAGCATCCATATAACACACATTTCTAGGAGGTAATAGGACTACAGATGAAGCAGAGTGGATATAGTTTGGGGGTGGTGGTGGTGGCTGTATTCTTTAATTATATTAAATGGACAAAAAGCAGCCTGAAGCTCTTCAGCAATTCTGAAGCCTTTATTGTTGTGCAAACCACCAGGCAGTGCACAAATAGATAAGAATTCAGTGCCTATGCACAAACACTGTTGCAGCTCAATAACCCCCACTACTTCACATACCTATTAGTAGCTAATACCTTATATAAAATAAAAACTGACTTTTCTTTATCCTTAATTAAATCTTCATAAATAATAGCCTTTATACACTGAAAATTATCCAGGAACTATAGCTGTGCATCATGAACACTCTTGACAGCATTGAATATTCTTAAAAGTATCAAAGTACAACATAAAATGTTTAAAATTTAATAGAAGATTGAAGAAACACTAGAAAAAATATGTTTGTAAGCAAATGCAAAGTATCATAGCGTGTCCAAAAATTATCTGTATGTGTGTACTGATACCTTGTATTTTCTCATGGATAGATGCAAAAGGACTTATCACATGATTGTTGATGTCTGAAAAATTCCTTAATGCTTCTCCTTGCTACTGTGCCATATGGTCTCTTACATGGTTTCAGGGCATTGCTGCACCAATTAGGTCTCTTCAAGTTTAACCAATTTTTGTGGATCCTGGTGATACAGCTCAGGAAGAGTATACCTGGTAGAGGTATGACAGCACTCAGCAGCCCACTAGAAAAATAAGTTTTGTATGGCCAAATTAATATATTTTGATGCTAAAAAACAAGTGTTCTATGTTTTAGCTACATAACAAAATTTGTCACAGAGGACTTCAGACTCCTTTTAACCTGTAAGAGTAAACCATTTGTTCACAAGCACTAGGATTTCAAAGCATTTGATTGTTAATTTGTTATATTATATCACACAAATGAAAGACAAACATCCATGATTGACAGGAAATATGAAGTGAGAAGCAATAAACACAAGAAGTATGTCCTAAGAAAGAACATGACACATAAAAGGAGCTTCGAAATACCAGCACCTGCACAGCACAGAAAGAATTCCGGTGATCAAGAACTGAGTAACAGCTGGGCTACATTAGAATATAAGAAACATTACAAAAACACTGCTTATAATTTTGGAAAATTTATGAACAGAAATCCGTGAAGGATAACACAACAATCATTAAAATTCTAGGAGTAAAATATGTGTACTAAAAAAGTTTGTAATTTGATTTCCCTTATAATTTTATGTTATAATCTTATGTGGAAGATTTAATAACTCTAAAATATTTGGCAGTGTAGGACTTACAACACTGTAGTATTTCAGTGAAATAACTTATTAATATTTTATTAAATATATAATTCCGTATATTGCTTTGGATGTGAAAATTTCTGCTCAATGTACCCTGAAGCAAAAGTGCAATTAAGCACTTCCTAGGCAATAAGAATGATCAGCTCAGCTCAAGATCTCATTTTGCACTTCTCTTCCAGGATAAGCTCTGATCACATGTATTCTATGTAAAATTCAATCATTCCAACTGTCCTCTTCATTTCATTACTAAAGCAGGCTGCTCATTGTGGTCCTTAAATCAATTAAATCAACTACCTGAAAAATACTTATTGGACATCACTGGAATGTGACGAAAAAGTCATTGCCTTCTAAGAATTATGTGAGGAATTAAAATTACCCTTTTATTAAAATTAAGGTGGAAGCCAATGAAGTGTCTGAAAAATTTTAAGTTTTAAACACAGTGCTACTAAGCACTAGCTGAGACAAATATGTAATGTTGACAGTTAACTGGGAGTTAGAAAAAGTTAACTTCAGAAATACAGAGTTGTTTTATTCTTATTTTCTGCTAGAAAATTAGTCTCAGAGCAAGGCACAGCCTTGTTTAAGGACAAAGTTGCCCAAAGCACAAGTGGGTACGTATTTGGACAGAATAAAATAAAAATAAATGTGCTGAACATTGTACATCTGATCAAATCCTGTCAACAGTAATGGAAATTAAACACAAATTTAAATAATTTTTGAAATGCTGGGATGTCCCCTGCACAGAAGCATGTGAGTTTATCAACATACCCTGGCCCTCAAACTTCCACAGTTTTCTGCGTAAAAGCTCTAGGTTTGCAATGCATAGTAGGATGTGGCTTTCAGTCCTTCCTGGAGGAAAATTCTATCCCTTTAATTACAAAGAGGGCATCAGAAATCCACCGACAATGAGAAGTTTCTGCAGTGCTGTCCAGCCCTGAGTTTTCTGGTTCTTCACATGCATGACTCTTCCGCCTGAACAAGCACCCAGCACTTCAAGCATGGACTAATTGACAAGAGCACCTGACTGCTGCTGTTAACCAAAATGCCTTTCACAGAAAGTACCAAAACACACAGAAAGAGGCAGATTAACTCCTATTTCCTCTCCTATAGGATTTTTTTTTTTTTAATTAGTAGCAAGAAAGACTCTAGTATGGTCTTTCCAAAGTGCAAAAAACTGTGAAGTGCTTGTGGATAGCAATGTGGACTCAAAAAACGTGCGAGAGGCCATCATTGCCACCATCCTTTTCTCATGTAAATCAGCTGTAACAAACACCTAAGGAGCTAGAAATGAGCTGCGGCCTGGTCTAAAACTATCGTAACGACTTCTGGAAAATCTGGAGATATAGGTGGTTTATTTCCTTTTGCTAAGAAGAACTTGACTGAATGCTGTTAGAGAGTTCCAGAAACATAAGGGTTTAGTTTCTCTGAAAATGTTTCTGTCCTGCACAAGACACTGTGAGGCTATTAAAAAATTATTATTAAATCAGGGAAAAATAATGTTTTAAAATTTGTTAAGGCAGGACATTTCACTCCCATTTTTAAGGAACTACTTTTTTTTTTTTTTTTTACCTTTTCTTTCCTGAATTCTCTTGACAGTACTAAAAAATGACAGTTATCTCCATGACAGTCTTTCACAGTGCTTTACATCAGAGTGGATGGATATAAATCCATTTCAGGAAAACACAGTTTTATTTCTGAAGCATGTTGACTTCATCACATGAGTCCAGTAAGTGATAATTTTAATTCTTGTCTCATTTCTGTATTCATACCTCAGACAGTTGAAACTATTTCTACACTGTAAAAGGCAGGGAAGGAAAAAAGCACCTTATTTGCAGCTAATATATACCGAGGCTTCTCTGTTTATCTTCACGAGACAACAACCAAGTTTACTTTGGCAAAGGTAAGATCTTTTAACCTAATACTGAAAATGACATATCAGTGTCACTGCTTTTAACTTAGCAGTTTTCATTTCTATTTAAACATCCCTTCCCAGTTTGTCCTAAGTTTTGCAATCTCTGAAGGACAAAGTCATGGCCACAAACTCATTCAGACTGTTTCTGCAGGTCTCTGAAAAATGGAACATTACATTGTTCTTACACAGTGCATGTAAGAACAGCACACATGATTGTCAGGAACCTGTGCTTTTGTGACCTTTATGTCTTGTTTAAAATTTCTGTAGGCTCATGGGCCCTGAAACATGTCAGTTATTTACTACTGCAGTTGTACAGCAGGATGAATTTTTTTCTTTTACTGCTACAGCTTAGGTATATGTTGCTTCGACTAGCTGGTCGTCACACTAGATATAAATAATTTTGACAGTCAGGAGAGCACACTAAATACACAAGTTCCACAGATCAGCAATCAACCTTATCTGACAGACTAACCCCAGAAACAGTTTTAAAAAGCATTTTTTCCTTTTGATCATCTAGACAAGTTTGGTGACAGACACTTTTCAGTCTCCCCTTTATACACAGGATCTAACAGTTTCCAGCATAAATAATGTATTTACTTACCTACCTAAAATTCTAACTAAATTATGCACACTGGGACTGAAAGAGCAGAATCTACTGTTCAACAGGTGCTAGTTGCAGAGAGGGAATACAAGGGATTTTACAACAGAGATGAGGAGATTCTAACAATTCTTTCAAAAACATATTCGGAAATTGTCCTATACTGATTTCCAGGCTTTTCTGAAGAGAACCACAAAACCATTAACTCTTTTCACATTCAGAAGCTCCAAAAATAAGAATTACTTCTATTGACCATATTTCCTCTTCCCTCCCTAACTTCAAAAAAGACATTGATAGATTGAATTATTTCACCTTTCTAATACACTTTCCTAACTATCTAGATACTCTTTTTATCCCTTAAACTGATTTTACCTCTTTCTTATCCACATAACACTGTCTGCAAATTCTCTTAATCTCATCTCGTGGGAAACTTTCTCTTTGGTGACTTATCACATGCTACATCATCTTTCTTCCCCTGTGTTTGGTTTTTTGCCTATCTCATTCCATGTTTCAGGTGAACCATGCTGCCTGCCTTAGCTGAAGCTCTTAGAAGTTAATACATTTTGAAAATGCCTTAAAACAAATGTTAAAAAAAAAAAAAAAAACCTTCAAAACATGTAACAGAATTCCAGTGTTCCCCTCTTTTATATTCTTTAAAACATTCTGTAGTCAGTTTGCATTAAAGGTAACCACATGAAAATTACATACACATACACATGAATACACAAATGTGTATTAATCCAGAAGAAGAAGTTGAGATGTAATTTTGGTATATAACTTTCTATAAAACTCTTACAGATTTAATTTGTGAGGCCTTAAGCTTCACATTTTTCTGTCCGTGTTTCTATCAAATCTATGACATATATTTAGATTTGTCTTTCTTGTAAGGGAATTCACATCATGTCAATTCACTGGAATGAGCAATTGCAACTCTTTTTGTTGAGTCACTTACCAGTTTAATTTTGCAGGCAAATTCTATTACAGGAGCCAGATAGACAAAAAGTATTCCGAATGTAAATTTTTAAGAGAGTTTTACTGGAATGAGGAGGAAAACATCACATTATCACATGCCTGTACAAATCTGTTGAAATCCTCTATCTTATTGCATTAATATCATGATTGTTCCCTCCATTCTTGCTGAAACACAATGGAGTTTTATGCCTAGATAACCCTAATCAGAGAAATCACACAACCTCAAACCATCCAAAATGAATGCTTCAGCTGTTGACTGACTTATCACAGTACACTGAACTTATCACAGTGGTACCTCAGCTAGTGATTGCTTATTAAAAGTCACATTCTAGTGACTAACATTTTAATATATATTATATAATTGCTAGAAAATATATCTTGAATTTTTATCCTTCTAATATTTTTATTTTCTTTACAAATATAGAAAGCATATAATACACAACCAGGTAGTATTGGTTATGCATACAGAAAGTAATGGAATTGTCTGACATTAAAAGAAAAGGTCTTAAAAAAATCTTAAAACAGTGTTCTCATTTGATACTAGTTTTGATTGATATTATTTCCTCCTTCATCTGGGAGGATATTCAAATAACTCACAAAGTAATAATCTGACATTTATTTTCAATGGCTACAGCATATTTGGATGTTATTTGAACAAGCCTACAATAATTCTTATTTAAAAAAAAATTATAAAAACATCCTTACTTTTGAAAGAATGAGAACCCCTACCTTAAGTAAAAGCAGGATTTATATCTTGTTTCTCTTTCCAGCTCTTTACAGAGAGTAGTATATTTGCATCTAGAAACTTTCATCAGACTGGAATTTAGAAATAAGTAAGTAAATATGGACTATCGTTTACATAACTCCTTCAGAAATTGAGCAAGAATGTGATCTGTACTGATTTCAGATATCTACATATTTAAAGCATTATTGTTAAAACCCCCAGGTATTAAATTTGAATTCATTTAGCACAGAACCAGAACCAAAACCACTCATTTTGCTGAATCCCACTGAAAATACCAGGGAAATACAGAGCATTTATGTGCTCTTCTTGCTGTTTGTTTTTTTGGATGCAGGCTGGTATGAATTTTCCCAAGCCAAAACCAGAAAATAAAATGAAAACAAGAATGCTATCACAGACCCTGGCTTTCTGTTAAACATTACAGGATGCTGAAGTGAATATTGCCTTGAGCTAGCTAAGCATTAAAGTATTCTACAGAGATATAATGCACTACTACAATAAAAATCTATTGACAATTGCCTTGAACCAGTTAAGTATGCTACAGAGATCTAATGCAGCAGGCTAAAAATCTATTTCTATGTGGTAATGACAGTCAGTTTTTGTGAGATTTCTCAAATCAATACTTATAGGCTCTTAAAAAAGGAAAAAAAATTCCGAAAACTAAAGACAGTTTTGTCCTGTGCATGAGTTAGTTTGTTATTTTGCAATGACTATAAACAATCATATATATATATGTATAACAAAGCAAAGTATATTGTCGGTAGGCACAGAAAATATGTGCGGGAAAAGACTAATTCTTTGTTTCATATAATTATCCTCTTGCCACGAGATGGCACCAAAAGATTAAAAATATCTGCATTCCTAAGGTTCCCATCTGAAAAAATGAACAAACTTTTTAGGGAATGGCACAAGAAATGTCTTCAATATTTGACTTTCAATTTGCCTAGCAAGTTATGAATAATATTCTGCTTACTTTGACAAACTCTTCAAATGTAGAGACTTACCATAGAGTTAATGGAGAAAAAAAATTGTTAAACTAAAGCTTAAGTTTCCTACAAATTGCAAAGAGCAAGCTGTGGACATTTAGAATGATATATTTCTGCTATAGAACAGGGAGGTAAAAACATATTGAGTATATTAATAAAATCTGAACAGACACAAGAAAACATAACTCTAAAACCATCACCAATGCATAGTTTACCCTAAGAAAAATTTAGGAAACCTCAGCAACTTATGCATTATGAATTATTCCTTTACTCCACTCAATTTTCCCTCCCAATTGCAATTAAAAAAGAAAAAAAGTTTATCTCAAATTCAGGGAGTGCTTAAAGAAGCTGTGTGGTATATAATGCGAAAACTGAAGAAACTCTGTTTCTAGCTTATAGGATATCATATTGTCAAATGAATGCTTTTCTATCCCTACAGCAAAACCTCATCCTTTATGAAGATAGTACTATACAACATGTACAGCCCAGAGTGGACTTACTGGATAAAACCAAACTGAAACAAAACCCCACAGCCCCATGGAGGACAAAAAATTCAAGCCATGATCACTTCACTGGCAATTGTTTCATGTAAAAAAATTCATTTATCTATTAAAAAATCCAGCAAAACAGCTATTAAAAAATGGTTCATAGCCTCCAACCAGGAAGAAACTAAGTATCTCAGAAAATAAAATTACTAATTCCACAGCAAATTTCAAGTCACTATAGCATTTTCCTTTAAAGAAAAATATTACAATTATAAAAGAAATAAGTTTGGGTCAGTATTGTCCTGATCTTCATTGCCAGTATTTCTGATTGTTCAGAAACATATTAAGCTACCTTCAATCTTTTTTTCTGCACATCTCTTCATTTTAGCTCATATATTTTAAAACACTAATGAATTAGCCTTGAGAAGTCAGCACTTGATTAAACATTAGAATCATTGAGATGAATTCTATTTACTTAGAGTTGAATTTAATACTTTATTCTTTTTTTCTGTCATCATGCCACTATGACACCACATTTTTTCATGTTATTTTCCTCATAACTAATAGCCCAGTTTTAATCCACTATAATGATAACTAAATAGCTTCTAAATTGTTCAGGAATCAATTTTTTTTTGTGCCAGAGCATCATGAGTTTTTTGTTGGTGTTCTTTTTTCCTTTTTTTTTTTTTAGTGAAAAGAAGGATTTTTATATGCTCAAAGAAGAAATGTACTCCAACCAGAGCATACCCAGAGTAACAGGGAACCAGTCACATCACTAAAATGATGTGATAGTCATGGATACCTCTAAGAAAAAACTGCCTGGTTACTCTTGCTGAGATTCAGCTGGAACCATTTAACTGGTAGCTGTGGGACTGATCCACCTAGGCTGCTTTTATCCCATTAGACCTAACTTTCACAACTTTTCCAGGTGGCAAAACAAACCCAGACTCTACCTACACAAGCACTTACTGGTTGGATATTGATGGCTGCAGCCATGGAGAAAGGAATGGGTATGTATTTTCTCTCCTGAAGGTACATAACCTGAAATTTAACAAGAACTCACGGCTCTGTTAACATAGGAGTTTTGGTCCTGTAATTTAGGAGGCTGAACTACTTTGAGCTTTACCATTGTTTTTTAACTCCAGCTAAGTGGTTGTTGTTAGAAGTGAAAACTTAAAAGCTCATTTGTAAGCTGTTTGTAGGTAATACTCTAAAACACAACATAGCAAGTACAATTTAAACCCTTGAAAACAGTGAATTGTATTTATCCTGCTATTTAAAACAAATCCCTACTAAATTCACAGCTTAAATAATTGGTATCTCCTTCATTGTCACAAAATTTTAGATATCCACTTTAGAATATCTCAAGCCTAGTGACCTTTCTTAGTCACGTTATAGATTCTTAAATTCTCTAGAAGATTTATGCTCATCAAAACTTTAATGAGATTATTAATATAATGCAGTATGTCTTAGTTCTCTTTCCTTTTCTAATTCTCATTATTTTGACCTCAAATAAAAAACCAGACGAAACCAAATCACAATTAGGATATATTCACAAATAGCATATGTGTTCCAGGGTTATTCAGGTGCCTTGCTAATCAAGGATAGAAAGAAGAAATGGATGATTTTGTCTTAATTTTCCACCCTGTACATATATTCCACACATATGCTTAAATTTTAGAGATCAGCTTATTCTGGTCAACAGAATGATTAAAGATTCTCTAAATAACATAAACAAAAAAACTCTAATACATTTCCATCTTAAGAAAGGTTTTCTCAAATTAGTTAATAGAATTAGGGTACTACTTGGTTTGAAACCACTTAAGAAGGGAAATTTGGAGGAATAGTATAAGCAATTTTATTAAAGAATACTATTAGAGGAGAAAATCCATCTACCTCTATGTGTTCATGTGCCATTCAGTTGTCACTACCAGAAGAAAAAAGTAGCTCCAGTAAGACATAGCACAATTGCTTTTGTTAATCAGAAACTTAATAAAGTGCCCCCAAGTAATGGAGTAAACCAAATGTACCTAATATGCCTGGGACTGTGTTCACCCATTTTAATCAAGATGCCAGCGTCAGAGCTATCTTCACCGAGCACCATACTCTTACCCAAGGGAAAGAGCACATCTCAGCATGCTAATGCCAGAAAAAAGACCTTTGTCCAACTGAGGGGAAAAAAAACGCTTGCCTAAAATGGTTCTCACGATAGTGTACTACATCCTACTCTTTTACTGACACTGGAAATTTCTGCCAAAAGCCTGTGGAAACTATCCCTAAGAGAAACAGAATTAGATGACAAAAATGCTATTTAAAACTTGGCCATAGGAAGTGGGAAGCAGTACCATATTTAGAGAACTTAGTTGTAATATGCTTAAGCAGATCTTGAAATATATTTCATGTCATAATGAAATGTCTACTTCTCCAATCTCAGAAGCAAGGAATTTTTTTTTTTATTTTGCTCCAAACTAATTAGGTGTACACCATTAACTCATTCGTAAATTGAGGTCTACACTATTACTTACCACTTAAAACAAGACTATTCAGATTAACAGTGCTTTAATTTTTAACAGAAAGTCATGAAAGCAGGCTAGTAGCTCTGCATAGCTTACGTCACAGGACCAAAATTATAATGCAAGAAAAAATAATATAGCATGCAACAGTATTGAAATGTAAAAATCCTGTCTATACTAAATGATATAAAAAATTAGAAGATATATGTGCTATAACAAAAATATGATCTATAGCATGATGATCTTTTTGTGAAAGATTATTTCAATAATTTGTTACTAAAATTAACTCTTACAGATGGAAAGGGAATAAGAACTGAAATATTGTCATTCTCTTGCTTCAATTCATCATGTTTGGTTATATTTGGTTTTAAACATATTCTGTTGGGATTTTTCTTTTTTCTTTCTATTTTCCTTGGGTTTTGTTCTGCAATTACTTCTAAAAACTGAAAGTCTAGATAATCTCCTGAATAATCTCAACATTAAAGAAACAAGCAAGCAAACACACAACATTAGCTTAAGAATTATGTCTTATCAATCTAATTAGGACAAGTAAACTTGTAGTAAATGTATTACTTATCATTTTCATGATGTAGAGAATCAATGACATTTTATCATGGAGTCATAGAAAGGGTGGGATTGTAAGGGACCTGAAAGATCTTCAACCTCATGCAGTTCTAACCCCTCCTACCATAAGCAACAATGCCACCAACTAGTTCAGGCTGCCTGGTCTTGAACACTTCTAGGGATAGGATATCCACAGCTTCACTGGGCAACCTGTTCCAGTGCCTCACCACCCTATGAGTAAAGAATTTCTTCCTAATATTTAATCTCAATGTCTACTTTTAACTAATTTTCTGGTGACACAGAGATAAAATGGATGTGCATTTGTAGCTCACAGTTCCATGCACCATGGAAATGGCCTCAGGGAAATGGCAGGTCACTACTTCCAAGAGAAAGGAGTTTATACACTTACCTGATAATTTTTCTTGGAATTGTCAGAAGCTTAACCACCCTCCCTCTATTCTTAATATTACCTAAAAATAATTACACATACTTTGGGTTCTTATATCTTTTTTTCACTATAATTTAAAAACTTATAGATTTACTCTATGTATTTTGCCTTTTGTGTAAGACATAAAATGTTGAAAACTCTCTTGATTCAGGAGGAAGTAAGAATTGGCTGTGATAATCAGAGGAACCAATGAAAGAATAGAGAGCATGTAAGTTTCCTAGACACAGGTAAATGTCTGTTTTATTTGTGTTTGTTATTAAGATGATAGCAAGAGAATTAAGAAGATAATTTTTGCATACATTAAATAGGTGGAAATATTGGAACTACTGAATTGTGGTAGACACATGCACACAACAAAAGTTAGGTTATATAAATTTATTTTATGTTAGTTTGGGGGAGAAAAATTAACAGTCCTCTAGGACACTGCATTTTGAATTTTGTTAATAGTGCTGCAAATTACAGTGGTACACATTCTTTGTGTTCAAAAAATCTGGATATTATAGAATTGCAGAGTTTGTGAGGATTGCACTCATCTTTAAGGACCATGATCTGGTCTGGATAAGTGATGTCATATTCTTTATGTTGTAATCCAAAGCAGTGCAATAGGGTGATAAAATAAATCCAATCTACAATGTGGTAGGTGATGGAATATTAACAGTTAAATCATAAAACATACATGCACATACATTCATATAGATCATATCATACACAGTTCTTCATGAGAAAATATTTGGAGAGGGTTTTTTTGGTTTTCTTAAAAAACAGAAAAACACAGTTGTAGCTTTTGAGCAACAGAATTCTGGAAAAAACTCATTTTCAATTAATTTTTTGAAACATTACCTTTACATAAACACACACACATGCTCTCTTCATTACATGATTCCCTACTGTTTGAAATGTGGTTCAACATTCCCTCTGAGTCACAATTAAGAGATGCCATAATAAAGTTACAAATAAAAATATCATGTGAAGAATGATGTACACGAGGGAATAATATTAAAAAGGACACCTCCCATGTTGTTTTTCATTATATCCAATTAACTTCCTAAATCTTTGTATTTCCCTGATGCAGCCTGTTGGTACGTGGTACCCACTTCCAGACAGCAGACGTGAGTTTATATCCCAGAGCAGATGCCCTGTGACAAGCTGGGAAGTACCTCTGAGATGCTACTAGAGCTTTATGCCTCCTGCTGGACACACTTCTTTAACAAAAAAATTATAAACATTATCTATTTCATGTAAGTTAATAGAGGCAAGAAACGGTAGTGGGACTTGCAGAAAAAGTCAAATAATGAAAGGCTCAGTTAAATTAAGACATAAATTTTACATTATTCTCTTGCTAGGATGCAACCCCTGTTTAAGATAAAGGTTGTCCCTGTTTTACCTCTACTGTAAAGACACACACACATTTGAGGTAATTGTCTCTGATGTTTAATAATCAGGAAGACTGCATGTAAAAAGAAATGTGTATAAGGCTTCAACTGGCACATTTTTGGAAGACTGCCCACATAGTACAAAATAGACCGAGAGGCCAGTAGAGAGAACACAGCTCAATAGCCTTTGTTTGGGTGGTGTTCTGGCTTCCCACCAGATGAAAACAGAGCAAAGAAAAAACCAGTATTCAGGTCCAGTTGATCTTCCTTTTTCTGTGTGCAGTAATGCAGCCTGGTAACCATAACACACATAGCTCCCACAGATGATGATTGATTTTTTTTTCTCTTGCTCTATTGTGGAGTCATTAAACCACAGAAACAGGCATGTTAGGGAAGTCACCATGCCAAGGATTCAAAGTTGAAGAGCTGTAAATCCAGGGAGAAAAAAAGCAAGCAACTTTTAATGTAGGAGTTCCTCTTGGCCTAAAGAGAGATTTGGAGAACGTTTAGAGCTCAGAATGCCATTGCTTCTTCTTTTCTTTGTTTTTGCTTTTAAGTTTTTTCCAGAAGTTGAACAGTAGAGGAATTACTGTTTTTTTCTCAAAAAACAAGTGTTCACATTTCTAGATTTGAAGGTGCAGGATGTGTAACATGTGTGTGGTTTTTAATCACCCAATATTTCAGTGAACTGTAGCTTTAGTTTTGTATGAGCTTTCTTTGATACAATTCAGAGCAAATGGAAGTGTGCTATGGTGTGGCATCCTTACATGCAGTGAAGTCACCCTTCATCATGTTTTACTCAGGCACATTTAAACTGCTCATAAGAACATAGTTTTTATTCTTCTAATTTCAATTTTCCTCCTTTTAAATAAATGGTGTGTCAAATGATATGTTAGTAAAAAGCCCATAGCAAATTCAATGGTAATACAGAATAAATATTCATGTGGTTGATAAAATGCTCCTTACACCCTTATATTGTGCCCAAATAATCAGTGTTTTTCTTCCAGTTCTCTCTGTCACATAATTAATAATAATGTCAAAAATTGACTACACAGCAGGATTTTTAAAATCCATGCAGGACATATAGTGAAGTCCAGCTAAAACACCTTGGTGTTCACAAATATGATTTCAGGTGATAATAATGAATCAATTAAAAATAATATTACCATAACCCCATATTCACCCCATTACTATTACTCAACAGTCGTTCGATCTTAATTGACCCCCTGTACCAGTGCTGCAACCTAGTGGTGTGATGGGGTATAAAATTATACTCCTTTTCAATCAGCCTGTAAATATGGTTAGCAGACCTAGAAAATAAGTCACCTGCACAGAATGCTCCAGATGAGACAGGCTCTGTTTCATTCATTTCTTTCCTTGGGAAATCACGTTGAGACCAGGAAATTACTCTCTCACAATCAGAGCCAGATATTATCTTAAAATTAACCTCTTCTGACTTTTACATTTAATTATTCAACAAGAAAAAAAAAACTTACATTACTTAGCTGAAATTTGTACACTGCCTTGCATGTCTAGATGTGTATTTTATGAATATCTCTCTACATTTAATTAATTTAATGCTCATTTTCCTTCACATATAACATTATTCTTCTGTATTTTTCAACTACTGTTAAGCACAGAAAAGAACAGTAGCGACAGTGTCTACTGTGAGCACGTTTCAGTATTTCATCATTCTTCACAGATCCTTTGTCTGTTGAGAACATGCAAGTGTGAAGTTTTAGTCTATCTACACTCATTTACTCAAATGCAATGCCAAAAAGATCATTCAAGAATATATAAGGTTCTACATATAGTGTTTTCAAGATGTATTTTGTTGTTTTCTGTTCCATAAACAGTTATAAACTATTACAAATATAAACAGTTGGAAAGGCAAGAAGCCACAACATATTTTCCAATGCTACCCAAAGTAACAAAAAAATCAAATAATCAGGATCAGTTTTCAGCTTAAATATATGCATTATAATCAACACTCTTCAAACATCTCAGTGTTCATATTTAAGAGTACAAAATTGTCTTGACACCACACATAAAAACCCACAGACATAAACTTAAATTAAAATTAACAGAAACTGCTACAGATATGATTCATTCAAACTTTTATGTAACAAAGTATAAAAAAATATGAGAATACTCCCTCAGGCCCAAACTAGATTAAGAGCTGATAATCTAAGAAGTCTTTCTCTCTTAACATAAGTCCATATTGACTCTAAACAGCTGTTTTTCAACTCTTGAGGCAGATAACCTGTGTTTCCTTCTTGCTTTCCTTAGTTCCATAAGTTCCTTCTGTCATTCCTCCTCTAAAACAGCACAGACTGCTATTACATTCAAACAGCAAGCAATTAATATAAAAGTTAGTGTAGCTGGAAAAATCTAAATAAATCCTAGTAGCAGACTCAGATTCAGAGGTGTGCACCGGTCTCCCACTCTTTTCTCTTCCCCTCCAGTAATATCACCATGTAAATTTAAAGCCTACTACCTTTAAAAGAAGGAAAAAAGACAGCAACCTGCTTCCTCATACTGTGCCCTTACTCACACACTCACATATGCATCTGCACATACATGCACAACAAGTTGTATAATTAAAAAATACCTTCAAAGCAATGGGAGTGCGGCTGGGATAATACAGAGGCTTTTACCGAAATGAAAGATGAAGATTATAGGCAACAGCTCCATTTGTGTGGAAGCAACAGAGATGATAGGTCCATTTTAAAATGCTGGTTGCTATTTGTCACTGATTGCACGTGTAGATGCATTCTCCTAAACTGAAGGACTGTTAGATTTTTACAGCTGCAACTGGTATCATGTACAGTATGAGCCTATTCAAAATTTCTTATGCAGCTGACAATGCCTCAATAGTTAGTAGTTGGGAGCATGGATTTAGAATTGTATTGTGCTGCATTAATTTAACATCACATCAAATATGGATTTTATTGCAGCAGTGACAATAAATGCTCACACAGGTGCAGACTAAATTTTTCCTCCCTCCACCTTTTCCCTTCTCCCCCCTCGTTTTCCCTTCTCCCCCCACTCCCCCTTTACTGAAATGTCAAACCAGGCAATATTTTCCCCATTTGTGTGCATACAGCTCTGTACAGATATTTGAAATATTGCCTATATCCACTCTGCTATCCCTCTCCACAGGGATTTCCTTCATAAGAAGCATTTGCTGTGAGTGTGGATAATTATTCTGAAATTCAATCCAGGGCAGAAGGAATAACAGTGAAAGCTGCGACAGACTTGCACAGGTACACAGAAAGTGAGGACACATATGTGTATGTTTCATGCTGCGTTCATAACTGTTACACTATGAAACATTGTGCTTTCTTCAATTCAATTAGATTTGTTCCCCCCACACTGAATTTGCAAGAACTGAATACAGACGGAAACTGCTTCTCAAAAGAGAGCCTGCTTACTAGGAGGAAAAAAAAAATGCTTAGGGTTTCAATCTTGAATACATATGATGATATCGGTTTACTTCGAGGAGAGCAGGCACAGCAGTTATTTCCTACCCCTTGCCTCATTACTCCTGACGCATATTTATAAAATGCAAAAAGTTGTATACAGTAGCATAAACACATGAATTGCATTAAACAACATACTGCTCTAATATAATGATTGCGATAATATCAAGAGAAAGAAAGAAAATAAGAAAGGTTCCTACCTTTTATTCTGCTGAGAAATTGAAGTAGTGTCCACCCCAACCAAACTGAAAAACGAGCTATTAGAGTCCTTTTTTTGGTCAGTTTTCTCCCGTTATTTTTTTAAGACTGATCCTACTTGGCTCTAACTCAGGCTTTTTCTCCCAGCATCACTTAACTCTGGACAGTCCGGAACCAAAGCTAAGGGGGGAGCTCTCCCTCCGGCTGGCTTTCATTCAGAGCTTCTGATTAAAAAAAAAAAAAAAAAAAAAAAAAAAAAAAGGCAAGACACACCACCACCACACACACACACGCCCGCAGCGTGCACAGACACTCTCACACTCACACTCACTCTCCCTGCTCGGAGGGGAGCGGGAGAGAGGCGCTGCTGCTGGAGCCGCAGCACTTACCCTGGGAAGGTTGGAGCCCGGGGAAGTGCAGCTTCCCGAGCACACAGTGATTTGCAAGTGAATGCGGTGGGAGGGTACAGCAAACGGAAAGCTTTTTTTTTGTGAAAGCCTGTCGCCCTCCCTTCGCTGCCAGAATGGTTCTCTGGTTTTGAAGTCTAAACCTCATCTGCTTAGCTTGTCGTAATAATGAATGCTGAAAACACCTCCACTTTTTGTGGTGTGTTGCTCTTGATTAAATGTAACCACTTTATTGTGTCACCAGCGGTCTTAGAGCAATGTTTGTAAAAGGTATAGATATATTTTAACAAATATGATGCTGCCAAGTTAAAGGAAAACCTTTGAGGGTTGAGATTAAACCACGGAGTAATTATTTTCTTAATTGAACTGCTTTTTCTATTGGATTAGAAACATTTTTCCTCACACCTCACTATTTTGCCTTATGATTAATGCAAAACAAGAGAGGTTCATATAAAATCAGGTATTTTCACATTTCCAGAGATTCTAAAAAAAAAAAAAAAATCAGCATCGCCACTAATTTTCCATTAATATTTTTCTCCAGTTGACACTTGTGATGCTTTTGTTTTAGTCTGTATTTGGACTTCATGTTTTGCAATGTGTTTCTTTTCATTGAGTTAATCTGTGTTGGTTTCATGTTTCTAATACAGCAAATTGGACTTAGCACAATCCTCCTTGGATCATATCAAGTTCAATCCTTTCATTGTGATACTGCAGCGGGTTATGTGTACATTAGTTAGACGAGATTTAACAAATAGCCACATAAGATTAAACCAATGGATGTCAGTATTGCTCTATCTAAGAAGTGTCCTAAAAGACTTTCTCTGGTTGCAAAAAAAAACCAAAAGGGGAAGCCAAATTCTCTTAAAACAGGAACTGAAAAAGGTATTTGGGCATGAGGAAGAAAGTAATAATGAAAACTATTCCATTATTGGGAAATCTAATACAGAAATATGTAGCTCACTGGGTGTTGTTAGGCTGCTCAGTGTTAACAAATCTGCTTGTTTTTAGCTGCTGTCAGGAAAAAAGACAATTTAAAACAAAAAAGGCAAGATCCTTACCATGACTGGTATCATATAACCACCTGCTGTTGCTTCCCCTTATTTGTAATCATCAGTAGGAACAGAAATGACCCATCACCTAAGCACAACCTTTTGGCAGATGTGCAAGTCAGCATTTCAGTAACATGCTGTACTAGCACGTGAAGACATCATCTCGAGCTTGAGACAAGTAAAGCAGCAAAATGCCACGTGGTGGGGGCAGAGGGAATCTCTTTTTACTGCCATATATAAAATGATTCTGTTTTGAAAAATTCATCTACCCTGACAGATTTTAATCTTTCAATGAAAGCAATTAAATTCATTGGCTTTCACTGTACTTGGACTCATAAATATATTATATCACTGTAAAAAATATTAAAATATTCTTTCTCCCTTTCCCAATCTTGTATCAATATAAAAATCAGGACTGCCATGTGCCCATCTGCTCCTGGTTTCCAAAGACTCATTCTCAGTCCTTTAACTGGAAAGGAGAAGACTGGAGAATCTAACTCAAGCTTCCTTGTTTCTACCACCATTTGACACTACACTGTGTAAAGATACCTTCACAGTTCCCAGTAATCCGCGTGGAACTGGTGATATTGAGGCATCTGTGCTGCCTTCCAAGTTTACACGTTTATTTGTGCAAAACTGGAACCATGAGATTCATTTATTTTGGGCAAGCCTCTCACACTGATCTGAAGGTAAAGTTCGTGGAACTTTCTTTTCTGACTGTACCAACTGTGCTTCTGTCTCCAAACATCTTAAATCTGTGCTTTGATCCCACAGTGGAACACTAAGGATTATGTTAGAATAAAAGTTGCACTTTCAATTTTGTAATACCAACAAATTATGATGAAGGGAGACACAAATATGTGCAAATGTATATATATGGCTGCAAAATAGCTTTTGTAAGCTGGACAGCTTTTTGGATGATGAACTGAATATTACGTGTTGAATCTTAAGGTAGAAACTTCATCTCTTTTTAGCATTTTTCTCATTTGCAACCATGAAGTGGGTAATAAAAGACAATTTGTGTATATGAACAAAAGTCTATTCTACACATGCACACACAGAGAACTATGCCAAATTCTGAAATCAAGAAAATAAATGGAATAATTCAGGAAAAAGGAGGTCAGAGACCCTGAATGTGTGCTTACTCCCTTTTCTGAGAAGTATTTTGGTATATTTTTTCTTGGGTTTCATTCAGCTGAAATGAACCTATCTTATAATAGAGAGATATTAATTTATTCTGGCATAGTTACTGCAAGTCACACTTGTATCCTTAAACTGGACTGACTTTGGGATGTAAGGTTTAACTCTAGAAGAGCTATACTTTGTCACGAACTCCTGTTTCTGTTGGTATGGTCAGCTGCTTAAAATTCAGTATCTATGAACACTGATAGCATATGGACATCTAAGGCAAAACACTTATTCAACCATATACTTATTCATACACATGACAGTAACTTTAAAACAAGGTGGCATCATAACCTATTTTTAACACTGCCTAATACTTCCCATTAGAACAGTCCTTTCTTAGTTACTTGTAAATTTACCAAACAAATTATTTAGGATTAAATTTTCTACACTGATGGTCTGCCTGGGGCAGAAATAATTTAAAAATTTTTCAGCCAAAATGATACTGAAATTTCAGAGAATCAGGAAAAAATATACAGCTGAAATTTTCTCACAGGAATGAAACAACCTTCATGCTTTGCAGGCAGAATGTGAAACTCCACAGGGTACAGCTGGCCTTTGAGTCACAGAAGCTTACCAATGGGGACAGATTAGGTCAAGGAGCATTAAAATAAAGAAAGGGTGGTAGAAGCAGGAGTGGAAACTGGAGCACTCATTCTTCTTGGCCAGCAAAGAAAAAAAAAAAACAAACAAAAAAACCAACAATATATTTCTGATAAAGAAGCAAGAAGGAAGAAACAGTGGCAGAATAGGGAGAAAGAAATAAATTCACACATACAGAACAAGGAAAGCTGATGTGAGGAAAAAAAAAGCAGCACATTATATGAAAAGTCAGAGAGATAAAGACCTTACCAGGGACTGTAGGGTTGCTTTTTGCCATCTCTGTCTTCAAGGTTAGCAGTTTTATCCTCTGAAATTATATATCTACTACTTACACTACAGTGGAGATGCTTTCCTTTCTTTCCATTTCTGGTTACAATTTTGGCAGAGATCCCATAAGCCAACAGTTGCATTTTTAGGAAGATGAAAAGGTATAAGAAAGATGAGAAAGAAATATCTGGAATTAGACCCCATTCTCCTAAATATTGCTACTGGCAAATGTCTGTCTTACCTACTGGCATTCTCTCCACTCCATGTTGGCCCATGTGGAGCATGTGAGCACATTAGTAGCCCCATGAGATCATGAAATATTGATCAGTGTGCTGCTTGTAAAGACTCCAAACCTAGCAATGTATGGAACCTGTATGGAATGTGATGGTCCTATTTTTCCATGGTCTTCTTCCACATTTGATATTTTTTATCTCTGTAAAATCGTACACAGAAACCTAAAAATAAAACCCAAGTGCTCCAAAATTAACAATGGCCAGAATAATATGTTATGTATAATGGAAACAAAGCTCAATGAAATTATTGTAGTGCATATATGAAAAGAAATACATTTATTACATGCATATAATTATTATTTTCCATCTCCCTTCACACAATCCTGAAAGTACCTTTCCTCAATGCACAAGATGGACTGGTTTATGGGTAGGTCACAACGTGGCAACCGGTGTCTAGAAAATATTGTCTTTTTTGGTGGCTAGAAAAACTGTAGGAAATGGAGCTGAATGGAGAGGGAAACAGACATTTTCCCAATGAAAACATTCTTCTTTGAATGAGACCATACCTAATCTTCTGCCACTTACACCTGCTTGATGCTGAACACTTTACTTGAACCAGAAATCATTCATGGTTGCTTTCCTGTTATGTCTTATTATTTCCAAGTTTCTGATTGAAGTGCTAGGTCTGATACAAAGAAGTGCTGAACACTCAGTTTCATGTGCTACAGTAACAGCAAAAATGGTAAAAATGAAGTCTGATTCTCTGTCTTATCTCTAGAGTCAGCCTGTGCTTCTGATCACAGTCTCTCTCTGTGCCTTAAATTCTGGTTTTTGGAAAATGTTAAATATCATGGCCCCATGTCAGACACTTAGTAAGAGGACAAGCTAATGTTTGGAAAACATTATAATGTTAGGAACTACAGAAGTCCTTAAGAAACATGTAAAAAAGTAGGATTTGAAAAATATACCCCAAAGAAAGTCATAAACTACACTGAATAATCACAATGAAGCAGAATTTTCATTAAAGAGAATATGTGCCTTTAAGACAATAATTTAGCAAAATATCATTATTGTTACGCACCACATCATAGCTGCAGGATAAGCAAATAATTTTAGTATTTACCTAAGTTGTATAAGTTTGAATCTAAAGTCATAACTTTATTCTTCTACAATGCCTACATGAATATCAGTAATGTTGATAATTTATAAATGAAATGCCCATGAATGTACTAGGAACTTAGGTATGGAATCTAGTTGAAGGCCAGTTGTTAGCAGTATATCCCAAGGATGAGTATCAGGGAAAATACTGTTGAATATTTTCATTAATAATCTGGATGACAGGGCAGAGTGTACCCTCAGAGAGTTTGCTGCTGACACCAGACTGGGAGGAGTGGCTGATGGGCCATGCTGCCATCCAGACAGACCTCAACAGGATGGAGAAATGGCTGACAGGAACCTCATGAAGCTCAAAAAGGTGAAGTGCAAAGTCCTGTATATGAGGAGGAACAACACTACACAGCAGTATACGCTGGGAGCCGACCAACTGGAAAGCAGCTTGGCACAAAAGGACCTGGTGCTTCCACTGAATGAGCCAGCAAGGCACCCTTTCTGCAAAGCAGGCTGATGGTGCTGTTAGGCAAAATACTGCCAGCAAGTCAAGGGAGGGGATCCTTCCTCTGTGCTCAGCACAGGTGAGGCCATGCCTGCAGTCCTCTGCCCAGTTCTAGGCACCCCAGTACAAGAGAGACATGGACACACTGGAGAGAGTCCAGAGAAGAATGATAAGGCACTGGAGCACCTCACATATGGGGAAAGCCTGAGAGAGCTGCAGCTTTTTACACCAGGGGAGAGAAGGCTCAGGGAGATTAATGTGCACAAACACCTAAGGAGAGGTTGCAAAGAGGATAGAACCAGAAAAACAATGAAAGAGGTCCTTCTGAACATCATTAAACACTTTTGTCTTGTGAGGGTGACTGAACACTGGCACAGGTTCTCCAGATGCTTGTGGAGTCTCCATCCTTGGAGACACTTAAAAGCTGTCTAGTCATGGTCCTGGGCAACCAGCTCTAGGTGGCCTTTCGTGAGCAGGGCTGAGTTGGACAAGACAACCTCCAGAGGTCTCTTACAATCATAAAGGATAACAATAAATACTAGAGAGAGGTGATGGTAAGAAAGGAGCAGAGGGTCCCATGTCAAACAGTCTAAGTACTGTGGAGGAGCATATTGATAGTACTAGGACCAAAAGGCTGCTCATAAAGGAAGGAGGCACAAAATATTTCATAGTGCATGCATTAAGAAAAGAAAAATGTCTGACATATCAGTACCCTATTACTCTTCTAAAAGCAGCATCACCTCTCATTCCATTCAGTAGTGTTCATATGGAATGCTGCTCTGAAAATACCACCATTTCCCTTAACTCTGCATGCTGTTTCAGCAATGTCTTACAACGCCCTGACTTCTGATGTAAATCCCCTCTGATTTCTTGTGGCAGAAAAACCCAGAAAATGTTGTTTGACTTCTTTGGGTTTCTGACATCTCATTTAAACCAAAACATGTGGGGTTTTTTGTCTGTTTGGTTTTTTTGGTTTTTGCAGTTTTTGAGAGCTAAGGTTAAGTAGCTGGCTCCAAAGAATCAAACATCCAGTCTTTCATTTGTTGCAGATATTCCAGAGTGCACACATCCTGGTATCAACTAAAACACTTTTGCTTTTATAAATCATCTGCTCTCCTACTCCTCTATCTTAGGGTGCAAATGTTCTGATTCTACAGGTGAATTTTAGTACAATAAACTAAAAAAGTTTATAGTTACCTAGAAAACATCCATAAACATGGAATTATGTGCCATTTATAAATGGAACATAATTCATGCAGAAGTCTACACACAGAAAAGATTAAATTACTAAGAAGGATGTCAATAAAACATCTATTTTGTATAAAAACTTGCCTATGGTTTACTTAATGATTATGGAAGAAAATTTGTAACAACCATAGAGGCAAATTTTTATGGATTATTGGTAGCATTCTTCAAATAACCTATAATTTCTTTAGCAGTTAGAATAGACACAGTGCTTTTACAAAATAATGCTGTATTAATACAAGCAAGCAGAAGCCTTTTGATAGAAGAGATAACCTCTGATTTTAACAAACAAATATTTCTGTATAATACTATGAAAATAGAAATGAGAAAAGATATCTTTTGACTTCACTAAAATTACTCTGTGGATTTCCCCTTTTCAAGTCAGCCAGTTGTTTGTTACTTTTTTGTCTGTACTGGTTAAAACCTTGTTAAAGTTAATTTGCAGATATAAGACATTACATGGAGTAAAAAAATACTGCACTGCAAGAAGTCCTTAGTAATAGTTATGTGAAGGTTGCCAGATCTCTCTTTTCCTTGATCTTTCCATTTCTTAGTTTTCATTCACTGACAACTGCACCAGAAATGTTACAAACAATTACAAAAGCTTGGTTATTTATTCCCACCTAACATTAATATGTCTCTCTGCATTCCTAAGTAAATTATATTTTTTATACTTTGGGCTTATTGACATATTTGCTTTAGATGCATGGTTTTGATTTAACATTGTATACAAATGCTGTTACGCATAAATCTGTCTCTGCAGGTTTATAAGGAGGTTTAGTGTCATTCCATTACAACTAAATAAGAATGAGCATGTAAATGCAATTGCAAATAAATTAACAAATGCACAAGAAATCCTTCCTACCTTGATAACATATCTGGAAGAACAGAGATTAAATGTATCCATTTTGCATTTGGCAAGTGTGATGATGATGTGTTAAGAACAGCTAAACTGTTAACCATCTTTTGTTCAATTGCTCACAATTGACAGAAACTATATTTCCACAGAGAACAAAATGAAATTAAGCATACATTCTCAGTCTAAATAATGCCAGGAATTATATTTATAGACAAAAGCAGAGTGTAAATCACAGCCCTGCTCATAAAAAAGGACAAAAATAGAAAGAAATGTTACATTTCAAAATGTGTATAATGTTGTAGCTATATTACATTTGAATTCAGAGACTTAGGGATGTTTTAAACCCTTTATTCATTGTACTGTTCAAATGTAATTAGCAGGATCCAGATTGACTCTTTTCAGCTTTAACAGATTATGAAAAATGCTACTCTTGTGTCATTCTCTACTTGTCAAGAGGTACACCTTAGAGTTAGTCTAGCAGATAAGAAATTAAATAAGAAGTGAAATATAGAAAGGACCTATTATTTCTTATGCTGTCCCTGTTATGAGTCAAGCTTCCAATGTACAAAGTAGTACACCTGAGGAAATGTTTTTTCCAGAGAAGCTATCTCATAGAGAATGACACATAGAGGGCACAAGTCAGACAAAGAAAAAACATTTTAAAAACCCAACAACAAAAGCTTCTCCCCCAGTTCTTTCCTAGCAGATCTTAAATGATTTGTAGTTACCAAGTACACCTGCAACCAGCAGGTCTGGAAGTCCCATTAGTAGTCTTTCTTATTCCTTCTAAGTTTTCATCTACAAGCATTAGCCATGTGCTGTATTCCATTTTTACTTGACAACACCTCTTTACGAGAGTTTCTGCTAGGGACTGGATGAGAATTCATGTTCTGACGGAGAACAGAAGACAATGTAACAGCAGAGGTTGTAAAATATTTTATATTTTCTTCTTAGAACTGATTCAGATATCTGTTCTTTTACAGATTCTATTTACTAGAGGGTGTAGTGACAGGACAAGGTGGAATGGCTTCAAACTGAAAGATGGCAGATTTAGGTTAGATATTAGGAAAACATTCTTTACAGTGAGGGTGATGATGCACTGGAACAGGTTGTCCAGAGGGGCTGTGGAGGCTCCATCCTTGGAAGCATACAAGGCAAGGTTGGATGGAGCTCTTTGCAGCCTGCTCTAGTGAAAGTGTCCCTGCCCATGGTGAGGGGTTGGAATGAAATGATTTTTAAGGTACTTTCCTACCTAAACTCTTCTATGAATCTATAGCTAATCTATGAATTCTTGGTCAGCAAGCCTAAGCATATTCAGTCTTTCCTTTGGTATCTATAATTGCACAAGGATAAACTTAACGGTTAGAGAGAGGGAAGTTGTCTAACAGCAGAAAAGTGATGTGACATTGAATGATTCACATCCTACCAAAAATAGCAGTAAAGATAAGTCACCTATTGAATATCAACCTGGGCTCTTCCAAATAATTCCGACAGTATTTATTTCTGTTCTAGAAAATCTGGAAAATAATCCTGTCTACTTTTGAGAATAGGTAGAATGCGTCTACTCTATAATTTCTTACTCAGTACCAAAAGGCAGAGAGAAAACCAGAAGTTTCAGTTCATACATTTAAAATACATGCACTTAAATACTACAGAAGTGATAAGACAGAACACAGGATCTTTACCAAAAAGCAAACCAGATTAAAAACATGCAAATCAAATACCTCAAGATTCTGGTTATAGCTGTTTCATGCAAGTGTTTTTAGGGGCATCACACACAAACTAACAACTTATCTTAGCATATAAAACATTTTGTACATATAAACTGACCAAGACATAGTCCAATATCCAGACATAGGAACAGAGCTTCAGTGTTACTGACGTATTTTAGACTAGAAGTAAAGAAAAACAAAAGGTGAAGAAAAATTAAGGTGCCTTTGAAAAACAAAAAAAATTGTAACTTGTATGGGTGGATGTTAAAAGATGTGTACCAAGCAGCAGAAAGCAGTCTTATTATTCTTGTAGCAAAGGAAAAAGGCATTGAAGTAACATGTTAGCACCTTTTCTTAACATCAGAATTTACCCCTCATTCCCAGTCACAAAGTAAAATCTCTTGTCTGTATGTTTTACGTTGAACTAAAGGGAAACAGCCTAGAACCAGGCTCCCATAAAACAGAAGGATTACACTTTGAAAGAAACAAACAAAAAGCTGATAATTGACTGAAACTCTGCATCTGTGCATAAAAAATATAGCTGTTGCATAATATTGCACATGCATCGTTGGTTTTTTTTTCTACCCCTCCTAGGAGTATGTCTTAAACTTTCTTGACTTTGCTGGAGGAATAGCAATATCTTTCTCTGATGAAGGAGTAAATATACAAGGTCAATCAACTCACTGTAGTTTGCAAAACCATTGTCAATATCTGCGAGCAGAATTTTGTTTTCTAAGCTCTCTGTGTTCATGTGTTTCAGGTTGCTTTTTTTTTTTTTCTTTTACAAATTTAGTGAAATCATCAGCTTCCCTATTCCAAATACAATACCAGAGGCAGATCAGGCAGGAGACCTGTAGGGATTTAGGTTTTAAATAGCACCCTAGATTAGAATTCATGTTCTCAGTGTTTCAGTGGGGTGCAAAACAGACACAGAACTCACAGACTGCAGAATGATTGTTCTCATCTGACAGGAAACATTTCAAAGTGCAGGTATGTGCTCAACTCTGACACCAGAGGCAAATTACCTGAAGTCAACATGTTCTTATCCATGTTTTGATGACAAAGTTTTTCCTCCTTAAACCCTGAAATCTGATCTTTCTGTATTGAGAAAAAATCCTGTGGTTAGCACAGGTTTTTCCCGGGGAAAATTTTTTTTATTTTTAAAAAAAAAAAAAAATTTGGGTGTTTTTAAACATTTTTTTGGATTGGGGGGGTTTGGGGTTGGGTATTTTGGGGGGGGGGGGGGTGGGGTTGTCAATTTGGGGTGTTTTTTCTATATATATAATATAAAATTAAAAAAAAAAAAATCTCTTTCCTTTCCCTCTCCTTTTTTTTCCCTCTGTCTTTTCCCCCCCCCCCCCAGAATCCCACTGAAGTGTCACTGAAAGAATGTCTCATTTTCAAATCTGTCCTTTACTGATTCCTGCAAAAATAACAGCACTTACGTTGTGTGCAGAACTATTACCATTAAGCTTTCTGAAAAAGAGGCATGCTAACTGTCAAAAGAAAAATTTTAGCCAAATAGCAACATACTAAATTGCAATTCAAAATAATGGGATAGCTATAGGCGAGTCTCCTTTTACAAATGGATGTTTCCAGAGTAGGTAAAAATGTACATAACCAAGAACATGCCTATGCACATACCTTACA
This sequence comes from Entomyzon cyanotis, assembly GCA_024500445.1. Taxonomy (NCBI): domain Eukaryota; kingdom Metazoa; phylum Chordata; class Aves; order Passeriformes; family Meliphagidae; genus Entomyzon; species Entomyzon cyanotis. Next base: position 62,560,414 of record JAKEPQ010001005.1, read on the forward strand.
CTAAAATTTAGTCTGTAGTTAATATAAGAAGTCGTCATCATTTAATGTCCAGTTAGTGGTTTAAATAAAATCACTTTATTGCTTGGACAACCGCCCAACGAATAAGTACCCACATCATAAATATGCACACACAAAAATCACCATCAATACTCGTTAGAGTAGCAACCTTGTTGGCAGACTCAACAGAAATGGAAAGGAGATTTGCTTAGGTGACAGCATAACATCTGATGCCAAAATAAAAATGGATGAACAAACACAGAAAACACAAGCACAGAAAACTGCCTGTGAAGACAGATGAGCTTAAAATCAATCAATCAGTCAGTTACATGTGATTGTCCCAAAATCAAATGAAAGCTAATCCATACAGTGTGTTGCCTCATTGTTGGTTTTCATGGCTTGGTCAAAATAAGGCAAGGGAAAATTCTTGCAAATAATGTAACAGAACACAGTGAAACCAGTACTTCAAAGTCACTGTATATTACTTTTGTGCATAGCTTTTTACTTCTTTCTGTAATATTGCACATTTTCTGGAATAAAAAAATGGAGAGTGTTATTTTTGTGTTTTGTTACACCTATTAATAGCAACAGATATGATTTTCTTCACTACGTGAAATTTAAAAATTGTTACATTTATATTGCTCCAAATGTAAATGTAAAACTGTTCTGTAGGTTTATATACATATTTGTTACCACAATGATATTACCAACTGTTTCTTATCTTTAGAAAAATACACTGATACATAAATGGAATATACTGAATAAAGTTAAATAGATACCATTCTAGAAACATATTTCTCTTTAATACGATATTTTTATGCAGGAGTCTGGAAGTCACCTAAAAGTTACAGGAAAGTAATTTACCTTCAAACTCTGACCCTTCATAATTTCAGCAAAATACGGCCTTTAGTAACAGAGTAACATAGTAAAATAAACCTCTGAACAATGACTCACAATTCAGTAATTTAATACTTTCTCTTTTTGTTCAAAAATGTCACAACGCTGCATAAAATGAATTTGCCATACAGCTTTCTAAAAGACCATAATATTTTAGCCTCAGGACAATAGCATTACAAAAGGAAAAAAAATCAAACCCAAACAAATCAAACAAACCAACAAAAAGAAAAACTCAATCAAAGAAGACCCAAATGAACCAACACCCTTTTATAGCTTATCTTCAAACTGAACATCAGACAAGAAGCCTGGGTATGCTCTCTTGTTAGGTCATTTATTGGGGTACATTCAGATCCCCAAAAAGCAAGTATTCAAGAGTTCCAACTTCTGGCATTTTTTAATTATGTTTCTGTGGAGTATAACATGAAGTTATAAGTATAATGAAGGCCTACGGGAAACCATTAGAACAGTTTTTTCAGACCTAGCAAATAGTTTTTAATATTCATTCTGTCATAAATGCCATGTGCAGAGTTAATAATTAAGAGACACAGACAAAAGAACAGAACCCTGAAAAACAGACTATCATTGTTTAACATTTTTAACTTAATATTATCCTTATTATTTTTTGAAGTAAAAACCCAATAAATTTAAAAAAAATTCTTTAAAAGGTAACAGGTCTCTTAGGTCTCAGGACAGATGAACTGTACAGAAAATACAATGCACAGTGCACTCAGAGAGAATACTATGACAACCTCCTAGGTTTCACCATGAAGAGAACACTCCTGAATTTTTGAAAAACAGACGTAACTTGCATGAATCAAAAAATGTAAAATTTAACACTAAACTGTGAAAGCTGTAAGATGATGCATGGGACATAACCCATGATTAATGGGTACTAGAGAGAAGCAGATAAATGCAGAAAATCACTTCTATAAGTATTATACAATAGCTTATAAACCATAAATGTTATCTAGTCTAAGAGTAACTACACATGTCAAGTTCTAGAGATGATAACCTCTATTCCATCTTCATCATAAATGCCTTTTGTGAATTTTGGCCAATCACTTATCCATGTTCATCACTATGATGGAGATATTAATTACAGAATGAATATATTTCACCTTCAATTTGCAAATTGCTTATGCAAAGCTTACAGTTTCCTTGCATTTCTTCTGCATAACTAATCATTTAATTCTCAGATGACAATTTTTTTTTCCACTGAAACTTATCCAATGCTGGCTAATTTTTTTTGAAACATATATGATACTGTGTTTTTTTCCTAATTCTATAAGTCTAAACTTAAGCCAATTAAAATTCTCTTGCCAGCCACAAAATATTGGTGAATAATATTGGGAAATAATGTCTCAGTTGTCATTAATGAATATGAAATAACTTCAGTAGGAACTACCAAATTATAATTGTATTTATTTAATTTTTATTCCTTGGCTTTCCCCAGAACTGTAAGAAGTATCATACTGATGTTTATAGCATGATATTAGAAAGCAATTGGATATTAAAAATAATAGCATAAACCAAGAATTATTTACATGCTTTTTTCAAAGGTTATTAAAACACATTATATTTTTTAAGAATATTTTGGGATATTTCTTTTATTTGGATCCAGAAGAACAATTTTATGGTTTGCAAAAAATTTGACAAATTTTAAAGGTCACCATTCCCATTGAAATGTCAAAAGATTTTCCCCAAACCCAGGAGTATTTCTCAAACATTATTTTACCCCAAGTGAGAACCTAGACAGAGAGAGATGGAAATAGTGTGTGCAGAGAGCAGCAGTTTCACTACAAGAAGAAACATTTAGGTAGAAAATACTTCACTGCAAAGTTAGGATTAGACAAACCTTCTATGGATCACCAGAAAGACAAAAACAAAAACAAAGTAGGACAGCTGTTGTGTTCATTAAAGACATGCTGCTTTTCTCAAAATGAGAGTCTTTCTGGGTCAAACTAACAGTAAGTCAGGTTCTCTGGTGAACACAACATGCCTTAACTTTCACACCATACAGGAAAGACACAATTATGTTATTTCATAACACCATGCTATATTTTGGATTTTAATCTTTGTTTCTCACTTTAAAATGTTGCAGAAATTACAAGAGAAGTTAATCTTATCAAAATACCCAGAATATCAAAAGCAGTGCTCTTAGATTACGGTCATATTCTGAAGTTTCAGTCCTTTCAGAATAAATATTTTTTGTTTTCAAAATACAAATTAGAAATATCCCTTCAGATTCTGAGAAAATAACAGCTGAGAGAGGCAAGAACATTGTGCCTTGTTAAAAGATGACAGGTACTGCTGCAGAGTTAGCCTTATAGTAATCTGTCTCATCAACCTACTGACTTTCCTTCAGATGCTGTGGACATACACTTAAGTGAATAGCCAAATCAAGATCTACTTTGCTTCATTGTTTCATTTTCTGGGCATCTCTAATGTGCAATATTTAAAAAAAATAAACTTGTTTACTTTGAATAGAAGCATTTAGAAAAGAACCTTGAACACACTGTGACAGAAAGCAAAATTAAACTGTACTTCATTTAAACAATAATTTATGTACCATGATTTAATTTCAAAATACAGTATTTTTAAACTCTGAAATTTTTATTTAACTTTATTTTCAAGCTTTATATTCAAGCTATATTGAAAATATACATATATGAATATATATTATATTTTTTTTATTTAGCTTTATATTCAAGCTATAAATCAGCCTTTAGCATTCTTTGTCTTTTAATAGGGGTTCACAAAACCAGCTTCAAGCTAATCCTTTAAAAAAAGTCTCTTCATTATCTATTTACCTCGACTATGAAGAATTCTGTTCCATGAAGTAGTTAAATTGTGATGAACCATCATCCAGTTTCTATTTCATAATTGCTACTGGATTTTTATTTTCCTGTGGAAAAGAAAAGAAAAGAGGGATAAAGAGTGAAACTACATTACAATAGATGTATTAAAAGATGGGAGGTGAAACTTCAGCTTAGACAAATTTAGGGAAAGCCTTCATGTAAGTAATTGAATGAATTTTAAAAAAATAGAGCAGTTCCAGTTTAACCAAATTTGCAGAAATCATTCAGATCTCTTGAGCAAAACATAAGCAAATCAAAAGTAACCAGAGAATACAAATGTAATTCTCGTGTGTGAGTGAACAAACCATTCAGGACAACAGCAAGGAGGTTCTAGTTTTAGTTGGTGTTACTTTTTCATGTGAATCAAAAACAAGAGAGCTTCTGAATGGCAAAAAACCTTATAAAATTATTTGGGTTGAATTATTGTAGTAGTGACATTTTCCTGCAGGTTTTGTTTACTGTCAGCATTCAAAAAGGAAAAAATTTTATGTGAGTGACCATGAATCTTTTTAACTCTTATTAAGTTTTTTCTTAACCCTCTGACACCAGTTAACTGAAAAGGTGTGGAATTAAAAAAAAAAAAAAGTCTCAAAAAGATTATATATGAAGCAATAACTAATTTATAGAATAAAAAACTGAATCAAGACAGGATGCATTAAGGAACTGAAGATGAGTACATACTACACTGCATATAGGAATGCACTGTCATCCTGAGATGTAAAGATTCACAGTGTTTCAAAACCAAAAAATATACTTTTGATTAAAGTAAAACTTGTGGGTGAATAACAAGGTGGTGAAATAGTAAAAGAGTAGGCAGAAGGAAAAATAGTTGCCGAATAAACTATACTTTTTAATCAACGAAAACATGGCTAGCTGCATATTCAAAGGTGATTTACCATCATTTTTTGAGGTATTTCTCTACCCTTTTTGAGTAATTTGGATATGTATGAATGCATCACATTTTGTGCTATATATAATTTTTTCAGTTTACAGAGCAAATCACAATAAGGCACAAGCTCTCTCACAGATTCTAATTAAGGATATATTAAAAAAATATATGTATAAAGTAAGATGGTTATACATGACAAACATACACATACAAGATATTATCTTTCACGTAGAAAAATACTACTAGACATAATAAACCCTCCCTATGAATGTCAGCAGATTTTAGGATTGAAGAGTAGGAAGTTGTATGATTTACATGTCAGATTAAAATAAATAAATAAATCCCTATAGGAGTTAGAAATACACAGATTAGGCAAAAGGTGATTAATTCAAAACATTTTTATACCATGATAAAATATTAACCTCAATTGCATCAAAAAAACAAGGGGAGAGTGAGGGACTCAGCAGCCATTGACAGTGGGTGTGTATGCCTGGGATTGCATAATGAGATTTGCTGACCAAGATTTTTCTTGGCCATATGACATTTGTATCATTTCTCCTGAATGAGCATTTTCTGGTATCTAATGAAGGGTGAGTGCACATTAAATCTTTAGTATAATTTAGCTTAAAAAGTCAGCCAACAAGAAGAAACAAATGCACTGGAAATTAGCCTCCTGCAAACTCATGAGTCTTCCAGTAACTCAGAGAACTACTTAAAATACTTTTTTTTTATTTATTTGAGACTCATAAATATATTTTCTTAATCCTATTGTTTATGTCAGTGAAACATCTAGAAGATGTCTAGTTTATTGGCTCTCTGTAACCAAGTTCTCCCACTAATATATCATTCTTGGCCCATGAGCATCTTATTTTATTTGAGTTCTGAGGTTAATTTCCAAAGAGAATTAATGACAAAAAGAAAGAACAATATTCTTTCCCTTGCCAGATGCTTTATTTACAGAGCATTAACAAGTTAAGAGATCTTGATTATTTATCTCAGTCTACTTTAGTAGATTGAGCCATTAGTTTTGAAAAGCTTTAATGCTGTTACAAAAACTGAGATGAAATAGGGATGTGGCACGTATTTTGTTTGTCAACTTGGTTCCATAATTTCAAAGAAAACTTATTCCAGAAATAAGTTCAGCATTTTCTCTGGGGGAAAAAAAGAAATTTACAAAATACAGGTGGCAGGAGGCAGTATTAGGGTATCCATTCAGTAATGACTGAAAAAAATTCTGCTGCCCAGGAGACATCTCCAAACAAATAATGTTAGGATGCCAATTTATTTTTCAAGTTGAATTTTTGGTAAATATACAACAGTAATATTATAGTTCAATAAAAGCTCGAGAGATTAGGACACTGGTATACGTCACCAGTTGTTACTTGTCACTGATCATTGCCTGGATTTGTATTGCATAGAGTTAGGTTGTCATCCAACCTAGACAAGTTGATTTTAAAGTGTCACTAACAGCCACATGTAATGAAAGAAAGATGATATTTGAACCCTGGTTGCATATTAAAAAGATCAAACGTATATTTCACCTCTCCCTGAGGCAAAACTTGTTTTAACTTAGTCAAATGTAAACTTTTTGAGTGGGACATAATTTACGAAAAATCTTCAAGCTCCCATCTCTCGAAACAGTAACTTTTTCACTAAACATCAAGTGTTTTTTCATTCTGTCCTGTTGAAGTTCCACCTGAACATGAGGAAAAACTTCTTTACTGTGCAGGTGACTGAGCACTGGAAGAGATTGTCAAGGGAGGCTGTGTAGCCTCCCCTCACCAGAGATATTCAAAAAATTGCCAGTGTGACCATACAAAAGGCAGTAAAGATCATGGCTCTATAAGCTCTGCTCAGCAATAACAGCAATATCTCTTTATCAACCTCTCTTTATTGTTACAGCCAAAACCAGCACAAATTTCCATTCCATCATCTGTTGGTCCCAGACTTGCTTCATTTAGTGAAACTACTCTTGCTAGAAATTTGTAACTTCTTCATTAACAAAAATTACAGTGAATTTCGGTATTTAGTATCATAAAAAAATGAATTCATTAACTTGCCTCTGCCTTAAGTTATGGGGCTACAGAGGGAAGTTAATAACTTGTCTAACTTATCTTGGAAAGGTGTTGTAAAAATGCTTAATTGTCTTCTACCTTGTGGATTTGGAAGGTATATTAAATAATGCTGTTTAACAAGTACACTTTTATACAGTGCACTACATAAAAATTGTATATATTACTTTGGAGGAAATTATTTCAAGAAACATTGCAATTATATTGGTGTTTGCCTCTTCTATTACAAAGCAACTGTTTGCAAGAATGATATCTTGCATTTTATGTCTGCAATGATTTACACAGCTCAGCTGAAATGTCTATTTAATATGCCACACAATATAAACATCTATCACATATGTACTTTTTTTAGAAATTGAAGATATTCCTCTTGCACGTAGCTTTATGAAATAATTGCATAAACTTTACACAATGTCCTAGGTTACAATATAGATGTATTGAAGTATTCTATTACCACCAGCTGTGGGCCATTAGCTGCTATCAGCTGCTAATGACCCACCCCGGATGACAGGCAATGGGCCATCAGGGACCCACCGTGTGACTCATGGACTTATCTCATCCCACTGTGGGATGCTCTGCCCAGGAGGGAGGAGCCAGGTGTTCCCACCTGGATATAACCTGGCCTTGGAACTGCCTGAGCTAGCCCTGTCTACTGGGTTCCCAGAGGACAAGAGCTACCACTGGACCTTCAGCTGGAGACTAGACCTTCACAGGATCACTGCTTCAACTGGACTACTTCATTTGGACTGTTACCAACACCCTAATAGGGTGTCAGGTTGTATCTGACTTTGTCAGTGCTTTTTCCTTGTATTATTTCACTTATTGTTAATTTTTCCTGTTAATTTTAACATTGACTTGTGATCTCTCACTGGTTTGTTTTCAAAGCAATACACACAGTCAGCTAATAAGAAAAACGCAAGGTCACAGTAATAGAAAACTATTGCAAAAGGACCGAGTCACTCACATAGGCCTAGGAAGAGATCATGCCATGCCAGGAATGTGATTTTTCTATTCTTCCAAGTTGTTTGATTATATTTCACTGAATTTCTGAAAATAAAGCCCAGAATTTTAGGGTTTTTAACTTTTTATTTTTTAGTTTGTTTTCGAAATCTTTGTCTCTATACATCCAGTAACTAAGACTTATTCTCATCTCAGAACAAAAGAACAAGAAAAACCCAATCCCAACTAACAAGTACAAATGAAAATTGTTCCATAGAAAAGGTTTTTTTACTTTATATAGAAGGTAAAGTGAAAAATATCTAATAAAAAATTAAAAACCAAAACCAGAAGAGTTATCAAAATGGGTAATAGCACATGAAAAAAAGAATTATAAGGTAAGTTAATTTTCTTGTGACAGGAAAAGAAAATGAGCGGATATCTGCCTCAGATGAAACTTACTTGGAAGATATATATGGACACAAGTAGAAAATCATCTAACCACTTGCTCTGCACTGAGCAAGTATTCAAGTCCCTTCAAACAGGCATCCATTTGTCTAGTGATGTACATAGTTTATCTAAAATTCAAGCAAAAAACTAAAATTTCTTTTAGAATTCACAGTCCCAAGTGTTATAGTGATACAGCACAATAATCTTGGTGACTCATAGGCATGGATTGAGGGACCCTCAGTGACATTCCATGTTACTTGTGCATCTGAGGCAGACCTCCCTGTATCTTTTTGACAAATGAAAACACTCAGAGATACCCAGGAACTTTTGATCCTTTGCACTATTTTATTTAAATATATCCTGGAATAATGGAACTTTTTAAAGTAAAGATTCAATTTTTTTCAAGCAAATAAAAGGTTCAGAAAGCAGACCTCAAGACTCTGGTTCTAATTTCAGTATGATGCCATGGAGCTGCATGTCCACTGCCAATTCTGAACAAGTAAATGCCCTCCTTCAGAAAAATGTACAAATTGAATACCACTAGACAGCATGAAAACCCCCCTGCTTTGTGTTTTGACCTGTCCCTGAAGGTGGGGTAACTGATGCTCTTGTAACAGATCCCTTGGGATGGATTAGAGTGAAATGACATTATTTGTGTAGGTGGAAGCTTTATTTTAGAACATATTTGGTTGCAATGGAAAGCAGGTATGCAGCTGGGTTTTTTGTTATTAATAGAAATAGAGCACTATAAAAGTATAAAGAAAATATATAAGAAAAAGAAAGAAAGGATAAGAGAAGATAGTGGAGAGGAAAGAAGTCACCACCCACAGATAGAGCAATGAGACCTGCTCGTCACAAATTAGATGTCCATTGGTCAAGGCAATGGTCACAGTCCTGATCTATCTGGTGTAGGGGAAGCTCATGAAACACAAAGTTCAAAGGGTTGATATTTGTTCAGTTTCGGGTGGGGGTGCCCAGGTACCTCCCCTGGGGGTGAGTTTTACACTGTCTGATGTAACACTGTGGATTATGCACAGTCCTCTGTGAAAGACCCAGAAATGAGTCTGGGGGTGCTGTGCTTTGGGTGTGTTTGATGGTTCATGACCCCTTCTAATGACATGACCTCTGTCTGGCCCTGCTTCTCATATTGTGTCTTATCAGAGGGAATTGGCATAATAGAAGCCATCACCTCAGCTCTGCAGGATCTGCTTCTTATTGGCCTTTTCCCTATCTGCCCAGAAAACAGCTTGTTTAAGACATCACTCACAGGTTATCAGGGACACAATAAGTTGCAGAGCTCAACTGATTTATCTAAACAAAGGTCAGTTTGTTGTGGCTGTCCTCCAGTGGTGGGTGCTCACACCCCCTGTCTTATCCAGATCAGAGGTTTTGCCACAACAAATTCAAGAATTCTCTTCCTCCCCTTTGGTTGGGGGTTGCAAACATGGCCTCAGCAAAGCACCCTTTGCTTTTGCAACTGGCTGATTATTTGAGTCTGATTTAGGGTAAAATAGAAATTACTAAAGTAAAAGAGCTAGAAGCTGGATAATAGTAACAATAATATTTTTAAACTGATTTAGGGAGCCAGAGATTGGGTAATGATTTACTAAGATATGCCAGCTGCGATTCATTTATTATTCTTTTAATGAATTTATGTCTACCTGGTATCGAGGAGGATGGAGAGAAGAGAGCCAAATAATTGAGAGAAACCACTGAGTGTAACCGAGCATCCCGCCCTTGGACCCCAGGACCGGTACGAGTCGGTTCTCAGGCTTGGACTAGGACCAAGGACCAAGGGAGCATGCGCAAGGGAACAGGGTGAACAGTTCATTGTGATGAAGAGGATGGAGTCTGTCATAATTAATCATTTGGGCCCCTCGCCCACAATTAATCTGGAGACACTGCGCTTGCGCGAGCATATTTAAATGAATTTTGAACTCATTATAATACGAAGCGGAGATAGGTATTGAATATGTATAGGGGCTTTGTCTAACTTTATGCATATGTAATCTGTAACCTAATATAAACTTTGTGAAGTGCCGCTGAGGGTGTGCATGTCTTTGGAGGGGCTACCCCCCATGCACCCCAGCTGGAATAAACACATACCTACTTCATAACTATCTGAGTTGTGGAGTCAATTCCGTGCTTCAAGTCATTAACCAGTAACATTTCAGTCTCCCACACCTTGGAGAACTAAAACCTGCTGAAACTGAGAAGTAATTATTAGAAAGCAGATGAATGAACATTTATGAGTAGGAGAAATATTGTAATTTCTTTTTCAATAATGAAGCTCCAAAATTAAACACCTAATATAGTTATCTCAAACTGTTAAATAAAGATAATTTTAAGATATGGTTTGTAGTTAAAACTGGAATATTTTTAGCTAACCAAATGCATTACAGTGTTCAGTATATCTAGCTTCAAATAAATCTAATCCAAAGTATGTAAAAAATGTAAGCATTTCAGATATTTCTAAGTGTCTGAAGCAAGGGATTGAAATAAAAGCATATAAGTAACAAAATCAATGTGACATTTACTCACTATTATGATGCAATAAGCTGAAAACTGGAAATGTACTGCAAATAACCAGTGAGGAGATGACAGAGAGGAAAATAAAAACAAACAGTTTAAATATTTCTAAGCTTTCATGTACAGCAATAATTTTTAGTATCTTTATAAAAAATCTCCAGTTCTTGACAATTCATTTTTCAGAAACCTTTTTTTTTTTTTTTTAATAGAAAAATTACCTTTGGGCATATTAAATTTCCATATAAAATCAGGCAACTTCTCTCTTTTAAAGAGAATTTTCCTTCTCCTGTAAGAGAGTAAATAATGACGATACTACTAGAAAATGCTACTAATAATTCACTGTCCAAGTGGGCAATCTCCCTTTTCTGTTCTTCCTCATCTAATGTCTATTATGTATAGAGTTATATGATAAAAATACAGCTACACTGTATGTACATATATATAATATATAAGGAAAAGGTCCAGGGAAAAACTAGTCCAGTGTGAGTATGGAAAGTACTAAAAGCAGTTGACAATAAAATCCCTTTCTTCTAAAATCTTTGGAGAGCTGTTCAGTTTGGAGGGTTTTGTTGCTACGAGATACACATTTGAATTTGCTGTTGATATCGATTATTTTCCCAGCAGGTGTAGTACTCTTAAGAAATGGAAATACTTTAACAAAGTAAAAAAAACCCCAATGTTATTATGTTTCTGGTCACCATTTAGAAATTTTCTTGAAATGACCAAGAACACTATTGTGCCAGCCAACCAGCAGCCATAAGGACTGTAACACTCTGAAACGATATGCTGACACTGCCTTAACAATTTAATGCAACTTTGCTTTTAGCACCTTTTTATGTGTGCTCTAAGATTAACTTGTCTACAAAAAGAAAAATAAGACTCAACAGGTAAAGGCAAATCTTTAGGTCTGCTTAGCTGAATAACGTGGCAAGATCCAATGCCTGGATTTTTGGTGTTTTGTGTTGATCAGTTTCATTTGGCAATGTAAATTCTACCAAATACATTTGTAAAATCCCTATAACTGTTTTATTTTCATATTTACTTTGGGTCCTTTTGAAAAGGCATTTTTATATTTTTTATTAAAGCTTAAAGACAAAAGTGAATTTCCCCTATGCTATTGTATTAGCTGATTACCGTAGTCACTTGTGACCTTCATTATTAAGTTCTTATTCCATGGCTTTGTACTGTTTTCCTTTGTTTTCTGTGACAGAAGACTTTCAGGTGCAGGGGTCTTTCAAATAAATGTTGATGTTAGCTTTTAAACTTTGTAGGGATACAGCATTAACTGGAAATGGATATCCCAGTTCAATAACAGGCACTTAGAGACCACATCTGGAAACTATCCAGTTTTGGACTGGCCTGCACAAGGGAGATAATGAACTGGAGGGACTCCAACAGAGGGCCACAAGGGTGAGGAAAGGTTTGGCTTTAAGAAGAGGAAATGTAAGGGTGAATTAATTGCTCTCTACATCTGCCTCCAAGGGAGTTTACCTTAAGCGAGTTTACCTTAAGTAATGGCCAGATACCCACCCAGCCATAGTCTCACTTCCCCCTTTGCAACAGATAAGGAAAAAAAAGGAATGAAGAGGCTCCTGGGTTGAAGTAAAGAAAGGGACATCTCTTAACAATTACCATCAGAAGGGGAAAAGTAAACTAAATTATTGCAAAATTAAAGAGATTTGAGAAGTGTGAAATAAAACCAAAATTCACACATCACCTTTGCTCACTCCCACCCCCTCTTTTTTCACAGGTTTACTTTCACTTCTTCATCCCCCACTCTTCTACCTCTTCCCGTCTGTTGTGAATGAGTGGTTTAGGTTACTTTAAGCACCACCCTCAAAGGTATTAGCAAAACCAAGTTTAATATAAATGCAGCCATACAGCCTCCAAGCAGAGCAAGGAGATGGGGAATGAGGGCTGTTGTCAGCATGAGCAGCTCCTCTCTGCTGCTCCTCCCTCCTCACACTCTACACCAGCTCCAACCTGGGGCATTTCCACAAGCTGCAGTCCTTCAACATAAGCTCACTCCAGCATGGCTCTGCATGGGTCGCAGGCTCCCTCAGGGCATGTCCACCTGTCCCACTGGGGTGTCTCCCAGAGCTAAACAGGCTGGAGGCCCAGAGACTCTCCTGGCCTCATCCTTCTCTCTCTCCTCATCCAGCCCTGGCAGCGTTTTGCCCTCCCTTGGCCAGGCTTTCCCCAGGGCTGAGGGGCTCAGCCTGCCCTGCTCTGGGGCCTCTTGCAATACCTTGTGAGCAAACCCATCTCTGAATTCTTCATCCCTTAAAGCCTTGTCCCTGATGCGCTGCACAACATGAGGTTGTTGGAGCACAGATTGGACTGATAGACCCCTGGATGCCTTGCAAACAAACAAGTTTCTGGTCAATGTATTTATTTACAAGTTATACTGACCAATTTTGAAATGCCTGCTTGGAGCAGTTAATAATGCTTGAAATTATTATATGAAATTAATCACTGGATGGTTGGCACACTTCTGACCTCTGACAAACTCAGAGTTTGGTAACAATGTCAAATATAAACGAGGTTTCTAAAGAGCCCAAAATTCTTGTTTGTAGATGCAAATCTTATGCTGAAGTATCAGTAGGAAAAATATGTGATAGAGTCTACATCAATAAGTTTATTTTTGTGTAAAGTAGAATGTAATAAAATAATCTTAAATACATTACTGGTTTCAAGATCAGTGACATTTCAAGAAAGCTTAGCAGCCCTTTAGGAGAGAGCTTTAGCTTCTTCCTAGACCTGATATTTGAGATTCCTTAGGAACTTTTGACTCAAACTACTCCAGCACAACTTTTCATTTTCCCAGTAGCTTGAGGGTAATAGCAATTAATTTGTCTTATGGCCTTAAACTTAGCCTCCCTGCTGACACACATCTTTCCATATGAATGTTTCACTTAGGCATTTCTTTCTAAGCTAAGAGCTGCTGTGTTGATTTCTGGAAAAACTATGCAGAGACCAAATACAGTATCCTTCTGTCTTCATGGGAAAAAGAAAACCCTTTATAATTAAGAAATCTTATATTTTATGTTTGATTTTTAACTTACAAAACAAAACCAGACCAAACCAAACCAACCAAGCAACAACAACAAAAACCCAAAATACTCTAACAAAACACCCCACAACAACTCGCAAACACTTCGCACCAAAAATTAAATTGAAATTCCAAAAAGCACGTTTAAATTGGTTAGATGGTTTCATAAGATAACTGGTAGCTAGGCAGGATAACATGGCAACTGTGTTTATGCCACAGAAAGGAAGCTTTAAAATAAAGCAAATTTTCTCAAAATTATAGCAGAAAAATAACTGACTAAAAATGCAATGTCACCATCTAATCTGTTTAGCCTTCAAACCTTAATAGAAATCAGATTTTAGATCACACAATGTATTCCACATGTAAAAGGAAAATGAAAGAGAAAAAAATACATAGCCCATAAATACACTGTGGAAATAAGAAGACTAAACTGTACAAATCTCAATGGTTCTGACAATCTAGGCTGTATTTAGCTTCTGATCGCTGTTTACAATTAAGATACAAGTTGAATTTGAAAAATTAATCAAATTCGGAAAATGGGACTTAAGTAAGTTCTGGCAATGAGAATCCAAAATTTCCTTATGATTAGCAGGCAAGACTTTACCTAATTAAATGTCACAGTGACATTGGTAATATTGATCTTGTTGCCCAATTGCCTTATGGAATGTTAGTTTTAAAGAAGAAATGTTAAAGGATCAAACCAGTTGAAAATGTTAAAAGAGGAAATTACCTGAACATTGAGGGAACTTATGCATGTCAGGTTCTAATAATTAAATATTCTACTGACATTTTAGTTTTAGAGAATTGCAAAGTCTGACTTCTATCTTCCTAAATGCTGTAAGTCTTCACCCCCTCCAAAGGATATTAAATGGCTGTATTGGAAAGTTAGTTTTTCTGATGTCAGCAAAAAGATATTGCTTTCTGTTGTAATACTTTCTGTTCCATCTCAATATTTGCCTCATGATTTCCTTCTTATTCTGGCTTTTTCCTTCCTATTTCTTTTAAATCACGGCCCTTTCTCATCTCAAGCAGTGAAAAAAGTAAAATCTTCTCCATCATCTTGCATGCTTTCTCTACCTTACATTTGAGTTTCCACAGTTCTGGAAAAACAACCCACTTCCTCTTGGCTCACTTCATAGATACTTTCAATTCTCTCTTGCTCCATTTCTGTTCCATCTGATTAGGCTTCTCTTGGTTTCAGGCCATGTTTCTCCCTTAACAGCCTAGAAAGTTCAATTCTCAGTAGTCTGACTCCTTTCCCCATACCTCAGGAGCTGAAGTTAAAAGACAGTTTCAAACTGCAGTTGTTTCTTTCCTACTTTTTTAGCAATGATTTTCCAGGTAAAATATTTCAGGTTTTTTCCTCAAGCTTCTTTAATTAAATTAATGACATTTTTATGATGAAATTTCTGAAACTGTTAGGTACTTTCTATGTAGCAGACAATATATGTTGTCAATTGCCACACTTCCACCTATTTTGCTTAGAATTTTTCATATTTATCCAGTGTTGAGTGTCAATATACTGTGCACCTACCTGAAATATCTTTCTCTGAAATTATGTATAGGCCCACTTGTAGCTCTGCTTAGGCACTACCTTGGCTGAAATACGTATGAGTGTTTCTCTTTTTTAAGACAGATGAGGTGAATCCACATCATTTAACTAAAAAAAAAGAATAATTTACTTTTTGGTCCCGTTGTATTCAGAGGTCCTGGTTAGGAACAAAAAACTTTTCAGTTGATTTTTGAAATTAAAGTGACAAAGAGAAAACTGTTAGGCAGCAGGAAATGTAAAACAGTGGGATCTTCTACTAATGACCCAGTGCAAGGGACCACTACTGAGTGAATCTCTGTAAGCTCTTCTGGAGGAGGTGGTTCACAATTGAATTAAATAATCAAGTGCTTTTTAATTAGGTTTATACAAAATATTTTAACAAAACCTAGTTTGGCAGCAACCCACTGAGTTAGTAATGGTTTTGAAAAATTCTACTTCAACAACTTGTACTGACAATGTATTTCAGAACTCTTAATGAATCTTAATGAATTAGGTGTGTTTGCTTACTATTATGACAAAGTTTTGGAATGGTACTTAGGTAATTTCTGAAGAAATTTTAAAAAATAAATTCCTCACATCTTTGCACAAATTCTTTTTTTTTTTTTTTTTTTTGCAATAGACCTAATGCACAGAGCAGAAAGTTACAAAAAACTAGAAGCTACAGATCTAAGGAAAGAAAATTTATTTTATGCAAGGAAACAAAGAGTATTTGATTTGTTTCTACAGTGGTCATCTTTACTTTGATCAGAAATTAGGTCTAATTCTTTCTCTTTCCATCATAAATTAATAAAAAATGCAATTTAATTTAAAAAATAAAGCAATCATTATTTTATAAATGGCCACACATGAACAAAATATGTCCATAATCTATTTTACTATATATGCTTCTGTATGATTTTTTTAAAAAAATATAGCCTAGATATATGGCAACTGTGCACAAACAGAATACTTGGAATTAGTGAGTGGCACTTTGAAAGCATGCTATGGCTATAGTGCCTTGCTGTGATGATCAAAGTGGGTTATTTCTGAATTGTGAGAAATTGCTATAGTATTACAAAATACATTTTTTAAATGTACGAGCTGAAAAGCCACAAGTTGACTGCTAAAATATTTGCTTGTGACCCATGAAGACATATCCACAGATTCAATTGATGTGTTAATGTGGGTGTTTTTGGAGAACGGATGAGTTAAGACCTGAGATGGACCTTAACATAAGCAGTGTAGCCAGTCACATGAGGGAAGAAAATAACCTTACCCAGGTGCTTACTTTGGCCAGGCTGTGGAAATCCCTGGAAACACATAATGCTTCCAATCTTGTTACTAACGTGACCATTCATGGTCAGTCACGAGCCCAGATGATTCTTTCTAACATGAATACTTTGCATGTCCACCCTACCAGCAGTAACAGAAACAGAGGTTCCTATACCTCTCTATTTTTCCTCCATGATTTCTTGTGAATAAGATAAGACAACTCTGGCATAACACCCTTTAGCAACGATGTTCAATTTTGGCCACACTGTCAGGCATTCTTCTTTTACCTCAACTCTGCAGCACTCCTCTCTCATTTTGCACAAAGACTAACTCAAACAGAACATTAAGGCCTTTGCCTCTTAATTCTGCTCTCACTTTGATAATTGCCTGTCATAAAAGCTGGCATAACAGCTACTCTTTCTTGCAATAGGAATAGAGGGGAAAAAAACAAGAGGAAAACTCATTCTAAATAAGGTTTCTGAATTTCAAGCAAATTAAGCTAGCTTCACATCCCGGAGGCAATCCTTTCCAAGGCAAGCTTGTGTTCTGATTATAAAGAAGTTTGTGTCAGAAAGATCTTCCTAAGAACTGCCTTTGATAGAAACATCTACTATTAATCACTGAAAGTGACTTTACTGATATCAGCGTGACAGTGCAATAAATATTCTGTTCTGCATGTGACTAAGAGAATTCAAGATTCACATGGCATAGTTTAGCCAGATATATAAACTCTTTTTTTTCTTACTATCTGCAATTCTCTGTTCCATATAATTTTTAAAAAGATAATAATGATAAAATTTAAAAAAAAATAATGCAGTTTCCAGGTGAAATCCTGCAATAGCAAGAAAAACTTCCCTTTGGAATAGAAATTAGTGTTTGTAAAGGAGAAGGCCATGAAAACAAAAATCAGCATAAGGAAAGCTAAATATTTTAAGAAATTTTTCAAATAAAATGCACATGAAATGTACACTTTTACATTTATAAGGAAGGTTACAGTTCTTTTAAATCAGCCACAAAGAATATATATGAAAATATCTTCTGCGATGGATTGTAAAAGGAGGCAATCCAGAAAACTTTTTTTAGGAAACACAACACATGTTTGTGATTATGTTGCTGTTTATGTTAGGCTTCTTTGATTTTTTTTTTCCATTTGAATCTTTAATTTGGGAACAAGAGAGTGTTATCTAATTTTCCATTTACTTGCCAAAGCTTTTCAAAATCACATTTTTTTTCCCAGTTTTTGCTCCATCACACTGATCCACACCACGTACTCTTCTAACATCACTGACTTTACATTTTGGTTGCCCATTTTTCTGCAAAAATTTGCAAATGCTTTAATCCACCATCATGTTTGTGACCTCTTCAATTCAAGTGAGGGAAAATATCATTCCTTCAACTCCCTCAGCAACAGTAGCCACTGAAATAACTCACAGTTCTGCTCTCCCTGTATGTCACGTGTAGCTACTCATCAACTGTGAGGTTTTTTTGGGTAAAACATCTTCACATGAATGTGGAGAGTCTGTACTGGAAGCACACCAAAAAGGTACATCCTAAATTTCCTTTCTAGCTATACTCAGGTAGCAAAATTAGTATCTAACTCTTATGCATGTAAAGAACATTGCCCTCCTTATTTTTAAATAAATACTACAATGGATAGAAACCTTGATATTTTCTTCTAATCATCTCTAAATACTTTGTGCATATAGGGCACATTTATTGTGTAATACATCCTGTAGGTAGTTCATATCAAAGTAGTTCTGCCCAACCAGCTGGAAACATGAAACATGCTCAAGTACACTAGCTACCTGTCTCTGTTTACATGGGGAATTAGAGCACAGGAACATAATCTTGGAAGATTATGAGCAACTAGTCAAGAATTTGTGTGCAAGATCAAGAAGTCAGTACACCCATGAGTAAATGTCTAATGTCTTCTGCCAAGTAATGAAAAGCGTTCTGAAAAATGTTTTACCATTGGTTGCTCTTGCAGATTAGAAAAAACCCCACAGGTCTCTCCTTGACATTTTCAAGGTATATCACTTGATTTTTAGTACACTTCAATGTACTCCAGTCCATCATAACTTTCTTATGCTGATATTTTTTTAAAAAATGATTTAAAGCAAGAAGTTCAGTTTAACCACTCTCTGAAAAATTATTTGTAAATAAAATTTTAAATAAGAGGAGCAATTAAAAATATTTCATAATTATACACTTTATAAACAGAAGCTTGTAAAAACAAGTCTCTGTTTAGTGTTTTCTTACACAAATATCAGTGGTTCCATTTTCCACCCACTAGCATTTCATGTTTGAGATTTATTGTTCCTCTAGAGGTTTACCAGTTCTTATGTGCAAGAATTTAAGTTTTCACCTGAGACTTTTACCACACCAGTAATTTTGGCCCTTATATCTGAGTCATATGGTGCTCCCAGTATTAAGTTAATGCAGGGATATCTTTCCATGTTCACAAAAAGCCTAAAATAATAGCTGTCAGTCTTGTGAAATAGTTTTAGCTATATATATACTGTATTATATATATATAATATACTGTATTATCTATGGTATATCATCAATATACTCTTCTAAACTCTTCCATTACATACTGAACAGTATGAAAAAGGAGAGAGGCACTAATTTGTTTCTTCAGTTAGACTACTGACTAGAGCCTCTATCATAGACATTGACAAAAATGTCTTTTTCTGGAGATGAATTTTTTTGTTTGGGTGGGGATCTTCCTGAAATAAGTGAGCATTTGAATATCTGGAAGACAACAAAAATATCTAAATAAGCTTGTTGGCTAGATCTTCGTGAAGATATTTAATCTAGTAAATATCTAAAAACTAATTCTAGTACGAATCAGAGTGAATAGCTACTTTGTTTTTAATGGCCAGCAGCAGGATGCAGATGTCCTAGTTTTCAAATTAGTAATACGAGGTGAGTTCATCTTTACCTTTCCAGGCTGTGAGACAAGCACTTAAGTGAGTACCAATCTTACTGAAACATAACACAGAATATGTATTATAATGTAACATTTTTTGTGAGAGTACGGATCCACTCAAAACACACATTAACTTCATAAATACTCAAATTCTGAATTAAGAAATTATGGAAGTAATATTTGAGATTTGGTCTAGTTAATATTTAATTTCTCCATTTCATAGTATTTTTATCATGTTACTTGTCAGGGTACTCTTAAATCATCCAAAAGAGGCAGAATTTCTTTGTAAGCTTGTGAGCATAGAACATTTGCAACTGTGGCCTGAGAGAAAGCTGTTGAAGAGTCAGCTTCTTGTTGGCCACCAAAAATATAAACTTGATAACTTGGGCATAGATACAGAAGCATGAAAAATATCCTATTAATTTTTTTTCTTCTAACTTGGATCTCAACATAGATCTGAGTAAATTATGTTACTGTTCTATATCTTCTACTATTCTGTCAATTTTTATATTATAAATATTGTAATAAAATAGGAGAGATATCCTTCTGAATAGGTATTAGCTATTATTGGTCTTGATAAGAAAAAAAAGAAATAGCTAACAAGTAGGTATTCTATATGAAGCCTTACAAAATCATTAAATCTTGAGTAGGCGTTAATACCTGTTCCTGATTACATACACAAGTAAAGCCTTGAAATATGACTTACAAGATTCTAAATTTTCATTTCCAGTATGCACATACATGTACATATATCAAAGTATTTATCAAATGTGCACATGAATACCTGTATTTCATATGACAGAATTGATTTTGACACCGTCTGATACAAGGATGGGAAGAAATTTAGAGTCATAATTTGAAAGATCAATATAAAATTTGCTCCAACGTTCTCTCCTCTATACTCTGTGGACTCAAAATATTTACAAGAAAATAGTCCTTACCCTCATAAAACCTTTTTGTGTTGCAAGGCAGTCACTCAAAAAGTTCAAAGTGTAAAGATCAGTTAATAATAACAGAGAAATATTTGGTTTCCATACCAAGAGACTATCACAGCCTGCAAAACAAAACCTTCACAAACTAGAAATATCTGTGTTAACATTATCTGTATTCAGTTAAACTTCTTAGACACTGGCAAACTGTGGAACAGTTTTCAAGTGACACAGTCAAATTTTCTACATAAAATCTACTTTCAGTGGATAAATAACATACTGAACAGACACAAGAAATTAAGTTTGAATGATGTCCTTCTTCAACACTGGTCATTCAGTCCTTTCAGAAACAGTAATTTCATTTTTTTTAACTGAGTGTCTGCATTTCTTTCTCTGCAGCAGAAACAAAATGGAGCCATTTCTTAAAGAGACCATTCATGTGTCATATTCATGTCTTAGTCCCTCTGCATCCTACAGCTTCTTTGCTAAGTAAAAGTGCTTGTGCTTAACTCAATTAGGAGTGCAAATGGAGTTGCTTTGAATTCTGAGCTCCTAATGGTGTAGCCTAAAATGTGTCTTGTATTAACATTCCAAAAACCACAGAAATCAGGTGTGGTATCTAGGTGTTAAAGTGTTCTGCAATAGATGAATGCATTCAGATAACAGGGAAGAATCAAACTGATCAATG
Source organism: Entomyzon cyanotis (assembly GCA_024500445.1). Classification (NCBI taxonomy): domain Eukaryota; kingdom Metazoa; phylum Chordata; class Aves; order Passeriformes; family Meliphagidae; genus Entomyzon; species Entomyzon cyanotis. The sequence continues at coordinate 62,581,446 of JAKEPQ010001005.1, forward strand.
GGATCCAGTTTCATCTTGCACCACTCAAAGGACACCTTGGATATCCTCTACCCTGGAGATTCATTGCCATCTGGACTGCGGTCTTTTCCCTGAAAGAAGAGGAATATCTGTTCAGTTATTAGCTGCTCATAGCTTGGCAAAGACAATGGGTTCCTAGTGCACAGAGGACAGATCAGTGGTGAGTATTGTCCTCCTAGAGACTTCTACAGTGTCTGGACAGTTCTTCCCTTGCATCACTTTCCCCATTGCGCAGATGAGAGGAGTGTAGGTTGCTCCTAATGCCAAGGAAAAGGAAGATGTTAAGTGCTCCTGCCAGTGGGTAGATGAAAAACGAAGGAAAAGGCAATGGGAGCACAAATCCAGTCCCTGAAATTGCCAGTTTTGTACTGTGCCAATGTATGACTGTGTAAGTCTTTTATAATGGAGAGAGATTAGCACATAATAACAGAAACACACAAACAAAAATAATTTTCATGTGTCTGAAGGAAGAGAGGTCACCCTTCTGTTTAAAGTAATGGAATATAAGCTGACACAAACAAACAAAGAAAAATCAGTACAACAGTACAAAAAGTTCCATAAAGGTGCTTAATGTTTGCTCTTCCCCTTACAGTACAATTTATTACTAAATAAATACATTAATTCTGGAGATTTAGGAACTCCCACTCTGCACTGAATATTGCAAAACTTTGCAAATTCAAAGAAAAATATAAATAACCATGCCACTCATACAGATAAAATCTTCAAGGTTTGTTTATTTGAGTTTTTTTTCATGTGCAATTCCTTTCTTTCTAGCTCATTTTTCAGTGTAAATAGCTGGTGTATTCTTTCATTAATATAATTTTTGAGGATCTTCTCTTTCCTTTATCATGCATCACATCCCCAACCGTATATAGTTTGAAAAAAAACCAAATTGAATCCCTCAGCAGACACATATACTTTCAGCATTTTATTTTATTTACTCTATAAGAATTCACAGAAGAACACTTTTCTCTTAAAAAAATATTTTTAAATATCAAGGATGACTATCCATTAATATTTTCATTTTCAGTTTCTTTATGAAAACAGCATGAAAAATATTTGTGAGGGTAAGCAAGTCATGTGGTCTGACATACAACGTATATTCCATACAATCCTCTTCAGAGGGATGTGAAAAGTTCATATATTTACAATAAAAGGAAGGCAAATATGGTAGAATGGCGATAACTTGCTGTATTACAGTCTGTTCACTTCACGCATAGTCAGAGGATCAGGTCTCCTCAGTCAGAAAATGAAATGGACCTTTCATATTCAGAGAAAGGGAATAATCACTGAGCTAGCTGGTATAAATGTAAACACCAAACTTTCCCACCATGTATTTTCAGCTTGAAGGGTGCTACCAGTGTGTCCTTAATTGATAAAGTTTTGGAGGTGGGAGACAATTAGGGAAACTGCAACATACAGAGGATTAAAAAAAAAAAACAAACCCTTCAAAAGTAAAATTGCTATGTGTATTATATTGCTCACATACCATCATTATTTGGTTACTTACTGTGAAAATAACTTCACAGTGCAATAGTTGAATGCTTTTCTCTACAAGGTCTCAAAGATTAATACAGGTAGGCATCTTAGATTAAAAATTTAGCTAAGAATGATGTGCCTGATTTTTCAGCTGAAATATCAATGCATAAATGTAATGCTAAATGTCTGGGATAGGTAAAGTTTTCCTGTGTGTTTAAGAGATGTCTGAGTGATTAAACAGTATCTGGCCTTGGATAAAAGACAGTTATAATGCAGAATTTTATAGACTATTTTCTAGCAAATAATGAATGTGCATGTTGTTCCTTTCATATAAAAAACAGTCATGATCAGTAACCTGCAAAATATGTCTTACAATAATTGCTAATCCACAGAGTATCATTAGTACTAAATAAGTACACCTCAAACATTGATATGATTAGCTTGAAGTGACCTCTTAAATCAAGAAGCCAAATTGGGTTTGTTTTTCCCCTCTGTATTAATAAATTCTGTAAAAGTGTTAGGCAGTTCCAGTTATCTTTATCAACTACGCAACCCAGTACATAAACTGTTGCAATAAGAATAGTTCAAAACAGCTTCAAAGCAAAAAGCTGTAGCTGAAATTAGACTTCAGAATTCTTTTCTACCTTATAATATATTCTGTGTAGAAAGAATTTGGTTTAGGCTGATTGAATGTCCCATTACCAATTCACACTGCAGTTATATTTTGTAACCGAGTCTACAGAAGTGCTGCATGCTATTGAATGCAAAGTGGTGTTACAGGCTTTAAGAAATTCAAATTAGAATATAATATCACAAATATACAAAAAGTTCTCTTTTAGATTTAAAGACTGCATTTCTTTCATGTAAATGTTCTGCTCTCCATCAGTCCATCTATCCAGAAAGCAAGAAAGAAAGAAAGAAGAAAATATAAACAGGGATCTTTATTATATTGTAGTAAAAATAAATTATTAAGACCTTGATAACAAATGAAAAAAACCTCATTGTATCATAGAATGTAGTTGGAAGGGACCCACAAGGATCATTGAAGTCCAAATCCTGGCCCTGCACAGGATACCCCAAGAGTCACAACATGTTCCTGACTGCCATGTCCAAATGTTTCTTGAACTCTGCCAGGCTTGGTGCTGTGACCACTTCCCTGGGGAGCTGTTCCAGTGCCCAGCCACCCTCTGGATGAGGGACCTTTTTCTACCACCCAACCTAAACCTCCCCTGATGCAACTTCAGGCCATTCCCTTGGGTCCTGTTGCTGGTCACCAGAGAGGAGTGATACCACTGTGTCGCTGTTGAGCGGCTAGCTGAGGAATGACCCAAGGTCTCAGACAAGGAAAGAGAGAAGAGAGACTTTATTGTTTTGATTTCCATATATATAGAGTTTACAGAGGTGCCCCAGATTGGTCAGCCCGAGACCTCCCCCTAGGCCCAATTGGCCAAGCCCGAACTGACCCAATCTGGAGAAGTTGTTTGCAAAACATCCAAACTTTATCTTGTTTATGAAATGTAGCAAAATGTTCCCACGGGAAGGACCTGTGCTAGCCACACCACTGGAGACCTTTCCAGTTTTGGACACAGTGGTCCTCATCAGTCCAAGAAAATTCACAGAAAAATCAGGCCCATTACCCGTGTGCGATAGCCTCAAACGCCAATCAACGACCACAGATGCATTGATTACTGTGCCCTGGAAAATCACTTGGAGGATGTAAAGAAACACAAGACACTGCTATATTTCCTGGGGGATCAATGCTTAACATAGAGAAAAACATACACTCTAGTCTTGTAGCTCTAAACAGAAGATGAGACCTTTAGTGATTCAAAGATTTAGTTGTTACCATTTCCCAGGACATACCAAAGTCTTTCCACATAATAGATACTAGTTAGACACCGCTCAGAAAAAAAAAATCTTCTTACCACACCATAGTGCATTAAATTAGTAACACTAAATTAGGTGATAGCTATGCAATAGTTAAGTGGCATGTAGCCCAACAAAAGTATAATGTATACTATAGGAATAAGGCAGACCTTGATTGTCCTAAAAAGAACATGTGCCAATTGAAATTATTCATATTTTAGAGGATTGTGGGGGAAAAAAAGTGAATTGAGAAAAGAATAATCAGAATAGTATAATCAGACTAGTAAAAAAGTGCTTCTGACATATCAGCTACGTTGACATAAAATATTGGTATTCAGAAAACTGATAGTTTATATTTTCACAAAGGTTGGAGATAATTTAAGTAAAAAGTATTCAAAATATTTTTTCCATTTAAAATATTCTTACTTTTAAAGCTTCTGAAAATTAAGAAACTAAAATAATTTTCCTTGCTGTGCTAAAGTACATAGCAATTCATTCTATGTAGCTGTTTTTCCATGGTATTGTTGAGTGTCATGTATTTTCTTGCCTACCTACTTACCATATGTTAGCTGTAGAACTAGATCAGTGTGTTGCATAAAGAAAATAAAGGTCACTCTAAAGGAAAGTGTACAGATGCTACTATAGATTCACAGAAATAACTTATAGTCAGTGGTAAGTGGTCTTAGGAAATAAAATGAGATTCATTCTTCTATGCTAACCTTTTATTTCTCAAGCTGACAAGAGAAATTTAGCTCCTTTCCAAACTTGTTTCATGTCGTATGAAGATTTCTGTTACGTTAATTTACCAAGGAAGATACTTAGAGCAAGATATAGAGGTGGAATAAACTAGGCCTGTGGAAGCAATTGTTCTGGTCTAAGGGTAACAGGTGTAGACAACCAGAGGTTATCATATTAATCTGTATTAGACTGAAAATAATTCTGCGAAGAAATATGAGATACCCAGTGTATATTACTTTCTCAGTGGAGGGACAAATGCTATTATGTAATAGTATTATCCCTGTCCATCTCTTTTAGGTTATGGAATATCATTTGCTTTCCTTTCTTCCAATTATGTATGCAATATATGTACTGTATGTGAAATATATGCACTGTAATACAAGAGGAGAAAGAGAGAAAATAATGCTAAATATAAAATAAAAATATTTTTCACAAGGACGTACTCTTCAGCGTAAGTAATACAACACATTTCTAAATTTGTCTAAATCGGACTTCAGATATATCATATAGTACATCCTAAGGAGCTGTTACCTAGGAAAACAAATTTTCAATTAAATAAAAGGATTTCGCAATATTCTACTCTATTCAGTACAATGGAAAGGGCTTTCATAGGAGACAGCCATTTACTCAGCTCAATTTATCACTTAAGAAATCATTCCTAATCCAATCCACACTCAAATTATTACTTGATGAATCACATCATGCCTTAGCCATGCTGGCAGAAAGCCCTTCCCAGAAGCAGAGTGCATTTCGTCTCCTCACATCCTGTTATCACATTGTATTCTTTACGTTGTGAAGGATACGAGCATCAGCCTGGATAAGGCAGAGGAGAAAGATATGGTTTTCTCACTGGCAGATAATGCAGGCTGATGCCTATGCACTCCTCTGAAGAGAAACAATGTAGATAATGTTTTCAAGGGAGCCATCAGAATTTTAATGCACACACAGTCTTTCCAAAGATATACAGATCATTATCAAATATTTCATATTTCCTGACATGTCCCCTGGGGTGCATGTACATGGTGGTGAGAGAAGTTCAATAACACACTGTGAAAACAAAACAAAGATCTGAAAAATTACCTTCAGAGTCCTACTTTGCCTTTGATCCTAAGGGAAACACATACCTTGCCTTGCCAAGGCATAATAATTCTGCACTTGTATCACAACAACCCCATGCAATGCTAATGACTTGAGAAAGAGTAGCTGGAAAGCTGTCTGATGGAAAAGGACTTGAAAGTGGTTGTTGACAGCTGGCTGAACATGGGTCAGTGTGTGCCCAGGTGGCCAAGAAGGCTGATGAAATCCTGGCCTTTATCAGGAATAGTGTGTCCAGCAGGACCAGGGCAGGGATTGTCCCTCTGTACTCAGCGCTGGTGAAGCCAAACCTCAAGTCCTGTGTCCAGTTCTGGGCCACTCACAGCAAGACTGACACTGAGGTGCTGGAGCATGTCCAGAGAAGGGCAATGGAGCTGGAGAAGGGTTTGGAGCACAAGTCTGATGAGGAGCGGCTGAAGGAATTTGGGTTGTTTAGGATGGAGAAAAGGAGTGTCAAGTTAGACCTTATCACTCTCTACAGCTGCCTGAAAAGAGGTTGTAATGGTGTGGGAGTTGATCTTTTCTCCCAAGTAACAAGCAATAGGGCAAGAGGAAATGACCTCAAGTTGCACTAGAGGAAGTTTAGGTCAGATATTGGGAAATATATCTTCACTAAAAAGGTGGTCAGGCTTTGGAACTGGCTGTCCAGGGAAGTAGGGAAGTCACCATTCCTGGAGTTTTTAATAGGTATGCAGGTGTGGTACACAGGGACATGGTTTAATGGTGGACTTGGCAGAGCTGGATTAACAGCTGGGCTCGAGGATCTTAAAGGTCTTTTCCAATGTAAATTAATCTATGATCCTATGTTCAAGGACCTTTCTCACAGAGACATTTCAGAAGTTCAGAGAACATTGATGTAATCCTTATTTTCCAGGTGGGAAATAGAGACTAAAACAGTAAATGAATTATTGTTAAAAGAGTAATAGAGCAGAACATCCTAAGCAATATAACTTAATTTTTTAAATTTGTTTTTGTGACTGATGTATATGTTACTGTCAGCAACTCATTTATTACGCTAAACTAAGAGGTTTTTAATACAATCAGATAAGTGGCAAGGTTTAGCTGTGGGCCAGAGTGTTGCAGAAACTTCAATTCATATCCTGTGAGATTTGGTATATGCTGGGCCTTCAGTTTAGTGGTACATAAAGATATCATCTTGGTTTCCTTTTGATGTCTTTCTGCGTTGTACACTACCAGCATGACAGAGAAGATAGCATCCCGGCTGTCCTGATGACAAGACAGTTCATCTCAAGTGCTCAAAATACCTGTGTAAACTATTCAAAATTGATCTGGCTGGTTTTGCCTGGAATTAATTATGGGGCACCCACAGGAACTCTGCTTCTGGAAAATATGTTAGCACATGCCTGCTTGATGCTGCTGGAATTATCAAGGAAACTTAAAAACGTGTTTTTTGGGTTTGGTCTAGGAAGGCTGCATACAGTGAAGTCTACATCATACATGGAAGTTGTTGGAATTTTGTTTGTCTTTCTAAATGTGTTATCACCAAATTGTCCAAATGGACTATTAATTGAAAGAGTTCATGATTGCTATTCAAGATTTCTATTTTTGATGGGCATTATGTGCTTTCTTGGCTCATAGTTTTATATTCTGTCCTGTTAAAAGGACTTGGTTAGCAGGGCCTGAGAGACAGCTGCCTTGTTTCTGCTAGTCCTCCTTGCAGGGTCAGCAAGGCTCTTCCACAAGAAGCCTGGACACCTTGAAAACCTTTTTACAGTGTAGGGTACTGTTGTGACAGATCATGACTACTGACTAAATGCAGCCAACCTACACTGTTTGTTTTTTATCAAACCTACTGCCTTTCTGAAGAAATTTATCATCTGTTTTCTTCAGAAATGAATAACTATTAATATATAATTTGTAATATGAAAAATACTTAGTTTTCCTTCCCACCCCCCACCCCACCCCCAAGTCCATATTTCAAAACTATCTTCCGAGAGGGCATCAATATGCTACACTGTTTGCCACCAGAGCACCTTCCCTCAAGTGCCTGTATTCTTGGGAATAAAGCTGCCTATCCTGATAAAACATAAAAAAAAAAATTATCAAACATGATAATACAGTAAAGTGTTTGTGCTTTAAGCATCCATTAGTATTCTGACTTGTCTGCACAATTCTTTTTAAGGAAGAATTCAGATTTTGCTTTTGTGAAAAAGGATCATTTATGAGCTAGAGAGAAAATACTATCACTGTCCTAGAACAGTAAGTATGTGACTGATATCTGCCCTCAGTGAACTACATAAGTTGTACTAGTATGAAGTCCATTCTGGTGCCTATTAACAAAATTATATTTTCTTTTTTTTGTAACTCAGTTACCTGTTCACTTACAAATCTTTATTTTATAGCTTACAAATCTTTATTTTATAGCTATTTTTGCTCTTCCCATTTAATCTTTTCATATGTTAGGAAATGGTACTATATTTCCAAGACTCTAAAGAAAATTGCGGACATGCTACCACTTAGCATTACTTATCAGATGTTTCTTCACAATTATAATTTAAAACAGTAGAGTATATGTCCAAGGGACACTAATTCTATCCCTTAAGTAAATATTTTCAGTGCAAGTTTACATGGAAAAAGCCTTGTGTTTTTTCTCCAACTTGGATCACGTACAAAAAAGAATTAGTAATAAACATTTTGAAAGGCAGCAGTTGTGTATGGCAATGAAAATTGTATTGGCTTAATACAGTTTGCTCTTTCCATCAGACAATGATGTAGGTCTCACTATGCCATCATGAACATTTTTCTTTAGCAAATTTGATAGGGAAAAAATTAATTTCACTTTTTCCTCCATAGGAATTCATGCATTGATAAAGCTTTTGTTACAGAAGTTTGTTAACAGATTTTGCACATGAACAATGACAAAACAGGGGAAAAAGAATGTCACAGTACAGGTAATAGTTAAATATACAAACTTAGTGAAAGACAAAATAGTTATTTTGTATTTTAAGAAGTACATTCAATCATTTCATATAATTGTCAGGTTTTTTACTAAGAATTTCAGATCATGTTAGACCTGCTAAGACTGCCTGATTGATCTTCTCCCTGAATCAGGAAGAAATAGCATTTCCTACTTATAAAGACATATTTAAAATTTATAACTTCAAAAAGCAGCAGCCTAGAATAGTCTGTGATCTAGGCCAAAACAGATATTGATGTCTTTCCCAGATTTCCCACATCATTTTGTGCACCAATTGCTCAGATTTATTAATAACTCACTTCCATTATCTCCTGCTTGGCCTTCTAATCTGAACCACAGATGAACTCTATATAACTTTCCATGAATATTGGAAACTATTATAGAAATCCATACATGCAACTGTTTCCTAGCTATTAATTCCCTATAACATTGCTTAGCAGAGGCACCTATGGCTTGTTTAGCTATGAAGTTGACAAATGAAGATAACTACCTGAAAGCTAGTAAACAACTCAAGCCAAATCTAAATGTACAAACTTAACTTTTATATTTAATTGTGTATTCAAATATATATTCCTTTGTTTTACAATTATACATAAATATGACTAATGTGGTTGCATACAATGTGTACTTCCAATTATCAGACAGATTTTTCCCTCAAAAATATCTATTAAATACTCTTTATTATGTTGGAAGGACATTATGAAGCTTTGCCTATCTTTATCTTTTTTTTTCTACTTACAATCAGTAAAAAAGGCAAATTGTTTTGTGGGATTATTTGGTTTCCATACACACAGGAACTTCTTGGCTTGAACATGCACAAATACTTAGAATGAAAAATCATTGGAAGAAGTATCAAAAAACTTCAAGACATCACAAGGCAGAGAAATATAATTTATTCCATTTCTACTAGACTTCTTTTATTTTTCATGACATCTGGATGATCTGTCTGTCAGGCAGATAGAACTGTACTAGACATATAATAAACACTTGGTATTTTTCCCATCATTTTACATTCTTATTATGAGAAAAGTTTATTGAGGGCCATTAAAACAGAGATATTGGAAAAAGGGATTTCTGCACTCTTATTTTCCTGCCATTTTTCTTCTACAATTACCTTTCATGTCACTGCATTTCCCATTTATAATCTTTCTCTCTCCTGCTTTGTGCTCATTTCCCATTTGTTGGCCCCAGCATACTCTGATCAACAGGGCTGTTGTGAAACCTCAAAATATTTGTAAAGACCAGCTGAAAGGAAAACAGATGTTCAAAACCTCATCATAAACAGACAAATTAAGACTGTGTTCAAGACTGTTTCTCTATAATATTTTCCTTTGAGGCACTTTCTATGGTTTGCAAACACCAGATCAATTATGAGGGTGAAGTATCACAAGCTCTCATGCAAGCATCCACTAAAGACACAGTAAATTCATCTAAAAAAAATTAATCAAAACATTTTCTTTGATGAAAACCCTGGAGAAACATATTAAAGATACGAAATGTGCAAGGAAATAACACTGAACACCCAAACATATAAAGAGATTTTAGTGGAAATGCTAATTATGAGAAGTTATAAAATGCTTGTTTCAGTACCCTAGCCAAACTCCAATCTGAGGTTTATGCCAGTTAAATCCATTGGTTGCACAAATGAAAAACGCGACAAATAAAATTTGTTTAGAACTTGAGCTAAAAACTTTAAAGGCAAATATAAACAGATTTGGTTTTTTTTCCTCTACTCATGAACTGAATATTGATTTAGCTGCATATTATTGATAATAAGCCTCAGCCTTTAACAGTGGCAATTGGCAGATGATTTAGAAGATGAAACGCAGTACTTCAGCTCAATGTAAATAAGCAAAGCAAAACAAGCAAACAAGCAAACAAGGAATTTTTTCTTTTTTTCCTGGAGTTGTAATTACTAATATTTAGACTATGCAACATTATTGTTTTATTTAAATAATAATAATAAAAATTATTATCTGAATCTCTGAATCATACTCATACCGCCCATCTACATTAGGGGATAAAATTTTAAATTATAGAATTCTTCAGCAGTTTTGTCAAAAGTGTAAGAAATGATGAACAATTTTTTTTATTGTAGGGAGGGAGCTATCTTACACCTATGAGTATGCCTGGTCCACCTTAGCTTTTCATTTACTTCCCAAGTAAATGGGATATCTTCAATTGGATGAATACTTATTTATAAGTAGGGAATGATGACTAAGTGAATGGAGAATTAGAAATTTGATATTACAAGATTGTCTCTATGACTTGCTTTAAACTGAGGTTATATATTCCCAGATTGCACCTAAACACCTAAACCCCCTCTCAATTTCTCTGCACTCAATTATTATTTTTCCTTCCATAGAGAGTTGACAGAATTCATAACTCAAAAGTAACTCCCAGAAAGCAGCTAAGAAGAAATCACACACTAATTTCTAACTTTCACTAACACCATATCCACCTTTTTCCTCAGTCCCCTTTAAAACCTAATCATAACTATGCTTCATGAAATTTTTCCTGTGTCCTCTGTTTGAAGAAAGGAAATAAATATAGCTCCAAATTCCTTGAAATATTCCCCCGGGTGATTTACTTAAAAAGAAATGAAACCACTGGGAATCTTTGCAGGCAGTTACAACTAGTAGTCTCCATATATCTCAAAATATCAACAATAACACCACAAAAGAACTGCAAACTGACTAAGGAAAAGCACAATTAACAGATATTCACAAGATTAACACAATTCACAAGATTTCCCCTTACCCCATCCCCAACAGCACTGCTACCTTATGCATCTGATGATCTTGTTCTTGTACCATCCCAAATTCTGCTGTGAACTCAGTAGTGAACTCTCATCAGACCATTAATCTACTTCGACATGAAGACTTGTCCTGCTACAGCCAAAGTGCTGACAGCAGTGTGCGGCTGCAGCACACAGGCAGACACTGCAATGGAAACAAAGGGTTGGGACATTATGCCAGAAAAGAATGACCAAATAATACCTAACCTACCATAAAAGGTTAGGTGTTAGAGGCCTTATATTCCACAGAAATTTCCCCAAAAATTATTGCAGCAAGCTTGCTCCCTCTGTAAAAGCCTTATTAAATGTTAAACACACACAGACAAGCACACATAAATATATAAAACTTACAGAAAAATAGTTCAATATAACATATTTAGTGAGGACAACCAAGATACATGAATCACCAGAAATAAGAAGTAATTGGAGAAGGAGGAGAGAAGAAAAACGGAAATTACATCTTAACTGCCCTCCATTTTTCACCTGTTAGACATATCTTTTCATGGTTAAAAAGTTTCAATGGACTATTTCAGTAAAATAAGGTTCTCAGAAAAATTAGAAAATACCCAGGCAAGTATGTAGGAATAAATCTTTTATGGATTGTGACAGAGGAGCTTGCCTACCTACTTCCCTTTTGTTGTTTATTATCTAATATCTTGAATAAGACCCTGAGGGGACAATATAGTCTAGGATTTATTAATACTCTTACACTTTTAAGTAAGCATTTAGATTGCAAAAATGATGGAAACAGACACAATGGTCCTTTTTTTCTTTCTTGAGATAACTTAATTCTTTATGTTTCAACTCCCACAGGAAACTGTTCTGTTAACTTTAATGGGAGTATAAGTAAGCCACTAATCCCTGATGATATTTTAATATTAATCACTTGACACATCAAACACTGGTACATGAGGGGAAAAAAAAAAGAATGCATGCAAGAAATAATATACTCTATCTCAGTAGTAACCATAAGTCAATCAAATGGCTTAGTATTTCTGTAATAAAGTTAAATTAAAATTAAAATTTCAATATACCAATAAAAATAGTCATCCCAAATCAAGTAGCATGACACTGCATTGATCAAATGACAGGGAAAATCAGAATAGGAATGAGAAACAAGAAATGAGCCCAACATTTGTCTGTACCTACCCTTACCACAGCATCAGAGCTGACTGCAATAACTGAATAATCACAAAAATTGTAATAAGTGCAGCTATATAAAGGGGAGCCATAGAGTGGAAGATAGGCATCTCCTATTTTAAATCTGATTAAGTTAGCCATTTTCCCTGTATGCATACATTTAAGATGAGTAGAAACAGAAAATGTTTAGAAGTTTATTTGTTTTATTTAACAGTATAACTCTCCTGTGAGTGAAGTTCCTTAAGTTGTGCACAGTCTCTGGGGAGAGTTAGGTGCTTTAAAATGTCAGCTCTAGAAATCCTTGGGTTGAAGAGTGAGCCACTCAAAGTAGGTAAAAAGAAAACTGTACGTATAAAGCTGCATCAGCTTGTCTGATGGAGATTTTCTCTGAGGCTCGAGTTACTCTATCAAGGATTTGGAAGCCTCTCCTGTAACTGCTCTTTCAAACTGCAGGAGGCTGTTACCTAGCAAAACAAAATTGTGAGAAAAAGAAGCAGCTGATATTTCTGTGCTTAGTAGTTAGGATCCACAAGCAGAAAAATTTTCATTTCTTTCTTAAAATGAAGCAATTCAAACTTCCATTCCTCAAAATCATCTCACTTAGTAAGTAATTAAATAAAAATTTAATTTATATATATATATGTGGGTATGCGTACGTAGCATCCTGCCTCCCAGTGGTTAACATCCAGTCAAAATGGTTTTTTTCCAGACAAAAATTTATCTAAAATATTCTTTTTCAACTATTAAACTAATCATGAGATAAAAAACCAAACCAACCAATAAAACAAACAAAAAAACAAAAAAAAAACCCCAATCAAAAAACCCTCACCAGACCCAACCAACCAAAGTAAAAAAAAATAAGCATTGTTGTAGTTCCTCATTTAGTTCTGTTTGAAAAAAAAAAAAACCAAAGCAAACCAAAATCTGTAACTCACTGACAAACTAAGGTTTCTTAAGCATTATTCTTGTCTGTTAGATCGAAAGTCTCTAAAGATTTACGTGAAAAATGCCTACTTCCTGGATTCATGGTTAGTCACAAATCAGAAAAAGAGCTGTCCAGTCCCGGCTGTCTTCATTAGACAAACTTGTTTCCTGAGAGATAGAAAGTAAATTATGACATTGCATAGTAAGACCAAAGACAATTATGAAATAGACTCTGTAATTGTATTTCTGGACTCCAGAGTCTCAGCTGTACCTAAGACTTTCATTCTGCTTAGTAAACATCAAGTGTTCAAAAGTGTAGTTTTTCTTCCTCTTCTTCTGAGTCTTCATTACACAGCAATTGTGTCTTCCAGTCAGAGCATCTGAACTCAGTGCTGACAGATAATTCTTGAATGACAATTTCATTTTAAATATAAAAAATGTTTACTTTTCGAGATGGGTTTTATTCTGATATTCTTCTCTGTTCCAAGAATATTAAAAATATACTTGCTTTTAGTTCTTTCCTCAATAAATGTTCATGCAATCTGCTTTCCTCAAACAGTATTCCTGAGTATTTAAAATCTAATATTAAAGAGAAAAAAAAATAGATATACATCTCCTTTCCTCTCTTGAGTACATTCCTTTTTTTTTTTCACTTTAAGATGAAACTTTTTTTGTACCCTGCTGTACTGAATATTCTTAAGTGTAGGAGTGGTTTAAACACCTAAGGTTATCACCACAGGCAAAATCATGAATATTTTCTGAAGCTTTTCTTGTTCTACTAATTTCTGAATGTTTTTTTAATCTGCCCATATTTAGTCTATATATGTTCTTAAAAAAAAAAAAAAAGAAATTAAATGAATAATTACTGTCAAACTAATCTTAGTTTATTTTCAAGAATGAGTGATACTTTTTCAACAGTTTATATTTGGAATGGCATGGAGCTGCCAAGATTTGGATTGCTGAAGTTTACAAAAAAAGAGTAATCATGAAAAAACAACTGAAAGTCACTGTGAAATTTAGTGAACTAGCTTCCCTCTACAGGTAATTCTAATTTTATGTATTTTACACAAAATAGCCTGTGAATTGTAGCTTAAATTTCTGCTAGCTACTGCTCAGGATAACTTGGATTCTGTGTGGTAAAGTAGGTGGTAAAACCATCTAAAATTCCTGGGCATTAAACCCCTTGGCTGCAGCACACATTGACTTAGTCTTTAAACTATTATGATTGGCAGATAGCTCCCAAAACATCAGTGAAAGGATTATAATATAATGCAATACCCACTATAGGAATAAAACCCCTGAGTCTTTTTCATAGCACTGTACTTTAAGCATTCATGAGTATTTTCTTCCTTTTGCTACTTGGAATCATTATTTTTTCTTTGAATATTTTTACAAGAACTGATAGCCTTTAATCAGAAACTGTCTGGTAATGATGTACCAGTAGCAAGTCTTCTTTCTTTGCCTCCAGCAATTCTTCAAGTATCATCATTTTAAAGGTTTATGATTCGTTATACTTACATGTTTCCTATAATAAGATATTTTACCAACATAAATGAAGTAATAGTATGCACATTTTCACATTTTAGGCAGAGGGATTTGGTAGAATTCTCAGCTCTGCTCCAAATATCCTGTTCTTTTCTGCTTTATATACAAACACAGTCACTTACTATCTGTGCTACAAAGTATTGACTATGAAGTTTTTTTGGAATTGAGAATATTGTCTGTACAGGTTGGTAGATATGAAAACAAGAGGAAACAGTGCAGTGAACTGCCAGTGTGAAGTTTCCTCTACATATAACAGCATTGCTTTTCTTCTTTTGGAATCCAAATTTTGTCTATTGAAGATGCTCATAGGTCAACATAAGTAATTTTTTAACAACAGTACTTTTGCTACTGTTAATTGTAAGCAACTTTTATGAAGTTCCCACCCCCACCCAAAAGTTACCAAAATCCAAAATGTGCCACAGAAAATGTGCAGTTGTTCAGGTATAATTTATAGTAACTCTGTAAAATTACAGGTTTTAGATACAGGACCATAGGAATAACTTGACAACATGCATTCTGTCTCAAATTAATATTCTTAATGTAATTTAACAAAATTATTTTCAATTCATATTCATAATGTGAGAAAGAGCAAAAAATACTGAACCATTATCGTGACTCAAAAAGGGAAAAAAAGAAAAATTGCATAACGCTGAGTCATCTGAGATATTCTCTGCATTCAACGAGACAGAGAGAACTTTTTAAATTAGAAGGCTAATATGTTTTTATATACTAGTATTTTCAATTTTAAAAGGTATTTTCTAAAATAAGGTTTTAGTCTTAACCTGATTTTTTCTCTCTTTTTTCTTTCATAGTATCTGACTTCAAAAGAACTAAAAAATGTTTCCAGTAAATAATGTATATGCTCCAATATAATAATCAACTAGACCACACGACAGTGTATGTTTTTCATTACTCTTCATATAGATAGATCCAATATTCAATGTACTGTAATGTGGCATCTCCAAACAAATGCTCATAAAGTTCTCAGAGTCTTTCTTTGGTCCTTGATTTGTTCTCCAGCACTTAGCTGTGGTGAAGAAAACGAAACAAAGCAGGAAAATGAACAAACAAAAACCAAACCAAGACAAGAAAAACTTACAATGTTCTCTAGTAAAATTATCCCTGGATAACAAAACAAGAATTTCAAATAAAGTGTAGACATATGTCTATAAAGAACACTACTCCCTATGTCACAGAAATGTTATAGCAACATTTTATGGTTTTGTTGCCATTTTAATTTTTTTTCACTAAATGACCCAGCTGAGACAGATTGCTTACTGCTGTGAAGAGGCTTATATAGTACTAATATCATATATGAAACAGATGTCTAGCTTTCTTCTTATATTGTGATTATAACTGAACAGGATTCAGAGAAAGATTTTATGATGACATCAGATCCATAACAGCAAATGGTTCATGTCTTTTGGAAAGTATTCTAGTGACAAAAAACTCCTGCTTTTGGCTTTGCAAAACTGCGAGAGACACGAGCATCCCAGGTTTCCTTCTAAAAATCAGTTTTGCTTTTTACTGAATTTCAGATTAGTGACATAGTATGGGGGTCAAGTAAAACCAGAAAAATTTGGCAACAATTTTGACAATGACTGATATGTTGGTAAAAAGATAAAATCACGAGCAGAGTACACAGGTGGCAAACACTTTATGTGCTGCACGACTCATATTTATAACATATTTGAGATTTTATATATACAATGCAGTTTACTATTTTCATCTGTATTCTTTTCTTATGGATAGCACCATATAAAGGAAGTAGTGTGTGTGAATGTAATATAACACATAAAGCTTTCTTTTTCACATAAATTTAAAAGAAGGTTTTCACCAATCGCTAATATGAAGTCATTGTTAACTAATGTGTTAAAATAATCTGACTCACTTCTTTTGTGTTTGAAGAGTTCATTATACACTTAATGATCCTGACAATCTGCAGCTCTTGGTTTCCTCTGAAGGGAATGGCAAGAATTAACTTCCTCTATCTGATTTACATACTGGTCTAAAGTAAATGTATTTGTGATAAAGTGGCAATCATTGCAAATGGAAGGAGTTTGCAAAATTCCCTTTCCTACAGTATTCCAGTAATGTTAAAGGTTAACTTCTATTTGGTTAGCTCTTTTTATTGTTAAAGGCACACTTTAAATGAAAACAAAATTAGAGAGTAAACTTCATCAAAATCGTAATTCAACTAAAAGGAAGAAAAAATAGAGCTTAAAATTTATGGTCCTCATGTAGACTTGGAACACAAAATGTAACCTTAAATAAATTAACCAGGCTATCAGAATGTTTTATTCGGTATTAGAAGCATGTCAAATTATTTTTTATAGAACTGCTCTCCTTTAAGTTGCTTTTTGCATTGTTTTAATATACCAGGCCCACAGGACATCCAATTTCAGCAGAAGCAGAGAGATGAAGTTATAACTCTCTATTCATTGGTAGTGTTAGTGTAATACATAATATAAAACATGGTATGAATTCATAATGGATTTGTAATCACATATAGTTTTGCACTATTAATCTATAGCATTACAAACCAGGACCAATTCAATATCAGCACTTCTGGGATTCGAGGGGAAGGTGAAATTAGTATAAAACCCAAAGGTCCTAATTTAAAACTTACATGAACATAAAGTTGTCTGTTGTTTATGATCAGTGCTGCACATGAACTTACACTGAACTCCTTGAGAAGCAGACAGACTTTGGCAGATTTTTGCAGTCTCGGTGTGAGTAGTGACGGGCACAACATGTAGAAATTCAATTTCTTTCTGGTAGCCATCCAAGTATCTTCTTATACAAGTAAATTTTTGAAGTGTAATTAAATTAGTTTAGATGATATCTAGTCATCTGTGCAGCCCAACCATATGATCACTTGTCTTCTATCGTTACTCACTATCATAATACCACTCCTGACATACTCGTTCGAATGACATATACATTGTAACTCTGTTTTCTTTTGCATTTCTTGTCTGTGATCCTGTAGTTTTGACTTCTTTTAAATGTTACTCTCGAGTTACAGATGCTTGGAATATGCTTTACCAATATTTTGAACTCAGAGACAAAATGACCCAAAACCGTATCATTATATTGCTTTCTGGAAGAAAATATTTCCCAACTGAGGGTGATTTAATATTAGTACCAAAATATTATGTCAGATTATTGAAAGATTTTGCCTTTCAGAAAGCTGGGTGCAGAGAGGCATTTTATCCAGACTATTATATTTTTGCATTTTTAGGGGGGTCGTGTTTTTTTTGTTTTTTTAAATGAAATTGTGTTGGGGTTTTAGCAGTTTGTTCACCGTATTTTGCACCAGTTTGTTTTTAACTAAAGAAATATTTATTACTAAAATCTGCTAATACAACAAAGAGTAACTTTGTAGTGACTACCACTTGATATAGTCTCATTGAAGTATACATATATATATATATGGAATTTCTATGTAGTAGTATTTATTCTCCTATTTTACAAAAAATTAATAATAAATTCACTGTTAACTGAATTATAATTTATTTAGTTGTTATACTGTAGTTTATTGTGCATGAGACACATGTCATCATGCTTTGGTCCTGATTGTTTAAGCTTTATATTTACAATTTCTGATACTGTAGAATTATATATAGGGTATTTTTTCTTTGGAAAGTGTTTTATACGTTAAAGATTAGTTAACCAAAGCGTATATATCCACATTACCATTTGGTTTAAAAAACACCAAAAAACCCTAAACAAACCAGGCAATGAATTGTGTTGAAAGATATTAATAAAAAAGTACTGCAGCACAAAGGTATCACTGTATTATGAAGTTGATCTCATCACAACATAAATAGCTTTCTACACAGAGTAGTATGGAATGTTCATAAATGCAATCTAGTTTACTGAAAATTACAAAAAACTGTCACTTTTGCATTTCATATATGTCTTGATAAGTCACTGGAAGGACATAAAGTTCCTGGTTATTTGCAATTAATTTTGGATGTACTATTTATTTTGCAGTAGTATTTCTGAAGCTAAAGAAAAAAGAAAACTCAGTGTAATATTGTGGCAATTTACTTACCCAAATAGTTGTTTTGAAATTTATTATTCAATTAAATATTATAACAGGATATTAAAAAAGTTAAAATATAAAACTTTAAGAATAATGTAAACCTCCCCCCAAAAAAATCAACATATTCTGGTCATAACATATGCCTGATTCCTGACCAATCTTGCAGGCAACTAGAAGAGTATAAGAACTTTTCATTCTTCATGGCCTGCTTAAAAGCCATGAATAATCTATTTCAAAATCTACTGTCTTGCTGTAGAATTGACTTTAAAACAGAGGGTACCCATGATGAGCTGCCATGATTATTGCTATAATTATTCCTATAGACCACTCAGAATATTTGAAGTGTAAAGTGAACTGATACACATGATATTAACATTGTTAGTAACAGCCCACAGCCTTTGCACTGAGTTTGCAAAACTGAGACTTGTCATGTTTATTTGGTCTCAACTTGTGTGGACACATCTGAAGCTTTATTTTTGCTTTCCTTAGATCTAAGGCATTTTTTTCCCCCTAATGACAAGATATTGGATATCTCAGGACTACAAACCCCAACAAATATCAGTTAAGGAAAAGCAGACCTAAAGCTGAGACTAACCAGTCTTGGGGCAAGAAAACACAAGTGCATAAGATATGTAACACATACTCTGTACAGTAAATTCAGATGCTAGAGGAGCCTGCAAAAGTACATTAGCAAACATACAACAGTTACCCAAACTGAATCCTAGGGTGAGGAAGAGGAAATCACCCTCATCATAATCCTCCTGGTACAGGATTTGAGATGCTCAAAAGTTGCTGCACAGCCACAAGTGAACAGAAGCTGTCAAGCCCAGGACCAAGGATGAAGGACCAAAAAGGAATGTTGAACATTGCACCTGAGAAAGAGATATATAATAGACTGTGCATGTATGTCTATTCTAGCACTGAGACCAGTAGGACCAGACTGTAACAGTAGGATTTTTTTTCCTTATAATTATTAATCTAGGCTAAAAATAAGTCACTGATTAGGTTGTTAAGGTTTTCGTTATACCAGCAATATATTATTGGCTTTACCTACAATATATGTTTCCTTTTTGCCCACAAGATTTTGTACATGATAGTCCTGCACTTCTGAAACAGTTACAGCACTTTACTGAAACTCCAGAATAAGTGAACCTCAGAAAACTGAACCAATCTTCCACCAGTATGTTTTCCAAGTTATATTTATCTAGTAGCTCCATGACTTACCGATCATAAAAAATGCCTTTCAGATGTTCCCATATTTGTCCCTCTGGCTAAAAAAGATTAACAAGAAGAAAAGGAGTTTATACAGTGAGTCACACCACCATTCACAAAAGGTTTTATCAATGGATTGCTCTAACCCAGGATGAAAAATTAACTCCTCTGAAGTAAAAGTGAGTATAGGGATAAAAAAAAAACCAACCAGTAATCTTCATACCCCAGCTTCTTAAGTTGTGTTTAAAAAATGAAAATAACTCTAATCCAGGAATTTACAAAACATAAAAGATGGTGAATCTGACCAGATGCACTCCCATTTTGAAAGAAAAAGGTTTCTTCTGTCTCTAATAATAATATATCAGGGCTTCTATAGTGTTGGTGATATGTTGGAAGGGAGAGGTTGAATGATTTTTTCTATCTTATTATTTTCCTCTCATTCTATTTTTGTTAAATAATGTATTTTTTCCTAATTAATTTATTTTTCTCTTGCTGACATCTTAGATTATAACTCTTGATTTTACCTTGGTTCATCTCATCCAGAAATTAAAGATGCTAGCCATAGGGACCAATACATATGGTATCCTCCCACTCTGCCACTTCTAAAATTTAGCTAAGAGATTCAGGAGCAGTGCTGATGCTTTTGCCTTCCTCTCTGGCTTTTTTAATTGCTCTTCCCTCTTGCACTACACAGTGAATAATAACACATGACCTTTTACTTGGTACTGCTTCGACATTGTGTTTAGTGAAGGTTCTCCCAATTATGCAGACTTCTGCAGACAGATTGCAGTGCTGACATTTCTATGGAATACCATAGCTTTTGCAATATTTTTGTTTCTAAAGGGAAAAAAAGTGAATAGAATGAACTTTTTTCTTCCCACTTTTTATTTTATAGCACTTCTTATCATTTAATCCAGCAGAACCAGAGAGGCATTAATCTGCTGACTTCTCAGTGCAGTATCAAGAATTTTATCAGAAAGATTTGAAGCATATCCAAATTTAAGCTCAAGGACAAGGATACTAATTCAGAGAACTGTCATTTGCTGCTGCAGGCTATGGCTTTGTTTGCCTGACACCTTCCTGGTGCATTTATTACCATAAAGCTAAGTTGTGTTCCCAGCATGAGCTGACATCTTTCCAGTTCATTGATTTCAGAACTGTATTTGAACATGTTCATTCAACAAAATAATCCCTGGACTCTACAGTTCTTCCTTACAATTTGATTAAATCACAGTAGAAGGGCAATTGACCTGAGGGATAGTATTGATGCTAAAATTAAGTAGAATAACATATTTAAATGCTTAGTCGTTTTTCTGCAACATCAGGTGCTGAAAGAATGAACAACCATATAACTCAAATTATTCTTACTTAGCACGTCAACATGAAGAAAGTACTAAGATTAATGTGAAAACAAAAATTACTTTAAGTAAAATGCTATAAACAGAATATTTGTGATTACAAGTAAGGTGTGTCACAATAAAACTAAAAAATAAAGTACATGAAGTAGATAGCTGTCAAGAAGAATGAATTTTGTCCATACCTAAAATACATACGTCATAGGACTTAAACATGTGAAGGAATGCGTATTATTTATGCTTGGTTTTTATACAGTCAAACTGACTTGTTTTATCACAATCACAGGTCATTCCTTCAATTTTGTCATAATCAGAGAGACAACTACTTATTAACACATTATTATTTACTTCTGAACGTGAGTCTACATAACTTTTTAACACATGTATGTTTGTTTAATATTTGACTAGCTTACTTTCTGGACTAAGGTCCTAATAAATTGTAACATGTGAGGAACAAACAACTCAAGGTTACTGGCAAGAAAAACCCATGAAGAGTATGTGTCAAAAAGACAGTAATGGCAGAAGAAATGCCCTACTCACACTGTAGGACCACATCCGGTCCATGAACACCTGAGGAACATTAACATGCCTAAATATATATACTTCAACTATTACAAAGAAACATGGAACATACTTTAACTCAGAATGTGTATCTGCTCTACCACTAGTGTTATTACAAAAAAAACAAACAAAAACCAAACAACAAAAAACCCCACGAAAACCCCCACTTGACCTACCATTGAAAAAGAAGTCCAAATGAAATCAACATAATGCAAAATAAAAATCAACAGAGTGCAACATAAACACAAAGCACGTGTGACAAAAATATATTGCTGCAGTTGAAACATACATATACCATAAATTGGTGAAGCAGAATGTATTTTATCTTTTTTTCTGGCTTGTCAACAACACTGTTTAAAATTTTTTTCTTTACCTCCAAGTATAAAATTACTACTCCAACAATCATCATGGAAAGTATAAACAGGTTTAAGAGAAGAAAATTACATGTATCACAAAAAATAAATTCATTCTGGTTCTTTTTCATTTTAATCAAAACCCCACTGAGTTTTCAATTTGAAAAAAGGCAGCTGTGGGATATTCTATAAAATGAAGACAGTTTATTTACAATAATCTGAGATACAAACAACTGTTAGCAGAACATCAGGAATTATATCCCCTTTGTATAATGTAAAAAAAAAGCAAAGCAACAACACAATAATAAATTCTGCAAAGATTGCAGGTTTTGTTTTATTAAAATGACCAGGGAATTCCAGGTTGAATCTTTAACATCCAGTGTGCCATAATGCACTCAGCATGAATCTTTGGCCATTAACTACCATGGTAATTTATTTTTTCTCCAAACAGCATATTCTTTACGCCCTCCAAATGTAGACAAAATATATCATATATTTAATTGTTATTATGTTATTGAAACACTGTTTTCACAAGAAAAAACATGTCAGGTAAAAACTTTGCAGTTGCTTCAGAGTCTTTTTAGAAGATGTTTAGAAGGCATTAGGTACAACCAGAGTATTGTTTGAAGATGACCCTGGAATTAAAATAATGAGATATTCATCCTCTGCAGTGTGACAAATTATGTCATTATTACAACTTCTTATATAGCAAAAGCCATCAGCAGTATACAAAATTTGATTAAAGTTTTTGTATATTGAGTCTTTATTTATCAAATATCTCTGTGAGGAATCATTCTACACATTCCCCAAAATAAAACAGATATATAACTTCATTGAGAAATATATCTTATTTTAGCTAGAAACACCAACTTAGAATTTGATTTTCATGTTAGAATGGCTGCTACATTCTCCCATTGAATGAAATTAATTTGAAATTAAGTGAATTTTAGAGAGGAGAAAATCCTCAGGACCATTTATTCACATCACGCCCTCTGTCACACAATGAGCGGACATCTAAAGTAAAAGCTATATATATATATACACATTGTAAAAATACTGATGTGAGGGAAAGATGGTCCCCTTATAAAACATATTTGGTAGTTTATTTCAGCCACCTTAATTCAAAAGGCAGTGCTCAGATCCTTTCAAAATGCAGTCTACTGTAAGGCAGTTGTTGATTGATGAAAATCAAACTATGCAACCATGTAGTTTCTTTTTAAAAGTTTCGGCTGGATACATCAACTCATACAGCATTTTTACAGGGGAGCATTTAGATCTTCCTCTAAACTTTAAAGTTTCAATCTGTTAGCATCTGTCATGATGTCAGGCAAGTCTAGAAAATGAGGCGTCTATTGCTTGTTTAGTATTGTGTGCAAATATCTACTTTCTTCTAATGTTTTTATGTCTTCATATCGTGTGTGTAATGATGAAATAGATTTGAAATGTTACATCTAGAAAACAGCTGGGCAGGCTGCACAGCATTGCTAGGTGCTTTCCTTGCCACTCTCCCTACCTTTTATACAAATGCATGTCCACCTCGGCCACTTCATAATTTACTAATTTTTTATCTGCCTATTGAGAGCTGCTGGTTCTGTTCCACTTGCCATGTTAGAATTACACTTGATTGATGTTGGCCCTGGGTTTCTGGTAGAGAAGAGACAAGTCATAAGTGGGATTACCATTTGGATCTAGAGGAAGTCAGGGCATCAGGGCTGGCCCTACATCCTGTTGGGTCCCTGCTCTGCACAAGATGCCTGATGTCTGGCACAAGAGAGGTGCAGGTCCCCATGGCACAGCAAAAGAAGACACCTGCTCCCCTTTTCTTGTGGTTCAATGTGACAGGAAAAAGACCACAGTATCTTTCATAGTGTCAACTACCTGAGGGACTGCTGAGCTCCTTTACTCTGATTTCACATGGCTCTGGGTGGATCACTTACTCATGTGTTCATGACCTGAATTTTAGAAACCACCTACTGATTTGCTCTAAGACCTACTCACCTGCTGGAGAGGTGAGAGGTGGGAGCTCGAGGTGGGAGCATGACTCCAGGCTGCATCCTCTCCTTAGGGGATGTTGGGTCTGAGAAGATACTGATGGCACAGGGAGCCCTGGCAATGTTCCAGCTGTGTGGACTGGCGCTTCCCGAAGTGCTACCCCCACAGCTGCAGAGGTGGTGGTGGAAAGCAAGGAAAAGGGAAAGCAACCAGATGAAATGGCTCAGGGAATGGCTCACAGATGACCCTGTGACTGATGCTGTCACACCAACTGCAAGCTGATATTTTGTTTGGTTTTGTGGGGATTTTTTATAGCAACTAAAAGAAAACTTATAACATTTATTAAACATCAGCCACCTGAAGAAATACATATAAGTAGTTACATAATGACATTGCAAAACTGGGGACAAAAAAAATGTATAAGGAATCATGAAATTGTTGAGGCAGAAGTATAAAAATGCTAAAGGAAAGAATAACGTTGGAAATTTCAAACATTTATCATGATGAGTCTGGGTTAGATGTAGAAAGTAACAGAGTTGTGTCATATGAAACTAGTATAAGAATTAAATGTGACAGAGTTCAAGAAGCATTTGGACAATGCTCTCAGGCAAAAGGTGTGATTCTTGGGCTGTCCTGTGCAGGACTAAGAGTTGGACTTGATGCCGCTTGTGGGTCCCTTCTAACTCAGAATATTCTATGGTTTTCTGATTCTGTGATTCATATATAATTGGCTGCATTTTGAAAAAAATCGTGAGGGAAAAATAGGAATTACATCAGCTAATCAAATGTTTGCTTATTAAATGCTTGATTAGGTGATTCAGAATGATGAACTGTCATTTGAAGAACTGTAAAATTGCAATAAAATTTTGTTCTACGTAGGTCTTGAAAATACTGATCTTTTGTCTAATTTACCATATGAAAATTTCTGTTGCCATTTCTTTTTTCTCAGTCAAATACATCATCACTTACTACAGGTATGGATGTTTATTTAGTGTCCTTATTATATTTCATCATAGCATTCAAATACCCATTTCTTATTTTGTTGTGTCTTGCAGACTTTTGCTCAAGTGGTGTCTAAAGTCAAGTTTGGTCTATGCTCACATTACATCCCTTGCCTTGCTTCTCTCTTTATTTTCTATTTTAACAAAGTTTGATAAACTCGGAAGGTCAGATTGTGCCAATGTGTTGAGTCTGGTGGAGCTGGAGTTCATTTTCCCACAGCAGCCCTCAGAGTGCTGTGCTCTGCATTGGTGGCTGCAAAGGTGTTGATAACTCAGCAGTGCTTTGGGTACTGCTGAGCAGCACTGGCACAACATTGGTGCTGTCTCTCCAATATTCCCCCCCAACAAGGGGCTGGGGGTGCACAAGATCCTGGGATGGGACTGTCAGAGACTGAAATAGTTCATGCCTCAAACATTGATATAAAGTTTTGCTCATTATAACAAAAACTGTATAAAGAAGCTACAATCAAAGAAGCCTCCCTGAAGATACCTGACTGGGACTTTGGACTGGAAGTCAAACTGCTGAGATTAGACGAAGGGAAACCTATTGTTCAGTCATCTCAGACTGAGGAAAAGGAATGCATCCACAAAGGCCAAAGCCACTAGCTGTGCTGAGAATCATCCCTGGCTGAGTTTGGGGTGGGGGAGACCACAGTCCACAGAAGCCAGGTTTGCACAGACTTCCCCCACCAGAGGAGGAGGGAGGAGGAGGTTTTGGGTGAGTGGTGTAACCTCTGGTCAGAGGCAATGAACACCCATCCATCCTCTGTTACACAAACTATCCAGCTCTGGAACCCCCAACCCCACAGACCACATCCACGGGACTTTCACATGAGAGGCAGCTGAGGGGGGTGTCACATTCCATCACAGACCCCCCAGAGTGCTCCCCAGAGGCTTTGCACCACAGGACTGCAGGTGATGCAAGCAGAGTCTGCCGCTAGAGGCTGCCCCCTGCCCCTGGGGGACATGCCTGGACATTGCCCCTGGCCTGAGTGTATATTAACCCGTGGCATCCTGTGCTTTTGGGGGGATCATCACCACCAAGAAGAGCAGCTGGAGAGGATCAATGCAACATTGTTGGAATCCACGGATGGTGATATTTTCTTTGCTCTGTCTCTGTCACCCTCTTTCTGTCCCCCCCACCCCTTTTCCTACTTCTCCATTCCTCTTTCCTTCTCTCTCTCTCTCTCTCTCTCTCTCTCTCTTCTCATATTTACTATCAAATAAAACCCATACTATTGACTGGCATATGGTCTTGTTTGCACCTTAATTCAGGCAAAGGTATTTCTAAAGAACCTTAATAATTGGATCATAACAGGGACACAACTGGGGCAGCTGACCCAAAATAACCAAAGGGATATTGCATACCAAATGATGTCAGCCCAGACATGAAAGCTAAGGAAAGGAAGAAGAAGGGGGAACATTCATTATGTACCATGTTTCCCTTCTGGAGCAACCACTACGAGTTATGAATCCCCGCTTCCCTGGAAGTGGCTGAAAATTGCTTGCTGATGGGAAGCAGAGAATAAAATTAGTTTTTTCTTTTTGCTTATGTGCACTCAAAATTATGTTTTTACTTTAGCGAACTGCTTTGTCTCAACCCAGGAGCCATTTTCCATTTTATTTTCTCTTCCTTGTCCCCTGGGAAGGGAAACTGATAGAGCAGCTTGGTGGGCACTTAGCGTCCACCCAAGGTCAGCACACCACAGGCAACCATCGTGGAGCTGTGAAGAAAGGTTTAAGGAGACCTTTCACTTTCCCTTACACACAAGGGACCAAGAAAAAAACCTCCTCTCTTAGAAGACAGAAACTGCCCTCTTCTGCTGTTGTTATTTGCATGTATTCCCCAAAGCTTGTCCTCACTTAAAAATGTAAATGTATTTAGACAATGGTTTTAAACCATTCAAATGCAGGTACAAAATAGCATTTCTGCTATAGGAGAGTCTCTCATTACAGTGCAGTTTTATCTCACCATGTGGAAATCTTGTGTATGATAGGCAGAGGTGGGGTGGCAATAGTTACCAACCCTTATTGGCCATCCCAGTGCAAGACACTTTCAGCTTGCATGTGGCGCATGTGCCACACAGACTGGACAGCTGCAGTAAGATCTGTGTGTTCTGGGCATGACAGTCACTGCATGTAATTTCTGGGAAATTTCAGGTCCATGTGATCTGTAATGAAAATGTCTATCTTTCTCTTTAGAATTTTCCAGGTGGGGCTCAAGGAATAATTTCAAATACCATAGTGTGATTGCTTAGCAAATTATTTTCTCTCATCTTTTTCTACTCTTGATTTAAAGTTGCTGACCTCCATGATAAGGATAAAAATGCATTGCAAGTGACAAAATCTTCTAATTTTCCTGTATTAAATTTTGGGAATTCCTAGGCTGTCCCCATCTGGACTCATAAAAAATCTTATTCTAAAAAAATTGCTTTGTGTAATGTCCTTCCTCAATTATTCCATGGGGTTGTTTGTTTGCTTTTTCTTTTAATTAGTTTAGACAATATAATATGGCATTTGTAGCTGCTATAACCCTGTCTTCTCCCTGAGCTAATCTATTCATATTCTTTTGAGACAGTCTGGTAACAAGTATACTGTATAATGTGGAAAAAATGCAGATATGTAGTAGCTAAAATACTTAATTGAGGACAAACCTCAGAAGACTGCTGTTTATTGTTAGCAGAACACACTGTCCACAAAACAGGTTATTTACTCACTACTAATCCCCTTGATCCCATAGAATATCAAAGCCCATATCATCCTTCAAAACCAGTCACAATCTTTCGTTAGAGCAGGCTTTAACAAATACGCTCAATCACAAGTAAGATTTTCCTTGGGAACAGAGGTATTAAAACAACTTTGGTACTAAGTTTAAGACTTTGTGTGCCGTCATGTATATACACCTTCAAATATATCCTGCAAATTACTAATTCAGCATTATCAATCTGAAAACAGCAAATCAATATTTTATAAAACTTAGATAATTTGACAGCAATAAAACTTCCTTAATAGCCAGGGGAAAGCTTCCATTGGTGAAAAGCAACAGAATTTTTTTATTGGGCTTGCATGACAAGGTTTTGGTAGTGGTGGGCTACAGAGTGGTTTCTGTGATAATCTTCTGGAAGCTTCTACTATGTCCAATGGAGCTGATGCCAGCTGGCTGCAAGACAGACCTGCCTCTGGCTAAGGACAAACTGCTCAGCAACAGTGGTAGTACCTCTGGGGTAACATGTTAAAGAAAGGAAAAAATTACTGAGCAGAGAAAGCCAAAGAGAAGAGTGAGAATGTGTGAAAGACTTAGATACTGCCCTGCAAGGCACCAAAGTCAGTAAAAGAGGGGAGGATGTGCTATAGATCTGCTGGAACAAAAATTTCGTGGTGCAGATGGTGCAGACCATGGTGCAGACCATGGTGAAGCAGCTGTGCCCCTGCAGCCCGTGGAGGTCCATGGTGGAGCAGACATCCACCTGCAGTCCCTGGAGGCCCCACCACTGGAGCAGCTGGATACCTGAGGGTGTCTGTGAAACTGTGGAAAGTCCATGCTGAAGCAGGGTTCTGGCAGGACCTTTGGACACATGGAGAGAGGAGCCCATACTGGAGGAGGTTTGCTGGCAGGACTTGTGACTGTGTTCCTGAAGGACTGCACCCTGTGAAAGACTGGAGAAGTTTGGGAAGGACTGCATCCTGTGAGAAGGGCTCATGTTGGACAAGTTCATGGAGAACTACCTCTATGTGAGAGACCCCACACTGATGCAGGGCAAGAGTGTGAGGAGTCCTCTCTCTGAGGAGAAAGTAGAAGCAGTGACCGCATGTGGTGAAGTGACCACAAGTCCATTACCTGTCCTGCTGTGCTGATGGTACAAGAAGGAGGTAGAGAATGGGGAATAAAGTTATGTCTGGGGGGAAGGGAGGAGTGGAGGACAGGTGTTATAAAGTTTGGTTTCATTTCTCATTTTCCTAGTCTGGTTTGATAGGTAATAAATTAAATTATTTCCTCAACTGAGTCTTTTTTCTCCCATAATGATAATTGGTGAGTGATGTCTCCCTGTCCTTATCTCAATCAACATAATATCAGCTCCCCTGTCCGTTTGAGATGGTGGAGTGATAGAGTGGCTTTGGTGGGCACCTGGTGTCCAGCCAGTACCAACCCACCACAATACTGTAAGGCAGACACGACATTACTTTAGTACCAATCCTGTTTTCAATATAACAGGGTTAACTGGAAGATTTGAGTGCCACAGGCTGCATTCAGAAAACTATTATATGATTTTGGAGGGGTGAGAGAAGAGTGAAAATGCATTATTCATGCTGAACTTCTGATAAGACAGAGACAGTTGCAGTTCCTGCCAGCCTTGGCTCCTAAACCTCAGATTTCTGGGCTTCCATCTCACTTCTCATTTGCCTCCTGTATTGCTGTGCCATGGGACTAGAAAACCCTGAGGCTTATGTCTGATCTGTGAATTCAGACTCTGTATTTTCAACCTCATCTTTATTTTTAAACCGCCTCTGTTGCTTTTGTTGATATCTCTTTTGCAGAAAAAAAAAAATCGTTTTTCATTCCAAAATGTCTCTAAATTCTTTCAGAATTCTGGATTGTCTCTTTCCTGGAAGAGATATTCTTGTTTCAAAAAGTTTGGCATCTCAGGTCATGAGTTTTAATATTCATGCTATCTCGACAGCCCCTTCAATAGACAGCCGAGTAGAGATCTGTGAATCTGTATGTCCACTGTAATTTACAGCATTACTTATTGAATTGGCATATAACTGTCCCAGCCAGTCATAACAATTTTGAAGTGGCAGCAAATGTTGGTGACTAATACATTGGTTCCATACTTACACCAGTCTATCTGCTACATTACAAATAGTACATATATGAGACAATACTTTGGAGAATCCCAACCACAATGCATTGCTGAAAGTGTTGCATTCAGAATATTTTAAGTATTGTTCACATGCAAAGAGGAAGCAGATATCATATATAAGTAAATGCAAGAAATTGTTAGCTTAAAAAAATTTTGCCAGACAAAGGGAAATAAAGGTAGTGCAGCTAAAATTATAGCATGCATACTCTTCAGTTTCTCTCTTTTTCCTTGTGTTATTCTCTAATTCCCCTGTTATTTTCTAATTCCTCTGAGTTGTGAGTGGTCTTGTTTTGATGGTGATGGTAGGTGGCTGGGAGTTTTTGTGTGAGTTGTCAGCATTTGGGAATCCTTCTCCAGAAGGAATATGAGGTTCAGGTTGATGTTTTCTATTTCTTTATTGTAGGATGTTCTTGGGACCATTTTTATATTTTTCCTAACATGCTTTTACACCTTTCTCTTTCTTTCTTAGTATGCATGTCCATGCTGTGTCCAAATTCCTTTTACATATATGATATATAATTTCTTAGTTATTTTTGTTACCCTTAACAACAGGTTTGTCTAGATCCAGGTCTGCATTTTTTTAACTGACCCTTAAAGAGTTTTTTATTGCTGTGGGGTCTTGACTGCTGATCCTATGCCTGCTCTCTTCCCATGTATATTCTCCTCTGCACTTCATTGTGTGTCTGTTCTCAAAGCCTTTGCTCTTGTAACAGGTCTACATTTCTCTAGACTTCATTATTATTTTATAATCACAAGCATGGAATTCTCATTGGCTAACTGCTTGTTACAGCTATCTGTATAAAACAATTACTCTATCACATAAGGATAAACAAAAGCAAAATAAATTGCCACTAGATGTGAGAATTAAAAAAAAACAAAACTAGTCACAGCTGAACCAAGGAAAGCAAAACTGCAGGAAGATGATGAAGGCACCTTGATTTTGAGGCCTTGTAAATTCCATACAAAGTTTATAACCAGATACTAGCAATTACAATTGTCCCTGTATTAGAAGGCTACTTGGTTTCAATAAGCACGGAAAAGGTTTGCATTAGGAATTAAACCTATTCATTTTTGATAATCCATAAACCTGATCACGACACAGACAAAAAAAATCATGCTTCTGACTACAACTTTGGGAGAAAAAAAGTAGTTCCATGTATTATTTACACAGAAATTTAACACTTTTCACTGAGTAAAACATCTTGTAAGACTTCAAAATTTCTGAAAGGTGTCAAGAACTGTAGGAAATAAAATTTCTTCCCATAAGCTAATTAAGTTGAATCTTGTCTACTCTTCTGTTTCTGTTGAACCATTTTTGGTTTTGTTGTTTGACTGTAAATTGCTTCTCTTATTTCTTAAGAAACCCTCAAGAGTTTTTACTCCTGATAGTGACCATTGCACTGCACTCAATGAAGTGAAGAAAGGAAAATGAGGATGTGAACATGACTGGGCAAATCACAAGGTGACAATGTTACATGAATAATTAGGATCGTATGAATCCTTTCATAGGGTGAAAGGATTTTGTGGTAGACCACCAAAAAAAAAAATGCTGTGTCAAAGGACTTCTGCTTGTAAAGCACATACCTTAAAGAAGTTACATGGAGACTAAATTAATGAATAGTTTAATTAATAGAGTCCATATTGTGACATTTATAGGCCTACTACTATGTTATTAAAGCAGCATTGTGCATCCCAAAATACAGAACCAAACTCAGTAGGTAGTGAGATAGTTCTATTTATTATCAATTCTGGGGAGCAAAGAGCTTGTGTTTATCTGTAAGCATTTCTTCTCCTTCAGCAGAGTTTACTTAACTCACAGTGGGTCCTTCCCTGACAAGCTAAAGCTGTTATTATGATTTTTGTTGTGCTGTAACTCCCATAACTTTTAGAAATGGCTGACAGGAGACTTACTGACTTGTTCACAGTTTACCGTGTGTTTTCTGTGTGACTGATCTTCTGCTTAAAAACATGTGACTGCTCACCTTGTCTTTGCAATTGCCTTACAAAGCAGAGGCAATCTTCTGGAAGAAGGGATAAGGGGCGTGCTCCTTCTTTGAGTACAACTGGATTTATTTCAGTGTACTCTGATCCTGTATTATCTCAACTGAGATTCCTGATGTGAACAGGGAAGTTGCAGCCAACAAGCACCAGAGAAAAAAACATAGTTTAGAACCTATAAAAAAACTAAGAATCAAAAGGTTGGTTTTGTTTTCTTAAACCTAATAATCAATGCAGCAAGGAGGACTCATGGGAATTTTTTTGTTTCTATGATGACCCAGTGGGCAGAGAAGAAATCTCTTTCAAAACTCTTTTATATTTTATCACAGCAAGTGACTTGTAGCAGTTTCTCTATTTGTGTTGTAATTAAATACAGTTTAGGAAATTGGAAACTTTTGCTGTCTTTGGTATTCTTATTTAAAGTCAAAGCAGTTCCTTTACAAAGACTATAACTGTCTTGGACTCCTGACTCAAAAAATGGAAAGAAAACCAAAGCTTAAATAAAATCAACCAAACAAACAATTGACATGCTTTAATTGAAAGAGTGTCAAGAGGAAATCTTTTCATATTTTATATTCTCTCATAATGTGTCTGATAATTAGATGGGTTTTGCTACCTATTGCCTGTCATTCTATTTTGCATGGCATCTTGCTTATATGCTGAGTTCTTTCAGTAGTTCCTTTGTTATTTTAGTTTCCTTTGCCATTGTATTTTATTTGTTTTCACTTCTCCCTGGTTTTAGTTTAATTTTTATTTCAATCTAGATATTCTTTGATTATAATAATCTGTTTTGGTTGTTGAAAACTGCATTGTAAATAAAATCTTTTGTTTTCTGGCTCTTTTCTTTGTAGTGTCAATTATCTCTTTCTTTTTATTTGTCATACAAACACCTGCAATTTCATCATTAGAAATGAATTTATTAATGTCATCACTATTTAAGGTGGTCTGATATTTTCCATTAAAATAGGGGATTTGGCATTTGTTTTTCTATAGTTACGGATAACCATGCCAAATTTTAATTGCATAAACTGAAATTTTACTTGATGCTTGTTCCATGTTTTTTCTAGTATGAATGTGTGTTAGTATTACTAGAAAGTATGTGGACAGGAAGTACATGTGGTGTGTTTCTGCAAATACACTTTTGTAGTCTGTAACATTATAACTAGCAGTGTAACATAATTGGTGTGCAGCTAATTTATTTTTGAGAAAACCTTTATGAAGCAAGACTTTGGCAGATGAGAAGTTATATGTGTTGTTTTCTTAAGGGTCAGCTGAAACAGTAAACATTTGTCTAAATCACAAAACTTTGAACTATTGCAGTCCACATATGCCTAACAGGGCCAAGTTAAGACTCTGTAAAGACCTCTATTTTAGGAATTTCATTTCTTTTGTGCAAGCCTCCAAAACTTACACATGCAGATAGCTGACACATGCCACTACTGCAGAATGACTGAGAATGGTGCTTTTAAAGCCTTCAAGTCAGAGCAGGACTTAAGCATTAACTTTGTCTTTTCATTGATGGATGTGGAAACAAAAGCTAGGAGACAGACAGGGTAGAGGCACTTATATCCCCCTCCTTGAGACTAGCTGTAGCAATGTGATTTTCAGATCTCCATGTGTTTTTCTCTTTGTTCCCCTGCTCTGTATGCTATTGGCTGTTTTTGAAATATGCATCCTGCTGTATCCAAAATCTATTGGTGTGTTCCCCTTGCCTGTCTTCCCTTCAGGCCTCCAGGGACTGGCTCCAGGAGAGCCAGCCCCTCCCCGTTCCTTTCCCTTATAAGCCAATGCCGGCAGGACTTTGGGGTCTCCATCTTCGAGCTGCCAGCCCCTCTGACCTTCCCCTGCTTTCCTCCCTGTCTTCCCTTCCCTGCAACCCCCACCTAGGAATCCCAAATAAACTTCCCTGGCAGAACTGAGATGGAGTCCAGTTTGTTCTTTCATCTTACCGTGTTTCCTGTTAGAATTTCTGTGGCTGAAAACCCACTCCATGCTAAGCACACCCTGGGGGCCACCCGGCCCGGACTTGGTAGAGATCCGCGCCCCAGGGACCTTGTCTTGTGAGGCCACCGCCTCCTGCCGTCCCCCTGCAGAGAGAAATATCAACTAGCTCCAGCTACATAT
Source organism: Entomyzon cyanotis (assembly GCA_024500445.1). Classification (NCBI taxonomy): domain Eukaryota; kingdom Metazoa; phylum Chordata; class Aves; order Passeriformes; family Meliphagidae; genus Entomyzon; species Entomyzon cyanotis. The sequence continues at coordinate 62,615,492 of JAKEPQ010001005.1, forward strand.
AGGAATGTATGTACAGAGTGAAAGAACATACTTAGGCTTATTGTAGAAAGGTGAAGCAGAATACAGAGCAGCTGAAGAATTTGTTTTTATTTGTGACTGGCAGAACCTATGAGTTACAATAACATATATACATATCAGACCATTGTTAATCCCAAGTTTTGATAAAAGAATATAAAATATTTTAGAGGAATTGACCCTGTTCTTCTTTATAGCTTTCATGAATAACATATGCCACCTTTCACTGTTACTCATAAGAAGTATTAGTTTCTTCTTGTTTGTTTTGATTTTGTTTTGAATTTTTTTTAACCAGTAACCATTAAATCCTCACTTAGTGTTCTTGGAGACTTAATAAAGTAAAATGTTACATAAAAATTTTAGCTTGTGAACACAAGCACCATGAAGGAGCTCAATACAATTGAATGGAGTGACCATTCCAAGCAATGAAGAATTTGTTCTATCATGGCACTTGGTGCCATTTGTTTACTTTCAAAGATTTAGAACTATAAAACATAGTTACCACTATGCATATTTAAAAAAAAAAAAAAATTTTGGTTGTGCATCTTTATGAATATCCTGTGTACATATCTATCAAAACAAACATATACACATGCAAACTGCTGTATAATATTTAAAAACACATTGAAATGAAATCAAGGCAGAGGACATGTAAGAATAAGAATTTTTCATAAGAATGAAAAACAATTCCAGAGAATACATAATTAATTCCAAGAGCAGGCTGGTAAAGAAATCCTTTAATGTAGCTTGGCCAAACTGAGGCAAGGAAATTCAGAACTAATTAAGTTCAAATTTTTATGCTGAGCTCTTGTAACCCCTTTAGATGGTCTAAGTATTCGAAGAGGTGTCTTTCATTGGTTTTAGACTACTGACAGATAAATTTGTCTATTTCCTCTCTTTGTCCCTACCATTGCCTTAAGATTGTGGCATTCTATTTTCCTTTGAAAACTTAAGTGGATACTTGTATTGTAGTGATAAGTAGAAAGAAAACATAAACTCCTATAGATTTGTACAAAAGTTATAAAATTTTGAAAACAGAAAGAAAATTTAATTGTCATTAACAAACTCAGCATTTACCAGATTCTTTCTCAGGGTCGCTTGTCTGGAAGAAAATAATTAAAAAGAATTCCCTTTACTTAATAGGAGTATTAGTTGAATGATTTAAAGACTGCATAAAATACTACCAAGGAAAACACAGACTGTCCTTTAAGACATATATGTTTTCCTGAAAATTTTCAAAACATATTGCATAAAGTTGTGTTGTGGTTTAACCCCAACTGGCAACTAAGTACCACACAGTTACTTGCTCACTCTCACTCCAGTCAGGGTGGGGAAGAGAACCAGAAAACTTAAAATGAGAAAACTCATGCATTGAGATAAAGACAGTTTAATTGGTAAAGAAAAAGGTGGACACAAAAGTAAAGCAAAATAAGGAGTTCATTCACTGCTACACATGGTCAGGCAGTTCTTCCTTTCTTTAAGGACATATATTTAAGTATTGAACCATAAAGAAGAATAGATGTTAATCAGTAGCAAAAGGAAAGAAAGAAACCTAGCAAATCTGTGAGGAAATGTAATAGAATTTGTCTCCCAACCAAATATTAAGTTTGAGGAAAGGGTTCCAAATCCTCAAGAAAAAATATAAAATCATTATTGTAGAATTAAAAGAATTGAGGTGGAATCTTCAGAAATACTCCCAGTTAGTCTTTCTCTATTTGTGCTGAAGTCAAGAACAGCTTATCAACATGTCTGAAAGGTAAATATTTTGTTTCATCTTCAGCAGTGAAGAAAATAATGTTAGCTTCTGAATACTCCTTCTGTACTGCAAAAAATTAACCTTCTTCATGTGTAGGTGGTTCATTTGTTGCAGAAATATTTACTTTATCAAGTTACATGCAACTGTAAATGTTTAAATTCTATAAGGGTCCTGCTTGTTTGTTTTCTGCTTTGTTTTCCAAACTTGAACTTAACAGTCTATTTCAAAATGAAACAATACTATTTCCTCATAGTTTTAATGGAATTAATGTTTTCTTTCAGCAAATTTCTGTTTCTCTTTAACTTTTGAGATGAATAAGTAAATGAGAGGTGATACTTTATTTGCCTACAGTTTCAATACAATTTTTTTCAGGTATCAGCATTGCTCTTCAGCTTTTTTCCCCATTTTACAGGTCTTGTTCATTTTAGCTAGCACACTTTAAGGAAGCACTTGTCCTTCTCTGACAAGTACAGAAAATATGTTGGAAACAAGTCAGTGTCTACAGCTATGATTATGTCTAACTACCAGTTAAGGCAATTAACATGTTTGAAATTTCTAATCTTTTGTATGGGGTAATTTTGAGGAGGTATGTTTAGCAATATTTAAACAGCAAGATGCAAGACTCTCTTTAGATAGCCTCTGTGAGGGACTATGTCAGATTTTATTTCTATGACCTTCAGCAAAACTTCTCCCCACCTTCAGAGTTGTACAGTTTTTGCTGTTATAACTCAAAACATACTAATGACATTAAAAATTACATGGTTTTATCAGGAAAAAGAAACAGCATCTTTCTGTGTCATTGCTTATTCTTCACATTGTGTAAAGTTTGTGGAATTGTAATTAATTAAAAGCATCACTTATTCCCAAATCATAAAAGTATCCACTGAACTTCTACCTAATAAATGTTGGATTGGATACTTTCCTAAAGTAGTTCATATCACTTCAGACATTTTGATTTGTTTTACAGTAGGATACCATCAATTGAACTCAGACAATCTTAAGGGAAAGCTTGAAAATTTGGCGTTTGTAATGAATGAAACAGACAGATAGATGGGAAAATATTGTTACTACCACCTTAGAGGACAACTTCTGCCATCCAGGCTGGGGACAAATTTGATAACTTTCTGGTATTTAGGAGCAGAGAAGTCACAAGGATTTTTAGTATCCAGAGAGGGCACATGGTTTGTTTGGATTTTTTTTCCCCTCCTCTTCCTAATTTGAAGGGTACAATTAACCTGCCATTGAAGAGAAAAAACATTTGTTAATGTGTTTTTCTCCATTTTGGACACCGTCATTCTATTACAACCAAAACTGTTAGCTTTATGTTGACCATAATCTACTTGGCTATTAACTGTGACCCTTGAAATAGGACTGTAGCATCTCTTCTGGGATACAGACAGATCAAAAAGGGTGCAGTCTCATGAGAATTTATAGCATGATTAATTCTTAGTATTACTAATTTCCCTAAACTTGTTACAAATTATTCTCTTATACTCAAATATTAAGTAAATCAGAGAATTATCATTTTTCCTGAAAGAAAGGGAAATTAAATTCTGTAGCTTCTGCTGGTTAACTCTGTTGGTGATGAGTTTTCTCACTTTCTAGCAGGATTTGAAAAAGCTGAAATGCTGAGATACAGCTTCTGGAAAAGAATTCTTGAATTATGCTGCAATGGATTTAAAAAAAAAAAAAAAAACCCACAAACTTTTATGTCAGAATATATAGGATCATTCTGTCGCTGTTGAGCGGCTAGCTGAGGACTGACCCAAGTTCTCAGACAAGCGAAGAGAGGAGAAAAGGAACTTATTGTTTTGAATTCCAATATATAGAGTCTACAGAAGTGCCCCAGATTGGTAGCCTGAGACCTCCCCAGGCACAATTGGCAAGCCCGAACTCACTCAATCGGGAGAAACTGTTTGCAAAACATCCAAACTTTATCTTGTTTATGAAATATAGAAAATGTTACGGGAAGAACCTGTGACCACATCATTCCAGTAAAAAATCCAAATAAAACATGAAATCTCACTGAAGCAGTTGTGTCACAGTTGTCACAGAGAACGAAACAAGGTGGCAAGACCGATAACATGTTTGTCCTCTGGAATCAAAGCTAGGAATATGGTTTTCTGCTCTACTCACTTACTGCATGGTCATATATCTTGGAATAGTACTATCCTTAGATAAGGCTTTTAGAGAATTAAATTTAAAAAATAAAGGAGAGAAAGAAGGAAAGTTGGAAAGAGATGAAAGTTACTGAATTTTAACTATGTTTGACATAACTCTTGCACCTGTTGAACCACTTCCAGTAGAGTATGCAATCCAGTATTTTATTTCCCTAAATTACATGATTGTTTTTCCAAAAACTGAGGAGATAGAGCAAATAAGCTTGCAGAGAGTCTCATGAAAATAGGCACTTCTAGAATTGACAAATATAGTGAAAGGAAGATTTTCTTTTTCCAGAGAAATGTTGCAGTATATGAGACTTTAACAACAGTAGTATAAGTGAATAGACCCCAAAATCTATAATATTTATATATTGATCTATAATATTAAGCATCTTTGTTCAAAACCAGACTAAGAAAATTGTTTTTGTTTTGGCTTTTTTTTTTTCCCAATAGCTTTTGATAACCGTTTTGACTACTCTGTTCAATGTTTATTTTAAAGCTAATTATTTACTGCATAAATTCAAAGTCATGGATATCTATCAGACATGATTTTGGAACCCTGGCTGCAGTAGTGGAGATGATCATAAGATATATATTTCACATGGCAACAGGAGAGACACCATCTTCAGATATGCTGTTTAATTCTCTCACACAACAAAATTATATGGCTCTTACTTTTCTTAGTTCCTTATTTCTGATAGCTTTCTTGTTTTGTTTTGTTTAGTTTTCATAACTTTTTTTAGATTTATTTGCTCTACCATTCATCTTCTGACACAGCTGGTGCCAGGAAGAATGCAAAATGAGTGAGTTTTAAGAGAAAGATGTCACAGACTTGTATAGCAATAGAGCTTAAAAGATACTAGTTTAAGATTCCTAGTGTAATGCTTGCCTTCTTTCCTTTAGGCAATTCTATGAGATGAATTATGTGCTCTATTGATAGCAATAGATTTCCTTCTTATGGGAAAGTAGGAATAAATAAATATCTGTATATGTTCATGGTACAACTCAGAAATGGTAAACAACTAAATATCTAAGGAACAGTAGCACAAATATTTTACTTTAATGCTATAAAAAGAAAGAAAAACTGTGAGAAAAACAGTGCAGCACAATAAATGAAAATAAGTTAGGTGTGGCAAAGGTAACTTTATGTTTTGTTTAATTTAAATAAAATATGAAACTGCTATAGAAGGGTTCTGATGTGTTGAGGACCATCTGCTCTTATTTTGTTATATAACGATTTGCATAAAATCTATTAAGTTCATTGTATTGCATGCTTCAGGAATTTAATAAGCCAGAATTATGTATAATATACAGCACCAAGCAAGGAATTGTAATAAACAAGAATGGTACTTCTAACTGCATATAGAAAAGAATGTGTGATTTTCAGGAAAAAGTAAAGCTATTGTGACCTTATTTTCTGTTGTGTTTATTTAGTAATTAATGTGTTTGAATTCCTGTGAGATCACATGTTCCATATTTCGGTATACTTGAAACAAGGGAGCATAGAATGATGTTAGATTTACTTTGTATTTTTAATATCACTCTGTTTTCACATACCTACTGTTCTTAGATGTTTACTAAACTAATGTGGATTAATTTCTTAATTATGCTTTACATACACAAAGAGAAATTCTGATCTCATATAAGCTATGCCCAACTCTGGTGACATTAAAAATTTACTCATTGGTATAAAAACCATAAGAATAATAACTACATTAATATATTAAAATAAATTATTTCATTTTAGTACAAGAATATCAACTGCAAAGCTTTCAGTCTTCTATGTCAGAAATTCAAAATACTCTGGAAAATATTTCTGTATAAAATTTATATATTGTAAAATTTGCTTAGAAATTTCCTATAGATGCTATCAAAGAAAACCACGTCTATAAAAAGTGGGTAGCTATTTCCTCCTCTAGTCATATTGAAGCAACTGTGATGCCCATGTCAAACAATAGGGCCAATCAAGGCTACTTTGCTTAAAACTTTAGACTAGTGGTTGAATTCCTGCCTTCTAGATCAACACAAAAATCAGAGAATGAGAATTAAGTCAGGCAACAATTGGTTTGAAACATGATTTCTTTCAATCATATGCTGTTCATGTGGAAGTCTATCAAACAGAAAGCTGATATCATTCTTTTCCAAAGGTAGACTTAAATTGCTTGCAATTAACACTCCTGGCTACCTTCCCTTATCTCCATTCCTCCTTTTACAGCTCAGTAGCTGTATGCTGTAGCAGTTTAGACCCTGAGACATGCATTATTTTGTATCAGCCAACTCATGGCTCCCCACTTGACTGGCACCTCCCCAGCTGAACTGCAGCTGACATTCACCTGAGCCCAAGTTTTAATACACTTCCCTAAAATTGCTTCCTGATGATCTCCCTGTGCAGAATACTATGGAGATACAAGAAACAGTAGTCTATTTTGTTAGTAATTTTCCATACTGAGGGGACTCTTTCAGATTAATTTTACTCCTTTTCTCCTACCACAGCAGCATAAAAGAAATTGGCTGGGACAAAGAACCTCGCCAAGAGTACTGATAGCAGTATCTTGACTAATATGGTATAATCCATTTTCATAAATTAAACTCAATTTACCTATCAGAAAGTCTAAATATAGCTGGGTGCCTGCTTTGTCAAATTAAATAAAGACACTCTACCTAAAAAGACTTCTTAGTTCACTGTGAAACTGCTTGGTGCCTGTAGACTAACATCTATAAACTGAATGAGGTATTGTTAATCTTATACAGGACATGAAATATACAGCCTGACCATCAACACATCCTAATCTTATCCAATACCTCAAGAATGAATTGTATGCATATGTCTAAACAGTGACTATTGCTGGCATATACAAAATACTTTATATCATTTGTTTTTCTCAACAAGTTTAATCCATTAAAGAATACAAAAGGAAATAGTATAATTTATTGATATTTATTAAGGATATATACAACTTATAACATTATCTTTAAATTTGTAGGAGGATATCTAAGAGAATATTGAATTTTAGGGTTGGAAAAACAATTACTGGCATTTTAGGCTAACATAAACAAGTGTGATGTTATACTGTGTTAAAGGTTTGAGTAAATGTGTTTCAATCAGGCTGGAAAAAAGTTAACAGTGGGCAGAAATGGTATTTTTTTCTCTCTTAACAGAGTCTATTTGGACTTTTCTCTCTTTCTAACTCTGAAGACATGTATGAAAAAAGCTGTTCTTTTATTTCTGAATTACAGAGAGATTCTTTATCTTTCTGTTCATTTTGCTGTTATAAGCAGGTTTTCAACATCACTAGAATGGGTATCTTTCTTCCTTTTCCTTTTCCTTTCCCTTTCCCTTTTCCTTTTCCTTTTCCTTTTCCTTTTCCTTTTCCTTTTCCTTTCCCTTTCCTTTTTCCTTTTCCTTTTCCTTTTCCTTTCCCTTTCCCTTTTCCTTTTTCCTTTTTCCTTTTCATTTTCCTTTTCCACTCTTAATATTGTGTCTAAACAAGGCATTTAAAGCATCACAGAATTCTCAAATCATTCAATCCACCTCTGGAGAGGAAAAAAGGAAGTTAAACCAAAGCTTTATTGTGAAAAATATTAGAATGCCATGCTCCAGCTATGACCTTAGTACTGTGAAGTCTGACATATTTTTATTCTACATCTGTCCAAGTCTTTCCCGCAGCATTGCTCTTTCAGAATTTTCAATGTTATATTGACATCTCCTTTGAAGTAGAGAATTTCCCATTTGTTTTCTCTGAATTTCAATTTGATTCCCCACAATATTTCTAAAATAATTTGAAATTGTATCATTGGCCAACATGTTTGACTCCAGCTTCATATCATCTTAGAAGTGTTCTGTATTAGTTCTTTAATGTAACCTTCAACTTCACCTTTAGAGTAAAATTTTATCTTGTATTTTCATCAGACATATTTCTGTATTTTTTGAGAATGTCACAGATAATTTTGTCAAAATCTTACACACTTCAAGATGTATCCTTGGATTCATACTATTCACAAGATCTTTTGTTAAGAAAGGAAATATAAAGATTCATTTCAATACAGTGACACCTTCCAATGCTGGTGATTCCAAATGTCTGGGGCTTATACCAAAAATTCAATGGTATGCAATATGCATTTTGAGACACTGGCAGCTGGTTTTTTTAATTGAGAAAGCATCATGAAGTAGCTCTGTAATTTTTTCTACAATTTTTAATTCTGTTTTTTGCACAAACATATGTTGTTTTTCCAAACTAAAAGATTGTGTCTTCTTGCAACTAAAAAAATTTGGAAAGGGAAAAATGAATACCTATGACACAAAGAATCCAAATGTTCAGAATACTGCAAGCTTGTAATAAAAAACAGAGTAAACAGCTACTGTTGACATAGTATCCTTGGTCTATCTGACTCTCATCTGTTCAATTCTCAGGAATATATCCTCTTCTGACTAACAGCTACAAAAATATTTTCATGTGTTAAATAAATCTAGAAGTATTTTCTTGCAACAGGTGTGTTGTGTTTCATGACACTGCAATTCACAGTCTATGGGTACATAATGGATAAGGAACCTTTCTTATCTTTAGAAGATATTCTAAGTTCTGTGTAATGCTCATCATTTTTTCTTTGACTGAAATGTTATTCAGAGCATGTTGATTTTGGCTAATGGAACTGTCTTACTGAACAATGTGTTTGGTATTACACAAATTCTTTTTCCTTTTCCATATAATTTGAACTACAGAGCACCTGTAGATAAAAAATGTGACAATCTCATTAAATAGTCTAATATTATTGACTTCAGGCCTCACACACTCAGACATAAGTTAAAATTATAATACAAATAACAGGTAAGCCATGCACCAAATTCTTGGTGTTGGTGTGATTTGGGATTAATTTCATGACAGTTCATTAAGTTACTCATCTGTAAACCAAATTAGGCAAAGATTTCAACACAATTTTCTCTCTGTTATGAGGATGGAATTTGTTGTAGCCAGAATGGAAAAAAAAAAAATCTTGCCTTATAAGTTTTTACTAGGTTTCTTTTACCAAGTTTTTACTGGATGAAGGAAATTTATGAAACCTTTTTTTTTTTTTTTTACCATCTTATTCTTCTTGGTCTACTAATATCCTGTGTTCTGAGAAATGGACAGTAAAGGTATAACCTATGGGACCATACCATTTATTTGGAACAGAGATTGAATCTACACAATCATCCTGGTAAGACATTGTCATATAAGATCAAATAAAAAATACAGTCTCTGGAGACAGGTGTGGGAAGTGCCATTAATGAGAAGTATTCAATTAATTTCATACAATCCAATAGCTGATGTAAGCAATTTTAAAATGCACTTTCTGTACTCTATTTAGAGTGGTAGAAAAGTAGATCACTGCTTGTCGTGCACTGAGGGTGGTTAAAAGCTCCTGGAATCGTAAGTGACCAAAAATCTTTATATATGGATGGAATTAGGAATACATAAAAATGGCTGTCCTTGACTTAATTTCCTTTATGTGAATAGCAATATGTGCAATATTTATATTTCTGCACGGTGAAAATGATACTGAGGCATCTGAAAGCACGTTCAGTATTTCATTATATATAACCAGGTTAAATATTTACAATGAAAAAGGTTGTCTAGCAGCAAGTAGTACGTCTATTTCCAACTTTTTTCAAAATGAGATAAGCTTTTCTCAATTGAACACAAACCTTTTCCTAAGCTCTTTAGCACTATAATATTTCACGTAAAGACTTACATAGAGTAAAAAATTTCTTCCTCTGTAGAAGTATGCTAATACTTATTTTATCACTTGAAATAGTCAAACAAAATAGATGTGAGAATTATAAACACATATATCAAAAGGCTTGGTAGAATGTTTGTTTTAAATTTTAATGATTTGCCACAGAAAAGAGCATCAGACCTATTTACATATTTTTAAACTTTATAGGAACTAATTTAATTTGAATATTTTTCTTTATATTGTAAGACATATTTCATGGTATTATTTCTAAACAGCTTTAATTATACTAAATAAGCTGCCTTAGAGATTATATAAAAACATATATATATATACACACATATATAACAAAATACATTATGAATGCTTCAGTTTTTAGATGTTAGTTAGTTCCTAAGCAGATAAGGATATATTACATTTCCAGCATTGCTCCAATTCCCCTCTATTCTCTTTTAAGACTCAAGATATTAGCAGTGAACTTGTGAATCAATTGTTAGAAGTCTAAAAATTTCGGGTTTTTTCCATGAGACCTTCTTGTTTACAGAGCTTTCTAAATATAAGGACTAAAAAAGCAACATAAAAACCAATGTTAAATACAACATGGAAGATGACAAACTATTGTATGAGTCTAAGCTTATTTCCTTTTTAAAATTAGTATATAGGCTAAGCAAAATCATTATTATGGTCTTAGAATAAGACCACAATAAACTGAAACATACAAGAGACTAGCTGAACTAGTCTATTAGAGACATTAGAAAGAGTAAAAACAAAGAAAACATCATAAAGGGAGAAGTTTCTCTGAATTTGTACAGGTTTTTGCTTCTGGGACCAGCACATGCCACATATGACCAAATAATACAGAGGCTGGTCAAGAAGGTAAAGATATAAACGTAAATTTTCATGAGTTTTCAGTAGAAGAAAAATATGTTTCTTGATATTATTCCTTTTTATTTCTAAGTATCAACAGAGGAGATTAAATTTTAAAAAATTGACAGAGAAGAATGTCAAATTAAAAAAAAGCACTGTTCCCAGACTGTAAGTTTCTGCATGTTCAAGAAGACAAAGTAAATGAGTTTTAGTGAAAATACTGATTGTCCATAATGCAGTCTTTATATAAGGTGTGTGATTGGAAGGAGTGAATACTAAGCTGTAACAAAAGAGAGCAAGGCCACCTGCAGAAGGCTGTGAGGAAATACAAATGTGTTATTAAGTTCTCATTAATTGACTAAGCAAATATGTGCTGTCATCTGTTTGACAATGCACATGCACTACTAGGAAGTCTGATTTTTGTTTGAATCGAAACGAACAAGACATACTGGAGTATGATAAAGTCACATTTGTCTAAGTACGGGTTATGCTTTAAAAAAGACATAAATTATTTTCTTTATAATAAGGGCTCAAGATAAAAAAAATCTTTTTGGAATTTCCCTCTTCTTCCTTTGCACCTGGAAGTCTTTATCTGTTTTGAAACCACACTCCTCTGCCCTAAGCTCTGGGTAGAAAACCTACACTGCAGACTGTGCAATCTTGCTGAAAAGCAATGTTAGTGTCAATAAGTGTCAATGTTAGTGGCAATGAAGTTTTATGCAGTTTCTGCAGTACGTTGTTTCACCTATCAAAAATATCTAACGGTGTTCTTATGATGTCGCACTATGACTGGTCTCTGTAATAATAATGAAAAAACACAGTCACAAAACCCAACCCACCCACCCCCAAAACTGATCAAACTAAAACCAAATCAAACCAACCAACCAACCAACAAACCAACCAACCACATCCAACAAAAAACTCACACCAGCAAACAAATAACAAACAAAAAGCCACAGCCAAAATAAAAAAAAAAGCAACCAAATGAAAACCACAAACAAACAACTGACCTTTGTATATTCCTGCTATCTTAAATAGAGAGACACAGTCTCACTCCTTTGCTCTCCTTATCATCTGCAGTCCCAGATTTTTGGCCCTTTGCTGAGAGCTGTATATTCACAGGAGAAGCAGAACCCTCTTATCTGATTATAGACAAGTAGGTCAGGCTGCAATTGCTACCTGTTTACAAGCACAGGATAAGAGTTTGATTATTGGGTAGTGCACACCACCTGAATATTTATTTCTCACCTCTGAGGAAAAAGAGCTTGAAAGCTGCTAAATGGACATTTTATCCGAAACAGTAAATCTCTTGAACCTATGACTGTATATTTCATTTTGTTCATTTGGTGATAGAAGGACTGGAAGAATCAGTTAATATACAAGTTGTTACACTTTTATTGTGTTAATGACAGCAAATACTTCCAAGGTTTGGAAGTATTTATAAAAAGGGAATAGTGACCTAAAAGAATGAATTTACAATCAGCCATATTATATAGCATCAGTTATTTAGCCTCTTAGAGGAAAATATATTTAGCAGTAGTGTGCAAAGAAAAGCTTGAAGTTATTACCAGGTAAACACCAGAGCAAGGTGCAACTATTATCTAAAATGAATATTAGTATGTCTTCACAGAACTCTAGAAACACATACACAGTAAAACGTGTCAAATGTGACTAAATTTCAAATACCGCTTTACATATGTATATTTTTTAAAAAATACTATGGGAAAAGAGCAAAAATGAGGATTCTGACATGATTTTAGGAAGGTAATATTACTTATATACTGAAAAATCATTAACTAATGTGTAGAGAAAAAATGATGCAGTTTATGATCTGAAAATTTCAGTGGATGCTGATTCTTACATTAAATCTGTATAATCATATAGACCTTTAGGCAATCCAGTGCTCAGGGAAAGTTTACATCACAGTCTGACAGAATAAAATTAAGTTAAACTTCAAACACAAAGGAGAATCCCTTTTTATACATGTTTCTGCTTAAGATGTTGTGGTGCATTACCCAGAATTTTTGGACAAATTCAACAATTATAGTTCACACCTATTAGAACAAAAAACACTTAATTGAGGGAATTCTAAATTAACCTTTAAATTTACCTCCATTTTAATTCCTAACAAAAAGAAAGCATGTGATTTTTAAATTATTGTTTCCTTTTAATTACTAAGCATTTTAATTATGGTTCATTGGTCAGGGATTTGAAGGGAAACATGTTGTGTATTAGTTTATATTCTGCTTTCTAATGGCACTAAAACAACTATTATATGAGGATTTCATAATATGCCCACAACTCTCTTTGGGAGACTTCTCAATCTTTTAAGAGTTTCATGATAATGACATGCAAATTTTTATCTTTGGAAGTTTAATTTTCGTGGGCTGAAAGAAGGGTTCACTCTAAGTTCCAAAATTCACATTATGTCAGTTTACAACCTGCAGCCTTTCTTAAGAGTTCTTCCTGCATCTACTTCATTAAAAAAAAAAAAAAGTCTTGCAATTTTTTGTTGCTGTAAACTGTCTTAATTGGATTCCTGTTCATGTTTTCTTCTCCATCTCCACTGCCTATTACACAGATTTTTATATGCTTTTCCAATCACAGTAGTATCCAGCTGCTGAAGGTTTTATTACACAAAATATTTCTCTGGTGGTTTGTGTTGGTATGTGCTCCAAAGTATGAACAACTGATAAGGATGAATTCCAAAGCAATTAATTTAGTCCCATCCAAGTAGAAAATTAGTTATTTTAATATATAAAGAATTTTACTTGTAACTTGTCTGTTTACTGTCTCATATGTTCTCAATAACTGAATTATACATTTATTGTAGTACTGCCTATATATTCTTTTCCTTACAGAGCTTTTTTCTTGAGCTACTATATTTCTTAACTTTTGTGGAAATAAAATGCACAGTCGCACTTTATATGAAGATTAATAATTTTGCCAACCAGTCTTTATGACTGTTAAATAAAATTTTTTAAAGAGTTAATTTTATAAATGTTTACTGAGTAACTGTTTTACAAAAAGCCTATGGGATGACCTACAATTTGGTTTTCAAATAATTTATTTTGGTTTTTTTCATCATTTGGAGTAACTTATTTTGAAATGAGATACTCTCTAAGAGCAGAGACTATCTGTAATCAAGAATTTTAGGAAAATCATAAGTTGAACTGCTAAAAGTTTAATAGTGTCTCTGTCTCATTTATTCATAGCAAATACATATTTTTTATGCACTAGCAGTCCATTCATGCTGTGGTGGAGTCCTGGCAGCCAGAGCTTTGAGATGCATTATCACGGACCTTCCTGGAAGTAAACACCCAGAGTACATCAACAGTCTGCACCATAAAAAAAAATCCTAATTTTATCAGTGTGTAGAATGATGCTCTTTTTAAAATTTAAAGATCAGAATAAGACCATCAGAAAGAAAAAAGCTTGTGAAAAAATATCCCTCCTCACTGTGTTCTTGAAATTCCATTTTTGACATCCAGCAAATTTCAGTAGTGTTATTGTGAAGACAAACTCCCCTGTGACCTCCCTAAGTTTCTTGGAAAAACTATTTCCCTTAGTCGTTCTTGAAGAGGGGTCTGCTCTTGGTTTTGTGTTGCAGTCTCCTCACTACTGAAACATTCAGTCCTTCAACCTGTCTGTTTTCCTAGAGAAAGTTTCTCTAGCATCTGTTTCTTGTGTTGGAAGAATGTTATTACAATTTCAGGAAGAAGAAAATGAATGTTTGAAAATATCAAAATTAAAACTGGCTATAATTGTACTTCATTCTATATCTGTAATTATTTCAGAATCAGATTTTTTTCCCCCTTCACTTTTGAAATCAATTAAGACTTTTCTTTGATGAGGCAATGTATGCCTCTTTGGTTTTCCGCATGTTGTTGCCAAGGTTATCAGCTGAATGATGCTTAATTTAGATGTAGAAGTAAATACTATATGTAGTGACAATGATACTTGAGTATATTTCAGAAAGATGAAAGCTATGATGCTGAGATTGAAATACAAAGGTACTATCTACAACTATCTAAAAAGTCACACGGTTACTCTTGATCATAATTAATTATTAAGCAAAATTTTCTCCTGTATTGAATATATGCTAAGATCTCTTTTCTTATTACTACTATTTTATTCAATTTGTAAACATTCTTACTTCTGTGATCTTCAAGCCAGAATTAATGTGGTAAATGATCAGGCAAAACCTTTTGTATTAGCTGTAAAACTTCTGGTGTAAAACACCTTTTTGGAAATAAATCTTTCTTGAAAATTATGTGCACTTTAATGGAAGAGTATTATATTATTGTATGTGAAATAAGGAATTTTTTATATGTGTTGTTAAACTAGCAGAACATATGTAGCATCATCTTTTTGTTAACTTAAAAGCAAGCTCAATAGAGCAGTGAACAGATTTTTAAAGAGACTGACACATATGCCAAGTAGTTAGTAAAAGTAATCCATATAGTTGTACAGAGGGATTTTAATTTTTGTGAGCTTGAAAGAAAAGTACTCTAATTCACCGTCATTCAACATAGGGTCTGCCATCACATCAAAGAAGCTGCTGATTGAGATGGTAAACATTTAGTTGGTTATCAGGTAGTACAAGGCTCATGTTCTGCTGAAAAGTTTTTGCCCTAGACAGACAGACTCATCTCTCCTGAAACTGATAGTGTTGCATGTCAGGTTTCCAGAGGGATTACAATTTCTAAGCATTATCTAGAGATCCTGGAGGGACTGTAAATCCATGCTGTCGCAGAATTGCCAAGACAGAGATTGAATGCCCTGGGGGCTGACCTGGGGTCCTAGTCCATGGGTAGGATGAGGTGGAAGCTCCAGGGGGCTAAAAGGGGGTTCTGGGCTGTGGGCAGGATGAGAGGAGCCACAGGGACTTTGCAGGCACAGTCAGGTTGGAGATGGCCTCACAGCTTGGGCATACAAATTGTTAAATGTCTGGGTTAGAGAGCAGCATTTGACAGGTTTTACAGTAGATGGTAAACACAGGAGTGGAAAGTGCAACAGAAGCATGAATGCTCTTGATATCTGGCAAATCCAGTGTTCCTCTGTTTTCTTCTTTTTGATCATCCTGTCTGGCTTCTCACTCATGGCTTTCTAACAAGCTCATCTGAAGCTGGGTTTTAAACCTTCTGCCAATTCTCCAGACAGGAGAAAACTCCAGTGAAAACAACTGGCAACTGATTGTGATGGAGTCAACAAAGTTATTGGTGGCTTAAAATTATTTGTAGTAGAAAGTTTTCACCCTTTTGGTATAATGAACTTCAATTTCCCACTTAATTCTCCGCATATGGAGCACAAGAGAAAACAAGAAGCTGGAAAATGAATGATCAGCTCGCTCCAATGACTGTCAGAGATTGTCCAGGCTCTCAAATATGCAAAAATAAATATAAAAATCCTAATAGGGTCTTGATCCTGTCATAAATGTTCTGAGAACTCTATTATTAGAATATTGAATCATGTAAACTAAACCAATAACATTAACATAAACATGCCATAAAGTTATATTCTGTAAGAGATATGCATTATACTTTAGCTAATATACAAAAGTAAAGAAAATTAGATTATTCTGAAAATCAATCTTAATTTTGTGTGGGTTTTTTTTTAGCCAAAAGCTGCCATTGTATATAGTTAGCAATGCTCTGTAGGCGTTTTTACTCAAGTCTAAGGAATCTGTGAAGTTCAGACTAATTTTCCTACATATCTCTGGCAATAGTTCTCCATGGTTTGGAGAGTTGCACATTGTTTTGCATGCTGAAACATGCCACAAAAGATTGAAAAAGCAAATTGAAAAAAACATGCCACAAAAGATTGAAAAAGTTTCTGAAAAAATTCAGAAGCATCTCATAAGAGGTCCTTTTTCTGTCCATCACGAACTCAACTTCATTGGAAACCTCTAAGCTGAAAGCCCCTGATGATTGTGAGCTTGGGAAATCTAACATACAGTTAGCAAGCTAATAGGTGAAACATCTCAATCTGCTGGAAAGGACAGAAGCAGAACTTTGTGCTGGACCATTAATTCAGGAGATACTTCTAAATCCCATTATTACTTTCTGATTTGAATATGACACATGCAGCATTATTTATGATTTGGCAACTGTTACATAATTAGAGACATGATTATCTTTTGTAATTTGCAGATTTTTTTCAGTCCTAGAGAAAGAATAATTTATTACACATTAAAATTCATAGCCTCATACATTTCCTTACAACTGTACACTTGTGGGGCACAACTATATCTATCTGTGAGAAGTATACCCCCCCCCAATTCATAAACTCTTAATAGAAAAATATATGCCAGGCTGCATTCGTTGTTTGATTCAAAACTGGGCATAAATTCCTTTCCTATATTGGAATCCAGATTAATTTGCCAAATTCCTATTCAGATGAATTAGTTCTGCATAGGCTATAAGATATCACTTAGATTAATGTGTCTCCAGCACATTACCCATAATGATGGTCAAATTAATTCATTAAAACTTTGACCATCTTTAGAAATAATGTCCCCAAGAAACATTAATCAAGGAGATACTTCACATCATATTCTACATAGCATTGAAGCTAAATTACACTAAGTAACTCTATAAGAATTTCAAAACAGTATTTGAATCACATTATTTCTCAACTGAAAATATTTCCATGTTGTTATTAATACGCAACCATACTAATATTTTGTTACTTAGAGGTGACTGCCTCTCATATTAGATATAGGTAGGACATACCAAATACATATTGGAGAAATAAAACAGACCATAGTGATCTTTAACATTAATACTTTTTCGGCTCTGGATGGAAACATTTGATCCTCCAGGGAACAAACAGAAATAGAGTTCTAAAATGAACTGAAGTACAGATCAATAAACTAATTCAGACTGGCATCAGAAAGCAAGATATAATGTTTCTCAGTTTGCAATCCTACAAGAAATATAGGATACATTAAATTTAACATTTCTGGATCTGACACAGGTGTGGCAGTTACTATGTTCTTATTAACAACTTTAAACAAATCAACAGAACTTTTTTAAAAGGAATTTAATTAGGTTTGTTTTGGTTTTTTTTTTATTTATTACACCTATAAAAATGTTTGGAAGAAATCAAATGGACATCTTTGCATGCAAACTGAAACTACTTTAAATGATATTGCTAGTTCAAAGTCCTATGTCAGATTTGCTTGTGTAATAATATAATTTGTCTTCACATTTGTCAAAATGATGCTTTAGCTAACAATTAATAAGCCTACCTTTAAGAAGTGTAACTTCCATCAAGGCCATTTATTGTATCTTGTATTTGGGCTAAAGGAATATTGATACCCAATATGAAAAAGCTTTGTTCTTTCCTGATGGCTTGTTTCACATTTACTTTCATACAATTGCTACCTACCAATGGGAAGTTGGTAGGTAACCAATTGTTACCTACCAACTGATTAGCAACTTCCAGTTTCAAGAGCAACTGAACTACAGTAATCTTTTAAAACCAAAACTGGTTTTGTGATTTAGGCAACCAATGCTAAAAACACGGGAATTAGTACTACATTAGTTCTCTTCTCCCAGGCAGGTAGTGTCATCACATTTGCGTGGAGATGGTGTAGTTTTCATTTTTGCAGTCATGTCACAGAAATGCTGGGAAGTTAAGAAGTGTGAGTGGTACGTTTTGCAGAGTTTGAGAGCCTTCAGTAGCCTAACTGCTAGCCCTCTTTCCTCTTCCCATTGCTCATGCCAAGGCATACAGAGTATGGATGCAACTGATACCTTAATAATTTCAGGGTTTTTTTCCTCTTCACGTATCTGTAACTTGGTGTAGCTCTGTGCTCTTACAGAATGCTGAAAACCTCTGTTCCCAGCACCTTCAACCAAAACAAAGCTCTCTGGATAGAGATTCAAGGACACATTAGTTGCCCCAGGGCCCAAAAATATGTGAACAATGGTGGAAAGGGGGAGCTGGCTGGGTGTGGCCAACATCATCTCCTGAAGGTGTGATTGGAGAATTAGGGACCGACATGCTAACAAGACAAAACTTATAAAAGGTGAAGAGCTCATGACCCAGACTCCATTTTGGGTGTAGTCCCTTTGAAGGGGACATTGCTTGCCCAAGTGTACCTTGAAGGTCTTGAATGAATTTGTCTGCTTTTAATACTCTTAAATTGTCTTGGCCTCTGTTTCAGGCAGCCTGTTTTAGGCATCACAACCAGCAAACACAATTAGCACAAAAGAGACAATCAGTGATCGTATTGTTCATATCGCATTCTAGTGGACAAAAGCAATGAAAGATGGGCATAACTAATTCCCTATTTTATATATCAGTAAGGCTTTTTATTGTCTGCAAAACTGATATTTATCCCACTTAAACCAAGAGGCCTGCATTCTATAACTATTTTTGGATGGGAATTATAATAATAATAATAACAAAAATAAAAATGTTGATATTTTCCTATTAATATATGTGGCAAGCACAGACTCTTTCCTATGGAAATTTTCTCTTCTTCTTCCTGTGTTTTTTATAAATAAAGATAAAGTTTGGTTGTGATTGAAACGGTCTCCGGAAAGATAGGCGGTTCAAGCCTGGCCAATTGGCCTAGGGGGAGGTTTTGAATTGACCCAATCTGGACGATCTTTAAAAGTCTATATAAGTTTTAGAATTAAATAATAAAATCAGAATTTTGCCACATTTTATCAGCCTGGCTCTTGTGCTCTGCTAGCGGTTCAACAGCGACAAATATATGTTCTCTAAAAGAAGCAGGGTTTGGAGACAATTTTTTAAAATAGGTTTTCAAATAAAGCAACATATTCTCTCAAATTCACTCCCAGTTTTGGCAGAAAGATACTAAGTTCTTAAAAATATCTGTATTATGAGGTCAAAGATATTATTTCAGGGAAATACAAAGTGGATATACCAAGAATAAACTTATTTTTCTAGGAGTATTGAATCAGAAACCTCATCCAAATATTAGAAAAGTATTAATCTAGTACATGATATAACCTTTATAAACATTAATTATTCTTATTTTCCACTTTCAAGTTAATCACAGGAAGGTATCCAGTCCTTTCAACCTTATCTTTTAAAGCAAGGTGGGAATTTCAGCTATTTTAACTGAAATCTATCTTAATTCTTGCAACGTAAATGATCAATTTTTATCATCCACTCAGCAACTTGGTTGAACTACAGATCACATCAATGCTACATAAAGTAACTCTCCTGTCCAGCTATTGAATATCTGCTATTTTGGAATAAAGCACCCTAATAAGGGAAATAAGAATAAAGTATAAAAAATAATAATAATGGAAATAAAATATAGCAATAATTATAATGGAAATAATAATAAGTAAATTCTCTGTACAACTTTGTTAGCAGTTAATCTTCATTCTGCAACAAAGGAAAAATAGATGGTGAATTTTGGAAAACGTTTTTTAGAGGCCTGAGTTAGCCACCAACCACTAATATATTAAATACATAGATTATAATTATTCTGGAGAATCAAATACTTTCTCCTTTGAGCTTTGACTGGAAGATGTCTTTATTGGAAATATATTTACTAATGTGAGTAATTTCATTTAAAAATTATACACACATTTTGATAGAACAGTACAGGCTTTTAAAACCATTCCATTAGTATTACATAGAGTTATAGAATATTTAAATTCTCAGAGCTATTTTTAAAATCTTGGAGATAATGTATCACTTCTCATTAGTTTCTACTGATAATTTATTCATTTTAATTATGGATTAATAAGTTAGTAGTTGAAATTAATAAAAAGCATTTTTTTTCCAAGGCAGTGGGAAGTTTGAGGAATTTATATTATCATTATGTGGAAGTAAATGTAAGGTACTTGAGGGCATAGATTTACAGACAAAATAATCCTAATTCATGTGGAAAAATACAACATTTGATACTGAACCTAAACCTGGATTTATATGTATATTATTGCTGAAATGGTATAACCTGCTGAAGTGTTGTGACACATTAGATATTGAACAAGATAGCCTCCAGAGGTCCCTTACAATCGCAACCTTTCTGCCATTCTGGGGTAATAAAGACATTTAAAAACAGGGAATTCAAGAATCTCTAGATTTTTTTGCTAGGTTGATAAAGACCATCCATGGCAGTGAGTCACTCACCCAGGACAGTGGGTATTAATATCGTCTTTGTTGTACTTCCATCTTTGCTTAACAGTTGGAAAAAAATTAATATTTAATAAATAATATTTTCTGTCCTAAACCTTTCCCTGACAAGCAACTGTGGTAATGAAGAACACTGTGAAGTGACACGGGGAAGGAAGGGAGAGGAAATGTTTCTGAGTATGTTAAGGTCTAAATTTGATTTCATGTATCATTTTCAAGCTCTCTTTTTCTTCTGCGTGTTAAAAGGAATACAGTTTTGAAAGTCACTTCATCTGGGTTTATCACAAGGTTTATGCTGTAGCAATGATAAAAAGCATAATTTCTAAATAAAGTGTTAGTGATAATATTGCAATCTACTTGATCACCAAATATGCCATCCTTTGATGGCTTTTTTGGTGTAATATTAACTTAACCCCACTTACGTGAGAGCACAATCAAGTTAAAAATTAAGTAGTTACCAAGTCTATCTAACAGTGGAAAAACATAAAGATTATGTTTACTCTTGTAAACATATATGAACATATGGCAAGCTATTTGAAAGTTACTATCAAAGAAATCATATTAAAGAAATCATGAAGACATCCTGGAATTCTGCTTATCTATTTTCCCCATGAGCATGCAGAAATAAAACCCCAAACGTAATCATTTACCTGCTGCAGAATAAAAAGCTGTGTATAATTTTTTTGGCGAATTCTAGAAAGCAATAATGAATGAAATGCACTAAATGATTTCCCTATTCTAAATGAATTAGTATCTTTATACATCATACATCAAGAAGAAGACCAGGCTTCCACTATTTCCTTTCAAATCTGCATAAAAACATAATAAAATAAAATAAATCCCTTGGGTTTATTTTTATTGTCATACCTAAGCTTCTCATTCTTGAATTGTAATTGTAAAAGACAAAGCAGGTTGCTATCCAGCTTAGGAAATAAAACATTCCGAGTAATCTCAATTACAGTGATCACGAGAAAACTCATGCTGTCATTTTAATATATGTTAGGTAACTACAGTACTACCTGTAACACATTCACTATGTTAGAGATAGTAGGCACATCAACCATAATTTCAAAAGATGGAAGTTTGGGTGTCATTCAGTATTTGGTTATCCAAAAAACTATTTCTTCTGAAAAATATTTTTAGTTACTCATTAGATTAAATCTTTATCTAAATTATTTGGAAGTAGGTATTAAACTTTAAGTGTTTAATCAAACTTAATAGGTGAGTTTTATTTCTCTGGCTTCATAGAACATTGGACATGGGCATGAGCAATATAAAACATGATATTACATCTAGATATCTTAAGCATAAATAAAGAACAAAGCCAAGAATACAGAACATGTAAAGGACAGTGTTCCTGTTCCATTTAGTTCTTGAATGTAAATTGTGAAGGCTGTCAATAGCAGCTATAATCCAGCCCAGAGGCACTTTACATTCTAAAGATATATTTTGTAAATGGTGATGAAACAGCACAGGTGTAAGTTCTGTGAAACACTAGTCAAACTGACTTTATTTCTTCCACTGCACTTTAATAAGTGTAATAGCCTTCAGTTTTTCCATTTAAACATAAAGTCAATAGATATATGACCACCTCTAATGCAGTAATTCTGAATAGCAGATATCTATATTGTAACCACTGGCTCACAGTGGGGCAAATAACTGGTGGTCTCTGCAAATACATGTTGACATGACTTTGACTTTAATTACGGACCTGATTTAAAGAGCCAAATGGAGCTGGCAAACAATTTCAGTTCTTGTAAGTTTCAAATGTAAGTCCACAACTTTTCTCTAAGGCCAATTTTGCCTCTAAGTTTACACTATGGGAATACAAAAGCATTACTGCACCAGCTGTGAATGACTTTGACATAAAGTATTGCAGTGAGGTAAATTTCAAAAATCAAACCCTTGTCTGAAGCCTGACTCAAAGAGCCTCTGATATGAGCAATTGCCAATGAATTTCAGAAGGAAAACAGGGACTTGGGCAGATGGCTCTTTTTGCCTTTCTTTTCAGGAAACTGCACTGAGCTTTTAAGAGAGCTTTGATCTGTGTTACATTCAGATTAAGGAGAGAAACAAGAAAGCTGGATTTCTACTTACTAATGAATAAAAAAGTTAACGGAATTTATATTCCATTAAAAGTGTAGCAGTCCTGTCTGGGTTTAGACTAAGCAGCTCGTGCATAACATAGTTTTAGAATATATTTTAATGTTGTATTTTGCTATGTTAATTCTTTTTTCCTATATACTTACTTTAAAGGGAAGGTCAAACTTAAGCGCTGTTTTCTGGCTGATTTTTTATTATTATTTTTTCATTTTATCTTCTCCATCTTTTGTAATTATATCAGACAACATTATGCCTGTTTGAGGCTACTGCAGTTATTAATCAATTACAGTTCTTCAGAAGATGAAAAAGCGTGTTACAGTTTTTTTTTTAAATTTCATTAGATTGTAAAATCTGAAAGTAACATTCATATTTAACTGAAAGTTTAAACTCCAGCAGCTGAGAACCCTATTGCATTGTCCTATATTGTACCATACTTCATGAGATGCTATTTTATTTTAATTTTTAAAATTTTATTTTATTTTAAATACTTCATGGCCTTCTTTCAGAATAAGCGTTTTTGTGGTTTTTTTTTTTTTTTGCCCCTTACATACAAGACAGCTCCCTAAGGGGATGTTCTTTGTTAACTGCAGGATGTTTGTAGCTCTTTGATAGATACAATATCTCATGCATATAACACTTGAAATATTTTCATTGAAGACTATATTTCTCCAATGTTACCCCTGATTCCAATTGAAGTTTTTAGGAAAACAGGTATGATCTTTTTATGGTTTATTGATAATTTAAATTTAAATTTAAATATTTCTCTGCAAATCATCACAGGACTCAGATAGTATGGCCAGGAACACTCGAAAAAATATAAATCATGGATTATTTTTGTGGTAGTTCTAAAGGCAGGTCAATGCATATAACAAACAAGTTTAAATTCCCCTGAGGAAACCTTATCTTAGTACAAAGCAAATATTACAGATGACCTTAAGAGCCTTTGATGCATAAAGTTCATGTGACTTCAGTTTTGCTTCAAAATGGCAGCTAAGACTAAATTACAGCTCCATGTCAAGAGAAGTAGTTAGGCTCAGGTTTTTTTTTCTTTTTTTTCCTGGAAGTCTAACAATCTAATTTCATTACATAGTGTTCAAAAAGAGAATCATTATAACTTCCAGCAGTAAACTCCATAGAACAAAAATTTCTATATGCAACAGTTAAAATTTTGCTAGATATATGGTAGGAGCCTGAAACCACCTGGTATCCTATTGGAGTCTTTGCCCCATGATGGAGATGCATTATGGCTGACAGGATTTGAGATGTCGTGCAATGACATGATGATTGAAGACATCTAATAATGGAATTTTCTTTAAACAGGAAATCCTCATGTTAGAGACAATAAAATTATTTTGGTCAGATCTTCTTCTCAGGTACATTTGTGAGTGCTCCACTCAGGAAGATCTCTTCACTCATCCATGGATGGTGTGATTTATCAGAAGAGCCAGCTGCCGAGGATGTTGCAAAATCAGAAAAGGTTTTGAGAAAAACTTGTGTGAAATATGGTGAATTTAATTTCAGACTATTTTGAAATGTAACTGTAGTACTTGATAGAACAGCGTAGATAAAAAAACATTCAGAAGAATCAACATTGACAAAAATTTATCTAGTTAATGCTCTAAGACATAAATATTGTTGAGAGGCTTTTTTGAATTGCACCTAAAGTACAATGTAAAGACTCTTCAGAGGCTTTTCATATGTTGATATTTAATTTGAGAAAAGATGGTACTGATGCAAGAATTTATTGAGAAAATTTGATCAAGAAAAAAAATATAACCAGGACATGAGAAGAATGTATCCTGTCCATTGGAGCAGTGAGGTTCTGAAATACACCTCAAGGAAAAGATATGGGGATAACAAACCTATTTTTTCTTGTAACAAGGTGTATGAATGAAAATACAGTAAGCTTGATGAACTATGCTCTAATTTTCTTAACTTTGACATAAAAAAAAATAAGGATTCATCCTACCAAGTGTTTCAGGCCTAAGTTTAATGCCAGAGATGTTGAAATCTGTATCTAAGCAAATAAAATGAAATATTTCTTCAGTCAATAAATAAAAGCAGGCACTTTCAAAAATACAGTTAATCTTATTTATTTTGAATGTCTTCCTTAAGATGAAACTCATCCTGAAAAATCATGCTTTTTCTATTACTAATGAATTAATTTAAAAA
Organism: Entomyzon cyanotis; assembly: GCA_024500445.1. NCBI lineage: Eukaryota > Metazoa > Chordata > Aves > Passeriformes > Meliphagidae > Entomyzon > Entomyzon cyanotis. Next base: position 62,640,407 of record JAKEPQ010001005.1, read on the forward strand.
AAGCCAAAGAAGCAAGGGCCTTAAAAATGCAATACATAGTAATTAAGTATTCCTCCTTACATTATAGTAACGTAATAATATCATAAATACCATGTAATTTAACTGCAATTCAAGCCAACAGAAAGACCATTTTTAAAAGGTGCAATTTCAATCATGACATCAAGATTTTGAGATTCACTTTGTCATTTTGTTTTGTAATCTCCAGTGTTTAATTTTTTGCATCTTCTCTGTACACATCTTCTTCAAATACATAGTGTTAATATTTTCATTATAATGAATATGTTCCTTGCAAGAATGTATGTCTTAATTTGCAAATTATTTGCAAGAAACCAAGAAAAACCTGAACAGCCTTTTTAGCGAGAGTTTGTTCAATTTTCTATTTTCTTTAAAATGAACATTTAGAAGATTAATGCTCCATAAAACCTTCATATATGCTCTATCTTTTTTAGATGCAATGTGTTTTGATTTGTTGGCCATCTTCTCTTTTATCCTCAGAGGTTGTAATAGCCAATGTAGCAGGCTACATGAGCAGCCATTAAAACTAAGAACACTGAAAGGTCAAAGTAGCACTATACTGTTCACTTTTTACACAGTGTTTGTTGAATTAAAAATCTCATTCTTGCAGTAATGGCCACTGCTGGAGGAAAAAGTGCAAAAAGTGACACAATCTAAAAAATCCCAATCCTCATGAGGTCTAGTTAGTACCCTTTCAAACAAAAGAAACAACATTGCTTTTGACTTAAACTTTATGTTGTTTCCTAGCAAAATCTTATTTGCATTTCAATAAAATTGATTTACATTGTAATAACAAAGCACAAATATGAAAGAAATAGTTGCAAAAAAAGTTCCTTACAAATAGAGAACATTAGATTTCATATCTGAACAGTAATTCTTTTTTTATATGTTTGGTTAAACAACATTGTGCTTCTAAAATATCCCTGAATATTCATGTGTTAATTTAAAAGTTTTTATCCTTCTGCATACTAAGAATATAGCAGATTTCCTTCCTTTATATAACAAAAATCAAATCAGTGTTTGCCAGCATTTTCCTATTTGGACTTACCTATAGCTATGGAGAAATTTATGTAATATTAGTAGCATAAGAGTATTCCTCATCTTCAGAACAGCAGACTTTTCTAGTCTTAATATTGATGTCTTAAGTGGTAAGGAAAATTTAGTCTGTTTACTTGTTCGTTTGTTTATTTCTATATATGTTTCAGTTCCATACAGACATAGACAGACTCTTTCCCTATGTAATTTTGATGGGCTATCAGTTGACAGAGATGGAATTTACATTTTCGCTGTCATTGGCTCAAGTTTTCTACGAATAACATTCAGTTCATTCTATTTAGCAGTATTTCAGCTGCAATGTATTTTGTTCTGGCCTAAAGCCAAGAAACATTTAAACATATGGGCAAGATAATTAGAACATTTCAAAATCTGCCAAATACCGGTGGATTAAACTGACCAATTTTTTTTGACCTATTGCAATACTTTGCATTATGCTATTAGAACAGAACTGTAGCAACATTTTGCTTTTTTTACCTGCCAAGGTTCTAATGAGATATTAATTTCAGAAAACAATTTAGTACCTTTTCAAAATAGAAGAAAAAAACCCAGACATTTCTTAGAGTAAACAGTAAGCTATCACAGAAAAGTGCAGTATACCAAATTTCAAAGCATGAGAATAATTTTGTTATGAATAAATAAACAAGCTGTCCTTACTGCCAGTAGTTCCTCTCAGCATCATTAAACAATTTTGAAGTAATTGCATAAGTAAAAGTGTCACACCATTAGAGATTTTGTCTGTGAACATACAGAAGCTCAAATCATGCAGAAAAATTGAAAGTATGAACATTTCTCAACCTCAGCAAGCCTTCAACAAAAGATAAAAAATCAAGTACAAAGCTGAAATTCCATCTCTAATGTTCCGTTTTGACTTTGGTGTGGACAGTTATATCTTTAATAGTTCACTTATGGTCTGCTCATGATGCGGTGTTATCATGGGTCACAGCCCTGGCCTCTAATGTTCTTCTATCAGCTTTCTGAAATGACAGTGCAATCCCATGTGGAGATGCATTAGAAGTTTGTAGAAGATTTTGCTAGAATAAAGTCTATGGGATAATTCCACCTACAAGCAGCAGCTGTTTGTCACCCACTGATTTTGGTCTTACACTAATTGCCATGCTAACAGATTGTTGATGATTTCTCAAGTTCAGAGACTATGCAGAAAGAGATGGTGATTACTAGAAAATCTGTAGGCAAAAAGTTGGAGAAAAAGGGATTTCAAATTACATTGTGTACACTGGAATGTTCGCAAATAGTAGCTGGGTACTTTTTTGCAGAGTACTGCTACTCCTTCCTGTTCAGTATTGGAAAAGTATCCAAGCAATCAGGGGAGGTGTGTTTGTTAAACTCCTCTGGAGAACTGCTGTCTGATGCACTTCTACCAGTCTCTATCTGCCTAAATTTCTAAATTTCTATCTACCTTGTGGATGTTATTTTAACAATTACAGGATGTTTGCCACCTGAGAGGCCATTTAACAACTTGCACAATTGAGGAAAAGCTTTGGCAAAGTTGAGAAATCCCTTTTATCCCAGGTGAATATGAAAGAACACAAGGTAAATTTTCAGCAGTATGGCTTGTCCAAAGAGAAATGTGCTCTAAAAGAACATAATTTTAGACTACAGCTACAGATTTTATACTGGTGCTGAGCCTGCTGAAGATCTGTTCCAGATCTCTATCCCTCTGCTAATATTAAGGATTTTGGACGGTTGTTAGGGGCACCATGTCCAGTTTTAAGGATTAACAGTGCTGATGGGAAACAGATTGGTTCAAACTAAAAATTTTTTCTGGTACTGAAGTATAAAGGCTATGAATTGTAAACAAATTATGTAGTAAACAAATAACCACTGAAAGTAACCACAGTGCACTTTATGCATTATATTTAATACTGGAATTATTAAAAGAAATCACTTCAAGTGTTCACAAGGTGATGTAGCTCAAACTGAAGTCACCTGACATCACTGCGAGTACATGGATGCTTTCCCATGCTTGTACTTGCCTTGTTCTAAAAACTAGGCTTATGAGTGGTGACACATAGAGTCCATATAATCAGGAGTATTTCCACTTCCCAAAATTTTTTCTCCCCCTTTACCCCAAAATAAAGATGTCTTCTCTTCCTGTGCAGCCTTGGAATAAGATCTTACAAATAGCATTGACTGTGATCTTATGCAGGATGTTAAATTAGAAAATGTTAAGCTTCTGACCAAACATCTGTGTGAGAAGAATTTACAAACTGCCACCACCAGTCTTCCTAGGCTTGTGCAAATACTGTGCATTCTTTCAATACATCTATGTCCTCTCCATTTTTTCACCACAATTCAAAATCATAAACGGACAAGACACTCTCGATTTGGTTTTTAAACTAAAATACAGGTTACATTTATATTAAAAGTAATGATATATATCATATAATGAAGAAATACTTTAGAAACATTCTTTTACACCTTGTTTAGCTTGTAAATACAAATAATTCTTCCCAATTTTTTTTAGCATTAAATCCACATCTTTTTTTTTATGTCTACGCAGTATTTCATCATTTATTTCAGAATTTCCAGCTAATATCAATTAGCTGACTAACTCTAAGTATATTACGTTGAATTATATGCTCTAAAATCAATAATTAAAGTCACTGAACTTATTTAATATCCAGTAGAGAATTCATTACACTTCATCAAAGGCATTTTTTCAGTATGTGCATGAAAGACTATTGGAAAACAGCCTGAAAGCCCTACTAACATTAAGACCCAGCTACTAAAGAACTAATCCAAAGTTGTTCAATTTTTCTTATATCAGGATATTACAATAATGTATCAACAAGTGTTTTTCAAATATTATATACCCTATTAGTATAACCCTCTCTCCAACTTAATTTAATGAAAGAGTACTTATATATTAGTGAATTTGAAAGAAGGATAAAGACATCTGTAAAAGAAAAAGGATTTCTATCAGCACAGAAATGAGATACAATATTACCATCCAAATCATAGTGCTAAATTGTGACTCTGGATCTCAGTGATACAAGAATGCAAGTCTAAGATGAATATGCAGGTAATATAGAGAGGCTTTCAGAATGTTAACTTAAAAAACACTGGCAGGTTTCCTTCCAAGAAGTAACCGATTATTCACTGTCGATATATTGTTTGAATTTAAATTTAAGCTTGTTTTTATATTACTGATTTTACGTTTTTCCTCTCTTTCTACCAGTTGAATTTCCATAGGTAGGTTAAAGGATTTTACAAAGTGGAATTTGCACCAAAATTCATATAAAAGTTCTAATTAATTATACTTTTGTAAGAGAACATCTGTAAAAAGACAAACTTTACATTCATAATAATTTATGTTTGAAAATAATAAAGCATCACCCAAACTGTGATAATTTTAATCTAACAAGAGTGTAAAATCAAGAGAAGATGAGATTTTTTTTCCCAGCCAAAAATACACAGAAAGTGCTGCTTTCTGTTGTGAAGCAGGAGTAGAAAATGTCATCTCTTTCATAAAGAAATACAATTTCTTGCTGAAACCAGATGGCAATATCTTCTACAATGAGAAGACCATTCTTACTAACAGAGATTAGTACATTTTATCTGAAAATACTGAAGAAGAGGATTTCAGCATCTTCCTCCATGACATGTCTTTTCAATTTCCTCATTAAATCAAGTTCAAAATATACCAGAGGCAACTCGGGAAGGGGAAAAAAAAAAAAAGAAAGAAAGAAAGAAAGAAGAAAATGAGTGGGATTAGTAAGAGAGCATTAAAATAAAAGAGCAAGAGTCTTGAAATGTTCACAGGCAGTTTTGAGGTACAAACTGAATTAAAATGAGCCAGTAATATTTACAGGTGAAAACACTGAGCTATCACCAATGCTTGCTTTGAATAACTTTATAGTTGCACAGTTTCTAAAGATCTCAAGGTTTAGGATATGACTAAAGTAATTTACCTCCCAATATGACATTAAATTTAGCAGTTCTTCATGATCACATATAATCCATTTAATTCTGGTGAACTGCAGCAGTGTAAGTGAAAATTGATGGAAGACTGATATAATTATACCCTACCAATAACCAGATTATTTTAAGAGGTTGTCAAAAAGATTAAAATGCAAAGATTTTATAAAGCCATCCTGGAATAGTATTTAATAGGAATATTTCTTTGTTCAAATAAAGTGATTTTCTTATTTTCTTGGTTCAAAGATAAAATAAAATAACTATAAAGAGAGCTAAACTTAATTAAATAACAAAGTATTATCCATCAAAACAGCATTTATCATAGAATCATAGAATCATAGTATGATTTGGGTTGAAAGGAACCTACAAAGAACTAGTTCCAGCTTCTCTGATTTGAAAAATTGTGTCTTCAACCTGATCAAGTTAGTTAAAGCCCTATCCAACCTGATCTTGAACATTTACAGAGATACATCTATAACCTCTCTGGATAAGCTGTTCAAATGTTGCACAACCCTCACTATTTAAAAAAAAAAATCTTCCTTTTGGACTTGAATGAATCAATCCTAAAGTTTAAAAGCCTTACCCCTTGTCCTGCAACTAAAGGACTTATGTTTAGGCCACACTTCAAATCCCATGTTCAGTTGTGGGCCTCTCACTCCGAGAAAGACATTAAAGTGCTGGAGGATGTCTGGAGAGAGGCAACAAAGCTTGTGAAGGGTCTGGAGCACAAGGCTGATGAGAGGCAGCTGAAGGATTAGGGCTGTTTAGCTGGGCAAAAGGAGGCTCAGGGCAAACCTTATGACTCTCTACAAATATCTGAAAGAAGATTGTAATAAGGGAAGTGTCAGTTTCTTCTTGCGGATAACAAGTGACAAGAGAAAATGGCCTCAGATTGTGCCAGGGATAATTTAGATTGGATATTAAAAAAAAAATTTCTTCCTGGCAAAGGTTGTCAAGCATTGGAACAGGCTGATGGGGGAAGTGTCCTCCATCCCTGGAGGTGGATATGGGACACAGGGACATGGTTTATTGGCAAACATGGTGCTTGTACTAGGTTAATGGTTGGACTTGATGATCTTAAAAGTCTTTTCCAGCCTTAATGATTCTATTATTCCATGATTCTACATACACTTGAAAAATCAAGTTTCTAAGATAGTTGTGTGCCCATCATGTGTATCAATTATTAGCTATTTCTTTCTTAAAATTAAATCCAGGTTCATGCTCTTCAACGGAAGTACCTTGAGGTAAGAATGTGTATCAAGTGGCCAAAAATCCCTTCTTCTGCATCTGATTTTTATGCTTAAAGGTATCACCTGGCACTGACAATACAAAATCCAAAACAAATGTGTAAACAACAGGTACGCTTACTCTATTATCCACGTTTCCTAAGGTAACTTTCTCACTCTACTCTATATATGTCAGCCTATGGCTATATTGCCTTCAGAAAAGAGGTGGTTACCTTTGGAGAAAAACAGAATGTGGGAAGTATATGAAGATTTAATCAGTCTTGGTATCCTGTAGAGTCATAAGTTGAATTTCACAACAAATCTCTCCTTGAGAAAATATCAGCCTATTTGACTTACTGTAGCTGACAGATTAATGTGTAAACATGTATAACAATTACTAGAATCTGAAATATTATTCATGCTACAGTCACTTGCCTTAAGAACTAAAAAAAAAGAATTAATATATGTTATAGTCATACAAAATGCATGTTTCTTTTGTTATAACTGGTTATCACAATATTTTTGATGTGATCTTTTCACCTTAAATGAAAATATCTGTATAGATGCATAATTATGACAAGAGTTCTAAGAAATAAAACTGGACACAGGAAGCAAAAGTGAAGCAATTTTTAAAAATCATTAGAAATTCTCTTTATGTTTCAGTTACTCAGGTATGTTGGCTCACAACACTTAAAGATAATACCCTAGAACACTGTTACTTAGATCACAGTTACAAGTTATTCTAGAGCAACTATAAATGATGAAAAATAATGAAAGACTTAATTTTCTAAATCTCTATCTATAATTGTTTTTCAAGCTACTGTGATATTACCTCAGCTTCTCAGACAAGTAGGAAAGAGAGGAGCAAAGATATTGGTGATGTTTAAGAACTCGGATACCATTAGGGCTTAGACATAGATTACTCACATAGCTAGAGATACTACACTTTCATGACAAAGTGGTAGAATAGTGAATGGTGTATGAATAATAATGAGTATAAAATTTTAAAAAGTAGTGCGTAAAACTAACATAAAAATGAACAGTGTGTAAAATGAAAATTTTTTAGTACTCATTGTTTCAGTATTGTTGTGCATTACTAAGTGTAGGCTACTACAAATTGTGAACACACATAAAGTTGTTGGGATTGCCCTAAGGTTCTACATTTGGGTAAGGCAATCCCAAGCACAGGTACAGGTTGGGCAGAGATTAAGAGCAGCCCAGACGAGGATGACTTGGGGTTTCTGGTGGATGAAAAGCTGGACGTGAGCCTTCAGTGTGGTTTTCTAGCCTGGAAAGCCAACTGTGTCCTGGGTTGAAACAAAAGACAAATGGCCAGCAGGTCGAGGGAGATGATTCTGCCCCTCTGCTCTGCACTCATGAAACCCCACCTGGAGTGCTGTATTCAACGCTGGGGCCCCCAACACAAGAACATGGACCTGCTGGAGCAAGTCCAAAGTGGAAAGACCAGGATGACCAGGGAACTGGAGGACTTCTATGAAGATGGGTTGAGAGATTTGGGGTTGTTCAGACTGAAGACCTTCTAGTAGTCTTCCAGTACCTGAAGGAAGCCTACAAAAGAGTTGTAGAGGGACATTTTATAAGAACATGTAATGAGAGGACAAGAGTCCATTTCGTCAGACTAAAAAAACAGGTAGATTTAGATTAGATGTTATGAAAAATTCTTTACTGTGAGGGTGGTGAGGAACTGGAACAGGTTGTCAAGAGAAGCTGTGGATGCCCCGTCCCTGGAAGTGCTCAAGGCCAGGTTGGATGGGGTTCTCAGCAACCAGGTCTAGTGAAAGGTGTCCCTGTTCACAGCAGGGGGCTTAGAACTAGATGATTTTTAAGGTCCCTTCCAAACCAAACCTTTCTATGTTTCTATGATAAATATTATAATAAGGGTTATAATGAGTTGCATAAGAGAAAGCGCCACACTTCACTTATGACAAAAAGTGGAATGTGACATTTTCTTACGGTGGAACTAAGATATCTTTTGTGAATGCTAATGACTAGAGAATTCATTGGTGATTACTAAATTAATTAAGACCTGGGTAGTTATCAAATCTACAAATGTTAGCTGAAGTATGCAATAATAAAATGAGTGAATTTCAAACATTTTCCACAGGATCTGAACTAGTGTAGTTTAATATTTTTAATCCTTGATCTGGAAATAAACATGAAAACCATCACTGGGAAGATTTATATGTGCCATAAAAGTTAGTGGAATGAGACGTAATGCAGAAAACACACTCAAAAAACCTGTCTGGATTATTTGATAAGTGATGCACTTAGATATCATTTACTCTGTATGGTGATATTACAATTATAAATCTAGAAAGATGGAATGCAAGTTGTACCTTCTCAATGAATGACTGTTTCTTACATAGAAAATTTGTTTTCTTAGTAGGATTTGGAAAACTGATTGATGAAGTTTAATGAGTTTATGGTCCTGTAGCCCTTCTGCAGGGTAAAATGTTACATTAATGCAATAATAAACCATGAATTGTGAGAGACTGGTACAGCAGGATGGACTAGGACAAGCTTGGAGTATGCTAGAACAAGTAAATCACAATTATATGATTTTTTAAAAAATTTGGAATCATCTGAAGTGCCATGCATTTCTTTCCTTACCTTATCTCATGTGACATTTGCCACTTGTGACAAGGAGGTTTCCATCCAGTTTTCACAGTTACATTGTGAACAGTCATAGATTCTGTGCAAAAGGCCTTTTTCTGATGGGTTTCATTCTGTAAAAAACCTTATTGTAATGCATCCTGGGAATAAAATATAGAGTAATATTACAATGCTTGCCTGTGGAGTGACAGCGATTATGAAAAGAATGTAGAGGTCATAACAAATAAACCTGAATACAGTATAGTAAACACTTCATGTGATAATATGATATAAAAAAAAAAAAGGTGGAGAAGTTAGGTTTTTGAGTAGGGATATACTAACCTACTGGTGACTGCCACACATGCATTCTTGGAATGGATTTTGGGACATTATGTTTTTCTAGTATCTTTAAGAGAGTGTTGAAAAAAGGTGATGCATATAAGTGCAATGAAAATGAGTCTCTGAGAGAAGAAACTTTTCATTGAAGGATGGGCAGAAAACAGTTTCTAACTTTTAAAGAAAAACTAAGTTACAATATACAAGCATATTTATGAAGAAAGTGTGCAACAGACTACTGCAATATTTCATTTATCAGAAAAAACATTTCAAAAGCTTATTTTCAGAAATGTCTCTTTGCACTTGTGCGCTATTTTGCCCAAATAATAACTCTAGTCTCAAGGTCATATTTGTTTAAGCCCTCCTAGGCAGCCATGACCTCAGAATATTGTTTTAATAAATTGTAGAATTTAAATGCTGTAAAAATGTTAATGCCGTAAAATGCTCTTTTGAATTGCTCCCCACCCAAGTTTTTTAAGTAAGTAATATCTACAAGTAATTGGTCATTTATTTGGGGTGAATTCCCATAAGCAAATTCACTTTCTTTTCTTTTTCCCTTCTTTTTTTTTTTTTTTTTTAACATCCATCTGTTCACATAGATTCCACAGATTGTGCTTGTGGTTCTGGCTGTCATAGAACAAGGAGGCTTAGCAAGTATAGCTAATATACTTTAAAAGTAGTTTGAAAGTGATTTAAGAACATGGAGAAATGTGTCGGCTCCAGGCAATCTAGTACCTTAGAGAATGTACCGATCCCAGAGCTGTAAACTCCAATAAATCATATTGTGAACATACTGTAAACATTTTCAGTGTTCCAGCTGGCAAAATGTATTTTCATACACGCAACATACACCCTCTTCCAGAGGGATTTTTGCTTTGACCAAGAGGACACAATTACTTTTTAAACAATGTTTAGATTCTGTGTTGCACTCTTTGACTTCACTGAAAGTGTAATACTGCCTTTTTGTCAGCGTCAGATCATCTTCAGCTGAAGAACAGATTAATAGCAGCTAGAATCAATATGTACACAGGGGCAGTTAAATCATGATACAAACCAAAAGCAAAAAATTGTTCCATTTAAGGTCAATCTTATTGTCTTTGTTTGAAAGACAGGTGTCTGCCAAGGAAGGTGGGATCCTCCCTTGTAATGGAGAATATGATCCCCTTCCCTCTGAATTCTTACAACTTTGAAATTAAGGGGCTTTCAGGCAAATATATGGGAAAAGGAACAACAGTTAATGCCGCCACAGTAAGCAGCAGCTTGACAGTTCCCTCCAATGCCGAGAGAGCAAGAGAGCTAGGAGCTGTGCCCAGCTGTGCCCTTCCGCCAACCCCAGATCACACGGTATCTCTGCCCCTCAGAGACAAACCTCTCAGATAAGGGAGTAGCCAGCTCCACCCTTCCCATGGAGCTTGGCTGCTTTTCTTTGTCTCTCTCAAGTACTGGTTATTATTGACCCTAGCAACAGATGGGACAAAATTCCCGGAGAGAAAGAAAACAAAAGGACAAATTCTAACCTCCAACACAAATTTAGTTAGCAGTGGTGTGAACATAAATAATAATCAATATATATAAAGTTCTCTGTCCTTCAAAGGTTCATCAAAACTTCTCAGTGAAAAAGATCCAGATGACAGAGATGTTCTTTCTTCACTAATAGCAGTGAAGCAAAATGGAACTTCATAACTTCTAAAACCTCTTGGACTAAAATTTAATTGGTGAGTGACTTTTGATTTTGATTCACTATTTATGGATGCTTATACATATAGGGTTTTATAAGTTTAGGCACATGTATCAGAAACAAGACAAAAGGTGAAGTAAACGCAGCAGAAATTGGAATGCTGTAATGAAATCAAAGGGAAAATAAATCACAGGAACACAAATGTGCTTCACCTTGGTGCATAGAACTGAGTGAGGGAAAGTACAATATTTTAGGGCCTTGAGGGCACTGTTAGCTCTTGCTGCCCCTCCCTGGCAATGGAATCCATTTCAGCACCACTAGGGCCATCAGTCCCAGGTATCATCACAGAAGGCAACTGCATTGTCAGTCTTCATTTACCCTTGGTAAATCCATGTTCACTGTTCCTAGGTAACTTATTATTCTCCTTGTGCTCAGAAACATGCAGCACGAGGATTTGTTCCATGATTTTCTCAGGGTCAAAAGTGAGGCTGACTTGCATGTAGTTCATGGATTTTTGATGTTAGAACATTTGCTTTTTCCAAACACTAGGGACACTGTTCACATCTCCATGACCTTCCAAAGAACGTAGAAAGTACACTTGATAAGACATCTGCCTGGTCTCTCAGTACTGATGTATGCAGCCCATTTGACCCCATGAACTTGTAGTAGACTGAGTTCTGGAAAATAACTTCTCCCTCTATCCTAATCTTCCACTAGAAGTTCTCTTATATGAATCCTGCATCTAAGCAGAGAGGTCTTTAATGCTGGTACATAAGCTAAGTTTCCAATTCAGAGTTCATGGTACTCCCAAACCACCACTCCCCAATCACCCTGCTGCAGAGCTTCTCTCAGCCCAGTCCACTGTGCGTGCTACTTACCTCACTGCAGAGAATCAGGCCCTTACAGCACAATTCTCAACTTCTTACTGTTCTATTCTTGAGCTCCCTGTTTTTTGCTTCTTCTCTGTGGCAGTCAGTAAAAATGTCCTGAAAATCCAATTACCTCCATACTACATGTCATCTAACCTTTCTCCTCCAGGGAAAAAGTTTCAATCAACAACAGCGGAGAGGCTATGCTAGGCAGGTGTAATTCCTGACAAATGTTGAGTATGTCTGGTGTCCAGGAATCCCAAGGATTTTGAGCTTCCATACATGTCTCATGGTCTGAAAGACATTGTGATGGAAGACACAGACAAAAAAGATAAGAGGAGAGCACCTGAGAACTGCCAGACAACTAGAAATCCTACTTTTTGTCTGTGTCTCAGGGTACCAGAGATCATAGCAGCTTATCTTGGGTCACTTGAAGCAAGCATCTTCCAGGTGGGATTCAAACAACAGTGTGAAAAAAAAAGTAAAGTTGTCACAAATTAGTGACAAATAGTGTCTGCTTTGTCACAAACAGTGCAATCCTAGGCAGCACTTCCTCCCCAGCTTAATTGCACAGCCCCCAAGAACTGCTGTGGCTTTGCCCTGTCACTCTCACTTCTGCCTTGCTCTTCATGCTATGCCCTTAGCCCTTGTGTTAGTTGTCAGTATCCTGTGCTACCCTCTCATGATCTGTCATATCCAGCTGAGCTCATGTCCTTAGCTGAACTTTACCTCTTAACTGGCCAGGCCTGCAAAAGGGTGCCACCTCATACATCTGAACAGATTTCACAGAGCTGAATACAGCTGTTTTTTATGAAAAACTAACTCACATGTAAATAGACAGAATATATGTCTAGGAAAAGTTATATGCGTGAGCATATGTAGAGGAGGTGCAAACAGGATACTCTGGAGAGAAGGTATATGCATTTATGCAAAGTTTTTAAGAAATTACTTGTCATCCTCTGTAAATATACTTTAATTAATCAGCATCTACCCCTGATCTGAATATTATATGTCACCATCTTCAGTCAGGGATTCAGTACTAAATCAGAGGAACAGTTTTTACAAAACCAAATATACATACCCTATCTTTTTGTGATTTTCTTGTCCTTTCTTTTCAGTGAATCATCAGTTTCCTCCTATGATTTCCATAAGAATATAAGCCTCAACAGATTTTCTTCCCTGTACATCAATTGCAATACATTAGTTTGTCAATGTTTGTACTAAGGTTTAAAATATAACTGCCAGCCAATATGATGTATGAGTCCATTAGAAATAATAATACTTGAGAAACAATTTAATATAAATGTTATCTCCTGATTTTTACCTTAATCTAAAGAATGTTAAATATGCAAACCATATATTTTTGTTGGAATATGTCAGCCAAAATTTTAAAAGTAAATTTGTTTAAAGTTAGATTCATACCTATTTAATTGCACTGCAATATATGTTGTCCCTACTTAATGAAAAAAGTATTTTAAGTAAGTTTCTTTTAAGTCTTACAACTTATTTCTCTTCAATTCAAATTCCACATGCTCAGCAGTTTGATACAAGAAGATTTATTTAGTGTCTTGTAAATACCAATACAGAACCCTAACTTTAGGTGGTTATGTTTCAAACTTTCTTGGTATGGCATATTAAATTTATTTCATTGGCCATATGTAAACCCACAAGTGTACTGTATTTCATACAGTAAGAAAATCTGTGGCTTTTTTTTCTGTGTAGCTAAAAAACATTACCTGCAAGTCATTTTAAATTTAAACATAGATTGCAGAGAAAGTATTTTGAAACTGTGGTAACTTTCTGCCAAAATACTGTTTACATTGACAATTTAATACAGTGGAAAAATGATAGTTTTCTATTTAATAAAATTTAGGACCTGATCTAGATGGGAATTGCTTCCACAATAGAGCTCACAAAAAAACTGTCAGGCAGCAGGTTATGTAGCATTGCTAGTGAAATAAAATTTTGAAAGGTAATACACCTTTGCCAAAAGATAATTGGACGCTCTGCATAGGTTACTTCTCAAGGAGGAGGTTTTTATCTTATATATGGCAAAAAACTACTGAAGCTTGCTGATTTCATTAGTACAGTGGATGTTCTTAATGTTTATCCAGCATGGGTACTTATATTATCTAAGCATCATTACATCTGAGGATTGAGTTATTCTTTAAGTGTTTGAAGAAGTGTAATAAGCTTAAATGGAACAGACTTAAAAGCAGCCAAGTTCCTCCCTTGCCAGTCACACAGAGAAGGATATAATATGCATCAAGCCTTGTCCAAAAAGTCCACTTTTTCAATATTGATGGAAAGGCAGACAAGAAGGTGTGCGTCCCCCAGATTAAACTGATAAATGAAACTATCAGCCAATCATAGCAGTGTATGTAAGTCACTTTAGTTTTTAATTTGCTTGTTGTTTTTTGGTTGGTTTGTTTGTTTGTTTGTTTTAATAGTTCCCAGGTAATCAATTAAAAATGAAAAGTTTAGCTAATTAGGGAGAAGGAACTAAGCCTTTTTTGTCTCCAGCACCAATGATCACATGAAGACTGCACTCTGTACTGCCTGTTGGCATATGGTTTGATGAGATTTCCCCACAGCACCCGTGGGGCTTTAAATTTTAATTAAAAGTTTTCTGGTTCCTTTCTCATGATATCGCAAAAATGAGCTCTCTCTCTCTTGAATAGCTCACTGCTCAAACAATAGCAGAATATGGCAGTCTATGAGAGAATATTCTGGAGAGAATATCCTGAATCACTAAACCATCTTAAGAGAATTCTCATTATTGATATTCATCATATTCCATTTTTGAATGAGGAATGATCACTGACTGTGCATTGCTTGTCTGTCCTAAAAATGAGTATCTAAGGGCTGCTTCTAGCATCTCCTGTGTTGGGGCTAAGGTTGGCGTAGCAAACTGGCAAGGAAATGGCTGATGTGCTGTGGCCATGGAAGATCCCAAAACAGTCTTGTTTGTAAAAAGTTACTGTTACACATTTTGAGACTTTCTGACCAATCACAATAAGTTAAATGTATGCTTTACATTAAGGTTTTATAAATCTATAAATGAAATTGTACAATACAATAAAAGAATATATTTAATTAAATACGTAATATATACTGTATAGAATATAAAGCATAGTGGAAATTATTACATTTCATGAAATCCAGATAAAATGTAAACTGAAAAGAAAGAACAAAATTAGTTAACTCTAAAGAGAAAGGAAATAACTTCTAAAATATAAAAAAAACCTACCATGTAATAAAGCCAGTTTCACTCATGCAATACAATTGAAGTCAATAAGTCTATGCTAATAATAATCCCTCTACACTCAGGCATATTATAGCACATAGCTTGGAAAATTTTAACTATTAATGAAATGCAGATTCTTGATATTAAAGCATGTTGACCTGTGAAGCATTTTATCAAGGATTATGATACACTGATTTTCTCCAGAAATTTATAAATCCAAAAAAAATTTTATTTTGGAAATTTTTCTTCTGCATCCAAAATAAGAATAATTTCAGATAACCCATTTTACTTTTATTGTAACTCATTTTAGACATGGCAAGTTTTTATGGTGCTATAAAGAACTCAAGAAATTTTTTACAATTTTTTTTTTGGTATTTAATAAATATCAGAATAAAACTAAAAAGTGGTGTGACACCTTGATATTCTAAAAATATTTCTACTTCTTGACTTTTTTTTCATGTAGTAGTTACAGAACAGTATTACTTCATATTTTATTTTTCCCCGGGCAATTTTAATTCAAGATAAAGTGGCTAATCTTTCTCCACAGGTGACATTCTTCTAGTTTCTTTACTTTAATCCTTTTCTTTTCTTGAAGTTAGACTTTATGTATGTAGCTGACTTTACTGGACTAAGACCCACTCCTTGAAAGGAAAAGATTTAATATGTTTTCTCACCACTGGCATGTGAAAGTATGTCTTACATATGTCAGATTTTAAAGAATATAATTTCAGAACTTTCTAAGTTTAGCTCCTCTTTTAATATTCTGATAAGATCTAGTAATGCAATCGAAAGTGTCAGTAAATCGAGAAACCCTTGGTACCTGC
This sequence comes from Entomyzon cyanotis, assembly GCA_024500445.1. NCBI lineage: Eukaryota > Metazoa > Chordata > Aves > Passeriformes > Meliphagidae > Entomyzon > Entomyzon cyanotis. Next base: position 62,656,210 of record JAKEPQ010001005.1, read on the forward strand.
AGGATTTTATTTGTAATGTAAAAGTTAGTATTCATCCATATCAGTGAGGCAGTGACAAGCCTGTGCACATTTGATAGAACTCCATATAAATCAGTGAGTTTCTCAGATTATAAGTGCCCCAAACAAGATCACAGTATCATATGATATAATCTAACACATGCTTAAATCAGTGAAATTACAATACGAAGAAGAAAATTATGAGGATTTTTTCTTCAAATTTTACGGCTTGGAAGCTCTCTGATTATCATGAGCTGATAGCTGGAGACTCATTCAACACTTTACTAGTTGATTCATTTCAGTCCTTTTTTTGCACCTAATGGAGATGCTAACTTTTTTTGTCACATTGTCATATACTTGTATCTCTCATCTGACAGCCACATGAGACACTACAAGCTGACTAACACTGAAAATATTTGAAAAGTACATTTTTAAATTTTTCAAGTAACAACCACTGTCTTTAGGGCATCATTTAATTATTTCCCATTATTTGATAAAGGAGGTACTTCAACTGCATAGGAGACATGATCACTTGGGGGAAAAAAATCATCTTTTCAGTGACTTTTAGATGATTTTTGTTTTGTTGATCCTTCATAAGTAGCCTAGAGCAGTAAAATTGCAAATTTTAATTGCAAAGTTATTGGAAATACACCTGACGCCTATGCAGTGCCTCAGTGGTTGTGGCTAAACAGAAACTAATGGCACTTGATATGTTTATTTCATTGCTACATATTTGTACATAGCAAGTAACAAGAAAATGACTGAAAAATAAAGAACTTATCATTTAATGGAATTTTTAGCATTGTATGTGATTTTCAGGAACTGGCTCAAAGTGTGTGTAAAGTTCACCTTCATGTTTTTATGTTGTGCTTAAATGTCAGAAGAAGAAAGGATTTTTAATTTTTTTTTTTAACATGAGCAAATCATATGCAAGTTGAGAGGCAACATTTTTTTAGAAAATCACTCTTTGAATATATTGTAGACATGACTCTGAGGCCTTTATGTCTTTTTTTGGTCTTGCTTAGGTTTTTTTAATCATAATGGGAATGCACTGAGTAGCTTTCAAGTATATTTATCTTTTAGGGTTATAGTAGAGAGAGCAGAACTATTTACATCTTCCTTCTGAAAAAGAGTACTATTAACTGGTCCCTCACATGCTGATTTCCTGGTTAGGGTAAATTGCATCAAATTAAACTCTGGCATTTTTTAAATTAAAACTTCTGAGGTCCCTGTGGATGTAGAACAGAGTTGGCCACAGTGGCATTCAGACAAGCTCACCCTCCTTCAGGGAGCAGCTAGCACTCACTCCACCACAACAAAAAACAGTGCTGTACTTCTGAGTGAATTGAAACTCTTCAAAATTAAAACTTTGTTATGAATTTTACCCCTAAATACCTTTTTGTTCCTAGAAATTTGAATATGTATTTTTTTAGTATCAGTATCTGCTAATTTAATAATAGGATTTCCTGAGTAATAATAGCAATGCTCTCTGCCTGCTAGTTATGCTGATTTCAGTCAGCAGTTCATGGAACATCAACAAAATCTGGCAAATTGTCAAGGACATTTTGGAAACCCTCAATTCTGTGAGTCTGACACTTCTCTTGATTCCTATTTTAAAGTGATCCTGGAGTTGACTGCTGAGTTTCAGTTTGTTAAGGAAAATGTCCTGTCTGATTTAGGCCTTCCATACGGATTTTGTGCCTCCCATGGCAATAACAGTGGATTTTGCTTTAATTGTCTTTGGAAATAACAACGGAATTCCAAGTTACTTGGGTAGATCTATTCACTTTTTGATGAACTGTCTGCAGCTTCACAGCTTCACATATTAGTTGCATTATTTGCATTCTTACAAATAATAGATCATGAAGTGCATGAAGTCATGAATTCTCTTTAAGCAACAAAAAAGCCCAAAGTTAAAACCTGCACTGAAGGGAAGAAAATCCTGGGGTGTTGATGTTATGCAGAATGAATAATGTTATATTAATGTTGCAAGTTATGTCTGCTCTTCCCTTTAAAACTTTGGCTAGTGAGTGCCAGCTGGTGTACAGTGCACAGATTAGACTGAAACAAACAAAATTGTTCACAAATATTCCAGTTTCTTCTGCTTCTAATATATGCAGAATCCACTCAGGAATCACTTAAATAATAATTAAAATTTTAGAAAGATAAAAATCTTGCAAGTTTATGCTTTTTTAAGTACTCATGACAGTAGATATAACAAAAAAAGCATGCTGATGCATTGATGACTGGGGGAAAAGGCAGATTCAGTGTAGAAGGGGACTTGCAAATTCACAAAATTATGCAGCTAGTAGAACAAAAAAAGACTCTATCATCAAAACTGGTAGCTTTCATCAGACAGCTCTGCAAGCAGTGTAAGACATGCTTTAACACTGCTCTTGGAGATGTAAATCCCTATATTTACTACGTTGTTGAGCCTAATTTGCCTGTCCATGGAGTTTGATTCTTGCCAAAACCACTCCTCCACTCTTTGTTGCTAGAAACAAACCACATCTGTCTCTGGATGTCAGTTCAGTCCTTGAGAGTTGTATACCAATGAGGAAGAATAAAAAGCCCTTGCAATATTTAGAAGCAGGCTCTGTTCATTCAAGAAGCCCGAGAGATGTAATTACAAAGCAGGTGATCAACTGCTATGTATGCTGATTTTTAATCAACGTATACTCAAAGCTAGAAACCCATAGTACAAGAAAACAATTAGTTAATTTAATAGCTAAAGGAAAATCAAATGGGAATATGTTAAGAGCAGCCTGAGAGCTCATTACCGTGCTAGCATTTTGTGTCAGTAAAACACAAATTTATTTGGAACCTATATGATAGTTTTACCAAAACAAATTGTAGAAAAGGTCAAAATGTCAATCACCAGCTAGAAGCATTTTGAATAAAAAGCAGTCAAAATTTTCATTTTATATTTATTAACTATGTTTCCCTGCCTTTTTTGTGAATATTAATTTAGAAATATATAAAAAAATATATTTTAGCCAGAAAGGCGTGGTATTTGGTGATTCTATTTCAATTAGCTCCACTAAGCAATTTTTTTGCTAATTTATACAAGTTTGAGAAAGGAGGAAGTTTGTCCTGTTTTTGATGAAAATAAACAATGAGTCGTCATAAAAAGATGTGACACAGTTCAACAGTTCCCTGAGCTTTTTCCCTTATCACAGACAACATGGTAAAATATACAGGCCTACTCTGATTACATAAATTTTATTTAAAATAAATTAGTAATTATAATTAATTAGTATGTATTAAATATGATTATGTAACTAGACACTTTCTCTTCCCAGGCAAAGGTGGATTTTCCCCTTGTAAACATACCTAGTTCCTAAAGTAAACATTCCTAGTTCCAAAAGTAGCCATACTTGTTTCATTAGGGAGGAAAAAAAATTAAAAATTTAAATACCACTTGTTATGTTCAAAATCTGACTTCTACATACATTCTTTTTTAATTTCATTAATCATTCCTGAAGCTAGAGGCAACAAAAAGGGCAAAAGTTTAACAGAATAATAAAAATCAGCAAAGGAAATGATCAAACATATAAAATGAATGTTAAAGGCAGTATCTGCTTTTATTCAGTTGCTTAATTTTAGACATTTATATTATGGCTTCAGAAGTAAATTTGTTTACCCTGTTTGTTGCCTGTTAAGACAACTTTGACTTTTCATTTCATATTATCAAGTGTCTGAGTCACAAAAAAACCCAAAAAACAAAACAGCACTTGTGAGAATACCCTACCTTTATGTGCTTAAAATATTAAAAATCCTTTTTTAAAATAAAAGAACACCACATGGGAAAAATATAGTTAATATATATATATATATATATGTGGTTCTGTATGAAAAAGTTTTAAAATTATCAGAAGGTCAGTTGAAATGATTAATGCTGTACCTTTTCTTAAACATATAACTCTTGGTTATACATGGTTGTGACAGTTTATACTGGCTTGAAGATTATGCTGTGGTAGCATTCAAAAAACAAGGGGTAAGAAATTGTAAGGGTGTAGCATGTTTACATCTAGTAACATCCTTCACCCTAGTCAGCACTTAGAGAGTGTTTGGCTACTCTTCTGGAAATCCTTTTTATCCCCTTGTTCCCTTGAGTCTCAAGGTGTGTGCAGGGCATGATTTAAGTGATTTCTTCTGTGACTGTAGCCTGATAACTCTGATTTTCTCCTGCCTACTGTGGGCAGTCAAGAACTCCAGGGAGGATTGAAACCTGCTTGGTGAGATTCTTATTTGGTACTTGCTGCATCCTGACCCACGAGAATGAAGAGCTTATATAATAATTTTCCACTGATATAAAACATTGATCTAAACATTACAAAAAGTTCTCTCTATAAATTGTGTTAGCAATGTCTTTCTTCTCGGCCCTTTCCCCTCCCCATTCTTGTCTATAGATATTTAACAAAGTGAGAAGCAAAAGCAGAACCCCTCAGCAAATCTTGACCAAAATGAGTCTACTTAGTTTTAAATATTGAATCTTATGGAAAGAAAAGCAGTTAGAGGGATGAAGGTGGCTGGTAAAGAAATGTAATAGAAAGTCTAATTGAAGGGAGAGAGAAGAAAATTATATAGAGAAAAAGCAATATGTTTCAATTGGAGAGCTCTGTGCAGTACGAGCAGCTAAATGGTAGATTACTGTGAGTAAATGTAAATATACATTTCTGCATTCAGTTATTGAACTGGCTTCAGTAAATAGACACCTCTTGTAACCTCTATGAGGAATAAATAGAAATTGGATTCTTCATGAGCAATGAAACCACATTAGTGGGCAATATTTTAACCACTAGTGTCAATAAAAATACAGACATTCTGCTCTAGGAATACGTGTTTGACAGGGCAGCTTCCCTGAGTAAATTAAATTGTACATAAATTTTTGCTATTTAACATAATTTTCCTTCAGCCCATCCCTTCTGAAGGCCAAGTAAGCTTAGAGAAATATTAAAGAAGAATCTGAGCTTTTACAATTTATTGATGCATTTAATAATACCTTTCACTGCTAACTGTGTTTATGAGTTCCTTAAATGCACTTTCAGGTCCTGATTCAACAAGGTACTTAGAAACAAGTCTTACATTTGAGAATGAGTGCTAAAATCAATGGGATGACTTAAACATTTATATTGTCAGTTCAAGCATCTTGCTGATTTGGAATGTCAAGTGAATTAGAAGCAGATGGCAACATATATCTCATTCGGTGGTTAACATGGAAGAAAGCACGTAAACTGCACAGCAGGTTTAAGGCTTTGGAGAAGCTGGACAGGGTTGTCTTGCAAGTTTTCTTTCTGATTTAAGTCAAACTACATTCCCTTGCAGAAAGTTTAGGTGGGATGCTGCCTTGCAGACTTTGATATATCTAAATCAGTCTGGTGTATGTCGTCACATAACTTAAAACTTCAGTTTTGGCAGAAAACCATAGCTTTTATGCTCCTTCTTCCATATCTGGTACTTCATGCTACATTTGCCTGGAGATATGTGAATTCATACTAGGCATCCTTATGTTCCTTATTGGATATAGATTATGTATTTATATCCAAGAACAAAAAAATTGCATATTACAGTATCTCAATGATAGCAGGGATTTCTAATTAAAAGCAAGATTAAAAATAATTGGAAAACAACTTAAAAGTACATTAGGAAGAAGGCTGGTAATGGTTTGTTGTTTTCATATCTCCTTTCCTGCTTCATATGCGACAAGATTAATACTTGATTTTGCTTTCTCTTACATTAGAACACTACTTCTTTTGGCATAGTTAATATTGCCTTTTTCTGGTTTTGCCTCCGTCTTCTCTGTGATGCTCTTCTTTCCCTTCACTTATTGCAACATGTGTTTAAACTGAGAAAGCTCTGTCTGAAGGTATTTATAATTACTGGTTCCCTTTAATATGTGCAATTAATATGTCTTGTATATATTCTCAAAGTGAAAAAAAAATCACTGAAGTGCTTATAAATAAAGGAGCTTATAAGCAGCAGGAAAGGCCAGTGGGGTGTTTAATTCATGCAGCCCTTTTGCTTTTTTGTCTTATTCCCATTGACCATAAAATTCAACCAGGAGAATTTATGGAAAAAAAAAATTCTTAGCAGTACTATTTTGCATTATAGGATCAGATTTCAGGAATAACTTTACTTCTTTTCTTTCTTGACATGTGATGGTATTTGCCACACAATTTAGCAGACCCATCCCTGCATTTTCAAACGACCAGTTATCTGACAGCTATTGCCAGAGCACTGTGGAGGTCTTTTGTTTTTTGAGGTTTTTTTCCCCTTTTTGTGGTTTATTTTTAAGGTAGATTGAAAGAAGAAGAGAGTAACTTGCTCTAAAAGAGTATGTCCACTCTCTATTTTTTTTAAGTATATAGAAATTATTATTATATTTTCAGGGGTTTTTTTTCTTTAATCCCTTTTATCAAAAAAGAAAAAAAAAAAGTTGATGCCTAACAAAAAAGAAGACTCACAACAGAAAGAAAAGAATAATGTCTTACAAACTTCTGAAAATACATTTTAGGATTGTTTTATTAAGTTTCTCAGGCTCAAGTCAATTTAACATGTATCATACTGATTAAATTAATTCAGTAAACATTAATACTTTCTGTGATATGATTTACAACTCAAAGGATCTGTGACTTATCATGAGCAAAAAGAAAGGCCATTCCACTTTTCAATTTCCTTTTTTTAAAAAAAAATTAATTTCTTCAACAGACAAATTTTACTACAGTTTTAACCAACAGTGTTTACACTTGAACCACAAATCTTTTTAAAAAGGAAAGATACGATCCACGAAGTATCCACAAACTTGAAAAATATTCAGCAAAGAGCATAGTACAGAGACCTATCTGTGTTATCTCAAGGTGTAGTCAAAATGCACCTTTGCCTTACTGGAGGAAAAATAAGGAATGGTGGTAAAAAAGCAGTCAAAAAGACAATTCCACAAGTTGGGAGGGGAAAAATGAAACAAGAAGACACTAAAAAATTTTCCACAAAAATAAAGCAAATAGCTTTTCTTTTAAACAGAAATGCATTTGTGGCCCAAAAGAAGAAGCTTTTTAGGAACACAATGATTTTCCTATTTATGCCTGGAAGAACCTGAAGGCAAGTGAACAAGCTAGAATAAGGGTGCTTTTCAACAAGGTAGTTCCAGATATTGCAGGTTGATTTAGTCTAAAATATGTAAGAAAGAGAGTTGACTCTGCCTTTGGGGAAGGTTATCCTAAAGAAGTGAGGTGTTTTCTCATATATGCACAGCCCTAAGGCATAGTCAGATTTCTGGAAACAGTAAGAGACTTCTGCAATGACATAAACTGTCTACCCTGATGCTGAAATTGAACAGGCCTGCTAGTACAGGGACAGATGGCCAGCATAAACAGCTCAAGAAAAAAAATTATTTGGAGAATGAAATTTACCTTAAGCTTTCCAGGTCATGTTCCTATTATTTGGGGTAGGACTTGACTGCCTTTTCCTTTTCCCTTAACCAAAATCTTGGGAATGAATATTGCTTAACCATCTACTGTTCCATACATAGGCTGAGCCACAAACCTGTGGTTGCATTGTAGATCTGCTGGTATGACAAAATACACTTGGACAGTGATACTTGGAGAGTTAGCCAATGCACAGACATGTGCTCACTGTCATTCATAAAAGTACTGAAACACATGAGAATTTACTACTTGTGATGAATAAATGTATGGCAAAAGATAATTCATCTAAATTTTATTTTCAATTCTCTTCAACCTGCTGGGAGAGAAGCTCCTATGACTTATGTTTTACAGTGGCAAGTGAGTAGGTAAAAGTACATGTTGTGGGATATTAAATTGTAGTATGACCTTTCTGTGCATTAGCTTCTCCTCAAATTCTGCATGCATCCATGTATATATGCTCCTACCTCATAGCAACCCAGAATAAATATGATGTTTCACCTCTTTGGGCTTTCTCAAAAGCAGTTGATGGATAGGCTGCTGTTTGCTTTAGCACTTTGAGACAAGTGTTGTAATATATTTCTGTGCTTAATGCAGAACATCTGATGCACAGTAAATTCAGCTTTGCTGAGAAACCTTCTTCTTGGAGTGCAGGAATTTGTGATAATTGAATGACATCTGACTCTTAATAATTAAAAACAATGAGAAACAGCAAAAGGAGGACTGTGAGAAACTGATGAAGATATTAGTATTTGCCTGACCAAGGAAATACCAATTAGCTTAGTGATATGCAGAGACTGCACAAACTGCTATTTCACACTTTTAAACAGGGAAAGGAAGAGAAATAAAATTAAAACTGAAATTAAAGTCAAAACAAGAATTTATTGTTGAAGGTTTCTTGGTGAAGTAGGATCTTACGTGTTCATGCTCAGTTTAATTACAATTCCAGCATATCCTAAAATAGCATTACAATCAGCAGTATCTACAGACATTAGCATCCAAATTAATAAAATGTAGGGAAATCTCTGCTCATCTTTCTGAAAAATATATTTTATAAATATTAAAGTTCATACGTATCCTTGGTTGCCTTTTCCCTCAGGGTCATGAACATGAATAGGACTTCAGGAACAGATGAACATATGTACAGGCACTATGGTTTGCATTTTCTCCATACTTAAATGGTGACACACTTCTGACAAAGCACAGCTAAAAGAATGTGTTACAAGGCCAAACAGATGAAGATCTAAAAAGAACTTTCCTGTAGGGATTGGGTCTGCAGACATGGTAGACCAAGCTTTAATGAATTTGAGTTTGGTTCTCATTGATGAGGAAAACCTCTGTGGCAAAAAGGATGTTGAATGGTTGTGAATTGTCTGGGAATAATACAAAAATTTTCTTGGGGACACTACAGGACATTGTCTACAAAGAACAATATAGCATCCTTATTGAAAATAAATAGAAAAATGACAGTGCATCTTCACCTCCTTGGAAATTATTCTGCTAAAATAGCTTTCATTTTTCAGTTCTCCTCCAATATAACTACACTGCACAGCTGTGTTTAATGACTGTTGAACTGAATACATAAATGTGCATATCTGTTAGAAAATTAGATACTGATGCGATAGAAGTGTTAAAGACCAACACATCAGGACAGCTTCAGCTACCCTTTACTGGATTTGGTACATTATCAAGTAGTTATCAATCATTATCATTACATCTACAAAACAATTGGTCAATTGATGTCCACAAACTTACCCGAAGTTGCTGACGTACAACACCAAGGAACATAGGAAGTATAGTTAGAACTGATGGTTGTGGCCCTTCCCTGCCCAAGGCCAACGTGATGGAACTTGAGATTCTGGTGATATGAAAAGTCAGAATTTAAATGGGCCTCCTTAATTTTTTGCCCTTATTCCTTTTTCATCATTGCTGTGCCAGCCCCATCCCCAAAAGGAAATAACAGAATCATAGAATAACTTATGTTGGAAAAGACCTTTAAGATCACTGAGTCCAATCATTAACACAGCATTGCCAAGTCCACCACTGAACCATGTCCCTAAGTCCCACATCTACACATCTTTGAAGTACTTCCAAGGATGGTGACACAATCACTTCCCTGAACAGCCAGTTCCAATGCTTGACAACCCTCCCTGTGAAGAATTCTTTCATAATATCTAATATAAACCTTCTCTGATGCAATTTGAAACAACTTCCCCTCCTTCCAACACTTGTTACTAATACTTTCCTCACTACAGCCTCCTCTCAGGTGGTCTTAGAGAGTGATAAGGTCTTCTCTTTGCCTCCTTTGGGCTTAACAACCCTAGCTCCCTCAGCTGCTTCTCATAAGACTTGTGCTACAGACCAGTATTCAAGGTGAGGTTTCACCAGTGCTGAGTACAAGTGGGTGATCACTGCCCTAGTCTGTCTGACCACGGTAATTCTGATTACTGTGGTCTCTTTGGCTACCTGGGCACATGCTGGGTCATATTCAGCTGGCTTTTGACCAACACCCCCAGATCCATTTCTGCTGGGCAGTGTTCCAGCCACTCCCCTGTAACATTGCATGGGGCTGTTTTGACCCAACCACAGGACCCAACGTTTTGCCTTGTTTAACCTCATACAAATAATCTCATCTCATTGATCCAGCCTGTCCATATTCCTCTGCAGAGCCTTCCTACCCTTTGGCAGATTAACACTCCCACCCTAGTAGGTGTCATATGCAAACTGATGGAGGGTGCCCTTGATACCATCATCCAGATAATTGTTAAAAGTATTAAGCAGAAGTGGCCCCAACACTAAACCCTGGGGGAAAAAGGGGGTGATTTAATCTGCCTTTGACATTCTAATTTTGTAGTCCAGACTTATTTAGGTTCCCTTATTTTTCACTGTTTTTCTGGTTTAATTGAATCTCTGAGGGAGTAGCAGGAAGTAATGGGTGAAGTTCCCTAGAAGTTTGATACTATTTAATATCTTTATAAAGGATCTGGATGTCAGGGTTGAAAGAACCCCACTTATGTCAGCCATGTGGATGACAGCAAACTGGGAGAGGATATAGGTCCACTAGGAGGAGGGACCACCAATCAAAGAGACCTAAGCAGGCTGGGAGACTAGGTCAGCAAGAGCTGTAAGATGTTTAAGACAGAAGAATCCAAAACAGCAGTAAAGGCAGGGGTCTGACTGGCTGTGGTGCACCTGCAGTAAAAGACCTGGGAATCTGGGTTGACAAGAAGTTTACTATATGCTATAACAGCACCCTTATAGCAGTAAAAGCAATTTTTTATCCACAGCTGGGACATTGTGGACCCCACAGTTCAAAAGGCATTAAAAATTGGAAGGGATCCAGGAGCCACCAAGGGCAACCTGAATAAGGGAGGAGGGTTGGTGGGTTTTAAATATGAGGGAAGGTCAAAGGAATTAGATTTATTCAGCCTAGGAAAGAGAAGTATATATGTGGTGGGAGTTATCATATCCTTCCATTCTGAAATAACATAGAGAAGATGGATGTGTCCCACTCAAAAAATGATGTGACAGGACAAGAGGATATGTTCACAAGTTGTTTCAGGGAAAATACCTCTGAATGTAAGAAAGAAACCTCTTTATTGTGGGAAGCGTTAAACAATGGTTGCCCAGAAATGTAATGGTATCTTTCTCATTGGAAACACTTAACTTGATAGCTCCTCAGATAAACTAATCTAAGGCTCTGCTTTCAACAGAAAGTTGGATTAGATGGTCTCCAGAGGTCCCTTCCAAACTAGACTTTTCTGATTATAGGATTCTGGTGTATTGCCTGCTTCATTTGCAGGGTTGTTCTAACTCTACCCTGCACCCTTCCTGCTTGTTCTGCAGAACTGTGTTAGTTCTCCAAGCTATCTTTCCTGCCTGCAGATTTCATGTCTTGCATGTCTTTTCTTCACCCTGTTTGTGTAACTCTGCCACAAGTCTCTGTTGGCCTCTTTGCAGTCTCAGCTGTGTTAGAAAATACTATTTTTGGTGTTAAAATGTTGTAAAATGCTTGCTCACTGTCACCAATGGTGCACTTCTCTAAGGGTACAAGATAGCAAATATTAATTGTATTTTGTTTAGTATGTATCCATTTTGTGCATTCTCTGTTTTGGACACACCACTTAACATGCCTGTTATCATTGTAGGACAAAGGGATTTATTTGCCATAGAAATAATTCTCCCAGATTTATTGCTCTGAAATGCTGCAACAGATAATAAGATGGGAAGCAATTAATTTGGGGGAAGGGGCATTGACAACCCAAAAGGTGCATGAGTTGCAGGGTAAACGTGAAATCTATTTGTGCTGAAATAGCACAACTGTTACCTTAATACTCCCAGGAACAATGGGCATGTTTTCTTATTAGGATCCGAATATATACTTTTCCCCATATTGTCAGGGAAATTGCTAACAACAAAATATATTGGACTGTTGGGTAAAAAAACTAGCTCTCTGGAAGTGCCTTGTGATGACAAGCCCTCTTATGAAGAGATTACTTAAATGGTGGGCAGGTGAACAAAGGCAATTCATGAGAATCTCTTGACCAGATAGAAACAAAAATGAACCATGACCTGCACTGTATGAGTTATTGCCAGAGAGCTCTCAGATGAATTAACATACTGAAACCTAATTAAACCACAATCCTTTTATCTTGTCTTTTTCTCTCAAGTCTAGGACAAGTGGAAGTCTTCATAAATCTGAAATATTACAGACCAATTATTATGCACACAAGCTGCATATTCTGTAATGGGAATAGAGTAAATCTAACATAAATTTGCTTTTGGAGAGTAACATTGAAATATTTGTCCCAACTCTTGTCCTACTTGTGCTGATTTCTCAGCAGTGTAATATTATTGATTCCAGTGGTGTAAATTGAGACAAGTTTTTGCTTTTTGTCATGAACATTCAAAGTATATGGACCTGATTTTTCTTCTCCATTAGTCAATAGAAATTTAATGGAGAAAACTAGGGAAAGTATGATGAGTGATTCATTTTACTCAGAATCCTTCTATTCTGTTAAGCCTATTATAGACCACATAGTTGAACATCATGTTACTTCCAATGGTTTTGTATCATTAGTTACTTGACTACTGTATTAGCCTGGACACTCACACATTGGGGGAAAAATATTTTACTCTTACAGAATTCTTTAAATTCAGACATGCAAAGGCACAGACCTTGAAGAGTGCCTACAAGGACCATATTTTGTATGCATTTCCAATTATGTTTTGAGGCTTATCATAATAATAGCAGTTTTACTGCAGAAAATGTTAAATTTTTAATTGTAAGGTTGAACAGAAAGTGGCATGAGTCAGATCCATGTTTTGCAAACCAACAACCTTGTTTTTGGCAGATGTTGTCTTCAACAGATGCTTAGTTAAGAGTAAAAGAACAGCAGCACAGAGTGCAAATATACAGATGTTATCCTGGCTTCCATAATGCCTCATTCAATTTCTGATTTCCAAATGGTGCCTTTTATTTTGAGGATATGTAGTTTGCTTTTACTCTTGTGAATTTAAATAATGGAGCTAAACAATTACAAAGTGCGTATTAATTTTTTTGTATCCACAGTGTCTCCCACAAATTGTGTCCTCTGAAGCACAACCTCTTTTCCTCTTTTTATATTGAAACTTTGACCAACCAATCTGACATTTCCTCCTTCTTTTCCTAGACGTGTAACCAAGCAAATGTGATTTTTGACACTATTTACAGAAGGTCTACAGTCCCATGGTGATTTTGGAGAGCAGGTCTGGGCTCTGTGGGACTGTCCTTGTCCCAGTTCAGGTGCAGGTGTCACTGGCTGACTTGGCTGCCTGCGGGTGAGTGGCTCTTACCTCCCCAGGGCACAGCAGGGTGAGAGATACTGACAGGGATATGGGCTGTGCAGGGGAAAGGTATAAAAATAAATTTAAATGGGCCTAAAGCTGACAAGGAAAGGACCTCCTCCATGAGCATCAGAGTTCTCTTATTGAAGCCCTAGGGATGAAAGCTTGCAATCCTCTTCTTCTACCAAGGGAGAGTGAAACTGTCCACCTGAACACCCATAGGAATGGCCAAAGGGTGAGCACTAACACCAGGGAAGAGGGCAACAGTAGGACAGTGAGGAGTTTTTTGCCATCCCATTTTTAATTGTTGTATTAGCAAAGCGTGTTGTAGTAATTAGCAGTTTAGGTCTATTAGATTTATCTTTTTTCTTTTTCAACAGTGCATTCTTAGGCTCACCCATGTATTTATCCGCCCATTGCCTGTGACAAGATGTAAGATATTTCACAATAAGATGGTGACTTTGTGCAAGCCACTTTGGACCAGTAAGTTCCCTAAATTTTGTAAGTTTGGAAAATTTTAATAACATGCTTCATAAGGAGCAGAAACTTATGCAGAATTTTAAAAATACATTAATGAAAGCTTGTGCTTCTAATTCACTTACAGTGTTGAAAATCCCATCTCTAAATCAAGGGACTTTTCAAGCACTTTAAAGTCTTCATCTGACATTCAGTACAGTTTAATGGATTTTAATGGATTTTAAAATTTCTCCTGTTAAGTGAACTATGAAATAGTTTTTACAAATATGCAGAAAAATGTCAAAGAACTAAGCAAGAATTTCCTATAAATTTATTAAAATATAAAGAAGCTGAAACACAGAAGAAAAAGAAACCCATGAAACTACAATGATTTATTGCTTATGAAAACAAATGTTTTACTGAAATGTAGTGCCATGTATTTTTTTCCTAAACAGTTCAGCACAAATACAGAGATATGCTATATTCTGTTCCTTCTACCCTAAATTATACACTTGTGCATTGTATTGAATATATTTTGTTTTTATCTGATGGGATATTGGATTTTTTTTTTTTTTTTTTTACTTTCCGACTAAGATTCTGAAAGACCTACATTTTTCATTTCACAGTGCAAAACAGAAATCATTTTCTTGACTTTCAGTTTTGCCTTAATTCTCTCAGAATAATTATTTTCTTGAGACTTCCGTGTATTTATAGATGTGATTGCTACAGAGGGCCACCAGTACATTAAGTGCTAACAACAAGTCTAGATGAGAAGAATATCCTGTATGGTAAAGGTCTGAGTAACATTAAATCTGCTTGCACTGTTCTTCAAAGATATATTGGAAAAGGTGAGTAGGAGCAACTAGATGGAGGTCATTTCATGTTTTCATATCAGGAACTAAGGCTGCACTTTGTGCACTTCAGGAGCTGTAATAAGAAGTCATTTGTCTGTTGTTGTCTATCTTTTCCTCTCATATCAACATATGAATATAAATTTGTAGACTGTGAGTGCATTCTCACATATCAATCACTAAAACAGTAAAAGGGAAACATCACAGGAGTGACAAAACTGTAACTGTCCATCAGCCTTTTTCTCTTTTTGAAAATTTACTATTGGGCATGTTAGTGAAATACATTGAAGTACTATTACTTAAAGCATTCTCTCCAAAACAAATAATAAACTGCTTTATATTTATTGAAAATGTTCAGCTTTCCTTTAACTTTCAGTGGAGAAAATGCATCCTGTTTTGTTATGAATACAGGATGGAGTGATTTTTTTTTGCAATTTTGCATCTATGGCTCCTATAGGAAAAGGAATGATCAGAATAATGATCTGTATAAATAAGAGAACCATACCAACATATTTTTAGCTGTTACAGATGAAGTTGATTTGGTTCATCCAGCACCACTTCTTCAACAAATTTCAAAAAGACCACATTTTATAATGGGAAGGGTCATCTGACAGTGTGGAACAGCTGGTGAAAGGATTTAATCTCACATTTCTGTGGCCATGTAAGAGCTTACACATCGTTTGCATTTCTAGCATGTCATTTCAATTTCTGTCCAAATACCCTAGCACTGTCATATGCAGATAAGAAGGTGGGAAGAGACTGCAGTGCTGTGCTTCCCTGGCAATAAGAATGTCCTCGGTGCAGCTGAAGTTATGGGAATAATGAGAAATATTTTCTGTTCTCCTTCTACTAATTCTGCACATAACATAGAGAGTGATATAACAGCACCTATAAATATGCACAGCGATGTAAACCCATAGGAAGAAAATCATTATTGCAGTAAGAGACAGATTACTGTGGTGATATAAACCTGAAAGACACGGACAGCACACTCTTTTTTGAATCTGTTGAGTTGTGTAAGTATTCAGCAAGTACTGGCATCAGATGGATACAAAATTTGCTTTTCTAAAGAGGTCCGTGCTCCAGTCAACAAAGCAGTGAGCAACAGAGTCATGATGCTGAAGCATGTGTGGACTGCATGTGTTGATTGATGTTGCAAACTAAAGATAACAGAACAAGAAATGGGAAGGGTCTGCTATTTGCTGCTGTCCTGAAGTCCTTAGCAGCTGCAAATGTTCCATGTGTCGAATAAATCAAATAATATTTTAGTGAAATAAAATATTTAACTAAATAACTAACTAGTTAAATGTGTATTCTGAATGAGCAAAAAAAAGAGAAAATAACTTAATCTTTTGCTTACTGACAATATATGCTTCAAAGTGATTGTTTCAGTTCAGTTTCAATTTGAGGAAAAAATATTTCAGTTCAGCTTAGAAGTAAAAAGTCTTCAAACATTTAGTAAGATTTTCTATTAGAATGAAATTTACAGGAAAATATTCAGAATTTTTAATTTATCTTTTAAATAAATTGTATTGTAATCCAATCACTGCTACTCAGAGATTCTGATGTCCCATATTCTCTATGTGAATTACTTTAAACTGAATTTGATATGAGCTTAGTCTTTTTTCCACCTTCAAAGACGCATTATAAAACTGATAAAAGGACAATTCCAAGCCAGAGGACATTTCACGGACATTTCACCCACTCTTGGTTTTATACTGGCCTTTTACCTAAAGACAGACTTCCTTTTGGACTTTAACTTTGCTTACTCTGTGATTTCTTTTATTTAAAAACTCACCGTGAAAAGTTTATTGGGTATGGACATAACCAATATTGGGATCATTGCAGATACACAAAAGAATAGAACCAGTTGAAAGTTTTGTTTTAAATAAATTCAGATTCTCTCATGTTTCAGGAGCAACTTTGCCATCCCTAACAAGTATCCTGGGGTGTAAAGAAGATTTTAGCTGCCCTTCAGTCCAAGCTTTCATTCCCAGCCAGTGATACCTGGAAAAATATTTTTTTTCCCAGGGCTCAGATGAGAGCAAAGCAATCCTGAGTGGCAGAATCTCACAGCTCCTGCTTATTTCAGAATTCAGAAGGAGCTCAGGTGCAGAATTTAGCCTCTTAGAGGACAAGCATAGAAAAGAAGACTGCTCAGTTAAATAGTTCATTACTGACCCAAAGATCTTCATGTCTGTCTACACCTCTGTCAAGGAGTCTGAGACATTCAGTAATACAAAGGCAATTTTTAGCTGTGTATTACTCATTTGCTGACTTCTCAGTTTGGAGGAACTGATAAATACAACAGAGATCAATGCATTTTAAATACATGAAGCTAGAAAATGCAAGTCAAGGTGGAAAGTTAGATTCTGTATCTCTTACTTTTGCCATTTGAATATAGTAAATTCTTTGATTTTATAGTCTCTGTCCCTTGTCTGTGTAACCTTCCTAATATATTACTCACAAAAAACAACCGTAAAATTTTTAATTTATTAAATGCATTTCCATTATATAGATGATCCTTGTAGAAAACTTAATGAAAAAACAAGCAATCCTGCATTCAGAACAGGAGCTGAACACTGTGCAGTTACTGATCCTACACACAAGAATGGAGCTGAATGGGACACCATCTGATCATTAACCAAACACAGTCCTTCCTCTGCAAGAATGACATAAAATAATATGGACTAAAATACAGTGTAATTATATATCTGAAGAAGTATCACAATGACACATGAAGGGGGATTAAATGACTGCTTTGTAGATAATCCATACTCTAGCATCCCGTTACTTGTGAATGTTTTTGACTTCATGATGACTTGACATTGTGTAATAAAATCTCGGTGGGTGGGAATACTAGATGATGTAGTAAACCACATATATTAAACTAACTCCTTCACATATTTACTTCTTCTGAAGAAAGGTTAGTGAATGCTTCCATTATCAGGACTTCATTAGAAGATCCCAAATGCCACAAGTGCATTTTAGGAGAAAAGGAGGGAAAGTCATTAAATTGGAGACACAAGTACTTCAACAAGGTTGAAGTAGCCATTTTATACTTATCTGGTGTTGATCTCACTGTTCTCCATTTTGCTTGGTTAGCAATAAGCTTCTTTAGCCTTACTTTAGTCTTTAAGTAATAATGTTTTCTCACTGAAAAGAAACTGGGGAAAATATTTTTACTTGAAAATACAGGAGAAATGTTCTTCATGCCACACCATAATACACCACACCAAATACAAAATATTTTCTATATTTTGTATTCCACACAAAATATAGAAAATAGCCTTGAGGAAGCCTTGTTCTGAAGTCCAGGTCTTCTTTCCATTACTTAGGTTTACTTCATTTGTGAAACAAATATTGGCCTGTGTTTAGTAGAGGAAAGTTTAAGTCAAAAACTGAAAAGTTCCATTTGATATGTCAACTTTGCCCTGCAACTTTTCCTTTGTGATGCAATCTACAGTCACTAGACAGTAAAGGTAATATTCGTGTTCTTCTGGATGCTGATGTCTTATCTTAATGGGTTAAAATGCATTTGAATGATCCTGCCACTACGGTAATAGAATAAATATGGCTGATGGGGGAAGTATGAGAATTATCCTTCCTCAGGCTATCTTGAAGAATAAATGGTTTCTAACCCTGCCATGACTTCTTCTGGATTGTCTGAGGAGGAAGGGCTGTACCAGATTTTTGGTTCAAGGAGGGCAGGGGTCCTGGTTCCTGGTGCAAGACCATGTCTGTGACATACTTAGAGGCATGAAGGGATACTCTTGTTCCATGGTAGGCATCAATTTTACTCACTGAACTTTTGGCAGAAATCTAAAATTGATCTCTGCTCTACTTATGAGGGCTGCTTCTTCTCTCTCTCCATTTGATAATTTATCAAAATCTTGATTGGAAGCAAGGGATGTCAGGAGAGATGAGAACAGAAAAAGTCACATCCTAAAGGAAATTTAATGCTGTCACCAGAGAGGGAAAAGGCAGTAGATGTTTTAATTTTAGAAAAATATAAAAATCAAGGAAGCTTGTAATGTATGACCCAGTAGGAATGAAGAGAAGGTGATAAAAAAGACTGCTTTGATGTCATCCAAAGGTCTCTTTTTTTTTTTTTTTTAAAATGAAACCGACAGATTTTTGTATTATTTGAGGGAAATCATGGTCTTAGTGTTATAACTGTCTCTGTTTACCTCACTGTATACTTGCATGTGAATTGTACAAAACAAAATGTCTGAATTCGTGATGATTTCTATTTCTACAATCACACTGTGCCACTTCCAAAGTTTTACTCAAAGGTTCCTGTTTTATTCTGTTCTGACTTCAGAATAAAATCTTTGCTCTAAACCACACATTTTCTATGTGAGGTGTATTAGTTGCATATTGAAAGGCACATTCCTGTTGGTTATGCTGGTAAGGAATTATGGAGTTGATCACAAAACAGGTGAGAGGATGGACCTGATTTCCTTCATGCATTTGAGGTTTAATGTTTGCAAACCAAGATTGACAAGAAATCATTATTTTCTTGGAAGAAGAAAAAACAATAGGCTTGGGAGAAGAAAAAACCAAGCAAATCAGTCTTTCCACACTTAGGTAAATAATGCCTGGAACAGAAAAGAAACCATGGTACACCATTAACACTATAAATGTTCTGAAAATGCTTGCTTATTTTTTATAGGCATACAGCACAAATCATTCTCATCTCTAAAACCTATGAAAAAGTTGATGTGCTCTACAGAGAAAATGGACAGATGCATTAAAAAGCAGAAAACAGGGGGATACTGTCTGATTACTGGAGAGTGTAAAAATTTTCCCTATACTGTAAAAGAATTAAGACTGTTTCTCTCTAGATGTGTAAGCATGTGTGCATTTGAATAGAGACATTTTATATAAAACTGTGAAATGCAAATCCATTAAATTTTCTCACAAATACTTCCTCAGTCAGCTTGTGATGCAGAATTTCCTCTCTTGGTACACAAAAGTGTTATTACAATAGATGTAAATGGTAAACAAATCGAGGAAGTATTGCTCCTTTGTTTCATGCCTCTTTTGATTCAGCATCACGTAATAGCCATACATGATTTCATGGTTTAAGTCTTTTAGCAAGTGTAACCCCAATGCAATAGGTCTTCACCAGAAAAACTACACACTGGAATAACCACCAAGCACAAATTTTGCTGTCCCTGCTCTGAGTTCTCAGAGGACCCAGGGGATTATCCACTAGCACAGACTGCAGATGGTCATTTAGTGATGGAGACTAGGACCTATAGGGTAGTAGTGAGCCTTTATTCATACTGAAATAAAAACTTGATTCATAACTACCCACACCACCCACACCAGCTTATAAAGATGGAAAGAAGACTGAAAGGAATGAATTAACAGAAGAAAGAAGGCAAGCTTTAAGCATTCACCTGCTTTTTTCCTTTTTTTTTTTTCCTGCTTTGGAGACAGGCTTGTGAATTTTAGAGTTGATTCTATTTTCAATGTCTTCTAAAAGTGCTTTGATTCTAACTGAGCATTTTTCATAATGTCATTCTAAACAAAGTTATTATTCAGATGACTCCCTCATGCATGAACAAAGTAGTTGAAATGGCTTGTAAATATATTAGCAGGGCAAATATGTATTAGCTCGCTGCCTTAGGTTATAAGCCTTCTTTTAAAGGAAGGTAATATTTGTGTAGAGTGAATAGCTTTATTGAATTATAACTTACAATGCAGCATTACATGCTGTCAATAAATGACATCGTGTTTCTTTAATGGTTGTATTTGAGGAGAGACACTGTAATCACAGAGAGGCAGCTACTTGGAGTAGAAGTTCTGGAAACTATCATTTTTTTTTCCTTCCACCCCCACAGTAAAGACTGAAAACAGAACTCCTTTTTGAAAATACCACTTTGTTCTAATGACTTGACTTACAGTCATGCTCAATGCAAAGTCTAAGAAATATATTATGCTTTCAGATATTGATCACTTATCACTTTTTATTCTCTTGTACACTTAAAAATGATGTTGAGTGCCTCAAGATTTGAATCAAAATTTGCAAACTTTTTTTAGGTGTTAATCAGCAGATGAAGTCAGACAGATATGATTAAGCAATTGCATTGTGAACATTGCATGTTTGGTTAATCTTCTGTTTTAAGAAAAGGCAAGACAATCCCAAGATTAATGGGCAGTCTAGACAACAGCCAATGGTAGTGAAGTCAGCAGAAATGAGAAATAACTGAAGAAAAAAGTATTTCTGGTTGTGGGAGGTCACAAGAACTGACTCACTGACCACCTTCTCAAAATGGACCCCAGACTCAAATGGAGGGAACAGTACATATGGACTAATTAACATGAGAAGTGAGAGATACAATGAGCAAATAGAGGTTTGAGCACTAAATAATTAAAAAGTTATCATTCTGTAACCAGTGAATGCTGATGCCTTTCTTTGCTAAAATGTGTAAATAGTGTAAAACTTTGATGATAGGGGAACTGACCTTTTCTGAGGTACTACCCAGCTTCCTAATTTGTGCAAATTAGAATCAAAAATTGAAACACTCCCCCTTAGTGTGTGAATTGCTATTGCACACTGGGTAATGAGTACACATTTGGAACAACAAAAAGATGAACACAAAGGTTCTTTATCCATTATTTGTGATCAAAGAACAAGTTAGCATTTCCTTTCAGTCCAGACTTCTGATACAAACAGCCTTCATTACCACTTTCCAATATTAACTTCATAATTTTCAAATTTTGCATCCAGATGCTTACAAGATAGAAATAAAAATATGGATATTTGCATAACTTAATTTTTTCCAAAACTCGTGGTGCTTTAAAAATATAAATTTGGAATTACATTTCTTCACTGTATTTCTTCAGTCTTCAGAAAACTCAGATCAACAGCAGTGAGCAGAATCAACTTGTCTTTCTGGATACAATAATAAGGTTGATTAGCTCATTCTAAAAATTCCATATCACCTACACTTATTTAAAAGCAAAAAAGGAAAACAAACATTCATAATGTATTTTGAGATCTGTTGAGAGTTGTTATCATTTGATTTCACAGGTTCTACAGGATATATATATATTAGATAAACAGACCAACAGTCTGACTTTTCCACATATGGCACTTTTGACAGTACTGCAATGCTGTAGGGTTGGCAGATGGAGCAATTATATATTTTCTAGCTAGGAAGTAACCTTTAAAGTAAGACTCTAATGTAACATAGAATATGGCATGATTTAAGAAATTTCTACTTGTGTTCTCACTAGGCAATAACTTTCAGTGGTGGATCTGTTGGACTATTGAAATTAGTTTCCTCTAATTAATATGTTAGAGGAAAATTCAACTGACATTCAACTATAACATATGTGAATATACCAGAGTTGAGTTGTTTGATGAGCAACAAATTGTAGTTTTGGGCTTTTTTTAGTAATATAATATATGGTTTCATTTTGCCACTAAGAAATCAGAAAAATGTTAAAGAAATGTCAGCAAAACCATTTTAGAACAGTCATTTTTTAAAATATTTAGTAAAAATTAGCTTGAAAGGGGTTGTTTTTTTAATTTTATTCTCTTTGTATCATTTCTGTTTTAAGTACATTCTCATAAACAGTAAAACATACATAATTTAAAGAAAATATTCAGAACATATTCAAGCTATGTTGAAATACCCAGTCTATTATGGATCCTTTCTTTTTTTTTTCATATTGCAGCCTGTGACTTTCAGAATTTTTCATCAAGAGTTTTGTTTACTAAGATGTTTACAATACACTGGAGCTTTGTCCTTTGTGGAATGTACCTCAGCCTTCAACCTGATAGCTTGTGTTTCTCTGTCTAATGATATAGCTCAACCAGACAAAAACAAAGGAAAGAATGCCACTGTGAATATATGAATGTGAATGATCATTATGTAACACCTTACATTTTTCATTTAACTTGTAGTTACCAGGATACTACAAATAAAACATTCAGCAGATTTATACTCAAGGTGTGTCTCATGGCTTATTTGGTCATGACATTCCTGTATCTGTAGCTAACCTTGGATATATGCCACTATTAAAAATTTAGCTTATGCATAAATAAACTGTCCTTGGACAACACATTTGACTCAAAAATAAGAAGATGTAAGTTATTTACTGACTCATTCATTCATATGAGTTTCCTTACCATTGTGTAAGGTAGATCTTTGGCAGTAAGAGACTCATACTATGGCTCCTTGAAACTCATGGTTAGATTAATATATCTATTAACAACAAGTATAGTTATTCATCTGCATGAAAACAGCAGTGAAGTTCTAATAAGAACTTAGCATAATATAATGTACATAATACATCTTTTTTGTTCCAAATTCAGTGATAAATTCACTGAAAAAGTAAGAAGGTGAAGGGGAAAATAAGGGACTAATAATTATCTTCATGTCTCATTAACCAAAAAAATGAATTTCAAAATCTGTGAAAGGTGTTTCCTACCACCTAAGCAGACTTTAGAAATGTTGTGGTAAAAATGCACAATTCCTGCCCAAACATGTCATGAAGACACCAGGCAGACTCTCACTTTTAATGAGGACCCATAGCTTCTGATCTGCTTTATCCTGTGTTAGTAGTTATATGTCTTTACTCTCGGATTTAATCTGAATACAGTCAGTGATGCACCACAGAAATTATTATTCTTTGATGTTATTTTAAAATTTTCACCAGTAAACTATGTGAATTACAATGACAAATGAGTATGTACTGAAAAAGGATGTATATAATGTCAGTGATGATATCTACTTCCATTATCCCTCATTCTCCTTCCCTTTTTATTTGTCTTGTCTATGAATCTGTGGAGAGAGGGAAGGTGGCACTTTCTTCTCTGAGGATGGCTGTCAACTTTACACTCTGCCCTTAGTTTTAAAGACATGAGGGGGTACCATCTGTGTCTCCTCAAGCAGAGACCAAATTGCTGCTAATAAGAAGAATGAGGTTTATCTCTCTGCAGGATCTAGAAGCATAAGGGTCTATAATAATCTGTTTTGGCACTTGAGGAGTACGTGTTGAAAAGTTTCTGTTATCTTTTCCAAAATACTCAGTTCCCAACCTGCTTTTCCTTATTATTCTCAGTTCTCTTGTTTAAGTACAATTAAATAAGTCTTTTCTAGGAGTTTCTACATGATTTCTTATTTTCTTTTTCTCTCCTCTCTTATATTTTTCCTAGTTCCCTCCTGACATACTTTTCCTCATTTTTTTGTCTTTTGTCTCTTTGTTTCCTCCTTTTCCTTTTCTCCTACTACCTTATGACTAGACAATCAGTCTAGGAGATTCCTGCTATGGGGCATATAAACCCTGTAGTCATGATTATTTTCATAATACTTCCCCTAGACTACTACATAAAATCACAGAATTATTTATGTTGAAAGACACCTCTTGAGATCATCTAGTCCAACATTTCCCACCTGAGCAGAGTCAGCTACAGCAGATTGCCAGAGACAGTGTTTAGTGGGATTTTGGGTGTCTCCAAGAATGAGCACTCCATAACCTCTCTGGGTATCCTGTCCCAGTGTTTGACCACCCTCACAATAATCAAGTAGTTTTTACTGTCCAGATGGAATTTTGTGTTATTCAATTCATGCTCCTTGCATCCATGCTCCTGTCACTGGGTGAACCAAAAAGAGTACATCTATCTCATCCTCATCCCTTCCCTTCATGTATTTATAGACATCAATAAGGTCCTTATATGTCCTTGTTTTTCCAGCCTGAGCAGTCCCAGTTGCCTGTGTCCTTTACTGTGCAAAGATTCAAAAATATGTAATAGCTGGACGCTGAACTGGATAGATTCCACTGTGGTTGAAGCAAACACTCATAACTGTGACAATAATTAATCACTTGAAACAATTTAAAGTGTTGAATAATTTATTTTAAATCAATGGATTTGTCCTGGAAAAGGTCTTGGCTACTCATAAGATACATAGGACAATAAATGTCTTAATTTCAGCATGTTCAACATTTAATGCCTTGCTGAAGTAAAATTTTCCACAGCTATTGAAACTTGACTCTCCAAAATCTGGCCACTTGCACTTTCTAAGTGTGAGAATAAAAAATATATAGCAGAAATTATAACAAAAAGTAAAAAAAAAAAAAAAAAAAAAAAAAAGAAATCTCAAACCAATCAACATTATTTTACACTCACTTTATTTCTTCTTTTACCATTCTCTGCTGAATTCTCCTTTACTTCTTCCATGTGTTCTTCTAATACTACTTAACCCATGAATTTGATTTGATTTATATATATAAGACTGCCATGGGAAATCTATTCATTATCCTTTTAAAAATATTTCATTAAAAGTTCTCAGTAATGAACTTTATTATCACCTTGATTTCATTATGATGCCTCTTGACATGAGAGGCAGCACTTCCAGATTTTGTGTCCAAAATTGTGTCTGGCCAGTACAGGAGATCCCATACCTGCAAGGGTCAGCAATATATCAAAGGGCTTTGTACAGTTTAGCACAAGGCTGTGCTTTCATGATCTTTTTCTCTCCCAGCAGGAGGATCAAACATGTTTGTGAGAGTGTACATAGGAATTCTACTTCTCAAAAAAATAGGGGATGAACAACGTCAGGTATAAAAAATGGAGTTGCCACACCCTGGTATTCTTAACATTCTCAGCTGCAAGATCGCTTGAGCAAATTTACTATCCTCCTCACCATTCTTCTGTTTTCAACCTTTTCCTCCCGACAGTAAAAATACCAACAGATTTTTTCCTACTCTTTTCAAAATAATTAGTTAGTAAAGTGAATACTAAGTAGTTTTGTAGGAAGATTGGCTTATGGATGTGTTAAGTACTTCACCACTGGAAGCTGTACATGCTTATTGGAGTTTGCAGCTCCCAGTAAGCACTACTAAGTGCTTCCCCACGATTTTCTTGCTTTTAAATTACATTGTTAACTATTAAGAATTACACTTGTTTGGATTAGTTTGTTTCAAAAAGATGGAAGAAAGTACACACATTTAAATCCAGAACCTTCTTGTTTGTTTCAGTCATTGCTCACTAAAAAAAATTTTCTCTACAGTACTTTAATAGCATTGATACGTATTTCCATGGGAGCAATAGAATTGTGTAAGATTAGCTCACACAGCTCCTGCATTACCAGAAGTTTCTGCAAGACACTTAACTTTTTAACTGCATCACTTCAGAAAATGGCAGAGTACCATATAAATGGCATCTCTTAGGAAACCATAATTACAGAGTTGTTGAAATAAATTCAGACATGTTAAGCATCACACACATTTTCTTGGAAGAAGGCAACAGTAAGAAAGAGCTTGCTTTCTACTCTTAGTTTTTTTGTTGCTTCCCTATTAAAAGCAGTCTTAAAGAAGCAGAAAATGTTCTTTTATAGGTATCATATAAATAGAGAGCTCATCTGTTAAGTCAGAAAAGCCCTTATTAATGTGGCGGCTCCATAGCCTGGGTGCACACATATGTCATATCATATGACAGGGCATTGCTTGCTGAACAGCCTTCTGGCTTCAGACATATGTCATTTCATATAACCAAACACACAGGGCTAGTTCAAACAATGCCTTCTGACAATAGGTATGTGTTCAGGGAAATAGCTATTAACAAATACTGTAATGTTTGTGTCTGGTGTCTACAAGGAGAGAACTTTTTGTGTGTAGTATTTCCATAGCTCCTTTAAATACATCATATTTTTACTTCTGGCTGTTGAGATGTGTTGTTAGGATGTGTTGGGATATGTTACAACTTTAGAGAAGCATTAACTTTCCAACCTGAAGTGCTGAGTGGTGGGGCATGGATAATAGAGCAGAAGAGGTACTACAAGTGATTTTAAGATTTCCCTTTTAAATTCAGTAAGAACAAAACCCTGGATATTTTTTTCTTAACCCTCAAGTGATATGAGGTTTAATTCTTGCTGATGTTCTATTGAATATGTGTATCCATTATACCCCTGTCTTCAATTATGTTGATATTACAGCCACAATAAGCTGATGCAATGTTTTTGGTTTTATATGTGTTTTTATCCTGAAGCTTCATGCTCACACAGAATGGCATGTTGGTAATGTCCTTTTCTGTCAGTTTGATTGTTGTTGGTTTTGTTGGTTTGCTTTGGGTTTTTTTGTGGGTTTGTTTTGCTTTTTTTTTCCTCCACATGCTACTACTGTTTTCTGAAATGGTGAAAGGGAATTTTCAGTTTGCTTCCATTGTCTTGAACAAGAAATAAACCCAATCATTTAGTTTGGGGCTCTTTTGCATAAGAAGACTATGAACCTTGTACAGCTGTTTCTTTCATATTTTAGCCACAGATACCATCCTTACTGTCTCACATTTTGAAGGGAGCTTATATTTTACTTATTTCAAATTTTTGGAACACAAATTTTATTCCCTTGTTTCTATACCTGGAGGGTAAAAATAAGGGTTTATTTGTCTAGATTTATGAAAAGCTATTGTGAACTGCTATGAAGATATGTGTAAATTGTTTCTCCTGTTAAAAATTTTGATAGAATACAGCTAAGATAAATACGATATTTAAAGGGATTTTTAGACTGAAGAAGTAACACTTCTTTAATATATTTTCTATTCTTCCCAATGGTATTTAATCTTACTATTAATAAAAGAGGCTTAAATATAAATTTAATTGCTCTTACTTTATTCTTCTTTCATAGTCAATATAATTTTGTCAACAGTAAAAACACCATTTTCCTTATAAACTTTGTCATTTCACCAATCTCTCTTTCTTTCTTGTAAACAACAGTGGCAGAAAAGAAATATTGCAAACACCATTTGAATATGAAAAAAAGGGATGAAATTGTGGTACATGGATGTTGTTACCTGCGAAAGTGACATGGCTATTGGGACTAACGTACCTAAAACTGGAACTAAGAAACAATGTAAAATAAACAATTTTGTGAATAAGATAATAATATATATGGATCACATTACAAGTCTACAGGAACAGAAAATTTGAATAAACACTGTTCTCTATTCTATTGTAAGCTAGTCATCACACATTAATTCCTCTATCATTAGCCTAAAAACTACAAACTCATTGAAAAGTAATGCTTTTTAAGATGTTAATTTTTTTTTTATTTTTGAACCTTTACTTGTATTTGAACAACTAAAAAGAACATTGCTGTATATGACAAAAGATTGAGTGTGGTCTCACTTGAATTTATTTATGCAGGCAAAGATAGTTAAGAATAAATGTTTTTTCCTTTTTTTAGTTGCAACAGGTTTTAGTATTTTTACTTGAGTTGTGTCTTGATGAAGCAAATATTTAAGTAAGCAGATATTAGTATTTAAATAATAAAATCTTTCTGAATAAATATTTAGGAATAATATAACACTGAAAACCAAGAAAAAACTTCCCATCTATATTGAAAAACTGATAAAACCCAGTTATAATTTGTTTCAATTTTTTTTTTTTTTGTGATGAAAGGAAATTATTAAAGCTAGTAAAATGTTAACCATTATATTTTTAGGTTTAAGATAGTCTGCTCACAGAGGATTGTAATTAAAGGAGCTCTCCATTTATAGGACTTTATGAGGAACAGAAAACAAAATTTTTTCTAGAAGTGTAATGCTCAGATTTTAATTAGTTACTGTAGCTGTTTAATCCAAGTATCTTTTAAAGCTTTTTCATTAAAAAAAAAATAGGTACACATGTGCTAGAAAGAACTGTTATTCTTTAAATGAATCAGGACAGTATTTTTCCAGTTGACATCAGTGTGCTAGAATTCCTTTATCCTTATAGAGCTGCATGTCTTCATTCACAACTAATACTTGACAAGAATAAAGAAAACAATCTTTTTTGTTTATCAGTTACAAATATATGCAGATTGCCCTCACTCTTGTCCTCTTTTTTTTTTTACTAACTCAGTTATTTGTCTCTTCCTGTTGAAATATGTTATTTCCTCATTGAACTTGACTTCTCTTTTCATGCAGTGAATCACTTCTTCAGGCCATTTAAAAATGCAGCCTCAAAACAGAAATATTAAAAGGATTTCATCTTTCAAATGCACTGTCAAAAGGATGAATGTGGTAACTCTGATGGCTTTGCATGGTTTTGGTATCTGCTACTGTTTTGAGGAAATGAAGGGGAAAAGGGAATATATCCTGAGTAACAATATACAAGCTGTTTATTGTAACTGGTATAAAAGTTTGGATTTTTTCTACTGTTCTACAAAGATTCAAGTCATGTCACAGGAACCTCACCTTACAAAATAATTTTTAGGAGAAAACAGTATAAGATACACTTTTAAGAAAGACAGGGAAGGGCAATGTCATACAGAGACAATTAATTGTGTATATGGATTTCCAATATTTTCATATATAAATTTGCATGAGAGAAAAATCTTGGAAATGTTAAACTTTGATAACATGTTTTTGTTTGTTTTGTTTTGGTTTTTTTTTACACAATTTGCTTACCACCATTTTAAACCAAAGGCATTAATTTCACCTTAGTCTTTCAAGGTTTTTCTCACTTTATGTAGCACAAATACTGTTGTCAGAAGAGGGAGTTTCATTATTCACCTGGTTAGAAAATGAACCTTCCTGTTCCTTACTCTTCCTGTTATCAAATCTTCATAAATTTGAAAAATCTTTGTTGGCACATAAGAAATTTATATACAGTTGTATATTTATTTGTTTATTTTTGTTAAGAAAGTTTTAGGCAATTTGTTTTAATGATTAAGAGACTTGTCTTCAGGGGAGTATACCTGCTGCAATCAAAAAAAGCTATATAAAATCAACTGGGGAGAACTGATAAAGGACAATTAAATTATCCAATAATGGAGTTTTGAAACTGATGCAGCACTTTTAAAGGACATCAAAAAGATGTATCATAATAAATGAAGGTTATAATATTTCCCCTTGAATCTATAGCACCTTAACATTATTTTAATGACTTTTAAATGAAAAAACAACAAACCACTTTTGTTTTAATGATATGGCATGTTGGCTTCACGTAAAATATTGAGGAAACTTTAGCTTTTCGGTATAGAGGAAAATCAAGCATCCATTTGTTAATTATAAAATGTAGATGTCTTTAATTATGTTGCCTGGTTTTCTGGAAACTTGTGATTTAAAACACCTACTCTAGCACCAGAACAAGCCAACTTTGAGAATAACAGTTCAGAAACATTTATGGGGGCAGATGTACAACATAATTACCCATTACTAACCTGAGCTAATTCTAAGTTTAACTTTCACCTCACAGAAATGCAAGTGAAGTAAACAGCTTTTCTCTACAGATGAGCAAGAATTAAAGCACTTCCTACCTTCTGCTCTCTTGCCTGCAGGTGTTTCCACAAGATGCTGGTACATAAATACCAGTGTTAGCATGTCTGCCAGTGAAAGCAAGGGTGAAGTATGATGTTGAACAGGTGTCATGTACATTTCTTGTCCATGTGTGGTTGATTCCTAAAATTTATTTCATATTATAAACAGGTAACACTTGTATTGTTGTTAATTCTTAGTGAAAGTTTGATTTGGATTTCTTCTTTTAAGGAGTCTTCTGGAATGTCAATTCATATTCTTAAACTTAATAAATTTTCTTTTAGGTTACTCAAAATGAAAGGATTGTAATGGCAAAAAAAGCAGGTAGAAGGGTTTCAGAAAAGTCAGTGGAAGCTGAGATGAAAGGTCATGAAGTATAAGAGCAATCCACCAATGTTTCTTGTCTTGCTCCCAAAGCCCGGTATGCCGTTCTTCCTCTTGGCTGGCTATTTTGTCAGCTTTCAAACACATATCTGCAATTCCTACATTTACTATTGTTACCATAACTGAGATTTTAGCTTGAATTGTAAATGGGTTTTAAGTCTGTGGGAAGGGTAGAAAGACTACTGAATTCTCTTAAGACTTTCACTTCATGGAGTGCATAGATGCTGAAGAAGCAGAAGAGAAGAAAGACAATATTGTCACAAGAACCAATAAACATTTAATGATTACAAATAAGTAAGAAATATACAGTATTCTTCTGAAAGATAAGAAATATATTACAAATTATTAGAGGAATTACATGAAATGGATGCCTATGAGATTAAACAGAAAGAATTATGCAAGCAGTTTGCAGAAAGAGCTGAGTTCCAGAATACAGCTTTGCTGTTAAAAAATGCAGTTAATGTCATTGTAATGTTGTATTAGCTGAACAGGTGAGTATTCTAATGAACACTTTCAAAATCTTCAGGTTACAAAAGTTAAGGCACTGAAAAGGTCTATAAAGATAAAGGCCAAGCAATATCATGATATCATGTGTAGGTAATTCTATTTCAGACAATCTTCTCTCACTTCCCATTTTGGGTAATCCAAAATTTAGGCACTTCTTTCTAATTCTATTTCTTTCTGATAACTGTTTAAATTAGGCTTGCAATGGGCATTTTTCACACCACATGAATAAATATTTGCCCATCTTCCATCATATTGTCATATCATTTTGTCCCTTTAGTGAACAGTAAAAATTAGAATGCTTGAGGGGGAAAAGAATAACTTTGAAAAAAAATAGATCTGATTTGTTTGTGGGCTTGGAATTTTTTTGCACATTGGATATAATTACTAGTAATCTCTTATTTTGTCAGCTAAATCTTGTAACCTTTTGATACAGGCTTTTATGCTCTCATATTCATCAAAGACCTGTAGAGAATGATAAAATATCAGGTTGGTCTTTTGTGACTGCTCTCATAAGTCCATTTGACTTGCATGTTTAAGGAGAGGAAAGGAGGAGAGAGGTACTTACAGTTTCATTTTTATAATAGTCTAGCTTTTCATTAATAGCATTTTCTTAACATTTTCTTATAGCATCTTACTTTTTGAGTAGACAACAGTTGTATTGATCCCTGGATCTTTTTGAATTTTGATTTTAAAGAGACTGATTTTCCTTACTTAATAAATCTTGAAGTTTTGTTGAGTTTTACATTCACTCTTCAGTCATGTTTCTCCTACAGAACCATTCTTCGGCATAGAACAAATTGGTAAAACACAGATTTTAATAAAATAAATACTAAAATCCAGTGGAAACACTCCAATGAATTAATACAACCACATCAGAAAAGGCCTTGGGACTGAAAAAGGTTTTGAAGCTGAAGTTGTTCTGCAATTGTGTGACTCAGCATTCTGTAACTCTGTAGGTTTACTGAGTTTCAACATCAGGAGGTAAACATACAATCTTTTGGATAATCCCGCTGAATTTACAATGCCAAAGTCATTTGTCTAGTCAATGATGTACATGCAAGATCACTGATTTGCCACTTCACAGCTTCACAGTAGAAAACCATAAGGAGTAGTAGTGTTGTACAGGTGCCACAGAAAAGAGATTTCAGAAAGAATCATTAAGTAGGGCAGAGTCTGTGTGGTGCAGGCATTGATTTCATCATTACTGAATCACATATGTTGTTTTTTCTAAAGGAAGGAAAAGATTCCTTAAGTCTTTACATGATTGGGATTAGCCATTGTCTTTAGATGGCTTTGAAAATCTAGTCTATCACTGATCATTTTTGTATAACTTATAAACAAGTTTAAGGGATATTGTTGTGGATTAAATATATGCATTCAGTTACATACAGATTTTTTTTATCATTTGATGGGATGCACGGGTAATAATTCATCTGAACATTTCTTGCCTGAAACGAGTTTATAGCCTAATAAAAACTGATATTCTCCACTTTTGTACTGGGTTTGTCTCGGATGGAAGTCACTCCCTTCATAGCAGCCCATATGTTGCTGTGCTTTGCATGTGTGTTTAAAACAGCATTGATAATACACAGTATTTTAGCTGTTACTGAATTGTTCTAGCACAGCATCAAAGCCTTCTCCCTACTCTGTTTTCAAAGCAAAAAAGACTGAGGAAGGGCAAGTGGTTGTGAGGAGACATAGCTGAGACAGGTGCCCAAATAGACCAAAAGGATGTTACATAGCATATGATGACCAGCTCATTAATTAAGGCTCAGGGAAAGGGGAAGAAAGGAGGAACATCTATAGATAATGCTGCTTATCTTCTTGAAGCAGCTACTTCCCGGGGAGGGGAATTCTTAATATATAGGAAACTTTTCAACTGAATGTTTGAAGTGCTGGTAATGTGTGAATTTTTACAGTCACCTATTATTTTCTGGACTTAATACATACAGAAATATTAATTCAGGTTGGAGTCTTTTATGGAGGAAAAGCTGAACAGTTATATTATATTTCTGTGATAGTCTGTCACCACATAAGCTGAATATCCTCATTAAGGAATGAAGAAAATAAACATTTAAATCTTTAAAGTCAAATATATATAAGAAATAGGAATTACCAAACTTATAAAAAATTAAAATTTGCAAAACATATTAACAACTGTTAGGAAGTCACTAATGACAAAAATAATATTGACCAAAAGCAACCAGACAAGGTAAGGGAAGGAGGAGTTTTGATAGTACAAATGGAAATAAAAATAATCTACTTTTGTGTTAAAAACAAGGTAAATGTTATACATAAGTGTTTGTGAAGGACTCTGAAACTTTCTGTACGAGCAGAGATCAAGTGTAGAATGAAAATGAAAGCATGAACATAGAAATTTCCATGTTTGAAGTGGGTGAAACATTCAGGGAGCTTGATCTTTTGATGATCCTTTCTTGATTGTGTCCCTTCCAATTCAGCATATTCTGTGATTCCATTAATAACTTCTAATTTTAACAGAGGAAAACTGATGACTCACAATGAATTGTATGTTAAGTAAGGAGATGGTAATGGTTTCTTCTACTAAAAGCGGAAAAAATTATAGAGAGAGGTTACAAAGAGTAATAGAGGGGAGAAGCAGTGTTAAAGGGAAAAAAAATCCTTTTATGTGTTTGGGGATTAAAAAAAAAAAAAAAAAGGAAAATTGACTACATGCTTGGAAAGGTCCTAGATGGATGAATTGATCACTACAAAATTGCAACATAAAAATTTGATACAGCTGTGAAAAAGGCCATACATCAGTATCAGTATTTCCAGTTGAAACAGGCAGTATCAGTGAAAAAAATCCCAATGAAATCCCATCTGGAGTATTTAATATAATTCTGGGTATTCATTTCTAGAAAGATGTTTTGAAATTGAAGTAGGCACAAAGCTATTCAGAGTATAAGAATGTATGAAAGAATATATAGAGCCCAGAACCAGGAAGTCCAAAGGGTAATACAGGAAATAGGAAATAAAATCTATTAATAGATTTTAGGTAAGAATCCCTAAATGAATCAGTTCTATAATATTCACCAATGAGAAGAGTATAGCAAAAAAAAGAAAAAAATCACCTCTAAGACATTACCTTATTAGAATTATGATGGGCATAATGATCTGTGATCTTCTTAGCCTGTGTAGAACACTAGACCAAAAAAATCTGTGAATTCATAGCTGTTTCTTAGGAGTTCTGGGTGACCTATCAGGTGGTACTTGGGGAGTATAAATGCTCTTCAGACTCAAGGTTTGTGTGGTTCTGTTACGAATTGAATGTATGCTTTCAGTGAGATCTGTACTGTTCAGTGCTCTGGATTTGGTAAAAATATTACATGTGAAAACATGAGATCTAAAACTTAGTGGCAAACAGTATTAAGCCCAAATTCAGGCAGAAATTATTGTTCATTTGACATTTAAATGCTTTGTTCAAAAAGGACGATGAGCAAAGTGAAAATATAATTTTGATTGGCATTTGATTAGCCTACTACAACTTAAGTGATATTGAAAATATTAAAAATTAAAATATAAGCAGGTTTCCATGGTTAAAGCTTTTTGTCAATATTATCTGTACCAGGTTGCAGCTGTTTTTCATACAGGTGAGTGCTATCAACAATTATATACATCTAAAATCAGAATAATTTTATAACATAAAATAATCAGAAATGGGAAACATTTTTCCTACACTAATGTTAATGCTAAACATCTCAACATTTTTGGGGTAGACAACCTGTTAGACGACAATTTACACTTATTTTTAAGCCATAAATAAACCTGAGAGATGAAGATAAAGTATTGTACCAGTAACATAATGTACAACATACTGTGAAATTTTTTAATAAAATGCATCTCAATACAGCTATCTTTCATATTCCATGTTAATATTTGTCCCTAATACAGCTATCTTTCATATTCCATGTTGATATTTGTCCCTAATACACATAAAAACTTTTTTTTTTTTTTTTGCAAACACTCGATTCTAAATGAAATATTGAAACTTAAAATCCACAAACAAAAAGGAGTTTTAGTACACATTCCAATGTAGGCAACAGAGGCTGTAAGCATCACAGTTTCCCTAACTTAATGTCTTTTTACTATTAAATAAGTATGAGTGGTAAAGTCACATCTAATAATAAAGCAGGAAGTTACTTTCCAGACGGGGTGACGCGGGTTGTTCTCTGGGGAAGCTCAGGACAATGGTATTGTGCAAAGCTGAGAAATATTAGCAGTGTTTCTGAAACGATACAATTTCAGTACAGGAAAATAGTTATGGTCTGGAGAGTTGAACTATTTAAATTCTTTATGTTTGTACATCCCATACATTTTATGTATACATCCAGCTTTGGATATATGTACAGACTGGGGAACAAGATGCTGGGAGCAACCCTGCAGAAAAGGATCTGTGTGTCCTGGTCAGTAGCAAGTTGAACACAAGTCAGCAGTGCCCTGGCAGCCAGGAGGGCCAAGTGTGTCCTGGGGTGCATCAGGCACAGCATTGCCAGCTGGGCAAGGGAGGGGAGTGTCCTGGTCTGCTCTGCTCTGGGGCAGCCTCACCTCCAGTGCTGAGGGCAGTGCTGGGTGCCAAAATATAGGAAAGACATTAAACTATTAGAGAGGTTCAAAGGAGGTAAGCGGAGATGGTGAAGGGCCTTGAGGGGAAGCTGTATGAGGAGAAGCTAACTTGATCTGTTCAGCCTGGAGAAGAGGAGACTAAGGGGAGAACTCATTGCAGTGGCAACTTCCTCATGAGGGGAAGAGGAGGGACAGGCACTGATCTCTGTGGTGACCAGTGATAGGACCCAAGGGAATGGTAGGAAACTGAGTCAGGGAATGTTTAAGTTGGATATTATGAAAAGATTCTTCACCCAGAGAGTGGCTGGGCACTGGAACAGCTCCCCAAGGAAGTGGCCACAGAACCAAGCTGACAAAGTTCAAGAAGTGCTTGGACAATATTCTCAAGCACATGGTGTGATCCTTGGAGTGTCCTGTGCTGGGCCAGGCTGAATTTTGATGATCCTTATGGGTCCTTTCCAACTCAGGATATTCTGTGATTACATGGTTCTATGATTTTGGGTTGCTAGTCTTCTAGATAACACCTCTACTTCCTTGAGAACGTGAAAACTCCTTCACATCTGCCTTTCAGTGTTTAGAATTGCAATGCCTATAGTTCTGAGGCTTCAGCAGTGAAACCATGCACAAGCTATAAGTAAAAAGTGGTGAAAATTTTCCAATAAAATTATTTTGACAAGAAATTGTGTTTGTAACAGAACAAAGCAGTTTCATTGAACCTCTACAGAGAAGAAAATGATGCTATTTGGCAGTGATTGCTAGTATTTCTCTTTTTTTATAGGATAGTAGGATACCAGTGCCCTTTAAAAATTTGCCTTTGGAGCCTTGCAACTTCTAAGTTTATGATGTTTTGAATTTTTTATTTAAAATTGGTACTTTATTCCCTACAGCTTCATACTAAATCTCAGGGTGAGCTGTTGGAAGAATGTTAAAACAGATTTTTGACTTGTGGCTGACCTTATGCACAGGTTTTAATGCATATCTTTATGTTAACAACAAATAACCTTTTCCAATTAGTAATACTTGTGTTTACCGTTTTGTTTTTTCAAACCTCCTTGTCCTTTACTCAACTCGTGTTAGTAAAAGAACGCTAATTGAATCACTGTCCCACTTTCCTCAGCAGTGTTACAATTTCAGAGATTCAAGAAAAGGCTTCATTATTTTTCAGATGCTTTTATGTTAAATCCCAGAAAAGTAGACAGTGCTGACCAAATAGAAAATAATAGATTCAAAATTAAAGTAAGCATTTTTACAAAGAAATGTTATAACACTTAGCTTGAAATGGAATGAAAAATGCATAAAAATTATGCAGCCCCAGTGACATCCATGGGATCATCCTAGATGCTTAAATTTACATATTTTTTTGTCCTTGCAAAAATATTCCCTGTACTTTGACAAGGACACTTAGAAAGTTACATCTAAAGACTACATGAAAACGGGCTTTAAAGTCTAATTTATTGATGACTGAACAGCCTGTGTTCAAAGCTAGATATGCAACTACCAACAATCACAAATACTATGTTATGCAGGAAGATTTGTTTGTAAAGACAAAGCTCAGCCAGCATGTCTTGATTGCTGGACTTTCTGGTACCATTTTGTGTAACTAAGGCTGTTTAACAGTAATTTGACTAGTAACCTAACAATGCTATATCTCAGTGGAGACCTTCTTAATTTCCAGTTCCCTGCTAAAGAAAGAAAATTTTTGAGGAGTTGAAGATAAAAGCATCAGTGGCTATGGAAAAGTCTGTTAACTCCTCCCAGGTTTCCTCTTTTCTCAACCAGCAGCTGACTGTAGTCCTCCAACATCTATACCCAGCTTTCTGTACAGTGTCCTGTTCTTCAGAAATTTTGTCCCCGATTCCTAGGAAGTTTACACTCAATTTGCCACAGTGGCACTTCCATATAAGCAAATTTCAGTATAAAAATAGCATTTAATAGTGGGCATTTAGCTAACTACCACTGCTTAAAGGGTAAACTGAAATATATGTACAAGTTTTCTTTAAAATGTACTGAAGCTCTGCAAACTCCAGGGCACTGGGAGAGCTGGTCAAAGGAGTCCATGCATAGGTTTTGTTCTCCTCAATCCCTTCAGTATCAGGAGTGGATATTGAAAGGAACAGGATAACAAGACTGATTAGTATATGGCTTAGATGCTGATGCTATAGATGGAAATTTGCTTTTTTGAACATGTTGGGGTTTACGTGACACAAACAACAACTGACAGCAGAAAGGTCCCCCTGTCTCAGACAGGAAACAGGGTCATGGCCCATGAGAGTGCAGAGCTGATTGAGAGGGCTTTAAACTATGTTTGAAGAGGGGTAGGAATACAGCCAGGCCCACTGGAGATGAGCCAAAGGGTGGCATGCCAGTGTTGGAGCTGAAATTGGCAGCTCAGATGAAGTGCATCTACACCAATGCACACAGTGTGGGTAACAAACAGGAGGAGCTGGAAGCCACTGTGCAGCAGCAAAGTCTGACAAAGTACGTGCTCTGAAATGAGCATCACAGAAATGTGGTGGGATGTCTCTCACAATTGGAGTGCTGCAATGGAATTGGCTATAAGCTCTTTAAAAGTGACAGGTGAAGCAGGAGAGGTGGTGGGATAGCCCTGTATGTTAGGGAGTGTTTTGATTGTACTGGAATCAAAGATAATGATAACAAAGTTGAGTGGTTGTGGGTAAATATCAAGGGAAAAGTCAGCAGGGCAGATGTCCTGTCTGTTACAGATCACCTAACTAGGAAGAAGAGGCAGATCATGAAGTCTACAGGAGGCTGGCAGAAGTCTCACAATCACCAGCCTTTGTACTTGTGAGGGACTTCAACTTGACAGATGTACTTGACAGATGACTCCATCAGTGTTACTGTATTTAAGATTTCCAGAACAGAAGAATCTTCAAGAAAAGTAATATGAGGATATATCATTTTCAGGATGAGATAGGTAATAACTGTAGATCATTTACTGTGCTCCTTTCTGAGATTTCAATAGTCATTCTAACCTAGAAGACTCAATTTTATTTTTTAATTTTTTTTTCTAGAGTACCTGTATTTTGTTACTCAATAACATTGCAATCTAGTGATTGAAAGATAACTTTGGGAAATGGATCATATAGTATAAGCAACAGGCTGCAATTTGCAAATTAATCTCCCTTTCAAAACATTTTTGAGCATGAGACTATATTCTAATTTAAGGGTAAGAAGGCAGTTCCACTTTGAATCTGATTTTTAAGGGGAGACACCAAGAGGGGAGAAAGCATTCCTTAATTTTCCATCTGTTTTGTAAATGGCAAAGCATATGCAATATTGTACAAAAATATATTCAAGCAATGGAAATGTCAGAAATGGGAGACCTCAGTATATTAAATAGCTGACATCGACATAGGAGGAGAGATATTTTTTATTTACATTGACTTATTAGTTACTACTATGGAGTGCTGCTTAATGTAAAGGTATTTTGTTTCCTTTTAATAATTCTGATAGCTTCATCAGCAGTAGTCTATCTGTACTAAGCCTTCCACACAAAAAACAACTCAGGAGAAAGAAAATATGAAGGGAGAGGTTACACCACAGTGTTAGAGTTGTACCTTAATTGTAGATGACACTTGAAGCTGCAAAGCTACAGGAACAGACAGAAATTCATATCTCTGGGGAAAAAAAAAAAAAGAAAAAACAAGCAACTGACATTGCCCATTTGTAATTATCTTCAACAATTTGTAAGTATTTTGCTTTTATCTTCAACAACCAGTTGAATTGGATTCAGAAGTCACTAGGGCACAATGAGGAGTCCAGTTCTATTTTTCATAAGTTTTTATAGAAAAGTGAGTGTATTTCCTGTGAAAATAGAGGAACTATAAATAGAACTATTAAGAATACTATTATTCCATCATTAAGTTTCATGGCTTGTCATTATCCAATCAACAGCAAGTTTTTAAAGAAGTAGATATTGCAGGCAACTTTATAAATAAAGTGGTGTGTGTGGGGGGAAATAAAAAAAAAAAAATCTTTTATTACAAGATAACATGATATTTAAAAAAAATCAAATAGAAAACAAACAAAACAAAACAAAACAAAAAAAAAAACCACAAAAAAAACCCAAACAAAAACCCCCCAAAACCCACAAAAACCTAACCAGAAAAAACAACAAATCAGTGGAATCCTATTATCTAGCTGAGAAAAATATTTGGATAACTTCAACAGCAACAACTGAATATGTGAATAGATATTTAAAGAGTTGACAAAGGGACAGATTATTAGGACAGACAGAAGCTAAACATACCAGAGCAGAAAAACCTGCTAACCTATTTTAAGAGGGCTAAGGTAGTTCTAACTTATAGGATATGTTATTGCAAAATTTAGGGAAATATAGTGATTGTAATTATTACTATTAGAAATATCTTGTGAAAATAGACCATTGAATTTTTAAAATTTTATCTATTTTTTGATGTATAAAATGTCTTTTGCTGAAAATAAATCAGAGGAAGCACTATATGTGGTGTTAATTATTAATTTTCTCTTGTAGTCACTTAATAATTCCACCTGTTACAGATGTTCCATTTGTGGACAAGTAAGCTATGTAAGCTCTTATGTCTGTGTCAGAAAATGCTGTTTTCATAGCTACTTGTTTAAGTAGTTTCTAATAAACTGAAAGATGACAAAAGATTGGGGTTTTTTGAAAAAAAAATCAAAGCTTACAAACATCTGGGTAGTTGCAAAATATTTTTAAATATTCCCTTTATTCCTAAAAAAAAATATGGAACACATTAACATCCTCCCACCTTTTGAAATACAATTGCATGATAGCAGGTCTTTGCAGTTTCTCAGTCTGAAAATTTCATGATTACCTGAGAAAAAGGGCGGTACAGGCAATACAGTTAATGAGTTCTTCTTAACAGAATTTATATTAAAGAAGTGCAAGCTGTACTATTCAACTTTGAGCAGAAGGGATATAAAAGCACAGTTCTGGTTTCTATAATGATGTTTGGGAAGCTTTGTTGCACTGGACAAATAAAATCCAGCTTCAAGTATGACAAAAACTCTCACCTTTCATTGCTTTTAAGATTTTATTTACTATTCACACCTACCACAATACAGATATTTTCTATAATATAATACTGAAAAAGCACCATTCATCTTCTTTACAAAATATCTCTCCGTAATCTTACTAGAAGTAAGTCTTTAAGTCCATGTTTTATGACACTTTTTTTCATTTTTAACTCAGAAGTCTTGTTCTGTCTTCCTATAGCAATAAAGTGGGTCAGTTACAAATGTAGCTGTTG
Organism: Entomyzon cyanotis; assembly: GCA_024500445.1. NCBI lineage: Eukaryota > Metazoa > Chordata > Aves > Passeriformes > Meliphagidae > Entomyzon > Entomyzon cyanotis. The sequence goes on from JAKEPQ010001005.1 coordinate 62,696,765, forward strand.
AAAACAGCAGCTACTAGAGCTGCCCTCAACAAATACTGTATTCCCTCTAACAATATAAACCTCATCACTTGTAAGTTTATATGGTTTAGGCATTTTCTGCTTTTTTCTACTGTGTTGCATAGTTCCCACAAACTGGGGCGGTAAAACCTTTTACCATTCAATCTCTTGAGTTTTCAAAATATTATAGGAGTGTTCTGTAGGGATTTTTGTGTCTGCGCTTTGTGAGGTCTGTGAGTTTACATGCATGGAAGTATTCGAATTCATCATTATGATTCCCTTATCCCTAGCTCAGGAGTTTTACTACATTCCTGTATATGGTTGCAATTTCAGTGATATAAATCTGAATTCTTACCAATGTCATAAAGGGAAATCTAGGTGTATGAACATAAAGCAAATGGCTCATTAATACTTATGCAGCTGGAGTAATCCATTATTCCAGATTGTCTCTTTCCATTGTAAAACAGTTCGCTGGGCACTGGAAGAGAAGGCAAGTGTTTCCTCAGAGTGTGAGGCTTAACTGGATAAAATAGGCTGTGGTAAGAATCTAGAAAATTTTCAGAGCAGTAGAAAGAAAAGTCAAATTGTTCAGATGCTGCATCCTTGTCCCTGGCAGTCTATCTGGCTGTACAGTTCACAATTTTGAATGCAATAGTTATTAAAATATATTGAGAGCCAAGGTTCTTCTACTCAGCTTATTTCTTAACTTCTTTTGTTAGGAATACTTCCTGAGTTGTTTCATTTGAAGCATAGGATAGGATTTTATGGATTTTTTTTTAATAATTTATAAAATCAAAATAGTAAGTGCACGTTTTTAAAATATGCCAAGAAATTATCAATTTTTTATTACTCTTTGTGGAGGAAAATTCAGCTCCCTTTAGAAATCTTTTCAGTTGGATCTCTCCCAGATTCAATGGTCTGCTGTTGAGGGAGGGATGTGGTAGGGTGTCTGTTCCAGAGGTAGATGCAGATGAATTATTCTTAGATGAATTCTTGCTATTTTGATAGCAACAAATGATGGAGTAATCACCCCCATTTTACAAAGAGTATGGTTAAGTGACTTGCCAGTACCATTCTTTTTCTTGATAGCAATGGCTTAAGAAACCCTTGGCACGAGCTGCATCACAGATTGCCTTTGCTTCTAAGCATTCAGCCTCACCTATATTCCTGTTCCTCACCTCAATGAAGTGTCCCACCACAAGCCCTTCTTGTCTTAAACTGAGAATTTTTTTTTCTCTGTAAAGCTGTTGTTCCTTTAGAGTGGTATTTTTTCCTTTTTTCTTTGATTTCTGGTCTGTTTTCTTGTCTGTGCCTTCCCATTACCCTCAGTTTAATATTCTCTCAGTGAGAGGCAGGCTAAGAGAATTACATTTTCAATGACAGATGGACAGTTGTCATTGGTTAGGTACAAATGTTGATCTGAAATGTCTCTTTTATCTATTGAACTTCTAATGTTGAGAAAACTTGAAGAATAATTATGTTGAAGAAGTTGTACAGACATTGCTTTTTTTCCCCCTTGAATATGAAAAAAAATATTTAATCATGAGAGAGGGGAGTTTTTATTCCTTTAATTTTCTTAATAAATATCTACAGCTTGGACCTAAACTTGAATTGTTAAAAAAATTAAAATTCAGATAGAGAATCAACAGAGAGTTAAAAGTAAGCGTGTGTCTCCATTATGCTGCAAGGGTTATAAATATACTCAAGGTGGGATCTTTGAATTTGTCTGGATTCTGTAAAGCAGTATACTCCGGATGGATCAGACATCTAATTTAGGGATTTGCTGGTTGATAGAATAATTTTTTGTTTAATTAGATATTGTATCATTGAAAGAGAGATGCAACAGGTAGTCAGGTCTATCCGGAAGGTGATTTGGTTACTGCTACCTTCCTAGGAGCACTGAATGACTCAATGTTTTTTTTAATACTGAGGCTATATGTACCTCAACTTCATTCTGAAGTAAAACTTGACTTCTCTTACCTATTTTGATTCTCTTACCTATTACCTAGCTCTATTTTGATTTATTCTGTGTGTACAATGGCAAATAAGGAATATTTGTTATTCTTCAAATGTTATACTTCAAATTAGCAGAGCAGAAAAATCTTCAGCTGTGCAACCAAATCTTCAAAACAATCCCTGTTCCCAGTGCATCTCTTTTATTTTAATTCCTCTTTTAGTTTTACTACAATTACTTTGTATTCATTTTATTATTAATAAATTTAATGGTTTTTACAGCTGCTTCTGTTAAATACCTTCAGGTGCATGAATTAATCAACATGCCAGTAAGAGAGACAAATAGTCTTCCTATTTTACAGATGAGAATTCTGAATAGCAGAGGGACAAATTTCCCTTAAAAAGTACTCATCAAGCTTAAGGAAAAAAGGGAATTTAATCCCTAAATTGCTGATCTTCCAGCCCAACAACATAACTGACAAGTATGCTGTAATTTTCTTCCATTTTTACTCTGCCTTACTTTATGTGAACATCTTAGGTCATTGCTTCATTCACAGGTTGAGGCTGGAAAGGACCTCTCAAGATCTTCTTGCTCAAACCCCACCTCTGTTCACGTAAAGCCATCGAGAGATAGTTGTCCAAGACCATGTCCAGATGGCTCTTGAATATCTCCACAACATCCCTGGGTAACCTGTAGGTATGTTCATGACCCTCACAGTTAAAACTTTTCCTCTACATTTAGACAGAACCTCCTGTGTTTCAGTTTGTGCCCATTGGCTCTGGTTGTGACAGTGACATGATTTTCTTGTGTTTACAAACCATGGAGTAAATCTCATAGATACGGATAAGTTCAGCTGCACTGAGAGTGTACATAATACCCAATGAAGTTGTGTTTTTTCCTGCTGGTCTAAATTTGATCCACTGTCTCCAGGAGAATCCTTTTCCTCCCTTATAATCTTCACTAGAGAAACTAGCCACTCTATTAAGGAATGTAGATATCAAAGTAAAGAAATACTTAAAATAGCTTTGTTTTTAAAATCTTCTTTAAAAATAATTTCACGGACCTTAAAAAAAAATGTTTTTGTTGTCTATGGTTAACTTACAAATGTAAAGTAATAGGTAAATTTAATATACATACATATTACAGTACCTAAGATAAATGTCAATGCATTTGAAAAATACTTGGGGAAAAAATCATCTTCATTGATGTTACAGCAGATGGGTTTCCGCAAAAGATAAGAGCTCAGTTGGAAGCGGACCAGAGGCTATTTTTGACATCCTTGTTAGAGGGACAGATGATGCCACAGTAACTCTTTAACTAAAATTCACTTAGCCTTGAGTGATGTTTAGTAAAAATCAATTTGGAGTTCAAATGAGTTCAATGAATGTATTTTATGTATGTGTTCAAGGTTAGAATACAGGCTCTTCCTTTTATGTTTTTAATTTTCTATTAAAATATATATAATTCATTAATGAAGGATTTAATACTTGTGGTGGTAGCTATTGACCTTTGTGCAAATATTTACCAGAAAAAAATTCAGTGCTCTGCCTTGATACTAACATTGTTAATCTTCATAAAAAAAGTATTTAGAAATATATCTAAAGTTTGCCACCTTTTCTATAGTAAGGTTTCATTTTAATAGAAGTGTTTCTTAATAGAAATGCTTATTTTTAGCAGAAAATAGGGAGCAAGCAAGAAAGAATGGTAGCTTCTTGAAACAGTTAAGGCTGTCTCATCAGCTTTATTGAGAGTATTATATCTGAATTATTCAGGTTTACAGGTTATCTGCATTCTGAATGTGAAAAGGGCTTTGACAAGTGACTTTTTTCTGAATTGTTGAAGAGTATCTTTTCTCAGAGAGCTTAACAGATTTATTATATGAGAGCTTCACATATTTTGGAATATACTATATTCATTGATTAAAGACTTATTCAATGACATTATGTATTAATAACCTCTAATTTTGGAACAATAAGTGCAACAAAAATATGAGCAGAGGCTACTAGGTTTCAGTCAGGACAATGGAGATATGACTTAATGTTGTAAATTGATAAGCTGATAGTCTAGAGATTTTGGCAGAATGCTAGAAATACTGAGGAAAGGGGGAAAATTATCTTTCCTTTCAGGTTATTTCAAGTCAGTGAAGGTTTGCCTATGAGCCTAAAGAAAATTGTTTCAGTTATGTAAGTTTACTTTGACTGCTCTGTCACATGAAAAGTGGAGATTTTCTCAAACCCTTAGTGTTTGATTATTCTGTCAGAGCCCCAGGAAAGCTGAGACCCTTGTGCCCAACTGTTCTGTCAATGTCCCACTATGGGGACCCTTCTCTGAGCAGTTCACAGATCCAAGGGCAGCTCAGCTGGCTTGTTCAGGGTCACACCAGAGAGACCCAGTCCTGGGTCTCTGTGCCTTCACCTGCTGCCAGTGACTGCCAGAGCTCTTGAAGGAATCACATTAAGAGTTTACAGAATAAAACTCTTAATTAATAAAATTGTGACGGGTTAAGGTTCAAAGACCGCTGATGATAGTATCTGCCTGCAAAAATGCATTCAAAGAAATACACTAATTCAAAGCACTATGCAGACAAGCTCTAACACCCAATAAAAAATGGTTTGAGATAATCATTCAGTGCTCACAGAGCATGGTTCTTATCCAATAGGCCTCCCTGCAGGGAATGCACCATTAACAAGTTTGCTGATGATCTCAAATTGGGAGGTGCTTTTGACTCTCTTGAGGGACAGCAGTCCTTGCAGAGGGATCTATGATTGGCCATGATTAATGAGATGAAATTCAACAAGTCAAAACGCCAAATGGGCCTAGGCTGACACCGGGCTGACTAGTGAACCCACAGGGCAGTGGGAGCTGGATACTGGCCCTGCTGGAGAGGGGCTGTGGGTGAAGATGGGGGGAGCCGCATAGAGATGTTAGGGAGAGAGTAAGGGCTAAGAGTGCACTCAGCATCATGACTTTCTGCATTTAGTAAGCTGTAGGTTTACATCATGCTGCTTTACCATTCCAAGGATACGTAAGATGTAATGAACTTTGACAACTGAATTTTACAATGAGAATACTCTTGAAATCTTATATTGAACAAGAAATAGCACAACTTCCCTTAGCGCTCTTATTAAATTTTTATTTGTTTCATTGCATTTTATATAAAAAGGACCTAAGTTTTAAGCTAAAGTAGTAGCTTTGACTTAGTTATTCTCAATTCATATGAACATTTTTTTCTGCTAGGATAACTGCAGAGTGAAATAGGGCAGTAGGTGCCATCTCTGATAGCTATAGTTGACTCACTTTCATAAAAAGTTGCATAATTAATTGCAAGAACTTGGCTGCTCTACGCTAAAGATTGGCTTCTGTAGGAGAAACTATCTAATAATTAGTAAAAAGTAATGCGAAATCTCTTTACAAAAATTCAACAAATGTAGTTGGAAAAAACATTGCTTGGAATGTGTATAGTATAAATTAAATAAGAGAATTATGAACTGGGCTCATAATGACAGAAACTTACAAGATAAAAATTATAGAACAAGCAGAGGTTATTTACTTTCACACTTAAAATAAAAAAGAAAGGAAAATACTAGCATTATTTACAGAACTCCTAGTTTCAGAATGATTCATTACTGTTAAAGCCTTTCACATTTTAAAAAATGTTTTGAAAAACACTCAGAAATTTTCTTTTTCTTTCTTCTTTTTTTTTCTTTTTTTTTTTTTTTTGTATTTTGTTGGTTATTCTTCTCTTCCACAAAATTTCACAGTATTCAGCACATCTTTCCTTGCAGATATTATGGAAGATAATTATGAAGGAGAAAATAAACTTGCATATTAAAATATGAGACTTCCTCCAGACTTTTTAAAATATTTTTTGTGATTGTTATCAAACTACATATTGTTTATACATTACAAGCAGGTTATCATAAGTAAATACCATGTAAAATTCCTTGAGTGATTTCTTAACTTGCACTTCTACAGTAAAGTGGTCTAAGGGAAGAGAGCCCTGAAGCCATATTCATTCATGACAAGCAAGTAATATCAACAAATGTTTGTGAACACTTCCATAAATAGCTTTTTTTCCCCTCTATTTAGCAAGTAACATCCAAAATGCTATCACTCACAGTGAAGTAAATAAGTGATGAAAAAAGCAAAACTGTTAAAGGACTCTGGAAATATATAGTAGTAACCTGATCAATTGTATAAATTAACCCCACAAAATGAAGTTGAAATTTTGAGGTAAACTAAAGTCGATAAAAATTTCATGTGACAAAGAAGGGGCTTTAAAGGAACAATTCTCTACCAAGGACCTGACACTGGTGTTTATTAGATAAGACAATACTCTATCAGAAGTAGCAGTAGAAAAATAGTACGTTAACAACTGAAAAGGAAGAACAAGGTAATTAATTCAGCTGGTAATCGAATGAGTTAACAGTGTTAAGAACAGTATTTGCTCCACATATAATTTACACCTTTATTAACAGGAAACATGAAGTTTATGCCCCAGTTAAGTTGCATATAACGCTTCAAAGAAAGGTTTAGCATGGAGAGCAGTGGCACATAACAGAGCTGGGTCAGTTTCATTCCAACAAATAATATTTGGACAACTAATAGTATTCACAAAATACTTACAGGACTGCAATACTGAAAATGTACACTGCAGATACTTTTCTACCTGTTAACATGCACTTCTACTGATTATTCATACAGTAGTCTTTTTAAAATGCTCAGCCAATTTGAAAGACCAACAAAATGTCCTGTAACAAACCATACACATTTTAATTAGAGGTGACACTGAATAACTGCAGTATTCATCACAGCTAGTTGTTGAATGTTACACTGAGTTTGTTTTCACAAACCAAGAGAAATTTGCGAATAAGTCTGTAAATACAGTTGATAAGCCTATCTAATGTTTTGCATTTTACATCCATTCACTTCTCTGTCTTTTTTTATTTATTTCGTTGTGGCTGTTCTGTGAAAACAATCATTCAAAACTTCAAATATTTTCTCTTCTGTGTATGAGAAACTAAATAAATCTGTAGTCTAAAAATCAGTAGTCCTGACACTGGAAATTCACATTGTCTATTAGAAGTTTCCTAGCCATCTGCACACTCTTGTCTTCCAAGAAATTCAACGTGAAACATTGTTTAAAGCACTGTCTGACATTCTGTTTACTCACTCTACTTTTGAACACTTGATTAATTTTGCTCATCATTCTGTGCTCTGCTTATGCTACAACCATTTAGTCTTTTCTTAATTAGAGCAATAAGGACTTCAAAATAAAGCTTTTCTTCTAGGATATCTTCATATTCAATTTCAAAATTTAATGCCAAGACTAGCTTGGCATTATAATAGCGAAGACTATTGCCTTAATAACATCTGGTAGCACCGAATATAAGATAATGTCTTAATGGTTATCACCAGTTTTAGACCACTTTACAAGTTGGTTGGGTTTTGGCTTTAGTGAGATTTTTTTTTTGTTTTTTGGTTTGGTTGGGGCTTTTTTTTTTTTCTTAGTTGGTTGCTTTTTTCTATTTAGTCATAAACAATTATAGAAAAATTCATGTTTAAAGAGACATCTGGAAATCATCTTAACCTGCCTCCTGCTAAAAGCCTCCCTAGGTTATGAATACAGTTGAAACAATATCAGAAATTGCAATATTTTTGGGTACATTTCTTTCAATATTTTGTCCAGTAGTGAATCTTTAAGTCGGGAGCATTGGAAATAAGACTTAAAATATGTTTATGCTTGATTCTAATGAAGACTTCTGTTGATTAAATTTTAAATCAATACATAACTTCATACTTCTGAATTTTTGACTGAATAAGAAAGAAACAGTAGATATTTTCTAACCATAGCCAATGAGGATGTATGTTTGCAGCTGTTTGTACTGTTAATGCTTTGGTTTGAAAGTCCACAGAAACAGTTCCTTACAGATATTAACCTAAGTCTACAAAGCAGGTGCAGATTTATCAGCATTTCAAGAGGGCATGATCTAAAAATTTATCATTTTATGAGTTTCTCCCAGTGCAGCATACTTGAAAGGAAGAGCCTTTTCACTTTGAGTTCTGCTGAGACACAAAATGCACATATAATGCTGCTGAAGTGTGTGTGCATCCAGAAGAAAATAATAGGCCAAATCCTATTTTTAATACACAAGCAGACACCAGTTCATGACCCATTAGAATTCAAGCAGAGACAGATCAAGTAAATGGAAGAGAGATCTCTAGAAGTAGTGACATATATGGAACTGTGTTCTGCTCAGAATATTTCCTGGGCTGAAAATAGCTGGAGTTTGGAGTAGTAAGGTAAGGGGGGAGGGAGGGAAAGGGGGCAGGGCACTATCCTTTTATAATTACCCATTTTTTTTTTTACATTCTCAGACACTGTTTTTTATCTGTACTGGAAGGATAGTACTCTACAGCATACTGAGCAACATGAACCTTTTTTCTATCCCAGTAAGGCTGTTCTTACTCTGTTATATAAAGTAGGATAACATTATGTGAAAAATATGTGAATTAGAAAAGGCTAGTTAAGTTTATCATAGTAAAGCACAAGTTCTTTTATGATTAAGGTAATTTTGTTTAAAGATGTGAAATGTTCCAAATGCTTCAAAAAACACACAGATTTAATTTGTCTGGAAGTGCATTCTGCCTTGAAGTTGTTGAGAAGAGTGGTAGGCAAGGCAGAGGGCAGCTCAGCACCATTCAGGAGAATGAGTTTAGTGTGGTAGCTGATCACTGCAACACCAGTAACCAGTGCCCTGTTCTTCTGCTTGTTGAACTCAGCAGTCACTCCTTACTCCTCCTTTCTGTCTCTCCAGCCTTTCTGCTGCTGATCTTGGAGCTCTGCATGACAGCAAAAATGTCAAGGATCTATCATGAAAAAAAGGGGGTAGGTAGACAGAAAAAGTAGGGCTGCTCACCAAACTCGACAGCTCGAGACAGATTGAGTCACTTTTGGGGTGATTCATTCCTCTGACCATACCACCTACCAGCCATTTTTGCCCTTCTTTTAAACTCATCTAGCATTTATTTTTCCAATGCTCTTACCTGCACTTAACTCACTGAGACAGAGAACTGTCCACTGCTGTGGACTGGAAGGAAATTTGCTCAGGCTTCCTGTCTTTTTACTCATGTGGTCTGTCCTCAGAATTTATTGACATTTGAAGATTAGATAAAAGCTTTCTAAAATACAGTTATCATGCAGGCTTTATATAGCAAATCCAAGCTATTTACTGTCAAAAAATCCAGAAAAACTGAAAGAGGTTGTACAAGAAGATAGATAAATTGATGTTTTGAAGGCTCCTATATGGCAATGAAATAGTAAGGCTATAGGTTTGATTACAATATATTACAGGCCAGTGCCATGCATATTCTCCTAGAACAAGTAGTAAGGAATTATGTCTGAGCATCAGGTTCTGTTAAGAAGGAAAATGCTCTGTGAAAAAACCCTGTTTGTACCTGGAAATAATATGTATGTGGCTCCACATATTTCTGCAATGTTGAACTTTGTGAATCAGGAACAATAAAAGAAATTCTGATGCAAAATTTTGTGTCCTGGAGGCTTTAACAAATAGAAAATGGACTTGCAACATGCTACTCCTTTTTGTTCTTTGATAATGGATTTTAATAAAGCAGTAGTGTTTCCATGAATTAACTTTTTGTCTGGGTGCTCTGAATCTACTTCGTATTTTTGTCCCAATTCAAAGCCTTTATATCATGCCACATAAAAATAGGATACCCGAGGTTTTACTATTGGCCAAAAAAATGTTTTAAAATTCCAGAGCTTAAATAGTCCCTTTCTTAATTTTCCTCTTCCTGACAGAGTAATGCATACAAACACCCACAGACAAGCATTTGCATGTCTGTCATAATGACATATTGTCATATTTAAAGTATTAAATACTTTAGCTAGCCTAGATATAGTAAAAGTTCATTGTGGGACTTACTGCATGTGAACTTAAAACTGAACAGCTGTACAGCTCTACAAGCTTCTGGGCTCCCTTTAAATATATGAATTGTATTCATCTGGTAAGTTGTGCAAATTTTTGTGGTGTAATGAGACATAAGCTAAGTTCTTCCACCAAGTAAACAGCTGATGAGTCTGAATAGTGCTAGTATTCCTTATCTTCATAGGAAGAGATATGAAAAGAAAGAAGAACTAAATTCAAAAAGCAATAACTTCAGCAATAACCTCAGAATAAGACTTTCTTTTTAACATCTTTGAAAAGACAGAGCAGCAATATTAGAGAAGAACAAAATGATTTCTGATTCTGCAGGAAACGCAGTAGCTGGTTTGGTTTTTTTTCTGCTTTTTTCCCAATACCATGGGGAAATCAGAAGTTTGGACATAGTGTCTCTTTGGTGTACTTTGTGATTTTAAAAATAGGAAAAAAATTGTGCCAGAGATTTTGCAGTGAAAGAGGGATTCCTAACTACAGGACCAAAATGGAGTCCAAAAACATTCCAGAAAGTCACTAGCAGTCACCTTCTTGAAAAAATATATGGGTAAAAATAATATTTGCTTGATTGTCTACTGAGAAGCCAGTTTTTGATGAATAATAAAGAGATAGAAAGTTTAAACATGGGCCTCCAAACCCATCTTGCTTATTGGTGTGAGAAGTTCTGTTCACACTCGTGAAAGGCATTTGTCTCTCTGATTTCAAGCTTCCCGCAGAGAAGAAAGGTAACACCACAGTGACATTGAATATGAAAACATGAAAATATTTTTATTATTGCTTTGTTCTTTTTATGTTTACACAGAAAAGCCACACAGAAGTGAATAGTTCTAACTTGGAGCAGGCTAGAAATAGTGCATAGTAAGGCCAGGAGGCACACACTGAAAGAGAGAAAACACTTAAAAGCCGTCTTGCAGGGGAGTAAAGAAAGTGAATTATAAGTAAATTGTAAACTTTATATAGTCCAGTTGCTAGTAGTCTTGAAAGGTATTTTAATATGAAATAGCTGTTGTACACACCAAAGGTGGTCTCTGATCTTCCTGAGGTTAATACAGTGCTCATCATTATGAGAGAATCTCCATGTCTCCACAAGTTTAAATGTTAAAATGAGACAGGCTCTTGGCAAGAAAAAAGTTCTGTCGTATTTCTCATAGGAAAAAAAACAAACGATGTCTCCCGACTTATTTTAGATTTTCTGACTGGGATGCATGACGATAACAATGGAGAGTTTGTGTAAAAATTGTGTTACACAGTTATGAGATCAGATGGGGGGTGCAATAATTTTTTACTCATTTTGCATGGATTACTTTTTATATGCTGTGTGTTACTGAGACTATGAATGAAAATACTGGTTTAAATGAGAATGAGATTGGTTATTCAAAAAATACTTCCTTCTTAAGTCTTTTTTCTGAAGGCATAACACAACTGTGTATTTATTAGCCGAAAACTTGTAAAAATAGCGTTACAATAAAGAGCTTAAAAATTATTTCCAGAAGACTGAATGAGATATAGATCTTGCTTATTTGTAGTAATGTTGTGGCAACAACTGCAGCAACTATAATACGTCAAATTATTTCCAACACATTACGCAAACAAATCATTTATATAGACTAGAGCAGAGTAAATTATTTATATATTAATTGTGCACAGAGCAGCAGTAAACTGTGCCTAGGAGCCCTTTAGCGAAAAGCACATCACACTGTCTAAATCCATAAAACGGGGCTTGCGGGTTGAACATAATATACAAAGATTTAAGATGTGTTCTGAATCATATCTTTAAAAAGAAGGAGAGTATCCAGCCTCATGCTTAAGAAAAGGAGCAGGGGAACCAAGTGTCTTCCATAGTATTTTGTTGTTTCGAGTGGTTTAAAATGAAGATATTTAATGCAAAAGTTATGTTCTGCTATTTAATTCACAATGAAAAAAAGGGCTAGAGCCTTGTGATTTAAACAGCAGTAAACTTGAATAAATTCAACAGCTGAATAGGTAATGAATGGAAGACTTGCCTCTCACTTCGACAATATAGAATTTCCTCCTGTTTACCAGAATTATGAAATCACAGTTTTGGACTCCAAGAAAAATCCCGTTGTGGATACATCTGCCAGCTTGGAAAAGGTGATGAATTTTTTATAAAACAGTGTTGCGGTAGCCCTTGTGGAGCTATCTACTCCAAACTTACCAGCAAGCGCTTGGGCACCGGAGGAGTCCTGGGCACGGGAGAACATTTAACTTAGTGTGACTTCGTAAGTCACTCCCAGGATGCTCCAGGCCCTGCCTCATGAATATGTGCCTTTGTAACACCTGATTGGCTACCTGCCTCTCCTCCTCCCCAGTTCCCTATTTGGTTAGTTCCTAAAATGTTCGTCTTTGTTCTGAGGTTAACTGTAATTGGTTCAGTCTAATGTTCTCCCCTCCCCTGAGTAAAGTTCATTTATTGCTATGGTTGTCAATCTGCCCTACTAGTAATCCTGTTGGCCTGTGAGCCAAAAACCCCTCCCCCTCTCAGTGTTCATTAAAAACCGTTACACAACCCTTCTCGAGGCTCTTGGGTAGACGCCTCCAGCCCTTCTCCATCCCCTCGTCTTGTTCTTTCTCCCTAAATAAACCTACTGGAGTCTTCACCAAAGAGTCTACATCTCCTGTTTTGTCTGCGCCTGTGCCTTCCGCTGCTACGTTCTGTCCAAGAAGCTCTGCGCCACCTGTGGACTCGCTTGTGAGCTCCCTTCGGGGCCTGACGAGGCCGAGCTTCCACGAACCCAGGTTTGGCAGCTGTGAGAAAAGCTGCCACAAAGCAGTAGCTTTAAAGCTGCTATAGCCCCCAATCATAGGTAGAGCACCTTTTAAAGGCAGCCAACCTCGGGGTGGTTTTCACTTTTGACACCCATGTCAGCTCTGGTCTCTTTATGCTTGTAGTGGAGAAAGATATAAATGACAGAAAGTACTTATGCTGATAATAGACCTGTGTCTTTATTAAATGTCTGTCCCACATTATATTCCCAGAGTACTAATGTAACCCTAGGGTTTTTATTCCCTTTTCTCAGAGTGTGGGTAAGCTAGTGGTCCATTCTGTTTGTCCCTACACTATTTTTCCTATCGTACTTACCTTGAGATTCTCTGTTCAGAACCTGTAGACCTACCTTCTTATTTCTACAGCAATATTAAAATACTGCTTACAAGTGAAACAATTTCTTTTCATACCTACTAGTACATTTTCCAGAGTAAAAGGTGAATGTGTACATTTAGGAAAACACCTCTTACCTTAACTGAGGCATTTTTTAAACTGTGATTGTTTTGAAAATACTCAAAATTATTAGTATCTTTAATCTGATTTTCATTATTTCTCAAGTTTCCCAATGATTTTACTATCAAAATTGAGGGTTAAAGACAATCTTTACTGGATTGTAATGTAAAAGGCACTATATGACAGTGGATGTAGCTCATAATACAGTACTACTTATGGAGAGAACACAATTTAGGCAGTATTTATACAAACACTTAAAAATTACTCTTTTTAGTATCTGGAACAAAGTACTTATACATACATATATGTATATGTGCATATATACACATATATATACCTATTGGTATATATAAGTATGTATAAGAATTATAAGAGAATCTTACAAGGGAGAGAAACTGATGTATTTTTACCCAGAAAATAAATATAACACTTTCAGTTCTAAATTACTACATTTCGAGTAATATTGCAGTACAAGGTAGACAGCTGAGAAAAATCAAATTTGCAAATAAATTATTCCATCCCACAAAAATAATACATTCTCAATAAAATGTTTATGTTTTGCAAAATTGCTTTTCAACTCAGGTTTTATTTTTAGACCGATCTGACTTGTGGATTTCCTATTTTTTGTAATACTTAACAGATCTCAAATCTTATTCAAACTCTGTTCATTAAAAAAATATTAGTTAACAGCTCAGTCATCATGAAGCTGGTTTATAATTACTTCTTTTTTATTATTTTTTTTTTGCTTGAGCAAGGAACAATGTTAGTCAGGAGTCATTTTAGTTTTAATTGTTGTAGGGCGATCTAAATTGCAGTATTAGTAGGATTTCTTGACAGAAAGATACACAAGCATAAAAAAGCAAGAAAAAATAGGTTCATCTTCAGCACTCTTCTTCCAAGTGGACTAGACAAGACTTTTCCAAAAATCAACCTTCAAATTAGATCAGGTTCTTGAATTCTCCAATTCAGTAAGCCAACCTTTTTAAACCCCATCTACAGAAGAGTCATAGTGTTTCCACAATCACATGATCCTTCATACCTTGCAAGAACAGTCAAGGCTCAATAAATTGAAATAATCAGTCTCTTCAACATAGGAGCATAATTTGTTCACCACAGTAATCTGAACTTCTCCCTGTGCTTTCTCTATAAATGACTTCTGTTGGTTACTGTTTGGAATTAACAGTTCAGTTACAACCAGATTTTTAAACAGATGTTAAATAGATATCAGAAAGAGCAGATCAAATTTGTCACATACTGTTCATTTCAATGTAAAAGGCAGAGATAAAAACTCTTGTCTCAAATTACCAACAGTATGTGGTGTTATTATGGAGAATTTTTAAAAAACACACCTTTTTAGTCACTACATTTAGTCTTAAATAACCTACAGTGTTCAAGATTTTGCTCTGTAACTGTTTTAGATAAACCAGCTGATCAAAGTTTGAAACCACATGCCCAGTGAGATGAATTTATTGAAATATAATTGATTCTTTTATTTATAATGCAAGCACTAAAATGCTTGCTTATATACTGTCTTGCTATAATTATTTTACATAAAAATTAAGTATTTCAGGAAAGGAACTTGTGTTATCAACAATTCTGTTTAGTTCTATTAAAAAGTTTAGCAAAACTACACCTTCCTAAAGTAATTATACCAGAAAACATTGCATTCTGGAAATCAGCATCTGCATGATTGAGGTTTGATTGTGTCAGAAGTACATGTAAGCACTCAAAAATAAATCCATGCCATAGCTGGCTGATATCTTAAAAAAAACCAAAACCAAAAACAAAAACAAAAACAAAGCAAGTTTTATCTTGATAGGACATTTATACCAAAATTTAACATAATATCGCTCGAATGAAAATCATCAAAATTATGGTCATATGGTGGATTAAAACAATACAACAATCATATTGGAACTTCAGTGACTGTTGAATGAGTGTATACTTCTTTTATATTTGTATATATATGTGCATGAAAGTGATAAGACCCTACATATTCAGGCACAGCATGGATCTTAAAGGTGTGGAGAAACTTTATTTACCAATTATTTCAGATTCCATTTTGAAGTAGCCTGACATGTAGGAAAAAAAAATTAGTATCATCCCTACATTACATTTTTAGAGCTACATATATACAACTATTCTAAAGTTTACTAACAGACTGTGGAAATGCAGTGCACACAAAAAAGATTTTTTTTTATGCACAGCTTAATATAGAAGATGATAAGTGAATAAAGGAAATACTATACAGTGTATAATCTAAAAACTTAGTGGGATTTTAAATCACAAATTGTTGAAAGAAACCTAGAAAAAGAAAATAAATCACTCCAAATACATAAATAATTTTGCTTTTAATGGCCTTTAATATATACTACATGTCAGTAAAAATGCAAAGGAAAATATAAGATTCTATAAAGTCCACATTACTGGGTAATAATCAATCAATCAATCAATCATTTAGCTATTCAGGGAGGTCAGGTACATATAGTTGCTTTTACATATTGCCAAATACATTAATGCTTTGGGCAAAATAAGCCAACATGCACAAATCATGACCTATTTCAGGCAATTTGACTACAGTATTTGTTTCTCCTTTTATTCCAGAATGATATAAACAAAACCACTTTTCTTTTAATTCAAACCTATTGTAAATATTTAGGTCATGAAAAGGCTCTATACTTTCCTCCCTAAAGAACATTTAGTTATATGGTTTATGTGCTCAAAGTATAGTAAATGGTAATTTTTTTCTCTCTGTACGCATAAAGTTGTGTTCAAGGAAGTTTTAAATCAAATTAATCCAATAGGAAAGTCCACTTCAGGTTCAGGTTTTTTTCTTATACCTGATATGTTTAGAAAATAATAAATAGCTTCTACTGTTTCCCACTGTGAACGCCATTAGTTGCCAGAGCTACAGTAAAAGTAGAACAATAGTTGTGTGAAAAAAACATCAGTTTTCTGAATTGCTTCTACTAACCTCAAAGAAGAACTTCAGGTTTGTAATGGTAAGATGAATGTCAACAGTAACTGAAAGAAGCTTCAAAAGAAAGTCAAGGAGCAATATATGGCCCAAATGACTTGCAATTACTTCTTCTAGCCAACATGTACAGAAAGGTTGCTTGTCAGCTCCCTAGGAAATGCTTCTGAGCTATTAATTTCTTTTTTTTTTGCTTGCACAACCCATTTTCTATTCTTTTCTTCCCCTGACACCCACGAGATCTTAGAATAACTAACAAATGACACCTTTCTTCTTCTCCCTCCCTCCTTCCCTTCCTCCCTCCCTCCCTTCCCCCCTCAGATCTTCTTATTTCTGTCCTGGAGTAAGAAAACAGAATCAATATTATTTTCTGTATTATAAAGTAGAAGGGAAAAGAAGGAAAATATTGAAAAGGAGGAGTAAGTTTTTCATTTGGGGGTTGTGGTGGATATTGGGAGTTAGTACAGCATTATAATATTCTAAAATTAAAGAAAGCCAAGAGCAAATGTGCAAAAGAAGGACTATAAAACAGAGAGTGGCAGGCCTAACATGAAGAACAGATGCTACAAGAGAGCAAAACAAAGCACTGGAGGCATCAGTGATGAACAAAACTGACAGAAGAAGAGTGTATAATACAAACACAGATTAGAGGGACACAAAAGCGGAGTAAAAGAAAAAATAATGGCAAGGAAATAGAGAAAAGAAGCAAAATAAAACAGGGTAGGTGTGTGAGGTAGACTCAAGGCAAGCCAGTTTAGCGCTATGATTGTCCAAGCCGTTGCTCTGACTGGAAGTATGTTTGTTAGTGTTCTAAATTTATGTAGGACAAAGAATTGGAAGAAAATGTTATATGCCCTCTAAGAAGGCTAAGTTCAAAATCTTAGGGAGATTCCCCTGCTGTTCATGTAAGTATTAGAAGAAGATAAAAATTAGTTTTAGTCTAAGGTTGAAAAGTTCCCATGCAATAATAAATATAGTTCTCCCACAATTCAAAATACAATTTTTGAGAATTCATGATGGCTTTTGTTTGAGTTCAGTTGCAAATAGCATTAATTTGCTGCAGGTTTCAAAATTAAAAGTATTTATTTGTCAGTCTTAATGTTGGGTTTAATGCTATCTGCTAAACATATAAATGTTGTTGCTGACAGAATTGTCCTAGAAGAATATTTATGCAAGAGTAATTTCTTGGTAAGGTTAGACTTATTCTTCTGATGTAGTTCAGAACAGTTTGACATCAAGCACAGTTGCCGATGGGCAAGAAAAACACAGAAAAAATGGAAACAGGGAAAACACGCTGTGTTTTACAGGAAAACTTCAACAGCCATCAGATAGCACTGGTCCGGTATTAGTTCCAAACTCAGAGGCTTTGTGCTCCAGCTGGTACTGAAGATTGGTATCTTGTACCCAGGAAAGTGAAAAAATGTGACATGATTTGGCAAAGATAAATAACTCCTAAAATTCAGTTACTGGCTGCTGCTGCTGGGGCAGCTGAACTTCTAGAGCAGGGAAATGCTGTTAGTGTAACCAGCTCAAGCCATTACTAACCAGTAATCACATCAACAGGAGTCAGTACAGTGAGCTACAGCCAAACAGTTCCCAGACATGCAGTGAACTAGGCAGTATTTATCATTCTAGCAGCAGCCAATGATCTTGAGTGAATTCGTTTCTCATCACTATCAATTCTGTCTTTGCCATCTCATAACATGTCTCTTTGAGTAGTCACCATACCTATTTTTAATGAACTTAGTCTTTTATTTTTGCTGAGAGGTAATATAGTACTGTCTCCCCTGTTATGGAGGACATTTCTATCTCTGGTAGATGTCTCTTCACAGCAAAAACGAAACTTTATGCTCAGCTGAATCTTTGCAGAAATCTGCATGAGACAAGTCAGGCTGGAGATGGTGCTCGTTGAAAAGACAGGTACTTATGCCCAACAGCACTGTGTAATGGTATTTTTGCTAGCTAATGCAAATTCCTCCTTGCGTGCCTATGGAAATCTACCACTGTGCCTTGCATGTACTGGCACTGATGTCCAAGGTGCCCTAAATCACAACAAAGAGTAGAGCAGAGAGTTTAAGCAGTCTGTGTTACTACAGTGTTACTGCTACAATGCAGTACAAACAACAGAGCAACATACTGCAAGACATCACTGGTTTTTGATGATAAAGGACACAGATCTGATTCCCAGAAACAATTTCTATAAAATTATTTTGATGTCTTTATGGTAAATATTACATCCAAATAGTGACCATAAGGTATAAACTCAATTTACTGTGGAGGTTCACCGGTCTGAACTGGCCGGCCTGGAGCCCAGGGCTCCAGTTGTCAACGTGGCGCAGCTCCCCAAAGGGGATGCAGCTTCGTCCAAAGACTCCAAGGACAAAGTGTAACCTCCCGCACCCCGCCCCCTGAAAGTTCTCTCTTTGTTTATTGGTTAGAAGTTTAGTTACCCCGCCCCTGTTACCGCCCCAACTGCCACCCCTATCTAGAATGTTCTGTTTCCCTCGCTCCCTCATTGGTTGGATTGTATCCCTCCCCTGGTTTTGTATCATTTGCTATCCTGCTTGTCTGTTAAGGCTGTACCCGAGCTGATTGGCTCCGCCCCTGCTGACCTGCCCCTGGAAACCCCGTACCCCCCTTTAAAACCCCCCAACCGCCATTGCTCTGGGCCGTTCGTGCCTCGTGGGTTCTGACAGCCAGACCTCACGTCCACGGACAGCCTGAGAGCCTCCAGGGTGCCTGCTTCCCTGCTCTCCTGTTAATAAAGCACCTTGGAACTCTCGCCCTCTGTGGTTCTTCGCCTCTCAGGGACTGGAAGCTGACTCGACTCCCTGCCACCGGGCCTGACCCTCTGCCACAGGGCGGCCTACTCCTCCTCTCCCCATATGGGGAATCAGGCGGTGCCCCCGGGGGCCGACTGGTGCTAGTCTGGAGGGACGGAGCCGAGTGGGTTGAAGGCCGAGCCCAGCTCCTGCAACAATTTACCACTGTAAATTATTTTTATTAAAGAGGTCATTCTAAAGGAGAAGAAATCTCCTATAAGTAGACTATATAAATGAAGATCAAGTCACTCTCAGGTAGGTAAGACCTTGGTTAAACTTTCCAATACTTGGCCAGTGGTATTTGTTAAAAACAAGCACAAAGAAATGAGCATTTATTAGAAGAGGGTATGGTAGCATATAACAGGTCGTTGCCAACAAACTAATGTCTCATAAATTAGCTTTTTCTGGGGGTGCAATGCCTATTTTTTAAAATAATTATAACAATAAACAGTGAAAATGTGGTGTGCATATAAAATTATTCACAAAGCAAGAGAAACTCCTATGTAGCTTCTTGAACTGAAATTTAATGTGAATGTCTGAACTACTGACAGCCATTTTGAAAATTCACATGAACTACCTGAAAAGAAAGTCAGCCATGAAAATCTATTAAATAAATATATGTTGCTTGAGGTATCTTCATGGTGATCACCGTAAAAGATGTGTACTACTCCTAGACAGTTAGCTGCCTTTGTTACAGGAAATACTATATGTTTTGGAGTTTGTGAAATCAACCCCTTGAGTGAATTGTTCCAGACACTTCCAGTGTCTGGAAGTTCTGGTGTTTATAAGATACTTAATTAGCAATTATATCTGGCTTTGGTGTCATTTAGCAATCCCAGCAATACTTAGGATTTATACAAGTATTATGTTGGACTGTTTTCTCTATAAATGAGATTACATTATGGAAAAATGATCATAAAAGTAGCTACTTTATGGAGAATAATATATCCTCAGTAGCAGAAATTAAACATGTATTTCAGGGTCCCACTCTTTCTCTTGGGCAATTTCTAATGTCTCTCTTCTTCCTCCTACTAAGCTTAAGTGATACATAGGTACAATTGGTGGCATATTTCTGACCACAAATAATGACGTAACTAGAAACCTCCCCCAGGACAGAATTGGTGAGTGTGAATTCTGCTACCTAATGGAGAATGGTTGAGATCACCATTTAGGACACCTCAGTAAATTCTGGATTCCCTCATAAATTTAAATCAAATAGCAAAACTCTGATCATTTTCAAGACGAGGTCCACAGAAATTTTTTGAGAGTAGTGAAATCCTTATGCCCGTGAAAGTCTAACCCCAAAGGTTGCTCGGTATTTGGCTTCTCATTTTATTAACATTCTGTAATAAATGTCCAAGGAAGTATTTATATTTGCCTATGGTTCATTTTATTTGGAATCTTCTCTCATACTGCATTTGACCTTCACAAGTTCTTTTCCATAAGTGTTGACCTTTAGATTAGCCTCCCGTGTAAAGAAGTGGCTCTGTTGTCTGAAACTGTTCATTCTGCACATTACTAACCCAAAAAATATATGAATCATTTTAAATATCAGTTAAAAATATCCCATTTTGTTAATGTGTTCTGAAAAAAATAGCATCTTTTCTATTATGTTCAAGGTTCTAAGTGTGTTTTTCATTATTTAATTCTTAAAAACCTCAAAAAATATAAAATGTTTGGTTACAAACAGATTTTTTCCTGTGTTTACCAGAAATATGAGCACATTTATAGTGAAAACAAGAGTTTTATTAATAAAATTTCAACTTAAGTATTTTTCTGTTCCATTAAAAGTTAATGATTTCCTAGTATTTCATTATAAACATATTCAGATGCCAAAGAAACCAGAAAAAAAAGGTTTAGTCTGAGAAACGTGCACGTTATTGAGTCAAATGCTGGCAATAATAACATAATGACATATTTAGAGTGTGTTCTTTAAAAGAAATCACTCTAGAAATGTTACAATTCTGAATACCTTTTTTTGTTCAAGAATCTTAAGGCAATAAGAAGATGTTTACCACTGTAAGTTCTTAATCATCCGATGATGTTTTTACACCTCATACACCTGAGGTCATCATTTCCAGGACAGTGTGACTCAGACTGCAGCCTCTGAGCTGGTAACAGGGAGCAATCTCTTTCTTTTTGTCACATACATTCAAAATAATTTCAATGTAATACACTGTTAAGCCCTGTCTGTTTCATACTGTGCTTTGGGTTTGCTTTTTATCTTTTTTTTTCTCTATGTTTTCTTTTTCTTTCTTGCTCGATTTCCTGTCTTTTTCCTTTGGTCCCATTTCTGGTATCTTCTTTGTCTCATTACAAGCTGAACACAATATCAAAGACATTTCACTCAAAGGTTAAAAACCCTTGCAAACATCTCAGTTGCAGAGAACAAGATGAAAAAGTTTGTGTCTACAAGAACCAGGTTAGGTTTTTTTTAGTATAGAAAGATTTTGCCTCTTATTATCATCTTAAGATTGCTGAGAATACCTTATACCAATGGCATGTCATATGCAAAACACTAGAGCAAATGTAGTCCTTCCTAATGAGGCTTGACAGATAAAAATATTTTTATTGTTTAACTTTTTGACACATTATATTATCTCTGAATTTTTTCCATCTTTTGGTTCTGTAAAACTTTGTTTATTTTATTGAAGAGACCAATTGTCACTGGTAAAAAACCAGGTTTTTTATTTCAATAAATTGTTACTGTAATTCTGCTGTCAGAGTTCTATTAATCATGTTATGTTTTTCATGGTGCTTTAAGAGGATAGAAAGCCTTTCAGAACTTCCTATTACTTTTCAAAGCAGAATGCGTAAATGAAGTTCTAGGACCATTGTGCTAAATGTTTTTAAATGGGGGTCCATGAAACCTGGTTATTCTACAGCACACCGTTTTATAGAGCTAGAGAGCTCCCTTGTCTTGCTGCTTCTCTTTGCTTTAAGGTAAATTATAAGCCAAGAAAACAAAATGTACTAAAGACATTTTGGGTATGAGCTTTTCATGCATCAGCTCCTCCAATTGCCAGAGGACTCTGTGAGATGGTAAAACGACCAGAAAAGATAGATAAGTCAAGGAAATTTCTCTTAGGACATGGTTTTAACATCCTGTGAGATCAGAAAACTCTTAACTGTTGAAATAGCACCTCTGCCTACTCTCCCATTTAATGGAGAGTTTCTGACTTGCATTTGTCAAAAAGAATTAGGCCATAAAAAATGTCAGCTACTTAAAAAGTATAAAATAGTAGTATCATATTTGTGTAAAATTTTATCAAATCTCTGCTGCTACTTGGAAACAGTTTATCATATTCATTTACTATATTGTTATATGCTGAAAGGGTAAATGATGACTGTTGCTCAGCACATGAACTTTCTGCTTTTTCTCTTTTTGTTATTATCTTTCAGTAAGACAGCCCTCTGGGCTTGTTTTAAATTCCAAAGAGAATTCCCCAGAAAGGTGAAATCAACTGAATAAAATAAATTGAAACCTACATTGTAGAGATACCATGGGGTTTGACTTAAGTAATGAACTGAAATATGAAGCTGCTGTGTTCTGCTTGCAGAAGTGTACCTGAACTGTAAAAAAAGGTGTGATGTATATCTGAAACACTAATTGAAATAGAAATCTAGATAGAAATCTAGACAGAAACACTACTGAAAACATTCCAATCAGGGGTCTTTCTCTTCTGAGTATTTTATTGTGTTTTTCAACATATACTGAAGTCAATGCCACAGTTTCTTATTTTGAATTTCACAGAAAAACACTAACTTGACATGGGCACACCACAGCCTAGTTAGAAATGTACAAATAACCTTTGATTTACACAGACTGAGATTTAATTTCTATAGGCATAGTTTAAATCTGGGAATATAGGACTTTGTACTTTTTACAGTCAGAAAATAATAATAATGATAATAATAATAATAATAATCAGAAGAAATAATAGTAATATTTTTAAAATGTGAAGCAAGGTGAAATGTGGTGAAGTGAACAAGTTTCTTAGGTGTAATTTTTGGTTTAAGTTTTCAAGTCGTATGTTAAAGTTCTAAATTCAGTAAAATATGTAGACTCAGTACATGTTTCCACTTGTGTGTTTTACTCTTGTAAACGTTTCGGAGGACTTTAGCGCTTATTCCACCCAAGTTCATCATAGATATGTACTAGTGACCATATCTTGACAAAGGAATGCAAGAATGTGAATTATTATAATTTTGATAAATGCAATAAAGAAGAAATTGAAGCAATTTGTGAATTTCTGGACAAATTTTTGAAAGTAACAATAATATTTTTTGTGATGCATGTTTGAACTAGTTTGTGTGTAATATGCAGAATGATGAAATCAATAACTACTTTGGTTCTTCTCTTGGCTGAAAAATCCCAGCTCTCTCGTAATAGGAGAGGTGTTCCAGCCCTCTGATCATCTCTGTGGCTTTCTTCTGGACTCACTCCAGCAGGTCCGTGTCCTTCTTATACTAATATTACTTATGTTTCACAGTAATATTATTCCTTTACAGCATGCTTGGGTAATAGAAACACCCGTGGGGAGAATATGATACAAACCAGGAGTTAGCACTGCCTGACAAAATGAACCAAAGAAATGTTGGCTTTATATTATCTTGCATATTCCTTAAATATAAATATTTTGTCAAGAGCATTGAACACTGCATAAAAAGTGTATCAACATCACTATATTTTCTACTTAGGGGACAATATTGATGCTTCAGATTTCATTAAATAGTCAAATTAGTAATCTCTACTTCAATATCTTACAGAATTACGGTCTTTATGATGATATTATAGTAGCAGCACAGATTAAGAGGTATAGCTGCTAATTTATATTATATATATATATATAATCTATACAGCTGTATAAAAACAATAAAAATTCAGGTTTTCTGAATATAAACTGTAAAAATCAACAAATAATAGTCTAAAACAAATGAATTCATGTTTGGTTAACTGGTGCTGAAGCAATTCATTTTTTCCAATTTCATAAGAGCTTTATATACAATACAGAAGAAAAGTGCTGTATCCAAAAAGAAAAGTATGTATCCAAAACATGATAAAAATAACACTCACATGCATAGTTGTAGCTTCTACCATAGCCCACTTACAGAATATCACTTCCATCATGAGAACATTAAATTGCATGATGTTCTACATGTTCTTGTTTGGGAGGCAGGATGACAACAGAGTTTCTTTCGTGATCATTTTCCAAACAAATGTCATCCCCAACAGTCTTGTCATTTGCTTGGGGAGACATTCATGTTTCTTGGCAGCCCTGAATAGTTCTCTCTGACTCAGATTTCTTCACTGAACTGTCCGAGCCTGGATAGGAAATTCTTAACACATCAGAAAAAAAAGAATTTAATATCAAGAAAGCTATTAAACAGAGGCAAAGAAACTAAAACAGAAAGTGGCAATCAGAGACACAGATATTTATGTGGCTTCTAGCAGGTCTAATTGTGCACCTAAACATATCATCTCAATGCAAAAGAAAATAAACCAAAATTATGGTTTCTGCTTAAGACTGCAAAAATACATTTTGAAAAAAATAGTATCCATATGTGAGCAGGGATTAAATCAAAATATTTGAGAGGAATTAGAGATTACTGCTTAACTGCATATTTAAATCAGCCTTAACTAACCTAAAGAACAGCTGCAGTGCGTTTGTGAGACAGAGCTGAGTGATATGTGTGTTATGTAAAATGGCAAGCTGATTGCTCTTGTTTTGTGTGGGCTAACATTAATCACTGCAAATGACTTTTTTTTCCTTTTTCCCAAAGACTTCTAATATTTATAAACTGCTACAGACACCTGAAATATAGCAGGCAAAAAAAGACCTCCAGAGAATGCATATTTTCCTCAGGAAAATTTTGCTCAGCTGAAGAGGATCTGTAAACCTGCTATATTAAATACCCATGAAGATTCAAGCCCAGTTAGAAAACTCCACTTGGAGCCATTTTAGAGGAAGAGGAATTTTCATTCTGGAATAAGGCATATACCTGTGGAATTATGCATATATAGGAGTACATTCTATAACCTACAGGTTCAGGATAAAAGATGTGCTGCTCTGTCACCTAAATGGTGAAGAAAAATGAAAGTGTGCCACTTTAGACTAATCCCATACTGTTTTTCCCAACATAACACATTGCTCATTCTCTCTCTGGGCTAGCAAGTCCCTGTACTACAAGCTATAAGTTTTACTCTGTTAGCTTCCTTATTAAAGATTTATGCTAATTCACATCCTACTGATATAACAAAAACAAGATAAAGATGGATTGTGGATTGTATTTTTCTGTTTTAAATTCTGGTGAATTTGAAAAGCATCCAGTATTCTTCTTCTGAAAACAATGGTCATACATTCAGAAATACTACATTTACAATACGATTTGCCACAATTTATCCTCTCCCTCTTCTGTGTATCTCTATGTACAGATATTAACATAATGTCCTTGTTTTGCATTGGAAGAAATAGCTTTCATGGCAAGTTGTAGAACTGTTGTGCCCATATTCTTTTCTTTCTGTGTGGGATGCTATCATCTGGCAAGATCAAAAAACTTTGGAATGCAAATATTACCTCACACCATTTCTCTCTATTTCTTTGGAAAATTCATTTATGCTGTTTGATTTGGCTTTACAAACTAGAACATATTTCACAAAGGTCTTGAACAGATTGACTAACATTATCATAATCTTAAAGATTGAAACTTAAAAATACTGAGGACTAAGTGTTTTCTAAAAATATTTGAATTTCTCTGCAGAGGCCCTTGACCATAAGAAGCAGCATAGCACTGAAAATACATGGTAAGGGACCTGCATGGGGGATGTAAGCTTGATAAATGGCCTCAAAATTAGGATAAAAATAATTGTAAGTACAGCTGAGTGAAATATTATTTAGCCCACCTTTTTTAGAATTTTGCTAGCTTTTGCTATTGCATTAGAAGTGCATTTAAAAAGTTGATTTCACAAACAAATGAAAAATAAAACATATCCAGAAACTCCCTTGGAAGAGAAATGTAGGTGACTACATCAATATCATATAATAATCTAGAATTGCAGCTTTTTGTGAGGAGAATACAGGGAAAATACAAGTTGCCATAAGTACACATCTCAACATTTCAAATTCTTCAAGAAGTCTTACGTATAATATAGGGGATCAATTAGAGCTTTACACACTTTATTTATTCCTATACTTTTTAATGCAAACAATGCCATCAATTACCACCATTCAATCCAGAATATGACTGTATAGCCCTCCAGTAAACATAAGGAATTTAAGAGATTTTTTCCCATATGAAATTTAAAAACTTCAATGCAAAGGTATTGTTGCTGCATTCAAAGTATTGTTTAGAGGCAAAAAAGTAGGCACAGTTTACAGATATACAATTAGAGCCAACAATTTACTGCTAGTAAAGTCTTAATAGTCGATAAAATTATTACAGGAAAAAAGAGAATAATAATAATGCGGGTAGAGTACTCATATTCAGAAAAAGTCATAATGATAGCAAAAACACAATTAAAATTGTAACTCACTCCTTAGTTTCTAGCACTTTTCTAGGTGTTATAATCACCTTTTCTCCACTAGATCCTGGAGCTGGTGTTTTCACACTAGTGTTAGAGGTGGAGTTTGCTACTCTGAGTGGTCAGCATCTGGAGTCCTTCGTTGGGAGCATTATAACGTTCATGATGGTGGCTCTTCCTATAATTTTTGCCTTTATTGGTTACTATCATATGTATCTTGAATATTTGTTTAATAATCACACTTAAATGTTAATGTATAAGTAAAAAACCAGTAAGGTTTCATCAGCTCATTAAAGCAATTATTTGTAGATCAGAGGCATTTTTCCTTCTTTGAGAGAAAGCTGAGGAAATATATTAATCTGATAATAAGGCAAGCAACACCTTGCAAGGATGATCAAGAAGTTGTATACCACATTGTCATTTCAGTCTAAAATAAGCCTCTAGGAATAGTCAAGCTAAAAACAAAAACTGTCAAATTGACTGAAAATAAATACAATAGCATCTTACCAATACTCCTTCTTTAAAAAAAATTATGGAGTGCACTGTGGTTGCATTATATTAATCTGTAATATTGGCAATAATGTGTTCACAAAGTAGGAAGTTGGTTAGAATTTCAGACTGTATGACTGTGCATATAAGTACAGGCAACTAATTTTATAAACAGAGAGGCATCTGCAGCCAGTTATTTCAAGATATTTCTCCTGTGTCTCATGTGACTACTGGCCCTCTTTGCTCCATAAACAACGCACACTCCTTCCATTTCTAAATGATGGGTTAAATAAATGGCTTTCATTATTTTTCTGTTTGTACTCGGGTCATACTCCTTCATTTTCCATGTCATCCACTCCATCTGAAACTGCCTTTATGACACATTCTAACACTTATTTCTGGCTCTATGTTCTAGTCTGTATTTGAAGCCTTTCTATTTATTTATTTCATCAGCACTGAAAACCTCCTTTTTCTAGACATTCATAATTTTACAAGAGTATTTTCAAGTCTGACATCTCTTGTTCTGCCTTCTACATTTTTAAATAATCACTAGGAATCTGAATTTGTTTTATCCCTGTTCTCCCAAATTCTCAAGATATCATCATTCTAAATCTTATCTTCTGGTCTCATTCTTTAGATGCCCTTAACTTAATTTTTCTAGCACATTGTCCTGAGCTTTTGGAACCCATCAGTATGAGGAATCATGATGTATTCATTTCTCTATTCTAAATTATCACCTTTTCAAATGTTTCCCATCTGCTCACAGATTACTGCCTTGCTAATGTATTTTCCTCCTATATCCAGTTGGATGGAGACCTGAGCAACCTGGTCTAGTGGAAGATGGCCCTGGCCATGACAGAAAGCTTGGAACTAAATTATCTTTAAGGTCCTTTCCAACCCAGACCCCTCTATGATTCTATGATCCTGGTGGACTCTAATTGGATGAAAAGTTTAATCATAGCTCAAGAGTACAATATCAGGTGAGATAAATGAGAGAACTGGGCACATCTACTCCTTTGCTGAGATTCCATCAATCTACCAGAGCTCCATTTGCCTTATGCTGTTGGATAAAAAAAGTCTTGTGCTTGTCTTTGAGAACAAATTCTAGTTTTAGAATTTATTTGTGCATTTAATGAATACTGGCCTGTAACACTTTTTTTTTTAGGAAAGGGAAAAGTAAATCAGATCTAATGTGATTTTTAAGGGGAAAGCTACCACTTTTACATTAATATTGAATTCATTTTCTCACCTTTTTTTTTTTTTTCCCAGTAGTTGTAAGAAAGGAGTCTTCAACTGTAAATATTGTCACATGTTTTCATGGCAGGTGATGCCATTTGCCACAGAGCAGCAGGAATGATTTAATTCTTGCATTTGACAGCTATAGCACTGCTACCAGGACAGCACTCCATCAGGGTACTGAGGAGCTACTGCAAAATGCTCAAACCCAGAAAGCACAGGAATATAAAAGTCTGTGAATATGTTCATGTTTATATGTCATATTCGTGTTCATTGCTCAAAAAAGGTACTTGCTTTCCTCCAAGATTTGGCTTTAATTATATTTAGTTTTCATTGAGCCCAAGCACTTGCATTGATTTTTATTACTTGTCAGTTTTCTGTCAAACCTTTGGCTTACTAAGTGTAATCCATATTGATTTTTACTTTAGGTGAGGCAAATAATGTTAAGCTCCACATAAAAGTTCTGCTGAAGTTCCTGTAAATTGCACATACATTTCCACTCTGTACCAACTTTTGAAAATTAAGTGCTTTCATTACTCTATCATGGGAATAGGCATTCTCTTGTCTTTTTTTTTTTTTTTTTGTCTGTTTGTCTCCCTGTAAATATTTTTATAGTTTAAAAGGAGGGGGAGAAAATGAACCTTGTATGTTTCAACATATTTTCCAAATAAATCTTTGAAAAAAATTGAGGAATATAAGTCACTCCTTGATTAAAAACTGTATATGATTTCTGTACCATGATACAGCCCATGCCTAACTAAAGTATACTATAAAAAGTGTATGGTTATAAAAATATTCAGGTAAAGAAATTTTCAGGACTAATGAAGAGTATGTTCCTTTAATTTGAAAACGGTGTATGCAGAACCTCTCATATTTTGGAATTCTGAACCACTTGACAGGAAACAATCTCACTTGTACTAACCTGTAACAGGTCCTTTAAATCTTTGTCTAGCATGTGTTGCCATAGTTAAGTGGACCAAACCAAGCTGAGAGTTGTAGATCTTTGTGCTCAATTAAATGATCAAACTAAAGCAGGACACAGGCTTGAGTAATGAAGAAAAATATGATCCTACCATAGTTTAGCTTAAATATACTTCCCTCTGTGATTTCTTTTTCATTTTTACAAGGATTTGCAAACAGATATCAAGCTTACTTTCACTATTTTCCTCACTGCCTTATTTTCCTACTTATTTATGTTCCATAATGTCACATCTGTATAATGAATTTTTTGAAGTCCTTTGATTTATTTAACGAGAACTACCTCTTTACAGAACTAATATTTTGATCACACACATACTATTGAGATGAAGGTGATACATCCGTGATCAAATCATAGAGTGATAACCAGGTCTAGATAAAGATATTTTTAAAAAGTATGCTTGTTAAATGAAGATTATAAATTTTGTCATGTAATTGAGTGATTACTTATTCGCTCTCACTTTTGCTTTAGTTTTAAAAACAGAAACATTTTATACCTGTAGGGCATAATGAACACAAAGAACAGTATATCATCTTTAGAAAAGAAAGAAATTTAAATATTCTTTTCATGTAACACATAATTTTTCAAATGTTCTCTGCTCTGAAGTATATAAAAGCACAGTTATGAAGAACATTGATTTGATTGGTCCTTTATGTATATTTTAGATAGTGAGTGAATTTTGATTTATTGCACACATATGTAGGTTACATCCCCATTTTAAACATTTAATATATTTATTAATAACTGTGTTTAAACCTCATCTTTACTGTACATTACACACTATCACTTTACACAACACCAAAATGCGGCTGTATATAAAGCCTCTTATAAGCATGTGTATACTCGTGCAAAAACATTTTTTCCTACTGAAAATAGAGGAGAAATTTCAAATGGACAAAGATAACTACATTAAAATATTTCTGGCAAAAAGGGAGTTTGTTGGGTTTTTTTTTAATAATCTCTCATTGGGGAGTATGTGGATGAGGCACAAATTCATTGGAAACGACAATGTCTAACAAAAAAAAATACGGAATTCAGAAAAAAAGAAACAACAAATCACACAAAGCCTGTCTTTTACAGAAGAAAAAGATAGAAAGAGTACATCTGAAAATTTTGAAGCATGAAAGAAAGTAGCTGCCATGAAATGTTCTTTAATGATTAAGAAACTTCTTTAGCAATCATCACCAGTACTTCCATATTTTCAAAGCAGGTTGGAGTATTGGAAAAGTAGATTAAAATGGTTTCCTGCCTTTTTGGAACAAAATATAGAATACAGATGCATCTGAGATTGGTCAAGATTACAAAATAATATGGCAAACATCCCCATGGAGACCACTGAAATGTTAGATTCCATGATCATACAACAAAGTTTGTGAGAAATTTGAGGACACTTAAAAGGAAAAAGAAAAAGGAAAGGTCAGTTATTCTGACTGTCTGATATATATCCCAGGTAGAACAGTAAAAGGAAAAGTTGATTCTGGAATATCTTAAAAAAAAAAAAAAGTATAATTACTTCTGGACTTTTAATATTATGATAAATAATTGTCTCCAGATAGATTTTCTCCTTCGACTTCAGACGTTTAAGTTATAAGAGAAACTGACCAAGCATAATAAATGAGCTTTTTCTGAGATACATGACTTTGCACTACATAAAATCCTAATTAAAAAGTGCCAAAAACTGAAAAGTAAAAAAAAAAGAAAAAAAAAAAAACCAAAAAAAATAGCACATCTCTAGAATTTAGTATGGTATAAGACATAGCCAACTGACAGATACAAGGAAGAAAGTGTCAGCAGGGAACTGAGCAGAGACATATTTTGCAGTAGTATCACAAGGCGATGATAATTGTTATGAATTTAGGTGATATGTTAAGAGGATGACTTTTTCCTAGTTTAATATTTCAACTAATCTAATTTGTCATAAATTCATGGAAGATTATTATTACTGAAGCAGAATAAACCAGGAATAATCCCTATAAAACATCACTGGCAAAAGTTGCTGAATCTTTTTTCTCCTTTTTTTCCCCCTGTCATAAAACCAGCTGAATCTATCTACTCTTTCTTCTCTAAATTGGTGTTGGGACAGCAAGTGAAACTCTTAAATCAAGTGTTTCACCCATCCAAACACCGATAAAAGAAATCACCGGTATTTTAAGCCTTCAACCTCTAGTAAGTAATAACTTTGTGAGTTAAAGATCCTGAAAACTAAATTACTTTTTTTCTGATTGTATCTCCTGTTACTCTGATTTTTCTTTTTTTGTGCAAGATATGTTAGAGTACAGATGTGGGCAATCCAGTATTGTAAGATGAACACTAAGTGTCAACAATTATAATGTCAGTAGCTCTTTCTGGCTTAAACATGTTGTTTTTTTGAAAGATTGCTATCATGTAAAATTAACAGCCACCCTTGGGTTCAGGGTGAGATAATAACCTGTATACCTGTGTGAATGGAAGGAAAATAAGCAAACAAAAGTACTCTAATGTGACACAGGGCTTCTCACAAAATAAAGGAGATACAATTGCTGTCTTGAACAAATTATAATAGTGAAACTCAGAAAAAGAAGAGATGCTGGCAATCTGTAGATAATTTTGCTAGTGATTACCTAAGTCAGTAGACTGCATTTAGTTGTAACGCTGTCTGGGATACAAAATCATAGAATATTAGAATGATTTGGGTTGTAAGGGACCTTAAAGATAATTTAGATTCAACTCAACTGCCATGACCAGGGATACCTTCCACTAGACCAAGTTGCACTAAGCCCCATCCAATCCGGCATTGAACACTTCCAAGGATGGGGCATCCGCAGCTTCTCTGGGTTGAATCACAACCCTCACAATGAAGTATTTCTTCCGACCATTTAACCTAAATCTACTGTTTAGATTGAAGCCATTGCCCCTTGTCCTGTCCCTACATGCCCTTGTAAAATGTGCCTCTCCATGTGTCTTTAGGTTCCCTTGAGGTACTGGAAGGCCTCAATAAAGTCACCCTGCAGACTTTTCCAGACTGAACAATCCAAATTCTCTCAGCTTTTCTTTGAAGAAGTTCTCTATTCCTCTGTTCAACTTGGTGTCCCTCCTCTGGACTCATTCCAACAGGTCCATGTCCTTTCTGTGCTGGGACCCCAGAGCAGGATGCAGCACTCCAGGTGGGGTGCCAGAGCAGAGCAGAGGGGCAGAATTCCCTCCCTCTCCCTGCTGGCCCTACAGCCCAGGACACCATTGGCTTTCTGGGCTGCAAGTGCCCATT
The DNA here is from genome assembly GCA_024500445.1 of Entomyzon cyanotis. Lineage (NCBI taxonomy): Eukaryota > Metazoa > Chordata > Aves > Passeriformes > Meliphagidae > Entomyzon > Entomyzon cyanotis. The sequence continues at coordinate 62,729,178 of JAKEPQ010001005.1, forward strand.
GCTGGCTCACATCCAGACTCTCATCCACCAGCAACCCAAAGTCTTTCTTAGCACAGCTGCTCTCAATCCCTTCATCCCTTTGCCTGTATGGATACCAGGGCTTGCCATGACCCAGCTGCAGCATCTTGCACTTAATCTTGTAAACCCTTATGAGATTCATAAACTGAAAGGAGTAAGGCTCCTCTTTAAATTTCCCAAGTTGAGTCTACATTGTAATAATATCTTTTAGTGTCATAACTTGTTTTGATTGCCAGTTACAGTACTTTAGGTGATGAAATATTTTGAATCTAATGTAATCTTAATTGAAACCTTAATATAATCATAATTTTGTTTCTTGTCCTAGTGGTATTTTTATTCAAGCATGTACTTGCCTGTTTCCCCTTTGTAATAGAATCTGTAATAGTTGTATGGATGTGATTTAATTAAATTAATATTTTATTAATTTTAGCTGAAACAGTCATTAGATTAAATACAACATCTTAATTAATATTGATAAATCAGAGAGTGAGAGGAAATATTTCTGGTCTCTGTACTTTATCATCTGTTCTGATAAATTGAGGGAGCAATCTTGACTAAGGCTTGACCCAAGACAATCCATGCTTCCAAGGCACTATTTGGAGAGATAAAGAGGTGATTTGAATAAGATAGAGAGCATTTAGTAGTATGAATATAACACACATCTTGCCAGTTTGACTCAGTGTCAAGGAATTCCAGATGTGTACCAGGCACAGTCAGGGACTGTAGAGCTGAGTCTGGAACCAACCTCTGCTCCTTACCCCTTGCGTGAGCCCCTTAATCACCAGGCTGAACACCTGATTATTCCCACTCTCAACTGGGCTCTAGTGAACCTTTGACTTCTCATTTTATGCACACAAGCATAAACAATGCCTAATCATTTGAGAATGTAGCTGTGGAAATGCTAAGGCTAAGGAACTCCACAAAAAATAGACCCTTTAATTTGGCAGACAAAGAGTTACTTCTGCCCCAAGCCACCCTTGGTAAATAAATAGGCTGCTCAGTTTGGGACAACATGTCCCTGTCAATAGCATTTTACTTAAGTTGTAGAAGCAGCCATTTTAAGGCTCACTTCTGCATCTGATGATCCATGCTTCATGTAAAGCTTCTACCTTTTATTCTCAGCAGCATTAAAGGCCAAACAAACAATAAGAAATATGTGCCTCAGTATTTGTATGCTATATAAAATAGATGCTAATCAATATTTCCATTTAAAAACACCTTGTGTGCTTCAAAAATGTTTTAAAATCAATTGTTTATTTATAATTTGTACATTATACTATGATAAATTCTGAAGTATGTGGAAGGAAATTAATAACTTCAGTTGATTAATGGGGAAAAAAAGATTGAAATCTAGTTAATGAAAGTAGCAAGAGATGTGAAAAGTTTAAGAACAGATGCATGGTTACACTGTGATCTTTGAGAGTCTAATTTCAGTCTGTGTTTAAGAAAAATGTCGCCAAGATGATGACTCAAAGTGAAAAAAAATACTCTATTCCCATTTTGCTGAATTTTGCATCATTATAATTCAGTGAGAGACAACTGTACATGCTTATGTGTAGGAGAGAAATCACAGCTATGAGGTCATATTAATTTATGCTCTGTAGTTATCATCTAGTTGTGGTGGAAAAAGAGAAAGTCCTGTGACTTCCGTTTCGCCCAGCTCACCATTAGAAACATTATCCATAAAACTTGTACTCAGCAATTAAGTCTACTTAAATGGACCATCCCATGTAGAAAGGTTCTAAATAAGCAAGGACGGATAGCAGGGCAGATGCTGCCCCACTTCTACTTTTGAGAAAATGCTTCAGCAAGGGAGGAGAAAGAATTTACATCACCAATACATCATCATCTTTTGAGGTTTCTATGTCATTAAGAAGAAACCTCCTTGAAGAAAATTATTAGGAGAGGTGGATTTGTGTTTCACTTGACACAGGTAAGCATCCTCTAGATGAGCTCAGGATCTATGGGCATGCGTCTTATTTGTTCTTGGATTTTTTTTTTCCTATAGTTACTGTAAAATGCTTTTTTAAAATGAAATTATTATCCCAAGCCACTGTTATGTTCTTGTAAATAAATTGGTTCATGGTTTCTCTTACGGTAAGTTATTCCAGACACAGCAATATATCAAAGAGCTTAAAAGCAGAAATAACATCATAGCTTACTGTCTGTTTGTTGTTGGTTTCCCTCCTCTCACCTTTAATTATTAGAGTATTTTAGCCCTCTTCTTTTACCCGGCACTTACAACCTAGTTTTTATGCCACTTTGTAACCTACTATGAGTACTTATCACAGGTTGCTCCCCGTAGTCATTCTTCTTTGGGTTGTAGAGGGAACTTCTGAGACTTTGGGTTTTGTTCATTAGTTAGTTGACAGTAATGCAAACAGGTTTCTTACGATGTGAGGCCAACAAAGATCTGGGATTCCTTCGCAGATGTTTGCAGAGCATACCTGAGAATACAGAGTACAGTATAATGTCAACTATAGGACACACGAAGGTATTAGAATTGCAAATGATTTCAAGACTTACCCATCTCCTCTGTTGTTGTCTGATATGATGTAGCCTGAAGAAAGACTAAAACATTTTTAAAAAGCAGTTCTGGGAGCTTTTATCTAGAAAGTTTCAGAGAACTGTGATAGAAGATAGGAGATTTTCATCATAGATCCTCATTTTGGAAAACTCCATGGCAATATTTCACCTTTTGCAGAAGGTGCTGTAGGAGAGCATTCACATTATTTTTCCTTCACTGAGCAGTCTTTAGAAACCCACAGTACTCTGGGAAAGCTGTCCTGGTATTTCTGGAGGATCCATAGCACAATGTCAGGCAGATAAACCAGACCAATTTAAGATAAGAGATATGTTGCAATAGGTGGTAAGTTTGAAAGAGAGCTGTAATATTCCCCCTTTATCCTGCTTTTGTGTGTTTGACTTTTGGAGCCTGGTTTCCAACTGAGTTTATTATTGAACTGCTACTTTAAGAGTGCTGAGAAATATGTAAAAACAACACCATACATCTATGATATGTGGTCTACTTTTTCTTTTTTTTTTTAAACACGATTATGAAGGTTGCAGTTAGAGCACCATATAGAGTCTAGCAAGACAACACCTCATTAAACCAAATGGTGAAAAAAATAGATATCTCCTCAACCTACTAGTCCATGGGAAAAAAATATATTTCTCCATTCCAGGTTTAAGGATGTGGATCATTTGGGGAAGCAGTGTTATTGCATTTTCTGGTGCCATCCATTGCCTTTCAATATGACTAGAGGTAAGATATTTGCAGGCAGGATTATTAGGGAATAGAATGAGTAGCAAATGCACTTCTACTAACCATGTCTTTTAGAAGTTTCAATTTCTTCCTTGAAAATCTAACTTAAAAAAAAAAAAAATCTACATTCTGCTAATAATTCAGGTGTTCTATACCACCTCTGAAAATTACATAAAAACAAACAACACAGAAATTAATTCCCTTCTTTTCAGAGACATCCATGATTGTTATGCTTACACACTCATACTTAATAAAACTATATGCTATAAAGCAACAGTAAAGTTTTGACCCAAAAAATGCTTACTAAAACCTGTAAATAAAAAACCCCCGCAGAATCCATGAAGTCCATCTTATTTTCTTGAAAGCTAATTGCAAAAAAATCAGTCACACAGGATTTATAAACACCAAAAATTGTGTTAAAAATACACTCTTATAGATGGAAGCCAGTCCTGTAAATCTCTTTAATTCAGTGCAGCTTATAACCATGTACATGTACAGAAATCTATTCAAAATTTTAAGCTACATTAAATTTTTCATTACTTTTGCAAGTGTTTTAAACACAGTAGTTAATCTTGAAACGAGTGTCAATTCAATTATCATGCTACAGTATACTTCTGAATTTTAGAGATACTGGTGGAAAGAAATGGGAAAATTGTGTCTTCGGAATGCAACCTCAGAAGGCTAAGTGTACAAAACTTCAATTACAGTAATTTCTGTTATTGAGTATGACTATTTGGAAATAAAAGTAGCCATAACAAGTTTCTGTTGACAGGAAAAAAAAATGAGGAAAATTATCCCCTCTGAAGAAATACTGAAATAATTTCATATAGGAGTCTACACATAAGAAATAAATAAAACGATGACAAGATTTTTGTTGTTGAAGTTGGGATAAAAGGTAGACTGGATTACTTAAAGTAATTTGAGGTGTAGAAGAAACATCACACAGCAGGTAAAATTATTCTTCCAAGTATGTTTCTTGGTGGTCATAACAAATGTTGCCATTTTGTGGATTTTTTTATTGTGGGTGATTTCTGAAAGAGGTGTTGGGTAGTTACCTTCATAGACCTGATTGGGGTCTTTTGCTACTCAGAATGTCATTTTCCTGTCAGAACTGTCAGACCTACTGACTGAGTACTTCATTTTGTCCTTCTCCTTCACTGAAGATTGAAAGAGTACTCACCCAGATTCCATGGCAATCAACTGATTATTTTGTCTCCCCTCCTAGGGGATGTTTGTTAATTTGCTTAGGTCATTGATAATAACCCTTCTGAAGATTGTGGCTGTTCATTGTACTTATCAGTGCAGCAGTTCAGACATCATGCTGAATTTAATATACTAATTTTCTTTAGTCTCTTTCAGCAGCTAGTTCACAGATTTCATTTAAAGTTCATGCACATTCATTATGACTCTATCCAATCTTGTTTCCATGACTTCAAATAAAAACAGTCCATTTTTAAGTAGGAACAGTTGCATGTGTAAAAATATTTACATTTCTCTATTAGCATCATTTTCCTGATGTCTAGAAAAATAAAGATACATTTATTTCTACATCATGACATCTCACTTTTCTGGTTGTGTTTCTTCTATAAATACAAGTGTTTGCTCATAGGAAAGGCACTTCTGACCCTATTTTCATCTTGGTAAACTAGAATAAGGGCAGTTTAGGAAGTATGCCTTGGAAGATTTTCTTCCAGTGTGTGAGTTTTTGTAAAACTTTGTAACATTCTCTATAGTTAAATACTCCAGATAGGAGAGTCATTATTACTGCATTATTGTATTTTAAATTAAAAGTCCTTCTAATGAAAAAGCAAACTAAACACAGACCAGGAACTGAATTGTACTAGAAAGGAGTCAAAAGAAAGAGGGGCCTGTTTTTTGGAGCACTGGATTGTCATTCGTTGTCTGGTTTACTTGGGGCTTCACTTAAGCAGCAGAGTACCCTTGGATAAAAACTGACATAGCTCAACAAACAGGCTTTAAGATAGGTAGAATAAAAGAGAATATTTTCCTTGGCTCTAAAAAATCATCTGATTTAGTCAGAGGTGTTCTGCCATGAGGTATGACAAACAGGAAATACATAACATGCTGTGGAATGGATCCTTGCTGCTAATCATTGAAGCCAAAGTTGTATTAGGATTTAAAAAAAAAATGATTAGACATTTACATGGATGAGAATATCCACAGGTTCTTTAGATGAAATTAGAAAGTACTTTGATCCCTTATGCTTTAAAGAAGCACCACACTCTAATTGACGGGGAAGAAAAAAAGCTTTTCTTTAAGATCAGATGACTATTATTCAACATTACTGTAAATTCTTGGAAGGTAGGACCTTGGCTAATCTCAGAAAGGAGATATCACACAAGAGATATTTATGATGCATGGGCACATACTGGCAGTTTTAGAAGTGTACAGAAGTCATGTAAGTACTGAAATAAACAGCATATGAGAAAAGAAGGAAAAACCAAGAGTAAATAAAACCTTAGCATTGGAACATCAGTATAATCCTGTATGACATAAACAAACACATGAAAAATTAGATACTTTCAAGATAGCTTGATGAATATTGTTTGTTTATTTCTAAAATGTCTTTGCAATTCCCATCAATTAAGGAGTTTACATTTTTGTATTCACTTTTCACTCCAGTAGTTAAGGGGAATGTGACACAAAAGTAAATACCGAATGTTCTTCTAGATCCAGTTAATAGTGAATTATACCTGAAGCTTACACCACTCAATTTGCAACAATGATGAAGACATAATTTTTTATTTGTTTAGGATGCTCTAACATAATTCATAAGAAGTTCATAAATAGAAAATATAATTTATTATTTTTACTTGTAATACTGTTGTAAGGTTGTAATCTAAATTTCTAGCATTATCCAATATTTATAAATGCCCTCTGTGTAATGTAACATAATTTAAGTGCATAAGTGATTCCTTTATATTACTCATCTTTGACCTTAATATGCATTAATATTGTGGTAAGAATATAATTGGCCACAGGAGATATTTTAGAAATATTTTTAGTGTTTACGCTGTGATTTCAGACATAAGGAATGGGACCCACAGGGCTGGGGCTAGAAGGAGAAATTGACAAAAGAGAGTGTGCCAATTAAATTTGCAAACAATACCAAGCTAGGAGAGACAGCAAATATATTGAAGGACAAGATTGGAATTGAAAATTATTTTGACAAATTAAACCAATTAGCTGATACTTTTACTCCACATTATAAGATTTCTTTTATAATATACTTCGCATATATTTAGGTACTAAATGTAGTCTATTTCAAAATAGGTAGTATTTAAAATGGCTAATGCTATTAATACTACACAGATGGTAATACAGGAATATAAATACATTCAGTTTGTTTGAGTAAATACACAAGTCAATTTTTATTTCATTAGATATTTCAGTATATGCCACATACCTCCAATGTCTCTTGTTAAATACAGATGTAGATCTGTAGATCATCAGAATTCATGGAATCATGTTTTGGACAGGGAAAAAATGTTTGTGAGATTATTATTGATCACAGAATTAATCTTCAGGAGGGTCACAAACTCTTCAATTCTGTTATGCCTTCAAGTCCAGCTGTATTTGAACAGGCACTGGATGTGACTATTTGATCATCAAATTTCCAGTTACTTACTGTAATGAAACTGAGGCATGAAAACTATGTAACTGGAAATAATTAGCCTCCATTTACTGGATTACATGCAGAAAATTTACTGAACTCACTTAGTTATAATGTAAAACACTTTAATGAAGAACAAACGGGAAGGAATAGTCTGCAGAAGAATAAAAGGGATAGCTAGAAAAAATGAGGCATTGAAGCAAGAAGATGTCATAGATGTCAGAAGATGAATGAGGGTGGACATGAAAAATAAGAAAAGACAAAAAAAAAAAGAGTACACAGTCCATTAAATCCTGCAAGCAAAAAGTAAATAAAGGTTGTAAAACAGATAAAGTCATTTGCAGTCAAAGACCTTAGTGGTAATATGATGGGTTTTTACGATTGCATCAAGGAGACAAAATGGCTAGAGACAATGTCCTAAATTAACAGAGGCCTGGCTTTAGCTGGAGTTCATGAATGTTTTGTGCTCAGAGCAAAATGATGCTAGGTTTGAGTGGATTCTGGGCTAGAAAAGCCAGTCAGTGGAAAATAAACAAACAGATCTCACAAGATGCTCAATCTACATTTTGTCAAAATATTACAGTAAGTGAAATCTAAAAATGTACTTACAGATATAGTGATATTTATATATCCATCTATAATAATTTTGAAAAGGTGTTAAAGAAATTAGATGCCATGTATAAAGCAAGAGCTGTACTTGTAACCTTCTGTGGCTGCATTTTGAAAAGCACTTTTCAAGACTGTATATCTTTAGAAGCAAGTGATCTAAAATATGGGAGAGATTGTAAAGAGGTCATGTTTTGCACTGTTGTGTTTTCTAGGAAGTCCCTGGACAGAATGGCCTACATGAACTGAAAAAAGAAATGTTCTCCTCTATTCCATATTTTCTGAGCTTCGATGGCATTTTCTTTATTGAGTGATGTTAACACTCATGTTATCACGCTCTAGGTGAGAAAAGCGAAGGAGGATCTGTTCAGTTAAACTGTTAAGAAAGCAGATTAAGTGTCTATTGATAGAAAACTCCAATACTTGTCTTCATGTCACCACAATATATCACATCCATCCATTACAAACTGATGCAAACTGGCAGGCAAAATTAACACATGTCAACTTTATGTCTTCACTCTGAGGGCTAATAGGCATCCTAGGGTATTTTATACTACTGTATGTCTTGCTAACAGGCTGATACTGTCACAAATGAAAGGGATAGTCTTCTACTGGAAGTAATCTTGGGTCCAGAATATACTACAGGGCTCAGAAAACCCCACAAGCTAATAAACTGTGTGAAGATATTGTACTGTAAATGACAAATAAAAGCTCCAAGTCATTCAACTCCTAAAAACTGTGATATATATTTTTAGAGTACAGGAGGTGTGGAATGAATGCCCAGAGCAAACCATCTAATCATATAGGAAGAAAAGTATGTGAAAGTGATAGAATTTTTGAAATAAAAGCAGTAACAACTTGGAGTAGAGAGTCGTTCCATTTATTTACATTATTTACCTTTGTCCTGTATTCCATGATTTTCCTTTTGGAAAGTGGAGAGGGTGGCTTTTACTCCGAAGAAGCATGAAGCTTACTCAGGGGGAGATTTTGAAGGTTGCAGGATTTGGCAAGAAAGAATGACACTTCTAACAAAAAATATTCTATGCTCTTGTTTTCTTGCACTGCTGATAATGCATTACGTTTTTTTTTCCTGAGTAAAATACAGAAGACTCCATCACATGCTAGCAAAGAATGCATGAAATTAGGCTCCTATGTCAAATGTTTTCATGCTTATTTTTAATTTTTAATACTGAGCAGCAAATACTAATGAAGCCTATAGGAGAAAGAAGGGAGAGAAAAACAGAGTAAACAAAAAAGTATGAATGGTATAAATTTCATCTTTGCCACAACTAAAAACAGTTAGGAATTCATCTGAAGTAGAAACATGTCATAATATTTTCTAGAAAGAAATTGAAAGATAGAAAGAAATTTGGTTTACATAATAGATTATTGTTCTTTTGAACAGAGAAGAATTGAGCGCTTAGCATAGGAGATATCTGTAGGGTGATGAAATAATTTTATGAAGTGATTTGGATCAAATACAAATAAAAAATAAAAATAAAAGGAGGGTAATTTTATTTCCATAATGATCAAAAACCTGTGACAATAGATAAGCATATAATAAATTAATTGCTTTACACAGTATTTATGAAAACTTACTTATCCATCAATGACTTTAGGTATTTTAAGATATAGAATATTTCCAACAGTATCTATATTTTTTTCTGGCATGAACAGACCGTGCATTTCTAGCCAGCGTATTATATGAGCTCAGTTATATTATCTGTTCAAAGATTAAATAAAGAGAAAAGAAGCGCCTATATCTATTAAGAAAAAGACCACAATAGCCTGCATAGAAATATGTCACAAATTTGTTGATTGGCAAAATTGTCAGCAAATATCTCACAATTAGTGCAAATATTCAAAATTATATGACTCCATTAAGCAATATTTTCTTCATACAAGAAAATATTTTTACATAAGTAAAAGATGATAAGATTTAAAAAATGCTTGCTAGAAGGCATACCGCTTTCCTTGAAAAAAAAATTTGAATATTTACCTTGTTTTTGAAAATCATAACTATGCAGTTTATCAGCTTGTTGCTAGGAATCAGCATTTTAATAGACCTGACTTCTCAAACTTTGTGGTTTAATCCTATTTGTGTCAAACATTTCCCCACTATCCCAGTCTCTGCAATCCCTGACTACCCATTTATTGTTTATAGCATCTTCCCTCTCTTCCCAAGTATACAATACAGTAGAGAATCATGATGGATTAAGCTGAAGATATACACATAGTGTTCCATAAATAATTTGTGCATCCCATAAAAATTGTAGCATTTACACTCCTGTAGCATGAAGTGCTAGTCTGAGAAGATTTAAGTGATTTGTAAAACATGCTTTTCAACATATTGAGATGCATGACTTATTATATTAAATACATTTATGCATGTATAAGCAGAAATACAACTGGGCTATGGGAAAGGTTCAGAACAAAATGCAGGAACCAGATTCAGTGAAGTAAATTGTGTTTTCATCCATATTGTGACAATAACAGTCAGAAGTCTACTGGAATTGCATAGATTGGACCACAAACCAAACAGAATGTGTAATTCTTTACTGATATCAACTTTGAATGGCAAGACTGAGCTCTCAGTCTAACAAAGTAAGTATGTGCAACCTGCAAGTATTTGCTAACAGGAACTCAAGGCACATCAAATATTCATCTAATCTTCTCTGAATTATTTCAAATAACTTCAGATTAACATGGAGCCTAAACTTTAGGAATTTTTTGAGATAAAATGGAGCAGATAATGTAGTTTCATGTTTTAATTCTAATGCCTTATATTGGATGTTCTTAATCTGAAACTCTTGACAGTCATAACCACTGACTAGTCTCTCTTGTGTCAATGGTGCACTTATTTTATGTATGAATGATGTGGAGAGCAGCCCAGCTGAGAAGGACTAGGGGATGCTGGTGAATGAGGCTGGATGTGATCTGGCAAAGAGCATTTGTAGCCCAGAAAGAAAAATGTGTCCTGGGACATATATGCAAGGCAGCATAGCCAGCAGGGAGAGGGAGGGGATTCTGCCCCTCTGCTTGACTCTGGTGAGACCCACCTGCAGTGATGCATCAACTCTGGGGTCCCCAGCACAGAAAGGGCATGGACCTGTTGGAATGAGTCCAGAGGAAGGACAAGGAGTTGAATAGAGTCATAGAGCAACTCTCCCACAAGGAAATGCTGAGAGAATTGAGATTGTTCAGTCCGGAAAAGTCTGCAGGGTGACTTTATTATGGCCTTCCAGTACCTCAAGGAAGTCTACAAACCAGATGGATAGGGACATTTTAGAAGGGCATGTAGGGAAAGGACAAGAAGGAAGAACTTCACAGTAAAAGAAAGTAGGTTTATATTAGATGGTAGGAAGAAATTCTTTATTGTGAGAGTGGTGATGCACGGGAACAGGTTGCCCAGAGAAGTTATGGATGCCCCATCCCTGGCAATGTTTAATGCTACATTGGATGAGCCTCTCAGCAACTTGGTCTAGTGAAAAGTGCCCCTGCCACAGCAGGAAGTTTCTAAATAAATGATCTTCAAGGTCTCTTTTAACCCATTCTATGTTCCCATGATTCAACACACACACTCAAATGATTCCACTTAAATAAAATCTTCCCTCTTACAGAAGAGTACCCTCCATCATTATAATATCACTGATGAAAATTCAGTGCTCAGCATTACCCAGCAGTTTTGTGCCCATCACTTTTAGAAAAGCATAATTAGAAAGCTAATATAGATTTTCATGAGTGCTTTGATGAGTCACTAAGTTAAAATGCAGGGAATGCTGTTCCAGACTATATTCCTGTCTAAAATTTATTATATGTTGTAGAAGTGTTTCTAGGATGAAATGAAAGACATATGAAGTCATCAATCATCTTTTTACTCCAGCCATCCAATTCATTGGTAGTAAATATTCTTTTCCAGCAGATCAAAATTAAAATGTGGAATTACACCTTTGATCATATTTCAAATATTTATTTCATATATCCTCTATAAATAAAATATGTCAAATGAGTTTTAAAGTTTGCAGTCTACATGATGTCATAATTCTCAAAGAAAGTACATTTAAATGAAATGGTCAAAATGCTGTCATCACAGAATATATCAGGAGAAACAAAATTAAATCCAGTAATATTTTTAAAGGGATCTATAAACGCTTACCCCTCATCATGCAAAAATAAATACTTTTATGTGAAAAGGATACTTATTTTTTACCAGTGAATGACATGAAGAGTCAGATTCCAAGTTTCAAAGCCGTGGATGTGTGAAAAGGTGAATTTGAATTAGGCTTTTCTGCTGTATAGATGGAAAGTACATTACAGTGACATATGTATAATGAAAATTTACTGCCATGAGTTAAACTTGATTTTCCTATTAAAAGATAGCAATCTCATGTAAATTATGCAAGTCTTACCAAGACTCCCAATGTTATTTATGTACAGCCATGTAGCATCAGATAGTTTAATACGAGATACTTTCACCTGGATTTAAGAAAATCTTTATAAAAACCATATTGTTAAAAATATTCTCCAAGTTTCCATCTATAAAGACATGATCTCTGAAACCTGATTATACTACAAGAGGTTATTGGCTTTCTGAAGAACCAAGACATTAGTACCATTAATTCAACCTTTATTATCAGCAAGGTAATGACAAGAAAAACAAGATATAGTCTTACATAGCAAGCACAATGGATTTGAAACACAATAACTGCAGGCTCTCCAGGGCACTGTAACAATGCTGAGTGCATTGTGCTGGTTAGATGGAATGCACCCTTATCTAACACTTGTTTACAGCTTTCTTCAAGAAAAATACTGTAACAAACCTGTTGTTGCTACAAAACTGAACACCTCTTGTCACAGTCATAGAACTTTTTTACAGCACATATGAAAGACAATATGGCAGTTTGGGAAAAGTTGAAAAGACACATCTATTCAATTTTCATTTTCAAGACTATTAATTTGAATAGCTACTGAATGTTTCTGAGAAGTGGCAGTTTACTTGATGACTAAGAGCCAAAGGTGATCATTTGTGGTTGACAAATATACAAAGGCAATTTATCACATTGCTTATCTCCAAATGAAAATTATTTGATTTCCTGAACAAGAAAATTAGGTAAAGACAGAGAATTCCTGGTACTAGGTATATGAATGTAGACAAATTATCTATTTTGAATATGAATGTGAGATCCATTGCTGCAAATTATATACACTATCTGAATTAGCAATATATATTCCATAGATATTATTAGGAATTTTAGTTGCCAATGTTGTCAATCAAGTTCCTTGCGCACTAAAAATCCATGCAGAAAAATTAAAATTCCCATTTCCATGCCCTTCAATCATGGTACTCATTCTTTCTTAAATGTCACACAACGTATTTAAGTCTGTACTAGGAATACTCTAAGTACTGAGTATGTGGAATTTTGCTTGAACTGAGGCTAATTATGTTCTTACTAGTACAGGAGTTTCAATGAAAATATAACTTCAGTGAATTTTTTTTCCTTCTTTAGCCACCAAATATATAAAATGTCATGTATTCATTGTGTAATTGCAAATATTTGACATTTAGTCTTCCCATTGAAACACATGGTAGGAATACACCACCAGTTACAAAGGGAGTATTGACATTTCATTCCTGCCTTCTATTTCAATGATGCAATTTCCATATTTGTGTACAGAAGTACATCAGTGAAAATAGTATTGAGTCAGAAAGGATGGGGAAAATGAAGGAAAAGTAATTTTTAGAAAGTAGGAAAAAAAAAATTTGAAAGAGGAGGAAGGAACAGGTAGTTATAGGCCTACTGTGTTTCAAACTGTGATACAGCTCTTTCTTATTACTACAGTATGCTATTATAGCTCTTATTTATGGCTTAGATTTTTAGTATAGGATATTCTCCATTTGAAGCTTTAATTACTGTCTGGGATGTGATAATGTTAGCATGTAATTTGAACATTCTATTGTCTTAACATTAAAACACAAACAACCTTTATTATAAACTTATGTGAAATAGGAAGTGACTAGAAAGGTTATGTTCCTCTGGTGGGTTGATCTCAGTCAGTAATTCAGCACCCACCCAGCTGCTTACCCCTCCTTGCCCTGAGAAGAATCAGAAGAGCAAAAGTGAGAAAAATGTGTGGGTCAAGACAAAATCAGTTCATTAAGTGAAGGAAAAGTGGCAGGGAGGGAGCAGGGGAAGGGAGGATTTTTCAATACCAAGTGACACAATCATTCTCTCTGTCCAAGAAGCACACTGATGCACAGCCACCCAGCAAGCAAGTTACTTTGGAAAGAATACCACCCAGCTTTTATTGCTGGGCATGGCATGAAATGCCCAGCATGAAATATCCCTTTGTTCTATTCCGGTCAGCTTTCCCAGCTGTGTCTCAATCTCTTGCCCACCTTTAGCCTACTCCCTGTGAGAGCAGAGTGGGACACAGAGAAGTCCTGGATTCTGTGCTTGTCCTGGTCAGCAATAAAACGCTTGTGTGCTGTCAACACTGGTTTAGTCACAAATTCAAAATGCAGCACCCTACAGGCTGCTATGAAGAAAGTTAACCTCATCCTGGCCAGATTTAGTACAATTCTTCATTCTGTTGTGTTTTAACCCAGGCCAGCAAACACACACCACAGAGCCACTCGCTCACTTCCCCTTTGGTGGGACCAAGGGGAGAATTAGAAGGGCAAATGTGAGGAAAACCCCTGTGGTTTTAAAAAAATAACCCCCCAGTTTTATATGCTGAGCATGATGTCATGAGGTCTGGAATATTGCTTTGGTTAGTTGCTGTGACCTCTCCCAGCTCCCTGTGTACTCCAAGGTTCCTCACAGGTGGGGTACTGTGAGGGGCAGAAAGGGCTTTGTTCAGAAGAGAATAATACATCCCTGTGTCATCAACACAGTTTTCTATTCAAATCCAAAACACAGCTTCATACCAGCTAATAAGAGGAAATTTATTTCAGCAAAAACCAGTAAATATTCTTAGGCTTCGGGTCAACTCTGTCAGCACATGTGCCAAATACATACTCAGACTGTGTCATGTGTCAGTGGAAAATTGATTTTTCTTTAAAGCCTGAGTTAAAGCTATCATCTTTACATATTACCTGAATGTCAATGGAGTTCTCAAGTGTATGTCTAAAGTAGGTTCTGTCTGCCTTCTTTGACTGGAAGACATGAAATATGCATTGAATTAAAGTGATATTGGCTACCAAAATTTCTCAGAAGTAATTTTTAACAGTAAGAAAGATGTTTGAAGCTAGTAAGACAAACTTGGGATCAAAAGAAATGACACCTTGCTCACATTAGGCAGGTATTGTGCTGCCAGATCACAATGCTAATTGCTTTATTACTAAAGAAAACCACTGCTTCCACCATTTTTATCCATGTAGAGCTTATGGAACTGTGGAAATAAGTAAGCAGCAGTCATTGAAGAAAATATATCAAAATCAGAAAGAAAAAAGGATCACCTGATTTGTGTGGTCAAATTAAATTTCAAAAGAAACAGTAACCCCTAAGCGTGTGTATTTGTGGTCATGAAATCTTTAAGAAGGGCTAGGCAATTTATAAAAAATAAATGATTTCATGTTTATGTCACAATGGATAATAAAATATCCTCTGACTTTGACAGTTACTATGTCATCTCTATGAACTGTGATACCATTTCATCAGCCAGTCACAAAATGTGATTTGGTTGTTCTTTTCAACAATGGATAAAAAACTTTGGGTAGCTACTGTCACCACTTTCATTCTTGGTTTATTCTTTAAGGTTGCTAGGATTAAGGAACACTTAAAATGGTATTTCAGATTCTCATCATGCCTCACACCCTGCCTGGTCAGGTTCTCGAAGTTCTGAATACTCTCTTAACCATATTTCAAACCTTACTATAATTCAAAGTTTATATGTTAAAAAACAATAAAAACCATTATTAATCATGATAGGATCATTTGGATATAATGAAAAAAGAACTATTTTATTGTGTGTCAGTCTGGGCTATCCAAGCATACTCTGTTTTTGAATAGAACCAAGAAATTTCCTATAATTTAATCATAATACTAAACTCTGTTTTCTATTTTATTCCCCACTGCCTTATGGGAGGTGTAGTTTCTTTGTCATGAAGAAACATTCAAATCTGCTGGCCAGGAACTGAATGGAAATTTCACAGCAAGGAAATGAATGTAGTGCTGTTTTCCAGAAAACGATGATCAGTTGTAGCTGTAAACAATAGGACCATAATTGTGTGATTTATTTCTCCCCATAATAATGAGTAGAAATCCAAGATGCAATTGCAAAATACAAAGACAAACAAAAGCAAGTGAAAAAAAAAAATTGCATGGAGATTTGGGGCTTGGGTTTTTTATTTTCTTTGCTTTTAATTAAAAAGGTATACACATGATCTTTCAAATGGGGAATTATTTGAAAGTTTTGCTTTCTTATGGTTCTAATTCTTTTAACTGTCATTTGAATAAATCCATATTGTTAAAGGCTTTTTGTACAAGTGATACCTCCTATTATTGTATGCCACACTTCCATGTTTTCCTCCTATTTTCTCTTATCTTTTAAAATAAATTGCTCTTACTTATTTCTGATCTTTAACACTTCTAAAAACAGATGACACCTGGTGTAACAAACTATATTTCCCACAGCTGCTCAGCAGTGAGTCTTTGCTTTTACTGTTCTTCAACTCTTTAAAAGCTATCAGTATTTAATTTTCTTTTATCTAATGAATTTTTTTGCTTGCAAGAAGTTATTTTTATTTTTTATTTAAAGAAATGAATGTATTTTAGAAAATTCTCTTGCAATTATTTTAATAAGCATATAAAAACTAAAAAGAAACATTTTCATGGAGAATATGCTTTCAAAATGGTTAAATGGGAAGAAACATCAATTTTGTGATTATGATGGAAAGACAAAATTGCATAAAATTTATACTTATGAAAATACACCTTTAGCTCTCCTGTCTGAATGTCAGATAGTAGTTATTTTTCTCTCTAACTTATAAGAAAGTATGTTCTATTAATTTTATTGAAGACTTCTGCAGATCAATATGATACATAAATATTTGCATTTTATAATTGTTTCTTCAGTGGAATATTAGAAACAATGAATCTTGAAAATGAAAACTATATTGATTACATAAAGAGCAAATTTTTATCAAACAGATGCAAGAAATAGAAAAACACTCTTAACTCCCTGAAAACAAGCTTTCAGGGAGAAAATACTCCTGACATAAACACAGTGATCTGTTTTATCTTGCAACTTCTCTGAGCTGTCAGTTTCCTTGGAACTAATTGCAGGTGAGGATATCCTGTGCATTATTTTGATAGTAAATAAGATTAAATTATTCAGTTATGAATTAATATTCAGGTCAATATCACAAAGAGTGTATGTGTAGGAAAGGTTTTAAAAATGCGCTAGCACGTGTATGTACACATACGTGCATGAATGTTGTTGCATACATATAAATATTCATTACATATTATTTGGATTTCCCAAGCACAACACCTATAGAAATACATATTTTATGTGATTCAGGTAAAATTAAGGGTTGGAGGGCATATTTCAGGAAGGAACAAGAATATACACTGCAGAAACAAACAAGTTCTCTGTTTTCCTGGCACTTGCAGAAGTATAGTCTTGCTGCAAGACATTTCTTGGCCCTGTGTTCAGTTTCCTGTCCCACTCTGGACAACAGTAGAAACTGAGTATACACTATGCTATAAATGGCAAATAAGGTTTCCGGACATTTTTCCTTGAAAATTTAATGCACATACAGAATATATCACAGTCTGGAATGAAACTATTTTTAGATTCTCTGATTTGCCTGATGTGAAGCACCATTCAAGAGTAAATAAATCCATCCCAGTCTCTGCCAGTACATGAGAACATTCCTACCGCCTCTGAGTCTTTATGTCTGCACTTATTGACTGCCTTCTTTAACTGCTAAATGCTTTGAACACTTAAGAGGAAGCAAGCAAGGCAGACAAGGGGCAGGCATAAAGAAGGCTTTACAAGCTATTTTTGAGACCTTCAATTCAGCTGCTGCACTGTGCCCCAAATCTTGCAGCTAAAAGCTATTTCCATTTTCTGCAGACAGCCCTAAGAGACCATCAAAAGCAAATAGTTGTTTGGCAACTTCTTCCTTCTGAAGGTTCTAATTATAAAGACCTTTGCGTTACCAGACTGCAGCAAGAACTATCCCTTGATCTCTCCCTATTAAAAAGAAAATGAAATACACTGCAAGAGAGTAGATGTATGAGGTGAAATACTAGGCAGCATTCTAACTGGGTTTTGGAGAGCCCAGTTAGAATGAGTGAGCATACACCAAACCTTTTTTCATTATTTTTTTCACTGAGAGCACAAATTGCACTGATTTGGGCAGTGAGTTTTGTCTCAAGGCACAAATTTTAGATTTCATTTTAGCCTGTGACTTTAGAAACACTACATAGGGAGATTAGCCAGTCTAGTAAAACAAAATTTGTGCAAATAATAGTCAATATTTCCTACCTGATTCAGTATTTTGAATCAAAGCAGGTGTTAAGAAATAGGGAGAGACATCTTTACTGTAATCATTAGTATATCTTTGCAACCTTCTGATGAAGTGAGTGAGTGACTGGGTAGTGCTTAGTTGCTGACTGAGCCTAAACCATAAGAATAGATATTGCACAATACAGTTTGCCTAATTTATATGAAATTTTTACTGTGCAGCATTTAACACATCCTTCTTAAAAACAATTTAATTTAAACTATTTTAATTTTATCCAATAAATTTGAATTTATTAACACTTAATTTTAAATAAATGGAAGATATCAAAACATATTAGGTCAACTAGACTTCTGCAAAATATTATAAATTGTGTTAGACTCTTCTCTAAAAAACACTTGAGACCAATAAGTAAAATATCTTTCATTAAACCATGCCAATATTTTATTCTGTATGACCACAGAAGTGTGTGTGCTCTTTGTGCAATACCTATGCATACATCCACACACACATATTTATGCAAACACATGCACATGTATAAAAATATAACCATTTACTTGCTGGAGGTAAATTCCACAAAACATACATTAGACTTATTTGGAAGAAAATAGTTTTGACATTTGTTTATTTATTTCTTCTTTGTTTATCTTGAAAGGGCACAGGCTTCAATAGCTTTTCTACTTTTAGAAAATTTGTTCTTTGCTGACAGTTGGGCTATAACTATATTTCATAAACCCTAAAGTTCCCAAGTTGCTGGAAATAAATTGATTTTGTGAAAATATGCGACACACAGGTTTTCAAGATGGGTCCTGAACAGTCTGTCCCTAAAGTAGTTATTTCCATTTACACTCTTGACCTGCTGGTGTCTTTGGTGGTGCTGTAGTCTTTCATGTACTTCAAAAGTCACAGATCTGTTTCCATCCTTCTTAATTTAATATAGACTGCACATGCTTCTATCAGTAAGAAGTTTCATTTTTATACTTCTTCGATTTCATGACACCAGTGGTTCTATATTTCACAGAGTAGGGAGCAGAATGAAATTACACTGCTCTCAGACTTCAGCAATATCTGGTTTATGTGATTCAGGACCTCCACACAAAGAAGAGGTCACTCTCAATATTTCTGTAAATGGCTCTTTCTGAAGGAGTATGTATGGTAAGTCTGATAAAGTGTGATTTGTTTGTTGTGTATAAAGTGGGACAAAAGCCCCACAAACTTCTGTGATAGTGGTAAAATGCAGCTGCATAATTCAACAACAGATTATGCTGTTTTGACATAATTCATCAGAAGCTGGAAAGATTTAAATAAGAGTTTCTAATACTTTTGCAATCAGCTGTCTTGTATCTTGCTATCACAATCTCTGCCAGCAGGGTTTCAGCCTTTTTGAATAGTGTCCTCTTACACTGGAGAGCAGAGGCTGGCCCTATGTCTATCTGTGTTCCAGTAAATGACTATTGCTACACAGAATGTGAACAATCAGATTAAATGTAGAAAACTGGTTTTGTGTACCTAAGGAAATTGATATTCATACTGAGTATTTTAAATACTTCTTCACTGTGTACTTTCTGAGCTCAGGTAATACCTCAAGAGCCTTTACTGTAATTGGTTCACTACAGAACTGCGATTTCTATTGTTTCAATCCTTGCAATTCTCATAGATATTTCTGTCCTCACTCCAACCATCAAACCATTGTAAGTCTGACAAATGAGTTACTTCTCTCAGTACACTGACTTATGTGATGATTCTTCCACTGCAGTGACAAAATAAACAGAACACAAAGCACAATATGAAAAATATTGTATCAAATATTGGAAGGAACCTATTAACCATTCTGTTAAACAGAAGGTGTGAATTAGTCACATCATCACTGAAAAGGCACAGGTCCCCAGCATTCTTTTCACCTCCGTATTTACCAGCACTGCTGGGTCCCCAGCCTTGGGAAAAAAAATCCAGACTGATGCAAACACAGAACTACTGCCAGGTAAGGAAGAGTTGGTGTTTGAGCTCTCACTGGTACTTAACCCCTATAAATTAATGGGGCCTAAAAATTTCCATCCAAGGGTGTTAGGAGAGCTACGTGACGTAATTTTGAGGCTGTTCTCCATAATAATTGAGAAGTTGTGGGGCTCAGAGGATGTCCCAAAAGACTGGAAGAAGGCTAATATTGCCCCTGTCTACAAAAGGGGCTTAAATGAGGATCAAGGAAATTATGGGTCCATCAGTCTTACTTATGTCCCTGGGAAAGTTACGGAATGAATCCTCTGGGGGGCTATCAACATGTCAGATAAAGCAGGTGATCCAGAAAACCAGCATGGATTCACCAAGGGCAAATTGTTATTGAAACACCTGATCATCTTCTATGGCAAAGTAACCTGCTCAGCTCATGTGGTGAGAGTGATGGATATTGTCTATCTGCATTTATCCAAGGCTTTTGATAGTTTCCCACAGCCTCCTGCTACAGAAAATAATGCATTGAAGTTTATACCACTGGCTGGGAAACTGACTGACCAGACATACCCAGATAGGAATGGTACACAACTCCTTTTAGAATGGGCAACCTGTCACAAACGGGGTCTGCGGGGTCGATATTGCACCCAACATTGTTAATATATTCGTAACTGATCTGGAGGATGGGATCAAGTGTATCTTGATGAAGTTTGTCAATGATACCAAACAGAGTGAAGAAGGGAGACCCAGCTGCAGTAATACTTGGATAGGATGGAAGAGTGGGCTAACAAGAACCTGGAGTTCAACAAGGACAAGTGTAAGGTATTGCACGTATGAAAATATAATCCAGGAGTGCAGCACAGGCTGGAATCTACCCAGCTGGGGAGCAGCTCTGTGGAAAAGAGTCCTGGGAGTCCTGGTGGACAACAAACTCCACATGAGTGAACACTGTGCTGCTGCAGAAAAGAAATCCAATGGGATTCTTGGTTGCCTCAGCAAGGGCATCACCAGCAGAGACAAACAAGTCATTATTCTACACGACTAGTGCTTGTCATGCTATGCTTGGAATACTGTCTTCAGTTTTGGTTCCCACTATGCAAAGATGTAGACAGGCTGCTGAAGGTCCAGAGAAGGGCCACAAAAATGATCAAAGGACTGGGCAGCCTACAATGTGAGGAAAGACTGAGAACACTGGGTTTTTTCAACCTATTTTACTAAATAAAGAAGACATTATCTGCTTCTAAATGAATATATGAGTTTGTTCTTTTCAGAGAATGATTAAGGGTGGAAGGGGCCAGTAGGTGTCATTTAGTAATTTTTCCTTTAGGCTACTGAGGCCCAGCTTCCTCAACCTTTCCTCATAAGATGATTAAGGGACTCCTGTCCCTTAATCATCTTTGTCATCCTCTGTTGGACCCACTGCAGGAGCTCCATATCTCTCTTGCACTGAGGAGCCCAGAACAGGACTCCAGGTGTAGCCTCACTAGGGCTTGAGTGCAGGGGCAAGATCACCTCCCTGACCTGCTGGCAATGCCCTTTCTAATGCACCCCAGGATACCATTGACCTTCTTGGCCACAAGGACACACTGCTGGCTCGGGGACAGCTTGTTGTCCATCAGGACTCTCAGGTCCTTCTCTGCAGACCTGCTTTCCAGCAGATCAACCCCCAGCCTGTCCTGGTACATGGGGTTGTTCCTCTTCAGGAGCAAGACCCTGAACGTGATCTCCAAAGGAGATCAGAATTTATGGTAAATCTCATTTTTTAAATCAAACCAGTTCTGTCTGCTGATCTCATTTTAAGTTCCATTGGTGCAACTTCCTGAGACTTAACTTTTTTATCTATTCCTACCTATCACTTAATCACTCTCAGATGTACAACTGTTTGCTATATTTTGATATTAGAAATGTCATAATGATGGGCCAAGATGAGCTGGGCTAGAAAAAACAGGATCTTCTCTAGAATGTAGTTTCATGATTACACATTTAAAACACACTTCTGAGAAGAAATCCTGTAAACAAATCTGTTATTTCTATATTTTTTGATATTCTACAATTCTTTTAATTTTAACTGTAAGGTATATCCCAACTACTTCCTGAAAAGCCTTTTACTCCAGAACGTAAGAAGACTTATTTACTCATCTGCTATTGACTGAACCCTTTTCTTTGCTTTCCTGATAGCTATTTTGTTCAGAAAATGAAATTGATGATCTCAATCATGCTTTAAAGTTTAGATATCCTTCCAGCACATTGTGATTTACTTAAACACAATGTGTATCAAAATAGTCATTAGCTTCATGTTTCATTTCTTATCCATAGCATTATGATAAAACTGAAAATTTACTTGGCACACATATTATATATATATATATATATATATAAGTATATATATACACATATATATCTTATATAAATATTTGTTTATATATCTTTATAGTATATATTTATATATATCTTCTATATATAAAATATGTATTTTATATATAATCTTTGTATTATATCTATATCTATATTTGTAAAAGTATTTTCTTAAAGAAAAATGTAACCAAACATGATAAAAAGAACTGGTATTGGGAAGTACTAAATTTACTGTACTGGTGGACTGGTTTTAAATTTTGTTGCCTAATTTGATTTAGGTCCAGAAAGAGCTGAGGAGAGTGAAATATATCTTTGTTAACAAGTAGAAAAAAGGCCTTCAAACACGTAATGAGATTTTTTCAAAAAATTTATTGACAGTAAGTATGAAGCCCGTACTTGACGTATATAGAAACTTCTTTTTATGAACAAATTTAAATCTTCCATGTTTACCAATTTGCACACAAGGTAGGGAAATTTTATTGTGTCATAGCTGAAATTTATGGAGTTTTTTTTAATTTCACAGAATATTCTGAGTTGGAAGGGACCCTCAAGGATCATCGAGTTCCGCTCTTAAGTGAGTTGCCCATATTATGCTCATTTAAAAGAATGCTGAAGTTAGTCATTACCTGAGGAGAGTCTAAGAGCCTAGGGCAGAAGCAGAAGGATCCATCAGAAAGTCACCTGCTGTCATCATCTGAACATCTCTCTGCCAGGGTCTCTAAAGGCTTTAATATATTTTCCATAGCAATGCCTTGTTTCTCATAGCAAGATACATACATAGCAAAACTATTAATAGAATGAATTTGTATTGGATTGTCAGATGTTCTGTAATTATGCAGTCTTATGCAGAAAGCAAACCCGTAAACTCCAATAACAAAACTAATAATGTATTTCCTGAAAGAGTTATGAGTTTTACTGAAAGGTGATTGAATTGTAATTAACCTTTTTATTAACTGGGGTGAAGCCATGAAGACTGAATTGAGTATTCTGATTTGACAATTATTTCCCTTTGTTGCACCCTGTTCCAATCATTCTCAAAGAGTTAAACCAAGAAGATGCTGCTGGATAACATCGTGAAGAAGGGAAGTGATTCACAAGTTTCATTTGTTCTTCAAAATCTTTGTACTACTAAAATTTCAGTAGGAAAGGTGAATAAAAAATAATTTATTGTTTTGGTTGTAGCTCGATGTTTCGCAGTTGAAAAGATCTTTAAGTCTTCTGTATTTCTTTATTTCTTTCTGTAGGGTTTGGAGAGTCTTAATGATGATAATTGCTTAACTTTCACATCGGTATCTCTTTCTCCTGATAATGTTTCACTGGAGTGAGCACATTTCTTTCTCTCAATGTTAGAGTTGCACTGAGGTTTGCTAGGGGCTAGAATATAGCCCTTGGGAATGCAGGCCTAAATTTCAGGTCTACTACCATAAATTTCTCTTTTGGTTATAGAATGTCTGTTGAGGAAAACTTCTGAAAAATTGCACACATAAAAATAAATTCATGAAATAGGTGTTGCTTTATCTGTCAGAATGTGCAATAGAGTACCTAGCTATTGGCTGTAATGATCACATTTGGTGGTTAGAATGTAGCAGCTTGTCAGTATATCAGAAATAACCTGCTCAGTTCAAGATAGAAGGGGTTTGTTGATTTATTAACAACATATAATTAACTGGCAATCACGGAACTATACATTCATGAGCATAAATAATTCAATAGAAAGTGCTATTTAGACACTTAAAAAATGTTAATACAGCTACAGATTTTAAGCATATTTGTATATCTAAACGCAAACAGTTCTAATCCCTCACATAGTCATTTACTGTGATGGTGGTGATGCACTGGAACAGGTTGCCCAGAGAAGCTGTGGATGCCCCATCCCTTGCAGTGTTCAAGGCCAGGCTGGACAGGGCTCTGAGGAGCCTGGTCTAGTGGAATGTGTCCCTGCCTGCAGCAGTGGGAGTGAAGCTAGATGATCTTTAAGGTGCATTCCGATCCAAGACATTCTGTGATTCTGTGATATTAATGAAGCCACATTTGGTCTACCAGCATACCTTATTTACTGTGGGATAGTGCAGATTCCTTGAGTACCCAGCTGTCCTCAACAGAGGGGGGGGTGATCCTGCTCAGTGTGTTTCCCTGCTGGTTACTACCGTTTGCTCATCAGCAAGGGAGAACTCCACAAGTCCCCACAGGCACACTGAGGTATGGGTCCCTGCTTGCTGTCTCCCACACTCCATTTTAGCTGCATGCAGGCTGCTCCCAGTGCTCCACTGAGGGGCTGCAGCGTCAGTTCTCTTACAGGCTGCAATGTGGAGTGACCGCCAACACATTGTTGTAGAGTGACCGCCAACAGTGACAAACCAGGGGTTGACTGCTGCTGTTGTCACTCAGAGGTCTCACTGTTTCCATTTCTTTGCTTCTTTTATGCTTCCTTTTTAGGGGCTGACTCCTCTGTTTCAAAAGTTCTTTTATAATTGCCTGGTTACTGCTCAAACCAGATGACAGCCATTTTCCTCTTGAGAGGCCTTTTAGAAAGACTGAACCACGTGATCATACCCATGTTCATGCTTAAAAGCTTCATATTGAACTTCTGATAAAAGCAATTAGACAGTCAAAGCAGCACAATTATCCATCTGTGCAGTTATGATCTTTGAATTCACCTGAAATTTAGCAAGGAGGGATGAGTAATAAAGGAGTCCCATGAGCCCAAATCCTTTGAAGGTAGACTGAGCATTTCATCTAAGAAACTGCTGGTCAATAGAGAACTCATCTGGTTGATTACAGTATTAGCTACACAGTTGTCAATCATGTTTTGTTAAACCCCTATAAACCTTGGGTCAACAGTGTTTTGATCTTTCTTGGAACTGAAAGGATTATACCAAAATGTCTGATTTGTGATTACATTGCACAATAAAAGAAATATTTAGATTGAAACTCTAGTTCCAGGTGTAAATTCTCAAGTATTATTTCTCATGCATGCAAACATTCACTGTGAGAGGATAGTGCTCCTTATTTTTCTCCCAAGCCTTTCCCAAACACATTTTTCAAGGTAGTTCAATGAAGTACTTCCAGGCAAAATTCTGTATCTATCATTTGCCTATTTTTTCGCTGCCCAGCATGCATTTAATGTTCTCAGTGCTCACAAACTTCAGGTTGTTCCCTTGACATTTAGCCATTTTTCTATTATTTCTGTCTTTCTGCTTACTGAAGCTCATTTGATATTTTCAGAGGTATTGCTGCCAAATAGACAGCAATATTTCATGTCGTAACTTCAGCCAGACCTACGTCGGAGGTTTCTGGAAACCCATATGTTGTATTAATGGAGTAATACATGGTTGTTTAGAGAAAGGTGCCTTCTCCAGTAGAAAAAATTGCAAAATTAAAAATGAAGTTCAAAGTTAGGGTGTCTTCCAAGGTGGTGAAGGATGTTAGCACTCTGAAAGGTACAATAAAATTTCAAAAGGGAAAAAATGGAGTTGTTTAATCTTAATAACATGTTCTAGATTAGAAAACTGAGCAAACAAAACACCAAGAAATACAATGGTCATACTTTAAGTGTATGTCTCTCTAGGTTGCAAAAAGATATCAGTTTTCTCAATACCCATAAAGACAGCCTTATTTCATATTTTAATAGAATTTTTTTAATAAATAAACTCTGAAATTTGGGATCTAATTTTGAGAACTTATTTCACTCTTGTTCAAGACAATATAATGTAATCCCACCCTCTTTGATATAAAAATACATGCATCAAAGTAAGAAGAATTCCTTTGAGCATATTCTTTCTCATGAAAATTATTATTTTTAATCTGATGTAGGAGTTACAGAGGTAGTGGTGCTCTCCAGTAAAATGAAGGAAAATGTTTCTCTTTTCATTGCATTATGATCCAAAGCAGCAAGTTACCCAGGAAGATTTTGTTGCTTACATTAAAACTGATTTATGTAATCATGATCTTGGTGACAAGATTAGGTTATCTCTTCAAAGTACAGTTTGAACAAAATTCTATTAGTAAGATAATTCCTTTTCAATTTATCTTCTGTTAATTAAAAAAATAATTAATTGGCTGTAATCAATGCCCCTCATTAATAAGCTGTTCTATTTCTAAAATGTCTCAAAGGAGGGAAATTTTTTTACCACATATACTTAACAAGTTACTTGCTCCCTTAATATGAATGTGGGGTCCCTATAAAAATCAAAATACACTGAAATGCAGACTATCAGAAATGATGTTTTATATACTGTTTTAAATTTCTATCACAGAATCACAGAAACCTCAAATGGTTTATATTGTAATTCATGCTACTGAAGAAGAGAGGAACAAAAATAAATAATTACTGCAGGATACTGCAATGCCTCTAAAGTGTGTGTGGTTTGTAAAATGTTATGGCATTAGTTTATGACTAGAATTCAGTTACTTTGGTGGGAGAAGACAAAAACAAAGGCAGAATAACTGGTGTTCAGGGTCCCTCTTTAATCTTCTGAGATATCTATTCTGAAAGAAGCTTAAGAATACTCTGTCAGCTGCCTCCATTAAGATGAAGGTCAGCATATAAAGTCATTGAATAAGTTAGCAGGTAAATAAGAGAAAGCATGTCTCAATTTCTATTTTGAAACTTCAAGGACAGTTATGATGTGTTGAAAGGTAACTATTGATATTCCATTTGCATTGTATAATACAGTCAATAAAACATGAGCCTAAATAAGCGTTGTAACCAAAACAAGGAGTTCTCTGCAACATGCAGAATAGTATCAGCTGGAGGATGAACAATTTGAGAGAGAAATTGCTGGCTGAGTGCTGAGAATGGCATGAAGTTTTTAGGTATAAATTAATACCTTTGATTTTGTTGTGATAATAAACAAATGCTGCAATGAGACATTCATGTACTTCTTTTTACTAGTTTTATTCCTAAATCTTCTCTATATGTTATATCTCTGTAAAAATGAGCAGGTGCTGGACACTGCTTTTCTGAGAACAGTATTTTCACACCAAATGGTATACACAGCAATTAGCATGAACTGTTAGGTGTTCTGGTACCATTGACTGAGATCTCATCCTCATGACAGGACCAGTTTGGGGACAAGCAGCCACCAGTTTGGAGATTAATATCTTCAGGCAGTCAAAAAAAATGTCTAGAACATACTCATGCATTCACTAAAAGGCATGCATTCATCACAAGTACATGCTAGAAATTTTCTGTGTTTTAATATGGAATCATATTATTTCAGTTGACACAGAGAGAGATGGCTTGCAAAAGACTTCCCACTTTATGTTCACAGTTAAATTAAAAAAGCTGATTCTATTCGTATTGAAGTTAACAGCAAAATTCCTGCTTATTTCAATGACAGCTGTATTGGCCTATAAATGTCCCTTTGTTATGCTTACTCTGCTCTGCATAGTATGTTTTCCTTTAACAACATTCTGTAATTAACAACAGTTTGACAGACTGTAAGATCCCACTGTTTCATACTTGTTATTGCTGCACAAAGCTGCATTGTGGGTTTTGTTGATAGAGGGAAATTGCAGTTAAGTGAAATGTGCTTTCTTTCCCACAAAATAGCTCTTTCAGTATAACCACATGATGCTCATACCAAATAACAACTTGCTGATTATACACTCATAAGATTACCATGCTGAAGAGATGCAAACACAAGAGTATCCAGAGTTTGCTGAAACTGGCAAATTCTGACTTAGCTATGAATTATACAAAACACTTAGCATCCCTTCCTCCAACCAATCTTCAGAATTTGTTCACATTACATGATTTTTCTGAGTGTTAAATTAAATCCTTTCTTGGGATAACTCTTCTATTTTATGTAACTGACAGGTGACACTGCCTTTTCTCTAGTAAGAATTATTTGGACAATCAGTGATTGAAAAAGCTAATTTAGTATTTTCATATTTCATTTTTTTAAGAGATACCTGCATCATCTTCAAAACCTTCACCTTGTTTGCACAACGTATTCAAGAGCCTTAAAAGGAAACAATAGACAAGGATTTATTAGCATGGATTAGTTAGTATAATTCTTCCATCACTTATCTTCTACTTTGAAATATATTTTGCTATTTGAAAAGGTATCCAATATAATTTTATTTCATGATATATTTGATTGCAGAACAGTCAGGAAAGTGACAGTCCTCTACTCATATTTGATTTAAGGCTGATTTGGTGTTAAATGTTTTAAGTTAAATTGAGTGCTTGTGTGCCTATAGTGTTATATGAACAGAGGCTAAAGTATCAATATGCATTTTGAAATACCCACTATTTGCTTAGATTAATTCATTCAGACAAAAATTAGTTTAGACATCAATTGACGAGCAATCCTCATTAATAAAGATTAAGAAGTAGTGATTTGTTTTATGAAAATACTCAGGAATACGAGAAATTTTTATGAGTGTACATACTGTGAAAAAAATTACATTGTAAATCAGCACGTCCTAGGATTTGGCTTCAGTTGATATAAATTGGGATCCAACACTAATAGTGTCCTTTTCTTCCTCAGCCACACTTTTCCATTCTGTCCTTTTAATGAGGCCTAGTACTGTTTCAGTTAGCAAAGACAAAAAATTCACAAAATTATCTAGATTAAGCATATAATTTATTTTTTAAAGCATTTTTAAATGGGCCAATGTGGTCAATTTGAATTCAAATACATGCTCTTGATGAAAATAGAGAGAGAGAATGTGTAAGGTGGTATGACATGAGAGTGCAAACACCAAAGACAGACTGGATTTAAAGAAGATTCCATTTTGAGCTTTGCCATTAAACACAAGAAACTCCACCCAGATAATAAACATTGATTATGTGGAAATGCATACCTCAAATATAGAAACTCCAATAGGTAATAAGCGAGACATTAAGCAGCTCCATTCCCTCTGGAACAAAAGTCATAAACCAATTTCTTCCTTGTTCCAGAAGGAAAAAAAAATGTCCTAATCGTATCAGAAGACTAATTTGATACTGTAGAGTAAAGTATTAGAGTGAAAAGCTTTGGCTTTGGAAATGAACCTCTAATCTCTTTAATTTTAGCCCTAGCAGATAAGAATTTAGGAAAATAACAAGAATGTTAAGTCAATCTCTAATATTTATTCAAGCTGCAGCTCAATAAAACAGCAGTCAGCTTAAGTACTTGCTTTGACTTCTTTAGGTACATTTTAGTCCAAAACAGAGTTTCACTTAAGCTTCTGTTTGAATCTGGAGAGGCTTTATGGTTTGCTTCTGAAAACCCAGCTCCACATTTATAGCCACAGAACTCTATACCCTTCTTTCTTTACCCTTAGATGCTAATTGGATTAAACAAAAGTCACCTTCTCCTGAGAAAACATTAACATTTAACAACTCAAACAATGAGACATCTTTCCTCTCTCACCATTTTTAGAATCACAAAGATAATTTACCATATCTAATTCATGTTCGTCAGTTTTGTGTTTTGTTTTTCAAGTGTTCTTTTCATCTATCTTCTCTTTATGACTGCCTACTCTGTCAGAGCAGGCAGTGTCAACATATTTTGGTTTCAACTAAAATTATTGTGATTTGTGCAAATATTTAGATTTGGGACACTGCAGGTCAGTCAGCCTCTCCTTGATCCCTGGGAATATCATGGAGCGAATCCTCTTCAAAGCCATTTCCAAACATATGAACAACAAGGAGATTAAGAGTAGTGACTATGGATTTATGAAAGAAAAGTCATGCTTAAACAGCTTGGTAACCTTTTACAATGAAGTTACTAGTTTAGTGGACAAAGGGAGAGCAATGGATGTTGTTTATCTTGAATTTTGAAAGTGTTTTAGGTTTGTTTTCCCTGAAGCCTTCACAGACAAGCTGAGGAAATATGAACTAGATAAATGGACACAGAGGTAGACTGAAAACTGGCTGAACTGCCAGGTTCAAATATTTTTGATCAGTGCACACCTTCAGGCCTGTTGGAATTCAGTCCAGTGGAGTCCTGTCACTAGTGGAGTACCCCAAGTGTCTGTGCTGGGTCTAATAGTGTTCAACACACTCATGACAGAACCGGACAATGGGGCAAGGATGCACCCTCAGCAAATGATTCAAAACTAGGAGGAGATGGTGATACACCACACAGATGGGTTGGCATCCAAAGGGACCTCAATGGGCTGAAGAAATGCTTCAGTGATCAAACACTCTTTCTGTGAAGAACCTTTTCCTAATGCCCAGTCTGAACTTTCCCTGATGCAACTTCATTCCATTTACTCATGTCCTACCACTGATCACCAGAGACGGGAGATCAGCACCTTCCCCTCTGCTGAAACCCTTGAAGAAACTGTAGACTGTGATGAAATCACATCTCAGCCTTCTTGTCTCCAAAGTGAACAACAAAAGTGACCTCAGCCACACCTTGCAAGTTGTGCCCTCAAGACCTTTCACCGCCTTGTCTCTCTCCTCTAGACACACTCTTACAGTTGTATAGGCTTCTTATACCAAAGCACTTGAAACTGCACAGAGTACCAGAGGCTGGGCCACACCAAAGTGGTGTGGAGTGGGAGAGGAGCCTTCCCTGACCTACCCCTGATAGTAATGTGTGAAGAAGAATGAGACAGTGGTTCCTCTATGGTGCCCTGTGACAGGGAAAGAGGCAATGAGCAGAAACTGAAATATAGAAAATTCTATTTAAACAGAAGCATAAGAAATTACTCTGGGGATGGTCAAACACTGAAGCAAGTCACCCAGAGAGGCTGTAGAGTCACCATTCTTAGGAATATTGAAAAACTGACTTTTCCTTGTCTTGGTCAACCTGATTTAGCTGATCCTACTTTGATCAACCTAATTTGATCAGACACTTGCCATAGTTCCTTTCCAAATATCATGATTCTGTGATTCTGAACTACAGGTGATTATTATATATTAATTTTGAACAATTTGCATATTTCAAGGAAATTCATGCAACTTTAACTGTTTGGGGTTTTTTGGTGCTAAATGTCATGTAACATATAAATCTGGGTTTGGCTCTGCTATTGAAAAATTTAATGTAAGACCAAAATGTGACTGTTCTGCGACAGACCAAAGGTCCATCTCATTTAGTGACAATGAGTAGGGTCAGAAGCTAAGCAGAAAAGTACAAGAGCAGTCAAGTCAACAGTAACACTTCCCTTGCTATAATTCCTCACACTAATTTTCTATATTCTTTTTTTCTTGGCATCCAAAGGTCCTCCACAGATGGATGCTAGATAAGATTTTAGCCCATAGACAGAAGCCTACAGGTAAAAAAGAGACTGGAAAGTGAAGTGTAAGGAAAGAATAGAACTCTGCTGAATTCCTCCCCTGCAAGGCATCATATGATCAAAAGTTGAGGATGACATATGCTTTGAAACACTGATAATTCAAACCATTGCATGTTATATTCTTTGGTGGTGGTTTCCCACTGTCTGACCCGCACAGCTGTGGAATGGAGTTTACTGAGCCTCAGGTGAGTATCCCACTGAATCTGTCTCTGCATGAGAAAGGTGTTTCTTTTATTTCGGATACTGGAGTCTTGAAAATACAATGTCTCCCAAAGAACATTATCCTTTATTTCCTATCTGCATGATGAGTCTATATATTTTAAATGGAAGAGTGATCTCATTATGATACCAGATTTGGTGAGTGCAGTACCAGATATTAAATGCTTAAATTATAATGTAATTCAAATTCAGTAGTCCCAAAATGGTGCTTCCGGACTTCCACTGACTTCCAGAAGCCTTGTTATATAGTGACCACTTTACGTGCAAGCATTTGTCTAGATAAAAGTCAGACAGGGCCTGTTAATTCTGGCAACAAATGGATTCTATATAAATATGTAATACCCTCAAGTTCCTATAATGAAATCTGTGTACACAGTACAAGAATGCTTCCCATTCAACTTTAGCTATATCTCAAGGAAAAAGAAAAGTGAAACTCTCAAAGAAATCCTTGAGCTTCCCTGTCATAGGTCACAGAAATTTCTAAATTATTTATTTTGTCAACCTTAAGGAGGTAGGATTGGAGCTAATTGACAAGCATAAAGATCCATTTCTTTATGCAGAAATACTATATTCAACTGTGTGTTCAATAATCTCAACACTAAATCAATTCTGGTGTCTAAAAAACTGTTCAACTAGGAAGGTTGCTAAATGCAGTTTTTCTGAATATCATGGGAGATGTTAATCCTTTTTCCAAAGGATTGATGATTCTTAGGAACGTGACTCTATATGTGGCACCAGGATGAATGCAGCAACAGTCAAACATAAAGCCCAAGACACAAAGTTAGGGTTTTGGATCATAATCATAAATCATCCTGCATGGTGGTGGAAACATTGTTTTTATATCAACATGTATCTTCTTCCCCTTTCCCTGTAGAAGAGGTCTAAAAGAATTACTCATAGGTAGTGAATATTTATATGAGGAAGTTATTAGAACTGTTTCCTGACATATGGGAGTAGCTTATTTGGTCTGCTGTGCATCATTAACACCTTCATAAAGTTACTTGTATGCCATCAATTATGTAATTGCAAATTGGCATTGAAAAGATTGATATCACAAAGCCAAACAGTATGTTAAATTCCTGCCACATAATATTATGATACCACACATTTATAGACTTTTTCTTTCCAAACAGAAATCTTTTTAGTACAAAGGTTTTCCAAATACCCTTTTAATATCAAGATATAAAAATATATATCAATGAATTAATATTCACTATGAAAGAGTGCGTAATATTTTAAAAAGTTTTTTTAAAGTTTTACATCACTACTGTTAGCATATTTGCCTGCAAGATTACTTCCTTCCCATCTTCCTGAAGGGCAGCATAGCTGATTGTAAATAAATGGAATTATTTCTGAGTAGAATCACAAAGCTCATGGCAATGTGTACTTAACATGAAATATGAATGCCTCTGGAATTACACTTCTATTACCCTGAGGCACTGATACTCATTTTTACTAGAGCGCTGCTAGGAAGAAAAAACAGTGTATTCTTTCATAACTTGATCCTTTAAAGTCTGGCTTGAAGAGTTTTCAACATGACAGATTTTCACTAAAACAACTTGGCAGCTCAAAAACCTTAGAACAGTTTGAGTTGCAAGCAAAAGATGGAGATGTGAAAGAAAGTACAATTCCCTACTCCTTTGTTCAGATTGTGACACATCCTTGCAAAACACAAACTTTTCAGAAAACCAGCCATGTTCCTCTTAAACCCAAATTGTTACTTTGTCAGGTCACTCAGTTCCATTCCTCTCAGCAGGAACTCCAGAGAGAAGAGAAAATGAAAATAAAAGAAAAAGCATTATACTCAGTTTCTTTTCTATCATGAGAGCAATAATGTGTTTCATGCATTATAGTTTTGTAATAACCAAATACTGAAAATATGTAGTCTCTTATTTATTCTGGATTTTAAATTTCCAGTTCCAGAGGACCTCAAGAGGTAATATATCTGCATTAATCCATGAACAGTCCAAAACCTTTCCCTTAAACTTTTTCATTTATCTTGTAATGCATTGTAGTATCCTTGGTGATTTCTGAGAAGCTGCTGTAAATTTAGGGGTGGTATCTATAGACTACAAGCAACATTTTTCTCTTTAGGGAAAAAAAACCCCAAAACCACAAACCAGAAAACTGTGTTCATCTACCACCTCAGAATACTATTATATCTGCTCAAAAAATTACAGAAAAATTCTTTTATCTTTCCAGAGCTCAGGGTGCAGTTATTACTTTTGTCTGTTGCATACTTCAGTAATCTCTGTTACTGTGATGTGTGGAATGTGTACTTAAGTGTGCACAGACAGATACACAATTAAAATTTCCCTGTGATTAGGGTTTTGAAACGGCCAGTCAAGTTTGGCAATCATGATTACAGGACTGGTGCCACAGCAAGAGTTTAGGCTAGTTAGACAATGGAACTCATTTTGAGAAATCTGGTCCACTGGGGGCTGATAGGGTCCACCTGTCAGAGAAGGAGAACAGCATCTTTGGTAATAGGCTTGCCAAACTGGTGAAGAGGGCTTCAGACTGAAGTCACTGACACCAGGCTGTGTGGTGTGTTTGACATACTGAACAGAAGGGATGTCATCCAGTGGGAACTTGAGATGTGGGTGTGTACTAACCCCATGAAGTTCAACAAAGCCAAATCCCAGGTCCTGCACCTTAGTTGGAGCAATCCCAAGCACAGACATAGGCTGGGCAAAGAATGGATTGAAAGAAACCCTGAGAAGATGGACTTGGGGTATTGATAGATGAGAAGCTCACAAAACCAGCTGTATCCTGGGCTGCATGAAAAAGAGCATGACCGGGAAGTTGAGGGAGATTATTCTCTCCCTCTATGCTGTCGCTTGAGAGAGACCCCACATGGAGGACTGTGTCCAGCTTTGGAGTCCCCCAATACAAGAAAGATGTGGAGCAAGTCCAGAGGAACAAAAAAAAAGGTGGTCAGAGTGCTGGAGCATCTCTCCTATGAGGACAAGCAGAGAGAGTTGTGGTTGTACATCCTGGAGAAGAGATGGCTCTGGGAAGACCTTGTAGAACCTTCCAGTACCTAAAGGGGGCCTACAAGAAAACTGTGGAAGGACTTTTTATCCCTGATGTAATGATAGGAAATAGCATGTAATGATAGAAAAAGGGCAATTGTCTTAAATTGAAGGAGCATATGTTGAAATTAGCCATAAGGAAGAAGTAAGAAAGGAATATATACATGTATCTGTGTGATGTAACACGGTCCGGGAGGGCTGCACAGGCCGGCTCCCCCCCGGACCGGGGTCCCTGGTCCATGTTATTCCACCGGATCTGGGGTGGGCGGCCCCCGAGGTTCTGCGGCATGGCGCCAGTCTTCAAACCACGTCAATTCAAGCAGGAATATAGTGATGCTAGGAAAGAACTGGACTCCATCTCTGTTCTGCTAGAGAGGTTTATTTAGGGTAACGGGGAAAAGGGGTGCAGGGAAGGAGAAGGGGGAAGTGAGACAGGGCAGGGAGGAGATGCTAGCAGCTTGGAGATGGAAGACCTCCAGCTGATCTGGACATCGAATTATAAAGGGAAAGGAAGGGGGAGGGACTGTCTCCCCCAGAGCCAGTCCTGGGGAGTCTGAAGGCAAGACAGGCATAGGGAACCCACCAATAGATTTCAGGGTACAGCAGAGCATATTTCAAAATGAACCAATGGTATACAAAGCAGAGGGACAAAGGAGCACATGGAATCCTAAAACCCCACGTTGCTACATCTGTGAGGGCAGTAAGATGCTGTCACAGGTTGCCCAGAGCAGCTGTGTATCCCTGGAAATGTTCAAGGCCAGGTTGCACGGACCTTTGACCAATCTGGTTTAGTGGAAGCTGTCCCTGGCCATGGGGAGATTGGGCTTGGAACTGGATCATCTTTCAGGTCCTTTCTAATCCAAACCACTTTATGGTTAAGAAAATTCAAAAGCTAAATTTGTAATGTGAAAGCTGCACAACAGTTGAAGCAGAATGCTCACACTGATGCTGGCTGGTGTCCTGTTAGCTTTGACAGTAGGGTGAATGATCATGGAAATGCCCTTAAAAACATCTATGCAGGGATACCTGTAATTTAACACTTTGGGTAAGAAAATATGAAGGGACTTTGCACAGACTATTTTCACTCCAACCAGAGAAGTAATGAGTTCTCTTGGGATGGATTTGGGCAGAAGAGTGGGAGGAAAAGAACTGAGGAAGAAAGGGAGAAAACAGCTCCTGGAGTCCTTGATTACATGTCAGTGCCCAAGAAAAAGACATAGATCATAGCAATGCTACTGTGGGAAATTCTTCCAAGTAAATTGAGAATGAGTAGTCATGGTCTGGATGGGTATGTGGTAGCTGCTGTGACTCTGTGGGGAGCTCTTACTTCCGTAGAGAATAAGTCAAATGCCTTCATAATTCAAGATCCACTAAGATCTGCTGTTGACTGACAAGCTGTCAGACCACTGAAAAGCTAGGTGGCCTCTGGTGCTGTTGTACAACTTCAGAGGTGTTAAAGCTGGTATTTGACATCTGGGGACAAACCTGTCCCAGAGCTGGCTGCAGATGTCCATGATGGCATTGATGTTTAATTTAAATCTCTGCTTGAGAGGTTCAGGAAATCAAGTATATATAAAGGACCCAAGGATGCAGGTCGTCTCTCCCCAGACCCACTCTCAGATCCTTAAAACGAGGACACTCAAGGCTGGAGTTTGTCACTCAGCAAGAACTGTGGCTGCTCACACCATGACCACAGACAGTTCCACATAGCCCCAGCTCAGCCCAGGGAAGTTAGAGTCACTCATCTCCAGACACACTGGGTGACCTGCCAGATCAGGCCCAACCTGAGGCCCTGCAGGTCCCACACCCTGAACCCCAGCTCATTCCAGGGCTGGGGATTTCTGGTAGTGATAAAAAACCCACATGTACCATGATTTTGTCAGTATCTTCAGAGAACTTATAGGTCCAATGCTCCCATCCAACCTTGCTCAGTCCATCCTGGCCAGACACCCCTGCAGGGTCCCAACAGCAGCTGTTGGGCAGGGGCCAGGGCAGAGGGAGCCAGGAGAGGCTTCAGCAGTGTCCTCCATGACCCACCTTGGCAGATCTGGTCCTTGGTCTTGCTCAGCTTGTCAGGAAGCAATAGCATTGTGCCTACTGGAAAAGAGAGGGCACAGTTCCTGCCAGAACATCTGGTGTATGCTGCCCTCAGCACCTAGGAGGAGTACAAGCGAGTGCTGCCATACAGACAGAATAATACTCCTAAGTATCCTCTGGGAAAGGGGAATATAGTCTTACACCTCAAATTTAACTTGCTGAGGGCATAGCTGTGAACATGAAAGGGTCAGGATGAAACATGCATTTCCCCCCCATATTCCTGAGTTAGTTTTGCTGTGTGTGGAATCATAGACATACTGAGCCTGATCCTACTTGTTGCATTAACTGCTTGACAGAGTGGTGATATATTGCACTAATTTATTACTTTTTCATGGTAGTTGTGGCAGGAAGTAGCAATACAGCATTTATAGCAATGCACCTTTTAAGAAACAGCTCAAGGAACAAAAATTGACCTACTTGTAGCACGTATGGGACAGCTAGCCCTACCTGGTCTTTGTGCCAATCATCAGCTTCCCACCGGGAATTTCCTTCATGTTAACTCAGAATTTACAATGTCAGAAAGATGGATGAAGCAGCCCTGTTGCAATGAGTCATGGCTTTAGCAACCTCAGAGGTGGACAGAGGGTTAGGATGTAGGCAGCTATCCAGCTGTTTACCTTGAACTGTTTAGTGGGATTACAGGAAAGTGAGGAGAGTGAGCTGGACCATGCCTGAGTTTAGCTAATTTGTAGCAGTTGAGAGTATTTCTTTCTTGTCACCGCTGCTTGCTAGTCTGCAATGAGACACTTGTCCTGTCTGATTCTTTTAGTCTGTCACATACTGTAGTTATGTCTTCATATCTTAGACTGTTTTGCTTGTTTTGCTGCCTAGACTAAAGGAGGATCATGCTTTTTATTACTTCTGCTCCTGTCACATTCAATGTACTAAAAATTATATATAGATGGACATCACATCACTCAAAGATCATAACACTCAAAAAAATCATTATTTTTATTCTGTTATTATGCAGAGGGTAGGGGCCATAAAGGCTTTAGTTCAGTTATTATTCTAGATTGTATAGGAAAATTATGCAAAAGATTAAAAAATACACTAAAGAAAACCAAGCCTGTAACACAGGAGTCCATCTCTCTACTCTAATTTTGAAAGATATTAAAAATAAAATTGTGGAATTAACTCAGTAAAAAAACCAAAAAAACCAAAAAACAAACCTCAGTGACTTCTGCACTAAATTTTTCTTATTTATTATCAGTTAACCATTTACATAGAATTTAAATACAGCGAGGTTCCTTATTTTATGTCACTGGAATAGCTATCTTCTCAGGTATGTTAGCAGGAATATTCCTGCAAACCTATTAACTTCAATGGACTTTACTGAATGGAACTTACAGGACAGGTCTATTGGTGAAGGAAGAAATACACAATTGAAGTTGCCTCTTTTATCTGAATTGCAAAAATCTGGGAACAAAAAGGATTAAAAGTTATGCAGATGTATTTTTGCTTCTGAAATCAGCAAACAGTTCTGAGTACCTACAGCCAGGTAAGTATAAGGTAAAAATATTTTAGACAAATACCATGCCTCCATACTGTTTTAATAAATCTTGAACATTCTCTTAATTGCAGTATTACAAATTATTTCCTTATTTTTAAGTCTTTCATATTGGACAATCAAATGTACATGTTGCTCAGTTCCAGGTGTAGAAAAGTTCCTTATATATTCAGGAAGCTTCTTAAAGAAATTGCATTTCTAAGATAAAACAAAAAAAAATTAATTATATATCTATGAATGTCTGGAAATTTAAACTGTAAAAGATAATGGATTTACTCTTAGAGAATGAAATGAAAACATATTAATTTCTTAATAAACAGAAAAGTGATTTATTTCAATCAAGTTATTTGAATTTTTATTTGCTTAATTGAATATCAACGTTCCTTGAGTCCTCAGCTCATTAATTTACTTCAGTCTAATAATTTTTTTCTGCATTGATTGAAACTTTGACCCTACAAACAGAAAAGAATAACTTAATTTACAGTAGCGGTGTAATTTAATTTAGTTGGAATACTTAGAGTGTTAATTACCAGAAATTATTTTTAAAATATTAATTTTAACAGTATTATACAAATTAGCAAATGATTTTCAATAATTTATAAATATATAAGAATGTGCTTAATTTGACAAGTGAGGTGTGGATAGCTATGAACATATAAAATTCTGCATTTAATTATATCTGCAAATATTTGTTTCTGCAATGAACATGTTTTACCTGAAAGTAAGGAAATGAGGTTGAAATAACCAAGAAAGAAAGGTAAAATTATTACATCTGTCACAAATTTGCTTTGAATTATTTATGTAGTGTATGGAAAAGTAAACCAAAAGAACAGAAAATCATAGATAAAATATATTTATTTAGTATTCACTATACGGGACAAAAGCCTTACTGGAGTAGAGACTACCAAATCTTTCTTATCTGCACAGGGAGTCATTTCACCATAAAATGTGTTACACTTGGTAAAACATTTTTTCCCTGGTAAATCTGCATAAAATCTTCCTAATTGCCTTCTTTTACTTCACAAGCCTGAAAATGAGCTCCATGAGAAGCTAGTCTGATTTTTCCAATGACTGAGGTGAAACGGACTGGCTGAGAGGTCCCTGGATCCTTTTTTTTATTACTTAAGGATAGGTGAGTCCAATATCATCTTCTTTCTAATTACGTGGGACCTTCTTCTTTTGCTATGATTTTCTTTTGTAGATGCTATGCGCAGGCTCCACAGACACATCAGAACACTTTTTCTGCAATTTCATTTGAATTCCATGTGGTCTCACAGACATGAACACATCCCTAACTTGTTGCTTTCTCACTTTTGTGATCAGACTTTATCTCGGAAAACAGAAGAAAAAAAAGACATGGAGTAGTTCAGCCTTTTCAACATCGTCCACTAATAACTTCTCTCCCCTGTTTAACAACAGACCCATGTCTTCCCTGAATTTTCTTTTCCTATGCCTATCTTGAATGGTTCTTCCTCATTACATTTCATGACACTTTCCCATTTTATCTTCAGTAAGTCTTTGGCTCTTCTGAATTCATGCGGAAATGTCGAAGCAATGATTTTGTCCAAGCAATATTTTTTTACTCCTTCTTTACTTCCTGTAGTTGTTTCCAATTCCTTTATATTTTTCAGTTCTTTGAAGGCCTTTATATAGCACAGTGGACTTTCTAGGGAAATCCATAGTCTTCCTGAACTTTGAAGTAGTTTATTATTTTTCTCTCTCTCTTTCTTTAAATAGAATAAGATACCTCTCATAGGCATCTTCCTACCTCATGGTGATTTCTCAGTGTATTCTGCTTTGTAATTCCTTAAGTAAACTGAAGGCTGCTCTCTGGCATAAGTCTAAATGATACTGCTTATTTTCCCAGATCCTTCCTCTAGATCCTGAATTCAATCAGTCCATAGTTGTGAAGTCCCAATTTGTAAGCACCAGGACAAGTAAAGCATTAGAGTAGTTAAGTCCTCTAGCCCTTGCTTTGGGAGATAATCACCACCATAATCTATGAACCCCTTGAATTGCTCACACAGTGTTTTCTTCCCAGGAGATGACTGTATGTTTGACAATGCAAATAAGAACCAGGCTGTGAGATCATGAGACTTCTGATAGTTCTGTACAAAAAGCCTGGTCAATTGCCTTGTCTTGTGGAGATTTGTGATGGCTCCTTACATGAACACTGTGCTATTATTTATTCTCTGATCTCAACTGAAAAACTCTCAGACCCTGTGTTTTAGGGGCTGCTTTATTCTCCTTCTTATATTTTACTACCTGTCCTTTCTGGAATTTCTGACAAGTTTATTTTGGTTTTGAGAAAAGATTATTTTTCCCCTCTTTCCTCTCTTTATATCCTTAAAGTGAAATCAATTTTGTTTTGAAACAAATTCTGACAGTGTTTTAATGAAGGAGAAGATAAAAAAATTAACTTAATTATCTTGTTATTCCTTGATGAGTTAATGTCCTTTTATTCATCCAAATAATGTGCCTATAACTATTCAATCTTCTAAGTTTACTCATCTCATTGTCTAATATGTGTTTTAGAGGGACTTTTTTCTCTATTTTTGAGACAATAAGATGTTATAAATCACTAGGATTAACCTCTGTGCAAGAAAAATAGTGGACCTTAGCAAAAAACTTCTTTTGCTTTGGAGTCTTCCAATGTCTCAGAACTTTTGTTCCTTTTTATCCTTTGTGCTTCTTCTCTTTGTAGACCACAGTAATATAATACATAATTTTAACAGTTGCTTATGCTAATATCCTATTAACATAAATGTAACTCATCTACTGAATTTCCATAAGCAATGGCAGAACAGAATATAACCATGGAAACACCCAAGACTTCCCTCAGATATGCTTAAAAGCAACACAGATTTCCTCACTCATTTGGCTTTTCTCAGTATTCCCTTGAGTCATCTCAGTTCTTTGCAGTTTTATTTATATTACAAGTACAGAGAATTGATAATGGATAAAAAGATTTAAGATAGAATATTTGTCATTTGTGATTGAAGACTAAGGAATTAGATAATGAAAAACGCTATTTATACATTACTTTATTCATTATATAATTCATTATAAGAAATTAGCTATGTGATTTCATTATCATAAAATAATTGCAAAGAATTGAGTATCTGTATAACAAAGCTTTAAACTTCAGGAAGAATTAAAACGCTGGATTGTGCTGCTGTCTTTAAATCTGAAGTTCTTCAGTCTATCACTGATAAAGCAACCTATTTGAAACTT
Organism: Entomyzon cyanotis; assembly: GCA_024500445.1. Classification (NCBI taxonomy): domain Eukaryota; kingdom Metazoa; phylum Chordata; class Aves; order Passeriformes; family Meliphagidae; genus Entomyzon; species Entomyzon cyanotis. The sequence continues at coordinate 62,770,806 of JAKEPQ010001005.1, forward strand.
ATAAGCTTTCTATTGTGGAATTTAAATTTAACTTACCATTCACACTAATGTGAATACTACATTTGCTTCCTGGTGAATAACTGCTATGGTGGGGTTTTTTCCACCGAAGAAAAGACCTGGTGTTGTCACACATACATTTATTTCTCTTTAGTGTTATTTGGTTTTATTGAAGGTAATTCCTAATATTAATAAAAAACCTGGAATTTATAAAGCACTGTGAAAATGTTTAGTACATTTTTATCAGATAGGTAAATAGTATCATCCTTATTTTTAAAGACCACAGATTGCTGAGGAAACATTTGAAATTGGTATTGAACTCATCTCTCCCAAGTCCTGGTTATAAAAAAAAAAAAAGCAAAAAAATAAAAAAGCGCCATTTTTTCTGTGGTCAAAGGAAAAAAGTAGCTAAATATGGATCTTGAATGCCAGAATTAAAGACAGTAAATCCCAGGAAATGGGAAAAATTTATTCTTGTTTGGGGTATCACCCTGGTTAGTTAGTTTTAAGAAGAAGGTTGCAAATGCCTTTTAAACTTATATTTACTTTAACTTATATTTCTTTTAAAGACTAGCTCAATCTAATTTATTATTATCCTTTGCCAGTTTTGTGATTTTAATCAAAGAATTCAGCCATTTTGAAGCTCCTCCTTGTCTTACTATAGATTATATTTGTACTACGTAGGCATAATTCTTTCTGTTTTCTCTACTTGTACCATGCTACATCTGTTTATGCATGCTTTCCATTTTCACAAATTTAAAAATGCAAAGGATTTATTCCTCTATACTGTCCCTCTAGAAAAAGCTCAGATAATAGGTGCAAATCTTCAGAAGTTTTTTTTACACAAGAACTTGGTAAATGCGGAATATTTTTACAATTTTTCCATCATATTATCTGCCTGTACCTGCCATGTTATCCAAGGTAAAATAAAACCTTCTGTTGTATTTTCAGCCTTTCACCCCACTAGCAAGTAGATGTAGTTATGCCTAACATTTCTATTTGTATGAATTGTGTCTTACATTTTTTTCCTAGTGAATGAATCAATATAAATTGGAGACATTTGACCATTTCATTTTGTTTCAGAAAATGATATAAAGTTGTTTATGTGTGAAAGATCTTGTATCATTTGAAGACTCATATCGCAGAGATGACAAAATCTTTACAACCAATTTAAGCACATATGTACAAATATTTTCCTGATATCTACAAAAATAGGAAGTGAAATAGTAAACACATTTTTCAGTTGAAGGTCAGAATTCATGGCCAGAAAGGCGAGTAAGTCTTTTCATTTCTGGAAATAACTTCATTGTAAATAAACTTCCAAGCTACTGTAATCTGGCATAAAGCTCCTAGAATCACAGAATCATAGAATATCCTAAGTTGGACTGGACCCACAAGAATCATCAAGTCCAGCTCTTGGCCCAAACAGCACAACCCCAAAAATTACACCATCTGCCTGAAAGCATTGTCCAAACACTTCTTGAACTCTTAACACAAGTGTACTCTAGGAATTACCACAAGGCAGCTCAAATTACTCATTTTGAACCAGCCATAAAACATTACATTTTCCCTGGGTCTTTTTCACAAATTGTAGGACACAGTGGAAGTAAAAAGTAAACAAGATTCCACAGCATAAATACTTTTTCCTATTCTCAGATGACTTCCTTCCCCCCAGCAAGTAGACTTGGGGTGCCAAATATGTTGGGAGGAGACACAGCCAGGAATCTGACCCCACCTGTCCAAAGGGAAATTCCATCTCATACAGCATCGTGCTCAGCAATAAAGGCTGAGGGAAGTAGAAGGAGGGGAAAACAGTACTAGTTATGACATTTCTCTTCCCAAGTCACCATTAGGTGTGGTGGAGCCCTAGTTTTCTGGAGATGGCTGAAGACCTGCCTGCCCATGGGAAGTGGTGAATGAATTCTTTGTTTTGCTTTCCTTGTGTCTGCAGCTTCTACTTTCCCTATTAAACTGTCATCCCCTTTGGTCTGAAGCCACTTTAAATCCTATGCCGCTCAGTGACAAATTTAGACAGTAGTGTATTTTGTCTACTAGCCTATAAAGAGGGGAGGGGAGGAAAAGCAATATGAGTAACACAAGAGATACTGACAGGTGCTCTGTTGCTTGAATTTAAAAGATGGAAAAGTAGGAGACTTTTTAGGGAAAAAAAATACTTATTAATGTGGGGGTTTTTTTGTTTATTTGTTTGTTTTGTGAAAAGCAAACCAGAATTTTGATTGAACAATTTGAATAGTAAATAGAGAACCTAAAAAATGAAACAGAAATCTTCCCCAACAAAACACTAAGATAAGGTTTTTCAACATTACATTATTTTATTATCAATACTTATTTAAAAGACCATAACCCCAAGTCTGTCGAAATTTAAAAATCAAAAAGAAAAGCAAAAATTTAAAAGTATGCTTTTACTTGTTTTTGGAAGAGATAATAGTTAGTTTGAACCATTTGAATTAAAATACTTGAGGAAATTGCTTTTGGATTTCTATGAGAGCTGAAATAAATAAAACAATTTCTTCAGTATGTGAAATGGCATGTTTAAGTGGTACTTGTCTGACAGCACTGTAGTAAATTAACTAGTCCAATTAACAGCATGGGGCACTTTCAGGATTAATTGAAAATCATTAGTTTATTTATTGGGTTGGTATTAAGTATTTGAAAGTACATGCTGTATTAATGTTGTATTTCTCTAAGTGATACTGTGACTAAACAATGGTAAGTTGTCTTTTTGGTGTTTCATGTGGTTATGGTATGTTTTTTTCCCTGGAAGATAATATGTTGACCTGGGCATGGTGCTTTTAATCGCTATACTCCCTCAAGGAACTGCACAGCTCTTGTGTTTAACACAGCTGTTGTAACAGGGAACACACCAAAACAAGTCTCACTTAGGTGTTTTGCATGGAATGACCAGGAAATGCAACAGAAATATAGTCTGTACAGCTATGAAAAATTATGTTTACATACACAGGTGCCTACACAAATACAGATGTGACATAAGGGACATTTAGTAGCAAATATCTCAGAAAAGATATAAATTTATATACATAAAGTTGACATTCCTTATTTCACATGATAAACCATTTACACAGAAAAAGTCTAAAATATCAGCAAGCACTGAATCTTGAAATTTTGAGACATGTAGATATAAATATGCAATAGCATGGGCAAGTCTGGTCAGTTTTTGAATGTGTCCCACTTCCCAATCATAGTAACTTAAGTCAGAATTTTACTAAGACCTTCTATTTAATTGTAACTTAATTTAAGCATTTTTTACAAAGGACAATCCCACATTCTGCCTTCAGCCTGACATTTATTGCATTTCTTTGTCTGAATTCCAGCAAGATAGTCAACTTCTCAAATTGTGGAACTGATCCTTCTCAGAAACGTTTTTTTTCCTGATCTGGCTTGTCACACGTGCAACTGCTTGTACAGACACAACAATTATCTAGGCTCAAGACCGTGCAACTGCAGCCCAGACTTACACCACTGGGAACTGGGTAAAGAATCTCAACATGAAATGCAAGAGAGCCCGACCAAAATGCAAAATCTCATCCGATAATAGTTAAAATTCCCCATGATTTCAAGCACAGATTAGTAGTAATGAAACTATATAATCATTTATGCCTGAGCTATGAATTTCTAGGGATGTTGCAATGTATTTTTTGTTTCTTTACATATTTAATAAGTATGGAAAGCACATAAATAATGCAGATTTCATAACTAGGAATTCTAGGAGCTATAGCCACAAAAACCTCAAAGTTATGGCACCATTTGGCTTCAAATTACAGTTTTAAGCAGTACAAGTGTCCATAGTATTCCTGTGAAAATAATGGCTTTAAGTGCTAAGTGTAACATATCGACTCAGGGGTATTCAGTCTTCAAGAGCCAAAATGATGTCTTCGCTATCAGATCTGTATTCAGGCCTTTATTACAGTCAATTCATTAAGTCAAATATATGCAGAGATTAACATTGCTAGAGAGCTATATATAGAATTCAGAAAAAACTAAATCATTAAACAGATCATACAGGGTGGTCTTTTGATACAACATGTCTTCTAAGTAAGTTATTAGTTCTGTCAGTGTAAATAAGTGCAAAAAGTATTGGAAGAAAAATATTTGAACTTTGCATAAACTAATGTTTAGGCCACCAGTATTACTGTTGTGAAAAGCATAAACGTTTTGGTGTACATGAACCTAAGCACTGTGAAGCCACATGGTAAAACATTGAGTAGTCATATATCAAAAAGAATTTTATTGGGTGAGAAGCACATGTCCTTTTGAATAATGTGATCCCTAAGATGTTTTTTATCCAGCACACTTCTCTTCTACTCCTAAGCATAGAATAATTTACTTTGCAAAAGACCCTTAAGACCATCAAGTCCAACCATTTACCCAACACTGCCAAATCCACCACTAAATCATGTCTCAGAGGGCCACATCTACACATATGTTAAATACCTCCAGGGATGGTGACTCAAGTGCTTCCCTAAGCATCCTGTTGCAATGCTTCATAACCCTGTTTTGAATAATTTTTTCCTAATAGAAAATCTAAAGCTTCCCTGGAGCTCATCAATGCCTATAATCCAAATACCCCAATATGCATCATTTTGTCCAAAGTTAAGTACCTATACTGTTACAATATATAAAAAAGAAATACCTGAGATCATGTATAAAGATATAAATTTGAAAAATTTGCCTGTATTTTAGTTTTGTCTTCCACTTTTAAATCTCTTTCCTTCTTTCATATTTATTTGTATTGTTAAAAATGTCCTCTTCTGTGGAAATATTGTGACATTTGTATTAATGTTATAAAATAGAGGTAATGGTTAGAAAGCCTCACTATTTGTGTATTGAAAGAGGATTGATTTTTTTTTTTTTTTTTTTTTAATACAGGTAGTAAAACAACCTATGAAAGACACTGAATAACCAAAAATAGATGGAAAAAAAAATTTAATGCCGACCTGATATTTGAAAGTCCAGCAATATAGCAAAGGAAGAGAACTACTGCAGTAGGTGGGGGTTACGGTGGTAACAGAATAATGAACAGAACTCTCAGGACAACAGGTTGGTATGTCAAAACTGTGGTAAAATGTTGGTAAGTGGTTTAATTTGTTTACAAAGTAACTTACATTGTTGAACAATGAAGGAGTGAAATTACTTTTACTATGACACTTGATGTCCCAAGTTAACGCTGCCATAGTTTTCTGACCTCAATGCCATAGAATATGAGTCATGAAAGTGAAAAAGTTAACAGTTGTTAAATTCATATGGAGAACATTTCACGTGATATTATCTTGGAAAAATGTACTGTACTACCTCTGTTTGAATAAAATAATATTAGGAATCACAAGGACCATGTAGGTCACAGAATCCAACCATCCAATGATAGTTACAAGCATGAGAAATATTTCTTCAAAATGGGTCCACAAACTGTTTGCTTTACCTGGCCTTTTACTTAGCAAGTTGAACACACAAGCACCACCACCGTCACCTATGTTTAAGCATCAAAATATTCAGAATCAGAGAAAAAAAGTAGGTTGTCTTAAGGCATTCCACAGATGATAGTTTTCTGAAATATCAAGGAATAAAGCTAGAAGAAAGAATAAAGAAAAAAAATTGTATATACTCTACATCATCTGTGGTTTCCTTTTAGTAAATTATAAGCCCCCAAATAAAGAAAAGACAATTATTTAACATAGTCATTAATGGGGAGACAAAATATTGGCATTAAAAATAAAAATAAATAAATAAATGAAAGCTGATATAAAATAAAGGGAAAACTGAAAATGAGCTTGGGAAGCATGAGCTTCCTAGATTGTGTCACATGCACACACAAAAATGCATTTGACACTTCACTCACGAAGCCAATAAGGTAATATTAAATATGAATTGAGCATCTTTCAATAAAACCATTGAGATTGCTGTGCCCAATTCCTCTTAGCTGCAAAAACAGTACTAGAAGTCTAATATTACACATATACTGTTTCCACAAACCACATTATGTCACTCTGCTTTCAAGTTCTGTGTTCAATTCTGCTAATTTTTGTCTTACATTTAAAGTATGATACAGACCAAAATTCATACTGTTTGATAAATAGTGCCTAGGGTACTTAGAACATCAGTATAAAAATTGCATTGTCTTTAAATGTAGTTTTAAATTCAGGGAACTAGATACACTTTTAGGGAGGGGTGACCAAACAAATTACAAAAGAGATTTTTTTGTGTGTGTTCAAAGCATTGGCGTATTTGTTGCCTAGAAAGTAGATTTTTTTCCCTTCAGATTATTCAAGCTAAAATAAAAACGTCTCTTAAAATTTCCAGTCAATGAAAATAGTTTTGATTGTTTTTTAGCTATTAGTTCAGAGGACAGTGGAGAAAGGTTCATATTATCTCACTTCAGCTGAAATAATACTGTGAAAGAAATAAGCACTGATGTTTACCAATAGTTACAAATTTAAATGCTAATCAAAACTGCGGCTAATTAGAACTACAAAAATACAACCAAAATACTCTTTTTGTCTTTATTTAAATTTTGTTACATAATTTCCATGTAGCTAAGAATTATGTGAGCAAATTAGGAGACAAAAAACAAGCAGCGAAGTTAGCAGATTTGTGCAGGCAGCAATAGCTACTATTTTAGAGAACTCAGGTAATTATAGAATAGCCAATGGCAGCTAGGTTTTACCTCATGGAAGCGTTGTTGTACATCAGCTCTGGCATGCAGTGAGGGAAAGTTCACTTGCCTCAGGTGTCCTAGAGGTTGTCCATAATTTAGGTCACTCTGTAGGTTGGTTAATTCACTACTCACTCTTCAAAGGCCTTCAAGGATCTATTACTACAGGGAAAATTCAGCCCCTATTAAGTTCTTTTTGAAAATAAAATCAGTCAGAATGGACAGCTCAGAAGATTTAGAAACTACCATTTAACAAGTACATTTTATAAAGAAATTAGATTTCTGAAAAGCCTCTGCATCCTGCTATGTTTAATAAGCTTTCTTCTATGATCATCTTGGGACAAAATACCTCACTAATAAAAAGTCACGATTTGTGTATTTTAGGCTGCCTTAAGGACATGTCCAGTGCTGTTAAGATTACTAATCCCCATCTGAAGAGTTTAGATATTGTTATTCTAGATTTATGCTGATTTAGTCTTCAGAGACATTCTTTCAATGAATTGGAACAGCACTACGTACACCTTCACTTCCCCAGGCATTTCCATCAATCAGAAACTTCAGTCAACTCCTGTGTGGAACAGAAAGAAGGACTAAAAGAATTGAAGACTGGGTAGCAAAGAGCTTCCTGTGTTAGGATTTTTACACGTCTGACACATTTGGGTTTTTTCATATTTTGTGTTCCACATAAACTTTAACATTCACTGAGGGTTTACTATTTTTAATTTTATCCTTTCCTATAATATTCAGCTTTATGGTCCCAGGTGGAGAAATTTTTAGCTGATTCGTTCATATTTCCAACAGAGAGCCGTGAATGAAACTGCATGTCTGTTGATTGTTGAGAAAGTTGGACTAGGCAAGTTAACAGAGGAGATGAGTACAGGCTCCAGGGACAGACAACCTCAAATATTTGAGGAAAAAAAAAATGGAAATCCACTGCTCTAAATTTTTTTATCACATATCCCACCTTCTCCCTGACAGGTCTGTATTTTTAGGTTCCACAAATGTTCAATTAATTTTTTTTTAAGTCATTTGCTTGTGCTTCATCACTTGTACTTTCTGCTGCAGAGTGGAGCAAGAGGGAGTGTTCCAATATGAAACAAGAAAATAATTTTGCAAAGATTTCTTTCCAACTCTTGCAAATACATTGTTTTTATTCAAGGGTAAGCTGTATACTGTAGGAGAAATGGTACATTAAAGAAAAAAATTCTAAGTTCCTATATCTGTGTTATTCCTTTAAGACAGATGGGAGCTTTGTGTGCATAAGCAGTACATGAGTGAACCCTTAAAATACACTGGGGAGGAGGCTGTGTAACCATTTAAAGTTCAAACACAGTTTCATCTTGGCCATTAGTCAAAATAAGGCATCTTGGGAGGCTTCCAGTTTCATAAAGTAACCCCGTGAAAGTCCTTTAAAGCAACTTTGTCTTAGAAAAGATCCAAACAAGTAATGCCTTGATCCATAAATCACCAAAATAAGTCAAGAATGGAAAGCTTAGCTTTATGTTTAACAGTAGTCTCTGATCTGAAAACTCATGTTAGGGTGAATTCAGAAAAATATCTATTCTGTTTCAGTATGTGGTCCCTTGAAATACATATGTTTGCATCTGAATAAAAAGATCACTTAAAAAAAGACCCCATAACATAAATAACAAACTATCAAAGGAATGAAAAATAATTTCTGTTTGCACCTCAGGATTCTCTTTAAATTCTTCTAAAATTCTAGTATGCTTTAAATTGTGAAAAATTTCTCAGGCAAAAAAAAAATTATTTTTAAGTCTCTAGTATGTAACACATTTGCTAGTTTTGTGAAAGATTGGATAATCCCATGCACTAGTGTGATGGTGTAAATGGGAAGAAAGGATTTCCTCCTATGCCTTGTACATGTGTGCTTTTCCTGCAGGTCTTTTCAGACAGAGAGAAGACCTTCATAAGCACTGGTTTAAGCTTTCTCCACATTTGTAGATGCTACTGAGACGTCAACACAACCTTGACACAATTTTCACTATGGTGATGCCAGTCTGCTGTGTTTTTCTCATGGTGTTACAGAAAAAGGACCTGCTGCAGCATACTGCAAAATTGCATGTTTCTTGCCTGTGGCCTTAACTGCAAACCAATTATATAGCCATGAATCCTAATTCCCCTCTCTTCCTTAAAAGTAACAATACAGAATTTTACTGTGTTAAGATGGTAGTACAGAGGAAATGCTGTTGGGTATATAAGCAAAGCCTGACAGTTCAGAGGTCTATCTGGTCACTTGATAACTGCACATACAACATATCTGAAATGCACTTCTTCCTGTGGTCAGCACACCTATTTTCCACTCATACAAAAGCTTTTTCATGAAGAGAGAGAGATGGAGGGACAAATATGCCATCACCCAGAGTAACCTAGATAGCCAAAAACTACCTTTGTGTCTCTACGTGGCAAGCTCTTGCTCAGCAGTCAGGAAGACTCTCAGGTTGTGTGAATTGTCCTGGTATGTTTTACACAGAGTGGTGGTGAAACTGTTCTCTTTCCCAGAAGGATTGTCCTGAGTCTTATCAAGCATTATATAGTCTCTGATACCACATGAGGATTTACTTCATAAAGGAATAGGCACCTGAAGCCTTTACTAATCCAGTAAAGTCCATTAAACTGTGTATAAGATAATCCTGCTGAGAACTCAGCAGGCATTGAGTGTCTTCTATTAATAATAGTATTTTTCATGCTGGGTAGCTGAGGAAATTGTAGTCATTTTTCAGTTAAATGGCATAAGTTTGTGACATATATTTTCTTTCCAAATCTATTGTATTTAGAGAAACATACTTTCTTAAATTGCATAATATGAGGAAAAATGGTTAAAGTAAAGCCTTTATTCTCTAACATCTTTAAATATGTCCTAAAACTTCTTTTGGAAAGATTTAAAGAGTACAAATACTGCCCATTCCCTGCTGTGAAATAAAATTTCCTGTATTTTACTGTGGAGAAGCTATTCATAACAACTTACCTTCTTCTCTGTGCCACTGGTGGAAGTAAGGGTGAGATAAACCAAATTATAAATTGACCCTCTTTCCTCTGCTGTAATCATATACTAGAAGACAACAGATGTTAAGCTGTGAAGCAAACACCAAGAGGTAAGGGACTCTTTCATCTGTCAGTTTGACAACTGAACTGCCAGTGAATTTTCATTACTAAGTAACTTAAGCACCACAATGAAAGTCCAAAGCAGAGATTGGCCATTCCATTCTTTTTCAATCTTATTTTCGGACTTAGGTTCTACTTAAAAGGAGACTTTGAATCCTCCTAAATTCCCTGAAGTAATATTAGCCCTACTTCAAGACAAGGATCCAGAATTGGATTTTAGTCTTTATCACACTTCTGAACACCAAAGAGAGAACTCAGGAGCTCCAGAGGAAGGCTGAGGAATTGTCATTTAAGTGTACCACCTAATTTATTGAAAGAGATTTTGTTCCAATTACTGTAATCCTGTTTATGTAACAACGATGCCAAAAGGATGTCTCTACACTGTAAGACTGAACCCAAGTTCATACAAAAAATTATTATGCTATTTAAATAATTATACCATATATAATGTCTTAGAAAACTTCCTTTCAGCTCTGTGTGGGTGACAAATTTGGACCCTCTCCTTATATCAAACCTGCAAATGTAATGTCAATGCTGAGCTTGATGCTGTTTTGTGCACCCTTTTTGTGGCCTTTTTGCCACTGTTATGACTTGACTCTGGGGGCAGATAACTCAGATTCTTGGTAATAGATCCCTTGGGACTGATTAAAGTGGAATGACACTAGGTGACTGGTCTATATATGAGGTAGATTTATTTTAAAACAATTTGGTTGCAATGGAAAGGAGGTACGTAGCTGGTTTGATTTTTTTCTTTAAGAGAATAAAAATATCACAAACAAAACATATAAGGAAAAGAAAGAAAGAGAAGGAAAGGACAAGAGGCTTGGTCATTGCAATTTGGGTGTCTGTGGTCAGAGTAATGGTCGCAGTCTTGATCCACTGAGGGTGGAGGTGAGAACCCGAGCAACACAATTTGACTGGTTATGTACATTTAGGATTACATGGGAATGACCTGACTCCTTCCTTGGAAGAGGATTTACTCTGTCTGATGCAACACTGAAAATTAGTTGGGTGGACTAATGGGGGAAGAGGGTGCTTCTGGAGTTTCTGATGGTTTATGGCCCCTTTTAGTGACATGACCAAAGAGAGGAATATCTTCAGGCTTACTTGTGAGTTCCCTGATAGCTCCCCTGAGTGGGAGTTTTCCTTCCCAGGAGGGAGGACATCAGCACAATAAAAAGCATTACTCCACCTCAGCAGGATCTGCTTCTTATTGGCCTTTTCCCTTGGCTGTTGTGAAACATTGCTTGAGACATTGGTCCCAGCCCATCAGGGAAAAAATATTAAGCTCAACCAGCCCATCCAAGTGGAGGTCAGTCCATCACATCAAATCCTTTCCAAACTAATAAGACTGGAAAAATACTTAGAGATGGTGTAAGTGACCTGCTTCTTTCTATTCATTACCAGGGACAGAATTCCAGGCTGTTTTGCTGATGCTGTGAGGGATAAGATTATGTATGAAGCAGATGTAAATATGATAGGATCCAATTTCATCCCATTCATCTCTAGGTGTCCATCAAGACAGGTGGATGGTATGGAAGTCTCCTTGCAGGTTGACCATACAGATGTGCCTCACACATATTAAATTACCATGTGTGTGGACCAACCAACCTGCTGCACCTGTTCCTAAACTTTCAAATTTGCTGTCTGAACGTACAAATCTGGTTTATATATGACCAGAAGATTGCTGTATGACATACAGGTATCCCATTACTTTTTATTCAGGTTTTCGTTTGTTTGGTTTTTTGTTTGTTTTGTTTTTTGGGGCTTTTTGTCTTTCCTAATATATATCACAAATGTCATTCTGAGTGTGCAAATTGGATGTGCACAACACAAGCCTCATTCACAATATTATATGTCCATCTATTGAACATACATACTCCTGGTGTAAAAAAAAAAAAAAAAAGGCCAGTGAGCTGTGTGGAACATAACATTATGTTTTTGTCCTTTACATAAATAAAAGATTATGTGTCGTATAGAAGGTTCTAGTAAAACTGACATAGAGATGCTAAAACATCATTTTAGAGGGTTTTTTTAAGCATTGAAGCTCTTATAAATTGTAAAGAGCAAGTAAATTCAAGAGCGAGTCAAAAGTATCATTTAGAAGAAATATTGACAACTAACTAATATTGAAATACCTGCTCAACTCCTTGCATCCTTTACTGGTCTCAGCTATAAGAAAGACCTGGGGAGAATAATAAGAAATCAATCAAGAGAGCAGAACAAAAACAAGCTACCACCCAGAAAACTGCCACGAATTGTATCTCTACATAAAGTAAAACAAATAAACAAGCAAAATACTAAAACGCCAACCAAAAAAACCCAAAAACCAAACCAAACCAAAACTGTCAGTTGCTTCCTTATGGTATGAAACTTAGGCTATAGAATGATAGGAAAACCTTAAATGAAATATTTTCTTAATTCTTTCAAAAGCCATTACACTAATATCTGATTTTTGAGTTGTTCATACATTTTCAAGTTTGGATAGAGAAATACCTCTGACAAAGAAAAGCCTAACTATAGACATGAAATCACATCTGCCCATTCAATACTGAATTTAAATGATGTCTAATATCCTACACACAGTGTTGTTAAGACATCACATTAGTCTTAAAAGATTTTGGGCATAACCACGAGTATGAGTCAAACAGACCACAATCTTCAAAGCATAACTTCTTTGAAAGCAATATGTATGAAATAGTCCTTACTCAACCAATATATATTTAAGTAGTTTCTTTCTGCTCATAAGCTTTCATGCCACTCCCAAGGTTCATGCACTCCCCAGTAATCATGAATATGGAACCTTAACACACCAGTTTCAACACCTGGTGAAATCAATAATGTGATAGCTTCTACAGAATACATTTGAATAAACTTTGAAAAAAACTTATAGGGGATCTTCTTTCTGATATTCATATTTTGTGGGTGAACTCTATTGATATTATTGCTGACAAATGATTAGCTGTCTCTTTTTAAAAGTAGCTATGACAAGAGAGACTCCAGTCTTCCAAGTAGCCTGTTCCACTGTCTTTAGCCTAAATCCTTATTGAAATTTAAGATTATTATTTCTTTTCTTCTCCATATCTGCAATGAAGAACAGATTATTTCTAATGAGAATTTACAGGAATGGGACAGATGGTAACTTTGCATTTTCTTACTGCATGTTATGCTCCTTTCAGGAGAGGGATTAATTCAGATACTTCTCTGTAGAGAGAAGAGACATGTTTCTTCTCAGGAAGCAACAGAAGTTGGCATAAAGCAGGGTTCCTGGAAACTGCATGCTGTGGCAAGCAGAAGAGTGAGAAAGCCACTTGAATTATGTAGAAGTCTGCAGGTGGAGGAGAACCTGAGCTGCTGAGAAGAAATAGGGAGCAGACAGAAAATTTTCAGAGGTGTTGCAGAAGGAACACAGAGGACTGGGCTTTATTTTCTGTGTCTTAGTCACTGAACAGGATGGAAGTAAAGAAGCAGTGAGTTAGGGGAGATATATAATTCCATATAAATCCTGTATAGTTCTAATCTGACTCCATTTTAAAAGCTAGGAATTCTAGTTAATAGTTTAATAATCCCTGTCTTTTGTGAGTTTAAGAACAATGTATTCTTCTTTGGGGATTTCACTATAAGGAAAAAAAGCAGGCATAGGCTTAGTACGAAAGCCTGGCTGACTTAAGGTCCTGCCTCAGAAACTTCCTAAATTTCTATGATATTTATTGCTGTGCTATGGTTTTAAAAACAAATGCAAATCTTCGCTGAAATGCAACATGTGAAACTATGTACACTGTTCCAACTGAGGCCTTACCAATGTGCATAAATTAGGAGAATGTGTAAACATCTGAATTATTACACAGATAGGAATAATGTGATCCGTAGTCCATAAGTCTGTTCATAATGGCTTTGTGAGGTATTTGTATTTACTGTAAAAGCATAATGTCAGTACATTAGCTACTAGTATTTGCCAAAAACTCCAGATCATTTCTTGGACAATTATAATGCTCTGGATGTTTTACATTCGCTACCAGTCCAGCTGGCTATATCCATTTTGTGAAGTAATTTGTAATTCTACCATTGGATCTATTCCTATGTCTTTGTTTTTGTTTATTCCAGAATACAGGTAAATAATGACAACACAGAAATAAGTTAGAGTCAAGACATGGTCCTTCTTGCCAAGAAGAGCAGCTCTTCTACTTGAAAATTAACTCGTCAGGTTTGTGTGTTACTGTGGTTCAGTCTTTACCCTTTTTCTATGGTTTGCTCTTGGGCATGTCATAGGAAATAGTATTTAAAGCCGCTATGATGTCATAAGTTGCCTGTTCTTTTCTGAATTTGAGGTTACTAAATGTTACCAACCAATCAATGCAGTGACATCTGGGCCACACAGGCATTTTGGAAACTCCTGCACTCCAGTTACAGGATTGTATAATTTTCTGCCATCCAGGGTGGTATTGCTCAGATGCCAGCCTCAGCTGTTTGCTTCAAAATGTGTTCCCAATATAATCCTTTCAGGAAACAGTTTTCCTAGGCACATTTAATTTCTCTTTTCAAGTTCTTGGTTATTTTTATTACATTGTGTCATGTGTTCTTCTTCAGGCTATTGCTGTTTCACTTATGTGTGACATGACTTTCTGACTTTGCTCAAACCTATATTCAATCACCAACATGAAGCCAAGCACTGTTAATACCAGGTAGCATGGTCTTTAACCACTGACTATCCTATATGATATTGACAAGCTTTTGTGTCTTCAATATACAGATTTGTTTCTTTCCCTTTTTCAGCTGCTTGATTTTGATAGTCACTTCATCACATAGATGTAAGGATTGAACCAGATAAATAAAAGACTTCTTGTGTACCTCACAATTAGCTCTTATCTGCATTAGAACTAAATCAAATACACTTTAATTCCTGCTTTTTAAACTTTTATAGGAAATGTAGCAGTAGTAAGTTCCAAATTTGGATGGTATAGCACTGCTTCATCCTTGCTCCCCTCATTCTTTCCTAATCAAATTCTTATTACACTGTCAGAAGAGGAAAATGGATTGGTTTGATTGGATATGTTCTTAAAAAACCTGTGTAGACTTCTAGTCATCTCCTTATTGTCTTCACAGTTTTTAAAAGTAGTTGTTGGCTTGTTTTTTTTAATTTTAAAAAGATCTGTTCTCATTCTGAGGAGTGAAGTCAGACTAACTGCTATGTAATTCTCCAGCTTCATATTATCTTTTCTTTTATGAGCAGGGCTTTTTATTTCTTCAAATAATTTGGTACCACAGCTGTCTTCCAAGAGTTTTCAAAGATAACCACTAAGAGTTTTTTGATTACATCAGCCAGTGGCCTAGGATGAAGTTCATCAGATCACATTGATTTAAGTTATCTGAGTGCTTGCAACTCGTCTTTCCTATTCCATATTGAGATATTCTCCTTTTGTTGCTGATATTAATTATTCTAGGCACTTCTCCTTAATGGATGTTTTTAGTGCAGATTAAAGCAAAAAAAGTCATTAAAAGCTTCATCCTACTCTGTGTTATCTGTGCATAACTTTCCTTCTTGATTAGTTGCAGAACAATGCCTTCTTTGGTCTTCCTCTTATACTTAGAAACTGATTTCTTGTCACTCTTATGCCTTTTGCTAATTGCATCTCATTTGTGTCTTGACCTTTCAATTTTTTTCTTCTGACTAGACTTTATTTTTCTCTTCAGTAATCTCTCTTAAGTTTTAGTTTCTAAACACTTCCTTCTTCTATTTGAGGCCAGTGAAAAACTCATAGTTTATCTAAGCTGATCTCCTACTACACTTTCTACATTTTCTTGTTTAAATACTTATACTTTCAGTGTTATAACTTTGAAGAATTGGCAGCTTTTCATAAATTTCCTTTTTCCTTAGTTTTATCTGCTAAAGGATCTACTCACTGCTGAATTTCTAAGCTTATTGAAGTTAACCTTTCTGAGTAGATCAGTCTTCACAGTTCAAGATGACTCAGGAAGTGTATTGGGTAATCATTTGTGACCTGGCAATATTTACATTATGTTTTATTTCTTTACAATGAAAATATTAGAAACAATGTTCTTTAAATACCCTGCCTTCATTCAAACTTGACATTTTTACAGTGCTTTTCATTTTGATTCCAGTTATTTCTACTGCCATGATTTTACTGGTTTTTTTAGGAAGTACCAAACCATTAAATAAACTTTTGTTTTTTTAAAAAGGATGTCACCAGCTAGGACAAACCTAAATGTTTTCCAGGTTCTTTTTCATAAAAAATGTGAACAAATATTCTGCTATGGAAGACGTGTTATGACATCACATCAGTTGTTAAATACAGAGGTATGCTATTACAAAACAAATAAGCAGACAAATAAAAAAAATTTCCTCTGTTTTTTTAAGAACTTTTTAAAAAATTATATTTGCCCTAGAAAATTCTGCTTTCATCTCCAGACATGGACATCTGGGACAATAATTGCCCAACTAACTGTTTGTGATCAACTGTCAGAAGCCTGGCACATGTGTGTAATGGAAATAGATTATACATAAATATATCAAAAATTTTGGTTATTAATTTATTGAGTTTCTCCTAAAAATTTCTGTATATCCAGCCCTGCTCTGTAAAGACTAGGCTCAGAAAATAATTAAAAAAGAAGAAATTCAGGGCTTTTTCAACACACAATAGTGAGAAGAAAGGATCAAGGGAGCAGCTCTGATATCAAGGTTCTTCTTGCACAAGTGGCAAAATTTTCCATTAATACCTGGCTATCATGTATTTCCAGAGATCTCCAAAATAGAGAATTCTGCTGGAAATTCTAAAACATAGGCTGTAAAATATTTTTTCATGTTAGGTGCTCGCTTTCCTACAATACCTTATGAGTACTACAATGACAGGACGTTCTTTGCAGTGAATTTGTTGAGAAGCTTTCCTTATTGCTACCTCCCAAAAGAAGGCATCAAATATATAATCTATATTTGAAAGTACAGGTTATATTTAAATAGAAACTACTGTACTTAATATTTTAAATAATTGTATTGGAAGAGTCTTTGATTCCAGGTTAAGTTTCTTACTGCCTTTTCATGAGTTAGAAGAATCTTCATCTAATTGCTCCCGATCTCCATGAAGACGTGAAGACTTCTGTCCATTCTCTCAAAGGTCTGGCTGGGGCTGTTCCCTGTCCACCACTGCACTCTCTCTGTTTCTGCTGCAAGATTCCTGCTTTGACTCCCTCACTCCTTCTTTAGCACAATTTTCACTCTCAATCTTTCTCCTCGAGATTCAGAGGTTTACTGGGAAAACAATCTCTCTTCTAAGGCTCAATCTAATTGATTCACTTTTCAACCAAAATATAACTCACAAATTGAGCTCAGACTTGTCAAACAATCTGTCACATTGTTCAAGCTCTGTTAATCTTATTTAGAAATTGTCAAGTTATCAATCCCATATATTCTGATTCTTGTCTGATATTAAAGTATAAATGCCTGCACGGTTCTGCTTGCAGGACGAGAAAAAAGTCTGCACTGAAACCATTCATTTTAGTGAACTCTTCCTGTTGCAGTTAATGGAAAGAGATTACACCCACTTAGAAAATCCTAGAAACCATTAAGTATTTAAGATGTTTTATTTGTTTATATATGTTTGCCACCTATTCTTGAAAGCAGATATCTGGGAGAAAACAAGGGTCTATAGAGGGCTATCAATAGCATAGGAGCTACATTTATCTGATATAAGTTGTGAAGACATCAAAGCAGAGAGGGAAGGAAAAGAATTATAAACACAGGGGATGGAATTAGGGCTTTGTGACTAGAAGATATGTGTTTTAGCATAAGGCATGTGGTGCAGCTTTTCAAAGCTCTTGAGAAAACAAGAAGTATTTAGCTACTAGGTTAACACTGAAGTCTTTTTTATTTGTGAAGACTTCTGTGTGCAAAAAGGGATTATAGGAGGCTGAGAACACATAGATACTGCCATTTCCTCAAGGCATGGAAACCCCAGGTGAAATCTAAATGCTTGGGAAGAATGTGATCTTTTTCTGGAAACTGAAGATATCATCCCTGTAAGGACTGGTAAGCTGTCATCATAGTTTCACCTAGAAAATAGCACAAATGGAAATAGAAGCATTTTGCGTGTAAGATTTTTAAAAGAGCAATGATAGTAGAGACATTAATTACTAACTTCCTCCAGGAAGAGGTGAAAGGTGAGTGTGATGCTTCTCAGAAATGGGAACCTCTGTTGAGGAAGAAAATATATACCCCCAGCATGACTGTTGTGGTTTTTTAAACAGCATTGCGCGTGGGAAATATTAGCATCTTTTGTCAAGGGACTACACTTAATTTTTCTGAAGGCTCACTTAGTTAAGGTAGGAGTAGCCTCACTATCTACTGCTTTGATTTACCAATCTTCTTTAATTCCAAATTACTCAATAATGCAGGTTAAGTCCTAAAGATGAAACGATAGCTGAGAAAAGGTGAAGTGACTGAGGCAGTAGATTGGGAGAACTAGCATTGTCAGCTGTCATGATTTCACTCACAAACCTTCATTCATCTGATTTTTAATTACACCAAAAATTAATTTGTTATTTCTGATGAGCATTCTGCTGTTCAGAAACTGCAAGTACCTGCATGAGGCATTCTGACTTACAGGGCTGCAGCAACTTGTTTAAGAAAACTGTTTGTCCCTGTTTTTGAGGCCTCAGGGACTATCCAAAGTGACACATCTAATAATTTTAGCTTTTCTGTCAATCAAAATCAATTAACACCTCTTTTCTTTCATCATAGAACACAGTTCCATACCAAACATTGCAAACCTTGTTTTTCAGTTGTGTATGAAAAATAAATTAAGAAATAAACAGCTAAAGTAATGCATTGCTCTTTCTTGAAATATGAAAGCAGTGCTGGATATATTCATATCAGCAAGAAGAATGTTTTAAGGGGATCCCTTTATGAGAAAGCTCTTATTTGAGGTTTTTTCCCTCCAATAGATCTTATTATTTTATATTTAATTTATGGACTAAGTGACAATAAAAATTAACATTACATATATTTAAGAGCAGTATGAAAAACAAAGAGAATTGATAAATTAATTTTTTTTAACTGACATTAGTGTTGATAAGAGAATACTTCAAATACCTGAAAACTAGTATGTATTACTTTCACAGGGGAAAAAATGCTGTGATATGTTCTCATTTAGTCATTTACAATTTATAGATTTTGTTTTAAACTGAAAAAGAAAAATAAATTTCTTACTATTTGCTGCTGAAAACTGTAGTTCCTCACCTTAGCTCTAGCAATTTTTTGAGGAGTGATTCCAAACAGTGGACAGAATGGACATTATCTTTACATAAATATTTTAACATATCTTAATGATTAAAATTTCATAGGTCTGTGGTGAATAAACAAAACCTCCGCTATGCTAAACAAAATATTTCAGTAAACAAAACACTTTGCTCATTTATTGCAATGAGATATTTCAGCAAAATAAACATTGAGTACTTCAATTGTAATGTTCTAATAAATATTCTAATATATTGTTTCTTATCATTGGTACTTTTACTCCACAGGAGTAAAGCATAGCTTTTAGTGGTGCACAGTGGAATTAGAAATTATGCCACATTATATTATTTCAAACTAAAAAGAACCTACTTTACCTTCACTGCTTAGCTATTATGTACATTATCATCCTCATTTTCTGGGAGATATCTCAGTGTTGCAAATTTATGGCCAAAAATAAATGCATATTTTATTTCACTTTTCTATCTGATTTTGCAAATCTAGAAGTAGTGTTGTGTGCAAAATATGTATATATGGCATAAGAACAACAACTTTGCATTACCAAAATAAAATTTTTTAGCCTGACATAAACTAAATAAATACCTTTCTAGTAAATTCTGTTACTTTGAAAACATTAACAATCCCTTTAAACTTCTTCCTCACAAATAATAACCCCTTAAAAGAGATTTTGACAAAAGATAAAATCTTGGGGTTTAAAAGCAGGCTTTGTTCTTAGGATGTTACTTGTTTTTACTTCCCTTAACGTCAATTAACTTCCAGAAAAAATTAAGTACACTTCAACCAGCAATCTCATGTGTTCAGACTTTACCTGATTATTTATTTTGTGTGTCTCTGAATAACAGGCTGCTTTTAAAGATTGTGAACATTAAAAATAAACTTTACTATATAAAGAGGCTGCTGGATTCTAAGAATAAGAAACTTGTATCCTTTGCACTTTTAAAATAGATTAATAACACCATAATGAAGTTTGAATTGATTATTTTTATCCAAATCAGAGATTGCACGGTGTTTGAAAAGGCATAATATTTTTCCTCCATTGCTGACAGAGCCAGTAGGGTCACAGCAGCAGTGGCAGCAGGTTGAGTCAGGATAACATATTTGTTGCATTGATATAATCAAGCTACCTACAAGGATTTTGTTCCATGGCAATTTCTAAGAAAAATCTCCTGTGTATACCAGACTTTGCAAAATGGGATGAACCTAGCTTTACTATTGGACATAAAGTAGGGATCATCAAATAGGAAAAAACCTGAGAAAATATAACTGTCAACATCCATGGAAGATTTTCACTCAAAAAAAAGTTTCTGTTCAGGAATATATACTAGGATTAGAAATGCTTTTTGAGTTACTTGCAAGGTTCAACTTGTGCCCTACTTCTTTTCTAGCAGCTGGGCTCATGGAGTTAAAGTCTCCTGTCATAAACTGTTCCTTTCTGTTGCTGAACATTTGTGCACTGTAAGTCCTACTGCCTTCACACAAATTGGAAAATACAGCCTTGATGACATAATCTCATAGGGATTAAAAATGGGGACTGAAGCATCTGCACGTGATATTTGAATGTTTTATTTCATGCTTTTTCTTTGTTTGTATCTTTCATTATTTCCTTCATTTTTGCTCATGGTTCTGAAGAGACAAACACTTTCCATGAGTCAAACTTGCTATGAATGAGGCTGGAGAGGGTGTGAAAAGCAGCAACTGCTAAAAGTCCTGAATTTTCATCAAAAAGCACTGGATAGAAAAAACTTGAAAATACCCCAGATTTTTTCTTGGAAAATGACTGCTTGGCATGGAAGTAAGACAAAATCAGTCTTCAAAATGCTGTTTTTGCAAAATTAGGTCTTAAAAAAAAAAGGGAATTTAATGTGATTACTAATTCTGGCTGAGAAGAAAGGATTCTGTTTTACCCACATATTCTAGGTTCTGGAGTTTGTTAAATTTGTTTGTATTGTAAATAATGTTCACAAAAGTATCTTGGTTTTGAATTTTTTTTTATTTTTCTATCTTTTCTCTGTTGATGAGCAATGATCATATTGTTTCTCAGTCTTTACTTACCACTGAAGTATGCTTGCATTACCATACTTTAACTATGGAAAACAAAGTTTTTTTATTCTTCCTGAGCTTGAGAATCCAATTAATCAAGCTAATAAGGCAAACTGTTTCGTAAATTTTTTGCCAAATATTATCTGATGCAATTATTGTGGCTGGCATTAAAATGATGGCATAAAAGATAGAACCAACACTATTTTTTCTGAGAAACTTGACAATTTACTTTATGCTTTTGATATGCTACTGTGTCATCAAATATCTGGTAGCTATTGATAGGTATCATGCATTTGATACTTGCAGGTATGTCTCATTTATTTGGAAGAAAAATTATTTATCATGGTCTTAACAGGACTTTTTTAGATACCAGGAATTTTGGGTCTTCCTGGCAATTAAATAGGTATTTAAAATAGAAGAATAAGGCATAAGAGTCAATCTGAATTTAAAAAAATTGATTCCTAAATCAGATAATTATCTAAATCTCCCAGAATTTGGCAAAGAAAGGGAGAGCTGACCATTTGGAATTTCTGAAATTATCAAAAATAAAGAAAACACAAACAAACAAACAAACTCTTTAACTGACAAAAAACCCCACAGTAAATAATACAAATGCTCTAAAATTGCACATACCTATAAGGGATTAATTAGTACATTTTTAAAAAATATATATTAAATGTTTTGTTCTAGATAAAGGTGGTGGATTGACCTTGGCTGGCTGCTATGTTCCCACCAAACCACTGTACTATTCCCCTTCCATCAAGAGGACGGGGGAGAAAATACAATGAAGAGCCATGGGTCAAGAAACGGACAGAGAAACCACTTATCAATTACCATCATGGGCAAAACAGACTCACCTTGGGGAAATGAATTTAATTTATTGCCACTTAATTGTAAGAGAGTGAGATAGGGAGAAATAAAAGAAAATTAAAAACACCTTCACCTGGCCCCTCCCTTCTTACCAGGCTCAATTTCACTTCTAACTCTTTTACCTCCTTCTCCTGAGTGGTGCAGGTGCATGGGGAATTGGATTTTTGGTCAGTTCATAAAGCTTTGTCTTTGCCACTCCTTCCTCCTCACACACAGTTCTTCAGCTCCAGCGTGGATTCCCACTCACAGGATACAATCCTTCATGAAGTGTTCCAATCTTTCCCACAGGCTCCAATTCTTCAAGAACTTCTTCTGGAATGGGTCCTTTCCATGGGGTGCAGTCCTTCTGGAACAGACTACTCCAGTGTGGGTCCTCTATGGGACCAGTGGTCCTGCTAGGAGTCTGCTCCTACATGGGCTCTGCACAGGCTGCAGCTTTCCTCTGGGCATATCCAGCTGCTCCATCAGTGAGTTCCCAATGCCCTGCAGAGTGGTACCTGCTCCACCATGGTCATCCATGGGCTGCAAGGGGACAGCCTGTCTCCCCACAGTCTTGGTCCTGCAGAGTTTTTTCTCTCGCATTTTGTTAGTCCTCTATCCCAGCTGCTGTGGCACGACATTTTTTACCCTTTCTTAAATATGTTGTCACTGAGGTGAAACCACTGTCATTGCCTGGCTCAGCTTTGGCCAGAGCCAGATGCCTCTTGGACTCTGCTGGAAGTCCAGTATGGAAGTGTCCAACATGAGGACAGCTTCTGATCTCTTCTTACAGATGCCACCCCTCCAGTCCCTCCCACCCTCCTGCTACCAAAACCTTGCCACATAACCCAAATATAATAAATTATTTAAATTAATAATGTCTTTCTCAGTGGACAAGACGTCCCATTTACCTTAACTTGCATGATCTAACGTGATTGATGTATTACTGTCTGTCACAAAATACTCTTGATTTTTTCTACCATTTCAATCTTTGTAACAAATCAGCATGGAGAAGAAAATCTATGTTCAAATGTAAATATCCATTTGGAGAGAGATATACTTTTGAATCTGTGTTGATGCTTTTAAAAAATTTAAAATTCAGGACTGAGTTCTGACATTAATTAAAGTCTCTTTCTGCTTTGTATCACTGGTGACTATAAATAGCATGCCAAAGACATTTACAATTATTGCTTAAAGCTGACCATGTTTATTCATCAGAATAAAGAACTTGATGGCTGTAATTTATGATATAACATATTAATTCAAAAGCTAATAAATTAATATAGGACCAAATGTAATTTTTGCTTGTCCCATAAATAAAATATATTTTGAAGTGTATTTATATCTATAATATTTCTGTGGCATTGCTGTTTCTATATAAGCTTCCTCTAAACTTTATTGACAATGTTATAAAAACACTCCTTGTTCTATCTTGCTTAGACTGACATTCTTATCCATTACTGGTAACTTACACTTATAGTAAGTTAAAACATATTGCTACAGGAAAAGGTCAGTAGTGTAACCAGACATAATATTTTCTTCATGTTTCTGAATTTTTTTCCTCATATATACATTATATTTTGGTTTGCTGAACATATTGTGCATACACATCACCAAGTCAGTGTCAGTGGCTCAGGAATTATTGACAGCTGAAATGTATCATAAACAGATCTTAAAGTAGCTTGCAGTGTAAGTTATGTTTTTCAGATGTGGGTATTTAAGTGGGAGCTGTTATAACTCTGAGACAGACAAGTTAATCTTTTTTTATTATTGTTTTTTTGTTCTGCTTCAGTACATCTAGTCTCCTAGTTTAAGGTGCTACAGCTTATTATTTTAGCAACAAGTCCATGGCTTTTCTCCATATTTCTGATTGTGAGATGAAATAGCATTCAATCAGTGTATTTACTCTGTCATGATGACTGTGGTTGCAAAGGTGGTTATTGGCTGTAAGTTTCAAGTGCTTATAACTCAAAAGGAAATACCCTGTGGGTTGACATTTTATGTACTCATTGTTAGTTCATAGGTAAGGTTTCTCAAAACTGTGATGAGTTAGAATACCTTTTTGTTTAGAATTTCATAAGCTTGCACACTTTAAAGTCTTTCTTCCCAATAAGCTCATATACAGTAGCACATAAAAGACAATACATTTGCTATAGTTTTATCCTCTAATAGATAAGGCATTTTTCCTGCATGTAAAAATGTTGGAGTTAACGGAGAGAGGATAGTTGTAATGCACTTTATTGGATGAATTATTCTAATAGAATAACAGAAGAAAAAGTACTCAAATAAAATTGCCAGAAAGAGGAGAGAACAGAAAAGAAATTAACTTCTGCCACCGGGGTAATAAGGACTAAGAAAAAGCAGGCTGACAACACAGCCTTTTTAAATATTGCTCTGATTAAGTATCTGGATGATCAATTAGGTGTACACAGACTGAATCGTCATGATTGGTACAAGGTGCAAGGAAGGAAACCAAAAGTGTGAAGGCAAGAAAGTGAATGGGAGACTTTCACTCTGTTAAATCACATGACTCCTACTGCTTTGTATTCATGCTCCCTCTCATTAGCTTTAATGTGTATATTTTGGAAAAAGCAATAAAAGGTTGAAAGTAACCACAATTCCATTTTAAATTTGTGTAAACAAATCAGAAAATGGTAAGTAACCTGAGTTTTCTGATTTCTGCCTGAATCTGAGAAACTCCTTTAAAGTTTTTGCCTCATCCCATAAGCATTTTCTTTCCAGAGATTTTAGCAGAAAAGCTTTCTGAATTCTTAAGTAGCCTTGTTCACCATTCAAATGTGCAAAGTCTTGGCAGTGGGAATCAGTGCTCTTCCTTCCCTTCTTTCTCTCTTTTTTTTTTTTTATTTTTTCTTTTTCTTTAATGGGCCAATGCAATCAGCATTCTAAGAATGTCAGAGAAAGTGAAAAAAGTGTTTGTAGCCTATAGTGACGTTAACCAAATGCTATTCACTGAGAGGGAAGATGAAGTTATGAATTCTCATAGGTTAAGAATGGGGCTGAGCCTAGATGTTTTCTGTGTTTGAACAGAGAATTTCAACAACCTTTTCAAAGCTTTAAAGAAGGGAATACCCTTTAGAAAAGGCTATCAGAATCTAATTCTGGGATCAGATTTTGGAATCTCAAGGTGAGTTAAAGTATTAACTTGTGTAAAGCAGTAATTCTGGAGACATTTTTTCCTTCTTTGGTCTCTCTTATTTTAATGGTACCATATTCTAGCACTTTTTAACACCTCTTATTTACTTAATTCTTCCCAGTTACTACACAAATTTTGATACTCTTTTCAGAACATTGGCCATTCTCTGGGCCAAAGCTTTATAGTTGGTTGCTGATACATTTGGAACAAAAAGTATATATTGTACTATAATTCTGCATCTCCTTTTAGAAAGGAATTTTTTTGTACATTGCAAATATATAGTACCAATCAAATCAATCAAATCCTGTAATGCTTTTTTTTTTTTTTTTAATTTCTAGAAATAGACTTTATCTAGCACTGAAGTTACTGGTATGTAAAGAAGTATTAGGAACTGGAACTGGTCCCTGAAAGTCTGACTTCCTCCTTTATCTTCAGTCTGACCTTGAATTCAAATGTTACATTTTCTCACAAGCACGTCTATAAGCAATTTAACTTGTGAAGTTTTGTGAATTTTAAGCTAGAAATCAGATCTTTGTTCCAAAGGTATTCTAACAGATGCTGCTGACTCTTGTTTCAACTTAGCTAGACTCCAGCTGATTCCTTCTGTCATTTCTACTGCCTCACTGAAATCCCCTGCAAGATGAAGGAAACAGCCGAGTGACAGCAATATTTGTGACAGCCAGTATCCAGAAAACAGATGTCAGGTGAAACCCCTTCACTGTGTTCTCAGAAACTTCTAGCTGTGAAATGCATCTTTTGACTACACTCTTCCAATTCATGGCCACAGAATCTGTTCAAGGTTAAAAGGTACATACCTATAAGCCACAGTGTGTTCTTGGCTTTGACTCTGTGCAAGAGGCAAATAACAGATGCTACAGCCTTATGATGCTGCACATGAAAAGCTAGCATGGCATAGTAAGCAGCAGTAAAAGGTAATTCATATGGCTGCATGCAAAACAGAAACACCTTCACATAACTGAGAGGTACAGCAGCTGTTTCTTAGGTCAATGTTCAGTTGCATGCTTCCTTTTTGACAGTGAGCAAAAACTTTACTACATGTAAGGGAGTATCCTTTTGTTTTGTTTTGCTTTTAGAAAATTTGTAAAACTCCTTTAGAGCTAAAATCTAATGCAACCAAAGCAAAGAGTAGTTAGATCCAAGGATCTAGCACCCATCATCAAGTTCAATACCATTATCACAGGAAAAGTCTGGTGGTTTAGAACCAGGGGAAAAAAGCAGAGTAGGGAAGAAATTTCAGATTTTTCTGGTCAAAGTCTATCAACATTTAGATTTTGCACCACATCCCTCATGAAAATTTGTATTTTTACCAAATATTGGTCTCAGACTTGAGACACTGTTCATAATAACTTTGACCTGGTATAAAATAAAAGGTGTCTAATGGCTAGCATGGCCGAGCAAATCAACCACTTGTCATTCTGTTTTAACACAGCCTTGAGTGTCAAACTGTATCCTAGTTTTGGCTGTTAATGTGGAAACTCTTTCCCTGACAGTGTTACATGAACAATGAATGTTTAAAAATTGCTCAGTTTACTGATAAAACCTTTCCTCTATGCTGACATCTGCCAAGGTTGTCATGTATAGACCCCATTTTTCAACACTGGGCAGACTGGAAATGGTGGCCTGCATGCATCCCCAGAAGCACTTTGCATCATCAGTCATAATATTTGGCAACATTTTCTTTTGATAATTTGAAGAAAAAAAATAATCTCATTTGTTTCTATGTTCAAATATCATATTATTAACTTTCATTGCATTCATTCTCTGAATATTGTTTCCAACCCAATTCTTCAGTATGAAAGGGGGATAAGATTTGGAACACTGGAGGTCCTACTTTCTTGTAGGTTTTATTTCTGCTCACATGCATTTTATCAACTTTATAAACAAAGCTGGAAGTTATTCTCCTACATTTATCTACAGTGAGAAACTCTATCACTGACTCAGTTATATCAAGCATATTTTTCTGTGTGATTCCCAGAATTGTAATGAAAATGTAAAATCTACTCTGCGTGAAGATTGGAAGAGTATGCCTGCATCTAGAAGAAACAGAACAAGAGGAAGCATGGTTAAGAATGGCAGTGGGAGACACTGCTTAAAGCAGCAGGTCATCAAGATCATTAGTTGTCACGTAGCACTGAAAAACTCATGGAAAAGCACAAGACTGTCTCCATGTGATGAAAATCAATGTCAGACTCTCAGACACAGGCTATCCTAAGATATCAGTGGAATGGGACACGACTGAACCTGGAGCTCTGACTACTCCCTCTGTCCCTAGGAAGGAGAAAAAGAGAAATTCAAATGACTCTGAAAAGTAGGACAGGATGGAAATAAGACCCTGATCACTGTGCGCACCTCAAAGGTACAATAGGCATATCCAAACGCAACACTGTAGCCAACCTAAGAAGAAACTACAAAATACAGGTGGGACTACAGTAGTCCAAAAATATGCATTTGCTGTGATTTTAGCTAGAGTTCCTGGAGATGTGTGTATTTATGCCTGTGAGCCTTGGAAAGTAAATATGAAGGGAATCGGTTTTCTTTTTTAAGGTCCAGTTCCTCTTCTACAAGGTCATTTTCCTCAATTTGTTGGTGCAAACGTGGGATATTGAAAAATGTGTAGTAGAGATTGATGAGTGTTTTTAAGGGGTAAAACCCAACTAAATCCTTACAGCCTCTTAGCTGTTCTAAGGAACAGCAGTGGGATCTGAAAGCTGAGGCTGTTCCTAGCTGGAAGACACAAATGTTCCATATGAATAGAGGCGGTAATTTGGATTATCTCTTTGTTCCCCTAAACAGTGGTAAAGATAGACTCCTTGAAATAAAGCAAAGGCATTATGCTTTGCATTATAATATCTTTTCTTCCATTTTAAACTGAAGACTTTATTTTATACATTACTGAGGTCCTATTGTAAGAAAAAGGCTAATTTAGCTTTGCAACTTCTGACTCTTTTTAGAGTTTAACCTTTTGAAAAGAAAGCAGCTTGACTGTCCTTTTTGAATTGTTATCCCATGAAAAATTGCGTGTGGGAGTTGCTAATCTATTGAGAAAAATCTATTGCTGATATCCTCAGCACTCCAGTATCTAGTCAGTTTTGCATTTTTCCTGCAGTTACCATTTTATTCACAATAACTACATGTCATTATTTTTCTGGCCTCATGTATTTTATCTGTTGCAAATTCCTTTATTCATTTTTATCTTTCATCTTCAGAACATCATGCTTTATTTCTCTAATTCTCAGTAATATTTTGCCATTGCCACACCATGTATTCATTGATTCTTTACTATAAATAACCTTCCAGTTTCATCGTGGAAGTCCTGTGGAGCTGCATCCCTTGCAATTATACCCTTCTTGTAGAGAGATAGCTGTCCCTCTCAGGCAAAATGTACAAAAGATTCTAATATAAGTATAGCATGATACACATTTTAATTTTTCTTTGAGCTCAATAGGGGCCCTTATCCTACATCCTTTGTATAAAAAACAATGGTACCAAACAGTTTAATCGGTTATAAAAGATGATAGCCTGGCATGAATACTTATTTCAGGTGAGGCAACTGAATGCTTGTAAGCAGGAAAAGAGTAGGATAGGCATGGTTATCTACTATTTTGCCTTATCTGCTTTCCAAAAATATTGATCCTAATCTCTCAGAGCCTGCAGTCTCTTTCACTTCAGTGAAATCGTGCTGTGTATCTCTAGCTCACTTCAGATTAGGGGTCAGGGAGCATCAAGATCTTCTTCTAACCATGCCAGGAAGACACTTATACAACTGCCAGACCTTGGATCACAGCCCTGAGTACAAATAACAGAATTCATCCAGAAGAGAAGAAAAACATCACCAGAGTTGATGGAACAGCTCAGCAATGGTGATGCTACACCACATGATACTGGAGCAACCGTCCTGGCACATCAGAGGCCTGAACTCAGAGCAGGTCAAGAGGGAGGATGCACCTCCCCAGCTATGGGGCTGCCTGCAATGCCTCTCCATGGTAGAGGAGGCAGCAAGGGTGTCCTTTCCTGCTGAATGTGTGTATTGGCTGAGGGGCTGCTACCATTTGAAGGGGTTGTGAATTGAGCTGATCAGTTGGTGAAGCACCAGGGAAGGTAAAAGATTGATAGAATCTTCACTGAGTCCCTGTGTAGATGTCTTGAATTACAAGGTAAAGTGTAACCAAAAGTATGTGTTCTAGTACCATCTACATGAACTTTCAAAATGGGTGGAGCAGTGTTCTTTATCTTCTCCATGACTCAACCCTGATAACTCCCTCCAGGGAAGCAGCAGCCACCCTGGGGAGGGGGGCTATCTCCACTAATGGGCCATCAAGGTCTCTAGGAATGACTCATAGAACTATATCATCCCATTGTGAAATGCCCTGCCCTGGAGGAGGAACCAAACATTCCTACCTGTATATAATCTGCAGCTTGGGACACCACGACACCCCTACCACTGGATTCCCAGAGGACAAGAGTTATTAATAACCACCACTGGACCTCCAGAGAAGGACCAGACCTTTCTACAGGATCACTGCTTCAACAGGACCCCATCCATCCCTCCAACAGGACTGCAACCACCAGTTAATTGCCCTCCTACAGCCACCCTGACCAACAGGGTAACAAGGTGTATTCTGACTTTGACAGTTTAAACCAGTGTTTCAGTACTATTGCCTTTATTATAATTTTCACATTAAATTGTGGTTCTGACTTGAAATCTCTCACAACATATTTGTGTGAAGTTAGTTCCTCCTGCTGGTTTGCCCCCAAACCAGCACAGTAGACGAGGCTGAAACCCTTGCTGCATGACGTTTCTGCTCAAGTGAATGGCAAGCTCTAAGGCTGAGTCCATTGGCTGCTGTCTGAAGGCATCTCCTCCCTTGCAGCCTTGGAACTGCAGAGCATGTACCATGTCCTGGTAGTAGGCAAAGGGCAGAAAGGCATGTCGTGGCAGTGTCAGAGCCAGCTATGAGCTTGAACCTCTTGGTCTGAACCAAGAGTAAGTAGCAGGAGATCTGAATACCCTGCTCAGTTTTAGAGCCCTGGGGTATAGAAAGACACTGACCAGCTGGAGGAAGACCAGTGGAGGGCCAAACTAGCCGTGACTGGAGGACCTGACTTATGAGGAGAAGATGAGGTAATGGGGCTTGTTCAGCCTGGAAAGTGACAGCCTCAGGGCAACTCAGTATAGCTTGCCCCTACCTGAGAGGAGGTAAGCAAGAATATGAAACAGGCTCTTTCAGCAGTATGTGGTAGGAAGAGGAGCTGATGAACATAAGTTGAAACACTTCAAACATTTTAACTTTTCTGAAATTTACTCAGTATACAAGCAAAACTTGCTCACCCTGAGGACAGCCAAGTATCAGAAAAGTCTGCCCAGAGGCCTTCCAGTCTCCATCCTTCAAGGTTTCCAAAATCCAACTAGACAAGTCTCCGAGCAGCCTGGTCTGACCTCTTGTTTTTAGCAGGAAGCTGAACTACAGATTTGAAATCCATTTCAGCCTGGATTATTCTTTGGTTCAAATTGCCCAGTTAACTGGAGCTACTGGATGGCATTTCCTGCCATCTGTGTTCTGTAGCAAAATGGTTACCAGCAGAGCAGTGATCACCATTTTGCTGTTCCTAAGATTGTTTTGCATTAGGGATGTGATGGATCCATTTTATTTGGAAGATCAAAAGAAAAACTGAAACGCTATTCTTTGACAAATACACATATGAATAATTAATATTCTCAGGATGTTAAATTGTGCTACAGCAGGGAGATTTGGCAGGCAGCTAACAAGTTAAAATGGCTAATGCTGCTGACATGGTAGCCAGAACAATGATCTGTGGTAAATGCAGAACTAACAATACATTTGCCTGGCAACTAATGAAATACTTTCAATTACTTCTTTAATGTAAAGATGATTGTTAATTGCTCTTTGTCACCTTCAAGTTTCAACTCCAATTTCATCACAAGTCTTGCTCTATTTAAGGATTTAGTCTTCCCTTTTGAAAAAAAACACTATGTAATGAGCAAACAAAACCCCCCTTCTAGATTTGCTTTCATTCTAACAAGCATACAAACTGTGGCTCATTGATAAAGTACCCTGAAATTTACAATGCTCACTGATTACAAAGCTAAACAAAACAAAGGGACACAATGTGTCTTTCAAACGGCTGTTTTTGAAAAATCATTGTGGTAGATATTCACAACTGGAACACTGTTTTTCTTTGAAAATTCATGGAAGAGAGTAAGGAAAATCAGTAGTGCATTCTGTTCTAGAAAACTGTCAGAAGTGAAGTCTTAACACTTCTCTAGACCATGAGTATGTTACTTGTTATCATCCTCCACACAATTTCAAAGATTTGGAGTACAGACCATAATTTATTTTCTTCCTTTCTCAGCCACCACCATTTACATTAGCAAGCTTGTCTCTGAACTCATGAATTCTTTTAAAAGTCAGAGCTGAGAATAACCAAAACTTGGAAAAAAGCACAGAACACCATGAGGTTCACATGGAAGTGATATTGGCAGCACTGACTTTCATTTTGTAGGCATGCTTACATTTCAATACTGATCTAAAGAGCTGAATAAGTGTATAAAATTATTTATGAAATATTGATTGAAAATACTTACGTTTGTATTAAAATGCATGTCAGTTCAAATTAAAGGATGTATTGATGTCTTAAGCTTCAAAATAGGAATCTGAAATTTGCATATTTTCTACAAATTTTAATATAAACTTAAGGTGGTCTTAAGGTTTTTACATTTCTACCTATACCTTTACTTGTACTGTTAAAATATAGAATGTTTTGCTCCATGATGCTGTTGGATTAGGATCAATGTACAAGTACAATGTCGTGAACTAAACCCAAACTATTAATTTGATTTTTTTTTTTGGTCTTTTGTCTTTTTTGTTTTGTCTTTTGTCCTTGGATGTATTTTTTTTGTTTAGATTTTTAATTTGGAAGATTTTTTTTTCTCTACTGACATGTTCTTTACTTACAACTACTAGCAAACACAATTCTTTATTTCAGAAATATGTACCCCATCATCTGGGATACACTGCTACTCTTTTATCAAATGTAAAATAGACTAAATTATGTTCGGTTGCAGAATTAACAATGACTTGTTACCTTACTTACACACATCTTGTGCAGAATTAAGTACTCTTAAAGGCAATATTCCAGCTGTCCTGGAAAAAGCTCAGTTACTGCAACGATTTTGGCATTTCTCTTTGGAAATCTAAATTATTCCATTTCAAAATAATTTTAATTTCTTAAAAAATATTTAAAATGTAGACACATGTATAAAGGCATCTATACATTAGTGCACTTGAGTTTCAGCTTGCTGTAACCTAGTAGTCAATGCACAGGCAGTGCACAAAGAGTGTGCACATTTTCAAGATTGCCATATACGAATTGGCAGAATGTTCAGCACTAGCTTTAGCATTTAAAAGAAGCATTGCATGACTAATGAGAATAGAGGAACAGTGCTAAAAGTAGAGATTAGCACCAAGGGAGACAGAAGAGAACTGTTTCTTGGCAACAGGACCAGAATCAGTGGTATGTTAGCTGGAATTTCTGCAGATTAAATTTCCAAGGCACCCTTTCAGCTGTCTGTTGAAGGTAAAACAGGAATTGTTTATATTTTGTAGTGAGGTTATTGGCAAATTCAGCATGTTTTACAACTTTAATTTGTTCTCATTTGGAAAACAGTCCTACAAAACCATAAAGTTTCTATCATTCGTCAAAAGAGGAAAAGTAATATGGACACAACCCACTCAAATAATTGATTTTACTGAAATATGGCTGTATTTTTGAGAGGAAAAAATGCTGTTTATTGTTTTTCCAATTTTTATGGCATATGAACAGCTTTGAAACAGTGGAAATATTTAGTGTAAAGGAGGCTTGGTTTCTTTATTCTTTTCTCCAGACAAATTATTTTGAGTGGCAAAATGATAGGATTAAAATATTATACCTTTTGAGTACCAGTTCAGCACTGAAAAGTTTGTTGAACATATAGAGCCTCCAAAATACTACAGGGAAGTCTACAAAATCTGAATTTAATACTGCATTTTCATGCCAGGAAAAATGTCAGAACAAAGAGAATGATGAGAGATCTGATGAATATGGATGCAATGTAAGCTTTTTTCCCCAAAACCCTAGTATTCAGAAAATAATATATTGAATTTTAATTTGATTTAAAAAATCTGAGTGGGTAAGAAGAGTTATTTTTGAGGAAGAAATGCTAATATTTTTATCAAGCCATCTATTTTTGTAGAATATGAGACATCTGAGCATCCTTTCATACCACAGATCTCAAACCATTCTATGGTGTTGGGACCAAGGAAAATGAAACTTCTGACATGCCAAAACCAGAAAAGACGTGGGAGGAAACCCTCCCAAAACTACTGTTAAATACACCCCAACCTCTTCTGGCTTTATTTTTACATCATAAATTAGCCTCTTGAGCAATCACCTTTTAAAGAATTATCTAGAAATGAGCAAAGAACAATCAAAATCAGTTGCTATTGCCATTACAGCTCTGAAATCTGATTCAGTTCACACTACTGCAAGAAAATATGTACCAAATTAGTATACAACCAGTTACAATTTGAATCAATTTAATCAATCTCTCAAGATAACAGTTCTGCTTAAAAATCAGTTTCACCTGCTAAGGTCATTAATGAGGTGAATCTCATCACTATTCATTAGACATCCTTCACCATATTCCATAAGATCTCTTATAACATTTAATGGGTGATTAGGCTCCAGTGGAAGATATTTCCTGTGGAAGAATCATTATGATTCATTTCTCCTTCTATCTCTTAATTATGCCTTCTGTCCACTAACATATGTGTGAGGCTCCCCTCCTTGTAAATGTCTTTTTCATTGTTCATAGAGTACGGTGAAAGGACTACTATTCCAAACCAATGAAAAGACAATAAATGCTTTATGTCTTCATTAACCAAGACTAAAAAAACCCCAACACCCACAAACAATCAAACATAACTCCCATCCCAGCACCTGAAAAATTCAACCAGCCTTTGTTCGACTGTTACAAGCCTAATTATATATCCAAAGTATGAACATATTTAATGTCAGTGATTCACAGATAACATTAACCATTTTGAAAATACTATCAACAAACAGATATTTAGGCATAATGAGGTTTTCTGGGGTATCGGTTTGAGATTGTAACACTTAACCCTCATGACAGACAAGTTGCAAAGCCATAAGGTCATTTTCAGGCGTTTCAGTTGTTTGCTAAAATCATCATCTGAATAATGCACCACAGCAGAATATTCTTGACCAAAAGTCATAGTGAATTATGTCTCCTTATCGTAATTTTTTCTGCTTGTGCATCTGTGTGCATTTGCTCATGCAGCAAATCCATTTGGAAACTCATTATGATTATTGGACTTGTATACAGGGATTTTAAAAGGCTGCTACGGTTTTGACTAGCGCTTTTTGTAACACTGTAATATTTTCTTTAGCTCCACTCTTTTAGATCTCAGGAAATCTCTAGTGGGAGTTTCATCATATGCTGGGGTGAGAGCTGCTGGGTGAAATCAGACACAAAGAAACACAACTTGCTTCAGAGCATGATGCTTCTAAATGCTCAATGGACGGACCTACAGATTTTGAGATTACATTTTAGTCCAAATTTCATTTTGGGTTTTTCAGATTTCATTTTGGGTTTGTTTGTTGTAGATTTTTGGGTTTTTTTGTAAAAAAACTTGCATTAAACCTTTTGATTAAGCTTCTGGTGGCATTCTAAAAGGAAATCAACTACTGAAATTTCTTTTGAAGGCAAATACAGTCAAAATTTCTGTTGAACAAAAGAACTAGTTAAGTTCCACTTATTTTGGTGACCCTCCCTTATTTTCTAGTCAGTGAAAAGCTAATAGGTTTCAGGGAATACAGGTCTTTTTGACAGCATGTATAAAAATATATTATTTTAGTTTTATTAAATTGTTATTGAAACATAACAAAACAAAAACAAGACAAAAAACCCACCAAAACCAAAACCAAAAAGTAAACCACCAAACCAAACAAAAAGGAATAATATATTTTATTACAAATAAATATTTTTATTTGTAATAAAAATAGTGAATAAATAAGGAAATCATCTATCATAGGAATTTTTTTTTAACCATAGCCATTTTCTTTGTCAAGTTAAGGACAAAGGAACAGAAAGAGCAAAATCCTTCACATTCTTTTCCTTAATTGGTCAGATATATTAAAGTACTTACTCATGTTAGTGTTAAAAGGAAAAATCACAACTATTTATTTCTTTAATAAATTGAGAAAGCTAATCCGGTCTTGTCAAGAGAGAATTATTGGACACAAAAAGCCAAAATATCAAAGTAGTGCTGTACATGATCCTTCCACCTACAACAAACACAAACATGAAGAGGTTCAAATTAGCAGCCTTGTGTGAGTCCTTTCTTCTGCTCTGATACAGCACAGAAAGGGAAGCCATGTATTCCTGTAATGTAGCACTGGCACTGTCAGCAACAGACCACAAACTCTGCACTGCATCTGAAAGGTCTCATGACTGAGGCCTCTCCTCCCTGTTCTGTCTGAACTTTGTCTGACCTGACTGTAGCTTTGTTTTACTAGATTTAGCTGTGACAATAATTTTTTTTTAATTTGCCAAGGGTCTGTGACAAATTTCCTTTACTTTAAAAAATTTTAATCTTGTATATTACAACCACAATTTAATATAGAATATCTCCTTGTTACTGCTATCTATCCAAAATAAGATTCTTACAACTCTAACACCATAATGTAGTGTAGAAAAATACAAGTCTGTTACGATTGTAGAGGCCCTGAGAGGTGGAGACACAAAATGTGATGTAGAGGAATAGAGCATGTGATGAGAAGAGAGGGGACAAAAGGTGGCACTGGAGTTTGCATATCTACCAACAAATCACCAGTGGTAAAAGAAATGCAAACCCAGGTCTGACACAATTGATTATAGGGGCAACAAAGAAAATGCAGAAATAGTATCTGACATGAAAAATCCACATATATATAGTAAATTTGGATATTACATGGTGCTGTGAAACAATGAAAAAAGATAAATGTATAAACACATTAAGAAAATGTCTTTCAGCAGTGACAATAGCAATCTCAAGACCCAGAGAGGCAGAGGAAGGGTAAGCAGAACAGTAGAAAACAAGGATAGAAATGGAAAGTGTGTATTACAATTTTAGCTGTATTATTATTGATATTGAGAAGTATTGTAACTCTTGTTTTTCTGTACTCTTGTAAAAGAGTGGACCAATAATTTTGAGGCATTTTAAATACATTAAGGATAGATAGATAGTATAGTTGTACTATCTGTATGCCTGTAAACAGGATCTTGAGCAAAAAATAAGGGAATCATTCTCTTGGTAATTTCTGTCCTTTTCAGACCTCTCACCTGTTAGCTGTCCTTTTACAGAGATTTGCAGTTGTTGCATTGATAAGTCATGAGAAAATAATTGCTGTGCTTAAGGATATTTTTCAGTAATTTGTGTAGTCCTATAGTATATACTTAAGGAATTACACACAACACTACTTTTTCTGAATATGGGTTAATCCAAAGGATTTCTTTCATAATGTTTTACTGATTAATATTTGCTTTTTCCATGTGTACTTGTATTTGACTACTCTGTAGAAAGTTTACATCGTGGGAATGTGACATGTGCTATACATAATCTATAAACTGGGAAACAGATAATGTTTTCATATTTAAACTGTAAGGTCCATGCAAAAGCAAGTGAGAAATCTTGGTGGAGGTGTTTTTTTCAAAAGATATTTCACAGAATCACAGATTCTGAGTTGGATGGGACCCACAAGAGTAATTGAATCCACCTCCTGGCCCTGTACAGAACCACCCCAACAGTCACACCATTTGCCTGAGAGCATTGTCTGAATGCTTCTTGAACTCTGTCAGGCTTGGTGCTGTGATATTTCCTTAGGGAGCCTTTACCAGTGCCCATCCATGCTCTGGGAGAAGAACTGTTTTCTAATATCCAGCCTAAGCCTCCCGTGTCACAGCTTCACACCATTCCCTTGAGTCCTGGTCAGCAGAGAGAATAGAATAGTGCCTGCTCCTCCACTTCCACTTGTGAGGAAACTGGAGTGGGATGTAGTCTTCCCTTAGTCTCTTTTTCTCCAGGCTGAACAAGTCAAATGACCTAAGGGTTCCTCCTATGACTTCTCTTGCAAGAGGGGGTCTGGGAGTCTGGCAGACCTGCTCCCAAAACCCTCTCTCTGGCCATTGGAGCAGCTTAAGTCACCTGTGTCTTGCCAGAATGGGTTTGAAATGTGAAGGTTGACTGGCAAAATAGTTGTCAAAGTAAATGAATGCAGAAAAAACACTCAGTCTCAGCAAAGGCAAGAGCTCTGCTTTGCTCTACTTAGACCATTTAATATCAATTTGCATGTCTAACTGCAAGTGGTCAATTGAATCTCTGAAAAGCCTTCTAGTTTACCCTTCATCTCTCATTATGCAAAAGTTCTTTATAAAGACTCTTTCTAACTTGTCAGTCACGCCACTGGAAATGAAAGTGTTCTGAACACCACTTTATGGTCCATGTCTAATGCAGAACAAAAGTATTAACTGTCATTCAGACTCCTCATGGACTTGGTAGATGTATCCAGCACTCGTGCACGTTTTATAGTCACTAGTTTCATATTGAAGATCAGTTTTCTTCAATCAAAACATCACAGAAATATAAATAGAAACATGTCACAGCTGAAAAACTGTTGCTTTGGGTTTTTTCTTTCTAAGAGCTTTTTCTTACCGGTGTGTGTAATGTCTATATGTCTCATAAAACATATACATCACCAGTTACACCCACAAGGACAGAGCAACAATGTTGGTAGTCCAGAATTTGTATTTGTACATAATATTTGTTGATCTATTATATGCAATTATTCCTTTACTAACTAATCTCATCCCAGTAAGCATTTATCTTTGTGGAATTCTGTTTCTGCTTGTCCTTCAGTTCAACATGTTGCATGTCATTGCTCCTTAAAACAGGCTGTTCAGGGTTGCTTAGCAAAGGGATTTTTGCTGTCACTGTCTTATTATAAGTAATTGTATCTGTCTTTCCATGTAGATGTTGAAAGCTGTAATTCCTCCTACTTAAAAATCATTCCCACTCTTACTAATTGACAAGTGCCCTTATCCAAGAAAACCCTGTTTTTTATATTTGAAGGTACCGTGTGTAACTGTGAATGTATACTGTAAGGATGGCAGATTTCTAGGGGTTCAGTGTGAATGAATTAATCAACAAACAGCAACACAACAACTTCGACTAAACTGCTTGTGTTTTTTAGTTTTTGAATATGATTTGGTGTTTTAAAAAATGCCATCAAACTGCCAGCCCATGTTTTGATTGTATGTCTTGCTCTTTACATATGCCAGTTGCTATTTTACTATGTCCTGGCTCAGGTGAATGATTCAGCTCTTTCTTTTCCCTCAGTAGGTAACTGCAACTTCAATATAGTGTGAGACATTGGGGCCAACACTTTGTAAAAATTAGAAAAAAAGAATGGAAGATGATTCCAGGCTCAGGAGGAACTGTATTCTGCTACATACTATATAATGTGCTTTATTTTTAATCTTAGATTTAATTAGTTATAGTTTTTGTTTAACCTCTCAAAGCTATTTTTTTCTCTCTTTTTTGTATGAGTTATACATTAAATTAATCTCTTCCAGGTATGTGTAGATAATATAAATCCTTGCTTATAAAAATCTGGACTTGTAGCATTGTGACCCTCTCTACATGCATTTATGTATTTCTTCCACGATTGAAGTTGTGCTCACTTCAGACAGTAGATGCTTTAATCTTGAAAATGCATCTGGAAATATACTGTGTTTTCATGATATTGAGCATTCCTTGGAAATGTTTCTGATAACCTCTGGGTGCATTTTTTCATCCTTTTTTTCCCTTTTGCTTTGACTTAGTTCACCTGTAACCCTGGTGACCGTCAGATAAACTGGAGGTAATAACTCTGCATACACAGTCCTAATTATGAAGATTTTATTCAGGATTTACAGTATTTGTGTCAGTTTTAGACCATTGTTTAGAAAGCAGCAGTCATTTTTTGTCATCCTGTGATGTAAACATCTGCCCACTAAATAAAAAAAAAAGAGTAAGGAAAAGGGTGTCTTTTATTTAATTTTCACAATTTTTTTTCAACCATCACTTTTTGTTATAGACTTTTATATAAAGTGATTAGAAAGTGCTTGTACATGAGCCAAGAATGTTGTGATGCCATGTTTCTCAGCAATGTCTAAGAAAGGTAAAAATGGCAAAAAGACCACCCCCAAAAAAATCTCCAAAATGTAGCACTCAGCTGAAACTTTCCAATGTGCCTTGCTTTTCCAACCTCATTCATGAAGGCATTGAGCAATAAACATACAGGAACAGAAGACACAAATGCGTTGCTGAAAACATGATTTTTGTCTAATGCAGATTTCTTTAGCATGGACTTCATTACAATACCTTTATTGGTGCACCTGACAGTACCAGCATGGGGTCATTTTTGTATCTTATAATTTTTAATAACAAATAACTAAGGCAATATAAAAAAGGATAAAAAATATTGTCCTTTATCAAGCTAGGAAAATGAAGGTACTAGATTATTTTCCACCCAACTGGATTTTTGGAACTTAAAGTATTTTTCAAATGAAAGTGAAGCAAAATTTTTAGCATCCATGTGGAAGATTGTTGAATGCAGAATAAAAATTTAGTTTCAATTACAATTTCATATTAAGCTGATTCCTTTTCTTTTTCATATTCATATTTCTTTTTCATATTAAGCTGATTCCTTTTCTTCTAACTGTAGGAAAAGGGGATTATCTGCCTGATGATACTAGTGCTGTTGTGCATTTTCTTTGAAAACTGAAGCACATTAAAACATGCAGTTGTCTTTTGTAGTTTTTTTTCATGAAAGGCAGAAATTTCTTTTCATGTTTTTAGGGTGAGACCAAAATATCTTTTTAGTGCATGTGTTAAAATGTCCAGCTCAAGCTCAAGCTCTCAATCAACAATTTGGTATTAACATAAATTTTCTGGCTGCTGTGAATAAGTTATTCCCTCTTGTAAGTATTAAGTGCTTTTATAGAAGAAAATAAATTTTGTAAAAGACAAAGAACAGAGCATACATAAGAACACAACCAAGATGAATTCAGATAAATGACTACCTACACCATTATTCTGATATTTAATGGTTCTCTTATTTTACTGAATATCCTGTTCCATGGCGACTGAAACATCAAAACAAATACATGGACATAAACCTATGTTCCCTGAAGTCTCCCAGACTTCTAGACAAAGACATGTCTCCTAGCAGTTTTCAGCTGTTACATTTCCTTGCAATTGCAGTACATCTCTGTGATGGGCTTCAGAGACATGTGAAACATCTGAATTTTCTCACTACAAATTGAATAATTGTACTTTCCACTTCCATAATGTTCTTGGTGTCTGGTGTAACTCAATGCAGTTACTTTATCTCCTGTGTTACTGAGAAGAATTCAAATCTTCATGATTTTAGGAAAGCTCATGTGGACATTAAATCCCATAATTTCCATACACTGCTCCACCTCTGCTGGAGTCCTTGCCACCAAATGCATAGTAAAACAACAGTTGGACTGCTTTGTTTTGTAAAGAAAAGATAATCAGTGTCTGAGCACACAGTCTACTTTCACCTTTACTCTGGGTTGTGAATCCTGGAAGTATTTGCTCTTGTGGGTGAACACTGAGATTATTGTCGCTGCACTGACTGTATACACACGTCATTACGTGAACATTTGCTGGTTTGAAGAACAGAAAGTTTTGTTGGTTTTTTTTTTTTTAAGTAAATACAAGTTAGTGTAAATACTCCTTTGTTGGCTGTAGACTCCTCAAATAAAATAATTTATTTCAGGTCTCAGTTTCAATCTTGACACTGTGATTTTTTTTTTTTTTTTTAATTACATAAACTAACATATGACTGAGGAGCAAAAAAACACATTATATAAACCATAGGAAAAGATTAGCTATACTGCACAGAAAAAGTGTTTATCTAATTGATTTTTACACCTTTTTGTGAATGGAGACTAGAACTAACTCATGCTGTGCTGGTGTGCCTCCCCTACCCTTCCCTCACTTCATCTGTAACCACCAGCAGGGGTTGTGATGGCTGCATCCAGTTTACAGTGGACTTTGGGGGAGGGATGACAACATGGCAGCCAAGGCTGTTTGGAGCAGTGTCCCAAGTGCCTTTCTGGCATGCAGACATCTCTATAAGTCAATAATCTTTCTCCATAAGTAGTGGACTGCTCAGGGCCCACTGAGCTCTCCTGCCTGGCAGGGGTGGCATGCTGGCATCTCCCCTTGAGCCGGGACAGCTCTCCAGGTTACTCCTTGTGGTTGAAAGATTCCTTGCCACAACAGGTGGTAAGATTTGGTAAGTGTGCTAAACTTTGAAATCTTATTGAAGAGATATAAAAGATTAATTATGCACATATAATCCTTTAAACATAAATCATTGACTAAGTCTAGGACCAGGATTAGATCTGGAAGTACCTAGACTCCTCTCTGAGAAAGAGTTTGGAACTCCACGGGGTCCTTTCTGAACCTCATCACTCAATAGGAGGGTCTCCCTGAGAGCTTCATCTGACCTTGTCCTCTCTGCCGTACATAATCATGTATGCCTTACCATCAAATCTAATTAAACCACTGTTGAATTTAACATTGATTTTTTCATTAACTCACTGCTTTAATAAAGTATACTGTTGCTTCTCTCTCACAAGTGAAGTGCATCACTCCATTTGCAACACGTGCATGGAGTTTATAAATCAGAAGTATCTCTATTGATTTCAATGGCTCCTGATTTAGAGTCACGTAAAGAAGATCATAATCAAGGTGTATGTTATTTTCTGATTTTGTTGCAATGAAAAGAAGAGACGCAAGAGGCTTGATTGAGAGCTTAGCTTGCACTAAATTGATTTATGGTATGGTTTCATTAAAATGACATTGAAGGCACTGGCATGATTTTTTTATTGACATAATTTACTTTCTTTAAATTGCCTAAAGGAGCAGCTCTGAAAGTGTTATTTACAAGAAATGAAAAAGAATCTTTTCTTCGTAGCTTTACCTTTAGATGTGTGCTCTCTGGATTCATATTTTCTATCTATTTCATCTGTCCATATTGTGTGATAGATGATACATCAAATAATCTGACCCATACTAAATTCTACTCCTGTCTTCATTTCTTTGGGATTACTCTGAGTTGGTAGATACAAAATGGTTTCTCTAACAAGGATAATGAATTTTATTAATTATCTGGACTATCATTGCACATTTGAGGTATGTTACAGAGATTTCTAGAACAGATTTAATTTCACTTATTTCTTGAGTGTGTTGTAAAATAATTTTCTGGAACTCCAAAATGTTTCTCGTATAAGAATGAGGAATATGTTTTCTATTATTTATTCCTGATATCCATTTATCTTGTGGATATAATTTCGCTTGGAGAAAGACCATACATTTATAGAACAAGCAGAGTAAGCTGGTTTAGTTATAAGAAGGAGCAAACTTCTAATCTTTTCACTCTCTAAAATTTCGCAAGCTACTATAGAAATCTTACACCACATTTTCTGAAGCAGGCATGGATTCCCTAAAATGGCTAAAAATAAAAATGTGTAGACCTTAATTACATAGTGAAGGGATAACTTCATTAGTATCAGAGTAGGATTCTTGAAACTCTCTTACTCTAAATAATCTCTTTTTTAGAAATGCTGGTATTTGCTTTTTGTGACTTTTTGTTTCTTAAGGTTTTTCAGTGTCTGACATTCTGTATAAATTTAGTAATGTAGCCTTTGTCTGTGGTGAGAAAATGTGTTTGCATCTCGAGAAATTTATTTGTATTTTTTAATTATTCAAGTCCAGCCATTCTGATGTTAAGTATACAGCTGTAGGTTCTTTAAATATAGTGATATTTTGAGT
Source organism: Entomyzon cyanotis (assembly GCA_024500445.1). Classification (NCBI taxonomy): domain Eukaryota; kingdom Metazoa; phylum Chordata; class Aves; order Passeriformes; family Meliphagidae; genus Entomyzon; species Entomyzon cyanotis. The sequence continues at coordinate 62,813,909 of JAKEPQ010001005.1, forward strand.
ATAATCTCAAAGACAGCCAAAATTGCAATTCTATTTCAGAACATTCAATCTCACTAATAGAGTTTCATAAAAGTGGATTCTGAAAATCTGGCTTCACTTCCTTTGAAGCAAGGAGTGGTCAAGCAGTGTGTAGACCTGTCTTGCAATCTAAAAGGGAACAGATTTGGGTGCTAACATGGTTACCCATATTGAATTTCTTATGAAATGCTGAAATCTCATTTCAGGTATGTGACACTATTGCTAATAGGGAAAACCTGGCAAATGAGCAGGAGCATCATAAGTTTCTAATGTCAATTCCATGCCAGCTCCTGGCAGACTTCTTCATCAGCTTTTTTCATCTTGTGTTGTAATGCGATGCTGCAGGAGGCTGTCATTGACTGTTCCCCATCATTGCTTGATCTATTTCTCATATCCATTGACAGTGTCTGAAATGAGACAGATAGCCAAAAAGAGAAAAGACATATCTATCAAATTCTGTAACTTTGTACTTCTGCTTACATCGCATCTTCCACAGCTATGAACTATACCATTCTTTGAGCCTCACACTGCAGGAGGGAAAATAGCTAATAGGATGCAGAAATGAAAGTGGGAGGAAAAACACGTTTTGGCATTGAGTTTGCTGGACTGAGAGCAGTAGAGGAAATATATCTGGGAAGTACAGAAAATTGCAAGACCCTCAAGAAGGCTGCCATAAATTTGCATAGACAACCCGATTCTGAATATTTGCCAAACCTTAATGTTTCTGTCTTTGACACTGTTCCATTTGTGCTACCATTAAATACAGTGTGTCCAAGTTAGTAAGTCAAAAATACTGTTTTCTGATACAATGGATATCTAAATGGAGACCTCATTTTAAAATATGTTGTAAATATTCTGTAATTTCAGTTTTTTGCTTTAGCTCTGAGGCCTAGGTATCACTGGTGGTATTTCTCAGCCTTCCACCCAGCTGCTGTTTAGGTGCTGCATGGCATGGCTGATGGCATGAACCTCCTAATTTAGACTTCCTGGCAAATACTGCCGGTGCACTGCCATGTATGTAACCACAACACGGCTTGTAGGTATATAAACAGATTAGAACCTGTGAAATGGTAGTATTTCTTTTGGTCTTGTTCTTTCTCAGAATCATTAGACAACAAATGGTTTAAAAAAAAAATAACTAGAGGAGGTAATTAAGTTATCATCCCCTTTGCTCTTGTCCTATACAAAGGCTTGGGGTGGTTTTTTTCCAATTTGCTGGTTTCACTATTTTTGGAAAAAAAAAAGTTTTATGGGCTGAAAACAGGGAAATTAAAATTAAACTAATTGGGCTGCATTCAATTTTAGCTAATAGATGTTTTCCTAAATTTACTATGTTAAATTGCTCTATTTTATACTGCATTAATTTAAATGTGCATTGTATTATTTTCCCCCTACAATGTCATATCTGGGTAAAGAAAAAAAAATGCTTTAAGAATATCTTATTGTATCATAGTTCAATAAACCACAGGCAATCACTGGAGTTTGAACAACAGCATATCCTCTATAACAGGGATAGCAGTTGTACCATAACAACTTTTAGGCAAGTCAGTCATCTTGCCACTGAAATATTTCAGTTTGCTATGTAAAAAGCAATTGCTGTTGAACATCCTCACATTTGCTATTACCATAATTGCATTTTTCTTGTGAGAAATTCTAACATCCTACAGATATGCAAAGTTGAGGCACGCAGTAACTAAAGAGTTTTTAAAGGTAGTTATGTAAGTCTGTATCAAGGTTCACAGAAAGCCTCAGATATAGATATGTGCAAGGTTCTTGAGAATTCTAAGACAGTCATGTCTTAATTATTGGGAAGGACTGTGGTCCTTTTGCCTGCCAATCTTTACAGTGCACAAACTAAGGAGTAACTTCTCAGCACACTGAGGGATGCAATAGGATTACCTATTTTTCCCATTATGAAGTTCTCAGCAAGACATTATTTTACCATGAAATAGAATAATTTCCATTTCCATTTGTTGTCTCTTCCTCCATCTTGTGAAAAAACATAGGACAGGCTATATCCTTCAAAGTACTAATATATTTTATGCTTCTATGTTAATTTTACACAGCAATATGAATGTTCCTTTACTAAACATGGAAGCAGCATATATTTTGGATCTGCATTAGGGAAGAAGATACTCTTAATACTGAAAGTTGTGGACAGGGTGTTTTACACAATCAGTGTGTCACAGCCCTTGGGTTTTGTCCCAAGTTTTGGTCCTCCAAGAGGGCACACTTTTGATACAGAGATGATGACACAGACACCTAGTCAATGCACCAGTTTGCCCAGCAGACTCTGGAATCTTCTTGATCATTTTGAGATTGTCTTGACCTTCTGGGTATTTGTCCTGGTATCTGTGAACTCCTGGTAACCCTTGGAAGAACCTGAGAGGTCCTGTTGTTCCTCCTGCTGAGAAGCTGCTAAAGGCACAGAGGTTGTTTAGACTAGAGAAAAGAAGGCTCAGGGAAGACTCTAAAGCTCTCTACAACCACCTGAAAGGAGGGTGTAGCAAGGTGGTTGTTGATCTGTCAACCCAAGAAACAAGAGATAAGATGAGAGGAAATGGCCTCAAGTTGCATCAGGGGAGGTTTAAATTGGGTATTAGGAAATATTTCTTCACAGAAAGGGTTTTCAAGCATTGGAGAAGGCTATCCAGGGAAGTGGGTAAATCAACATCTCTGGACATAAAGACACATAGGTGTGAAACTTAGGGACTTGACAGTGTTATGTGTCTAAGAAAAACAAAAGATAAGGGTAGCTCAAGCAGCTTGTAAAGATTTTCACAGCTGTCCTTGATCATGGTGTGTCTGAAGCCTTAGGGACCTGCAGACTTTAGGAAGGGTCAAGAATTTTTTTAACCCATGAGCATGGAGAGCTCTATGTAAGAGCTAGGTCCAGACAACAGGTTCTGAAACACAGCAGTTTGTGCAGAAGAGCATGAAGAGGAGGCCATGACTAATAAATTTTCTGTATCCAGCACCCACACCCTGTGATGTAGTGATAATATGTCACAGGGAGCAGTCCACAGACACTGCTGGAATAACTGTCCATTTCCAGTTGGACTTTGGAAATCAGAGTTTCAGAAGCAGCCTGAACTCTACAAGCCTCAGGCTGTAGGAATTGACTGAGACTTCTAGCTGATGCTGGAATGTGTGGTCTTCTAGTCTGCAGGAGGTATGCAGTTACTGAGAAGCTGTCATGAAAGAGCTATGGGGAGGAGGTCATCATACTGTGCAGCACCAGAGAGGGTGAGAAAGAACAAATGGATTTACTCTAAGACCTTGCAGCTTCAAGAACCTGAATTTTCCCTGGACCAGAGGGACATGAAGAGCTTGAATCTGTAAACCTGGAAAGAGGAAACTACCGTCAGGATTAAGGCCGGAAGCCAGTGATTTCTTGTACCAGGAGGAATGCTCTTGTCCCACCCTGTGACTTACATTTACAGAATGGATTAACTGCCATTGTAATTAGAGAGAAGCTTGGAGTGCTATTAAAGGGAACATCTCTGAGGGCTGCATGTGAGATACACAGGACCACTGGAAGGAAGCTGTGAAGAACAGTAGTAGGGGACTACTAAAGATGATTGGAGGCCCCTGCTTGCTATATCTGATTTGTCATCTAGGAATGTTTACTGCTTCCTCATGTTCTGGATGTTGTGAAGCAAAAATCTAAGCTCACCCCAGCTACTCCTCCATGTAGGTGCCAATCATACTGCCAGGGTGATCTGGAAAGCACCAAACATCAAACATGCAGTGCTCCAACACATGGGGAGGAGGTGGGGCAGGTGGTGTTCTCTTCAATTCTGCTGGTAAGGTGGAATGGCCTGAGAAGGAATTGACAAATTCTGCAGTTTAGTAACTGTTGGTGCAGATGCTGTTGACATCAGGGACTGTGAGTATGGGATTCTCTTTGAAGGTCAATGGCTTCTCAGAAGAGATGAAGTCCGTGTAACTAGACAGCACAGAAGTATCTTTGAGAGCAAGCCAGAGAAGTGGTGTGTAAGGCCCCAAAAACTTGCTCAATGAGCCTCTTAAAAGGGCTTATTTTTTTTTTTTCTGTACTCTGAGTAGAGATGTACAGGAGAAATAGCAACAGGATATTCTCAAGAGGTCAAAACAAAAAAAAACCCCTTTACTGGCAGCTTCAGAGAATCAAAGAACTTTGACAAAAGTTGGAGTAACAGTTAATCAAAACATTTCACAAATCATCAACTTATCCCGTTTAATGTAGCAAACGACAAGCCCCTCTGGTTATATGTTACTCAAAACTCCAAAAAGAGGGAATTAGAAGAAGGAGAAGAAAGAGGAGAGAAGAGATATAGAAAAGAACAAATAGAGCTACCACTCCTGGTTTCAGAGGTGTTCAGCTAATAGAATACCAAGAGGATGTAGGGTCAAGTCATGTAGCCGTCACACTGCATCTTGCCAATACTTTTATTTAATTAGATTTATTTCTGAATATAGATTTAAATATTACATTGTTGACCTCTCTTCAGTTTGTTCTATCATATATGCGGTGGGGCTGGTGGAGCCAACTGGAACAGCTGTGTGCAGCATTGGGCAGCCTTGGCTGCTCCACACATGGGCCATCCCAGCAGCCCACACCTTGCTTGAGGAGAAAAAAGGGAGTAAAGAAAAATCCCAAAAATTTAAATGTTTTGATTTCCACATGTGAGTGCTCATGCTTTTACAAGATTTTCTAAATGGAGGTCTCCTCTGATACTTAGAGACTCAGCATTAATTCCAACAAGAACCACAAACTGACTTAAGAACACAAACCCATCATAAATGTGTTTAAATATATGTTTATAGACAAATATAAATGTATTAGAACTGGTTTGATGCATTATGCCTTAGAAGTTATACTATTTAGCAGGAGCTCAGGAAACAGGAAAATTATCTAAGACCCAGAAAGTATGAAGACTACTGGAATCAAAGCTCCCAAGAAGAAGAAAACAGCAGTTTACTACCTAGTAGACTTGCAAACAGGCACTTGCAAACAACCTATTTTCCGTGTCTGCAAAGAATGACACAGGAACTAGTGGGCTTAAAATGCAGGAAGGAAGATTTAGATCTGCTATTCAGAAGGCTTCCCTCTTAAGACATAGCATCACACTGGAACAGACCGTAAAAGGAGTTTTGTCCTCCCTTGCAGGGATTTTTAAAGAATGAATTAAATAGTCACCTGCCAGGAATGACAGCTCTAATGGTAAACCATTCCCCTAGACAAGGAATGAACTAATTGAACCTTAGGGCCTCTTTCAGCACTACTGTTTCACAGCTGTGTAAATAAGTAATCATTACAAAGGGGGAGCTACAAAACTGTCCTATAACAAAAAAGCCATTTTCACAAAAAGAAAATGTTAATGTGGGCAATTTGCTAGGCATAGGAAAGCTCAATTTGAATTTTAATTAGCATTTTCTGAGAAGGGGATTATTTTATACATACTTATTGCTAAATACAAAATTATTTATTTTTCAGTTGTTGAAAATTGGAACTGCTTTCATATATGTTAATATGATGAAAATATTATTTTCACCTTTTACATTATCACAAAATTTGAACATCAATTACTCCAAATCTAGTAATTTTCCCCTTAGAATTAGGAAAAACATAGTAATAAAATATTTACATTTTTAATCTAATGGATTTGTTAACTTTCTCTTAATAAAGTAAGAGATGTTCCAAAGAAAGTATGAGTGGTGCCTGTCAGGCTATAGAGATTGAACATGGACTGAACTTTTCTTTTAAGTAAAGAAGAACATCATGGGTTAAACAGGTGAATTTACAGATGATGTTATGAAGGAATCATCAACTCAGCAAACACTTCATCTGATTCATAAGTTTCTAATTTATCTGTTAACATGTTATGAAGTTTTGTTGCAAGTATATATTATGTTCTCTAAAATCAGAAACAGCAGAACCTTAAGTCTTGGCATATAAATTTGGTTAAGGTTTTTTTACTTAACTCTGAGGAATTGAATGTGATAAAATGAATGTGTAATACTGTTTAGTTTTGCAGCCTGCAAATATCATTATTCTTTGGATACTAAAGATTTTGTTTACACTTTAGTGAGATAAAAGAAATTCAAACAGGAAACATTGCTGTATATAGATCGTATTTATAAGCACTGTCTGGGCATTAAAAAGGGTACATTTTTTATTGTCAGTTCACAAAGTGAAAAAAAAGTATATATTCTGGTATTGTTTGTTTAGTAAAGATGATCAAAAATGTAAACAAAATTCAAAACTTTATTGAGTATAGAAATTGAGTCTATCTGGCCTACGGGATAGACTGTCAGCTCTCACAGAAATTGCTAGAGATGTCTTCATCTTTTAAAGAGAAAATGGTCATAATTACATATATGATTTAGGTTATTGACTAGTTTTCCACACTTTAATGCAGCTAAAAGTATTTTATAAAGAATTACTTTTGCCTTATCCTCAGGTTATTTGCTTTTTGAATTGCACCTGTCTTTATTATTTATTAAATTGTATTTTATTATGTTATGTTGACCTATATTATACTATATCATAATATAATACATCATATTGTATCATATCATCAAGAAATGTAGTTCATGATGGATGCTGCTGTTTCATGACACCAGCTTCCCACCCTCCTCGTTCTCCTTGGTGTTGAGTAAGATCTCAGAGGTTTATTTTATACTTACTTCATGCTTTGCCATATATTATTAAATTTTTACTCCTCTGTTCATTCTAATAATATGCACTTTTTTACCGTAATTTAAAGATGCATACTGCTGAAACTGCTGCATCTGCATGGACTCTTGAAATAGTTCATTGTATCATATTCAAATTGCTCTGATCTTATTTATGAATCTCAACAAGTAAGGCTACTGAACTGCATTTCTCCATATTACACAAATTCATTCTGCTATGCTCAGTACACACTGCTGACCATTAGTACTTCTTATTATCTGCAGTGAACATAATCGCCCACAGCTGTAGAGTAAGAATATTGAGTAATTTGAAATTATAGCTTTTTTAAAGTTCAGTGTCCTGTAACATAAATGACTTGCAACAAGCTTTTTTATTGCTATCTTCTACAAAATTCAAATTTATTTCCTCTATTTTTTAACTACAGCTGACATAAACTAGTGAATCACAGTAACTTCCAGCTCCATACTAATTCCCTGCTGCTGTTGAAACTGACAGGCTTGCATATAAATTGTACTTTTTTTATTACCCAGAAATATTTCAGTTCCTTCAGGTTCTTAAGATTGTCTGTTGGTAACCCTAACCAAAGTAAAAGTCAGATAAATTCTTATTTCTAATCTTGATGTATCTGCAGCCAGATAAAGAAGAAAAGTCATACTTGCCTTCACCTCTGCTCACATGGAGGTAATATTGGAAAGAACAGGGGCAAAGATGTAGCTGTAATTCTGTTGAGGATAACCATTTATGCCTGGGATACTTCTCCATAGTACCTGGCCTAGATTAAATACACTTTGTATGTCCAGAACTGGGGAAAAGTATTGTAGAACAATACATAATTGGGCCCAACATGTCTGATCTTTCATTGCTTAATATCTTCTGAAGTCCTTTATCTGTGTAAAGTAGAAGTAATGTACAGGTGTGATGCTGTCTGACAGCTGATTTAGTTCCACAATCACTGCATGGGGTGTAAAGCAACAGAGAATATATTGTGCTGTGAAATGGGTGTAAAGGTGCCAAAATGTAACTTCAACCAAAAAGACTGTTGAACGGCTGATAATTCTACTGTGTGCTGCTAAACATTATAGAATACTTAGCAGATATTGAGGTGCTAGTATGGAGTTTCTGAAATTAAGGAAAATTTTTCTATTTTTCTTTATAGAAAGGCTATTTTTTATTGCTTTTTAAGCTTAATCAGTGGGCTAAAAACCAAAAAGTTTTTCCATGGATAGGGCATTTTAAATTAAACTGGAACAAGAAGTTAATCTATTAGTGTATAACTATATTTGTCCCTTTTTATTTATCTTTTCATATAACTTCATGTAAATCTTGATCATAGTAATATTTGGTTTATAATTTTTGATAGATTTCCTTTTTTTTTCTGTGTCATGTGAGATAGATAAAGAATTGTATTTTAAAACTGGAATCTTCAGGACTAACATGATATATTAATTCTAGTATTCTTTTGCATAATTGCATGTGAAAATTATGTGGCTTCATCTTAGTCCTCCAAATGTGTAAATCCAGCATGTCTGGGTTTTTTTAGTATCTCAACTTGTGGGAGTTTACAGGGCATGGTTTCTTCTTTTAACCACTATGCTGAAATTATTGCTGGGATCAAAAATGTGGGTTTCTTGGGAATCTGCATATAATTAGCCGCCGTTAACCCAGAAGGCTTAGAATATGTGAAAATTATGCTGCAGGAAAGTAATTGGCCCAAAAGGCTTTCCTTTTATGCAAGGGAAACGGTGGGTTGGAGGGAAGGATATGATGTTCTCATCATATTGTAGACTTGTCAGGAGAATGATGCTCTAGAATAATATCATTAAAACCATTACTTGAATGAAAGTTATATTATCAGATTGGTAAAAATCATAAAGAACTTCCTGTGAATTGTAGCCTTACTTTCATAGAGCTACAGATACTTCTGTCTCATTTAGAAATGCACTATGTCTGATGTTTAAAATGATCAGAAATTTCAAAACTCAATCGTAAAATCTTTAAAGAAACATGGATATGTTAGTCCCCTGAAAGGGTCATGCAATGTTATGATGATGGCACAGTGGTGGATATGCCAATTTTGCAAAGTGAAACTTTTTCTTCTAAGCAATGTATTTGCTTTCTCTCCTTTGAGATCTTAACAGATTAAAATGTGCTACTCCTGGGAACTAAAGTAATTTGCACACCATAACACTTAAAGAATAACCATAGTTTAAGATGAAATTTCATAGAATAATTTCCATACGTTCTGGTAAAGACTTAAGGCCAAAATCCATGGACTCTGTCAAACAATCTGTGATAAAAAAAATAAACAGGCAGGTCTTCAGGAACAACTTTCTTATCAAGTTTTTCTAAGGAAGTCTAATTTCTAAAGTTTATTATTCATTGTCTGGTTTGTAGGAAGAAGAAATTAAAGTAGATGAAAACAAATTTAAAAAGCAGGAATTTTCTCAGGTCAAATGGCACCCAGCTTTCCTTCTTAAGTTCATTTTTCAATATGTATATGCATATATATTTTGTTTTTTAGAATATCACTATATTAAAGCTTTATAACTTATCAGGATGAAAAGTAGCATTTTTGATCAAAGTCCTATAAGCAAAGGGAAATATAGAAGGAAGGTAAATTACTGTTTAAATCAATCATTAATATGCTGCTGTCACACAAAATTTTATTTCTTTATAAAAACAAAGGTAAAAATTGTATGTGACTTCATTTTTGTGATCATTAATAAGTGGTTCTGTTCCCATTTTTGTCCAAAAGTTTTGGAAATAAAAGTGTGGAAGTCCAATTATTTACAAGTGTGTAGTCAATTATTTACAAGCTGTTATCTGTCTCCAGATTTTTTTTTCAGACCTGCTGGTATTTACTTTATTAATGTTTACTGTGAGAGCACCATGCAGTTATTTTAAGGAAAACTGCAGCTTCATTACTTTGATATTGCCATATTTCTCATTGAGATTCTTTCTATGTGTCTAAAAGTCTTCTGAGCAGCTGTAGAGACAGCAAACAATTGAACAGGATTGTTTTTGTCCAGAGGAGACATACTTTGTGAAGTGAAAGACTGTTCAAAGGCATTAGACTACAAAATAATCCTTTACCTGGTTGGAGAGAAACAATTGAATTTCAAGCAAATATTCTTAATGGACAGGAGGGTGGGAATCAGAAGAAGTCCTCCATATTGAGACAAAAATTACAGTACATTCTGTCTCCTTTATTACACTTCTTTCAAACCTGAGACTTTAAAAACATTTCAGTGTTTTCCCCTGTATTTCTCTTTTCATGTACATCATTCCAACCCACATCTCACATCTGCTTCTTTCATTGCTGACCTAACTTGTGTACAAGAGTAGAATTTCTGGGTTTGGCCAACATAGCTTTCTAACTTAAAGTTTGTTACAGATCTGGCAGTTCTTGGTGCCATTCATCATTGAATGAGTATCTCCAGAGGTAAGGAATTAGGCAATAGCTTCCAGATTAGTAAACTTCAATAGAGAAGTGAGGAGGATCTGGCCCTGTTCGTATACCTTACAGCTGCAGTTGGTCAGACTTCTGCATCTGTGTGCAAGTGTGCCTGCATGCAGGTGTAAAGGTGTAAGATATCTTGTGAAGAGAAATTTCAGGTTAATTATGTCAAGTAAACATGCATAAACCTCAATTTTAAAATTTAGTGAAGATAGAGGAATGTCAAGTTATCTTCTTGAAACAGTATTCTGACAAAAATACATAATCGAGACAAAAGTGGCAGAACAATTGCTTCCTGTGTAGCCAAGTATTATTTTGGATCACAGTTTGGGTTTATCTCCCCACAAAGGCATCTTTTGCTTACAAGTACAGTTTTTTCCCTGATTAACGTTTGGATGATTGTGTGTACATAATGTGACTGTTAGAGAACTACTTTACAGGAACAATATGCTGTGATTTGACATGCAACTTCCATTCTTCTCAGGTGGACAGCTACAACCTGAGGTACCTAAAAGCATAGTCATCTGTAAAGTTATTTTCATTTTTACCTGTTTACTAATAAGCCCTATGTAAGCCAAAAAAGTATTACTTTTTGGGCTTCTCTGGGGGAAAATAACATCTTAAAATGACAGGGGGTTTTTGTTTTGGGTTTTTTTTTTTCAGGCAATATTTCCAAAAATAGTTTAGTCACTAACTTTGTTTAGATTACTTAATTTTAAAAATTACCTCCCTCAACCTTCTGTCCATGCTATTTTTTATGTGGAACAGGATGCAATTGGCTTTCTGGGCTGTAAGTGCACATTGCCAGCTTACATCCCATATTTTGTCCATCAGTATTCCCAACTTTTTCTCCATAAGGCTTCTCTCAATCTATTCATGCCCCAGTCTCTAGTGATACAGGGTATTGCCCCAATACAAGTGCAGGAATTTGCTCTTGGCCTTGCTAAATTCCATGAGGTTTGCATGGGCCCACTCCTCAAGTTTTCAAGGTCCCTTTGGATGCTGTCCTATCTCTCAAGTGGATCAACCTCACCCCTCAGCTTGGTGTCATCTGCAAACTTGCTAAGGGCACACTTGATGTCTTTGTCTATGTCATTAATAAAGACGTTAAATAGTACTGGTCCCAGGACACACCTTCAAAGGACACCACTCATTGCTGGCTCCCACTTGGACACTGAGCCATTGCCTATCACTCTATAGATGTCATTCAGCCAATTTCCTGACAGTTTGAGGGATGCCTCAAACACATTTCTCTCCAATATAAGGGGAAAAATGTTGTGGGGGCCCATATCAAGGGCCTTACAGGAGTCTAGGTAGATGACAACTGTAGCCCTTCCCTCATCCATAGTGTAGTCACTGCATCACTCTGTCACAGAAAGGTACTAGCTCAGTCAGGCATGATTTGCCCTTAGTGAAGCTGTCTTTCATATGTTTTGGCACATCCTCCAGGAGGATTTTCTCCATGATATTACTGGACAAAGAGGTGAGGTAGTTCCCAGGGCCCTGCTTTCTACCTTTTTTTTAAAAAAGGGTGCAAAATTTGCCTTTTTCCATTCACTGAGGGCTTTGTCTGGTTTCCATGGCTTTTAAATACCACAGAGTATGGCTTGGCAACTACACCAGCCATTTGCCTCAGGACCCTGGGGTGCATCTTGTTGAGTCCAAGGAGTTGTTTATTTTCAGGTTTTTCAGATGGTCTCAAACCTGATCTTATTCTATGATCAAAGAGACTTCTTTCCCCCACTCCCTCTCTTGAGTTTCAAGGACTGAGAGGTGCAGGAAGAGAAATGGCCATTGAAAACTGAGACAAAAAATATTGATAAGTATCTCTGCCATGTTGAATGTCACCAGCTCTGCCATCTTATGGCAAGTGGAGTGCATTTTCTTTAATCTTCCTTTTCTGGCCAACACGCCTGTAAATGCTTTTCTTACTATTCTTTGCATTTCTAGCCAAATTCAGCTCCAGCTGCACTTTAACTTTCCCAATCCCATCCTTACCCATCTAGGAATTGTCCCTATATTCATCCCAGGACATGCATCCCCGGTTACATGATATGTGCATTTCCTTCTTACGCTTTAGTTTGACCAGAATGTCCTTACCAAGTGTGGAAAGATGACTGGGAGTAAAATAGAGGCGGGAAATTATAGGGTAAAATGCAGCTTCTTCTCCCTGGATGGAATGGGATTGGCATGCTTGTAGCTTATTCCACAATGATCCCACATACACACTATCTGCAACTATAAGCACTTGCTGCGGGGGTGGGGGGATGGAACAGAGACTGGAGCAGAGTAGAAATACTGTGGCCAGACTCTGTAGAAATTTGTGCAGGGAGGAGAACTCGATGGTAAAATTTTTTGCAGCTGATAAACCCTATAGCACCTGTTCACCAAGGGAGATGAGAAGATGTCCTGCTGCTGAGCCAACAATGGTGGTAAAATCATTCTCCTTCATTAAACTTGGTTCATTATAGCCTAATTGTTAATAGGCTGAACCTGCTTTCTCTCCCACAGAGACACCTACTGGGTAAGAAACACACTCTGTGTGTGCTCAATACTTTTACTGGGGTTTAGAGCTTGTCTGTATTGTGTTTTGAATACATTTTTGCATTCAGATACTCACCCAAGAAATCCTTGAACCTCAAACTTTCTCAATATTATATTAATAGAGAATCTTATCCTGTAAAGTGTTGGTGTGAGTCCTTCACAGGCACTGGAAGTCCCTGGCAGTGGATAACATTCTCAAATAAAGCACAAGACCCACTGGGGGGTCATAAAGTGGGAAGACCTGCTGAGGGACTTCCCTTGTGCTGTTGGTGTTTGTCCCTGGATAAGTCAGTCAAAGTGCCCTGCAGTCCAGCAGCATTGCTCAGTGAAGGGTTCCCCAAAATAGGCACTGACAGACTGCTCAGGGAGAAAGGTCTCAGCTTTCCTGGGACACTGACAGATCGATCAAACACCAAGGATCAAGGAAATCTCCTCTTTTAACATAGCACTGTTCCATGCCAGTCTCCTGCATTCCTTGGGAAGATATATATCTTTTGATCAGCCAGAATGTTCAGACTAGGGAGGAAAACAAGTAGTTACTGAAAAAATTTTACTTGATTGGGAACAGAAAGCAGCCCTTTTATTTTTTGGGGGTTTTCTTAAATATGTTCTTGTACAATCATCTTGTTCTCATGCTTCTTACTGTGACCTCCAATCTGAAACTCTTTGAAGCTTTTTCTTCTTCACAGTTCTCTCTAGGTGTTATGTCTGAAGTACTTCCATGCAATGGAAACCTAATTTTATTTTAGAGGTATTTTGCCCATTTTGTAACAAAATAGCTATAGGGCCCTAAATCCATTTTTCCACTGGGGAATTTCAAAGTTATCTTTTTTTTTCCCCTTTCTACACGTTATCAATCAATGAATATGTTAAAACAATACATTTCATTGCAAGGGTTTTAATTTTGCTGTGAAAGATGGGGAAATTACTGCACTCACAATACATACCATACTCACTTTCACAGCAATATAAGGCCAGTGTTCCTCCATTTTGTAAATTAGATTTCATAAACAAGTGTGAGTCTTTGTGTAACCATTAAATCCAGAAAGCCAGGAGAAGGTAGCAGACACTGGAAAAGATATTGTTAACACAATGTTATACCTCTTAAACGGGGAAGTGATTGTTAAATTTTAAACATAATGGAGATTTTACCAGATAACAAAACATACCAATAAGTGGATGGAATGACAATAAAAGTCTCAGTATGCACTGTTTTAATTATAGTGTAATAATGTCTTACTGCACTGTCATAGACATATATTTTAAGATGTGGCATTTAAAGTATGGGCTTTCTAACCAGAGAGAAGTATTGTTCATAATGTAACTGCCATCCTTCTTAAACTTTTGTTTCTTTATAAGATTACAGAAAAAAAGTGAGTTTTATTTTTATACAGCTTCTTGAAACATGACCAAAAATTTTCAGTAGGTTTCTTGAAGGTGAACTGAAAGAGAAAAATATAAATTTTCATAAGTCCAAATTCTTTCACTTACTATAATGAATTAATTAGGATAGGGAGGGAAATGTAATATAGATCGAGCTAAGATTTTAATGGAATTTTTTTATATGAATTAATAAGTTCTAGTCTAATGCATGATTTTCTAAAGATAGTCCTATTACTTTATCAATGTTACAGCTGGTGTGGGTTGCAGTGTGTCTGTAAAGCTTTGGGCTTTACTACAGCTGAAGACTGAGTCACTTTCAAGAAATTTTGTAAAATTTTATTTCTCTATTAAATGTTTCTTTAGAATACTACCGTAGAGTTTTGCAAATGAAAGCCCTGAGCAGAAATCCCTGATTCATATTCTGACCTTCTCAGCGACTTTTGTAGTGATTTAAGGAAACAAAGTATTGCTAACTGTAGACTTCCAGTACATGTAATCTGATGGAGAACAGTTGGTGAGTTCTGGAAGTTCTGGTGAGTTCTGAAGAAGTAAACAAGATAGCAGAAGAAAATTGTCTTGAAGGACTTTAAAAGTGGTATTAGTGTTAGAATCTGATTATTGAGATGCCTTTGCCCAAACTAAGGTGCAAACAAGACCATACACCAAAGTCAAAAGTACAGATTTTAGTTAATATTAAATGTGAGGTGGAGAAATAGAAAGAAATAAGAAAGTGGCAGAGGGAGAGAAAGAGAGAGATCAAGCAGAAGATAGTCACTACCCCATGGATCCAACTGCACTCTGTTGGTCTTTCTTCACCCTGGTTTTTGCAGTGGTTGCAGTCCCAGAGTTGTTCTTCTGGAGGTACCACCTTTATACGGTCCCAGTTCTAGGTATCCACGAGGTTGTTGCAGGTGTTCCCATAACTTGGGATAATCAGATGCTTCCTTTCTCACAGTCTGCCACAGTGGGAATTTTTGCCCAGATGCATTAACCAGAACGTGTTAACTA
The DNA here is from genome assembly GCA_024500445.1 of Entomyzon cyanotis. Lineage (NCBI taxonomy): Eukaryota > Metazoa > Chordata > Aves > Passeriformes > Meliphagidae > Entomyzon > Entomyzon cyanotis. The sequence goes on from JAKEPQ010001005.1 coordinate 62,829,001, forward strand.
GACTTCGCCTCTGCTAGGCCTGGAATTACTGCCTTCCCGCTGCAAGTTCCTGTCTTCTGTGCTAATCTCAAGTTCCTGCTAGTGGTAGCTTGTCTCATGGCAAGTTCCTTCTGTGGCCTTGACAGTGTTTTAGGCATTTGTGATCTTTAAGTCTCTTACAGTTAGATGAAACAAAGCCATGTATTTGTGCTAATTCTACTGGTAAAAATCAATTATGTCAGTGTGAGTGAGGGAAAAATAACTTCATTGTGTGAGCAGCTAAATTAATCATTGATATTAGCAAGGCTTTTCCCATTGTTCATTCACAGCTTGTCTAAAGAAGACATGTTCAATTACTAAACACGAGAACAGCTACATAAAAAGTAACTGTATGTATGCAGAAGAGTAAAAAGAGGAAGCCTAAGTCAGCACATTCCTTTCTACACAGTGCTGGTGAATTGGAACTTATGTTGACAAATGTTTTTCTCATGAGAGTTAGTCTCTAAAACTCGAAATTAGAAGCATGGGACCTATCCCCAAACTTTGTCATAAATACCCCTCAAAAGAAAAGCTTTTGTTCCCTGTAACACTTCCTTTGACATTCTCCTTTCCATTCCTACTCTCCCGCCTGGATATAATATCCACTGAATATTATTATTTTCCTCTTTCTTTGGAAAGACATAACATTTGTTTAAACTCCAGTCTCAGTGTTTAGATATACCATGTCTTTTTTTTTTTCAATGAGGTATTTCAGACTGACTTAAGACTTGATGGGTGCTATGGCAATAAAAAGAGCATCATTGTGATCCTAGGAGAATTGCAGAGTACAGACAGGGCTGTGTCCCATGGGCTCAGATTCCAAGCCATGATTTTGCAGTTACCCTGGTGCCATCCACAAATACATTTATTTCAAACTGGTTGTTGAGGAACTGTGGTGACCTGTGGAACCAATAGCATATAATTCATATAAGTAACACTCATAGATGTGTCTGGGTGTGCATCTGCGTACACTCACATGAATTTCATGCTACAGGTAAGTCTGCTGTCACTCTGATGACTGCCTGATGATTTTGTGTATGGCTGATGCAGCTTATTGCTGAAAGAGTTACTTGCTCAGGCCAAGGCTGAAGCTCTTTAGTTGTGAGGCACAGAGGACACCTGAAAACTGTGACACATATTGCTAGGTGGGAAATTGATTTTCTGATAAGTTTTCGTTACATCACAGCTCTAAATCTGGATTTTCTGTAAAAGTGCTGTGTCCTAAATTTGCTCTGTAGGCTTCAGTAATAATTTTCTTCGCTTTGTCTCTTTCTATGTAATGAAAATACACTGTAATTTGGCATGCAGACTACATTCAAAAACATTTTAAAAATACTGGGCTATCTTAAAAGAGTATTTGTCATGCTTACTCTGAGGTGGCTTTTCCAGCATTCTGATGTATTTAATTGGTACTAATATGATCAATATCACAGAGTATTAGGGAGTTTATTCATTCCTAGACTGATATGGATTTCTAAGCTGCCCATTGTTTCTCATATTTTGTTTTCCAAGTTCTTCTTCAGTGCCTCCACCTTTCTGTGCATAGAGACAAGGAGATATGTCTCATTAATTATACAGGAATTGCATAATCTTGCTGTATTTGCCTCAGAATTTGGATGCCAAAATTGTTCATGTGGGAAGTAAAACTTTTTTGGCCTTTTTCCCAGAGTACACCATTTGATGCTTAGTTACACTACATGGGAATTTGAAAAAAAAATAAAATGAATACCTCTATATTTCAGCTATGACTGTAGGCAGGAGATGAAGCAAATGCTTGAAATCTGTTCTTGTCTGCAAATATTGACCTTACTAAAAGACAGTTTCTTTAGTAGCAGAGACTTCTACATTTTTTTACCTTTTTCAATATAATGTTTGAAAGTATTTTCCACTAACATGATATTTATGTAGACTATATGCACTATTTTTAACTGTGCAAATTTTGCGTTGTTTATACCAGTATGTTCTATCCTGCAAAACTGATGGAGAGTTCAGTCAACTGAAGTAAAGTTCTACCTTTTCTTCAGTTTCCTTGAATCCTTCTATTACATGTGACATGCTTTTGTATTGTTATACAGAATTGCTGTACTTCTGTAGATACATGGAACATACAATAACTTAAACATTTCTAGTGATTTTGCAAACTCTTATCCACAGGAATTTATAATTTAAAATGATTCTGTACCTTAGCATAGGTCTTTATATAAAAATCAGTTAAAAATTATTAACAAGTGCAGACTCTCCTCTTTGATTCAAATGTAATTGCTCTAAATTCTTTTGCAAGAATATTTTCATCTTGCAAGAATCACAGCAAGTTAGCACAGCTTGTTTTTTGTTTTCATAACTACCAACAAGTTGCACTTTCAGAATAATCTTGATGCATAACACTGGCTATTCATGTTAGAATGTTACAAGAAAATCTCATGTTAGACCCAGTCTTACTGCTAAGTTCTATGTTAAAGTATAAGAAGTTGTGATTGCTTTGAAATGTTGACAGAAATAAAAAGATGAAGTACAGAAGGTACTGATCATGATTTTTTCCTTGTTTTATTTATTGCAATTTTTTAGTTCTCTTTCCAATTTGAAGACAATGAAAATAATTTACTTGTAAGACTGTAATACTGCACCACTGCTACATGCTTATCATTCTGGGATGACTGGAACAAAATACGAGCATTACCTTGTTTTTAATTTTCCAACCACCTGTATTCCACCACTATAACATGCACTTTGGAATCTTGTGTCCTCAGAGCACATTAGATAAAGGCCAGTAATCATTGTCAAGAGCTAAATATTTATAAACAGCATAAAGCTTTTTTCAATCCAAATAAATCTAGAATAAATTTCCTATAATGCAAAAGTGCTCCCTCCAGATGCTTTCAGATTACAATAAACTAAATGCATTAGCTTTAAAAATGCAGGCTTCATGTGCTCTCTTGCTTTTGTAAATAATTGGGTTGTTCATATAAAGCTTGTAGAATGCTGTGTTACATAACATAAAATTTCATTTTAATAGAAAACTTAGATCAGTTAAGACCTAGATGTAAAACTGTCTTTCAAAATCTTTTTATTTTGTTTTATTTTCCTTTCTAAATTATATTGGGGTCCTTGAAAGAAAGCAGGGTTTTTTGTTTTACAAGTTTCCTTTATTCATGATGCTTGCAGAGATGATAACCAAGACAAGATAATCCTCCATTTGGCACCCTAATAGTTTCCATTATAACTGACTGACAGAGCTTTACAGTGTAACAAAATGCTATTAAAAATAGGATGAAATTGTTTTCTTCTTCTGAAAAAAACCTGCTAAAGGTTTTCCTGAAATTTTCATGGTATTGTGCACTTGAGAAGGATGAGCTTCTAATATTTTCTCTAGGGACAATCTTGCAAAAGATAAACCAGCATGCAACCCTTGGAAATGTTGGTAAGTGTAAAGGGAAAGTAATTTTTCCCCTCCTGTCCCAAATGCTTTTAGATGACACCCATCAACATAATAAAAAGAAGGTAATGAAGAGTGTTTTAATTTTGGTCATCTTCAGATGTCCACTTGTTGCAAGGGTTCATGCTATTACCCCCTAGTGAATGAAGCACACAGATCAGAATGGAAGTATGTCAGGGATTAATTCTCGGATTCATTTAGTTAATTGGTTCATTTAGTGATCTTTGTGGTGCAGTGCCAGGTCTTTTGCCTCTGTCTCTTCCTCTGATTTTATTGAGTTCCTTAAATATGTTATGCTAGGAAATAACACTTTCTAATTGTGAAGGGTTCCCTCTTCAAGAGAAGGAATATGCTTTTTCTCTCTCTCAGTAGATTTCTGAGCAATTTAGTTATTTAATTCTCCTGCCCATAGTTCAGTAGGACTTTTAGCCTGAGGTCATAAGGAATTATGTTTCAAAGATTTTGGGTTTGGTTAACTTTGGTTCTAGATTCAGCAAGATGCAATTTTCAATTTTCAAAACTCATTTTAGAATTAGTTTTTTCTGTGTCAAAAATTTGTATTAACATAATATTAATTTTTATTCTCTTTGTTCTATTTAATAGGTATTTGCTTCCTATATATGGGCCTTGAAGCCAATACTGCAAAATAAAACAGCAAGGTAAGCACATGCTTAAAGAAAACATGCACATTATTAAAAATCTTCAGCTGAAAATCAAATATGACTTTGTACATTAGAGATTTATATCAAGAGGAATACTGTTTCTCCTCTTCCCCCAATAACTGAGTAAATTAATTGTGTAATGGGGTTCTGTTGACTGTAGAAATGGTTGTAATTATTGGGTAGCTTGAATTAGGTAAACATATAAGGATCTAAACTCAGAAAAAAATTGCTTTTAATTTCACTGCGTATGCTTCAATAAATTGCAGTGACTAATTTACTTTGAGCATGAATGTGCCTTTACATGATTAACAGTAAAAGGTCCTTATCCATCCTGAAGAAGGAACCCTACAAACTGTGACATTAGAAAGAAAAATGTCCTACCCAGCCTAGGCTAGAAGGAGTCAGGGCAGTGAAAATACTTTTTTCCCCAGGGACTAGACAGTTGAGGAGAGAAGCCCAGCTAAGCATGTGCTTAAATAACAGTGAGAACAGAAATATATAAATTAGCAATATATTAAAAATGAGTGTGCAAACATGAAATGAACTAAAGTTTGATCAGTTCAGCGAGATGCCAAGAAAAGAAGTTTTCCTTATTTTGCTGAGGAATGTAGTTGGTTTCTTTACTCAACCTGTTTCTTTTAGAAGCCAGCCAGATTAATGGAAAAAATAGTCTTCCTTTTTTTGAGTGACATAAATTGATAAATCCTCCATCTCTGTCCTTCTGTACCTTAGAACATCCTGGAATATGTTGTTTTGGGGCCTATAGCTGTCCATTATTTTTGACCAAGCTCCTTAAATATACATAGTCACAGATCCATTGATCGTGTATATAAGGCTTGAAATAACCAAATTTTGCTCAGAAATGTATGCATTTTCACCTATTGTATTATTAGTACAAAGAAAAGCATTCCAGAACTTTGAGATTGCTTGAAATAAAGCCAATAAAAACCCTTGCAAAAATATTTTAGCCCCAAAGAATGGTGTCATGACCGTTCATAGATAAAAACGTTATGGCAAAAACAGTCCCTTGCCAGTGTAAATACAAGCAGTCATTTTACACTGCACTTTGAATATACTGTGCAAGGCTTTCTTTGTCTGTACTTCTATCAGTGCTACATCGAGAGCAGAGAATATCTTACAAGGGTTTCTCAATGAAGTTGTCAGTTTTCTGTGCTTTTATTGTAGAGGACAGAAAAGGTCCTATTCTTGCCCCTCCTTCCATTGCTACTGTTCTATCCCAGAGGGTCACATTGGAACAGGTGCCCCTGAGCACTCTTTTTAATTTCATACCAGTATATGCATATGTGTGTCACTGCAAAGATTAACTGCCTTATTTCAGATTTTTTTTAGTGCATAATGAACAATCTTGCATAAAACCCTCTCAATAGTGTATAAAAACCCTATTGTATTTGTGAACTGATTTTGCATAAAATCTCCCAGATGGAGGCAATAGAGGGGTGGCCAGGGAACACTGTCTTGAACTATGACCTGCTAATATGGTTTTACAAGTTGTCAAGAGAAATTAATCATAAAGTGATCATGAGACACTTTAATACTTTTAACAGCTATTATAAAGAAAGAGGATAACACTAGAGTATAAGTATTGCATAGTCGCATTTCAACATGAATGCTATTTAATCAGGTACCATATTGCAAATTAATTACTAGTTCATACAAAAAATAGGAGTGGAAGTTTACACCTGCTTTGACAAATTTTGGCCAATTATCAACAAGCATGTTCCAGTATGGCATGCACATTGTAGCATGACCTTTAGTGTACAGTTACAGATTAATGTATTTGATGATTAAAATACTTTACAAAACCACTTGTAATACTGTAGATACTGATAGAATAAATCAGCTAATATTTATGTGGCCTTGAGTTTATTAAACAAATTAGTACAATACCATGAATTATTTAAATACATGTGTCTCTATTTCAAAGCACATGCAAGAGTTTTTCTATACACGGGTTTGTCTTGAAAAAATCCTAGTTGTTTCAAGAATCTATTCAAACCAGAAATGTTGAACAGAAGATAATATAAACATTTATACAATTATACACATAATGTACAATTAACCTGAGCTTATCGTGGATTTATATGAGAAGAATCAGTTTGTAGTGATTGCAGGCAAAATCTATTTGGGATGTGAGAAGGACTGACTTGTATAACACTTTTTCGTGCAAAAGTATGCACATTGCACTTATTTTTGCATGGTTTCTGCAAGCATTTTCAGTTAATGCTCAGGAGATAATATAGAGGAACAGGGTAACTGTAAAGCAAATCCATATTTTGATGGGACACTGTTTGAAAGGCTCTCTTCTCATTATAGAAGCTTGTACAATTTTGTTTCCTTAACAGGTTTGTTAACTTCAGCCTGAACAATTAATGTTATTTGCCTTCACTCTTGGTAATGCACTTAAGTATGTATTGCTCTATATACCTTTTGCAATTCAAATTCTTTGTTTAAACAAAATGGTATTTAAATTATAAATCACATTTATTATATATGTCCACATCATGATGAGTACCTTATATGAAAGGGTTAAGAGGACACCTGTCATTTAAGATCACATATTACTTTCTTAAAAAAAACAAAATCAATTGTTAAGCTAGAAGTTAAATGTTGAAATGGAAACCTGGAGATTTAAAAACAAAATATTAAAAGTCCAATGAAGAATACATAAAAATCCCTCAAGAAGGTAGAACTGAAACAGTATCCAGTGGGCCGAAGTCCTCCTGCATACTGCTAGGGTAAAGAATCAATAGTTTTATTTTTGTATACATGAATAAATGAATATGGCTTCACCAAAGGCAATTCCTGTCTTAACTGATCTAGTAGCATTTTATAATGGAATGACTACGTTGATGGACAAGGGAAGGGCTACAGACGTAATTTATCTGGACTTGTGTAAGGCCTTTGACATGGTCCCTTGCAACATCCTTCCCTCTAAACTGGACAGACATGGATTTGATGAGAGGACTATTAGGTGGATATGGAATTAGCTGGATGGTCACATTCAGAGAGTATTGACCCACAACTCAGAATCCTAGGGGACATCAGTGACAAGTGGTGTCCCTCAGGGATCTCTACTGGGACCGGTACAGTTTAATATCTTAATTAATGACATAGATAAAGGGATCAAGTGCAGCCTCAGCAAATTTGCAGATGACACCAAGCTGGGTGGTGCAGCTGACATGTCTGAAGGATGGGATGCCCACCAGAGTGACCTGGATAAGCTCGAGAAATGGGCCCATGAGAATCCCATGAGGTTTAACAAGTCCAAGTGTGAAGTCCTCCATGTGGGTAAAGACAGACCCCCCGGATCCACACAGGGTGAGGGATAAACACACCAAAAGCAGCCCTGATGAAAAAGACTTGGTGGTACTGGTAGATGAGAGGCTGGACATGACCCAGCCATGTGCACTCACAGCCCAGAGAGCCAAACGTGTCCTGGGCTGCATTCAAAGCAGCATGGGCAGCAGGGAGAGGGAGGGGATTCTGTCCCTCTGCTCTGGTGAGACCCCACTTCAAGTACTGCATCCAGTTCTGGGGTCCCTAACACAGGAACAACATTGATCTGTGCACCAAGTTGATTAGAGGAATGGAACATCCCTCCTATGAGGAATGGCTGACACAATTTTTTCAGCCTGGAGGTGAGAAGGCTTCACTAAGATCTCATTGCAGCCTTCCTGTACGTGAAGGGAGACTACAAGAAGGATATAGTGACACAAGAAGGGGGCATAGCTTCAAACTGAAAGAGGGTAAATTTACATTACATATTTAAAAGAAATTCTTTATTGTGAGTGTGATTAGACACTGGAACAGCTTGCCCAGAGCAGTTGTGGATGGCCCATCCCTGGAAGTGTTCAAGGCCAGGTGGGATGAGGTTCTGAGTAAGCTTGTCTAGTCAACAATGTCCCTGGTCATGGCAGAAGAATTGGAAGTAGATGATCTTTAAGGTCCCTTCACTCCTTTTAGTGGAGCACTTTTAAAGCGGAGGTGAGATGCTTTCCACTTTTCTGAAAATTAATATGTTTCCTCTGACTCCAAGATGCTAAGGTCTTTTCCTATGACCGTCAGATATAAAGAAGAGAAAATATTTTAAGAGCTGAGTTGAGAATTGGATGCATTTCCTTGATGAAATCTCAGGCTATTAGAATATTTGGGGAAAACATTCTATAAGTTTTATGCAATAAGTCAAGTGAATCTGATCTCTTGATGTATTTCACAAGTATTTTGCCTTCTTTTGTCAAATTGTTATAAGGATAAAAGTTTGAGTCATATCACTAGAAAGTGATGTCCTGAGGCAATGCCTTCTGAACATACCAAAGGTCTCTAAGGCAGATATATTTGCAGTGCCATGTCTTTCCTCCTGTTTTGGCATTCCATTCTGTCTTATCCCTCAACCATGAAAGAAAAATAATAAAATCAATAAACTTCATATAACACATAGGATTATGGAAATCGAAGGTGTGGTCCTAATCATGATTTTTTCCAAGATCCTAAAAAAAATTTGCTTTCTGAATTGAGTTTGAAGTTTTGTCAGGAGTCAGATATTTCAGTTAACTGGAAAAATATTTGCCTTCAAGTCTTTGGTTCACCTTTGCTTCTCCTCACCACTTACTTTTTGAAGAATTTTGGTCATAATATGAAGAATTTTATGTCAGACTTAAAAAAAAATATTGACAAGAAGAAAATTCACATGAGAAGGAAAAGATGTATTGAATGTACAATATCTCATCTACCTGATTTAACAAAACTTTTTTTTTAAGTTTTTTTTGGGAATTGAGCTAAATAATTATTTCATACAGGTCTTAGTAATTTTGTTCACAATGCAGAACTTGGTAAAATTCTGAAGTAGAACTAGTTAAGTGTGTGATTTCTTTCAAATTGGAAACATTTTGCTCACTTCATAACTGTTATTTTCTATCAGTATTCCTCTCACTGTATCCCATTCCTATTTTTTACTCAAAATTGTTGACTGTACATTTTCTTCACAAAGGTCCTTACTTTCAGTCCATTGTGTAATTGAATTTCTGGATGTGTTGTGGAGGAAAGGGTCTTTGGTTTAGGAAACAAGGTTATTTATGGCTCAGGATTTGGGGGTTTTACAAAGTCAAAATAATTTTTTTTATTTTTCCCACTTAATTTATTTCAATAGTATTAAAAAGACCTCCCTGAATAAGTATGAAAAAGTGAAATGAAAGCACAGATCAGATGTCAAAGGGTAAATCATTGGTTTAATGATAGATAAAGCTCAACTGATTTATCTCATCTCACTTAGCTGATGACAGGAAATCTTTATGTTCCTAAATTTACTCTCCATGGCTTGTAACTTTTCTATATTTTAAATTCTCTCTTTCATATCCTTCTCCATTTCAGTTTTCTGGTTATATTTTGCTGAAACATGGATAACAGCCTTTGTGCATTAGTTTTCTCATTTTCTTGTGTATATGTTGTTAAATTTTTCTTGGTACAAGTTTTCTGTGATATACTAACATTATTATTTTTCTTTCAAAAGCTTAGAAAAAGTAATAGGATAAAAAGTATTAATACATTTTCTCAGTGTTAGCCCTAGGCAATAGTAAAAGTATAAATGGATATGTAGGCTTTTTATGAGAGTGAGCCACACATAATGCAATATTATACTCCTACCATCTTTACTGTGAGTGTAAGTTGGGATGAGCAACGATAGGATTGTTCAGCTTGAGGGTGATAGGGTGATCAAGTCACGTGTAGTGAAAATACAAACCAAACGGTTGCTCCCTAATACAATTAACTTTACCCTTCTAGATGGCAATTAGAACAGAATTGGACATTGTCAGGATGCTAAAGGGGCTCCAAGAATTTAGGTCTCTTTCAGAATACACAGTCATATTCTTTTTCAGGGTTTTTTTCTAATCTCTGTCCTTGTTGCAAGGAAAATTTCTCCTCCTGCCAAATGTATATCTTCTTTTTTGTCGAGCTTCATTTTTCACAGTTAGTATCTCTTTTGCTGCAAGTCACTAAAAGTACCAGAGACCATTTACCTATAACTAGCTGGTAACCTGAGTTGTTCTTTGTTAAATTAATACAAAAGTCTTAAAATATTAATAGAAATAACATTTACTGAATTTTCTTTTAAATTTAAAATACTTGTTTTTTGTACAATGCTTCATTGCTCTAATAAGGGCATTTAACTCTCAGGATCAGGGTGCTGTAGGATACCCACATGCCCTTGCACTCTGGGAAGAAAAAAAAAAAACTATGCATTTTTCTTTTGCATATCTAGTTACATAGTATATGAGAAATATCAGTAAATATCTTGTTTAATGTGTGTGTCTTTAAACAAAACCCATGTGTCACATCTGTTTGCTCTGAGAAATAATTTGCACACTAATGATATTTTCAGTATGAAAATTGCTGACTTTGTAAGTGATGAAAACTTTCAAGGTGGAAAAACAAAAACCCTTCATTTTTTACATCAAGCAAAGTGCCTGTAAACAGATGATTTATGGCTTGTTATGTGACCTGTCTCACTAATAATGAAATATTCAAATACCATAACCTTTCCCATCTGTTCAGTGAACAACAGTAACTTGGTGTTTGGCATATGATCTTTGCAACAATTAAATCACTCTTTACATAAGTAACACAGGTGATGATGATATGTTAGAGGCCAATAAGATTTTCAAGTGGTTCAGTTAAAGCCATATACACAGATGCAGTTGGAGCACAGTGTAAAGTTTACAGTCCTTTCTGATCTTGAAAATCTAAGAGAGGACAAAGTGTGGTCCTAGTTTCCAAATATTTAAATCAATGTTATTTGGATGATGGAAACCTCCTCTTTCAGCAGTTAACAATATTGACTGCCCTCCAAAGTTGCCTATAACAAGAAAACACCAAAACTAAAGCCAAAGTACCCTTGAGCTGGATGGTCACTGTTAAAATGGATGGAGCTAGCAATTTAACCTAGTTACTCCAAGCCTAGTTTAGCTCTTTGGCCATGACACAAATTCTTCTGTTGGAGGAGTTTCTCAAGAGGTGAAACAGCAAGTGATTGAATGAGTAAAGAAACCCATTAATAGAAATTTGCAAAAAGCAGTTTGGGGAGCCTCTCCCTCTGACACAATATCAAATAGACATGACTATGTGCAGGCCACTCTCTAATGTTCTTAGTATAATCCTAATGTGTTTTAATTATTTGTCTTTTAGTGAAAAAACTTGTTTGTTTCTCTGTGTGTCAAATTACAACAGCCTAATAGAAAAATAATTCAATCAAAAACCTCTTACATGATGACCATAACTCATTAGTTGCACCTTTGCAAATTTATAAAGATTTGGTTAGAATCTGTGAAATTCCAGTTCTTACTGTATATTACTGGTTTATTCTGACATTTATATAAATTTTCCTCATTTTTCATATGGCTACATTGCATGTTAATTCTCAAAATTTTTCAAAGTGAAATGGAAGTAGAGCTTGCTGGTAGCACTGTGGATCACAGAGAAATTAATTTTGTAAGTGGTGTTGAAATTGTGACTTGTACTCAGAAATCTCAACTATTTCCAATACATGCTTTCTGCAATCCCCAAAATAATTTTTTCTGTAAGCGTGGCACACGGTGCATAACTTCATCTGAATACTAATCTTAGGCTACGAAATGTCTCAACAAGAAACTTTGTTTTCATCATTCCTTTAAAATACATATTACAATATCAACTGTAAAGTGGAGTGACAATTTTATAGTTCATGTTGCAATCCTTCCTCATTTAAAAGATGCTGACTAGATATAAACAGGCCTTTTATAGACTTGTTGCCATAGGTGATTTCTGTGTTCAGGTTCAAGAACTTGAACTTGCTTTTATTATGGGAGTACAGGAAAGAGGGTGCCTTTTTATTGACTGACCCTTCAATACTGAGTTTTTTGTTTCCCTATTACTGCTCTGGCTTTCCTTTTATAGCAGAAAAATCTCTCTGGAGTCCTAGCCTCACTGGCAATGCCTTTGACCCCTTGGCTCTTCTGCTTTTTTTGCATAACTTTGAGGAAGGAAACTTGATTTCTCCCATGAATGCTAGTACACACCATTTAACACTAGTTGGGGTCTTTTTTTTAAAATTTTGTTTGCTTTTTTCGTCCTTTAGTGGGGGTTTTTTTGTATGTTTATTTTATTTCTGATTTTTTTCAGAGCTGATTTTGGTTACCATTTATTTGTTTTCTTTCTTTTGTCTTTATGTGGCCTCATTTATCTAAACTTTTGGCTTTATTCAAAGGAAATCATTCATAGTTGTGATATGTGACAGTATCATATATGAAAACAGTTAATGCATTTTAGTTGATTTTCTGTCATTTTAGAGAGCTGCTGTAATATCTTTTGTCATCAACTTCATAGTTGTCAAACTGTCCTTTTATACCCGATTTGTTCTTGACGTGCTTTGACCTTTCCTACGCTTGGCTTCTTTATATATGCTGATTTCTTAAAGAGCTGATCTAAATATTTCTTTGAGCACTTAGGAGTTTCAATGTCTTCATGAAGAGAATTTCAAATTAATTTAGAAATATTTGAGAGTGGTGTACACGTGTTGTTTTGGCTGTGGGAACTACATCACATGGGTTTGTTTTTTTTCTAACTTGATACTGACAGCTCTGGCCTTGACATCTTCTTCTATGCAGAAAATACTAGGAAACTTTTTCAACTGAATCAAAAGTTAGAATGATAAATATTTTAGTTATTTAATAAAAATTTATCTGTGTTGCTGTGAAACTAATAGTTTTCAATTGACTCTCATTTTTATGTAAACTTTCTGTTTTACAGGTCTTCATTTCCCATGAATTGTAGCTACAGTGAGAAAGCTTGGAGTTTACTCTTTCATTTTGACTCCTTTGTGAAATTATTCATCATTCATTTTGACTAATTCTAGAGACTTTAAAATAATCTTAGTTTCTGAGATCAAACCAAGTATTTGTGTAATTACAAAATGTTCTTTTCTCCCCCAAGTAATTTTGTAATTCTGAATCCTCTGTCTCTTGGGAGAGAAAGAGATGTTAATAAAGTAAAACTTACTCACTTTTTCTCATGTTTCTGAAATGTGTAAATGATATTGAGCTAATGAACTAATGTTTTGATCCTGTGGTTATACACAATGAATATCAGAAAAGAAAGAAAAGGAAGGAGAGTTGAGGTACTGGAAAAAATACAACTACAGACAGACGCAGAAATGCTGGTTTTGGGTGGGGCATAGTTAATTTTCTTCACAGTAGCTATTATAGGGCTATATTATAGATTTGTGCTGAAAACAGGGATGTTTCTGTTACTTCTGAGAAGTGCTTATAACTGAATCAAAGCCTATTCTGCTTCTCATTCCACCAGTGAGGAGGCTGAGGAAGTTGATAGCGGATTCAGCCAGGACAGTTGACCCAAATTGACCAAAGGAATATTCTAGACCGTGTGCCATCATGCTCAGCATAGAGAGCTGGGGGCAAAAGAAGGAAGGGGGAATGTTTGAAGTGATTATGTTTGTCTTCCCAAGTCAACATTACACATGATGGAACCCTGCTTTCCCGGAAATGACTGAACACCTGCCTGCCCATGGGGATTGGTGAATGAATTCTTGTTTTGCTTTGCTTTGCTTTGCTTATTAAACTATCTTTCCATCAACCTACAAACTTTCTCATTTTTACTCTTGTTATTCTGTCTCCCATTCCACCAGGGGAGAGTCAGTCAGTGGCTGTATAGTTCTTAGTTGATGTTTGGGGTACAACCATGGAAGCAATGTAAGGAAACCATCTAGTTAGTTTTAAAACTAAAAATTGTATCTTGTAATGATATTTATTGCTGTGAATTCTTTGAATCATTACAGAAATTGGATGAGTAAGTGACAATACAATCATGAAGAGTGAGATAACAGTCTGGCTGCATAACAAATTTATCCAAAGATATGCTGATGCATCTGTTATTTTGTATGTCAGTTTTTGGAGACTTTGAGCGATATTTGCAGATGAAATGTTGGCACTGGGTATCAAACATAACAAAAATAACTAAGATCTGTGTACAGTGTCTGATAAGACCTGAAATCTGTTTCTCTATGCAATTGCTTCATAAATTAAACTTAGGCATATTTAAATGAGTTCACATCCCTCTTGCCAGGGTAGTCATAAGTCACTTGGAGTGTCAAAATTCTCCAATGAAATGTTTGCAGAAAAAATTATATTCATTCCTGAGTAAGTTTTCAAACTTGCTGTTTGTATTCTCTTTGATACAAATGTTTTTACCTCCAAACGGAAGAGTACATTTTTAAAACTTACTCTTGACTTTTTCCCTTGAAGTCATGAAATCACTTTCATTTCTACTGTTTCTTTTACACCTACCATTTTAAAGTCTTTAGACATGAATAAAGTCACAATGTAACTAGCTATGAACTGTGAAGTGTACTTGACCTGCAATTCTATACTATAATATTTTGAAACCTGCTGAGGGAAAGATATTTTGGTTTGTCATTAAATGTATATTCATTATGAAGAACTCCTGGCATAAGAACAATAGAGATAATTTGAAACCCATTTTTAAAACAGATTCTTAGAAATAAGTAAAACAAAAGCAGAAAGCAAAAGCATGTCCCTGCAATATAATATTCAAGCTAGCAACTGTAATAAGTTAAAACCAATAGTCTTTTTAATACTGTATGGGGAACTAATACTTTTGATTCTTATGCAAACATCTAATTCTCTTATGAATATCCATAATCTTAGAAAGACCTATCAAAGAAAAAATACCCAAGGGTATGTATGTGAGGCTTTTTAAGAATCTGAATATGCTAATTGAATGCTTCTGCAGTTCTATTAAGCTAAACAATTCTGTGTTAATTACACATCATTTTATGTAGGTTAATTTTTTATATTAAAGAAAATATACCTGTTTACATTAAAATAGGAACTTTCTATGCTCTAGCTAACATTCCATAATTGTGTTATGAGATACATGAGTGCAAACAATTACATGTTTAAAGTAAGACTATACAAAAGTAAATAAAGGGCCTAAGATAAGTGATCAGTTATGACAGACTCAAATTTTTCAAGTTCATACTTTGGATTTTTAAATTCTATTCCAAAGCAAGAATCAAGAACTTGATTCTTCTACAATCTTTATTTCTCTCTCCAACGTCTGTCAACTCTTGTTTCCTAAGATAATTTCTCCAGTCATTTTAACCACACACCAGCATTCAGTCAAATTTATGCTTTGTTTCTGAAATTGTAGATTTTGTCATCAGTGTGCTTTTCATTACAGGGATAGAGAAGTGTTAAAATAAATAGTGTCGGAACTGAATGAAGGTTGGTTGATTTTTGTGAACTAAAAGGGAAAAAGAAACAACAAAAAAGAGTTCTTATGTAAAGATTGTGTGTGATTTTGCCTCTGAGCTTAGATTGAATTATGAGTCAGTTCAACACATAATAGCTCTCAAGGAAAAGCTTAATTTATTTTAAGTTTTGAGGAAGCCAACCTATATCAAGAGCATTATATTTTACAAATCACATCCTTTAGGAATTTGGTTGTAAAGTGTTTCTTCTCTGTGTTTTTTCAGATGGAAAACAGTGTTATTCCATGAATGCAAAAATGTACATCTACTGCAATATTACTCTACAATGACTTTGATGTTACAGGGTTTATTTAAAGCCCCCAAATTCTATGCTTCCTTACCTATCTCCCCCAAATACTGCCAGTGCTTTGTTTGGTTCAGTTACATATTTCCTGCTTCATACTGCTTCATTAGGTGGGTTTTTCCTGCTATCACTCTGTCATTCCTGATTGAAATATGGGCAGAGGCACTTTTTTTGGTGACAATTTACTCACTTAACAATCTAGATAGGAAAGTCTGTTTTTTAATATGCTTTAGCTTCAGCAGCTGTGTTCTTATCTGAATGATTTTTACATATCTGACATAGTCTCAATCTCACTGTAAGAAATGCACTAAGTAAAACACATGAAGTCAGTTGACTCTTAAGGTATCACAAGATTTTGCAAAGAGACTGCAGCAATTCCTTTTTTTTTCTTTTCTCCCAAAAGTTGCTGGAAACTGTTAGTTTACAATTTTCCAATTTTCTGTTAAGACTTCCTGCTAACTTATGTGTACTTTCAAGCTTATTATTATCATCTTATGTATGCCATGTGAGGCAGCACATAATTACATGGGTAGAAAACCATGTTAATCTGTGAATATCAGAAAATATAGAATGATCAAGTATGAAGTATGTATGTACACAAATTCATCATACTGGTATCTAATTCTATAAAATATAAAACTTCAACCAAAGTAGATCTGGAACATCATATATGTTGCAATTTTGGGGTGGTTTTTTTGGTTTGTTTTTGTTTTTTTAATACTGGATTGGAAAATTACTGAACTGCAATGAAAACAAAGAATGCAGAGGACTTTACAATGATTTCCATTTTAATGAAATGAGAGACATTTTGGACATAATGTACATAGCTTTGGGAAAATGTTTTGCTTTTATTTCAAAAATAAAACATAAAAGTTTAAATAGGGAGTATTGAAAATAATTTTATTTAGGAAAATATTTTGGTTTATGTGTAGGTTTTAACAGAGATTGACAAACACCTACAGCCTTGTTTCTGTAAATGGTGTAAGTGAAGCTGGGTGTAGACATCTGATGTCTAGGGGAAACAGTGTTGATACGTTGTCAAAATGTTAAGAACCACTCAACCAAGCTACAGAAGTAGTAGTACATAACTATCCATTTCAGGAGAATTATCTGAGGTAAATGGATCTATAGAAATTGTATGTGTCATTTTCTTTTTAAATGGATGGATCTGATCTTTACACACTAAAGTTCAGGTATTATTTTTCAATTACATTCTTTAAGAGCTATAAAGGAGATAAAGAAATTCAGGTTAGTATATAATTAGATAATTCAGTAGTAGATAAATAAGACTAAAAAGCAGTATATGGGGAATGAGTGGTTTTTTTGGTTCAGCATAATATGTATGTCAGCTTATGTACGTTGGTCTACTTGATCCCTTTGTTTCCCGTCTCTGCATGGGGAATCATTAATTTGAGACCTCCAGATAGCATGGTAATAAGCTGTAGGTCTGTGCACATACACTGCTAATAAATTATTTTTTATCTCCTCTGTATTGTCCCTCCCCAAAAAATAAATGCCTTTTTTAAATTTCCACTTTTTGCAAACTCTTCAGTACCATTATCAGATCACACAAAATCACAGAATGGTTGGAGTTGAAAGGAACCTCTGGAGATCCCTCCAGTCCAAGCTCTGTGCTAAAGCAGGTCCACCTGAAGCACATTGTACATTATTTCATCCAGGTGGGTTTTGAGTACCACCATACAAGGAGATTCCACAACCTTTTTGGGCAGTCTGTTCCAATGCTCCGTCACCCTAAAAAAAAAGACTTTCCTCATATTC
The DNA here is from genome assembly GCA_024500445.1 of Entomyzon cyanotis. Taxonomy (NCBI): domain Eukaryota; kingdom Metazoa; phylum Chordata; class Aves; order Passeriformes; family Meliphagidae; genus Entomyzon; species Entomyzon cyanotis. Next base: position 62,846,535 of record JAKEPQ010001005.1, read on the forward strand.
AGATGGAACTTTCAGTGTTTCATTTTCTTCCTGTTCCTCTTATCCTGTTGCCAGACACCAATAAGAGTCTGACCCCATCCTCTTGGCTCCCTTAAGGTATTTTTATGCATATATTTATCTGCTCTTGTTCAGATAAGGTGTGCCATCAATTACAAAAACTCTTGTTCAGAGCAATTGTAAGAAAATGAACTGTCCATTGCATGAATCTCTGGCTAGATTATTTTTGTACTAAAGAGGATTACTTTAAGAGAACCTAATATTTAACTAAAGAGCATTAAAAGAAATATTCACTCTAGCCAGAATTTGACAGGTACAAGATAGAAGTACAGACACACTGATGCCAAGGTAGATAAAAACGTGTTGGTATTTATAATGTATTCTCATTAAATCAGGAGGTGTCAGGGCTTAATAGACTTGGACTGCAGTAGAGTCCAACCAGCTGTCTAGAAAACCTCTGGGTTATGCACCTGTTCAAATATGATTTTTCTGCCTTTGTAGCCCATCCATGGTTTTTTCTCTCTATGTATCTCCACTTGAAAATTTGATAAAGTAGAATCAGAAAATTGTGCGGAAAGTATGCAGAAAGAGAAAGGGATAATTCATTTTATTGAACTAGTAAACTGGGGAATCATGTAAAATGGAATGGGTAAAGTACAGGGAACTGTATTGTGGCAAATGTGTACAGGCATAGGAAAGAACCTGTACGAGTCCCTTGCCTTTTCTTTCTCATTAATTTCTATGATTTTGCTCACTACATTAGTTATTAAATTGTCTGAATGAAATACATAAAATTGTGGAGAGAATTGTGTGCCACTGAGAGAAAGTAATACAAAATTTTAAATTGCTTGCACTCTTTTTATGCATTCCTTGCCAAAAGAGATATATAAATGAAATGTTTTAATAATACCTCAAAAATCTTTTAAGATTTGGCTCAGCTATGAGTCATATTTCCAGTATTATTGCTAGATCACAACAATTGTGCTATAAGTTATATATCTGCTTGGTTGAAAAAAAATTTCAGAAGTTCATTTACATACTATTTGCCATTTGTCTTTCAGTGATTTATCTGTTGCTGTTCATTCTAACTCTAGCTACTGGAAGACCAAATCATATCTCAAACCAAGGAAACTGCAATTTGCAGAGAATTATGTTTGTTCTAGAGTGTTTACAATCAAAATAATTAAAAATGTTTATCCCGATTTGGTTTAGTGCAATTTCATTTCTTTCTCTTTACAATGAATTTTTCCCAGTTTTAATTTTCTGTTCTGTCTTTCAAAGCAAACAGTCTTTCCAAAAAACAAAATTCTATCCTACTCCCAAGCCACACTTGTTTTTAATTGCAAAATAACAGTGACCATATGATGCCAAGTTCTGGTGTTTTCTGAGAAATAATATTTTTACTTTCTAAGCAGATTAGAATCTTTCCAACTAAAATTCTTTCAGGCAAATTCTTTAGCCAGGTTCTAAAATCTGCTTTGTTTGTCAAAGAAGGACAGAATGTTAATAGGACTGAAAAAAAATTCCACACAGCAGAACCTTGGAAAAAAATAAAAGTATTTCAGTGGGCAAGAAAGGAGAAGGTATCTAAAAGCACTTGGAAGTTCTTGTGAAATCAGTGGGGTCTTGATGATCTGTAGTGTGTTAGAGCCATTTTGTACAGGTGTCTGCCACTGGTGTCCTGGATGCATGAAAAATAGAGCACCAGGCCACAAGGTTTGACGTTGGTAGATACACATGACACCTATCATCACTCAGCAGTAGCAGAAGCACTGAATAATTCAGAATTATCTGTCCCATTCTGCCAGTATAAACTAGAGGAGCAGAATCCTTAAGCAAAGTTTACCTGACACAGCTAGGAATTGCCAAGAAAACCCTCTTGAGGCCACTCAATGGAGAACAAACAGGGAGGAGAAGTCATTGTGTAGTACAGAATTTGTATGGAAAATACAACCAAACTCCTACAAAATCATGTTTAATCAGACATGAAAAGAGAATTATGGTAGTCCAGAGTTCTCAAAAAGGTTGCATGTGAAAAAAACCTGCACTTTTACGAACACACTGCATTCCAAAATCTTACAACCTTTTTTGTTTGTTTAATTGGAGACCAAAGCAGGACTTTATAGACCTAAATCATAGAGGAAACAAACATGTATTAATTAATTTACTGGACATCATATATTTTTGCCTCGTGGATATGCACTTATATATAGGAAACTTTTCATAACTCCATGAAGAAAGGTTTGAAAAAAGAACTCCTTTAAAATTCAGTAAGAACTAGAGACTAAGGACTGAAGTCTCTGTTAGTTGCCTCACCTGCTGTGACACTGAGAACTCTTTATTCTGTAATACTGCTCAAGCTGGCAGGGGAGTTACTGCTCGAAAGGACTTCACACAGCAAGAGGCACATTGAGGTTGGTGGCAAAATACCCAGGTGTGATGTGCAGCAATACTAGCTCAGTCAGTGAGTTCATCTGAGACGCTGATGCTGTTCCTGAAGAATAGCAGGGTTGGTACTCCAGGAAATAATGTCCAACAATAACAGTGGTGACTTGAGCAGACATTGCCTCTGCAAAATTTAAATACTTATAACATAGGGATCAGAACTAGTTTCTCAGATACAATCAATGAAAAGACATGGCAGTTTCAGGGGAGAATTCTAGAACAGATGAGATTAAAATTATAGTAGATTTCTATTATTAAGAATTATTCTTTCCTTTCCTAATGCTTAAATAGGAATTCTTATGACAAGGAATGAGTCTGTATTTGTAAGCAATTGGAAAATAAAATGGTACAATCCTTTGCAGGAGATCTTTGTTTAACACAGAGTAGAGCTCAAAATTATTTTTAAAATTAAAGATTTTTTTTTTTATTTTAAAAGCATCATGCCATCATGCCAACTTTGAAGATTTCATGGTTTCTTTAGGAGGAAAAAAATGTCAAAATATTTCAAGATTTCTCAAGGCATAACGTCCATTTTCTTCTTCCAAATTATGTCTAATGTTCAATGAGGAAATACAAATTATTTTAGTATTACCAAAACAAATAATGAACTGGAAAAATGTCTCAGAGACATTGTAGCGTTCTCCTAATGGAGACTTCTAAGAACAGGTGAGATACATATGCCACAAATGCTGATGACATAACTGATGTTTGCCTATCAGCATGGTGGTAAAACAACCTCCAGATGCCTCCTTCTGCCTCATTTTCTATGATTGTGGTTTATATAGGCTTTTAAAAAAAAAACATAAAGTATGTGTGATATTTCATTTTGATTCTGAGTGAAACAAATGTTAAACCATAGAACCCCTTATGGAGGTCAAATTCTGCTGACAAGACACTGTTGGGTTGGTCAGAGATATCTGAGACCTGAGTCATGGTAATATCTTCAGACTTCTGGAACCTCCTTTTTGACTGTGTCAACACAGTGGGAGACTTCTTTAGTTCTGCTCTATCTAAAGACAGCTTAAGGATCACATGATCCTGGGTTCAGGAGCAGAATTTTGGCAGCTATTTCATTTTCACTGTCAAGTCTAATGCTTGCTGGGAATAGTCTGTGTATACAAAAGGAAAAAAAAAAGGAAAATTTGCTTTTATTAGTAAACAGCAGAAATGGACACAGCTGCAGAAGGGAACAGTGGTACTGCAATATATATATTATATATATGTATATATATATATGTATATATATATATATTACACCTTGTAATTTCGATAAGTCACTACAAAGAGACTTCATCCATATTACTGCATTTGTATTAATTAATTGAGCCTTTTTATCTCTTTGGAGGTTTATTGCATAAATAGTCTTTCTGCATTTCTGTATGTTCTATGCAACAGCAAGATATATAATTTAGAGGTTTTTGTGTATATGATTAAGTGAAAGTTCAGTTTACAAATAAGTTTTACCTCCTGAATGACATTTTGCCTATTTTTTTTAACATGTTTTTGGAATCAAATATTAATGATGGGAAATTAGGGTCTTAAAATCCTAAACCTTTTAGCATGGATGACAATCCAGAGAATATGACATACCCTGCCTTTTCCAACAAATAGAAAATATACCCTCAGCACACACAGATGTTACCACCCTTGTGCTTGCAATATGAGCTTCACACTGAGGAGTTAATACATTTCAACATGATTCTCAGAGACATCAGAGCTGTGTGAATCATTAATTCATGCTTTATGTGCTTCCACACCAGATACCACCAACTAAAAAAGTATGTCAAAACACAAGTGAGGTTAAAAATATGTTGTCCTTGCCAGAGACAACAAACTAAGCATAGTAATACAGTGATTCTCTTAAAAGTCATACATTCATATCTCTATAGAAATGTAATTTGTTCTAATTTGTAAATATTAGGAAGCACCCCTTCACTGCCGCACAGGTGTTGCTAGGAGTATGATTTTTTTACACTCAGGGAAGACAGAAAATTCTCTTGCACATGGAACATTACTTAAAAAAACCATGAGCTAGAATACAAAACAGGTACAAAAGAGTCTCTGGCTCGACTTATCATCTGTGTAGTCCCTCTTGCCTAGTTTTGCTGCTTTATGACTTTTTTGGTTTGGAATTTGGTTTGGAGGGGATTTTCTGGGGAGGGGGAAGTTGTTTGTTTGTTTGTTATAAATAATGTGCATTTTTATAGCTACAGATTAATCAAAATTATCTTCAAAATTATAAAATTAATGGAATAGAAGTATGTAACAGCTGTTAGAATAGCTCATTAAGAAATAACTGAGAGGTAGGGATGACTTTGTACAAAGTTCAGAATAATTTTGCTTAGCACACAAAATACTAGGGCTTGATGGTGTTGAGTATGGATGCTTTCAGATATTACTTAGAGTGGCTTCATATGGGAAGAACCTTTGTAATTCAGCTAATATTTAACCCCTTTAGAGTAAATTTAACCTATAACATGCAGTACACATGAATAAGTGGGATGCTTGGAAAATGTTGGCCATTTTATACTTCATTAACTATAGCCCTGTTGAGGAACTTTTGGGCTTTCTTCTGTGCTGAACAATTTGTAATGGCCTCTGGTATCTGGATGTGATTCCATCTTTTTTAGCATGTGATAATCTGACTGAACTGTAAAAGCTGCTATATTCCATGTCTGCAAGACCACTGAGATAGACATCCAATGATAATATAATAACAACGAATCTAATCCTACAACACAATTATGAAATGGCTACTATGTACTTAACTCAAGAAAACCAATCAATAAAATTCCTATTAAAGAAAAATCCTTACTATTACCTAAAATAAAAAATAAATTTGTAGACTAAATGATGACCTTTTGTTTTTATGAGTGATGTAAATTGCATTTGTTAGAAGTTTATTTTTTTCTAAAAATACAGTTCTTCTACCAAGTGTGATTCTGCTTGTATGAAAACGTCTTCTGACTGATTGTGTGTTCCCTCTTTGTGGGATCAGCCAGGGACATGGTAACAAATGGGCAGTGGTCCATGGTTTCACCAGTCTAACCAGGAAAATGAGGGAGGGAAAAGACAAAAATGCCCAGATGCATCTCTTCTTCTTGCGTAAAAACTGATTTTTCCTCAGAAAAGATTTGATTGTCTGCTTATCCACTGGACTATATCCATTTTATCTTGTAGATGTTTAGTTAAGTCTGAATTGTCATTATAGAAGAGTTGTAGGTGCACATCTGACAAAAATAAAAAGTAGTTGGAAATTTAGTTTCATTCTGATGACACGGTGTCAGTATTGGAGAGAATTTGGTGGATAAGATTGATTTTTAATTATAAAATTAAACATTGAAAATTAATCCAATTTTCCTTATTTGGCTTGTGCATATAAATGAAAAATATTTTAAGCATATTTGTGATCTTTCACTTTCCCGAGGTAGTAGGTTTCAAATGCTATAACTTGTCATTGCTAGTTTTTTGCTAGGGCTAAAAACTACATATATAGAAGAGCAGATGCTTCAAGCAGAGGAGTTGTGTTATTCTCTCTCCAATTCTTTTTTTATAGCAAGCAGCATCATGTCACAGCATGTGTCAAAGTAAACCAAACCATGAAGAATTTATTTTAAGGAAATGGCTGAATTGTGAATATCATATAAAGTTGACAACATCAGTCATTTCAGGAGACACTTGCTGCAGCACAGGGCACCTTGCTCCATGGCTCCTGTCAAAAATCAGCAAAATACAGGGCTCCATACCTTCATGTAGAGGGGGGAGTTAAACTCATTTCTCAAAAGTTGTTATTCCCATCTCCTACCTACAGACATCCCCTGTTTCTGAAGACCTTCTTACCTTCTCTTACATTTCAAATACTGCTACATTCTTTTGCAGTTCTCTTTGGTGTCAGTGGTTGTGTAAGGAAAAAGCTGTAATTAAGTCTTCAGCTGAGACCACAAAACACAGCCACTGTGGCATAAAAATAGAAAATTAAAATGCACGCAGCATATGTGCTTTTGTGCAATTTTATTTTTAAAGTTCTAATTGTATGCTGGCAAGTTATTGTACGCTGGTAAGTTGCAGACATCATCCAAATATTTCTAAGCACAGTATGTAATTTGATTCTATTCCTTTCCATAATTTATGTTCTTGGTCAAGGAACTGAAGACAAAAGTGTTGAGTGAGAAGTTGCACAGACATTTCAAGATATGGTAACCTGTCTTTTCAGGCTTTCAGTGGCACAGAGAATCAAATATTATTTTTCATTCATACATATTCAGGCTGAAATATTTCTCATGAACATCCCTTCTGTCCACGTTATCTATACAAGAGCTTTGCAGAGTAATTGCATGCTAATTGAGAAATTAAGGAAGCTGATCTTTACATTTAAAGTAGCATTTTGAAAATCCCCATGCATTTTATTGCTGGACTTTATGTCTTCCTGACTGTGGTTCTAGTTATCTTGCTGGAAGCCACAGAACTCAGATCCACAGCTGCTTCACACAACACAGACTCATCCCAGAAGGCTTTTTTTTCTCTGGCAGATAAAACTGAAATTTGAAAATGATACACTCTATTGTTACATACAAACAATTACTACTATTTCTCTTATTTTAGTAGTCAATGAGAGTTGTGAATCATTACTGCTATGTAGTAATTTATTTTATTGGTTGTTTTTATTGGCTAGTTTTTGTACCGCAGTGTGTAAGGCTAGAGTTGACTGTGAAGAAAGTGAGCTACTATGTTCTCTTAAGTTACTCTCACATAGTGAGGAGTGAAAAAAATGTGAAATATAATTCATATGTTGATAACAAAATAAAGACTTTGACTCTTGAAAATTGTTTGTCACATTGGTTCTGTTTAAAAAAAAAAGATAAGGCATATTATAATTTACATACCATTTTGTCTTAGAAGACTGACTCAAAGTGCAGTCATTTTAACAGAAATGTTTTTAATAAGGGTATTGGATTCTGTAACTGTTTTCCTGTAGTGATTTCCAGTGTTAAAGTCAAAATACGTTTTTTATTCTCTTCCTACTCTTTGTCTTCCTCTCCTGTCCTCCAAATGGTACCTTTTCAAACGGCCTGCTATCTAAATGCTGAGACACATTTGTTTTGTGGAGGAGGGATGAATGAGATCTGAAGTCAATGAGCAATCATTCTAGTGGTGAAATGACATCTTGCTCCCTCTCTCATAGATATATGGGCTGGTGGTCATAGGAATAAACTAACAAACTGTGTGGTTTGGCTTTGTTTTGGGCTTGTTTATTTTTTGGGGTTTTTTTTCCTCTCTGTAATCTAAGCTGCTACAACATAGTATCAACTTCATGCTGTTTCAGCTGAACTCCAGCTGTCTTCTGTACAAATCAGATATGTAGTGTAAATATGCATACCCAGAGTGCACCTATGAAAAACTTTAGGGTGGAGAAGCATTATCTGAACTGTGGCAATATTCGTGGAGGCTTTACAAACACTGGATGAGGGGAGGGCACAGTGCAACTTCCTTCCTTCCTTCCTTCCTTCCTTCCTTCCTTCCTTCCTTCCTTCCTTCCTTCCTTCCTTCCTTCCTTCCTTCCTTCCTTCCTTCCTTCCTTCCTTCCTTCCTTCCTTCCTTCATCTGTGTTCATCCATGTGCTTTTCCCAAGAAATTGCTTGGCCTGCCCTGTATTATCCTCTGGATGTGCCTCTTCACCCTGGCCAGAACGCTTCAGACCCCAGTCTGCACAAACTGCTGTCAGCTGGGCATTCAGAGCTCACAGGTGTATTTGAGATATAAGAAAAGGTCTTTCAACCCTCCAGCACCACAACTAGCTCCTACTGTTGCTGAGATGGAAACTGCCACCTTCAGGACTACTTTCAAAATCACAGCCTAAGAAGATATTTTTGTCTCTCAACAAGTTATGCATATAGTAACTTTTTCCCAAATATGTAATGTGCTTATTAATAATGGTGGGTTTTTTTTTTTAATATGGAAATATTTAGAAAGTGATTATTGTTTTTAGCACAAGAAATAATTTTTCTTATATATTTGAAAGTATGCCTTATCAATTTGTGATTCACGCTCTAGGTGAGAGAATTTGCTCAGTGTTCTCTCAACTGATTAAATTTTATACTGGGAGATTAGGTTGTGTATAAGTGCTTCATGGACCTCCTATAACGAGGCAGGGATCTGTCTCCTAAAACACCAAATCTGTTTTGATCCTTCAGATGTTTATTTATCTTTTTTTAAAGAGTGAACTTGAACAGTGAGAGGTGATGGGCTATATTTTTTTCCTCCCTGTATCACCACAGCATCACCATCAAAGTAATCATGACTTTTCTTCGGCAGGGAACTTCAGCAATTTTGAGAGATTGTTTTTATTTTTGAGGAGTTTGTGAGATTAATTTTATTGTAGAAAATCTGGCAAATATAGCTTCAGGATTTCAGTCAGTTTATTGCTAAGACCGCTGATATTCTCAGTATAGTAAAAGTGAAGTTATGTGGTAAAATAAATTTAATTTCTATAAATGTGAGGATATATAGCTTGCATGAAAACTGATGGAGCTACTTGCTCTCCTATGGCCATGACCTCTCTCTAGCTTTTTGCTATGGTGGTGATGAGCTCTGTGGGAAGAGGCACTTTCAAAGAGGATGCTAATAACTTGTCACTCTCATTTTGGTCTTAATCAGAGTTTTTTTCTTTTTCCACTTTAGTCTGGAAAAATAATTTTGCATCATCAATTTCAGTTGAGTTTCAGCATGTAATTTTTGTCTTTTTCAGTGTTGACTTAATATTTAAAATATCACCCTGGGCAGTTCTAAGGGGATAAAGCTATGCTCAATTTCCCACTAATTGTTGATCATATAACCTGATGCTGCATTTGTTTTATGTTTTAAAGTGAAAGATAATATTGTAATATAGTATCAGAATGAAACTATTAATAAAATATCTGATTAGGGCTTCCTTTTTGTGAAGGGATAAACATGTACCCTGAATTGATTCTGGTTCAGAATATCTCTAAAAATGCATAGGTAGTCCCCAGTTTGAATGGGAAATAATTTTACAGTAAAATTTCTTAAAAAGGAAAATCCATGGAATTTAGTTGTCCCTTTAAGCCTTGATGCATCTCTGTTCCCTTCCTTCATTAAAGGTGAGGGTTATGAGCTTACTGCAGCTGGAACTTTTCATACCAGCACATTGCAGAGGATGATAAGAAGCCTGAATATCTTTTTCTCAGTGTGGATCTTTAGCCTTATTGGAGTGCGAATATTATGCTCACAAAGACTAAAATAATTTACTTGATGGCATAAGAGATCATAAGGGCAACAGCGCTGTATGGTTTTTGGGACTTAAATGTGCTTCATCTTTGGTCTGTAGGACTTCCTGGCAAGTAGGGTTACCAAATCAAAAATAGGTATGGAAACAGTCACCATTGTCAAATTACTGTTTTACATGCAGAGATTAAATCACAATCATGTTTATAACTTAGCTGGTGTATAGATGAGCCACACTACAGTGAAGCTAAACTGTGGAAGCCAGTATTGATCTTCTGTCACTAGGCACACAGACTTTTATTTTCTGCTGAGGTAGAGGCTACGGACAAACCTTTACTGTCCTTTCATTTCTACCTCCAGTTGCTCATTGTGTCTCATCAACTAAAGATTACTGTTGTTACATTTTTCTACTGTGTGAGTTGCGCAACTTCAGCCCTACTCTGCCCCAGACAAAATCTACCAAATTTACTCATTCCACCTGCATAAACTATAACTTTGGGTGGTTTTGGGTAGTGTTTTCGTTTCTTTTCTTTGTTTGCTTATTTTGCTTTTTTTTGTTGGTTGGTTTTGTTTGTTTGTTTTTGGTTTTGGTTTTGTTTTTGTTTCTGTTTCTGGTTTTGGTTTGTTTTGCTTCTTTCTCAGAATACTTGCATTAGGTGTCTTGAAAAACTGAGGAAGTTTAGAAGTGTGAGAATTTCCATTGAAGGGGTAGCAATACACAGGTGATGAGAAAGAAGGCAAAACCAGTCATTCAAAAAGATGGTTTGCAATTAGAATATTGATCCAAGGCTTGGAGTATAGGGATATTATTATGTTACCTCTCTATATATATGTGCTGCATTTGTGTTAAACAACAAATAGTTGTTGGAAAATAGGTCAAAGTCACCAGGCTCACTTAACCTACTGTTCCTTAATAAGAATATGTTATTTTTGCACTAAGAAAAGTAAAGCAGATTTAACTCATAAATAAAATTTTGACAGATTGGGTTATAGCACCACAGAGGCAGGATGGCTTTAAATAAATATTATATTATATTTAGGGAAACTAAAATGGAGTTGTTTTTTTGAGGACATACAAACCCCCTGGTGCTATAACTCAATTATATTATAACATTACAATATATAATAGCTACATTAAATAGGTATCTATTAAGTATCTATTAAATTATATGGCTATTTTCAGCCTCTGGACAACCCATAGTTCAGATTTTCTTTTTTTTTTTTTGTAATGAAAGTAAAAAATAAGTTCCTCTGTAATGTGTGCTAAGTAGGCTTACCTAGGCTTTTATTTAAAATATTTATATTTCTTTCTTTACTATTTTGTCAGGAGCTTATTTTTGATGTGTCTTTTCTTTGTTTTATTATGTATTATAATTCATTATTGAACTAAAAGAACTCTAGAGTCAGGAAACCAAAATAGTAAAGGCTTAAAAAGGAGAAGCATTTAAGGAGAAGGCAACAGAAATTATATTGCATGATATTGTGAATCATACATTCTCTCCACTGAAAGCTGATATGATGGAGATTTTGAGATTTTTTTCCTTTTGCTGTTGGCTGAATTCCTCAGTCCGGTGTTTCAACACAAGAGGACTACCAGCATTTTCCTACTGTTATCTTAAGGAATCCTACCTGTTCCAGAATGACATAGGATATGTCTTATTGGGATGTTCCAGTCTTACTCATGCTGTAATCCTGTGTGACTTGTGATCTACTGAGGACTGATTGTACAATCCTCTTACACACCTTCACAGGTGTTATCAAAAGTGCTTACTGCTGACATATTGCCATGGCCTTGAATAAGAGGATTTTTTCAAGCTCACTCTAGATAACTTTCTAATGCTAATGATATCTGTATTCTATACTGTAGCTGGCACTTAGATAAATTGGAAAGGATGTGCTCTGTGTAAATGAATAAAAGGTGACTGCTAAGAATGTCCTGCATTAAACAAGAGTCTGTACTACACAAAACTGATTAGTTACAGATATTGCAGTGTTATTCCCTTTTGGCATCAGCAGTGGTGAACATCCAATTACAGGTACTGTTGGTGTTCCTGAGAATATAAGAAAAGCCACTAAAACTGGAGACATAAACATTTTTTACAAAAATTATGCAGTCACTGTTGAGGGATGCTGACTGTACACATGAAGTTACTTTGCCGGGTGAGGAAGTAGTTACAGTGCAGTAACTAAATACCACTGCAGTCAATATTTCAGTGATTATTAAAAAATTACATTTATGTGCTTATCTCATATTGGGCCATGAAGTTTTCAATAGCTTTAATTATAACACATGGTAATAATACTCGCCCTTAAGTTCACCCAGAGTCATATGGAGACTGGAAGATTGGAAATTAAGTTTTCAGAAGAAGAAATTTGGCATCTTGGTTCAGGTAAGACCTTTCACACAGATGATGATGTGAGACCATAACCAAATTCTTGAGGAAGAATGGACTAAAATTTTTTGTACAGTGGAAACAGACATGCTGAATTATCTAGAGTTCCAACAACACAGTATTACCTGGAATAACCAGGGCATTCATTACCTCTCTTCACTGATATTCTGTTAAAATAAAACACCATTTTTCTCAAAATATTGAGCAAGAAATGAAGTTGTGTCAATGGCTCTTGACATTTCGAATCCTCCATCAGGCTTTTCTGTTCTCTGCTATCCTCAACAGACACAGTGCTGCTAACATTTAGTAATGTGGGGTGATTCTCCATACCTCAGGGGAATCATGTCCTAATTTAATATTACAACATGGTATAAATTGTCTTCCAGGGGGAAATGAAACTGAAATGAGAAGATGCTCTGTTCTAGAACTTCTACCTTCTGTGAAATTGTAATGTTATATCTTCAAAGGAGAAACAGAACCAAATAACTTCCTACAGCTTTTGAGTGCTGATAGGCATCCAGAAAAGCTTATCATTTGAACTTTTGGATCTTGAGTTTTTCACTAAAATTTAGGAATATCAGACAGAATGCAAGGACAAAGTAATATCAAACCAAGAGTCTCAGCCTTTGAGAATATTAACTTATTTTTTTGCAGCTTGGATTCAGTTGTAGACTTATATAGCTATTCAAATGTTGTTTGTGTTTTCTGCCTTATAATTGTGAAATAAATTTCTGAAGCATTTCTAAACTTGTTTGGTTTAAGTTAAAAGTTAACTGAATTTTAAAACATTATTCTGAAAAATAGCTTGGGCTGAAAGTAACACAGGCCAAACTATTCATTGTGAACATGTTTATATATTATAATCACTTGATTCAGTGGTTTTCGTAATAAACCTGTGTAAGAACAATGAAGAAATTTAAACAAAAACAAAAGTATTTTTTTATATTTTGTATATTTAAAGTATTTGTTCCACGGTATCTTTATTGTTCTTAGACTGACTGCTTAAACTGTTAAAATACAGATTGACTAAAGAAATTGTTAAATCCCTCAAGGACATGGTACAAGAGCCCTGGCATCTTCATCCTGAAATAAGAAAATATCACTGTTTGTCTTCACTGGAGCAGCATATTTAAAATTCTGTCCTGAGTAAGTGTATCATCTTAGGTTAGAATAAACTGGTAATCCCAGTATTCCATAATGGATTTGAATGAGAGAATGAGATAAATACTGACATTGTGTAGCGCATTCACAAGTTTGTCTTCATCAAGAGAAGCATTATTTCTAATTCAGTGTTTTGAAAATCAATCCATTTCTTGATGAACAAAATGAAGAGGTATATAAGCCATTTTCATCAGCTGCCTGGCTTAGCCCATGACACCCAGTTTTCTCCAATTACTTTCTTACTGAATAATTAAACATATATTTGTATGGGTCTTGTCTGATTTATAAAGACTGCTACTGACTTCCCTTAACCTTTTGTGGCACAAGAACTGAGTTAGGTACTTCTTCCTTACATCAATCTGTGGACTGTTACCGCAAGTTTATTGACTGACAAAGCTCTATTACACACAAATAAATGCTTTGTGAACTAATCCAAAGCCCCCAGGAAATGTCAAGGAAGTGAATTATTCAAGAACAAGATCAAACCCTTTATAGATGGCAAAGAAATTCTGAATAACAGTGAAACATGAGTGTTAGCTAGAGAAATAATTTTAATGGAACTTGTGGCAATGTTTGTAAATTTGTGAGCATCTCTGATTCTCCTGCCCCGCCCCCTCTAATTTCTCATTCCACACTCATAATTCTAACGGGTTAAGTTTTGGAGCTCGTAAGAGAAAATATGCAAACTCTGAATTTGCAGTTGAATGAAGCGCACAGTGTCACCATTTCTGTTCATCTCACTGCACTTGGCAAAGGGACTTAGGGAAACTGACAGCACCTGCTGCATTGCCCTGGGGACACGGGAACTGAGAGCGCTGAGCAGGAGAATTGGAATGGTGCTTCAAGTAAAACTCTTTCTACCTTTTCTCTGCCTTGCAGTAACACCTGCAAGCAGTAATTCTGTCTGTCATGACTGCAAACTAAGAAAGCCAGTAAAAGTGATTGTTGCATACCATCCCTGACCTGAAGTACCCCATTGGCAAAGTTGTGAGAGAACTGGTTTGATTCAGGGATTGCAGTGGCAGTCATTAGCTACTCACATGACTTGTTTGCAAAAAACTGAGAGGAAAAAATTTCCATAATGCTGCAGCTGTAAAGGGTGAATCTAGCTAAATTTGAAATCTACCCATTATGTGAAAGAACATTCCTCTATTTCAGGTTAATTGAGATTTTATTACAGGCTTCCTAGAAAGAGTAATAGACTCGTCACTGACTGTTAGTGTACTCCAATTCATATTTGTGGTTCAGTGAAGTAAAACTTTGTTGCAGCAAGAAATGGATAAAGTTTTATTTTGCAGCCCCCAGTACTGACATGCTATTTTCTTTCTGTCACCTTTGTGCTGAAAGGTTCTAAATCCTGCCATGCCAAAAGAGAAATTTCATGTTTTGCTTTTAAATGTCTCCAGATTTTCATCACAGGTGGTGCAAACTGTTTAATACATCAGTATCATATTGCGTTTGTTACCTTTGGGTGTCAGTGTAATCAATAAGCCTGTAGAAACCCAGAAGATAAGGGGCAAATGTGTGTGTGCCAAACACCAATAACTGGATGGCTGTGGAGCCAGCCAAGAAGTGCTGGTAATAACAGGCCAGAATTGTTGGTAACCACCAAGAACTGCTGGTATTAACACATCATGAGAAAGAATGAGTTGTGGCTTGAGAAAGGAGCCATGCAGAGGTAGGGCAGCACTTTCCTGGGCCAAACATCCTTTTTGCAGTTCCTGGAGATAAGCACAGCATAGTACAGAGAAAGCACAGGAATGAGGCCAAGAAGTGGTCAGGGACTATAGGGAGGGAACAAAAGAACCAAAGACCCCCAAAGCCCTCTGACCCCTTTCCAGGGAGGTCTGAAAGAATGGACTGCGCATGATAACTAATTTAAATAGAAAATAAGAAACCTATCTTTAGGGTAGGGAAAACCTATCTATGGGAAGGTACCCCAACCAAGACTGGGCACTGCCCTCCAGGACCCTGGACATCCCATCAGCTGGACTGAGGAAATTGGATTGACTCTGAAATCAGGATTAACATCCTATCCGCTGGATCAACACTGGAACCAGGACAGACAATCTCTTTTTCTGACTCTTTTTCCCTCTTTCTTTCTCTCTCTTCCACTTTAATTAATCTTTTCCTTTCTTTCTTCCCTTTCACCCTATTAATTTATCCCAAACCGACTGCCCTTTGCGTATATAGTTGGTCAGGGACTAACAGACCAGTTTCCATTTCATTGGTGTAGTTTACTAACAAAGCTTTCTGCTTGTTTGCAGGCCCTCTGACTTTGGTTGTTCCTTTTGACCAGGAGCACTTAGGAATCCTAGATGCTTTATTCCGCTCCAGGAAGGGATGTCACATAACCAAATGGCAGAATTCTGAAATATGTTTTAGGGTATTTACACTTTTAACAGGTAGACAACTTCTAATCTGTAAATAACCTCAAAGTTGCTTAAAAATTTTAGAACAATCATAGGCGCTTGGTTATTCATTTCCTTATCACTATATAAGTAAAAAGAGAAAATAAGTAAAAAGATAAAAATCAATTTGAAAAAAAACCAAACATGAAGAGTACTTTCTCTTACCAACCATTCAGAGAATGAAATCTTAAGTAATCCATCCATGCAATTATCTTCTATTTTATATGCACACATAGGTAATTGAACAGCTTAAACTTTCTACTTTTTTTTTGTTTGTTTGTTTACTTATGGAAATAGGAGTAAACTGAGTTTGCATAGCAGCATCCAGATTGGAAAAATTTAAAATGAAGTTACTGACAGCAAGACTGGTCTTGAAAATAATCATGTCAAACAGACAGTGGAAGAGAAGAGCAAAAGGTAACACCTTACATGCCCAATGTTGGTAAGAAAAGGAAAAAACATAAAGACATATGGACCAAAAAATAAAAAAGAGATATAAAGTTATCAACTACTGGCTGAGATGAGAGGTTTCAAAAATGCTTATACATGATTATAGGACACTTGTTATAGAGAAAGAAAAATCAACACTATTTTCCACACCTAAGCAGTAGGTACTTGAGTGTCAAAATTATTTACTTTTATTTTAGATTGTGTTTAATTCATAATGACTAATTAGCCACTTAAGAAATTGGAAGCATCTTTCAAATACCTTCCAGTGGCAGGTACCTAGTGCATGTAACAGTCACTAGTCCCAAGGGGAGACACAGACTCTGCGCATAGGATAAGATTGTACATTTGCAGTCATAGCTGTAGTCTGACCGCTTGTTACAGTTTTGTTCATGTTGCTTACAAAACAGGTTTTTTGTTGTCAGGACTGGTTTGTCCTGTTCCCATATGTATGCCTATCTTGTTTTATGTACAGCTGATTTATACTTTCTTATTCTTTTTCTTTAATTGAAAAGTAAATTCTACAACCAAAATTACATTTTGGTGTTGTGTATAAAGAAGACAACAAAACTGTGCTGTTCAACTGGAATGGTTTCTTTGGTCACATTAGTCCTTTAAGGCAGATGTGTGGTCTAAGGCTTGAATAACTTCCCAGAAAATTTAAGTCACTTGACTTTTTCCATATATATTTAATGTTGCAGAGACATAAAATAAAACACCTATTGAGTTGTCTTACTATAGTTTGTTAGTATTTTGAACATTAATATGTTCTTGATAATGCTTCAGTATATTTACTGGGAAGGGAAGAACAGAGAATATATCAGAACATGCTTCAAAGCCTAAATTATAGAATAGATCCACATTAGTTTTTTGAAACTAAGCTCCAATGTTATTTGTGACTACCATGTATTAAATCCAGTTAAAGAATAGTAAACTGCATAATGAAACAGTTGTGTTACACATTTATATTGTGAAGAGTAAAACTATGTATGTGTCATTACCCTATATTAGGAATGTATATATGAGGCAGTTGTAACTTTCTTTTCAATGTGAGTCTGGTTATGCTAGAGCCCATGGACTTCCAGAAATTAGGTACCAACCATTTTTTTAAGACTAAGAGCTCTCATTTCAAACAAGCAAAAAAAAAAGAATCCAAAAAACCATAACAGCAACAATAAATAAAGAAACAGCTTTAAATTTCTAGTAGAAATCTGGAGATTTTTTTTGCCCCAAATGATCTTTGTTAATGTTAAAGGAAATTTACTTATGTCTGGATGCAGAACAATCAGCAGCTTTAATACATGCAGAAGATCTGGCCCATTGCCTTTCCTTCAGGTATTACTGAAATAAGTTGTTATCGCCATGTGTTGCTTGGTAATAGTGCTGCTACTTGTGCTGGCTATTCCTTATCAAAAAAACTTCTGGGGTTACATACTTAGAGAAAAATAGCTCAATTTAGATAAAAATTAAAAAATTCTGCTTACAATCGGATGCTGATTCAACATTGTTTTCAAGCACCGTAGCACCACTGAAGATGGCAGCTGTCTTTAAAGGCTTTTTAAAAATTCCCCTCATGATGAATATATTCTGCCTCTGCTCAGGTACAATTTACCCCAGTGCTGCCTTCCTTTTGATATTCTAGTGTCTTTGGATGACCACATTTGTCATACGCACAAACACACATTTTGTCATGAGTCGTCCATAGCTTCATGAAGGGAGTAGGAGTTCTTTTTTAGTGAAGAATGTAGTATGATATATCTTTATACCTTTAATCCATATTATTTTGAGTTATTTATATTGTCTGCACCTATTTAAAATGTAAGCAGCATTAGCTTTGAGCAGTTAATGATTAACAGTGGTCAGACCTAATTATTAATATTGGAAGTAGTTGGTAATAAGGTAAAAATAACAATGCTTAGAAGTCTGAAGTTTAAAAATAATGAGAGAGAAGTTCAGCCTCTTTGCTGTTTTAGAAAGTTGGCTGCTGTTTTGGATTCCATCGCTTTTAGGAAAATGGAGCAGAAAGGCAGGAAAAACAGTGAAGAATGCTGAACACCACTGCCTACATTTAAAGTTTTAAGGAATGAAAATGGCAAGTGATAGCTATCGAGCCATGCTCGTCTAATAAGGTTCTTTGTCAAGTTGCACATTATTGTAGCTGAAACCTTAAACAACCAAATTCAATGCTGAGCTTTAGAAATTCAACTGCCCTTATAACAAAACAGGACATTTCCTGAGATGTGGGACTGAATTTGATATGAATTGGCAACAGACTGAAACTCTATAGGCTTATTTTGGAGAGGACATTTTTGGGGATTGTGAATCCTGGTCCTGTTTCCAGCTTGGATGTAATGCAATTGTTATTCAGGATCATTCAATTCCCTGTCTGCTGGGAACAAAACACAAAAGCATGGAGTACAGTTTTTTGGGGTTATTTTTGGTAGATTTGTTTCAGTGGAGAAAGCAGTGGACAAAAATCATAGCAGCAGCATTAAGTATGTCTTTATTTGAATATTATATTTACTATGGTTTTCCTTAATGAGTTTTTTCCTAAATCTTCATTTAGAACACTAGGAAGGTCCTAACTGGAGGGTGGCAGATGAAAGACTCCCAGGAAATGGTAAGTGATTTAAATATTTTATCAAAACTACCTGCTATGGAAGCTGAAAAAAAAGGTGTATTTTTTTAATGTCAGACATAATTTCTATGATAAATGTTCTCTTATATTATTTTTGTGTCTCTGAAGGTCCTTCATTATTTTAGTC
The DNA here is from genome assembly GCA_024500445.1 of Entomyzon cyanotis. NCBI lineage: Eukaryota > Metazoa > Chordata > Aves > Passeriformes > Meliphagidae > Entomyzon > Entomyzon cyanotis. Next base: position 62,865,393 of record JAKEPQ010001005.1, read on the forward strand.
CATGCATCACTAAAAATATTGTTTACATCAGTCCACCGAAAGAATTCACCACACAATGACACTTCTCCTCTGTACAATGAACTGATAAAACAATGAAATGGAAAACAACCAGTAACCAAAATTCTAATAAATTTTCACTTGATATTTTTATGAAATTTCTTCAATAAACTGAAAATGACAGAGAAGATGCATTATCTTCTGATTGTAGTTGCCGAGTTTACATCATTGATTTCCATGTCAGAATGTACAGTGAGAGTGGATAGCAAGCCTTTAGAAAACACGGCAATTCAATCAAGTGGCTTTTTCAGTTGTGATACATCAATATATATGCAGCAAGAGAGGGGGTTGCTGGAGGAACAAATGCTTTATTTCTCTCTGTATTCAACTTTTTATTACGAAAAAGTCAAAGAATCAAGTTTTGATAGGTTAAATAATGACTGTAAGTGTAACTTAGAAACGTGTATGGGTACAAGGAAAGGTCTTCGCTGCACTTTAGCAAAATCTGTCAGGAGAATGACAATAACCAGTGCAAAGGAATCTCTTCTGAGTCTTACATTCAAATATCCTAGTAATTTTCAAAAATTCTTAAGACAGTAAATTTAGGATATAAATCCATTCTATTGAAATTATGTTAGAGGCTCAAGAGAGGGGAGAAAAATAAATATTTAACTTAATTTATGATACTTAAAACAATTATCAGATTTTTCTGACAGCACAGTACAAATGATAAAACTTTAATAATTGTTACTTGTATGCATAAACTATGTACCTATATATACACTTGGGTCATCATTTGAAAAAGAGCTAAAAATATTAACTATTGCTAATTTACACTAACTTGCCTTGAAAAAGAAAGTACCTTATTAGTACTTTCATTGTATTTTACCTTAACCCTTATAGAGTGTTAATCTGTAAAAGGTGGGGCGTTTATTGTATGAAAATAGAAATAATGATAATACAGGATACATTTCCATTAAAAAAGCCACTTAATTTTCATTGCCTAGAAGCTGTTGGTGGATAAGAAAGATCTCTTGCTTATAGCAATACCAAATTTTCTCAAGACTAATACAAAAATTGGGATAATTATCTGCTGTCAAAATATAGAGAGTATACCATACTAAGGCACGGGTCTGTCCACCTTCTTTATTTTCTGTAACTTCTTTCTGCTTTTGCATTACACAATCCAGGGAAACCTGACCAAACTTGCCCCTCTCCAGTACAATAGGACTTATCTTTTCAATCATTGCCTTGTGTACTTTCTCCTGCTTAAGGAATTGCAGGATTTGTCCAAAGCAGTGATTTCCTTGATTCTTAAATGTTGTTGAGTGCGCTATATTAATACTGTTAAGAAATGTGAGGGAGAAAAAAAAGGAAAGCATTTAGGAAATATCTGAATTATTTCAACTCAAAGCAGACATAAAATGAATTATGTCCTAAACTCCACTGAATTTAAAAGAAATTCTATGATGACTGTCACAGATGTGGAGATTTATTATCTATAAGTTTATAACAAGGTTGATTTCTGCTAGTTTTTCTACTCCTATGTATCGAAATGTCTTACAGCTTCCCTGTTTCTCCTTAAGGAGAAACAATTCCTTAAGGAATTGTCGCTGTTGAGCCGCTAGCAGAGAAGAAAACCCGGATTCTCAGCGTGGCATAGAAAAGAGAGCTTTGTTGTTTTGATTCCAACTTATATAGACTTTTCAGAGGTCACCCAGATTGGTCAGTCAGAAACTTCCCCCTAGGCCTGATTGGCCAGGCCTGAACTGTCCAAATCTCGAGACACTGTTTTTAATAACATCTAAACTTTATCTTTGTTTATAAAACACAGGAGAAAAATTCTCATGGGAAAGACCTGTGCTAGCCACAAGGAATCAGCTTTGAATTCAGGCACCATGTGCTATCTCTTAAGATACAGCTTTGTTATCAGCTTTTATACATACTTAAAGAGGTGTATTTGTGTATTATTACATGTATGTATGTACATGGTATCCAGAGGAAAATATTTGTGGTAGAACCAAGAGATGTGTGTATATGGTCTAAGGATGTGGAATTGGTAATAGAGGGTCAGACAAAAGCTCATTTAGCTTCTCAGAGAGTGCTAGTCTAGAGATGAAGTGCAAGACCTATGTAACAGGATAACAAAACTTTCTACGATATTCCCATTTCTAAACCGTTATGTGGCATGGTTTAAACCGATCTGTGTCTTTGTACTTAATAGAAAGGTTTCTTTTTGACTGATTTCAACATGGTACTTAAGGTGAAGCCAGGGGTCATCTGATTTCTTGTCCTGGACGAAACAGTAAATAAGCAATCCTTTGTTACACCCTTTACCAGTCATGATTTTGTATTTGATTTGATGATTTGATGTCTGTTATGTCCTCTAATCACCTTATCCTATGCTGAAGAGTTTTAGTTAATTGTTTTCCGTGTGAAAACATCTCCATAACTTTAATCATGTTTGGTGGTGTGCTCTGAAACTTTTCCAGATAGGGAATTTCATTGGTTTTGCATTCTCAGTAAGCAATAAAAATATCTAAATGTGACTTTTCTCTGCTCTCCTATTTTATTTCTAAAGTTTTATTCATTTGATAGGAATGTAGCTATGTACATAACTATGGAGCTTTTGAGTGCCTAGTCAATGCATTTAATTAGATAATTACTTCTGGCAGTGTCAGGAGGTGACAGCATGAATCTAGTAGTTGTTATACATGTCTTTTAATGCCATTTGAAGTCAAAATTTAAAATTGAGGTCAAAGGGATATGAATCAAATTCATTATTGTGACTTAATGTATTTCCAAATATAGCTTTGAAAGAGATGAATTGATTTTAGCCTTCTGAAACTATTTAGAATGTAATTCCCACATTTTATTAATTGTTTTTATTCTTTTAAATTTTATTGCAAGAAATTTGGTTTGATAATTATAGATTAAAAATATTAGATGCTGTCACTTGAAAAAAAGTTCCTTTTTCTAGTTATTTGTGAGACCTATGTCATGAATATAAAAAATTATACAAAACTCACTTTAATGAAGGATCATTTGGATTCCAAAAATTCAGGCAATAAAACCATAACCAAAGAAAATGGATATTGATTGTTCTAAATAAGGGGATGACAGTTTATGTAACATCTTTAACCTGGAAAATGAAGGGATAGATTAATTAATGACTTTGAAGGGTTGAGATGAACTATGAGCAAAAGGCTGAAGGTCCTGCTTCAATTAATAATTTGAAGTGCAGCAATTTCTGGTTCTACATCTATGTAGACAAATGACCCAGTGATTTGCATGTGTTCCTTTCAGTAGGATGCCTAAGCTATTTCTTCCTTCACACATCCCTTAATCACCGTGTAAGACATGTAGACATGAGAAAGAGGGAGAAGTTTCTCATTTTTTCCAACTTGCAAATTTTAAGTCCTTTTATTCTCCTTAAATGAAGAAGAAGAATGTTTTTAAACAGTTGCATGTTTGGTATGGTGTCTGCAAAAACATACACCATACCCAATAAGAAAACCCATTTCCTAAAGATTTTTTCCAAAGTGTAAAGAAGTTAAGTACAGGAATGTTCAATAGTTTGTGTAGTTGCCTAGAAATAAACTCAAGGTTAAAAAAATAAACAGGAGGTAAAATGACATTTATGATACTTTATGAGGAATAGCACATCAAAGTTGCTTTTGACCTTAAGTCATAGAAATTTTTTAATCAAACTATTAAAACCAGAAAAGACTAATTTTAAGAAAGAAAATTTTATTGGCTAATATCTTTGAGAGAGGCAGGAAAGATATTATGACAAAAGGGTCAAGATACATTAGTAGTTATTCCCCCATATTACAGGTGAACAATAATTTTCTTGAGGACATAGGAATGTATTTTTTTTTCCAATTTGTGCTGACGTGGTTGAAAACATAAAGGCTTGTATTTCCTGAAATGTTCAGCACATTTCCTAAAGTCTGTACTGAGAAAAGGGTTAGAAAATGTAGATGCTCTAGCAGATTATTTACTTGTATCATTGTAGATGTAACTGCTAACCCATAACAAGGTAAAAGGCATTAAAAAGACAATGATTATGTGACAATCATTATCATGGATATTAGTTACCCACTGTAAGTAAAACTCTGGATATTTTGCATTCTACTGTGCAAACCTGGTCAGCCAATGACATTTTAATGGGAACCCACTGTATTTTCTGATTAGTATTTGTGGCTTTTTGGCCACTGTGGTCTGTTCTTCTCTCCTGTTTTATTTTGCTCCACATGTTGTATAGAAAAAACAATTAAAATTACTTATTTCTAATTTCTTTTTCTTCCATCCCTATGTGGTTATTTTCTGTGAGCAGTAGCTCTTCTCATCACAATATAATGACTACTGTGGTGACTAGAGGAATAAAACACAACATTATTTTAACATTATTATCCTCTCTAAGTTTAGTTGATGAGGTCCTGACAGATCTGCTGACTTTTCTCAATGCCATTTACAAGAATAATTCAATTACATCCATTGTGTAAGTGTTTCCTCTGGAGGGAATATAGAAGAGATAAAAATATCTTCCCAGGTTTCTGACCAGACTATTCTAAAAGGAGATTGTTCATCCTACCACACAATCAAACAACTGCTTGAGAAGATTTTAATGGCCTAGAAGGTGATTTTTTTCTTTCAAACTTTATTCACTAATTAATTTTAGAATTAAATCAATCAGTTTTCAGCTTATGATGCACCTCAAAGGCACCTTGCTAGGGTTCATTTCTAAAAAAATAGTTGAGCTACAGAGAATGTCAATTATATATATAAATACCTTTTGGAATTGAGGGAAGAACAGAGGCCCTGGATTTTCTTGGTGATATTCAGTGACAGGACAATAAATAATGGCCATAAGATGAAAGACAGGACATTCTGGTTAAACAGGCAAAAAAAAAAAAAAAAAAAAGGCCATTTTATTTTAAGAATGGCAAAAACTCTGAGACAGGTTGAGTAGACAGATGTTCTTGTCTCCATTCTTGAAGATACTCAAACCCAGCTGTACACAGCCCTAGATGAACATCCTTTGAACTGGGCTGAAGGGGGCAGAACCTGACAACCTCCAGAAGTACTTTTCCACCTCAGCTGTTCTGTGATTCTGTAACTGAGTTATGTCAAGAAGGAGCTCTACTTATATCAAGCTATTTTTTCCTAAGGAGAGAATATATAAAATGTAAACTGGAACCATAGAAGCACATTGCTATAATTCAGCTCTGAACATCACCTCTTGTAGTCAGAAAGAAGCAAAGAAACATCAGTGTGCATGGGACCTTGTGAGATTAGTAAGTCTGAACCATGAACAAAATACTCAGATGGAATTTACAGATTGTGACCATCTGGCAAATTTGTCAGTGGGGAACTATCAGTTCTCATTAAGGGAAGAAAGATGACTATCAATGAAATGGTCCACAAGGAAAGGACTAGTGGAGGGAAAGCAGAATCATACTGAAAAGACAAAGCTCAAATCCAAAAGGAAACATCAAGGGAATGGTATCATCAAACTAATGGACCAGAAAGATGACTACAGTACCTATATATATTCATATTAGAGGCCAAATTACTTCTAATTACCATTTAAATCTTCCTCATCAACTCTATCTATAATTGCACATTTCTACTTCCCTCTCCTTTGCATTGGTTTCTTCTGTTCTCTATTTATTCTTTCTTTTCCTAGGTAGGAGTAAATAAGTTATTGATTTCTTGTCTAAACAGATATTATTTCTTTCTCTGATATTTTTTCAGAATTCCAGTAGAAATATGAATACTCAGTTGAATTCATTCTGATTATTTGTAGTTACACTGAATTTTTAATCTTATTTAGTTTTCATTTTTTTTAATTTAGATTCTAGCTGTTCTTTTACATTTAAATTTATTTTTAGTTGCAACACAAATGTGATTTTATATTCACAGCTTCACTTGACTTGAAATCACTGGAGGTGTTTAAAAATGCCTCTTCCCTGAATAAATAGAGAATTATTAACAAAAGTTTAAGGAACTCAAACAGTGATTATTCCCATAAAAGAAAAACATTTAGAGTACAATTTTTAAAAAAGCATTCTGTTTAGCATTATAAATGGCGAGCATAAGAATCTGGATGTACCTCTGTAGAACCTCCTTATTTTTTATCCATGCACTTCATTTGCAATTATTATGAAAAACATGCTAATGACCATTATGTTTATAGACTGTAAATGAATGACCACTAAATTCTACCTCTAGTCTTATTAAGCCACGCCTCTGGGTGATGAAACAGCATTTTGAACTTTTCTGAAATCTTTCCAATGTTTCAGCATCAGTTTTTGAAATCAGAGGGGCAAAATGTGGTTTGCTTGTCCAGAATTGGTCTTTCTGAAAGATTATTTCTCTTCATGATTTTTTAACAATATCCTCTTGGTGATCTTTAGTTAGAGAATTATTGTGAAAGCTACTGTAGAACAGGTGTTTACGACTTCTCTGTTGCAGTGCTGCAAAATATAACCCTTAGTTTGCAATGTTACATTTTGCACATAAGCTATACAAATGCTTATAATGCAGCATTTGGCTGTATTAAGATGTTCATTCAGAACAGCCCACATTACTGAACAGACAAGATCTATTCCTGAGATCTCTCTCTCACAGCAATTTGTTCTTCTGTCATTCTTTTCACAAATTTTGCCAACATATTTATTCTTGATGGATATGAACTGCCTACATTAAATCCCTGAAACACCACTTTCATGAAGGTTCAGTGAACAATTTAGTTCATAATTTAAAAATTCTTAGTTTGAAATATGTAATACTGAGTCCTTTTTATTATATATAGAATATTTCTATGTAAAATGCCTTATTAGAAATCCGTTATTTAAATATATCTTTTTATCAACCAAAAGTTTTTTTTCTAAAATCTAAACCAGAAAAATATTTTATGGCTTTTTTTCTAATCTGTAGATATATTTTTCATCAATTCCCTTGACATTGTTTAATATTTCTGGATTTTGTCCACATCTGCTTTTTTTTTTTAATCTATTGCACTGATATTGAAATAACCAATCCATCCATATCTGAATCTGCCTATCTATTCTTTTCATTATGTTTGCCTTTCTTCATTAGTCAAATTTCTTTTTCTTCATACCACACACCTTTCTGTTTGCTGATACAAACTCCTTGGAAATGACAGCTGTTACCAGATGAGGTGGAGTTTTTTCATATGTTTACAAGATGGAAGCATGAACGCCTATAATCAGACCATTTCACTTTTTAAACTTTGATCGGATGACCTGAAAAGTAGTGCATGTACCATTATATATTTCTATATAGAAATGATGTCATCAGAAAATTTTGTGAAATTCATCAGTGATATACTGTCTTTGATCTTCCCATCTCCTCTGGTTAAGAATGTGTAAACAATATCTGGTTGTCTCCTTATGTGTCATCAAAATTACCTCTCATTGTATATTCTTAGGAAAATGAATGGAGAGAAATTATAAAGTGCTTTGTACATTTGGTCACCAACTTCAGCCCTTTGCCCAGTCTTAATTTTAGTTGCATGATGCTTTTTTGTCCTTTTCACTTCCCATCATTAATTTTAGTTTAAAAGAGGTACTGGATGCCCACAGTCAAAACAAAACCACCTAGATCTTTAACGCCTTATAGTGCATCTATGACTTTAACTATATATCCATTTTAATGAGCATCATCCTCATCCTAGCTTGTGTTATGAACTAAGAGTTTCATACTACATTAATTTGGCAAAGAACGTTATGACATATCACAAGATTATATTTTAAGAAGAATAAATATTCAATTGAATAAATGGAGTGTTTTGTCCTTTCATGTACCTTCCATTTTCATATTAAACTACTAATTCCACTGAAACCAGGTGGAATTCCTTGGAAGAAGGTAAGTGTTCTTGCTTATCTGTGTGGAGTAAAGGGTGATTGCTTCTATTAAGTACAATATGGGACTTAAGTATCTCTTAATAGAATAACTCGTCAAGTGTGCATTTTGAAAAGTTCTCCAAATGTGGACTTTCACGGCTCAGTTAAAAGAGGGAATATGCTTTAGGAAACTGTTTTATCAAATTGTTTTCATTAGATTGCCCAGAGAGAAACAATATCTAGTAATTGGCTATTGGCTACAGCTGTCCATGGCAGTGTAGCATACCTTTAAATTTTGAGCTCTTTTGTCAGCCATTACTTTTTCAGACATTATTTTCTGAGGATTTAATCATATTTCCAAAATCGTTTTTAATATTACTGATAAGAAATTTTATAACTGCCTAATAATACATCATTTCATACTCTGAGGAACATGCATTCTTATTATAGTATAATAATTGATGTAATAATGTATAATGTAATGTATCTAATGTTAATTATCATTTTCTCAGGAACATCAGACTTTGAAACCTTTGATTTAAAAGAATAAATATTTGGGTCTTATGACACTGAAGTGCAAGTTCTATACTTTTTTCCAGTAAAACTAGAGCTGAATAAACCATAAAAGCAGTCTACATGTTGTTTTTGTTTATTAGGATGTGAAATAAGGAGAGAAACACCAAGATCTTGCCTTCGGTGTTTCAGGAGCTTATTACTGTAACACATCATATAATACTTAATCAGACAGCTAGCAAAAATATAAAACAGTTTCTGCCATTGAATAGTTGATGGAGACTGATTAAAGTTTCTGCTAAGAGGGAAAATTAATAACAGTGGTACACTAACAACTTCAGATTTAACTGAGCTGTATTCGGAAGACACTGAAGGAAAAAAAAAACAAAAACCCCAAGAATCTCCAGGTATGGAGACCATAGGATTAAGAGAGATAGCAGATTGCATGATGTTGTGTTAATTATCATAAATGTTGCCAGATTACATTTTTGTTACTAAAGAAAACTAAAGAAACTTCTACCTTGGCACATGTTCTGTTTTCATATTTACTGGTCATTACAGAATTGTTATCTTTTAGTAACAGAACACTCTTTAGACAAATATGGGTAACCAAATAAGAGTGCTGTCATGTTAGCTTAGGATCTGAGCTCGCTCTTAAGACTGGCTTCACAGACCATCCATGCTATCCATGTTAGCTCAGATGTGTGACAAGCGTAGAAGAGACTATTCTGAATTGCGGTTGTCTGAATGGTTTCATCCCTTTTTATCTATAATAATGATGTGGAAAAATTTACTTAGTCAGACACAGCTAGCAGAAAAAATATAGAAATAATGTGGTATCTTTAATTTCATCTGCATTTCTTCAGGTTTTTTTCCTAGTTCTAACCTTTCATTTTCTAGATCTCCTCGCTTCATAAACTGCTTTTCTCCTGATGATGAAAGTCATTTTACTTCCCTATTACAGTAAAAAAAACCCACCCCATTTAATTAGAGCAAACAGTTCTTTAAAATACTTTTCAAATTAACACACTATTTCATATCGCTGGTCAACTGACAGTACTAGATTTTTTGAGAAGGATGACTTATAGCTAGTAAGGCCATGCCTAAGGAAGTTAAATTTTATTTTTAGTTATAAAATCATGAATAAGAGACCTTATTGAAAAGGGTTCTGCCAGTTATAGTACTATAGCAACGTTTCACAGTCATTTACAGTTTTCTATTTGAAAGTAATTAAATTTTAGTGGTTGTCTGAGGTTAATATGGGTTCATAGTGATGCCAGAAGTTTTGCTACTGAATTACGAGTGGTGAGGTATTAACAATACTTACATATTTTTAAAGACTTAATTTTTCTTTTCTTTCTTTAGGAACCAGCTATTTTAATTGGAATAACCTTTCTCCAGCTTTCTGGTATATAACTTTTTCATGTACATTTGCAGTACACCTACATATGTTTGGAAAAAATAGACAACACACTTAAGAATATATTTTATGTGGTTGGATATAATACTCCAGATGTTGCACTTTTTAAAATGGCTGAAAAAAAACTCATTAAGAAAGATCAAATATAAAAACTAAAGGTAAAATGGAAAATACTCAACTTTTCCTCTGTTGTTTTTGTTCAGATTGTATGTAGGCTTTCAGAATAATTTCGTATATGCCAGAGAGAAAAATAAAACTTTGAGGATAAAAGCAAGTCTTTCCAAAACAATTTTCAAAGTGAAAAGAAAAGGTTAAAAGGAAACCAGACAAGATAAACTAGAATCAAAGAATGTTTTTGGATGTATGAAAGTCAAAAATGATGAGGTTTTGGGCTTTCAGAAGCATTCAGTACTTAGCTGAATAGCCATACAGAATATCATGCTCATCAGTATAGTGTCAGGACACACTTAACCAATTCATTCAAGAAAACACTCATTTGATAGAAAACAAGTTCAATCTAGAAGGCTTCTTGGATTCTTTGGATTTAAAACTGTACAAGGAGACACTTCTCCCTTGTTCCCTAGACCACTGGATCAAAAATATTTATTCTTTTACATATCCATGCTTCCAGGCCTTGGTGAAGAAAAATACAAGGAACGAGGCATCTGGAAATGAATAATGAAATAGTCAGTATACACATTTCTGATCATTAAAGAACATTTTAATTTTGGTAAACAATTAGAATGAAAGTTCTGTTGCTGGACACTGATGAAAAAACTACAAGTTAGCTGTCTTACTCTGCCTTAATAATTGTCATTTATTTCTGTGTCAAAAGGATGGGTTAAGTTGAAGGTATAATTCCAATTTTATAATTTTACAATTTTTCTATTATGAATGGAACTAAGTAATCTGTTGCTTATAATTAATTTTATTAAGTAAAATACTTAGCTTTCTTAAATTTTTTTTTAAAAAAAATTACGCAACATGTAAAAAAAAAAAAAAAAAAAAGACTTAATTTAATAACAAGTTGAATTTAGGACACCAGTTGGACTAAGGGAAGAGAAGGAAGTACTCACAGAAAAAGTCATAGAGCATCTTTAACAAACTTATTTTTTAACCAGTCTTTTGTACTTTTTGCCATCTCTTTTGTTTCTATTGTATAGGTAAGGCCTTATAAAAGGGGGAGTGGGAAAACATTTTAGATTATAAACTACAAGTTTGTTTCATGAGTTAATGAAAAAAGTGTTAAACCCCAAAATTAACAAACAGAGACTCATCAACATAATCTTTGAGTGCTTTGTTCTGAAATGATGAGGCACTGCTGACCAGATTGGCTTCTAGCTAGATTTTAGCTAGGACTTGCTGAATCAAGTGGAAATTTTAGTTGTAATTCATCTGCTGTTGATATTCCGTTCTTGCTTCCCATCAAGAAAATTCTGGTCTCCCAGGGAAACTTGTGAAGGTGATGTTAAGTTCACAGAGAGTGTTGTCAAGATGTATAGTGAAGAAATGTCAGTAAGGCTTAAGTAGTACATTAATTGTTTAATCCAACAGCTCCTGTCTTCATTAGAGAGAAAACTAGCTTTGCTTTTTATATCTTGAAGTTAAAAAGAGAATTTGTTCCATGGATGTTGAAACTTTCTGAAGGAGACTTTGCTAATAACTTTGGGGTTTTTTAATCAATACTATGTCTTGTGAACTGAAAAACTGAGTTCTGAGCTGAAATTTTTGTCTGTGAACGTCCACCAAAAACTTTCCTCCTTCCCATTTAGCCTTTGAAGCACTGTGTCTTCCACCTCAGAGAACCTAACGCACCTCTCTTCTGTGAAACCATATGTAGTGAAAGAAGGTGTGGTGAAAAAGAGAACCCAGAATGTAAACATCTACAAAAACCGATGAAGATAAACAGAAATGTGGGGAGGAAAGGGGATATGTAAAGCAGACTGATCATGCAGGTATGAAATAATGAACAAAGTAAGTGGGGAGGAGAAAGAGAGAGAGAGAGAGGTGGATTTTATAAAAGAGAAATGCAGGAATGTTTGGAAATGGAAGAAACCTGCTTATTGAGGAAGTGACAAAGAGATAACCAAGAAGCATATTCTGTATTCCCTACATTTCACGTCAAACAAATTTAATCCTATCTATAATGCTGTAGTAGAGATATTAAAAATGAAGACAAATAAAAACAATAATATAACTTAAAGTTTGGGTTTAAATCATATGGAATGAGAATACTGAGGTAAATTAACAACAATGCATTTTATAGGATATTACACAAATGTGGCTATTACAGTTCTGGTATATATAAGCTGTATAAATTCTTAGTTATTATGTCAGTAACAGACTTCTGAGTTGTGATTTTCAGGTTTTTTTCAATACAGGTAGATATGGATGTGGTTTTGTTTGTTGTTAAAGTAATCTTCATACTCTATTTTTAGAGGACATTTTATTTCATAGCTGTTTGCAGTAAATGCCTTTAGGAATAGGAATATATGTTTCCATGGACTTGGTGAGATTTTTCTTACATCTCAATTCTGAACCTAAAATCCATTGCATTTTAGATTTCAGTTCCATTACCTTCAGTTGAATTACTCTGCAATTTCTTCCTTTAAAAAATACAGTGAAAAAAGTCCCTATATAAGGTTTGGTTTAAGTGACTAGCCCCACATTTCATAAAAATCACCTGGTGAGGAACAGATGACTTTGGAATCTTATGCATGTCAACAAGTGTTGAACTTTTTCTTCCTACTACCCCACAACAGGAGGTGACTCTGCCTGACATAGTGAAGAACCTCAAGGATGGACCTGAGCTCTGGCCAAATTGAGTATCAAAAATACTGAGCTGTGCTTTTTTGAGAAAGACTGACAGAGCGAAAGGTACTCTTTCAGTGTCTTATTTGATTAAGCCACAGGCATTAATTTAGGGGCTTCCATGTTTATTTTTCTTTTACAATTGCCATAAATGTAGTGATGCACTTCACATACACTTCACTTGTAAGACAGAAGGAACAATATACTTCATTGATGTAAGCCAGCGAGTTAGCAAAGTTCTATGGTAAATATGTCAGTGGTTTAGTTACATTTGATGGCAAGGCACACACAGTTATGTGCTGCACAGAAGACAAGGTCAGATGAAGCTCTCAGAGAGAGAGAGAGAGTTGTCATGAGTTTCAGAAAGGACTCCCTGGAGTTTTAAACTCCTTCTCAGAGAGGAGTCTAGGTGCTGCCTGATCCAGTCCTAGTCCCACACTTGGTCAAGGGTTTATGTCTAAAGGATGATATGTATGCAATAAGTCTTTTAAAACACTTAGAAAAAAATTTCAATGTTTATCACACTATTATTAACTGAGAACCTATTGTGGCAACAGATCTCCCGGATCTGAGGAGTAACCTTGAGCAGCATTCTTACTCAGAGGGAGATTCTGCCATGCAGAATGCTGCCACACTGGAGGGCTCACTGGGCCCTGGGCTGTCCACTGAAATGAAATAAAATTAAATAGTCGTATTTGTATATCAACAATATGTCTAGGTCACTGTCGCAGACAATTCTTGGCTATCAGCTCCCCAAAGTCCACAGTCACATGGAAGCAGTCAGATGGATGCATCACAACCCCACTGGTGGTTATGGATTAAACAGGAGGGAAACACTCCCTCACAACTATGTAAGAAATGTAACTAGCAGAACTGGACTGAAAAAAAGAAAGTTTATTTTTTAAGGAATCTTTGAATCAAATGTGTGCTTGTAACTAGTGTTTTTGTTTAATAGCTTTTGATTCTCCTTTCCCATGCTGATTATTTCTGTTTTGTTCTTGGGAGTCTTTTGGGTTTTTTAAACCCATAGACTTTTTTTTCCCTGTTCTATTTTGAACCCTCAGCTTATCATGGCTCCATTTTCTGTTAACTATAATAATAATTTATTACAGTGGGTAAATGCCTTCTACACAGAAAATGGCATTGCATTTTTATTGATACTCAGTGTTGCATGCTTCCTGGGGAAAATAACAAAAATCAGGTTGTTATGTCTGGGATGTTTTTTTTCTTTTAGTTTTCTCCAAACTTACCAATATGTGGATATGACTGCCATTAAGACATCACCAAAAGTGAGACAAAAAAATAGAGGTATATTAACATGGAATTAATGCATAATTCTAAAAATACTTCCATATAAATCAAAGAAAATTCTCCAGTTTAAGCTGCAGTAGTACAGGGCAGTAGTTGTGCAACTTCTGTAATTTTTGTAATATCTGATCAAAATATTTAAGAAGTTTTGGTTCTGTTTACATTTGTAATTGGTGTCCGAGTGTGGAGTTTTAGAGAACTGATTAATTTCCAAAGAATTTTAGTGCAACTTTCCTGTCCTGAATTTTTCTGAGAATGTACTAAACATATTTAACATAAGATTTCTGATATTAATTTATTTATAATTTTAATTATAGAGAACATAAAATGCAGCTTATTAAAAAAAAAGTTTCTGAGATAAAAAGTTTTACCTATGAGAAGTTAATTAAAATCATACTTACCAATATATTTTGAACAATTTTATGAAGTTTGTTTGGAAGCTCATATTTTACAAAAACTTAGTGAATTATTAATTGTAAAAATAAAATTATTAAATAATCTTATATAATTCGTCTATTAGAGACACCAGAAATAGGATCACATATGTTGAAATCAGATTTTTTCTTCTATTATTATATTATCTTTATTCTTTTATTACTTAAAGTGTTGTGAAGACCCTTTGCACTTAAGTACACTCAGCTATTTGAAGGGGTTTTTTAGAGTCTTTTAGAGTCTTAGTCTTTTGCTCTAAGATTTCCAGAATAAATTGAGTGGTTGTCTAATATTCACTGAGGCTACATGAACTAATAGTGAACATAGGCCACAGGATTTGGCAAAATACTTCTCTTTTTTCCCAATAATAAAGTGCATTCACAAGCATTATATTTTGCAAGAATGAGTATTGATTACATCAGTTCTTTCAACTAAAATCTATTGTTGGGAGGCTCTATTTTTTTGTTTGTTTAATTTACCATATGAAGCAAAAACTTTGCAGATTTGTAATAGATATTTATTCCCTTAAAAAAAACAAAACAAAAAACAAAACAAAAACAAACAAACAAGAAAAAACCCCAGCCTGTATAACATATGTCTGGGGTTTTTTTCTGTTTGCTGTGTATTTCAAGTGTTTGTAGGGAATTCCCTTGCATTTTTTTAATATGTGAATGCTCCTAATTATTCAATGTTAAATCAATGAGTGTGTGAATAAGAGAAGAACTATGCTGAATTTTTGACCAATGAGGGTATCTTTTAATGCTTGTCAAAGATGCAGTATAGTCCTTAAAAATGGCAGTTAACTGATAAACAGTTTTCCATGGAAAACATATTTCTACTAAAAGTGCTTGTAGAGAAAGCCTGCTTGATGATCTTGCCAGAAACAAAGATGAGATTGACTGGTCTATAATTACCAAATGTCCCTTATTTCCCTTTTTAAAAATGAAGGTTTTTCTTCCCCTTTTCCAGATAAATGAATCATGTTCTAACGCTAGTCGTCAATTTATCTTGTGGGAATTCAGCTGTGAGACTGAATTTTCAATTCATGTTTCCTAAACATTATTCTAACTCTGTGCTTATTTGTCCTAGAATTTAAGGTCATGTAGATTTTTAGCAATTCTGTGTGATTTATCAATCCCATCAATACTACAATATTTGCATCTTCACATTTTTAAACTTTGCTACTTTTCCTTTGCTTGGACTACCATGGAGTTTATCTCAATTTCTTTATGCTCTCTCATGCTTTTATTTTGATTTATTTTGCCTACCCATGCTCACAAATTATCACATTTTAGTATTCTTGAGTCATGTTCTGCTCATAGTTTATGTTAATTTGTCTTTGCTGCTTGACAAAGCATTAGTATATGTTTTAGCAAATTGTATCCAAATACCAAAGATGAACAACAATGTGAAATTTTCTTTGGAAGAACATAGTTTTCTGTGATAATGTTCTGTTAGTGCTTTGAAAGGAAAAATAAATGAAGATCCTAGAACATATATATAAAAAGTCAAATATTAGAAAGTGAAAATTATTAGAATAAGACAATACACATCTCCCAGAACAATCTTTGTTTCCATTTATAACTCCATTTTTTTTCCCTAAGTTTCTAGAAACTAGATGCTGTGGGAATTAAAATAAAAGGAAATTACTGTTATCTTCATGAATATGAAGAAATGGGTGGAATATTATATACTATTATATACTATAGTTCAAATCATAAGTATTTTCTTTTCCTTGTGTTTTTCTACCTTTTCTTCTTTCCTCCTCTTTCTTATTTTCCTGCATTTCTAGTTTCTAGTTGCACACTATTTGCTTTTGTTTTCTGCTTTTATCTTTTTTTCTATCTCTGCCTAATTCCTGATATGGGTTTTTTTACTTTCTTTATGTCCCTAAGTCTCTGACTATTGTCTTCAGAACTATTTGCAATGACATCAATGGCACTGATTCAGAAACAGTCAGAGCCTGATTTCAGGCAACAGGAAAGAAAGAAAAAACCCAAAAATATGGATTTTACTAATTTTAAATCCTTTTTTTCTATGTTTATCAATCTGCAGTCAATAAGTTTCAATTTATTCAAGGACTGTTTAGATAGCTTGTCTATTTGGAGAATAACACCTGAGTTATCTTCTTGAAAATCCAGATATGTGGCTTCCTCTTAAGAAAGTGCCACAAATATGAAATAAATTAAAACAAAAAGCTAATTACTTCAGAATAACTGGAACTACTTTCCGACATTGTAACTAGGCATTTTCAAAGGCCTTGTTTCCTCAGAAGAAAATAAAAGAACATTCTGACAGTGATTGTTTCAAAATGACACAGGCTGCTTGTGAGTGTGACTGATATGCCTTTAGTATTCAAATTACCGCAGATTATGTTGTATCTCATAACACTATCATATCAAATCCAAACTTTCATAACTGATAATAAGCAATCTAAAATTATTCAACCACTTTAAAAATACATGTACAAAAAACATTTAAAATTCTTAAAAAGAAAAGAAACCAGGAAAATATGTTTAAAAGCTGTTCAGAGATAGAGAACAATATTTATGGAGGCTGCTCTTATTCTTTATGGAAGTTGGTGATATAATTCAATTTTCCATTATTTTAGTAGAAGTAGAGAGAAAAATGTTATGGATCCAAATGGGCAGGCATGCAGAACAGGAGGGAACAAGAATGGTAATTGATACACCTTATTGCTGAAATACCAAACATCATACAGAACGTATGTAAACCTACAGAACGTCTGTAAAGCCATAGACTACATTACTTCTCCATGAACTTTCACTACTGAGACCCAAAGCTGAACATGCACTTTGTACCAATGGGAAATGATTACTAGTGTTTTGTTGGGCTGATCTTAATCAGCTGTCAGACCCTCTATGCAGTCACTCTCTCACTCCTCTCTGACCCCAATAGCACAGAGGGACAAATCAGGATGGAAGAGTTTGTGGGTCAGTTATCATCAGAAGTGAAACAGACTCAAGTGGGGAAGGTTAATTTATTGCTGATTACAAATAGGGTTGGAAGGTAAGAAACAAAGACAACTAAAACACCTTCACACACACACAATCCTTTCTTCACAGGTTCAGCTTCACTCCTTTTTCCTGACTCCTCTACCTTCTACCCCCCAGGTGTTACAGTGTAGGGGGAACACAGGGTGATGATCAGTCTACAACAACTCCTCCCTGCCTCTTTTGCCTCCTGACACTTGTGCCATGCTGCAGCATGGGTCCCTCTCGCTGGTTGTAGTCCTTCAAAACGTGATCTAGCACAGGTCCTTTCTGTGAGCTGCAGGAATTATTTGTTTTCCTGTGGTCCTTTGCATGGACTGCAGCGGGACAACTGGTTTCACTGTGATCTCCACAGACTGCTGGGAGATCTCTGCTTCTGGAGTACCTCCTCCCCCTCTTTCTTTACTGATTTTGCTGCTGTAGAGCTGTTTCTCAAACCATTTTTTCCCCTTACTCCTCTTTCTCAACTACTGCACAGCCTTTTTTTTTTTTTTTTTTTTTTTTTGACAAATACATGTGGTTATCTCCTCTAGAGGTTATTGCTTGCAGAATTGTCCAGCACCTGGCCTTATGAGCTGTTGAAGTTTTAATTGTATTGAAGTTTGAAAACTCAGTTTCAAAGGGTCCTGGTGCTACAATAGAGCCTAACTGCTTTAATTTTAACGTGCTTGTGCTCTTTCTGAGGAAACAATAAGAGAATATGGTGGTTTCATGTAGTAAATAGGTCCATACATGTTTCAAAGCAAAATAAAAAATAAAAAACAATTTCAATTTTCATGACCAAATGAAATTATACACTACAAGACCATGAAGACAGCTGATTTGAGAAATGGAAAAGAACAAATGAATTTTACTTAGTAGATTTAGTAATGAAAAGAGAACTATTTCAAAGATTGTTTTAATTAATTTATGATGAAGTCTAAGTTTCCACTGGCATCACGTGAAAGGGGAGATTTTCTCAAACCCCTTGTGTTTGATTCGTCTGTCAGCATCTCAGGAAAGCCAAGACCCTTGTGCTAGACTTGTCATTTCCTGTTATGGGGACCCTTCACTGAACAGTCTTCTGGATTGGAGGTCAGTTTGACTGACTTGGTCAGGGTCACACACAAACAGAAATACCCCCTCTTGGGTCTCCACACCTTTAGCTGGTCTGTGGATGCCCCAGGAAATATCCAGGGACAAGCACCAACAGCATAAGAGAGACCTTGTCCTAGGCCTTCACAGCCAAGTATTATAACTGCTGCAGCAAACTTTAGTGCCCTTGAAGGGCTCACACTAACAGTTTGTGGAATAAAATTCTTTAATAATATGATAGCAAATTGTGACAGGTTAAGATTCAAGGATTGCCAGTCATAGTATATGGCTGCAAAAACTCATTCTAAGCAATGTAAAAATGAGCTTTAATCTCTCATAAAAGCTGGCTTGAGATAATCATTCAGCACTCATAGAGTACAGCAATTACCCAGTAGGTATCACTATGGGGAAGAAGACAGGTTTAACCCATTGACTGATCCCAGACATTACAAGAGAGGCTTCGCTAACTTTTCCCCATTTTTAACTTAAAATAGTCTTACATGTAGGTGGAGTTTGAATGACTCAAGCCATACATCATGTTCAGTGGGTAGTGCCATTCCTTGGAGATGGGTAACATCAGTATTACATCTGAGGCCACATCTGGGATGGAGGTGTATGTCTATGATTTTGCCACAGTTGGTGGTTCTACAGCAAAAAAAATCTTCCTTTTCTCCCTTGGTTGACAGCTGCAAGCAGCTCATCAGCTACCAGGTACCGCTGGCTTGTCCCTCTTGCAAGAGTTTCAACAGAGCCTAGCCATGGTGTCTCCACTCTGCTCCACTCTCCATGTACTCCCCCTTAGCTTGTGTTGTGTGGAGGAAGTCAGGCATGCTGATTTCATTCCATCCAGGGAATAGCAAACATATTTCCTTCCTATAATTCTTCATACCACTATAACACATACTTTCCACTCTGATCCATCCTCCGTTTCTTCCCCCTTAGCATGTACGCTGACTGAAATTTTCATATTTTTCCAGTTTTCTATAATTTTACTCTCAGTTTTCCCAACAACTGGCTTTTACTATTGTTCAGGTAAGTTAAGAACAGAATTTTCTTGTTAATCTGATTTCTAACCATCCTGTCTATGGAGTGACAAAATTATTTTATTATGCTTATAATTTAAACAAAGAAATATATATGCTTAACAAGACACATGTAGAAGTACTCAGATGTAAACCACTCAGAGAGCACAATAGATCTAGAAAAACACTGTACCATCAATGAAATTTAACGAACACATAAAGTCAATCTGCTTGCCACTTGCTCCACTTCAGATATTAAATTAATTAATCAAAATTAAAATCAGAAAGAAAAAAAAAACTTCTACTTTATTAAAAGTGCTCAGAATACTTATGTTCAGTCCTCTCCTTCTCACCCTTTGAGTGAGAAATAGTTTTCAGTCATAGAGTAATACTAGTATAATTTTTTAATTGTGCTCTGTGCTGTTACAATATAAAATATTCTTAGAGAATAATAAAAAAGAAAAATGAAAATGGTAATTATTAATATTTGCAAGGATTAACAAATAGAATATTTCTTTCCAGTGGTGTTTTAAGAGACTTTGGTTATGATGTAAGATGCTGTCCATCTCATTTAGCCAACCTGTATCATTAAGAAGCTATTTCTGCAATGAATAACATCATTGGGAGTAACTAATCTTGTTTTATCACTGATTATTTTTTATATTATCTCTGAAAATGCTAGTTTTTCATGTCACTGTGGTATGGAAGAAAGGGGGAGGGGAAGAAAAAGAGTTTTCATTCCCAATTTGTGTGAGCAATGTTCCCTTCAGCATATAAATAGAGGAATCAATTACCTCAGAATCTATATGAAGATAATTTTGCCTTTGCAGATAATGAACTGTTTTTAGTGATGAAACTGAAAATTAATCCATTACTAATAATGAGGCTGAGAATGCAATAGATTTATACACCACCTCTTCTGTCAAAGACGCCATATAAATCATAGGGTAAAAAATGAACAGAGAAAGTCAAGGACATGGAAACCACAGAAAACGTACCCTTGTATAATGCAAATGTTCAATGGATGGTGCTTTAAAATTTAAGTTCATATTATTAGACTGTATTTTGGAATGAAAAAACCGTTTCTGTGCTACAGGATTTAGTCAGTTTTGTAAATTGCAGTTGCTGAATTTAATATGTTAGAAATCCATTATATAAATTAGTAGTCCATATTCATGGACATCTGTTACTAAAATTGCAGCATAGCATACATTCTTTGGCAATCAATGATATGTTGAAAAAAAATATGCTTAGTATTCTTAACAAAATAGATTGGGAGAGCACATGGATAGTTTATCCTTTATCTGCAGTCCTACACTGCTTAAAAGAATTAGTTTCCCTGACTTCATGATTTTCTGCCATAAACCTTAGGGGCAGTCAGGTGATACAAAGGTGATCAAAAGGATGAGAGCTAAGACTTACAGTCTCATCTGTGTTAAGACCAGAGGCACGAGTTTTATGCCTGCATATTTAATGTTGCCTGGAGTTTTAAGGCCAAAGGCTTGCAGTGAATGATTTTTTTTTAAAAATATCCACTCTTTATTTAAAAACTGCAAGAAATGTGCCAGTCTTCATTCCTCTTGATACTTTGTTTTTTTACCTAAAACATGAAAATTGGTCTTTTACAAAATATTTGCACTTGATTGGCTTTTCTCAGACGTTAGCTAAGTCTATTAACTTCACAATATTTTCTCCTGTGGTCATGCTAGTACACTCTAGTCAGACATTTTAATTTTCTTGCAGATAATATTCACCTTACCTCACTGGAATCTTCATCACATCTGAAATACTTCTGAAGTATTTTTTCAATATAGTCTCCAGACTTTCAGTGGCTTCATAGTCTATGGACAAGTATAAGTGACTTAATTCCTTGAATTATCAGTGTTTTTAATTTTTAAAACAATCCTCTTACCTATTTGCCTCTGAAGAACTTTCTCATGTACAAAGACACCTAAGCAACATGTAGTACCAGCTGTGCCATTCTTTGTTTCTTCCCTCATAAGGAAATCATTAACTAGGTGAGATTTAAAATCTTATGTGCTCCACTATATCTTTTCCCTATACAGAGCAAAGGAGTGCACATGGAAGCTGAGCATTAGATTTTTAGTTGTTGTACAACTAATGGATTTCTATTTTAGTACAGATGAGAAACTATAGATGCACCAGTGGTTTTAACCCCTTAAGGCTTAGATGCCATTTTGAGGAGCTATTAGTTCTCTAAGGGCTCTGAAAGTAGTAGCCTTAAGACTTGATTTGCTCTTCATTGAACTTGGTGTATTGAGTATAGCAACAGATCTAGTAAAGCTTTAAGATATTTTCAGTGGAATATTCCATTAATTAGCAATTTATTAGAAATATATTCATTGATGTCACTAAGTCAATGAGCTAGATATTTCCACATTGATATAAAAATAAAAAAGCAGAGAAAAATGCAGCAACCTCTTCAAGAAAAAGTTATGTTTCATCTAAAAGATGGTTTAAAAAGGATGACCAAAATCTCCATCAGATCTGTGCACTTCAAAAATCTTCTAAAGTTTTCTGAAAAAATGGCCAAACTGTACATTTTTTAAATGAAAAATTTACCTGACTTGTAGTAAGATGCTAACTATATTCAAGGCTATTGAGGATTCAAATGCAATGGGACTGAATACTTCTGTGTACAATATCAAAATTCTTACTAGTTCAGTTCCTCAGACATTAACTAATGGAGTAGGATGGACTTTCTAAAGGAAATAAAGAGTAAATGTAAAGTAAGAGTAAATTCTTGCTGATTTTAAGTATCTGCTATTCCTGAAAGTGTTTGTTGCAATAAACATGAAAGAGTAAATAAGCAAGCTTAGAGTAAATAAACTAGCTTTTCTCTCTGATTTACAGTGGAGATTGAGACTACAAAGAAAGAACAAAATATTCAATTCCCTGATTATAATGCAAAGGAGAATTGAGTAAAAATAAAATAAATTCTCAGTGGTTGTAATGAAATTGTGTTTGTATTACCTAAATCCTAAAAAAGAAAGAAAAAAAGAACCTGCAAATCTCAGCTGAAATACTATTGAACACTGGGGGCTACTGCAAATTTTTTTTTCTTAAAATAAATTTTTAATCTCTCTCTAGGTTCATGAATCTCAAGTATTTAAATAGTTACTGTGTTTCTAAATAATTCTTTAATTTTTAGAAATTTTGTAATAATGTTAAAAAAGAAACTTTTTGATCAGGTTAGTGTCTGAATGCATGCATGCATGCATACGTGCACATTGTTGTACATACAGATGCAGTAAGCTTTTAGATGAACTCATATTTGAAACAGATAACAAACACGACTTCTTAATAAACTGATATTTCTAACTATAGATAATTGATGAGTAGAAGGTAGTTGTCCATGTCACAGATAACTAAGATTTATAAAAAGGTGTTATCAGCACAACTGAGGAAATCTATGAATAGTAGTCCCATGGAAATTTGATATCAATGTTTGTCTCACTGTATTTTATTCCTCCTAGGGTTGGTTAACCCTTTCTCTTTCTAGCTAAAATACATCTTTTTGTAATTAAAAGTATATAATCTTACTTGTGGGTGTGGTGGTAATGGCTGGGGTGGAGATGTTTTTTATTTGTTTGGGGGTGGATTTTTGGTTTTCTTTTGTTGGTTGCTTGTTTTTTTGGTTTAGTTTGTTTTGTTTTGGTTTTTTTAATCTGTTTCTTTTGTCTTTAGAAGAGTTAACTCTACTAAGTTGAGATGGGATAATCAGTGCACTGCAGCGAGTGCTGACTGGAACTGAGAAATACCTCCAGTGTCTGCCAGGCATATATTGTTGAAGTACACAGCACAATTTGTTCTGCTTCTTTCCCCTTTCTCAAACATTCCTAGTAGATAGGTTGTTTTGTTCTCTTTCTAGGGCTCCGTCAACATCCTTGACTGGTTTTTCTTTCTCTCAGTGGCCACTGAAGCCTTGATATTTCAGCTTGGTTTACTCCTATTTTAGTCTTGGTGGATGGGAGGCATTTTCTGACTTACGAAGTATGTGATGTCACACCATCAATTTATTAATATCTAAAGTAGAAACTTACGTTTTACATCAGATTATATGGAAAAGATACATCTGATCCTTTGTATGGGTTTTCCTGTTACACACTTTAATTAAGATCAGTGAGACTACTTCAAAGCTAAAGGATTAAGATCCCTTTTTTTTTTACTTTTTTCAAACAGAAAAAATTCCTCTGTAACCTGGATTCATTCAATAAAGCTTGAAACTAAAAAACTTGTGGAGAAATTGGTCTTTCTTTTTGTTTGTTTTTTACAGGAGCCAAGACACCTTCTTATATTAGGAAAGTAATTTTATTTAAAGTTTGTATGAGTCTTTCTCACAGACCTTGTCCTCTGTTGTATTGCAGTGTTTCAACAGCCTCTGTAAAACAGGCAGTTTTCTGGCTCACTTTATTTTCCCTAGTTGGAATACCAAAAATATTTCCAAACTAAACGGCATATAATCTCTGTGTATAGTATATGAATTGTTTTTAAAGTTAACAAAGGAAGTTGATTTTTGTTTGTTAATGTTTATTTCTAGGTTCTGAAAAGATATGCGATTCTTTTCTAGAAAAAGATATATGAAAAAAAATACAGCATTTCATCTGTATTCCTTCATATATTCTCCCTTCTTAATTTGTCAATTTTGTAATTAGATCATATCTACAAGTTTCACTTTGATTCTGTACCAAATTAAAGACCACTTAATCACTTGTTTCAGGGCAAACGCACTTCTCTTAAGCAACATTTACGTTAATTTTGTCCCAGATAAGATTTTGCTGCCATTCACTAGCATGAGATTCAATTGACTCTATTGGAGACATTCAGATCATGTGAATTTTACAAATACATGAGTGCTAAATGAAACATGAAAATAGAAGGCAAAGTACATGAAATTCAAAGCAACTTTTTTTTTTCTTTTGAATATGCATTTGTCTGAATTCTACCACTGCTATATATTCTTTTTGGACACCATATGTTCCATGTCATTCCTTTTAAAAGCCATAAAATGGAAAGTGTTTTCTTTCATTTCCTTGTAATCAGTTTGGCAGAACATTTCCAATAAGTGTCTAAAATAAGTGTTTACCTTGAGAGGATAAATTTATTCGTTTTTCACCTCTACATAAAATAAAGTCAAATAAATTTCAAGAAAAATACATTTAGGAAACAACTGACTACTTTTCTTTCTACACAGTGGAAATATTTTCAGGATACCCAACTCTTCATAGAGATTCTAAAACTTTGTGTTTGAACCTCCTTATTTGAAATTGCTTGATTCCTTTTAATGAGGAAGGTATGTTGCTTTTTTTCCTGCGGTCAATGCTATGCATGCAATTTCTTATCTGCCAGACACCACATGACTGAATATAGTTGGCACATATACTTAAAAAGTACTATAGTTAGAAAGCAAATGCATAAATCTGTGCTTGTTCTTTCACGTGTTCTCCTCTCTGTTGAATTATTCATTTAAAAAGTGAAGAAAACAATACTAGAATCAGTGTTGGAGACAGAAATGCTAACCCTTTCAAGAAGGCTGCAGTTCTTATTAACATGCATTGACCTAGTATTATTTTTTTAGTGTTGTTAAAACTACTATATGGCATGGTTGGCTTCGAAGAGACAATTTGGATATTAGTGGCTATCCATTTCAGTCATTCCTTGTGTCAAATATGGAAGATCACAAACAAAGCAGATTTCATCCCAAGAAGCTGTCAGTGAGCCTGAAATCATCATATTGGATCTCTGATATATTGGAAAAGCCTTTTTTTACTTTGAAAGAATACAAAAATAATTGGGATGCATTGTTCTTCAGTGCATTAAGCAAATACAGGAACTGAATCTTCTGCTTAGCAGTCAATAAATTCCAAACACAGTACAGCAGCCTCTTTGCTACTAGCAGTAAATGGGCAGAGAGCCTGCAGACAATTAGTTGTGAGTTCTCGGTGATGACTAAAGCTCTTTCACAGAGTTATTTTTCTGCTAAGAAATACTGAATTATTCTTACAAGATTTATAGTTAGTTCTGCCTCTTACTTGACATAGTTCCAGAACCCACAGTTCAGATCCAAGGTACATCTTCTGCTGAAGTCTCAGACATATTTTTGTAAATATTTTTGAATGAGACTTCATATTTTAACTTCAGCTAAATGCCATGGAAATTACTGCCTTTTTTATGATATCAAGATTTGAAATTTGCTGTAATATAATTTCAGTTGATTTTTTTTGTTTGAGGGAGATAGTGCTTTGCAGTGACATTTCAGAAGAAAAAGAATGGAATAAAGAACTGTGACAGAGATAATTATGGCAGCTGAAAATTTGCATTAATACAAAGTTCTTTATTTTTATACTTTTGCTATTATAATTTGAGTGGAATGTCATGTGAGTACAGCATACATCTCATATTTTGAATAAACCTCTTTTATAGATTAAGCATATTCAAAATAATGAGCAAATTGTCATATAACTGAAAGGCATTATTTTGCTATTTTTTCCACTGATTTCTTTTCTTTATTAAGGTCTACATTGTAATATTAATTAACTGGACAGATAAAAATGGCATAATTAAACCTCATTTTCCAGTTAAAAACTCGAATATAGGACTATGTAACCAGAAAGTAACTGGTTTCTGTGAATCAATTGAGCCACAGGAATTTTGTGCACCTCTGGTTTTTCCAGGATGACTGTGAAGTGACAGGATATATGAGATATATCTACCCTGGCAGCAGAGGGGTTTTATGAGTTGCTTTGCATCAGATGACATACTGAAGCATGGTAGTTCACTAAAGTTTGTTACATTTGAGCACTTTGGAGTTAAGTTGTATAATACAGGAAAGGACTCATTTTGGAACTTAACTTGAAAATCTCAGATAGTTTTATTTGGCATATTTTTTCTATTTTATATTTGCTGTTTTAGCAAACACAGTGCTTCACAATGCTTCAAGATACTTTTCTTATGCAATATTTATTTGCAGCTCTCTTTATTAGTTTCTGTTCCCTGGGTTTATAAAGCCATACATTACCTTACTATTTGAAACATTTTCTGCTTCCTGCTTAATTGTGCAAATGTTTCCTTTATTGACATCAGTCAGTCACTTCCAAATATTTTTCATGAAAAGTTAGTTTAACTGCAGTTTAATCTTTCACCTGGATCCTAAATTCAGGTGTGGTAATTTATCAGATCTGTAATGTAGGATCACAAAAGATGATGAAACATCACTACCATTTGTCCTATTTTATTTTATAATTTGGGAGGAAAGAGGTACACAAGCTGTCATAGGGAAAAGTTGATACGAAAGAGCTCAGATCTTGATGGCATCTGCCCAGCTCTAACAGACTGGTTTAAGGTGTTCTGGACTGGAAGGGCAAAGAAACGATAGACAAACCTTGCTACAAAACTGCTGCTGGCTTCACACCCTCCCAACAGACTTAAGGTGGGAAACCAGAAGCTGATAGAAAACCCATGTGAAACTCCCTGATTCGCTATAAGTATGGAGGAAATCAAGGAGTCTGGGCTAGGGTTATGCAACTGCAGAGTTCATAAGTGTCTTAGACAAGTGGTGGTGGGAGGTGTGCAGGTGCCACAGATGACACATGGCTCTCCACTGCTCCAGCCACTAGTATTGAAAACAACCAACCAACCAAATAAAGAAAACCAAAAAAGAAAGAAAAAACAAAAACAAAAACAAAGAAGAAGTATTATATATCTCTAAGTGATGTGGTTGTGATTTCGTGTCCAGCGATACCAACTCCCCAGTTATACAAACAGATAGTTAAAAAAAAATGAAAGTGGAAGAAAACCTAATTTCTGGAATTTAGGAAACCTTAATTATGTTTCTGGACCAGGACTGCCAGAAAGTGTGACTATTAGTAACACAAGAAAGAACATTTAACTTCTTATTCTACATGAAGAACACTTCCTTAATTTCTTGCTGGACTCTGAAATCCCCAGAAATCCTGAATTCAATAGAGCAAAATTATTACATGGGTGAAAAAGGAAAACATATGGTGTACTATAATCCTTTCTAGCTGCCTGCTGTAATTTTTGTATTTTTCTGTTTTCACAGTACTCTTATCCCACTGTAGCATACAAACACCTAACAATCAATGGTGAGGGAATTTTTCCTAAATTAAATCATACACATTAGATTATTTTAAAGCAGTTATTTTGTTGCAATTCATTTTTATGGGTTTTATGACTCCTTACAATGCTCCAGTGCTTCAACTCAGATGACAGATATTTTCTGCAATGGATATTTTATTTTGAGGAAATGTGTTTTTCAGAAAGTTTTCTGAGGCTGTGATGTGAATAAAAAGTTTATACGGTTATCTTTGACCTTGGAAGCTGGGATCTGTGTCTCAGGTTTTCCTACATATATATATATATAGAGAGAGAGAGTTTTAATACTTAGATTAAAATTTACATGTTGTTATAGTCCTCATTTCAGTGATGATGTAGTCAATCTTCTAGTTCAGACTCTTGTATTGTGTGAAGTTAATGGAAACATGGGTCTTGAAGTGCCTGCGTGTGCTGCTCACATCCAGCATCCTTGAACTGGGGGGTCACTGTGACTGTAAGCTGCCTGCCGCCTGCCAAAGCCACAGCCAGGGCGTGTGGCATCTCTGAGCAGGCCTGGGTGAGAGACAGAAACATTTGGGAGGGTGGGAGGAGATGGAAAAGAGGTAGGAGGGACATTACCGCGGACAAAGGCTGGTGACAAGCTCTGGGAGGACATGCTTGATGACAGAGGAGGTGATGCTCTGAGGGGTCAAGGACCACAGGTAGCAATCCCTGGGGCAGGAGCACCCTGGAAGGGCTGCAACTGAGGGCTACCTCTGCTGCAACACAGGGAAAGGAATGAGAGGCAAGGAGCAGCACACGGAAGCCATTGCACTCTGGGCCTCAGCCCCTTCACCACCCAACACCTCACTGAAGGATCTGGGATGGACTGAATATAATATGCAGCAAATGGGAAGGAATTCTGAGGTTCAGAAGGGGAGAACAGAGGTGCTTGCCTGAAGCTGAACCTGGAGAAGGGGTAGGAAAAGTGTTTATTTAACTATTTGCTTAATTGATTGATTTTTTTCTTTAATGTCTAAACGGATTATCAGAATTTTTGTGTTAACTGGTGATAATTAAACAAAGTAAAATTGAAGTTAAGACACTTTTACCTGCAAAAATCTGTATGTTCATATCACTTGGTTTTAGCATGTCTGCTCTTAGATGCCATGCAGTAAAATGGTGTAGCACCAACATTTTCTTCAGACAATCTCAAAGTAAATTCACAAATATTTTGTGAGACACATAAAAGGTGGGTTAAAGCTTGCTGAAGAAATGAGTACTTCTGTTGTGCTACATGAAACAAAAAGTTGCAGAGAACCAGCAGCAAGCAAATCCAAGGCAGATAAGGTTTTTCTAGATTAACATTTTGTGATAATAAAGGGATGGACATGCCAGTAAAAGACATCCAATGACAACTGATCTTTTATATGTATGTACTCTGGACTACCTTCTCTGTTGAAAGAATAAAAATTTTCTTCATAGATTCAGAGTGAATTTCTATACAAGTTGATATTTGTGACTCCTCTCCCATGAAAGCAAGCACTGTAATCTTTCCTGAGGACTGTATTTTCATTATTAAAACTTATGTTTATATTGTTAGTAATCCTGACACAGTTTTGAGTATGCATACATACTCTGGTGCTTTCCAAGTGAGGCTCTCAGCTGGCCCTCCAGCTACTCAAAATAGCTCTTACGATTTAGTTGGTGGAAGGAGTGAGCTAAGCATGTTAATTTCACTTCAGAATCAAGCCTGTAGGAATATATTCAATTCGCAGTACAAGACAAAATCTTTTTCTTGCTGATGTTCTGCTTTGTAAAGGGGGCCTGCAGCAATGTCAAATTTGATAGTGTTCCACTCTCCAAAGCACGGGCAAAGTGATTGGGATACAAAAAGACAAGGAAGAACTCTGAATGAGCTGTGGAGACAGAGAGGAGAAGAACTAGCTTTGTTTCAGTATAACCAGGTTCTGACATGGATTGTGACTAGAAAGTAGGTTGCAATGGCACTGTTTCAGGGATTATTTTGTTTTGTTGTTGTAAGGCCATTTGTCTACAGAGAGCTTGGTAAATAAAGTGTAGCTAATAGGGTTTTTTTTTTTTTTGCTTTTTAACCTATAATGAAAAATCATTTTCCATTAAATGAATAGGTGCTTAGTGATAGTTACCAAATTTTTACATATTTAGAAAATAGACCACTTTATAACTGAAAATAGAATTCTATATTTGTGACATACCAATTCTCTGTATGTGCAGAAAATCAGTGCCATTTTTCCAGAAGCAGAAAAAAAAATTGGCAATTGTCATCAGAATATTTTGCTACACCTCAAGAGGGGCAAAACAGGAAAGGTTTGTTATTTGCTGCCCTATGAAAGTGCAGTGGTCACAACTATCTTTTTTTCTGAATCTTGCATATTATTTCTTTCTTGTATATATGCACACCCATGCAATCTAGAAATACTTACTTTTCTATTTTCTTAGTCTAATAAAATGAAGATTTAATAAATTATTTTTCTTTCAGGTATATAAACTATGTCCTAATAATATGACTGCTCATTCACCTAATGTAAATAAATCTGAGTGCTACCATTCATATGAAATAACTGATACACTTTCATTTTTCCTTTTTTTCTTAAGACTTGGCTAAATATAAAGATCCCTTTGACATGTATAAGGGTAAGTTTAGGAGGGACTGATTATCTGTGCGGGTTTTGGAGTGACAATGTACAGGGTCAAGGATCTTGTACTGCTGTGTATTTGCTTTGAGAAGTATCAAAGTGATTAACCGGTTACAGGAGAAACTTAAGAGCAAATTTCATGTGCAGAAGAGAATAGAAATGAGAAAGAGTCCCTTAACATTTAGAAAAGAAGAAAAAAAAAAAAAAGAAAATTGTATAAAAAAAGAGGAATTTTCCTCATACAATATTTCAAAACAGAACTGAAGGATAAATGTTATTTGCTTTTGTCAGTCTGAGTGCTAAAATGTATTCCTAAATATATAGTGACCTTATGAAAATAAAACACAGAAGTTTACAATTTGGCTGTGTTTTGGAATGTGCTATGCAGTCAAGCTTCCTTGACATCTTCACACGTGTTAAATTTGCACTTCTAATCATGCTGTTTGTGTCCAGAGCCTGTTTACATGGGAGGTCATTTTTATAGCACTAACAGCTTCTCAACTAGTGAACATGCACAGTATACATATCATACAGAGCCCAGCCCTAAAGTGTGATTCTGGGTCAGTAATGAAAGGATGTCCTTTGACAACAAAGGTTCCTTGCTGTCTTTTCAAGAAATTAGTTCTGTGAGATTTTTTCTCAACTATTTTTCATACTACATTTTAATGGGCACTTAGCTATGTAGATATATTAGAGAGTATGCCGGTCTCTAGCAGACACTCTGTAAAGCTTGTGGGCTGCAACTTCTTAGTTTCCAGTCACTTCGTGGATGCACATGCCAGGGTAATGAGATCAAGTAATGAGCTATTCATCATCAGAGACCTTTGGGTCTGTTCTTTTAATGAAGGTTTTGGAAGTGAATAACCTTTTCATTTTTCACTTCATGGAGTTTTTCTCCTAAGTAAAGAGAAAAAAAATCTTGCCTCTCTTGTTTTACATCTATTGGTACACTGTAAAAGAAATTCCTGGAAGCAGTGTTGTCAGGCAGGTTATTGATAAGGTTGCACAAGTAGTTTTGCAGCACTGATAGACTAGTTTGTTTACATTTGTTTAGCCACTGGATTGATTCTCATGAATCACATAATTAGACAATATTTCTCTACAGCAATTGAGTCATAAATGTTTCTCAGGTTTGAACACTGATGTATAGACCACAACAGACTTGGCCTTTCTGATGGTGAAATATTCTCATAGCTCAGCCTCCTGGATTCTGATGCAAGTTACAGATTTTACATATGAATGGAAAGCACAGTGAGGTATTTAGGAAGTTCAGGAGTGTACTAATGTAGTTGTATATCCATTGACATACAACACTAAACATAATAAATTCAGTTGGAACACTTATTATGTGGGAAATTTGTGGAAAAGGCATTTATATTTAGTAAGAATCTTTCTTAAATGGTAATTTTACCCACCTTTGTGGTGTCAGTGTATATTAAAGGAATATTGCATCTAAAACTTGACTTTCTAGTTTTTGCAAAATGAAGTTTAGGAAAGAGTCTACAGCAGAAGGAAGAGCAATATAGCAGATAACAGGCTGGCATTGAATACTAGGCTCTCTTCTGCGCCAGTGGTGTACCAGTTAGTTACAAATAAACCTGCAAGGACTGATAATTAGGAAGTGGAATTAGAATTCCTGAGTATAGTACCTAGACTCTGTGGACACCACAGAGATTGCAAGTTGACTGCCTTGCTAAAAAGGATGAAGAGGAATATATTTCAAAAAGATACTTTCTCTGAGGCTCTCAGGAAACATCTACACAAGCTGACTACTTCAAAAGCTCTGCTGTTTGGGTACTTGCATTAATTTGAAACCTGTAACCTTTCAGAGAGATTTTCCCTTTAAAACCCTAAGATTTAAGACAATATTAGATGTCATCTTAGTCTGGTTGGTCAGTAGTTAGGTTTGCCAGGAAGCATAAGATCTACCTAAAATACTTCCTTTACACTGAGTGTCTCAGCTTGTATGTGCAACCAACAAGATATTGTCTTAGTCTTGCCTGTTAGATATCTGATTCCTCTTGTTGCAGCTGTGCTTTCGTGGAAAAGATCGCTGAGTCAGAGGGACGATGCCTGTACTGCAGTGATCAAGGTATGTAGGGGTTTCTGAGAGTTAACTCAGGACTTCAATGTTAATTTGAAGTTCGGGAGCCATTGGACAAAATGAAAACCTGAGATTTTTTACATCCATTTCCACTGCTTTGCTGTTTGACTGGAAGAGTCTGTGAATCCTTTTAGTGAAACTGTCAGGTGCTTATAGAAAAAAAAGAGGGGTTTATATGCACCACAGATGGATTAAAATTTAGCACAATGCTAAAAGACAGAGATAAACCAGTTTGTGCTATGTATATGTTACATGAAGGTTGCACTAAGCCAGTCTCTATTTGAAAGTTTATTTTTCAAGACCAATTTCAACAGAGATTAAGTTTCTATACAGTCAAAAGGGATATTGTCCAGAATAAGGATTTTGTCTTTGTGGATCCACCTTGTGCACTTCTCACAGATAGTTTTGCCACACTGTCCTCTCTTGAAAATGTTAATGGGGCTTTATTTTATTCTGTGCAGCAGTATGAAATACATTTTCTTTTCTTTTCTTTTTTTTTTTTATTTAGTTTAAGGGAGATGTCCTTCTTTTTTTAGGTTGATTTCATAGTAAAAAGGCAGCTCTGAGAATGGCAGTTTAAATCTCAAGAGTCACAGATTAATCAGTGCATATTGCAAGCACAGATGTCTGTGTGTTATAAAATACTGACTGTAGTACAAAGACATGAAACCTCATTATTGACTGACTGAAAATCTTTTTTTCCTAAGTTGTCCCCAGATACCAGTGAAGTGTCACAGTGTTGAAATGAATGAATCCACCTGCCCCTAGGTCCTACCCAAGGCCTATGCAAGCAGTGCTCTCTATATACTGTTGAAATTTCTTATTCTGAACACACTGGTAAACACTTCAATACCTATCATACATTAATCTGTTATGATGTCTTGGAGTTGGAACTTTCACTATGTTTTCTGTACTTTATTTCTCATTCCAGAAGCTAAAGAGAATTTAGATTTTATACGGAGTTGACCTTTACCTTAATTATAGGTGCTTCACTACCTCCTATTAAACATTAAATATTCACAGGTCTTGGGTGCCTGAGATGACTTCCATATCCCCAGAAGTGATTATTACAGATTATTTTGATAAAAATATTGATTTTGAAGACTAACAACCAGATTCTTCATAGCACAGTACCTTTATAATTGCTTAAATGTACATAATGAGTGTAATGTTGGAGGAAAATGATGTTACTATCACTTGCTAGACCAATTTATTAATTTCACCAATGTTTATATGACTGTGTAGCATTGAAGATAAAAGCAAACAAGTCTGGTATTTATCTGTTGTTGAATACAATGAAAATACAATTTGAGTTTCTGCATTGGCTAAATAAAATGTTCTGGCAAGACTGAAAGCTCAGAATATGATATATAGTGGTTAAGATTAGAAACAAGTTTCTGTTTAGAGTTTTGATTTATAAAATTTATTTCTGATTAAGATTCTCAAGGAATTTGCAATGTATTTTTTAAGGAACTGTGTATGTAAAAATTTTGGAATACTTCAACATATACTTTCCTTTAGGCAAATTCAGTTTATGTGATATAAATTAATATTAGGCTCTGAGGGTGCACTACATACATTCACAGTGGTAGTAAACTCAGAAGAAAAAGCTATGGTGAAAGATAAGTTAATCTGAAATACGTTTTATATTATAAAGCAGACTGATTTTTGAGGGTAGGTTATTTTCTTACAATAAAGGTTATGTTACACCATGACAATAAAAATATGTGATGATACATATCTGTCAATTGAGTATAAAGGTATACTACATTTCTGATCAATGTCAAACTGAGGTTTGTTAATTGTTTTACATAAGGTGTGTTATTTTAATATATAAAACAGCTTGACATCAAAATTTCCACAATGTGTGCAGCCTGCCTATTGGGAAACAAGATTTGTGCATGTATATCAAGACACAAATTGAGTCTTCGCCAAGTTCTGAAATTATATTATTGTTGTTTTTCTTTTTTTGTGTTTGGTTTCTCTTGGTGGTGGTGGTAGTGGTGATGATGGTTTGGGGTTTTTTGGGGTTTTTTTGGAGTGGGGAGAGAGGGAAGATGGGGAAAAGTCAGGTACATAACAGAAATTTTCTTAGAATTTGGAAGGTGATTGTAGAAAGAATTTTGAATTCCATTAGTTCATCTTGTCAACCAGGGTCTCAGCAGTATATCCAAACATTTTGCTTTCCTATTTGGTTTTACTTATATTCGCTTACTAAATTCAAGCAAAGCAATCTTAGTTGCATAACAATCATCTGCTCATGTGTGCTAATGTGTTATAGAGCAGATACACCACCTCCAGTTATGGTATAGTTATTATAGTATCTAGCAAATAATAGGCATCTTAATTTTGGTGGGGTTTTTTTTGTTTTGTTTCATTTTTTTAAGGGAGAATGTAGAGAATGGAGAAATGTCTTGGAGCAATTTTTGAGGCTTCACCTGAAAACATCAATAGAAAAAGGTCAAGAAAAATGACTATAAAGAAGTAAAATGTGAGAGGCCTTTCACTTGAAAATTAATTTGAAGTTATCTTGGATGAATTGTCATGGTAAAGAAAAGCAAAAATTAGGAAAGATAAGCAGAAAAATCAGTCTAATAGAACTTGATGTTTTCTCATTCAGTCTTGCTTCACTTGTTAGGAAAAACTGACCCCAAAACTCCCTGAGTGGAGCAGTTTATTTTTTCTTCCATTCCACTAGGCATAGTAAACTATAGTCTTCCCTATTCATTAATTTCTGACATCTTAAAGAGAAGCCAAAACATTCTGTATAATATCAAAAGTGTACAAATTCATCC
This sequence comes from Entomyzon cyanotis, assembly GCA_024500445.1. Lineage (NCBI taxonomy): Eukaryota > Metazoa > Chordata > Aves > Passeriformes > Meliphagidae > Entomyzon > Entomyzon cyanotis. The sequence goes on from JAKEPQ010001005.1 coordinate 62,900,511, forward strand.
TATCACATTTGATTGTGGTATTTAGCCAAGGAGACATGCAGAGGAGCAGGCCAATATTGCTTTCTAATAGATGATTATTAAGAAAATGGTACAGTAGTCACTTTTCAATCTTCAAAGAGTTTTGTCTGATCAAGTATATGGTGAATTGGCTGATTTGTTTACCTGGTTCAGTTTCTCTGCCTAGCATGAATACAAAGCTGCTTGGAGTGTTTTGAAAAACACTTCAGCATAATTACTACGCACATCATTGATCTGCTAGCCTCCTGGAGTTTCTTGTATTTCACTGGCTTTCCTGCATGTAATACTTAAATGACAGACATGTTTTTGACACTGAAATTTTGGGTTTTATCCTGAAATACATTATTAATAAAAAAAATAATCAAATGATTGATGTCTCCCTATAGCTGTCTGTATTGTTGGTTTTCTTAAACATCTAAAGCCTTCCTTTAAAACATGAATTAAAAAAACTTTAAACTTCTCCACATTGTACTAAATTTTTCTTGTTTTGTCTGCAGGCAGAGATTTTTACCACCCTGTTAATTGTACCTCCCTCTGGTAAATTTGCAAGTTTACTTCTCTTATCTGTGTTGAATCCAGAAATAAGCTCAAATAAGTTACTTTTTATTGAAATTGCTTAAAACACTGGTTGTCACACTGCTGTGCACTAAGTAGGGAAAATAGTTCACCTAGGCAAAGTTTTTTTATAAACAAGTGGTCTAATTACCTTCAGGAGCTCCTGAAAGAGAGGAAAGCAAATAGATGGTTACAGAACAGGAATGAATAAGTCCAGCTTCTCATGCGCCAAGTCTCCTGTTAGAAATTCCTCAGAGTTCAGCTGCTTCAGAAATACACAAATAAACATCTCGGCCATGAATAAAAGTCTAGGTTCTGATCTGGATTTGAGAGGCCTGCAGATCACAATTCCCTGTCTTCCCCTTCTTTTATTCTGTGGATGCATGAAATTTTGAAAGAACTGGCTCGGAAGTTTGGAGAGAGAGGCAGAAGTGTTTTTTCATATGTATTAGGAGATTTCCAGGAAGGAGCACCAATAACAGAAGACCAATCTACCTCAAAAGGATGAAGTTGTTGTCTCTGGAATAAGGATTACAAGTAGTATCTTTCAGTAAATTGCATTACTGGTTATTTATTTTTGTAAATTAGACATGAAAATAAGGAAATTTTTACATCCCTTCAAAGGGGAGTCAATATTTAAGATAAAGGCTAAATGGTCTCAGATACCAAAACACTCTAATTACAGAAGTCTGCATTTTTATGGATTGGCTTCCTGCAAGCACAAGTCACAGAAACACAGAATCACAGACTCATCAAGGCTGGAAGAGAACTTCAAGATCACCTAGTCCAATTGTTCACTTAGCATATTTACCCCGAAATCACATCCCTGAGGTACACATCCAGATTACATTCGAACACTTCCAGAAGGCATTGTTTGGGAAGATCAGCTTGGTTCCAGAAGAAAATTGAGTGAATGGGCACATTTGTTTGAGCCATGTAGAACTCCACCAGGGCCTGTGGAGTCCATAGGATGTTTCTTCATTCTCTCTTTCCACTACAGATCCTGTTGGTTATGGGATTGGGTAGAGAATATCCAATTCCTGATCAACCTAGTCAAATGAATTTGTCTCCAAATAGCTGGAACTTGTTGCTGGAGATCAAGTTCTTACCTCTCAAAGTTTCTCATCACCAGCACAACTTTGACAGTGCTTGATTGTCAGTGTCTTTATGCCCAAAGAACTGATTTGTACTTATAATAAAGCAACTGCTTTGTCCTACATGTCTGATTATTGTTCTAATGCTACTCTCAGCCAGGCCCAACACATACCAACTGTGACAAGAAATTAATACCTTTTGAGCCAACTAAGAAGCTTAACAGTCATCCATAATAAGAGTTACGCAATGTATTCCAATATTTGACTGAATATGGCTGATGTTGTCATCTAGACTTTGAATACTTACTCAAAATACTTTTCATTTGACTGAGTGGTAACACAGTTTCTGTTATATTTGGAAGGTGGTTGTGTGTCTGAGCAGCATTTTCATTAGTCCTTTTTTTTCAGAACTTCCAAATTCCTACTTGCAGTACTCTCAACTCTTAATATATACAAGCCGAAGCAAAGCACAACAGTACCTTAAAATATGGATGCCATTAAGCTGCAAATAAGGGAGATGCTGGCACAGCCCACTGCATTCCAGGAAAGCTGAAAGGACCTCACCTGGGGCTACTGTTTATGGGGTCACAAGATGATTTGCCTTGGTCATTTTAAGTTTCCATCTTGGCCATAGCCCATGTTGGTAACTACTGAACTCTTTTTCCAAAAAGCCCACTGACAATGGTGATGTTTCACTCAGGCTATGATTCAGGTTTATGATTAACCAACATTAACAAGGGTAAGTGCTTATCCTTCATTCCCCACCTTGGCTGGGCAGATGATGCTCTTTTGCCAGTCTGAATCATTCTTATCTTTACCATGCAAGAGATCTTGGTATAGTCAAGGGATGCTCCAGCACCAAACTGGTACTGTAAAGAGGTGGTTCACTGCTCCATTGGTTCAGTCAAGGCTTATCAGGAGCTCCTGAGATCATGGAGAAGGCCTGAGGAGGATGTGGGGACAATGCACACCAGAGCCAAGAGTCGCTAATTGCTGCTTGGGGATGGCCTGCGTATCAGTCAGCGGGTGGTGAGCAATTGTATTTTGCATCACCTGGGTTTCATTCCTCTCTCTCTCTCTCTGTGTCTCTGACTCTCCTTTTCATTTCAATTATTTTTATTATTAATGGTATTTTTATTATTAGTTTTAGTATTTCTAGTTTTATTATAATATTTTATTTATTTTCAATTCTTAAGTTGTTCTTCTGTCAACCCAGGAATTTTACTTTTTCAGATCCTTCTCCTCATCCCACCCTCATCAGATGAGGGAGAAGGGAGTGAGAGAATGGCTTCATGGCAGTACTTAGTTGCCAGCTGAGACTAAACCACAACACACACTTTTTCATTTGGTATTTGTTTGCTATGATCAGAAAATACTGATAAGCTAAAGTTAGGGAAGAATTCTCACTTATTTACTCTCTTTCAACAAAGTGTTTTTTCCTTTTTTGCAAACTGTTAACCTTCAGTACAACACCTTTGGGGAGAAAAGTTTCACATCATCAATGGATTTGAAGGTTTGCTTCAGTGCAGTGAAATCTATCATCTAAACTTGAATGGTTATCAAACTAACTGTTTTCTGCATTTGTCGCTGTTGAGCCGCTAGCTGAGGAATGACCCAGGTTCTCAGACAAGGAAGGAGAAAAGGTGTCTTTATTATTTTGATTTCCATATATATAGAGTTTACAGAGGTCACCCAGATTGGTCAGCCCGAGACCTCCCCCTAGGCCCAATTGGCCAAGCCTGAACTGACCTAATCCAGAGATGTTGTTTGCAAAACATCCAAACTTTATCTTTGTTTATGAAATGTAGCAAAATGTTCTCACGAGAAAGACCTGTGCTAGCCACATGCACTAGACTGAATTGCAGAAAAATTAGGTTCTTGTTAGAAGATCTTACAAAGAAATTTTGTTAAATAATTCTGGTATTTACACATGGGATATGTGACAAGTAGCATGCAGAACAAGTTATACTTTTTCTTCTCTCTTGACAAAAGAAACCGTATATGACAATGGGACAATTTGCACCCATCTGGAGATATGCCTGCAGTGACAGGTCAAGTAGTAACATATAAAGATGCCTTCACGTGCTGACAAGTATTTAAACTTGTCAAGTATAATAAAAATAAAATTTTCAGCACACAAAGGAAAAAAATAGCCTTTGATAAGAGAAGAACTAATAGAAAAGCATGGGAAAAAAATCCACTTGAAAGAAGAGCAAGATTAAAGGAAAACAGGGTAGTAACAAAAGGAGGGTTTGAAGGAGAGAAGAATAGTGGTAAAACATATTGAAGAGCCTATTGAACTCTAGGAAATCTGAGCTGAGGAGTGAAGGGTGAGTACTAATGGATAAAATACACAAGTATTACTCTGTAGAAGGAAACTAGGAATGGTATGATGAACAAAAAAGAATAAAAAGCAGATGTTGTTAGACTACCTGTTACATGCTGCAGGGCTCAAACCTTCCACTGCTCTGCAATGAAAAAATGTTAGTATTTTTTAATCAATCATTTACATCTGTATAAAGACACAAATAAATGATTTATCAAGACATGTGGATAGATATTATTTCAAGAGTGAATAATTATTAGATATACATATTAATATAGTTTATATGCATTTTCATTTGTGGTATTATGCAGGTGATTTTACTCCTGTTTGTGTATCACTTAGCTGCCCTGTTCAGAAGATTTTCTGAGATTTTCCTCCGTTTGCTTGGTTTTGTTTGTTTAGTTTTGTTTGTTAAAATTTTAACTATACCAGCTGTACAGGAGTCTCTTGTAGAAAGCTCATGGACATCTTGTTAATGCAGTGCGTTTAGAAGTTTAGATGGCCTGAAAGATAAAAGGTTTTGGTTTTATTTGTAGTTTTTGTTCTCATGAAGTTTGTCAACAAATAGCTTTTGTGCTATAAAACTTTGAAGAGAAATGCCACTTTGCTTCTTCACTCATTGTTACAGTGAAAGCTTTTCTTCCTTTTTATATCAGAATATCCTGGGAGCAATGATATTGTTCAAGTCTCTGTAGCCTCTTCTGAAAAAGTTGACTTTAACAGCAGTCACATTCTACAGAAGAACAAATAATAATTAGGACAGAGAAGGGTTTAGCTCAAAAAAAATTTGTGACCTTTTTTGACTGTATTTATTTCTAAATATGCTAACAATTCTTTCAGGGAATCATAACACCCCTGAAAGAATGAATCTTACTGGGAGGGCAAAGCATTTTAGAGAGCTTTTTGCCCACTTGAATATGAGTGAGAAAGTTGTAAACAATAATAATAATTATATATATATATAAAAAAATATATAAATATCATGAAGAATGAAGGGAAAGAAGGGAAGGAGAAAATATTTAGTAAAAAAATGAAAGAAATTTAAAGTGGGGAGACTAAGAAACTAGCAAAGGAAAACAAGGAATTATTGTATTAGAAAGTAAGTGTGTATTTTGAAGATTAAGGCATTCCTTGGCTATTGTGCATATTTTTGTAGTACATAAAGTAATTTCTTCAATCATGTAGTGACATATTGATTTCTGCCTTGATCATTGCACGTTATTTTAGACTTCACTGTCCTGCAGATGTCTTACAGAGATATTCTCATCATTATTTCTACTCTTATTTAAAGCCAACAACTTTCTTTAAGATACACATTTTCATAGTCCTCAGTGGTTTGTTTGGTGGTACACCATTACTATTTGTGCAGGAATTCTACAATTACCTTTATATCTTGTCACTTAATATTTCATGATTGGCCATAGTCACTTAGAGATTTAAAGCACTGTGGTGCAACTGAATAGGAATAATATTCTCTGCTTAAAAGAATTTGGGATAAAGGGCACAAATACATTGTTGATATTTTTATATAAAGATAGAGCCATAAATATTTACTTACAACTACAGAACTAAGACTGATCTATCCAAATATGTTAAAATTAAAATAATTCAAACATCTGGAGGTTTTTCAGGTTTATTTTTTAATTTTAATTTTGCATTATATCTTTTATTGTATTTATAGTGTTCATTTAGTTTTTACTTCTAACTAGAAATAATGACCCAATAACTCTTAGAGAAGAGATCTTCAGGTTTAAAAAAAAGAAAACAATCAGTGAAGAGGTTGAAGAAGGAAAGCCGGTTTGTCACCTTTGTGTTTTGCTTTAGATCTCACAATGTTAATTCTTGGCATTTCCCTTCTTTATTCTTAAATCCAGTCTATCTCTCATAACTTAAGAAAATTGCATTTTGTTTACTAAATGTTTGAATAAAACTGGAAAAGAGACCCTAGAAGAAAGTGATAATCCCAATATTTTACAATTTTCCATAATCCTGTTGCAGATGTGTATAATTTACCATAACTTTTATTTTCCTTTTTCATCCCATAATGCCTGTGGCTGTATTTTTGTCACATGGGGAGCATACTAGAAGAAAATCTTACTGACTTGCAACCCATTTTGTATGTCTGTACTTATTTCTGTAAAAGTGCATGTTTTTTATAATGCTTGTTTTATATTTTTAATGGGTTTTTTTCACTTTCCTTATATGTCTTGGAGCTAGAACAGCACTTTTAAATGAGTCTAATTCACCAATAAAAGTGCTTTTTTCTCCAAAATGTAAAATTTCATAAAATCATAGAATAGTTGGAGTTGGAAGGGATCACTGAAAGGTCATCTAGTCCAACCCCTTTGCTCAAGGAGGGCCACCAAAAGCCCAGGGCAATGTCCAGACATTTTTTGAGTGTCTCCAAAGATTGAGACTTCACAACCTCTTTGAGCAATTTGTGTCAACACTCAATCACCTTCACAGTAAGAATGTTTCCTGATGTCCAGACAAAACTGCCGTGTTTCCATTTGTGCCTGGATGCCTCTTGTCCTGTCACCAGGCACCACTGAAAAGAGGGTATAATTCAGTAAATGCTCACTATAATAAAATGAAAAAAATTTAATTCTAGAAATTTTTCTCTTCGAGTAAAAGAAGAAGATGATCCTTTCTTCTGCCTTTAACTTCAATTATAAGAGTAACAACTCTTGGGAATTAAAGGTATCAATTCAGGAAATGATTCCCATTCAGAAACTGAAACATAGAACATGTCTCATTGGTATAAATGAGGGTTATGTGCACATCTAAACTTAAACAAACATCTAAGAGCTTTCTTCAAAAGGACATGAATGTAAGCCTATGCTAATGTTTTCCCAAACTGTAGGAATGAGTAAAACCACTATAATTATTAAATTAGTGCTTAAGAATACTTAACTTTCAGAGTCAACCAAATTGTTTTAGAATGAAATAAAAAATAAATATTGCATACTCAGCATAAAAGTAGCTTATATAAATACTAATTATAAATTATAATTGACAGGTGTAAATTAAAGAAAAAAAGATTCCCACTTTCCGTGGCTCATAATTAAACCAATTTCTGCTGCTTGAGATCTGTGTTTAGCCATACCTCATATATTCTACTGTATGTACTGATGCATTACTAGGAATGAATTGCAGGTCTATTTAAAAAAGATTCAATATTAAAAAAACCAGACCACACTTACTTAGCTACCTACATACAAGTACCCCACAGCACAGCACAGTACCCATCAAATTAAGTTTCGTTTAATTAAAAGCTCAATCAAAAAGATCAGTATTAAGTTCAGTCAAAAATGGAGATTTTGTGTCAATGCATTTGATATTAGGATATAATGAAGATGAGGTGCATAACTGCTAAATGGCTTGGTACTTAACAAGCTCAATAAGAACTTTTATATTACTGAAAACTTCTGCCTTCAAAAGTCAACAAGGTGAGCATGCTACTGAGATAATAGGAGCTCAGCTGGAAGCAATGTAGGATTTGCAGTTCCAAAGCCCACTTGAAGTACATTTTAAAACTTGTCTTGAAAAGTTTGTCTGATATTTTTTCAAGCATTCATGTTCACATGGTTTCAAATGGAATCTATGTTTTGTCATTTCTGCTTAAAAATACATATTTCTGCATGTTTTTTTTGTATGCAGTTACTTTGAGGTTTAACTTTGTATTCTATTATTGAACTGTTTCCCAGTGTTTTGTACTCATAATTAGTTACAAAAAATGCAGACATGTAATTCTAACTCTGTAAAGCAGAAAGAAACAGAATTAGTACTATTATCCTGGTAACCTCTTGAGGTAGGGTCTATGTAGATAAAAATCGCAGGCGTGTAGACTAGGAAAAGTTTTCCTTAATGTTTACATTTTAATTCCAAGTTATGCTGTGTTGTGTTAGCCTAATCTTATTTTTTTTCTTTTTTTACCTCCAGCTACATTTCCTTTTCAGTTTACAAAATTAGCAAGACTTGTAAATTCTTTCAAATGATAGTCTTTCTACTTGATCTGTTGTCCAGGTACTTGACCATAACTCAACTCAAGATGGTTGACCCAGGAAGAAGAGCTCTGTATGCTGCCCATTTATTTGAATTTCAACTCTATATGATATATCTCCACTTCCTCTCCCCTGTATCCTTTCTATTATTTTGGGTTAATTATCAAAACACTTCTTCAGTATCTGCTTCCTTTATCTTTCAGTTTGGACTAGACAACATCTCTTGCATAGTTAATTCTGATTGGTTTGACAAGATTTCATTCTGGAATTTTTTTTGCTTTTAATTGTTCTACCTTTAAGTGTCATGATGCTAGCCAGAAGGTAATCTCTTGTGAGTAAGTTGCTACCTCCATTGGTTCCAGACTGGAATTTCAGCTTCATTTCATTCTCAAATGGATTGCAAAACTTCCTTCTTTATACACAATTAATAGCACTCATATGGTATATTTCCAACAAGAATTGCTATTCTCAGTGTTGTAATACCTTTCAGTAGCAACTCTTTGGCATGAGTTAATAGAGATTTTTACCTTTTTTTTAGCTGGATTATTTTTAGCTTGAAGATATATAGTATAGTGTTATTTAAGTTTCCCTCCCTTGTCCTTTACATTTATGAAACTGCATCTTTGGTTCTCTTTTTGCCACTTCTACTACTCAGGGTTTTTGGTTTGGTTTTTTTTCTCTTTTACTTCTTTTTCTTCCTATTTCAGATTACACAGATCTATGTGATTGATTGAAGTACAACTCTTCAAGTCAAAGAAATTTAAGTTTTAAACTAGAATTGCAATGGACAGTTTTAAAGCAACATTTAAAAAGCAACATTTTAGAATTTGAGAGCAAACTACTTCATATGTCATAGCCCTGTGCATGGATATTTTTCCATAATGTGTTCTCTTTTCCAAATTAATCTGCAACTAATGTAATAGCAGATAACACTATAATTAAGCTGGTTGTATCATAGTAGTCAAATTACGGTCCAGGAATCATCTCAAATTTTTAAATATACATAGATCAAACTGTCATATCAGAGCTTAATATGGGATAGAAAACTTGTCTGTAATAACAACAGAAGTTATATAAAGTGGGAAAGAAAATCTATTTTATTGAAACTATTGAAAAGATCAAAAATTAATTGCTCAGTTTTTACTTCAATGAATTTACATTACCCTTGATCTAAACCAGACATTACATCAGCATTGCTTTGCTGAGAATCACTTATGAACTTGTGCTGAATTATGAACTTGCACTGATTTATGAGCATACCTGTTACATGCCTGTATTGTCCCCAGAATTCACAATGCAAAACTGAAAAAAATTGCTTTATTTGACCAGCAGTTAGGTGGAAGAATTTAGATTGAGGGAAGCTGGGGCATTGTTAATCAAAAAGAAAAAGAAAAGAAACTAAAGGAAAGAGAAAAATAACAGAAAAGCAAGCAACCAACCAAATATCCAAAAGACACAAAAAAGCCACACAAACAAACAAAAGCCCCAAATCAAGTAAACCCTTATCCTTTTGTGGAAATGAGCCTACTTTAACTGGCTATTCATTCTGGACTTTTCTAGAGAGTTATCTCTTCATGTTTTTTTCAGAGGTGGCAGTATGTTGCTGTATTTATAAGAAATTATTAACACCCAAGCAGTGAGACTAAATGAGATACCTGCTTTTCTGCATATCCAAGATAATAAAAAAGTTCAATGTATTAAAAAATGCTCAAATAATGTTAGAAAACATACTTGCCTTTCTTTTCTAAAATGTGTTAGAAAACATATTTCCACATAATTGTGGAAATAAAATGTAGAACTCATATCTACATTACCTTAACACTAACTTCTAAACACCAAGTCATAATGTGTTAATATAACCACTTTTTTCATCAGCTTCCTGCTTTACCATTAGAAAACAAACAGTTTAAAACCTGCTCTTGTGATGTTGGTATTTGATACTAAATTATTTTAAATCAAAGCTTTTCCAGAGTCAGTACTTGTCAAATCCACAGCTTGGCATGATCTGTTTCCAGCATGACAATACCAAAGACCAGTGATTATGGGATTAAAGTGAGAATTAATTTATAAACAGCCTCAAAACAGTTAAATGGTTTCTTAATAGTTCTGCTTAAAAATCATATGAGACTTTAAAGTGTTACCTGTGTTCACAGGTAGGAATGTGATGATAGAAGTTGATTTTCTGTTTCTGTCTAAGACTAATTTACTTCTACAATTTTGTCTGCATATTGCCTTAGACCAACACACAGCTTAGAAAATTATTTTGGCATCTTTATTTTATCGATATTTAGAACTTTACTTGATAAATAATACACATTTCTAGAAGAGTCGATAGCAGAAGTTCAAAATAGTTTTAACTGCATATAACATGGTGCTTTAATTGCCAATATGCTTAGTAATTTAAGTATTTCCATTTGCATACAAGTGTTAGAAAGAACTGAATCATTCATGTTAAAACAGATGGGTGAATATCAACTTCAACGTATAATGGAGTTCAGAGCATAAAATAAATAAACAGATGTGAGTGGAATAATTTTTTTCTTAAAATTCCTTTCTGCAAGTTTGCTTAGGGCTTTTTTCATGGTTAAAAAAGGCCCAGCTCTGTCTCAATAGCAACCATTAAATCCTACAAAAGGCAATTTATACCTTAATTTTTATTACTAATTTATTTACTAGGAAAAAAACCCAAAACAAACACCAATTCTCACTCCCACATTTTTCTCCTTTTTTCTCCTTTTTTCTCAAAACACGTTTCTATGCCAAAACTAACATTTTGGCAACTTAGTGTGCATTTGTGGGAAGGGGTTTGCTGTTTTATTAATCATCACCTAGAAAGTGCAGCTGTATTTTCTATAAATTTCTATATGTGAACTTCTCAGACATGGTAGATGTATATTTAAATATACCAGAGCCCTCTATATTATCTTGCCACAGCAGTGACTTTATTTTAAAAAGGAATCAGGCAATTCTTTTTCCATTTTCAGTATTTGAAATGAAGCTTATTTTGATGTCTATGTGCCATAGAAAATTTCAAGAATTAAAACATAAAGCAATATAATGCTTTATTCTCTCTAGTTCAGCACTGGCACTGAGACAAACTTGCTTTCCAGTTCTGAGACAGTTGTCTTTACTGATATGATGAAAAGATTATTTTCTTTACAGGTACCATTATCACTTCCAGTAGATCATATTCAAGATAGAGTGCATTTTTGTGATCAATTCCTTTTAAACAGTTGTATATTATGCTTTAATTACAGAAAGATCATACAGATGAACTTGTAGCATTTCTATATGAGATGTAAAGGGAAGAAAGGTATATTTTTTAAGTTTTCTGATATAGACCAGCTTCTTACCCTCAGTAATGCTGTCCATGGATGTATAGGAAAAATACTGTAGGTGAGACCTTTCCTAGCATGTTTTGCTGCAAAACAGTGGGTAAAGATGCAGCTTTTCTTCCAGAACAGGTAAGCTAAAAATTCAGTTAAAAAGAGCCCTCTAACTTAAGTATGCATGAAGGGCTTTTCCTGACACAGATCTTAGTGACAGGCTTCCAGACTGCTGTACACCATTAGTGGAAGTAGCCTTTTCCTCCAGATGGAGCTGACACAGAGTCAAGTGACAAACTAGCCCAGACAAGTTAGCTGATCAAGTGCAGTAAGTCTGTCTTCAAAATCTGTACAAAGTGCTGAGTGGCTTTGATTAACAGCTTAAAAGTTTTAAGTGGCTTCACTTGTATCTGTCCAGTCAGCAAGTATATTTCTGGTTTAACACCTGGCATTTAAAATCAGGTAGACCACCCTTGCTAGGAGTCCTGCTTTGAACATTTAGTGACCAAACCTGTGCATCCTGTTGCTGGAAACCCACTGCAGGGTACTCTCTTGATACATAGGAATGTGCTTGGTCTTTTTCAGGGATTCAGTTAGACTCATGTGGCTAGCACAGGTCTTTCCCATGAGAATTTTCTCCTGTGTTTTATAAACAAATATAAAGTTTGGATGTTATTAAAAACAGTGTCTCGCGATTTGGACAGTTCAGGCCTGGCCAATCAGGCCCAGAGGGAGGTTTCTGACTGACTAATCTGGGTGACCTCTGAAAAGTCTATATAAGTTGAAATCAAAATAATAAAGCTCTTTTTTCTATGCCACACTGAGAATCCGGGTCTTTTTCTCTGCTAGCAGCTCAACAGCGACAGACTCATGCATTGTTTCTTGCAAATCTTGTAAATAGATCAAAGGTATGTATTCAACCAAAGCATTCTTTCTTTCACTGAGAGAAATTATTACTCCTTTATAAAGGTGGCAGTTGCAGCACCATGGTGGTCACAAAAGGGAAGGGAAATATGTGTCACTCTGGTGGGTTTAGTCGTGTCTTCTCTCGAATTACTAAAACAGGCCTGAGAAATCACTCTTCAGATGAAGGTGACTTTTTTCCAGTTTCCCTGTCTGTCTGCCAAATGGATGCCAAGAAATGAAGTGAGATGTTCCACATTGCTTGTATGTTGAGCCTCTCCAGTGAAGGTTTTTCCCGCTTAAAAGAAGTCCTCTCATACTCTGAGACCTGAGCTTTCATTTTAACTATCCTCTCTAAATGTGACAGAATTGAAGTAATACCTTCAGATCTAAGCTTTTGTGGACAGTGATGTAGTCCACAGACACTTGACAGCAACTGGCCACAGGCTCCTGAGAGGAAGATCATAGTCTAAGATTATGTAGCTGTATCTTTTTCTTTTCTTGTGCAAAGGCTAAGCCAAGCTTTTGTTCACCCTGAATACACTAACCCAATGTTTATATTTGCTTTTAACTCATACTAGAGTTAGAAAAACTTTACTACTATTATTGTCCTTGATGCTTGCCTGGTTATCTACTTATTTTTGATGTTTCAGTTGTTTCCTCTTTAAAATGCCTACCAAGCTACCTAGTTTTAAACAATAGCATTTTTTACCTTGGTGGCTTTATATGAAATAATGGATAAAAAAATGTGAGAGAAACTTTCATAGAAATTAGAAAGAAATGGCTCTGGCAGTGAGGTAGATTCTGTGATCCCTTAGATTTTCATTGTGAATTTTTTTCGTGTTTGACTCTTTCTTAGAACAAACCTCGGTAAGAGACCTCAAGAAGTCATCTATATCATTCTGCATAAGCTCAAATAAGGGTTTCAACATATATATTCCTGCAAGACCTTAAATTATGGTGGCTCTCCAGACAGCTTGTTCCAATGTTTTACTATTGTTATGACTAAAAAGCTTCTTTTAATATCTAACGTAAGTCCCCCTTTTTGCAGCTCAACCCCATCATAATTTTACTTATTCACATTTACTGTAAATTATTCCCTTCAATGCCTTTTATGCATCTGAGAACAGCTATTGTATCCTTAGCACCTGTCTCCTTTTTAAACTAAGCACTGGAATATTTTTCAGTGCTTTCTTGTAGAACATTATTTCTAGATCCCTGTTTGTCTTTATCTTCTGTACTCAGTAGATTGATAATTTATTGAGCTGCACTGTACAAAAATAATAGTTTTTCAGTCAAAACTATTCATTATTTATGTTCTTTTTTCCTACAAATACATTCATATACATACACACACATATTTAGTAACAGTATGACATTGCTGGCTCATATCCATCTCATGATCTGTTATAATCACAGATCTTTTCTGCACAACGGCTCACTGCTTGTCACTACAAAAGTATGCATGTCTATTGTCGATCTCTGACTTGAAAATTTCAGATCTAGCCTTGGAATATCACTGAATTCAGTATTGACTTCCAAGCTATAAATATTGTTTATTGCAATTGAGTTACCGATAGATTCACTCCAAATGACAGTGAAATATCTCTGCCAATCTTTTTCTTTGGACATACCCAATAGGTAATTTGACTCTGTCCACCTCTGTGGACAGTTCTTAGTGAATCAACGTAGAGATTGATTTCTTAATTTGCTTATGAAAATAGAATTCAAAGAAATGAAAATGTTTATTGCATCCCAGAAATCTTAGTTGTTGCTTCAGTTCACATACTTGTTATTACATTAGGGAGAGAGGAAAAAAATGTATATGATTTGCTCTTTCCTTTTCATGGGACTATTGTTTTCTTGCAGATACCTGCAAATCTTATTTCTCTGAGGTGCAAAATTATTTTGCTTATTTACATTTCTTTCCCTTTTTTTTTCTTCAGGGAAGGCCTGACTGTATCTTTGTCATGTCTTTCAATACAATGTTCTACTAAAGATAACTTTTAGCAAATTTAAGATTGCTGCAGCCAAATCAGCATGTGTTTAGAACAAAATTTTTCAGGTCCAGCAGATAATTTTAATATTTTTACATTGATTTTTTCTCAAAACATTCAGATGACAATCACAATAAATGCAACTGCAGTAGAGCAAGATAACCCTTGAATAATGAAAGAACAAGTTACAGGGTACTTGACTAGATTGGAGGCTTTCATAAATAATCTCTAACCTTTATTTTTCTATCAAATTTGAGATCTTATCCTTTGTCTCTAATATTATGTTAGTGCCCTTTTTCTCTGATTTTTATGACATTAAATGTCTGATTTAAATTGACCTTTTTGTTTAAGCCTGGAAAAGACCTGCATGCAAAGAAGTATTCATACTCTGAGGCCCTTCTCAGAGTAATTTTTGCTGGTTTAAAAGTCCACTTGATAGAGAGCTATTACTAACTTCAGTCTTGTTGCTAATATAGAACATCAATTTGCTAGTCTATATGTCTCCTGCTATTATTTGTGCCTTGGGTTCTTTTTATTGTTTGACATTGCAAGCTGTAAAATTTGTGTTCAGTACCTGTAGACAGACTCCTTTTTTTTTTTTTTTTTAATATTTCACTTCTATATCATGTAAAAAAGCAGATTTGTTTGCATTCCCAAGCTGAATGAACTCTGGTTTTTTCCCCAATTTAGCACAACAGATATGATTTAAACTGTCACCCTATACTCTTGTATTCACAAGAGCACAAAATAAATAAATCTAGACTGTTGATAGTTATAATATTCAAAATATGAAATAGCATATCATCTCAGGGTAAATTCTTTGAAGATAATTAATTTGTTAGCTTCTAATCAACCAGTTGAAGTTTTTAATTATAAATATACTGTCTCCTTATGGAAGTGTAAAAAGTTAAAAACTGTAATGTGTTTTGCTATGCAAACTGTTTAATCATACTGCTTATCTGTTAATATATCCATGTTTGTACCATGCACCATGAATTTATGATATGCTTTTCTGGTCAAGAAGTTACATGCTTCTCAGAAATGAACTCAATATTTTTATATTCAGGTTAAGCTTGAATTACGAGTATCTTCCATAAAAGAGTTAAACTGTTTATCTCAATGGTCTAGAGCATAGTTATAAATTCTAATTCACTGAACTTAAAGATACTTAAACAAAACCCAAAAGGAAAACAACAACTGATTGTTCTAAAAATATATTATTGGCAGTTTTTTCGAAAAGGAAAAAATTCTTGATATTCCACTTTCTCAAAATTTTTTGAGGAAATTTCTTTTTGTTTCATAGCAAAAAAATACAATGACAAACCCAAAACATTTAGAAATTAAACACAACTTTTTTTTCTATTTGTCTTTTAATTCCTTACCTTCTGTTGTTTACTCACTTTCATTTGAAAATGTTACAGATACTATGAAAACCCTGGCAAAATAGGAAGAACATGATACTGAATTCTGCCTGAAAACTAATAACTTGCTTTGAAATTTTAGTATTTTTCACTCATCTTGAATATGCATGTTTTTCATCCATTAACTAATTTATCCAGGAACTTTTGCCTTCTCCATTGCTCTGGTTTTTACATGTAAGTTTCCTTATTAAAACTGATGCAAAGTTTTACGTTCTGTAGTCTGTTAGGAAATAATGCTTTCCAAAAGCAAATTTAATTTTGAAATTTTCAATAAAATTCATAGGCACTTTGTCAGATTTTTTTTTTATTACAGCTGATTTTCTTTACAAAATCTATGAAATTTCTATAGGATTCTCTACATGGGCATAAGAATTTCTATTATAATTTTATAACCTACACATATTTATGTCTTATACATGCTTTACATGTGTAAATTCCACTAAAAATTGTGAAACACTGTTAATAGTTTCTTGATAGGAAAAATCAAGATTAGAAAAACTGGATATGGATTGAAACCTTTGTTTTCCAATAGGGCCAAAGAGCTCTGAGCATTGCATTTACATTGTGTGAGTCATGCTAAAAACATTTCTCCTATTTGGTCTTCCAGTAGTGACACTTAGCTTTGATGGAAAAGTAAATCGAAGAGCCAACATTGCTTAGTGAAACAACAAGAAGGAAAGAGAAATCAGTCTTTCTCTGGATGGCATTCCACACAGACAGAATATAAAAAACTATAAACATCTGGAAAATGGAGCTTGGGAATAAGACGCCTCATACTGGAAGGCTTCCTATTGAATACTGCAGTTACAGATTATCTGGATAAACTATGACCAAAGACAAAATAATTTCTTCCATTCACACACGTAGGAGAATGCACAAATAATTTTTCTTTACATAATGAAACAATTGCAAAAGAGAAAGGTATTATTATAAATTGTCTCCCTTTTCACCCATTAGGAGGGAAACACTTTAATATCTTTCAAACTGGGAAGCATAATTGTTTGATGAGCCCAATTTCCATTACATTTCTCATCCTCTAATTATAATGTATTAGTTTTACAAGTGATTATGGAACAGTTGGTTAATCTAAGTAAGAAATCAATAATTCAAACCAATAGTTAAATTGCATGAACTACTTCTGTATTGATGTGGACAGACAATTAGTGACTTATTTACTTGATTTAATACCTTTTCCAGCATAAAATGTATTCTTCTAAAGTACACACATCACTTAACATTAGAGGACATGAACAATTGTATGAGTATAAAACTGGATGAATATAGAAGGAAATGGATTATTGAAAAAAAGCATAATGTAGCATATTTTAACAGATGTAAACACAATCCTTTTCCTTCTAGTTTAGAACCACCATGTCTTTTGGCTTAAAGGTCACCAAGTTTTCTTTTGTCCCAACAAGCATGGCCTTAAAGTGATTATGTACATTAGAATCACTTTAAAGAGTAAACCTACAGGAAAATTGGAATTGAATCCTCAAGACAAGCAGAAAATACTTTCAAATGCAAGATCCCATAAACAGCTGTAAAACACCAACCAACCAATCAATCAACCAACCAATTAAAAACCCAAGAATAAGAATTGACATGTGCTAAGTGGTCCTTCCTTACTGTTTGTTTGTTTGTTTGTTTGTTTTCTTTTAAAGTTTTATTTGAAATGTATTTACTTTAAAGGAGAGACATTAGCAACATTAGCTAGATTAAGAAGAAAAACTTGGAGATTTTTCATCTATTTCTGCAAAAGTCAACTCTTATACAATCCAATCTTCTGTAACTGAACCAGGACACTTTATACTTTGCAGTATCTCCTTGTGCACATGTAACACTTTTTCCTAGCTCTGGTCTCCATTCAAACCAATAAAAGATGAATTCTGACTGTTGTTGATTACCCCCAAAATGGAACCAGTCTTTTTGATGCAGCTTTTTCATAAACAAAATATTGAAACAAAATACAGAAATGAAACAGGCTTTCAAAAGTTTCTTTTCTCATGACAAGCGACATTGGACTCCATTCTGTTCACAAGAACACTGTAACCTTTTTAATGACTTTCATTGGATGGAGTAGTGAATTTCCAGTGGCTGACTTTCTGTACAATGGAGCAGCACTACCATGCAGCAATGTAATAGAATTTCTTCAGTATTCATTTATTTGTTATCTTTTCAGATTTATGTTGGATTATATGTAAGAGTATTCAGTAAATTAGTGATGTCTCATTTAATGTCTTTTTGAGGCTTTTCACCCTCTGTTGAAACAAGTGTTGCACTAATGCAAATGATTAACATTTCAGTGCTTTCCAGAGTGTGACAAAAGATATTGATATATGTGATAAATATTTATTACATGGTATTCTGTACTAAATATATATTTTGATGGTAGCATCTGCTTGAAGAAAGATGCACGTATGTTCACTACCACGTAGTGTTTCTAAAAAGTTCATTTTAATTGTCTTCTAAGTTTGATAATTTGCAGGTGAACCAATGATATTATGTGTTGGAACAATTTAAAAGAAAGCACACTATTTCCAAATGGATAAATATATTTTTGCCTTAATGAAGCTATACTGAAGATGCAATAGCATTTCAGCATTCTTTTTAGGTGTTGTCACTTAAGGAACTCCAAGGAATCCTGTGTGCCAACTCAGAGTCATTCTTGCATAACTGCCCTTAACCAGTGTTAGGGTAAAGATTTTTTTGTATTCCAGGGAATGTAGGACTTTTGGGCAAGGGCTAACCCCCATCTGTGTTGGGTAACATAAGATCATTTGTTGAAGTTAAATGTATGATGTGATTATTTTCTATCAGTTTAAAAGTTTAAGCTGTGCATGTATGTTGATGCTTGTCCATTGTTGCTCTTGCCACTTTGAGAACTTAGGCATAAGAGGTCCTCTCCAAAGCCTATTGAGGTTTATGTTAATTCTAATGCTGATTTATTTGAAATGTGTTTAGAATAAAGTACACAAACAATTAAGAAAATGTTGGGAAAATAATTATTAATAACTGATGAACGAGGACAATAATGAGGATGGATAATTGCAATAATAATTCAAAAGAAAATTACTAGAAAACCAAAAATCCTGAAGCATACTGAAAAGATAAATTTGGTCTTTTTCCTTCTTTTTAACAAAGTTTAGGTTGGAAATCAAATGGAATCTAAAAAATACTGGCCATTAGGCTATGTTTTTCACTGTGGATATCTCTGTACGAAACTAAAGTACTTTTTCTCCAGATTCTATTTATGGCAAACCAGGCAGATTTGGTGGAACAGACAAGACTGGAACTTTCAACTCTTTCAATTCAGTGGGGGAAAATTTCAGTACTGAAAGTGGAAGCATTTTATTTTCATATTCTGTTCAACATATTATTTTACCCTTGAGTTTATGATTATATAAAACCTTCTATTTGTCTTTCCTCTCTGTAAATCTCTAAAATAAATGTAGTCATCTGAAAATTTACACTTCAGTGCATTCTCAATGTAATTCAATATTTACCATAATATGTCAGTCTTTTTTCATGTACCTATGGAAACTATCTATAATTATAATATCAGAATGATTTAGCATAACATGTTGATACAAAGACTAAGTCTTAAACATAAAATGAATCTGCGGCTATCCTGACATCACAGGATTGATCCTGACATAAACAGGAGTTGATTTTAGATGTGGATAAAGTTTTTTGGTATCTGTTTTTTAAAGGATATTTTCTATCTCTAAAATTTTTGGGGAAAAATATTTTATCCTGCTCCTGGTTTTGATCAAGTAATGTCCCTTAGTAATTTGCAGTAGACCTCCTGCTCCGCATTTGTGTCATATTCTGTGTCCTTCCTTGTGCAATTCCTAACTAAAATTTCTAAAATGCTTACATAATGAAAATGTGTTTGCAAGCCCTTTTTGTCATCTTTTATAAAGCTAAACTCTCCAGAATCTTCATCATTTTACAATCACTGTACACTGCATAAATTTGTTTTCTTGCTCTATGTCTGTGTTATATTCCCTTTGGAAGTCACATAGCACAAAAGCTGGGGGAAAAAAATAGATTATTCCTTCCTTGGAGAGTTACTGATCATGAACACAATATTTCAAAGAAGTTGGAACTGGGAAAACCTGAAGATTAGATTTATTTCAAGATTAAAACATCTAAATTTTTTGTTTCTATATATAGGTGTCCATATATTAACATATATCTAACCTCACTTTGTAGTCAATGGAGAGGTAATCAATGCACTCAGTGGAACTTAAATATCTATAAAGTTGACGTATTGATCAGCTGCTCAGACCTACTGTTCAGACCTGGGATCTATTTTGATGTGAGTTATTACTCTTTCAGTTTCCTAAACCTCAGCAGTACTATTCCCAAAATGCTCATAGAATTATTAAGGTTGGAAAAGATCTTCATCATCAAGTCTGACCCTACCAAGTAAACCATATGCCATGGATATGTACTGTATCCAGTCATTTCTTGAACACTTCCAGGGATGATGATAATTCCCTGAATCCTCTTTCTCATACTTCTTGTAGATGGGTATCACACTGGTTAACCTACAGCCATCTGGGACCACCCCCACTTAACCAGGACATGATAAGTGATGGAGAGTAACTTGGTGAGCTCTTCGGACAACTTCCTCAGTACCCCCAGGTGAATCCTACACTGTCCTCCCCACAGAGTTGTGAGTGTCTGAGTGGCACAGGAAGTCACTAACTACTTTCTCCTAGATTGTAGATGGTCTCCTGTGTACCAGCTCAGGGGGTTAGTAGCCCTGAGGATAACTGGTCTTTCTGTTAGAGATTGAGGCAAAGAAGGCATTTGGTACCTGAGGTTTTCCTCATCCTTGGTGACAATATTCCCCCCATGTCCAATAAAGGACAGAGATTTTCCTTGGCCCTCCTTCTGTTGTTAATGTATTTAGAAAAATGTATTTATTAATCTTTCAGAGGGTAGACAGATTAAACTCTAGCTGAGCTCTCACCTTTCTAATTTTCTCTCTACATGACCTAACAGCATCCTTGTATTCTTCCTGAATTGTCTGGCCCTTCTTCCAAAGGTCATAAATTCTTTTTTTCCCCTGAGTTCCAGTGAAATATTCAGTGTTATTATCTGATTAGAAGAGATGTCTCTTCCTGAATTAAAGTGCAAATGAGACCATATGCTGGTCAATAGTATGGATTTTATTTAACAGTTAATGCAAGGTAGAGAGATAGGAAAAAATGGAGGGGGGAAGAAAGAGTGTGGGAGAGATGAAGCAAAAGATATCATCACCAGGTGGATTCCTGTGGTGTGCCTCTGGTCTTTCTTCATCCTGCTCTTCAGTTTTAGGAGTCCCAGGGTTGTTCTTCTGGAGGTAGCACTTTTATACACTCCAAGTCCTGGGTATCTATGGGGTGTAGATACCATTCCCACAACTTGGGTTGGCATTGTTTGCTCCAGCTTGCCACTGTGTGAATTTTTTGTCCACATAAATCTGATATTAAGTTTCCATTAAGTGGAATTCTGTCTGGTGTCTTAATTCCAAATCTTCACCTTCATTAGGCCTGGAATTAATGCCTTCCTGTTTTGGCATCTCTGCTTATCTCAAGTTCCTGTTATGGAGGTTTATCTTATAGGAAGATAGTGTTTTGAGGCATACAATTACATTCTTGAATTCGTTAAATTCAATTCAGTCAGGCCAGTCATCTTCCCTCATGGCTTGTCTTTCGGCATACAGCCTTCCTAGACCCCTTTCTTATAAAGGGCTGTTTCCCAAGAGGCTCTCTGAACCAGAGTCCTGAAAAGGCCAAAGTCCAACCTCCAGAAGTCCAAGGCAGACATTTTGTTGATCTCCTTCATTATTTCACCAAGGATTGAAAACTCTATCATTTTGTGGTTGCTATGCTCTCCAGCTACCACATCTACCACCAGCCCTTCTCTGTTTGCAAACAGCAGGTCTATTGGGGAAGTGCCCAGGTAGGCTCACTTACCAGTGTCAGGAAGCTACACACATTCCAGGAACCTTCTAGAACTGCCTCCTCTCCAATGTGTTGAGTTTCCAATAGACATCCAGCAAGTTAAAGTCTCCCACAAGAACAAGGGCTGGCAATCTTGAAACTGCAGCCAGGGACCTCTAGAATCCATCATCTGCCTCTTCATCCTGGTTGGGTGGTCTATGACAGACTCCCATCAGGATGTCTGTCTTGATGGTCTTCCCCCTGATTCTTATCCATAGGCACTCAACCTTATTGTCCCACTCCCCAATGTACAGAGCCACCTCACAGCCTCTCTTTCCCCACCCGTCCCTTCTGAAGAGCCTGTAGCCACCCATTGCAGCACCCCAGTCATGCGAGTCATTGCACCTGGTTTCTGTGACGGTGACTACGTCAAAGCTTTCCTTCTCTACCATGCCTTCCAGCTCCTCTTGTTTGTTGCCCATGCTGGGTGATTGGTGTACCTGCACTTCAGCAGGGCTGATTTCACCCTGACTCTGGCTTACTACCCTTAGGCTCATCTCTGGAGATCCTGGTTTCATCCCCTTCCCCCTTCAAACCTAGTTTAAAGCCCTCTCAATCAGCCCTGCAAACCCATGGTCTAGGATCATTTTCCCCTCTTAGACAGGTAAACCACTGTCCTGGGTTGCAATATAGATGTATTTAAGTATTCTGTTACCACCAGCTGTGAGCCGTTAGCTGCTATCACCTGCTAATGACCCACCCGGATGACAGGCAATGGGCCATCCGTTAGCTGTTATCAGCTGCTAACGACCCACCCCGGATGACAGGCAATGGGCCATCAGGGACCCACCGTGTGACTCATGGACTTATCTCATCCCATTGTGGGATGCTTTGCCCAGGAGGGAGGAGCCAGGGGTTCCCACCTGGATATAACCTGGCCTTGGAACTGCCTGAGCTAGCCCTGTCTACTGGGTTCCCAGAGGACAAGAGCTACCACTGGATCTTCAGCTGGAGACTAGACCTTCACAGGATCACTGCTTCAACTGGACTACTTCAGTTGGACTGCTACTACCACCCTAACAGGGTGTTAGGTTGTATCTGACTTTGTCAGTGTTTTTCCTTGTGTTATTTCACTTATTTTTAATTTCCATCTTGACTTGTGATCTCCCACTGGTTTGTCTTCAAACCAAAACAACCACATTTCTCCAGGTTCCAGACAGGCCTCCAAACAGTTCAAAACAGGACCAAGAAGAGAGAGGGAAGGTTTTAATGCTGAGTAGAAAGACAGTAGAAAGAGGAAGCATGTCAGCTTCATCGGAAGCTGGGGAATTCCCAGCAGAGGAGCAGCATATCTAAGCAATTGCACAGAGGATTGCGCAGTCAGATGACACATGGCTGAGGAGAATATCCCAAAGAGGAAGTCACAACAATTCTGTATTTTCAGGTGAAGGATAGGTCAGAGGATAGAAATGATCAAATAGAAAATTGGAAAATAAGTGCCATTTAATTTCTCTGACAGGTAATGTGGCGCACTCACTTTTATACAAATGTTGGAATCTTAAGAACTAAGATAAGAAAGCTGGTATGTTATGCCTTAAATTAAGGCAATGCTGAAATCAGAAACGATGAAAACAAATTATAATAACAGAACAATATAAAATTATGCCACAAAATATATAGAAATTATAGCATAAAACATATTGGTGGTGAATTAGAAGTATACCTTTAAGAGTTCTTGGAATTAAGCCAAATTAGTAAACTTTCCACCTCAAGTACCAGAAACTTCATTAGTTGAAATCTCGGGCATAACAATAAGAATATTGTCATCTGTCTACAGGGCCACTCAAACAACTAGAGACGTGTGCCTGACTGGTATATCCTGAGTGAGGCCAGAGAGACCCTGAGAGAAATATGTAGATGACCTCAATTTTTCTGTGGAAAAAGGCCAAACCATAACAGGTGGTATCAGTAATTGTACACTAAAGTACTTGCATTCGGCATTCCTACTGAAGTATCAACAGCCAAAGAATTCACTTTTAAATTTTACTAAGAGTGAGATGAAAATAAGAACTCTTGCTAAAAGGAAGCTAAAGGTGAGATCTGCTTCAGAGAATTAAATGCATGCAGGAAGTCCAAAAAGCATTGAAGATCAAACTGGTAGCACAGTGCTAGTTCACACCTATTTATGAAATGCTTGAGAGAGTCTAATAGGAGGTCAGCATGGCTAAGCACCGAAGGGAAAGGTTAATAATAGTAAGAAGAATGTGAACAAAGAAAAGGATTGCAGAATCTGGTGGATAAAAATGTAAACATAAGTGGGACAAAAAAGAGTTTTATGAAAAGTCATGTAAAGGAGTCAAAACTAATACTAACTTCCTGAGACATGAGGAAAAAAAAAGCCTCCCATAACCTGTAAGATCTATGGAGAATAAGCATAAATGGAATTTCTGGAAAATATAATAACAGTGTGGAAAAGGTAAATTAATTCTTCATAGGAATATTTATCATGAGAAAGCAAGAGAGATTGCCATGCCAGAATTTTTTCATGATGGGTACTTGCTCAAAAATCTGACATTGAAGTAACAGACTTCGAAGAGTTACAAATAAGTAGAACAAGCACCACCCTGCCACTAAGAATAGGTAGCATTCACCCGGACAACTAAACAAACTTTCTAGGAATTTTAGGAAAAAATAGGTGAATTGTTAAAGTAATATCTAATCTTGGTCCATTGTCCTTTTGTTCTTCATATCTGGTAGGGCTTTACATGACACCAAACTGTAGAAAAAGGTTCCATGGACTCATCCATTCTATGTTCCACATGTTTGTGCAATCCCCTCCAGAACCTCCAGTACAAACTTTATCCACCACTTTCTCTTAGCAAGGGGTTCCACAGATCTGCTGCCTAGTGCATGGAGGGGGGAAATAATTTAAAAATTCCACTTGCTTTTGTTGTTTTAAACCTTAGTATAAAGTATCTTGTCCCACCACTATAAGGTATTCCAGATATATCTATAAACTCCATCCTTTTCAAAATTCCAATTTATGTGTTATTATTACGTTCTTTTAGCATTTATTTATTTTAATTATTATTTTGAGAAAGATACTGACTAATGTACTGGTTGTATAGCACAATTGTATTAAAATAGATTCCAATTCAGATGTGTATATTCAATAAAAGTAGGAAAGACAGACCTGCAGGAAAAAAATGATAGACTTTAATGAACAAATAATGTAACACTCATCTTTTGCTGTTATATTTGTTTTAATTAGAAATTCAATTCTTTGAGAGTTATATTTTGCTGCATTATGTCTTTTAGGGAATCTAGTCTGATTAAGCGCAACATGTTAAGTCCTACTTGTAAGTGGCATTAATGAGTTTGCCTTCCGTTAAGTGCAGTCTTTTTGTTCAGTGAGATGTATAAAACAAGAAAAAATGTCACATAGCTAAAATTTGTTAGTTGATTGCTTTGACATTCACTTTCATGCAAGTTAGAGAACTAGAGTAATAACCTACTGTTAATGTAAATTTTTGAACCAGCATCTAGGTACCTGCGTAGTCTGTGTGTGGTTATGTACCAAAGAAAGCGTACAGTGAGTACACCTGTGCACAGAGCTTATTGTTTGAAAAAGGCCAGCATGTAGAGCTCTGCTACACCAATACTTGGAATACCAGACTAATTCTAGTTCTTAGGGTACACTTCCAGAACAAACATGTTTAATATTCTACTTCCACTTCAAATGATGGTGTGTATGTGTAAAAAGCTACATAAACACAAACATTTTACAAGAGCTCTCTGTTTATGTACAGCTAAAGGCTGCTGCAGTTCTGTGTTCACAACATATATTAAAAAGTCTAGTTGCTTAAAGGCTTGCAATGCTGTGGTAAATAACAAATAATAGCACTAGGCTGAAGGTGTCTTTAAAATATGTATTGACATTGATACTATATGTTCTACAGACTTATCTTTCATGTGTGAAATCTTCCACTAAAGAAATCCAAACTGTTCTAGAAATACTTTTTCACTTCCCGTCTTTCCAATATCATATTGTATAATTTATTCTGATAGGATGTAGTTTCCTCTGCATCCAAACCCCTTAGGAAAATTACTTGAAAGTAATTTAATGTTGCCGACTCATGTTTGGGTGCCTTTGACCTGTTGCATTGAGACCTCATCTAAAGTGAGTTTTTATCAATCTCATACTTTGTCTCACCTGGATTTACTTAAAAGTCACTATGTATGATGATATCAAAATTTTGCCATATTTTATTTTCTGCTGAGAGATGTGGATGTAGTTCATAAAGTGCCTTCTATAGAGTTGTAGGGTATACAGTAGCTGGCAAGGTCTGCAATAAAATGGAAAATGCTTTGTCAATCAGCATCCAAAAATTCTATGTCCTTAAAAAGTACTTATAAGACTGATTCTTATCAATATTTTTGTTCCAGTTTCTTCAGAAATATTAGCTGAAATAATTAACCCTATCATATTTGCTGACACTGAAACTTCTACATATTTCTGAAGTTTGGTCTTGTTCCAATTCAATCAAATCCATTTTTATTTTAAAGGCTGGATTTTAGCTATCCTCAAAATTTGAAGTGATGGTCAGAAAAGTAATTTTCAGAGCAGTTTATCTACTTGTAATGTATCACATGCTCACTCTTCATTGTTTTCTGTGTGCACAATGATTAATAAAAATGATAAAGCTTCAGCAGTGTTTGAAATAGTAAGTGGGTTACACAATTTGTGAGCTATAGAATTTGAGTTCAGCAATAATTTTTAGGGCAACATTTTTTTTACCTGTGCTTTTTGAAGAAAGCAAATATAGAAGTTGGAATGATTAAAATATGTTATTTATCTTTCTTCTGAAAATCATCAAAGAAATGCCATGTATGCATCTTTTAGGTTATCTTATATTCTAATATTAGGAAATACTGAATTTTTAATAATTTCATTCAATTTGTTTCTGAGTCAACATTCATAATTGAACCTAGTGTCTTATATTAAGTTAACCCTGGGCAAAATAATGTTTTTTCCACCACAGATTAAATTGACACCATCATATTTTCAATCAGTTTAGATCATATTATTTTTTATATCATCAATTAATTTTGAAAGTAATGACCATCTATTTGTTGATCCTACCTCATAAGCTCTGAAATAGTTGCAGTAAAAGTAAGAAGTCTGTATGCTTATTGAAAATATAGTATTTTTTGTCTGTGTCAGGTGGATTTTTTTAAGATGTAAGGACTTTATTATGTGAAAGATAGTTGGCTATGATATTCCCTCAAAAGAAACTCAAGAGGATCTGAATCTGTTCTGGAGAAGTAACTAGACATCAGATTATATTTTTGATGTACTGTATTCACCGCTGTACACACTGAACAAGTTGAGACACTGCAAATTGTAATATGTATTTCACTGTCATTTTTCCCTAGAAATTTGGGGCATATGACACATTTTGAAGCTTTCTGTCATTTTCTGAAATAGAAGTCAGCAACAGCATTCTTATCATGTTCATCGGTTTTAACACTTCAGTTCGTCTGTTTACTTTCTATCTCCAGATCAGCCCTTTGACAGATGCTGGAATGCGTACATGTCAGTACATGAACAAGAAAAGGAATCACTAAGGGGGTTATTTCCATCTTTGAAAGATAAATCTGTTGAGGTTAAGAAGGAGCCTCTGAGGTTAAGAAGGAGACTCTGATTGGTTAAGTTAAAGTAGTCCAAGAAGCCTTTTTTTTTAAATGAATTTTCCCTAAAAAATAGATCTGATGGCAGTTACCAGGAAGAACAGCGTAATGCTATAATAAAAAATGTCAGATGGAATATTCAGCCCCTTTGAAAAAAAAAAGCTGAGTGATTATGACTATGCTCAGTAATAAGAATGGTTTCCGTAGTATAGAGTATGTTGCTACTGGTTCAATATAAACATTGCATCTACTCTCTTGGACTTAAAATGATCATAGATCATTTTAAAAACAGTTTTCAAATAATTTCTGCTGTCAGCTAATTCTCTGAAACACTCTTTTGGCACAAAGATTATTAGCTGTAAAAGGGAAAAAACAGGATTGATAAGACTAAATGAGGGTGTTAGTATGCTTCTCTCTAAACATTTTTATACAATGATAAAGTCATTGCTACTGCCATTATGCAATGTATGAAAGATCCTACCTTACTATTTAACCATAGGAAATTATGAACAATTCTCGTTTATGCATGGACAAGATAAGAATATTGCCTTGTTTCTAAAAGTTGCTTTCAAAAATTATGTAGATTACTGATTGCTCATATGTGATGATATCCCTTCTTCGTAAATTTAAATAAAGATACACATTTTCATAGGAGAGCTTTATTGAGAAGAACCCCCCACCCCTTCCTCACTATGTTCCCTTGTATTATTGCAAATGAGAAGTTATTATTCTTCATATACTAAGAAATAAGTTTCTGAAGTAGGGGGAAAAAGATCTTCTCATTGAGAAGATAATTTCTTTTCACCTCATGTTCTTTAGTGTATATGTCTTAAATTAGCCTGCTAAGGCCCTGATTTGGGAAAACATCTCAACACAAGTTGAACTCCTGTTGACTATACTGTGAAATGTACATGTTGATTATGAAGCAGCACCAGGTATAGATTCTGATGAGACTTAACATGCTCTTGAATTCTTTTCTTAACAGAGGTAGAATTTTCAACCAGCCAAATACTGCTTTCTAAGATAGGTTATAGACCTGCTCCAGTCTTGCTGCTATTTTTAAAATGAAAATATTTGTTTTAGTGGGTCCTAGAAATCAGTATATCAAAGACAAGGAAACATATGAATCTCAGTAATGAAAATGAAATGACTGTGAAATTTGCAGTACTTATCAAATGATAAATATATTCATTTTGTTTATGGATTTATCTGTTCCTGTCCATTGTTATCTATGTTATGTATGGAAAATTCACACCAAAGAAACATTTTTCTTTTATTATCATACAAAACAAAATGAGGAAATAATATGATGGTTATTAAACAAAAGATCTAGGAAATAAAATACATAAATATAAGGATTCATTTTTTCATTCTGGAATGCTATGACATCAAAGTTCTTCTCACTTTCTCCACCCATCAAGCTTTAAAAAATTTTGCATTTCAAAAAGCAAGAGAACACAGGATTCTTATGACAAATCAACTATTAAGAGTGACTGAGGGAATCCTAAGGTGAAAGGAGATTGTTGTGTCTTACTGTAGCACTAACAAATGGTAAAAGTGAAAGGACACATTCCCTGTCTGCTCATGGTATTCACTGAAATAGTATTGTGTTCTGAAAGTTGCAAATGAAGTTGCAATGAACCTTTAAAGACTGCTAGCTAAGCCATAAACCATGATTGCAATTCAGTGATTAGGAACCAATTAAGTGTATGGCACTTGAGGCAAAGAATGAAAGAATAAGTTACTATCAAATTTCAATGCATAAAACAACCCCACAGTTGGGCCCATTTGCTTTCCAATCTTAAAATAAAACACACTAAAGACAATTAAAAACATTCTGAAAGCACCCAGGTGTAAATACATTTGAACGCAATTACCAAAGAAATTATTTTATATCAGCAAAAGTATGAACAGTCACTTAATCTGAGCCATGTAATCAACCTTTAGGACTGCTTATTGCTAATAGAGTTTTTAGACAAATGTCTGTCTCAAAATAAGAACTTCAATGCTCAGAGTCTCATTCTGATATACTCCAAGCACATAAACATTTGGACACTGACTTCCCATATAAACAACCTTGCCTCTTTGATCTATATGGGTCACTGTATAGAAATACCTAGTAAAGTAAAGGATGTACAGACCCTGGCTGCTAGACCCTGCTCTTGTATTCCTGGCCCATGGAACATTCCCCACAGCATCCTCATGATTAGGATATTTGTGGCTGCATAGACAGACAATAAACTTCAAATCTCCTGTGGACTCATGCTCTGAGTTAAGAGTTATTACAAGAAATTCTTATGAGCCATCTTGATTTTTGTAGATCAGTATTTCTCCTTTCTTTAGTCAAAGCTCACTGATTAACAATATGCATTCAACTTATAATATTACAGTTTTGATTCTCTTTTTTTCCTTTGTTGTCATCCTTTCTTACAAATCAATTCAGTCTAAATAAGAACCATAGCTGACAATATATTTAATTGGTGTTGTTTCTCCTCTGTCTCCTTTTTTTTCCCCTCCTTATTTTCCTCGCTGTCTATTTTAAGCTCTGCAATTGCACTTTTTTCTACATTCTCCAATCCAAGAATCAATTGTTAATTGATTAATCAACTGCTTAGAGACTTCTGGTTGAAAGAAATGAAATTAGAATCAACTTCTGGGATATGAGTTGTTTTAATACGGAAACTTCTCCTTGAAATCCACACAAGTGATCATTGGCATAAAACATTTTGATGTAGAGAGGAATATTTCCAATTAGAGAAGTGTGTTTTTTCTTTAAAGACTTCCCAAGATACTTCTGTAATGAAATATAGGGGTGTTTTTTGATGGGTTTTGGAGGTTTATTTGGTTGCTTGCTTTCATGTGGGGGGAGGCGTGGGGTGTGTTATTACTATACTTTTATTTCATTTTGGGAGTGGAGACTCTTTAGAAAAGCAGAATTTAAGACCAAAACAGTCTAATTTCTCATTTTCCACTTTACTAGTGGGCTCAAATTCAGCTCTTGAGTGCCAAGTACAGACAAAGTATTCTAATGCTCCTTTGGGCTTCAGGTTCAAGTTTGTAGTTCTGCACACCATAACACTACCTTTTCTGGCAAAATCCAGAAGAAAACCTAGATTCAACCTTGCTGTTCCAAACACCAGGATGTGTGACTTGTGACTATCCTTAAAACCATTTTTCTTTTCTGTACTCTAATATCGCCCAAACAGCATGGCTTCAAAAACTTTATCCTTCAAAATCAGCTCTACAGTGCCTTTTGTAAGCATGCTCCTCTATATGGCTGCATAGACTTTCTTTTGTGTGCACTCACTAGGCTGTATTAATTATTGATTCCAACTCTTAGCTAGAAATTTTGTTTGGTGTACTGGAATTTGTCTAATACACACTGACAGTACTATACAGTGGTCTTACATATCCAGATAAGTCAGTAAGCTGCCCCTTTTCCCTTTATTAATGCAGGATGAGTGCCTCTTATTTACAGCACAAGAATGAAGGTTCTAGTAGAGAGACAGGTCTAAAATGCAGTACACATCTGAGTTTATTTTCCTGACCTAAATTGAATAAAATACCACCTTACAACTTGTTAAACAGCTAGTAATTGCTTATGAACTAGCCAATATTATGGTTTGACTTTTTTAGAGTTGTGACACTTTACAGAGAGAAGCTAAAACCATAACTTAAGCTTGAAAAATTTACACTATTAATCTCAACCATTTAAATATACAGAGATATTTGAGTATTTTCTTTGCAAGTTTCAAGTTTTGTCTATATCATAGGAAATGAAAATTCCTTTTGCTACTCCATCACTGATAAATAAGGAAGATTTTCATGTAAGAATATGACTCCGGGAGTTATGGCTCTGCTAAACTAGGAAAAAGCATTATATATTCTGAGGATAAAATCAGGGGAATAGGAATTAATGAATTTTTCAAATTTTATAGGAGATATTTTGTGAGCATGTAATTTAGAACTAAATAGGTACTAAGCATATGCTAATGACTTTTCAGATTTGAGGCATTCTGGAGGTATTTCAAAGAATATTCTAACACTGCTTGAGAGATCAGATAGTACAAAGGGAAGACTTCAGATCTGGTTCTCTGGGTTTTTTGTATAAAGCAACAATAAAAGCTTTAACAAGTTTTGTGGTAGGTTAATTCTGCTTCTGTGCCAGGTGCTCACCAAAGCCTCTCTATCATTCCCTTTCCTTGTCTGGACAACGGAGAGAAAATAACACAAAAGACTTATAGGCCAAGATAAGGATGGGGAGAGATCAGTCAGCAATTACCCTTGCAGTAAAAACAGACTCACTTGGGGAAATTACTTTATTTATTGCATATCAGATCAGAGTAGGAAAATGAAAAATAAAATCTTTAAAATATCTTCCGTCCACCCCTCTCTTCGTCCTGTCTTTAACTTTGCTCTTTTGATCTCTACTTCCCTCCTTGCAGCAGTGCAGGAAGACAGGGAATGGAGATTGGGGTCAGATCATCATTTGTCTCTGCTGCTGCTTCCTCCTCATGCAAAGGATTCCTCACATTCTTTCCCTGCTCCAGTGTCAGGTCCCTCCCACAGGAGTTCCCCATGAACTTCTGGGTCCTTCCCACAGTTCTGCAGTTCTATATGAGCTGCCCCAGCATGAATCCCTTCCACGGAGTGCAGTCCTTCAGGAACAGGCTGCTCCAGAGTGGGTTCCCTACAGGGTAACAAGGTCTGCCAGCAAACCTGCTCCAGTGTGGGCTCCTCTCTCCAGAAGCCCACAAATCCTGCCAGAAGCCCACTTCAGCAGGGGTTTACAGCCTCCTTTGGGCATCCATCTGCTGTGATGTGGCTGTTTCTCTAATGTGCTTTCGCTCCTTTCTCCAGCAGAAGTTATTGCATGTTTTTTTCCCCCTTATCCCAGCTACCACAGTTGCTGATGGGCTCAGCCTTGGCCACTGGCAGGTTTATTTTAGAGTCAGTTAGCATTGGCTCCATGAGACATGAATGAAGCTTTCAATAACTTCTTACAGCAGCCACCCTGTAGCATTTCTACTGCCACCACTACAAAAACCTCACCATGCAGACTCAGATCATTATTACAAAAAATTCTAATGTATAAGAAAAAATGAGTGTGTAGAAGGTTGTTTATTATATAAAGTATCACTAAGTAATTGTGTTAATTTAGCATTTAAAGCAGCCTATTTCTTCAAAGAGGAGCATAGAATTTTCTTGTAGGACAGGAATTGTGGTTAGTATTTGTTGTGTCTGTATGATTATATATGTGTGAGCATGCATGTGTATATACGTGTTGATCTATATACATAATGTAATGAGAAGAAAAATTGAGTTTGTTTTCTACTGAAAAACAAGAGGTCAAAAATTATTTTCTAAATACATTATTTTTCAGACCCATAATCTTAGCTATTCTAATGAAATATTTCAATAATTTAGGCATTGTCAACTATGAAGGATTTGGAAAATGTTGTACATACTTAATTTTTCTAAATCCACCGTTGATTAACACATTTCTTTAAAAATTAATGGTGGTGGTTGTTTCATTCAGAATCACTGTTTAGTTCCCCACTTAGTAAAAAGCTGTCAAATGAAACCTAATCTCAAGAAGAACACACTTAAAATTACCCAAGTAAATAAGCAGAATCTAAGTGAGATGTGTGGGACTTTGTCCATTCTCATAATCTTGAATGATTCTATGCTATACCCCTCACTGTTATACTGACCTCTATTTAGACATCTTCTGTGATGTCATTTGGGTAAATTTCTTTTTTCCCCTAAATCTCCATTATTTTGTACTTTCAAGTGCCTACATATTCTAGTTGTTATAATCAAATAATAAGGAGTTATTCTCATGATCAAGAACTGATTGAGAATGTGAAGCATTTTTTAATTTTAACAGTTTATGACATTATAATCAGGATTTTATTTTATATCATTGTTTTAACTTCTCTATGTTATGACTGTACTTGGAAGGAAAGTAGAAGTTCTGTTGCCTCTTGATGATAGCAAATGGAAGGTGTGGAACAGAAATTAAATCAGGCAGGAAAGATTAATTACAAAAATTTGCTCACTCCAATAGTACTCAAAAATTGTGTGATATAAATTCTGTGATATAAAGATTAAATCACACTGTCTGCAGCATTGCAATGTTACATTATTGCATTTTGTGAAAGAAATACCAAAAAAAAGAACTCAGTTCAGCAACTTATTTTCTGTGAACTTGGACTGAATAATTTTGCAAATCTTCTTTCTCTTTTGATATGGTAAGAAAAACAGAAATTAATAGAAAATACATAGCATTCTTACAGATAGTTGACATGTAGACTAGATCAGTTTTGACACTTGGAGTCAAAATATAAATTATTTCAGCTAATATGCCATATGAAAAAATGAAGCAAGGATGTCTTAGTTTTATATCAGAGAATATAAATTACTTTATTAGATATATGACATAACTCTTAGATTTTCCAGTTTATCGAGATTCATGCAACTCTTTATTATTCCTTGTATGCCTAAAATGTGTCTCTCTATGTGTGTACGTATATGATATCCAGCTTTACCCAATGTTTTATATTTCTAGGATGGGTGAAAGAAGTGTGCTTTCTTTTCTTCTATGTATTGTGGAAACTAATACCAAGTATCATTTTCTGTTGTGAGAAAGGTTACGTAGAATTAATTGGATCATGGAAGTGTATTACACATCAACAGCAGAAAAGTTTATCACTGGCCCTTCTCTACCTTTTTCTTATGATTGTTTGCTGCTTTCCATTGGAGAAAGCTATGATAGACATCTAAAGTCATATCCAGCCAAGAATCTTTTCAAGTTTATAATGATACAGCAACACTCTTTGGTGTGAACAGAGGTTGAATATAAACCGAGTGACAGGAAATCTCACAATAAAGGAATATAGATCATTCCTGTAACTTGAGATGTGATCTAGTGAAGCATACACAAATTAATACAGTATCAGCAGTGGATGTCAACTTTATTAAACTCCCCCCAAGCTTAACTACCATACTGACACAGGAGATGAGTTCAGGAGAAAATGGTAAAAGTGTTGCTTTGAGGCTAAAAAACAAACACAGAGGAAAAGACATTAAGAAATCTTCCCTGAATTGTAAAAAGTGGAATTATATCTGGAAGTGAGAATAGCTGAAGATTCTTTCCCCTTATGCCAAAAAAAAAAAAAAAAAAAGCAAAATAAAACAGTGAAAAAACAGTGAATAAGTTCCTTGAATTTGTATTTTAACAAAAAGTTGCTACAAAAAATATGAAGCCACAATAGTTGAAATGCATTTACAATTCACAGCTTTTGTGTTCTATGTGTATGTACAGGAAAAAAAAAATAAATAGGCAATACTAATACAATAAGAGTTTGAAAAACAAGAGTAGATGCTTATGTAACCTCAGCATTACAGGAAGAATTCAGATAGAAAACTGTAAATGTATATGTAACGATAAAAAGGGAGACATCATCTTCCTCTTTTCTCTCTAGGCTTTAATTTTTTTTTTCTTAAAGGGCTCTCAAATAGAGTTTTGAATAGTTTTTCCTACAGTAGATAATTTGGTAAGTTTTTCTTACCACAGATATTTTGGAATAATATAGATATTTCAGTTGACTAAATAAAAAGGATGCAAATATTTCAATGAGGTTAAAGTCTTGATAAAGTAAACAGTTTAAATTAATTTCAGAATGCATGGAAAGGCTGATAATAAGGAAATAAAATTACTAACGTCAGCTAATGTGGCTGCTTATGAGTAAGCATTCTGTTTTAAGAGTACAAAAAATACTTTACTAGTATCTGATCCTGTATCCTTCAACTTTTTCATTACTCCTTCCCTCTCTCTACTTTCCTCTATCTCAAACACTATGTAAAATCTCAATATCACGTATATAGAGATTTAAAACCATTCTAGCTCTTAGTTATCAAAAGTCAAGTTAAATGGGGAACTGTCAGCCAGAGATAATTTGTTCTTAGCCCAGTATGGTTAATACCTTTTTCAGTAGCTTAGTGTGGGGGGAAAAATTTCTAATAGGTTTTCATATGACATACAATTGTTCCAGTGCCAAAAAGGAACATAAATTCAGCAATAATTCAAAAGCTTGCTATAGGAAATGAGTAACATTTTTAATAATTACATTGTGAGAATCTGTATAGGTGGAAGTAATGATGTTGAAATTAATAATTATGCATAACCACTTTAACCTTCCAGTGATTTTGTTGTTTCTGAGATGAAACTGTCTTAGCTATGTAAGCAGAGAAACAGCAGTTCCTGTGCATACTGGTAAAGGAGGTTGGTTTCTCCTCCAAGCACCATCTTAAGTTTAAAAAGCTGTATTTTAAATTTTGTAAGTGTAAAACATTAAAGCTGAAAAAAATTATGAAATTAAAATAATATTTAAAAAAAAAGAATTATCTCAATCTTATTAAATAGAAATTTTAGTAGGCTTCATCATCATTTACAGGTATATAAATGTGAAGGTTATTTCTGATAAGCAGCTGATTAAAAGTGCAATTACAGGATGATGCAGTTTATGCACTGAGACTATATGTTTAACTTTAAGGGCAATTAAACATGATTTATCAGGAAAAAAAAGGCTGTCAATATGGAAATGTTTTTGACCAGAAGCAGGTCTTTTTTTGAAGGGGAAATTCCATCACAACCAAAAGGTTCTAGATTCTCATGGAGAAATTCTATGTCCTCTTAAGAAATAACTCAATCTTGCAGACCTCCTGTGTCTGTCATCTAAATAAATAGCTTTAATTTGACTACTGCTACTGCATATGTCTTTAAGTAGCTAGGTTTTCGAGTCCATAGGGTTTTAGTTTCGAGACCAGAAATCCTGGTTTTCTGTGTCAAGTTTCCTTGATTGTGCTGCTTTTTTTTCCATTAAGTAGAGCTCTGCAAAACTAGCTGTAAATTAGGCTGGTTCTGTAGGACGACCACAAGTGCAGAGATCTATGAGTGTTCATCTAAAAGGTCTAAATGGCCACTCCTCCCAGCACCCTCTCTGTAACACACTGTGTCTGTTTTACTTGCTTCAGCACATTATGTTCTGTTAAAAGATTGTGACTTGGCAGCAGGAAGGAATTTGGGTGCTTTGCTCCTCTTGAAATGTGGATTGAGTGGAAGTCTTTGCAGAGAGAAGAGAAACTCTCCTCTGATGGCAAGTGAGCATGTCAGTTGGGCAAGCAAAGGACTGATGTGGTAAACATGGAAGCCTGCAGTTCAGAAAGCCTGCAAATCCTCAAAGAGAAATGGGAAGGCAGCTTAGAAAATGACATTTCTTAGAAGGGATGTGAAGGGCTTACTGCTGCTGAGGAAGAGGTTAAGTGTCTCTATACTAAGATGGACTGAATGAAAAGGCCCAAGTTAGCTATAAAGTGGTGAAAGGTGTGAACGAATACTTGTGTTATTCTGTTCTATTTTGTCCATTGGAGATAGGATTTTCCTTTTAAAAATATTTTTTGTTATAACTTTTTTGTTCATGTTTTGAACATTTTTTTGTTATCTTTGGTTTAAGAATAAGAATGCAGATCTACCTTAAAAATCGCTTTGGTGTGTGATCCTCGGATTACTTGGTTTTACTGCAAGTACAACTACTGATTGTTCTATCAACTTTGTTATTCAGGAGGTAGCATATCTTTTCTGAGGGGTAAAGCAAATCATTCAGTATTTAGAGGATCAAAACTAGGGGTTTTTTAATGGATAAAACTCGGGAAGTAGTTTCTTGAGCTTTTGCTTCTTCAGGCAAGCTTTAAACTGAAAATCCAAATTTGCCTTCCAGTTAGTTGTCAATATGAAGAAGATGTTACCATCACGCCCATAAGATTTAAAGGGCCGTGGAACTTTGTTGTGTTTTCATCTCTCTGATACGGGAATAGTGAGAAAGGATAGAGGTTGCCTTTTTGCCAGTAAATATTTTTTTCAGTTATACTTTCAGTGTCATGTTTAATTTAGGGATAACTCTGTAATTAATTTATTTGCAACAGCTGCATATAGCAAAGGCCTTGGAAGAATCACAAACATAACCGATAAGACTACATTATGCTCTGAATAAGAGATGGATCTTCTTTTACCTTAAGAAACAGAAAAATCAACATGTAGATGAAGGGTTGGAAAGCAGCTGTATAGACAATCTTGTTATTCTCTTTTCCTGGGATATACATGACATTCAGTTTTCCCATCTGGGATACTGATATGTACAGTATATAAATATGTCATTTACTCAGCTTTTCACTTGAAAGCTACATAGCTTGGCAGTGTTTGAGGAACATAATGCACAATAAAAGGAATAGTTGTAAGCACAAGGCCCCATTGCAGCTTATTAGCAGATCTGTGTCCTCAGTAGACTTGCAAGGATTTGGAGAGGCTGAGTATTGGCAAGCAAAACCTTATTGTTGAATGAGCAGCCCCTCTAATGAACCCAGAAAGGCTTTGCTTAGCACAGCCCCTGGTGTGGCTTACATGGATTGAATTGTAAATGAAACTGGTGTAAAACTGTAATGCATTCATGCAATGGTGTATTATGTACGTTTAATTTAATGTGACCTGGAAGGAACAACAGAATAAAATCACTCAAAACATTTTTATTAATAACCATAGTAAATTAATTCATTAACAAAAAGCAGAAGAGCTCACTGGAGTCTTAAATTATTATAGTGTCTTTTAAAATACCTTCTCAATTTTTCTTTTTAAAATTCAGTTTTAGAATGATATGCATTGAGAGTTTATAGATATTTCAACTAGAGCAGTTTTGATAATCACAAGGTGATTTCTGGAAGGTCTCCAATAAGGACCTTGAATGAGTAAACTTTGGATTTGATCCCAATACATAAATACCCGTAGACTTTTATCTCTCACCAATTTCAAGATAGGAATCTAAAACTGGAAGAAGGTGGATGTGCTCCTTATTTTGTGAATTTGTCTGATTAATCCTTCATATACTATGAAAGTGAAGGAGTCTTGCCCTTAGGCTGTGGGATAATAGCAGAACAAAATCTGATCTTATAGAAGTCACTGTAGTAACTGTACTTCTTCTTCCTCTATCCTTCCAGATGTGGTCAGCAACATTGGAAGAAACATTGGAAGAAGTCTATTAATACATGATTCTGTGGCTGATGTCATCACCACAATTTTATGTTTTTCACTTAGGAAGTGGTCTATGCAGTACCAGGCCTACAGGCATTGGACAGGATTCACCTTTCTGAAAGGGGGCAGAAGGTCTTTGCTCATGAGCTACAAGGACTCATCGACAGAGCTTTAAACTGAGCTGAAAGGAGCAGAGCAGAAGACCAGACTTGCTTGTTCTAGTGAGTGCCCTCAGCCTGGTAGACTGCAGCACATGAAAAGTCTTACAGAGATGAGCTAGGGGCTCCTAAAGTAATAGTAGGCAACCAATGAAATCACCTAAACACCAGAGGAATGCCACAAAGGAATCAAGGTGTGCTCCTCTGAGAAGGTGACACATCTGTCAGTGCAGCTGAAGTGCCCCTACACCAGTGCACACCGCATCACCAACAAAGAGGAGGAGCTGGAAGCCACAGTGTTGCTAGAAAGCTTTGACCTAGATGCCCTTACTGAAATTTGATGTCATATTCCTGTAAAAGCCACTTCTTTTCTTCTTGCCTTATACATGTCATCATACTCGATGAAAGGTTTGGGGTTATTGAACAGAGGCATGCAGAAAGAACAGATCCTCAGCTTTATAATATCCAATGGACTTCTTATGAGTAGAGTTTTCAGGACAAGAGAAGAAGTACATATGAGAAACCAGGAGATTCCATTCTACCTCCAGCTGCCATTATTTCTGCCCTATGCAGGAAGATGGGAAGACTCCTTCTTTTACCCATTTAAATATTCCTGGAAAAATGTCGTTACTGATGAAAACACATCCATTCAAAATATAAAATAGAGATATTATGCTATTGTTTTACTTATGCTGTTAACTTTAAAAAGCAAAGAAACTTTTTTGTCTTGGGAATATCAATACAAGTCAATAGTTGAACTACGTCAAATGAGTCACAGAGTCCAAAAAGCAGGTTTTAGAAGTTGACACTTTTGGTATAATGAAAGAGAAGTCCTGAAAATGACTAAGAGGACATTAGAAACCAGTATGTTTTGTTTTTCTTGCTCCTGCTAAGTTGTTCCTGATATCCAATTTCATACACATAGTTGTCAGACTATCTGTGAGATGTCAGTTCAGAATTTCATGCAGACATCTCTGAGCTTGCAATGATTTTTGACAAGTATGTAAACTGTGACTTGCTGTAAGAAGAATTGTACTAAACAACCTCTTTTCCAGGAGGTGTTTTTCAAAACACCTCCCTGAGGAAATACTTTACACATGGTCTCAATGTCCTGAAATAGCTCATTGAAAGCAGTTGATTTAATGTGGATGACACTCTTATGGTGATGGTCAGCAATATGTAACTAGAAGCTATAGAACTATAGCATTTATGCCACTGTAGACTAAGAAAACCATTTGCTGGATTTGAACCAAAAAAGCTCAGTGCTGTATTTGAATTAACTAACCTTGTTAGAAAGGTTATAGCTGAAGACAACACCTGTTCTGAGTTGTGATTTAAATTTTTTAAGGTAAATGTTGATTTGTGAATGCTGGCAGAAAGACTTAGACAATATTTATCACATGAGTTTAAAAATCCTTTTTTTCCTCAAATCTCTAAATTCAAACTTGCTTTTATATGAAAGCAGGTTTACACTTTTCATTTCAATTACAGAAGTATGTATCTTGTAATATGCTTTATAGCTGCACTTCTTCCCTAGCAACTAATGCTCCCTAAATAGCAATTTTATTAGACATAAGCAGAGGGACCTTTGATACTCAAACACAAGAAGTAGTAGGAGAAAAACTCCAATGTACGAAGAACGAACCACCATGTTAAGGATGCAGAACTATTTCAAATTGTCAGTTTTACAATAGTTTTATTTGACTGGATTATCTCAAATGACTCACTGTCTGAGTTAGAATAAGAATCCTAAATTAGAATCATAGTCCTTTTAATTGTTTTAATACAACATAAATTGCAGAGCTTTTAATTGGATTTTCTGTTTCTGAGGTGCAATTTCACCATTGGCTTCTGCCTATCAGAACCTGTGCTGTCTTCTGTTTGAGGCATGAACTATTTCAGTCTCTGACACCTTCAGGGTAAGTGGTTCCACAAAAACCTTGACCACATTCTTAGTAATTCACTTGAGTCAGTTCTAGGAATTGTGCAGCCATGCCTGCAGAATATTATGTCATTGATCTAACTGAGAGTTATGAAGAGTGAATAATTGGTTCCTGGTCTGATCAGGAAACTGATACAACTGCCATGTGGCCACAGGCTTCCTAGACCTGACACAGGGGAGAAGGGGCCTGGAGGAGAACCGTCCTTTTTTGGTACAGGTACAAATTCAAATCAACCTCCACTGACAACTCTGCTTGCAAGTCCTCCATGTAAACACCTCGATACTTTTAATTTATCTATCTGTGTGTGTGTATATATATATTTTTTTTTCCTTTTTCAAGACTAAAATAAACTTCTGAAGGCACTGATTTTTTTTCTTTTTCACTGGCAGGAGACAATTATTTTTGGGTCAGCTAATTGAAATGGTGGCTTTAAATTCAAGAATGGTAAAAAATATTGTTTGTTAAAAAAGGCTGATACAAAGATCTCCTGCATTTTTCTGTAACTTGAATTTATCTAGAGGTTTTATTTTCATAAGCTTTGATATTCTTATATAGCACTACTGTTAATATTCTGACTTGCCTTCTTACATCTTCTAATTTCAGGTGAAATCTTTGCCAACACCATTTATCTTGTGATTTCCATTC
Organism: Entomyzon cyanotis; assembly: GCA_024500445.1. NCBI lineage: Eukaryota > Metazoa > Chordata > Aves > Passeriformes > Meliphagidae > Entomyzon > Entomyzon cyanotis. The sequence continues at coordinate 62,941,614 of JAKEPQ010001005.1, forward strand.
TGAAACTATGCTTCTTCATTTAGTTTTTTCACTTGTGTTTCCACAGCTGACTAATACAATTTTTTACCCCCTCAGTGAAGGACACTTCTACAACTAATGCAAATTGGCATTGGTTCACTGGTAAAATGGACCCAAAATAATTTACATAAGCTTGGAACTGCCTGAAATGCCTGGGAAATAACTACTGTGTATGGGCATAACTACAAGAACAACTGAGCAGAGACATGCAATTTTCCCCACAAAATTACAGCAATGTAAATCTGTGGTCTTTCAATATTGTTTAATTTCAAAAATAGATCTTGAATATACAATTCTTGGAAATAGGCTGCTCTAGCTAAAATACAGATTTCTGTATTTTCACTGAAAATACTATAAACCAGACAGAAAAATAATTGAAAAATAGCTCTTCTTATCACCTTATGTCCAATGGGACATTTCCAAGTGGAATATTAACAGTGACAAATGAAGAGATTACTCAGGCTTTTAAGCTAGGTATTGCTGTGCAAGATTCTACTTACTTGGCTATTAAAAAGCTGTCAATATTATTTCTAGGGGTTTTTTTCTTAATATAAATGAATGTATTTCATAGTTTATTTCATGTGTAAACTGTACTGTATTAGCTATTTTAAAAGTGAGCTAAGCAAATCAAGGGTAGAACACTAACAAGAATAGCCACAGATCTATAACAAATTAATTTTCATTTCTCTGGTTGTTTGTTTTTAATCCTTCTTTGCATTTCATCCTCCTGTTCTTTTTGTCATGAAGGTGATATTACTCATACATTTTTTGACCCATAAAGGAAGATATAACAGGAATTAATTTTGTTGGAAAAAATAAGCTTTACAAATTCCAGTAAAGCACTTTTTATTCTGGTAATCTAATACATTTAGAAGTAGATTTACTTAGGCCAGGTAACTTTTCTGTCACTGCTGTGTGAGTAGAAAACCAAATTTACTTGTAGGTTGTCTTTGTATTGACCTAAGTAAGTGTTAGATATTTACTTCACAAGAAGTTGATCATTGGCCAGCTGGTTAAAAACATAACACTTTGCACTTTTAAAGTACTTCAGTACAAATTCATCTTCATGTTGTGTAATATGGCAGGACTTTTTAGACATTGCTTGCATATTCCTTGTACAAAGTTGACTGAGCACTTGCACTAACAGGAGGAAGATTTTGATCACATTGCCCTTCTACGTTGTTCTACTCTTTCCTGTAGCAAGGGTTTCCATGTCCTCTTTTGTAAGAACTAACTTCTGAAACTGTGCTTTGTTTGGGTTTATATTTTTGTTTGTTCTTTTTTTTATTTATTTTTTTTGCCTGCATAGAGGAAAAAGGTGCTACCACCTTGACTGACAAAGAATGGCACTGTGGCAAATGTCAGATATCCTTGATGTACCTTTCGGGGATTTTACTCTAGTAATGTCGTAACAAGCCTTTAATGCACTATGTAGACCATGATGGATTTCGTTCTCATCTTCACAAAACCCACTTTTTCTTACAATCTAAATAAATATAAATGTTTTTGCATGTCTTTCAGGCTGTGCAACACATTTAACATTTATGACCAAAAAATACAGTGCTCAGAAGCTTGACTTCTAGCTTTTTTCTATGTATACAAAGCTAAAAGCAAGAACGAAAAAAAACCTGTCATTTTGTGTTGGTTTAATTTATTTATTTAGTTTTGAGAACATTGGTAGAATGTAAGATGTGAATTACCCAGAAGAAAAAAAAAAAAAAGCAGAAAAACAGATTTAATATCACCCCTTGTTAACTTTTCCATTTTCCTGGCAGAAACTGTTTCTGTCAATACTTTAATTTCAACTGAGCTGAATAAGAACAAAATTATGGTTTTTGGCAACATGGTAACTGCAGCTCAGATTTGCTCTATAAATGTTATGCTCTACAGTTTCTTTCACCTAAAGTTCTTAGGTCATGACAAAAATCCTAATTCTTTTCAGGTTTTATGTTTCTAGGCTAACAGTGTTGAGCTATACTGGTACTCATGAACTTTAAGGCAAAAGTGTGAAGAGAACAAATATGCTGCTGTATAACTCCTTTAGGTATTGCTTTTGATGTTAACAGAGCAGGACAGATATTTTCCTAGCCATGTGAAGCAAAAAGAAAGGAAAGGTTCACGTTGATTTTATTTGTCAACATATATGAAACATATATCAATACTGAAAGCAACATTCTGATCTTTTAAAATATAAACATTCATAGACATCAGAGTTACCTTTTAACCACACTGAGACTGATAAAAGAAGAGAGACAGGGGACAAAAGATTAGAAAAAGCCATGAAATCAAATATTTTGTCAGGAAACTTAGCTGACACACCTGCAATCAAGGAGAGAGGTGTAACCCCTACTTCACTAAGAAAAATCAGAGAGCACAAGGATTTTGCTTTTAGCAGACTTTAGTCAGGACAGCAGCAGTGTGTGGATGCCTAACACACACTGACACTTGCACGACTTGACTAGTGCTTGCAGGGAAGGTGGGAGGCAGCACTCCTCTCTCCCCGTGTTTCTGTGACAAATGGGCTCTGTCAAATAAGCTACAGGAAGAACACTTGATGATGGAGAAACTTTAAAACACAGCCTCTTCTTTGTAGGATCTTGTAATGGTGTTCCCAGATGTTCCCAAGTGCACTAAAGTGGCCGGATACTTAGGTTTAACTTCTTTAATTCCTTTATTCCTGAGAAGATGGGAACTTTGATTAGACTGAAGGGTCTTGGTCTGCATAAACTAGGGCATTTGCTGTATATAAGTCAACATTATTATGTAGTCTACCTAATATTTACACTCAGCACTGCAAAGGGTTTTTTTTTTTTTGGAGGGGGTGTTGTTTTTTTGTTTGTGGTGGCTGCAAGGAACTTAGCTATCTTTAAGTCACTGTTGTATTTCTTGCTAAACCAGCTTGTTCAGTCTATACTTACTTTAACCAATAAACTAAGGATTAAAGAGTTAATTTACTTGTTTTGTCTAATAAAGGCATTTTGAGACAGTCTGGAAATAGAATGAACGTGCAAGAGCTTGATCACCTTTGTTTTTCAAATAGAAGATTGCTGTACAGCACACTGTAGACCTGAGATAGCAGATTGCTTCTAAGAGCTGGGCTATGTCATCCTTGAAATACCATAATGTCCTTTTATTCAGAGATACTTCAGGTATCTGAGCATTGAAAAATCCCCCAGCTTTCTCTTGGATATGGGACAAGGCCTTCTCTCTGCACACCAAATTTTGACACCTGAGGTCACTTACAAGGTCACAGCAAGTTTTGTCAAATGTACAAATCTTGTAGGAGTAAATATTCAGGACTACCTGGTAGTTTGGGTTTTTGTTTTTTTTTTCTTAAAGTGTGGTGGACTGTTTTTGTTTTCTTACTACTGTCAAGAGTTCAAAACTATTTTGATTTCTAACTGACATTCTATTACTACTCTTAAGATGTTATATTTGTTGTACATCATCTATAATTAAATCAGCTAGTACAGTAGTTGCAGGTACCTGTCTTTCATTAAAGGGAGTAAATCAATAAAGAACTGATTCCTTTACCAGTTTTATGTTTACACTGAAATAAGTAACAGGTACTTAAGCACTGAACTACATGACCCAAGAGAATGGAAATCCTCAGAGATGCTTAACAGAGAAATTATTATTTTTCTTTATTTTTAAATGTGGAAGTGTTTTGACTTGATTAAAGTTTCTCAGAATCCTTCAGAAAGCATAATCAAAGGATATGTGTCCCTGTCCAAGTAGATGTCTTCAGTGATCTATCTTACTATTAATTTTTTCACTGTTTGGAAGCACTGCTAAAGGTGACAAGAATAGTCCTCATCATGGAAATAATCTATTTGCTGTTCCTTAGTGATTTATGTTTCTCACAGAGCTTCAATGAGGACAAGATAAGACCATAAAATTAGAAAAAAATCATGTTATTTAACTTTTGATAAAGCAACAGGGAAGAATTAATCTATAATATATTCACTACCTAGAAGTAACATAGGCCAAAATTAAAATTCTACTTATGTACTGTGTGTGCAGATAGAGGAATTGATAAAATATACATAAAGTGCTACTAAACCAAAATGACAGCGTGTTGAATTCATTGTAGTGTAGTTGTTTACTTGAGGCAGAATATCAGTGGTAGAAGATACAGGTTCTTTCTTTCTTACTTCAGTATATATAACTTAAATGTGATTACACAGAAAAATTCACTCTTCTGATAGGAAAAAGCCTTCCAATTATGCTTGAGGGGAGATGTAGCTACATGATTAGTACCAGCAACCCAAATAAAAGTGCATTTCAGAAGTGCACACACATTTCACGTAAATTATGTTTTGCCTTAATGGAGCAAGTTTATGCCATTCTTAGAGCTTGAAGTTAACTGGTTCTGAGCAATGCAGTTTCTCATTCAGGATGATTGGATCCGAATCTGAAAAGCATGTTCCTGGAGCTCTGTTGAGGTTTTTTCAGAATTAAGTTGTCCATAAGTTATAAAATGCGTCCATTTCTGAACAGAGATAGCTTGACAAATGAGATCTCTCTTTACCTCATCCACAATAAAGCCAGAACAGTGCTTTAAATATAAATAAATAAATAAATAAATAAGGTCCTTTTATTAATTCAACTTGGGGAACAAATAAAAGCTACTACTTTTATCCTTTATCTCCTATGTATCCAAGGAGAACATACAATTGTTTTCCATTTTCCCTCATTCCACTGCTGTATGTTACAGACAAAATAGAAGTAGGACAACTAACTGAATAATAATAAGAATAATTGATAAACAAACAAAAGACCTAGCAGTTGCAACATTACCAATGAAAAATCAAGTTATACAATAACTTATGTGACATTACTTTCAGAAATAATGTAATCACTTAAAATAGACAGCAATGAAACAGAGCTTGCAAGATACAGCTGTGAAACAGAAATTGTCCCCACCAAAGAGTTCATAACAGGTCCTGAAAATGTGCATCCTTCTTTTTTACAAGATTACTGAAATGCTGTATAAACTTCATTCATCATCTGACTATTATACTTGAATTATTGACACGATATTCCAGGTCAAGGAAAATTCTGTATTTGGACAGATAAGAGCAACAGAGTATTTTAAATAGATGAAAGCTGTTAATACTTTAAATATAGATGAAGCCTTGGATATATTAACACAATTTGGTCCTGATTTGCCAATACAATTAGTGTGTGATGTGTTCTCCCTGTGGGGTGAGAGCAGTCATATACCACATTATGTTCACAGGAGAGTAAAAAACCAATTACCTTTGCTTCAAGGACACTAAGCAAAGCAGAAAGCTACTATGCAGAATTGAATGGCAGCATAACCATTACCTTCAGAGAATGCAAGTTTCATGGGTACTTGTATGGATTAAAATTTCACATTTCTGACAGATCTCCCTCTCATATCATATCTTTTCACCACACTTGATTTTCCATTTCTAGCTATCAAGAAAATGCAGAGGTGGGCTCTTCTGTTATCTTCCCACACTTGTTATCAAGCTCAGAAATTCTTCATTAGTTGATTATTCAGATTGCTTGTCAAGATTAGCTTTATCATTCAAACACCAAAAACCTTCCAATTTTTGAGAATTAGAACACACGCAAAAGGTTTACTGGGAATGATAATGTACAGGTGGGCCCGATAATCTCCTAAATTCTAATGAAAATGTGGGTAAAGTCTGAAAAGATCATTCATATGACTGACATTTCCAAATTAGTACAACAAGATAATCACTAACGAATATTTTTTTTATCTATATGCAGGTTAATAGTTATTGAATCAAGCTGCACTTAAAGGCATCTTTCTCTTCTTGGTAATACTGTCTCTACAGCTCCATGATTAATCTTTGCACTGATTGAAGACAGTGCTCAGGTATTGCTAGCAATTTGAAACCATTCTGAAGCATGCAGGTAATCAACAGGAGAATTTGCTTGTTGGCACAGCCTCTAGGACAAGAACATGTAAAATATTGCTTCAAGCTGTCAGCATCAGTATTTAACAGGAAAATTTTATTCCCGTGAACTAATATATGTAAAAGATAATTTCTCCTTCTAATGACAATTCTCTTGTATAGATTTGTTTTAAAGATTTCTGTGAGTAGAACAAAAGCTTTGTAATTACATGTTTTAAATGTATGTCAACAAAAATTAAAGTTGAAGCCCATTTTAAAATATCCCCCAACCCCTAAAAGCAGTTTTTCAACTTGTATATGCTGCGAAAGAAAAGGCAAGGTAACTGTCTTCATGCTGTAAATTAGTCCAAGATGGAAATAGCATATTATGCAATAGGCAAACAATGAACTTAACAGATTCTACATGATTAAAAATAGAATAGTTTATAGAAACACCTGATTCATCTAGCTAGTAGTTTAATGCACAATATTCTAAAACCTCATATTAACAAGTTAACGTATTAACAAGTTAACAAGTTGGACTGTTCCTCTTTTTTCTTAAATTTTGTATCCTTTAAGATTTAATTGTTACACATATACTAGCTGTGTGTAGGAGATATAGAGAAGACATCTCAAATAAGAATTTCAAGCTTGTTACTATTCTGCACTGTACTTTCATTGTTAGATACTGCCACCAATATTTCAACTCGCCTCCTTTAAAAAATTTGCAGTAAAATGTTAACTTTATTTCTTCTGGAATATTGAGCTGCCTCATTCTATCTGTTAATAACAACTGTCCTCTGACTTCACATTCTTGAAGATAGATGTAGTGGTTCCTTCTACACATTGGAGAGAAATGATCTAAAAGGACTAAGTATTTGATCAGAAGTTGCCATACTTGAAAGAAATGGTTTTCAACTTCAGTCTTGTAACTGCATTTTAAATGCCTTTCATATTTATATCATGGTGACTTGATAGAGAATATAATTGGGAGCATGCAATATAGATGTATTTTGATTAATACTAATACTTTCATGGAAACCTGTCTTTAAAATACACTTAAAATGTTTATGCAAGTTTGGAGCACGACACTGTAAGTCTAACATTAAATATTTGTGTTGATTTTTATATATGATAATGTTACTAGTATGAATTCCAAATTAAGGAGTGCTTTAATGATAAGCACAGTAAGAAACTTAGATCTCTTTTGAAATTTACTTTCTCCATAAACTCCTTTCTCTTGAAATTTCAGGAAGTAAGAAATATTCTTAATGGTACCTTACGACACAGTCTATGAACAAAATATATGTTTCACTTGTTTTGTGCCTACAATAAAAACTGTTACAGAAAGCTGAAAATCAAGAGTCAATTACATTGACTCTCTAGAGTAATGCCAGTTTCAATCAGATTGACATTGTCTTAGGTGGGGTTTTCCTTCATGTTTGCAAAGTTGCAAGTTCTAAAGTTTTAATAGGAACTTAAACATTACTAATATTTGTCACTACATAGTTAAAAATGAAAGTGGCGAAACCATGTAAAGTTTTATATTTCTGAAAATATTAATCTTAAATATAGATTTCCAATATCTTGCAGTTATCAGAACATATGCTGCTACTTAAAGCATGTACAGTTTGTACATAGTAGAGAAAACTAACAGCTTGCTAAAAAAACTTTTTAAGTTGGACTTAAGCTTTTCTAGTTCCTGAGAACAGTGTTGAAGTGTGAAAACGAATACTTTTACAATGCTGAAGAAGTTGTGCTTTCATAACTTTACTAATTGCAGTAACATCTCTAATCCTAACTGCAACTGAAATAAAGGTATTGCCTACTGTAGTGTTGCGGTGGCCCTTAGGCAGATAAGCTTGGGTGACCAGCAGCATGGGTCAGTGACTGTGGAAGAGGAATCTTGGGTCTGAGGTGAAAGCTGTCACTGCCGAAGTTAGGGCGACAAGCTTGTCACGACCCAGAGGACCCTGCCACTGGAAACATTAATATGCCCCAAGCAGCAAGTCTATTGGCCCCGTGTACTTCCCCGCCTTTATCCCATTTATGGTTTATGTTCCAGAATGTTCCCTCCAGCACAGCACCCCATTGGTTTAAAAGTTTTGTACCCTCCCTCGCTGTATGGTGACTGGTTTGTACCCCTGTCCTTCTCCACTCAGATGTTCCCTGGTTTGCCCTTTGGGGCTGGCCACTCCCTGTTTCCCCCCCCTTTTAACCCTGTGCAGCCCTTTGTTCTGGGCTCTTCAGTCCCGGATTCCTGTGCCGGTGCCGATCCCCGCTCTCCGCCCGCCTCGCCGCCCTTCACCTTTCCCTGCGATCCTTCAAGAAACCTCCTGGAATCCCAAGTGCAAGAGCCTACGCCTCCTTTGTTTCTACCACTTTCCCGTCTTGCTACCATCCCCCCAGGCGCTACAGCTCTCCTGTGTGCTTCGCTGCCACGGTGTGTCCGGAGTGTGTTTGGCGCGGCTGTTCGCTCTTCTGTGCTGCTTCTCAGCGTTCGGCCGCTTTTCAGAGCATGAAGCAACACTGTAGAGATCATTGCATTTTCTCCTGGCTTGGCAAACAGTGTTATTTTTTATTGTTTTACTTGGTTCTCTCTGGCTTTAATGTGTACATTTTATGTAAGAAATTTATTTTTCCAGTCTCTTGATGTATGTACATGATCTCAAAAGAGTTTCAGTGTATCAGGATGTTTCCAGAACAATCTGTAAAATTTCTGCCTTGGGGACTCTTAGACTGCTGCAGTTGAACCCCGATGTTGGCAAGCATGTGTTTTTTGGAGTTATGCAGCCAAAGATGTATCAGAGTAGCTGGAAATTTATTTTCATGTTCAGTCTGTTGAAGGAATTGCATTGTTGCAGTGGTTGCAGGTGGTTCCCCAACAGTATTCATTTTGTTTTGATTATCTTTGTTAATGGAGGTATTACAGGCTTTTTTCACTTATAATTGCCATGGTTATGAAGGACTAAAACTTCTTATATTTTGGACAAGCTCTTTTATAGTCATGTTAATTTAAATACTGAGTGCACTGCATTTTATAATATCACCAGCTCCACTGTGATATTTTTGCCTTAACTAAGAGGCTTTTTCCTGCTCTTTAGTACGACTGATCAAATGTTAAAAATAAGCAGAAGCAGAGCAATAAAAAAATACAAATAGAATATTTTATTAAGGGTAACTCTCTAGAGTATAGTAGCATTGTAAGCTTTTCTGAGCCTACATGTCCTCACTGTAAACATGGACAAAGAATATGAAGGAAGTGAGAATAATTCCGGCTTCTGTTGCTCAAGCTGCAAATGAACTGACTCATTATTTTATAAATATCTAAACATGTTCTATGTGAGTTGAGGCCACTGTGGGAACCAATTTCTTATATTGAAATATATGCATTACTTATAGTACATACATTAGGATTCCCAAGGATCTCCAATCTCTTAAATGCTATCATGAATCTGATCTTCAAAGGGTTTCCACTTTCATTTTACCTAGAACCTCATTTCAGTTTTCTGTTTGGAAAGGTCACTTACAGTAAACATAGAGATGTTCTGGAGGCAAGGGTCATCTACCTTAGCATTTCACTGGATAAACAAAATTCCAATGGAGCACAAGCAAGTGACATTTCATTTTACATATTTCATTCATGAATCACTTGTTAAATTATTTGAACATTTTCCATACATATCAGTTTTATAACACCAAATTCAGAAATAAGTGTATAACCTTTGGGTTATTCAGTATAGATATAAGTAGATGCTTTTAGGTAAATAAGGTCTAAGTAGTTCTCTAATTTTAGTTGCAGCTGTTGTTATTGAAATCGCCAAAATTACAAAAACACACCAAAAAAATCCCAACACCATAACCCCTCATAGTATTTTGTGTAGTAAGAGCTTATTTTTCTTCACTGATCTCAGCCAAAATATCTGACCACTGCTGCCAGTGATATGGCAGAGTCTCTTTCAACTGGGGCAACTAAGCTAGTGCAATCTTGTCACTGAGTCTGAGTGTCTCTGGACCAAACTAAAGATAATATGTACACTGTACTGGAGAATTGGTCTGTCACAGAAGAGCCTTACATGCTTTCTAAGCCAATACTTCCACCATGTGAAGATATGTCACATGCTTTTAGTTCCTATCTATCCATTGTAAATGACACTGGAGATCTTGGTTCAAAGGAGATTGAGATTCTACAGCTGGAAGATATGTTTGGGGTTGGTTTTTTTTTCATTTTTTTATATTAAACAATGCGCATAAAATTCTAAGGATTTCCCAGGCATTTCAGACTGCAGTAACATAATGAGAAGTTTTGTGATGAAAAAGCTATCAAGCTTTTATGGTAGATCTGGACTTAAGGGTTACCCTGGTCCAGAAATAGGTGTTCCTGTGAAGAATCTGTAGAATTTACTATCAACAGCTGAAATGAAGGGCCGCTACTAGTCCACCTTTTCAACACAGATTATTGAAATATTGACATTTCCAAATGTGAGAGAGCCTGCAGTAGCTTAAGAAGAAATCAGCCATTCCCCTGACTCTGAGAAGAGGTGGCACTGGCTCTCAGATTACTACACGCACCCTATCAGGTGCTATTTGCTTCAACTGTCTAGAGGTAATCCATATCAGACAGCAACAGATCAGTCAGGAAGCCCACATCTGAAATGTCTTCCTTTGGTATTTACACATTCCTAAAGTTAAACTTGAGCAGGAAGAAAAATCTTCTTATCAACACAGCTCATACACCAGAACCTCTAAAACTGCTGGTATTTTTTTCCTTCTGCAGCTGGTGCTGTAGGAATGACTCATCATGGCTCATTTGGATCAACTGTGTGATCCCACTGGCTTATTGCCTTTTGACTTTAGGTAAGCACCTAATCCATTTTGTTTGACACAACCTAACAGGGAAGTGGCTGAAGCAGAGCTTCAGTAGACCTCTGTTAAAGGTGCCTACCTAGACCTTCAGGGGCTTGATGTTGCAGCTGGGAGATGATATCCTAGTGAGACTTGCCATCCAAGATGTACCTTGATTAGATGTGTATCAGCTACAAGCAGATAAAGCTGTTGCATTTCCTTTCAAAGCAGTCCACACTGTTCTATGATTCTGTGTGCTGTACAAGCCTACAGGTTGGAGTGTTTTCTATCTGCTTGCCATTTCCTACTGAGACCTTGAAATCTCAAAATTTTAGAATTGTGAAGACTGCCCTCCTGAACGGAATAAAGTAAAATTGGTCTATTAGGTATTTTTTTCCTTGAAAGGTTTCAAATAAGACCAAATGGGAGAAAATGCAGACCTGTGGGCAGAGAAACAGAATTTTCCATCTGTGAAAGAGACTGTATAAAGAAACTGCTTTTAATGCCTTCCTGGGCTTGACAACCTGTTCATACGCACAAATTATTTGATAACTCCCACTGAAAACATGGTTCAATATTAGAAGTGAGTGGAAAGTCTACTGTGGCTCGTGAACTAGCTTAGGACAAGTACTGTGAATCCCGTGATTGATCTATCTATCTAAGAGTGCTGCTTGTTTGGTGATTTTTTTTTGTGTGTGTGTATGTTCTATACATTTGCAGTAGGCTGAAAACCTCTAGCTCCCAGCTCCTAGCCGTCATTTAGACCAGACTGATCTCAAGCATTCTTCCTCAATGTGCTACTCTAGCTGTACTCCAAACATGCCTCCAGCCCTAAACCCAGGCACAGAAGGCAGTGGGGACGCTGCCTGTACAGACAGCATTGTAACCCTAGTGCAGATCAGCACTAGGCAGAAGGTCTGTGTTCTGTATTTATGTTTAATCCATGTTGTCACTGTGAAGGAGTAGAAAGTGTATGAATCAATTCATCATTGCTTAGGCAGCAACCTGCATCCTCTCACTGTAAGTTCCAGGGGGAAGGGTGGCAGAAACGCTATTTAATTTGCTAGACAGGGAGGACGATACAGATAAATGAATCTGTTTTCCCAGGCATGCTGAATTGTGTTTCCTGTCTGTATTATTCAAACTGATCAGTAGCACTTCAACAGATGATCCTAACTCTTGTGGGAAAGAGGCACCAGAAACTGGACTGACAAAATAATCACTGGAATAGCTATTCTTCCTATTGCTGGAAATTACATCAAAATTTTATCTGATATATTTGCAAATCTTAAAGTCAAGGACTGGGAGCATTTTACATCTTTGGTATGCTTGTGCAACATTGGGGAAATGCTACCTCCACAGTCAGGCTTCAACTAAAATTCATACTTCATATGATCTCTAAGACACTTGACAATTTAGTCAGCTGCCCCTTGTGGAAACCACTGGACTCTGTGCATGAACATAACTTCATATTCAGTCTTGCCTAATGACCAACCATCCAGAACACTCTTTATAGCAAATGCTGGTCAATCCCAACTGGTTTTGAAGCCTACTACAGGGACCTGCAAGAAAATGAAGATCAGTGCAAGCTGTATCAAATGGCTAAATAGAATTATTTTGCTGTGTCTTGAAATAAATGTGCAACCATCACAACAGAATCCCAAAGCATTCAGACACTTACAAACCTCGAAAATATTGATTCTTTATAGACAGTCCTGAAGGTCATAGTTTTCTTCGATATAGTTATCCGTAAAAGGCAACACTGAATATAGGGTTGAGTGGGCGTATCAAACTCATTCTACACCTTATTTTAATAATTTGGAATTACCTGAATTTTTCTGCACTGAAATCCCTAGGAACTCTTGATAATATATATGAAAACTACATTTATTTTTGTGCTTTGGGGTTTTTTTTCTTTATTTTTTCAGGTTTTTTAAAGCACTACCTTGGATCATTATTTCCTACAAGGTTTATAATACTTTTTTCATGGGATATCTGACCTTTGCAAACTTTAAATGTGGACAGAATACCGATTTATAATTAAATTATTTTCCTCTGACTTGGGGCTATGGGGGAGGAAGACAAATGGTTCTAAAAAGAACATCAGAAAAGAACACAAGTTGTACAGTTAATATACATCAAACAGACCAATACTATTCAAGGAAATAGACTATTATATTACTAAAGCTATTTAATTTTTATTATAGAAGGAGGAGAAAAGAAAAATGTTATCCCAAGAGCAAAAACAGCCTTTGAAATGACAATTTCTTGTGCAGCAGATTTTGTAAAAGACTGGTAAAAACTACTGTCCACTTTCACAAAATAAATCTGAAAAACTTCAAAGCTTAAAAATCTATAGATGTCATGAAGTAGTGTGTCCTCCAATTGACCAGCACCTTCCCCTACCTGAAAAGACATTCAGTATACACATTTACAAAATGCACACCAGTATGCCTGAAAAAATCAGGTTTCACACTGTAACAAGTCTGCCTCATGAAAGCCTGAGATAGCCTTACTAAGGAATGAAATTTTCTGTCAGGTTGAAGGCAGCGAAATTTGAATGTAAATATATTATAAAATCATGGGGGGGGGGGGGGGGTTTCTTAGTTTTTGACAAGATTTTTGTGAATATTAAAAGAGGAAAAAAATTATCTTGAAAAGGAAATGTCTCATAGTCTGGAATTTTATTTTAAGAAATATTATTTTTATTCTTGCTGACAATTCAAAGAATGCTTTTTTTTTTACAACAGAAACATCTAAATAATAGGCAGAATATGTGGCTGTTTTTATATACATAGAGAGAGATATAAAATTATGCATACATTTATTCTGTCAGTCATGTGCCTGTTGTACTGTAGACATAGACAGATTCCCCTATAATTTTTTTACAGTCACAAACCCATTTATTTAAATCTTTGTGTTAATTTCTGATGTGACATATAGTAATAATTTACACTGATAATATTATACATTAATAATTACATACTTTGCAATATATTTTTTTACCTTTTCTTCAAGTGGAACACAAAAGTAAGGAAGAAATTTATCCTAGATAAAGGTAACTTTCCTGCAATAACCAAAATGGTCAGGATGATGGTGCTACTGACACAAGGGCAGAAGAGAGATGAAAGAGTTCAAAGGCAGGACCATTTGGGTTTTGTTGTTTTTTTTTTGTTTTATTTTTGTTGTTGTTGTTGGAGGTTTTGGGTTGGTTGGGTTCTTTTTTATATTTTTTGTTTGTTTTTCAGGGGTTTTTTGTTTGGTTGGTTTGGTTTGGTCTTGGGTTTTTTTGGGGGGGGATTGTTTGTTGTTTTTATTTTAGCACAGCTGATTAAGAGGGTAAATTTATTGTCAAAAGTGTTAGCAAATCACGTGCAATTACATTAATTACTCTTTGGCTCATAAGCACAACTGTTATTTGGCAGGAGTTAAACTTGTATAGTTGACAAGTGAATACAATCCCCACTTAACTAAGATTTCTTTTGAGCTTTGCTTTCTACTTGGATTTTTGTTGTTAGGCAGCTTTGATTTCTATGAATAGCATAAGGAAATCCATCCAGTGATGACAGAACCCTTTCTTTCTTCAGAGTAAATTTAATTGATATTTGTGAAGTCTCTTGCATTGGTAATCAAGAGAGAAGTTCTTTCTTTGGTATGTTTGACAATCCATTTTTCCTGCTTTAAGAGAATTCACAAGTTTGTATTTAACTCATTGTCACAATCTGGAAGCGTGTGTGATGTTGGTTACAAATTCTCATCCAGATGAACAAAAACACCAGTCTACATAAAAACATCAGTCTACAGGGAACTCTTAGGCTTTACTGTATAATTGTCTTAACTCCGGCAACTAGCGCTCTATTTAATGTAGAGGTGCTGGTCAACAAACTCTCAGCTTCTAGAACAAACTTCAACAAGCTTCCAACTCTCGCAACAAAGTTCAGGCATGGAGTAAGGGAGAATGTGATAACCTCACTTGCCAGAATGAAGCAGAGGAGGGGAGAATAAAGATGAAAGAAAGGTCCTTCCTGCGACCATGGATGATCTGGATCTGGGATCAACAAAAAAGAGAGACAAGACAGCACTAATCAGCCTCCTTTTCTAGTTTACTTGGTACACAGCTCTTATATAAAACAGATTTTTCATGCCATTCACACCATTTTGTCCATGCATGCACAGTCAGCCTTTTGGGAGCACTCCAGGCAATGAGTCATGTGGAGCTGAGGATCAGTGATGGTCCTGGAGCCCCTTGGCATCCCTGGAGGTGCCAAGGACTCAATCCTTCTCGTGGTGCAAGCACACTGAGCACGATTCTCAGGGCAGACTTGCAAGCCCAGCAACTGAAAGGGGAAGTTGGCTCAGAGAAGCTCTGCCCCACCTCCACAGGACCCTCTCTTTCAGTCACAACTTCCCTCTCACAACAGTCAGAATGTTTGAGACGGAACATGCTTTCATGCTTATGCCTGATCCCACACTCCTCCCCATTTTCTTTCCCACAATAATTGTGCTGCACATCATCTCATTGCAGAGTACTCTTATACTTTGCCTGTAGCTGTATTTTAGTGCTGATATTTAGAATTTATTCAATAGGTGTCTCCTTTTCCCTTTGTCTCTTTCCCCTTCCTCTTCTTCCTTCTTGTGACAAAGTTTGATAACAAATGAGAAAATTTGCTAATTGGCTATGACAATGAGGGCTGTTTACATTACTCATCTTTTCCTGTGCTCTAGAGAAGGTCAGACTGTAAACAGAAATATGAGTCCTCCTCTTTTTAAGCATGGCAGAAGGCATGGGTGTGGCTAGCACAGGTCTTTCTCGTGAGAACATTCTGCTGTGTTTCATAAACAAAGATAAAGTTTGGATGTCTTGCAAACAGTGTCTTGAGATTTGGACAGTTCAGGCCTGGCCAATTAGGCCTAGGGGGAGGTTTCTGGCTGACCAATCTGGGTGACCTCTGAAAAGTCTATATATATGGAAATCAAAATAATAAACGCACTTTTTTCTTGCCTCACTGAGAACCTGGGTTTTTTCTCTGCTAGCGGCTCAACAGCGACACATGGGTATAGTTTTTATATGGGTTGTGTAACTTACTTCCTATAAGTCTTTTCAGATCATAAATAGTTGGGTTTTTTTGTTTGATTGATATAAGTAACTGTATTCCCACTATGCTGGTGACTGAAAAATATACAATCAAGAAGTGAAATGAGGATTCCCTAATCAGCCTGTGGCAAATCTAAAAACAAATTCTATTTTTCTCCAATTCTAATCTTCATTCACATCCTTTATTCACTTGCCTGCTACACTGAGTTTGGTTGAACCAAATGATAACAACTCATTGTCAAATACAATTTTTAATTTAAGTTTAATTTAAGCCTGATAAGCAGCTTATTATCTTTAATGTAAATCACAGTAAATCACTGTCTCTTTCAGACAAATACTAATGTCCTGGAAAGCCTTAGTTTTCCTATTTATATTAATGGACATGCAAACCTTATTCATAAATGATTTAATAAACCTTTCCCTACCCAGAAATTATTTTTATTTAGCCAGTTTGACTAGGAAAGCGCTGTATAAGCATCATGTTTTGATAAGTCAGTATTTAAAACAATGGCTTTCAAATATGCAGTTCAGCTACACTTAGGTCCTCTCCCCATTTGAAATCAGTAGATGAATTTCCAGCCATTTACTTTGAATACTGTGGGATCCCTAATAGTTTCCTTCATCTCCAAAATGTACACTGGGGCAGTTTTGTAAGTGACAAGTTCACCTGATCAGCCTGTGACTAGGAAGTTCTTTTAATTTGGTGTTCAAAATGTTCTAAATACAGAAGTTCTTTGAGTCTTTGAAAATATATATAATTTACATAGCATACTGCATATTCAAAGCACTGTGTAGGCATCATGACTTAAGCATTCTCTGTCCCAGAAACAGCAACAAGGAAATGTTATGCATCTTTCACAGCAATAAAAACTTGAGGCAGAAGGGTGAAAAAGCTCAGCCAAAACCATGAGATGAGTAAGTGGCAGATGCAATTAGGAACTAGGCACAGATAATTTTGTCTTTTAATTCACTTCTCAAAATTTTGCTGTTTTTCAAGGATTCAGCTCCTTGTCTAGGATCCTAGATAACTTTGTGACTGTTTCCTTTCACCATGTTGAAAGGAAAACAAAACAGAAGGGAGGAAAATAGAGCGGCAATTAGCTGTGAAAGGCAGCCAATAGGGCTTTGTAAATCCCTTGAAGGCTCTGATAATTAAGGGATTGTCAACAATGATTCTTTACTGTCTGAAAGAGGCGTCTATTCAGAATAATAAATAAAAAAAAAAAAACAAAGCCAAAAACTCTCTGTATTGTCCTTAGATATAGTCAGTCTAAAGCAAGCCTCAGAAAGAATTAAACTGGTGCAGCTTTGAAGACCTTAGTCTAATTACGATTCATTATTTTGTTGTTGAGAGAGGGCTGATTTTAAGATGCCATTCTCCCTCCATCATTTCTTACAAAATATGGAAAGGCATTAGTTCTCTTTCAATGTTAGCCTGAAAATTATCAAAGGAAAACACAGTTGTTTCAAATGTTATATAAACGTGGGTACTTTCTGAATACTGGTGCCTTAGCAGTTTGACCAGAGAGTTAAGGAAACAAGTTTCATAGTATGAAAGTATTTGATAATAGCTGTAGAATTGGCTTTGCATAAATGACTGTTGGAGGAATAGATTTTTATCAGTTTTATTATTGAAGTAAGTAAAATTATTGTAAGTTTCTAAATACTTTTTATTCAAGTCCATTCTGTAGTTGTTATTACAATTAAAAAAAAAAATAAATAAAGGACTAATCATTGCATGTTATTGGTTTTCTTTCATTTTGTCCCAAAGGGTAATTAAATAAATAAATATATATATATATATATATACACACAGTGGCAGGGGCAGCTTAAAATTGTTCCATAACATTGGTACATCCATGAACAACCCTTTCCAAGTAAACAAATACAAAGTACTGTAGGTACTGTTACTATTTTCACTCCAAGCAGATAGTCTCCAGTGTAGTTCTCTCTGTGCTGTCAGACCTTTATGGAATAGCTGGGATTCTTAATGCTGCTGTTCTGGTACACTGTGCTTTCCCTCTTTATGTGGTTCTGCACAACCTGCTCTAAAAGAACCTGCTTGAGCACAAAGGTTAGACAGGATGTCCTCCACAGGTACCTTCCAACCTCAACCATACTCTGATTATCTTTCTAGTGCCTGGAAAGGTACCATCTGGAACTTTCAAGAGCTAAGCAATGCTTTCATGAGCTTAAGTGAGCTGAAACAACCCTTTGTTACTCATGAGCTAGTTTCTACCAGGGGTCAGTAGCTCTTCCCTCACATAGACCAATTTTCCCCAACTATTTTTATAATCAGAACTCAAGATAGAGCTAAACTAGTAGTTTCTATGTCATGATATTTAACATACTGTTAAATTCAATTATTGGGTGTTATAATTGTAAAATAAATAAAGTTTTGTAATAAACACAGAGAGGACCTGATGATGACACATTAAACTGGAGTCACAGAGATCTTCAAGAGATTTATCTTGGTTTGAAAAATAGTGGAACATTTAAAGTCTGTGACTTCCGATCAGATTTTGGGGAATGGGGTAGAGTATATTCTTGACTAGTGCGCACTTCCCAGCTAAATTTAAAAAAAAAAAGAAATTTTTTTATATGAACCAGGGAACCAGAAATAGACTTTGAAGCTGAGATGGTAACTGTAAGCCACTTTGGTTATCCTGGGTTTTCTCTGAAAGTTCAACTGAATTAAATGAATATAAGTTAGAACTGATTTGCCACTCTGTTACTAAAATAAGAATTGAGCTCATTATTTTCCAAAAGTTGCATTCGATGTACAGTATTTGGAAAACCAAGTTACATGTAATAAAATTTCCATTTTCTTATTTTATTATGAAAATCATCAACATCCTTCTCAGATGCAAAGAAGATTTTGTGAAATGTTTTTACTGGGTCCCATAACAGTGAAGCAAATTCATTAGAATTTTCTTCCTGGGTGCTAGCAGTTGGACTTTCATTACTCTATTATATGGTGAAATGCCTCCAGTTCATGAATGTCATGGGTTTGAGACCGGACATTGCCAGGAGGACGCACAAAAAAGAGGGCAACCAGACTCCAAGCTTAAAGTTGCAAAAAGTGTTTAATTACCTAACAGAGTTGGAGGATAAATGCAGGCAAAAATAAACTTTTCATACAGTTTTTGTTCACTCCCCCCTCCCTCTTATGAACCTATAGTATTCACCCCCTTTCCTCCTTTACAATCCACAAGCCAGGTGTGGGGGGAGGCAGGGTGTGGGGTCTCTTTTCAGTCCACAGAGCAGATTCTCAAATTTATTCATCACTACAATTCTTCTACTACAAATACTCTTTATCTCTACTTGTTTCTCTCTCTCTCCAGACAGTTTTCTGCTCTCACCCCCACCCTCTTAAGAAGCAGTCTCTGCACTCACTCCCCCCCCTTTCCCTCTTTCCAAACCAGCAACACAGACAGGGGGCAGGTTGAGGGGTCCTCTGGTCAGTCCAATCAGGAAAAGAGGTTCTCTACTTAGCCAGGGGTCCTTCCCAAGAGAGACAGTCCTTTGAGAACTTCTTTGGTGTGGGTCCAATCTCACGAGCAACATCCTGCCCGAAATTCTGCTGCAACATGAGTCTTTTTGTCCATAGGGTGCTGTGCAGACTCTCCTGAGCCGAGGCCAGGCTGCTTCCATGCCAGGAGCAAGGAAAAGGCCTTTCTCTCCTTTGCAAGGCCTTTGCAGTTTTAACTCTTAGATGAGACTCCCACTGGTTCACAGTCTTTTCCAGGCATCCACCTGCTCTTCTGGCATGGGCTGTGGGTGGATTTCTGCACTCCTGTGGACTCCCTGGGCTGCAGGGGGACCTCCTGTCCCCCCATGGCCTTCACTGTGGCTAGCAGAGAGTTTTCAGCTCTGGCACCTGGAGCACCTCCTCCCCCACCTTCTTCACTGACCTTGGCGTCTCCATGCTGTTCTCCCTCACATATTTTCACCTCCACCTCCTCCTCCTCCAACTACAAAGAAGTGAAAGAAGTGCGTGCCTGCTTTGTTTTGAATTTTTCTTAAATATATTTTCACAGAGATGTAACCAGCACCTCCAATTGGCCCAAACTTGGCCGGCAGCATGTCCATCACCTTCAGAGCCATCAGAGATTGGCTCTGCTGGACTTGATGTAAAAACTTCCAGAACTTGCACTCAGGACACACAGGAGCCATCTTTGTGCCACACCCCACCCCTCAGACACCTCCCCAGGCCTACCACAACAGCTTCTGAGGGGTCCAAATTTCTCCTAGATGTTAAAAACACTTCACTGATGTTTTGGGCCAATCAAAACGACCACAATGAAATAACACAGAAAAGAAAAATAAAAAACAGTGTCAGAAGACATTTTTCAGTGTTATCTCATTTTTAGTGTTTTTCTTAAGATTTTAGCACTTATGTTGTTTTAGGTTTTCTTTTTCTTAAAAAAATGAAAAAGGAATTTCTATAAAATTTTGAGGGTTTTTTTCAGGAAATACATTGATATTATTCCTGCATATTTTATAAGTTTTGCTTGCTGGAATTCTAATGAATAATGACTATTTGGTTGTTACCCCATCTGGCAAATATTAAGAAAAATGCATATGTCATCTTACTCTTTATTCTCACTCTGAGTCTTTGCAGCTTTTTTTTTTTTTTTTTTACTATTGAACTAAACTATCCAAAGGTGGGATTTTGGGTGGGGTTAGTGGTTTTTTTGTTGTTTAGGGTTTTTTTTGAGTTACTTTTTAGCAGAGCAGTTCATCGCTGTATATATTTTACCCAAACATTTAAAATTCTGAGTCTAATTTCTATAACCTGTTCATTTCAAACAAATGGATTTTAAGTGAAACAGCAGGGGTCAGCTAATGCAAGAAACATGAGGTTGCTGGCCTTTGCTCGGTAGCAATAACACCAAAATTGCAATCCAATTCCCAACTTTGTATTTTACTTGTGCCCCCATGCAGATTAATTGGAGGAGTGATTTGAAACTGCACCGTAAGTGTGTCATGAGAAAGTGAAAGGTCAGGCAAGCAGTTTTGAAATGTGTAGAAGGAAGGAGCGAGCTATGAATTAAATATTTCTGCAGGAAATTATTAAGTAATTACATAGAAGGAGGAAGGAGAAGAGTTATATGGAATTTAATGAATGTGGAAAGAAAAAAAAGTCAAAAAGTATAACACAAGTTCTATTTCCAAATTATGTGTATGATAAAATTTTACTTGATCACTCAAGAAGCAGCAGACCTCCCATCTGGACCATCCCTCTATGAAGCACAGCTCTCAGGATACAGGCCATCCTTGCTCCACCATGACTGCAACTTAGCCTGATTTCTTCCCACTCCTTTCCCTTTTTAAAAGTCCTGGACAGAATTTGCATAGTTAGCACGACATCATACTTACATACTGAGTCCCATGAGAAACTTACAAGAGAAAGATAAAATCTGGAGATCTCTGAAAGGATAACAATTGCAAATAACTTGTAAAAAAACACTCTTAAAAAAATCTGAAACAGAAACAAGTATTCTCCATTTCCTACTTCTCTGGGCTCTGATATTCAGCTGTTAGTCTGCGTGGTACAGCTAGGCTTTTGTTGATCTCCAGATCAACAAAACTTGAGCATTTGAGGGACTTATTCCTTCAGTGCAGATAAAAAAGTCAGAATTTAATAATTTAATTTCTTCTTAGACAGAGATGGATGATTTCTTATATTTATAGTTTTTGCTCTTAAAACAAAACTGCATGTCGTATTTGGGCCAGGGAGGTAAGGGGAAATTGAGCTGGAAGGAACAAATTTCTGTGCTGTTTTGTAGGATGAGATCAGTTGAGATAGCTGTCAGAAAATTTGAGAGCCTGTACCTCAGGTGTATTGTTTGCAAAAAAATATTGCAAGTTACATAATCTACAGATGCATTTGTTTCTTTAAAATATGTTTTATATATCAGTGTAAAATGAGATAGTCAGATATGTTACTATTATGACTTATTATACATGGTGACATACATAGTTATGGTGGGCAAGTATGCACATATGGAATCTTCACAACGAACTCAGGTCCTGAAAGAGTCATAGAAGTATTGATAATCTGCAGATAAATGTGTAAAAGGATATTCAATTTCCATGTCACTCATTGACATAATATTTTCTGAATAATCTACAGTAGCATTTATATTTTTACATATAGAAATATATATGTATTTGACTAGAGAGAAAAAAAAGATACCTCCTTTAAAATGTCATGTACCATGATACAAACAAGGTTTAGAAGAGCTCTCAGATTTCAGGGTGATAAAGTGAAGGAAGCCTCAAATCTGTTGATGTTACTCACAATTTTTCTGCAAAATAAAAGAATATAGAATTTTCATTTGCATTTGCATCTCCTAAAAAAATATAATATCAAAACATTTGTGAAGATTTTCTTTCTCGGAGTAAATCACAGATTTGTACATTGATCCTTGATATCAATAAAACAGGCTGGTAAAAAAAGTCAGAATAAAACTATTGGAGAAAAAAGACAAAACAACAAGAAAAAAAACTATGTGTTAGTATTTATTTTCACTAGAAATATATAAACTCAGAATTTTCCAGGTATGTTTCATGTCACTTTTACTGTATCATAATGTTTATGATTATATCTTCACATCGAATTTCCTTCACATGTGGAACCCTCACCAGTCTTCTTATGGATGGAGACCTGTCAGAGCAACCTGGTCCTACCCTACCAATTAAACAAATAAAGCAGGTGTCTAGAGTGATGTGAAGTTCACCTGTTTCCTGGGAGTCCTCTAAGGAATTGTGTTCTCTCCTGCGTATTATTTCCCTGAATACAGAAAGACTTCTCTGTAGGCTTTCTAATAATGTCTGAATAAAAAGTTCACAGTACTCTTTATCACAAGTGGGAGTCAGGGCATAAGGGTTTAAATTCCTAACCATCTTTAAACTCCTATCTATCTGGGTATTTTTGAAGATACTTGAGTTCCTTAAGCATTCTTGACATAATTGTAATATTTTCTGTGTAAAAAGGTGTGTCTCATTTTGGTCACACTTTCAAATTCTGTATGCTTAGACCTTCAGCCGCTCCTCCAGCTGCCAATGCTAACTGCTTCCCAGCAATTTAGAGTCTGGCTAAATTTGTGATAGACTGACTTTCTTTTCCCTGTTTGTTCCAGCTCCCACTACGTCACAAAACGCTCTTGCTTTGTAGCCATATTTTTGCATGCTCATTTTTATTGAACTTTCTTATTTCTTTCCAAAATCTGAATGCAATGCAACGTCCTTTATTTTTATTTTGTCTCTTCTCTAACAGTAATCCTTCTTTAATCTATTTTGAATATTAAAATTAGAACACATCACTTATCTGTGATAATACACTTAAATCATGTTGGAGCATTGTTGGTTTTTGTTTATGTTGTTTTTTCCTCTTTTTTTCTTTTTAAAAATATAAGGCTCAAAGCAGTTTGGGGATGCAAATTCTGGAGAACTTTTTGTCTTCACATCATTTGATACTGAGCAATGTAACCATTCTAGTAAAGAATTATTCCTCAATATCCAGCTACTTAAATTAACTTCCATACCTTGCATTAGTGCTGACTTAATAATTATGAAGCTTTGTACTTGAAACATTTTCATTCTTGAATATAAAACATTCTGAAAGAGGAGTTAGTGATATCTTTTTGTCCATTATAAAGGGATTACTCACATGAGACGTGCCTCTCTCTTGGGGATGGCAGTGCTAAACGTAGCCTTTGACCCTAGCTACTGATCCGTACTGTCTGGAGTTATGTTGCTATTGAAGACAGGTATACTGACATGTTTCTTATCACTCTCATTCCATAGTCCACTATGATATGATTTAAAACTGATTTTCTGGTTTTCTTTTTCTTTCGGAATTACATGCATAATAGCTACTGGAGCATTTCACAGTAAACATTGCCTTTTGCAGCTTCTGTGGTTTTGATCCCAGGCTACATTATTGCCTCTCACATGTTCCACAAACAGGGAGGTCATCATTTAATTAACCCTGATAATGTCAAAAGGAAATGTGTAAATACCACGCTATTTCCAACTTATTTTTTTTTTAATCGATGAGGCTAGAAGAACTAGTAATATCTTACATTAAGGTGGTACAAGCTAAGAAAAACATAAAACCAAAAAGCAGAAGCATCCACCAAAACCTTTTTAGTGTAGGTTTTTATTGTTATCTTTTTGATTAGCATAGCCAGGCATAAAAATATATATTTTATTCAACAATGCAGTGGCTGAGGACTTGACAAATGTGGACACCGGAGAAGAAAAAAGCCTTAAAAATGTGAGCTTAGAATATGGTCTCGCAGGTAAAAAGTAAATTTGTATTTACTTATTTCAAATTGCTGAGTCAGTCCTGCCTTTTTTCATGTTGAACAGCTCCAACATTTGTAGGATATGCTATGCACTGCTTGAATGTAGATCTAAATCTAAATGATGGGTGTTACTGAAAATAATTTGTATTAAAAATGTTTGCAAACAGGACATTCTTAACTTTTGCACACCTATATACAACTCTCTTGATATAGGCATACCATTTTTTGAGCAAGGTCATTACACCTGTATGCTAGATTTCACAGTACTCACCACAGCCACCATTCAGCTTAATGAAGTGGTTTACCATGTAGTCATTAATGAGGGTGATGGAGGCAGCATTAACACCTAGAAAGAAATTAACACTCACCACTTCTTCAATGTTTCTTGAAAGCCATCATTTGTTTGATAGGCTGGCAACTCATGCAGTGACAGGTTATAAACATGACAATTTATTGTGTCCATTATTACATGCCATGATATAAGACACTTTTTTAGCTCCATGGATTAACCATATTAAGAGCTTACTTTTTCATGCAATTCATTGCAATAAAAATTTACTAAAATATTTTCTTAAACATAATGTTATATTTTCTGAAATAAAATCATATTATATATGCAGGTACAGTCTGATTCTCTGTAGGAATATATTTATGTAAGTATTCTTATTAAGAGAACTTAGGTATATGGTAAGATTTTTAATATTCTCATAGAGTTTTTTAGAACAGTTATCAAAATTAGTCACCTCTGCACTAGGGAGAATAAATTTATATGCAGCAGAAAACTGGTTTTACCCCTCTAAGAGAGAAATAAAAAATCTGTTCTAGAATGGCTTCTTCCTGCCTGAGGCTAGCTGAAAAATCTTGATGCCCTACAAAATTTACATTGTCTAAGCATTTTTTATTCCCTTAATACTTGGCAGCTCTAAGTGATACTACGTCTGTGTAGGATAGTGAAGCTAGCCCTTCTTTTCCCACAGACATTGGTTTAGTCTGAATTGATTTTGATAAAAGAAGTTTTTATTCTCTGTGTAGGGATAAACAACACAAGTGGTTTCAACAGAAGGGTTCTTTGTAGCCAACAATTCTGATTTCACTCAGTTTCAATTCCATAGAATTTTAAAAAGATGCCAATGTGAGCCCAAGTGAATAAAAAGTTTTTTATTATTTTGTTCAGTGGCCTAAGTGATGGTAGCACTTTTGAAAAATTCGTTTGGCATAAAAAGTCATACCCATAGCTCATTATCAGGTAAATAGGAAAGCTAAAAATAATCATCAGAATATTTGATTTTTCCGCAATTCTTTTTCTATATGAGTATATTAGCAAATCTGATTAAAAAGTTTCCAATGCTGAATTTCTGCATAGGATTTTCCACATACATTCTTGTGAAGATTAGTTTCATGAATGCTGTAAGCAAAACTCCTAGCACAGAGTAAAATTAAGACCTGTCTCACAACTGAAAACGTCACAATACTGAACTGCATGATGAACATGATTCTAATTGACCTGGGGCATAGAAATATATCACAGGTAATAAATGTCTGATTATCAGCAACATATTTTGTAAGAGGCACCAGTCATACTGTCAGAGACTGAAATAGTTCAAGCCTCAAACGTTGATCTAAAGTTTTGCTCATTATAACAAAAACTGTATAAAGAAGCTACAATCAAAGAAGCCTCTCTGAAGATACCTGACTGGGACTTTGGACTGTAAGTTACACTGCAACATTAGATATGCTATCGTTCAATCATCTCAAGCCTAGGGAGAAAAAAAAAGGCTGAGGGAAAGAAATGCATCCATAAGAGAACTGAACCCAGCAGCTGCACTGGGAGTCACTTCTGGCTGGATTTGGGGTGGGGGAGACCACAGCTCACTGAAGGAAGGTTTACCCGGGGCAAGGGCAGGGGAAGGAGGAGGTTTGGGGTGCACGGCATAACCTCTTTGGTCAGAGGCAATAAACACCTATCCATTCTCTGTTACACAAACTGGCCCAGCTGTGGAACCCCCAACCCCACAGGCCACATCCATGGGACTTTAACTTGAGAGGCAGCTGAGGGAGAGTCACAATCCATCAAAGACCTTCCAAATGCTAGGCCTTGCACCACAGGAGTGCAGGTGATGCAAGCAGAGTCTGCTGATAGAGAATGCCCCCTCCCCCTGGGGACATGCCTGGACATTGCCCCTGGCCTGAGTGTATAGTAACTGACGAGATTCTGTGCTTTTTGGGGGGATCATCACCACCGAGAAGACCAGCTGGAGAGCATCATTGGGACACCAGTGGGTGATGTATCTGGGGCCGGAGGGGCTGCACAAGCCAGCTCCCCCTCGGTCCGGGGTCCCTGGTCTGTGTAATCCCACCGGATCTGGTGTGCCTGGCCCCTGAGGTTCCGCGGCATGGCGTCAGTCTCCAAACCACATCAATTCAGCAGGAATATCGTGAGGTGAAGGAAAGAACTGGACTCCATCTCTGTTCTGGCAGGGAGGTTTATTTGGGGTAACAGGGAAAAGGGGGTTGCAGGGAAGGAGAAGGGGGGAGGAAAGGCCGGGACAGGATAAGGGCTACCAGCCCAGAGACGCAAGACCTCTCCCACATCCAGCCTCTGGCTTTTAAGGGGAAGGAGAGGGGGCAGGGGCTGGCTCTCTCTGAGCCAGTCCCAGGAGGACGAAGGGAAGACTGGCAGGAGGGTACACACCAATAGGTTTTGAGGTACAGCAGAGCATATTTTAAAATGAACCAATAGTACACCGAGCGGGGAAACAAAGGGAGCACATGGATATCTGAAAATTGCATTACTACAAGTGGGATCTGCGGATGGTGATATTTTCCTTATCCTGTCTCTGTCATTCTGTTTCTGTCCCACCCACCTATTTTCTATTTCTTTCTCTTGTTTTATCTCTTTTTTTTTTTTTTCTCTCATATTTACTATCAAATAAAACCCATACTATTGACATTGGCATATAGTCTCCTTTGCAACCTAATTTGGGCAGAAGCATTTCTAAAAGCCTTTAATAATTGGATCATAACATCATACAAGCTACAAACAAATAAAAAAAAAAATTGAACACCAGAATGTTCAGAAGGATGATGTAATACAGAACTTGAGATAGAAAAGGTGGAAAACAAGAAGATAAAAGCAAAAATTATCATATTCTCATTTATTTTAGACACATGTATAAGCATATATTATGCTACTGAGAAGTGATTTTTGAGTGGTATCCTGAGAAATAATTTGTGTGAAATTATCTTTACTTTAGACTGCAAAAGTTAAACTTTGTGTTCCCTATGATATTAAATCCCTCATTTAGGGCATGAGGATCCCCTCCTCACATCATTACATGGTCTTCACCTGAGCATTTTTTTCTTCACAGTAATAGTAAATCTTTATTGAAATATCATTCCTATAAAATATTGCTTTTCTGAAAGAATAAATTTTTATCTTAATGCCTAAAAATATCCCAAATAAATCTAAAGATGTGGAAAATGTTACTATTCTTGTCAAATTTCACAGTCCTATTTTTGAAAAACACACTGTATTCCTGAAAGTATTTCCGGCCTTTGTCTTGCTTTTGCAACATTGCTTTGATCTAAAAGAGGAATAAATATAATCTTTAAACATGATCACCTGATCAACACACAATTCTATTTTAACTTTCTTTGTCTTGCTGCCTAACTCTAGCAAATAATCCGATGTTCATACCTAAATCTGT
Source organism: Entomyzon cyanotis (assembly GCA_024500445.1). Classification (NCBI taxonomy): domain Eukaryota; kingdom Metazoa; phylum Chordata; class Aves; order Passeriformes; family Meliphagidae; genus Entomyzon; species Entomyzon cyanotis. The sequence continues at coordinate 62,969,488 of JAKEPQ010001005.1, forward strand.
GCTCAAGTATCACGACGTCATTTGTATGCCCATCATAGGTGCTGCATCAAAAAAAGGTTAGAAGTTCAGCCTTCATTTTGTTACTTGAAAACTATGAAAGCCAGTGCTCTCATGTATGTGCCTAAAGTTAGGTACTGACTGGTATGACTTCTGTAAATGCTGGCACTGGCTCATTTCAGAGGGAGAAGCCAAATGCTCAGGACCTGTCCTGAGACCACTTTATCTACACCTGGCCTGCATGGTGGGGATTGTTTATTTGCTTTTATAAAGCCCTACCTTTGTACAGCAAATGATCCTGTATGTTCAGACCTGCTCATATTCCCTCATATTTAATCACACATTTGCTCATATGTGATTAAAGAAAAATATTTATCCATGGTGAAGCAATTGTCAGAAGGATTGTCTCTGTGCTAGTAAGGCTGTTGTTTTTCCTATCTGCCTATAATGCCATAAGAAAAATATTTCAGACCCCTGTCCATCAAACATATATTTGGGAAAAAGTCTTGATTTTTTTTTCCAATTTCTTGATTGAGTAAAATTTAAATATAAAATAAAAATTTGTGTTATAAGTGAAATAATTTTATATTTTTGAGTTCAGGAGGTGTTGGGGTTTGTGTGTGTGTAAATACAGCACATCCTATAATTGTCTTTAGTTTTTCATCAGAAATCAGAGAATAAAAAATTAAGGTTTGCAGCTGAGGGCCTAGAAGTTGAAGTAACCTTTATAATTCTTCATAAATGTCCTAAGAAAAAGGGCCTTTCACACTGTAATATAAACTTAGCTTTTTTATTCTGCATAAGGCCCACTGATTTTGAGATACTGTGGCCATTTTATTTTGGTCTTTATTTGCACTGGGGGAAATATTACACAACTTTAAAAAGACTGATGTATATAAAAATGAACTATGTTTTACAGCTCAAGAGACTTAAGCATACAATTGAGATACACACATAAAACTTAACATAGTTAAAATACTTCTTCATATTTATGATTGTAATCTGATGAAGTAAGGAATGAAAAACATAGGTTAAGAAACTTGATTAAAATTTTTACTTGCGAGTTATATAGCACATTGTGACGCAAATCACCCCACCCATGGGCATTCTAATGCTTCTTGAGGAATACACAAAATTAGATGTTACAGACAGACAAAAATAGATAATTAAGTGTGAAATAGTTGTAATATTAGTTTACAAGGAAGATCTGTCCCTGTGGTTTCTTTGCTGGCAGAGTAATAATCAGCTGGATAAGGGAAAGGGTCCAAATAGAACCATGTCCAAGTAAGAATTAAGATACTATGAAGTGAGCAGTAAACCTGCCTATATTTTCCCTGACTGCCTATATATATATATATAATTTATTATTATCTATTGCTTTGTAACAGTACTATGTGAGTAAACACCTTCTCCTTACTTTTATGGCACTGAATAATTAAACTAAAATTTGAAATATATTACCTTATTCAATTTCTGTACTTCATTTCCTAGTATGAAAAATTTGAGTCACCAGTAGTTTTTGCATATGCTGGGATGAATACCTCAGGAGCTGTTCTGCTGCAGTCAGAACTACAAATTGCAGTTGGCCTAAATGTCCAGGAGGTAAGAGAGAACTTTTCTTACCTATTGCTTTTCTCTTACTACTGCAAGACTGGATGAAGAACTGCAGGGGAGTTCATTAAAACCCAAGTATTTTTACAGCCTATGTGAGAATTATAATTATTTTCTTCTATTTTTAACATTTGTGGAGGAGGTTGTGCTATTGAATATAGCTGGTCTATGAAAATTACTTTTCAAGATGTTATTTTCTTCCCTGTAGGTCATAGCACCAGGCAGCTCAGGCTAGCCTTAAGTTATTTAGAAAGATTTGACGTTGAAGTAAAAAGCCAAATCAGACCTGAGGATTTTCATATAAAATGGCAACAACTTATCAGCTCTTATTGGCAAAACCACCAAAGATTTGCAAATTTGTAAATATAATGGCAAAGAGCCTAAAGTTTAACAAATGCCTGACAGTTTAACTAATGCCTGATTGCTTTAATGTTAGAAACAACTGTTGTGCCAGAAAAGCCTAGGAAAGAAACAGAAGCCAACATCATGAATTGTTTGCTCTTGCCAGGAAGAATTACTGTTATTATTAACTGATATAGCAATCATAAGACACTGAGAGCTTAGATTTTAAAGATATGAAACAATTCTTTCAAAATCAACTACCTAGGAATCTAGTTCTTATTCTTTCTACTTACAAAATAATATTTGAACTCTAAATAGTTAGACAGCAGGTAGAGAAAGAATAGCACACTAAACAAAAAGCAGAATGAAGGTGTGGGAACACATATGGGAGTAAATTTCACACAGAAGCACACAGAATGGTTGAAGATGGAAAGAGCCAGTGGAAGTAACTGAAGAATCATATGAGAAAACACTGAGTGAGATGGGAATATTCAGCCTACACAAGAGAAGGTTCAGCAAGAATCTTATTGTGTTTGTATAGCTGATGGGAAATGGTTACAAACGTGGAATCAGGACTTTCTCAGTGGTGTTGCATGACAGGAAAAATGGCAGTGAGACCAAAAGGAAAGATAGGGAATTCTATTTTGATATAAGAAAAAAGTATTTGGTGTGGGGATCATCAAACACTGGAACAGGTTGCCTAGAGGGGTCCTAAAGTCTCTGTCCTTGGAAATATTTAGTGTTTGATAGACCATGGCCCTCTGCAATCTGCTCATGCTGGAGCTGTCCATTCCTGAAGGACTGCAACCCAGGCAAAGGACCCATGCTTTAGCAGTTCTTGAGGAACCACAGCTGATGGGAAGGAGGAACACTGGAGATTCTCCCTAAGGACTGTTTCCTATAGGAAGGACCCACACTAAAGCAGGAAAGAGAAAGAGGCAGCAGAACTGACATAGTCCCTGTTCTTCATCCCCCTGCACCACAGATGAGAAGGAGGTAGAAGAATAAGGAGTAAAATTGAGCCCAGAGTGAAAGGAGGAATGGGGGGATGTTATAATTTTGTTTTATTTCAGTTATTTTCCCAATTTGAGTGTGTTTTGTCTGTGACAGAAATTATTGTGTAATCTCCCTGTCATTATCTTAACACATGTGCTTTTTCATTTCCCCCCTGTATTTCCTCTCCCAGTCCAGCTTAGTAGGAAGAATGATAGAGTAGTTTGGTAGGTACCTGGCAGGCATCCAAGATCAACCCACCACATCTGCATGATGTAGTCATTGGTCTTTGTAACAACATACCCTCAGATCTGTCTCCAACAAGCTGCTTTCCAGCTGGTCATCCACCAGCGCATATGAATGCCTGAGTTACACCTTCTCAGGTGCAGGACTTGGCATCCCCCTTTGTTGAACAGAATGAGTTCTCTTCAGTCCATTTCTCTGACTTGTAAAGATCCCTCTGAGTGGCAGAATGCCCATCTGGTCTATCATCTAATCCTTCTATTTTTTTATGATCTGCACTCTTGGTTAAATTTTGCTCTGTCCCATAGTTCAGGTCATGAATAGGACATTCAACAGAATGGGTTTCAGTGTTGGCCTCTGGAGCACTCCACTAAAGATTAACCTAAAGAGAGATATTTTGTCACTGATCACAGCCCTGTGACCCCAACCGTTGAGCCTGTTTTCAATCAGCCTCCCTTTCCATTTATCCTGAACTATTTTTGTTATTTGCCTATCAGGACGTTATGGAAGACAGTGTCAAAAGCCTTACTGAAGTCGAGATAAACAACATCCACCACTCTCTCCTCATTCTCTAGTCACCCCATCTTAGGCAGATGTCAGGTTGGTCATCCTTTGTTGTATTTGATTAGTAGTAATGCCCAGAATTTCTCTGAAAGAAGATTTTATATATGTACATTTTATTTGAAGGAGGAATTTTCATTTAAAAGTTTTAAATCTTAGCAGACAAACTAAAGGCAGAGTGAGCAGCAAAGGAGAAGGCAAAGGATTAAATCTAAAGGTGAAGAAATGCAGATGGTACTTGTAGTTACTGAAGAAGTAAGAAGAGAAGACAAGTAATGCGGAAGAAATAGGCCAAAACTATAAATTACTCAAAGCTTTAAAACTACAAAATTAAGAGCCTGAACATGACATAACCTGTGTGGAAACACTGGTGAGAGTTTGAGAAAAAGCCAAATCTGATCAAAACAGCAGTCAAAGAGTAACTTTGCCAGTGTCATTTTTAACAGACTGAAGGAAGGGAGTTCAGCTAGGAGGAGACTAAAGCAATCACGACAAAAAAGCTGAAAAGTGCTTGGATGGAGCTTTTGATTCTAGAGTGGACAAACAAGCAGCTTATGGGAATACGGAAGGAAAAAATACAAGATCTAACAAATGGTGGTGAAATGCGAGATAGAAAAGAAGATTAAAATAATACAAAGGATTGTGTGGCTGGAAAGCTTCGTGAGCCTGGGGGGTAATGACAGATAAGAGGTCAGAGGAATGCATTAGTACAATTTTAGTTTCAAAAAAACATGATCACATAAAGTTTCTTCCAGGACACTGGAAAGGCATTGTCTTTCAGGAATAATCTACAGGAATCTCTAATATATTAACATGAAGTCCACATTTCTGTTTACTGGCATTCTAATGCTCTAACTCCCGTAATTTTTTCTCCACATTGTGCACATCATTGCCTACTTCTTATTTTAAAATTATGTAGCTCTTCTGTCCAACATTGCGAAATACAATATTTTACTAAGAACATATTAGAAATTGTTTAATTTTATCATGTATGACTTAACAAACAGGTCACATTATCTCAATATAATGTCAAACAGAATTCATAGAAAGTATTTAAATAATGGTAATTAGTTTTCTAAATTCAGCATATTGGTTCTTAAACATCCTTTGATGCATCAAAGATTTCTCTCCCTGACAGTTTTAAAACAGGATAATTATCTAAATTGAATAAATACCACAGGTTTGATACAGAATGACAGCTTTATCGACTGTAATGAAATTAAAAAAATCTGCTGGTTTTTCAGATTCCATTTAGCTGGAAAATAGGGAAAACAATAGCAAAGGGAAACCTCAAAAAGATTCACCCAAGCTAAAGTTTACAGGTGTTCTAATGAACATGCTTTTTGATGAGCAACACTTACATCTTCAGCTGTTGATTATATGGAGATTGATCTATTGTACTTGTCTAAGATCACATTCATATGTTATTGCTGTATGTACTATTTATTTAATATATGTTTGGCAATGTGGTACTTACATTCTTACTCCTGACTTGCATGTGATAAAATTGAATTGAACAAAGGGATGATAACAAAAGGAGCTTAAATAGTTGTTAATAGACATATAAAAGTCATACTTTTAAGATGCGAAAGTCATAAAAAGCATATACATGTAAATCATACTATGATGTTACAGAACAAAAAGACAATTACTTTTCTGATTAATTTAAAATATAAGGAATCTGTTTCTTAAATAAGTAGAATAGACCCATTTTAGAGGAGAAGTACTTGTGTCAAGAGTAGCAGAACTGTACACAGGATCAAACTATAGGATGCAGCTTGCTTTGTTGTGCTACCAAAGAGGAGAACTGGGAAGGAAGATTGCTTCTAGTGTGGTGCTTAATATATGTAGGGATTGCCCAGACTGTATCTGAGATGAGGCTGTATCTACACAGACATTGAAAGCAACACAATTTTTTTTAATCACTTGAGGTAAATGCTGATGATGTCATCTTCCTTCTTACACACAAGAAAAAAGAAGCAACACTTGTTTCTGCTGCATTATGAGGAGACTTCATCTAAGAATATTTATTGAAGCAGCATAGTAAGGCAGAAAATAAATGACACAGAAAAAAAGATTTTTGAGAACTTGTATGGATGGTGGATACAATGGAGGATATAAAGCAGTATTGCTATGAGACTGATACGAATGTTGAAGATACCTAGATTGTGGTCTTGGGAGCAAAGGAAGAAACAGGACTTCTTTACGCATACTCCTTTTGCAAAGAATTTCTGTGAACACGCAAGACAATGAAACATGCTGAAATAAAGTAAAAAGCAACTTTTCAGCACCCAAGGAAAAAATAGAAAAGATTTTTCATGGTATGGAATAGCATCTTGGGTTAAACAGTGATGTTGTCAGATTGCACATTTGGGCACTAGGTAGCAACCTGTGCAAGTATTTAGTCCTCCCAAAAAAATAGTCAATTTATTTTCTAATAGAGTAGTCACACACATTGTCTGTGTTCACATAACCACAGATATCTATATATCCTTAAGGCAACACTCTTTTTCAGCCACTCAATAGTGGCATTTGGTAGATTCTGCCAAAAATGTATTCTTATATCCAACTGTCATCAATCTGTAATAAATTTCTTAGAGTATTTCAGAAAATATGCTTGTACTTTCCCTTGCTCAGTCTGATGTTAAGAAAATGCACCCTTTATTAGCATGGGAAAAACTGTTGGGGAAAATGCTGGGACAGCTGGAGATGAATACCTTCAGCTTTGCAAGGCCCATTAGAGGTAGTTAGCCAAGCCTCTTCAGACTTTAGAAATCAAACCCTGGGGAAGGATTTAGTTTCATTCTGCAATGAAGTAAAACATAACAGCCACAACTTCTGAAAATACTGTACTCAAAAGGCAGATCATCAATTTAATTTCTAAGGTCCTGACTCACTGATGCTCAGAAACATTATAGATTTTGGATTGACATGTCCTGGTTTTGGGTTTTTTTCTTCAGGAAATAGCTAAACATATCTACCAACTAAAAAATGTGATAGGGATTGGGAGGACTGAAAATTGGGAGGACTAAAGAGGTTTCTTAATTTGTTTCAACTTTCTTTTAATTATTGTTAAAATTTTCTATACTGACATACTAAATATATTTGACAATGGAGGTTTTTAGTCTATTGCAGATTTTTGCATAATTCTGCCACAAAATTAACCCTACTTTTTTTCATTTGCATTAAAATTCTGCTCTCAAGAACTGACTTGCCAAACTAATAAAACAGATGTATAATCTTATTAGCAAAACGTTTCACAAATGCTTAGTCAGCAAGGCAGTTATATGGAGAAATTTAGCTACAATTTTCTGACAGATATTGCTCATCAGGTGAAAAAATGAACAATTAAAAACACACAAAATCAGAAATAATAATAATTTTCATTGTTATTAATATACAGAAATTTTATTTTCAGTAACTCAAATTACATTTTTTCTTATTAATGAGGGTTTACAGTAACTGATGTCTCAAAGTTCTGCCTTCTTCTGGAATCTCCATGCTTTAAGGACAGATAGGAGTAAAAATAACAGGTCACCATCAACTCTTTCCAAGTTATTTACCACTAGGAAATACCAAAAAGTTAGACAGATTCAAGAAGAAACTATCCTGTTCATGGATGCTTAATTGGCATTCAGTAAAAATTATAAGAATGAAAAATATCTGCCAAGATTCTAAAGAGGGGAAACAGAGAGGGAGGAAAGTGTGTTTTCAAAGTAAAAAATGCCATGCATGAATGCAGTAAGGCAGGGCAGGGCAAGACAAGAAAGGAAATAACTACAAATATGCTTTTTATGTTAATTATTGGGTTGTTTTTTTTTTCAAAATGAGTCATCAGTGTCCAATAAATAATATATGTAGGACTGGAACTGTTTTGCTTTTTAATACACCTTATAGAATTGTGTTTGATAGACACACTGTCTTCCTCTAGAGCATGGTTATTTTGAAGATTGATAGGTTGCATAATTTCAAGCAATAGTTCTTCTCCCCTAGGGCCATTTAACTTCTGTTGAGGGCTTTCTATTCTCACTTTAAATATTTTATGTGCAAATTCTTTAATGAATACAATTTAAATATGTGCTGTGTTTCATGCTGAACCAATGAATACCATAAATAAAACCACTCAGTCATGCTGATCTATTACACTGTTGGCTTTAAAAAATCTCTCTCTCTCGGTGCATCCTAACAATATTTCTGTGAAAGTATGCAAACCATTAGACAGCTTAAGACCTATGAAATGGCAAAGAGAAAAAAATTCTGCAAAATCAACTCTATTGATTGGTAGTGACAAAGAGAATTTGTACAGATTCATCTTTTCGTGTAAATGACCAACGAAAAGCAAAAATTTATGCCTTTTTTAAAAGCGACTTACCCTCTCTTTCATGAAAAAATTAGATATGATATATTGAATTATACATCATTTTACTAGAATGGCGAGGTTTCAGCAGTTTCTCATGGGATTATTGTGTCATATGCCTAGGAAATTCTTGAGTAAAATTATTTACCAATTTTACCTTGCAACCCAGTACATTATCTTAGTTTACGCAAAAAAACCAGAGATGAAACACACTCAAAAGCAATGGGCCTGAAAAATGTTTCTATGCAATTTAAGCCTCACCTGATAATAACAATTCATAGATGGAGTTATTGGAACAATAGTGTTAGATGGTAGAAGGCTTTTCATAAACACCAGAGGCAGATTCACAAATAATCCCAATATAAACTGAATATTATGTAGACTTGCCTGAGCTGGGCAAAGAAAAGCTGCATAACAACTCTTACTCTGATTAGCTTATTCAAATCAAAAGGTGAAGCTACATTAATATTCTAACAGAGTCACATTAAGAACAGAATGAAGTGTTTCATCCAAGCGTTTGATTGGGCAAGCCCCTGTGTGCTGTGTTTGGGCAAGTTTTTATAATCCTCTAAAGAATATTACAGAAGGTCTTGGACAAGCTGCCTGCAGGGAGTAGAATTTAAATCCCTAGGTAATATTTGCCACATTCAAGGATGCTGGGGAGAAACCTTTTTTTATTTTAAGTTCATAACAAGATTTGTGCTACATGAGCCTATTAGGGATGGAAAATTTCTTTACCTGTAGAATAATTTCAATAAATATTAATTATGACCTATCTTTTTTAGACTAAATAAAGCTTAACACTTTTATGCAATACACTAATAGCCTTTATTTTTTGGCCAAAGATTTTCTGTCAGGTTTACCCACAGACATGCTTCTTCAAGTCCATTGGTTTATGAAAGTAATGGACAAAAATCTACAGAACTTGGGAAATGGAACTAATCATGTGAGTATGTCTAACCATATCTCCATGTGTTTGCATAATTCAATCCTATGCTAGCAATGGCAATAAAATTAATTTCAGATATTATAATGAATCATAGCCCATTCATATAATATTTCATGAAGAGATGCCTAATATTCTCGCTTCAGAAGGCTATCCACTTAAAAGAAAGTGAATTCAATGATAATAATCATGTACTTAAAAATAAGTAATGTACTTATCTATTTATCAAATATGTATCATCTCAGATATGTTACAAAAAAGCTAGGGAAAAGGAGGAAACCACAGGTGACATTCGAAGTGATGGTGTTTGTCTTCCCAAGTTACGTGATGGAACCCTCATTTCCTGGAGATGGCTGAACACCAGCCTGTCCACGGGAAGTGGTGAATGTATTCCATGCTTCACTTTGCTTATTAAACTGTCTTTATCTCAAGCCGTAAGCTTTCTCATTTTTACTCTTGTCATTCTCTCCACCATCCCAGTGTGGAGGAAATGGGAGAACCACTGTGGTGCTTGCTGGCTGGGGTTAAACCATTTAAAGCAGTTTGAAAAATGGAAGAAAATTGATCTCTTATATTGATCTTCTCAGCTACAGACAGCAGAGAACCCGAAATCTGAAAATCTATCTTTCTTTGAAAGCAAATAAAAATATTTAATGAGCATTTCAAAAGCAGCATTGGCAAGACAACATTAAAATATTCTGTTAATGATACAATTGTTTCTGTGTTCAAAAATTGGAAACCATTTACTGAATGACACATAAGTGCCTTATGTGTAAAGGCTTACAGTCAATATTAGTGTATTAGCAAAATCATTCTGTTGCAAGTTCTTTGCATTAACTCCATTTTTGTGGTATAGTCTAAAGCAGTAATGTGGTTAGTGACCCAATAGAAGAAGAATCTACTATTTTGCTACTGTACAACATGTTTCAAAAGCCAAGGAAATTCTGGAGTATAGTTAGAGTGTGGGTTAATTCTTCATGACAGTATTTTATATCTTGATTTTCATAACTAACTCTTTAATGTATTAACATGCTAGAAACACCCACGTTGCTCAGGTAAAATAATCATTACTATCTGGACATAATGAGCAGCACAGTACTGACAGTTGTACCATTAATAACTACTGCAATAATATTTTACAAGTTCATTTTGGTCTATTATACAGTAGAGTAATTGGCTTTACAGAGATAATAAGAGCATTTAAAGAATCTTACGTTATAGCAAAGTATGTAACAACATCATAGCTGCACTTAACATAAGCTAACATGGTTTTGTTTCCACTTCTTGGAGATGTTAGTTGAAGAATATGAGGCTATGTGAAATATTAACTATTTCTTTCAGTGAATGTGGTTGTTTTCCTAAAGCATTTTAGTGTGTATATATATATTTGTTACAATATATGGATGCAGTACCATGCTGAGTAGATACCTTTTCTAGAGCCTTGTCAGACACACTTAAATCAGCCTAATTTCTTAGTGAACATCATATTTTACCTTCACTAATTTTAATGCGTATTTAATAAAAATAGACATTTTATTAAAAAAAAACCTTTTTGAATATATAATTTGACAGCTTATATGAAATTTCCCCTATAAATGCATGAACATTTGTTAAAATTGTTTTAGCATCTGTGGGTTGTCACATATTAGCTTTATTATAAAAGTGAATTAGAAAATTAGAGACAGATGACTGGCAGTGTTCCAGTGTGACCTATACTGTTATAGTATGGTAAATGAAAATAGTGATTCAAGGTCATTAGTCTAGTCATTTGCTTGTCATTTAAGACCAAACAATTAATATGATTTTGAAAAAGGTTTTATAACATTTTCCGTTATTGTTTTATTTAAGTAAAGTAGGCCTTTTTTCCAATTTTGATTCTATTTTGCAAAAAGGCTAGAGAAATGGATTCCTCTTAAATTTTCAGTAAAATGGGATTCAGTATTCACAAGTAGAACAGAGGAAAGCAGAAATATTAGTATTTGCAAGACTTACCTTTAAGGCCTTCATTACATTTTGAAGAGATAGACAAAGATAATGGAAAATTATTTTCTTATTCTGGTCTACTGCTATTAAATAATCTGTGTGTGATGCTTTATTAAAAGAGTAATGATTGTAAAGCTATCAAAATACAGTTAAACACAAGCACATGCAGATTCTACTAATGGTTTTGGAAATACTTGAAAACCAAAATGGAGTGTTCAGAGATGTTTGTGAATTTCCTTATTTTTTTAAACATTGAAGATTTTCCATGATCTTTTCTATTTTGGTTCATTTGCATACATGTGAAGAGAAAGTTTTAAAAAGACTTTGTTCCTATCTTCCATATATATTACATGAAGATTGGGGAATGGCGAGGAGATAGAGATAAATGCCTTAGGGTGGTGCTTTTATTATTGATGAAGACATGGATATTCAGTATGCTTAAAAGACATACATGTCAGGGAATGAAAATAATTAAATAGGTAAAAAGACAATTCAGTTGATATAGTTTGCTAAAGAAGAACCAACACTATACTATGCATGCTTCCTCATAAATGCTAAAATTTTAATAATTATTTAAGGAAACTTTGGATGCTTGCTCCCAAATGCTGAAATTGATACAGTAGACATGCTGGAAACTCGGTGGAATACTGTCAGTCGGTTCATTCCGGAACATCAGGAAGATAGATTTGTCTGTAGTGGTGACAGAAGAGTATTTATTAGATGTCTAGATGTCTAGAGATCTCAAAATCAAATCATGCTAATTAACTACATATCTAAACTAGTATCAGATGCTATTCATAATGAAATTACAGGGCCTTAATAGGAAAAAAAGTAGTATTTGATCTGCATTACTGATTACACACCTAGGATGCTGATACTGCCTGGATATAGGTTATAATGGAGACTATATAACAATAAGAGAGCTTGTTAAGAAGAAAATGGGAAAATTCGACTCCTAATGGCATGGAGGCTGCTATAGAATGCCATATTTGAAATACAGACCAAACAATACTGCCTATACAGAAAATTTTCAGAGGGGAAATAAAAGGAAAAAGCATGTTATTACATATAAGTACTGTTCCTTCAGAAAGCTGAGCACAAGTCCAAATAAAAATGAAACATGAAATAAGATGCTAAGAAACACTGTCAGATTAAGTGCAAAAACAATGCATAAAGGAGGCCAAAAAGAGGTGGAGGAACAGCTAACTGATGAAAAAAAAAAATCCCATTAATAAATCTTCGTTAAACAAGTCAGTAGCAGGAAGACTTCAAGCAGTCTGTAGTACTTACTGATGATTAAGCCATAAAAAACCCCCCAAACATTCAGAGAAGATAAAATACAGAAGAAAAATGAATCCATTTCATTAGCATTCATAAAGAAACTGAGAAGATTCTCATGGTTGAATTTTTCCTGGTGGGCAACTTCTCAAGGGAGCTGTCTGAAACAGAAGTTATGGAAGAGATTGTAGTTCAAACAGAATGAACACTAGCCAAAATCAGAACTGAATTGTGTTTATCCTAGGCTTCCAAACTGAGTCACAGCAGCTGTGTGTCATTGCCTTCTCAAAAGTTCCTTAATGCAAGTGGAGAGTAGCAAATATGGTGTCATTGGTTAGAGAAAAGATTCAGGGAAGGCATGGGCAACATTAGTACTTGGCAAATTAGCAAAACTACAGCAAATGACACAATTAAGGACACTCAGTTTAATGTGATTTTCTCACAGAAAGCTGACTTATTTTTAAATAAGCTTCTCAAAATGTTTGGAGTTTTGAGGAAGTGAAATATCAAGTGATTTTGTTAAGTTGAACTTCTTAAAGACTTTCAGTGAAATTGGTCACAGAATCGTACAAGAAAACTTAGCAGCCAAAATGCAAGTAATGAAGTCCACACATGGACTTACAAAATTTACTTCCGCAGAAAAGTTTTTTGGCAGTAAAGATGAAGGTCACTTGCATAAAACAGCAGAACTTCTCTGAGTCTTAGTGACAAGGCAATATTATGGCTAATGAAATTCGAGTGGACATGATATTACTTGATGCATATATGGAAAAACAAATCCCAACTTACAAAATGAGGTGATTTTTCCATGAAGACATGAGGCCTTGAGTCACACTAATTTTATAGGAAAATCTGATACTGTTGAGTCAAAAAAATCAACATTATTAGAACTTGGAAAAGAAAATAAATTGAAACAGAGATCATACTCATATGTATGTTTTCTACCAATATATTGATTACAGCATGCGGTTTGGGATTTTTCACTCTCTTGCTCCTATTCCCCTTCTCTCACAAGCACATAGTAAAACTGTGAAAGGTTTGGATGCAGACAATAAGGACCATCAAGTTTATAATTATTTTTACATGAGGAATGAGTCTTCACCTGAGGGAAGAGGGAGGGAGGTCTAGTATTTATTCCTGAAAGCAAAGGCACCTGAGGGAGTTATGGTAGCAGCCTGTAACCAGCAGTGACATGGACAAGCCCACAGACCTTTGAACAAGCTTTTTAAATTTTTTTCTTTTTGAGGACATCAAAAAACCTGCAAAAGAGCTATATCCAAAACAAATAGACTTAGATATTTTTTTCAGGACTGAATACTTGGCCTCTGATACTTTCTGATGTTAAAATTTGCTGATACCTGTGGAAGTTAAAATTTTAGCTTGTGCTGGGCTCTAGTGGAGACTGGAGAGCTTTTTGTTAGACATCCACAAAGGGTCATTAAATTCATGGATATTATAATATGACTGGAAATAATTTGGATGGGAAAACAACTTCTTCTGTTCCTTAGGCAATTACAATTCTTCTATTCCTTAAGCATTTATCTTAAATACATGAACATTTATTGCATTCATTTTGGCCATTTGTATCTTTAAACTGCAGTAAATTACAAGAGAACCGAAGTCCAAAATTAGTATATTGCTCTGAATTGCTTTTCCATGTAAAGTCATACCTCCAAATGCTTACCAACCAATCTAGAAAATTGCATGTTTTAAAAGGCATGTACAATAGGGAGCAAATTCCTTCCTAACAAATAAGTAGTCATTTTGTGTTCTAATGCGTGAATTTATTGCCTACATTTTAACTATTAGAATTACAATTAAAGGGCAAAAAAAGTCAAATCCTTGTACAAATTCAACATCAATGTTAGACTTGTGGGTTCTAAAAGATCTGAAATGATCAGGAGCTCATTGAAAACACAGGGAAAAAAATCTGAGTTATGGTAGTTCAGTTTACACTGACTAAGATAAATGGAAGGAACTTCAGAGATTTAGAAGTATATTAGTTCTTTAGAGGCTGTTGACTATTTTTACCAGCCTTATGAAAGGAATTTTGAGTCTCATCCAGACACAGACAACTACTGGGATGAGGGAAGTAGAAGTGGAAAACAGATATATCTGAAGAAGCTGGGGAAAACCCCAGATTTCTGAGTTTTAGAAAGCAGTATAGCAATTGAATGAATCACCCACACATGGAAAGGATGAAATTCATTTTATCCATGTAAAGGTGGAGTGATCTGTAGCAGGAACATGGAAACCAAAGTTGTGCTTATGTATTGTACCTTTGGTGTGGGGAAGACCCGTCATTAAGGGTCAGAAGACAAGACAGTCTGCAAGTGTGAAGAATACTAGAAGCTGAAACTACTCACTGCCTGCATTTTTGACTCTTCTCAAAGCTTAGGCCAGACCATGGCACATCAGAGTTCTCATGTCACACCGTTTATGTGCAAGCGGGGAAAGAATAACTCTGCACCACTGAAAACATTAGTCCGAAAGTGTGCCTGTGTAGGCTGTGGGAGTAAGTAAAAATGACCAGCCAAAGCTCAGCCGTTTTCTTTGCACAAGAGCTCATGGTATCTCTGCGCCAGATTCATCTCCATCTGTGGAGCCCAAAATGCATCTCATAGAACAGTCTTTGCACTTTCCTTCAGATTTCCTTTATATCAAACAGATCCTTCACCTCAGATTGCCAGTGTTTACCTGAAATAGTACCTGAAATGGATAGAGAAGAGTTAATGAAAACAAAATTTAAATTCAAGGAAGGCTCAATATATAGGGAGAAAATTTTCTGAAAAATTTGGATTCTTCTCAGCAGGTTCCCCCAAGTTATGCACCCAAACATATATAGAAAACTTATTTCTTTCTCATAAAAATGCAGCAGCTTTGCAGAGTGGACACACAACCTGTAATACTAAATCCACAAGGATGATTTTATATATATATAATTTATATATAGATATTTATATAATTATAATTTTTTATATATATTGTTTTTTCATATTTATTCTATACATTTAGGAAGATATAAAATATGTATTTATTTTTTTCCAGGCTATCATATTGTTTTCTGGCATTCTTGCAGTAATTTTCATACACTTTTATTCAAACTGTTGGATTTTAAGGACTGATTCAGGAAACTGTTTGAAAGAAGCATACAACTATATTTTTAAGATGGAGTTTATATGATGACAAGTTTTAACAGATTTTGCATTACTACTGATCCCAAAACTATAACTTCTTTCATGTGAGAGAATCCTTACTGGTCTTTAAGACTAATTTAATGACTAATTTAATGATCTGTAGAAATTATATGAGTTTTGAGACTGTCACAATCTTATTTCCTTTTTTTAAACTTTTTTTTTTATGTTTCATATTTTCTACATAAATGGCTTTATTTAACTATAGAAAGTGGCTCCAAAATGAAATGTGACAAAAATTTTCAACCTTTGATGTGTAGCTGTATAAAGGCCAAAGGATATTTGTTATTATTCATTTAATGAAAATAAAATATAATACTTGAAATATTGGAAATAAAAGGAAAATTTGAAATATGAATATTTAAAACATTTGTATTACATCTTTAATCGTTCTCAATTGTTCTTCATTAAAGAAGTTAACATAAATAACTTGATTACAAGATTTTGGCAACATAAAAGATTATCTTCATCCCTGAACAGAGAAATATCTAAAGACATAAGTCATGACCTCCATTGGTTTAACTGAGTTATGAACTAAATTATTCCTCTTAGGAGACTTCTGAGCCTATCTCATTATTCTCCCTGACAATCTTGATAGAGACAATGAATCCATAAGGCAACAAGAAGCAGCAAAACTGAAGAGTGCTAACACTTAATAAAAATAAGCAAACTTCCAGCGCTTTATTTAAAGATGAAAACATACGTATATATATGCTATGTTTTATCTAGCTGCCAGCTAATACACAAATACGAAGATTTTCTACAATTATACTTTTTCGTGTTTATTCCTTTTCCTTTTCCTTGAAAGCCGGTAACAAAAAAGATTTTTTTCCCATGGACTAATTCTTAAAGTATTGTCTTTTCCTAGATGATAGACAATTCCTGACTGCCACTTTGATTTTACATATTTTTAGTTCAACCTTTTTGAAGAACTATAATGGTAGAGCATGAAGCTTTTCATCAGAGCAAAATCAAGGAGAAATGAGACTAGTGATAACACTGATAAGATGGAGAAGGGACTGCCTCTTCAGTGTTTCCTCCATGGTCAGCTTTGAATATTTGGGAAGCAAGATATGTTGAAGGAAGTCAGAATGGAGCTATGTAATGCAAGACCTGTTAAGGAGAATAGAAAAAAACGAGGTAGCTACTCAGTTCTTAAAATGTCTCCCATCTTTCTTTTTTCTTAATTTCTATGTAATCTCCTATTTTAAATTATTACAGATTTCCTTCTTAGTTTGTGTTTTTATAATTTAAGCCTTAAAGACATACATAAAAATTTATCATGATACCTTATCACAAATAAATGCACAGTGTATTTGAGTGTGCACTGAGACTTCATCAGAGAGCTAAGCATGTGTTTCAGCTTTGTTCTGAATGAAGATTTTTTCTGCCTTGGAGCTTTATCCTAGTACTTGCCATTTCATCCAGATTCCTTTAAGCTTCCCACAGGAGATTAAGTTGCCTTTAATGGAAATGGGATAAGGTCCTAACTAAACTGGAATTACTATAAAGCTGTATACCATGTAAATCAGGTTGTCACTTAGTTTAAAAAGTCATAGATAATTCTAACATGCTCTTTCCTGAGGCAGTAGTATCTGATTTAATATGGTAATACTCTTACATCAAATACAGAGGCAGACCTTCATGCATGTATTTCCAGTTTATGAAAAGATTGCTTTAACGTTATCTTGAATTGCCATTACGTTTTAAAACAGAAATGTCAATATTGTTCTTAGGCAGAATTTCATTACTATTCCTAATATTCATTATAAATTTTCTTTCAGTAGACATTGAGGAGCTTTTAGTATATAAGGGTTTTTTTGTGTTAAAAGATTTTCATCATTAATTTACAATAAAGTGTTAAAATTGCCATTTTCACCCTCACTAACCCATGAAATCAGTCGTCTGTCTGATTTATTAGGAGCTTAGCATATTTTAACAAATGAGATAGAGGAATAGATGCCTTGAGAGAAATAAGTTTTCTTTTTACAGATATAAAAAGTCTCATAACAAATCAGTTCTGACATGAAAATTATAAGCACAAGGCATACTGTGGATCATAAGATTTTTTTTCCCAAGTGTTTGTAGACTGAATACTTTGCTTTCTCCTCATCTTAGATGAGGAGAAAAGGTAATTTTTATTTCTTGATTTTTTAGTCACGTGGGAGCAAAATGTTTACTGTCAAAATTCCAAGGAAGTATGGGATGAACTTTTCCCATCTCACAAAGAATATTAAATCATTATGCCAAGTGTATTACAGATGTTGAATGCCTCCTGTGTTAGCAACTGATGATGAAACAATAGAGAATAGAAAACCTATGGTAAAAGGGTATAAAGGCCAGACTATAACACTAGTCATATATGGTCTTTGAGACATAAAATAACATCAGAGAAACCTATTGAAAATGTGTCAGAGTAAAGACTTCTCAGATTCATTCCTACTTTAATATTTTTTGGTAATAGGAAAATATCTTTGTTTTTTTTAAGGTATAATCATTTTGATGGATAAAGATAGCATTAAAGTTATAAAATAATTAGCTGAAACTTGCATTAGGAAGAAAGGTAATTTAAAAACCATGACAGGTATTTGAAGATGTTCTGAGCAGACAATACAGATATCTACAATATTTTCAATACTAAAGATAATTTAAGAGATACAAAATACTTATCACAAGGTCATAGAATGTATTCTAGTCGAACATTTGGTATATAATCTGTCAGATTTAAATTTTGAACAATTTTGTATAAGAGAAAAATAATTTCTAATCTTATTATCTGGTTTTGATAAACTTCTTTAAAATGCCTTTGAGTCTCATTAAGCCCTTTGAATTTCAGAAAAGAAGTTGTTTATCTCTTAGGGTACATCTGAGTTTCACTGGAAAATGGTACAAAGATTGCATTCCCTGCACCTCAAATAAGATTTCAGGGACTGCCATATTCCTGCTCACTCGATTTTTAAAAACTGGAATATGCTTCCTCAGTGGTTCTTATGACCTCCCTACAAGGCACATGTTTCAGCTCCTCAGCTTCCCAAGGCATGGAGGGCACTGTCCAACCTAATGAGTCTGACCGCTCACCTATCTGTTTTTTGAGGACAAACATGGTTTCGAAAATATAGAAAGAACATTTTTCCCTTTTCCTTTCCAGGTCTAACTCAGTACTTGCCTTGTTTTTCAAGGGCTAGCAAACACAGTATGCACTTTACCACTGAGTAATGTCTAATCTCATATTTTTTTTTTTTTTATATTTTATAAACAAATAGAGTATCACAATTCATCTTAATCTATCAGCTTAATGCATCTGCAGCATTTGGTTGAGGGACATACATGTAGAAATAAAAAGCTCCCATATCACCAATTGAATTCTGAGATCATCAGGGCCAAGGCACATAATCACCAACAAGGGAGTTATATATTGGAAGTATGCTTCAGCCAGCCAAATGACATTGCTTTATGGAATTATACAGTATTTAAATTAAAAATGATTTCTAAGTGTTAGTGCATTTATTAGAGAACATTCTGGGTACAAAAGCTTTAAATATTGTGCTGTGTCCCAGTGTTAGGAAATGACTGTGTACTAAGAAGCAGTCAAACAATGTGAGTTACTCCTCAATATTTCAGTAAGAACTGAAAATATAAGCACCCAAGTAAGTCCTTGTTTGCACTGCTGAGAAGTGAATAGCTAATAAAACTGAGAAATTTCCTTAAATGTGTAACTGTGCAATAATCAAATACAAATAGAGAAACAAACAAGATGCAAAGTTTCTTGCACTTTCCTATCCCAGAAATTGAAAATAAGTGTTTTTTTTTAATTTATCTGAAATATGAGATAGTTTTATATCCTAGAGCAGGAAATCTAGCTAGTTTCGCAAGGCCTGGCTCTGTATATCATTCAAAAGAATAGCACAACTGAAGTTCACCCAATAGGAGAAGAAGAAGAGCACCCAATAGGAGAAGACAAACCAGATATCTGGTTTGTCATTTTGCTTCATGACCATTTCTATAGTGTTTATTCAGAGTATTTCATATGAAATTAGAAGATTAAAGTGGCTCTAACTCCTATCTGATCTGGATTAAAAAAATCAGAACATTTCTTGCTTTTCCTCCCTATTTTCTTTTTTCAGATGTGCCACAAGGAACCCAGTGCATCAAATCTCCTGACAATAACCAAGATTGGGCACTGCAGAGCCTATAGGGGTGCTGTAAGGTGCCAGTGCTGGAGCAAGGGAGTGCAAGATAGCTATAGGCATCTTACCATGCTCATGACCAAGTTTCCAATAAATCAGTGTTTGTATTCTCCTGAAAAAAGGCCAGCATTCCCATCTGATGTTTTTTCAGTGCTTACAAGTATTGCCAGCACTGATAGCTTAATAGAGAATAAACTGTTCGGGCGTAAAATTTTCTGTCAGCATATTTTGCTCAGAGTTTTAGTTTATGCAAAGCACATTTTTAATCTTTGAAGAAATAATGAAAATCAATCTCAAAGAAAAAAAAAAGGAAAAAGAAATGTGGTAAAAGCCAAAAAGTGTTCAAAAATTGGAAAAAAATAGTTTATTTTAATGCTTTGCTGCATAAGCCATCATGGAGATAAGATTGTGGTTGACTGGGATTCAAACACATTGCTTTAAAAATCATAATGATGACAGTCTTCTTTTGGTGCAAAAGAAAGAAGAGTTTCAGTATCCATATAGTACAAATGGCTTGATTTTTCTTCTCGGTTAGTTTCTTAAGGTGATGGGTACTGTGATAGATACTGTTCCTATTCACAAGTGTATTTATGTGTTGAAGTGTGTTGTATTTTGCCTTTCACTTGCATTTGAAAAACATAACAGCTTTCTTTCTGCTGAGGACATATATCAAGCAAGTATTTGTACCATATGATTTTGTTGCTCTCTTGTTCTATTAAAATTCATCTCTCTCATAATCCATAAGATGAGTTCTACTATGATAAAAGAATCTGTCACTTTAATCCTTACAGTCTCAAACTTTCAGAAAAGTTGTGTTTAGCTATTAATATAGTATTTTAAAAGCTGACTTGCTTATCAGTAGGCCCATGCCTTACTTTTTATGGGTCAAGAGATTTTCCACAAAAGAAATAAAGGCATACTGGACATATTGACAAAAGGTGTAAGTAGTTAGAGAAAATTTACTTCTAACAAAAGTTTCATTGACCTCCATGTGGTAAAAATAACATACCCTGGTCAGTCACTGAATACTCTTTCTTGCCTATCTCAGCAGTTACTAATACTTTGCCAAAAGTGTCTATTGTGGTGTAAATTGATATATCCAAAGACAGAAGATACAGAAGGGAATTAGCAGTGTGCAAATTACACTGTAAGAATTTTTTTACTAATCATTACAGCATACACTTGTGAGGGCTTTCTGAAAACTGTGTTGTAAAGATTATCAATATGTTCCTAAATTGCAGTAATAGCACAGTAATAGCACAGTAATTTCTCTATAAATTAATCAGGACTGGAAAGTGTAATCACAGCCTCCCTTTTAATACTCTTGAGATTTGGCTAAACTTGACCTAGATCAGTATAATAATTTTTTTATTTTGAAATCAGTTTAAGATTCTACAGCTGCATAAACACATGCAGTTTACATCTGCTAAACAAGGAATAAAGCATGAAATAAAACATGGACTCCTTACAGATTTGTCCAAAGTGTACTTCTAAGTTTGTATATGTAACTGGATTGTCTGGCACATTCAATTCAAAATTTCTATTAATGATATACTAAAATCCTGCTGAGTATTCTAGGTGTGTAAGCCCCTCAAAACTTTACAAGCACAGTTAATATCAATTGAAAATACGGTTCCAGATGAAAAAAATCATGTCTTGCTGCCTGTACAGTTATATACCATGGAAATGCCTATTATGTGTATTTACTGCTGCCAAAAGCATTGCTTCAGTCTATATGAGTTAATGAGTTTTTACATTGATATTAATTTTGCTTCTACAACAGTTACAGTTTTCCTAGCATGATTAACGATAAAGTGAAATAAAGCACTGACCATTTTGAGGCACAGCAAGATTTTTGTGAGGCAGCAGTCATGTTAACTAATGGTGAAAATTGTGTTAAAATGTCTGGGACACAAAAAAGATCAAGATTTGAGAAGATACCTACACAATATCTCCTTACTCTTCCCTTCAAAGTGTCCCCTTTTGTATTATATACTGCATACTGATAAGTGAAACCTGTTTAATAAACAAGTCATTTGTTCATGGCTGAAAATTCTATAGCTGAGAAAAATATTTTCTTTGATGATAAGTTGAATGCATCTCTTTTGTTGTTGTAAATAACATTAATTTTCACAAAATCAAGCTGCTTTTTTTTTCTTTTCCTAGTGGTACAGGTCAGTTTTCATCTACAGCAGAGCTCAAAATTCACTACAGACTCACTGCACGTGTGATCTGCTAAATCAGGACTGTTCAGAAGTGTGTACAGTGATCATTGTAATTTAGTTCAGCAATTTGATGGAAGCTGAAATTCCTAAGAGTTAAATTTATGTGTGGGAAATAATATTGACTACCCATTAGCTATACTATGTGTATCCAAGAGAGGAATTGTCTGGACTTGGCAAGATGCTGTCCCTCCTGTTCGATCCTTCCTGTCAGAAGAAACCTCCTGTCATTATACCAAGTGCAGATTGTGATCTGTAAGTGTAAATCTAAAACAAATTCACTTTGACAAAATTTCCGTACCTCTAAATGGAGGTAACTAAAGGTAGAATTTGGCAAAACTTCCCACATTGTCATGGTTGTGTTCAGTTACTTCTAAGAACAGACTACTTTTCTGAAGGAATCTAAAGTAGTTTAAAATCTCATACAAGATCTTAATATCCGTAAAGTGATATATCTATTAATAAATGGAAGCCTTTTCCTGACAGTTTACCAGGAAATAACTGAAGATGCAGATACTCTAATAGCTGTGAAATCTGTGTTACTCTCATTAAAGATGATTCCAAGCTATAACATATCCAAGACTTCAAGTATTTGCAGAGTGAAAGACTTGTGCTGCAAAGACTACAGTCCTAATTTGTGTAGGATTAGATAATAGAGGATTCTGAATTGTTGTTGAATTCTATTGGTGCTCCAGCTGGCAATTTCTATTTTAGAAATCTGGAATTGAAATAAAGATTGCAGTGATCATACTGTTATCTAAAAATTATTAATGTCATGTATGTTCAATGAGAAAAATATTCCCCCTTCAAGGAGCTCAAATGAAAAAAAAAAAAAAAGGGGTGTTTCATTGTATCAAAAGGACAACAGGACAATATAAAAGCTACCCTTTTAGCTTTGTGTAACAATAAAAACTTCTTAGGAAACTCATGTGGTTATTTAAGCTTTTACCACTAGTTTAAGCAGTTCAACATTTTAACCTACAGTGAATCTAAGTCTAGCTTCTTCCAGAGAAGACACTGGCATTACTGTCTATCTGCTTATCACCATATCAGATTGTTAAATGCCACATATTTTCTAGACCTGAGTTAGTTAGACAAATAATTCTTTCAATCATACCATTCAAAAGCTCTTCATTTGCTGGACAGTATACTTGCTCTGCCAAATGTGTTTTCTTCATTCCTCAGATATCTAAAATATTTCCATTTTATTTTCTCAGTAATTTGAAAGGTAAAATCTTGGTCAACATCCAAATGAAAATCGATATTTCTGAAATATCAAACGTGTATTTTTATTTGAAAATAACCATCGATATTTAGGCACTGACTTTTTACATTTTTTAGATGTCTCTGTGGACTTTAGTAGTATCTCTAGCACTTGTGTGCACATGGTTAAAAGGCAACAAGACTATTTATATTCAGTTCTTGGTCTTCAATCTACCAGTTTTTTATGATTACAGTAATTTGAAGAAATAAACACAACAGCTTTGTGGTGTTTCCATCAGCTTGTAGATTACTACTAAAATATACAAATCAGCTCTAATTTCTTGTTGTCTTTTTTAATTAGCTTTAGAAAGAAATTGTTCAACTAGGGATTCATTATTGGGTTTTATTGTTGCTGTTATTAATTTTATATTCCTTCCCTCACTGAGACTGAGCATAATTTTTGTCTATATATTAGCTCACTCTAATTACTTTAATATGCTATGTTATCGCTAGAATTTAAACTGTTTAATACTTCCTCCCTGAGTTTTGACTTGCCTAAATTTTATCACTTTTTCATTATTTTTAGCAAAAGTACTTATAATGCTAAATAGTAAAAGTGAGATAACGAGTCCTATGACATAATTGTTGACACAGTCAGTAACCCTGCACTTTTTCAATTGTGCCTTCTGCATTTTGGTATAAATCTTAATTATTCTTTTTGACAGGTGACAATATTTCAGGAAATTTTGGAGGGTATAGTGATGGAAGCAATGAAATACTTGTTGGTCTCATGCCATATTTGTAATTTAAGTAGAAAACTGGAGTAGAAAACTCCAGTTGTAAACAAGGATCACATTGAAAGAAAACTGCTATATAAAAATGTCTCACCAGAGTTTTGCAAAGTTCCCTACAAATCTTCTTTTGACTTGATTCTACTTTTAATTTAGGCTCCTGCTATTTACTGTGTTTTTGAGGGGATTTTTTGTGTTTGAGTAATGTCACAGGACAGCTTAAATATTTCCTCCTAGATGCATATGAGACTTGTCTGAAATAACTTTAGATGAGTTACTCAGGTAACTGGTAACACATACTAAATTTTAACATCAGCTTCTCCTTTTCATATTTAGCTGGTGGAGAGTATTGCTTTCAATTTCACCAAACTAATGAAAAACCTTAAATTTACTCGTTCATGATGCTGTTGTTCTTGAGAACATGAACTTTTTGTGGTTGAAATACGAACATCTGAAGAATCTAAGTTATTCTTGTATACACATGTATATATGAACATCTTATGGTAACAGCAGGATCTGCTAAAGACTAATGACTGCTTAGATTTCAAATTCTAGCACAGAGAACATGAGCTATATAACTGGAAAATACACCAAATCTAGACTGTATTTTTGCTGTTCACTTACTTGCACAGTCACAGACCTCTGAACAGCACCCCAGAGCCCAGCTTAGTTTCCCCTTTACTGTTGTTTTCAGGATTCTGAGAGAGCAAGAACACGCAGTTTTAAGGAAGAAAATGTTATTGTCTGCTTTATGATGCAGATTTCTTTGGCATTATAAACTAGGCTAAATGCTATGATCTTTTTTTTTTTTTTGCCATTTGGCTTATTGCCATTAGCATCACAGATGTTCAGGTGCAGAAGCTGACATCAAATGTTTTAGTTTTCTCAGAATCTGAAGATCTTTTTCTGATTCTATTAAAGCAGGAAAAGATGTGAAAATGTATTAGTACGAGTGGCTTTACTGTGGTAAACAAACACATCATTGAAATAATAGGACTTTGATGTGAAACATAGTTCCACAGCAATAATAATCTGAAGATATATTAATGACTAATTTAGTGATCACACAAATTTCCTAAAACTTTCAAAGCATTTTGCTTAATAAGTGTCCTCCTTCAGGAGGGAAAAAAGCACAAAAATCCCCCAACAAACATTTTTTAAAGCATGAGCAGAGGAGAGCAAGACGATAAGAGGGAAAATAAATTATGTCCTCATGAAGCTTTTCCTTTAACTCCTCTGTAAATACAAATAAAAAAGCCTAGCTTGTACTGCATGTACTAAACACTACACTGCTTGATGTCAAGTGAAGCAGCAAAGGTCAGGAAACTTATGAGCATATAAGGAGTAAGATTAGAAAGCATAGTAAAGAGAAAATAAAAAAAGGGTTCTGGTATGGTGTAGAATGTTTTGGAAAGCCAAACCTCTTTCAGAGTACAAACTGAGACAATAAATTTCAAACAAGATTTAGTAGCTTTGATCCAGCAATGCATGATAGTTTTCAGTGAATGTAATTCCACAGGAAAAATGTTTTGCTGAGTTGGAATGCCAGTAGGGAACAAATGAAGCAGGACAGAGTATGTTCTGTTCAGAAATTCAGTGACTTAATTAGAATGAGAGAACTGATTCAACCACTGAAGAAAATACAACAATAAATGCTCTTTGCAATCTCCTTTCATTTGGCCATTTATAGAAGGCACATTGGTGAAACATTGCCTGAGATATTTCCTGTACTGTCAGGCCTTATGCAAGGGAGATTAAACAACAGTCATTCCCATGTTTGTGGGGAGAGCTTAGGAACTGATTTTTAGAAAGAAGCAAGCACCATTTTGGGTGATAAATTAGTTTGTCTACTAGGTTTTACTTATCAGTATGCAATATATAATATAAAAGAGGACACTTTGAAGAGGAGAACAAGAAGTTATTGTGTTAGTATCTTCTCAAATCTTGATTTTTTTGTGTCCCAGATATTTTAACACAATTTTCATCACTAGTTACCATGATTGCTACCTCACAAAAGTCTTGCTGTGCCTTAAAATTGTCAGTGTTTTATTTCACTTTATCTTTAATCATGCTAGGAAAACTGTAACTGTTGAAGCACAATTAATATCATCCTGAATTTACATAGCTGCTGAACAAATACTTCAGTGGTTTAAAGGTAGTCAGGACCCAGATATCCTTAAGTGCATGAAGCTCCTGTATTATCACCTGGTATTTCATTAATGTCTTTCGATTTTCTTGTAGCATATATCTAAAAAGGGATTTGAAATGGGGAGTGCATCTAAATACACACACATATGTTTTTATATAGGCATGACACATGCACAAATAGATGCATAACATAGCATGCATAACAAATTCTATAAAACCCTCTACAATATGCATTTCTTTCCTTTGAAAAGATATATTCCTTCTGAATACAGTATTGAAATAAAATACATCAGAGAGAAAACAGTCTGAGAGATTCCTGGAGTGTGTGGCATATGAGTTCCTGACCCAGGTGGTGAGTGAGACAACTAGGGAAAGCACTCTGTTGGACCTGCTGTTTATGAAGAGAAAAAGCAGGTGGATTATGTGATACTTGGAGGCCATCCTGAGCATAGAACAGAGAAACACTGGTGGGTGATGTGATGTTTGGAGGCCTTCCTGAGCATAACAAGCAGGTATAAAATTTTTGATTCTCACTGAACTAAGGTGGGGATCAGCAGAACTGCTGCACTGGACTTCCAGAAGGCCATCTTTGGCCTGTTTAGGAGTCTAGTTGCGAGACTCTCTTGGGAGGCTGTCCTGAAGGGCAAAGGACTCCAGGAAGGCTGGACATTCTCCAAGAAGGAAATCTTTAAGGTACAGGAGCAGACCATCCCCATGTGCCAAAAGACAAGCTGGTGGGAAAGACCAGTGCAGTTGAACAGAGAGCTTTCACTGGAACTCAGGAAAGAAAGAGAGTTTTCTGCATAAAAACCTGACTGAATGGCCAGGTCAAGAGTTGTGGTGAATGAAGCAAATCCATTTGGCAGCTGGTCATAAGTGGTGTTCCTCAGGGCTCAGTATTGGGGCTACTTCTGCTTAATATCTTTATCAATGATCTGGTTCAAGGGAATCCAGTGCACCTTCAGTCAATTTGCAGGTGGCATCAAGCTGGGCAGGAGTGATGATCAGTTGGAGGGTAGGAAGACTCTGCAGACAATTCTGAACAGACTGGATCAGTGCACCTCAGTCAAGTGTATGTGTTCTGGTTTGGGACCCTCACTATAAGAAATACATTGAGGTGCTGGATCATGTCCAGAGAAGGGCAACAAACATCCAGAGAATATGTCCTATGAAGGAGATTGTGTAGTTTAGCCCAGAGAAAAGGTTCTAGGCAGTGAATGATGCACCTGTCCAAACCATGAGGAGCCAGTGTCTCCAGGAAAGGGTTGTGGGCAACTATGTAAAAGACTTTGACAAGGTCCAGAGAGACAACATCCATGGTCTTTCCCTCATGATTAAAGTAAAAGTGAAATTAGCATGAGAAAACACAATTATATTCTTGGTTCATACTCTAAGGGAGGAAAAGGAGCTGAACAGAACTGCAACAGAACTAAACTGTTTCTGAACTGCAACATAAATAAAATGTTAATTAACATCAAGAGGTAAGTAATCGAGATGTGTGTTGAAAGACATATCTGAACAAGTTTCACACAAAATAAGAGTAAAAAATGAGAATTCTATCTCTGTTTTGAAGCTAGCTATATTAAACACTACTAAATATCAATGAATCAGTGAAAATCCCAGACCTTTTTTATGCTTTGTGCCCTGATATAGCAGAATTTCTTTTTGGTGCAGGATCAGACTTCTTGAGAAGATGTCTTGTATCTTTTGTATGTATGAGGGAGGCTTTATACAGCTTTTAAATAAAATCTTAGCTTCAGAAAACAACGGCAGTGCACTGGACATGATATTAATGAACGCAGAAAATATAACCTGTATTCTTCCCTCAGCTGACATTTTAATTTTTCTGATCCTTGTAACGAGTGGTGTCACTCATAGTATGAACTACTCATTTGGTGCTTTCTAACTGCTCTTATCTTCCATTTTTTTTACTACAAACATCTTCACAAGGTCAATTTTCTCTCAATTTCCTTTCATTCTTTCTTTCTTCCTCTTTCTCTTTTCACTATTCTGCCCCTTTTCTTTCCAACTACAAAAAACACATAAAGAGACATGCAGCTATCCTTGTGGTTTCTTTATTTTCTCATTTTGTTCTTTTGCTGTATTGATCTGACTCTTGAAGACAGACTAGAGATGCCGTCACTACCTGTATTTTTAATCAGAGTAGACATTCTTTAGTTCATATTAATTTAAATCGCTCTGGCTGTGGTTCATATACATTATGCTGGCTTGAACTAAGTTAAAATTGAATTAAGAACACTGTTGTGTTCTGAACCTGTTGAACTCAGCTGGTTTGAACCACATCCTTTCTTTCACCTGCAGAGGAGTCAAATGCAGACAAGACTTAATTCTGTGCCTTAGGCATGGGCCAGGCACATAATTTGAGTTTCCAACTGTCAAAAATCTGAGAATTGGGAAAAACAGTAGTGACAGATAAGAGTGACTAGGAACAAAATTGTGAAATCACATTATTAGAACACAGGGTTTATTGTGTCAGTAGGGCACCTATGTTAACATTTATTAACAAGAAGAAATGTAGAGCAGAAATCAGTTAGATTTGGGAGTCATCTGTAAAGATTTTTCTTTAAGAAAGTAGACAGTCTGAACTACCTTTGAGCAATTGGCATGAAAAACAACTCAGTTTATGAGAAGCAGAATTGGTGAGGAATTATGAGTTCAGTTTTTTCCCCATGTTTTAATGAGGAGACTTAGTTTTAACTGCGTAGTTCAGTAACAAAAAAAAAAAAAAAAAATTGTCAGGCTCGCTAGCATTATAGGTACCATTGAAATAATTGCTCCATTTCCAGTGGAGACTTCACATTATAATTAACCAGTAGTGATTTGTATTGAAAATGGATCATATTATGGCTACTGTAATCTGGTCTTCTACAGCTAGAGAGGCAGATGGTTCATTTTTTAAAGTTATAAATATGAATGAGAATATTAATACCATTAGGAATAAACATTAGTAATATCTACTATATTTATGATACCTTTTTCTGGAACATGTGTTTCAAGTCTATTTTTGGGTATCAGAAATAATGTATTTTGATGGCTAACTTCCAGTTTAAAGGCCTTATTTCTTGAACAAAAATAGGTCTCTGGGATGCCTCCTTCTAATTCAAACTGTTCTCTTGCAAAATATTACTTTAGAGAGATGTTTGCACTTCTCATGAAAACTGAAAAGAAAGCAAAGAGTGTGAGAGAAAAAAAAAAAAAGATATCTCCATACAGTAGACCATGATATTTAAAAAAATAAAGTAAATTTAGAAGTCTGTGGCACAAATAATTTTTTGTCCTCAGACAAAATATTGCTTTTCCAAATAAATAGTATCATTGAACTGGATCATTATATACTACAAAATAAATGAGATGTACATTCATATTTATTGCTGAGAGTTTTGAGGACTCATAGAACATCCTAGATACTTTTCTCTTGGCTGATGAGAGCTGTTTTCTGCATATTTATGCACTGCTATACCAAACATAGGTATTTGTACTGAGTGTGTCTGCGGAGTTAATTTTCTTTGTAGCAGCCTATACGGTGCTGTGTTTTAGGTGGGTGAAAAAAAGAGTGTTGATAACACCACCAATATATTGGCTATTGCTGAATAGGGCTTGCACATGATCAAGGCCTTCTCTGTTTCTCCTTCTCTTGTCTCCTCAGCAAGCAGGCTGAGGGTGGGGAAGAGATTTGGAGAGACACAGCTGGGACAGGTGATCCAAACTGGCTAAAGAGATACTCCATGCCACACAATATCATCTTCAACAATAAAAATAGGAGAAAGTTCTTTGAAAGTAGCCATTGCTTAGAGACTTGCTGGGCATCTGTTTGTCAGCAGTGATTTTTGCATCACTTGTGTTTTTCACAGCTAAACCAACGGTTTGACCATGTCAGTTGCAGCTGGAGTAAAGGAAACTCTCAAGATCAAGTCCAAGTTACCTCTGTAAAGATCACATACCCTATATGCTAAATGTTTCCTTCCCTCTTTCAATAACCAAACACCAGCTGATAAAAGAATTTAAGCCATTAATGAAGGTCAAATTCAGTCCATATTGACTCATTAGCAAAGAAAAATAATTAGTTTAGGACCTTCAAATTGGGGTCAAAGGTGTAAAGCAACTTCATGTCCTAAAAAAATAATTATACACTTAGAATGAAGGTAGGATTTATAATTGAATTGTCTGTCCTGGTTAATTAGATAATTAGTGCGTACCACTATCATTGCATACTGTAGCAATATACGCATAAAATAATGCAGAAGGACATTTTGAACTTTAACATTACTTGTCCAAATGCATATGTTGTTCAAATAATATATGCAATACTGAATTTGGGGTGAAGATGAAGGTTTGTGACTTTGGATTTTGGATAATGAGATAGCCTTCATAAGGTTGTATTTCAGGCCTAGCAAATTCTCAATGGCATCAAACTTCATTACAAGAACTCTCAGGATATGTCTACCAAGGACAGTGCTCAGATGTAGGAGAGAAAATTCTGGTCAAGTGCTCTATTATGCTGAAATCTACGGAACTCTTGGGCATGAGGGCACAACAACAGACTTAGAATACAGTAAACAGGTGGGAAACTTTGTCATAATGTCACTTGAACCAAAATGGTAAACATTTTAAAACCAAATGTTTAAAAAACAAAAGCTGAAACTCTATCTATATATAAAAGAAACACCCTAATTTATGTTGTCGCTTTACGCTATTTATCTTGATGAACTGGACATCATACTTTACTGAAAAGGGTTAAAAGCTTAAAATAAAATTACCATTATGAATGAATGGACACAGACATATTAGGAAGTTGGTAGAAAGACTAATCTTAATATAAGTTAACTATTAAAGAAGCAGGATACAAAGTGACCAGGAAAAAGAGGCTATGTTATGCCAATGATGGAGTTGTGCTGCATGTTAAAGAAAGTTTTAATTTAATCACTTTTGTGAAGCAATGCTATCAATGAGTAACAAGAAATCTACATAAAATAAATGGCACATAAAGATAAAATATCCCAGTATTAGTTTTATATCAGCTAGGAGAGTTACTTATTTCAATTGGCACAGAAATTACTTAAAAACTCCATAGCACAAGGCTAGAGGAAATGAGTTCTACCTCTCAAAATATTTATCAAAAGTCAAAAGAAATCATTATTTTGTAAGAATAAGGTAAGAGAGTTGTTTAAAAATAAGAAGCCACTCCTCAAAAAGACAAAGGCATTTCTAAGTGAAGAAAAAAGGATCATAATGTCTGTGGTATTAAATGATAAATACAATAAAAAATATCCAAAACAATTCTGACATACAGTTTTACAAAATGCATAAAACCTATTATTACCATTTCAGGACCAAAGCAGAAGCCAGAGAGGTTCTAGTCTCAGTAGATGATTAAGACTGCAAATGATACAATAAGTCCTTAGAAGAAGTGAGGAAACAGAAGCTGAATCTTTCCCTTCCCTTCCCTTCCCTCCCCAGCCCTCCCCAGCCCTCCCCCCTCCCCTCCCCTCCCCTCCCCTCCCTCCCCTCCCCTCCCCTCCCCTCCCCTCCCCTCCCCTCCCCTCCCCTCCCCTCCCCTCTCCTCTCCCTCTCCCTCTTCCTCTCCCCTTCCCTCCTCTCCTTTCTTAGGGGACTATCCAAATGTTGTACAAAATTGAAGTACTTACAAAAGAGATTATTAAACAAATTGACCAAAGCAAAGAGTAAGAGGTTGTCCATATCTGCTATATTTACCCAAACACTCTAAAGGAAATCTAGATTAAATGTTAATTGTGTCATGAAATTTCATATTTAAAAAAACAAACAAAAAACAACAAAGCTACAACAAACACAAGGACTGAAATATGACAAATATCATACCTGCTTTAAAGAAAGGGTTAAGTAGAATTGCAGGACAGTATTACTTAGTAAACCTCACAAATGTACATGACAAATTAATCAAAAGCTACAATAATGAATGTTGTTAGTGTACAGGTATTAGCATGATAAATGGCACAAGGCTTAACAGAATTTTTGTTAAAAAGATTTATGCCTTAGGTTTTTTTTGGGTTTCTTTGAAGACATCAGTAGGTGTGGATAAATTCAATCTTGTTGGCAGGGAATCTGCAAGGTCTGTCTACCAAAATTCTTCAGGAAATTTTGCAGGAATCTGTGATGAGATACAATATGATACTATTATGTGGAGACAAAAATATAATTGCTTGAGTAGATCAATAATTGGCTAGAAGCTTATATTCAGAGGCGAGGAGTGAAAATATATTTTTCAAAATGAAATAAGGTCTTTATTTGAAACATGTTTTTCAACAGATTTGGAAGTAATCTTAAAATTGGTCTAAATAATGGGGTGATAAAATTTGTTGGTAATTCAATACCGTAAGAAGGAAATCCCACTGTGAAGGATTACAGGAGTAACTGTATAATCATGTGGTGTATAAAATCCAGACCAGATTTAGTGTGAAATGATACAGTTGGGAAAACTTCACATAAAGCAAACGGACACTGAACTGACCTTTGTCCTCAGAACTGAAATCTTTATGTTATAACAGATTGTTCCACAAAAATTTCACCTCAGTGCTCAGTTAGAGGGCAAAGTAAAAATGAAGTGTTAAGTACTAATAATGAAAGGGAAAGAAACCAAACCAGAGTGCATTGTTATCCTGCTGTATAAATAAATAAATATTCATAAATATCTAAAGAATCACAATGTTCTGGCTTTAGCTTGGGTAGAGGTCATTTTCTTTACAGTAGATAACTCGGGGCTGTGTGTTGGATTTGTGCTGGAAACAGTGTTGATAGTACAGGGGTGTTTTAGTTATTGCTGAGCAGCACTTACAGGGTGTCAAGGCCTTTTCTGCTTCTCACAGCACCCCAGTGAGCAGGCTGGGGTTGCACAAGAAACTGGTAGGAGACACAGCAAGAACAGCTGACCCCAATTGACCAAAGGGATATTCCAGACCATATGGCATCATGCTCATCATAGAAAGCTGAGGAAAGAAGAGGGAAGGGCGAGGGGGGATGTTTGAACTGATGGTATTTATCTTCCCAAATCACCATTACATGTAATGGAGCCCTGCTTTCATGTCTGTGTCTGTCCATGCCTGTCCATGGAAAGTAGTGAATGAATTCCTAGTTTTGCTTTTCTTTTGTGCACAGCTTTTGGTTTCCCTACTAAACTTCCTTTATCTCAGCTCATGAGTTTTCTCACTTTTCCTGTTCTTTCTCCCATTCCAATGTGGAGGGAGTGAGAGACCAACTGTGGGGTGCTTAGTTGCTAGCTGGGGTCCAATCATGGCACATGAGTATCGGGAAAGGGTGAATAGATGTTAACCTACTATCTCTTCCATTTCACAACATAGAAAATTCTAATAAAAGTAGTAGGAGGCAGGCTAGAAACCAAAAAGGGCATTATTCAATGAAGTTAGGTTGTGCAATTCTTTGCTAAGGTATACTGCTGATTAAGACAACTTCCAGAGGCTGAAGAGGAGACTGAATAGTTTCATAGAACGGTCATCCATCAGAGTTGCATCTGGCTCTGGGTTGCCCTAATATGCAATTTGTTGAAAAATAGGAGAAAATTCAGGAAATGCTTTCCCTAGCTATCTGTGGTAGATTTTGCCAGAAGCAAATGATCCTGTTAATCCAGTACAACCTTAAGAACAACTCCTTGTCCTTAAAGAGCTTTTTGTGACTTTTTTCTTTCCTTCATCAACCATGGGGAACATCTTTTTCCTATGTTTAGATGTGTGTGACAAGACTTCACACCCTTTTCTAGCTAAAAAAGCTATGATTTTATATGTTCTTATAAGGATAATACTTTTAAATACTAACTTCAAAATATCCAGAAACTGTCAGCAATGTATTGTGATTTATGTGCATATCTCTTGCAAGCAGAAGTATGTGAATTTTACAAGGCTCAGAACTGACCAGAAGCTTTGCTCCCATGGTAATGCAGTGATGCTGTGAAATTCTGTATCCAATCGTTCCAGTAGCAAAGTCTCAAAACATGTTCAAATGGACCTTGCTTATAGGAGAAAAAATGCCATCTAGACATACACTGTATGATCCATAATTAATACAGTTGTGCCTATGCCACTGTCACCCTTTGATGTGGCAGGGTCCGGGGGGGACTGCAGGTGCTGGCTCCCCCCTGGTACAGGGTCCCTGGTCTGCGTGTCTCCACTGGATCCGAGGTGGGTGGCCCCCAGGGTCCCGCAGGCTGGTGTGAGTCTCTTAGCCACAGAGATTCAGCAGAAAATGAAGTAAGACAAAGAAATGAACTGGAACTCCATCTCTGTTCTGCCAGGGAGGTTTACTTGGGGTAATGGGGGGAGAGGGTTACAAGGGAGGAGAAAGGGAGGAAGGAAGCAGGGATGAGGTAGGGCTAGCAGCTCAGAGATGAAGACCTCTCTCTGACGCAGACGCTGGCTTTTAAGGGGAAAGGAAGGGGAGGGACTGTCTCCCTTAGAGCCAGTCCCAGGAGGAGGAAGGGAAAATTGGCAGGGGGGAACATACCAATGGGTTTTCAGGTACAGCATGATGCATATTTCAAAATGAACCAATAGCATACGGGGCAGGGAAACAAAGGGAGCACATGGAGATCTGGAAATTGCATTGCTACAACCCTTGGTAGGTAACTACCTTGCTCATAAATGCAAAGGTTAGTACATTTGTGAGATAGTGAATACATTAATCAGTTTAGTAGTGTGTTAAAAACTTAGCAAATTAGACCAGTCTGTTAAATGGAGATTGCTTCCTCACACTATTACACTTAAAACACATTTTATGCAAAGAAGGACCTGTGAGACTTGGTGGATGGCAAGTTGACCAGTAGTGTGTTCTTGTGACCAGGAGGGCCAATGGTATCCTGGGGTGCATCAGGAAGACTGTGGCCAGCAGGTTGAGGGAGGTGATCCTGCCCCTTGACTCAGCCCTTGTGACTCCACATCTGGAGTATTGTGTTCAATTTCAGTCTCCACAGTTCAAGAAAGAGAAGGAGCTACTGTAATATGTAGATGATTAGGGGTATGTAGATGATTAGGCATCTTTCTTGTGAGGAGAGACTGAGGGATCTGTGTATATTCAATCTAGAGAAGAGCAGACTGATATACAGATATCAGTCATGCATCAGATACATACATCAATACGTATAAACCTCTCAAAGCTGTTTGCCAAGAGGAGGGTGCCAAACTCATTTCAATGGTGCCCAGAGACAGGACAAGGAGAAATGGCCATAAACTAAATCACAAGTTTCACCCCAACATCAGAAAGAACTTCTTTACACTGAGAATGGTAGAGCACTGGAACAGGCCGCTCAAGGAGGTCATGGAGTCTCCCTCTCTGGAGAGATTCAAAACCTATGTTCCTGTTCCAGCTGACCCTGCCTTGGCAATGAGTTGAACTGGATGCTCTCCAGAGGTCCCTTCTAACCCTAGCCATTCTGGGATTTGGTGATTCTGTCTTTTTTTTCACTTTATATTGACTAGTAAAAATCTTAGGCAGAACTAATGTAGACATAGGTGTAATTGAAAGGGAAAAACTCATAATTTCTGAAAGAGTACTGCCAAAATAAAGAATCAGTGAAAGTCTGGCATGTGGTTTCCCCTCTGTGTCTGGCAGCAAGTCCTGGAAGACACACAGAAGGGGGCGAGCCGCCGCGACCCCCACGAGCCGGACCAGGCGCTGCAATGGAGCCCGCAGGTGCAGGCATGGAGTGCCTCGGGGACAGAGCCCAACAGGAGATGAGGCGATATTGAAAGAGATGCAGTCTCTCAGTTCTCGGAATCCAGGGTTTATTGATAGGAACAGCAGGGCAGAGAAGGCAGACAGAACCGGGAAAGAACACGGGGAAGGAAGCGGCTAGATTCAGGAGCGTGGAGAGCCCCGAACAGAACTGTGCAGGGGGTTAAGAGGGGGTGCAGGATGGGAGGGGTTTACACAGGAGAACCAATAGGAGCACGAGGGGAGCAGGATTGACAGGGACACCAGGGAATAGGGATGCGAGGAGGGAAGGTAAAGAATTTTGAAACCCAGTGGGGAAACTCTGCTAGAGGGAACAAAGTAGAACTTTCTAGCCCTTAACTCAATATGGGATAGGGAAGAGGAGATATGCAGTGCCAATCATCTCTGACTGTGGTGCCTGCTTCTACTAAAACCTGCAGGCACACTGCTACACTGGGATGTTATTTTTTTTCACCTATCATATAACTGAAAACAATTAAATTAAAAAACAGTTTAAAAAATGGCTAACACAGCTGTTGCCACCATTTTGTGGGGAGATATTGATTTAAGAAAAGGTTACAAAAGATACAGACGGAAAATAGGTAAGGACAGATTTTACAGAAAGCTAAACAACTTCCAACAATAGAAATAATTCCATTTTGTACTGTAAAAGCTGAAGCAGTGGAGTTCATGTGAGTTCTGCATGCTATGAAGTGAATTGGAGTGTATTTTTCAGAAAGCCTGTGTGGGCAGAGGACAGGCTGACTGATCTTACAGGGCTATTTCATCTTGAAATTCTTCCATTTTAAGATTAATGGTCATTGATCTGACTGCATACACACTGTTCTTTTCATACCAATGTTATAAACTACAGCAATTGTATTACTGTCAACTACTGAAATTCTGTTCAGTGGATCACCTTTCCTTGCATTTTTCTTGCTTGAATATTGCACATTTTTGTTCTTTACAGTTTTTTTTCCTTTTTCTACTAGGACCAATGTGTTTAAGATAATGTTTGTTCAGAAACTGTATTTCTGTCCTTCTATCAGAGTATAATCACCATAAAGTACATGAACCTAAGCAAACATAAACTTGTGACCTATCTTTCTGACGACACTTTCTTTTAGCTATGTTCTCATTATGTGCTGTGTTATGAGGGTGGCTGAAAGGCTTGAAATAACAAAATTCTGCCAAAATCCTGGCAGCAGTAGTCACTGCATTAAGGTTCCTCATTCAAAGGACACATGCATACAAGATACATGACGATCATAAGGGGCGAAGATAAGAAACCTACTTTGCTCTTTGAAGTTAGCATAAGAGAATTTGCAATGACATTCATAGGTCCTCATCTGATATAAAATATCAAATTTTTTGTATCAATTAGCAATTAATGTGTACAGTCCTCAAAAGGAGTCATTCTAAAGACACTGATACTGAGAAAAATGAGCATTTCTTTTATTCTTAGCAATGGTCTTCCTATGCCGTGCTTTGTTACTGAGAAATAGAGACAGCTGACGTCAATGCTTTTGTATTCCTATTTTGGGCAATTGATTGTAGGTGCATTCTTCCATTTAGAAGCCCCTTTCTGTGTATCGCATTTCCAGTTACATTAATATCTTCAAGTATCATACTGGTATTACTGAAGTGATAGTCCTGAGTTTGATATGAGAATGATGTTTGCCAAGTCATAATTATAGCAATCACAGTGGATGTGCTTAAAATAAGCACCTCTTGTGAACCCGTGAAATTGTCCTATAGAAACACAACAGACATGAGACAGAATTAAGAACAACTTCTCCTAAAAATAGTGACCATTAAGAGGAACAGGTTTTTTTAATTGCAGCCTTTTTTGGGACAATTTTCTAGAGATGCCAGGACTTACAGATATTGAGAGGACTCCACACTATGTTGTGTGAGGACTTCTGGTCTGGGTGGCCAGGATGCAACACTATTCATCGCCACTATTATTGGCAGATTTATCACTGTCATTCTAATCCTTTTCTAGCATCTGAAAAAAAACTGTACACACATTTTAGGAAGTTATATGTTTTCTTTTATTGTGCAAATGCACCTGTTGTTTTGTAAACACACTTCCAAATAATCTGAATATGTGTTCCAAATAAATTTTAAGATTACTCAAGCATCTGAAAATGCCTACATCCAAGATCAGCCATAAATATCTATACTTGTACATATATAAGCATGTATGTATATATTCTTTCTTTTCAAGGTAGTCAACAAGATTACTTTTTAACTTGTTACTACTACTACTCCCAAACCTTTATACCACCTGAAACTTATATTCAGTAGAATAACTGAGTCAGTTGGCTACTCTTCCTAAATGAAGTAATGTACTTATTGCAGCAATATTCAGTTTCCTGGCCCGTATGCACTTGGCACAAACTCTTTCTGTCATAAGAAATTGTTTAAATCTTCCATGGAGGCACAAAATAAGTCAATTCCCTTTGAAAAATCAAAACTTCTATTAAATGAGGAATTTTTGCCAGTTATTCTTTTAATCTCCATTATGAATTTGGAAAAGTAATACCAGACTCATCTGTAATTGTATCCTAGTTTACATGACCATTTCTACTTCTGTGCCTGTATACAAACAGTTTTCTTCCTTTTATTCAGCAACTTTATTGTTTCAGATTTTTTTCACTTTTCCATTTGCCAAGAGAAGTCTTTAAGAAAATTTACAGCCATCACAAGTTTTATTGGTTTCTCATTTGCTGAAAAGTTTCCTGAGGTGATTAGGGTTTTCTTATTATATATGAATAAGTTCACTCGTTTCTGGTTTTAAGTACTTGGTGAATTGTTTCTACGAAGTGTTCAAAACAGTATCAGAAGAGGCTTTCAATAATATTTTGATGCTGTATTTCATTGAAGCTATAATGTGTCAGAACACCTATAGCTTTGCTTAAATAATGCTAAATGTTTCACCTTTTAGAAGTAAGCCTATTATACAAAAGGTTAATCCTATCAGTGCTTGAAGTAATTGAGAAGAGAACTTAGATAGCAGTTAGGGACAAAATGGCTGAGAGAAGGTGAAAAGAAACTTATTGGGTGGAAACTTGTTAGAAACAATGCTTTCTAACTGAGAAGTGACAAAAAAGAAAAGAAATCCTGAATAGTGTCAAAGTTTAGACCGGAAATCTTAAAACTCTAACCCTGTTCTGGAAAGCGTTACATCCTGGTGCAAATCAGAGCTAACATAAAATTAGCATCTTGACCAGCAATAATAAGTCAGGAAGACCTAACATCTAAGTCACTAGAAGCAAAACTCTCTACTTTCTCCTCTCCCATCCAGCAATCTCAAAGTGGCAGAGGGAAAAGGATAAGGTGGTATTAGTGAGGGGGAAAAGAGGATTCTATGTCAGATGCTTACAGGTAAATCCTATTGACCAGCCTGTCTTTAGTGCTACTGTGTAAGGCAGCCATGCCCTCTGAGGATTCCTTTATGTCAGCTTTTGCCTGAAGGCAAGATAAAGTCTTTTTCCCAGTCCAGTAGCACTAAAGGGAATTACAAGAATTCAAGAACAAGGCCTGATGCTTTCAGCAATAACAGGCAGTTTTTTCATGTTCTTAGACTGGGATTTCAAATACACTGAAATTCAGTCTTCATGGGAGGTAGACATAATAATTTTTACAGGTTATATAGGACCCTCCTACTTGTTAATGAAGTTCATCTTTCCTTTTTAGTGCTCAATTTTGTTCTACAGTAGCTTCATGAAAACAAACGTAACTGTAGTTTTAGTCAGTTACCATATAATGTCATATTCCTCAGGGTAGTGGGGGAGTGGCTTAATACAATCAATGATTAACTGTCTTCTTTTATTTTTGCTATATATTCGGTCTGTAAAAAAGCAATTCAGGATTTTCTTCTCTTTTCTGTTTAGAGTGTAACTGATGAGTAAAAAATTGAGACCTACTTGTTCTCATAAATTTGTCTACTAGACTTATTTAGAGACAATAGCTGTATAAGAATATAGAAATCAGTGGATTTTACTTTTGTTCTTAGGTGCATTACATTAAGTGTGTAATAATGCGACAGCAACAATGTCTGGCCTTTGTTTGGTGACTGATAGTACTAAATCACAGTCTGAACTTAAGGAAAATGGACAATGAAGTTGAAAATGCCTGCATGTTTCTCAGCAATGGTCAATGAAACTTACTCCTTTTAACTTCATGAGAAAAATGGTTGTTCTCAAGCCAAGCATTCTGTGTGCTTCAAGAACTTGACAGCAAATGACAGTTCATATGTTATTCTTACATTTTGTATGTTCTGAAGTGTCTTAAACAAAACTGGAATGACATATCTCTACAGCAAAGATGGAATTACCTTTATTCCAAAAAAATCCAAAGGCATAAACTTCCAGAAAGTTTATGCCTTTTTCATAAGGCTTTCATATAAAATGAAACTCTACCAAAAAAATCTAATATAGATTTCAGAGACATTGAGTGGCAAGACTGAAATCTCAAGTGAAAAATGAAAGAAAGATTATATGATGGATGGTATTTTAAATGCATGAGTGACAAAATACACTAGAAAAAAAGCAGAATTGGTAGGTATGTCAGAGATGTAATGCACTGTCTTAACAACAAAAGTCCAGGAGTTTAGTGCTAGACTCAAGTCTGACTTGACTGAAATAATACAGATAATCATAATTTTGCCTTTTTGTATAAATAACACTTTTAATGGTATAGCTTCAGATTTGCAAAATAGTTTTTGACCAAATCAGTTGGTACAGTCATCATAACTGGCCTTACCAAATCAGGAATAGTATTATTGTGACATCAATTGAATAAAAATCAGTGCATCATTTTATTTAGTCTGCTGTTACCAAGATGGAAAAAGGAAATGTATGCTCATTAATCCACATCTGATCAATTCTTCAAATGTGTTTTGCCTACCCACCCTTTCTTTTCATGTAGGCCAAACAACTTTTCATTGTTTGATTGCATAACAATTTCACCCAGACAAGTGGGGAATTAGCTTTTGAAGAAATGTATAAGGCTGAATGTATAATATTCATTTCCAGCTCATAACTAGATTGCTTATTTTGAGAAAAAAGATACAAAAACATTTTTTAAAAGTTGGAAGGCCACAGAAACGATAACTATAGATTAATTAAACTGAATTTCTGAGTGAAGATATAATGTATGTTCTATTGGAAAAGGGAACCAATTATTCTGTTTTAAGCAGCCCTATTAGTTAATAAATGTAAATACTGTGCTGCAGGAGGAGCACATTTTTGTAGTTATTGCACTTGGACAAAAATTAAATTAACTGTGACCATAGTGCCTGAAGATATATACACATTTTTCAAAGTAGGAAGCATTTCAAACTGCCTGTTTCACTTCATGCAGGTATAAGCTGTTTGCATCCACAGGTGGAGGCAAATGATTCTAGGTTAAAAAATTATCTGCTGCATCCAGAATTTTGCAATTTCAGTTCTGAAATTTTGCTTGCAAATACTTGCTGTTTCCTTGCCCCCCTGATATTTTTAACACTATGATACTACATGTATGTAAATGGGATATTATAAGGAGGGGGTCCTAACAGTTTATGATTCATAGGACTTCTATAAACTGCTGTCTGAGAAGATAACTTCATTATTAGGAAATAAGGAGTTTTCACTGTGGTTGTAGCCTATTCAGATGGAAAATAGAAATCGTTGGTCCATATTTTATTGTCTCTGAATTACTTTACTTTTTGGTACAAAATCTCTTTAGAAATCAATGAAATTATTTCCATTTATCTGAATGGCAAAAAGGTAGAATGAGGAATACTCAACTGAATTTAAATCTATGAAAATACAGATTGAAAAAGTGGCAACAAGAAGAATCTCTCTTTTTTTTTGTTTGTGGCTGTTCTGAAGAAATACTTTTAAATATTTCTCAATTTGCTTAGCAACATGAAAACAGCTCTAACCTCAAAAAAACCCCAAAAGCACCAAGGCTACTTGTGCAGATGAGTAACACTGAAAATCAAGGGGAAAGAAAAATATGGGGAGAACAAAACCCTATCATTCAGAACCAACCCTGCATGCCAGAGGAATGAAACTGAAAATCTTTGGGATATTTTAATTCAGGGTGGTGGGCATTGACACAACAATTCTGATGTAAATAAGAAGAAAAAATGAAACAGTTCTCCTGTTGTCAGAAAATTGATTTAAAACCAAAAGTGCTTTTCCTTTCCACAGAGTGAAAACACATATCTGAAAAATAAATAAAACCTAACAACAAATTCCACAAAACAAAACCAGTATTTATTAGTCATTATAATTGTTAAATTGTTCGTTAAAAAAGATTATACTTTTTATATTGTGTACTCATCCTGCTGTTTTGAAAGACTTTAAACTCAAATCAGATTTAAAGGAAATTAAAGAATGATAGCATTTTTTCTGAAGTGAGCTTTATTATGCAAACCACCCAGATAAACATGAATTCTTTTATACATTTTATTTTGATGCTTTTATTTTTTTTTCCCCAAAGAAAAGAAATTTTGAAAAGATGTCTGTACTAGCTTTGTCAGAAAAGTCTCATAAAACGTTTGTTTGAAGTTTCAGTGAAGCTTTTTTTTTTTAAGGAAAATTATGATTAAAGTGATTTCTGCCAAGGTTATCATATTCCTGATGATCAAAAAGAAAGAGGATGTCACAATACAGAGGGGGTGAGTGGAGGAGAAAAAGGGGATGCAGAGCAGCGTGGCTGCTTGTGAGGGAGCAACAGAAAGCTCCAGACCAGGTATAATCCAGGTTTTGAACCTCCAAGAAGAAAAATAATTTGATATCTCAGGGTATTTTGCAAAATCCCTTGTGAAGTCTTCAACTATTTTCAAAAGTAGCTGCCAGTCCTTGCCTGCTCATTTGTAGAGACAAGATTGGTTTGGTGGCACAGCTAACAATGTAGGACTCTGCCTTTTCTTCAAGGCATAGCTACACAGGGATCAGCAATGCTCTGCCCAATAAAAGAAGATTGATGTTCTGATGGGTTTAGAAGCTGAGAGCTGCTTACAGAGTGTGTAGGGGGAAAACTTTGATTTTTGTTTCTAAATTACGAAGCAATTTATGTTTATCTTGAAGCTATAGCACTTCTATTTTTAGCAAATTCCAGTGATCTTAGGCTTTGAAATAGAAAGAAGCTTCCAGCTTTCAGTTTGTTGATAAAAGTTTAAAGTTGTGATCAATGAGTAAGATTAGCAAAATCTTTTACACAAAATGTTTAAAAGCAGGGGAGCTCTTTACACTGGTATTTGTAGTGAAATAGTTCATCTCTCTAAGTGAAACTTAATCTGTACTTATTAGCACTCAGACATTATGGCAAGATGTTTATTATTATAAGAGATACTTAAAGCAGATGGAGGTAAAATTAAACCAAGTTTCCTTTTTAAAATATACCATCATTTTTTCTGTGGTAGTTCTAGATGTCTATTACTCTTACTAGTAAGTACAGGAGTAAAGGCTTACAAATCTGTGTTCCTCAGCCTGTTTGAACCAAATACACATAATGCCTGTGAGATACTCTGGTAAAGTAAACATCTTAGATGAAGCAGGCACAAAGAACAAAACTGAGGAATGTCAGAAAGCCAGCTGGAAAATGATCAGACAGCAAAAATAATCTGCTCCATGCTGTTAAACTTTAATTTATCCTCTCTTCACAGGTGCTGAAAATACATAATGTTTAGTGAGTGCGCGGAGGACAGACGTCTCCCAAAGGTTTCTCCCGTTGATGTTACATCCCATGTATGCTAAGTGCTGCTGGCAAGGAGACATCCTATTGAATGGAATTCAGCCAGCAAGAATAACCTGTGGAAGCCTTTCCCAAAGTCTTCAGTGAAATTTAATGATGAACAGGGCTGCTGCTCCTCCTGTGCTGCCAGACAGGTGATGGCAGTTCATGGAAGGTGTAGGTCTGGGATGCTTGCTGCTGACTGCTGAGTATTTGAGATCAGGAGTTTTACACCTCTCTAGAAAAACTTTCCCACAGCTTGTCTCTTATGTAAAAACCACCATATTAGGCCAGGGTAAAGGTCTTCTGCCTCTCTCTTTGTCTTGTAATAAATAATTAGAAGAAGAGTACGGGAAGCAGTGAATACTTCTCCCCTGGCTTAGGTATGTGTTTGATGGTGATTCTGAGACTTCCCACTCCTGAGTCAGCAGCCACAGCATCATATTTGATAGTTGGACATTTCTTCAATGAACTTGCTTAATAATTTTTGAACTCTTCATATTTATTTCCTGTAACAATGAGTTCCAAAGACTTATTATACATATATGGAAAAGAGTTACACATAAGAGCTTGTCATGATTCTACAGCAGCTATATAATGAACTCTTATGAAAAATAGAGAATAAATGTTTTGGGGTTTTTTTTGTTTGTTTGTTTTTTCCAAGACATACAATTTCCTATATGCTGTGTATATGTTACATTCTTCCTTGTTTATCTAAACTAAAGAACAGGGAATATTTAATTTTGGTCAAGTAGAAACTCCCCATATATCTGTTCTGTTAGTCTGCACCACTTCTAGATTTTCTACATTATTTTGAGAGAGAGATGGCTAAAGCTATAGCCAATATCCAAGATTCAGACCCAATAAAGACTGAAATTATGACATAAAAAAATCATTTGTTTGCTTTTTTTTTTTTTAATTTCCAGCCAATATAAAACATCTTAATTGA
The DNA here is from genome assembly GCA_024500445.1 of Entomyzon cyanotis. Taxonomy (NCBI): domain Eukaryota; kingdom Metazoa; phylum Chordata; class Aves; order Passeriformes; family Meliphagidae; genus Entomyzon; species Entomyzon cyanotis. The sequence continues at coordinate 63,013,944 of JAKEPQ010001005.1, forward strand.
GTTTTTGACTACTTCTGAATAGCAAACTGATAATTTCATAGAACCTTTAATAAAGACACTGAGACTTCTTTCCTGAATGTTAATAATTCTTTCAAGCTTATCACTGTTTATGTGTAATTGTAACTCATTTTGCCTTCGTGAGCATTACTTTGCATTTTTCAATACTGGGTCTTGTCTGCCATTTTTATCACCCAGCCATCTATCTATCTTTGTCGTCAGTTTTAAATTTGTACTCCAAACCTGCTGTTATTACCTTCCTATTTCCCCTTTTCTACATTATTTGTCATTTGAATAGTTTTGTGCACAGCACAGGTGCCTGAAGAGCTTTGTGGGAAATCTCTGTTGAAAAATATTTATTTCTTTGTACCTTTGATTTTTTTATTTTTCTCTATTTCTCCCTGAAAACGTTGTGTTACAAATGTGAGACAGTTACCATCCTCTGGCATTGATGGATCTAATCTCTATAAGAACTCCTTTTAAGATAACTTATAAAAGTTTACTGGAAACCTAGACCTCATCCCAATAAATCTTATCCAAAAGATGTCATAAAACTTGAACAGATTTTGATTCAAGACTTTCTGCAGTAAAAGCGGTGTTGAATCTTCCTTGGAATGTCCCATATCAATGTACATAGGTCTATTCTTACATGGTTTCTACAAGCTTGTTCAGCACAGAAATCAATGCTTTTCGTCTATAGACCTTTTTATTATCATATGCAATCTAGTCCCCTTCAAATAATGGTTTATTCATGGCAAACTGTAATCTGATAGTTCTTTATTTGAGCTCTTTTAGAGTTTGGGAATTAATACTATTTTATTTCTGGTTGTTGTGGGATAGTTTTTTTGGTTGATTGTTGGTTTGTGGGGTTTTTTTCTGTTACATTTCTGCTCATTTCCATGTTTTAGTCTGAAATCATTCTACCACACTTCTGTGTAACATTTCATCAAAATTCTGCCTTGTAAAGCAGGATAAGAAATTAAGATTTTAAGCTCTTCTGCAGTGAATCCCAGTATGAAAAACTCATGTAGCTTTTCTGACCCAAACCTCCATTAATTGATAGGAATCTTCCCACAATTTCAAGATATCAAACTGCAGAAACAACTACACAAAATTTGTCTTTAACGTTAAACTTTTGAAGTACAAATATATTGAGAATGCATTTAGAATCAACAAAGAAGGTTGAATTAAATACATTAGTACCCCATGCTTGCTCTTTTCTTGTAAGATGCAACTTCAGGTTAGAAAATTTGCAGGGCTCCTTCGGTGTCCTGGAAGTATGTCTAAGGCATGAGATCTCTTTTGCATTCCTATCACAATTTGATAGATATCCAGGCAGTGCTGTTCAGAAATACAGGGCAGCTTTAGTGTATGATTTGCAGAAGACTCCACTCTACCTCTTGCATAATAAATACTTGTGACACTAAATTCCTTCTGCCTCTCTTTGTTTCCTTCTGTCAACACATCTGTTGATGCTGTGCTTCTTAGAAGTCAACTTATCAAAAATGTTATTTCATATTTAAATGACCTGCACACTAGCTCCCTAGAAGAAAGGTATATAATCAACTCCTAATGGTGTCACAAATATTTGATCACTATAACTGCCTTGACAGGACCAAGTATTACCATTCATTTTGAAACAGAAATTACAAATCTGATCAAAGTATTATTATTAATGTTATTCTTGACCCACATAACAGCCCTTCAACCTTTATATAAGAAAAAAAGTAGAGAAATATTTTATTCTTAGAGAGAGCAACAAAGACAGTCCAGATCCACTTTATGGTGCGTTTCCCATTACACTCTTTGGATTTCAGCTTTGCTTTTTACTCAGTTACAATGTTATTTTGTGTTTGTAATGGCTCTGAACTATCTGTGACTTTCACCTAGCAGAAACAACACTATTCCATTAGGACTCATTCTCTTATATTCACTTGTGGCCCTGGTAGGTGTTTAAATAAAACTACAGAATTTAATGCCTCCTATATTTACCTGAATAACTTCACATGAAAAAAAAAATAAAAACAAAACCAAACAAAACAAACTAACCCCCCCACAAACAAACAAACAAAACAAAACAACCCAAAAATCCACAAACAAACAATCAAACCTCCTAAGATATCAAAAAGGACGATACGTGTAGTTGTACAACAGATGTCTGGCACAGCCCATCAACTCAAGTTTTGTAGTCCTGCTTGTTATTAATACTCAGCTTTCCTCTGGAGTGTGTGTTGTGGGGGTTTTTGCTTGCCTTCTTTCATTGAATTTAAAGTCAAAGAGTGGGTCACTGCAGGTGTTATTATATGAAAGAATATAATCTGAAAAATGTACATCTAACTTCCATAGATGTAGTATTTTTTTTTTCTCTGAGTAATTCAAATAGTGACTTTTCTCTGGGGAATTGCTATTTTTATGTGAACAAAATTATGACATATTTGAGGTCTTGGCTTTGAGTTCTGGAGATTTTAAATATAATCCCTGTTTTGATACATTTTTTTTTATAATTCTGAAATGATGTGTTATCGCCTGATATGACTCAGATTTATACATTTTCATATCTAGTTAGTCTTGCTGCTACTCAGAGCATTATGAGAAGATAATTTTAATACTCAGTATTTTGCCAGCAGCACAGCCAGGTCTTTCTGTTTTCTAAGTATTTAACAATAGTATATTTTTGACAGTTGTTGCAACATCATTATTCATAGCCAGGAACATAAAAAACCACCACCAAAGAAGAATGTGTTGTTATGTCATTTACAAAGAGCAGTGAAATTATTCTGAAGAAAACATTATCAAAAAGGTAAAATTTAGTATTCCTTAATAGAAAAAAAAATCCTAGTATTGTATTTTTTCCTTCTGTTTTCTCAGAAAAAAAGTATTTTCTATATTGAATAAAAAGCAGGAAACACTTGTCAGTCTTAAACAAAATTTCCATACCCTAGTCATCCTTTTATCCTTTAAAAGACCATGTATTTTTCATTCTACTAACCTGATCCCGTTTACTGTTAACATGTGTGTCCCAGAGGAGTTTGTAACCTACACTCCTACTTTGGCCTTCTTGTGCAAATTCCACTTGCTACATGCTGCCCTCTCCATAATTCAGCCTGATTTACACTGCCATGGGCAAAAAGCCCTAAAGTTTCTGTTTAAATTTAAGAGGAAGGATAAGCCTCAATGATTAAAGACTTAAAATACGAGCAGTATCCCTTTGTGTGACAGCAAAATAATATCACATTGCCTTCATTTAATTGCTGGGGTTTTTAAAATCTGAATTGTGTCAGCAAATGATAACTACTTCATTGATGTTGCCTTGTCCACTTTTTTTAATGACATAATTCGCACACAGAGGGGGAGATGAGGAGAAGCTATTAAGCTGCACAGACAAAGCTGCTATTTTCTGCTATCTCCTGGTGGCTCCTGATCTACTAGAGGTTGTCTGGAACATGTTGAAAGAAAAGCAAAATGGCCACAGATGGAAATGAAAGAGAGATAACGTAATAATTTTGAAGCAAAATACTGAGCATAGCCTCTGTCCTCTGCTGTTCCTGTTAGTCACATGGCTTCAGTAAAGTCTTTGAAATTAGCTCTTCTCTAAGTGACATCCGTTCAGGGATTAGTTAGTCATGTAAGGATCAGTGTTTAAGTATGGGCTTGTTCCCTCTTCAACCCATCTGTCATTTTTCTGAGATAATACATTAATTTCCATAGCAACAGCCTGTAATGTTACCAATAGGATTATTACGACTTTGCCTCATGATGAAGCAAAGGAAGCTGGACTGGTCTGGAATAAACTGTTATCCAAGCCCAGGAAGCCTGAATAATAGGAAAGCTGTTATAAAAGCCACAGCTAAGCCTCCTTTTCTATTCTGTCACATTAAAACAACTAGGAAAAATAAGGTAAATGTGGTGTGAATTGTTACCACTTGTAAATGTTAATTATGTCCACTTGATTTCGCTGATTCCAGGTTTTGCTAAAGTCCAAGAGATGCAGAGTCCTGGCCTAAATCCATTGCTGCTTTTTAAATAATTAAAAAATACAATCTGGATTCCCAACATTAGCACATTGTGCAAAATCCTAAATATCATTATTTTTCATAACATAACAGAAAAATAAGAGGAAATTCACTCTAACTCTATATACGGTGAAGCACATGCATTAATAGTATTTTTCAACTTGCTGATATTTTAACACAATTAAAGTTCCATATTAACAGAATCTGAGACATATTTGACACAAACATTCCAATCTCAAACTGATACACTTTGGAGAATTTCTGTTCTTACTGTGCTCTGCACCATGTTTCTTTGTGACCAGTTTCTAGTTGGAGAATATGGGCCAAAGCAGTTAATAATGGTTAAGAAACACAAAAACAAATACAAAATTAATTAGAAAACTGCTGATTATCACATTATTTAATTAATAACACTCACATAATATCCAAATAATTCTATGTCCTACAGTTCCTTCTGTATGTCCGCATATCATTTAGAGTGAAAAACAATCATGCTATTTGACCGATATAGGCAAATTTAACAACTTTGGCAGGGGAATTATCTAGTTATATGAGTTTTAATATAAAAAACTAAACATGGAGAAAAAAATATGGAGCTAAACTGTTGCCATATTTTGTTGAGCTAGTGTTCTAAGGCATATTAATACTTAGTGCTGGAAAAGTTATTTAGTGAAGTCTAGAAAGTATTCTACATCTTATGCTTCAATAAAGTGCTATAGGTTAGGTGACCCATATTTGCAGGGACAAATGAGATATTGGTACCTGCTTAGAATTCAAGAGGATCTTCTACAAGTCTTAAGTGAAAAAAGGGGAAATGCTTTTTACCAATAGGATTTGGATGAAGTACTTTGGTCTAGTAGATTGCAAATACTGGCTTAATTGCTGAGCTCCCCAAAGGATTTGATACTGCCATCCTAACTTATTTATTGAAGTCAACCCATTAGTGGTAGGGTATTTAGTGAGCTTATAATCATTCTAGTAATTACTGGGTTTGGCACCAAAATAAACAAGTTTCACAAATAAACTTCAGATTAAATGAATAACAGGCAGGGTCTTTGTTTTACTTTTTTTCTTTAATCACAACTGTGGAGGAATTATTTACATGTATATTTATGGGAAAAAATCTATTTTTTGATGTATAACTAATCACATTTTACTGTACACAGGATTTTTGTCAGGTAGTGTGGAAGAATTTCATCAATGCAGTTAGTCTTTCCATGAGTACATCCATGAGTCTATACTTTTCAATATCCTCCTTATCTGGGGCAGAATAACCTAGGCACCAGTAAGCACTGGGGGACAACCAGCTGGAAACCGCCTGGGCAGAGCCAATGTTTCAAGGAATACATTGACAATGTTTCAAGGAATAGGACTTGGGGGTCCTATTAAACAGTAAATTAGAATTAGCAAAACCATGCATGCTTGTGACAAAGAAAACCGACCACATCCTGGTCTGCACAGGGAGGAGTGCTGTCAGAAGGCCAAGGGAGGTGTTCTTCCCCCTCTGCTCAGGCCTGGTGATACACATCTGGAATACAGGGTCTGGGCTCCCCAGTAAAACACAGATACAGGAGATTATTTTTGAGATTCAGCTGAGCAGCTGATGGGCAGGTAGAATCTATCAGACATCTTTTTTTTTTTTTCCAAAGAAGGTCCATATTCCTCCACTGGAGACTGATGCTGGTTTTCTATTCAACTTTTATTCAGACACGATTATAGAGCTGCTAAAAATGTATCTAAAAAAGTATTTTATTTCACCATGTTCAGAAATTTGCTGCATATGATTGACCTGATTAGTTTATTTCTGCTATACTTGCAATTTTCTCTCTTAAGCTCTCACCTCTCATGTACCAAATGCAAACTGAAACCTTTGTGTGCTCAGGCTACAGCTGAGGAGACATAAACCTCTAGGAAGAGATAAGTGGGTGGACCTTGTGCATAGGTCAACCAAATACTCTTCCTAGACTGCCAGGTTATTAGCTCTACAGCACTGCAGGAAACATTTCGCTGAGGTTTATGTATTCCTTGAAACACTGGCTGAAGGGTCTTTGAAATTGCTGAAGTTTAAATAAACAAAATGTAGGACAAAAACCTCTATCAAAATACTGGTAATTAAGACTGCACACCTCCATTTGGATTTAAACTGTATTTTCAAGGATTCATGCCTCTAATATTCTTACTTTTTTTCTACTTAATGCTCTGGAAACAATACAAAGGAGGTTTGTGACTACTGGATTTACTGACATTTATCTGACACAATAAATATTAGCCCATTTTAAGTTATATTCTGCAGGAAAGAAATTTAGCTTATTGCTGGAATAATAACTTATGTTATTTTTGTTTTTATTATGACAAAGAGATAGAAGATGATGTGTCAGCTCACAGACACTGATGTGTCAGTGTCTGTGAGCTGAACAAGATAAAAGCTGAGTAATGTCAGCACACTGTACATCTTTTCCACAAAATAAATTTTGAGTAATGTTACACACTTGGTTTACTGAAATGAATTTAACATACTGCATACCAAACACCAGCTCACCCTTCTTGTCCTTCTGTAAGAGAATAATGTTGTGCTTCAGCATGTGGATAATTTCTCTTTGTGCTAATCACCAAATTAATGAGATTTACCAAGCAATTTCTTCCTCTGCTGCTCCTTTATTGTATTCATGCACACACTATAGTTATTTTGTCACTAGAAAATAATAGGTGAGAAGAAGGTGACTTGTTTATGAACACTGAAAAATTATTGTGGATTATTGGCAATATCTTTATTCATTTTAAAATATATTCATAAAAAGGAAAAAAATATTCCAAGTTTTCAGAAGTCCTTCACACAACTGATTTCTATCAAAATTAATTGGATTGTAACAACTAAATACTTTGGAAGGGATTTTTTTTTTGTTTAGAAGATTCCCTGTACAATTAAACCCTACATATCCACTTCAAAGTTTTGAATCACCTTATATATTAAATTAGGTAACATCACAAAAGAGGACATAAGAGCTGCTAATCAAATAACATAATTTAGCTAATACACTTCCTCATGAAAAGCTTGCAAATTATTAGCATCTACAAACTTAATATTGTTTTTATCACTATAGATGAATATTTTTGTACAAGGATACCTAGGAGATTACCTATGTTCATTCACATCTGTGAAATTGAGGTGAATACTGATTTATAAAAAAGACAATATTCTCTTAGAAGTTTGTGTATAGTCAAGCCATGTAAAATTATTTTGTTATGCTAAAAATATATACATATCCCAGTAATATACACTTATTATTTAAAAAAAAAATAAAACAGGCACAAACTAAACATGTTCCAGTAGAGTAGGATGTCTATTGTTTAGCACTTTTTTTTTGGTGTGTTTATTCAGTTGGAAAAACTTTATGCAAACTGGAACATTTATTTAAAATCCAGATGAGATTTTGGCATTTTGGGTAAATCTGGTGCATTTTGGTGCATTCAATCTTGAACGTGGTAAATATTGTTGATGATTATAAGTATATTTGTTCACCTTAATCAAATAATAGGGAAAAACATGGCAGCCCCTGTGTGAAAAATATACATCCAGCTTGTAGACTATTCCGTGAGTGCTGTCAGCTCGGTCAATGTACAAAAGAATTTGAAGAGGCATCTGCTGTTTCTGTCAGAAGCATCAGCTCCCCTGTTTTTTTCTTCTTTCAGTGGAAAATACTCTCATAATGAGCCTGCCAAATAAATAGCAACTTCTCTTGTCCTTCTGCAGATTCCTTTCTCCTATGATTAGTTTTGATACTGGATGACTTAAAGGAACAGAGTCCTATATAGTAGAGTAAGTGTTAAGCTAAAAAACATCTTAAGAAGCTCAAATTCAGGGCTTAAGACTGCAGCAAAAAGAGCACAAATGGATTCAGAAAAATGAATTTGTATTTCTTAGGAAAAGCACTCCTAATCCTCCCACTATTCTTTAAATCCATGCCTTAAGACTTGACCAAGGACCTTAACAAATATCCCAAAGCATACTTTACTCCTGTATGCAGAGAAATCCTACATCAAAACATCTGGTATAAATGCTTAAAAATATTATTCCTTCCCCCGTGACTTTACAATTACATGGCAAGGTACTTTGAGTTATAAGTTTCCATATTTCCCATCCACCTGCCTCTCCTCCACTTCGCAAACACAACGTTCAAGAATTAGATTTTTAATGATATTTTAAAACCAACAATTGAATTTTATGTTGGCATTTGGTATCTTATTTTGTTAAGAGTACATAAAACGTTTTCTAGATGGTTATATAAAACTGGAGAAATGCATCCTGAAATGATGATTTGAAATAAGTGGTTTAGTTCTTTGTATTTAATTTGTGCAAGATGTACTTTGGCTTTGGTAACCTTTTCATTCCTTTTATGTCAGCTAATACTAAGTGCATTTGTAGGATAAGATCAGTCATATGCCCTTATAAAAGATACAAATGTTATTTGGAACTGATAATACAAATGTACACACAGATACATCTGCATTTTAGGCATTGAGAACTACTAATGGCTTAATCCAGTAAATCAAGATGACTACATTAAGTAGGATGAAGAGACTTGCCTGCATTGCCTACCATACATTGTCAGGGAACAGGATAACAAAAGGATGGTTTTGCTTCTTCTCTATTTATTGTCGTCTATGTAAATCATTAACGCTAACACATTTGATCTACCCAGATAGTACTAGGAGTACAGGTTGCTGTTGACACCTTCTGCAAATAAACAGATGGTATTATATTCTGTACAGAGGTTTTTGTCCACTGTCTAGGCCTGTCTTTCAATTGGAAAGACTAGTATACACTGAAATTAATGGATCCTTTTTGGTTTTTCTTGGAATTAGGTCAGACTCTGAAAGAGGCAGACAAGTATCACATAATATTCTCTTTATTCTTCCTTATGCCTCCTCCTGTGCTACAAGACTATGGGAAGCCTCTAAGTTCTTTGTTTCAAAGAAGACACCTGATAGGTTTGTGAACCAAGAAACCCTAGAGGAGCAGTTTTTTACTTCATTTATGCTCTCCTGACATGGTGCAAGATCATCTAGTTGGGGTTACACTAAATGTCTGTCTTGTCCAGATGTCTGTCTCCAAAAGTGGCAAAAAGCAAATGTCTGAAGAGTATAAGACAGGATAAAGGGGTGTTTATTTTTATTTTTATAGTACTATCTTTACGGGATTCTCAACCTGTGGCAATTGATTAAAATTGCTCCATTCCTGAAATGACTAGAGGGATGGTTAATATTCCACAGTATCTTTTCTGTCATTGCTCTGCTCCAAACATCATTTTTCCAAGAACACTGAAAACTTTCTCCACATTAGGACATGGAGATGAACAAATTAAATTGAAAAATGCTGTTCGTACCTGCATCAAACTATTGCCTTGTGTGATCTACAAACTACAGAAATAATAAAATTGCACCAATTGCAATTGTGGTAATCGACTTGCACAGGTGCCAGGCCTGCAGTTTCTCAGGTGTCACAACAACTTCACCCAACCCTGACACATACTAGGTTGTCCTTGCTACCCTGACAAGGACACAGAACAGCACAGACTGCACATTATTACCATTAAAAGCCTGTCAGAGACTGAAATACTTCATGCCTCAAACATTGATACAAAGTTTTGCTCATTATAACAAAAACCTTATAAAGATGCTACAATCAAAGAAACCTCCCTGAAGATACCTGACTGGGACTTTGGACTGAGTCAAACTGCTGAGATTAGATAAAGGGAAATCCCATTGTTCAATCATCTCAGGCTGAGGGAAAGGAATGCATCCACAAAGGCTAAAGCCACCAGCTGCACTGAGGATCATCCCTGGCTGAGTTTGGGGTGGGGGCAGAGCACAGCTCACAGAAGCCAGGTGTGCACAAACTGGCCCAGCTGTGGAACCCCCAACCCCACAGGCCACATCCACGGGACTTTCACGTGAGAGGAGCTGAGGGGGAGTCACAATCCATCACAGACCCCCCAGAGTGCTCCCCAGAGGCCTTGCACCACAGGAGTGCAGGTGATGCAAGCAGAGGCTGCTGCTAGAGGCTGCCCCTCCCCCTGGGGGACATGCCTGGACATTGTCCCTGGCCTGAGTGTATATTAACCCATGGCATTCTGTGCTTTTTGGGGGGACTATCACCACCGAGAAGAGCAGCTGGAGAGGATCAACGCTACATCATTGGGATCCACGGATGGTGATATTTTCTCTTTCCCTCTTTCTGTCCCCCCCCACCTCTTTTCCTACTTCTCTTTTTCTCTCTTTTCTTCCCTCTCTCTCTCATATTTTCTATCAAATAAAACCCATACTATTGACTGGCATATGGTCTCGTTTGTACCTTAATTCGGGCAGAGGTATTTCCAAAGAACCTTAATAATTGGATCATAACAAAGCCTAAACTCTCCTAGTCTCTCATCCAATCTGGTGATAATGATCTGACTCAACCATCAAGAAAATGTAATAGCTGGTGCTCAGACTAAGTGGTTAGACCAAGTCTCACTGCTGACTGAAAGCCTTCAGTACAGCATCCATAGAAAGCACCTATTGAGGTGGGATTGGAAGTACATGGATCTCCCTGATTTAATTTAGTGATCCCTTGTTTGAAATGTTAATAGAACTGCAACTGGTTTACATTTGGCCCACTTAAGTCAATTTTTGCTTTTCTCAGGGGACTAGAAAATGACGTATGAACTTCAATTATCACTGGGCCCAGGTGTTTTATTGCGACTAGGGAAGAACTGTATTACAAACCCTTTTTTTTCTGTTTTAGTGGTGAGACAAGTTTTAATTTTACATATATAAAATAAACATTGTATATAAATACATACGCAAAGGTATGTATTCTATATATTATTATTTTATGTATAATTACAAATTATATATTATAGGTACATATTATACTGCTTATTTTTTTATTATTAATAAAGCCCTCTGTCTTTCTTTCCTCTCTAGTTTGTTGGGGACAGTATAAGGAAACTTCCTCTGCTACAGTTGTAAATGGAATTACCCACTCCCCTCATATGCTCCTTTTGGGTACGTGCATATCTTTAGATATGATGCTGTAGTTCAATGGACTTAGAGCTTCTGATTCAGTACATTGGGTCCTATTGATATACAACAACGTTTTGCCCATTTTATCAATCCATGGATCTGGGTCGTTCTCTCATTTTCTTTCCCTAGAGCAAAACAGTGAATGTAGCTAGTGAATGCAATATCTTGTTACAAATATAATATCACTCTTGAACTAAACCAAATCACAGCTGGGTTTGGTGATATATTTCAGTTGTGGTTTATTTTTTCTAACTAAAAAGTGGCAAATTTAAACTTCTACTCAACAGTTCAATTGTTTCAAAGATCTGTTTCACTCAGCATCAAGTGCATTGGAAAAAAGACAAGACCTTGTGTTTCTGAAAAAGTCCTAGAATTTTTTAACTTTGTGATTCCATCTGCTTAGATATAACAATCTCCCATTTTCAAATACAAGTGTTCTTCAAAATGGAAGAGATTAATTTTCAAACTGTAATTACTATGAGTGTTTTAATTCCTCTTTCAAAACTTAAAAAATCTCTGCTTTCATGTTTCTTGTCTAGTTTCTTTTGGGTTTTTTTTCAAGAACAGACCTAGCCTAAGTTCATCTCAAATTCTGAGATAACAATCTCAGCAGTAAGTATTACAAAAGAAACAGTAAATTACTTATGAGGTAGGGACTGAAAATCTCAATATCTCCAAGTTTCACATGCCCTAAAAAGCAACACATTCCTCCAGCTGCAGAGCAGAAAAAGAACCTGTGGCATGTGATAATTTTCAGTGACACTAGCATAATTTTCATTTAGCACAGTGTACACTGAACACTTGCAAAATAGTGTAACTTATATTCAAGACAGACTTGAGCAAATATTTATCCAAGATACTCAAATACACATTCAAAGAATTTGCAGCCTTTTTGTGGACATATCACAAGGGAAAAAGAAAAAAAAAATATCCACTAGGTTTTTTTTTTACTGGTTGATTGAGTATGAATTATGACCAATCCCAGTGTTTTTGCACTCTGTAAGTATCTTAAAATGCAAGGCATTTTTAATGATTGATAATGTTTCCCTTCACTTCAGTGTAGCACTTTCAGAGTATAAAACTCCTCAGAGTCTGACACTGCAAGGGAAAATAATTCAGTGCACTGTAATGCCAGCTACCACATATCATCCTTCAGCTTTTTCAGCGGTAACAAACCACTAGACATGAACATCAAGGACAGTCTGTATCTCAAAAGAGTCAACTTCAGGCAACTTAACTGTTTTGCCATTGCTAACTGTCATCTGAACTGTGACATGCTGCTTTCACTACTTCTAACTGATGTCAAAATGAGGAGCATAAAAGTAACTGAATAAACCACAAGAACCAAAGTAGTACTTTATCTAATAGCTTAATACCTACAAACTGCTTGATAAGAAAAACAATGGTCACAGGTTGTATTTGTGGAAAAAAGTGCTGTCTGTCCTTGCTGAACAGAGTTTAAAGTTATCACCACCATATAATGAATTAAATCCTCAATATTATGTGCTGCACCCTTAGACGCCCAGCAAATGGTCCCCCAAAAAAGAATCTAGCGCTGCTGATGATCTGCAACTAATTCTCTCCAACCACACTTGCTTCTATTTTCAGGATTTTTGTGTGTTTGCTACTCTTGAGAATTAAATGGGAAAGGATTTGCAAAAAGTGTTTTTAACAGTCGTGTTGATGGTGGCTTTTGTTACTGTGTGTTCTACATTTCTGCAATTTGTCAGACATACATCACCTTATCACTAGAACTGTAGTTTTTGTTTTGGGGCTTTTTTTGATAATTTTCTGGATGTCTTTTTTAAAGGAAAACTCTCATCTGCATGATTTCCATCACTGTCATGAAATACATCCTGTGATTTACCTGCTTTGTCACTATAGCAGTAGGAATGTAGTGGGAGCTCTGTTTGGTAACACACTTCATATTTAGCAAATGCTGGACTTATACAGTCAGAGACCTACTGTAGCACAAGGGTGAAGTGGCCTGCTGAACACTCAGAACTGGGGACATTGGGAAGCTTAAAAACCCTCATTAGGTAATCCTTTCTAATTTTTTTCCCCTCAAAAGAGGGAAAACATTGGCTTCAAAATAGTGAAGAATTAAGCTGAAGAAAGTACTCCAAATGTTGATCTCTTCTCTAGATAAATTATCTCAGTATCAAAATTACATTTCTGTGTGTGAATATTTAATCCTCAGAAAAGTAAAGCAAGAAATACAGCAAAATTCTTGTGCAATATTTTAAAATAGTTGTTGATAAATTTACTTTTGCTTACAGCAAAATTTTAAGCCTTTTTTTGTTTTAGGTTAATAGTGGCTTACATCAACTGTAACTTTTTATTAAGCTTTCAGAGAAAGCTAAGAAAACTGCTATATCACTTCAAACTTCAACAATTTAGACTTTTAATGCAGGCTTTCCTGCATCATCTTTCCATATAATCCCATAGACAATTTTAAAGGAGCAATAATATTTCTAATCTTAGAGAGTAGATAGGAAATTTTAAGTGCCTTCTTTGGAGAAAGTCAATTTCTTTTCTTGCAGAAAATGGAGTTTAATCTTGTTCCTCTTAAGAAAAATAACATAATTTTGCGCAAGGAGAACACAAAAAAATTATAGCAATTGCATCTTCGGTTTCTGTTGTTTCCTTATTGGCACCTAGCTTTTCAGCTGCAATATCCTGTGCTGAAAGTAATACATTATAAACCATTATTTATACTGATAAAGGTAGAATAAATTGCCTATGTATCAGAACAAGGTGAAGGAAAAAATATAGAAACTGCAGCTTTGAGGGTTTTTTTTTTGGGGGGGGGTTGGTTTTTTGGGGTTTTTTTTGTTGTTTTGAGGTTTTTTTGTTTTGTTTGTTTGTTTTGGTTTCGTTGGGTTTTTTTTGGTTTTTTTTTTAATCTATTCCTGGATGTTTGGGGAGTTCTTTTATGAGTGTTTAGAAGATAATTCTTCTTCTTTTGTCTTATAAAATTACTCTAACTTGTTTTCAGTTTAACAATAGTCATTTGGATTGTGAGATGTTTTTTCACAATTTAAAGTTCCTGGATGACGAATGATTCATCCTCTAGTTTTTCTCATTTTGTTTTTGTCTTGGAAATATTATATGCTTTTAATGATAAATTAATATTCTTTTCTAAAAAAAAGTTTTGAATCATTCTGCTCATAGTTCAGGCTTACTGCAGTTTGATGTAGGAGTTCTGCATCTGAATCCCGAGTATCTAAAAACTAGTCTGCACATGACAGGAGAGGCAAATGTATAAATGTCAAAAAGATTGATGCTTTTTTCTCCCAGAAAATTATAGGCAAAAGCTTTATTAGATTTTTATTTTACCAGATGTCTCCAATTAATAATTACGACATCGATACTTTGTCTATACTGGATAAAGGAAATAAGGAACAAAATCATTATTAGTTTCAGAGGGACCTGTTCTACTCTTCTAGCCATAGTATGAAGATGTCATGGTTAGTTATGGCTTTTAATGAGGTCACAGAAAAGAGAAGGAACAGTGGACTAAAGTGAATGACAGAAAATGAAGTCCTCTCCCAGCTGGAGAATACTAATACCATTAATCCCTAGCAAAGCAAATACAGGATGCAGTTGCTTGGGTGGGGGAAGGTGCAATGTCAGAAGCAAAAAGGTATTGCAAAACAAAAAGAGGAGAAGAAATAGTAAAATTTAGAGGCAACATGTCAACCTCAAATAATGTTTTTCCATTTTCAAATAGGTTTCTCTGATATATGTAAAATAGGTTTTGAAATACCCTTTCTCTTTTTCTGTGTTGCCTAATTCATAAACTCTTTCACTTTCTTCTTTCCGATACACTCAAATGTCCAATAATTTATTGTCCAGCATTCTTAAATATCTATTTTTTTATAAAGGAAAATATTCAGAAATAAACTGAAATCACCCAGTACTGCTGGATGAGATGGCATAATTTCAACACTACTAACCTTCTATTGTGACTGTCCATGCTATTTTTACTGAGTAGTACTTTGAAAACCAATAAAATTTTTAAATTATTGTGTTAATAGCTGTAGTTAATTAAACCATGAGACAAACATGTTTTTGTTTGAATAACTCCATAATCCTTTGTATGTCATGCCTGGCTTTAAAGATTTGAAAAAGTGAATCAGTCTTAGATAGGCATGATGGGGAATATATTTTTTTTCTGTTTTCCATTCCAAGTCTAATTTCTAGGGAAAATAAACAGGTCCACAAGGTAAATTATATATATAATATACATATATCATTTAAAAATAAATCTACATATATATACACATATATATCTATATGTACAGTTACTTAAAAGTGGAAGTGATTGTGCAGTAAAAAAATTAATATTAAACTGACAATGAAGGGTTAAGAAACAGTTAACCAGAATTTTTGAAAAGTCTTTGAAAACAACAGGTGTTCCTCTTTCCTGCAAGTAGCAAAAGCAGTCTATTAATATGAAATGGTTTTCTAACAATACATGCAATTAAGAGCCAGAATGCAGAAAATTCTGGGGGTTTGATCAAACAAACCTCCTGGTGACAGTTTTGAAACCTTATTAATGAAAACCAACTTCAAGGAAGAACAGATTTTTCCTAGAGAAAAGCCATATTCAAATATGGTTCTAAGCTCAGTTAAACACGGTCAGAGAAGAAGATAGCAAAGCAATGAGTGATAGATCAGTCTCAGTGGGAAGACTCCAAAGAATACTAAAAGAGATAGCAACTTGAAGTATCTTGGAAAAATACCTACATATTGGAAAAGTCTTTGGGAATATTTGATATGACCAGAACCATATGCACTGTCTATAGTGTTTTAAAATGCAATGGACTTGACAGCTGCTATGAGGGATTTGAGTAAATGGTAAATGGCAAAACATGACTAAAAAGGATTGAAAATAAAAGTATAAGAAATTCTTCATTTTGTGGAAGAAACTCAGATTCTAATCAGATTTTCCTCAAGAACATACCTTCAATGCACAGAAATATTCGGTGCTGGTAAACTTGAATAGGTCTTGGTAGAGAAGGACTGTGTTTAAATTTAGCAGCTTGCTGAAACAAAAGACTAAGTGTTCATTTATTCATTCTAGATTTTTTTCAGGGAACAAATGGAACTAAAACCTTTTGTTCATTTCTTTTTCATTCAGCTTCCAAAACAGAAGCTGATACAAACTGAAAAGTCTAATAGAAAGCTATTAGTGTTAGTAACAATTTGAATAAAAAATCTGGCATTAATAATCTTAAAGAACACAACTGGTACTGTACTTCATGGTAGCATGATCCATATCTGATTCTTTTTAAGAGCATGCACATGTCAGAGCTACAATTCCATGCAAAAAACAGATATGTAGCAAAAAGGCATAGGAAAAAAGTGGCTGTTGGCATAGGCAAAATGGATATATGAATGATGTCCATGACCCCAATACAAGATTTATCTGTGCCAGAATTCTGGAAGGTGGGCAGGCAACAGTGGCAGCTGCTGGTGTGGGAGCAGTTGTTCCTCACATTTTCCCATCTGCCAGGCAGCAGGAAGAAGAGTAAGCAGCTGAGCTCACTGCAGCATCCCTGTGGCTCTATGTTCCTGCTCCAGCCCTTCTCAGATTCTCACCCATAGAGCTGCAAAATTTAATTTTTTTTGTGCTGCCGAAAGAGGTCTTGAGCCAGCTATGGGGAGGTTTCTAACTTGAAAGAAAAAATTATCGAGGCAGCCAAATTGTTGGTCATTGTAAAAGCTCCCATTCTTTTTTCATCTGCATGATATTAAACCAGAAGGTTTCTGTGGGATGTTTGTACATCTATACTGTCTACACATTCATGCATAAGTATATTCCTTCCTGACTTGGGTCAGAAAAGTTCTATAAAAGGTAGTCAAAAGAATTATTATGTGTTTCTGGGCTTCTAAAGATGCAAAGAAGTGTCACAATTTAATGCTGTTTCAATCTTTTTGTTAACAAGTCTGGTGTCCTTACAGTTTTAGTATTGCAGACCTTGGGACAATCTGAGAGGTCACTTTAGATGATGTTGGAAAACAACAGATGATCTAAATCACATCAGATCTATCTTTTGACCCTCTGTCAATCACTCTTTAAATAATCAAATGTTTCTTATTCATATGCATAAGCTTCTCACCCTCATTCAGAAGTCAGATTATCTCAGCTACCAGAAGGGGAATATGTAAATCCTGTTAGATGGCTTGCTTTAAAATGAAATGAGTCACCCAATACAGTTTTATCAGCAGCTATTCAGTTTGTCTAGTTAGCAGATGAGGCACTTGGGCATGTTTCTAAGCTTTTCTAGCTAAGTTACACAAACTGGCACACAGAATAGAGTTACTACAGCAAAACCATGATTGCACTCTAGTACCTTCTCCTCTTTTTCTTCCTCTATGCTGCCCTCCTCAGGAATAAACCCAATTAAACAAATAAACACTGCAAAATTAAATTGGGATCTACTTGATGCAGGAATGGGGAGGAGGGAATGAACAGCTGTTTTCATTTATGAAAGAGCTGGATATGGGGATTTACACTATTGATTCCCTAAAGGGAATTATCTGTGGCACGTCTCAGGAGAACTGAGCAGACAGGTGAAGAACTGAGATGAGAATGAAGGGCTTAATAAAAATCATACAGCTGAGAACCTGATGGATAGGTAAGTCAGACAGCAGTGAGGTTTACAACTGAAACAAAAGTAGAATCAAAGAATCATAGAATGGTTAGGGTTGGAAAGAAACTAGTTCCAACCCCCCTGCCAGGAGAGTCAGGGAAACTTCTGCTAGACCAGGTTTACATGTTATAGTGAAGAACTTCCACCTATATCTAGTCTACTCTGCCTTGAGTAGGGGTGAGGCATCCCTAAGGGATGAACCTGAAACTGGTGCTCTCCAGGGAGGGAGTCAGCTCCAGGCTCCGTCATGATCCTGGCAACAATGGAAAACAAATTTATATCCCTTATGTTCTTTCTACCCATCCTTCCTTCTGCCACTTAATGCTGTATTTTTACTTCCTTTTTCTGTGATGTGTTACAAGAATCTCATCCAGCAGCTACAACTCACTTTGTGTTGTTTTTTCTAAGGAGAAGAAGAGGAACACACTATGAATGTGGGAAATTTTAGAACTGGGAAATAAAGGAAAAAAGTAAGAAAGGAAATCAACCACTAAGGAGGTGTTACAATCTGCTTTAATCACAGAGGGGCAAGTGAGCTCTCTGTGGATAATGAATCCTCAGGTTCAAAATATTCCCTAAAATATGAATACAACCAAATGAGTTAATTTTTTTGTATTAAAAAAATTATGTATTTTATTTAGCAGTAAAAGAGGCAAAGAGAAAGGAAGAGAAAGAAAGAAATAGAGAAGGGGCAAGGGGGCAGGGCAGGAAGAGTGGCAGAGAGGGATTAAGTAGAAACATATCATCACACCATGGGTCCCAACCATGCTGTGTTAGTCCCCTCCATGTGGTCTTATTGGTGGTGAGGGTTCCCCACAGAAAAGTATAGAATTCAATGGATTAATGTGGGTTTGCGCCAGATGGGAATACCCAGGCCAAGTTTGACACTGTCTCTTGCAAGACTGTGGCTCTATTAAATCATTTTGCATCATGTGAATTGATCTGGTGTAATGCCTCAGGAATGAGTCTGGGGGAACTTCAAGGGTCTTTTATGGATTGTGACACCTCCTGTGCTGCCCCTTTGTGTGCATATCCTGTGGATGTGGCTTTCCCAGAGCTGGGGGGTGGTTTCACAGCTGAGCCAGTCTGTGTAATAGAGAATGGGCATTCACTGCCTCTGACCAGAGGTTGTGCCACATACCCAAGACCCTCCTCCTCTTCCCTTTGGTGGGGGGTTCTGTCCAAGCCTGGCAGCAGATAAACCTGGAGCTATGGCCTCCACCCCAAAGCTGCTGGACTTGATCCTCCTGTGGAAGTGTCCTGTCCTCCCAGCCTTATCCACTACTTCCCAGAGCTGTGATGCTTAAAATAATAGTGTCACTTTTTCTTATCTCAAATAGCCTTAGGCAGTTTGACTCACAGTTCACAGCCTCAGCCCAGGGGCCCTGTTCAGGGTACAGTGGTCTTTCATGGAGTTTTGTTATACAATTTTTTCATAATAGGCAAAAGTACTTCATAAAAATATTTAAGCCATAATCCATAACATTTCCGTCTCTGACATGAGGTATGAACCAAATATTAATTTTTACTTGTGGGAAAATAACAATTACATTTTGTCTTGCAATAGAAACACATTTCCACAAATAAAATCATGTCTGTATGGATTTCCACTCATGTGACTGTGGTAAAAGGTCAGGCCATAAATACTTGAAATATGCAGATGAATTGTAAGAAGTTTGAAGAAAAACAATGGGATTGATCAGAGATTCCGAATGAGAACTGATGTAGTCTATCTAGAGGAGAAGTTGGAAGGGAAATGCTAAATCTCTAAATACATAAAAGACAGCTGTAAAGCAAAAGGCTATAATCTGTTCTCTGTGTGCACTGTCAATAGAATGAGAACAATGTATTTGAAAGGGAATAATGCAGGTTAATGTTCAATCAGGTGAAAAAAAAAAAGACTAATGATAAAGGTAATTATACACATTAATTAAATGCCTTGAAAGATTATAGTATGTCCATCACCTAAAAAATTAAAACAAGTAAGAAAAATATGTTATGAAAGTCAATAGCTGGCATGGTTTATGTACCAGTCAGCCTGTCACTCACTCCCTCCATTCCCCACCTTCCCCTTTGTGAGGAGGAGAATTAGAGAAATGAAAAAAATTTAAACCTCCTGGGTTGAGATGAAAAGAGTTTAACAACTGAAACAAAATAAATATGATATTGCTACTACTGCTATGACTACTACTACTAATTGATAAAATTTTGATAATTGAAATGAAGAAGAGAGAATGGGAGAGTGAAGAATCATCCACTTTAGTGGGAGATCAGGTAAAAAACAATTTCAGGAACCTGAAGGCACAGAGGTTCATGGGACCTGATGTGATACATCCAAGGGTCCTGAGAGAGTTGGGTGAGGAAATGACTTAGCCGCTATCCACCATATTTGAGAAGACATGGCAGTCTGGGGAAGTTCTCAGTGACTGGAAAAATGGAAATGTAACCCCTATTTTTGAGAGGGGAAATAGAGAAGACCCAGGGAACTACAGGCCCGTCAGACTTGGATTCCAACAAGATTATGGAGCAAATCCTCCTGGAAACTATGCTGGGACACACAGAAAATAAGGAGATGCTTGGTGACAGCCATGGTGACTTCCCTAAGAGTAAATTGTGCCTGAAAAATTTCTTGTCCACCTATGACAAGGTTACAGCAATGATGAATGAGACAAGATGTCACATGTGCAGGCTGAAAGAGTTGGGGTTTACCAGACTGTAGATAAGATGTCTGGGAAGACTTTATAGCAGCCTTCCAGTACCTAAAGGGAGTCTGCAAAAATGCTGGAGAGAGACTTTTTGCAAGGACATGTAGTGATAGGACAAGGGGTGATGGCTTTAAACTGAAAGATAGTGGATTTCAACTACTTATTAGGAAGGCATTACTTACTGTGAGGGTGGTGAGGCAATGAAACAGGTTGCCCAGAGAGGTTTTGGATGGCCCATCCATGAAAGTGTTCAAGGCCAGGCTGGAGTGGGCTTTGAGCAACCTGTTCTAGGGGAAGCTGTCCCTGCCCATGGCAGGGGGAATGGAACTAGATGATCTTTTAAGGTTCCTTTCAAAAAGTCATTCTATGGTTCTATGGAATAACATCTGAGAGAAAGAAGTGATGCACAATTGGTCACAACCCACTGACCAATGCCCCGCCAGTCTCATAGCAGCTCCTAGTCAATTCAACCCCAATTTATCAAGTGAACATGACAATCCATGGTGTGGAATATCTCTTTGGACAGTTCAGGTCAGCTCACCTGGCTTCCTCCTAGCTTTTTGTGCAACTTCTCACTGGCACAACATGGGAAACTGAAAAGTTTTTTCGAAGTCCTAGTAAACACTACTTAGCAACAGCTAAAACATCACTGTGTTATCAACATTATTCTCATAATAAATCCAAAACACAGCACTGTACCCACTATTAAGATGAAAATTAACTCTATTCCAGGTGAAACCAGGACCATACATACATCACAGCTTCTCATAACCTCTTTCTATTCTGTGACTAGCGCAGGTCTTTCTCGTGAGAACATTTTGCTACATTTCATAAACAAAGATAAAGTTTGGATGTTTTGCAAACAACGTCTCTGGATTAGGTCAGTTCGGGCTTGGCCAATTGGGCCTAGGGGGAGGTTTCGAACTAACCAATCTAGACGACCTCTGTAAACTCTATATATATGGAAATCAAAACAATAAAGTTCTCTTCTCTCTTTCCTTGTCTGAGAACTTGGGTCATTCCTCAGCTAGTGGCTCAACAGTGACACTATTCTATATTTCTGTGACACCCAAGTGAATAGGATTAAATTTCACTTGTGTACATCTATATGGATATACATATATATGCGTATATATATGGATATATATGGATATATATGTTTGGATATGCAGCTACTCAGCTTCTCTAAAGAATACAGCTAATTTTTCTCACTAACCTAGCAGTTAACTAAATTATTAAGATTTTTTTGCCTGCAGCACAAATTTTGCTAGTAAGGAACATAAGAATGTTCCATTTTTTAGAAGATTAGACAACTAAGAGAAAGTACCTAATAGGCCTTAAAAATGTGTGTAACAACTAATGACCCTTTCTCTCATTAAAGTAATTGAGACATATACTAACAAAAGCAATTTTTTTCACCAATTTCTTCTGGACTGAAGGGAAAGTGATTATGAAATATCTCTATTAATGGAGTGCGAAGCTGACAAATGTTGGTTTACAACCTATACAGTTCATTATCACATGCTTTATCCTCAGCTAGAGTCCTGCTGATTAGAGTACAAATTTGTAACATTCATAAATATTAATTCCCTTTCAAACTATCAAATATGTGGAACAATCACAGAAGGTTTCCATTAGGTCTCTTTACGCTTCAGAAAGTATATCCTTCCTCAGGACATTTGTTTAAGCATAATGTTTTTCCACGTTCATGTAAAACACATGAGAAAAGATATTCTTGGTTGTAGACTGGTGCTTTAATGGGTGGACTGAGTCATCCCAGCATGGCAATTCATATCCTCTCTCATACGTTATTTCCTGGAAAAAAGCAATTATAGTGTTAAGAATCCTGATATATTTTTAAAGGGTCTCCAACTCAATTTTATTAACAAAGGAAATTAGCTGGAGAGCCTAGATAATTTCCTAAAATCTGAAAACTTAGACCTTGACCATGATGGAGATGCAGATAAAATATAGCTTGTTCCTTTCAGTATTTCAAATTTTAGTAAACAAAGATATAGTGTGATTGTTTCAATTTCAGTCCTGCACAGAGAAATTATTTTTGCAGTGATAAATCATTTTCAAGCAAGCGTTCAACTGGATATATTTATTGTAAGATAGAAAAAATAAAAGATCTTTTAGAAACAAAACAACACAGTCATTTGCTTTGTGACATTTCTCAGTGGGAGAATCCATTGGCAGCTGTTCAACACCATTTGTAAGCTAACATTAAATTAAGTCTAAATGTAGGCAGTCCTTAACCATACTCTTCCATTTAAATATTGACAAGTTTTGGGTGATTTAAAACCAAAAAATTATATTTTACAGCTGAACTCCTTGCCTCATGAACTTTAAACTGCTTAGGCAATCTTCCAGCCTTCTTTACTCTTACACAGCTGCAGCTCAGAATTATATTTAAATCAAAGAACTGCAGAACATACATATCATAGTACTCCCAAGGGACGGTTTCTTCTTTCCCAGCCTGCAGATTGGTTGGAGTCATGAAGAACAGAGAGACAAATAACAAGATGTTGTTTATCAGGTGTTCCCTTTTGGAGTGATTGAATAAAACCAAACTGCAAATTGAATAAAACCAGACTGCAAAAAAATGAAATCTGATGTAGAATTTGAGGTGTTTTCTTAAAGATATCCAGGAGTTTCTGTCCGAAATATCCACTCACCAAGGCTACCAGAACCTAGGCAGCAAGCAGTGATAAATATTTGGAACAGATTATTTTCTAATGACTTTTATCTTAATATCTAATAATTTTTGATTTAACTACAATTTAAATATTTTCAGTGTTTCAATTTCTGATTTGCCAGTTCTAGAAAATTATTTCAACTAGGTGTCCTAATATTATATGCAATTCCATTAAAGCTTAAATGACAATATTTGCCTTGTATTGAGGTTTATATGGGAACAGTTTGTGAGTATGCCTGAATTCAGACAATTTAATACTCTGAATAAATACTTTTTGGTCATTGTTGTGGTTTTCACCCAGTTCTAGTGTTTCTTCAACAATAAAAATGCACAAAGTAGTAGAGCAAGTACGTTGCTTGCCTGGAGCTTCATGATTTGTTCTTCACCTGTAGAGAAATCGAAGCCTACTGGTAAGATCAAGGATTTCCAGATCAGAAATCTCAGTCTCTGAAAGTCTCTTCTCTCATGCTTTTATGAGCAATTGGACACAAGGAGAACAGTTTGTTTTACTTTACTCCAAAAAGTAGGCATGTATAAAGCCATTTCTTGTAGCATATCATCCTGTTAATATGCTACTCCTTCTGGAAATCCATAAAAATGTCTTGAAGTCATAAAAATGTCTTTTAAAATTAATGGACAAATGGGATATTTCACTTTTCCTTAGAATAATATTACAGTTTTACCTTGATATTTTTATTTAATAAATAGGAAATAATTAATTTCTTCCTTCTTCCCTTAATGGCTGTGATATGGCTTACCATCACAGCTCAATATTCAGTACAATAATGAGGCACACATGTTACTTAAAAAGGTATTTATCCCCTTAGATCGGTGCTAATTCTTCTGAACTCTGAATTTTTTTTAATTCCTGTATTGGCTGCCACCACATACAGCAAACTTATTCGTAATAGTAAGAGAAATAGAGTTCAGATCTATCTAATGCAAATTTAGTAAATACATTGATTTATAAATAACAAAGGCACTAAACCATGTCAGCTACAAAACAAAACAAACAAACAAACAAAAAGTAGATTATGGTAAATTATGTATCAGAGAAGAAAGGATTTAAAGAAAGATGAGCTATTGAAAAGAACCCTTGGTTGTTTTTTTTTGTTGTTTTTTTGTTTATTTGGGGGATTTTTTGTTTGTTTTAAGAAAAAACCATCTATTCTGAGCATTCACTGAAGAAGTGTTTGAAAGTTCTGCATTTTGGACCACACAGCTTATTTAGCAGGAAAAGAAGATACATATTCATTAAACCACTTTATTAAATGTACAAGCCCGTTTATTGATTTGATAAGTAAGGAGGGAAGGTAGCAATAGGAAAAAAGAATTTAAGGGATCCTGGAATTAAGATTGTAGGAGAAAGGCCTACAGCCACTTACAGCCTGGATTTTGTTTCTCTTAGGGCTTTATATCTGATGAGTGACAGACTCTTTGCTGTACAGTTGATTGCTTTGGTATCCTAGCCCTGTTAAGAACTTATATATAACCATCTGAGAATAAAAGAAAGAAAACCAGTGACTGACTTGACAAGTAGTGGAAGTTTTTCAAAAGTTTTCAGACACTTTCATCAGTGCCTGCTCTAGCACATTTTGTCATGCTGATATTCTCATCTTCAGTTCATAGCAGGAGTGTCTGTAACTTGAACTTTCTATTGCCTCTATTGCTGTTGGCCACTCTTCCTGTACATAGGGCCTTATAGACTGTCAAGGGCTAAGCTGGTTCATACAGCATCCTTTGTTACAAAATAACATATTTGTTCATAGAGGTAGTCTTTGAATTAAACTTAAAAATACTGCCTTCTTATGTTTTATATCCAAGGATAAAGGGAATATTTTTTTATATGCGATGCTAGTATACTGTCCTTGACCCTATGTATACTGCAACCATGCTATGCCATGACCTACAAGATCAATGAAAATAAAGGTTTTTAGAGTTTGATCTGAGGAATACAGCACCATAATTTAAAACAAAGTGAAGTGTGATTTGAGCACTATCTATTCTTCACTGGTTATGGAAGTTCACCAACAGAAAGTTTTTCAAAGTAGGAAAGTCAAATGTGACCAGGGGTTTGTGACAGTGGAACTAATGGAGACTTCTTCCAGATGCATTCCTTTTCCCTAAAGCTTTACCTACTGCATTCCAGTAAAAGAGTATAGAAGCAGGTTCTTTTGAAAAACTGCAGGGAAGAAACCAACTGAGGCTAGCTGCTTCTGAAGAAAGTATCGACTGAGTTCTTTTTGCTGTTTCCTCACTGGCAGCAGCAATTTGCATCTAGTGGCTCATTTTCAAAAAATATGAGACTTTTTTTAGTTTCTGTGAAAATGGCCAATACGCTTAACAGTTTAGATTGTTATGAGGAACAGACTGTTGGCAAGACAAATGAGCATAAAAGACATCCCAATAATATGGTATTTCAAATGTTTGTTTAGTAGTAGCACGAGATACTTTTCTCTTCTCAGCCCTAGAACACCCACATAACCTCCAAAGGAATTTATAGGATCTCTCAGACTTGTACACATGCACGTGTGTGTGCCTGTATAAATACATGCACATGTAACTATACACACACTGGAGGGACAACAGGCAAGCTTGATCACAAGAAAATACAGTTTTTAGAAAAGTACTTTATCACCTTTCCCACTTCCCACAAAGAAAGATTACTTCTAAAAGACATAAACAATTACTAGGAAGTGTCAACTGGGTGGTTCACGTTTCTATTATTACAGATTTATACATTGTCTATAGCTTTGTGTCACCTAAGAGATGCTTTTTCCTCAACTATAAGTTCATTAATCTTTGATGGTACAAAATCAAACACAAGGCAACACTACACTAAAATTCACTTACTGTGTGTCTTTGTCTGTCATAGTAATTAGGAGAGTAATTTTCAGAGCCTTCCTTTCCTCCTGTTTGTGAAATATAAGTTCAAATGACCTAGCAGAGATATAAGTGAATGATGTACGTAACTTCAAGAGGAATGAATGTTCTACATTACAGTAGTAGAATGAGTAATTCTTGCACAGAATCCAATGCTAAAGGAATTTTCTAGCTGGAAGAATCTGAGGATCTGTTGCAGCTGCTATTAAATTTACCACACAGGAATCTTTATTTTACTTTTCTGAAACATACAACTAAACAGCAAGTAGTTACAGAAACATGAAAAAAAACGTAACAAAGCAGATAGTTAGGTAATAATAATAAAGAATATAATAATATAGAATAGTTTAGAAGGAAACAGATAATTTTCTGAAGAACTCAAAAATCCCTAACAAATTCTTTCTAATATGAACACTCCTATTTTCATCTGAACACTCTTAGCAATGGTAGTATACATCAGAAGAATATTTTCCCTTTTATATTTTATGGCATACAACCCATAATTTATTTTATTTATTGACATTTTTCTAATAAGCCTGTAACTGATGAGTAAACAGGCTTAAGAATTTTAAGTGCAAAGAGCTTAATTGATAAGATAG
This sequence comes from Entomyzon cyanotis, assembly GCA_024500445.1. Lineage (NCBI taxonomy): Eukaryota > Metazoa > Chordata > Aves > Passeriformes > Meliphagidae > Entomyzon > Entomyzon cyanotis. Next base: position 63,040,566 of record JAKEPQ010001005.1, read on the forward strand.
GTAAAATCATTGTGTTTATGCTTCATTTTATTTTGTAATGTAGTTGATCCCTCCATTTCTTGTAAGGCAAAAATGAAAAATTATATGCTGGTGGATTTTTTCTCCACCATTTCACAAAATATCAGTTCAGTGTGGTTTTAAGTGCCTTGATAGAACTAGATTCATTTTATTACCTAGCTAAAGGAGTGAAAGTTGGCTTGGACTGCTGCCCAGTGTGTCGAGTCTCTGCCTGATGCACCAAAAATGGCAACCAGATTGAAGAAGGTAGCTTGTTTTACTGACTGAAAACTCTGGAGTACGGAGCTTTTAATTTATCATATTTGGAATTCAGATGAAAGCCACTAATTAGCTGAAATTGCAATTAACCCCATCTAAGTAAATAAATAAAGAATTACACTGTTCAACATTGTTGACTCTGTAAAGACGAATGGTAGTTATAGATATCAATGTGGAGAGTTCAAATCCATATTTATCAAATCATCTTAATAGAACCAAGCTATTAAAGTCATTTCCTCATGCTGGACAAGAAAGTACTGTGGGACTTTGGATCCAGGCTACAGTGGGTGCTGTTTGACTTTCTTATGATTATTGTTAAGGTTACAGCAAATAGTGCTTCTCAATAAGGCTGAGCATAATGAACAAATGCAAGATTTTTTCAGGAAAATATACTAAAAATAAGAGAATACAGATTGATCCTGAAAAACAGATATGATGCCCTTTAACCCCAGCCCACAGCCAAGCCCCATGCAGCTGCTCACTCATTCCAGCCAGTGGGATCAGGGAGAGAATTGGAATGTTGAAAGGTAGAAAACTTGTGGGTTGGGGTAAAGACAGTTTTATAAGGAAAGCAGAAGTCATGCCCACAAGGAAAACAAAACAAGGAATTAATTCACTGCTTCCCATAGGCAGGCGGGTGTTCAGCCATCCCCAGGAGAGCAGGGCCACATCACACAGAATGGTGACTTGGGAAGGCAAACACCATCACTCCAAACATCCTCCCCTGTCCTCCTTCTTCCCCCCACTTTATATACAGAGCATAATATTACACGGTCTGGAATATCCCTCTGGTCAGTTTGGGTCACCCAACCTGGATGTGTCTCCTGCCAGCCTCCCATGTACCTCCAGTCTCCACACCATCATGGCAGTATGAAAAGCAGAAAAAGCCTTGTCTCTGCGTAATCCCTGCTCAGCAACAACAAAAATAACTCTGTATTATCAACCCTGTGCTCAGCACAAATCTACTTGTAAGTCTGGATGTAAGTATGAAATAATTTTTAAATGAACATTTTACAGTTTTAGTTTCACACTGGGCAATAGGTGTGAAATAATTCATCTCATTATCACATTCTGACTAAAGCCAGTCCAAGTACAAATACCCCTGAGAAGAAGGCACAAAAAGTGTAGCCTATAATCCCTTCTGTCCTTTCGTAGTACCATCTGTAGTTGAGAGCTAAATGAACATTTTTGAAAATACCAAAAATATACAAGAATCCTAGCCCAGCTGAATTTAATGAAAAATTATATGAACTTAGATCCTTAAATACTTCCCTCTGGTATCTTATGATTTCAAGAATTACACTTCAATAAAAGAAATTTAAAGTAATGAACAGGAAAGGGAACCAATGTCTGTGACCAGTCAGAAGCTGATTCTAAAGCTCAACAGAAATATATGCCATTTCTAATTTTGTTGTTAATCTAGTTCGCTAGGAAATGCCAGAGAACATTTTGTTCTCGGAGTATTTCAACTCTATTGCCACTTACAATAAAGCTGTAATGATTCATAAGTATATCTGAATTCACTGTTTGCCTATTTCAAATGATATTTTAATAGCCTATTTTTCACTGTTTTTAATAGAAAGCAAGATGATAAAGCATTTGGGTTGTATGCAAGGCTTTGACTTAAAGAAGTGCTCAGTGCAATCACACATCTTAAACCGAATTTTTCATATTTTTAACATTTTGTTCATTTGCAAATGAATCTCATGAAGAAAACCTAGCTGAAAAAACATCATCATAATGTTCAATACTGAAAAATGAAACCATCAGTATATGTCAACCCCAATCTTCTTTTCCTCCCCAAATTATAAACATTAGATTAATATGGCCAACATTACATCTGAAGGCATCATTATGTAAATATGCTGAAAATCTATTTTAAAAGCATTTAATGTACAATATTGAGGAGACAAAAATAATTTTTGTAATGCTATCAACTCTATATACTGAAAGTCAGTGAGAGTTCAGCTTGTTAGACTTTATTTTGACGACAAAAATTATGTCATACTAAGAAATTGACAGCACAAATACAGTTGTTGCACTGTTTCAGATTTTAATAATGCTACTACTCTATGAGAAAATTTCAGATTACAATTTTCATAAATTCCTTTTTTATTGCAGGGGTCAAGGCAGAAAAGAGGAATCAAAAGATATATGTGGACATTGGGTCTTCTTTAAACATTGAAGATATAATGATTTTACTAGAAAATTATGTCATTAAAGTCTATTCTAAATGTTTGTATTGCCAAAGTAAAAAGCCAAAAGAATTAGAATATGGCTTACATAAACAAAGTACAGGTGATGGGTATCTTCCAACTCAGCATATTCTGTCATTCCCTGATTTCATATACTTCTGAACACCCATTGAGTAAAATATAGGCTGTTTTCTCATATAATCATTTTAGAGTACCCACATAAAGGTAAAGAGTAAAGCAAGAACTATTTGCATAACACAGTTTTCTGAAAAATATTAATCTGTTTTTACTTTAGTTAGTGTAATTTGGTTTGTGCATTGTTAGAAAACCTCTATCTTTTAAAAGTTAAATCTCAGAACAATGCTAAAGATACCTCTGTCTGAAGTTCTAGTCTTTCACTAAATTTTACATTTCTCCAGACCTTCTCATTGCAGGCTTAAGGGCTTGTTCATTATAGAATCATAAAATCCTAGAATATCTTGAGTTGGAAGGGACCAACAAGAATGATTGAGCTCCAGCTCTGCAAGGCAATAGCTCTACAAAAGTTGTAATAACCCATCCTGAATATTGCATAACATTAACAGCAGCTGACCACTGTATCACTAAGTACAGAAAATAAACCATTCTCTGAGAATCCATGTTACAAATACAGTCACACTATGTTATTAGGAGTCAAGAGTTGCCAAGATAAAACCTGCAGATGCCTTCTACAAATTCAAGTTTCAGAAATTCAGTCTTTCATGGGTGAGATCTCAAGGTATGAATAACAGAGGAAAACAAGAAAAAACAATCATCCCCATCTATGATGTTTACAGATTGGTGCATGTTGATGTGATTCAGAACATAGAACTGAGAGAAAAAGAACAATGCTTTTAAAAAATACAAAAATTATATCAATATTATTGGAAAAACTGTTCTTAAAACCACTGGCATGCTCCAGCTATGTAATTAATAATTTACTGAATAGTTTCCCAGTAAAAAAAAATCTGTGACATTCAGTAAACATTAAACTCCACTAGAAACATCACACATTTGAGATATACGGTACAATAAATGATCAGCTCACTTGAGCACATGAGTTCAGACACTCTTGAAACTCAAGAGTATTTCTGCAGTTAATTGACATAATCTCTGCAGGGAGGATATTTTTAAAAAGCAGGATTAGATTACATACAGTTACCCTTGAAACTGAGTAAAAATGTTGTTACACTCTGAAAGAAAATCTTATCAGGCAGTCATTTACTTTTTGAAGTTTATTAGGAGGTTCATACATCCTAGTAAATTGCCATTCTACTCAGAAAATTACTCCGCTTTTGTAAAAGGAAGGGTATGAGTGCATGAAACAGTATTCACAGAGGATGAACATGGAGATAATTCTGTTCTGATTTTCTTGACCTTTAAAGGCAAGAGACATGCTCATTTTTATAGACTGCAATAACTCTAAACCATATTCTGCTAAAAACTTTCCAGGGTCAAAAGCTTCCCTACAAACATCTATGTTAGGGACAACATAAGTTTCCAAGTAAGTTTCTGAATTTTTCTGACCCTAGCAGTTTAAATGACAGTGTGTCAGACACACCAACTACTCCCTGTAGGAAGGGACTCAGGGTTCTGTCCATCCTAGCTCTCCCAGCTGGCAAGTACAATCCTTTTATTCAAAAGAAAAAGAGACTTTTACTTATTCCCTACAGATAGGAGCATCTCTGCAGTGTCCTAGATTCTCTCTGAAGACATCTTTTTCTTGTGGATGTTACAATATTTAAAACAGGATTCACTGTGTTTATATATATATATATATATATATATATATATATATATGTATATATATGTACATGGACATTACCCATTTTCTAGTTTTTACTCTTTGACTGTAAGTGAAACATAAAGCTTGTGTCAAGATTTCTTTGGTTGAAACTATCTTTTTTTTAAGACGAAGTGAATCTAAAAGAGGCTACATTAATTAAAGCATTTAAAAAAAAGTAATTATTTTCAAGTATGTGTTATTTCATCTGGTCACCAGCCTTCAGTGCATGTGCAAATCTTTCATTGTTGTTTGACTGCAATTTTATAATATTTTGCTATACAAAATAAAGAAAGAAAAAAAACATTTTAGCATATAACAGAAGTCTGTTTGTAACCTTCACTGTGCAGCTGCTCTTTATCAAAGTATTTTTGATGACCTGTAACTCAAAAAAACAACTTGACAGATTTAAATTCATAATTTGCAGGAAATATACACATTTGGGTGCCACTCTGCAACAAATCCATTTCCACTGCAGAGGCGATAATCTACATAAACCATACAAACCTTCATATCTAGGATTAGCTCTTGTTAATCCTCTTTTTACTTCTCTCTACCGTTTTTCTGTTCCCTGCTGCACCAAGCATTGATGATTTGCTTTCATATTTAAGTCCTTATGACCTATCTCTGCCCAACCTTTCATCTCTCCTGTGATAGCAAGGCACTGACCCCCACCTACAGTTTTGCATGCAGTACCTGTACATGTATTTGGTGATACTCAGCTGCTTTTCAATGAAGAAGTTCCGTCCTTTTCTCAAACCATCTTGGGGGAATGGGAAGTATATTCTTTTCATTCTGACCTCTCATATCCTCAAAATGATGACATTATCTTTCTTCAAGTCCCTTAAATCTATTCTGTGCTTTACAGCCAGTAATGGGTAGGTAAGTGAGGTGTTGTGACTCAGGTGTACCCCTTGTATAATTTTCCCACCCTGGATATCCATAATTCTACTTCATCTATTACTACAGTAGTACATAGCTGTGTTGGTTTTCTTGATACAGCTCATTCTCTGTACTTGATTGCTGAAGGGATAATTTTCTGAAGGGTTAATCAGAACCAGTCAAACATGTTTTTTCCTTTTCTTCTTTTTAGAACTTTGAGATTCTAATATGTCAGCCTTTGGAAAATTTCAAGTATCCTGAAATGCATTGTAGTGTCTAATGCCAGAATGAGTACTTGAATTCTGGTGCTCAATTTATAAATAATAATATATCATTCTAGAGTCTCTGACAGAATTTTCTGACAAAAAATATGTTACTGACACAGAGAAATTCTATCTTAGAGTATGAGTTACATATTAAAGTAATTTATCTTCTTCCTGAAAGTCTAAAGTATCCTCTCAGTTGGCAGTTGGCAGCCTAAAGAAATTAGGGGCATTGGTTTATTCTGACCACAGATTGAAGTGTGATAACTACCCACTCTTCTTATTTATCAACAGGCCTTTTCATGTACACTGCTTCTCCTCATATCATCTTTACTGAAATCCTAATATTCAACTCATTTTTCTGACATTAGTAAAAAACACATCTAATAGAAAAGAAATAAATTAATCTAAGTGAACAGGTGCTTTTTTCTACTTTGATTTATACCAGAATTATGGAAAATAAATGTAAACTTTACACTGTTAATCTTCCTCTTTTTTTTCTATGGTAAAAACTACCTTATGACTATTAAACAATCACTGTAGTTGATGTTTGCCTGTTTTCACTAGGCAAAAGATATACAGACATACATCAGACAGACCTGACACAAATTTGCATTAAGCTGGAATGTCACGCCAATTTAGGCCTTTACAGCATTAAAAAAGCAAAAACTTATGCCTTTCCAGTAGAATGCAATCATATAATTTCTCAGTGACAAATGTCATCAAAGTATAAATTATCTACGCTTTTCCTAGCTGAAAAGAATAGAAAATCATTTCAGGGTCCCTGTGATACAGGTGCTATCTGTTGTCGGGCTAACAGAAAAGGTTAGAAACACAGCCTTCCATTTTTTGAGACTCGTGTCATTTGTCAACCTCAATTTCCATGTAATAAGCAATAAGATGAAATGATAAAATGATGCTTCACAGAAAAATTTTGAGGCAATAAAAAGATATGCTCATCTGGGAATGTTGCCATCAATTCACGCTTTTCAGTGGGGAGAAAAATAATTATGCTGAGCTGGCTTTCATGTGAAGAGTAAAATTTGAATTGTAAGCATGTTTTAAATTTATAATTGTTATCATTTAGCTGGATTTTAAAAGTGGAATGATAATGGTGAATAAAAGGTGTAATTAACCTTTTTGTGGTAGTTACGCGTGAGTGATAACACATAAATCCCTTGTAATTTTGTTTTTGCAATCTGATAACCTACCTGATGAACAGAAATAAATAGCTGATAAGGGACAGAGTGTTAATCTCTGCAGTTGCTCTACCTGTTTCCAGGGTCTGACCATTGGTCTACAGACTCAAACTAGTATGGATTGTTATATTTGTATATATTTGAATAGAAGAGGTTCTTTACAATCATGTAAGAGAGGGGGGAGAAGAAATGTACCACTATCTGCATGTGTACAAACAATGCAGATTTTCCTTTGCATGTTGTGGTGCTTCTTCAGAAAATGTTCTGTGAAAACTGGACCAGTTTTGAGAAAACCTATGAAGATGTGGCTGGACACAAACTATTATGGTGAAGCAGCCCAATATGATTCTGAAAATAAATATTTTGCTTCATCCTTCTGAAGTGCTGCCATAAAGATTACTAAATTCTTAGGCTTTTCCTCACTGGGACATCAGTAATCTTGAAATACTTAATCCTGGATTAATTCTCAAGCTTGTCAACTTTACTGGAGAGTCTTGCATTGTGCTTGATTAGCATTGTAATTATGTTACCATGTCCCAGAGCCATATTTTCCTCCTCATTGACATTTCACTGTGAAGTGTTCATCTACCCTGCAAATCCATTGGATATTTCCTTAAATACGTACACTGAGTCCCACAGACCATCTATTTTTTTATGTTGCATGTACAGAACTGTGACTTAAGCAAATTAAGCTTCAGTGAGCCAAGTTCACACTCAGCAACACACTTAAATTCAGAATATCATGAGTACTGGGAAGCAATGTTTTTTGCCCAGTCTTTAATCTGTGGTTGCACCATGGGTCTAGAATTTCCAGTCTTTGGATCAGATCAGAAACCAAACATGGTTGAATTCACATGAGGAGTTAAGAAAGAAGTAAGGATATTCAGAGTCTTAAGAAAAAAAGATAGTACCAATATAATTTAGTCTTAGTGCTAAATTACCTAAGAATCTTTTAACCTTTTTTTCTATTTATTTTATATTTGGTGGGATGATTCCTTTGGCCATTTTTTCATTACAAATTAATTGCTGTGGAGCAACTGTCCAGCTGTTTTATCAAATGACCTCTGGGCTTTATTTTTTTAGACTCCTCAATAAACAAATCTGCAAAACAAAATCAGTGGGAGATGTGGATGTTCAGAGCTTTAGGAAATAGAAAAGTCATCTTATTGCCAGGTTAACTGCTCACAGATGAATCAGATAAAATATAAAGTTGTCAACTTCTTTGTCATTATTAAATGTGAGTTGTCCTTGCTTAAGAAAAAAACCAAACACCCTCCAATATTTGAATTGCTCATGAACTGTGTTTATTGTGTATACTTACTGGTTTTATTCCAGCGAGAACAATCTCCTCACATCTTGGATGAAGGAGAGTAAAAGGATAGGAATTGGAAGATATAATTAGAAATAATGTAATTTATTTATTGCTGTAATTAGCCTAATAAGTGGATGTTAAGAGATTAAGCTGATGGAAGTTGTAAGCTTTCATGGTTAAGAATTTGTTTTTAATATTTAAGATCTTTTAACTTACATGCTTTCTGAGTCACTTCTTTGATGAAAGATTGCTTTGTAATTTCTCCCCATAAAAACATATATTAAGGGTTTTTTAATTGTGTAAAAATTAAGAATTAGTCCTGCCTGTACAGGACTAATTGTAACTTATTCATAGTAGTTCTAAGCTGCATGTTGCCGATATAATTTTTTTGGTTAATGGGCTTTAGTCACTGATCTGAAATGTCTGCATACAGAAAGCATAAATATTTGTTGATGTCTTTCTTATTTAATGACATGAGTATAAAGGTTATGGCCAGGCATTTTTTAATTATAGGTTCTCTTTTAATGTGTTTTCTTGAAATGCTTGCTCCATGTAATATGTATAAAACTGTACAAAATGTGACTGAAAGAACATTAAAATTTCTATGCCATGCCATTTGACATATGGATCCTCATTTGTCAAGACCAAAGAGTTAACCAAATGTTATTCACAGCTTTGTTGTCTAGTTACAGCTCTTTAAAAAGAGTTCCTTCTATTTAATTTAAAGTTATCTCAAAGTTTTCTAAAAGGAAAATATTTTCATGGGTCTTAATTGATTAGCATAAAAATTTAAAGTTGGAGTAGTGTATAGGCAATGTTGTCAAAATAATCAGGGGCAAAATTATCCATATTGCACTTGAGTAGGCAATTGCCTATTGCTAAATATTAATCTAAAAAACTAATTTGGCAAGGTTCATATCTGGAAATTGCCATACTTAGTTAATCAAAAGATTAATCTAAAATGCACATCAAAAATCTTATCACCAATCATGAAAACACATGAGAAGCCTTGTAAACAGCAGGGTGAAGAAAAGTGACACAGAAGGCCTCTGAAGGGTAACATGAACATCAGCTTTCATCAATGCTGACAAATTTGTTCGTTGAGTTCTTTACCACTATGGCTCAAAAGTATTGAAGAAGCCTTGGGGGGATATATTTTTTGCGAGCAGGACTAATATGGTAGTATAAAGTGTGACCACTTATCACATAACATTGCTTGAAAATTAACTATCATATTGATATATTATGAGAAGAAAATGTCAGCTTGCACACTGTTACCAATCTTTTTCCTAGGCATTTGAGATGTCACCCAAATCTGAGCTCTGAAGTGCTTAGGGAAAAGAATAAAGTGGGGACTTGACATGACCTTAGGCCATCAGATATAAAACATACCTGTGTTCATCACTTTACGTGACTTTTCTGTTGGAAAGAAAGAAATGAAACCTTGCAGTTCTGACCTGTAAAGTGAGAACCCACAAAGAGAGTTAGGAGATGTTTGTTTGGGTTTTTTTAGAACTGGAAATAATAGCTTTTTTCTCAGAAGAAAACAATCCAGTTTCCTAAAGAAGACAATAGTTCTATCAGTAAAGAAAAGCCTTTTTATCTACATTGATACAGTTCATGCAATGAAATGTGTTTTCCACTGAGTGATTGTTTGTACAAGCTCAGAATAAGAGTCCTTGTCCTCCCTCAGAAAAAAAAAAAAAAAAAGAAGAGTCTAACACCTCTAAAAATGGTCTTATATCTGTGACAAGTTATTGATAGAAGGGGAAGGCACAGTGACCATGGAGGATTTTTCTGTTACATCTTGACAAAAGTCATGATGCAGATTTGGTCAGATCTGTAAACCAAATTCTTATCTCCTGAGACTTACCTCAGAAGTTTTCTGATTGAGCACTTTCAGTACCTGGGAATTCAATTTTTTTTTTTTTTTTTTTTTTGAGTTCCTGCATGACTGGATTTTGAGGGATGCTGAAATAGACTCATTTTTCTGGCAATAGGCTTATGTTTTCACTTTTGGATTATTGACCACTCTGACACAAAAAGTGACTGAAAGCCATGTTTTCAGCTTACTGGCAAAACATTATTATAGATTTATTCAGGGGGTAAAAGAAAAAAAAGAAAATAAAAAGAAGTCATGAGCTCCAGTCCCTTCTGTGTAAAAAATTATGAAATGCATTGGCATCCTATAAGCAATATGTTGGTGATAAAGGCCAAGTTTGCAATAACTGTGCATTTCAGCAGGTCTTTATGCAGTTACTACAAAGAATTGGACTGTTTGGAGTGACACAAATCCCAACATGAAATTCATGCAAGGTAGATGATTTTTCTCGCTTTGTTGTAAGCCAGTATGAGAACAGTTTGTCTTAACAGACTTTGCACTGTCCTTCATTTATAGGAGAATAAAAGGCACAGTGTGTAAAGCTGCAGGCTCACAGTCTTCCTTTATAATATAATTCAAATGCAATGCTTGGATTTAGTTTGATCTGAGGTTCTAATCCTTGGTATCTACCTAAGTTGTGTGGCAGCTTTGCCCATGCCTGGCCATATACCCTGTCAATCCCAGTCTGCCCTCTCACCCTCCTGGTCACCACAACCTCACCTGGCCATTGCTCACCCATGCCCTTGGCAGGACCAGTCCTGACTTTGACCCTCAGTAGGACACAGGGGCTCCTCTAGGAAGTGGATTAGTGTACAACTCAGAATTCTGTAATTGCCTATGCATGTATTTATTTATTTGTTTACTTATTTGTTTTAAATCATCATTAATATGCTTATAGTATGGCCACGTGCAGCACTAGAACCAATGCTCCACCACATAGACAGACACACTGCATAAATTCTTCTTCAAAAAAGTCCTTTTAAGTAGTTCTCTGACTCATATGTTTCCATGGTTAATGGGAAAGCAGAAGAAAGATGTTATTCAGCAGTGGTTTATATAAATTGATAGTTTTTCCTGGCTTTTTTCATCCTGTCATCTTTGCACTGCACTTTGGTTCAAGGGTCCGCATCTATCCTGATGTTATAGATGAAATCAATTACCAGAGAGAACAGTGAAAATGAATGGGTCAAAATATATCCAAGAATTGTAGAAAGCCGTGACTCTGGGGATGGCATCATGCAGTGTCAATGAATTTGATAAGAAATGAACATTCTCTTTTCATGATGGAAACAGATGAACCAACAAAATGAGCATTTTCTTACTGAACACAGTGCAGTTGCATTAAACTGAGTAATCAATTGTCTGCTATTTAAAGTGACTGATATACTAAATCACTACATCAGGAGCTTTCAGGGTGAAAATATTTTTAAAAAGGCAGAATAACTGCTTGAGTTTTCTTCTGGTCCCTTTTCCCTATACTTCTGTCTTAACCTTATGTTCAGCTCCAAAAATAGCCAAAAATACATGTTTACCTTCCGTTTACCTTACATCTTTCTGGGAGGCCAGGAGGAGTGAGTTACATCATTGTATGCATATATTGTTCCCCTCTGCTCAGCACTAGTGAGGCTGCACCTCAAGTACTGTGCTCTGTTCTTGGCCCCTCACTACAAGAAAGACATTGCTGCAGCTGCAGTGCGTCCAGAGAAGGGCAACAGACCTAGCGAAGGATGTAAAACCCACAAAACACAAAGTTCAATGGGTTGATATACTTTTAGGTTGACATGGGTATGCACAGGTATTTCCCCTTGTGAGGGAGCTTTGCACTGTCTGTGTCAACAGTGTGGACAGTGAACTGTCCTCTGGTGGAAGACCCCAGAAATGGGTCTAGGAGAACTTGGGGTGCCTTTGATGGTTTATGACACCTTCCAGGATGTGACAGCTGTCTCTCATGTCAGTATAGTTGAGTCAATTATACCTCAACAGAAGGGATGAATACCTTCAGGCCTACATGTGAATGTGAATGTCCAATATATCCCTTGGGGGGAGGTATTACCACTGAGCCAGATGTGTAAGGAAGGACACTGACATGGTGACATACACTGTCCCACCTCTGCAGTGTATGACAAGATAAGAGTAAATGGTCTCAAGGAGTACCAGGGGAGGTTTGGATTAGATATTAGGAAAAATTTCTTCACCACAGATGTTGCAAACACTGGAACTGTCTGCCCAGGGCAGTGGTGGAGTCATCAACCCTGACGTATTTGAAAGATGTAAAGATATGGCACACAAGGACATGGTTTAGTGGTGAAATTGGCAGTGCTGGGGTAACATTTGGACTCAGTGATCTTAAAGGTCTTTTCCAACCTACACCATACTATGATTCTGTATGTGGATACACACAGAGGTTCCACAACTTCTTATTTGACAGCCTGTTTTTCACAATCTGCTACTTACACAGCCACTCTCTTTAAGTGTAGGGAAGGTGGCCCGCCACTGACACCAGCTGAACTAAAATCGTATTTGTGTGATTTCCCCGGAAAAAAAAGGGCTCATTTTATAGTCTTAACCTAAGCAGGAGACTCTGGGATGTTTACCTCTGAAATTACAAACCTGTCTGAAGTTTTCATTGTCAGCCATTGCTGCTCAAAGCCCCCTGTACGCCATCAGAAAGACATGAACTTGGAGACCCGGTTAAAATTTGTTCTCCAGTTCCTGCGCAACTCACTTTGGCAAAAAGTACTTCAATTTCTATAATTGTGCTTCTCTCACCTTACTTTCAAAGATGCTGACTGAAGCCTTTATATGGTAAACATAGAAAGGCTGTTAAGCAACACAGGACCTTGAAACACAATGGACTGGATATTGTCCTGGGCAAGTGTCAATGCATAGGCAGAGGTGAGATTTCTTTGCCCGTGCTACAAGCTGACAAGCAGTGTGCCTGTGTGGGGAAACAGATGGCTGCTGTGCTCGACTAAAGTAGCAGAACTAGTACACACTCTCTCCTAGCCTCTGTATCAAAAATAAAATAGTTCCCCCATGTAATATACACAGTTTTTATTTGGTTATGAGACTTCAGTCTCATTTTGTCTTTAATTTATTATGTGATGTCCAAACCAGTACATTTGCACTGTCTCAGTTTAAATAATTAATTATTTTTATTTATGTTTTAGCCCTTATGGCAAGAAATTGGAAAGCCTGGTTTATCTGCAATATCCTGCCCAGGAGCCAGAAATGAGATTGGTAGGAATGAAATATTAAGGTAAGATTGAGTTATAAGCAAGAAATGGTCCATGATCAGTACAGGAAATAAATTCTACCATATAGTAGAATGCCAAGTGTGTACCTAAAGGAAGGAGGAAATTAATTACAAACTAAAATAAAATAAAATAAGCCCCAAACACAAAACCTGATGAAACCAATCACTTTGATCATCAAATAAAAGGCTACAAACACAACATGAAGGAAAACTACTTTATCACAGGCTTGATCCCTGTTCTCATTATAAGCAAAGGGGATTTTTTCACCACCTTCAATCACAGCTACAGTTTTATGTTACTGCAATCTCAGTGCCTTTTTTTTCCAGACTCTCAGCTAAAGAATTAGGCATGTTCTTACATTGCTGTCCAAGACATTGATATTACTCTAGAGGTTTCTTATGACCCTTTTTGGTCACCTCAAAACCTTACATTGTATCTTTGAAATCAGGCATCAAAGGATACAGAAATTCACACAAAGCCTCAATTAAAAGCAGACCTCATATGGCCAGAATTACCGTATCTACAATCAAAGATAAAAGAGAAAGAAATCAAACACCAGTTCTCCCAAAGTCTTGTACTCTAGAGGGATTTTATATATGAAATCCAGGGCTTGATTTTTACATATCATGAACTTGTATTTGATTGCAATACTTTGAATGTGAAAGATATTCCTAAATGAGGTAATATGGCCTTTGGTTTAATTTGTTTCTATTTCATGCTGAACACCAAAGAGATGTGGCCTGTGTATGTATAAAATAATGTAGGCTCCCCCATTCCCCTGTCCAAAGCAAAAGGGGAAGATAAAATACACATAAACCAAAGCAAAACAAAAAAAAAGCCCAAATCCATGGAATTCTTGTACCAATTCCACATGAATAATGAGGTATAAACACTTTACTTAGGAGATAAAAAACTTTTTGAATCTAGTAGTTTGGGACATATAACTTTCCTCATGTGTTCCGCTTATGTTGTAAAATGCATTTTTTACTTACTCATGTATTATTCCCGTGGCCAAGAATCTGAGGGAAAGCAAAAATGTTAAAAAAGGTAACATAAAGCACATTTTCATCCTCAGCTTTCAGGTTTCATTTCCTTAAGAATTTTCTGTTCTTAGTAAATTTCTATGTACAATGATGTATCCAGTCAAATAGTTTCACTCTCTTCTTTTCGTGTTTTTTTACATGTTTATAAAAATAAAGATGAATTTTAATACTTTGCTTCTTATAAATTGACACACCTATCTAACAATTACTTCCTTTAAAAATTTTTAAAAGAAACACATTTACTACATGTATGGTGTAATGCCAGAGGTATTCATATTCAGTATCTTCTTTTCAAGTGAATACTTTCACTTCATGATACTTGCAGTGTTGAAGTGTCACAATTAGAATTTTATTTTCAGAAAAAAAACATACAATAGCATGTTAAAGGAAATGAAATAGGGCTTTTCAGGGATCTCTAATCCATATTTGGTTGGAAATGTACTTTTTTTTTTAATGAAACTGAATTTTATTGATCATAGTCCATAATTTATTAGGATTTGCTGGCATAAAAACCCATACATTATGAGGTAAAGAAATAAAGGAACAAGGACTATGCTTACATCCTACAGCTAAGACAGTAAATTCATAGAACATCTTTAGGTTTACCAGTGTTGATTGTGGCTCCATATTATGCTCACTGTAAAAGCTCAGTTTTTGATCTATTTCCTGTCTGACAAGACTAGAATTGTAAGTTATAGGCATTGGTTTTTGCTTCCTCTTTTTTTTTTAAAGGTGTTAAAGTTTTTATTTTGGTGATTTGGCAAGTGTCATAGTTCAGAAATGGTAGTCCTCAATTCAGTGTGCCCACTTACATTGTCCAAACCATGAGTCGCTCTCTCCCTCCCCCCTGCCATCAGCTGAAGAGGACAATTGGAGGCACAAAAGGTAAAGACAATAAGCCAAAATAAAAACAATTTACTGGAAACAGCTATAACATAAGGAAAAAGACATAACATAACAGCAAATATATTGGTAACAGAGGGTACAAGGAACCCCTCAACAGAAGATAATACTGGACAGCTCCCTCCAGCATGTTTACTCAACCCAAAGGAGCCCTTTTCCCTGGGAGAGAGTCCCTTTCCCCTGCCCCTGGCAATGATGTGAGGTGGCACAGAATAACCTCCCTGTCCTAGCCATGCCCCTTCCTGATACTGCAAAAATTAACCTTGTCCTGGGTTGAAATAGGACAGCAAGGAAGAACTAAATGGCTGGTATGATGTATAAAGAATGTAAATTGCATTGCAGAGGCTGAATACAAAAGAACTTGAAATCAATGAGAATATGACTATAAAAGGTAACAGCAATGGCTGAGGGAAAGAAAGTATGAGAGGAACATGGAGAAATCATGGAGCATGGGAGGACAAACCAGAACAGGCAATGGATATCAGTGTATTCTAGGATGCTCTGAAGTGTCCAGATGCAGCCCAGCTGCATTTGGCTTGTTCCTCTATCTGGGTATGTCAAAAAATATAGAGAAGTTCAGAAGATATGATGCTATGTATGTGACTTTTTGGTGGTAATTGATTTTTGATGTTCTGCTCCAGAAACCCAGTAACAGAAGCTGTTGAAAGACAACTACTTTTCAAAAGACTTAAAGTTTTGACCTTTAGACACTGAGTTAGCCCAGTCAGAATTAATGTTATATCTTCATCTTTGTTTAAGCTTGTGGTGGCCAGATACCGCAGAAACTATGACCAGGTATGTGTCTCCCATACTGCAACATTTGGAAACATCATATGTGTGGAATTTAAGGACAGAATCAAAGATTTAAGAAAGTGTCTTGCTGACAGATTTTACGTAGACAGAGCTTTAACAGAAACCTTGGGCTGGAAATTTAAGACAAACAATATTTTAAAAAGGAAAGAAAAAAACACTCAAGGTGTTTAGGTTTCCTCTAAATGTGCAGGAATACCTCTCACTGTACATCTTAATATATTAAGTAAACAAATAATTTCTACTTACTGCCTTGCCTACCTCTTCAGCAGGACTTGAATGAGTAAAAATGTTACTCAATCACTGGATCTCTTTCTTTTGCTCTTATTAGCTCCAAGTGAGGCAATTCTCAAAATTTAATTCTTTCTAAGTTAAATGTCTAAGATGCTAACTACAAAACCAGTAAGATTTTGAAAACAAACAGTTATATACCTAAATTGTTATTAGAGAATATGTGCTTGTACTTATCTAAAAGAAAATGTCAGCTTGTCATTTATTAGGTGGAAGATGTTATAACAGTTCATTCATCTGTAGAAGAACATAATACAGTCAAATGTCAAGACAATCTATATTCCTCCCAAGGTAAAACATTTAGTACTTCAGTCAGAGACTCAGGCTTCTTAGGAAAAATAAGAAATGTGCTTCAGCATTGTATTCCAAAAAAAATGTACTTCAAAGGAGACCTTGAGGAGAATCTTCTCTGATCTTGGTAGAGGAGAAAAAAAACAATTGATATTTTATTCCTCACACTGTTAAATACACGCAGAGAAAATGTGAATTTTACCAAAATGGAGAAGTAGATTTAACCTCAAATCTCTCCCATAATCTGTAAATTAAAAGTACATGTGAGACTATATTTTCTTGTTACCTAGAAACTTGTTTATGTCTGGGGGAAAAAAGGAAAAAAATGAATAATTACTTTCTATTCCTCAACAGTTTTATTTTGCTTGTTCTATCATTATTATGTTAGTTTGTTAAGTAATGACTTTTCTTCTGGAATAAAGCCTTTCATTCTTTTTCAACACTGCATACATATTTCCCTGCATTTTTTAAGTTTTGCTTCCTAATGGCTATCTACTTAAGTGTGTTCTTTATTGAACTAATCAAAGAAGTCATCATTGACCAGTATGAATGGTTCTTGTTTCAAAAGACATAAAATATGAAGTTCAAATTAATAAGTAAGGTGCTGACCACATGAGACAATATCTAACTGTGCAAAGTCTATTTCTTGGTATTTTTTGTCTTTTTCTCCTGCTACAGCCAGTTGTTATAATCCTGCATTAGGATTATGAAATTTTAGCCATAAGTGCATTAGAGCAAGAGTCAGAAATCCTAAGAACATTTTGTCAAACTGTTTTTCTAATGCATTTATGCTCTTCAGTACTTCCATATTGACAAAGAATTTAATATGTACTGTTTAAACAATCAAGAAGAATTGGGTGCAATCTGTTAAGCATTTCTCCACTCCCTCAGTTCTGTCTTTCCAACTAATGGAAACATCATTTGTTTAGAAGAGCAGGAATGGTGTATGATCTGAATTTAAATTAAGTTAAATTTCTGTTATTCCTTCCTTAAAGTGAAAGAAGTGACACCCTTAGCGGGACCAATATTTCAGCTTATATTGACCTGAGTTATATAGTTTATTTGACATTGCATGCTAAAAGAGAAGTTGAATGTATGTCACATGGTGTCCTTTGCTAACAGAACAAAGGGTGGGTAAAGAAGGCAGTAGTTTCCATCACTGAAGGAGCTGTGGCTAACTTCCCTGCCAATGTTAGTGATCCCAGCCCTTCAGATTCAAACTCAGGAAGAAGTTTTGTTGTTGACATCATTGAAAATTGTATTGAACTCAAATGAAAGAATAATGTAATGAAATGAAAGAATAATAAGAATAATGCAGAAAATTATATATAAATACACTTTGAGATAATATTGGATCAAATATTCTGTTCATGCTTACAGTTTGAATTTATAAATTTTGCAATTGAAAAGGAAATCATCTCTTAACCTTAAAACTCAGCAAATAATTTTCAAGTATAGGTTTTCTTTCTGTTACTTTCCAGCTCACAAAATTAAGTTTGCAAAGTAATCCAGTGGCATATTACTTTGGTTGTCTACTTGAAGAACTACAAAGATGTGCATAAATACTTACAGAATCCATTTCCTTTCTATATTATATATAAGAATTTTGTTGACATCCTTAGAGACCTGAACCTTACAAGACTGAAAACTGTAGTAATATCTTTAAAGCTTAAGCCCGTATTTGATGTGAACAATTTCAAATAAACTTCCTCAGGAGTATTTTCTTAATAAAAATGACAATTGCCTTAAAGCTCAGACTGGAATACAAGATATAATAAAAACAAGCAAGCACAAAATAATGAATAGATGTGTCCATGCCATCACAGTGTTAGCTCAACATTTCAGTTTTATTAAGCCTTTTCTTCCAGTCTTTCTCTCCTCTGATCAATGATTCCTAAATAAAGATTAAAAATTATTCAAAATTCTCCAGGTCAGGACCCTTAACTTTTTTCTGCCTGTAAAGCACTTTGAAAAGTTACAGCTTCTGGAAAATAGAAATAACTTAACAGTGATTTTTGCATTCTTCTTTATTGAGCTATTTTTCCCCTCAACATATTTTTTTCACATTAGCGTAACAAAAATATTGGGAGCAAACCCCAAATGTATTCCTGTTTGACTTCAATTGGTTGCTTAAAAAAGATTAATACTGAATTTTACTGTTGTACATGAAATATTTCTTTGTATAACTTCATTTTGTTAAATGAAAACTTTTTGCAGTTCAATACTTTTAATTGCCAGAAAAGCAAAATCCAGGTGTTCCTCATCTGACTGGTTTGAAAGCTGTCTGACAGAAATTTATTACTATGTCATATGCCCCTGAAAATGGACCTGCTGACAAAACATAAACTGGAGCAGTTTAAATGACATTGCCCTCTAATATATTCATCCATTTATTTATTAGTGCCATGTCTATATTTTTCTATTTAATTTTTAGTTATAATTTGCATTTACATGGAGATATAAATTGCTAATTTTGGTGGATAAAATGCTTGCAGAACTCAGAAGGTGATTAAATAATATAAATATTCAGAATTTTTTATTAAGATGCTAAATACAACAAATAGCTATCCCCTTTTCTTTGATCTGTGTCTGCAGAGGAGATGGTAAAAAATATTCTGTCACTTATTATTTCAGTGCTCTTATATGGATCTCTAAGAAATCAAATCATACAGTAAAAGTCTGAAACTTCACCTAATAACATAATATGCTTCTGTCACCTCTTATTAATAAGACAAAATTTAAACAGCAATTTGTGTATACTCTTTTACCTCTTTATTCATAATCATCTTGTTGTCCTTTAGATTTCTTATAAAGAAACTTGTACAAAGTTTATTGTTTTCCAGCTGTTTGTCAGTATACTACTTTTCCTAAAAAAAAATAGTTAAAAAAATCTCCAATCGAATACACAAAGAATATTGGACAAGGTTGTAGCCTGCTGTCAAGGACAAGACATTCTTTTGTATTAATACGCTATCTGTAGCATTCTTATGAGTAAATATTGTAGTATACATGTGCAAAATTTGTTTCAAAATTCCAAATGCATAAATACAGGCATGAAATAATAAAAACATTATATACTGTAATTATATAGCAAATATTCTGGAAGATTTAATATTGAGTTGAAATAAACTTTATATTTTATATTAAATATTAAACTAATTTTAGATAATATGTGAGAAGTTCATGTCAAGGGCTTTCTTTTTTCCTAGAACAGAGTTGAATTGCAGTCATAAATTACTTACTAGTCCTTGACTGGGATTCTTGTCCCTTTGATAACAGAGATGGCTGCCAGAAGTTGTTATGAAAAGTCCTCAACATTGACATTGTTATTGTCCCTTCTGTCATATATACACAACTTTTTAAAGTCTTAGTGCACTGCTAACCCTATTTTCTTAAATTCAGTCTAACACAACACATTTTTACCTGTGAATTTAAATGAATATTACATTAGTGATGGGGAAAAAGCTTGAAGCACGCCACAGAAGTTATACTGGGAATCAGTATAAATCACTCTAAAGTTATACAGTACCGTGTTACTGCAGGTAATTTACTTTCCAATAACATCACTCAGAACTTCAAGAGGTTAAGGACATGTAGTATCATGTTTTCAATACGTAGCATCTTGTTGCAGTAGGGAAATGGAAGACAAGGGAGTTTTTCACACCTTAAAAGAACTCACTGTATCATGGAAATTTTGCCTCAAGTGACAAGTTCAAGTAAGTGGCATCTGTAAACAGCAAAATAAAAAATATAAGTTGGACTAAAGGATCATATGTTATTTTGTTGGTCAATGCCATTGTCCCTAACCTGTCCTCTCTCTGAAAGATATCTCTAGCTTGTTCTGTCACATCTCCAGAGTATCCCTCCAACAGATCATACTCGAATATTTCCATGATTTACGCGCTACCTACTTTTTTCCCAACCACTTTTTCTAGCAGCTCAGTACAGTCTGTCAAGAAGGCCCGAAAATCAGGCTTGTTCCCCATGTGAGACATCAGTTTTGACCAAAGGCTCAGAGGCTTTTCTTCATAAGGTGACAAAGGCATAGTACTTCTTAACCATTCCCATGTTTCTCAAAAAAGTCCTCTCACATCATTTTATTTTGAGCATGTCAAATGCAGTCCTACCTATTTATATCCTGCTGCAAAACAGAATTTTCCACTCCTAGCTCTTTCATCAAGTGACTTCTGTTCACTTATTGCAATGGCTCTGTGTTCCTTTTAGCTCATGCCTAAACTGTCTTTTTTAAGTACATCAGATTGATATCTACCAATTACAAGTTATGTATTTTTGTCCATTTTCACTCTTTATCTGCATTTAAGTTGTGAGGCCTTGGATGTAATCAAAAACCTGCAATTTGTTCTGTTACCAAGCTCATAGAAAGACGTGGCTTAATGGGCTGGGACTGCTGATGCTTTCAAAACCTCCTAAAGATTTTATACCTTGATTAAGGACATAAAAAAAAATGAGATAAAACAAAACAAAAAAAAACCAGAAAGACTGAAGACTGCAGGAAAATGCTTCCATTTACTTTTTTTCAGTGGAAAGTCTCTGATACAGCAGTAAACAGTTTTATTTTAAGGTAGAAGGGACACGTGGTTAAACCACTCTGACAAGATATGGATGACCCATTTGGAAGTGAAAAAATTTTGACTTTGTGTTCTTTTCCATTATTTAGAATAAACAATCATTTGGCCAAGAGAACCTACAAACTAATTATTTATTCAACAAGTTAACTACATATGGATATTCCCTAGAAATACACAGTGCAGTTGGATTTTTTAAGAAAGGCTGGATCAAAACATTCACATGGTGGAGCCCTGCTACCTTTGCAAAAAAATCATTATTTTTCACTTTAAGCCTAGTCTGTCTGGATCAGCTTATCTTCAGAGAAAAGTCCTAATATTTTTTCAATATTCTTCATTTAACACAAAATGGCTTCTAACGGTACTGGCTGTGTATCAGTTTAAGAAAAGTCTTTGCCTGTTTACAAAACAGGACCCCTATAGCTGGGAAAA
Organism: Entomyzon cyanotis; assembly: GCA_024500445.1. Lineage (NCBI taxonomy): Eukaryota > Metazoa > Chordata > Aves > Passeriformes > Meliphagidae > Entomyzon > Entomyzon cyanotis. The sequence continues at coordinate 63,061,989 of JAKEPQ010001005.1, forward strand.
GAACTAATGAAATGATGATGTCTTTTGTGTTAAAGACACACCGCATGAGTGATAAAAATATTAGCATTTTGACATTTTTGTACATCACATCTGTTAGTTTGGAAACTACACACAGAATAGTTGATCTGTGTCCATGGGATTCATCTTCAGTGGGGAACTGAGCTCCATTTGTGTGAATAGAAATCTTCCCACTGAAATATCCAAGATGATTCCCAATTATAAAGACGTTTAGGGTACTCTCCCTCTCCAGGGTACAAATATTATTAATTTGTTAATGTTACTGTTCTTGACATAATGTGACTGTGTTCCCCTGATTTAGGGGGAGCTAGAATTTATTAATTTAAGAGAACTAGAAGCTGGATAATAATAATAACTTTTGAACTGATTTAGAAGGTCAGAGATCGGATAATGATTTGCTAAGATTTGCTTGCTGAGGACAATTTATTATTTGTTTAATGATTTTCTGCCTACCTAGTATAGGGGAGGATTTAGAGAAGAGAGCCAAACAATTGAGAAAAACTACTGAGTGTGACCAAACATCCTGCCCTCGGAGCCCAGAACTGGTACAAGTTAGGTCTAAGGCTTAGACTTGGACCAAGAACCAAGGGAGCATGAGCAAGGGAACAGGGTGAAGAGTTCATTCTGAGGAAGACTACTGACTTCACCCTCATTAATCATCCAGGACCCCTGCCCACAATTAATCCATGACACTGCGCTTGTGTGAGCATATTTAAATGAACTTTGAACTCATTATAATATGAAGTGGGGATAGGTAATGAATATGTATAGGGGCTTTGTCTAACTTTATGCATATGTAACCTGTAACCTAATATAAACCTAGTGAAGTGCTGCTGACGGTTTGCATGTCTCTGGAGGGGCTACCCCCATGCACCCCAGCTGAAATAAACACATACCTACTTCATAACTATCTGAGTTGTGGAGTCAATCCGCGCCTCACCTGAATTGTGGACAAGCTGTAAAAATCATTCCTTTATGGCTAAATGTATTTTTCTCATCATTCTGTTGTGATTCCCTATTGAATTCTTAGACCTCATTTATGTTTCTAGTATTCAGAGGATCAGTTTGATATCGATAACAAGAAGAATAGCCATCATACCTTCTCAGGAATTTGATATTGTCCAATTAATGCTGTTCAATTATTACTTGCTTAAGGTCCTATTACACAGGTTTTGATAAGAAGGGATGCTAACTTATAAGTGAACTTTTTGTATGCAACATATATGAAAATATAGCCCCTTAAATTTTTCACTTTGTGAGAAGTTGTCTCTTCTAACATCTGCCAGCTGAAATGCGCCCTTGTAAAATGGCGGCCAGTCACATCCTGAGCTTTTAATCAACCATGTGCAGAAAGCCCAGAGAAATGATCCTTCTCTTCTTTTTGGCAGTTGTGAGACCAAATATGGGGGATTCTGGCTCCCCAGTACAAAAAAAGAAATATAGATATATTGGAGTGAGTACAGCAGAGGCCTACTGGAGGAGATGGAGAGTTGAGCACAGGATGGATGTGGAACGGCTGAGGCAATTTGTCTGCTCAAAAGAGGAAGAGAAGGAAGAGAAGAAAGAAGGAAGAGAAGGAAGGAAAGGAAGAGAAAGAAATCTTACAGTTGTCTGTAAGTACCTGATCAGAGGATACAGAGTGAATAGAGTCAGTTTGAAAGTGCAAACTGAATGGATAGAACACAACAGGTACAACAAACTTGAACACAGGAAATCCAGATAAGGTAGAAGCATTGTTTCGCTGTACCATGATGGGGGGTAAACACTGGAACAGGTGCTGAGAGAAGCAATGTGGTTTCTGTCCTTGTAGGTGTTCAAGATACCTGGAGATGTTTCTGAGTCTTTTGATCAGATTATTTTTTCTATCACTTTGCAAGGGAGTAATTGGACTGGTTTGTGACTAGCACAGGTCTTTCTCATGAGAACCTTTTTCTATATTTCATAAACAAAGATAAAGTTTGGATGTTTTGCAAACAACTTCTCTGGATTAGGTCAGTTCGGGCTTGGCCAATGGGGCCTAGGGGGAGGTCTTGGGCTGACCAATCTGGGGGACATCTGTAAACTCTATATATTTGGAAATCAAAACAATAAAGCTCTTCTCTCTTTCCTTGTCTGAGAACTTGGGTCATTCCTCAGCTAGCGGCTCAACAGCGACACTGGTTGACCTCTGGAGGTCCTTTCCAGCATGAGTTATTCTGTGTACTACCTGACAACTTTTTTTTTGCTATGCAAGAACAGTCTTGTGTCTACAGTTCTATAGTTAGAATTAATATTTGCTACCATTTGCTGTCACAGTACTGTTAACATATCTATTTTTTTTTTTTTTACAAATTTGTAGTGGGTGGGATTCTGAATTAGATGACTTAAGAGATTACAGGCACCATTCTGCATAACTGTCTTGATGAATTTATAATTAAGTGAGATTATAAAAACTTCTGTTTTCTTTCTCAGACTTTTCAATACAATAATAATACTCTTCTTCAAAGACTTCCAGAGGCAGTTTAGAAGTCTTTCTTCATATTTTGTTTACTTCTCTTTGAAAGCCCTTCAACTGAATTATTTTCTATTCAAATTTCACTTTGTAGGATTTTATAAAAAAAACAGAGAGTGCTCTTCCCTGTTGTTCATCATCAGGCGAGATAAATGCCAAACATGCTGCCTTAATACTAATGTGTTCAGTAAGACTTGGAGAGTTCTTTCAGAAAGCAGGCAAAAAGCCATTAAATTAGAAATGCCATTATCCCATATGTCTGTATGTCAAACAATTAAACCACTGGCAACCGTTGATAACTAGCAGCTGAAATGAACTCTTGCTAATAGTTTCTGCTGGAAGCAAACAAAGACCAATAAGAACTACATCACAGGTGTATAAGATGTCCGTGTGGGCTGAAAAGTGTACCCAGATGTTGTTCGACTGTGAAAGTCAGGAACCTAGCCAAGTATCAAAGCACTGTGATCAATTTTCAAATGTTAGTGGTGTTTTAAACTGTCCCTTTGGCTGGAGCTATACAGCTGTTATATATTCTAAACTACAGTCTACATAAGTAACTTCACAACATCACAGAATCACGCAGAATCAAAGAATGGCCTGGGTTGGAAGGCACATAAAGATCATCTATTTACAATCCCCTTGTTTTCGACAGGGACACTTTTCACTAGACCAGGTTGCTCAGAGTTTCATCCTGGCCTTGAGCACCTCCAGGGACAGGGTGTCCACAGGAATTAAAGATCTAGGGGAAAAAAAAAAAAAAAACTAGCAAATTATCATCTTTTTTGAGTTGCAAGCTGTTTCAGCTTTTGCTCCAAAGAATTTTTTCAACCCGATGAATTGAATGTGTGATTGAATTCAATCCGGACAACTTCTTCCAGTGCATCACCACCCTCACAGTAAAGAACGTCTTCCTTATATCTAATCTAAACCTACTTCCTTTCACTTTGAAGCCATTCTCCCTTGTCCTGTTACTACCTGCTCTTCTAAAAAGTCCCTCTCCATTTTTCTTGTAGACTCTTTTCAGGTACTGGAAGGCAGCAATTAGGTCACCCTGAAGCTTTCTCTTTTCCAGGATGAACAAACCTATTTCTCTCAGCCTTTTTTTGTAGGAGCAGTTCTCCATCTCTCTGATCATCTCCGCAGCCTCCTCTGGACTTGTTCCAAAACATCAATGTCATTCCTGTGTTGGGACCCCAGAGCTGGATGTTGCACTCCAGGTGGGGTCTCACCAGAGTGGAGCAGAGAGGCAGAATCACTTTCCTCAACCTGTCCTGGCCACACTGGTTTTGATGCAGCCCAGGACATGGGCATTGGTTTTCTGGGTTTCTTGAGGCTGTCCACGTCCCTCTGGATGACATCCTGTCCTTCAGGTGTGGCGACTTATTTGCAGTGTATCACATGTTAGGCTATTTCCCACAAGACAAAATCTCTCTTTCATATTAGAGAAGTCCAAAAGATACAGAAACACACAGCACTTAGCCTTCCTTATATTAACTACTACAGTTTTAACAACATTTAAGATGATTGGAATTTTTTTCCCCAAGAATACAGATATTGATTGAAACATTCTAGAACTTTTGACATGTTTGAAATCAAGTCTTTTGAGATTTTTTCTTAATATCATAATGTCTGCTGTAAAACCATTTCATGGTTATACCAAAAGGGAGCTCCATAATGTTTTTTACTTTGAAACACATTCACTCCATCCAGTTGAATAAATTCTTTGGAGCAAAAGCTGAAACAACTTGCAACTCAAAAAAGGTGATAACTTGCTAGGTAATTTTTTTCCCCACTAAACCTTTAATTCCTAGCACTCTTCTTCTACGCGTTTCATCAAGTTAAATTGTAAATCACAAACTGTGAATATCTTCTCAGTTGCTCAAAGGCTACCCATTAGCAACAGAGCCAGCATAAAAGGGTATATTTCTTGCTACATAAAAGAAGTAAACTATCAAGTTACTTTTTAACTAGCAGTGATATTCAGAGAGGCAATCCTATAAGGCATATGCTTAGAGAATGTGAAATTCAGGTCTTTAGACTGTTTTTGCAGTCTCTTTCACTGTTATCATTAATTTTCCTTGCCTTTGATACTGAGGAATCACTGAAGCTGACATCAAAGCCATCTTTCTTGTCCCCTCAGGAGACTATACCAAAAACTGTGTATCATACTGGAAGGCAATAAGGATAAGTTTGGTGATATATTCACTTGGATAGTGAAATATTTTAAACAAATATATGTCTAAAGGGAAATATAGGCAATTAAATGAGTGAATTATATATTTGAACATACACTTTTCTTCTCTAAAATAAATATGCTGTCCATAACTTTCAGGTGCAATTAAAATTTTATATTTATGCTCTTTAAGACCACCTATTCACAGACATCCCTGGGAAAGCATTCTTCAATTGTACTGAACACTGCATTTCTATTAGTAAATCTTCATTCTTTACTGGTTTTGTTCCTTTTAACTTACATAAAGTTGGAGTAAAAGAGACATTTAGCAAGTTTGACATTTGATGTTTTCATTTAATTTGTTTTGGAATGCACCTGGAAAATTTCAGAATTTTCCAGAAGATGAAATTGAACTGAAAAGTAGCTATTTTTTCCTTTTAATATGGCATTTACCATATAAAATAATAAATATCAATTAAAAGTCAAAATGCAGGGTCGTTCCAAGACTTAATATCAGCTCATTTCATTTCAAAAAACAAAAAAACTTTCTGTGACACATCTGAGTAAAATCACCACAACTTTTACATTTATCTATTTATTTTATGTCAGCATTTACCATTTTTCTCTCTAACAGGTTCACAGAAATATGTATGTTGGGGCTCAGACTCTATGAATAAGATATTAGTGATATTTGAAACAGCATACTTAGGAGTCTTCCTATAAAGTACCATCTTCAAAGTAAATAAAAAGATATTTGCAGGAGATCTTCTACCCGCATCCCTGGTTAACTGGAGAAGTTCCAGCTGATTGGAAATTGGCAAATACAATGCCCATCTACAAGAAGGGTCAGAAGAGTGATTCAGGGAACTACAGCCTGTCAGCCTTGGTTCCAGGCAAGGTTATAGAAGAGATCATCCTGAATGCCATTACATGGCATGTGCAGGAATGCCAAGGAATCAAGCCCAGCCAGTATGGATTTATGAAAGGCAGGTCCTGCTTTATCAACCTGATTTCCTTCTATGACAAGGTGACCTCCCTGGTAGATGAGGGAAGGGATGGTAGTGGATATGGTCTACCTGGGCTTCAGTAAAGCATTTGACACCATCTCCCTCATAGAAAAACTGCATAGGTGGACTCTTCAACAATTCAAAATCTTGTTGGATGGCCAGGCCCAGACACTTGTGGAGAATGGAGCTAAATCTAGTTGGCTGCTGGTCGCTAGTGATGTTCCCCACAGCTGTTTTGAGCTGGTCAAGTGTTTCATCTCTACTGATGATCTGGACATGGGGACCAAGCACACACTCAGTTAATATGCAGACACTAAGTTGGGTGGGAGTGTTGGTGTGCTTGAGGGTAGGAAGGCTCTGCAGAGAGACCTGGTCAGACTTGATCAATGGGCTAAGAACGACTGAAGGCTGCAGGAGGTTCAATAAGGCAAAGTGCTGGGTCCTGCACTTGGGTCAGAGCAACTCCATGAAAAGCTACAGGAGTAGCTCGAGAACTGTTCAGCAGAAAGGGACTTGGAGTTGCTGGTTAGCAACTCAATATAAGCCAGCAGTGTGGCCAGGAGGCCAGAAAGGTCAGTGGCATCTTGGCCTGTATCAAGAAAAGTGTAGTCAGCAGGACTAGGGAAGTGGTCGCATCTCAAGTTCTGCATTTGATTCTGGCTCCCTCACTGTACAAAGGGCATTGAGGTGTTGGAGTATGTCCAACAAAGGGCAATAAGGGTCATGAAAGGTCCAGAAAACTTGTCTTATGAGGAGCATCTGAGGGAGATGGGTTTGTTTAATCTTAAGAAGAGGAGGCTCAGGGAGGATCTCAGCACTCTCTACAAGTACCCCAAGGGGGGTCAAGCTGACCCTCTGGGCAAGCTTCCACTCCCTCCAAGAGACCCAAAGAAAAATGTCCTCAGTTGTGTCTCAGTTCACTGCTTTTATTGTGCTTTTATGTTTTATCATGCTATCCCATAGCCCGAATTCCTGGGCATTTTCTCCTGGCCATTCAAGGATCTGCCTCAACAGCAAGGAGGTGTTGCACACAGCCCAATCATGAAAGCTTTCTCTGCCCTGATCAGCTGCCAGGTGAAGCCTCCCCTGGGACAGAGCTCCCAGCACATGTACAGCTGCTAGAGTAGTTTTGTACCTCATGTACAACAAAAAATCAGATTGGTCTCTCTCATGCAGGGAGGTGGTGGAGTCACCATCTCACCATCCCTGGGGATCTTTAAGAGGTGTCTAGATCTGGTGCTGAGTGATGTGGTTTAGGGGTGGCACTGCTGGATTGGCAGCTGAACTTGATGATCTTGAAGGTTCTTCCAGCCTTGACTACTGTATGATTCTGTGATATATGTATGATGCTGTACCTTTTAAACAGTTAAACTATTTGGTTTATTTTTACTTTGCCTTACTTCATAAAAAAATTACCCTTATGAAGAGATATTTACATGTATACTCAGGTTTTCTCACATATTTGCTCATTTTTGGTCTGTGTGTGCAAGAGTTTAGGTTAGATGAATGTTGATATGCACTAATCCTGTTGGAGTTGGGCCTGTTTAGCCTTGAGAAGAGATGACTGAGGGGAGCTTATTAATGTGTATAAGTATTTGAAGGGAGGGTGCCAAGAGCATGGAGCCAGGCTCTTCTCAGTGATGACAAGCAATAGTACATGAAGCAAGAGGCAGAAACTGATGCACAGGAAGTTCCACCTGAATATGAGGAAGAACTTCTTTACTGTGCAGGTGGCTATGGACTGGAACAGATTGCCCAGAGAGTCTGCAGAGTCTTTGTCACTGGTGATACTCAAGAACCATCTGGGCACAATCCTGTGCCATGTGGTCTGGCATGACCCTGGTTCAGCAGACAGGTTGGGCCAGATGACCCACTGATTCTTTCCCAGCTGATCATTTCTGTGATTCTGTGGTTGCATACATAAAAGGAAAACGGTGGCTCTTTTCTTATGCTCTTAAACATATACTACCAATCATAGACAAAGATAGGACACTCAGGTAGTTTTATTGAGCACCTCTACTTTTCAGCTCTATTCCAGTTCCATTAAACTTGCAAAACCTCTTCAAATGGCACTGCAGGGCTATTGAATTACATACTGTGAAACTTTATCTGGAAGTCAGCAATCTAAAGGTAGAATGATATTATGATATTATAAGGTATAACTTTCCCTTCTGTGAGATGACAGGGGAGGACTGCAAACATGATGAAGATCAGGAGAAAGATAATAAATTAAAGCATTTTTTGCATATTAAAGCTGCTATATAAGGGCCAGGTATAGAATTAAAAAGCAACAAAAGTATTGGTTTTCACAGATCATTATTTTTAAGACATGTGGAAAAGGGCCATTCTCCCTTCTGTTTTATTTTATCAGTGATTTCTGTGGTTTAAAAAAACGCTATATAATACAATAGGAACTTTTTCTTGGATAATACCATAGTACTTTTTCTAAAAAAGGAAATTATTATCACGAAAAAAAAACACTAGCAGAAGTTACTTCTCTCTCCTTCAGGCAACTTCTAGGAGTTCATATAATTTGGTGTGTCCTAAGGGAGTGATCTGAATGACCTCTTATGAATGACATGAAAATGAATGTAACTAACATTTGATTCCTCTTCCTCCTATGTATTTAGTTTTTATTCAATTAAGCAATTCATGGGTATATTTTTAATATGATTTTGTATATGTTGAAGAAAAAAGTAATCTTTCAGCACTTTTCCTGTGTTGATGGATTTCAGAATGCACTTCTGAATAGAAATTTTTTTATTTATGATACTTGATGATTCTTCAACATCCTTGACATACCTACATAGTTTCAGCAGAAATGTATTTATTCAGTTCAAAGAAAATAACACAGTCCTATAAGAGCTCTCTAAATTATATAGAGGCTTTCACTGCTTGCTAGCATGTTTAGGGTTCATCAATGCCATATTATTCCTTTAGGAATGCAATAACGTTGCCCTTAGCTTGTTTTTGAATCAGACTATGTTTTCTCTTTCTCGTATCTCTTTATAGTTTCAAGGATTAGGGCTATATTAAATTATTTACATGCAGTACTCATCAAAGAGGTAGTTGAGATTTTTACATAGTTATTCAGACAACTACCTGACAAAGACTATTTGTTGACAGCATTCAATTTTAATGCATTGTCAGTTCAGTGTTACCTTTTAAAGTAAAATATTAGCATAAAAAGACAGGGGACAAAAAAGAAAAAAAAGTATTAAATGAAGGAAATATTGAAGGAAAAAACAAAGGGAAAAAAAAGCAAAAGAGAAATTAGACATGTATTTACATCAATTTCTGTCTTTTACTGCATATTTAACTTAATTATCCATTTGATTTAGTTTTGGAAATCACAAAATGTACCAAAATGACCACGTTCTTACCTATTCTCTTGTTTTTACCAATAACTATGACTCACTGAGTATGGAAACACATACACTAATGGAATTCATTGCAACTATTTGTTATAATATTGGGAAGTTTTGGAAAACATATTGAGATCTATATGCTGTCATTTCGGTGCACAACTCCTCTTGATAATTGGATGCACATTTCTTTTAAAATATGGCAATATTACCAGTACAAATGAAGGGACAGACCTTCATGTGTTTTTAAATTCTGTATGTGAAAGTATTTCAAGTGCTGCAAGTGGGTTGTACTCATTGGCAAGTCACTTTGTCCTCCAGAAAATGTCCCTAGAGTAACTGTAAGATATTGTGTCAACAAAGTTAATCATCATATTGTAATTAAATTTATACTGAGATATTTAGATTAATTAAATACTATGCATTACAAATAGACATCAAGCTTATGAGTAGTTTGTTTTTCACAGAAGTGTGGCTAGCACAGGTCCTTCCCGTGGGAACATTTTGCTATATTTCATAAACAAGATAAAGTTTGGATGTTTTGCAAACAACTTCTCTGGATTGGGTCAGTTCGGGCTTGACCAATTGGGCCTAGGGGGAGGTCTCGAGCTGACCAATCTGGGGGACATCTGTAAACTCTATATATTTGGAAATCAAAACAATAAAGCTCTCTTCTCTCTTTCCTTGTCTGAGACCTTGGGTCATTCCTCAGCTAGCCGTTCAACAGCGACACAGAAGCTATTTTACAAGTTCACAATTGTCCACTTTTTTCTTTTCTGGACACCATAGTTATGAACAGATTTCCCAGGAAGCTTAAGATTTAGAATTTCCAAAATTCAGACCCCATTTTTCTGAACTTGAAGTTACAGACTAAAGAAAAATCATTCCTTCAGAATGGCTTTTATTGGAAAACACTGTGTTATCATCTGGAGAGAACTAGAGGCAGAGTGTAAAAACACCTTATTTCCAGCAGGCATCATGATGGACAGACTGCTCCTTTCTGCCTCTGAACAGACTTAAATGTAAAGAGCAAGTTTCCTATCCCTTCCTTCTATTTTCAGTCCATTACTTTCTCACAGAATTCTGAATTATGCCAAGGGAGTGGAAATCAGACACCAAGGTGTCTTAGTTTTGCAGTGAGTTCTCTGCCCTTTGAAATTCACAAAGGAATATACCTTCTGTTTATTTTTATTTGGGTATCATTAACTTTAAATTCTTGCCTGTATTCCTACCAAGGATACCCAATGTAGGCTCACTTCATGAGGTACTGCTGTTTTGGGATTCCTTCCACCACACTTCAAATGGAAGGAACTACTTCCTCTCCTAAAAAGACTCCACTTGCTGGATCCTTGTGAAAAAGGTGGAGCCACGGACTCCCAAACAATTTTGCAAATAAAATCATGATGGGATACGCCTTCCCCTCAACAAATAATGTAAAATGGTTAGTGTAGGTAGAGAATGCAAATTTTTAGTCCCAGAGTGTATGAGGAAGTAAAGGAGGAGATGGTACAAGGAAAGAGCAGGCAGCCACAGATATCAGGTGTGCATTATCCCCAGGAGTGGTTCAGGGATCTTATGAAAAATCACATCCAACTTGTGACTGCCAAATGGTCTTACATTCAGCCCAAAAGCTGAATATGTTGTGTATGAGATGAGGAAAATCTTAGGCAACAAATAAATTTTGAGGCAAGAAACCTGATGTATGAAAAAATATAAAAGTTGTGTTTCTCCACTTTCTTTTTCAGGGTATTTTGCATCCCACTACAGTATAACACTAGGAGTGTATTAGCATATTCGTGTAATAATAATCTGCTATGGAGAAAGGAGAGGCAGAAACACATATAAACATGGACATAAAGGGGCACTGGTAAAAGTGAAGGAAAATGGTTTTTAGAGCTCATCAAGCAGAAAGAAGACAGTCTTTGGTTTGTTTATTTGAGCTTTTTCGGTAGACACGTTTTTTCCTTTCATTTCCTTTATTTAGGAAAGATATTCGTTTCTCTAATACAACTGAACAAGTATAAGAAATGCTTTTGGTCTATTTAGGAGGAAGAAAAAAAATTCTAAAGAAGGGAGAAGTAAAAACAGTATAATGGGCTGTATTCAATGCATTTCATAGGTAAATATTAAAAATGTACAAAATATGAAATACATTCTATTATTTTTCATTTACATTGTCACTTAAATTTTGCTTTAATCATGCTGCAGTAGCAAGGGAGAACTACATTTTATTATTAAAAAATCCTGCCATCTGGACCTAATATAGACCTATGGTTTTAATTGTCAAGAAACTGCAGTTAAAATGCAAACAAAATAAAAAGTTCAGATATCAGAGAATGTTCTGGAGTCTTCAAAATATAGACATATCAAATAAATTCATACTAGAACCATTTTCTGCTTAGTTGATCTTGCTTTGGACTATCACTAATAAGGGTTAAAAATCATCTGAGAATATAAGCTTTTTCAATACAGTTTTTTATCTACCTTGGTGTTAAGAAGTTCATCGACAAGGCCTTTAAAATTCTGTTTTGGGAGAACAAATACTTTCAGCTGTAAGGAAGATAAATTCTACTTGAAGTTATTTTGTGTCTCCCTAGTGGTACACTGGACAGAGTAATTTTGCTTTTCTCTAGAGACTTTAAAGTGAAACAAAACCCTGTATTTCACCAAAATAAAATATGGTATCTACTTTTAGATTAATAAAAAATTACGGAGATGTAATTTTAATAGTATTTTTTCCGTATTTCCTATTTTGTGTGCCAGATTGTCAAGTAAAAAAACAAGAATTAAAAAATGAAAAAAAGCTACACATGGAACTGATATACATGAGTTTTGCAGTTGTAATAGTTTACATGTAGGCTGTTTTATTACAGAAACCCACAGTAAATTACCTTTTAGTAATAACTTACTATTAGATTGCAAGATTTATAATTGTAAGATTTATAATTTTAAGATTTTCATTGTTCTTCAAACTGAAAGATGGGCCTGTTAAAACCTTTTTACCTGGACTTAATCAGAAGGGAGAAAGATTTTGTAGGATATGTAACCATTCACCTATTAAAAAAACCCAGGTTACAGACAGCAAAGATATTAGCGTTTGGCTTTGACACTTATTTGCAGAAAGCAGATTGTACTGCTGGGCAGATTTAGACCAGTAGTTCTTTATATTGCATCACTGTGCCCTGACCCACATATTAGTTAAAGAAAGATAATGTATTTAATCTAATTCTATCAATTTTTGGAAATTAGCAATTTAATTCTTCATGACCACTTGCGTCTGTGATGAGGGAATCCAAGTAAATGTTATTGCATAGTGAAATGTTTTGACATTTTCAAATCTGAGCATGCTCGTCCTAGGCTAGGGTCTGATCTCGATTGTGCTTCTACAATCACAGAAGTAGTTTCACGAAGCTTGTAATTTATAATGCCATAACTGAGACACATTGTCCTTCTGTGTCCTTTGTCACATGTGTTTATCAACATACTTGTTAGTGTCAATTGCGTTTTAATTATCCCCTGTCTCATTCTCTTTTTTCTGATCATCTGGTATTGACTTCTGATTCCTTGGCTCAGATCCCATCTTTATTAAGCCTTGTCCAGTTAAGTGTTACATACTTATTCCTCTTTCTGGCAGACACACAAATGCCTCATTATTCTTCTGATGATGTATTCTACTCCTACTAAAAGAATTTTATGACTTATCGTCATGGTATTTTGTTATCTGGGTATGGCTTCCTCCTCATCTATACTTCTTAGTTTAGTTCTTAAATGAATTTTTGTACCCAGAAATGTTATTTTACTTTGTTATTAAGTTATTCTTTGAAACTGTGTTTTTATATTAGGGGTTTCCTTAGTTGGTCTGCTTTTTATTAGGGTAATGATTTTGCATTTGAATAACTTTGTAAAAGAGAATAGACATTATAGCACCTGTATATAGAAAACCATTAAAAACAAATACAGAGGGAGGCAGTGATATGGCTGATTTGTGGAAGTCACGATTTTATTTTTGACTCTGTTTTTAGAGACTACAAAATACAAAATATTTTACTACACATCACTTTGCAGTGTCCTTCTATTTTTTCACCTATGTGACTATGAAGGATGGTTATTTTCTTGAGTTCTTTTCATTGCCATTGCTTCTAGAAGTACTTGTTGCATCTTCGGCTTCCTTCTCTGCTTTTCTGCTGGTGTCTCAACAAAAAGTGAGACAACCAGCTGTTACATTTTTTGAATTTGCCATGGCTGTATGCAATATCAGTAATAGAAAGAATTAAAAATACCGGTCTTCTTTGTCTAACATTAGACAGGGTCAAATCTACAAACTGACCCCAACAAGCTTGCCTGCAGGAAAATGTGAAAGAAACTCCATCTCCTTCATTCTACTCGGCAGTTTAGTTCATGACATGATTAATTTATATGTTATTGTTCCATGCTCTGACACTAATTTTGATTGGATGGTGAGCCATTTTAAAGTCTTTCTGCTTTCTAAGCATCACTGAAGTACTCTTCAGGTTTTCACTTCACTTTTCATAAGCATATCTGCTAGGGCTTTCTCTGCTTTTAGTGAAATTCCTCCCATCAGGCTTGGCTTGTCCACACATGACCAATACTGGCCTGGCTTGTCCCCATATGATTAATACTAATTAATACTGGTTTTATGTAGTGCTATCACACTATAGATCAAATGCTAAACCTGTTTGGTTTTGGTTGGTTAGTTGGTTGGTTGATTGGTGGGGTGCTTTTTGAGCAATGTGTTTCCTTTTCTTTTTTGTGCATATAATTTCCGCCAAATTAATGACATCAAATAATCTTTCAGTAGAGTATAACTGAGATTCTTTTTCAGTTCCAGCATTAAAAATACTTGCAATTTCTTCTGAACATGATATTTATCAATAAATTACTGTGTCAGAAAAAATCCCACACTCAATTACTGTACTGGGTCAGGCTGGGATGGAAGTAACTTTCTTCATAAACAGCCCATGTGGTGCTTGATTTGCATTTGTGGCTGAAACAGTGTTGATAACACACCAGTTATAATTTTGGCTATTGCTGAATGGTGTTTGCACACCATCATGGCCTCCTCCCCCTTCCCCCCCAGCAAGAGACTAGGAGGGGGATGAGCAAGTGTTTGTGAGGGAACACAGGCAGGACAGCAGCCCAAACTGAGCAAAGGCCTATTCCATACCCCATGATTTAGTGCTGAACAATACAAGATCAAGGAAAGAGGAGGAAGGGGGGACATTTGTAGTTGTGGCATTTGCCTTCCCCAGCAATGGTTGATTGCACATGTGGCAGCCCTGCTTCCCAGGAAGTGTCTGGACATCTGTAATAAATGTTTTTATCTTTGCTTCCATGAACAGCTTTTGCTTTCCCTGATCTTTTTCTTAATGCATAAACCTTCTCCTCTTCCTTCTCTTTTCTCCCAGTTTGACAAAAGAGGGAAAAGAGCATGACTCAGGGTGGGTTTTGGCTGCTGGCCAAGGTTAATCTACCCCAATTATTTATCCTAACCTACTTGCTCTTGAAATTGGTTTAGAAATATGGAGACATATTCCCAAGACTTTTTAAAGAAGACTGAAAAATATTTTGTCATCCCTACTTTTTAGTTCTGGTGTTAGAACTGAGCTAAAGGAGAACTTAAAAAAAGATGCAATTCAACTTGCGTGCTTCCTGGCTGCATTGTTGGTTTGCACGAGGTTGGAATGGGGGTGTGGTGGTGAGATGAGAGAGAGATTACGTGGTGTTCTTTCTGTGTTTCACTAAGAAAGACCTGTCAACAAATGGCTTCATGGTGGAGGGAGATTCAAACCCTTGGGAGGTGCTTTCTCAGCAGTAGGAGGATTACTGGATTTTAGGAACTGACAGGGTTGCATATGAAGCCAAAGCATGTACGTGTCCCACAGAAATATGCAGTGAGGGTACCTGAACTCATGGATGAGGGGGTAAAGTGGTAACTCATCTGGTCATTTGGGGACCTGTGCCCATAACTCTCCCTGTGAATGAGGAGAGGGATCAGAATGTTGGCTGTTTCTTGAACTTTCTATGTCGTTAACATGATGGTTTATTTGTTGCATAACTGATCTTGATCCTGATGTATAATTCAGTCACTGTTGGTTAATAACATCATTAATAAATCAATGAATCACCCTGTGCTTTCATTTAAACTACCGCTTTTCTCCATGGCAGTTTACCATAGAATGCTCTCAGATATGGGTAAAACATCTTCATGAATTTCTTTGTTTTTCTCAGCTTTTTGCATATTGGATTTTAGTTAGTTCTCTTTAGCACTTCTTGCTGTTCTATATTGCATGACCTATTGTCTTGAACCAAAGAATCCAATCAGACATTATTCAAGTATAATATTTATGTACTATGTGAGCAAATATACAATGAACAAACCCTTACGTATTTGTCCTCCTTTTCCAAGAAGGTGTGAGATTTCCTGTCAGCTACCTCCTACTAATAGAGTTTGTTTTACTGATGCTGGTGCTTAATAACAATGGCAAGTACTTCTCTTTCTCCCACCATGCACAAGATGATAACATAATGTTGTCTAACACCTCCAATTCCCCAAATAAGACATAGTTTTCTTGTTGAGCATTCTGTTTAATTTTTTTTATAATCAAGATGTTACAATTGCTATCTATGTTATATAAAGCAGTGTAGTGAGCTGACTATGTATAAGGAGACAGGATGGTGAATTAAGCAGATAGTGTAACAGTTACTGAAAAAAAATTCTCTCAATTTAGTGGACATATGCATGGTAGAATTTTGTGCACACTTTGAGAACTATTTTTCAAAGTAAAGAATTTAAAGAAAGAAGAAATAAAAAGGGGGTTTAATAATGAAACAATACAAAAGAAACCAGAGAAAAAGGTAGCAAAACATAAGTATCACATTGAGGTAGAATCCACTACTGAAGGTGACAATACAAGCTGTATTCCCATCCATGGCTGGGTCTGCTCACTTCATGAACCAACCAATGCTGCCAGATGAGATGCTGATGTTGCAGAAGACGGTGAGAACACTAATCAGAATGCTGCAGTTTTCCTTTCCACTTCAGTTATCCCAAATATTTTATTTTTTCTTTGCATCACTCTTTGAAGGAACCAAAAGAGATTAAGGATTTGCCTCTTGTCATTATTTTATCCCTCATTTAGGCTTTCTTCTCTATGGATTTGGTTTGGTCCATTGATTTCCAATTCTTTTCTCTTTTGCTACTAAAAGATGATCATAATGCAGTCCTTTGTGATGCTAGTGCATTTTTTTTCTGTGAAAGAATGCAGATGTTTTGTCCTTCATTTCAGAAATGAGTTTATACAAAAGGATGAAATTTGCCAAAGTCTTAAAAGTACAGGCCACGATTCAAATAGTTCGTAAGCAACTTAGTCATATTTCAAAATGTTACCCACAGTAATTAAATTAGAAGGGATCTGTCACATGCTAAGCATATTTCACAGAATCACAGAATATTCTGAGTTGGAAGGGACCTTTGTCTGGCACTATTTTAATTGGTAAAGATTAATGGACACAATCCTGTTTCAAAAAGAGGAAGAATATTGCAACCTGATGATGAATGACCTAATGACTTTTTTTTTTGTATTTGCAAAGATTTTTGGTTATGTGGTTTGCTTTTCCTCTCCTGTGATTGAATCATACTGGAAAAAGAACCAGTCATTAGTATGTTTCACAGCCTATCTCCTCTGTCTGACTCTTAGGTGATGTATGAGTATATTTTTCAAAGTAAAGAAAATTATTACAGTGAGGTTTTTCTTTAATGTTCCAAACATCTTGCGATTTGGGTAATGCTAATTGACAGCAAGGCCCAGATCTGTAAAGTTAGATCTTCTCTCTGCTAGCTTGGCATTTTGTAAAATGTAATATAATGTTTCTACTTTTTCCTCTTAGTCATCTAGTATGATATTTTCAAATTGCCAAATGACTTAAAAGTAATTAAAATGTAAATTAAGAGAAGTACTATCTCTTATGGGGAAAACCAGATGACTACAGGGTAAGTGGGGGGTTTATTGTCTTTAGAGGTGTAATTTTTAAGAACTTTTATCAGTCAGGTCTTCTGGACAGAATAAGTTTTGCGATCAGCAGGGATGGCACTAAACACATCAAGGTAATAGAAGTCACTTTGGGAAAAAAGCTCCATAAGTTTATTCAGTTATAGTCCATATCCTTAAATTTCTGCATTAAAATTATAATATACATAATTATCAGTTTGGTAATTTCATGGTTTATGTGATTCATATTTCAATTATTCTAAAGTTAGTCTGCCAAACTGTAAAAAAAATTGTGCCACTTAGAAAAGTGACTACAGAATAACTACAGTGCATTGCTTATCCCTTTAAAAATTAAAAGGACACATGCAAATGAATAACAAAATAACTATCAGGATGCCTGCCTGCAACTCTAAATGCCCTAAAATACTTAGAAGATTTTAGGCTGTGCCTGTATGAGAAAATAAAGTTGCACAAATGGAGTGGATGTGTAGGGTGCCATGGTTGGCATTTAAGAACTTGGGAGAGCTTAATATGGACTAGAAAAAGCATGCTTCAGTGGGACTCCTCCAGCCAGCAAGCTGAGTGAGTGCAGGAACCATGATCCTAGGGTGCATGTTCTGGCAAAGAAAGGATCAGGAGATTCACAGCGAAACCGCAGTGAGATCTGAGCTGGAGCTCTCTTGCAGCAACACCCTTGGGGTCCTAGTATCCCCATGACTACATGAACACTTTTTTAGCCAGTTGTACGTGTTTCTATGGCCTAGAAAGTCTGTTCTCAGGCTTTCATTAGCAGATATTTCTCAAGCTAAGAAATTCGCAAATACTGCTAGAAAACAGACAAAGATACTGGATGTCCCTGAAAGCCTTAGAGACCCTGTCAGATACTACTCAAATATATGAAAGATCTTGTCCAGCATACAGAGTGCTGTCCTTGTATGCTTTTGCAAAATCTGCTTGATTTTATAGCTATCATTGGGAGTACGGAGAGTGATGGCATTGAAAATACTGCCAAGTTTTTAATTGTGTTCATTCCACTGTTTGGTCTTCAGCTATGCAAAACTCCCAGGAGTCAGCCATATTTTAGAAAATGTTGGCTGGCATATGCTTGCTATTAAGTACAAGTGGATGCTAGTAAAATTACCTATATATCTGTTAGACATGTGTTTAAGGACCTTTCTAATTTGGAACTTCAGGGGGCTTAGAATAATTTTTATGGAAATAAAATACAGTGACACTTGCCTGGTTTTATCAGTATTTACAAGAGCTTTCCTGAATTAGTGCTTTCAAATATGCCTTAACTGTGCTAATATAAAAGTCAAACTTTCCATATGATTAATATGATATTTTTAGCAAATAACCACTCTGTTTTTGATGAGACTATAATTTAGATATTTAAATGTCCCCTTTTTTCATCTGAGAAGTACAGAATTTGTGCTTGCATAACTCATCTACACAGTTCAACTTATTCAATATTAAAAACTGAGAGAGAAAAACCGCAACATTGCGTGGGTTTTTTTCTTATCAAAGCAGTACATGAATGAAATATTTTTCTGAGACTTGAGACCTTAAAGTGACTTTATATCTGGTTGTTCTTAATACAGTTTGAGACAAATCATTGGATTTCAGCAATGAACATCAGTCTAATAAAGTATATGTGCGTGTGTGCCTGTGTGCAAGTAAATACCCTGGAAATAAAAATAAATGTTCAAAATACATCTATTGCCAACAGTTATTATCCAATAGCCTAAAGTGTGAAATTCTGAAAAAAATATGCATGTATTCAGCTTCTCATTGTTTTGCTTAAACCAGCTCATGACAGAATTTTAAATAGCTAAAGGCAATTTTCTGAAATCACTGTCTCGGAGGTGAGGTGAGAGTAAGGGCAGTGCACATATAACAAGTTAGCAGATATTCCCAGGTTTTCTTTCACAACATAATAATAGTAATTTATACCAGGCAGAATGAGTTTTAATTGAACATCTTTCAAGCTGCAGTACATGAAGTAGTTTGGATTAATGCTAGCAAATGTGGAGAGCTAATGCTCAGTTTCAGAGCGTGCAGTAACTTTCTGTTTTATCAACATGCCAGACTGGAGCTTACAGCATATTTGGCATATTTACATATTCATAATACACTGTTACTGTGCAGATTCTACAATGTCACATTGGCACTACATGGTGAGAAAATGCAAAAGCAAGTTAACATTACGGCTGTTTATAATCTCCAATATTTTTCCAATTGTCTTTATTTACAGATGGTTTCCTAGGCCAACAGTTTGCACAATAACTAATCAAACTAATTTGTTGCTGGCTCAGAATGTAATGCTTTGATTAGAAAGTTTACTTTCAGATCTATATTTCCCATATATAAGCTAAATTGTAGTGCAATTTGTAATTACTTGTTTCTCCATGCAGTTCAAGTGGGCAGAATTATGGATGAATACTCTAGAGAGAAAGGAAAAAAAGGCTTAGGTTCAGTGCTTGGAGTTTGGAGTTATCCACTCCAGCAGAGGTACTGAAATATATGAATGGCAAGATGCTTATCCACAGATATAGCCTGTAACTAAGCCAATCATATTCATTCCAGGTCACTTATGGAAGCAGCAGACTCTGTCTTGTCATTGGGTCCCCATTTCTTGTTCAAGGAAATTGGCTGTTTCGAGATCCATGTTGTACTTAGACATTTTGTTCACTAACTAGGGAATGTTGTGATTTATTTAAATAGTGTGTGTCAATGCCATCCTTTGATTTGTTTTCAGTCAACACAGAGTGAAATGTACTGCTGTTCTTACACTTATATAAAAGCACATGGGAGAAACACACATATACATATGTGCATGTTTATTTATCATTATGTATACATATACATATATATATATATTTCATGGAGTTGTTTCAAGAAAAGAAAAGGCACAAAATCAATATAGTATCTTACCTTCAAACAAATATGTTATTTTGATTTGCAATAGGCAAGACTCCATGATCCTGGTAAGTGCAGTGCATGGAAAAGCATTATGTGCTCATCATGCTCTGTTAAAGCACAACATATACTGTTGAGAGGAAGCAATGACCCTGGACTTTGATTTGTCTCCCTTTCACTCTGCCAGTTTCTTGCTTTCTTCTTTGTGTAAAGCATGCAAGAAGAATATGTCCAATGCATACCTTCTTACTGGTGAATGAAAAGTAAAAGAAGGCACAAATGTGATTAGTGTTGATAAATCTGCATTTAAGTGGACATACGTAATTCTCTGGTCCTCTCAGTAATCACATCATTTTTATAGTATTAAAACTACCATTATATACCCTTGCTTTACTATGTGATTTAATGTGAACACTTCTTGGAAGAATGAATATGTAGTTATTATTTTAAAGTATTAATTGCAGAAGAACCAAATGCCTTTCTTTTAGTATATGACTCCTGCTTTTATTTCTTTCAAGTGTAGAATATTAAGAGCAGAAAATGTTTCTGTTAATCCTCTTCTGATTTCAAAATTTATGTGACAGTGAATGCAATTAATCCATTTACTCATTACTTTTCCTGAGAAAATATGCGCAGACATGAACAAGAGACAGCCTTGACTTGATAAAATAATATTTTTAACTTAGTTTATAGAACTTCAAAATAATGTCTCAGAATTTTTAAAAATCTATCAAATGGCTTAAATTTTTCGTGCCTCTGTAGCTTCACTCTTAATATAACATTAGAGTAGCTCTGTCAGATTAAAAAAGCGAATGTAGATGTCTGATTAATTCATGTTTATTTTGATCACATCATGTTACACCAGACCAGAACAACATAACACAAAGTGACAAAAATGCAACCTAATCTTAAACTACACTGTTCACTTACAGTCAGAAGTATGAACTTTTGGAATGAAAATCAAATTTATTGAAAGTTCACCATCCCCTTCCCTTCATCTTCCTTCTCTCCTTTTTTCAAATGTAAATACAAATGTGGTGGTGTTATTTAGAAAAACCTTCATGGGAGACTCAAGTCACCCTGGAGAAAAGAGTCTGGATAGAAGAAGAACAAGGGAAAACATAGGACATTGCATTGCCATTTGTCAAAAAACACTTTGTATGCTGAAAAAGGCTTCCTAAAGATGATTATATTAAGAGTAGCTAAGCCTTGCTCTGGCTTTATATTTCCAGTCATTTTTAAAATGTGGAGTTTGATAGCAATGACCATCTGTGGCATTCAAAGGCCATTAATTTTATAGCAGATGTAAGTATGTACCAATGACTTATGGAAGGTGACTGTAGCCCAAGTTAGGAAGACTGGCTTTTCAATTATTTTCCGATGTCTGAAGATGTGCCCTGATTAATTCCACCTTGCTGAAGCAAGTAAGTTTACAATAGTCAGGTAATTGAATCTATCATAATGGAAATAAATAGCAGCACCTGCCTGCTGAGCTGTCCCAAGTCATGACCTGGATATGGCTCTTTCCCGAACAAGAAGTGATGGATCCTGGAGCAGTGAGACTTGTCTCCTGGAGAGCCCAGGTAAGTGTCTAGAGTTAAATAAATGGATCTAGAGCTGCCTCGTGCTTAGGCAATTAAACACTATTGAACCTATCTCAGGACTAGTTTCAATTATCCAGCCAGAAAAAGGCTGGTATGTACATGCCAGCTTCAGGATGCTCGCAATCTTTCAAAGTGGTTTGCAGTCACTTGCAAATTTTTCCTTCCTGTCAGTTGCTATCTTGGTGTATCACTAAGTCAGAGGTATAAGAAGTGTATGCAGGTATGTGTATTCTTTCCCATCCTCAACTTGCAGCAGCCAATAATATTGACACTAAAATAGGCTACAGAGAATTGCTTTGTTTGGCGCTGAGAAAGATCAGAAATCGATGGATACCTTCTCACCAAAGAGTAAAGCTACATGTGGTGACTATTCTGTGGCATATGAAGTAATTTGTACACTATACTGCTATTCTTGTGGTCATTTCTCAATGGAAACAATCATTAGTGTCCAAGCCAAGCATTTCATCCTTTGAGCCACAGCCTGGATATGTAACTAAAACAGGCATAATATCTACTCTCTCAATTGTATTTTGTAACAGATAAAAATACACAATAAGTGTCACACAGATAAAGTAACTGGTTTAGCAACAATCTGTTCTCAATTCTGATGTATAGCACTTCCAAAAGACTCACAAGAGTGTCTATGTAATTTTTTGTAAAATACTGGGTTCCAGATCTGCAGCAATTTCTTTTGACGGCAGTGGGAGTTAGCTACATTTCTGTGAACTGCCTTGAAAATTTAGGGGCAGATGTCATGCAGCAGGGAGCAAGCAAAGCTGTCACTGGCCTAAGGAGATTTTGTCAATGCTGTGGTATTGGTGACACATTTAAATATCTGAAAAAACTAGCACAATCCTTTATTTCTGACATCAATTTGACAATTTTGACTGTCTCACCTTTCTACATCTGCACCTTTCCCTAATAAGTTTTTCACACCCAGATTCTGCTTATAAGTGTTTTCTCCCCTCCCTCATAATATTTACATCAGGAGGTAGCACAGAAATAAATATTTTCTCACAGGTTTTTAATGGCATTGCATGTTAGGAATCATGCAGGCAGACTCTTTCACTCTTTTTCATTCATAAATATGAGTTACTGTAGACTGTCAGGCGCTAATGCCTATTTATTCCAGGAGCCAAGATCTCTGTGGATAACCTAGGTATTTCTTAGATTTCTTTAACATTCTTTGTGACTTTTTTTTAGCAATGACTATCAGGTCACTGCTTAAGGATAAATGATTAGCTGGAAAGTACCAAAGTACAATGCATAACTGAAAACGATTAGCTCCAGGTTCTTTTGCAAAACAAAGCAATTGCCTTTTCTCCATCCAAAAAAATATTCAAAGCCTCAAAAACAACAGAATCTTGAGACACAAAGCCAGTAAATTTTAAATATTTTTTTATATACTGCTGTTAAATTTGAAAAATTATAAAGGACTCATACACTGTATACAAACTCAATTAACATTCCATCCATCTTAAAAGCCCTTTCTAATATTAGTTATTGATTTCTTTGTAACAGGTGTACATTAAATATACACTTCATGCATAAACACCATCTGGAAAAGAGTGGGTAGAAATAAAGTAAAAAGCAGCTGCTATAAAAGAAGCACAATGGAAGAAACATGAACTTTTTGGTTACAATTTGTGATTCCCTTTCTTTGCTGCTTATTCATCAGAATATTGAAAACCCACTGTGATAACATTTTAATGGGAACAAGTTGGGGGTTGCCCAACTATGATTCATCCATCTTCACAGAAGTATCAGTGTCATGTCATTTGTTTTCAGGAAGCAAGCATTATTATATACAAAAAGCACTGTTCACGTGTCTAATCCACTCTGCTAATTGGTTGAGGCTCTTTACCATGCTCTCTAAGCATTAGCTAAGGTTTTGTCCAGGCAACTACTTTATCTTGTTTAACATTCTTTTATGATGCTCACATTCTTTGGCTCCTTACACTCTGCTATCTCCTGGGAAAGGCACCTTAGAGTCAGTCACACGGTTGAATGAAGTTTAAGAAACATATTCATATGGCTTCGTTCTGCAAGCTAGGTTCCAACAGGAACAACCCAAGTCCGTTGAAAGATAAGTATTCTGCTACTCTTACATGAAAAAGTCAAATCAATTTATTCCTAAAAATCATCCTCATGTAAAGTACCTCAAAATTATCCATGCTGAAACCGAAAATAATGAGATGGCATTCACAGAAGCAGCTTCAGTGGACTTCATAAAGACAACTGGCCAAAATAAATGAAATTGGACCAACTTACTCACAACTTGTACAGAAATTTCCCAATAACCCTGAAGGTAAGCTCAGATTTACACTCTGAATCCTTTTCCTTTAACCCTGACTGGATAGAAATAAGACTTTCAATTAATTTAAATTTAACCAATGTTGGTTTTTCTTGTTTTGTTTTGTTTCTGTTATATGAATACACTGCTATCATTGCTTATCATTTTCATTTGTTTTGGTTACAATAACATGCTCATAGTCATTTGACCATACCTCAGTGATTAAAGGTACAAAAAGTCATATAATTCAACTGTTAATTATGTTCTATCATATCTAATAAATTATATGAATTAGTAGTAATGGCATATTTATCAACTACTTACTCTTTATGCAAACAGTTTGGAAAATTTTTTTTTTCTTCAGATCTTTATTTTACGAAAAGGGTGATTGATTACCACATGTGAGGAGACAGATTATTTTCTGCCATCTGTAAATCTGATCCAGCAGAGCATAGACAGAAGTCATGTGACTTGGTGACCAGATGCACTGTGACTGACCTTGTATGTGGAAATATCATGTCTACTCTTTCTTTACAGTTTGAGCTCCTTTTTAACAGTTAAACAAGGCAGATAAGTGGTACTAATATCCTGTATATTTAAGTGGTATGGCTGAGGCTCAAAAACTTTTGTGCATCTTCATTATGTATTTCTAGCTTCAACATAATTTCAAATAGTTTTTGAGTTATATAGACAAAAATTAAATTGTAAAATATTTAAGAATTTTCCTTGAAGTTTTAAGAACTAATCATTTCTGTGAAAGCAGAAAGAAAGAAGATTCACTCTTCATCACCTGGTCATAAGAGGAACATCCTCTAAAAGATCCTTCAGATTAATTAGATGCATTTCCTCAGCTTCACTCTAATTCTCTATTTAGACATGACTTTCAGTCCCAAATGATTAGATATTTGTGGCGTTGCATTCCCTACGCAGCTGGCAGCCCCCAACGCTGCACCTAAAGGGCGACCAGCAAAGCCGGAACATGCTGGATGCGGGGCAGCAGGGAAGCACACCAGTGCGCTGTGGAGGTCGGAGGACAGAAGCTAGTGAGGAAGATGATGCAGAGACAAAAGAAATGCAGGCTATCTTGGCTGGGATTCCAGGAGAATTTATTAGCAGGTCCAACGGGGAAGGCGAAGGGCAGAGATCAGGGAACAGAGAGCGCAGGGCAGTGAGGAGGCTGGAATCCAAGGCTCAAGAGCCCCGAACCCAGGGTGACAGGGGATTAAAAGGGAAGGAAAAAGGGGAGTGGTTAGCTCCAAAGAGCCAGGGAAAGTCCAAGTGGAAAAAGGAGTACAGACCAATAAAATTACAGTAGGGGAGGGTACAGAACCGAGAACCCAATGAGGAGCCGAACTGGGGAGAAGGTACTAGAACTTGGCCATATACGGAACGGGGGTGGGAGAGTGAGCAGGGCCAATAAATGTTCATTTAGATGCATTTCAAATCTTCCTCACCGTGGGGGCTCTTGGGGCTTACAGGGTTGTCACCCTAGCCGAAACAGTGTGGGCTTTCAACTTCAGACCCATGATTCTTCCTTGGCCAACACAGCTCCCTGCGGCGGGCCACTTTGCCAAAGGGCCACTGCCACAGATATTTCCATAACTGGCCAGTTACTGAATACCTGCAGTGTAGACTACAATCATCCAGGTCATTGCTTATGTATTTTTTATAAAAATATTTTTTATAATTTCTTAGCAAATAACTCAAGCAGCCACTATTAAAGGTCTTCTAACAGTAATGCTTGCATCTGTCTTACGTAGTAAGATGTTTGATTTTGATGTATTTATAAAAAAATCTTGACTTTTACAACAAACTTGTCTTTAATGTTGGCTTATTTTTTGGTTGGGGTTTTTTGTGTGTTTTGTTTTTTAATGAAAAGCATCTGCATAATTGTAGAGGTGATGCTTGCAAATGACTAAAGGACATGTTATACATTTATAATGGCCCCAACAAGTGGTAAAGTTAGACATCATCAGTATTTACCGTATTACTGTCTAGTAACGGAGTAATATATATGTTTGACAATACAATGAACCAGGTCATTTTATGTAAAAGATTTTGTGTAGAAGATCCAATAGTTTCATGGGTAAAGGTTTGTAAATAGGCAGTTATCAAATCAAGCTTAACTACACACTGAGATTTTTCTGTCATGGAAGATCTGTGAGGCTGATGAAGTTGAACATCTATGACTACTTTAACCATCACTTATTTTCTTCCTTTTATGATATAGACAACATTAGGTTTAATTTTTAAAATAAACAATTCTTAAAAAAAAAAAATCCATTGCAATGTATATTTGTATATATAGTGCCAAAATTTGATTCATAGTGTCTGTTGTTGAGTAGCTCCTGCTGGATAAGCAGCATGGGGGATACTACAAAAGAAAGAAACCCCAAAAGGCAACAAAAACTCCTATGACCCTTCTGGTGGTGAGCAAGCAGACATGTAGGCAGGACTCAAGGGTGTTAGTGAGAAAGATGTTTGTCATAGGCACCAAGTTCTAAACCAAGAGCCAGGCTGGAGGAGAGAAACGACTGGGAGGTTTATTTTTTACCTACATTTTTATCACCCAACTTAGAAGGTCTGTTCCATTAAAAAAAAAAAAATCGCTTTGATTCTGTGTTTTATTTAAGCTTACCTTTAGAGTGTGAAAGCTTTTCATGTGGCTTCTATTGCATTTGCTTTAAGCAATGTTAAACTTACTTAGAAGCTCTGGCTGAGTCAAGGTCTTATCAGAAGTGCATTTAACACTTTCTTTAAATTCAGAAACAGATTAAAAAGCCCCACATGGACATATTTTCCTGACTTATATTGTATGGTCTTATAGACATAGACTTGCCTCAAGCGGTTGTGATGAACTGCCTTAGTTTAAATAAAAAGTATAGAGGTTTGAATAGTTATTTATGAAAAAATACTATTGATACACTGACATTGTGCAAAAATTTGCTGAAAAGCAGAAAATTTGAAAATCAAAATACTTAATTCCTAATGAGCTAATTTTTTATTCACTTCAAAGAAAGCATTTAAGACTATATTTTCACATATTAAAAAATGAAGCAGAACTGATCTTTTGTCTGAGGTTGATCAGCTGTGTGGTTCCAAATGCTGAGGTTTTAGTTTTTGGCTACTGAACTTGCAAGTAAATTTCTCAGGTATAAGAAGTAAGTATTCATGCTTTTATATAACGATACAGCTACTTGGAAATAGCTCTTGTTTAATTTTGCTGAAATTTCTCTTGAAAAATCATAAGTCAGAAGCAATAGATTCTGGAATGCTAGGTTGTACATCAAATTTTCATAATTTTCCAGTTTGCCAGAATCAAAGGATATCTGAAACAAGCATATTTGCTCTCACTTTTTGTGCCCTAGTCATAAGGAAAAAAGATAATAAAGGCTGTGCCAGAATCCTGATTCCATTCACACTGCTAACATTTTTTTCTTCTTTTGGATTTCAGAAGCAGTCAAATTATTTCAGATAGGTTTTTGTCATTGGTCAGAGTCCAAAAATTTTAACATAGGAACATTTTTTCAAATACATGTAAATCCAGTTTTTGAAAGCAGTTCACTTCCCCCAAAGCATTCTTCACTGGCAATCATTAGTTTAATATTCTACACCAATGAAGTCATCTAAAAAATGAACCTGTTGGAGTTTAGGTTGCATTGTCTTCCATTACAAAGTGAAATCTTTTAAAGTTTTTTGAAGTTAAATGGTTTTTTGTGGCTTCTCGCTTTCGAGTTCAGGCGGCACGCCCTGAAGCCACACAGAAAGGGCGAGCCGCCACGCCGCACACCTGCTGGGTGTGCCCTGGTAGAGCGGCTCACTGACCGGTCTGCGGAGTCCCTGGGGGACAGAGGCGAGCAGGAAATGAGGTGGGACAGAAGAATGTACGACACGCAGTCTGCAGGCTTCCAGGGATTTATTTGAGGGTCTTCGGGTGAAGGTCCAAGGACGGCGAGAAGGGACGGAGAGACGGGAACGGGCTGAGGGCTGGAAGTCCGGAGGCTGTGAGCCCCGAACAGCCAGTGACAAAGGGTTATATGGGGAAGGGAAAGGGGAGTGGTTTGGTGCGCAGACCAACCGGGACAGTCAGAGGGAAGAGGGACAGGGACACAATTCAAATGAACCAATGATACACAACTCAAGAGGGAACAAAGGAGAAGTCTCTAGAAATAATTTCTTCAACCACAGGGGCTCATGGTTGGTTTCCACAGGTCTCCATGACCTAAACAGTCCAGGCTGTCACAGCCCCCTGCGGCTGGTCTCTTGAGCACTAGAACTTGCAGGCATGCACCGCAACAGTTTTTAAAGTTTTCTATGTTCCCATTGGTCATACGTCCCTCCTATTTCCTTCTCTTTCAGCAAAGTCAATGTCTTCTCTAAGGCTCCTATGAGAGACTCAAAATTACATATTATAATTCCGTAAAGCTTATGCTATGTATTGTGAACTATTTTTGTCCACAATATGGTAGAATGGATTTGAGCAACAGTTTACTATCCACCTGCCTGTAAAACACAAACCTCACTGCACTTCAGTGAACTAATATATACCAGCTCACCAAGAAGCTTGCTCATCAAATATCTTCATGACTTCAGGGTTTTGTACAAGTAAGGTGTCAATCGACAATCGTAATGATAGCATACAGCCCTGCAATAACTTAGAAAATGAATGTTCTCTATCAATGAAACATAAATAAATTAATTGTGGGTTCTGGTTTGCTACAGAAAGTGCAATACTGTATTGATTCAAACCCATTGGTCTGTATTTACACAGTATACCTGGAGGCTACTTTCCACAGTAGAAACATGCAAAATTAAAGGGCTTGGGGATGGCTTCAATTGCAACAGAATCGTTCTAGCTACCAGATAATAATTTTAATGTGTGACTTGATATGAAAAGCAACACTCAAGTTTCCAACTCTCTGCGAAGCAAGTGACACACTGCATAAAATAAATATGAAATGGAGGTAAAAAGTATATTTAAGTTTATGTGGGAAAGTATGGCTCATTGAATGCATTCACACTTTTCATGTCATTTCTTTGAAAAAGCTATGAAATAAAGTGTACCAGGGAAAATCTTTATACAGTAAAGTATAAATGAATGGATAGTACCTGACAACCAGATACTAAAATGAAACTTTGAAATTGATTTCATCATAAAAATAACCAAAAAAAGAAGAGATCTATTTCTTTACTTAAGAAAAACAGTTAAATTCCCTAGTGCTATTATAAGTCATAAATAGAATAAGTTTATTAATCTTACATAGCAAAGGAACAAATGAGCAAAGCTATTATTTTACCAAGTGTTTTCTCCCAAATATTTCAGCGATATCAAGGTGACTTTATCCAGGAAAATCTACCATAATACTTTACCTACAACTAACAAATGGACATAGAATCTTGAACACTTTATATACTGAAAGCAACTGCATATTATTTTTCTGACTTAACATAAAAACACATCTTTACTCTTAAACCACTTTTTATGTAATACTCTAACACTCCCCTTGAAAATTGCTTTCAGGTTGCAGTCACAGCACTGTTGTGCCTGCAGGTTTTTTGACCATGATATTTTCTGTTGCTTCCATGATAAGACACCTTTACAGTATCATAAACACCAGGCGTAAACACAATTTATGATGTGGGAAATTTGGAAAGCTTTTATATAAAATATTTTTGGTTTGTTTACCCCTAACATTAAAACAATACATTCTAAAATCAGAATCTGATTCACTACAACATAACCAATGTTTCTTACATTAGGGGCTATTTTCACTATTCTAATATCTACCCTTTTTGTTTATTTTTTTCTTAGTATAAGTCAAACTCATCAATGCTTCCACTGCTTCTTGTATTGTGGCTAGCACAGGTTCTTCCCGTGGGAACATTTTGCTATATTTCATAAACAAGATAAAGTTTGGATGTTTTGCAAACAGTGTCTCCAGATTGAGTCAGTTCGGGCTTGGCCAATTGTGCCTAGGGGGAGGTCTCGGGCTGACCAATCTGGGGCACTTCTGTAGACTCTATATATATAGAATTCAAAACAATAAAGTTCCTTTTCTCCTCTCTTTCCTTGTCTGAGAACTTGGGTCAGTCCTCAGCTAGCTGCTCAACAGCGACATTGTATCTTGGAAATTCCTGTATTTTTGTTTTCACAGGCCCAAAGAGAAGCCTTTTTGGTACGTTTGAAGCAATTTTGTCACGTTATTCCTGAAAAAGTAGTGTAGCATTTTCACAGAGTATTAAGTGTCTGGTGCATGCAACGAAACAAACTTAGGCTTTGTGATTTCAAATGTTTTACTGCATATTTTTGATGGTATCGCATAATGCTTTTATTTAGGATAAGATTTTGGATTTCAGCTGTTTCAGTTCACCTGTTCTCTTTGTTCCCACACACTCTCCAGAGATCAATTCAAATCCTTTGTTGAAGAGAATAATGCTTTTATTTTGATTAAGTGTTAACATTTATATAGAGATGATTTATTTAAGGTGAAATTTTCTTGGGTCTAGAACACTGTCTTAACAGTTTAAGCGTTCCTCTCAGAAAATCTTTAGGTCTTGGGGATGCACAGTCTCCTCATTATCTATTACAACAAATGCTTTAATCCTTGCTATTTAAAAGAAAGCCTTGTATTAGTATCAGCCCTGCAGTGACATAGCCAAGGCAATGGTTTTCTTACTGAACTGGCTATATTTTCTGAATTTGAACTTTCTTAGTATTTGACTAATCTATTGCATAAATGTCAATTATTTGTCAACTGTGTCTGTAATTGAGGTTTAATTTCTAACTTTAAAAATGGGTGAGCAAGAAAGAATGAAGCATAAGTTGCTGAAGTTTCATAGAAAAGATTTGATGGCTGAGTATCCTGGGGCAATCAATTTTTATTTAATCTTTCTTATTTGTATTAATAAGTATCCAATTAGACAGTTAATATTTCAATTACACTAATAAATTACTTGTTTTACACATCTTGTATTTCCTTTAAACTGATGAGATTCTGGGTGTAACAGAAACTACTCAAATATCTTGACATCAGAGGTCTAGGTGTCTTTTAACACACCTTACTGGTTTGTTAATTTTATTTAGGTCATCAAGTACTTTGAAGTAGAAATACCAGCTTGTTTTAGCTCAGTTAAGGAGGAAACTAGCTACCAAAATGTGTCACAGAATTACAGAATCACAGAATGTTTTGGGCTGGAAGACACCATAAAATTAACCTCTAGTTCCAGCCATGAGAGGGACACCTGCCACTAGACCAGGTTGCGCAAAACACCATCCTTGAACACTTCCAGGGATGGGGCATCCACAATTTTCTGGACAACCTGTTACAGTGCCTCAACACCTCACAGTGAAGATTTTCTTTCTAATATGTAGTCTAAATCTACCCACTTTCAGTTTAAAGCCATAAACCCTTGTCCTATCACTACATGTTATTGAAAAAGTCGGTGTCCAGTTTTCCTTGTAGGCGCCCTTTAGGTCTGGAAGGCTGCATTTTATCTCTTTGAAGGGATTATAGAAAATCAGAAACAGAGATACAATTTTCCTTTAACAGACACCAAACTGAACACAAAGTTGAGTTAAAACTGTAAACTCTAGTCCACAGATTTAGATTACCCTGGTTTAGACTTCAGGTCAGTCTGGTGATTTGTCTGTATAACACCTGTAAGTAGACCTATCTTAAAACAATATAGTTTAAAAATATTGAATTTCAGTTGAAATGAAAGCATGAAAAAATTCATAGAGGGAAACAACATATTTCTAATTATTTTCTATGCATATTTTTTCTTTTTCTATGCTTACTTTTGTTTGAGAATTTCTCTGATTCAGGAAAAGAAGTACAACAAAAGTTTGTTCTGGAAATTGAAAGTCTCTCATGGCAGCTATCTAGTTAGGAAACACTCATTATCTGAAATCCAAATATAGATTCTTTCAAGTCCAGTGTAGCACTCATTAATTTCCTGCATAAATATATATAATTGTGTGTTTAGATCAGATTGCAAGGAGTTTATTACATAACAATTTACATTAGACATGTTGACCTGTGTACTCATATAAATTTACAGTGACATTTAATTTTTTTTTGTGTTGTATTAGAGCATAAGAGTGGAGTTTCTTTTCTTCCAGAGACACAGTTTAAATACTTATTGCTTGCAAAACATCTAAGAGAAAAGGGAAATTCCGTTAAAAATAACCATAATAATGATTCTCACTTTTTTTTCTCCTAAACCCATAATAATTTCCTAAGATTAGTGGAAGAATATGAAAATACAAATGCCTAGATCTGTGTCCTGGAGATTATGAAACCCAAGCAGTTTTACATGAACTTTTTGGCATCAGGTGGTATAATCAAAACTTGCTTAGTGTTCTACTGTTTTACTTAAGGCTATATAAGATACTTAATTTTCCCAAATCAAGCCAAGCTCTGGGAATAACATCCTAGATGCAAATACTAACTGAGAACTTGGCTAAAGTTAAGGAGAATTAAAAGAAAGTCCACAACTAATTCTTCATCCAGAATTTGTTAATCTATGTAGATAAGAGGTCACTTTATCTACTCACTGCCTGGAAAACTTGAGCCAAATATCTGCTATAATTGCAGTTTTCTGGTCTAAACATGGTATCACTGAGGCCAGGATCTTAGAGAAATGAATTTGATATTCATGTGGCAAGGAAATCTTTCTGCCATACTAGAAAATCTTTTTTTTTTTAATTAAAAAATAAAAAAGGTAGCAAAAGGCATAGCCTTTTTGGCACAGGGCAGAGGCTCACCCTCTGCTGATGATTAGGAAGTGAGTCCATTAATGCACCATCAGCTATAGAGACAATTCTTGCTGTTTCCACTGAAGTGAGTAAACCTAATTTCTGGTGGGAATAAAATGCTGAACTAGAAAGATCTTTGGTCTGATTTTTTATGGCAGCCCTGGTATTTCATAAAAGCCCTTTTCCGTTCAGTTTTAAGATACAGTTTTAAAGGGTCATTTGTTAACTCTGTCTGCACTTGAACCAGAGGAGGGCCAATTCCATCCAGAAGCAGTAAACCTTACTAGAGGCTTTTAAAATAATTAATAGTCTGAGTAAGTTCATTATCATTTAAGATCTATTTTAGCTACACATATTAATATTCTGGTTTTGTTGCAAGGCTATTTAGATACTGCCATTCATTGATAATAAGTCATTTATTCCTCATTAACTGTTAGGATGGATGTAGATACTCATTATAGCAAGACAACAGACTCATTTAACTGCACACAGTACTTGATTATACACATGAACACTGACTGGAATGCAAATTTCCTTCTACATAAGTCTCATCTTGTTTGTTATTCTCACCATGGGATAAAGTATCTTATCTGCTGTCCTTTTTTTTTTCTTTTTTAATATCTGTCTTAAATGGCAAAAAAGAACATAATAAAGACTGATGATAATCTCAATTTGGGCAAACACTGTCACAAGAAATAAAGTTTTCCTTACATAAACTGCTGTTCAGCTTTAAATTTGTTCTGTGAAATCATGTGCCCTTACCTGACAGTTCTCCTAAAATCAGTCCGATTTTATAATAGGTGAGATTCAGATTTTGAAAATGTAAGACTTGAACAAATACTCATTACACTGGTCATGGACACAAGCTTTCGTTTTCTCCTGAAATTCCAGTAATCTGTGTCCCAGCTACAGAAATCAAAGGCTAATCTCTCCCTGTCAAATGGAAATAAATTATATTCTCTGTCATAATCTGCTCTATAATAAATGTGATGAAAGTGATAACTTCTTTTTCCCTATATATTTGTATTTTCTTTTCTTTTTCTTTTCAGCTTTACCTGTTCACATTTATTGAAAATCATTGTTTTTATATGCAGATGAACTGCAATCATCTTTCTGCTATTATTAAATACTATGGAACATCTGTGACTGGTGCACTAAGCAAGCTTTTTAGTAATGTAAGAAAATTACAGTTTAGGGACAAACTGAGGCTTGGTGTGATAGGTAGGTCAGGTCTATGGCTCTATCTCATGACAAAAGGTATGACTCAGTAACACAACTGCATTTCTTGTTACAAACAATATTCGATAACTTTGTGTTGTTTTTCCATGGCCCTACTCATAGATTCGCCACTACAAATATGTATATGCACACATTTTGCAAGATATAGGCTCGTTCCCATGTAGCATACATAGGAACTTTTCTGCACAGTCAAAGGTGTTTGTCCTTTCTGAAGGAAAATAGCTCTCTTCTTAAATAAAAACAGTGGTGCCACATATGCCTTCTTGAAAGACAGAGAATAGGCAACTATCCAAAACTATCCAGAACTATCCAGAACTATCCAAAGCTGCTTAAAAACTGGAAGGAGAACAGAGTTACGGTTTAAAGAAGAAAACTGCAAGTAAGTTGGCCCAGTTTTCCTGTCTGGCTGGTGGAAAGCCTTGCAGAAATTTTCAGTTGCCTAGAGCAATAGTTCTTTCCCCCTCTGAACTGAGAAAATTGCATTAGTCTTTTCTAGCATTTAACACTTCAAATGCAGAAATTCAGGTTTTTAGTGTGGGTAAGGTTGTTTTATATTTCTTTCTGTATACTGAGGGGAGCCTATTGAATATGGCATCTTGTTGCATGCATATCCAGACAATGTGATATTTACATGTGGTGTTGCATTTATATGTAGTGTCACACATACATCATACATGTATAGCTACATATGACGTATTTATACATGGTAACTGTCCTGGGTTGCAATATAGATGTCTTTAAGTATTCTATTACCACCAGCTGTGAGCCGTTAGCTGCTATCACCTGCTAATGACCCACTCCGGATGACCGGCAATGGACCATCCGTTAGCTGTTATCAGCTGCTAACGACCCACTCCGGATGACAGGCAATGGGCCATCAGGGACTCACCGTGTGACTCATGGACTTATCTCATCCCACTGTGGGATGCTCTGCCCAGGAGGGAGGAGCCAGGTGTTCCCACCTGGATATAACCTGGCCTTGGAACTGCCTGAGCTAGCCCTGTCTACTGGGTTCCCAGAGGACAAGAGCTACCACTGGACCTTCAGCTGGAGACTAGACCTTCACAGGATCACTGCTTCAACTGGACTACTTCAGTTGGACTGCTACTACCACCCTAACAGGGTGTTAGGTTGTATCTGACTTTGTCAGTGTTTTTCCTTGTGTTATTTCACTTATTTTTAATTTCAATCTTGACTTGTGATCTCCCACTGGTTTGTTTTCAAACCAACACAGTAACTAAAAAAAAAGTAATTAAGCAATCATATTTTACCTTTTCTTAGACATTTGGGATTTATCAAAGTTGAACCATCTCAGATTTAAAGAACCAAAGTCCAAAAAAAATATTCTGAAAAGAAGACATTTTCTTAGGAAGAAATATGTGTGGTCAAAACATGATTTTATACTGCAGAATAGCTCTGCTGAGAAAAGTTCAACTAGCCTTATTGGAAAGCTTTGAATACAGATGAGGCACGACATTCAGTATTTTTCAGGACTAAATTGTTCAAAAGTCTATGAAAAACAGGCAGTGCAGAAAATTCTGTTTATAGGAAGTAATATGGACATCTCCAAGTGCTCCTAATTTCTACCAGCTGAAACCAGTTTTCCTGGTAATATACTCTCAAAAGCAAATCACATTAAAGACTTTCTCCGTCGACATTTGGATTTTCTATTCTCTTGTACTTCTCTTCATGTCCTTAGAAGTTTTTTTTGTTTTCTAACGGAAAAATACATATTGAAAATTCTGTTACTGAGAAAAAGATGTCAAATGAATGCATCTGTGAATAGATAATATAAAAGATTACAAATACTTTTGAACCAGGCATTGGAGAGCAAGCAGTAGACAACAATATAATTTGTTGTAGATTCCACGGCCTGAACATTTGTTTTATACTACGTCATGCTTTCAGAATTATGGAAATATGTGTTTTATTAGATGAATTCACTTGATCATTTAGATGTTAAAAAAACCTCTTTAAAAATAGCTAATACTTAAAAATTCTTCTAGTAAGTGAACTGCTAAAAAAGTAATTTATTAAGTGGACCACAAAACTGAAATTCCTGTTATTCCATGAATCTCCCCAGAAATACAGGAAACTATATTTCATTTTCCTAGTAAGCCATACTGAACCTTGCAATAAAGCAAGTGCTATTTATACTTTTCTTTAAAGTGCACAGTTTAATTGGCAAAATGTCAAGGCTGATTCAATCAGATTGGTGGCATGATCAGTGACAACATTCTTCAACTATTCTGATTCACATTAGAAATTGAAGACATATGTTGTGGGAGAAGATGCCTTAACAATGAAAATATTGCTGGTTCAGACAGATGGTAACTTTTTTTGTAAGGAAAATGAAAGCAAGGATATGACAGCTGAATAAAAGTTTAAACCTATTAAAACTGACAAGGTCAAAGATTGCATGAGACAAGAAGGAGGTGGATTTCAAACTAACTGTTAAAAATAATACTTTATAAAAGAAAAGTTTTCTCTCCGTGATGATCTTCATCACCAAAAACATTTGCTTTTTTTTTCCTAGGTGCATAACTCTCTAGCACTGTTGAGAAAAAAAGAGTCCCTGAAATTCATTCAAGGTTTAGCTCTTTTTAGCTTGCACATCAATACTGCTTTATGTTACTGGATTCTTTATTCAGAGGTAGTCATTCAAGGCCAGACTGTGTAGCTTGTATTCACATGAGTGAACTTGTAAGTTCTTCTGCTATAGCCAATAAATTTAATTGCTTATTTATAGCTTGGCAACACCATATGGGATTCTCTGTTCCTTTCCAGTTCCAGAGAGTGACTTTAAATCTGTGGGTATTATTTCATTTCAACTTCCTTTTTTTTTTTTAATTTTAGCTGGGTAAGTGTTCTTATTTTATTTCCTAGTTAAGATTATATGTCTATATGTCTATACTTGATTAGGTAGACTTAAATTCGATGCTAGGCACCAATAGAACTTTTCAAATAATTCAACTTAGAAAGCTTAAAAGAAAAATAAGGGCTTGAAATGTGACACATTAAAATTACAACCATTTAAGAAAGCCCATCTCTAAATTCCTACCACAATTTATAAATTAAACAGCTAACAGTCAGTGTTAGATAGTCTCATAAAAAAGAAAAAAAAGGGATATAGAAGTATAGTAAATACTTTGACTTTTGATGAAACAGTAGTATTTGTATGAAGACTAGTTTGAACATATTAGTAAATTATTTGCTTTCAACAAGATAATACTTTTTCTGCTGACAAGAAAAAACATTCCTGTATCAAACATTAAAGAACAATATTTTATTTATGGCCATGCAGTCTTGAAATTTTTCATCTTAAAATCACATTGAATCTTGAGAAAACTTTTAAAAACTAAATTTAGGAGATGCTGGTCATCCAACATTCAGGATCCAAAATTCTACTATTCCAGATTATACAATATTTTTTAGAACTGTAATGCTGATCCAGCCTTCTAAATAGGTCCCATCAGTTCACTGAAGTTTATATCAAGCTTTTACTTTCCACAGTTAATACTTTCTGGTATATTTATTTTACCAAATAGCCACCAATACTTGATATGATCTTTATTAGGTGAGTGTCATTAAAAGGACAGAGAGAGAGAAAGCTGTAAGATATTTATTGTAAGGAATTTTATTTCCTGCCTAGCACAAAGCAAAATTTCATTAAATGTGTCTGCTGGTTGACATTGTTACTTTACTGTATATTGACCAAAAGCCTCTGTCAATAATTCTTATAACAGAAATAAAACACACATACCAGGTTGTGACATACTCGTAGGTATTTAGGACAGATGTATACAGCAGTGCTGCCTACCATCTCAACTCTTATTTACAGTTTTGCATATACAATACTTTGGAGAGAATTCTCCTTACGTAGTGTTTTGTAAAACAATGTCATATCCCAACCCTTGTTAATAATGTTGCCTCTTAACTTTTACAGGAAGGGAAGAATATGCAGGTGTATTATCCAGGCTTACATGGATGCAAGTATTGGAGCAGAATATAACTGAGAAAGTCTTGAAATCTGCTTTGCTGTTCAGCACTTTTTCATGACACAGTCTCATTTCAGATGGTGTGTTAAGGACAGCTGATCTGGCAGGTAGGGGTAACCTAAATACTAAATCACCTAAAAATATTTTTTCCACTTTTATTGGTGACTATAAAAGATCAGAATATGCATAATCTCTCTCAGTCAACCATAAATTCAACAGAATTCATAATGTAAAATAACATTTATATTCTACAAAAGAAAAGTGAAAATTATGCAAGGAAATCATTAAGAAACAAAGAAACTTCTGAGAAATTTCTCTTTGATCTTTGGAAGTATTTATGTGAGAGAGAATAATAGGCCTCCATTTATACTACCTTCATGAAACTTTGGGGTTACATATTCTGTAGTATGTAACAGCCCCATTCCAGAATCCTTCCATAACAAATTCTTATTACAAAAGGAATGATATCCTTTTCTCACCATAGTCATCAAATGGTGACTGAATGCAATATAGATGGGATTTCAGAATGCATTATTGTACTTTCTCACAGCAAAGAAAGGCTTTTTTGTAGGAGTAAAAATATTTTTATGGTGTGGACAAAGCTTTCTTTTCCTTTGTAAGATAACATCAAACCTCAGTCCTTCAGGACTGATATTTTTTTACTGAAAGCACAATTCCTTCTGATCCAATTGTGAGTTCCAACTGTATTAAGACTGAGGGCTGGAAGTCTGCCACATCCACCTAGAATTTTAATTAGATAAAATAATGTGCTTAGACTTAAGCAAAGATTTAAACTCTTGTTCAGTCAAGATCTATGTCAGTACCTTGGCAGGAGCTCAACTAATACAGCCAAAAGAAATTAACCAAAGAAGGGCTTTTTTAAGGTAATGACTTCACCTATGACTTCACTGAGTGTACAGTCAAGCCGAATAACTGAAGAAGAAGTTTAACTTAAACATAGAATCAAATTTATGTGGTCTCTGAGACAGCAATCTGAGATGAAGCCTTGTCCTACCTTCATGCAAGAGACTCCTAGACACTTCATGCTATTTGAACAACTTTAAAATTTTAGAAATATCCAGGGGGCTATATTTTCTTTACCACAAATACAACAAAACAGAAAATTTATGATATTTCAACTGTAACTTGTAAAATTGTTTGCTACCTAGAAATAAGTAAAAATTTCATAGAAAATTAATTTCTTTTTAATTCCACCCTCCAAAAACACTTGACAGAATACTTTCCTAATATCCAAATTTTTCAGTACTTTTAAATCATTATAGGTTTTCTATTTCTTTATCAGAATTAAAATGAAATATTACTTGTATGCTGGGTTAATCAAATAGACATGCTTCCTTAGGAAAGTAAAATGACGTACATGAAGAGAGCAGCCACTTGCTGGAAGGAAACCTTAACATGAGTATTTAAACTGCAAGAGAAAGAATTTACATCTAACAGGTATCTAACAAAATGGTTAAAACCTCCTGCAACACAATTCTCTTCATCTGGTCTATTTTTTGTGATCTCCATTTTTAACAACAAATGGGTTTTATATTTCCGCTATATAAATTTAAGGCCAAATCTTCTATCTACATCCCTTGTTGCCTGTCCAGAACTTCTCAGTGTCTTCCTCAGTGCATTTCGAGTTCCTCTAAGACCTTTATTTGATAACTTAAAACATTCAATCTTTGCAAGTCTTCTTTACATTAGTGTAGCTGCAGCACATCACAACCAGCATTCATATTTTAGTATGAACTTGCATTTCTGTTCTTCACGCAATCTAATATTTTACTTGCAAATTCAGGTTTTGCACTTTGAGAAAATAGTTACATTTATTTTTCAAATGAAGCTTAGCTCACCTTGCATTCGAAATAGTCATAGAATCTTCCAGATTAATTAGAAGTGTTGTAGCTAGCAGAATAAATTAACAGTTGACCCAAACAGAAAAAGCCGAGATTAGAACATAAATTATTTTATGACTCTTAGACTTGAGAAAAGGAGTTTGATGCAAAGAGATTCTCTTCACATGGTGGTTGCTTAAAGGAAAATCAAGTGGTCTGGAAAAATTAAGATCTACTAATTACAACATTTAGTTTTGAAGCCATGTTGTTAGCTGGGAACGCTGGGAGACTTGGAAATTAAGTTACCAGTTTTACCTGTTAATTACAAATGACTGAAAAAAGAGAAGAGATGTCTGATTTCCACAAAAAAAAAAAAAATATTCTTTGATCTACATTTGGGCTCTTAGCAGCCAAGGAAGTGAAAGAAAAATTTTGTAGAAACTATGCCCAGAAGAAATAATCAGTTCCATCTTATTTAAAAGTCCTGTTATTCCTACATAAGTGGATCAGAAGTAATTTCACAATTTCATGAAAAACCTGAAATACAAATATGGCATAAACACATTGGTGTGCCTCGGATTGTAACCCTACCCATTACATTTTTCAGTCACCTGAATGCATGGAGCCCTGATATTGT
This sequence comes from Entomyzon cyanotis, assembly GCA_024500445.1. Lineage (NCBI taxonomy): Eukaryota > Metazoa > Chordata > Aves > Passeriformes > Meliphagidae > Entomyzon > Entomyzon cyanotis. The sequence continues at coordinate 63,102,341 of JAKEPQ010001005.1, forward strand.
AGCAGGATAAACAGCTGGGTTCACAGTGGATGAGACAAGGGGAATGTCTCTGGGAAGCATCATGCCTCTATTAACCTCCAGGATTCTGAACTCGCAAAGATGTAGACTATATTTATAAAATCTCTTCTGGGATGTGTCTGCTTTGCCATAACTAACAATAAGGTGCCAGCTCATATGATCTGGGAGGAAAAGAATACCCAATTTTTTTTTTTAATTTTTTGAGGAAAAAAGAGACCCATTAGCTGCTATCCACAAGTTAACAGCCTCTGCCTTCTAAAAATATCCTAAGCATGTATTAGATGAAATAAGGGAGAAAATATTTACCTATAATGTGAAAATCAATTTCTAGGTGTCTTTGCACTCTTATAGAAGTGGCAAATTCAAAATAAGTAACTATTATGTCTCTGCTTCTCCTGGTTCTTCTGAAATGCAGAAGAACACAGTAGTCAAACCTTTCAGAAACTTTTGTTTTAAACATTTCCCAGTTGTATTTCTGAGTCAAAGGAGAGCTCTGCATCTACGATCATGGGTCTGGAATTCAACATATTAAGCTACCAGATCTGTAACTTGCTCCATCACTCCTCTGTATGCTCTCCTGCAAAACATTTCTGTTTATGTATCACTCAATAACATGGTTTGATAACCAATTAACTCTACTTAGAATTTTTGTTTAAAATGAAAGACCATTTTTTGCTAGATATTGCAGTGTAACCACGCTTACATTCCAGAACATAGGGCAGTGATCCTAGAAAGATTTTTATTTCTTTTTTTTAGTCCTCATCCATTAAGAGAAAGGATATTTGTCCTTAAATCATAGATAAAATTAAATAATGAATTTAATCACTAAAAAGACATTAAAATAAATGTAACAAAAGAGTATTTAGATGGCAGGTTAAAAGACTGACATATATCTCCCAATTATAAATGACATTTTATCATCTACAGGAAAAAAAGTCAAATGCTTGTATATATACTTGTCTATACCTCTAAATATTTTGGGAATGTATAAGTAGAAGAATAAATACGAGACTGAGACTTCATTTTAAAAGATTTCTATTCCACAATATATATTATTATGACAAACGAAATTATCTTACAAAACATTGATTTAGAAAAGAAACAAGGGGCTTCTTTGCTTTGCCTATCTTATGCTAGTTGGACTGTTTCTATGCAAATGAACTGCTTGTTCACCTCAGCTGGGTACCTAAAACTCAGTCTACGTAAACTTGTGGAGTACTTAAAAAGCACAAGCAGCATAATTCATTTGGCAGCATCCTAATTAATTTGTATTTTACCACTTTGGAAGTGGGTTTGAAATGTATTTTATTTTTAATAAGCCTTATGTTACTGAGCTACAGCTTTGCCCTCACAGTTTTATATGACAAGCAGGATTACAGAGTAAAGAAGATAAATTAACTGTCCTACACAATGAAGTGGATTCTCTGCTTCCCTTGGCTCTGGTATGTACTTACTTGATGGTGATTTTCAACTGCACTACTTAAATAAAAAATTCTTAAATAAGAATAGCTTTTTAATGTTGTACATCACTTCTATGATAATTGCAGCAATGTTGTTGGCACTCAGAAGTCTGTAAATATTTTTTACAGTCTACTAAAGTGTTTTGATGTGGCATTTATCAAACCAAGGAAAAGAGAAAGAAAAAATAAAATGCACTACTGTGAATTAAATGATAACAAAGCCAATACAGTGATTCATAATGTTTGTGTATTTCTACACTCAACTATGGCTAGAATTTCATCATATTGCCAACAATTTTTATTCCTTTGGTCTTTGACCTGTCCTCCCTTACCACAGAGAATCAGAGGTGAGCTAATCACAAACTCATTGGTTTATTTGAAATAGCCCATGAGTAAATTCTATTTGCTGGTATTCACAGCTTTCTTTATCCTTACACTGGACAGAGCAAGAGGCAATGAGCCAAATGTTCAGCCTGTGACAAAGAAAGTATTTTATCAACAACACATTATTCCAGGCTGCAGATTTAGCACAACTTTTGGAAAGGCTGGGAATTTTCAGAAAGAATGGCCTGGCCTACTCTTTTTACTTAATCACTACAAATTTTGGCTTGGCTGTATCATTTCAACATATTAACTATTGAAAGTATATTTCTATATTCATAGACTTATATATCATATAAGTAGTATGTGGCTAGCACAGGTCTTTCCCGTGGGAACATTTTGCTATATTTCATAAACAAGATAAAGTTTGGATGTTTTGCAAACAACTTCTCTGGATTGGGTCAGTTCGGGCTTGGCCAATTGGGCCTAGGGGGAGGTCTCGGGCTGACCAATCTGGGGCACCTCTGTAAACTCTATATATATGGAAATCAAAACAATAAAGCTCTCTTCTCCTCTCTTTCCTTGTCTGAGACCTTGGGTCATTCCTCAGCTAGCCGCTCAACAGCGACAGTAGTATGCCTTTATTTTTTATTTCTTTCCAACAGTAATGGTCTATGGGATTTTTTTTACTTGGTTTCACATATGAATATTTCTGGCAAGAGAGAAAACTAAAATGTACATATCCATTTTTGGAATTGTATCGTAACAGCAAAGATAATTGTAATATTATAATTCATCAACTGTTAGAGATCTTGACTGCTGCTACTTTTATATGCAGATCTGTGTAAAACTCTTCTAAAATAGTGGTATTATATAGTCAAAGGAAACTTACCAAAAAAGTTTCACATATTCTAATAAACTAGAACATATGAATATATGCCATTAAGATAATACATACTATTTATTTCTTTATAATTTTCATTTAGCCTTACTGATTGTGAGACCAAACCAAAGACTAATTCTGCAGCAATTTTCTTAGGTTCAGTGTTTTGCAGTGAAGCTAAGGTTCTCAATGAAAGTCACGCTCAAAAATCTGTAATCAAAAATGTATAGTGATTTTTAAGAAGTTTTTTGAAAGGCACATCTTGTATTACAGTTGCATAACAGGAAACTAGTTAATGAAAATATATTTTGAAAATAAATTTAATACATTTTTAGACTGACAACTCAGCAATATGAATCAATCAAGCTGAATGACAACATAAATGCCATGCCAAGAATTGTATAATTAAGGCGATTTTTCATAGTAGTCTTAGAATTAAAGCGAAATCTGACAGTTTCTCTCTGGAGGAAATGGTAATGGAGATACATCTGACCAGACTTTAATTGTGTATGGGTGCATTACTGTATTTTCTTAACATCTAATAGCTCAAAATTAGAAGAACAAAATAAACCCATAAAATCTCAGAAAACTGAGGGATTTAGGTTGCGTTGCCCCACTCTCCAAATGGCAACTTCCACCCAGTCAGTTGTAATAATGCTTACTGTTTATGCACAGACATTTGAAAATTACTGTTACAGAAATACATTGAATGTAAGACTTCAAAGGTTACTACAAGAACAAAATCTTTTAAATGCTGTAAAAGTTTTCCTGCTTCATATTTGGTCAAACTGCAATATACTTTCTTGACTGACAGCTAAATTGATTCTTACTATTACTTGTACTACCAAAATACTCTTGGAAGTCTATTAGAGGCCACGATCTCTTTGCCAAATGTGAGCCAAGAAGACAATCCTCATCCAAAGAATTTCCTAACTAAGTAGAAGACGAGACAACAGATGGGCTGAAAAAGATGGTTGCAGGCTATGAGTGGTAAAATAAAGCCCAGAGATGATACTAGGCAGGGGTTTTAAAACTCTGTAAGTTTAACGATTGTCAGATGCTTTGAAGATAGCAAGAGAAAACAGAATTTTAATTGGGGTTCTGAGGGATTACAATGAAGATCTGAAGATATCTACAGGGGCTTTTTATTGGCTGAAATTAACATTTTTAATGTATATGTATATATTTATATATCTGGATATATAAATATATATGTTCATGCATACATTGATAACTGTCTGAAAATCTTGCAAACAATGATAATTTAACTTGCATTAGGGATATGTTTCCCCTCACTAAGGTGAGATAAAATGATGGATGAAAGGTAATTTATAAAAGAGCCTGAAAAATATGATTCAGGAAAAGGCTAATTTAGCAATACTATGATACCTTTATGTTATATAACTGTAATTGGTTTGCATGGCCAGGTTTTGGTAGTAGGGAGAGCTATAGGGTCAGGCATCTGTGAGAAGATGCCAGAAGCTTCCCCCATGTCCAACAAGGCCAGTTCCAACCAGCTCCAGGACAAGCCCACTGCTGGCCCAGGACAAGCCAATCAAAAAAGGCAGTAATGCCTCTGTGATAACTTATTTAAGAAGGAAAAAAGAACTATAGTGCAAATGTAATTGCACTCAGAGAAGAGAGGAGTGAGAACACGTGAGAGCAACAACTCTGCTGACACCAAAGTCAGTGAAGAAGGAGGGGCAAGATGTGCTTCAGATGTTGGAGCTGAGATTATCCTGCAGCCCGTGGTGCAGACCATGGTGAGGCAGCTGTGCCCTTGCAGCCCATGGAGATCCATGGGGATGAAGAGATCTACCTGCAGCCCATGCTGGAGCAGGTTGATGCCCAAAAGAAGGCTGTGACCCAGTGGGAAACCCATGCTGGCTCCTGGCAGGGACCTATGGACCCATGAAGATATAAGCCCACTATAGAGAGAAAAGCTGGAGCAGGTTTACCTGTGATCCCGCGGAGGATCCACACTGGAGCAGCATGTTCTTGAAGGACTGTATCCCATGGAAAAGAACACATGGTGGAGAACTTCATGGAGACCCTGTGCTGAAGCAGAAGGACTCTTCTCCTTGAGCAAAGGCAGAAACAACCTGTGATCACCTGATCATAACCCCCATTCCCCATCACTCTGTGCAGCTGTTGGGGGGAGAGGTAGCGACCAGAAAGGAGGGAGGGATGTTGGGGAGGTGGTTTTAAGATTTGTTTTACTTATCTTTACCTTGCTCTGATTTTGTTTGGTAATAAATTCAATCAAATCCCCCAAGTTTAGTCTGTTTTGCCTGCAATGGTAATCAGTGAGTGATCTCTCATGGTTGTCATCTCAATTTATGAACCTTTTGTTAGATTTTTTTGTCCCTTGTCCAGTTGAGGAGGGAAGTGAGAGAGTGGCTTTGGTGGGCAACCTGTCATCAATTCAGGGTCAAACCAACACTAATCTAAGTCTACCTTTTCATTCTAAAGATATATTCCCTCAGGTAAGCTGATATTTTTAACCCAAATAATATTTGTGGGAATAGCTTTACAGTGTGTGTTCTTTTGAACAGTATCCCAGATGAATCAGCTCTGTGATGGATCTTACATTTCTGAATGAGCACAGGTTATTGATAAAACTTAAGCTCCACATACCTTTGAGAGAAGTTTTAGGATTTTGCAGCTACGAGGAACAAGCAAACAAACAAAACTCCTGCAGCCAGTAAGGCACTTTGAGCTCTGGTGGAATACTCTTGGCTCACAGGTGGAAATTCTGCATTGTCTTACGGTGCGCCTTGACATGATCTACTATTCACAGTGACAAGCATTCATGGGGATAACATTTCCCTGATTCCCACACCAATTGACAAGTGTAATAAACTATCTACTGGTGCTGAAGAGAAAACAAGTATTGATTCAGACGCTAATAACCAAGGAGCTCACATAATGTCTAAAAAGCTTAGTTTTACCACGTTGTTTTTTAAAAGAAGGAAATGCATATTTAACACACTTTTTTTTTTCAGACTTCTACCATTGGCTTGAATTACTTCATTTGGAACCACTATCAAGAACCAAAGCCCAACAAACTTAAGAAATTTTGTGGCAATACTAGTGGCAAATGTTTCTGGGAATGGTCAGTCAACAACTAGGAAAACCAAGTGGGATAGTGTGGTGGATTGACCTTTGCTGAAATTCAGGTTCTCATCAAGCTGCCGTTTCACCCACTCCTCAACAGGAGAGAGAAGGGAGAAAATAAGATGAAAAAGAACACATCAATCAAAATTAAGGTACTTCAATAAAACAAAATCAAAGGCTGTGTCGAAAGGAAAACAAAAGATTAATTTCTACATCCCATCAACAAGCAATGTCTGGGCATCTCCTGGGAAGCAGGGTTTCAATACACCTTGCAGATGCTTCAGAAGATAAGTATTATAATAACAGATGTTCCCCCCATTCCTCCTTCTTTCTCTAAGCTTCTGGTGCTGAGCAGGTGCAATATGGTACAAAATATCCCTTTGGCCAATTTGGACGAAGGACCAATACACCATGAACTGTACAGAGTAGTGGATCTGCCAGAATGCTTTAATGCCTTGTGATTTTGATCCCATTAATTCAAGAGAAATGCTTTCAGAAAGCTTTTTTTCTAATATGGAGCTTCACTAAGACAATGGAAGTGTCTAACCCAGGAGCACAATGTTGTCAGAGCAAACAGAGCAAGAACTGGCACCAACTTTTAGAGAGACCACCAGTGGGAAGTGTGGTATGTGAATTGTGGCTAGCACAGGTCCTTCCCGTGGGAACATTTTGCTATATTTCATAAACAAGATAAAGTTTGGATGTTTTGCAAACAGTTTCTCCGGATTGAGTGAGTTCGGGCTTGGCCAATTGTGCCTAGGGGGAGGTCTCGGGCTGACCAATCTGGGGCACTTCTGTAGACTCTATATATATGGAATTCAAAACAATAAAGTTCCTTTTCTCCTCTCTTTCCTTGTCTGAGAACTTGGGTCATTCCTCAGCTAGCCGCTCAACGGCGACAGTGAATGACAGTAAACCAAGACTCTATTGACACTGAAAGAGTCCATAGTCACAAAGGAAGACACAAGTCCAGCACATTAAAGGAGATGTCTGCTCTGCTCAGAACTTTTAGGGAAAAAGAGAGATGATTATTTGAAAGATTATAGTTTAATATGAAATTTCTAGAATAATTTCTGCTGGATGGGACACTACATCAGGTTCTAGGGGGAATACAACAAGGACAATAACGGGTGAAAGACTAGAGAAAATAGAGTGGACTTGATCTCTGTACTTAAAAAGCAAAAATTAAAACAAAATATGTGCAATATAAGATTCTGAGTTTGCCTTATGCTCATGTCTGCAGACCTTCTTTCCCTTTCAATACATAGTACTTGCTTGGAATGATTAGTAACATAAGTTCTGACCAGTAATAAGAGATCTCCAGAACTAAAGGCTGGATATTTCAGTAAAAAATAGCAGCTTTCTACAAAAGCATCAAATTGCAAATTGTAGCTTTCGAGCTAATGGTACTATAAAAAAAAAATCCAACAAAAAAGAATTAAAATCATAAATGTAAATTTTCTGTTAGTAATTTTTAATTGTATTCTGGTTTTTGTCTTTTGGCAATGCAAAGGAATGGTTTAGCTAGTCTGCATTAGATTTTTAGCTTTTTTTTTTTAACCTGCTTTTTATCTGGTTTAACTATGAGGAAAATTGCAAAAGCAAAGAAAATCCATGTAAAATTCGTGGAAACTCAGGTTTTCACCTTGTTCACTATATAAGGGTGAGTATCAAAATGCAAGCAAAAAATAATACAAGTTTATGAAGTTAAAAATCAAATCTATGTAAAACTGGAATAATTTTCAAAATTTCAATTTTTAATTTTTTTAAAATTTCACAGTGTAAATGCATAATTTTGTAAATCCAAATGAAAAAAAAAAAGTCTTCAGTGATCTTCCTAAATTCCAAATATTTCAATTGGTGTTAGAAAAAAAATTTGTTATGGAGTGTTTTCTATATGATACAATTCTTTCTATATGAATTCCTCTTATTTTCACCTAAGTTAGACTGTGTTTGAGTAAGCGGAAGATATCTAAACTTGATACACAGAATAAAAGTACTGTAAAAGAATGTAAACCCCCTCGTTACATCAATAATGTTAAAAATAATATATTTTATTTGTACACTTTCAGGGTTTAGTGACTGGATGTTGCATTCTAGATCAAGTGAGTAATATTTGTAGTATCTTTGCAAAAAGAAAGAAAGGAGTAATAGTTAATTTTTCCTTAGGCATTAGTTGCATAATATCAATAACTTAGGGGCATTCTTAGGGGATAATACATCTACTTTTTTCTCAATGTTTGTACATAGATGTGGAATTATCAGTGTGGTTCATGACAGCTTTTTGAAGAAACATTTTTGTAATGTCAAAGACATTTCTTAGGAAGCAGACTATGTATGAAGAATAGTGTTTTCTTGAGTGGGAGGAATGTGTGAATGTGTGCAGGTATTTTAGGATTTCTCCTAGGTTTTTTTCAGTATCTAGTATTTGAAAGGTTTCAGATTAACTGATTTTTTAATAGTCTGGCCAATTCTTAAAATAAGGCTACTAAACCAAATGTTTCATTTTTCAGTGCCTGGATTAAGGCCTTTGGAATCAGGAAGATTTGTTTCTATTAATATTTGGTCTGTTAAACTATATTCTCAGTGACAAGGATATCGCAAAGGTAATATTTTCCTTTGATGTAAAAGAACAGTATCTATACATGTTTTAATATGTTTTGAGACAGACTGTAGGAGAACAAATTAATTTGTTGTTTCATTTGTTATTCTCAAGACTCCTGAATGATGCAAAGTGAGGAAAGATAATAGTTGTGTTTATTAAGTCAGGCTTTGCTACATTAGATTTTCTCAGATAATTAGTGCAGTTTTAAAAATAAAATGAGGGAAATAGTTCCCACAAAGAATCCAAAGGGTATACTGTTTACTAACTCAAGAAAGCTCTAGAGAACCTTCTAGTATGTGGAGTCATTATTTTTTTTTAATCTTATTTGATGTCTGATTTTCGTGCTCACTTCTCTTATGCTGATTTAAGTTATTTTTCTCAGAAAGCATGTTTTGGTCAATTTAACTATTAATTGATTTGTAAATCATGGTAAAATAGTAGATGGTTAGGTTTTTTAATTTTTGCTTTTTGGAAAAGTACCATTAATGTTTACTCTTTTTCTTCCTGTTGGGAGGAATGGTATCTTTGAAATGTATTCACTTTAATCCAGTTGTGCTAGGCTTTGAAACTGTGATCTTTCCTGTTCATCATGAAACATCCTCTGTATTGGGTATGGCTAAGATGGAGTTCATTTTCCTATAGCAGCCCTGAGCTGCTCTGAGGTAGGGGAAAGGAGAAAGGGCTTCCACCCTTCTGTTGCAGTGGCCTTGGCTCAGATGAGCTTGGAGGAAGACGTACCTGAGGAAGGGCCCTGGGTCTGAGGAGACCCTTAGCTTAGAGTGACAAAAAGATGCTTGCCCAGGACACCTTGCAGCTGGCATCCATGCACCAGAGAACATGAGCATTGGTTATCCTATATGGAGTTAATAGCTAGAATGTTCTACTCTCTTCCTTCTAGCCAAGGTTCACCATTGGTTTTCAAAATTCTGTACCCTCCCTCCTTGTATCCCCATTCCCTGGCGTCCCTGCCAATCCTGCATCCCCCGCGTCCCGGTTGGCTCTCCCATGCAAACCCCTCCCATCCTGCACCCCCTTCTTAACCCCGCGTTCGGCATTGTTCTGTGCTCTTTGCACTCTAGAATCCAGATTGCCCCATCCTCTTCGACCCTTCCTGACCCCACACGCCCTTGCCGCCCTGCCGCTCCTCAATAAACCCTGGATTCTGAGAACTAAGAGACTGCATCTCTTTTAATTGCCTTGTCTCCTGCCTCCGTCTCCAAGGCACTCCACTCTGGTCCTCCGTCTCCGAGGCACTCCGCTCCTGCACCCGCGGCACTCACTGCAGCACCCGGTCCAGCGCGTGTGGGGTTCGCGGCAGCAGCCTCCTTTCATGTGGTTTCAAGGCTCGCCGCCTTTCCCAGAGCGAGAAACCACACCTTTCCCCTCTGTAAATCACATATTTAAGAATTATAATTAAAATCCACATTCATCACACAACCTTCATTCATATCAACAAAATCAACCAACCAAAGCAACAGAAAAATTCCCTCCAAAAAAATCAAAACATCATCACAACACCAAATGGAAGTGTAAAATTTGAACAAAATCTACCCATTGTCCATTCACCACCAATACAACAAAAATTCCCTATAATCATTCCACTCTCTTAACATTGTTCAGTACTTGTTTTGCCCATTGCGTCCCACAATTACTATCCTTATCTCAAAATGCTCATCATTTCCCAGGTTTTAGCACCAAAATGACTGTGGTGGGTTGGCCCTGGCTGGATGCCAGACACCCACCAAAGCCACTTTCTCACTCCCACTCCTCAGCTGGACAGGGGAGAGAAAATGTTATGAAGGGTCCATGAGTGGAAATAAGGACCAGGAGAGATGACTCACCAAATACCATCACAGGCAAAACAGACTCTAATTAGAGCTATTAATTGAATTTATTGTTAACAAAATCAGAGCAGGATGATGAGAAGTAAGATCTTAGAAACACCATCTGCCCACGTCTCCGTCCTTCCCAACTCTATCTCCTCCCCCCACGGGGCACAGGAGGACAGGGAATGGGAGTTATGGTCAGTTCATCCCACATTGCTTCTGCCGCTGCTCAGGGATGGGAGTCCTTCCCCTACTTCCCTGTGGGGTCCCTCCCACAGGAGACAGTTCTCCATGAGTTTCTCCAATATGAGTCCATCCCACAAGCAGCAGTTCTCCACAGACTGCTGTAACATGGAACATTCTTCCATGGGGTGCAGTCCTTCAAAGACAGGCTTCTCCAGCATGGTCCCCCAGAGGGTCACAAGTCCTACCAGGAAATGTGCTCCAGACTTGGCTCCTCTCTCCAGGGGTCTGCAGATCCCTGCCAGGAGCCTGCTCATGCATGGGCCTCCCATGGGTAATTACAGCCTCCTCTTAGGCATCCACCTGCTCTGGCATGGGTCTCCTTCATGGGCTGCAGGTGGATCTCTGCACTCCCATTGACCTCCATGGGCTGCAGGGGCACAGCTGCCTCACCGTGGTCTGCACCATGGGCTGCAGGGAAACCTCAGCTCCAGTGTCTGGAGCCCTTCCTGCTCTTCCTTCTGAGCTGACCTTGGTGTCTGAAGAGTTATTCTGCTCACATATTCTCACCCTGCTCTTCTCAGAGCACAATTACATCTGCAAAATATTTTTCTCACTTCTTAAGTATGTTATCACAGAGGCATTACCACCATTTCTGATTGTCTTGGTGTCAGCCAGCTGCATATTAGTCGTGGAACCGGCTGGCATTGGCTGTGCTGGACATGGGGGAAGTTTCTGGCAGCTTCTGAGAGAAGCCACCCCTGTAGTCCTCCACACTACCAAAACCTGCCCATGCAAACCCAGTACACCCTCTTTCATTTATTTTTTCCCACATGAGCACTTGTCTGAACCTGTATTCTCTCCTTACACAGTACACTATTATCATCTTAGCAATGAATGTGTACATTGGCAACATAAATAAGAAATTAATTGAAGCAGTAAAAGAAAACAAATTAGAGTATTCCCAATGACTTTAGTTTATCAAATCCCAATGAAGATGACAGGAATCCATGCTCTTCCCACTTATTAAAAAAAACCCAAAAAAACAAAAAAAAAGAAAACCAAACCAAACAAACCCAAAAAAACCCAAACAAACAGAAAAAACCTCAAAAAAACCACCACCACCAAAAAAAGATATTTCTTAATAGAACTGGTAATAACTGCAGTTATCTTTCAGTATTCCTGTCCTATAAACAGAACAAAATGAGACAATATGATACAGTCAGCAATGAGAAACTCTCTGACACCTACACAGCTCCTCATAAATATTATTACAACCCACTGCAGATGCTTTGTTATATTTTTTTGCTCTCAGGAAAAAGATAGCTAGAAAGATCATGAACTATGTTGATTGGATGAAACAGTAGTGAAAAGAAATACAGTAGAAAAATGAGATAAAATATTTCAAACAATCCGTTCAAAGCCTGCACGAAGTTTGAACCTCCTATAAATGCAAGAAACAATTCTTTTCTGAATTTGAAAATATTTGGTTGGTTTTTTTTATTTTCTTTAATCAGAATCTAGTTGTTTTATTCCACATTACGCTGGGGAAATACAAGAGAATTTATTTTAATAATTTTTGGAGATCTGGATTCAGAAATGCCAGAAGAAGATTGGTGTTCACTGAGCAGTAATTTGGGAAGAAATCTAAAGAAAGAGATGAGAACAGAGAATCTAGTTGATGATTGTAGTTTTTTCCTATGGGATTAAGCAGTCTTATCTCACAGTTCCTTCAGTGGGTGTTAAGAGTATTCTGCAGTTTTTCTAGTGTCTAGTTCATTGACTCAAAAGCATGAAAATCTTCTTCTTCTCTCTTTTTTCCTACCGGAATATTAAAAATCAAACTCAATCAGTTCTGTATTGTCATTAAAATACTTTTTCACTAGTGCACAAAGTTTTAGCAGATAAGAAAGTATATAAGACCAAATCCATTTCAAATGTCCAAGCATTTTTTAAAAGATGTATCAAAGGAAGATGGAACACAGCTTTTTGAACCACAATGATATTGTATTAGCCATGGAAACAAATGGAAAAAATTAATGCTGGTACACTTTCAAGCTTCACAGAACAAACTCTCAAGATAACACAGTATAATCAATAATGGAAAAGTCTAAATTGCAATTCGTTCTTCTTGTATAAAAATGGAACTTTTCCTAGTTGCAGTTTTCAACTTAATTGAAGTATTATTGAAGAATTCTTTTCCAAAGGGAGCTGTTATCCCTATAAAATAAAAACATTTGTGAGGAACAGCTTGATGACTGAATAGTTTCTTCCTTTGTAATGCTAATTACTCTTATAAAGAAGACACAAATAGAAAATGGGCTGTATCCAGTTTCAGGCATAAAACATGTAAAATAGGACTTTCAGATGAGCAAACATTTTTAATCAAATATGCTAAGACTGCATATTTCATTACAGATCATTACCTATCTGAGGTCAAACTCACTAAGGTGCTAAAACATGTTAAAAAATAGACATTTTGGAACATAATTTTGCCTATACGAATTCGTGAATTTCAACCACATGGCTATGCAAATCCATGTGTAGTTTTGATATCTTTTCACTAAATGTATCAATGGTAATAAACGTCTTGAAACAGAGGACTTTTAGATGTCATTTTTAATGGAAAAAACCCCAACCAAACACAAACCTACTGTGCTTGTGTGAACTTCCCTCTGAATAGTTCTCACTGTGGTTGCATCTTATCATTGCTCAGGGAACTTCCTTAAGCACATATTTAGTAATATGATAATTTGATCATAATTGTAGCCAGGAGTCTGACATCTAGCACATACTTAAATGCTCTAATTTAAAGATTATTTTTTATTTACAGCATTATCACTGACATAAGTTCAAAAATGGGGAAGCAGACTACAATTAATTTTATCTTCTTGTACACTTCTCTAACATCTGTAAAGTCTTCAGAGTTTTTAAAAAATCAATGTCAGTAGAGTAAGAAGGGTTGTAACTCCAACTAAAAGCTTCTCTTGTGCTCTCATGCTATCTATCTGATTCTAGAGATTAATATTAATCATTATTAGTTTCATAAAATCACATTAGAATCATAGATTGGATTTGGTTGGAAGGGATCATGAACTTCATTTAGTTCCAACCCCTCTGCCATGGGCAGGGACACCTTTCAGAAGACCAGGTTGCTCAGATTCCCATCCAACCTGGCCTTATGTCACCAGTGACAAAGTAAGAGAACAATCTGTCTATTCCATCTTTTTTTCAAAATATGACCTAAAGAAAGACAAACAAAACCCCAACAATCCACAAAACAATTAAAAAAAATGAAATAAACCAGTTCACGAGATGATGTTCATGTGACCTGGAATGCTGTAGTTCAACTGCTATCACTCAGGGAAACTTCCATGTTCCAGATAAAAGAGTGCACAATCTTTTTTTGCTTTTATACTGTTTCTGAAGTTTTGGGTAAACAAGAATTTTACTGATCTTTTGGGAATACCTGCAACAGATCTAAATTCCACTCTTTACCCATCAGGGACCATCCTGACACCCTTCTCATGAATTCATACATCACTTGCAGTATTCTAAAGGACAGCTGCTCCTACAAGAATAAATGAGTTAACATTGCATCTATCAAAGCCAAAATGAAGTATGATAAAATTGAGCTGTTGTAATGGCACACATAGATTAGTCTGAATACTTAATCTATTAAACTGCTATAGAAAAAGTTAGACATTATAGTGAAGCTAAGTCTTTCTCCCTTTCACTTTTGATTAAAATGGTAAACTTTTTTTTTGATTCATATCTGTGTTTCACTGGGAAGGGGCAGGGGAGGGGGTGGTGAGCAAGCAGCAGCATGGTACTTGGATGGAGTCTGGGGTTGAACCACAATAGTAATAGATGTTTCTTGAGGTCAAAGATCTGTTTACTGGCAAGGCAGGACATCCATGGTGCCTTGTTTACACTAGTTTATACAGCCTGTGATGATGTCTGGTAGGCTGTGAGGAAAGTAATCACCTTGAATAGACAAAAAAAAAGCTTTTGCCTCTTATGGAAGTTAAGTAAGTTTCCTCTTTGCTGATGGATTCTGTGATAAATGAGGATGCAGAGCTATTCACTCTGAACTTGCTGTGGTCATCAGCTTCAACACAGAGTACAGATAAATGGTTTTTGATGAGTACTGACTCGTTCCAAGTAAATTACTGAAACTGGAAAAATCTGTAATTTCTCATCACAGAATGGTGCTATAGGGAAAAAAAACCAAAACCCAAACCCAAAATCAAAACCAAACAAAAAACCCCCAAAATAAAACAAAAACAAACAAACAAAACCCCCCAAAAACCCCCTCCAAAAAAAAAAAACCCAAAACAAACCCCCCCGTCGCTGTTGAGCCGCTAGCTGAGGAATGACCCAAGGTCTCAGACAAGGAAAGAGAGAAGAGAGCTTTATTGTTTTGATTTCCATATATATAGAGTTTACAGAGGTGCCCCAGATTGGTCAGCCCGAGACCTCCCCCTAGGCCCAATTGGCCAAGCCTGAACTGACCCAATCCAGAGAAGTTGTTTGCAAAACATCCAAACTTTATCTTGTTTATGAAATATAGCAAAATGTTCCCACGGGAAGGACCTGTGCTAGCCACACCCCCCCAAAAAAAACCAAACCAAAAAACCAAAAAACAAACCCAAAACACAGAAAGAAAAGGATTAGAACCAAATGTGTAAATTAAATTTGGTAATTTTTCAAAATATTTAACTTTCTCAATAATAAAAATAATTAAAAATACTCTAGACAACCTCAGAAGTATATCAATTGAGTATATAGGTAGAAAAAATGACACAACACAGGCATATTTTCCAATGTCTAGGAAAAGGAAATTTTTAACTGACAAAGAGTTACTTCAGCTATAGTTTTTTTTAGGTATGGCTAAAACAAGAACTTGGCTACCTAAATCCAGACTGTTTAATATTAATTTTCAAAAAAATCAAGAAAATCTATTTCCATATTCAGTTTTTCTTGCCATTTTGATAGATAAAGTAAAACTCAGAAAAATATTTTTTCTAAAAAAAAAAAATCTAATTCATTGACACAGGTATTATCAAAGCTCTCAATAGGAATTTTTTTTATATGCTTGATAAGAATTTATAAATTATTAATTTTGTTACAATAAGAAAATTGCAAATGTGAATGAACTCCTGTCCAGATATTTAAAACACCTATTTGTATCTAGAAATACTTAAATTCAAGAGACTGATATTTTTGTCATCTGAGGTATACTTTGAGGACTCTAGAGCTCACAACTGAACATCATATATTAACACTAAAAATAACCCCACTTACAATCTTTTTAACTCTTTTTAAAAACACAGACTTGAGTTTCCATTTTGAACTCTTTTGCATCTGGGATCTTCAGTACATCACTACTGGGTGCATGTGAGTTACTGAATTTCATATCTTTATGACCCTTAAAGAGATTACAAAGCCTCTAAAGTAGCATGTTTATTTTTCCTCCACTCCGTGGTTAGATTAACACTTTGCAGTCCTTTATATTTTTTTAATGAGGTTTGGTAAGGATGTGTAGTAACTATGACCATAAGTGAACTATTCTTTTCTCTACTTTTAAACTCTTTTAGCTAATTCATACTATTAGAAAATATTACACAATTGTCTCTGCTTATCATTGTCTCTGTTATATCATTTTCTTTCATGATATTGTAGATTATTTATAAAGTCTGCAGAATTTTTCACTTTTGGTCAATGGTATTCAAAAGTTTATCTACGATGCAATAAAACCATATCTGGAAATACAGTGACAAAAATGGTATAAAAGTAATTCCTTTGAAAGCACTTTGTTATCTCCATTTACTTAAATTAAATTTTGTCCTCTGTACTAGATATCAAACAAATAAATAAACAAAACTCCAGACCTGTCAGACAACCTTGAAAAATAATCTGGCCCAAGCTAAAGATAAAATTGAAAACACTTCAATCATTCCTGAAAGAAAGATGTCTAACCTTCCTTTCCAAACCTCAAAAAAAGATGATTCCATAAAATCCATTACAAAACATTCCAAAGTTACATCACATATACCACAAGAAAGATATTCCTAACCAGAATTTATCCAATTTGTCAAATTTTCTGAAGTACACTTCAGTGTGAGGACTAGTTCCTATAACTTCTACAAAGATGTTTCTTCCTAGACTTTAAAAGACTGAAGGATAATTTCATATTATTTTTATTTTTAGAATAATCTTACATAGTCAGGATACTTGCTACTTCATACCTTCTGAAAAGGAACCTTTGCCTAATCATCACTTAAAAATTAACCCTTCGCTTTTATTCCATAAGTATGCCACTGGTGTCTTCATTCTCTTACACGATCAAACAGACTACACAAACATCTCACAAATAGCACTGCATCTATCAGTATATTATCCTGGAACCTGGAACCATATATTCATTCTTCCCTTAATATGCCTGAGGCACAGAATTTTTGTAGACCCAAGGGAGTAAGTATATGGTGCAGCAGTGCAGGACACACGTTGCAACAATATGGTGCTTAGAATTTCACCATGGATCTTCTATTTCCTAACTGAAAGCCTTGCTTACAAGATTACTCTCATTGCCTCTCAGCTTCTTTCATCTTGAGAATCGTCATTAATAGCAATAAAGTGTGCACAATTAAAGCTTAATGAAGTATCAACTACATCCTTAAGCTTTTCTTTATACTTAGAGTGACTTGAAAGCTTCTTCCTAGCAGGCATTGCACTTGGAAATTGAATTCTTCAAGCATGACAATGTTGTCAATAGAAAGGTTGTTGCTGTTTGTCTTTCATCATAAGAGGTTGCAGACCAGCCTTTTGCTTTCATAATATCATTCTCCTTCTCTTGCAAAAATGTAGTTTCAGTTTTCTCTTTAAAAGACCCTTAGCTATTCTACTTCTTTGCACATGCTTCCTTCACTCTGGATTTTTTTCTGGATTTGATTTTTTGGGGCTTTTTTTTTCCCTCCTTGGTTCTGTTTTTGGAAGTAATTTTTAAATTTTATTTTTCCATATTTCCTCTTCTCTAGTCAAACAAATATGTTCAACGTTTCTAAATAGTCTAAGACATGGCTCACTCAATTCACTGAAAGAGTGAAATTTTTTAGTGTATATTTGTTTTCTGTCTCTCACACTCTCTGTTTTACATTGTGAAGTTGTTTCCTTGAGGATGATTGCATGTCCCTTTGATGAGAAACCCTCATCTGCTTTGTCTGGTAGCTGTGAACTTGAAGAATGTATTTGCAAAGAAAGGATATTCTGTATTGACAAATGAAAAGAGATTTGTGTCTGTTGGTCACAGGTTTTCCACTGCAAGCAAAGCAAAAGGATTTTCTTATTTCCTCTCAGTACCACCCAGAGATCAGAATAAAATAGGTATCAAGACAGCAAGTCTGCTGTGTGCTCAATTCAAAACATGTCTCATCCTCCCTACTATTAATTTTTCTTTCCAAGAGTTTATCAGTTATATTGTAATAACTTTTATGGAAGCTTTTGTCAGGCTTCTGTAACACAATTCACTTATACACCTTGTTACCTATCTACACAGGGATAGGAGAGAGTCTTTTAGAATAATATATGTTCTATTTCTCTAGAGATTTTTCTCAAGCACAGCAAAAGTAGCTTTTACTGGAAAAGCTTCCCAGTAAAGAAATAAAGTAGAAAAGTCGCTATCTTCTCTAGTTTAACAGGTATTTTCTTGTTGTGGTTTCGGTTTTTTTTTACATTCTATATAAGGAACTAGATAAATGGTGTATATTGCTGTATCATCACCCCCAGACATTGAAATTAATAATAGTTAAAAAATGAATTTAATATAATAAAATACTTAAAAATAAAGTCATTCAACATAACCAACAAATTAAATTAAATATGATTAAGTAATTGGAATAATTACTGCTTGCAAAAAAGTAAATCCATTTACCTAGATATTTCAACAAAAATCCACAGTAAAACATGCCATTAATCCTTGGATTGTCAATTGAAAACTAGAAAAAGTAATTTTATTTTCATACAAACTTCAGAATTTGTGGGAACAAAGTATCAGTATCAGTTCTATTTCTTTCATGAATTTCCCTTAGATTTGATTATACACATATAATACAATTATTTTTTGTAGACATATGACACCATCAGGATGAAGATGAAGGAGAAAATTACTTCATCATCAAAACCTATTTTAAATCAAAAAATTGTTCATAATACCACTACATTAATTATGGACAAAAATTGGCCTCTTTGAGATCCCATTTCATCTGACAGGACTATGTTCTCAGAGTGTGAATTTTATTTATGATTTTAAAAATGTAAGTAGAAGCTCTTGTTAAAGACCTTATTCCATTTTTTTTTACTTTAAACATATTTTGTTAAAAAAATCTACGTGAATAGTTGCAGCTGCTAAATTAGTTATAAAAATGTCCTATTTTGATATTGTTCTGCTATTTTATTATTTAAAAAAAAAACCCTTTCTATATGTAGAATAAAATCAAAGTGACTTTACAACACCCAAAATGTCTTTATTTTCAAGATAAATTTCTGGATGACAGAATATTACACAATTCTGTTAAACAGAAATTAATAAACTTTTCTAATCTTCCAAGTTGCGCTCAAAATCTTGTAAAGCCTTTTAAGTCCTTTGACATTTTATGTCATGGTGATAATTCACCCTAAATCACATGTACTTATGGCTAAAAATGGTCACCTACTCTTTAACATACCATAATTCAGATTCTAACTTTTAATCCTTCATCTCTTTAGCTTACAAATTCAATAAGGCATTAAAATGCTTTCCTACCTTAAAACAAACAAGTTGATCATGTACTTTCCTTTAAGATTCTTCCTTAAAAGTGTTATTTCATGTAAACATTTTTTTAAACTTAATATTAATTAATTTAAAAAGATTAAGAACAATATAGGTTTCCAGTTATTCTAAATCTTGAGAGCATTCCTGCTGCGATCTGGGATTTGGTTACTCGAGGATTACAGGTTGTTTGCAAAGAGTGGAAGAGTTGTAAGCATTCTGTACTAGAATAGAGCTTTCAGGATGCCAAGGCTCCCTTGTTCTATGGGAGGCCATAATCTTGCCTAAATAAGAATGTACGTATTTGCTTTTAACTGCTAACAAGCTTCTGAAGGATGTAACAATAAATTGTTACATTTCATTCAACAAAACAAAACAAAACAAAAAAAAAAACAAACAAAACACCCCCCAAAAAAACCTGGAAAAAATGTACATACATGTTCTCAGTTATTCTGTAATATTGTAGCCTGCAACATCCTCATGATGGAAACTGGAAGAGTAGACTCTGTGGTGACCAGTGGCAAAACACAAGGAAATAGTCTGCAGTTGTGTCAGGGGAGGTTTACGTTGGATTTCAGAAAAAGGTTCTTCATCCAGGGGGTGTTTGGGCACTGGAACAGGATCCCCAGGGAAGTGGTCACAGCACCAAGACTGAATGAGTTCAAGTCTTTGGACATGACTCTCAGGCACATGGTGAGACTCTCAGGGATGGTCTTGTGCAAGGCAGGCAGCTGGATCTTTGTGATCCTTGTCAGTCTCTTCCAGCTCAGGATATTCTCTGATTCTACTATTCTATGTTTGCTAAGTAATTTTCTTTTTATTTTTCTACATTTTGATAGGAATCAAAGTGAAAACTTTCTTGAAACCTCACTCAAAGGAAGTATAAGGCTAATCAGAGTAATTCTGCTCAAGTTGCCCATTTTGAATTTACATGTTTGGCTGATAGAAAGTCTTATTCTCAGTTTTTATAAGAATCATACACACATCTTTCAAAACAATGAGAGAAAAATATGGACTTTTTTTTCTGATATTTTTATGATGACATATAGTTTTACAGTACAAAGAAATAAATAAGCAGATTATCTTTCTTGGTGCCAGGCAAATCTAATTTGTGGTGCTCACTGTAAACTACATTAGCAATATTGATTGATAACTAATTACAAAAACAAACTCCAAAATAACGTGTAGTCCAAGCATCTAAAATGGCTAGGCAAACTGATTAAACATTAGCAATTTTATTGCTTGGTCTTTATACTGCAGGAGCTATTTCATCAGTAACTTATTCCTCAATGACTTTAAAATACATAGGTTATTGGAATATGACTCTGAGACAAATAGTAGAAGGTTTATTTTTATATTTGTTAAGCAACTGACTATATAATGCCATGTTTGCAACTTCTTGGTGATTAAAATTCATTTTTTCTTCTAAAAGGAAAGAGATGAATGGTATTGATCCAAATTTCATCAAAATAAATTGAAAAAATGCTTTTAATTTGAGTAGGATGAATCAAATCCTTGTAGAACAAAGTCAAAAAGCAAGGAAACAGAATAACATATTTGAGGACATTATTTGAGGACCAATATAAAATGTACAGCGTGAGCACATTTTCAGATATGCATGAATTCACTAGAAGTATAATATCTGAAACCATAGGCTGACCAGAAACGTCATTGTGCAAATTTTCACAGTAGCGTGTGAAGTTACATATTTCTGAGATACTTGGCTTGAATATTTACTTTCAAAAATCACGCTAAAAATAATTTCAGTCTGTTTTTTAAATTGTACCAGTCTATATAATTTTTATTCCATTATTTATTATGTAGATTGGAGCACTACCAAATTGATGGTCTTTGTTTTCTTCCTTTTTAAAGCCTTATCTCATTTAATTTCTACTTCATTTGAGTTGCTTTCATGTCACATAACTTGAGCCACTTGGCAGGGTTATTAGCTCCATCTGTGGTCAATAAAGAGATGAGTTCCCACAGAAGAATATAAACCTAGGATAGAATGCAAAGAGTCATTATCCTTTCTCCACTGATTTGAGAGAGAACATGAAAAACTGGATTAGAGTACTAGTTTTTAGATGCCTAAAGTCAGATAACAAGAAACAACTGTAGATATCTCGGTGAATAGATATTGTCTTACATAGCTTAATAATAATAAAAGCATTCCTATTAATCACTGACACAACTCCACATTGCATGCAGCTCATCTGTAGATGTTCTGTCATGTATTCCTCTGTGTCTGATCTTTGTTTATGGATACGTATCATCCACCTGCTGCTTAGTAAAATTTCATGTCAGCTTGCACTTCATCATTTCTCCACATCCATTTTTTGCTTTTCACTTATATACTCAAAAGCCTATTATTTCTGAACCTGTATTTCTGATTTATAATTTTTCTTTATCGATAGGTATAGGAAAAATTTATTAACTGTATGTAATATTCCTATAATTGCATGCATTTTAAACTAAGAAGACATATATCCTTGAAGTAAATTGTATCAGCTAAATTTCATTGTATATAATCCTGGAATGTACAAAGGGCTTAATCTCGAAGATCTTCTTAATGCCCTAAACTCCTTCAGTGTTCATTCTTTATTAATGACCACTATTCATTTGTAGGATTTTGACACTCAGTTAAGACCATATCTACAATTCCACTTTGAAAAATCCTTTAAGACAGAACTGCAAAGATTTTGTGATGAATTCCAGAACGGAATTGTTATGAGTGTTATAATGACACTGGCTGACATAAATTATGAGAGCAGAATAACAAAAAAATTGAGTGCTGTCCATATCATACTCTAGAATATAATTTCTTACAACAGTGGATTTATTTTATTGCACAAAACTGTGATCACAAGGTTATTTAAATGGAATCTAACAGCAAACTTGCATGCAAAGCAAGCTACTGACCACTTTTTAAAGGGAACAAATTAAAATTATGCTTCCAAGCATATTATGGTTTCACAAAAAAACAGAGTAAGATAGCTGAGAACCATACTGTCTAGAGAGGCATAATCTCTGTTTGTGCTTAGAGGCTAAGGCACAAGGAAAATCCAGTTACTCTGTCATAGCTCCTGCATCACAATGAGGCACCATCAATGCTGGCATTCAGACAGATATTCATGAGTTAGCCAGCATTTTCCCAGTCCCAGCAGCAAACTACCAGTATGTTGGAGGGGACGGGGGTGGGTAGAACAGGACAGTACGTGACACTCTGGAAATATTTCAGAAGGTTTTCTTTACTTCAACATGATTCATTTTGAATTTGGTTCTGGTGATTGCTATGAGTCTAAGTGCCATTTTCTTCTCCATTCCATGACACATTCCTCCTTGCTTTAGTTTGATATCTCTGAGTGAATCAGGCAAAGCAGAGAGATTGCCTTGCCTCAAAATAACTTGGTTGATATAATGGAAAGCACAATGTAGTCAATCATGATAAATAAATTTGTACACACTATGCAACAAAGCACCAAGACTTAATGAACAGCAGCAGTCTTTGCTGTGTTTTGCCAAAGCAAACAATTTGATGAATTCTATTTTTATTAGCTAGCACTTTTTAAATTGAAGGTAGTTCAGCTTAGTACAGAGCAATTACCAGCTTTCCTTTCTTTTTGATGTACCCATGAATTCTCAATTCTTGTATGCTAGTTAGCTGTTCAGAGCCGAGGGAACACCTTTTCTCATGATTAAACTCGTTTAAAAAGAATTTTGACTTGCTTAATTAGCTCTCTAGAACTCCTAATAACCACACATTCTCCACTGTGAACTATGCAATTATTGTGACATTAATTCTCTCCCTGGGATACTTTATTCTTGATGTGATCATTTCTCTTTTCGATTGCTGGCTGGTGATTTAACTTCTGCATATTAATGAGCACCATAAGACATGTTTGACTATTACTCAGGATCTTCAGTGTCCTTCCATATGATGCAAAGATTATATCCACAAGCAGTAACAGCATGCTGGTTACTAGTGATAAAGTATTCAAATAAAATAGAAAAAAACCCTCAGCTAAGCTTTTCAATTTCTTGTAATGTTGTGCAACTGCTTTCAGGCATCCCTGTATCACCTTGCCCCTCCATCACATGCTTACCTCAGAAAGTTTGCAAAAGGGGGACAGAATAATG
Source organism: Entomyzon cyanotis (assembly GCA_024500445.1). NCBI lineage: Eukaryota > Metazoa > Chordata > Aves > Passeriformes > Meliphagidae > Entomyzon > Entomyzon cyanotis. Next base: position 63,125,700 of record JAKEPQ010001005.1, read on the forward strand.
GAAGAAAATATTATTTCCTTTACTTTAGCACTCAGAATTCATATAGATTTCTTAGAGAACATACAGCTCCTATAATTCCCTCTGCTTTTAACCATGCTGTACCTTTAAGGAGACCAGTGCAGTTTAATTCTTCTGGTGCAAGTCAGAGCAGCTACAAGCCTTAATAAGCTCTTTCTTCATAGCTGGGGACTAGATAGACCATTCTTCTTTCTTTTTGTCAAAAACACCACTGTTACACTGAGACCATGGTTGAAAGAAATGCTGCAATGCTTCTACATTATATTTATATCCAATAAATATATTTATAATGATGAGAGAGAACTTATTTTTAGACCTACAATATTGAAAATAAAGACCTTAAGGGATTGAAAAGACTGATTCAGTTTGCATATACAGAAGGGTTTTGGGGAACATCGGTTTAAAATTTCCCTAAATGTAACCATAAAAGGTAGCAAACAGCAAAATTAGCAGGGACACTGGCATTTCTGCCCTTGCCAACTTTGTGCTATCTAGATTTGAGAAATAGCTTCTTTTTAGCTGTTGGAAAGAAAGCCTGTTACCTGAGTCTCTTACATTTTCTAAACAGTCAAGCTACTTATGTGCCACTGACTTACATCTCTGCGGGACGAGTTTTTAGTTTTCTTCTGAGCTGTTATGGGTATTGTGGCTTGCTTGATGTACTTCTTAGTCCATTTTATATTTCTGCAGAAAGCCTTAAAAACAGAGATAAGTTTCAGAAAACCTAGAATGAGTAAGAGAGTTCTGAGGAGTTTAACTGCCACCAGTCATCTTCCTTAACTAATTTATTTGCCAATTAATTTGGTTGATAATTGAGTCCTAAAATATTGTCATTAGCTACTTCACGAATGCAGACTGACACATTGTTAGGGTTCTGAGGTCACTACCACACCTTCCTGGCCCTTCCCAGTCTCTCCTGGGAGCTCCTCCCAATCCTGCACATGGACCCTGGAGCAAAATTGCAGCTGAGACTGAGGCCCTCAGTCCCCTGCCCCACAGGATTGGTCTCCAGCCCTGCTCCCAGAGTGGACCCCAGGGTCTTACTCCAGCCCCATTCCTGTCACCTTGCTCTATTCCTAGATAGTTTCTGACATCAGCTTGTCACTTGCTTTCCGAGGACAGTTGATACACCCATTACAGCATTGTGCTCACCACAGTCAGATCCTGAGGGATGGTGCCTGCTGGGCAGAGCTCTGCCAGCCTGGGGTCACCCCTGGCTCACAGCTGCTGCTCCCTCGGGGAGCATCTGGCCCTTGCTGCACACTGACACAGTTCTGAACAAGTGGACTCTCAGTGATATCCAGCGTGAGTGGCTCCAGGGCACACATTTTATTTGTAAATGGGTTTTGAAAGCACACTGTACCCTTCTCAGTGTGAAAAACAGCTCTTTCCTTTACTGAAGACTTCATGTTAGAATTTGTGGTTCTTAATGTCCAGAGAGCATTATTTCAATAATCATTATTACTCATTTGCTATTTAATAATCCCAAATTTTTAGATACAGTGAAAGTCATGCAACAGTATGTTTTCCATAAATGACCACAACAAATCTGAATTTATTTCAATATTAACTGGTGGTTACTCCTTCTACACTGCAAATGATCAGATTTTCTTTTTTTTTTTTTATTGTTAAGGCTTGTTATACAAATTTATATTGCCTGCATCTGGCTTGTTAAAATCTAATTTACAGTTTCTGCCTCAAGAGGATAAGAAGTGGTGTCTGTGTGCTCCACTGTATATCCCTGAGAAACAATTCACTTTTGAACTCCGAATTTTTTCACGGTAAATTGGTTCTGTGATAGAAAAATAACCACATTTGTTTTCATGTAATGCTGTAGAGGGAAAAATCCCCACTATTTCTTTCTAGACAAATAGGCAATAATAGAACTAGTATCTGGATTAGAAGTTGCCATTTTGTAGTTTACACAGTAATACATAGGGGGTTTCTACCTTTAACTTCTCATTTTTTATCAAATCCACGCCATTAACATCCATTTCTTTGAATATCATTTGATAATTAAAATCATACAGAATAATACTTTTGATAAAACCACACAAGGCAGGGAGGGGGTGGAGAGAGGATGCCCAGAAACGTTTAAAATTTCAGCTCCAAACAGAAGTTCTAGGTACTTTCCTTTAATCTTTGCATCCTCTATTTTAAGCACATTTTCATTAAACAAATTGCGTAAAAGCATTTATTTTTTTTCTTTTGTATGTAATGACTTCTCCAACTACACTCACTACTCCTGAATAAACTTCTGTCAAGATTCAGTTTACAAAAGCACAAAACACATTCTATCAACTTCCCACTTGCCTTATGCCATCCAAGAGGAGTTGTCTTGATGCTTTCTTGCCACTAGTTTACCAGTAGCTTTTTTAATTTTAAAAAGGAAACACTTTCACAGTTATATTTACATAGATGTAATGTATTCACATCCTTCTCCAATTTATAAGGTTGCCAGTCAAAAATATCCAAATGGATAAAAATACAGATAGCACAGTGTCACTGACTGTAACAGAATGGATTGCCAAGGGCTCTGAGGAAGAAACATAAAAGCTGGGCTTCTTAAAGGCCCTGGAATAGCAAACCTGAAAGATAAGTGAGATAGTTATTTAGTCACTTGAATTGTTATTTTATATTTAACATTATCTTCTTAAATTATACAGTAAATAATTTTCTAAAGCAGCAGCACCTTCCTTGGAGACTACCTTTGCTTTAGATGGTTACAGTTCAGAATCCAAGCCAAGAACAAAAGAATGACATAATTCCAGAGCAAGAAAAAGGTCAAAGCTAGAGACATGAGGTACAGAGCAAAAACCATGTTAAAGATGTGAGAGTTCAGAGATGCAAGCTGTCCATAAGTAGGGACTACAGTTAAAATCAGTTTAGGTCTGGAACTGTGACATTAAGCCAATTCTCGTCACTGACATGGATCATTGCTACTACATTGTACTGCAAGAAGCTGCTATATCTGGGCTTCAAAACTACTGGACTACTGTTTTCGTTTTGTTCCTTTGTATTGTTCTCAAATGCAACCCCAATTTTATTCCTTCAGAGTAAGCTAATAAATCCATAGGACTCCCCAAGGAGCTAAAGAAAGGGCCTGCTTAGCAAAAAAAGAACAGTAGAAAAGTCTAGTTGGAGGCCAGTGACTAGTGGTGTACCAGGGATCAATACCAGGTCCAGTCCTTTTTAACAGCTTAATTAATGATCCAGGTGACAGAGTAGAGAGTACCTTGTAAAGGAATAAAGGAAATTAGTTACTTAGTGTAACTCACTTAGTATTAGTAGCTAGCTGTGCTGAAGCCTCAGGCCACACACTGTGAAATTCTTCTGGATGCATTAAGATTTTTACCTACTTAAATAAAAGGAATCCCCAGAGCCTGCTCACACTGGAACACAAGGCATGAAGGAAGGTCACTATCCCACCACAAGAAGCTGCAACATTAGAGGTAAAAAGAGAAATGGCCCACCTAGAGACAGTGAAGAGAACCAATGGAGAGCCAGAAGACCCCAGTCCTTAATATTTCTGTTGCTTTGAACTGTCACATAAGGGATGGGACACTTAGATGGTAAGGGTATAACTGCCCAGGGATTTCACTGTTTGGGGTCCTTTTCTAAAGACACTGAGCTCAAGATGTCCTTATTGCAATACCTTCCAATTTCTTTTTTTCAATGTAACTTGTTCTATTAAGTCTTGGGAAGATAAAAATCTCACAATCTGTACAAACCTAGCTGAGGCACCTCTGGTTGGCTGCAGCAAGATTGCTGCTTCTTTCATGCTGAGTTTTATGTAGGCTTGGAGCCAGGAAGTGAGGTCAACCTCACTATCTGTACAAACACATTTATAGATTTGGAGTGGGATCCATTAGTCAAATCAAATCAAATGGACACATAGAAAACTTTGGAAACACTTGGAAAAGTGATTTATAAGGCAGGCTGGGTGAGGTGTGCCAGGCTCTACAGAACACAGGGAAGGTTGGTAAAAGACTTAAACAATTTTCATACTATTAACTATAGAAAATTACATTCTTACAAGTTTATATTCTCATATACTGGTTAATATTCAGTATCACCTAATATTCAGTTTATCAGCTGATAATACAGAACACTGAATTTAACCTATTTTCTGATGGACCTAAGTGAAAAAAAATTGCCCTTCCTGAAACACACAAAATAATTTAATTAAATTCATTTAAACACCATCTCCTTAACTGAAAGCTATTGATAAATCTTGAATTAATGTAGAATCAACTACAGTTGGTGGCAATTTTAAGGCTTTTTGTTTGTTTTTTATTATCATTACTATGATAATTATTATTATAGTGATTATTATTTCCAAGTCTTCTAGCCAAAATGCTGTATACATACATAAAACTGTTTACAACAGATTCTTCCTTATACAGTGCTGATTTACTCTTTCCTTTTGCACCTCTTAAATAAATGTACCAACTATAATTGCATAATTTAAATTACAATAATTTAATCAGACAAAAAATAAAATTATTGTTAGAAATTACCACAAAACTCACCCCCCAAAAATAGATTCAACATTTTAGTATAAGATAATGCTATAAATAAAATTTCCTTTAAAAAATTGGACCAGATAAATCTGTTTAACTCTTCTGTGTGTTATAGCAATAGGAGTTCTGGCTGAAAGTCCTACATGTATAGCAATTTAGGTGTTGCATTATCTGCCTCTTTCTTGAGGCTCTTAAATGGATGTTTCACCTGCATCCATTTTTTGAGATTTTAAAAGGAAATCAATTTTTAAGATTGAACTTACTTAAGAAAGATATTTCAAATTAAATTAGAAACAGAGCAGAGCATTTATAATAATTAAAAATGTGTACATCAGAGGATTTTTCCTTCTGGTTTCTTAATAATGACAAAAATGCATGAAAGCTAAATAAAATGGGGTTTTTTGGCTGCCTTTGGATTGGGTGGGATTATGGGGTTTTATTTAATGAGTCCTCCTATCAGCCCATTATTTGTGTTATGTTTCAACACTCTCCATGATATTGTCCAAGCGTTATTTTCCAGACTCTACATCCGTGGCTTGCAGCTGACTGGGAGGTGAAAAGCATCTCCAAATAAAAATGCCTTAATTTTATTTTTATTTTCACTTTTGCAGTGTGCATATGCTGTATGAGCTACAGAGCTATTATTATCTAAAATCAGAGCCAATTGTAAGTAGGCTATTATCACAGTGGTGTGTGAATAGAAATTAGGGGTTAGGGTTTTTTAGGTATGCCATAGTCTTCTTAATTTAGAAAAATTAAAAAAAATGCTTCAGCTAAATTGCTCTCTTTCATTTTTTTTTCTTTCATTGATTGTTTTCATTTGTATATTGGGTTAAATTAAGAGTAAAAGCAGTGCTTGAAATGAAAAGTCAGTGTTTTAACTTTGACACTGACCACAGGAAATGCTTCCTCCTTTATAGCCTTTCTGTTTGAAGATGAATTTGTTGTGTTTAACCCAAGTTAATTTTTTTTTTCTTGACGCCAGTAACTAATGTTCTATCCAATATACTTTATGTAAGGTAGAAAACCCAGATGCTCAGGTTAGCCTATGTAGACATTTTTAACCTTGCCAAATTAAACTGAAAGATTATCGAAGGTCCGAGTGTTTTGATCACCAAAAAGCCATACCACAAACCAATTTGATCCCACAATGCACTGCTCCCAAGAATTAACCTAAATAAACATTATCATTCCCCTTCAGCATGGTGGAAGAGGCATAAAAAGTCCAAGGGCAGGCATATTACAATCATGAAAATATGGCTTTACTGAACTGTATAGTAATAAACATCTTGGGTATGCTGAGTTTATAAGCAAAGACCTAATTTCTTACCCTTAGGCATTAGGTTAGTAAAACAGACATATAAATCTCTGTTTCACAAAGGTGGTTTGGGGTGACCATTTCTTTTTCTTACAGATGTTATTGGGGAAAGAACCACACAGCCAAATTATTATATTTAAGAGTTTGAAAATTGAACAGATAACCATGGGAGCTAAATAAAATCTCCCATTATCTGTACACATGTGTATTATTATTTTTTTTCCCTTAAAGCTCCTTCAGGATAGAAGAAAAAAGCTAATAAAAAGAATGGTATTTATTTTGCATCTGTTTCTAACTGAAGTATTTATTCACAAGTAAGAATTGCCTGAAATGGCAGTAAAACATTCAAAGTATATCACATTTAAGGTTTGAGATTTGTATTGAATCAGAATTTTTATTCACACTTTTTGATGTCAGAATCTTATCAGAGGTTCTCATAATGGTTGCTGATCTCAAAGTAACAACCAGAAACTCAGGTATTGGGAACCCATTTTACTAAGATCTGTACATAATAGAATAATATAATAGAAGAGAGTCCCTGCCCCAAGCTATTTGTGTGTAAATACACAAAACAGAACATATAGAAAATGAAGTATGAAAAAATAAAAGGTAAAAAATTTGAAAATCCCCAGAGGCTACAAGAATCCCCAGAGCACAAGCATTGTGAAGTAGAAAACAGTCCCTGAATTCTGATCCACTATACACCTAGACCACTTTTGGCACAGATTTCACTAGATTATCATCCTATATAATGTCCTCTTTCAGAGCCTGACAGCAGTCGACCGAGAATAGAAACACACAAGCTAGATCTACCTGGTCCATGCCTATAGAGTGTGCAAAGCCTTATGCAAAACACGATTTGTTTATTGCAGCCCAGACAAGAGAAAGTCAGATGATAAGCAGAAGGAATATACCCCATCTGAATGTATTACCTTCCATGATAAAGGAGGTGTTTTCCTGTGTTTTCACCACTCATATTGCTACATCATGTGCAAAAAATGTACATTTCAGAGAAAAAGAACTGATATCCAACATGGACACCTATATTTTTTAGCTGACCCAACCAAATGTATTACTGTGATTGGGATTTAAACCGTATTTGTACTTACTATGTACTTAAAACTATGTATACCTAGTCCCTGTAGGACAGTTTTTTTACCAGTTTGTTTTCCTCTCCCTTAACTGAGTGGGGGTAGGAGGTGTTCTGATACTCCATGATTTTCTTGTTCTCTTTGAAAATTTGGGCTGTTTTGAGCTTGTCTTGAAAACATTTTTCTTTTTCTATTTCTTTTTTTTTCTCTTACAATTGTTCTGCTTTAGTGTTTTTTAAGCATCAGAGGTGACTTTTAACCAGCTTTTCAACTTGCATAGCACTGCAGCTCACTGTATTTCACTTTGTCAGGCTGGGTCAAACCTAGCTCACTCTAGACACACAGTTTATTCCAATTACCTTTGATTTTTTTTTCCCCCACACGTCACTACTTTTACAAGGACCTCTTAATACACTGCTGCTAAAATGGTTAGGGGACATCTGCCAATAATATTGCCATTGTGGCTGCAACACACAGACAGAAGAAAACCTATGGGTGAGACTTCTATGTTTTCCTATATGCTCAAGTGAATACTTAGTAAATACAGGCAGTAAAGTCAGATCAGTCTCAACTTCTCATCCTAAAATGATCACCTGCTCTATTGATTTTTTTATGAGCCAAGTCAGTAAATGTTTTAGCTGTATATATTCTTTCTTACAGGACATGTTATGTTTTGGAGATGTCTTTTTCCACTGCCTTTGATTTTCCATACTACCCACTCCAGTGTGAAACAGATTGATCAATGACACTGCCCCTACAAGTATTGCTGATCATTTGTTTTAAACTCCAAGAGTCTATTTCCCACAGGTACTCTTACTCTTTCTTTAAGTTTTGCAATCCACTTTGTCTGGAGAGCTTCTCTACTTTGAAGTCTACTATGTTATTTATGTCCTGCTTTGATGATCATTCCTTTCATTACATCTTCTGTGGATCTTCTTCCCATTCACTTCCTCTCAGAGTGTTGACTGACTTTTTTTGTCCTTGTTAGAGTTTCCTGTTCCAAAAAATTGCTGTTATATTTCCTTAACTCTCACTATCTAGTCTGCCCAATATCCTGTTTTTCTCTGTCTATGACACATCCTCAGGAAACCCTGCTGCTGTTCTTTTCTTTTGAATCTTTCTTCCAAAATAATTGCCTTTGACACTTTCCTATCATCTTACACAACTAACCAGTCACCCTGTCATTCACCTCAAAATCTTGTGGTTATTTTTTGCTTTCTGTTCTTCTTTCCCTAAGCCTTCCTGGACCTCGTTATTTCATTCTTAGTAATGTTTTCAATTCCCATTTCTTACACCACTTTTACACTATAAAATCCCAGAACACACGCTGGTCTTTCTCACATGCTGTGACCATTTTCTCTGTTCTGACTGTACCACCCCTTCAGGCCACAAAATGTGCAACAGAGATGAAATTGCTTCTAACTAGTTGCTCCATCATTCAAGCCTTTAATTTGGTTCGTGAGGCTTTTCATTCACTCCAACTTTTTAGCATAAAATTTATGCTTACTGAACTCTATATAGTTAATTTTTCTAAGTTACATAATTAAACATGTATAGCAAGAACAAGAGAAATCCGTACATTCCAGTAGAATTAGTGTTCTATTGGGAAGTCCTTGGCGGGGAGTGCACAAGACAAATGCCACAGAATTCTTGAGAATTCTGTTACCCATGACAGGATGGCCCTGAGACCATAGTCATGTTCATAGAACAACATCTGAGTGTTGCCAGAAATCTGCATAGATTTCAAGTTAAATTTTAACTGAATTCTTTTTCTTGTTGTTTTTTAAAAACATATCTTTGTCTGATATTTTATTTAATATTGACTCCATATTCTCAGATTAGAGGTCTCAATAAGATTTAACTATTCTGTGGTGAAAATTATAGTCCTGAGATAATTTTAGATAATTTTAATATTCTGTAGAATGTTATTCTGGAGTATGAGACTATCTGATGTGTTGCTGACTTCTTCAGGAGTTTAGAGCCTCCTTTATTTCCTATAGGTTTGAGGAACAAAGATTTGGTAGATGCATATACATATTTTAAGTTGGTCTTTGCAGGTAACATTATACTGGATATGAAGCAGGGGGAAAGAGGAATTGGTCACGTGAAAGAATACACATGATGGATCCAGTAACTAATATTGAAGACAAAGTATATAAACACACAAATAAAGAAGTCTGAGAACAGTTAGACAGATCTAAAAGAAACACCCTCTCATCTATCAATGAGGAGGAGAATATCCTAGAACAATAACCCCACATATTCCTCTGGGATGTGGAAATTGTTCCTATTTAATAATATATTTGGTATTCTAACTGCAGCAGAATTTGTGACAACTGGTAGTGAGAAAGACAATTGTTCATATGCGTATGATAAGAATTTGAGTTTTCTGAGAGCAAGTTTGGGCTTTTTCTTGTTTGTTTCTCTTTGTTTTGATTTTTTTGTTTGTTTGTTTGGTTTTTTTCTTTATATTCTATAGAGTAGTTACTGGTGCTTCCAGAAAACAATCAGGTTCAAAACAAAGCACATGCAATTTAAGAATATTAGAAAATCCCATATTGCAGAGTAAGTTTATTGAAAAAATAAAATTAAGACATAAAAAATTAATTAATAATAACTGAATTATAACCAGTGAAAATTGTAAAATGATATTACACAAAACTCAAATATAAACAGTATCATAATGAAACAGGTGCTTGATTTTTTTTTTAAAGTTACACTTTTTTTTTCTAATAAAGCATCCAGATTATGGTTGGCTTAGGGTTTTTTTTAATAATAGTAAAGCCATTAAAACTGCAATAAACAATAGTTCTACTGTAACATTTCTCATTTCAAAGGATTCTGAAATATATTGCAAACATAATCCAATATAATGTAAAGTGAAGACCTCAATCATCATGAAGACAGACACAGTTTAAACAGAAAAAAATATAGCATCCAAATGAAATTTCAGAGGCAGTTAAAAAGGAGAACAAAGATAACAAAACTGTTTTGTCCAAACCACTCAATTTGACAGTGCTGTTCCTTTCAAGATGGCCAATGTGTTTTAGTCACGAGCTGTGTAACTGATTGGCCCAAGGGGACTGGAAAGATGGTTTGTTTCTGGTTGTCAGCATATTTTTATTGTGACAAGATTTTTTTTTACCAGCTATAATCAACTGAAGCAGCAACAGTTTCTCTGCTTCACAGCTCCAATAGCATGGTACTGCTGTCTCTTTTCCCATCATGTTGCCATGGTTGTCAATGATTCAGTAGAACCCCAGAATCAGAACTGTCACAGAAACAGAAATATAATATCATATTGTCAAACTGCCAAAGATTTCACTACAGTGATATTTTCTTGTTAAAGCCAGTCTGGTTTTAAATGTCCTAATCAATTGAACACTTTCTACTTCCCATAAGGAAGCTAAAGAAATGTTAGAGACATTCCCCATGCACTTTTTTTTTTTTTTTTCTTTTTTTAGTACAGTACTCTTGTACTGCCTCAGAGGGAGCTGTACTGATTTCTGAATCTCCAACTGGTCTTATGACCAGCTAATTTTGTAGTGTTGCTGGGAGTTAACCTACAGCTAAGGACCATATATTTGCTCACTCACTCTCCCCCGCACTCCAGTGGATTGGAGGAGAGAATAGGATCACCAAAATAAGAAAACTCATAGGCTGAGATACTTTATAATAAGCAAAGGAAAGAAAAAAAAGACAAGAAAAGATAGAAAAAACCTCCAGAAAAACAAAACAAAAACAAAGCACTCAATGCCACCCAGCCAGTCTTTGAGCCAAGGCTACCTTCCCCCACGCCCTGTAAAAAAAAATCCCAAAGCCTCTGCTGCTTTTTATAGCTGAGCACGGTGTTACATAGCATAGGATATCCCTTGGTGATCTCGAATTGGCTTTCCTGGTTGTATCACCTCCCAGCTTCTTGCACACCCTCAACCTACTTGCTGGGGAGAGTGTGGGAAAAAGAGAAAGGAGTCCATGCAATTCAAACACTTTTCGGCAATAGCTAAAATGTGTTACCAACACTGGTTTAGTCACCAGTAGCACAGCACCATACTGGCTGCTGGGAAATAAATTGACTCCCTCCCTCCAGACCCAGTACAAGAGGTCATCCAAACACACAGCTCTTCATCTTACCTTGAGCTAAAGAATTATGTTAGAAATTTTGTAGCCGGTAGGTGATAGGATAATCACCCAATGCTGTCTTATTCAGTAAGGTTTCAGGTGCACTGGTTAGACACTTTAGCCATTGGAAAACCATGGAACTTGCTGGATACATGTTTATTCTAGGTGTTTATTGCTCTGTGGGACTCCCAGGAAATGCTGTGACCACCACAGTGCAGGGAGAGTGTAATCTCTATACAACCATGTGATAAACTATTCAGCCTTATCTCACTGAACACTTCCCTAACAGCTTTAGGACTGCTTTAAACCACAAAAGAACACAAAGGAGATTTAATGCAGCTACTAATAATGAATGAAATCTCTGAAGAGTTCCAACTTTTCTGCATTTTGGAAAAAAAAAAAAAGCTTTAGGTTCCAAGAAGATATTTTACCAGTACTTGAAGATGACTGTAGTCATACTATGAGGGCACTAAGAAGCCTTAGCTGTGACACCATAAGCAAATATAATGGGTACTACAATCAATAGTTCAATGTGTAGAGCACAGCCATTTCAATTTTATAAGCCTGTGCACGACAAGCATCTTTAAATCAGTTCAGCAGTTGACAGGGAGCAGTATTCCAGTTTTAGCACCAATTCAGTGTTTATACAAGTTGCATTTACAGGGTCCCCTTGCCATTGAATTCTGTACAAACTGAAGTTTATGTACTGAAGCAAGCATTTGGGAGAACTCCAGGGTTCAAGTCTTAAGAATGTATAACGGTCTACAAATAGATAAATAAAGAGCTGTGTGCCTGGCTGAGGTTGGGATATCTTAAGAAGAATACTGTGGCTTAATCTGTTTATTGCTAATGCATTGTGAGTCAAAAGTAGTATCAAGATGAGACTCAAAACTTGGCATCAAACAATAGATCCATACAGAGTTATGTCAGTTGTGATAGTCATCACCACAGTGCTTAAATTCTGTGCCCCTGAAACAAAACATAGAGTCTAAACTGAATACATAATTTTCCTGTATTGAATGGAAAATGCTAAAGCAGTAATCACGTAATGAAGTCCCAAAGTTAGACTTATACACTGTCAACTACAAGAGACAGGATAATCTGAAACACAGTAAAGAAGACAGGAAAACTTTGGAGCTCCTAATCAATCTGTGAAAGAGTTAGCTCTCTGCATTTTATGTCTGATTTACATTAACTTAAATTCCGCAGTTAGGTGATGTAAACATTCTCATTAATCAGTCCAGACCAGGATTCACAACTGGACTAGACTACTCTAACTAATGGGATGTCTGCAAAAGGTTGTAGATTAAATACAGATTAAATCTGTATTTATTTATTTATTTATTTATTTATTATTTATTTAATGTAGATTAAATCTACAAATGTAGATTTGCCTCTCTCAAAATACGATCCCCAGAATTTTGAGTACATCTCTGTCAAAGGAGAACTGTATGTTGACACTCTCAGCTGAAAGAATGAGCCAAATGTTTCTTTTTGAAAACTGGGCAACAGTTAGTTATTTGAGGCAACAGCCTGGCTATTAAAGCTCTCACTCACAACACAAGAGAATTCAGTTTAGAGCAATTGTCAACATGACAGAAAATTACATGTCTTATCTGTCAGAGAAGTTCCCTAATCATCTGTCTGTTAGCTGTTCCTGTGGTACTTTTCTTGGTGAAGAAAAGTATTTTGCAAAAAGTATTAAAAGGATTTATGGGCACATGTTTCTCTTACTTAAAATAACTAGTAAGCAAGAAATAGTATCTATGAATAACAGTCATGTCTCTAACATCAGCATCACACTGGATCTAGCTTCACACAAATACCAGGAATAGTATTTTAAAGACGGTGTGGATTCTCCTTTTGCATGTCTTTCACTGTGGACAGTATTTCACATGAGTGTTTTAGAAATTATTCCACATACAACCTTTGTCATTCCTGCACCCATGTTTGTAACAGCAGAACCACATCCAACTCTCAGGCTTTGTGATATGAGGATTAACTCATTTCACCATTGCCGTTTTCTAGGGTGCCAATGAATAGTTTTGCCTACTCATGCCAGTCAAAGCTGAGACACAGTCCATTCAGCTAGCAGTGACAACCCTCAGACAACAGAGTCTGCACCTGCTCTGATTCTTAAAGGATGGCTCTGTCTCAGTACAGTTTTTTTCATAGTGTTGCCTTAGAGAGCTGTAGCTTCAATGAAGTCATTGTTTCCGTCATTAACTGTTTGAATAATTCATTACTTAACAGAAAACATCCCTCTTTGCTCTCTGTTTATTCCATTGCTTGTATATTTCAAAATAAATAAGTCACTGAGTAACACAGTGACTATTTTGAAAAAGAATTTGCTTACCCCAGAAAAAAAGTGCTTGGCACAACAAGTAAGGAACTAAAAAAACCAAGAGTTTATCTTTTTCTTATTTTACATACAACATGATGTACGCATCTCAAAGAAATTGCTTTGATTGCAAATAAATGTAGTGACCAATAAAAGTGAGCAGATTATTTGATGCATAATTGTAATCACAATTGGTATGAGATTAATTTATTAATAACGATGTTAGGATTTCCTTATAAAAGTAGGTACAGAAATCTTCTGAGTTTGGGAAGCTGAAGATACAGATTAGTATTAGGACTAGAATTATCACAAAGATAAGCTATGTTCTAACTTGCACCAGTAAACAGGTGAGAGGTAATAGAGGACGTAACTCAGCACAGCATCTGCTTCATGTGCTTCCTGTAAGTTATGAATCAGGCACTATGGGAATTGTACTATGGCACCAAATTTGTGTATTTCCTAAGTCCATCCTCAAGTATGCCAAGGTTTCCATGTACTAATCTGAAGTGACTGTTAGTGCTTCCTGTACTTTGATTCCTTTTTGTTTTAATTGTTTTAGGTATGAGATTTAAATGATAGGAACTTAAATAGCTCAGTAATGCATCTGAAATTATGGGTAATAGGATAATTGGCAAGACCAAGCTGCTGATAAGGCATAAGATAGGATATCTAATTTTATATGGTAGTAAAATATACTGACAACCTTTAATTCTTTTGAATGTGTAGCAGTTCTATAACATAATCTTAGTTTAGCTTCCTAAATCATTCTAGAATCTTGTTAGCAATGGTTAGTGTAGGCTAAAAAGACACAAAAGCTTCTTTTACATGAATCTACGGAACAAGAAAAATGTGAAGTGATAAAAGTTAAAATATTATTTCTGTGAATAAACCCAGTGAAGAATACATACATAATGTATTATGGCAGGATCACCCCACTCCCCTGGATGATACCTGGCCACCACCAGTTTTCTGCACCCTTTCCTTTGTGCTGTACAGCACTGCAGCATGGCTGTGACAAGTGCAGCCATGGCCCTCCACATCTCACCCCGAGTTGTGGGAATGAGAAGGGCAGGAACTCTTGGACAACAGAAAGGGATCGCAGTCAATGAGAGGCAGAGAAGTATCTGGACCATAATAATGTATGACCATGAGCCCCAACCCACCAGGTTATAAATGGGGCCCCTGACAGAAGCCATGTGTGGTATTTCTTGAAGCAGTGTGTCAGTGATGGGAAGCTTCTCCTGGGGACTTGGATGGCATCCAAGGAGACTTCCCAGGACTAAGTGCCTTCTCCCCACTCCCAGGTGAGTGACTATTTTTCTACTGGATATCCTTGAGCAATTCCAGGACCCTCTGGGTGAAGAGAATTAATTTTCTGGCTAACATTGAGTGAGAGGCCTCCCGGTATGTGTGTGTGAGCAGGCATGCACTTTGGGTCATCACTCCTGTCCATGTAGTAACAATACCCCTGACTGGTAGCACTGCACCTGGAACCTGTTGAATGTTGTTGTTGGAGTGTCATTCTGGTTACCTCTGTCATTTGTTAGTTTTGACCATTGATTTTGGTTGAGAATTAAATTTTGCCTGAGTTTTTTATCTGCATGAAGTTTGTTTCATGTGCCTCCAAGACACATGTGCAACCTCATAAAAATCAGCTGGACCATTATTGCCAAGCTTTAGCATGGTGGTATGCAAGAAGATGCAAAGCCCATGAAGTCTACCTGTACACCTGTAAGAGGCTGATCTGCTGTTCTGAGGCTAAAAGTACTGATGATAAAATACAGGAATCAAGGAACAGGATTGGGATTCCTGCTGAAGTCATTAGGATTTTTAAAATTTATTTTGCGGGGACCAGGATTTAATTAAATGAGTTTGCAAATACATGTGTGTATAAATAAATGGGAATATATTCACACAAGAGAACATGTAAGTATCTCTATGCAAGGTAATAAAGAGGATATTGTTAATACTAATATATTAGCAGTCCTTGGGCGATGAAAACTAAGTAACTATGGGAATGAGTTGAGAGAATTGGGGTCCAACACATTTTTGGAAAATTCATTTTAATGGTGTTCTCATATTACTAATGCAAGTGAAAGTGCCAAACAGAGTTTTAAATAGACTTTTTGCATAAATTATGCTGGTTTGATATTCACAAAAATCTCTTTCCCTTCATATATAAGCAGGAGTATCTCTTTTATAGATCCCTGGAGCATAAAACTACTGAAAGAGGGGGCAAAGTGAGCCAAAAATTGGTGAAAAATACTTTTGAAAAGATGCTTTGTTTTAAGATACTGGAAACTTCCATATTATTAATTACACATAACAGAGATTTTCTCATTTTACAATTTACAAATGTTTTATGTTTTACATTTCAGTTTACACCAAACTATGCAGCCTTTCCTGTGTTTTTAAGTCATATTTTCAAAGGGACTAAAGTATTTCAGGCTCAAGGGGATGGATTATCTAATTTGCTATACGTGTTTGGCACTATCCAACACATAGTCGACTGTCATTTCATTTTGAGTTTGGAAAATCTGAATTATTCATGCATTACAGAGGAAATAATAGGTGCATTAAGGTTTTGGAAGAAACTCTTAGAGCACTAATGACAAGAGAATGCAAGGAGAAAAAATTCTCCAATAAATACTTGTAAAAGGGCAGGTAAGTATGTGTGCATTTTAATCGGCATGTATATACAAGTAGGCACTCCTTCTAAAATATTATTCTTAGCTTAAAATGTTACAGATTTCTAATTATTTTAAAAATACTAACTTTTCCTATAACTTTTAACAGTTTTTTCTCTATTTAGAGTATATTGCAAAATGTATAGTTGTTTCCCAAAAAGGAACTTCTACTGCCACGTCTCAAGTTTTAAATACCTCAGTACACAAACCATTTCATTTTGCAAGTCTGTTCATGTTTTGTGTAGTGGCCTCTCACAGCTGGGCCCCTGAGATCTATTGCAATTGAAATGAAAGATTAGTCAGAATAATAACATGCTAACACAGTGATGCTAGCAATGCTGTAAGATCTGTAGTTAAACTTATAATTATGGTAACTGCTATTCAGAAAATCTGCAAATCCTGCGATCATCCTTACTGACAATCCCCTTCTACTAGTGCTCTTAAAAAGCTGTCTTAGTGAGATGCACTGTCACTGCTGCTGGAGGATTCTGCCCTGGCAATATGTAATCTCATTTTTAACATGCTATTCCTACTTTTCTCAGATTGCTTGCCAAACCGTGGAACTACTGCATTAAAAATAGAATATTGTGCATCAAAGAGAAGAGATATGAGGTACTAGAAAGAGAAAATAAAGAACTAGAATAGGACTAGAATGCCTTGGCTGCCTACTGGACATGAAGAGGCTCAGGCCCTTTCTTCTTTAATTGCAACTTTCTTGAAAAAGCTGGAGAGAGTGTCCTACACCTTCCATGAGCATCCATCTTGGTCTTCTTTATCACATCTACTCTAATATGGCTTTCTTTCATCCAGGAGCTATCTGATATGGCCTTTGGACCGTGCCTGATGCTGCTTAAACCAGCTCCCAGGCCCTGCAGTGCAACAGCTGACATGCAGCAGCATTGCTACTAGGACGCTCCAGCAATGTTATGTTTAAGGTTTCATACAAGGAATGGATTTTGTGAGATCTGTGATCAAGGAAACAGAACCCAGTACCATTTCCAATAGTCAGCAGCTAATCACTGGTGCAGGGTCTTGGGACATGCCCAGGCTAGGCTTAACCCGGCTAGGTTTGGCTGTGGTAAAACATTACTGCTCAGGACCATGCAAGTATTCAGTAGCCTGTTTGTCCTCAGCTCAGACAAGACCATCCTGGGTTATTGCTGCATGACAAACAACATTTCCTTCTGTACCAATAATTACTGTGGCCAGGGAAAAGTCTAACTTTAAATAATAGCTTGTGGGTGAGCATGGCCAAACTTCAGCTGGGAACTAATGAGGAAAAAAACAAACACAAAAAGAAGGAAGCACATTGTTAAGATTATGCTTAAAAGGAATCCTGTTTGGACCTGAGACTGAGCAGGATGATGTCAGGTGGGAACTTCTGGGGTCAGCTAAGAGGGAACGAGGACAGGCTTTGGCAGAAACCACCTCAGAGACCCCATCCCACCCTGCAGCACTGGCCAGTCCCCGTTGCTGCCTCTTCTGAACATGTGAGTGCTACTAAACAGCATTAATAACACCCCTGTTTCATTATTGGCCCTAGCATCCTAAGAGTGACTGACAGAATGGAAAGGTGGTTGTGAACAGTTCAGATGGGCCACCACAAGCTCAGCAAAAGCAGCAATAGTGCACCAGGTAGGGGCCCAGCTCTTCTTTCCCCATGTGCTGGATTTCCCTTTTGACACCTGACAGTCTTTTTTTGACCTTTTTTGACACAGGAGACAAGAAGACAAGGAGAGGACACCCCCATGAGAATGGCAGAACCACGCCATGGGATTGGTACCAAAATGTTGTATATCAGAAAAAAAAAGTCAGAATTGCAATTAAAAGCTGCTTTCCTGCTGACTCTCTTTCTGCACAAATTTTTATGCTAAAGTTCTTTCTGCTTCTTTTCTACTTAATTTCTACATGAATAAGGGATACTCTGTACACATTCCCAGGAGTATTTTAGAGAAAGTCAGATTGAAAATATTTGATGCAGTGGATTTCCAGGAGTGCCTCATTAAAAAGAGCAATACTAATTTTATATTAAAAATTAATTTACTTCTGTTTGATTTAAAACTCAGGATAAATACAGTCTCAGATTTTTCTCTTGAGGCACAGCAGAAGTGAAATCGTTACTGAGCAAATTTGGTGTGATGGATTACTCCAATCTACTGCCTTTTCCTTATGGTAGTCCACAGTTTAAGTTGTTATTAAATGATCAGGGGGTTTTCAAAGATAATCTCTTTTTTCTTTCTTTACAGCTGAAACCTCTTTTTCACCATTATTTTTAGGAGGCCCAAGATGAAAACAGAACATAAAAAAACTGAGAGGATTTTTAAAATTGCAGAAAACAGTAGACTTTTCTTTTCTTTTCTTTTTCTTTTCTTTTCTTTTCTTTTCTTTTCTTTTCTTTTCTTTTCTTTTCTTTTCTTTTCTTTTTCTTTTCTTTTCTTTTCTTTTCTTTTCTTTTCTTTTCTTTTTCTTTTCTCTTTTATTTTCTTTTCTTTCTTTTCTTTTCTTCTTTTTTCTTTTTTTTTTTCTTTTGTTCATTAGATAGTGACAAAAAAACAGAGTAATAGCGAGGGGAATCATTTTTAGTTAGGATGTAGTGATCTTCAGTTCTCTAGACATGAAAGTCTGATGCCATTTCAGCTAAGCTACATTATCTCTCTATACTTGCAGTGTCTTTTCTTGAGAGCTGCTTGTCTTCTATAGGTGCAATGTAGATGGATGTGTCAGCTGCCCTCATGCATTTGAAAGATCAAGAGGCATAAGTCAGAGGAATTAACTCAAACTTTGATGTTCATTCAGTGAAGAAAAAGTGAAACTGGTGTTACTGAATTCCACTTGAAATGTGTGGCGTAGCATGCGAGATACTTAAGGAAAGTGATTATAACCACCATAAGAGAACAAAATAATCATAATAGTATAAAAAGTTAATGTGGGTACCTACACCTCATCTTACTCAGCCAATAATGTTTGCCAGTATCAAAGTTATATGGTCTTTTAAAAGCCAGATGCACAATTCACATCTCCCTCTTTTAAAAATTGAAAGCCATACAACAGCTTGTAATATTAAATCACAATCAACTGCATAAACTGATTTAACTATTCTATATAGACCTAAGTGTTGCATGTACTTCAATCTTTGTATTGACTTTTGAAGAAGTACTTCGTTCTCTGCCAGTTGATGCTATCCCATTGTTTTAAGTGTGTAAAGTGCTCTATTTCCAATGTACAAGTCATTACTTTTGCAAGTTGCATTGCTAAATCCTTTTTGAGGTAGTAAGATTTAACTGCCTCCTGCAAAAAGCTGCTTGTGATACATAAAAGCAAAACTAGACACACAAATATGGCAGTCTGAGCTCACAAAATGCCTTCATTCACATAAACTTTTAATTTTCAGTCTTCTTTAACCTATACTTTCTGTTTCAATTTTCACAAATTTTCATAGGTATTCAGATCACTTTCCTCTATTGAACTTCTGATTAAATTAAAATATTTAAATTTCTAGTTACATCCAAGAGTTAGCTAATGTTCAGTAGGTGTTGATATCAAATTCAGAGGTAAAAACTGAACTATTCTTGATTCTATATTCTTGTGAATCATCTTTTAAATATCCAAGTTCCATTCCCAAGAATGCACTCTAAATTTTCTTGAAAGTGATCTTAAACAGCATCTTGCATGGGGAAATTCATAACTTGTCATGCTGGTCCCATGACATGGGATCAGATTTAAGCCCCTCATGAAGCTCTCCCCATCCTGCTCACAGACCAACCCCACTGTTTTAGCCCTGTGGGGCTGAACTCACCTGCAGACCCACATCCTGACTTTTCCAGCTTATGCCTAGCAAAGTGCAATATCACCAAACTTGGACTTGAAACCATCCTTCTCTCCAAAATGTTGTCTCTGTTCCCTCTAAATTTCATCACCTTTTTCCTCAAAAGGCTAATTTTGTTCCTAGTTCCCTCAGGTTTTTCCTCAGTAAGCTCATTTCCCCTCTAATTTACCACATCTTCTCCCTGAAATGTGACCTATGACAGCTCTAAGATAACTCAGTTTTTCCCTCAAAAACGCTCATTTTGTCACCTCCAAATTACTTCAGCTTTTCTCCTTAAACCATCACCTCTTTCCCCTTTAAATCACTCTAAGGAAAGTTTTTTGGTGAAAAGCAAGAAAATATGTGGTTTCCTCTGAGAAAAGGGGGCATGGAAACCCCTCTTGCCGACAGAAGTGGCACAGAAAGCCATTCCCCTCCCTCCAGATGACACAATTTCTCTGTGCTGCAGCGTGTCTGCTCCCACCCATCCACCCAGCCCCCTGCCCTGCACCTGTAGCTCCCAGTTCTGCTCTGAGGTGCTGACCCTGAGTGCCAGTGCCACCAGCAAATACTAGGTGCCACCAATCCTGATTTCTTGAGCAAATCCATTGACCATCACTACCACCCTGAAGATGAAGTCTGAACATAGTATTTTGGACCCTTTGAATGCAAAAAGTGTGATCCTTGTGGTGTACCTAGTGAGGAAACTAATGCTGTTTTGCAATGGTCTCTTTGGAGTTTTTAGACACCCAGCTTAGGAAGAACCCCTATTCTCTGCCATTTCTGTGCAAATGTAGGAAAAAGATGTGGAAAAGGAAATGAAACTGTAGAGACATGAGTTATGGTTGTTGCCATTCTTTTCATAGACTCATAGAATGGTTTGTGGTGGAAGGAACCTCAAAGATCATCTAGTTCCAAGCCCCCTGCCAATGACAGGGACACCTTCCACCAGGTTGCTCAAAGCTCCTTCAGAACTGGCTTTGAATACTTTCCTTCCTAAACCTTCCTGCTTAGATTTCTGTAGTTAGCAGGCATTTAATGACTATAAAAATTCAGAAAATGTGGAAAAAGAAGATTTATGCACCCCTTTTCCTTCTCTGCTTCCCACACCCATATCCTCCTTGTCCCTGAATTTGGATTTGTACATTTCATTTCTTTGAAATTCCTGGATAGAAAGATCTGGCAAGTCTGATTACCACAATATTGCCCTAGAGTAAGAAAGCTGAGCCCTCTGAAATATCCAAAGTCCTGAAATAAGGTTATAAACCATGAGATCATAAAATAAATATAACAAATTGCTATTTTTCTCTGTTGGCTTGGAAGCCTTTTTAACAAGCCTGCATTTCAACTCTTTTGTTGCAAAGGCCATACCAGTCAAGACAGATTCTCAGCTGTACAAGCAGTTGGGCATGTGCAATGAGCCAGCTGTAAGATGACAGATGTGATTTTGCTCTTTCCACAGGACAGCTTTTATTCGTGGTGTGAATCTCAGTCTTGAAGAGACTGAAATTTCAGACAAAATGACCAATGGGCAAGTTACTCTGGCAGCAATGTTTAGCAGCAGGGCCACCATGTAGGCTAGGGGAAATAGCAGAGAAAACTTATTCCTCAAAATACATGTCACTGGAGTGTTACATGACAATGTTACCTGGAGGAAACACATCTGGTATTATGCAAGAGGGCATTTGCTTCCTTGCTTAATGCTGGCAATAGCTTTCCTTTGGAGATGCTTGTCTAATGCTACTTCTGGAGCTAAGACAGGAAGTAAGGCCACCAAGACCTGCACTGTGAGCTCAGGCTGGGGAGACTGATCCTGGGATTCCTGTTTTGTTTGCTTTCTCTGGAAAGTCTCACTAGGGGCTGGAGTGGTGAATGAAAAATGACTGAACCCTGAGATCCCCACATGTGCTTGCAGACCTGCACTAGCTTTGGTGTGGGATAACAACACACCCATTTCCTCTCCTGTACCTTTTTTCCTCACTCTCTATCCCTTCGTGATAAATAACTGTCTATGGGACAGAGGCAAATGCAGTTCTTTCTTCAGTTATCAGTCTCTGGTGGCCTGTTTGCTGGCCACCATCTCCCACTTTGGGAAGAACAGGTTCCTCCCAGGTACAGAAACATCTACACATCTACGGTATCAGTATAGCTCTTGAATTTATCTAAATCTGATTTTTTTACAAGTTTCATGGGGTTTTCTTTCTCTTTTTTTAACATCTTTGTAATTAATTTGTGGGCACAGGGTCTCCTTTTCTGTTTTCTACTCCTCTGTGAAACTGGGATCCTCTGAAATAAACATAAGGCTTAGTTTGTTTTAAAATGCAGCATTGACTCTTTCCAATTGAGCATACAAACCTAACTAATTCCATTTTTTCTTAGCTTTCAATGTCCTACTAGTGCTTTTTAATACCACTTACATTTAAAAATCCAATATTTTAAAGCAACTTCATCTTCTCACAAACATCCACATCATTCAGTCTACTTCACACATTAAGAAAAAATAATTGCTAGTAGACATGCATGTATTAAAAAGATCTACACTGTATTATATGGAAGAAAAACAGGAGGTCAGATCTATTTTTCTCTGTAATGACAAGATTTCAAAATTTTCTGAGGCCTTGAACCAGCTGCTGCCAATGCCATTGAGAATCCAAATCCTTGTTTCAGATGTTCAATTCCCATTTGCAGTCTAGCAAAGCCATAATGTAGTAAAACCTTTAACATTTGAATTTCCATTGACCATAAGAAAAGATATATATAGAAACTTATCAGATTTCTCTGGAACACAGGATTGATTCGGCTTTTGGAGTAAATGATACTCTAAATATTCACAAAAGTTGGTATTTTTTAAAATACATTTCTATGTAGACTTGGGAGGAACTTAGGTTTTGGACGGTTTATGATCCTCCAAAACAGAGTGCACGAAATGTGTGTGCTCTTTTGCAACCTCTGTGTCATGGGTTGTCCTATTTTACTTCAAATTAACTTTTCTGGCTGTATCTAGTGGAAAAACAGTATAGAGGGGAAAGGAAAAGAGAGGGAAAGGGGACAGGAAGGGAAGTGAGGGGAGAATGAAGGGGAGGGGAGAGGAAAGAGGAGAGAAATGGAGGAGTGGAGCTGGCCAAAAGAATAATAAAGTATCGAGAGACAAAAACAACTTTACAGCATTTTATTATTTCTAAGTTGCTGGAACACAAAGACTTGCAGGGCTGACAGGTCTTTCGAATAGGCTATAATCTGTAGCAGGGCTGGGAAGGACTGGAAAGAGCTGCTTGTAGAGCAAGTTTGCAATTTATGAATCTTTTCCCCAAACTAATGGGCTCTTTTAGTGTAAACATCAATTTAAATAATAGTTATGAAACATATCTTGCTCATTAAAAATGTGAAAGTGCAAACTGGAATTTATGTTTTTTCTGTATTGGTACTGTTATGACAGAGATTTTCTTACTTGTAGTTTTCAATCACAAAAATGATATCAGATTAGAAGTCTTATACATGAGTTTAGAATTTAGATGCTTTTTTACACCAGGAAGATTAGTTCTTTACATAAACCTGCCATGTAAGGATTGATTTCCTTGTCAGCAGTGCCATTGATTTTAATAGATTTGAAATCAAAGACTCACAGTTTTCTGTGAGTTCTTTCATCACACCATAAAACAATTGCTTTTTCAGTTTATCAGATTTTTCTGATTAGTATTTCCTTTTGCAGCTTCTAGGCTTATTCCATGGTCTAAGGTCAATTTTGGTGTATTTTTATCCCTTGTTTTCAGATACATTAGCTGACACAATTTTATGTCTTTTCATATTGTGAATAGAAAAAAGTAGCTAGTGCTGTAAATTCCAAATCAATTTTTTAATATAATCAGAGTGACAAAAAAAAAATCAGAAGAAGATAGGATCAATATCTTTGAAGTTGTGGAACTTTCTATTTCATGTCACATGCATTAGCTCTTGTATATATTTTGGCTGCAACCTGATGATGAACAGTTTCAGTTACCTGAAGTGCTTTACCTTTTTAATGCCTTTAATGGCTTAGGCTTCCTAAGCTAAATCTGTCCATTTAAAGCTCTTTTTTGAGATAATTTTAATTAAATATATCTTAACTGTTCACTACTTACATTTTTATAGATATGTCATTGTAAAAAGAGCTGAATACCCAACCCAACCTCAAATAGAACTCAAAACATTACTGCTTTTTTCAGATGGACTCCTAAGCTTCAATGTGCACTTTTGGAATGCCAGGATGAAAAAATACTTATGACAGTGCTGATTCCTCAATACAGAAAAAGTAAAGAATCTAGTTAGAACATTCAGCTGTGAATTTTCTTTAATCAGTTGCCTCTTCTGCTAGGGAGAAGTGGAAATTTCTATCCAGTCTCAGTTTCTGAGGTAAGGGATGTAAATGCAATTGGTAGGTATACAGAATTGGGGTTTATCTCTTGTTGCAGTTGACTGTTTAGGGATTGCTGCTTAATTACATATCATTAATAAATCGATACATGACTTTGATTCTCATTTGGTTTAAACAACATGAACAGATCAGCATTTCTCTCTGGCACCCCAGGATCCACAAGTGCTGCCTGTTGTCTTTAGCACCTTCTAATGGACCCGTTGTGCCTGAATTTGTCTTGTATTTTCTAAACCTCACAGTACCATCTGCTTATATTCTTTCCCGTGTGACCAGTTGCTAATCCTGTTACTCACTCCTTTAAGAAAAAGTTATCTGTTTTAAAACAATTTCTTAGCGATTTTCTTGAGATTTGGTAATATTTTTGTTCTCTCTTTCTTCATTGCACTCATTACTTCATCAGCCTCCATCTCCCCTCAGCCTTCTCATTCACAGATTCAAAAGAATGAATCTTTTCAATGTCTCCCTGTAAGGCACTGCTTTGTCCCTTTCAGTGTTTTAATTGCCCTTCGTTACCTTCTCCAGCCCCACTCACTGTGTTTCATTAAACACATGCTAAAAATACGGGTGAAAATAAATTAAAATTTCAGTTGAAACGTACACTTCATGCTGCAATTTGTGCAGTAAATGAACAGACATGGAAAATATCTTTCATTTGTCTGTGGAAGCCCTTGCTCTCTTGCTTGAGTTAAAAAACACTTAGTGAGTACTTAGGAGAGAATGACAGGATTTGAGGGGAAAAAAGGTCATGACAGCTAGCTGTGAATAGAAAATGAGAAGCATGAAGGATGATAAAAGTCCCTAGAGTGATTTTTAGTGAGTGTTCATAGCTGATTGGATAGGTCACTTTAATATTTTACATTTTCATAACTATGATGTTTATTTTAGAAGCTATGAATAGAAAGGTTTATTTCTATTACAAAACTCTGAGTTAAGCAAAATTTCAAGAAGGCAAGCTAGCAACAGGTATTTTTGCGATCTTGAATTTTAAGTTATGGATTATAGCATGTGTCCTACACCTGTACTCCACTTATTTTTCTAGCATCTTGGAGGTGCGAGTCTGTATATAAGTGAATTGGCTGATTAAAAAACTTCAAGCAAAGAGTAGGCATGGAGTGGTGTGAAATAATCTCTTGTATGATACAAAAGCAGAAGGAAAATATTTCAGCTTCAAAAACCATAATAAAAAGTGAAAAAAAGGTTCTTTAAATAAGAATTCTGTATTGAAAGAAGCATTTTTGCTTAATGCAAAATTTGTCCAGCCTGAGAAGTGTAATCCAAATCACTGAAAGATGTTTATTCTCATCTTTATAGTTTCCTGTAGTGTGGTAATACTGGATGAGCAACAGTATCAAAATCAGGAATGAAAACAGATGCATTTCCTTTATCAGTGAACAACAAAGACAACACACAAGAATAATCAGTCCTGCTTTGGACTGGACCCCGACTGAGAGAATTTTGAGATGTTTACTGTTAAAAGTTGTATCTGGAGATTGCCTCTGTAAGAGACACTGCAATTACTTGATTACTGTGCAGTAATTTCAAACACAGTTATCCAGCTAGGGCTTTTTTTATTTGGATTGCCTACAGCATATGTAACATGAGTAACTGTCTTCTGCTGTAAGGTGAATCATAGGATTCTTAGGTGTTTTGTGCACTCTTAATACATAGAGACAGTATTAAGGGTCATAGGCAGTGGTTTGTCCATAGCTTTAAATTCCATATCTATTTGTGGTTTGAAAAAGGTTTTCTTGTCTTTCCTTTGGCTTGTTTATGTATTTATTTATTTAATGAAATTATTAAGGCTATCTCAGCTGTTTAGGAAAACTTGAAGGTAAGAGGGGTATATTCTGCAAGCTAGAAGTTGGTGTGGCATTGATCTGAGTAGATGAAGGATAATCTCTGTAGCAATTTATTGTAAGACCTTGGCATCTCCATTTTGCCAGGTTGTCAGAAGTGGTTAGATGACATTACAAGCCCAAACTCAATTACAGAAGGAAAGATGTAAAAAAGCAATTCTCTTTCCTTGGTCAGTGCTGTTGACTTTCATCTGTGTCATGACCAACCAGTAGGGAGCATGATGCTCCTTTTAAACTCCTGTCAGGCTGACAAAGGCACCAGTCTTGTGTTAGGGAGTTCTTATGCTTTATTGTACAATTGTCTTAACTCTGGCAGCTAGTGCCCTTTTTAGTCTCAAATGTGCTGGCTAGCAAGCCCTTAATTATCACTCCAACAAGCCCCAAATCCTCACAACAAACCTCAATAAAGTGTGCAAGGTAGAACATGATAGCTGCACTTTGCCCAGAAAAACCAAGGGAATAGCAAAATAAAGGCAGACAAGGGAGAAAGGGAAGAAACATCTCCAGTCCTTAGATCTCGCATCAGTCCTGCCACAGGGATATTCCAGAACTGGGGTAGCAAGATGAAGAAAAAGAGAGGAAAAAGAGATCAGGCAGGACTAATCAACTTCCTTTTAGAGTTAACCCAGTAAGGAACCCTTTAGAGCCCTTCAGGAAGTGAGTCAGGGGAGGACAGGGGGATGACTGAGTATGAGTCTCTAGGTGGGAATGGAAGTTGGCCCCCACCTCCACAGGACCCCCTCTTCCAATCACAACTTTCCTGTCACAATAGTCAGAAAGTTTGAGACAAAACATCTTGATTCTCCATGAGTATTCTTTCTTTCACTCTTACCATGGAAGTATCTCAGCCTGTCTCCTCCTCATCATCTTAACACAGCTTTTCTGTGGCAGGAGTTGCTTCTCTTTTGTATTTGTTTGACGATGTGTCACTAACCCTGCAACAAGTTTGTCATTTGCAAAATCTTTGAGGATATAATTCTGCTGTATCTCAGACAGAAAGCACATGTTCTTATAGGCTTCAGAATAAAAAGCAATCTGTAATAATACTTAAGCTTGAGTTAAAGACCATTTTAGAAAAAGAAATATAATGAATCAAATACTTTCAAGGCCACATTGGTCAAATTAGTGGGGTTTTTTGTGTTTTTTTTTTTAATAGGTACTGGATTTGTTTAAGTAAATCCAGGATTAATTAAATATTGGGATATATTTTACTGTTTGGAATATATTGCTGGTCTAAATTTTATAAGGATTTGAGCTCAATTAAGTACAGAATGCCTGACATCTGATAATGCCTTTAGAATTCCTGAGCTTATTTAGGTTTTACTGTTGGCAGCCTAACTTACAATGATTGCCAAAAGAAAATCTTAGGATCTTTTGAAATTGAGTAGCTGGTTTGAGAAAGTTCAGCATATTTTACCCTTAGAAAAACTAACAAGGTTAAAAAGGAATAAAAAGAATAATATTAAATTATCTGGATTCCTTTCATTAAACTGACTGATTTTATGCTAATGACTTAAAAGCCATCTTTTCTTACATAATTTGCTCCAGTCCAGCTATACTTCTAATTTAACCTTTAGTTAATATGACTGCAAAGTATGCAGTTACATTAAAAGGGCTGTACTTGAAAATACTTATTCAAATCTGTTTCTTTTCCTCCCCCAAAGAGAAGTGTCATTTACTAAGGTACATATTCTGTCATGTTAATTACTTGTTGATGTGAGAGACCGGGAAAAGTGGTTACTGACTCAAAACAACCAAAGTGTGTTTGTGTCAGAGGGGTCAGGGCAAGTTCTGAGAAAGTGGGATGGTGCAGTGCCCCGCACCCTGTCCCCTTTGGAGCTGTCTAGTCCAGCTGTCAGGCACTGGCACACCAGAAGCAATGCCCCACACCCCACCCCCAGAGACCCAGTCTAACCCCAGAGTGGCTATCAGACTGCAAGCCTCACCTGTGGGTATGGCCAGAGGAAGCCAGAACAGATAAAAACCATTGCACAAAGACACTTATGTTTGCATCACTATTGTCGTTGGGTTTTATGGCACCTGAGATCATGCTGGTTCCTAGGGTGGAAGCTATATCTTACCTTTCTCTCTCACTTTTTTAAAATCTCTTTCTCTTTTATTCTTCTTCTAATTTCCTCTTCTTGATATCTGGTAACTTAAGGTTCCATGGGTTCGAATGTGCTAAGTCAATTCTTTGTGAAATGCTTTAATTTGATGGAACGTTTGCTTTAAATTTTGCCAAGTTCCTGATCTTCTGAAATTTGCCACTAGAAGTTTGTTGTTTAACCTCCTGAGAATGTTGTTGAGGTTCTCTCATGCATGTACATCAGGGTATCAAAAAAAAAGCCCCTTTAAATAAACTCACCAAGTGAAGACCTGTAGCAATGTGGGGTTTTGGGATTCCATGTACTCCTTTGTCCCTCTGCTTTGTATACCATTGGTTCATTTTGAAATATGCATTCTGCTGTACCCGAAATCTATCGGTGGGTTCCCTATGCCTGTCCTCCATTCAGACTCCCCGGGACTGGCTTTAGGGGAGACAGTCCCTCCCCTTCTTTTCCCTTTATAAAGTGATGTCCAGATCAGCTCGAGGTCTCTGCATCTCTGGGCTGGCAGCTCCTATCCCATTCCTGCTTCCCTCCCCTTCTCCTTTCCCTGTGACCCTCTCCCCATTACCCCAAATAAACCTCCCTGCCAGAACAGAGATGGAGTCCAGTTCTTCCTTAGCCTCACTATATTCCTGCTTGAATTGATGTGGTTTGGAGACTGACGCCATGCCGCAGAACCTCGGGGCCGCCCGCACCAGATCTGGCAGGATTACACAGACCAGGGACCCTGGACCGGGGGGAAACAGTTTGTGCAGCCCCCCGGCCCGTGCTACATCAAAGACCTGGACTTTACAGTTGATTTTAAACTTGTTTGGGTGTTCTGTGCAGAGAAATAGTTCAACAGCTTCAAATATTTCTCTTTGCTAGTACATTTTTGTCATAAATATTCATATACACTTCCTGATTTATTAAATGTCAGTGGTTAGTATTCATTTCATCAAGCTTACTTTTTATGAAGGTATGTCCAGTGAAAATGTGTGTACTTTAGCTAAAAATATTTTGCATTTTTACAATGATTGCAGTGATTTCTCTTGTGATAACATCAAAACTGCTTTACAAATATGAATTAAAGTTTACAAAAACTTTGTAGAAATGCTAAGAATTGTTATAAACATTTTTAAAGTGAATACTCTGAAGGACAGACTGTAAGTGATTTAGCTAAGTTCAAACACGGTATCAATACAAATGACAAATTCTGACCCTAGCTTAATTAGTAGATCATAGTCCTTGAGTTCTCTTTAACAGTATAAAATCTGAAAAGTGGCTCCATAAAAACAAATGCCATATTTATGAATCATTGCTTCTATGAATATTCCTGCAAAAATTTTGCTGTATTAAGAGTTAATTTGAGGGCATTGCAAATGGCATGTTCTAAGTTGTCTCTAAAATTGAGCAAAATTACCCTTTCTTCACAATTAATGCAGTTAGCAATGTTTTTTGTAAAAGGGACCATCTAAATGGGACCATGTAATTCAGGTCCAGGCACTCACTGCTGGGCAGAGCTTTCAAGCTATTTTTCTAGGTCAACTGAAACATACTATATCGAATTCAAGAGACAATAAAAAATGATATCCAAAATCTGTAAAAAAAAAGTACATCCTCTTAAAGCCAAAGATTAATTTCTCTTGTTATTAAAGCAAATAGCCAATGTACCATTCACAGGACCTCATCTGTCAAACTCCTTAAAATTTAACTGTTCCTCTAGACTTTACAAATGCAATGCAATAGGCAGAGGAAGTGTATCTGTGCTAAGTGTTGGGTCTCTCTGAAGAGATGGGCTAGTTTAATCCCTGTGAGACTTTCAAGAAGGACACTTCAGAAAGGAGGACATTTACTGGTTGCTAAGTTCTTATTGCTATAGGAGGGGAAAGACAGTCATTTTGCTGTTGGGCCACCTATTTATTCATGCTGTGTTATGTAGGTATTTTATGAATGTGTCTCTTTTTGTGGAAATATGGAATGAAAGGCCTAAAACTATCCTCCTTTGGGATAGAGTAATTTGCCAGAGGAACATTCTTCCATGAACCTGGAGTCTGGCTAAATTGTAGGAGAGTCTTTGAGATCTCATTTTCAGAAAAATCCTTTTCATTATGAAAAATGCATGTACAAAATAACATCTCTTTAAAACTATTTGCATATACAAACCTCTTTTAAAAGTCAAAATCCCTATTCCAGACAGAATTTTTACCACAAAATATAATAGGGCTACAGACCCCATGAAATGGAGTACAGTTCCTCTGAATCAATATTATGTCAGTATTTGAAGCTGTAAACTCAAATCTGGAAAGTAATAATTAGTTCCTTATTATTATATAATTTCTTATCAGCAATTCTCCATGCTTCCCTTTAATATTATTTCTTGTTTTGATTGGCAATAGAAATATGATAGCAGATAAATATTACTTTATTTGCATAAATACACTGAATGAATACAGTGCTTGAGTATATTTAGTCATGCTAGGAAACCTCTCAAATTTTCTTATAAAAGCTAATGGTTTTGCTTGTTATTCACATTTCATATTATTTCCTGGCTCTCATCTGCCTATGATTAAGCATTGCAAATACAGCAGCAGCTCCCATGTTCCATAAAAGATCAATTAAATCTTTTTACAATGTAATTATTAACAATTTAAAATCAGTGAAAATATTGTTCTGTGTATATGTGAAAAAAGCTCCATAGTAATATGGATCAACCCTCAAGAACTTTGAAGACAAATCAAAGCGCACTTCATTTAAAAAGAAAAAGAAAAAGAAAAAGAAAAAGCTATTCATCCTGCCATGAAGTAGGATGCTTCCTTCTGCACCTGTTGTGATTTAGGAATGGTAGTCCCCAAATCACTGACCCCATCAAGACTGTCCAAACCACGCACTGCCGTCTCGCTCCCCAGATTTCTCCTTCCCCTCCTCCCTGCAGTGGGCTGGAGAGAAGAACTGGAAGCACAAAAGGCAAAGATCATGGGTTGATGAGAATAATTTATTGGAAACAGCAATGAGATAACAAAATGAGCAGTAACAGCAACAATACTAATGACAAAGGGTACAGGAAAGAACAATTCAGACAGAAATGCCCTGACAACAGACAACACTGGATGGCTTACTTCACCACATATCGTCCACTGGACCAGAACCCCTTCTTCCCAGGAGAGAGTGCCTTTCCCCTTCCTCCAGCAATGGTGTGAGGTGGTACAGAATAACTTCCAGGTCCTAGCCATGCCCCTTCCTCAGTACGGCAAAAATTAACCCTGTCCTGGCCAGAACCAGGATACCACTGTTGCCCCGTGTCCCTATGTTTAGACACTTCATAGATGAGCTTTTAACAGGGCTGGTTAAAGAACTGGGATAAAGTGAACAGGTGAGTTACAACATGGAAAATTCCAATTAGAAATAATGAAAAAGTTTTCCTCTCTGAAGGTGGTCAAACATTACAGCAGGGAGCTAGACTGTTTGTGGAATCTCCATGAATGAAATTCCTGAGATCTGATTGAACACAGCCCTCAGCAACTTGCTGTAGTTGACTCTCTTTTGAGGAAGAGCTTGGGCTGAAAGATCTCCAGAGGTCCCTTCCAGCTTCAAAGTTCTGTGGTTTTGTGATTCTGTTTACATAAGAGGACATACTTATTGCCCTGTGCTTAGGCTGTAAGTGTTCTTGGGTCACTTTTTACTTTTGGAAAAAAACCAATTTGACGCCCTGGACTGGACAGTTCTTATCATGCCTAATTATGTGGGACTATGACCTAAAGATGAAGCTGATATGAAAAATGTCCATGTCCTTTTACTGAAAGCCAATGAAACTTAGTCACAACCACTGTCTTAAAAGACACATTGTAGTAAAGATGTAAAGTCATTTCTATGCCTTGAAAAGTATGTGTTTTAATAATATAAAAGGAACAGGGATAGAACTATAGTAAAGCATGATAATGAAGTTTTCTTTGTGTTAGCAATAATGAATGTATTTGTACTTGTTATCAGTACGTACTTGGAACAAGATGAGTCTACCTGATAGATAAAGCACTCTGGTTTGTTTTCAACAAACAAAGAGCTGGCTTTGCCTGCTAATTTAAATGTAATGTCAATACTAATGGAGGTGTTTACAAAATCCAGATTTTGTAAAAATCTTTTGTGAAAGTATGGGCCCTATATATTGTGAACTACTTACCTATCTAGAATTTTACAAAATGGACAAATACAAAATTAAGTTATGGGGAGAAAGAACGGCTACCTTAGAGCTAACTGAAGAGAAAAACTGGAAGAGGGATAGGTTGGTATGGATGACACCTGAAATCTGATTTTCTGACATTTTAGTGGGCCTCCCAGTAACTGCATAAATCTTTGGGTCCATCCTAATAAACTCTTCTCCATATTCTGGTAGCAATTTTGCCTTTTGATAGATTATTAGAGCAGAACTCAAGAGCTAGAATTCTCTCTGAGAAACATTGTCCTGATCATCTCTCTGATGGTAGCTGGAAAGGGCAGTTGAATGCAAAAAGGAAAAGTAACAAGTAATTTCTTACAATCTTCAGATGTCAGGAAATTCATATGGCAATTGTCTTCCTTTTTCCTTGGGAGAATAAAATGACCAAGCAACAGTTTCTTCTGCTGGCATTGCAGAGAAGAAACATGAAATGTTGATAGAGGAATGCACCAGCTGTTATCAACATCCTCTCCTGTGGTTTTCTTTCTTTGTTTCTGTGAGGGATACCATACTGGTAATATCTGAACAGTATGTGAACATTTCTGTTCTCCTGAAAAAAACTATTTTTATGTATTTGTGTCTTTCTTCCATATCAAAGTCTTGATTTCATTTTTTGGTCTTAAGGAGAGTGACTAGTTTTAAAACTTGTATGCCACAGATATGAACAGTGGAAAAACTGCAGCATATATGACAGTGACCAGAAAAAATTGTGTCATTAGTTATATGCAAATACTCTAAGCTTCGAATTCCTCTGAGCTTTATTCCCAATATACCCAAATTTTTGAAATATCATCTTTTTTAGGTTATAAGCAATACTTTTTATTATTTTTCAAGCTACTCTATATAATGTCTAATTAGCTCCCTTTCCTCTTGTGTTTGTCTACTATCCTTGCATGGCAGAAAAGTCACAGTATGACTATGACATGCTTCAGAATGCCAATTCCATTTAAGTGCAGACTTTAAAAAAAGGAAAAAGCAGACTAAATTCAAGCTTGGACTAGGGCATAATTCTCTTGGGAATAGAACAATTTGATTTACAGAAATAACTGTAAAAATAACTGGATGTTAGGATTGCTTAGGAATGTCCATATATATATATATATATATATTAAAATAAGTATTTTTCACTTGCAAGCCTTTGCATCTTCTAAGATAGAAGCAGGTATGAGTCATGTTCAGCGCCTCGGAAGTATGTCTGTTCTTTGTCAGACTGCCATGTCCTGCATTCATCTCATCCTTTTCTCAAAGTCCAAGTACAAAACAGCATGTGTCAGCTGGCCTTCAGATAAAGACAGGAAACCATCACACACTGTGGGATACAGAAAGGAAGTTTAACTGTTTCTTGTATTACAATTCTTTGTATTCTTGACCAGTTACAAGATTTTTCATTTTTACACATTGATTATATATGCTGTGTATTAATAGCTTTTTTTAATGCTATTTCCCAAGAGTTCCAGCCTACATTTTCAAAAATGAAAAGTGGTTTGAGGTTCTTTTGTTTCTGGAAAGCCTGTTTTTGAGATATCTGTGAAAGAGCCTGATTTTTAAAAGAGGATTTAGGATTTGCCTACTATATAATCACAATGTTTTAAAGAATCTCCAAAAGGATAGTATAGTTCCAAGTCAGTTTTTAAAATTATAAAGGTGAGGTGGCTAGGAACAGTCAACTCTCACTCATGCTGTCAAACACAAAATAGTTGCCTGGCTCTATAAACATGAAAATGAGAAATCCTTGCTACATTAGAAATAGTGCAAAGACCAGCAGGAAAAGCTGGTGAAGGACAAGAGGAAAAATCCATACATTAAAGATATTAATAGTTAATTATTAAATTTTCTCTTGTTTTCAAGAAGCATAAAATACAATTTTACAATGTTCTATTTTAGTCCATACTCATTAGAAAATGTAGAATTTGTGTCCCATCCATTATTGTCCATCCATCCATCCATCCATCCATCCTATCCATATATTTTCATACTGCTGCCCACGAATCTGATACTTGCATACCTTCTTCAAAATAAATATCTTAAAGTAAATTTAAAGATTCCTCTTCTCTGAAAACACACTAGCTGGGAATCACGTTTACTTTAATTTTGTGACAGCTCTTTTAAGCATCATGAATTGTCACAATGTGGAACATCATTCTGGTCATGAAACGTGCAAAGGCAAAGGTCTTGCACTACTCAACTTAGTTTATTTCTTTATTTAAATGCATAAAGATATATTATTCTAAGTATTTTAATGTCATGCATTATTAAAAAGCATAAGCATAACACAAGAAAATCCAAAAGAGATAGTTATATTGTGGCACCCTATGTACAAAGTGCTCCCACAAAAATGTGATTTTTTTTCTGAAAATCATAAAATCATAGACTGGTTCAGGTTGAAAGTGACCTTTAGTGGTTATCTAGTCCAACCCTCTGCAAAGAGCTGGGACATCTTAAATAGATCAGGTTGCTCAGAGTCCCACCCAACATAATCTAGAATGTTTCCAGGGATGATGCATGAATCACCTCTCTGGGCAACCTGTTCCAGTGTTTCATCAATGTCCTGGTTTTGGTCAAGGACAGGGTTAATTATTTGCAATAGCAGTGAGGATGTTTCTGGGTTGCCCTATACCACTTCAGGTCATCACCTGGAGGCAGAAGTATGGGATTCTCTCACTTCTGAGAAGAAGAGGACTGGCTTGGGTTGGGAAGAAAAGCATGAGCACAGAGGTCCCTCTGTTGTTTTGTTCACTGTCTCAGGATCCCTCTGCATCAGTTCAGGCTTGGTGAGCATTTTTTGCTTGTAAATCACCCTCTATTTTTATACTTTTGTTATTAATATTGTCGCTGTTACCATTCCTTTTCTTATCTCATTGCTATTTCCATTAAAGTGTTCTTGTCTCAACCTGCAATCTCTGCCTTTTGTCTCTCTCACCAGAGGGAGTAAGGGGAGGGGAGTGAGAATGCTTTTCCTAAACCACGACTATCACCTTCACTGGAAAAAACTTATTCCTTATATCTAATCTAAATTGATCTCTTTTCACTTTAAAACCATTAACCCTTGTCCTGTCATAGCAGGCCCTGCTGAAAAGTTCATCCCTAGAAGTTTCCTATAGACCCTCTTTCAGCCTGAAAGGCTGCAATAAAGGCTTCCCCAGAACCTTCTCTCCAGGCTGAAAAGCACAAATTCAGTCACTCTTTCATTATAGCAAAGGTATTCAATCCCTCCAAACATCTGTGGCCCTCGTCCAGATCCATCCTACCAGGTCTATGTCTTTCCTGTGCTGAGACCCCAAAGTTGGATGTAGCAGGGCAGAATCACCTCCCTTGGCCAAACATCTTGTGATGCAGTCTAGATTACATTGGGGTTTCTGGACTGCAAGCTCACATTGCTGGCTGATGTCCTGGTTTTAATTCACCAGTAGCCCAAAGTACTTTGTAGGAAAATATTGGAATAGAGGTTAAAGCAACATTACTTGTCTGGAACACTCACATTTTTAGTGAGAGCAGAATCTGGCCCAAGAAAGGAAATAAGGGAAATATAATTTTAGTTTCTCAGTGCTATCTAAATGGGTCTGTCACAATATGACAGTGTCTGCTAGGGATTAATAAGTATAAACTGCTTATCCAAACAGAACAAATTATAAGAAAACTTAAAAAAATTACTGCAGATTTTTTTACATTTCAGAGGAAATCAGCTGATTTTATGACAGTAGAGTACATTAAGAGACCTGTCAGGCAAAATGGCAGATAGAGCAAGCAATTAATTCTGAACGGGGATAGAGTATTTGGTTGTTCTAAGAGTGTTTCATTTCACATTAAATCACTATTAATATTTTGTGAACGTTATAGCCAAGCTGATATGAAATGCAGGAGAGGTAGTGGAGTGGGAAAAAAATGAACTGAGAAGTCAGAGTACGTCCTTTTCTGGACCTAGGAATATTTTGAGTCAGTCATGCTACCAAGGTTTACTTAACCTGAACATATAGTCCATTAAGTAATGTTCATTTTCTTCTCTAAAAAGAGAGAAAATATGCATAATAATTCTTCAGGAAATCTCTTAATTTAATTATAAATGAGCATGCTAAATGAAAAAGAATTTCTTTTACTCCTGACACAGGAGTTTCATGACCTTGCTTTGATCAAGGGTTGAGTAATTGAATGTAATGATATGTGAATGTCAGGATAATGAAAACAAAGCAGAATGGGATGAATCTTTCTACATATTAGGACGTGACAGCAGGTGGTAATCCCCCCACCCTTGGCCTTCTTCTCCACACACTATGATCTGAGAAATGCTTATTACACCTCGGCCTTGACAAACAGCACCTAGGCTGAGCTCCCCTTGAGTTCATCAGATGCACTGTCTGCTCCCAGGATCTTGAGCTGTCCTAACAAGCACCTGCTGTTTTTTTTTTCAATGAACAGCCTTGGAAACCTATTTTTTTTTCCTAATGACAACCCAAGTGGAATAATATTATTATTATTAAACTTTGAAAGAAGTAACTCACCCAAATTGGAGCCAGAAGGAAAAATCACTATGACTTAAGCCAACTGTCTTGTGGCCCAAAATAAGACCCTTTAAGGTACTCTGGACCACATTGGGCTGCGACCAGCAATCTCCCTCTGATTGGGACTTCTTGGAGCTGGTGAACTTGCAAGTTTTTATATGAGGAGGGTTGCCAAACAACAACGGATACTGGGCCGCTACCTTCCAGTCCATAAGGCTCAACCCTTTGCCTGTTGCAAAGATTCAAAAGCACCTGAGGTGAGTATTTCACTAAACTGGATTTTTCACAGGAACCTTTTGCAGACTATGACTGTGCGCACGTGTGTGTGAATATGCCATAGCAAATGTTATTAATTCTAAGAAAGCAATGCTGCTCTGTAGCAATGTGGGTTTTTAGGATTCCATGTGCTTCCATTGTTTCCCTGCTCTGTATGCCATTGGTTCATTTTAAAATATGCACTCTGCTGTACCTGAAAACCTACTGGTGTGTTCCCCCTGTCAATTCTCCCCCTCCATCTCCCAGGACTGGCTCCAGGGGAGAAAAATCCCGCCCCTTCTCTTCCCCTTATAAGCCTGTGTCTGCATCAGAGAGAGGTCTTCCATCTCTGAGCTGCTAGCATATGCTACCTGCCCTTTCTCTCTTTCCCCTTCTCCTTCCCTGCACTCCTTTTCCCCATACCCCAAATGAACCTCCCTAGCAGAACAGAGATGGCGTCCAGTTCATTCTTTTGTCTCATTACATTTCCTGCTAGAATTTCTGTGGCTGGGAGACTCGTGCTGCCCGCGGGACCCCGGGGGCCGCCCGCTCCGGATCCGAATTATGAGGACCAGGGACTTTGCTCCGGGCGGGAGCCAGCCTGTGCCACCCTCCCGGAGCCTGCAATAACACTGCTCTCCTAGATTCTTAAGTACTTTAGACTTGTAAGTTAGGCCTTTATGTAAGTTACTGTTGTGGCATAGTAAATTCTATACGAATCCTTTGGAAAATTATTTGACTTAAGTTACCAGTTAAGTGCTGCTAGGCCTTCACTCCCTATTCCTTTTTATCCTTACCCCTTCCTATCCTTTTGTCTTCCACCCTGGTCTCCACATAGATAGTTTTGGGTTTATTTCAAACACAAACTTTGGAGTTGAAATATTTTTATTTCAGTTTGTCATTTTTATATTAAACTTAGTTTTTCTGATACCTTTGTTGATGATTTTTTAAGTGATCTTAAAGCACTCATTTGCAACACAGAACAATACCTGAAACTGATGGAAAGGTACATTGTGATAATGATTTGATTGCACGTGATCTTGCTATTTAATGCCACCAGTAAGAAAGATTTGGGAAAGTGTTGTTACATAGACATCCAATGCCTTCAAGGAGCAGAAGGCCCAGATGAAAAATTTGCATGTCTGAACCAGACATTGAGACTACCCTGAGTGAATGTTGTGTTCCCATGGCTGAGCTCTGCTGGTCTCTGCAACAATAACTGGGGCAGTCTCAGTTGATCATGTGTGTGTGCATGAGGCTATGCTTTTCCTGACACTGCCTCTGTCTCATTTGGCCTGTTCAGTAAATTGAACTTAGCAAGACCATGTTTTTCATGTTCCTTTTTCCCCCCATGACACCTTTTTTTATTAATGGGCACTTAGTAGGTGACAAATAACAGCACAGAACAGCTCAGGCAGTGGGGATGGAAGCTTGCAATATACTTTGTCTTTCTCCTTAAATTTCACACTCCTTGCTGCTGGTCTCCTAGACAATTTGACCCTGACATTTTTGGTTTCTTTAGTTCATAAAATCAAAGTTTGGACAAAACACAGAAAACCAGAAAACCACATTTGTCAGGTTTCCATTTCTGCTGAGAGCTAAGAGCATCATACAATGTGATAAACATACTCATCTTCCAATGAGTTTAGAGAAATCAAGAGCATTAAATACCCTGAATAAGCTTACAATAAAATATTTTACTGCTACTTATCAGCATCATTTGCTGCTTACTGTTTTCATGATGCATCTTTGGTATAATGATATGCTAAACAAACGGTTGGTTTAATAAAATTTATATTAAAAGTTCAAAATATGAAGTTATGGTACTAGAAATAATAGGTGTAAGGGATGCTAAGAGTAATTT
This sequence comes from Entomyzon cyanotis, assembly GCA_024500445.1. Lineage (NCBI taxonomy): Eukaryota > Metazoa > Chordata > Aves > Passeriformes > Meliphagidae > Entomyzon > Entomyzon cyanotis. The sequence continues at coordinate 63,164,787 of JAKEPQ010001005.1, forward strand.
GCAGAAATGTAGATTCTGTGCTCAGGAAATAGTGATGTCTAGATCTACTATTGACTTTCTAAAAGCTAGAGTGTAATAAAGGCACACAGGGCACGCATCAGTGGCTTTGTTGGTGCAGTGAAGATAGTTCATCCTTTGGAAGCTGCATATTCCCAAAAAATTCTGGCTTTCCCATGGATATACCATATGTGGAGTAACATACCCACTGTGTTGTTTCTATCCTGACTGGTTTTTCCTCTCTTTTGTTTTAGGAATTTTTTCAGTGTCTGAAAACCAAGAAATATCTCAAGATTTTAGAATCATTAAACGTTCCACTACTTAGAAGGGGAAAAAAAAAAAAAAGGATTTGGGCATTTGCATTTCTCTTAGCTTTCTTATCCTTTAGGGTACATTTTCAGTGACATTTCAAAGCTTTTTTCCACGACTTGAAGAATTACAAGCAAAATTTTTTGGATGCAAGCTGAGATTTTCATGTGGGCTTTGAATTCTTGCCTCAGGATTTTCCAGGAAAACAGAAACTATCATAAGACTAATGTTTAAAATCTTTAAAACTGGCATACCCAGACATCTAAGGACATGTCCATAGTGCCTAGCAGAGTAGGCAGGATAGCTCTGAAGCTGGCAGAAACCATGCTAGTTCTGGAAGCATGGATAGTGTAACTGATGACACTTTTGCACTTGTATGACTTTCTGTCAGCACACTTACTGATTCTGAGTCTAGAAATCCTACTGCACCAAACTGCACCTACTCAAATCTCTCTCTGCAGAGTTACATATGGTCAGACTTAGTCATGGATAACTTATGCACTAAACTATGATCATTACCATAAAATAGATATCGGAGAAAAAAAAAATCTGTCATATTCTTAAGTTTTAGGGTATGAAATACATGAGCAATTGACATTATTTTTATTAATTGTAAAAATATTAGGATATTCAGTTTTCTGCTACTGGAGTTCTATGATTTCAAGCAATAGTAGAGATTTTCACTGGTAAATGAAAACCTTGTAATTTTTTTCTTTTTTTTTTTTTTTTATGAAATTGTTGTGTTACTGTTTGGCATTTTGTTACTCTTCAACATCATTAATGATTTGGATGCAGAACTTGAAGAAATACTAAGTTCATCAATGATACTAAACTGGGAGGAACTGTTGACTCCCTCGAGGGCAGAGAGACCTTGACAATCAGAGAGATGGGCAATCACCAACCATATGAACCCTAAAAAGGGTAAGTGCCAGATCCTGCACCTGGGATGGGACAACTCTGGTTGTATGTTGAATCTGAGTCAGCAGTGCCCTGGAGGAGGGCCAAGGGTGTCCTGGGGGGCATCAGGCACAGCATCACCAGCCGGGCAAGGGAGGGGATTGTCCTGCTCTGCTCTGCTCTGGGGCAGCCTCACCTCGAGTGTTGGGGGCAGTGCTGGGTGACACAATATCAAAAAGACATTAAAGTATTAGGGAGCGTCCAGAGGAGGGCAACAAAGATGGTGAAGTGGCTGGAGGGGAATGGTTGTGAGGAGCGGCTGAGGTCATTTGTCTGTTCAGCCTGGAGGAGAGGAGACTGAGGGAAGACCTCACAGCAGTTTTCAACATCTTCATATGGGGAAGAGGAGGGGCAGGACCAACATCTCCACTCTCATGGCCAGTAACAGAACTTGAGGAAAGGGCATGAAGCTGAGTTGGGGGAGGTTTATGTTGGATGCCAGGAAACAGTTTTTCATCCAAAGAGTGGTTGGGCACTGGAACAGGCTCCCCAGGAAAGTGGTCACAACACCAAGCTTGACAGAGTTCAAGAAGAGTTTGGACAATGTTCCCAGGTACATGGTGTGACTCCTGGGGTTTCTTGCACAGGGAATTTCTTGGGTTTCTGATGTAGCACGGGCTGGGGGGCTGCACGAGCCAGCTGCCCCCCCGATCTGGGGTCCCTGGTCCGTGTAATCCCACTGGATCTGGTGCGCCCGGCCCCCGAGGTTCCGCGGCATGGCGGGGGTCTCCAAACCACGTCAATTCAGGCAGGAAATTAAGTAAGGCGAAGGAAAGAACTGGACTCCATCTCTGTTCTGGCAGGGAGGTTTATTTGGGGTAACGGGGAAAAGAGGGTTGCAGGGGAGGAGAAGGGGGGAGGAAAGGCCGGGACAGGATAAGGGCTGCCAGCTCAGAGAGAAGACATCTCCCAGATCCAGCCTCTGGCTTTTAAGGGGAAGGAGAGGGGGTGGGGGCTGGCTCTCTCTGAGCCAGTCCCAGGAGGACGAAGGGAAGACTGGCAGGAGGGTACACACCAATAGGTTTTGAGGTACAGCAGAGCATATTTTAAAATGAACCAATGGTACACCGAGTGGGGAAACAAAGAGAGCACATGGAATCCTAAAACCCCACATTGCTACAGGTTTCTTGTCAGGAGTTGAAATCATGAACCTGATGGGTCCCTTCCAACTCAGCATATTCTATCATTCTATGATAACAACCTTAACTAAGTCTGTTATCATCTTACAGTGTTCCTCCTCAATTAAGGTGTTTATCTCATTAATGTTTTTTAGGCAAAACATAATACTTAGAAATAACAGTGGCCTTAATGACCAGCCTTGTGATTATAAGAAAAGTTTGAGATAATCTAATGATAAATTGAAAACAAGGAAATAGGATTTCTGGATATTTTATTACTTTAGCTTTGGAAACTCCAGATCACCGGGACTTATAGGGCATGGGGGAGTTTTAGGTTTTTTACCTAAAGCATGTAGCTTAGAATACTGTGCAGTGTGTTGCAAAAATCCCAACAAAACCACGACCAGTACAGGCTTGTTCGGAATGTAGTCTACATTGAAATATACCTTCATGAAAAGTAGTTACCACAGGAGTAAACAGAAACTAATAAACTTAAATAAAAGATGGGCTTAACACTGCTACCTTGGGCATGAATGCTCATGATGCCCGTATAGTGCACCATGAACTGCACTGTACAGATTCTAGCTGATCTTGTGTAGAGAAAGATCAAGCTAAATTCTACTTGCCAAATAGACTGCAAGTCATACTGAAATGTTTGGGGGTTTTGTAACTAAATGATGCACTTCGTATTGTATTTGTGTGATGTTGGTGCTTAGAGTGAAAATTTAAAATTTTGTGTTTGATTTGTAGGAAATACTAGTATTAACACCTAAATGTGATACTGTGTTTGTGTAATGGAAAACAATATTAATATTATATCATAATAGCATGTTATGTTATTTGGATACTTGAATTGTCTTGTCTTCATAGCTTTTTTAATACATGTGAATTTTGTGAGGCTAAAATATTCATTAAAAAAATAAGTTGAAATTGCCGTAATATTTCAGTTTTAAATTATCTCATTCTGCATACATTTTGTATGCATTTTCCACTAAAGTTATAATTACTAACTTAAAAACCCAAAACAACCAGAACTAATTGGTAGTCTCCAAGATATAGCACCTGAGCATCTCTTCTGATGTACTTTCTTCAAATTGCAGTTTTCTGATAATGAGCCACTGTAATGCTGTTTTTCAGAGACATGAAGATAAAAGTAAGAGATTATCAAGGTTAAAGGCCAAAGAGTACTGAAAGTGGCTCTTTCTTAATGAAAAGGTGCCATGCTGCTTAGTCATCCTGACATGGAAAATTTAATGGTCATCTTCTGGAGTTTTCTTAGCATTATATAGGATTTCTGCTTTGTTTTTTTCTGTTTCCCAAGAATGGGATGTAACACAGGGGCTTCTGACTTACATTTTGGATTGAGCTCTTGAGTTTACCAAGGCATTGAGAGTGATCATTTTGCAGATAATGTCCCTGAGTCAATTTCAATTAATTTGAAATTTAGTTCAAATTGATTCCTTTCAAGACTCAATTAGAAATAAAACAGAGTAGCAAAACTAACTATAGGTATATAGATATATAGATTATTATTATTATACCAAGGGGGAACTTTGTATTGAATTTCCTTAATGCACTCTAAAACATTATTATCACTTCTAATATAATTAGTGCTATTTACCTACTGTGTAAATAAAGTGAGACAGTTATTTTGTTATCATCACTGTCAGCAAAATCAGGGCAAAACACAGCCCATGTAGAATATTATTATATGCTTGTACCTCTAACAATATTATCTATCACAAACTATAGAAAGAATGAAAATCATAGAAAGGTTTGAGAATATACTACACAGAAGAGCCCCTTAGGAGATACAGCCTGAGAAGGTTTTTATATTCTTCAAAGGTATCATTGTTGGAGGAGAATTTCAGGACCTCAGCTTATGCAAATTTGCATGGAATGTTTCCCTTTTAGTCATGAATATTAACTCATTATTTTCTTCCTAAAGAGCTTAGGTGCAGGGGTCCACCCATGTTTGAAAAATTGATTATAGCTGAAAATTTAGCAATAGAAAGGGTTTCTATAATGTTTTCAAGTTCCTCTTAAAAGTCAGTTCTTCTTTTCCTTTTTTTTTTTTTTTGTGACATCAACAATAAAAAAAGCTATTTAATTTGGATCTAACTTTGAAATTATGAATATTTTATCCTTGAGTTAACTGTTCTGTACTTTAAGGTGCTTCTCACACAAATAACCCAGACACTGATCCTCTTCCCTATGCCTCTTAGACATCTGATAAAAACATGCATTAAGTTGAATTACCTCATGAATATAAAGCGACAAGAAATGATTCTTCATGAAGACAGCCAAAGGGAACCTAGTAATTTTGACTCATCCACATCTGAGATGGAAATAAGAAAACAAAGCTGTCTTGCTTCTGCATAGGCTTTGAAATGCTGAAACACAGAGAAAACGTATTCTCTACTTTTTGGTTGCACTGTCCTAGCTCTTATCATGGAGAGATGGTACACAGTCCTCTCAAATTTTGAATTAAAACAAACACCAAAGGTGTATGTTTAGAAAGTCCATTACAGATTTAGCTAACATGTCACAGAAAAGTGTTGGACTTTGCCTGCACCTGAGGAAAAAAATTGTTAAAAGCTGAAAATCTAGAAGATTTAAACAACTACAGGTGACTTCCTTCCATTGGATTTGTTTGGATTTTCTTATATGTAGGAGAAATGGCCTTCCAGAGTATTAAAACAGGTTTTTAATTTGAAACAATTATTAATTTAATTGCTTTGGTTTTGTGTCTGTGTTTGTTATATTCAGTTTTGTAATTTACTTTCTATTTTTTTGTAAGATGGAAATACAGATAACTGGACTATAAGAAAAATTGCACAGCTGTCTTTAGTGGCTTCTACTAAATATGCACCTCTTCCAAGATTTCCCTACAAATGAAAATACTGTTTGCTGGTTTTCATCTTTAGCTTCATCTTTTCTTTTTATAATCCTTAATTTATGAAATAGATAGGCATATGGTATATTGGTACTGACCTGAAGGTAAAGTCATTAAGAACACTTTTCAACCTTCTGGTAAGTCATAAGAGAAAGAAGTACATGCATATGTGTTCAACCTTTCTACATTTCACAACCTAGTCATGGAATTTCTGATCTTAGTGTTCACAGTCCAGGAGTATTTCAAATGTTTGGGTTCATTAATGTGTTGTGTTCAAGCTATGTTGGATTTGTACCTAACTTACAGTATTCATTTACCCTATGTTATATATTATTTTCTCTGTCATCATGTAGGTTCTGCAGGAAGAGTCTGTGAACTTGATAAGTTAATAATGGCACAAGGCTTTTTTCTCCTCTCGGACCTACATTTAAACTGTTCTGTGAGCAGTGTTGTAGGTAAAATTCTCTGCATGAATGTCTTTGTATTGCCTATGCATGTACCCACTCTTTTGAGAAGGCAAGAGAAGTACCAAATCATAATAATGCATGGTGCTTGTCTCAGCTAGAGCATATATTTCATTTGTCTGCTATTGAAAATGGTGTTCCATCCTAGTTAGCTTTGATATTTACTAGAGGCTGGGAAAGAACACCTCCTTCTGAGCTGCATTCAATGATCAGAGAAGTACATCTTTGTTGTGTTTCTGTGCCTGATTCCAGACTATCGTGCCTGGTTTTCTCCCAAGGGATCAAGACCAACATAGACTATGAAGAGGTAAGTTCTTACCAATAAATCTGCTGAAGTCTGATGAAAAAGATACAGAGATTTAACTTGCATTGATTTCTTGGGAAGTGCAATTATGAATCTGGAGAACCAAAATGTGTGTCAGAATGTGTCACAAAGAGTGAGAATGAGAGATATTGGAGAAGTGGGAGGAAAACTTAAGGGCTTTGAGGTGATCATTGCTTTTGGTGTAATAGATTCAGTGAGTATAAAAGATACAGCAAAACTACCTTCAAGAAAAATGCTCTGTGTTGATTTTCACTTTCTTCAAAATCATCTTTCATAATACTATAAATTTTAAATATTTTGACTATGAATAGAATTTTCTGTCTTTTCAGACTTATGGATGGATGAAATTACATGACTTTTTCAATAGCAATTGTAATTTTTCATTTTAATTTTTTCCTGTTTCTTAATTTTTACAAATTCGTTCATTATTTAGTATTATTTGACAAATAGTTATGCACACATTCCAGACAGGAGTTTTTGTTGTGTTAGGTAGCATTTTACTTTGATTTAATACCTGCTTTTCTATTTTATTTCCACATCTTAAACTAAGAGCCGCCAATAGAACATTCCATAGAGCGTTTGAATTTGCAATATTTTATTTGCTGTAAAAATTTCTATGATGATAAGTTATCTGCTGGTCTCTGCTTCTCCTTCTGCATCTTATCCGTTCAATTTTCCAGTCATGCTTTATTTCTTAAACATTGGCTTTCAGCAGGCCCAGTGATGGACTAATAAGTTAACCTGAAACCATACCATGGTTAAACCATACCAGTCACTAATGGTGAGTTCTAGTCTCATACTGGGACTATTTACATTTTGACATGCCTTTCCATGTCTATGTTTAGAATCACTTATCCCCACAGTTGTTTTTATAATTTTGACAGCTAGGTAATTAGTTTCCAGAAGATTATTCAGTCTCAGTAATAAAGACTTAAATAATCTGACTTGCATCTCAGATTAAATGTTGGTGCTAATGTCCTTATGACCTTATAGAATCATAGAATGTTAAGGTTTGGAAAGCACCTTGAAGCTCATCTAGTCCCAGCCTCCATGCCATGAGCAGGGACACCTTCCACTAGACCAGCTCTCTCAAGGCCTTACCCAATCTGTCCTTGGACGCTTTCAGGGTTGGGGCATCCACAGCGTCCCAGAGCAACCTGTTCTGGTGTCTCACCTCCCTCACAGTAAAGAATTTCTTCCTAATATCTAAACTGAATTTTCCCTCTTTCAGTTTTTACCCATTACTCCTTGATCTACCACTACAGTTCCTCATGAAGAGTCCCTGTTTGGCTTCCCTGCTGGCCCCTTCAGATACTGGAAGGTTGCTATGGGGTCTCCACAAAACCTCTTCTCCAGGCCGAACAGCCCCAACTCCAGTCCTCTTACCAATTTTGTGGCCCTCCTCTGGACTTACTACAATAGTTCCAAGTGGTTCTTATTTTTGGGGCTCCAGAACTGTATACAGCACTCCATGTGGGGTCTCACAAGAACAGAGTAGAGGGGGAGAATCACTTCCTTTGACCTGCTGGCCACGCTCCTTTTGACACAGCCCAGGATTCCATTGGTTTTCTGGGCTGTGAGCACACACTGCCAGCTCATGTTGAGTTTATCATCAGCCATCTCTCCCAGGTCCTTCTCCTCAGGGCTGCTTGCAATCACTTCACCCAGCCTGTTGGGGTGTCTGGGATTGCCCTGACCCATATGCAGGACCTTGCACTTGGCTTTGCTGAGCTTCATGAAGTTTGCACAGTCCCATCTCTCCAGTCTGTCCAGGTCCCTCCGGATGCGATCCCGGGCTCCCCCACAAAGCTCGGTGTCATCAGTGAACTTGCTGGGAGTGCACTTGATCCCACCGTCCACGTCACCAACAAAGATGTTAAACAGACCTTGATCCTTAATTTTCTGATCTGCTGTCATCTCGCTGAGGTTACTTCAGAAATATTTCTTAGGATATCTTTTAGAAACAAGGCAGGGCTACAATCATATGGTGTTTCTTCAAGAAGTTTTCCATGTACTTATAAATTTGAGCCAAACTCACAGAGGAATAAAGGTCATGAACATAATTAAATTCCAGCAAGTGTTATGAGATCAGCAATTACCAGTTTTGTATGGCCAGCTGTTAGCTCTATCAGCACACACATGCTTGCTGGCCGGCAGCAGCACACACAGGCGCAGCATATGCCATCACTTGTCCATCTGGGGCAGCTGTGGAGCAATCTACTGGAGAGGAACAGAAAGATTTATGAGAGTGAGAGAGATAAATACATAGAAATGTGATTTCAAGGCAGGTAGAAACATGAACTACACACAATATTACAGAACTATTGTCCGACAGTGTGTTGTGCTATGAAGCCATTCTCTATGAGCCTCCTTTGTTTGGCAAATACAGATTCTGCTTCTGTAAAATTACTATCCTGAGACAGAAAAGTAACTGATTTATTAGTGGTGGGGTTTTGCCTTTTTTGTTTTGTTTTGTTTTATGTCTATATTCTATCTATATTACTTTCTAAAAATACTAGTAGTCTTATAGGAAATAGCTGCAGTAATTTTATTTTACCAGACCCCTCATAAAATGTCTGAATTATCTCTGCCAGTGAAATCTTCACTGTAAATGAGCTTTTTTTTTGTCCATCAAATCTTCCTTTATGGTAAGCAAATTATTTGGCTCCTTTATTTTTGCAAATTATACGTAAGCAGTTTCAGATTTTTATTATTTTGCAATTGTTAACTGAAGACTGGATATAAACATATGGCAGGCTAGAAGTCATTTGATGTGTTCACTTTGCAGATGTCTTCAGCTGTCTGAAGTTCATTATTCACAGGTTGTGACAGACCCCCACCATTTCATACTCTCAGCTGCTTTCTGATTGAATGACTGCAGCTTTAGTAGGAAAGAACATTTGAAACTCATCTATCAAATCAATATTCATATGCAAACTCAGGTATTTCCCTAAGGAGTTGACACATCATGACTTCTGGTTTGATCAAAAATCTATTTTCTTTAATGTTCATGGACAAAAGTACATAAAAATTCTGCAGACCACTTGTACTGCCAGAGCTGCAAGAGGTCTGTGTGTGTAATAGGAAAAAAATACCAGGGAAATACAATGTCTTATATTGTTAATAAATTTTACAGATCTTAAACTCCATCTGGCTTTATCCTGACCATTCAAATAAACTTGTTTCCCTTTTAATCCCATGTATTATTTCAAGCAATGTAGTTGAGACTATGTCACTCAGCTGAAAATAAGGTTGTTTAGAGAAGACAGGACAGGCAGTTAAACTGTAATCACCCTGAATAGAAGAGATCTGAGGACAACTGCTGTGGTCTTATGAGAAAGAGGTTAGTTGCATGGAGTTCAAGTTGAAATGATTGATCTTCCCTTCTACAAGTTTATTTTACAAGCAGCTACTAGGTTGGCTAGAAATCTGTTTTAGCAGCTGAAATACAGAAAACAAAGACACATTTAGGACTTCTGGAAACTCCATAAATTATTTATCTGGACCAAATACTTTAGTAGTTGACCATTCCATAGATGGTGGAAATCTTTGCCTTACATTACATAGTTTTTGGATTGAACCCATTCTCAGTATGCTTTGAGATGCCCATCCTGCCACTAAATAAGGTTTAGATAAAATGACCTTGTATATGAATGCATACATACTAATGTATTGTGTGAAGAACATACACTACAGACTGAGTACAAAGATTAAATTAATTAAAGTGAGATAAGCAGATCTTTTATATATGAAATATTTTTCAAGAAACACCTGAAACAGAGCAGTTTGTAACAGCCATGATCTTCTTGATGTTTGATTATGATAATTTTTGGTTTTTCAATGCTAATGATCCTTAACTTTGCCTTGGGATATCCAAATTACCAGTTAGTATTTAATTTCAAACAAAAATGTCAGTGTCTTTGTGAGGCATTGTTTTGGCATTAAAGAAAATATTGTTTCGATTACAGAGTCATATTTTTATGGTGTTTATCAGTTTTTGTAGGAAAACATGTGAAGGAGGGTAAAATTCTGTGTGAGTCTTACTTAACTATTTCTTTCAAGGGTTCCCTCTTCAGTAGTTGAGAAGGTTAATACCCTTAAGGTTCACATCTTTTGCTTGTGAAGACAAGAAAGCATGATTGACATACAATGTTCCTTTATGAAAATTTTTGGGTTTCAAGAAATGCAAATAGACAAATAAATTTGAATGCGTTCAATAAACATATTATGAGACAATATTTAGACAGCTTGTTTTTGCTTTTGTTTTGGACTTTTCAAAGTTTAGCTAAATCTAGCAGAATCAAATGATTAAAAAAAAAAAACCAAAACATTGGCTAGGGACTACCAGTTTGCACAGGTGCAATTGGGTTTGATCATATGCTAATTTATTGAGAGCCAAGGGCACAACTCCAAACTGCAAAACCAGATGCTCTGCTCTTTTCTCTATGTGAGAGAGATGGAAAAGAGAAAAATTGAAAACCCATGAACCATGGGAGGATTCTGTTTTTATGATCTGGAATTTAAAGCAATCATAAAATTTGAGAAACTGGAGATGGTTGCAAATATATGAAGTCCAGCATTCCTTAAAAAATAAAAATACCTGGTTTATCTATACAATTAATCTGCTACAGAGGCTCTTGGACCCTTTCTTATTATTATTTCTGGTTTTCTCCCTGTTTACTACAATTCCAGAAAGAGAGATTCCCTCCAGCAAAATTGCTTTCCATTCTCATCCCTCCCATTCCTTGATCTCTAGTGGCTCTTGAATCTATTATGGCACTCTGGATGAAACAAGCTTATGTCAATTCACATTCTTTCATCTTCTTTTTTTAATTAAATTAAATTGTTTTTTTAGTGGCACCATAAAAATAACTGGTGCAGTTTATTAAAATCTTGTATTATGAATATTTGTTTTAGATATAAACTTTCAATGTATTTCAACAGATAAACTGCCTCCCAGTAAAGTGTGGAAGTGGGAGGGAGGAGAAGAAAAATACAATAAAAAGGAGAAAGACTTCTTTTATAGAAGAGAAATAAACCTTTTAGACCTGTAAATTGGTATAAATTCAAAGCATAGTATTAAATGTATTGCAGGATACAGCTGGACATTTGAGAGGGTTGGGGGGAATTAATTAGTGCATCTGAAGAATATAATTCAAACTGGGTGTAAACAAATGTTCCAGAAGTTATATATTTACTTGTACTGATACCACTGACTTCCTTATTTTAACAACACCTTACAATTAATTTTTTTTATGGTGTTCATGACCTCCTGACTGTTATTTTGACCTCCAGGCTATAGTAAAAATACTGCTTAAGTTTCAAGTATGTATCAGAACGATATTTAAATTACTTGAAAATGTGTTTTTCTGTGGAAGATCTATCACCTTTCATTCAGCCAAGGATCATGGTCTGCTCTTCACAAATAGCTGCATCTAGTTGTTATTTAAAACTTATTATGGCCAAAATTAATCTCTTGATCTTCTCTTTCAAAACTTTTCACTAATTCAGTTTCCATCTTAGGCAGAAACATCCCTGTTCTCCAAATTGCTTCACTAATGTCAAGTTTAGACTCCTGCTGTCTCCAGGGGGATGCTTTCACTGGGTTTCTCTCAAGCCTTGTCAGTCCAACTGTGCACGCAGTCAAAACATTTGTGCAAGTTTTTATTATTGCCTACATTAACTATGACAACATCTGTTCTCTAGACTTCTTACAGCAGCCTTGCTCCTCTGAAGTCCTTGCAGGATATTGCTGTTATAGTCACCCTGAACTCATTTACTGAGCATTATATTGGCCCTACTTATTGTCTTTCAGCATTTTTAATTTTCCTTCTTTCCAGTTTTTCTCCTATGTCTTTCAAATAATTCAGTTCAACCATTATTGTAAAATCTAGTCAGACATTTTCTCAACCTATGAGTTTTATTCTGTTTAATTTTCTTCCCTCATCTTTCTGAGGGAGGAGAGTTATAGAGTGGCTTGGTGGGCACCTGGCAGCCAACCAAAGTCAACCCACTCCAATAGGTATTAACATTTATCTAAGCTGTTTTCCCCACCTATGTTTTTCTTTTTCCCAAAATGACAATGAAAAAAATGAAGTCAACAAGATACTATCTCTGGACTGTATTGTGGGGGTTTATTTTTGTTCTCATTCATGAAAACAACAGGACTTGTAATAGAGGATCATCAGGGTAGATAGAACTTTAATTATTGAAGGAAATGTGATTAAATTATTGTGTGGGGATATATTGAGATAGAATCCCAAGTCAGTCAAAACTTTGGGTTTGTCCCGACCTTTTCTGTGTAGACAATTTTCCAAAATCATAAACCTGAAAAAAATGTAAGTGAAAAAACATTTTTAGAACTTTTAAACAAAAAAAGCTGCAAGGGACTGGTCAGATACAACAGAAATTTTAAGAATTCATAAATTCTCCCACTGTGGCCTTGCAGGCAGATTCCTACTTCCAAGTTAGTTTATTTTTCACGTCAGTGGCCCTGAGTTGGAACAAACTCTACCAGGTCCCTTTTGGCCTCTGCAAAGTTCTCTTTCTGGTATTTCTGTGGTCTGCCCCAGAGATGGGAGTCAGTAGTATCACCGATACACAAGGTAAGAAATGACAGGTGCCCTGAGACTGCTTGTTCCCTGCTGCCTTTCCCAGAGCTACTGGTATGGATGCCTTGCTGAGACTGATTTTTGGCTGCTCCTACAGAAGGAGCAATCTCTCCATCCAGAACACACCTTTTCAGAGGAACACAGACATAATGTACACAAACATCATGTCATACAAGCCGAGACTGCCTTACAAACTATTGAACATTTAATTAACTATCTTAAACTGTTTGGAGAACTAAAATTACTTTGGACAAAAATCAAATCACTTTACTGATATCTAGGGTGAGGCTGTATCAAGCCCATAATTGGCAGAAAAAGCCAGGTTTGAGACCTTCTTTCTTAATTGTTTACAAGTTCAACAATTATCCAGGAAATTATTGTGGATCTGTCTATAATGAACGAAGCCTGATTCAACCCATCCTGAGGTAATTGATTGCTCCTTTTTCAGTCTGGAGGTGCCTCTATCATTTCCCTGATTACAGAAAAAAGACAGTTGAGGAGCCTAACTTTCAGAATGCCATCTTTGTGGTTCAGGGTTGGTCACACTGTTCAACTTAAACTTCTTTAGGATACTAGGGTTTTGACATTAAGTTTTAAAAATGAGCGATTTCAAGACTTCCTTTCAAAATCAGTTTGGTTTTATTTTTAAATTATCAAATATGACAAAACAAGGAAACAAACCAGGACAACCTGTCATGTTTTAAGATGAAAAAAAAATATTTCCAGTAAAAGAAATGTCTGGTTAAATATGGAAATATTTTCCATGCGTGGAATTTCCTAGAACACAGAAATCCCTTACTTGCCAAGCTTCAGTGGCAAAAAAATAGACACTGAAAATTCCTAAAGACACAGAATCTTCCACCAAGTACCTGCACTCAGCGACAATAGAAAAACAGTGTGGTAGAAAAATTCTATGCATAATTTACAAAATATCTAGTGTTGAGGAGTAACGCATCTGTATCTGTATTTGGAATTTATGTATGTATAGTTGAAAAGCACAATGGGAGTGTACTTTAAATATGTTGCGCAGTTGAAATGACTCTTAAATTTTATGCATTTATTCACAAATTATGTGCATATTGGATTTGGTTTTTTTGGTCATAATCAGAAAAAGGATGTTTTCAATACAGCTAGAGATGGAAAGGGGAAGCTGAACAAAACTAAAATATTTTCTTACAAATCAGTAACATTATTACTGACATGAAACACAACAGTGATGATGGGGTCTGTATGTGCTTGGAGAGAACTAATTCCTAGATGTAAATTCCTTAGTAAGGTGATTCTTAACACATTTAGTGAATGAGGAAACCTATTCTATAGGTTTATATAACTGCAATATTACTAAACTAAGGGGTTTTTTTGGTTTGGTTTCTTTTGGCCTAGTACTAAAGTGTGAATTTCAAGAAAAAGCTGATAATTTTGTTAGCTTTAGCTAATTAATAAGGTTATGCATTACCTAAGACCACAGCTATTTCACTTTTCTTATTAATTTTTTCTCAGTTTTTCCTCCTCTCCTAATGATGCATTTTCAAAACACTTTGCCAATTTTAGAACCCATTAATCAAGAACTTGCTTAATTTCAGTGTTTTCTTAAAAAATTACTTTATATTTACTTTAAAATATTAAAATAGTAAGTGTAAAAATTCCAAGGAAAGATTGCCAAAATTTTACCCATTCTCCAAAAGTTTAGTTGATTTTTTTAGATGTTTGTAGAACAGGCTAGGTTTTGGTAGCAGAGGTGTTACAGGGGTGGCTTCTGTAACAAGCTGATAGAAGCTTCCTCCATGTCCAGCAGAGCCAATGACAGCTGGCTCCAAGATGGACATGCTACTGGCCAAGGCTGGGCCAATTAGAAACGGTTGTAAATCCACCATGTTATATGATAACATATTTAAGAAGGGAAAAACAAAATTCTTGTGCAGTTGAAATTGAATCCAGAGAAAAGCAGAGTGAGAATATGTGAGAGGAACAACACTACAGACACCAAGGCCAGTGGAGAAGGAGGGGCAGGAGGTGCTGAAGTGCATCCAGAGAAGGGCAATGGAGCTGCGAAGCTTCTGAAGCACAAGTCTGATGAGGAATAGTTGAGGGATCTGTGAGGGTTTAGACTGGAGAAAAGGAGATTCAGAGGGGGACCTTATTGCCCTCTACAACTGCGTGAAAAGAGGTTGTAGCTGGTTGGGGGTTGTTCTCTCCTATAAGTAACAAGCAACAGCACAACAGGAAATGGGCTCAAGTTGCTCCAGGGGAGCTTGATTTGGGTATTGGGAAAAATTTACTCACAGAAAGAGTACTCAGGCTCTGGAATGGGCTGCCCAGGGAATGGTTGAGTCACCATTCCTGCAGATACTGAATAGATGTATACTTGTGTTCCTTTGATAAACGGTTTAGTGGTGGACTTTGCAGTGCTGGCTTAACTGTTGTGCTCAATGATCCTAAAGTCCTTTTCCAAGATTAATGATTCTATGAGTCTAAATTTAGTGCCCATTTAACAGCATTTTGTATCTTAGTGGGAGATGTCAGTCTCTACTTCTGTCAAAGCACATATGTAAGCAGTAAATTAACAGATATACCCAGGAAAACTGAAATTGGCTTTATTTCTCCAGTCAATTAGTAATTATGCACTCCTAGGTAGTCCACTGGATTTTAAAGGTATAGTAAGGTGGTGTTGCTTCAGTCAACCCAAGTGAACTGTCCTTGTTTATACTTTCCAGTCCAGCCTAAATTTGTTGTCAAGATTATTAACTGTGTATAAAGTCCTACAGGGAGGATCTGCACAACTGCTCAGACAGAATATTCTGGAATCTTTTTTCCCTCAATAATTTCAATTCACCGCAATAATACTTGTTTTCAGACATGCCAGTGTATTGACCACACATTTGGGATTTTCTTGACAAAAACGGTTGCTCCATCACTTGGATGAGAGGGATGCTCAGTTGTACTGGCTGTCAGGTTAGGCAGAGTCTCAAGTAAGTGTCCTAAGACTGAGCTGGAAAGGCAGTCCCTTTTTAGGGTCATTTTTCTCTCAACCAATGTGATGACTAGAATTTTAGTGTTTTCCACTAAGAAACTAATAATACTACCCAGATACAAGGAAATTCAGATTCTTTGGTCTACCATTCTTTATACTGAATACTTAATTTCAGTATAATTTGGAGGCCTGGGAAATACATTCTTTACCCATGTTTTCATTGTTTTGAGGTAAGATAGCATATGCCTACATGTGCCACATCCTTTTGAGGTGATCAAATTTAGCTGTTGAGAAACAAAGCTACATGTCAAAACTTTGCAGTGCTTTTCAATACTGCATTCCTGGTTCCAGCAAATTTTCATTATTTCTGTAATAAATATAAGCAACAGCCATTTTGCCACAATCTTAAACTCACCCAAATCTTATTTGCACCTGCATAGGCAGGCAATTGCATTGAAGCACAGGGAGGGATTAGATTTATTCTAATTTCCAGGAATGCAGAAAGGACTCAGCTTCCCATAGGTGTGTTTCAGTTAACAGCATGTACTGAAATAGAATACCATCACTTATACCTGTATAATGGGGGAGTGGTGTTATATACTACTGTTTATTTCTCGTTCATTCCTTCTTTTTGTCACTTATTCAAGGATCTTCTGTTACAGCTCATGTAACTGAAAAAGAGGAGAAAAATAGCTTCTTTTAATAGAAGTTGAGCCAAAGAAACAATGAGTTGTGGTACAAGCTTGTAAGAAATACTGAAGTCTTTAACACAATTGAACCCCAAGTGACCTCTTTAGAATAAAGAAGAAAAAATAAATCAGTCATCCAGATTGTAGGAAGAAGAAGAAGGGGCATCAGAGAAACCCTTAACGTATTTGTTTTATTCATGTAGCCATGGTCACAGCTTTTAGTCATGATTAATGCATGCCACTGATGCATCATTTTTAACATTATTTTTTATTTAAAGAAACTAAGGAGGAAGTATTAAAAGCCTCTCAGTTCAGATTTTAAGTTAGAAGAAAAAAAAGCTAAAAGCAAAATGGCTACTGATGGGATAAAAATGAGGACAATGTTCAGATGCATTACAGAAGGATAGGAAAGAGTTCCAGAGCACTAGGAAAAACACTGCTAAAGTACTTACATTGTGGGTTTTACTAGTTAGAGAAAATATCCACTTTATTGTTTCGTTCCAGTTTAGAGGATATTGAGGAAAGCAGTCTTGGATCATCTTACAGATGAGCCATATGAATGAGAGTGTAGGTTTTGGATTTTGGTTTTTTTTGGCTTTTTTTTTGTTCTATTAAGACAACCAAGGTGAGGCTTTCTCCTAAGAGATCAAATAAAATATCATATCTGAAAGAGTAAAACATTCAGTAATTGCTTCTCCATCACTTTATCCCGGACAGTCTGCCTTTTTATTTCCTAAGTGGTCAAGTTATTTTCTCTGCTTTTCCTTTCATTTGTTCTTCTCCTGCTCCTTGATTCTCTTCCGGCTTATTTTCCTTACTTTTTTTCTTTTTCTGTTTTCCCCTACATTTCTTATGGAAAACTTAATCTCCTTGCTTAATGCACTCTTTTTTGTGATCTCTTCTGTTGTTTACACCCTCAACTTCTCTTTCCATGACCTATCACACTGAAGGCAACTAGACTGCACAAGATGCAGCACTTTATTTCTTATTTATTTATTGCTAATCTTACCAGTAAAAGGCTGACATCTTAATATAGTTCACTCTAGGAAGAAAAAAAAAAAAGTTAACCCCTGTTATTTCTCACATGAACAGCCTTCGCTAAAGCCAAAATATTTCCCTTTGAAGTAGTTATAGAGTGGAATAGCATGCCAATTGTTTATTCAATACTGGTGCTGAGCCTTTCTTGAGAAAAAAAAATACAATAAATTAGATCTAGGATAGCAGTTTTTAAGCTTGAAATCGACACAAATCTTTTCTGATAGTGACAAGTAAAGCCGCTTCTACTTTGGTCAGTGCTATCTTATTCTGTGAAAACTGTCTTTTCTGAAGCTGAGTGTGAGATAGTCCCTCCTGTGTGTTACTATTTCAGCACAAAGCAGGAGAAACAGAAAATAACATATTCTCTGGCTTAAGTGGTAGAGCTGCTTTTGCTACTGATATCTCAGAGTGAAGTAACATTCCAAATACCTGCGGGGGAAGAAGGATTTGAGGATTCCTGCAGCACTGTTCTTAGCTTTGCCTTAGCAACTGCCACAACCTACGTCTTTGCAAGCAGACAGCTCTTGAAGAATGACTCTCAACGTCACACTATGGAGTTAATGTCCTCACTGTACACCTGATAGCATATCTGCATGCTAACTCTGCTGCCAATGAACTTTATCCTGTCACGGAAGTGAGATTTGTCCCTGGCTGTTTCTTACTCCTTTGAGGACACAAAATGCATGAGCCTGTGCTCCTGAGCAGTAATGATTTTCAAAAATTTCTATTCAGTCCACATACAAAAAGTTAGACTTCCTGTATAACTGTAAGTACCTGGAGACTTATGGGTTTATATGAGTTATTAAAACCAAATGCATAATTGCTATTCTTGTGGGAGAATAGTCACAGAGAAGGAGTCTTTTCAAATGGAAACAACTGCATACATTGAGGGGATAAGATCCAGATCAAATTTAACAGGATACAGGCACTCAGTGGTGACATTCAATAATTGAAGATTAAGATAAAAGTCATGGTCTTCCATTATCTATAATTTACAGGGTTTTTTTTAAATGGAGGCACTTCTTCAGCTGCTATTGTGGTGACAAACATAAAATAATTTGTCAATGTCACTGCAATGTCCCTGAAATTAAGTCTTCATTTCACCCTAACTTCCTACTTTTCTGAGTTGAGCATGAACAGCTCCTGCCGTCATTCCAGTAAATTGCTCTAAGAACCTTTAGCATCCTTTACTTGTATGGGAGAGAGAACATTAAATATTTGGTCATGCTGCTAACTTAAAAAAAATTGGCTACCTTGTACATTAGCTGCAACTTAGTGTTTGCCGTAGTTCTTGGTTTTGAAAAACCTTGAATTTAATGTTTATGTATAGAACAGAAACCTCTTCAACCTGAACTCTCCTCGTTTTGACTGTTGGAAGAGGGATTTCCAAAGGGAAGATTTCCAGGGAAGTTGTTCTGAAATGGATAACAGATATACTAGAGTCTACCAGACCCCCTTCATTCCATCCATCCATCCATCCATCCATCCATCCATCCATCCTATCTTCCTCATCTTCCTTATCTTCCCTTTCTTTACTTTCTTCCTCCCTTTCTTTAATAATCTGAAAAAACTATAATACACAGAGGAGTAAAAGTAGAACTTGGATGGACATGATGCATTTGATGTCTCTCTTTGCTTAATTGTATTTGCATGTAGGTGTCCTCATCTAGTTATGGGAGGGTGATGCCTTTTAGTCTCATTCAATCAACCAGCTTGTAAATTGCCTCATTTTCCACTCTGAAGAGGATTTATTTTATTTTGGTTGGTTTTGTTTTAGTTTAGTTGTTACCTTTAGATTGCTTAAAATTGTAGGCTGGAACCAAAAGAGGGAAACATATTTGTCATATCTTCCAAAGAATAAGAAATTAAAAATCTGCTGTCCTTGCATTCACACAGTTAATAGATAGCTCTTTCTCACTAAAGAATTTATTAACCATTACAAGTGACTTTAAAAATAAATATAAGAGGTTTTGTCTGTGCAGTATCACAGGACGTATTTTTGAGTCTCCCCAGGTTATATTATCAAAAGTAAATGTGGGAACCAAGGATAGTTCTGTCAGCAACTGTGGGAAAAAAGAGAGGCGAAAAAAAGGTGCTATAGAGAGTTCGGGGGAAGGAATGTTAATGAGGTGTTTTGATATTTTGGAGCTACAGACTTTCAACTATAGTCATTCATTTTCTCTTTCTTCCCTTCCCTGGTGGCTTCTGGCATTGCTTAACATAGGGATACCCATCTGGCTCTGCACTCTTCTCTGTGGTACAGTTAGGGTTGTTCTGCATGCACACCTTCTTTGTCTCAAAATCACTAGGGGAAAAAAATGCTAAAGCTATTATTTCTATGCCATTTAATACAATAGTCTTCACAGAATTTATTTTGCTCACAATTATTGTCACTATACATCATTAGGTTCCAATCAGCTTCAATGCCCACTTTGCAAAATGTTATGTTGCCTTCCAATGTGACAAATCTAGATTAATCCCAAGAAATATGCAGCTGGAATAAGCCCTGATGCAGTGTGAAATAAACAGTAAGATTCACCAGTCTCATTTCATATTCAAGACCTTTTCTTCTTCTCTGTGTGTGTTTGTGTAAGTGATGTTAACAGTTCATGAGACAGTTGTAGATTTAAGCACAGGAGCAGCAAAACAGGCCTCTGAGAACCATGAACAGAAGCAGTAGTGCAATTTAATATTGGGTAGTGGGATATTTATTTTTGTTCAGTCTTCTGCTGGAACACATATATTAAAATCTGGCTATACGTGAAATCATAAATGTGACACTCACTCTTTGCAGACCAAGGGAAATAGTAAAACACTCCCCTTTCCCTTTCTGCTTTCTTAGTTCTATCTCAGACAGGATGAAACCAAGGCTGAGAATTTTGCATAGATGAGGACAGACAATTTGCATGTTTTCTTCTTCAGATGTGTTCTCAGGGGACCTCCTTCACAAGTCTGAGCAGGAAATGACACTTGCACAGTAGGACATCACCAGTTAATCTGGTGTGCTAGATGCTGCAGGGTACTCACTCCCTCAACAGAAACTGAAACTCCTGCAGTTCCCTCCTGATGCTTCTTAGGTAGGGTATATATTACATTTTTCTTTGTGCTTTCAAAATCCAGGCTTTGACTCCTATTACTTTCCTGTTTATCAATTAGAATTTTTTTTCTTTACCATGGGAATAGTCAATAACTATTTTTTTCCTCCACTTGTTTGCACATCTGGGTAATCACCATAGCAACTGATGTATGCCAGGTGTCTGCTCCAAAAGAGCTCCATCTTCTCAGCCTCTCTTACTAAACTCGTTGCATTAATTGCCAAGCAGATATTAAATCAAACCCAGGAGTGAATAAAAGATTAAAATTGTATCATCCTTATTGCAAACACTGTAAGCAATTTCTAGATAATATAAAATAGATAGCAAATATTTAAATCACTTCAGTGCAATTTTAACTGAGAAGGAGCTGAACTTGTACTTTGAAAAAAGTTCTACTGGTCTTTTGCCTAATGTCTCTTTCTCACTGCGGTGGACTATTTTTATTTTATTTTTAAATATCCTACACTAACATTAAGATTGTACAGTTAGGAATTGAAATGTCAGGCAAATAAAGTATAAAGCATTTAGAACATAATGAATGACTGAATAGTTCAAGTTGGAAGGGAGCCAGAAGAATCAAGTTCAACTCTTAATTGAATGGCCCATAGGGAATTGAACCTGCAACCTTGGCATTAGTAGCACCATGCTCAACCAACTGAGCTAATCTTATGTTTTTGCATGCAAGTTATGTGCTTGTAGAAAAATGAATGTTAACTGTATAATTATATATCATTATTATTTTTAGTCCAAACTTCTATATGAACAGCATTTATTATTGCTTTATATGTCTATATGTATATACTAATTCAATATAGTATTAAGATTCTGATGAGTTTTAATCATGCTAGATTTTAGTCAGTACTTTTCATACATTTATTAGAATTGTTGTTTTTCTTCTTCATCTGTTGTCTCTTTAGTGTGCTAATAATTTTATTTTCAGCTAACATCAGTTTGCCACTCATATAATTCTAACAGTTCAACTAGAACTCATGTTTTGGGGTTTTTGCACTTTTTTATTGGCCAACATTAATCTCTTGTAAAAGTTTCTCTTTTGAACATGTCATTTCTCCCCCTCAAACAGAATATTTTATTGTTTGATACACTAATTTTATGAAACTACAAGATTGTGTGTTGCAGGTAGTAATCCACATAGCGAAATAAAATCAGATGTTTCTGCATGTCAGGAGTATAGCTTTGCATTTTCAATATTCGCGTTTTGTAGCAGTTATTTCTAATAACAATTTCTTATTATAAATTACAGAAACAGTTTCTAATGAGCTAATGCGTGCTGACACCTTCAGACTGCATTTGAGTCACTGGGCAGGCATATACTACAGTCCACTCTTGTCACTGTGGACATTTGGTCATTCAGATCAGGGACTTGACTGTAACAGACCACGTACTCAGCGGTAATTTCTGAGGCTGCGGGAAGATGATGCAAATGTAGATGTTGGCTCTGTAGAAACAGGACACAATTTGAGAGTCGCCTGGATTTAGGAACCTGGATATTTTGAAATGACTCATAAGATCGTTTGACGAAAGATATTGACATTGATGAATAATGAACAATTAATAAGATGAACAAAAAAAAATATGCTTCTGGAGGCTTCTGACCTCAGTGAATCTATTTTTTTCAGCAAATGGGTTAATATGTATGATGGGTATTGAAGTACCTTTAAAACTTCCAAATTTGGAACATTTGGTGTCATGATTACAAATGTTGAAAGTGTTCCACTCTGGACCTGAATTTCATGAATATATATGCTTGATACCCCAAGAAAAAACACTGATTGCGTAAAACAACTTTTCATTCAAAATGTCAGCAAATGTACATGCTAGACTCAATGAGGAATTTTATTAGATCTGTATTAAACAACTCTGAAGAATGATTTTATAAAGGAGTAAAATTCTTGTATGCTTTTTGAAAGCCTTCAACATGAACTAATGGCCAAGTCATAGATATTTCAGTACAGGTGAATATTGTAGAAGCTTAAATGCTATAAATTCAGGCTAGTATTGGAAAGCATCATGATGTGTTAACAATAGCAGATCTCATAAATGCTCCCATAGGTAAACAAATATTCACAATACAGGAGAATAGAGAGAAAACAGCAGTTATTACATTGGAAAAATGAGGCTGATAATGTTTCAGCATTTTTGATTAACATGATAAATAATCTCTGTCCCTTTATGATAGATAAAAAATATACATTTTATTTTACAGTCAGTATTCAAGAATGTCTCAAATACCATTGCAAAAACTTTACTTAATATTTGAAATTATTCCTATAGGCATAGACTGCACAAATGTCAAGCCTTTCTAGATTTTGTCATGCAAATTTTAAGACGGGAATACACTCCCTTAAACATAGAAGAAGATAATAAATTCATAGCTATTAAACTGCATTCTTCTTTTAAAATAGATATTGGTTCATCAACAAGAGTTTAGTTTATACTGCTGAAAATCTAGTAATATCTCCTGTGAAATTTCATATGAGATTTCGTAGGTATACGTAATCACATTTCAGGTCTGAAACAATTAATAATCTTTGGGTCTATTAAATTGTTGCTAAGTATTTTTTAGCATGTTCAGTTAATGGAATGTATTGACTCTATGCCTCAGACCTTTATGCTTCTATATCTTTTCTCCATATCTTTACTTCCTTCTTTCTCTTACTGTTTTACTTTTTCTCTCCCTCTCATATCCCAGCCAGTGAACTATCTTGCACAATTACACTTTGAGTGCACATATACAAGGTGACTTTGTAAAAGAGTAATGCAATTTGATAGACCATCATAAATGAAATTGAAAGGCTTTTTCTGATGATCCCCTGCTCCTTTAATAAAAATTAATGTAACATGTTACTCTGGATTTATAAAACTGCCAACAGCAGTGCAAACTGTTGCTATTATCCTCAGTACGTGTTCTAAAAAATTAAAATTTTATTTTGATTGTCATGTAATGTGATTAGGATTAGTTTATTTAAATGGTGGATGTGTTTTCCTTTGTTTCATAGAAAATGTATGTTATTTTCCAAGGGATCATTTAATTCTTTCATGTGCATCTCATGACTTATCCTTCTTTCCTAGCTTTGGAATATTTTAGGGACTGAATTTTCTCTCTGACAATTTCAAGATTATAATTTAAGAGTGACACAATTTTGTCCCACATACAACTTTTAGAACATCTTGTCTTTTTGTTACTCTAAGAGATTTCTGTGACACTGTGAGCATGGAGAATATTTCTTGTCCTAAAGAAATCATAAGCCATTTTGTTTGGGTTTTTTTAAGACATGGTTACAAAACTACCTGTCATGCCATAGATAAGCAAATCTATTTTCCATTAAAATAAGTTACATTCTTATTCTTTAACACAGTATACTACTCATGTTTGTTGAGAATAAGGGTTAATCCTTATTTACTGCAGCATAAAAATATCCATATGGGTAGATGTCACACAATAGCTGTAATATTCCATCTTGATTTCCATCCTTATTTCTATTTCCATACAGACTTATCTTCAGCAACCTCAATAGCACATCCATTATGGTAGAATTATTAATGGGTTTTCCCATAATATTTCTATGAGTTAAGGATACTCTTACAAGAGTACTCTTACCTGAAGTACATAAGACTGTGATCTAAGATTAACCATGTCATTTTTGCTGTTGAAAATTAAACCCAAGCATGTTTTCCTCATTAATATGTTTTACCTTTCACTCAGTTTCTGAGACTAGCTCAGGATCTTTGAAGTCACTAAAGCATTTGTCTTTGAAAACTGGAACCATGCACTGCCTAATTTTTTAAACTTTTTAAAATTAGTTCATCAAATGAAAACTATCTTTCATTTAGCCTAATGATACATGGGTAGATTTTGGAGAATTAGTTTTAGTAGTCAAAAGGGTTAAGATTTCCTTCACTCCACTGCTTCCTACCAACATCAGAGAGCCTCTTTCATCGCACTTCAGTGCAATGAGCATTTGGCCGCGATGTAAGTTAGTTTAGGTTAAGGGGAATGCCTGATCATAGTCCTTGGTTTTGGCAGCATTTCTGGGAAAAGGGAAGTAAACTGTCTGAGTTTGAAGATCTGTTGTCTATAAAATAAATAAAATTTGTACTTTATTTTAATTTTCTGAAGGAAAATGGTGGAAGGAAAGTATGTAGGGAATGAGTGCAGAAAATACCACCCACAATTCACTGTATGACTTCAAGGCTGAAAATATTCTTTATTTATCACAACCATTGTGTCAGATATGGTTCCAGAAAACAGCAATTTAATGAATTAGTGGGCTTGGCCCAGAAAATCCAGAACTCCTGTAATAAGCAAAGCCCTAAATCCATATCACTAACACAAAGGAGCAGCTAGAAAGCAAATAATGTCACAGATGTGCCCCTGTTTGTGTGTATATTGCTGTTCAATGTTGGGTCTCTGTCTAGGGAGGGATGGAAAATTGTGAAAAGGAATGAATTAATCATTAGACCGTGATTTTTGGTTCTTTGCAGAGACAAAATTACTGATCAAAAACATACTCTATAATTCATCTTCATTGAGTCACATTTGTTCATTCTTTGTCACCTTTACTGCATTCACCATATGGCTTCAAAGTGGTGAACGTAAGACAGAGTGAAAAAAATTAAGATTTTGATACTAGAGCCTGCCCAGAAAACAGAAATTCAAGGGTGGAGACATCTCAGATTTGTGATGTGCCTATACCCATGGTGTTGCTACTCTTGATCACAATGTCAACAGATCTTTTCCTTGGGCTTTGCCCAGGATGAGTAATGAAAGAAGATTGCCTTTTCTTTTTGTATTAACACTAAAGCTGGACAGTATTCCCCCTTATGTGCAGTATAGGCCATGCATAAAATAACCTAATGCACTATAAATTTCCTAGATGAAATTTAAAGCATAAGGAAGTGTTCAATAAAATTTTAATGACATTCTAAGCATTAAGCAGACTCAGAATAGACCTCTAAATTCAACCTAGCTGTTTTCTTCAAGTGCAGCAGTGGAAAGGAGAAATTCTTTGCTTTTTAGATTTCATTCTTTATCTCCTTGCATAAATGAGGGATTCCTGTACATGATCAGTTATGAGACTATGCAAAACTAATTACTACCTTTCTGAAGCAAAATATGAATATCTCAAGAAGCTGCTGTTTTGTAAAACCTATCATGTAGCATCTAACAAATAGCCTTGAGGGACTTCATAATTACTGACAGGGATATTAGAACTGACAGATTTCAGGTGCATGCTACAGAATAAAAAGGAAATATTGTAGTCTTGGTGAACGATTTCTCATATTTACACATTTGACAAATCCAGCAACTACTGTCTTACAAGAGAGATCTTTTTTTTGCTACCTTTCAAATGAAGATGGATGGTTCAAACTATTTTGTTTTCTCTACTAACAGGAGGGTACCTGACATCCTGCAGAGAGAGACTTGTCTTATAAAGCTATTCCTTAAGATGTTTACAATGCATTTGTTGAGATACATTTCTAACTAATAGTTGAGATAATGTTAAGGTGAAACAACCTTGCATTTTATGTATAATTTTTATGGCAATGAATGTAAACCAGTTATTTCATCCCACACAATTTTCTTAAATTTCACAGGAAGAAAATCATTACATATGCAAAGCATATGAGGTTGAATTATTTAATTTCTTATTTGACTGTTACAGCACTATTTCTGCCTCCTGCTTATTAAAAAAACCCAAGACAAACAAACAACAAACACTAGATTATCTTGCTGCATGAACTTTAGCTTCTGTGCACTGAATATTACGATGACTACTGGACTAGTAATTATTTCAGCCAGTTTTTAAAATATTTTATTTAATGATTTTTTTACTTCAACAACAGTTATATTTTTCCCCATCTCCACTATTTAGAGACATGTCCCAGGGACTGACAGTCTTTTATTCTAAACCAGTTATTTCCTTAATATTTGTCTGGTGCTGGTCTGTGTATCCTGCATGTCTTCTTTGTCTTCCATCAACATTTAACATCTCAGTCAAAAATAACAAAATTTAACAGACTGCAGTAGCTGTATGGCTAGTTGGCTATCAGTTTCTGTGAGGCACTTAGACATTTTCATTCAGTTTTCAGCTGCTTCTTTTCTGACTCAATATACCACTTTTCTATTTTCTAAGATTTTTTTTCCCCGTTCTTTTGCTTCGTTTGGTCCTTCTCATAATTTGTCCAAAAGTATGATCTTGTCACCTACATGCGTAATATAGTTGGTCAAGCTAAAGAAAATTTTGAATGTAGGTAATTTATATCTAAATTTGTGGTCATCATATTAATTGAAAAAAAAGCCAGATCAAAGACACTGATGAGGTAAAATTTCCCATGGATCAGAAATCCCAGATACCTATCACTTGAAATCAGTATTCTTTGAAATGATTTTTCTGACTGTATTAACCAGTCCTTCCATTATGAAGAAATCTGAATATAAGACACAAGACTGTGAACTGGATCTCAGCAAGTGAAGAATTGATATTTTTTCCATTATTAGCTCCTGGAATTTTCAAGCACTTTTAAAGGATAATAGGATTAGTTAAATAAAACGTGAATTATTGTTTCCTGTAGTACAGTAACATTAAGTAAGTGCCCTGAAAATTACTATGCTGGTTTTAACACCAGCTGGAAATTACACTCCAAATAAGCCACTTCCCTTGCCCACGCCCCTTCTGGTAAGGGAAAGATAAAAGCTGAGATTATGGCTTGAGGTAACAGTTTACTGAAAGCACAAAGCAATGCATAAAACACTCACAATAGCAACAGGAGTATTAAGGGCAAATGTATACAAAAAGAGTTGTTTCACTCACAAAAAGGTGTTCACCACTAGGAACAAAAATCCAACATGGTGAACATCTCCCAAAAATTGCACCCACGTGGCTTTCCCAGACAAAGGCAATATGGTGATTGTTCCTACGCACCATCTGCATGGGCACTGGGCACACAGGCAAGATGGGGACTAGCTTTTCCCAGCTCCAGCCTGAAAAAATAAAAATCAATGACAAAACCCCCAAAAGCTAGGTTGTTTGTGCCGGCTCGCTCCTCTCTCTGCTGAGCTCAGTTCCTCACCAGGTGCTTGACTGCTACCATGGTCTTTTATCATGACATTATTTATGTTATTGTATATTGGAAGCATATTTCACATGATAAAATTAAGGCAGTTAAATTATAACCGTGAATTATAGAAATTTATAAATATATTGCTAATTCAGCTATGCTCAGACCTGGGATTGCTTCATCTAGATAGTTTTCAGGATACTCCTGAAAATAAAACCATACAGAAATAGTTCTGCTACAGGACTGCTACACATATACAGAAGTATTGACTATAGATGTCAGTCTCGGAAACTGTGTCAAAGGCAGTTTCAAATGAAAGCCCAATTTTCCTTTTCAAAATGTGGAGAAATGAGCTAAACAAGTCCTGTCAAAATGTTGAGAATTATGCTATTTTCTACCTTCTCCTAAATTGCTGTGAGCTCAGACTGTACATTAATAAAACACAGAATCACATTCTCCAGGCATTTCCCTGTTTTTTGAGCAAAACAGAAATTTTACAGTGTGTCAGAGGAGCAAGCAGAGCTCTTTAATATTGCACTATTTCATCCTTCTCTCTTAATGTTAGGTCCAAATTCTGCAGGGCCATGCACAGGTTTAGCTTTATGCACTATGAGTTATTTCTTGGACTTGACAGGAAACTGAATTCCCATTACATTAAAAAGGCCTTCTATTTTTGAGGTTCAGCTTGCCAACCTGTCAGCTACCCAAATTGAGTTTTCTGATCAAGAATTCATGAGTAAAAGTAAGTTTTTTATTCACAATGTCCAGGAAAGCTTTGGAGTGGAATTTAAAACTCCTGGATATCCAAACCAGTCTCACTCAGCCATTTTTCCACCAGTGATAAATTTGCATGTTCTGCAAACATCCTCTCTTGAAAATAATCTGACTCATTCTTTTCTCAAAATAGCCCATTGGCATTTACTTGTATGTTCAATGAAGTGAAGGTTTTGACTATCAGTTTCGGGTAAACCAACATTACTGAGATTTGTAATTAATATTACCAAATATTGCCAAACTCATTCCAAAATCAAGATGAATACCGATCAGCTTTAAGTACAGGCCAATGTAAAAATTGGTGATGAATGGCAACCCCACACAGACCTCTTGATTAAAAGCAAGGGACAAATATGTCCATCACCCCAGATGTCATGCCTGATGTGAAGTCTGAGGACAGTGGAAGTTATAACACAACTTATCATATTTGTCCAAGATAAAAGCACTGGCAATTTATTTTTACTTTTTATAGAAGCACATTACCTTCCCTGTACTTCTTTCTTCATTTTGCATTACAGAGTAAATTGATCTTTCCTGTTAACTTCTCAGCAGTCCAAGGAAGCAAATTATATTCAGCTGAAAAATATTTTGATCCATATTGATGTTGTAGTGACACAAAGACCTTTCCCAAATCTTTTACAAATCTGAACTTCATACATTCGCTTACCTTGTATTTTTAATATGGAAAAGGTTTGTCTTCTATATCATATATCTATATCTATATCTATATAGGCTACTAGATCTTGACATTGAATGATGATTTCCAAACTGTAAAACTCATATTGGTTCAATGCCACAACCTAGAAAGGTCAATATTATGTTGAAGAATTGGAAGGGGTATATGCAAAAACTGTGTCAATAAAAACAGAATCTATACTTCTCATAATACAGCAAAGACTGGGGATATGTCCAAATGAAAACCAGTAACGTGGTGCCCCATGTGGTGCCCCCCAAGGGTCCATACTGGGGCCAGGACTCTTTAATATATTCATTTATCACATAGGTAGTGGGATTGAGTGCACCCTCAGTAAGTTTGAGTGTGACACCAAGCTGAGAGATGGGATGCCATCCAGAGGGATCTTGGTGACCCATTTGGGCATCATGAAGTGTTGCTCAAATGAAGGCCAAATGCAGGCTCCTGCACCTGAGTAGAGGCAATCCTCATTATAAATACTGGCAGCGAGATGAATGGATTAAGAACATCCCTATCGAGAAGGACTTGGGCAGTCTGCTGCACAAAAAATTTTGTATGAGCTGGCAATGTGCTCTTGTCTTGAAAATAATCAGAGGGCTGTAACATGTCTTATGTAGAAAGGTTTAGAGTGATGGAGTTGTTCAGTCTGAAGAGGAGAAGGCTTCAGGAACACATTGTTGTGGCCTTTCAAGGCATACAGGGGATTTATCAAACAGACAGGAATGACTACCAAGACCTATAGTGACAGGACAAAGCGGCAGCTTTTTTAAACTGAAAGAGCACAAGTTTAGATTGGATATAAGTAAGAAAATTGTTATGATAAGTGTAGAGGGATACTGGAATAGGTTGCCCACAGAAGTTGTAGATCACTAGAAACGTTCAAGGCCAGGTTGGAAAATGCTTTTAGCAACCTGATCTAATGGAAGGTGTCCCTACATTTATCAGGATGTTTGGCCTAGAAGATCATTGAAGGTCCCTTCCAACACAAATCATTCTATTATTCTAAGTTTCTATTAAATAAAATGGAAATGGGAGCATTTATTTTACACTACAATAAATTAATATGATTAAGAAGTAAAATATTAACAAAAGTACTTCCAAAACTAAGTGCTGTGTATGCCTGCTGTGAAAGAAGCATATTTATATGTAGTACCCAAAAAAATTTGAACATAGGAAAAAATTCTACACTTGAAAAAAGTCCTTGTTCTATCAAGGTTAGTGCTCTGCACAGGATGTACAGAAGAATGAACTCTTTTCTCTGCAGTCAACCTTATTGTAAAACAGAGCTCACAGAAAAAAAGAGAGCTCCTTGAGGCTCTTGCAAAAACTTTCACCTCACCGAGGGGGATCTCAGAAAGTAACACAAGTGAGCAGCTCTGTGGGTCAGGACAGCATAGAGACTGTCAGAAGAAGTGAGCAAAGAGTCAAGGAGAGATCAGACTTCAGATATGACATTTGGAAGAAAGATATATCAAAAACCTCCAAGAAAACCACACACAGCCTTGAGAGTGATTAGGAATTTTTTACCTGAGTTTTCTGTTTATGTTCACTTTTTTCACTGAAAAGGACCATTTTCACTTCCAGAATGACACCAAATATGAACAATAATATGTTCTGAAATTATTATTTCTACTTGTAATTTGAAAAATTGGTCAGCACAGTTCATTGTTGCTGATAACTCAAGCAACAATCTATTCCCATTCCCATTACTGACCTAGTCACATAAGTACTATCATTGTTCCCTTATTTAGAAAGAAAATACCCAGATATTAAGCACCTACGTCCTTCAGGGGACAGCATTTTCACAACTTTTTCCATCTCCCTTTTTATTTGATTGCTCAGCCTCTTTTGATTCTTCTTTCTAATTTTCTCTTTTGTTTCTTTTTCCTCACCAAGGAAGCTGGTTTTCATTCTTATGCACGCACATGGAGCTAAGTGGAATACACTTATTTGCACAGATTTTTGCTGTCACAGTTCATGAACACAGGCTGAGCTGTGACTGTCAGACCACTTTTTTCTCACCCACTCAAGTTGGAGAAAAAATCAGCAAGAAAAAGAGAAGCTACTAGCTCCTCTCCCTCCTGTAGAGGTGTGGCGGCCCGAGTCGGCCGATCCTGAGTCCCCAGCCCCAGCGGTCAACGCTGTCCATGCCACCGAAGCAGAGGGTGCTGAAGATGCACTCTCCTGGGGCTCAGCAGAGGCCGAGGTTTGAGCCGCCCCCTCTCCTCCCCTGGAAAGTTCTTCCTTAGTTTATTGGGTTAAAGTTTTGCCTCCCCACCTTGTTCCCTCCCCTGTTGCCACCCTTTGCTAGAACCTTCTGTTGCTGCTGTACCCCCATTGGTTGAAATGTAATCCCTCCCTTGTTATGTATGATTTGCTCCCCTGCCTGTCCCTCTCTTGTGTACCGGAGCCTGTTGGCTCCGCCCCTGCTGTCCTGCCCTCGGAGACCCCGTGTCCCCCTATAAAACCCTCTGCCCCCCTCCCACAGTGCCTGAGTGGTGTCATGCATAGAGATCCTTTGTGCTTTGCACCAGGCATCTCTGTGACCCACCCTGCCTGTGAGTTCTCTGACGTCCACCCTGCTTCCGCTACCCCCAATAAACGGACCTTGGAGACTCACGACTCGGACTCTCTTTACCTTCGGGGGCTAACAGCGATACCACTGCCTCCCCGCCTCGAGGACACCCTCCTCTGCTGCGGGCCATTGGCAGGCCCTGGGGCCGACTGAAGCTGCCGGGAGGCAGAGACGGAGAGCAGGGTAGGCTGAAGCCAGGACCTCTGGCCAGGTCCTGGTGACCTACCAGGAGCCCGTGAAGCTCCCGGGACAACCCCACGACAACACCCTCCCAACACATTCTGCCTGTTGTAACAGAACAGCAAATGGGAGTTGCCTGTATGGCTGTAGAGTAATTTGGGTTTGTTCATACCACTGAACCATGAGACGAAAGGTGTTCTGGGTCAGAACACATCCTCAGAGAAAGTTTGATGCAGTGTCACCACAGGGGCCTGTACCTGGTTTATTTCTTGGTTGTCTCAGTACCTCATTTTATCTCATTCTTTTGGCTGCTGGTGCACAGCACTTCTACTGCACTTTGTCATCATGTGGTAGCTGCTCAATGCAAGAAGATACATCAAAACTTCAGTCCCAGGGGAAGCGATGAAGACTCGCTCCTCTTTAGGTCTGTAAGTACTGCAGCACTTGGTGGTGTGTGGCAGTACTTTCTCTCTCCTAACTTGAGAACCTGCTTTTATTTTTTTGTAAAACTACCTGTTTTCTCTGTCCAGATCCCTTGAGTACAAATTATACATATATATATGTACACATAATTTTTTCATTCTTGTTTGGTCTACTCTTGACAGGGGAAAATTGTTTAAACTGAAACTTTCAAAGTTTGCATCTCTAATAGAAAATTCCTGTTCATTTTTTACCCTCTCCCTCAGAATAAATTTGTTATTTTTTCTCATGTTTACATGAATATTTTAAAAATATTTTTTATTATTCTTTTATTTGGTGATTCTTATTTCATATTTGAGATGCCTTTACTATACTTATGACAAAAAATATTTATATTACTTTTTCAATTTTTATTCTTGTTTTTCTTAAAGTGATACCTGGATAAATCATTCTTTTAAATCCCAATCCTGTCTTGGTTAACACATCTAGAATAGCACAAAGTGCTGGAAGCACACTGCTAGCACAGTCTGGCTACCACATAGTTTTAATTGCCTCAGGAAACAACATCATGAAGAAAAGAAAGGAAAAATTTAAAGTCAAATTGATACCAAGACTTTAACCTCTCTAAAATTCCCAATGCCAGTTCAGCAGGGGTAAAGAGATTTGACTAAAGAAACATGCATAGTCCTAATTTTTGCTATATAGGCTGAGCCACAGCTTAATTTCATTGCTGGGGATCACTTAAGTCAGTGTAAATTGGAATAATCCTTAAACTATCTCATGGGATATAATGAAACACCATGTAAAAAACATTACTGGGATTAATATAGCGCTGCAGTGAAATTTTAACCATGGTCATAGAACAAACTTGTATACTATTTGAGTTAGGTGAGGGTGGGGAAGAGTTCTCGAGTATTAATACAATGATGAGATGAACTGATGAACAGCATAGTTGATTTGTTTGGTTGCATTCTCTTTAAAATAACTAGTTTGAGTATAACTATTTCTGTAGCATATTGATGTCTTCTTTTGCATCCAGTGATCATGCTGGGGAGGAATAGCATATACTTTGGAGGGTGTGAAACAAACAGTTGGACGGTAGAGCTAGAAGTTTGAAATGAGGCTCTGGTCATCGAGTTGCAGAGATGGTAGAAAATAAAACATCGTAAAAAAGAATAAGAGTGCTGTAATTTAGTGAGACACAATTAACTGAGACTAAGCCTAAGAGCCTAAGAGCATGAACTTGCTGTGCTCTTACTTAACTATTTAGAGATTTCTAAAAAGCTAATCAGTCTTTCATGTAAGGAAAAGCTTTATAAAGGCTGAGTCACCACTAGTTTAATAATATGGTGAGTAAGGGGCTTTCTGTCAGGTTCTGTTTCACTAGATAATTCCTCAAGTCATTGAAGAATCTATGGGAAATCAGATTCATTTGAACAGTCTCTTTAGTGATTAAGCAATCACATTGCTGTGTTGGTGTAATCCAGGAGGAACAAAAGTAGAAGAGTAAAACCCGTTAAGTTCTAGATATAGAGTCAAATGGTCTTATGCCACAGAGTCATATATTGCATAGGCTGCTGCAATTTAGTCTTAAGTACTGTGTACCATTTCAACTATGATTATAATAATCAATCCTGAACTGCTAAAAGGCATTTTTCAGTGGAATAGTGAATGTGTAAGCTGAAGTTTCAATTTTCGAGAACAAGCAAAAATATGGACCAGCACAAAAGGAGAGGTGCAGAGAAAATAGATATATGCAGTCAAACAGAAACAGAAAGGTTAAGAAATACTAATTTAACAGTACATGTGTTATAATTGATCCCATAAAATACTTCTCCACCCATATTTCAAATCAAGACCATGCATTAAGGATATTATCTTAAAAAATATTCTTTTTAAGGGTGTCTGTGAAGCTTGATACAAAGTGAAATGCACATCTAATTCTTCTGTTTCCCTTGCTTCATCTAGCCATCAGGTTGCTCATGATTTTAGCAGATGCTTCTGCATTTGGTTGCAGGACAACTTAATGAACCAGGTTTTTCCCTCCTTCTTTTTTTGCTTCCTCCGAGGAGCAAATGCATTCACGAGCAAATTCTTTGCTATACTTTGGAAATCAATTTTGCATGTTTCACCCAATGTTTCCAGCACAGTTATATGGTAAAATTTGTAGTCTTAGTACATTATTTATGAAAATATCTAAATAATTTAAAAAATGTGAGGTTCGGAATGGTATGACCAACAAGAGAACCCACTTTCAGTGATGCTAATTGCAAGATAAGTCTTTGTCAAACCTCTTACATGTTGTCTCCTATTCTCTGTTATCCAGAGCAGAATAAAGCTGGGCCCTGGAATGAGTGCAGTAACATTTTAAGCTGTTTTGGAGGTAGCAAACACCAGTAAAATAGATTGGAATGAAGAATAAAAAATCTATCATTTTGTGATCTGAACCTCCTCAGATGATATTAACATTTCTGTAGTTAACTTAAGGAACAGACCTTTATTGCGACTGCAGGCAACAGAAATGCCATCAGTACCAAATATTGAAGTAACAACCAAAAAGGAACCTCTTAGTTGTTATTATTAATTTAAAAATCTGATGGGGAAAAAATGTCCTTTATGTCTCTTGGAAATCATGTATAGATGTTGCGATAAAATATTCCAAAAGATATTTGTTGGGAAACTGCTACAGAGTTTTGATTAAAATATTTATTTACTCAGGTTTTCCACAAGATTTCACAACCCAATTCCCAATTAAACTAATAAGAGCTAAACATAGAATTTTTTTGTACTTTCTGATGATTCCAGCACTTATCTTTCTAAGCTCTTAAACACTTAACTCTATTACAATCTTGTTCTTGATGTTATCCAACTAAGTCTGGTTCTTTCACAGATACTGAAATGTAAAAGACATGAATTAGGACACAGTTCTGTTCAAGGTAGATAAGTCTGTTTACATAAACCAGCCAGAATAGGTGCTGAAAATTTCTTGTCTGGTCTTAAGTGCAAGCAGTACTGATATCTCAAGGGCACAACTATGCGACTGAAGGAGAAGAAAGGGTCTGAAATACTTTCAAAACTAGTCTAATTAAGTAGATTGGATGCAGAATCGAATTGAACCCTTGGCAAATATTAACAATATAAAAATAAATAATTCCAAATCTTGTATAATTTGTAGACTACACAAGCCAGATACAGCTGGAGGAGGCTGTGTGATTACTGCAGATTCCCATGTGGTCACACACCATGTTTACTCACTCCTGCTGGGAAGGAAAGGTGGTGAGGCACCCCAGCATTCAGTGCCTGGAATGTCTGTGCCAAGCATTAACCAGGACTGGGATGAGGACCTTCTGCTGACTGCTCTGTTCAATCTTATAGGAAAGACTGAAACACACTTCTTTCATTTTGCTTTTGTTGTTGTTGTTTGGTTGGGGTTGTTTTTGGTTTTGGTTTTTGCCAGGGATACTTGTCAAATGGGTAAGATTTTTCATTCTGGTGAGGAATTTTGAATCCATTACTAAATTTGTTGTCTGCTAGACAGTCTAATAACACATGAAGGATTCCTTTTAAATTTATTCAGGTGTCAATGAAAGTCTATGTGAAGTCAAAACTACTGCTTCTATTGCTACCTGTAACAACACTAGTAGAAGAATTCACTATAATTATTAGAGTAACCACATGTGCAAACGTTGTAAATACAGTATTTTTTCATTAATTGCAATATCCTCAGTGTAATTCAAAACCACTGCAAGTTATAACAATTTCATATTCAATCGGAAGGATTCTTCTCACACTATATTAGTCATATGGGTTTTATGCCTAAAATTTTACACTCAATTTTTCTCTGACTCAAAATTCAGAGAAAAATAGCTAATCTGCAAAACAGTTTGAATCTCAGTCAATTCAAAGTAGGATCAGCATGCACTCTTATTAGTATTCAGCATTTAACATACACATTTTAAAATTTTAGTCAGTATTTCTGCTCTTCTTTTTTGGCCAAATCCTTTTTCCTTTGCAGATGTCGTTCTGTAGGTTTTGTAAAATTCTTTATTTTCCTCTTTATAATCTCAATTGTATTGTTGAAAAATCAGTAGTACTAATAATAACTTTCTCTACTAACTCCCCTCCAGTTCTTACAATGCATCTGAGATGTGATACTGATTAAAAATATTCTTTAGTTCATTTGCATCAGATTTGTCTAATGCCCTATTTTTTTTAATTCAGAAGTTACTTCTAAACTGTATCACTTTTCAGAGTGTGTGACAGATGATTAAAGGTGTAGATAAAGAGAACAATGTAGTGTCTATCTCTTTACTAACAAGTTGACCAACAGAATTAAGAAGAAATATTTTAAATGTTGTGGTTGATTAATTTTTTTCAAATATTTCAATCGCTATTAGTCATGATGAATATAGGAGAACTGGCAAAAGGAAATTACACTGTGCCAGACACTGTACAAACTCAGACTAAGAGACAGTCCTTGCTTCAAAATCTTCATTTGATATCTGCTTTTGTTGGAAGTCTCTCGTGATCAACTCTAAGTACAGTCTTAGGGACATAACCACACTGTTGCAAGGGGCCATGAAGGATTTTATGACGCCCCTAAGTGTACCACACCTTGCTTTCCTCCACTGAGAGAACAGAATGCTACCCAGAAGCTGTGTAGTTTTAGTGAGTGATCAGGCAAGTAATGCTACAGCTGTGGTGGTGACAATACAGAAGTAAGAATTTGATGCTTACAAGCACTTAGATTAAAGGCAGACTAAAAACCTTAGTCTATGGACAGCAAAATAGGTGTGGCTTTGTTTTTTTTTTTTTTTAATTTTAACAAGGGTATTATGTTCTATTAGTAAAATTTTACAATGCAACAGAGAGTTGATCCTTAGAGTCTGAGCTTGTAAGCAAATGAAGCAATAAGTAGAAAAAGCATGAGACTTCTGAAAGATGTGAAAGGCAGAGTTTTAAAGGAATATCTAAGCATTATTGGCAGACATCCAAAAGGATGTGTTTGTGATGAATACATATAAACCTGGCATGGCTGCAGCATTTAATGTGCTCACCTGTTATGTTTGGTTCTCAAATAAAGAGAAGGAAAAAGGGCTGAAGAATAGGACAAGACTTTGGTAATGATTTGCAGACAACTGGTAGAAACTGAGATCAGTGCAAAACAGACCCAGGAGGCAGACATAGTTTATGAAGTAAGAATAATAATGATACAGATAATTAGGAGAATTATATTTGTTCCTCTTTCTCTAAAGCAGCAGATGCCAGCTGTTAGAAGTTGAATATTAAAACTGGAGTCCCTGTAGTATGATCCTGTAGAAAGGAACCTCAGTTGTAATATCATGAAACAATGTTCTTAAGAATATGAACATTCTTATGTTTCTTCTTCAATACTCTGCTAAGCTTTTACCACAGCTAGAGTCAGACTACTGGGTCCCAGCTGGGTCAGGTTTTGTTGAATTCTTTGAAAAGCTAAATTAGAATGCATATGGCTCTTTTCCCCTCTGAAATAAATCTTTTTTCCACAAGGAATTCTGTCACTTACAATTTTTCTTGCAAATGAAAATGTTTTAAAATTCCATATTTTAATTACTCTTTGCTCACTTCATAATATACACAGCTTTACTGTCTGAGAAAGGCATTTTTAAAATCCAGTCAGTAATAAATGCCTGTTATATTTACTTATTGCTTGATAAGACCAGTTGCTTTAAAGAGAATCCCTCCTCACTTCTAGTAGAAAGATTGCCATACTGAGAAAAAGGAAATATTAACTTATTTAGGTGTTCAGGGATATACGAGACACAAGCAAATAATGTACATTCTGTCAACAGAGTTTGAAGTATTGTCTTAAGTCTTTGATAAGTAACTGTCTTTTTGAATGAATGCATTATTTTCAAACTGAGAACTTAAACAGAAGCCATTTGCTTTTTATATATCTCTATATCTGTATGTACACAGATTATCTGTGTAATGTGTCTTTTCTCCTAAGGGTATTTATCTGTCTTGAATTAGATATATATGTGCACGTATGCAGATGCTATTAATGTTATATGTATAGTACATTTACCATGCTCTGATTAGCACTGGGAGCCAGCTTCAGTTTCGAAGAGCCATAATAAAACACCGGCCTGAGTTCTATCCCAAACTCGGGGAAAACTAGACCAAACTGACTGCTCAGTGACCTTTGCTGTCTCCTCACAAACAGTGAATCAAGTCCCTGTTGTTGAGGGAGGAATGAAAAGAAGAGAGGAAGGGAGAAATGTAGGCTGTAATAATTTCTGTTTTACTGACTGACATGAATTTAATGTATTCTGTCTTTTCTTAATGTGAAGAAACTTTTAAGTGGTTGGAATGTGTGTTTGTCTTGCAGCAGTATTTGCACCAGCACCCTGCCAGCTGGTGGCAGCCCTGGGCACCTCCTGTTCTCTTGTCCTCTGTGCAGGAGCCAGTCTTCAGCCAGTCCCCCACTGACATCCCCACTCTTTCTTGCTGGTCAGAAGCAGGGTACTTTAGTGACCTTTCTGCTTCTTAGAGAATATCACAGAATACTGCACCACATAGAGTCTGCTATCTACAGATTTCACAAGTGGAGTTTTCTTTACCTGGGACATCAGTGTCCTAGATTTGAAGGGTGACATACTTGATCAGAATGAAAGCTTGCCACAAGGTCTCTTGCACTCAAAACCCTTTCTTTGCACCAATGAGAAGAGTTTGGGTTTCCTTCTACAGTTTTCCAGGATGACCTACTGTTGTCTCTTGAGTCTTAGGCCACTTGGTTTACATATACTCCTCTTTGCATTGCTGGCATGAGGAAGTCAAACATTGGAAGAGTAAGACCTAAAATTATGGCATGCATTATGCAAAGAAATTGGGTATTCCATTTTAGAATGTGAAGCAAGGATTCACAATAGTCATGTATTGAAACACAAGCATACACCACATAAACACACATATGCACATGTGGACACACAGATCACACACACAGACACACACACATATATATATACACACATGTGTGTGCCAGATACACTCAGCATTCACACTAGCTCAAATGGCACCTATAGCCTCATCCCATTCCACCCAGTGATGGATTATGAGGAAGGCTCAGTAGCGGGAAAGACCTATGCACACCTGCATATACCTGCACATGCATGATGTGGATCCCTCCTGAAGCTAGGCTCAGACACTTAATCTATTCATTGCTTTCCCCTAGATTCAGATCTTCCCATCTGTCAGCACCTGGACAAATGAGCCACTGAGGCCCCAGGCCTCCTTCAGCTGCTCATACAGAGCTCTTCCACATTCACACCCACACTCATTCCAGTTGCTGACATTTAGACCCCCATAAACACACCTGCGTTGAAAATGGAATTTAATAAGAGGGCAGAGAAGACTGTGTTGACAACATGGTATGACCAGATATGTACTGAACAGTCAGCCACCTGTTTACAAATTCCTTTTATTTTCTTATTCCTTTTTTTTTCCATGCTTGTTCCTCCCCAACCCACCTTGTTTCCTCCCATTTTGCACCTTTAGTTCCACTCCCTAACCATCCTAGAATGTCCTGTGTGATCCCATACTTCTGTGCAGTGGTCCCCCTCAGTTAGAAAGGTGACCAGTAGAGCTTCTGTGTTGGCTCATGGTGATGGCTTGTCCCATCTTGATATGGGTGGGGGGTGAGACTCTCCTGGGATAGCTGGGGAACCCCTGGAGTTAATTTTCTGAAAGGGGTTATTGGGGCTTCCCTGTCTGGCACTGCGCCTCTCTGCTCCTTCAGGCCTATGTGTGTGTGTGTTTGTGTGTGTGTGTAGGAGACTTTAAACACATGAACTGACATCCACATCTCCTCTGCTGTTAAATTAAATTTTTTTTGTTTGGAAACTATTCAGACAGCCAAAATAGAGGGAGGCATTCCAAATGATCTTACCTAGCCTTACATTATCAAGGCAGGTGAAGGGGGCTGAGAAGGAGGCTACAAATTAATGTCAAAAAGAAAATTGTAGCATGTCAGAAATGAAAAGTGAATTATTAGGTTTGGGTAAATAAGAATTTTTTTTAATGACAAATTTTGAGAGTGCTCATTATGAAGCAAAAACTTCCAGGAGCAACCTTTGAAGGAATATTAAAACCAAGGCTGAGTGTGATGTACTTAGAGAGCTTTACTGGTTTAGTGGGATTCACCAGATAATGAAATATTCACAGCTAGGCTAAGAATGTCAGTCTATTGGTTAAAGGTCAGTTCTGAATAAGTAGCTAAAGAAGGCTAATTTGCAGTGGTGTGATTAATCCTCCAAGACTATTATGACAATCCACTGCTGTCATTCTCTTAGTTATCTCTTAGAGAACAATTTTGGAAATCTCTGATAAAATGTACACAGAATTTATAATAGGCTTTCAAACTTGGAAAAGATTTCCAGGAGTGCTTTAGAGAAAATCTGTGTTAACTTGATCCACATGTTTGTTTCTTGCATTATTGTTCTCTTGGTACAGTCAAGGGCTTCTTGACTCAGCATTGTGTTGTCATCCTACAACGTGCTAGTTAGCTGGCTCCTCTCGACTAACACTGAAGTGTGGCCAGCTGAGGATTCAGCTATTCTATTTAAAAGTAAGACCTTTTCTTTAACTTGCTGTCATTCTGTATCCCCTGAAATATCATTTGAATGAATGGTTATGTGATTTCTGCGTAGTTTCCAATCCACTGGATGGAATCACTTTGGAAGTATAGCAAGGATCCAGAGGTTAGGATGAAAGTGTACAGCCTGCCTATCTTGAGGCAGCAGATGGAAAAGAATATCTTACAGCCACAGTGAACTGACTATATTCAGATGCACAAGTATTTCAGAAGTGGCTTTTATTGTTCAATAGTGAAATAGAGGGAAGCCAGGACATTTGCCCGTGATTCAAGACTTCCAGTTCATGGCACTGTCTTTAAGCATTACTAACTATGCCAGCTGTCTTCAACACCTCTTCTCAGGGGACAATGACAATCCTATTTTTTGTGTTCCTTGCTGCAGTGTTCCAGAAGTCAACCTTTGCAACTCTTTCATATGCTGTGAGGCAAAGGGTGTCAAGAGTTTGAAAGAGCACAGAAGAACAATTGCCTTAGAACTTTCTTATCTTTGATGGCAATTTGAATTTCTGCTTCCCATTTGTTTTTTAATCTGCTGTGACTTCTCCATTTCACACTACTTTGAATTTCAGAGAGAATGGCTATTTGTATTTTAAATACATCTGTTTTTTCCTCTTGCAGGATGGTAATTTATTTTCACTGTCAGAGTAAGGCAGACTCCTGCATATCAGCATAGGGCTTATTTTAGATGTAAAAGTATGTACGGCATTTTGGGCATTTGCTTTTTTGGATGAATTGTTTAGGTGAATTCTGACCTGATTCAAATATGTAATATTTTGTTCCATCTAATTTATTTATGTATATACATACCCATTTAACCCAGAAGATAATAAAGTCCTTTTAGAATGAGAGCTGGAAAAAATTCAAGTAAATGTGGTTATAAATTTCACATCCATGTCTGACAGAAGCAAATGCTGAGTTTGGTTCTATTGAAAATATATAAGAATGATATTTTATTGACGCTATAAATGGTCAAGTGAAGAGCATGTAAAATCAGAGGAAAAATGCAGCAAGAATATTTTTTATATTCTTATCCAAATGAGTGAATAGGGAAAACCCTTTTCTTTTTAATCCAAACTTCTATTCCCACTTAATTTACTATCATGATGTGATAAACCTT
This sequence comes from Entomyzon cyanotis, assembly GCA_024500445.1. Taxonomy (NCBI): domain Eukaryota; kingdom Metazoa; phylum Chordata; class Aves; order Passeriformes; family Meliphagidae; genus Entomyzon; species Entomyzon cyanotis. The sequence continues at coordinate 63,206,729 of JAKEPQ010001005.1, forward strand.
ATCTAGTGCATGGTATCACCACTACCATAAAGGTAGCCTTTTCTTTCTTTCATACCACAGGAGTAATAAATAAGGGATATTTTTTATTGGTCAGAATTGAGGTTTTCTTCTAGAATAAAAGAATGGGATGTCATCTGAATAGGACATGTGTCCTGTGTTTTATGGTCTATCCACACATGAAATCTTTGAAACGATCTATGAAACAGACCTTGGAAAGACAGTATACATCTGAATTTGCGTAAAAGCCACTGGCCTATTATATTGCTATTAGTACTGAATACTAACATGTTGGAACCCAACAGACCTCCACAGATTCTTGTCATCAACACAAAATTTCCTTTGATAAACTATATCAAAGAAGGTTTTAGATTTAATAGTTGTAATGCTATATCACCTCTTCCAATGACTGTGCAAATGTGTCCTACAACAACAACAACGATGACAACAAAGAAACTTCAGTTATAACAAGGAAAATATTCTTTTTAGCTTTACTTTCTATATGGCTGTAAATCCTTTCAAGAACTCATATTACAACAACATACAAACAGTCTGGATATTCTGGTTTTTGTTAGTGCAAATACAGACAAGCAACAATAGTTTCATTTTACTGGAGTTGAATCCCTTTACACAGACAGAGATTTTCACTCTCAGAATTTCATAAAAAAGAACATCAGTTTCAACATTGTAGTAAGACTTCTGACAATAAATCAAATAGAGCCTACCTGTATCTCTATAGTTCAGAGAAAAGTACACTTGCTTTCTATATTTGGTGATGTCTAACTTAAAATCAGCTAACAGTGTCCTTTCTCTATGAAGTTCTAAAAGTTGATTTTTCTTACTCTTAAATAGAAATAAACACCTTTCTTCAGGTTGTTTTTTTTTCTTTTTTTTTCCTTAAGAACAAGGAAATTAATTATCGTGTATTTAGATATTTTGTATAATTTACAAAATATCTTTAATATCTGAACTTTATCCAAATATTTATTTGTTTGGATAAACACCATTTTGATATACATCATTCTGATCTAATGTTACTTTCAAGGGGAATTCCCCATATATCTTGGTAATATATATAAAAAATGGGCCTTTGCTGTGTTAGGATGTTAAATTTAGTAAACCTCCCTAAAAGGTAGGTATCAAATAAGAGGCATTTGTTCCCTCTTTTCTTTAATGCTATCTTGTTGAAATGAAATGTTCTCTCATAATTTATGAAAATTTTGTCAAAATTGAAGAAAAGCTGTTAATACAAATCTGTATTTTTAAAAGTGTCATGCTGAGAATGTTGTGTCCAATTTCAATTTCTTCTATCAAGAGCTGCTGCCTTTTTAACAATCCAGAATTCTGAAGCTGTTTTGCTCAGGCTGTAATTACAATTGTTTGTTGTCTGTATACAAAATGTTCTTCAGGACTTTGAAACCCTGTCCAGATTTTTGAAAATGTTTTTAGCTGCTTAAACCAAAATCATTGTTTTTTGTTTTTTTTAAGAGTATTAGAGCTGATTGTTTTCACAAAAATAGGCAGTCTGATAAGCTCTAATTTAAACTCCTCTTATGATTTTACAAAATCAATGTATTTTATTGAGTTCTGTCAAAAATATTTGATTTCTATATCTGTTTTAAATCTGACCAAAAAAAAAAAAAAAACCAGTTATGATGCTATTTCTGATATACTCCTGTAGTCAGAACAAGTTTATAGCAATAATGTGTATGATGAGAACTGTGTCTTGAAAGATGGTGCATATTTTTAGACAGAATTTCTGCCTCTCAAACAGTATCTTTATGACTGCTTTGAACACAGAGGCCAATATTGAAATAATCTAAATACCCCACATACTACTCACACTCTGGCATGAATTTGTTATCAGAGGTAGAGTAGGAATAGCTAGGAAGAGGGAGATTTAGCCCCTCCTGTGCTGGGGACTAAGCACCCTTATGTATAGTGGAGGACTTATGATTGCTGTTCAGTGTAGTGTGGTCATGGGATGGCAGTCCAGCTGGGCAGCTGTGTGCCTTCCCTTTTTTCTCATTCTCTTTTCAGGCACTGAATCTTTTAAACATTACAAGTGCTGCTTTGGGACACTGCACAGCAAGTTTGCACTACTACTGTCTGTATCAGCCCTGTGCTGATCACTTAGCAACTTCTTGCCAGGGGCAGATACAACCAGAAATCAGTAGAACAGAAAAAAGGAAAATTTTTGTTAGGAACTTTGCTGTTATAGTAGGCAGTAATACAAGAAAATTGTACGAGTTTTTATACTTTCTAAGAAGAAAGTTCTGTTTCCAGGGCTGTTATTTTTTGTTGGGATTTGTTATGTTTGGGGGTTTTTTTCTGTGAGAGTGGTAATGCAAAAACCTCAGCATTGTCACCCTCCACCTCACTCCCACAAAAAACATGGTGTACTGGTAGTGTCAACTAAAGACTGAAGGGAAAGACAGGGAAAAAAAGAATGGTGATGTAGGAGGCCGTGTTGCCACATATTCAGAGAGGATTTTCTTTCTGATATGAGAGATCTGAGTACTCAAGCTAGCATCTGCTCTGAACCAGTCTCTCAAAGATTGTCAGTCCCTATCAATTATGTAGGCTTTCTTGATAGCTAGCCAGCTGATCCAAGCAGTGATGTTCACTGAATGACATTTCTGATGGAGGAGGGAGAGTTGCTGCTCCCACAAAGAGAAGGTGTTGAGGGTGAAAAGGAAAGCTGTAAAGGGCATGTGTCTTTTCTGGCATTCCTCTTTAGCATCTATGTACAAACCTTTAACTTCTTAGCAAGGACAGAAAGTCACACCAAGAACTTCAAAAGATAGGGGGAACCAGTTAAAACTTAGATGAAGCAGTTTCAAGTACCCTTATCTTGTTCTGTCATGTTATGTGTGACCCTTAGACATGAGAAGGTCAGGGAAGGAACCTGACAACTCCGTGGATAAATAAAACTTGCAGATCCTTAACATGACAAGCTGATGTTGTTCAGCTGAGGAGAGATGGGAGTTCCAGAAGGGATAGAGGTAGATTGGTATCAGATATATTACTGCCAATGCTAGTACCATTGGTTCATTCAACTGTTGGATGTCGGATTCTTGCACCTTCCTAGAAGTAAGGTGAAGCCAGATTTGTGCCTCTGACTGAGAGAAGTCTAGCATATGACTAGACTAGTGCAGTTATCACAGAAAAACCCACCAATTTTTGTTTCTTTTTAGAAATGTATCTCATAGTGTAAGGCTTCTGAGATGTAGTTAACTTTTTAAATCCAGATTAATCATTGAAATAGCTTGCTGGTAACAAATTAGTCATGTTTCCCTCTGGAGCTGACTCAGCTCACACTGAGTGGTCCCATGCAGAGGACTGTCTGTCTGTGAAGATCTGCTATTTCTACCCTTCTCTTGATCTGACTTGATCTTTGACTGGCTGAGGTGGGAGATATAGAGAATCTACTTTTATATGTTCTCCAAAATACAAGGATTAGTCATTTTGTGTAGAATACTGAGCTGGATAGAACAGTGGCTGGGTGTGCTTTATTCTGTCAACTGCTAAAGTAGAAATGAATACTATTTCCAGGCTACAGTACGGTTTAGAAAACCAGTAACTTTCTACGTATTTAGAGGAGTCATTGAAGATATGAGCATATGAGTTTGGACCTTTTGTTATGAACAGTTAAAACAATTTCTCTGACCAAAGGCAGTAAAATCATATACCCCTCATTTCAAAGCAAAGTTATAAAAAGTAATGATTTGGGATTATTTTTTCTAAACTGTTGCAGATATTATATGCTAACCTCTTTGGCAAAATAATTTATCTATTGCAGTGACTTTATTTTTTTAATCTATTATATTTCAGTAAACTTAATAAATTTTAATTCTCCCATCTTCTCTACCATTTCTACCCTATAAACTAGTTCTATGCTAGAAGATGAAGCCTCTCTGCGCCTTAAAATAATCATTTTGTTTGGCAATGCAGAAGGTGCACTAATTAATATAATCAAAACCATAAGCCATTACTGCAAGCTTGAAATGTACAATTTAATGGACTGAGTTTTATGCACTTTCTAATGAAAGCTGACCTCTTTGGTTAATCAGAATTCATAGTAACTCAGCAATGTCTAAGTGTTGCATAAAATTCTTTACCTGAAGGTGGCAAATAGACTGTGGTTAAAAGAGGAAAGAGGAGGAAAGCAATAAAAGAGACCTCATAATAATAAAAAAGCCCTCATAAAAGTCCATCATATGCATTTATTCAGGTTAGATATGTGACACTATTCCATATGCTTTAGAGAAGGAACTGTTTCTGAAAGGATAAGGAAATCCACAGTTACAAAGACGTGTGGTATTTTAATGTAAGTGCTGCAAGTCATTAGTTCCTGTCTTATTAGAGCCAATAAAATTCTTCCACCTAGACTTCAACAAAACAGTTGGAAGTTAAGCAAGGAGTCCTAACAATGCTTCACATCCAAGGCCTAATTTCATGCCAAAGGTGTAACTGGTGATATAGGAACATAAAGGGTTCAATAATAATTTATGCCTTTTAAGGACATTCACTCATTTTTCATTTTGATTGTCAAATTTACTGAAGCTTAAGGAAAGCATGATGGCCTTGCATTTTAAAGCAGTGGCATAAATATTGCCAGAAAGAAGTATCAGAACTGAGATAATCTCAAATATGCAGGAGGTTGACCACAAAATTTTAAGATTGAAAAAAAATGAAGATGCTCCATTGAGGCAAAAAGAGATGTTAACAAATATCTGAATTTACTCATGATTGTTTACAAGGCTAACCTTAACTCCCTTACTACTTATGTACCTTTAACTAAATCTGTATTGAACAAGATTAGTAACTTTTATATTTTCTCTGTAATTTGAGATTTGTGAATGTTTAAGGTTTTGTTTTTAAATTAAAAGCATAATTCTTTAATGGCCTTAAAAAATGTAGGGGGAAAAATACCCTAATGGTAACAAGTTTCTATTTTTAGATGAGAAAATAAATAAAAATAAAGGCAGTTCTTTATTTCCTGATCAGAGTAAAAAGTCTGTGTTTTAAGAACATTGGAATAATACTCAGACAGATGCCTTCTTTTATAAGTACAATCTTGGGTGATTTTACTTTGTGAATAATGTCATTTGTACTTTAGTTCATATATGATGTGCAATCCACAATCTTCTCTTACCAAGATTTTCCATCACAGAAGAGGAACCTGGTTTAAAACAAAAAATAAAGGAAGAAAAATCACAATTATACCTCATTTCAGCATTACATTATCCATATGTTCAATGACTTTGATATATGAAGACTATCACTATGTCTATATGTAATGACTATGTGTAGTAAGAAATAGTTACTGACAGCCTGTCAGTGCCTTGCAGCCACTTCTTAAACGTAACTAATCATTTTGAAATACCTAATTAGTTGTATTTTAAGAATATAAAATAGTGTTAAAAGGAAAAATCTTAGTGCAGTTTTTGCTACTACTTGTGAAATAATGCAGAGAACTTACCCCTGTAATTGCAGTGAAATTGCAATGAAAGGGTCCTGATGCATCTTTAGTATTCTTTCTTTGTGATTTTTTAGGTTCACCTTATATCCATTCTTTTTTTTTGGGGGGGGCAGAAGTGGGTATACAAATAAAGAGCTGGTTTCTGAACATCTGGGATTTACCATTTTCCTACAAGTAGTGTTTATATTTCTGTGAGTTGTTTTCTTAATGATTAAAAATGTTTCAAATTTACTTACATTTACTAGACATAAATTCAAATTCTGAAAACTGGTGTTTTAAGGCTGTTCAATGAGCACTCCATGTACAGTGTAAATAGAATTTACAAACATTCTAATCCTCTAATACACTGCTCTTGGGGGCAGGGGTCTAATAGGCTTGATTCCTTCGACAAGAGTTGTATTTGCAAAGACTATTAAGAACATGAGATCAATAAAATAAAATTATTAAACACTAGTGTTTAGAGCAGGCACAATCCAATGCTTCCTCTTCCTTCAAATAATACTCATCACATTTATACCAAAGAATTTTACACAAATAATGCTTTCTAAGTAATTTAATTTTTAAGTTAGTTTCTACAGGGAAACACAAAATGCAAGAGGACTAATTGTCCCCTTTTTACCCCACTGGATATGAAACATCTCTGTTTATTTAATGGATTTCATGGAAATTACTTTTCTGTGAGCAGTTTTGACCACTTTGCCTTCCACAATTCAGACATTAGAATTAGTCAGGTAAGAAAGCTGTTGTGTAGGAAGTCTCAGTTTGTGCAGAACCTGCAGACAGCTTCAATAGCATCACATAGTTCCTGGAGGCTTATAATTTGCAAGCAACTTATAGTAATTGTCACTTCCCTCCTCCTGTCTTCTGTTTCATGAATCTACTCATAAATATGTGGCAGCATAGACAAAAGAAGTATGGAGGCATAGCAGGGATTATCCTTTAGCATTGTTATTTTATATTAGCTTGCTTCGATGTCTTTTCATGAAGGAAAGCCTCAATTTTAATTTTTAATTGTGTTTTAATATATTTTTTATTGCTATAAAGAGTTTGTTTAGCAGGTGAACGCTATGTAGCCTCTTTCCCTAAAATAAAAGCCCTGGCAAACAGCACACTTCTCTAGGTTGAGGACCCTCCAGCAAATAGATTGATCCTCTGGGCTGTGTGTGTGTGTAAGAGACAAAAACAACACATTATCAAGGAAAACCACTTAGCACAGCCACACATCTTGCTGCGTATTTCCTTATCTCAGCATATTTTAATCTGTCTGTATCAATATCTACATTAGAAAAAACCAGTTTGTTCTTATCCATGAGTTTGTTAATAAGTTCATTATCAACGTTGGCAAACCATCATTCCAGGCATTCTTCCACTGAAGAGCAGCCGGGGGTGCTCAGACCCCAGGGAGGCTGAGTCTCGAGAGGCGGGGGGCCACTGCCCAATGGGCAGCGCAGGACCGGTGGAGCACCTGAGGAGGGCGGAGCGCTCAAAGATCAGTTCACGTTGTATCAAGAAATGCAGTCCGTTTGGTTAGTGTTCCAGAGAATTTGTTAGGAAACTGAGGGAAGAGTAAGTGGACAGAGGGGGTTGGAAACAGTAACCAAATGGCCCCGACTCTCTCCGGGAGCCGGGTTTTAAGGGCGAAGGCAGAGGGGAGGGGAAACTTGAGGGAACCAATAAGAGCAGCGGAATTGGGAAGTGACATTGGTTTTACACAATCAGGTATAAGGGAAGGAGGGATAACTTTTTCAAACAACGAATCAGGGAACAACAAGGGTACAGACAAAGGGGAAAGTTCCAGAACATCACCATAAATGGAACAGGGGAGGGGAGAGGTAGAACCAATCAACGACAGCTAAAGTGAGCTCATGTCTCTGGGGGCAAGGTAGCTTCCTTCACTCCCAGGACCCTATCTCTGGGCTGCTGTCTGCCCATGGGTCAGGGAGGTTCAAATGTGCTAGGGCGACTGCAACATTCCACTGAGTAGTTGGAGGCAGCTAGAAATACATCAAACCAAAAACATCACTGTCACTTCCTAAGGAATCTGGGCAGTGTTTATTTAATGTAACATTGGATTCCTACGAAACAGTTAATTCCATGTAACTCCTAGAATAAATGCAGGATAAAATACTAAGGAATGCAGGGGCAGACGACTAAAATACACAGGTGTGTGCACATTTTGAGTCACATATTCAAACATATTTTATATTCCCTTCTCCACAGCAACAATGAAAGTACTTTTTTTTTTTTCCCCCAGAAATAGGTATCTATGATGCCTTTTATGAGCTCTTGGTGAGATAAAGCAATCAGTGCATGAACCAGAAATGACAGCAATAATGTAGTGGCAGAAATTGCATTTTAAAGAAATAGATGTTTTCTCAAATCTGCAAGGCAAAATAGACCATCATGCTCTCACTTAAGCAATGAAAGTGAAGGGGAACAAAGCCACACACTTACAAGTAAATAAGTCAATACTGATCTAGTTTGCTGCTTTGTTAATTTAAGCATGTTACTTCATCTCTCATATGTATAAGAGCTGAATCTATTAAAACTAATATGAAATAGCAATATAAATTACTTTTTCAGGAAATCCTTTTCCTTCCTGAACTTTCACTTTATAAAAGCTGTTAGGGCAGTGAATTAAAGAAGGATTAAATTCTGTCACTCTATAAATGCAATAAGAATTCTATAATTAAACCAGTTGATCCAAACATCTGAGAACTGTGGACAAATTCTCAGATGCAAAATGCATTCTGGAATACAGGGTTTGTTGTTTTTTTGTTTTTTGTTTGTTTGGTTTTTTTTTTTAGTGTGTCAATATTATTACTCAATGCAACAGTAAAACATATTTAAAAAATTATGCAGAAGCTGGGATTGCAAAGTACATGAAATCTTGGAGTAAAGTTAAGGACATCATCATATAAATTGAATTGCCATGTCAATTCTAGAGAAGCTACATTATTTCCTAGCACCTTTAAGAGAGTCAATCTTACTTGTCATCTCTGTCACACAAAATGAGAATATCTTTAAAGTATTTGAATTTTCCCAAAACATGAAATTTGCTGTGGGCTAAGTTTTGACACAAGATTAAGAATTCTCAACAATTGAACTAAAATCAAGACAAGTATAGCTAGAACTCAACATTTTGAGATTCAGTCAGAAGGTAAGCTTTCGATTCAGATCCCTCATTATTGTTACACCATGTTTTCTCCTGGAATAATGGACATAAATTCTTTAACTTCTTTTCCTGGCACAATTCACCATATTCTGCCTTTGTGAGAGGTGTGGTTTAGTTCTATTTCTGGGGTTTTTTTGTTCTGGGTTTGCGTGTTTTTGTTTTGTTGTTTTTTGTGGGGTTTTTTTGGTTTGTTTTGTTTTTGTGGGCTTTTTTAGTTTTGTTTTGTTTTGGTTTTGTTTGTTTGTTTTGTTTGGTTTTTTGTTTGGGTTTTTTTATTTTTTTGGGGTTTTGAGGTTTTTTGTTGTTTTTTGGGTGTTTTTTTATTTTTGGTTGGTTGGTTGGTTTGGTTTTTTACCTTTTTTGGGGTTTTGTTTGTTTATTTGTTTTAGTTTGGTTTATTTGCTTGTCTGTTTTTTCTTTGGATTATAAGAGACAATTTTTGAAAGATACTGTGGGGACGTTTTATAGCACATTCATCTTTAAAATGATTGAACTGTCTAGAAGAATACTCACCAGTATAAAATAAATGGATATACTAGGTGAGGAAGAACTATTGCACATTCTCTGTCAGCTCTTAACATCAAGCTGTTCTGTGTATTTAAAATGATGAATGTGTGGTGTTTTTTAAGTATACATCTATCAATTTAAATTTATTTTACAAAACTGTATCATGAGAACATAATTGGCTCTAGATTTATTATGCAACTAGCATTTTTTGTCTTCATGGGTTGGGATTAACAATTTCATAAGTAAATGGCAGCTGAAAATTGCCCATGGCTTTGTGTTCATTTGTTGAACAGAAATTCCTTAACTTCCACGTGTCTCCCAGAAGTCTTTGAACCTCTCAGGACTGCACAGAAATATTGAAAACTGAGCTCTAAAATGCTGAAATTTTTGAGCAAAAAATAACTTATAGTAAACCTTTTAAAAATACCAAGTTTTGTTTTGTGCAGGCAGGGAAAGCATAATATTGAATTGTAATATGTTGTGTCAAAGGGGCGTTTTTGCATGTCTTGTTCTGAATCTTTTGTGAATTTAAATAAATGAGGGTTTCTGGGGCTTTTGGTGGTGGTGATACTGGTTTTCTTAACCACTAATTAATTTGAGGCACAGAATAGTGAAGAACTACTTGAATTGTACATCAAGCTGAAAATATAGGCTTGAATGCAGAGCTAATAGATCATTTTATTCAATATTATACCTCTAAAAACTTGCAAAAATATTTGATGCTCTTGCACTTCTAAACAACATCAGTCTAAACAAGTTATGATTCTCTATTACTAACTAATCACTACAAATGTATTTTTGAGACATTTATTTAGAATTTAACAAAAAAAAAAATGTTCTATAAGTTATCCCAAAACCTGAGGGTATGGATATAGGAGAAATTACCCCAAATTTATGGGCAAAGGTGTTTCTTAAAAAACATGCAAATTACATATGAAAATATTCCCTTTAAAAGGCAACTCTACCTGTGTGCATTGCTATTTCTACTGCTGGTGTTTTATTGCCTTGTATTATCTTAAATAATAGATATTAGGATTAGAAATGACTGTTTGGCTCATCTGTACTTTTAACTGTACTTACAATTTTCTTTTATAGGTTCCTTCTATGGTATGCCTTGAATGCTTGTGGTAATAATAGGTGCTTTGGCAGGTTATTCCATTATCTAATTGATCTAACTGTTATACAGTGCTTTTTGACTTTTTGGTCTCCATTTTCTTAATTTTAGGCCTTTACTTATTCTTTTTCTTATATGGACTAATTAAAGCAAAATTGGTTTTTTTGTTTTTTCTGTTTTGGTAATTCCTGGAAGATACTTATATTTTAATCACCGCTTACTTATCTCCTCTGTAGGCTGTATAAATTCTTTACTCTTGACCTCTTTTCATAGGTCACATTTCCTAAACCTTTAAGCACTTTCATTGCTTTTGTCTCTGCCCTAATAATGTAATTTTTTACAGTGCAGAGATGAGAAGTACAATGCTCAAAAATCATCCTGTGCAGTTTTGTGTAGCATTTATATAAAATTAAGATAAATATATGCCATTATTGACAGGCAGTATTTTAATTTATTTTAAAAGTATTAGAAAATGACCAATTCGAGATTGGCCAGAGGCCTAGGTATGTTGCCACCTTCCTTTAAAAACCTCATTTAAAGCAATAGAGGACAGGTGTCTTGGCTTCAGTTGTATTTTACTGTATAATTTTAGTTGAAGGTGCTGCTTTATAAACAGATGTTTGGTTGGGTGGTCTTAAAAGAAGCCAAAAAACACAGAGTAAGAAAAAGCTTTCTGTCACAATATAATTGCTTTGGTACAGCTTATCTTTTCTCATTCATAGCTAACACATAAACCTCCTTATTCATTACTGTGTATGGGGCCTTTGCATAAAAAGGGACTACCCAACTTCACTGTAGCAAATCAGGATTATTATAACTTTCTAGTTATAACAAACAGCCATTAACTGTTTTTATTGCTATTTATACTTGCTGTGTTTTTATTACTACTTAGACTTGCTGATATCAATCCATATGGGGCTGCTCTTTTATCTACATGCTATAATTCATGGGAATAAAGACACACTTCTTTTTTTCTATTTTTGTGCTGTTTCTTTCTAAAACACCATTTAAGTGTTGGCCAGTGTAAGTGACTTAAATGAAAGTACTAGATCTTGATGTTTAATTTTAGTTGGTTTGTTCCTCAATCTTCTTACACAGCACATCACTAAGCTCTACTGAAATGAATCTTCTTTTGTGTTGAACAAGCCCTTTCAAGCCCTTTTCTGCAAAGATGTTTTCTATCTGTGTGGCCCCCAGCATACACTGGTGCATGGGGTTGTTCCTCCCCTGGTGCAAAAATTTACACTTCCCCTTGTTGAACTTCATCACCTTCCTGTCGGACCATTTCTCCAGCTTGCTGAGGTGCCCCTGGAAGGCAGAATGACCCTCTGGTCTACCAACAACTCCCCCCAGTTTAGTGTTGTCTGCAGACTGCCCGGGGCTACACTCTGCCCCATCATCCAGGTCACTTATAATGTTAAGCAGGACTAAATCCATTATATAGCCCAGGGGTACACTGCTAGCTAGTGGGCTCTAACTAGATTCTGTGCCACTGACCACCACCTCCTGGGTCCAACATTCACTTTTCAAACAACCTCACTGAGGTAGGAGAGCTACCATGAAGAGAGATCTGAAATACAATCCTGGATCTCTGTTGAGAACTGCTTGCTAAGAAACAGAAAAATGTTGACTTCCTAATTTGGTTGAAAAAACTTATTTTTTGTTAAGGGTTTTTAGCTGGCTAATGAATAATTTTGGATTTGAAGTCCAAATTTGTGCGTGAGATCAGTTTCTTTCCAAAATGATCAAATTAAAGAAGAGATTTATCTTGAATGAAGATTCAAAATTTTTATAGTATTTCTCCCAGTGTACTTATTGTTTAAGCCTCTTTCAGTCTTTCCCTCTCCCTCTAATGACTCACTGTTTGTTTGATACTTTTTGCTTGTGACCACAGAGAGAGGCTGGCACTTTGTCTTATTTTTCCTTGTACTCACCCTATTTTCATCTTGTCTGCAAGTCTCTCCTGTTATTACTGGTCCTTTCCATTTCCTTCCAGTTACTCAATGTAACATTTTGTAAGTTGACATTTCAAGTTCCTGATGAAAAAGAAAGATTAACTGAAAGCAAAGTGTAGTAGATGGGATGAAGAAATTCATGTCAGCACCATTTCCACTGAATTTACTTTGTATTGTAAAAAATATGAAAAACAAAATGAAATCCTTAATTCTGAGCTGTGCTACTCACAATCTTCTAAATGTAAGAATAAGTATTAAAATATCCTCTTTCAATATTTTTTCTGGTATCTCTTGTTTTCTTTAGTCTGGATGGTGTTTTTGATCATTCTTTGAATTTATGTGCAACCACAAAAATATCATAGCCTTAAAGAGAATGAAAAAATCAGCTGTTCCTGCCCATTCAATTCTTTAGCATACTATTTCAGGCAAATGTAAGCCTTGGTGATAACAATGATTGTTACTGTCTAACAATAACCCCTTCTGCTCTCTAGGAAAAAATGAATGAATTGCAGAAGATCTTAGAAAAGCTCACCATAAGATAAAATTCATGTAGTAGAATATAAAGGCTTATATGTCCCATATGTAATAATGTACTGTTCAGGCCTACTTTTAATAAAGGCTGTTTTGACATAGTGGAAGAAGAGACTGAAGCTGTGGCTGAAGAGAAACAGTAGTGCACATGCATGTCTGTATCAAGTGTATCTATTTTAAATACTATATAAGGACAGTATTTCTAATGCTATCTGACAGTATTTTTCTGTATTTAATTACCCCTAACTACATCCATTTGCAGTTAGCAGCATAAAATTTATGTTGCTAAGGACTGTGTGCTGAAAGTGAGGGAAAGGATAAGCAAATATTCTCTGCTTTAATTGATAACTTCTGCTAAACTTTCTGAAATCCTGAGATCTGAAACTCAGGACGTATATGTGCTGTGTAACCATTGTAATTATTGCAGTTGCAATTGCTATTCCAATAACTGAACATGAAAATGATTGATTATGTATCCAAATGCAGATTTGCTTCCTCTGTAAGTCAACTTGTTTGATTCTAGAAATTAATTGCATGGGCCATTGAATATGAACTGGCTGCAAAATGCTATAATTTTTAGTTGGTCATAGTTTTCATGAAGTATAAATGTCCGAGACAAAGGCCCAAGGTTGACTACCCAAATATATCAATAAGTTTAAAAGTTTTGGAATAGCTGGAATTAATCCTGTAAGGTCATTTTTATGAGGCAAAGCTGAATGTGATATACAACCTCTCCATGACTGTTATTCTCATTTGTTAGTTTTTAAATCACATTGCAGAATGTAGATTAACCAAAAGATGCAAGATATTGCAATATAAGGCATGCGACCATTTTAGAGTAAATAGTTGGTGTGCCCATAGTATGAATATAAGAAGGGTAAAATTTCAGCTATGTCTCCAAGGGGAGTATTATTTTGTTGTAAAACAATTTTTTTTCTGCTAGTTTCTGCCTTTTCTGAACAAGGATTCTGTCGTGGAATTGAGATTTATGCATTCCAATATTTTTCTCCAGTGCAGACTTAGTTAAAAAATAATCAAAAAGATTTTTTTTAGAAATCATTGAACTTCTGCAATCAAACGAGTTCATTTTTGAAATTCGTTATTATTTTCTTTCTTTTTCCCTTTCTCCACTCCCACTGCTCTTTCTCTCTTTTCTTCTGAATTTTGAGCCTGAAACAACATTAAAACTTGTATAAACAAATCTTTCTTCCTTTCTCTGACATTCATGGAAAAAAACTGCAAAGAATATTTTCAGTCATTTCCATTAAGTATACATTTATAATTCTTTGTCTGGAAAACATATAACATTTAGAAGCCAGGTCTCCCTGAGGCATATGTTTTTGATTCCTTATCAGCTCTTTTTATTCTTTGAGATCACAGGACTGCAAAAGCCCACCAGGGTCATCAAATTCAGAATTGTGCTATCACAGGCAACAACATTATACTGGCCTTTTTATGAGTCATTGAACTGCATCTTAAAATTAACTATGTGGGATTTGGGGAGCTTTTTTCCCCCCTTTTCTTTTCTAGTTGAGGTACAGCAGTAGGAACTGTTTCAGCTTAAAAATGATCTGCTAATGTTACAGATTTGTGATTTTGACCTAAATTTCTAGCCTAGGCAACAAAATGTCTGTGGGGCCTGATGACATGCGTCCCAGGGTCTTGATGGAACTAGCTGATGCTGTTGCCATGCCACATTCCATGCTGTTTGAAAAGTCATTTCAGTCAGGAAAATTCCCTGATGATTAGAAGGGGAAACATCACTCCTATTTTACAGAGGGGAGAAAAGAAGACCCTGAGAACTACAAACTGGGGAGCTTCACCTCTCTGCCTAAGAACATCATGGAACAAATAGTCATGGAAGCGTTAAGACATATGTAAAACAAGGAGATGATCCAAGACATGCAGCACGGCTTCACTAAGGGCCAATCATGCCTGACCAGTCTGGTGCCCTGCTCCGATGGATTCATTAAAATTGTCAAAGGAAGGCCAACTGATGTCATCTGCCTAGACTTCTGTAAGGCCTTTGACACAGTCCCAGACAACATCCCTATCTTCAGATTGGAGAGACGTGGATTTTTTAGGGTGGAGTATTCAATGGATAAGGAATTGGATGGAGGGACAGAGAGTTGTGGTCAATAGCTCCATGTCCAGGTGGAGACTGGTGATGAAGGTGCCTCAGGGCACCTGTCTGGGGGCCAGTGCTCTTTGATATCTTTATCAGTGACAGGTGGTGAGATCAAGAGAACTTTCAGTAAGTTTGCAGATGACACCAAGCTGAGCCAGGTGGCTGACACACCAGGAGGAAGGGATGTGATACAGAGTGACCTGGACAAACTTGAGAAGTGGGGCCACAAGAACCTCATAAGGTTCAAGAAGTCCAAGTGCAAGGTGCTGCGCCTGGGTCAGGGCAATCCCAGACATTAGCACAGGGAAAAGAACTCATTGAGAGGAGCATTGCAGAGAAGAACCTTTGGGGTGCTTGTGGATGAAAACTGGATGAGCAAACAATATGCACTTCCAGCCCAGAAAGCCAACCACATCCTGGGCTGCATCAAGAAAAAATGGCCAGCAGGTCAAGGGAGGTGATTCTGCCCCTCTACTCTGCCCATGCAAGACCCTACTTGGAGTGCTCCAATCAGCTGTGGGGTGTTCAGCACAAGAAAGGTGCAGGCCTGTTAGAGCAGATCCAAAGGAGGCCTGCAAAGATGATCAGAGGTCTGAAGCACCTCTTCTGCAAAGATGGCTTGAGAGAGTTGTTCAGCCTGGAGAGATGTTCAGTCTGGAGAAGAGAAGGCTACAGTGAGACCTCATTGTGGATTTTCAGTACTTTACAGGGGCTTATAAAAAGGAGAGGGACTTTTTACATGGGAAGACACTGATGGAACAAGGAAGAATGGCTTTAAACTGAAAGAGGAGAGATTTCAATTAGACCTCAGGAAGAAATTCTTTACTTAGAGGGTACTGAGGCACTGAAACGTTGTCCAGAGAAGTGAATTCTTCATACCTGGGAGAGTTCAAGACCAGATCGGAGGAGCCCTCAGCAACCTGATCTATTGAGTGGCACTCTTGGCCATGGCTGGGGGGTTGGAACTAAATGATCTTTAAGGTCTCTTCTAACCAGTTATTTATGATCCTATAAAAAAGGATGCTGGAATGTCCCTGTGTAACCACTCTGTAGTTTTGCATGGTTAAAGCAGGTGCAAAACAAGACCTCTGTGTAAATAACATTGCAGTAGCAGGTAGCTGATGTTATTGTAACTGTGGCAACACAAAGATAAATTACTAATAAAATGATTGGTTTCTGCCCCTTTTTTAAAATTGTTTTCTTAATTTTATGTGCCAAGTGTTGCAGCTTTCAGTGGATTTTATATAGACATTGTGAGTGTGGAAGGATTTTGACCATTATACATCTAAATAATGATCAGAATTTGCATCCATTTTATTAAATATTAATTGTGTTCAGGAAGTTGGACATTCATTTTACAGGATCATGTTGAGCAACATTAAATGAAAAAAATGACCCCAAAAGCCAACAGGAATTTTTGTGGTATCAGAAACTACGTAATAGAAACAAAAGTAGCATACCATATCCATTAACCAAAGCACTCAAGGGAAAATCAGTATCTGCACCATTTGTGGAGCTTTGTACCATAAAAGATAGCTTCCTTACCAATGTCTGCTCTCTCTGTGACTTAAACCTCATTTAACTTAAACCACAGTATTTGTAAGGTGATTCTCCTGTGTGTTAGCAGTGTATTTATCTTCCATTTTCTCTTTCTTGCCTGGAGAAATGCACAACATCAAATGAGGTGTCAAGACCTGCTAAAAAATACATGAAAATTAGAATGGAACTGAAAACCACAGTATTCTAGGTGAAGAGCTATCAGAGATATGTCTGATAGAAGCCTGTGTCAGACAGAGCAGGGAGTTGGCTTTGTCTACATTTGTGTATTCCTCAAAGTAGATTAGAAAAACAGAAAAAAAATAGGGTTAGACAAAAGACAGTTTTTAGAATGTAAAACAAGAATGTTTACATTCTTGTTTCAGAATGTAAACAAAACAAGTCAAGTTTTCTAAGGCTAGAAAGTCCACTCACTGGTCTGAGAAAATAGAAATATAAGCAATTTATGTGAGAAAATCTATCCTTTCTCCTGAAAACCATGCAGGACAGTTTCAGTATGCTCAGTAGCTTTCAAGGTTACAATAAGCCTTATGCTGCTCCTTTTAATTCCTACAGAGCTTTAGTCTCCTTTGAGACCTAACTGCCTATTCCCTGCTCCTCAGTGTCTCACTATGACAATCCCTTCTGTGTCTGCTTCATCCAGTGTTATCTTTCATGTCTGTGTCCCAAGGGAAGAATCACTTTCTTCTCCTTGTAGAGTGTTTAATCTGACCTATTCCTTGTAGAAGGTTGTCTTTATAAAAGAAATACGGATCCTGTCCATATTTGTAGCCAAATAACAAATGATAAGAAGGGGAGCAAACTTAGAGAACCATCCCTTCTCCTGACACAGGTGTTTAGCCTTTTGTTGTGCAACTCCCCATGGGTTATCTGCTCTGGCAGTTCAACAAGTAAGCAACAGAATTTATATTAGACTCATACAGAAATGAAAGGCAATGCTCCTGTCTCCTTTGATGCTGTAATGCAGCTGTAAGAGCAGTCATCCAAGTGGGACAGAACTGGATTAAATTTTCTGAGAGAATTTTATATTTCTTTTTCCTCTGAGGTAAATGCTCTGTCAGAATGCAAAGGTTTTGGTGGAACAGAATTATCCCTCTAAATTATTCTGTTTTCTAGGATAATAAATATTCAGTAGGTCAAAGAATACTCATGAAGGTTCACATTTCATGGTTTAATTCTTGCCAAACGCACAGGTTGGAGGAGCAATCTGAATCCATGGTAAAGCAATTTCAAAGCACTGCAATTTTCACTGCCACCTCCCACTCCATGGGAAAACCTTGTACATGTGTGATTATGAATTTTTCCTCTGAAGAATCTTCTGGCTCTTTAGTATGCCCAGTCTGTGTACAGCAATCAGCCTAGGCAGTTCCAGTCCTGCCTTGAAAGGTACAGATTCCTGTGAGCTATTTGATAAGTAGTGGTATTTCCTATGGGTTGTATGTGTTTCAAAAATTATGTTTATTTAACAGGAGAATGTAAAAAGACAGTTTGGTGATAATTAGGTTTCTGAGTTCTTTTATGGATCCTGCCTAAATATGGTTATTTGAATTGTCATAACTTTTCATATCAACCAGGGCTATGACTGTACTCTTTGTTATGTGTGTGTATGTTGTTTCATTTTTCTCTCCTGAATTCATCAAGTCTAAAATAACTAATTTTAAAAACTCCAAAACTGGTGCAAAACTAGTGCATGGATTTTATGATTCTGGCTCCAGATAGGTGAAAAGTAATTTTAACTTATCAAAAAGCATGTGCTGTGATTAAAAAAAAAAAAAAAAGGCAAGCCAAACCCATATTCTGTGGTTGTTAAGAAGGGTTGGACAGAGATATATGACTGGGGATTTTCAGGTCATAACTATTCTGTAATTAAAGAAATGCAACTACTAGTAATCCTGCAAGAGAAAATGTTGTGGCATAAACTTTTGGTTAAATAATGTATAAGGGAGCACTTTACCAGAACCTGCTGGTATTAATGCTGCTTCTGATTAGCATTGGCCATGAACCTTTTGTAGTAGTCTGAGTATGCTTGCCACTCAAAAAAAAAGGCAAAAATTGTGCTTCTTACAAGTCTTACCTCCTGAACCAATCAGCCATATGCAATATAAGTTCATATATATATTTCATTAAATTCAGATAAAATGATGGAACTATCTACACTTCTGCAGAAGATGAAAATAAAATCACTATGAACAGCTCCTACACAATGCAGCTCTCCTTCTGTTAGAGTCCATGCCACTTACAGAACTCTACATCAAGATCAGTATCTTCCATGAATAACCTTCTATTCTTCTGTGAGATTTAGATTAGGATATAAGAAGTGAATGTTTCCAAGACACTTTTCTTTGTTACGTCACCCTCAATATGCTAACAAAGCTTGTGCAAAGGCTAAAGATCTTCGCTGTCTTAGATACCAACATTCATAAAGTACCATTGAAAGTAGTCCTTAATCCATTGGCATATTTTCTGAAAAACAGAAATAATGAAGTAATTTCTGAAAGTGGCAGTATTCTGAAAATCAGTCTCTTGCTAGTATTATCTTCACTGTTCCTTTTCCTTCATTATGTCTTACTGCCAATAATGTCTGATAAAAATATTTATTTTTTTTAGGGAACGGTACTGAAGTTGGTCATTATACTTAAGCCATTATATTGGGCTTTTTTCACTGTGCCATTAAAAATGGAAGAAGGCAGGCAGAAAGAAGGAGAGAAAGAGAGAAAGAGAGAGAGAAAGAGAGAAAGAGAGAAAGAGAGAAAGAGAGAAAGAGAGAAAGAGAGAGAGAGAAAGAGAGAAAGAGAAGAAAGAGAAAGAGAAGAAAGAGAAGGGAAGGGAAGGGAAGGGAAGGGAAGGGAAGGGAAGGGAAGGGAAGGGAAGGGAAGGGAAGGGAAGGGAAGGGAAGGGAAGGGAAGGGAAGGGAAGGGAAGGGAAGGAAGGGAAGGGAAGGGAAGGGAAGGGAAGGGAAGGGAAGGGAAGGGAAGGGAAGGGAAGGGAAGGGAAGGAAGGGAAGGGAAGGGAAGGGAAGGGAAGGGAAGGGAAGGGAAGGGAAGGGAAGGGAAGGGAAGGAAGGAAGAAAAGAAAAGAAAAAGAAAAAGAAAAGAAAAGAAAAGAAAAGAAAAGAAAAGAAAAGAAAAGAAAAGAAAAGAAAAGAAAAGAAAAGAAGAAAGAAAGAGAAAGAAAGAAAGTCCTAGTGGTGCATAATCTGTTTCAGAAGATAATTACAAAAAGAAAGGAGAATTCTAGCTTCAGACAGTAGCTGTAGTCACTCAGGGATTTGTGAGCTGCAAATGTGTAATCTGCCCAAGATTTATTCCTTCTGTGTACATCAAAAGAGTTCAAGCTTTAGTAACACAGGGTATCTTTCATCCAAGTAGATAAAAAAGGAAAATATAAGGTTGTTAAAAGTTTTGTATGTTTTTAAACATAAAAAACACACTATTAATAATGGCTTCTGTTTTTTCCTATTTCCTTTTTCTGATTTTTGCTTTAATCAGTGGTTCTTAGAGTCAGTAACAAGTGTTATCTGTTCAAATTTTTCTTAGCTACACAGGCATTTTTATGATAGAAAATTACTGTGCTTTTCTTTATTTGCACTGAAAGGTAAAGAAATGGTAAATATGCAGCTGGTGTGCCATAGTCTTGAAAAACTGTTATCTATTGTTGGGCAATGCTAGATTCTAGTTTAAGTCTTCTCAAGGAAGTGTGTGTGTGTGTGCATGGGTTTCTGTTTTCTAAATTCAGCAGCAAGAACAGGAAATTGAAGAATAGATAAATTACTAGGTTTCCATCATCTCAAAATCAAGTTTTTCAATAGGTTCCTCTGAAGTGAAGCACTTGGTTTGAATCAAGACATACTTAATTTTCTTAAAAATTAAAGCAGCTCTATTTTTGGGTGATTTTTTTAAATTATGGGAAAATGGAGAAACAGACCCAGTGTTTTAAAGGAATGCTCACTTGTCAATCAGAAGATAGAAGGAGGTAGCTTTCCTTCCTCCTCACATCCCCCAAACCAATGGTGAGGGCAAGCATTTAGACTGCAGGAAATATTTAAATACCTAACCTCTGCAGTTCAGAGCAGAGAATTGAAACAAAGCCTTCCTTCCTCTGAAAAGGGAGTGCCTTATCCAGAAAGACCCTTATCTAGCAAGTGTTCTTCCTTTGTCCATCCACTGCTATATTTTCCTTCTCCAAAAACATGTCCATCTGGGGCCAGTTGTCTGAAGACAGCCCTGTCTATACTTTGCCAAGTAGAAACTAAATGTTACAGCCATTATGGCCAATTATCTTTACTTCCTCTGTGAATCTGTCATAGTCTTGATAATCGTTTCTAAGTCACACTGATATAAATAAATAGATAAGTAAGCCAAGAAAATTATTAAAAAATATCTATGTCATTATCTGTTAGAAAAAAATAATAAAAAGTCTGAATTGGTCCAGTGCCCAGGGAGCCCAACAGCCAGGAGCTGGGGAGAGGTAGCCAGGACCCAATAACTTCAATATATCTGTGTATCCTGTGTGCTCAGCACACAGCCCTCCCCTGTTTGAAGAGTGGAGCTGTGCTCCCTGAGGCCTCTGAAGGTACAACACCTTGCTTCTGTATGCACATTTTGGAATATTCCAACTATGATCCCACTGGAAATAATATATTTAATTGCTTCTGATTTTGTAATACCTTTCAAATTTTATTCTAGTTTCTCACGAACAAGGACTGTCTCTGTCACAAACTGTGGGTCAACATTCCCTTCTTCACATAAAACCTCTTTCACAGAATCACAGAATCATAGAATTCTTGAATGTTTTGGTTTGGAAGGGACCTCACCGATCCCCTGACCATGGGAAGGGACACCTTCCACTAGAACAGGATGCATTCACTCTCTCCCTTGGGACCAGCATCCACTGTGGAGTCTTAGAATGCAGCTACTTTTGTGAGTATTTTTCAGGTTATTTTCTGCTATTTTTTAGTTTTTAGTGTTCCTGCTTAAATATTATATCTTCTATTATTTTTCCTGATTTATCTATTTCCGCAGTAGATATGACATATTGTAAGGGACAGTAAGGGACAGTCCAGACAAATTTAGTGTTTGTTTGGGGTTTTTGGGTGGGTTTTTTTGTGTGTTTATATATTTCCTCCTACAAGAACTTGATAGTGAGGAATGAAGGATAAGCTGGTGTAATTTTAAAACTCTGTGGCAGCCCCTCAAGAAGCAGACTTTTCCAATCTTTAGAAGGAATCATCAGAAGTTTCTGTTTTAATGGCTTAGAAGATTTGAAGCAAGTTTGTGGAAAGCTTTAGGTTCACTCATACATATCTGCTGGTTACAGAAAAAGTTAGTTCAAAGAAATTTGTTGTTTTCATTTTATCGTTTATTCCTTTGGCTACAGATCTTTAGAATTATCAGCATTAACTGGGATGATAAACAAAACAATTGCTTAGCTATCTCAAGGAAAGGAGATAAGGTTGAAAAAAAATGAGATGAATTTAAAATTTATCAGATACATCAAATTCATCAGACCCACTTGTGTCTATCCTGATGAACACCACAAAATGGTGTTTGACTTGAGTAGTATTGTCTATATCTTAACAAATATTGTATTCTAACATGGACCTTACTGCAATCATGAAATGATTTAGTGAACACCACAAAAGGAAAAAAAAACCCTATATTTATGTATAATGATCAAGCTCCTCCAAATTATTTTACTTGTGGCAAGCAGTCACCTGCTAACTATTTAGTTATGTTCATGTTCTAAGAAGCTGCAGCATGTAATCTGGCTAAAAATAAGTGCAATTGTTGGAAAGAAAATAAACCCAAAAATTATTGTTGTAACATATGCAAAACTGTGGAGTATTGAAAATGACTGAAAATACATTAATTGTGTTGGATGCTGATATAAAACAAATGTGGTGTCACTGATCATTTGCAATTTGATTTAGGTGAGATCTGTTGATTCATACCTTATTAGTATGCTGTGTATAAAAAGAACTAGAGGTATATTTGTTTATTTGTCAGAGAAGCTTACACATGCACAGAGTAGTATGAATAGGCTGCAAAAGCACCTGGTTGTTTGCTTAACAGAATAAATAAGAATCCATAGAGTCCCAAATGAATGCAAGGATTATCTTTGGGACTATCTTTCTTAAGAAACAAAATGTCAGTGGCTATTTTTTTTTATGATATGAGGGTAATCTACATTTAAAAATGCTGTTTTAGGAAAAAAAATATTAGATTTCGTGAAGTAGAATATGGCATTGTAATAAAATAGGACAGAATTGTTTTAGTGAGTCTAACACTGTTTCTAATGTCTGTGATTTTATATTTTCATAATCTTAATTATGTGTTTTTAACAGCTGGGCTTTAATGTGTGCTGCCCCAGATTTAAGTGCATACCTTCTTTTTTGTTGGTTTGGGGGTTGTACAAGTAGATTTATGCCTCTTCTCACTCAGCACTGTCTGTATCTGAACACTGGACCTTCAGCTCTATAGCATAAATCTCTTCCACTAAAGCTCTACTGTTACAATTATCACAGATGGTAACAGAAATAAGTGGTTATCTCGGTGGACCAGGTGCTTGAGAGAGATACACAGCACAATACACCAGTGGATTACATATTTATGAGTAAACACATTTCACAAAGAACATAGATGACAACTTAAATGAAGGAGCACCTTTCTTGAAGGCACCGTGTCTAACTGATTGAAAGGCAAATTATGGATCCGTCATGTTACCGATTATAGCAGCCTCCCTTTTAAAGGGAAAAAGTTTTAGCTTATAAAGGAATTGAAATGTACAATGAACAAAAAAATAACTGGGAAATGTGATCCTTAATTATTGTCCTTTAATGTTGTAAGCTACCTCCATAATGTCTTCCTACTACAAAGGACATGCATAAAGGATTCAGATATGTTTGTTATGACACAGTCATTTCAGCAAGTGTTCTCTTTCTCTTGAAAAAAGGTTCAGTCAGAAAAAAATAGAACTAGACTTGTTCACATATGCATGTGAAATACTCCTAATATTTTCTTTCTATCATTCCTCAACTCTTGTCGGGCAGAAGGTGATAAATATGGTTTAAGAGAACAATTTTCACAAAATGTATTTCCCAAGAAACATGACTACATTAACTAAACTCAGATGCCAGCTCCTTATTATTTCTGTGTTAGACAGCGATAAGCATGCTAGGTAAAATATTTTTTAATCTAAAAATTAATTTCATAGGAGAGGAAACTACAAATGGAAATGTGCATGCAAAAGAGGTTTTGTTTGCTCAATAATACCCAAGGCACAACTGATAATATCTCCCACAAGTAGCTCAATATGGAACTGTGGTAACATTTGGTAAGTTAATGTGCCTGTCTTTCCTCATATGTTTCCTCTAGAAGAAATTAACAAGTTTTGTTTTTTCTTTTTTTTTTTTTAATTTAATTAAGGATGGAAAACAATAATTTGGCATGGAAACAATGTCTAAATTGTTGTT
Source organism: Entomyzon cyanotis (assembly GCA_024500445.1). NCBI lineage: Eukaryota > Metazoa > Chordata > Aves > Passeriformes > Meliphagidae > Entomyzon > Entomyzon cyanotis. Next base: position 63,230,649 of record JAKEPQ010001005.1, read on the forward strand.
TTGGTTCTGGGTTCCCTAAAATCATGAGTCAGAGAAGACAAATTCTTTATACAGCTACAATCTAGAGATTGATCACCCACAATTTGTTTATTGAGGTATTAAAGTAGTTTATGTTGTTATGCAACAATTACCTTTAAATAATATGAAATGCTATTCTGGTGTGCTTCTTCATTATGGGTTTAAGTCTTAATAACTGAACTGAGTTCTCAACACATATTGTGAAGATGGGTGTAAAAATGACTGTACCACCATTCCATTATTTCCCATTTCTCCATGTTGTCTGATGTCTAGCATGACTTATGGTTGTTTATGGCACCTGCTTCCTAGCAAAATGATGCAGTGGAAGGCTTTAGGGGCTGTGGATGTGTAATGCAAGACTTGTGCTTGTGTGTTCCTTTTGTTTCCTTCCCCTCACACAAAGACGAAGGGAGCATATAGATTTGTCATCAGTGGCTCCTCATTCACCCTTTGAGAGCAGCAAATACATTCTTGTGCTGCTCTGGGAGTGGCTGGGCAACAATGCATGACAGAATTTGACGTTCCATATTTTCATCATACTCATATAGTTTAGTAATAATTTACATGTGTCAGATTCCTAAATTATTGTAAACCATATGATATCTACCTTTTTTAACATGAAATGAGCATATTTAGTCTCACAGTAAAACTAGCAAAGCACAGTATCCTGATATTCCCTGAAGCACCATCCTTGCTTCTGTGCTAAGACTGGTCTAACATTTCATTCCATTGCAGAAATTTTAACTAGTTAAAATTCCTCTGACAGGGCAGAACCAACTCTGACAATCCAAAACTTAAAATACCTCAAGCCAGAACATAAACTGGCCTAAACTATCAAATATTTGATTAAGATAATGGAGATAAATTGTTTCATAACATCTGAAAATCTTGCCTTATGTCTTGTAGTTTTCAGCCTTTTTTACTTCTGACTAAGGTATTTCCCCACAGCTCATGGAGTGGATCATGCTGGAGCACATATCTGCAGTGCAATCTGTGGAGGACCCCACACACGAAAAGGTAGATTTGCTTTAAAGGAAGCTGCAGGCTGTGCAAAAAACTGACCCTGGAGCAGGGAAAAAGTGTGAAGAGGAAGGAGCAGCAGAGATGAACAGTTATGGACTGATCATAACTCCTATCTCTCATCCACCTGAGCTACTGAGGGTGGAGGGGGTGAGGCGGGAGGTGGAATAGTTGGGAATGAAGGAGTGAAGATGAGTCTGGGCAGAAGAAGGGGTGAGAATATAGAAAGTGATTTAGTTTTGTTCAAGGATAGCTGCTGTCATGATACTGATGAATATTATTTTGCCAATGGACAAATACAAAAGAACGGTCAACAACAACAAAACCAAAAATTAGCCAAGGAATTTAAACTACATTATAAGGGACAAAACCCTGTAAAACATAAAATCATGTGCTTAGGTAGTATGTGATGCTTCAGCTTCAGCATAATTCATGCAACCATGAAAGATATAGAAAAGCACAAAGAAAATGAAAAGCACAAAGACCATCTAGTAGTATTCTATTTTTCTTGGTATCTTTATCATTAGAGTTATAAAATTGTATATGTAAGCTATCTCTCTCTGGAGACTCCTGTAATCATGTCTTGCAACAGACATTGCTGAGATGATGCTTACATTCATTTACCTTTGGCTTCTCTGCTTACATTCATTTGCCTTTTTTTCCTCTGCTCTATTGCCAGTAAAATCACTTTAGAAATAGACTTTTATTCTAATTTTCCATTATAAGATACATGTTTTCCTTTTCACAAGAGTCCTTGCTGATATCAAAAGCTTCTTTTGCTTCAAAGAAATAAATACAATGCCCTTTACTTAAGTTAAAATGGTAAAATACCATCTCAGTAAAGTGAAACCAAATATTGATGAATGACAACTGAGCAAGAAAGATGCATTTGTGGCTGCGTTTGAAAGAACTAGAATCTAAAGGCATAGGGCCAAATATTTCTCTGAGGGCTTCTTTATAATGGGATAAAGAATCAGAACAATGATTACAGTAACTCAGATCAAAATACTTTCCAGGATTCCAGGAAGTTTACATAAACTGCATTAGTAATATCAATTAAAATTCAAAATGCTACCATCCACTATTAGTTCCATCACAATTGGCCTCACCCAAAACTCTTACAAAAATCAAATAGATACTTGCAAGTGTTTAGTGGCTACCCTGTTCTCATTCAGATTTAACAGACACAGAAACAAAAGCATTCCGTCTTCCCGTCTTTGCCGCATAAATAAATAAATACAATATTTTGGAGTCTGAAAGTCCCAAAATGTTCCTCAACAGGAGTCTATCAATATCCATTACCTTATCTGTATGTGTGCCTGGTAGGGATGCCATGCCATGGTTTGCCTTAATTTTCTTTCTCTCAATCTCTCTATACCCTAAGTCGACTAGTTCCACTTCGGTATGGCAAGAAAATACAGCAAAATGGTCAGATTTTGGAGTGACTTGGACCATTGGTATTGGTCTCCAGATAACTTTTTTGTTTGTTTACTGCAAGATAAAACAATCATGGAGCTGCAATTGCATGCAAATCTCAGCAAATTTCTGATTTCTTAGAGAGTGCATTTCCTGATTCTGAAAAATAACTTCAGGTTGCTAAAAAAAAAAAAAAAAGTGTTGCTTAATAAGAAAATTGCTGACATTTATGTAAATACACCAAATTGAATGCATGCCATAGATGAGTATTGCGTGCAATTTAGTTTTTGCAGCTTAGTAATATAGCCATTCAATGATAAAAAACTATTTCTATAAAATAAGGCACAGTATTACATCATCAACTTTCAGCCAAAAGCTTAAGGATTTTTTGCTTTTCTTTATAGAAGCTATTTTGAATGGCAAGTAGCAATCACCTAGTGATTCCCATTTTAAAACTGGGGTAAAAAATGGTATTTCAGAAAAATAAGGTTCTTTCACAATCTTTCTTTTTTGTATTTTATACTCCACTTATGTTAGAAAAATCAACCCAAAAAACTGCACTCAGTTGCTGTTGTGCAACTTTTTTTCCATTAAACCAATGTCTGGTCTACAGGTTTCTGAGAGTGAATTTTAAATAACAGTGTCTGGGAAGATGCAGGAAAGAGTGTAAAGAATAAAGAAAATAATTAATAATGGACATCCATCTGTTGTCCTTTAAAAGCCTTTATCTTTACTACTGCCTGTGTGGGGATTAACCATTCCTTAACTGGGCGTCTAGAAGGTGCAAGCTGGCAGCACTAATAGCATAGACACTCTTATCATTGGGCAGATAAAGAAAAAATCTGCCTCTCATCTCATCTACTTCTTTATCAGGTTAATCCTGTGTCACTACAAATCTCTCTGAACTTGCCCTGTTCACCACCAGGGCTCATAAATATATTTTTCTAATTAGTTTTCTTCATACCTTCTCCAGTATATTTTATTTAGTTTATGAGTTGTTACTATTATTATTGGGATTCATTGGTTAGGAATTGTAGGCAAAATGCTTTGTCATTGAATTAAATAATGTTAAGGAGTTGGAATGGACCTTAAAGATCAAGTAGCCCCAAATCCCCCTGCCATGGACAGGTACACCTCCCAGTAGACCAGGTTCTCAAGGCCTTATCCAACCTGTCTTGGGACACTGCCAGGGTTGCGGCATCCACAGCTTATCTGGGAAACCTGTTCCAGTGCCTCATCATCTTCAGAATAAAGAATTTCTTCTTAATATATAATCTAAACCTAATCTCAGTTGTAAGCCATCCCCCTGTCCTATCACTACATGTCCTGATGAAGAGTCCCTCTCTGGCTTCTCGGTAAGCCCCACTCAGATACTGGAAATTTTCTATGAGGTCTCCATACAACTTGCTCTTCTCCAGGCTGAACAGCTTTCTCAGCCTGTCTTCACAGGGGAGGTGCACCAGTCGTCTTATAAAATTTGAGGCCCTCCTCTGGAGTTGTTCCAACAGTTCCATATCCTTTGTATGTTGGAGACACTGAATCATCCCATCTTTCATTTTTTATTGCATAAACAAAGACATGTTGGAAGAAAGATATAATCCCTATGTCTGTGTTTGTGTAGCTTTAGGAATTCTGAATAAAACCCAAAGACCAGCTGTTAAATAAGACTAGTCATTATTCTCAGTATAAAAATACTACAGAAAAAAAAAGAATAATGTTCATCTCAGAAAAAAAAAAAAATCACTCCACAAAAAACCAAACAAACCCCCCTTCCAAATAGTATCATATTTGTCTCACTGTAAGAATTACTGAATGCAAATAGAGCTACAAATACAAACACAAATGCAGAGTTTTGTTTCTCAGTATGTTTTCTGTATCTTGCCTTCTTTTTCTTTTCACTAGATCTTCTTTCTTTCAAGATGCTCTCCTTCCCTCACCCCCTCTCTGAGGTAGAATCTGTGTAGGCTTTCTTGGTTTGATTGCTCTGATCTTTACACCTGTCTGGGATTGTTGCCTTTCCTCCCAGAGCCATAGCAGAGCATGCTCAGGCAGTAGTTTCTATCTATGATCCTTTCTCCAGTCTCTAATGGCAACTAGTACCTTCTCAAGCATCAGATGAAGAAATGATTTTTAGTCGAGGAACAGTATTTTACTCCTCCCTGGGGCATGATTGCTATGATTAGCTAGGTCTGCTAGAATGTTCAAGTGCATGGAGCATCTGCTGCTTGGAAAGAAAATAAAAAGGAAATCATAAAAAAAAAAAACAACCCCACAGAAAGCTGTTCAACCCTCACTGCCCCTTGGCAAAGCAGCAAAAATTGTGAACAACTTTGTAAATACCAATCTGAGGTGTGGAAGTGTCTCATTCTTTATTCATACACCATTACGTGAGGTTTGAAATCAGGTGTAGAAGAGAATTTTTACAACCAAGTATGTGGTGTGTGTATTTGAGTCTCTCTCTGTCTGAGATGATTTGTAAAGTAGCATTACTAGCTGTTCTGTAGACATTGGCCAACAAGATATAGATTCAGAAAATATTGTGTTTGAGAGGCTGAACAATCCATATAGGAACTGGTTTATTTCCAAACATATGAGTAGCATTCTATAGGTTTTCTTTAGTATTATATTGAAAATAGAAGGATAATATCTCTAAGCATGTACTTCTACTAATACATATTTTGGTGGAAATACATAAATTATATTACTCTATGAAATACACAAAGGAACAGCAGCAGCAGCAGTTAGTGCTGGTGTGGCATGAAATTTAATGAGAACAAATGCCAGATTCTTCACTTGGGACAGATTTATGTTGGACACAAGTATAAATCCAGAGAAAAGTGTCTGGAGAGCAGCCCTGCAAAAAGGGATTTGGGGGAAGGCTGTGCAGCAGCAGCTTGGTGTGAGCCAGGAGCATGTCCTGGCAGCCAAGAGGAAGAACTACATTCTGGTGCATCAAATAATGGCAGCACCAACCAGTCAAAAGATGTGATTATCCCACTGTATTCAGCTTTAGTGCAGCCTCATCTTCACCACCATGTGCAGTTCTGAGTCCTACCATTTAAGAAAAATGTGGGAGTCCTTGAATGCAACCAGACGGGAGAGTCATAAGTGACCTTACCTTATTGCACCAATGCATTTAATTAGCACATAAAAAGGCAACTGAAAATTTTATTGTTGGCAAAAACTCTGACACAAGTCCATTATGTTGTGATTATATGGTTTCAAAAATATAAAAAACATTTTTCAAAGAGTTTCGAGCATGTTGTTCATTTCAAGCAGCATGGAATTTATTTTCTTTTTTATCACATTACATTCTGACAGCATCTTAACCTCAACCTTTTACCCCTGAGATTAAACTTTTCTTCTGAATGAGTCTCAGTTACTAATATGGTCAAGGTTAGAATCCAACTTGGCTCCTTTGGCACAAATGAGAAATAAATTAAGGCAGAAAGCTGCAAAGTGCTGCTCTTTACAAAAGAACCTTTGATAAGGAAGAAATCATAATTTTATTTTAAGTGATTTTAATCACGGTTAAATAATGCTGGACCAACAGAATATTTGTTTAATTGAATAGAGACATAGAATGTAGCAGAGGTAATTTGTCAGGCTAAGGAAATTTAGGTGTGATTCAATTTTCTTCATAAAAAAAATCTACCCTCCATCCTCTGAGGAGTGTGCTAAGCACATTATTTATCCTCCTGGCATTAGTGTTAGCTGTATTACCATGTCAAGTAAAGCAATAAAATGTAATGTTTAGATAATTTCACAGGAAGAAGTTGGGCTACACAAGGATGCTGGTTCTTATTTTTATTTTTATTTTTATTTGCCTTTCATGGATACCACACCAATTAAAGCTAGAATTTGCTTTAATGTGCTAGATTACTATTGAACTTATGTAAAGAAAGGTTAACCTTTGAAAAGTATGAAAGTCTTAGTGATGAAATCTAAAGCTAAAATAATTGAAAGAAGTTTAGAAATACATTTGATACTCGACATTTGTAACAGTCTAAAACTGGTTTACCTTTCTAACCTGGTCTGAAAAAGTGATCTAAGTATTTCTGAACTTAAAAGGGGTTCTCACTCTCTAAAACTGCCCCAAAAAGATCATAAAAAATGCTAAAAGCTCTCAGTAACAGAAAGTTCATTTTGGCAAGGGATTAAAATCCAAATATTTCTGAACCTAAATCATTCAGAACTTGAAATAACCCCTACTGATTATGGCTGAAACATTTGCCTAAAGGGTGAAAAAAGCTTATACTACAAGGATAACAACTTCAGATTATGGCACTGTCAATTTGGTACCTTGTGAGAGCAATACAAACACCCAAAACCAAACTCAGTGCTGGTACTTGTTCTCTAATAAAGTTCAGTGGTAACTGAATTTCCTCTTTTTGTTTTTTTTCCCCTTGGAGGAAAATAAATATAGACAAGGGTCTACGCAATGTAGAAGAAGTTATTTAAGTATTCTATTCTTACTGATGAGTGCCCAGTAGTGCATAAGGGAAGAAAAAAAGCAAACTGTAGTCGTCATATTCACCACATGCCTCTAAGTGCATAACAGGGGTTAACTTCCCTTTATCAGAAGACTGCAATCCAATTTTGCCTTAATTAGTTCTATCCCAGCCTCCTCCGTTCCTCACAGCCAACACTGCACCAAAGGTAAGTAAATTACTTTTTGAACATTAAAAAGGGATCTTCAATATAAGAAAGTTTTTAAACCAGAAAATGCATGCTAACGTCTCATTTATAAGGTTTATAATGGATTCCAAACACAAAAAGCCTTCATCATTTTATCTTCTTTCTTTATCCTCTTTAATCCAGTTCAGCTTAAGTGTAAGGATACTGATAAAGCAGTAGGATATCACCTACACCTTTGCTGTCTTTACAGTCTCCTGCAATTCTGCAAAATATATGAAACAGAATTATTTTCATTCCAGAGGCTATCATGCAAATATTTTCCTCTTTTGTTCAATGCAGAATTTTAGCTACTCTAAATTGATGTGCATGTAGTAAAGGATACAATTTGGTCCATTATCTGGACTCATTTTATGATTTCTTTACAATGCTTAGTAAAAGGATCTTATTACCCCAAGGACACCCTAAATAGACTGACAAACAAGGATTCCACTAAATACATTATACTAGATGGATGATTAGAAATGTAAACTTTCAAACATGTCATAACTGTCAGGCCTGTCTAAAATAGTCAGAGTCTAATAACTATCAGAAACAAAACAACAAAAATATAAAGAGACATGAAAAATTCACACATATGTGTGAGTGTGTGAAAAATATGAAGACATAAAAATGCCATGCATGCTTTAAAAATTGTACTTTGTTTTCATTGTTTACAGGGCTGGGAAAATAAGGAGTCCTGTCTGAAACAGCAGAAGGTCTTTCTATGTAAAGGATCAGGAATGAACTCTTGTGTATAGGGAGAAGCCTAGAACATGACACCAAAGTGCTTTTAAAAGGATTTGAATATTTAAGTCATAACTGACTTAAATTGAACACAGAAGGAGAAAGCCTTCAGGGCAGAGGATACAGACTGACAAAGAGGGAAAGAAGGTGAACTAGAGCCAAAGGAAGGAGTAGTTGAAGTATTAAGAAGAAAGGAGTGAAGTACATGATAGACATGTCAGTGCCCATGTTATGCCTCAGTTATTTCCTGAATGACTTCTCCTTCCTGAAAACACAAATTAAATGAAAAGGCTTGATTTTGGAGATGTTCTAAAGGGAAAATGACAGGATTTAGTAACAGCCTGAATGTGAGAGATAAAGGACAGAAAACTGTCTAGTATAATAATAAGTTACCTGTTTAGGGGATGAGAGGGATTACAAGCTTATTTGCAATGATGGGAAAGGATGCCAAGGTGAGGACACATGTGAAATGGTTATTTGCTTCCATCCCTCTAAAAGGTCTACATTTTTGCTATAGAAATACAAAAAATCCACACTGCTTTTCAGGAAATTCTGAAATTCAGTGTGTGTCAAGCATTGAAAAAATACAAAATTTAAGGTGAGAAAAGATGTCTAAAAATGATATACAGAAATTGTATTTTGGCTGTTTATATCTAAACTGTCTTACACAAGACTAGGAGGGATTAAAAAGCTGATAATAGCTGTTAATAGATGTCAGAAAAATTTCCTTTATATTACAAGATCAATTACAATGTGTTGATTAAAGCAACTTAAATGTGTTTATTTTGAAAGTTAAACAATGGTGAAAAAGTGGAAGAAATATGTAACAATTATAAACACCATGAAAGCAGAATTCTTTGTCTTCTTTGATTTTAGTTTCATAATTTCCTACCCTTCCATGTAACAAATGTAACCAAACTGTACTGGTGATCACAGGCAGAAACTTTGGATCTTAAAAGAGACGGTTCTTACAGTAGTTTACCATCAACTTGATTTCATGATTCCAAGTCTAAGCGTCAATGGCAGCACATCAGATCAGTTACAGAATCAGATAATGGGGAAATTCCATAGTGTTATTCTGAAAACTTTTTCTTATTCTTTTCTCTCGATCTTCCTTCCTTCCTTCCTTCCTTCCTTCCTTCCTTCCTTCCTTCCTTCCTTCCTTCCTTCCTTCCTCTTCTAATTTAGCCTTTTATATTTCCTGTTCTATGTTGTTAATTGGATCAAGTCAGATTTAACTCCACTGAGACAGCAGCTCTAATGTCATCACCATATAAGCTGTTAAATCCCTCTGAAACCTTCAATTTCTTTTTAAGTGGCACAGACTCTTTCCAGGGGTCCTCACTCTGCGAAGTGTGTGCTAGGTTTTGATAACAGATATTTTCTTGCTTTTTCTAAATTCTCATGCATGTATGGTAGTTGGATGCACGTGTAAAACTACCAGGCAAGGGAGATTCCCCCAATAACTATACGGAAGAGATGATCATCAATTCCATGGTTTCCAGTCTTCTACCAAACAAGTACTTTTGAAACTTCAGGGGGATATTAATTCATTTCAATGCTTCATTAGGGACAAGCATCATCTTTCAGGTTAGTTTTTGGTTCTAAAGGGAATACAGAATTTAAAATAAATACAATTTTAATCAAGTACACAATTGACCTTCAAGTAGAAAAAGATGCATTTTTGGCCCTTTCTCACGAGAATAAGGCTGAAGAACACCTAAGTCAGAATTTGTATTTTTCTCTAAGGAAAAATGATTTGTGCTTCATTGCAATCCATTCATACTGGTTTTTATTGCTGTCCTCAGTTTGAGAATATTGACTTATAAGGCACCACTAGCTGGAAAAGGCTTTATTTCTGCAGTACCCTAGGTTTCTACTGGACTACACTGTGTTCCTTATACGCTAAGGCAGTTTGAACCTGCTCTTTCAATTTGTTGCTATAAATGTAGCCATACAAAAATGTTTAAAGAGTCACTAAAGACAAAATGCAGGTTTGAAAAGAAGACCAAAGTAGTACTGTGTCTTATTTTATATCTGCAGCTCTTTGAAATGCTACCTCAGCTACCGAAAGTAGTTTATTTTTCACTGAAAACCCAAACAGTAAATAAATGTATGCACTATTTTTGATTGCTCTGTTTAGACTGTTTCTGATATTCAAGAACAACAAAGATAAATTTGCTGGTAGACAGTCTGTCTCTTTTCTTTAGACCATAGAATATCTACCTTTTTTCTCAGTAATTATTAATCTATATAGGTTTCTCTAAATCTGTACTCAAGTCAATAAACTTCATATGCTTGTGTATGCATAGACACGTATTTTTTAGATAAATGTATTTGTAAAGAGACAAAGTGTTTGCATATCTATATATATACAGAAAGAAAATTAACTTTCATTCAAAAGTGCATTTGGAAATACCTACATGTTTAGAATATTATTCATGCAGAGTGAGAATTTATATTCTAAAAATGAAAAAAAATGTATGTTGTGCCTATTTTTTCCATTATGAACTAGAGCAGAAGGCCAAAGTTACCATCAAAAAGCAATGAGAATTTCTCATGATCAGAACATTCTTTTTTTTTAGTCTTGTTTATATATTTCTTCTTTTGATCATTTGACATTTATGTACCACTATGCTTATAACCCTGAAGTTATTTCATATTTGAAGTAATACTAGGGAAATGGAACACTACTAGATAAGAGCTATCTGACTTCAAAACCATCAAAACAAACTTGCCTTTGCTGTCAAATTTATTCAAAATTGAGATATCTCCATGAAATATTTCAAATTTCAAAACATTCTGTTCAGTATTTTCTTGAGGTTCTGATACCTGTCAAGAAGTCAGCAGTCTGATTAGGTAATATGTTATATAAATAAAGTGAATTTAAGTAATATCAGCTTTAGTTAATATTATGTAGATTCTCAGTAGAAAGTACATTAGATTTAGATAAAATGTAAGGAATTGTATTCTGGGTTTTTTTATTATTATTTATTTAACATGTATGTTTTTGTCTTGCTTGTTTTTTAAAACAAATATGTTTATGGTTATTCTCATTCTGAATGTAAAGATTTTTTCCTCAACTCTGAATACTAACTTCTGATTTATGTCTTGAAATGACTGTTTCAGTGGAAGTCATGCCTAACTTTTATTTTTTGGTCCATAGATTCAAACCTGATTAAATGAGCTCTTGTTTGTCATGGCAATTTCCTGTAGTAAAGACAACCCTGAAGAATTTCATACAACAAACCAGAAATAGAAGAAAGCAAGAGAGAAGCTGTGACAGGACTTTATGCCTTTCAGCATGAAATTTTGCTGCTCAGAGTCAGGGCACAGCATAGGACACCAGGCATGGTGATGGGGATGGGCCAAGGCTGGACTGAGATTTGATCTTGCTAGTGGGCAGCAGGATCAGGGCTGGTGAGAGAAAACAGAGTCAAACGCAGCCCTAGAATGGCTGAGCAGGGCCATGGGGATGGATGTAGGGAGGCTGGGCAGAATCAGTAGAGCCTGTGAGGTCCTGCAGAGCCATTAGGTCTTTTCTATGGCAATTTGAACTGAAAAAAGAAATTACAATAATACTGCAAATTTCGATAAATTTTGGAAACTTTCTTCCTACTGTATCTAATTTTATTCTCCTTTAAGTCCTGAATGTTCCTGATTGCATGGGCATACTATAATTCAGCCTGTAAAACTGTCACAGCAAACAAAATCTGCTACAGCAAACTATACATTATTCAATTTGACAAAACTTTCTAGAACACAGACTGTAGCATATAAGAATTTTTTATTTCTCTATAGACTCCCCTGTATCTGCTTATGCAACATACGATGTATGAAGAGCCTCCCTTCTGGGTGTACCAACACATCTTGTTTCATTTCATTTGGAAGTAGGAAGCTCAGGGTTGTGGGGAAGTAACAAACAATGACAGAATTTGAAAATATATTAAAAAATCTTATTCCTTCTTGAATTTAAGATTTATTTCTCTCATATCACCACTACCATTCATCTTTCTCCAGTATTTCTTCTTGCGTTCATATTGAAAAGGTCTTTGAATAGCTTTTTTGCTGCATCTTATTTTTAGTTAGGCCCAGAAGAATGGGCTAAAGCAATAAATCCTACACGCACCTCAGTTGTTACAACCATGTTATAGACCTCAGTAAAAGAATTAATCAACATTTTTTTTTTAAATGTTGAAAATTTGGTTTGACCTGTTCCAGAAACATGCCACTTCCGCCACAGAGTTTTAACAGAGATTTAAAAAGAAAAAATTTTTGAGATACTTTTTTTAAAATTCGTGAATGAAAAACTGAATTAAACAAAATGAAACATTTGACATTAGGCTGACAAAATAATTTTGTTCTGATTTGGTTTTGATTTCTTGGTTTGACTCTTCACCATTACCCCTGGAAACAAATTGGAAGAATAGTGACTTGGAAAGATAATTTTTTGAGATATATGCTGAATGCAGCATTACAGCTACAGGAATTTACTTTCCTGAAATAATATTTATAGTTTTCTCTGTAGTCTCCTTTACAGAACATTTCTAATCTTTCTTTTCTTTCCTACTCCTTTCCTGTAATTTCTTTGGAGAAAGTGGAAGTATATGTCTCAAATATTAATAAATAAAATTATTATTCAATAATCTTCTCATAGAAAGAATTATAATACTAAAATTTGGAAGGCTATGTTTTAAATGTCTGCTATATTTACTGTGTAGTTCTGTTGTTTGTGTCTATAATATAGTTTTTCCTGATAGTGAATAGAAAGCTGAAACCTTGAAAAAATGATAAGAAGTAAAAAACATTAGTGTATGACAATGTAAATTGACAAAGCAGAAAGACAGGGTCTTTTTAGATGAAGAAACTGCTCAGTCAGAGCTCTACTGTTGGTTATCTGCTCAGATGTATGAGTGCCCTATCAAAAACAAGCATGTTATTTGACCAGACAATACTTTTAAAATCCCAATTCATACTTTGAGTTTGATGAGATTTTCTGCTGAGGGAGCGGTCTTTGCCAAATTTATGTCTTTCAACCAAAGAAGAAACATGGTAAATTAAAACCAATGTGGATCCCTGTGTCTCAACAGATCTTAAAATTTTTTGTAACTTTCTTGAAATAACAGAGCTCTGTTTCTCTAAACAGTTTAAAAGGAACTTTCTTGGTAATAATAACTTGCTAGCAGACAAAGAGATAACAGACAGCAGATATTCTCTGTTACTACAAATTCCTTTTATCAGACCAGTTTCATCTGGCAACTATTGAGATGAAGGAGTTAAATGCTGCCAAATTAATGTGGTTATTGAGATTATAAATCCTATTATAATCTTTTAAGTTTGAGATTCTACAATATGTGTTTGATTGTCACCGTATTTATAACTCCTGAGCCAAGTAAGTCCAATAGGATAAAGACTTTTCACATCTGGGAAAGATTTGACCCTGGGCATATGTAAAAGTGCATAAAAGCTTGTCTTCTACTCTTTCTTTTTTCATGCGTGAGTTATCTTGCTAATCCAATCTTTAATAGATTAATGGCATAGAAAAAAGGCATTTCTTCCTGCATGGTACAAAGACTGTAGCTGAGTGCACTGTGCTTCCTTCTTAGTACTTTGTGAGTGTTGAGAACCTAATGAGCTCATATCTCCCTTCTGAAAGAGTGTAAAAAAAAAAAAAAAAAAAAAAAAAAATCTGGCCTAATGATTGCTTTTGCAGCCAGCAACAGCAGTGCAGTTAATATATTGCTATGTGGGAATTGCTTCTAGCAGCTGTCACAGCATACATTCACTGCTAAGTGCTGGGGTGTGGACATGACTCTTGCTCTTGATTAACCAGGGAGTAATCAGGGAAAGAAAGGTGCAAGCAATGCAAAGGGTGACTTGAAAGAAAGGCCTGTCTCCCAGCATAGTGGCTACACTTCCTGCTAAGATTTTTCTCCCAGATGAATTAAACTTGCTAGAGCTGCTGAAGCTGGGCTAGCTAATGGAACTTAATTGGTGTTGTAGTCCAGATCCTTTGCTGTAACAGTCTTTTCCCTTATCATAAAACTCTCCCAAAACTTCTCAGAATCAAGTTATATTTTGAGTTTGAATTGGTTTTTTTCCTATGAGAAAGTTTCTGTGATATTTAGACTATTTTTCAATAATAATAGCTTCGTTTCGAGAAGATGAAAAACAGCATGGAAGGGATATATGCCTATAGAATGAAAGTAGAGCACTAGACTTCCTTTTTCCACTCTGTAGAAGATGAAAGGATTTGTGATGTTTGCCATAAATCTACTTTGTTTTAAACAGAAAAAGGTTTACACAAAGCACTGGTAAAAGCACTTAACACTTTAAACTAACCTGACTCCATGACCTAGGAAGACCTGGTTTTACTGCCTTTCAGGAGAAGGAAAGAGGAATGCTTACTGGCTCAAAACAGCCAGGGAGAAAGTGTGTGTGTGTGTGGAAGTGGGAGAGAAGGGAGAATGGTGAACTGCTCCACAATCTGCCCCCTGGACCCTCTGGTCTGGTTCTGAAATGCCTGCCAAGCCACGTGGCACACTGAAAACCCCAAAATAGTGCGGGCCAGTCACCTAGGTCCCCTGAGAACATTAAAACACAGGTGCACACCTGAAGGAAGGCCCTGGGATGCCAGGGAAGATAAAAAGCTGTGCCAAGGGTATGCAGCAGATGCACCCCACTGCCTTGGATTTACAAGCAGTTGACTCCATGCTGGATCTAAGGTGGTGACTATATATATCTTTCTCTCTTCTTTTCCTTTCTTTCTTCTCCTAACCTCCTCTTGAAATATATTGTAAGTCAGACTAAAAAAAACTTCCAGTGGAGTGCCTTACTTCATCTGGATGGGTTACAGTTTGCTAAGTCAATGCTTTGTAAAGTGCCTTACTTTGACTGGATATTTTAAAATTTGCCAAGTACCTTATTCTACCATAATATTCTAAAGTTTGCAAGTAAAAGTTTGTTATTAAACCTCCCGAGAAGTTAGTTCTTTTGCTCATGCAACACCAGAATGAATAAAATTACCTTTCCCCTTAAACTTGTCAAGCAGGCTTGGGACGTAACAAGAGTTAGATTTGTGGTTTGTTTTGTTTTTCGGTGTGTGTGTGGTTTTTTGTTTGTTTGTTTGGTTGGTTGGTTTTAATTATTGTGGTTTAACCCCAGTCAGCAACCAAGGCACACATAGCCACTTGCTCCATTCCCCTCCAGTGAGATCAGGGAGAGAATCGGAGAGGGGAAAGGTAGAAAACTCATGGGTTGAGATAAAGACAGTTTAATAGGGAAAGCAAAAGCTGCACACACAACAAAGCAAAACAAGGAATTAATTCACTGCTTCCTATGTGCAGGCAGGTGTTCAGCCACCTCCAGGAGAGCAGGGCCCCATCCCACACAAAGATGACTTGGGAAGACAAACACCATCACTCCAAATGTGTCCCCTCCCCCTTTTCTCCTTCTTCCCCTCACTTTATATACTGTGCTTGATGTCACACGGTCTGGAATATTCCTTTGTTGAGTTGGGGTCACCTCTCCTGGCTGTGTCTCCTCCCAACCTGCCATGCATCCCCAACTTCCTCCCCAGCAGGGCAGTGTGAAAAGCAGAAAAGGCCTTGGCTCTGTGTAAGCTCTGCTCAACAATAACAAAACCACTTTTGTATTATCAACCCTGTTGTCAGCACAAATTCAAAACATAGCCCTACACTAGGCACTATGAAGAAAATTAATTTTTACAGTAGTTGAAACCAGCACAGTTGTGAAAGCATGTAAAAAAGTCGCAAACAGAGACCTTTGACAGAGAGTGTGTGCTAATTGCTTACTCCAACAATATTCTGTAAATTTCAGGAACATAACAGTAATTGGTTTTGGATTTTGCCTCTTCTACCAGTAATTAGTCACAGTAAGTCTTCTTCATTGACTTACAGTTTTAAGAGTATCTAGAAGTAAGATGGGCTGCTTAAAAAACTAAAATTGTTTTTACTGTTACAAAAGAGCATATATTTATGTTTTGTGGATCTTTTCCAAGGAAATGTAAAAATGTTCCTCAAAATAACTGATCATAATAAGCATTCACAGCTGTATTCACTGGCATTTGTGCAAGTATATACATACAAGCCTTATATGTTTTCAGAACTGCTATCTATAAGTCTCATTATGATTCCCCAGGATGCTTGTGTTATCAAATTATTATCCCATTAAAAATACAAAAAAACCCAACAAAAAAAAAAACCAACCAACTAAACGCTTTATTATAATAATTGGTCTACAAACTGTCCAACTGTTGCAGCGGCTGTAATAGCAACATGGATTCATTGAATGGACATATGGTTATATTCAATTAATTACTTGAGCACTGGACTGTGCTGTATACATGTAGAGAGTTTAGAACATGTTGTCTCTGCAGATGCTGTGATAGAGACAAAAGTGGTGAGTTTACTTCAGGGAAGCATATTGCTGATTTAGGAGTGTAATGGCCCCTGAAAAACTCATTCGTAAGTGTTATATACCGTTGACATATTAGCACAAGTTCAGGAACATTTTCCTTAATTGCCTTTTCTGATTGTTTGCAGATTTTGTTTTCTGTAACAAGATCAAGAAGAAAGCCTATTATTCCAAAATAAAGCAGATAGAAAACTTTTGCTAATTTTATAAAACATACTGCTTTTATTCAGTTATGCTTGTACTAGTAGGTAAGACATTTGATTTCAGAATTGCTATCAGGGGAGTTAGTGGGCTGTCAAGCTCTAGGAGGTTGATGATATAGTTTCTAGAAATGGCTGAATTGTTTTTCCATGAAAATAAATTATCTAAGCAATTACGCCTTCTTTATTCTGTTAGACAATCATTTATCAAATGAGTTTCATTCCTTAAATGTGAATTTTATGCATAAATGTAATCTGAACAGTTTAGATAGCAGTTTGCAGTCTAGGGGGTATGTGTGAATTGTCCACTTAGACAATATTTTATCCATTATTTGTAGTGTGTAATTGAATTCATCTGATGTTTGGTTTTTGATCATTTGCCTTTTTGGGAGAACTATGAAACTGCCAGTTTTTAAACAGTGAAATAGCAAAACAAAAATGGAAAGAAAAAAAAAAGAAACTACAGCACTTTTAGAACTAGTACCTAGTTTTCAGGATTTCCAGAACCAGTGCAACTTTCACAAACAAATGGAATGCAATTCTTCTTGTCCAAACTTTTGATTCATATGATGGTCTATGAAATGTTATTACTTAATCACCTCTCTGAAATAACTATCAAAGTAGAGGACATCAGTTTAAGAGGCTTTGCCTCAGTCAGCTTCATTTCTTCCTGAAATTCTTTAAAATGAGACACATAAACAGCTGATGGGGAAAGGCACATTCTCTTGCCTAGTGTCTTATTGTGTCTTGTTTGCAGATAACATTTCCTCAGAATTTCCTTGTCTGGTGATGGCCAAGGAATTAAAATATTTTTATACTTTCTGGTATGCCAGTTCTATGCTACTACTATAGGACACTTTTTGTGAAAAGTGGACTCCACTAAAAGCCCATTTATAATTTGTGTTTTTATAAAATCTATTTAAGTATTGCAAAGGTTCTTTAACCAAGCAACCGATGGGTTTTCATTAAACAGTTAATAAGGATGAGGAAGAAGTTAGTTTGGAATGAATTAAAGATTTAATTTAAATGGCATTAGATAGAACTATCCTTCAGAAAATCAATGCATTGCACATGGCAGTAACAGTTTCAAAATAGAAAATAGGCTTTGAGTGAGAATAAAGGATAAATTATAATACAATCATAAAATTATCTGGGTTGGAAGGGACCTTAAAGATAATTTAGTTCCAACTCCTGCTGCTGTGGGCAGAGACAGCTAGACCAGGTTTCTCAGAGCTACATATCCATTAGGAGATCATGTCTCTTTTTAATTTGCTTGACAAATTTTTGTTCAGCAACTAATGAGTTAGGGTTTTCAAGTAAAAGTTTTTTGATTGAATTATTTTTCTCTAGGGGAGTAGTAATTTGACACACAGAGAAACAAACAGGTTTTTTCACCAAAAGAGAAATAATTCAAGCACATTAGCATTACACTAAGGCCACTAGTGAGTGACCTACACATAGTCGTGTCTATTTGATATTGTGTCAGAGGGAGAGGCTCCCCAAATTGCTTTTTGCTAATTTCTTTTAATGGGTTTCTTTACTCGTTTAATCACTTGATGATTTTACCTCTTGAGAAACTCCTCCTGGCTTCCTTCCCAACAGAAGAATTTGTGTCATGGCCAAAGAGCTAAACTAGGGTTGAAGTAACTAGGTTAAATTGCTAGCTCCATCCATTTTAACAGTGACCATCCAGCTGAAGGGTACTTTGGCTTTAGCTTTGAGATTCTTTTCCCTCTTCTGTTTCTGAACATTTTGACTCCACTCATAAGTTCTTGTGTTTATTTTGTGAGTACACTGGACAAAGGATCATACCCTCCATGCTGTGTTCTCTAAGCACTGAAGCGACGTGACTTATATTCCTGTGGTTGTATATAGACATTCATACATGTATAGCTATAGCGGATGAAGATTAGGTGTGCTACAGGAATGAATAGTTGTATATGCACTGTGGAGATTTGGTTTGGCTTGTTTTAAGGAAGCAAATATTTCTAAAGTTAACCAAAATATAAAAAAGTTGGTCACAGTTGTAAGTTAACTTTTAAAAGGACATCCAATCAGTCCAAAACCCCTTCCATTCTGTTCTTTTTTTTTGCAAAGGATTAATGCCTAGCGTTGAAAGGAAGGGGTAAAAGAGGAGAAAAATTTCTTTACATATTCTGAATCTCTTGTACTCCTGTATCCACTAAATGCAAGTATAAGGTTCTAGACAGGAATTTTACTTCTTCTTTTTTTTCTTTTTTTCCTTTTTTTAAAGTAAACACTTTCTCCAAGCTACAGTCTTATTATAAATCTGCAAGAAAGCATAGTTCAAAGGTAATTAATTTTTTGACTTTGTGAAAGAACCCTTGCAACTTTAAGAAGAATAGAAAAAAATAGATCAGAAAAGGATCCAGAGATCAGATTTTAATCTTCTGTGTTGTGTAGAAATCTTGGATGGTATATTATTTTTCTAAATACTTTTATGGGCATTATGCAAAACAGTCAGTGAAAATGAAGAGATGGTAACAGCATTCAGATAGATTAAATAGTATTGCTCCCATATGATTTTATTACTAAGTGTAATCTGTGAGGCAAGCATGGACAATCTATTTAACTAAACATTTATATCTCAGAAGAAAGACTCTCTATTTAGTACTCTGTGTTCACATGAGAATTTTTGAAATATACATCAGACTTCTAAATGCCAAATCAAATAACTCCATGCCTAAGTAAATACTATATCACACTATTATGCAAATTTTAATGATATTATTGCAGCATATTTATTTTATTTTTATAATTATGATAAACTAATTATTCTTGAAAACTCTTTCTCAATTTCTATGGCACTTTTACCTCACTACTGTTTATTGAAGGAAAGGAGGAAAAAGAGCACTGCAATGAGATATAAAACTTAGCCAATTTTGAGTAATTCATTTTAAAACTGGAGTTCATGTTCCAAATGCATTTTTCCCACTAGAAAAATGTAATACTAAATTTCATTCAAGTGAAAATAAACTCTGTCAGAAAAACTTGATTTTATATCCTTCAGTATATTAAGCACTGTAATGTTAAACCAAGAAATTAATAGGAAACCATTGCATTCTTTGGGATCCTTACATGACTACTTTTCTGAAAAAAGTGAAGCTCTAAGTGATGTCTACTTAGACAAAAGCTGATGCAATGTGTATTACTGTTTGTGGTTTATATAGCCTCACAACTCCTGAATTCTGTTTCTCATCCATAAGGGAAGCAAAATCAGGCTCTGAAACCCCAAGAATTATGTAATAAACCATCCATCTCCTCGTCTGGACTGGAAGAAGAGAAATATGTAGGCAAAAGGTTGAACAGTTAGTCTGCTTATATCTTCAGTATAGAAGAACAAATCAGCACTCTATTTGTTTGAGGTTGTCTTGTTATTTTTCAAAACTGTAGCATAGATTTGTAAGTACAAGTCAGACAGGCTGACAAGTCAGGCACACAAGGAGCAGACTTTGTACTGTAATAGGAGTTTTGGTTTTTCTCATGTTTGAAACCACCAGAAAACATTAAGCAGCTAGTAAACTTCTAAGCATGACATTGAAGACGCTATGATTTAAGAAAAAAGAAATGAAAAGGTCTAAAAATCATGCTATCTTCAGTGCTGAAAAGAGAAGACTGGATGAAGTTTCTCTTCTTCATGCACAGAGCAATGACTTCTGTAAGGAAAAGGGAGGTGGATTTTTTCCATTGAAAGTAGGAGGAAAAATGAAGCATTGATTAGAAAGGACTCGATTATATGCAGTAGAATATTTTTACTTCATAGCTAACCACAACAAGAAAAGTAAATGTAATATGCTGTAAGGTAGCAAGCAAATTTAATCTATTTTTTTCCACATGACCTGTAAAACTGGGCTTTTTATTGCTTTATCTGATATTGTGACTAATAAATTGTCAATCTATTTTACCTAAGTTAGCATAGTGGGAAACAAAAAGCTAAATAATTTCACTGTGTTTAATAGATGTGTATGGCACTGGATGAATATAGTTGGATTCAATTTACAATGTTGTCCAGGCAGATTTTTTTAATGTGTGTTTCTAAGACTTCATTTATTTATATACAATTTATAGAAATTACTATCAGTCAAGTTTTTTACATGAAAAATGTGAAGTGATTAAGGGAGGATTTATGTGACCATTATTCTGTGGGAGTAGTTGATTTGACTGCATCAAATGAATGCTGAACATTCATAGCTCTCTTCCCTCCTTGTTCAAATTTAATGTAATGCCTTGTAATTTCTAAGGAGTAGACGATTTTCTTTATGTATATATATATATATATATGTATGTATGTATATGTATATATAGTTTTTTAAGGCACATAAAAACATTAATTTTGGGGACAAACCCTTAATAAAACTCTTTTATCTTCCTCTTTGGCTGCTCAGTGTGATCCTGGTAATTTGTGAAAATTGTCTCATCAGAGAGATTTAGCACTTGGGGTACATTTAAATATAATTATATTAGTATGCAAAAAATCACTCTCTACCAGTAGCTCTGCAACAAAGTGGTCCTTGCCTTGCTCTGGAAGAAGAAGGATTTGTTCCAATGAGTGTATTAGAGACTATTTGTGCTGGGACTTAATTCGTTCCAGTGGGGAGCCACTCAGTAGGACTGCACCTACTGCTTGCATGTTCTTTGCACCTTTTCCATGACACAAGTTAAGAAAGAGCTCTTCAGCTTGTCAATGTCCAAGAAAAAAAATTAGTAAGGATCTTGTTCCAAGGGCAATGTGATTACTATGAAACTTGGGAGAGGGTGTTTCTTGTTCATTCTGTAAAAATCGGAAGAAAGTGATTGTTTTAAATGTACTGCCTCTCTTTTGCCTTTGTTTGATAAACTTAACAGAAAGTGAAGTTTGTTTCCTTAGGTAATTTTCATTGATCTGGTGTCTATCCTCAATGCTGTCTGTGTGATCTTGACCCAAAAAAATCCCTGACCCTTCAAAACCATGTAAAATCAAAATATAGATAAGATGCAATGTCTGAGAAAGTTCTGATATGACAATAAAAAGTGTTATTACACTTAATTGTGGCCAAGAGGAAAATTGAAATATATTTAAACATTCAGAGGTAATTGGGAAGGTTTGCAGGGTTCTGAAACAAAAGCCCAAAAGGCCAAGGTCAGCAATTAAATAATTGGATGAAGTTGATAATAATTCTAAATCAAGATAAAGCATTAAAACCTGGTACTTTTTGGTCATTACTGAATCACTGAGAAATTGTTTGATTTAGTAGAGGAATTTGATAGGAGTACTCTAAGGGCTGAACAACAGAGAACATTCAGATATATTTCTGCTACTGATTAGATCTTACAATGTGCGCATATAGGTATCTTTTTCTTTCTTTTAACTGGGGTGAAAAAAGGCAACAGAGATATAATTCATTAAACACACTTAAATCTGCACTATTTCCTGTGGTTTTGTTATACATATAATAAAATATTTAAGGTCCTGATACAGCTTGATGCTTTAGCACAGCTCAAAAAACAATATCTTGGTGAAACATTGGATAGTTATAACATGATAAATCATGTAAAAAAAATTAATGTATTTTATGAAAAATGAGGGATTTTTTTGTGTATCTTCTTTCTGGCAGGGTGTGTGTGAAAGATTACAAAACAAATTATTTGGAAACATTAAGTCTTATCATCTTAAAAAGGAAGGGCATTTAGGACCAACTTCAGTTTTTACCACTTGGAGTAAAATCAGGTTTTTATCTTTTTATATTTATTAAAGACTTCTGGAAAGTAATCCCTCTTAACTTTGTATTCAAACCACACCTGAATAATCTCAAAATATGGAACTGAAGTGAATACTGTGGGGTTAGTGTGAGAGGAGAGGGCTGTTCTGGACCATGGTAAGTTGTCAGTTCTGTTACACACCTAAGTGTCTGGGCCAGCAGCAGCAGACCTGAAGAGCCCCTCCTGTCCCTCCCTGCCAGGATGCAGTTCCACTGCACATCAACAAGCAGAGCCCAGGGGCTGGGCACTCACGTTGGCAGCTGGCTGGATAATCTGTGCTAATAAGACAAGTGCAGGGCAGGAGCAGAGAGTTCCAGGAACAGGCATAATCCAGAGGCTGCTCAGCAGAAGACCAAGGCTGCTTGTCATAGCTTGTTTTTGGCCATGTGCCTACTTCTTGCAGTTTCTCAAATGTCTCTTCTCTCTGACTTACAGCCACACAGCAGCAGCACTAACCACTGGCCCTAAGGCTGGGCAACCGAATTCCTAGAGCTGAGTGTGGAGGTGTGGTTTGCACTCTGGTGTCTGATGACTAGCATTTTCTGTAGTAGTCATCTATTCTGTACCATAAGTGCCCTTTACTTACTTCTCCTTCATTATTGTAGCACAGAAAGAAGTTTTCACTAGATAGAGTCTTCATGAGGACAGAGACACACATTTGGAAACCCAAGGCAGTGGGTACAGCTGTCTGCCAAATTAGAAAATTTCAATGGTTTGAAAAAACTGAAATCTGTAGGGACCAGTAATTAGAAACAGTGTGATCATGGTGTGTGCAAAGAGTTCATGTTGTAACTGATGTGGATTGGGTGCTCAGGGTGCCTTGAGTTGCTGCTTAAGACTACATTGTTGTTCTGAATGCAGGCTCCTTACCTGGTGAGAAGTATTTCTATTTTTTATTCTAGTTTGCACAGATTGAGATGCTAGGTTGTATGCCACAGAAGGCTGCCTTCTCCATCATCCAAACTTTAAGCTATTCATACATTGTAACAAACAGAGGCATCAGCATTCATTCCTTACATAACCTTTTCATTTATTAATGCTCAAACCCCTATTCACTTGCTATATCTCTCACTTTTCGTGTTAGTTAGTCTGTATGTGCAGTTCTCTTCATTTGACTCCTGAGTCCCTTTTGTAGGTGGTCAGCAAGGGTGCTCAGGATCTTTCACCACCAGAATTACTTTTCTGCCAGTTACCGCTCAGTTCTGCTGAGTTCACTTCAGATGGCTACCATCCAGACTGCCCATTAATCTCAGGACTGTCTTGTCTTCCCTTTTCCTTAAAACAAAAGATTATCCAAGCATGCAGTGATCACAATGCAATATCTTAACCATAACTGTCTAGCTACAATTAACAACTAAAAAGAATTGCAAAATCTTGAGGGTCTTGATATCAACAGGACTGCCAGAATCAACTCAGTGGTATTTGTGAAACACCACAGGACGGGTTCCCTTTCAATGGCTGGTGTGACCATCTCTTGGGTATCAAATATCTCAGTGAAGAATGAAACTGTGTGGCTTCTCAGTGAGCTGGCTGTATGAGTCCATATCTGAAGTACAGAGTCAGCTTTGGTATGCCCCATGCAGGGCAAAGGTTGACTACAAGGATAAAGTCATAGTTCCATGGGGCACTGGACATATGATGAGAATCTGAAGAAGCTGAGTTTGCTTAAGTAAGACTAAGACAAGATGTAATTATACCTTTGCCCTGCCTAAAAGTTTTTTTTAAAGATGATGAAGATTACGGAGTCAGCCTAATTTTAAAGTTCAGTGAAAGGGCAGGGAGCAAAGAATTCTGATTAATTATATGTGTATCAAGTGCTATGGGACATAAGCTATGTAATTACAGACATGAAAATCAAGTTCCTTTAAAGTATGGACTAGTCAGATATTAGGGTCTCTGTGGCCAGCCAGTACACCTCAATCAATAAATTCCATTCATCTATGTAGATGAGATAAGGAACTGATCTGAGAGTACAAGATGACTTGAAATTGGATGAGTGATGGAAGTCCAAGTCACCTTCACAATTAAGTATTCAACTGAAGTACAGCAGCTCTAGAAATTGCCCCAGTCAGCTCCCACAGTGTTTAGCCCAATTTGTTTGTGTCCTTGTGTTGGTTAATGTCCTATGGGGAGAATCTGGTCCTTCCCTCCACAGACCCCTTTAAGTGAATGCTGTTTCAGAAACTATCCAGTTTGGACAGTGGTAGATAGTCAGTAGAAACCTTTCCTGCACAGATGGTCAGGTAAGGCAGCCTTTTTAGGTAGATAACATATTTATGAAACAAGTAGTGACTAATTATGCATGGGCCAGAGCAGTCAGCAGAACTGTGGGACAGCTGGATTATTAGAATTGAGCACAGAAGAGTCTTGTTTGAGCCAGGTGAAAATGTAGCTGGAAAGACCTTTGTAACAGGGACTCCCATTGCCATTTGACAAATAACTGTCCATCCTGTTCAAAAAATCTGATTTCACATTCAAGTGTTCTCTTATGGTAACATTCTACCCCCTTTTTTTCCCCACCTGTTAACAAGCAATCTGTCCTCAGCATCTATCCAACATAAAAAAAAAAAGATTTCACTATGAAGGTGGTTGAACACTGGCACAGGTGCCCAGAGACGCTGTGAAATCTTCGGAGATTTTCAATGCCGAAGTGGGCACGGCATTAAGCAACACTCTTTGACTTTGAAGCTCATTCTGCTTAAACAGGGCATTGTTGATCTTCAAAACTCCTTTCCAGCTTACTTTTTTCTATTTTTACTGTTTTAAAATCCTCAGCTGTTTGTGGAAGGCAATATTTTTTGTTCATATATGTTCTTCTCCTAATTTAAGAAAAAAATCACAACCCCTGACTGGTGCTTTAAGGAACTATATGAAGCAACTATGATAGTGACAATAGTAGAAGTTTACCTGGCAAGTTTCTCACTGTAGCTTTTTTTTGAATACTTAATAACTGTTTTCCAGAAGAACAACCCTTAATGATTTGATTTTAATGGTTCTGAGAACAAAAACACATTCTGAACTTCAGCCAGAATACTTATGTTTCATTTTACTAGAACAAAAACTGTTGCTTATTGTTTGCTAAACTTTTTCATTTTCAGCTATAATCAATATATGCTGGTATTCACACTCTGTAAAATAGCACAGTCTGTATTATACACAATTTGTAAAATTTAAGATTGGTCCATTTTTCTATTTGCTTTTGTGGTCAATAAAATAAGGAATTGGAAAAGACAAAAATAAGAAAGATATTTCCATCCAATATGAGAGTTTCCAATATGTAGAACCATTGGTTTGAACCATTTTTTTATTGATCGTACAGAAGGTATATCAATGCTGAACAAAGAGAGTCATGTCTGAGCTTTAAAAACCATGCTGAGATTCAGAATATATTAATAGAGATTGGATGCAACTGGATTGGATTTAACACTATGAAAAGCACATCTCAAAGTTCAGGTAGGGCAAACTTGAGGATATAGAACATTCCTTGAAAACTGGGAGATTGTTTTATTTTGTTAAAAGAATCAGTCTCATGTTTTATTTTGTTAAAAGCACCAGTCTGAAATGAAACTTTTCCTGTACTTGTGACATATATGAATGCATAAGGTGTGTAGCATGGGATGGGAAAGAGAAATTCACATGACATCAGGTGATGAACTTAGAGAAATCAGTTTGCAGTTAGCCAAGAAGGGTATTATGTAGGGTTAACTGGGCTTCATTCCTAAAGGAAGAAGGAGTTCAAGAGAGTGACAGAGGTAACACCAAGATCATAAATGAAAGAAAAGCAGTTTCAAGATGTATAAATTTCACAAATCTATATTGAAGGAAGAAATATTGAAGAAAGAATGTCACAGCAAGTGACAAAGTCAAATTACTGAGGATGAGCACTAAAGAACAGTGCAACTGTGGAAAGAGAATGAGAAAAATTAAACATAAAACACATTGCAACAAATAAGACTTAGAAAGTAAAGCAATGGACAATGGTGCTCTGGGAGGTATTTATAGGCATTGCCAGAACATTGAGGGGAGGTATTATTTGTTGCTACTTGGAATACATGAGATCCCATCTGAAATATTACATCCAGTTTTGAGTCCCTCAATATTAGAAAGAAATTGATGAGTGAATACAGCAGAGGATACTGGCTGGGGGCTGTAGCCCTTGCCCTGTGAGAGGAGCCTGAGGAACTGGGACTTGTTAGCCTGGAGGACAGACTGTCTCAGGAGTGCTTAACAAGAATGCCTCAGCATCTGTGTGAGGGTTATCAAGAAGCTGAAAGGGACTCTTCCCACTGGTGCAAGGTGGGAGGATAAAGACAGCGAGCGTAAGATGAATTCAGCCTGGCTTTCAAGAAACACTTTTTCACTCTGAGAACCGGCAGGCAGTAGAGCAGCCCAGAAAGGCTGTACATTCCCTGTCTTAGGATGTTTTCAGTACCTGACTGGAAAAAGCCCTGAGTGACCTAGTCTGACTGCACAGATGACCCTGCTTTGAGCAATGGGATGAACTAAGCAATTCTTGAGGTCCCTTCCAGTCTGCGTTTATGATTCCATCTCTGTATATGTGTTTGAACTTCTGTAATGCAAGGGCATGCTGCTGAATCACGTTCAGCTTTTCCACTAGACCTTTCAGGTGCTTTTTTTGCAAAGCAATCATACAGCTTCTCTTGAAATAAGTAGGAACAGGAAGAAGTATAGACACAGAACTTAAAGTTTTATAAAAGATTTAGCTTAATTAGGAAAGATAATAATAAAATATAAGTGTGAATAATTAAGAAACATAATAAGAGTCAGCATATAATTCTTTGGAATTGTATTTAATAATGATTTTTAAAAGCATGTAATAAATTGTATGAAATGTTCTGTATTTTTTGAGAGAAATAATTTTACTGTAGAATGCTTTCCATATCATTACTTTTCCAACTAAAAAATCTTTTCTCAAAATTTGAAAATTCCATCAAGATTAGATGATAGCTTTTTGACTGCTATTCCTGAAGAATTTTGTCTGTTTTGCCTACTACAGCAGAAAGCAACATTTGAAGATCCTTTCCATGAAATAAATGACAGATAAAAAGAAACTCCACTGATAATTTTCTGATTTTTTTAACTTTTTGTCTAAGTTTTGGATAAATATTTTTCAAAAATATTTTGGTTGTTGTTGTTTTGTTTAATTTTGTATCATGAGAATAAATTTATTTTTCTAGCTATTTCATGTGTCATATGCCACATATTTCATATATCTTTAATTAAGATCTGTCACTGCTTTATTGAGCTGGACACTAAAAGTCTTTCAGTTCTCCACTAACAGTAAGAAACCTTTTGAATGCATTTGTGATATATCAGTATATCTTTTCTATTCTGAGTCTTCTGTGATATCAACAGTGAATGTGTCCTGCAGCATGCAGTTTTTAATGGCAGCACTAAATGCTTCAAATATGTTCTTCCTACTTTCCATTTCTAGGGTTACATCATGCGGGATGGATTCCTAAACAGTTAGAAGAAAGATATGTCTAGAGCTCTGAAACTCTTAATAAGTCAATAAAAGTGCAATGTGAAAGATATAAAGCATCAGCAAAATTTTTAAAACCTGAAGTTCTTACTGCCATTTTTTATTATTGCTATGGCTCCTTCCTGTAATAAATTAGAGGTCAAAGTTTCAGAAATATACTGTAATATAAAATAAATATCAGTCAAATAACCCACGTAAAGCAAGGTCCAAGTATGAGCCTCTAGAGCTGTAATAAAAGTGCTTTTGTGGAGTTTCCATAAATGATTTCAGTGAAGACTGAGGGAAAGAGACTGCTGAATGGTTTTATAGATAGCTAGATTTTCTTTTTTAATGCAACATAAATTTTATTTTACATGTCACTCCTCTCCAACTTTTACTGTTTTAATACCATAAAGGGTGAGATTACCAGTGGGATTTGTCTGCTCAATTCTCATTAATTTTAATAGGAACTGGTCATCAAAATCCCTTATGCAACCCTGAAAACATCAGCCAACGCATGCTGCTGTATTTGAGAGCAAACTGCAAAATCAACAAAGCCCAGAAAAGCTCTCCCAATTGAGCTGAATTCTCACAGCACTGAACAGAGAATAGAGAGAAGTCTGAATCCCTTTTCAGGGCCCTGAGTCATGAAGAATGCAAACAGAAGTGCTCTGTAACAAACAGGGATAACACAAAATATGATCAAAGCTAGATCATCTTCCCCACTGCTCTTCAAGCATCTTGTATTTGACAAATGCAGAATGCTTGAGGGTAAATGATGAAAGTCTTTGAGCTATAAAGTAAATAATTATTACTCAACTTTAGTAAATCACCCTAAATTTCAATTTACCTCAGTGAAATCACAGATTTAACAGTCAAGATTTTAATGGGTACTCAACAGGCTGAAAGTACAATGAAATCTCACTGATGTCTCTGATCTTTTGCTAACCATTAAGATTTAGACGGAGCCTTCCATAATTCCAGGGTATGCTAGATCAGGTCACTGGGTTTAGATTTATTTTTACTAGACACACCAGCTACTGTTATAAAGTATTTGCTCTCTGTAACTGTAACAATTATATGCCTACAACGTTGTGAAGTCAAACTTTTCATTAATGTATTATATCCCCTAATCTCTAGTTACCAGAACTCAAAGTTCCTGTGACGTAATAAAGGCAAATGAAATACATACAATTCTTTCAGTAAATTAAAGATTATGAATAATTTCTCTAAAACTCAGATTAATTTATTTTATTTAACATCAATCATCTCAATGTCCACACACTTTTCATGTTATTGCATTATTATTTCATTACAGCTCTATTTCAAAGTAAAAAAATGATATGAACAAGTGTTTTGAGAGTCAAAGGTATTATACACATAATGGATATTTTAATTATTATAATAGTATTCATTGTTCATCTCCTTCAATAATTCTGTGGGAGTGTATGACAAAGCTAACCTCTCTCTGTGTTCTTACTTAGTGGAAATGGAAATCTCAAAGAGTAAGTTTTTCCTAGTTTTAGAAGGTCAAGTATTAGTAAATGTATTAAAGTTCTTGTATTATTTGGAACACATATTTTTGTCCAAATAGCTCCTACTTTTAACAACACCATGTATCAAATTGAATTAAATGAAAGCCAATCCTAAACAGTCTACCATTTTTAGTCAATCAATGTGTTTAAGTAAGTAAGCATTTAAACTATATTGTGCTGGAGAAGTTAGTTTTTCCCATTAGCAAAGAAAAGAAGAATAGTTTTATAAAAATATTTCTATTGGTAACCATGAATACAGAACTAACAGTATTATCAAGGACATAAATATTTTATAGAAACACCATGCAGATATCTTTCCAGACATTTTAAAATTAGAATGTAGTCTTTGATATCTTCATGCCAGTCTTTATCTTGATAATTTTCCATTTATTTTCTTTTAGTTTGAGAAGGGGTGAGAAGAGAAAGCAGGGAAGTGTAGCTTTGCTGTGCAAGTAAAATGCAAAGGAAGTGCAACTTTTCTGAAGAAGAAAAATATTTTTATACAACTGTTTTCAATTTGAGAAGTAATATCATATGATAATATATTCAGTTTTCCACTTTTAGTCAAACATCTTCATTCTTCAATTGTCTGCAAATATGCTTGAGATTTTTGCTGGCTGTATCCAAAATCTACTCTTCTTGAAGAAAATTTGGAAGGCCAGAGTGAATTTTGTGCTGTAAATAATCCTTGCCTACAATGGCAAAAAAACGAGAAACTCATTATACCTCTACTTGATATCAGCAAAGGCCTTCCTCACTACTTAAAGTTCTTATTTCTTTTTTAATCTCCTATTTTTTGTTAAATGAACTAAAACAATGAAATTGTATGAAAAGGATCTTAAATGCAACATTTGAAGAACTAGAGAATATGACTTTGAGGCTAAACACACCAGCCAAGGAATACACCTCCAGAAAAAGAGGAGAAGGGATCTATCCAAATTCTGGCTCTCAATGTGTAATTGGAAAATGTTTTGGGGGTTAAACTGCTTCTCAACTTTGATGTATTTTTTTTTAGTGTTGTCTTTTTTTTAAAGTCGTTGTCTCAATATAGAACTGACTACAGTGTAGTGTTTTTGATAGGGAAGTATGGGAGATGATTCACATTGCAAGTTTTGTGTATTTACAGATCTTTGTGCCTCACCAGCAGATGTATGTGCAGTTTGTAGTCCCCCAAATTGTTTAGCCCAATTGAGATTGTCATGCAGTTAAGAAGCATTATGCTTTGATTTATAAACACGATAATAGTCTGCTTTGAGATAACAGGAACAAATCAGGCAAAGTAGAAGGAGATTGGGGGTTATTTTCTTGTCTTTTCTGTCAAAAAAACAGAGCTGTGGAAATGCAGTGTGTTTGACAATGTGTAGTATTATTTTTGTTGACAATATGCAGAATGTTTTCAGCCTGATAATGAATATATTTAAAATATCTTGGAGACAGAGGAGTTACAGATGGGTGTTGCTCATCTCCACTTCTTATGAGGAAGACTTGATCTATCACTGTCTTCTGAACTCAAGCAGATTTTGTGCTTGAGTTCTGTCATCTTTACAAAATTGCAACAACGGAGAATGGTATAGCTAGAAGTGATATCTATTGGCTGTCTGTCCATTTCACACCTATTTAAAGAAAAAGAATCTTTTTATTGCCTATTGCCCTAACTTGTCCAAAGCACATGTTCAAGACAATTAAATATGGAATTTATTGAAGTCACTTGGATTAAATCCTGATTTTCTGACCCAGAACATAGTAAATCAAATTATGAAGGATTATTTGTAACCATGTGAAAATTTTGAACTCCAGGATGGAGTGGAACTTTACTGATTCAAATGTTTCTGAAGATTATGATTCTTCAGGTAAGTGAAGGTCCCTGTTGGTATGACGTGATAGTTTCTAATGTTAAGATATTTCTCATAGATTATTGAGTTGCTCCTGTTATTGAATTTTGGTAGGAAACAAATTTAAGGAAATAGTAGCTTTTTTAGCCTGTGTAGAATAGAAATTCTTGTAGAAGGAAAACCTGGTTAGTATCTGTCAGATGTTTGAATTGTGAGTTCTGAGTAGGAGGTTCTGCCGTGTTATATCCCTCATCTGAAAAGCTTCCAGCATGCACATATATTTTGCTGACATTTCAGAGTTTATAAGAGAAAATCACAAAACCAATCACTGAAAAATCTAAGTGGAATCCATGTGCTAATTGTTTATGCATACCATTAACTGAACGTCCTCATTAGGAATATTACTGTACTGCATGTATCACAAGATACTTTTAAAAGTAACAGCCCTATCAGTACCTTGAACATATTTCATGGGAGACATCTTCTGGTTCCACATATATACTAATTTTTAAATTGTATAATAAAGAGATTTGTTTAAATTTTGTTCAAATAAGCTGCTGGCTTTTCTAAAATTTGATTGCTTCATTGAGATCACTTTGTGACATCAGTAGTCAACTCAGAAATATGTGTCTTTGTAGCTAATGTGAAAATATGTCCTGGTTTTAATGATTATGAGTGCATCTGGCTCCCACTGGACTTCATAAGAAGCTGAAGAGGCTGTATTGATGAAAAAGATTTGGTTGAAAGAGCTCAGACTTTTTTTAGCTGTATGAAAAATGTTAGAATAAATATCTATTTGTGAATGTCACTAAAATATTAGCAATTGTTATTGGACATCTATTTCAAAATATCTTTATCAACTTTCTTCTAACTGTTTTATGGGGTTTTTTTGTTTAGAGATTGAATTAGTGGGACTCACTTATTTTAGGGAAAAATTCTAACCAGAAAGGGCTTTAGAACTTCCCACAGGATTTATATGCAGACCATTACACCTATTTGTCCCTCACAATACTCCCACAGTGAAATTTCTAATAGTTTTTTTTTTGTTGCAAGGAATCAGTTTTTTCTCTGAATGTGTTACATGGGAAAAAGGTTCATGTCACCATGTATTTCCTTTGGACAGAGCGTCAAAATTGTGTTTAATATATTGAAAGCAGGAAACATAAAAAAGCAATTAACCTAATCCTTTCACATTTTTCAGGTCACAGGTCAGGTACAAATAATCTTAAAATTTTGGGAAGATTCACTGGACTTTGAATGAGGTTCTGAATCTTAGGGAAGTGACAGCCTGAAATACAGCTGTACAACAGAATGGGTGTGTGGACTTCACCAGTGGTAGGAAAGCAAAAGTTAACGAGGAGGAACCTGTCATGAAAAGAGAGCTACCATAGGTGACAGCAGCAGCAGAAGAGTTGACACAGGGCCATAACACAGTCAGGGGTTCCTGATTTCCATCACGCTGAAGCTAGGCAAAAAAAGAAAGCAGCTGGAATTTTATGGGTTGTATTGCTTTCAGAGACTTTAACAGGTCATTAGGGGATAATAGTACTCTTGAAAGACCTGACCAGTAGGCGAGAGAAGAGGCTTGCTTGTGAAATTTCTGTAATTACTCACTCCTGTTGTGTTCCTTGAAGAAAGCAGTGGAAGGAGTTTTGAGGTAGCTGACCTCTCCTTGGATGATGGTATGTGCTCCACAGGGAAGCACAAAAAGATTTATCTCAGAAGTAGTGAAAGCGAATACATAAGTTTTAAAATAAATCTCTGCAGTATATGGAAAATGGAATACTTCATACATTTGCTTTTCACAGCCCGCTCTCATTCTTAAACCTTATTGTATGTTTTGCACATATCAATACTATTTTTATTGATATGTGCAGCAACATAAAATTGTAAAATTATAGAACGAACATTAGAAATTATTTCTTTGGAATCACCTATCCACAGTTTTCTTGTAGGTTAAGGGGATATTTCAGTTCAAGCAGTGAAGATTGGTTCAACTATTGCAGTCAGGAGCCAATTCAAATCAGTTTTAGTAATAACTACTGAGAAAATTCAGCTCTTTAGTTTTCTACCCTATTGCCATGGAGGAATTAATGTTGTAAATTGATATTTGTACTATTTTATACAGGTATCGTTTTACATTGCTTTCTGATTTAATCTCTCTGTTTTACGGCTTGATGAGAGTTTTGCTTTAAAAAGGTCTTCAGCACATTCTTCTCTTCCTTTAGATTGCAGTAATCAGGGCATGCGTTTTTGTTAGGTTGTGGTTGTCTTCTGTGCCTCACTTGCTCTTTCTCATGCAAATCATAAGTCTTAATAATAGATTCCACAGATATATGGCCATCAGTTGGACTGATCATATGCAGGACATGACTTTATTTTACCTGAATTATCTCTAATGCGGCTGCATTTTTAGCTCACCTTGGGTGATCTATCAAGAGAGTGTAGTCCAACAGCTTTTTGGGTGCTAATGAAGTTATTTCATGTAGCTGGTCAGTAACTATGCAGCTTGGATTCTGTTTAAAATCTAGCATAAGTCTTCAGGAGCTCATCTGAGAATAGGTAAATGAAATAAAACCAGTGAGAGCATGATGAAAAAGGCAAAAAAAATGACTAACACCTCATCTCTGTCTTCTTGTTTTGTGATTTTGATATGGACAATGATCATGACATTTGAAGGTCTAAGACTAAATGGACTGGTGTGTTACAGACCACACTTCCAAAAGAATTATCACACTAAATTATAGTTGCAATGAGTTTTCCATACAAAAAGTGTAATGTAAGATAAGTGCTCATTGGTCCAAATTTTGCTTTAGGTAGTTAGAAATTAAAAAAGCTTATTTAAACTCCATTTTTTCCCTAAAGTAAAATTTATAAAACTTTAGAAAAATTAAAATGTTGATATAAAGCTTTTTTTTTTCCCTCATAGTAATATAGTATTTTATTTTTGAATAAATATGATCAGATTTTCTTCTGGAACTTCATCTCAAATTTTATGTTTTCTCTCTTCTGTGTCCTCTTCCCATCTTTTTTCACTCCACATAATAGAGAAATTTGAAAACATTTGAATGTACTAGAGAAGACTGGTAGGCTGATTGTCATGAGAAAACAAAACAAATTAAAAAACCTTATCAGAAATGTATTCAGTAAGTGACATTTGCATATTTAAGCCTCTGTCCTCAAAGAAGCTTGGACTTTGGCTGTACAGAATTTTTAGTATATGGGTTAGGCGTTCAAGCGTTCTAGACAATGTAAATGAACTCATATACAAGCAAGCTGTAGAGAAATTCACTATTTTTACTCCATATCTAAAATGTCAATTCTTGTTGTGTGGCTCATGGATGACTGTCAGAAAACGAATTCTATGACTATCTGATATTTGTGGGAGCTTCGCCATTGACTGCAACACAACCACAATGCTGCTCACAGCTGTCACTCTGGTGATTGGAACTTATTTTTGTCTGACATTGTCAGAGAGTCCTTGGAAGTCTTGTTCCAGTTGATTTCCTGTACACAATTTGTGATGTTGCTGTAGTAATTAATAATGACAATATTGCCAATCAACACTGCACCTATGGTGGAAGTTCTCTTGGCTCTTTTGTGTGTTGTGTGACTTAATTCCAGTACAAACACAGTGAATTACCTTGAAAGTGACCATCCGCACTAAGACAATAGCCTTTGTCTTTACAAAGGTTTCTCTATCTGAATATTTGTAAGTTTGGTTGTACATAAAAATTATTTTTTAAATATTTTTGCAAGATTTTTCTCTGTTTTGATAAAGAGAGTCTTTGAAACAGAAAAATCATTACTTTCAGACCTGGATCACTTAAGGATTAAGAAAATAATGAGACAATTTGAGTTAAATGTTCTACCCAAAACAGCTCATATTCCCTAATCACCGAGATACCTAGTTTATTCATTCTACAGATGAAAACAATTTATAATCAGTGAGCTAAAAAAGGACATCAGAACATTGTAGGAGATGAAATTCCAATGATACTGGCATTTTCAGACTATGCTCTGGTTTACACGTAGGATATGAGAGATACTTGCACAGATCTGGGAAAATTTGTGCAGATTTCCAACAAGAGCAGGCACATCCTTTAAGAAGAGTGAACATTGAATGAAACTTTGACATGTTAATTGAAAGCACCGTATTACACTGCCACCAGATTGTATTATGGAACCTGTTTAGAGGGACAGTGTTAAGGTTAACTTTTGTAATTTTAATCTGATATATACTCTGTTAGAAACATTGACCAATAACCAGCTCTCATGCTGTATTGTTAAGTTGGTTTTTTTCATGCTATTAATTTCCATTGGGAGGAATGTCAGAACTGCTCCATATGTATGTAACTATGTTGCCCTCTTGTGACCAGCTCTCTAAAATAAGAAGTCATAGATGACTTTAAGAACTGAACTTGATTTAAAGCAATATTAAAATTGATTATCAATAGACTTGCATATTTTTTGTGTTTCTTTTAAACCAAACACAGCAAAAAATTTATATTTTCTAAACGTGATGTTAAATATCTCTCACATATATGCTGTTTCTATTCCTTTCTGATCCTTGTGTCAATCTTTTGTGGTTTTCTCTTGACATCCCACTGTTCTTAGGTGCCATACTAGTATAAAAACAATATTCACAACCAAGTAGGAACATTTTATGTGTTCACTATGATATCAGGAGATAAATGTTCTATTATTAAATATATATGTATATAATCTATCAAGCATCAAGTCATTCTTGTTTTGGTTCTTTATCTCCTATAGTTCAGGTACTGGTTGTTGCAGTAGGCAAAGCCATAGTGAAACTAATCTGTCATTTCTTTTGGGTGTAAATCTGATTAAGCTGTCTTTGGGTCTTTGTCATTTGGTTTGGCTTTTTTTTTTTTTTTTTTTTTTTTTGTGCCAGTCTTTATCAAATTGATTCCATTTCTTTTGACTCATGTATTGCTCCCTCAGGTTAGTCAATACTTCTTGCAAATGTCACTTAAAAAGGAATTTTAAAATTATAACTTTGCTTCCTGGTGTGGTTAAATGGCAGACTAGTTATGATAGCTGGATCAGATAAAAAAGTGAAAACCAGAATAATTAATTCAAAAACTAGGAATTATCAAATGCACACTTGATAGTAAAAATCATCTGAGATTAGTTATCACTTTAGAAATCCAAGGAAATTTTGCATTTTAAGCAGAAGTTATAAACAATGTCAAGTAATTTTCTGACTTTATGTAGTATTTTCCAATGCTTCAAATGTAAATAGGTCTCATTTCATTGTCTTGTTGATCTTTATTATTGATTCAGAGTTTACTTGAAATGATTGACTCTTGTCTTACTGTGTGTTGTGATATAGAATGGCCCTAACTTATTTGCTTTCAAATGCTCTAACCATATCTAATGTGACCTGTAAAAAGATTTTGAATATAAGACAACTGATGTGGGAGCACAAGGAGAGGACATATAAGTGCATGCACACTAACCTATATAAGACTTTTGATGGTATTCACTTGTCAAAAAAATCACATTGTTTTTTCGTATAGAAGATACTGGATATTGAAGGTATCTTCATCTTATAGACAAATATTTAGGGGATAAAGCCACTAGCCCAGAAGGCTAAAACATCCCAGCAAGCTACTCGTTCCTTAAATAAAGAAGACTCTAAGGGAAATCTGAGCAAATTAAGACCTGAGAGTTAATTTACCTAAAACAGGGATTACTTCCCATTAGATTAGAATTGGTGAAGCCACCCCAGGTTACATTTTAATTAGAATTTTTGTCGCAGCATTTATGCAGAGGATGCTTGATTAAGCAACCTACTTTAGCAAAGTATAAAATTCTTCTTCATTGTACTTTGAATCCTTAAATCACAACAACATACATAGACTAGGGATCTTGTATATCACCCTTTTAATAGCTGAGGGAAATACATTAAATAAACTCTTTTTTTCCCCCTATATAAGTCTAGATACAGTAATTTCTGAAGGAATAAAAATCCAGTTTAGAAGGCCAGAACCCAAGTACCAGAAGCTGTTTAATGCTGCTTTTCCAGTCCAGGATAGAGGTATTATTTGATTGGAGGACTTGTCAAGCTCACTGTGCACCCTAAAAGTGGGCATCCAGCTCTTCCCTTGCTCCTTGAGGAAGAGCACAGCACCTTCAAGGGTTTTGTTTATTCTGGGAGTTTGGCTGTTTATTGGTACATATGTAGGAGCCCAAAAGGAGCAGTTTTGCAAAACCAAAGTCCTTGACCTGCCTTTATTATGAAATACCATTATACCTGTGGATATGGTGGCTTTTGAAAAATCTGCATTGGTTGAAATACCCTATTACAGTGTTCCAAATAATCACAATATCTGGAGCCAGGAGTTCAGGTGGGTATTCCTAGCTCAGTTCTCTGCTATCCTGTCTAATATGAAGTTCTGTACAGCCAGGTTATTTGAGAAGAAATCTGGAAATCCAGTAATGCCAAAAGACAGTCATATTTGAGATGCAGGGCCCAAATTAAATGGCAGAAAGTCTCCTCTGCAACAGTCTACCCATAGATTCAGTTGCACAACAAAATTGTCTGAACTTACAGAGTCATAGGTAAGATGTTATTTTAAATCTCTCCACAGGAACTGCTGGATAAAAATGCATATCAGTGTCTTTTGCTGACATTATGCTAACAAAGATGTATTTTTCCTTGGAATTCTAAAACTGATAGAAACGTTGACATATTTTTTGTAGTTAATTTCAATAATTGCCCCTTTCAAATTTTTTTTAGTACATTTTTTGGTTTTGTTTTTGGTTTTTAGTTTTTTTCTGCAGAAAGCATCTTAACCTCACACAGTGTTTAATGAAATAATACCATATTCATGTGTTTCAGATTCTCCCAGGGTTTGACAGGGATCTTTAATTGTTCATGATACCTGTAGCTTAGAAAAACACAGTCTAGATATAAATGCAAATTTTTATAGCTCGAAGAAATGCTCCTATAAACAACTTTATTTTATTTTAGGAGTGCTAGAAAAAAATTTCCATAGTTATTCATAGTTTAAGTGTTTAAACCGAATCATGCTGAGAGAATACAAGCCATTGATATTATTTATATTTAATATGGTTATTCATGCTGCCTCTTAATTGGCTTTTATGTGGGTTAGAGATAGTTTACAATAATTAAGCTTTAAGTAGGAGTTCACATAGGACTTCATCATCTCTAAACATCTCTTTTGGCTCTCACACATCGAGAGTGAAATCATGACTGGGATCTTGAAAAATAAATCATTATTAAAGATACATAAGGAGTGATCAGATTAAAAAAATGTATCCATTAGAAAATGAGAGGTTGTTTTATATTCCTTAGCATCCCCTACTATTTTTCTAGAAGTTTCTTTTTAATGAAAGTCATTTTAGTACCAATAATGAAATTTATTCATGGATAATCCAGCCTGATCTCAAAATAAGCTGTTTTTATTAGAAGAACAAAACATAAAAAATGTCATTTTTCACTACAAAAATTTAAATGTTGTGTTTGAATTCTTGCCACTATGATGCAGGCACACTTTGATTAATATTTTCAGGGCTGTTAACACATTCAGAAATACAGATTGAAAAGAGTATACTAACCCTCATCTAAAGAAGACCATTTGGATCAAATTTCTTTTTTTTTTTTTTTTTTTTTTTTTGATCAAAGTTTTTTTTTTTCACTTTTAAAGAGAAAATTTTGTGTTCAGGTTTAGAAAAACAAAATCATTTTAGAAATATCATAATAGTGTTCTTAAAAAACCAGTAAACCAGGATACAGTTATTTTTTAAGATATAAGCCTACATGTTACATTAGCTACATTGTAAAGATTTTATTCACTTTTAACTTGTTACCCCAACTTCACAGAAAGGTGAAGGGTTTCAAGCAGGAAAATAAAATATAAAAATTTGAAGGATAATGTAACAGAGAAACTAAAACAAATTGAACATTTTGGAGGATGGCAGAATGAAGGTGTTAAAAAAACTTGGCTGGATATGAAGGAAAACATTTAGGAAAAACACCTTAGAAAAATGGAATATATTACATAAATGAGTATGTGAGAATTTATTTTTATTGTTCTGGGTCATACAGGAAAGAGACTACAACTGTATAAAAGCAGACGTGGGGACAAAAAGGGATTCTGATGATGGCTTTTAAAGTTATTGATGACACAGATTTCAGATTATGTTATACATGATCTAAAGCTGAGGCCGGACTTTAGTGTGTTCCTCTCAACAAATGTACATTAGATTCAAATTCAAGGAGCATTTTCCTAAGGGCATATGCTACTTTTTGCTAAAGATGAGTATTACAGACCTGTGCACAGTGTAAGGTGGGATGAGTTCACATTCTTCAACCCGTCAGAAAACCTTCTATGCTCTCTCCATGAGTCTGTAGTTGCTCTGTACTAGTCTAAATTTTGAATTTGATCTCTGTTATATGTAATTGCAGTCACTGTGTGTGATAGCCTAAATTAACTTCTGCTTTAGTCCCTCAAATTTTATTTAGAAGTTTGTAACAGTAAAAGGCTGGTAATTTAGAGGACATTTTCTATGGGAGTTCAAGGTACATGGCAAAATTATGTTAGGATAGGATAATTGCATATATACTTACAGATGCTTAATTTGTTCCACAGTTAAATATTTGGAACAGAAAAATATGAGTTGTGCTATGTCCTATTTGATTTGGAGAAGTTGAGATATGACACTTTTCTGATAGGCAGTGCAGATGTTTAACTTGTATAAAATATGCCAGGCAGTAGATCTTGAATTATGTGCAAGACCTTGGAAAATAAACTAATAATATTTCTGCATGTCCAGAGTGTAATTTTGCCTGCCTGCTATAGCTGGAGAGTGAGAGGCAGAGACAGTTCTGTGCCTCTTTCTGACACTACAAAAGTCACAGGTTCCTGGGACCTAACTTACACTTCAGCTGCAATGTAACACTAGTCTTTGAAACACTTTGTGACTGACTCCAGATTGCCCAAGGAATTTTGCTCTGGAATCCCTTCCTAATCACATGAAAAGGAAGGTGTTAAGTGAGCGATCTGAGCTTTATACTGTATGTGAGATTTCTCTCACAGCATCTGACCTACAATAGGTACACAGAGCCTTTCATCTAATTATCTGTCAGAGGAGCTTAATGCTCCTTATTACGCTTATCTTATTGGTGGCTGTGTTAATGGAAAAAGGAAGCCAAGGAAACCTATCTGACAAAATTCAGAAGCAGAAAGTGAAGTAGAATTCAAGACACTTCTGTTCTGTATTAAACTCTAGACTCTGCTAAAATATAATGCATTTGGGCTTTGAGAATACTGTTATAACTACACACTAGAGACTAAATTCTTTTGTCCTTGTTCAAGCAAATCCTGCCCTCAGACTGAACTGGGAATTTAGATTGAGTGAAGACTGCAGAATTGAGCCCTAAAGGAATATGGCTTACTGCAATAAAAGACACAAGAGAGTTGGAATAAAAATACTGCTAGCAACATATAGCAATGGAACAACATTACTTAGGGAAACATTCAAATGGGATGAATTAATTAGAAACAAGACTTTGATCTAATGCTTATGACAGTGTTTATGTTCAGTGTAACCTATTATTTGTATTACCTCAACTCTGTCATATATTTTTTCTATTTGCTAAGTAGTGTTTGCCTATCTCTTACTGCTCATGAAAGAAAATGTTTTGCGCTGTCAACACATTTGTTTGTTGTTAATAAAAGATTATAACTAAAAATATAATGACGTGTCAAACAGAACTAACCCTCCAGAGAAGCTAAGCAGATGAAAATAGTGCTGTGAAAAAGAACGCATTGTAATTCAAATAATTTGCTTTTCCACAACAAATTATCTGTAAGTCCCACCCACAACATAGTCATGATGAAGCAGAACTAGAGCAAGCTTATGGATTGATTCTTCTGTGCTTTACATTGGTATGAAACCTAGATAATATCATATGACATCAAGAGTGTTGAATCAGATTTATAATAACATACATTAGGGTTCAACAATTAGAAAACTGGTGAAGCTAAATGTTTTAAATACATTTTAAAGTCAGTGAAAGGTTTATTATCTCGCTGAGGTAGTCTATCTGGGTCCAGTTCAAAATCTGCTAGCTCCCAGAGAAATACATGGATTATGACTGCTTTGAAAGCAAATCCATATTCATTGGTGAGATATTTTTGGTTAATTTTCTTTAATGCATATTTTCATATTTATATTTTTGTATAGTTTATTCTCAGGCAAATATTCAAATAAGGAAATATTTGTGCTCTGTAGCTTTTTTTTTAAATATAACCTAAACATTAAGTTGATTTTACAAGAATGACTGCACAATTTTCAGTATTAATATAAAATGAATTATTTTATATGAAAACTAAATATATTCCCATTATTGTATTTCTTCAGAAAATTAAGAAATCAGTCACACTAAGTATAATGCTTGAATTAATACAGAAAATCCAACTTCACTTAGAGCTTTCCTAACCTAAGAAACCTTCATAAATGAAGGCTACTTACTTTGTGTTGTTACTTTTTTTTTGTTTGTCCTGGAAATATAATTCCACCTTTCTTTCCAAAGTCATTTAAAATCCATTTCTGTGTAAGGGTTTATAAACATTATAAACATTTATGAACTGGTGTTCCTACAGAATTCTAGTGCATAAGGCTCAGGTAATTATACTGAACACAATTTCTTTCAGGAGCTAGTGAATTCCAGTTTTATTATTTGATATGTACCCATTTCTGCTAAAATTTTGCAGAGTGTTGCAAAGCCAAATATAAATTGTTTTCAAAACTGCTTTTCCTCTTTCTTCCAGAAACATTTAGCTCTCTCTCCCCGTTTTCTGCTCCCCTCCTCTTTCTTTCAATGACTTTTAGTGAAACCCCTGCCCAGGGCAGTGGGGTTAGAACCAGATATCTTGGAGGTCCCTCCTAACTCAAACCATTCTATGTTTCTGTGATTCTATGAATTTTTTTAAAAAGGATTCTAATACTTTCCTCATTAATTTCAGGCAGATGTAGCTACAAGTCTTTTTAGGGGAAACTTCAGTGCTTATGATATTACCAAGGGGTGAAGCTTGTCTAAAAGCAATGCTCATGTGAGACCTGCATTGCATCTGCCCCCTACGAAGATTCCTCCAGTTTGCAGAGGAGAGAAACAAAGGAAAAAAAGGAAAGGAGAAGGGCTGTTAGGATCTTTACCTTCCCACAGCATCACAGGGTTGAGAGGCCAAAGAGTGAGATTAACCCAAGTAGGAACTGCTTATTGGCCTTAGAGATGAGGAAAGACACAGAAACATCTCTGGGGCTTCATGGATAATGCTTATGGCTTATGCTGATAATCTATTTGTGGGGGAAAAAAATACAAGAAGAAGCCATAAATAGTTGAAAAATAAGCCTCTTAGGGAAGGTAGAGGCTGGTGGAGAAATGTCCTGAGCCACCAGACGGAACTTGGAAATACTAATTGGTCTAAACTACGCTAGAAATCTTGGGTTTTTGTTGATGTTTTGTCTAAGTTTTGATTTTAGAAATGTATGATGCTGCAGAACAAAAATCTTTAAATAAAAATTGCTATCCACTTTTTCAATCTACTCTGCTTAATAAATGGAATTTAGATTAAATGTCATGGAGTGAGTTGGTTCTTCTCTTATACCTGCTCCATTCATATTTCCCTGTGTGAGACATTGTGGAGAATTATGAATTAATATGACTTTTCTGATTGGGAATGGATCCTTAGTGAGTGAATCAGGCTCATCCTTGAGAAAGAATCTTTTCCTATTGCCAGTCTACAGGAATAGACTTTTGACAAAATTAGGTTCTCCAGAGACCTAGTAGGATGAAAAGCAAAGTCTACAAATAAGGACTATAACATTAAATGACCTCTATCTTGTTCCAATATGCAGTCACTATGGAAGCAAAATAAGATTAAATCTTTGTTTACTGGTAAATAAAATTAGACTTGGATAAGGGCTTTTCTGATAAACCAGAGATATTTTTTCTTTCTCTATGAACATGATAAAGAGAACTAAATTTTTTTTTAAATTAAAGATTCTGAGTAGAGTCATAGCTGCTAATTTATCGGTTTGGACTAATTAGTTGGTAGACTGCAAGAGCTTTATTTATTTTAATATTTTATAATAAATCTTACTAAAAATTCAAAGTACATGTTTTATTAGCAAAACCAAGTAACTTTGAGTATTTCCTCTGCTTTGCAAGTATCGACATGCAAAAATAAATATTCTTATTTGCTGATTCAATCACGAGACAACACAAAAGAAAACCAAACCAAACAAAAAAAAAAAATCCACACAACGTTTTTAAGGCTTGAATCACCTTCACTGAGCAAGTAACTGCTGCACTTTAAAGCAGTTCCCAAGCATTTGCAAATTCCCTTATTTCAGATGTTACTGCTGTAGTAGTAGAGTCAGCAGAATGGAGTGTGTGTGATTTAGCTGTCCAAGTTTAGTTCAGCAAATTATCTTCTTTTTTTTGGGGGGGACTCAGGCCAAGAGTCTGAGCTGAGAACGGGAGTTGCTTCAGGGTTAGCATATGTTGCATTCTTCCAAAAGATGATAGTTTGTTACAAAGATTCCACAATGTCTTAAACTACTGCAAAAAATCACCAATCTCTTCTGTCAAAGATCTTACATTTTGGAGAACAGTGGTTCTATCAAAATAAGCTTTATCAGTCAGGGGTTACTTATTTTTCATGTTAGCACAGCTCTTTTCGTGCTCCAGCTGTGGTCTGCTGCAAAAATACCTGTAACTTACTAAAAGAGTCATCTAAATGAACTCTTGCCTCCTCTGCTGATGCTGCTGCCCACCAAATTTCCTTCACCCATATGTCTTACCTTCTACAAATGTGGTTATCTTACC
This sequence comes from Entomyzon cyanotis, assembly GCA_024500445.1. Classification (NCBI taxonomy): domain Eukaryota; kingdom Metazoa; phylum Chordata; class Aves; order Passeriformes; family Meliphagidae; genus Entomyzon; species Entomyzon cyanotis. The sequence goes on from JAKEPQ010001005.1 coordinate 63,274,655, forward strand.
ATGCTTCAGATGACAAATCAGCAGAAAGAGTGTAAAAAATCATTTTCTGGAGCACTAGGAAATTTTTTAAATATTGTTATCAATGCCTCATCACTACTTTGCATTTCAGTATCATAAGAAAGCAATTTATGGTTGATTTTAGAAGTATACAAACAATATTTTGCATTGATTTGTATGTCTTCTTTGAGAATTTGGGAACATATTAATGCAGTGGCCATTTAATTCAAAAATTTACAGTTGTTTAACACTGCAATGAAATAGAGGAAATTAGAGCAACCCCAACATGATCTACTCAGGACCTAAAAGTGTAGGGCAGCAATTTCAGCCCAGTGTAGGAGAGAGACTGAACCAGCAATAAATGGACAGTGCAAAAAGCTCACAGATTTTTCCACATGGTGTGATTATGGTGGGTCTGGAAATTCTGCTTAATTGCTTGTGTAGGCAGCTGGAGCTTAAAGGAAGGCTTGATGGCAGTGGTGATATAGGTCACTATTGGAAATTTATTACAATTTTTCCTGCCCAGATTGTTCAGGTTTAATCATGACTTGAAAACAGCTGCTCATTACAGAGTAATCTGCAGTGAAGTGTATTTATTTTTATTTGAAAGTAATTTCACTGAAATTTTTTAATATATATTTTAAAATAATAAATTATTTGGTAATATAGTTGCAAATCCATACAAGAAGTTTTGTAGGTGTATTTTCAAGAACAAAAGAGGAAGAAGGTGTTCAAAAAATCCTTCTGCCTGTACTGAAATAAACAAATTCAGATAGTATTTCTGGGCATTTCTTACTACAATAGATGCCCATCTCATAAATGTTTAGTGAAGGTATTTTTATATAAGAGAATAATCACACTGAATAATTTTATGTATGCTGAAAATATTTTTAATGTATTTAACTTGTTGAAAATTTTAACATAAATTTATATTTTTTCCTTGTATTTGTACCTACCTCAGGCTGTCAAATGCAAGTCTTAGCAACAAGCTCATTTTAACAAATTTAAAAGAATATTTGGTAATCACTGGGTGCCCAGTTGATTCCAGTTGGGAGAAAAAGGATCAGGAGATGCTCAGTAAACTTTCTTGAAATGTAATTGTATACAGTCCTTAAGGAAAATTAAAAACCTTAATCCATTCATTCTTTATACAATCATAAGTTACAGGCAGCTCTGGGTCACTTGTAGCTTTAAATATGATCATAGCATTCATAACTAAGCTTTAAATATGCAACTGAACTCCTAATCCATAGCATGGATATTACCATATAACTACCCATCCCCAAGACATGATTCTTACAGTTTGTGGTGATTGGGAAGCTGTATCTACAACCTCCACTTTCCCTGACTTATATTTAAGCTGAGGACTTAGCAATAATTTGCAATTAAGTCTGTGAAGCCCCAAAAGGCTGCCTTTGTTACTTCTTTGTGTGTTCTAAAGGCAATATTAATTTGGTATTGCAAGCACGGGGTGCTTGTATTAGAACCATTAACTTGCTGTTTGTGTAGCAACAAGTATTGGGAATGCACTTTAATATCTTGGTTTGTGACTTGCAGCCAAATAGCAGGTGCAATAGTCATCTCAGGCTCTTCCCTCTTTATACTGAAATAAGCTCCTTCTTGAATTCACTGTAATTTCCTTCTCAGCTTGATCTCTTAGTCTCCATTTGCAGACTGCCAGTTCTGTGGCTCCGCTGCAAGTTCCTAAATGTGTTTTACCAGATTAAGAAATTTGTCCTGCTTGACTCTGAACACAGTTTTTTCATAATGTGAATTTTAAGCTTTGGTACCAATCCAAAGGGCAAAATCTCTTTTATCCAAAGCTAAACTGATATCTCCATGATGTTGAAACTTGATGATACTTTCTGGCTTATAATGTCACTGATCTTTAATTAAATTCTCCAACATACAGTTTAACACCAACACATTTTCTTTGTCCTATTTTTCAAACCCCTCCCCTGCACTTGGTATTTTAAGGGATAGAGAGATGGTTTAGAGTTCTATCTGGATCTCAGTAAGCAAGGGTGGACAATAAATGGCTTAACAAAGTACCTGTTCAAAAGAGGTTGGATAAAAAGAGGTCTACAGACAGCAATAAAATCTTACAGCAGTTCAGATGCTGGGTACTCTGCATATATGCAACATCTGACAGATCACTGATGCCTCTCCCAGTAGTGCACAGATCCTGTCTATGGTGAATTGTCTTCCATTTTGGCCATTTCAGCTGTTACATGCAGTTTTCTTAAAGAAACTGAGTTTGTTCAGCAGTGGTACTGTCACACAGAAGGGATGTTTGTATCCAAGGAACTTCTTGCTTCATACCTTGGAGAGAGACAAGACTACACATCATGTACTTGTGTGTACTGAGTGGGTGGGAACTGCCTGCAAGCTCGTCATCTACAACCAGCTGGCTGAGTTCATCCTGTGGCCAAGAATTTCTGCAGCACCACGCAGCCTGAAGCCACATGGCACAAGTAGCCCAGCCCAGCACAGGTCTGCCTGTGCTCAGGTCAGCTGCAGTGTGCATCACCAACTACTTGAGGAACAGCAGCCCCTGGTCAGAACCACCTTGTTGCACCCTTTGATCCAACTTTGCTGTTCCCAAACTTATTCCAAGTTTCCATTAGGAAGCTTTTCAGCTAATTGAGGGTTTCCTGACATGCTGGGGTGTTCCTACTGTAGTACCACTCACCAGAAGCTGGCATGGGGTGCACCATCAGGCTCCCCCTGCAGCAGCTGCTCATTCTGTGTGCAGGTTTCTGAAGCCTGGAGTGTGAGCCCCAGGACAGAAATCATGGACTGTTCAAGGTCACCAGCTCCTCAATACAATTTCTTCTGCAAGGCTCCCAGTACAGTTACTGAGAAAGAATCTCTTCTGTAGCATTTCCTCCCACACTGTAGTCTCTGGTAAGTAGATTTGTACTCAAAATATGAGGATTGAAGTCATCCAATCAGGAAAATATGCCTTTATAAGGGAACAATTATTGCAATGTCCCCGACCATATAAAGGAAGAAACAGCAGGGTTATCGGACAAAACAGAATTAGGAAGAACCAGTAAAATATTTCTGTGAAACGTATTTCTGTTGGAAAATGTTACTTCAATGAAATAAATACAGGAACATTTGCAGGAATGTGGAAATGTGTCAACTGCAGTGATATTATTTCTATGGCAGGGAAAAAAAGCAAAACAGTAAATTCAAAGCAGCCTGTTTCTACTTGTTTTGCTTGAAGTATATAGATTTCTCAAGGCTGAGAACACTTAAAATATTCTTTTGAATATCTAAGGATGAATCTTTACTACTGTCAAAACTGAAGGGTAACTGTATATGAATTGCTCTTAAATTGTCATTTCAAAGTGGTTTCAAATTTTTTCTGTTATGTTCTATTTTGTTTAAGGACAGTTGAGCAGGCGTACATGTTGGTGAGACATGGAACTGCGTTAAGTGATGAACACTGTCAGAAGTCAACACTTTTGGTTAAGTTCATATGCCTTATCCAAGACTTGTCATACTTCCTCCTAGACCTGTAAAATAGGCCAAAAAATCCTGGAAGAGCAGGCTCAGAAGAGTAATTCAAAACAAAAAACCAAATTTTACTTATGGAAAGTAAATCACAAAAAGTGAAGCAGTGACTCAGCAGGAAATAAAAGGGGAAGAAAATAGATAAGTCCAATACTTGATGTACTGAGTATGCCTGTAGAGATCAGCTGACAAATACCAAATTAGGTAAGGATCTCAAGAAGCTGGGAAATTTTTAGCCTTAATAAGGAGCATTAATGTTAGTGGATTGCTTGCTTGATAGGATAAATGCATGGGTGTTTTAGTCATGTGATTTACATACAGAGAACCTGTAAAATCCGAATTAAACTGTCATGAAAATTCCATAAAAGTCTTCATACACTTGAAGAGAAAATGAAAAGAAATATCTGTAAAAGATATATCTTTGTATTATTCTCTAAAAGAAAGACCTTCTGAAGTTAGGCAAAGGACCGCTTGAGAGGAAAGAAAGTTGCTTTGAAGGAATGTGACAGAGCTCTTACGATGTAGTGTCTCTCACAGAAGTGTAATACTGATGGAAACTTCAACCTATACTTCAGCTTTCTGTCATGCTAAGGAAGGCACTCAGCAGTTGTCCCAGAAAGTCAAGAGTGTAGATATTTCCAGCAGGATGATAGACTTGACACACATGCCTAATACTAAAAAGAGTAGCCATCATCTATAGAGATTGTTAACCCCAATAGTCTTAACACTGTTGGAGTAATTTTTGTTATCCCTTACAGAATTGAAGCACACATTTCAAAATTTCTGCAAAAGAAGGCTATTATTTTTTCATAAGTCAACAAGAATCCTGTAGTGGAATATTATGAAAATGACATTCTAAAGGGAGTTCAGAGAAAAGTGTCAATAAGCAGGAGGCCAAACAAAATGGAAAAAAAAGATTAAAAGAGGAAACTATAAATGTGATCAGGCATCCCCAAGATACTCTTTGCACTTGCATCCTTATAAAACAATTTTATCTAAAAGCTACTGTTACAATCATGTATAAAGGAAAGGATTAGTGTACACCTGATCAATGACCCTTTCAAGTACTTATTTTTGTATCTTGATTTTCTTTTAAGCATTTTGATTTGTCTATGGATTTGTGAAACCCAAAAGGAGCCTTTTGTATGATTTCTCCTTTCTTGATATCTTTTATAGGGCCTTAAATAGAAAACATTCTGAGGACAACTCTGAGAGGTATGTCCAGCAAATAATGGTAATGTGGCAAATCTTCTTGAAAAGCTGACCTTTCCCTCTTCACTCCATCAGCTACAATATTTTCAATAATGTTCAACATTCATTTAAAGACTGGAGTTATACATAGGTATAGAAATCTTCTACTAAGTATTTCTAGATCAAATATTGATGCTGCATATGCATGCACAAAAAACAGAGAGGCAAAATGAAGCTTTAAAACTCTATCTGCATTTCTGCAGTACAAGCAGCATGGGAAAAAAAATTACCTATCAGCTTTCTAACATCCCACTAAGTAGCCTCAACATGAGTATCAAGGGTTTTGGAAGGAATGTACAGTCATAAAGGATTCTCAATGGAGAGTCCAAGTAATGTTTCACACCACTTAGAGCCTTGAAAAAGCCTGCATAGCATGGATGAACTTTCCGGATTGCTGAAGGTATGTTGTCAAGTGAGAAGCAGAGTAGACTGATTAAAAGGTATAAATGTATCTTCAAATTTTGCTAGCTCTTATTTCCTTATGCATCTTCAGTTCCAATCAAGCCAGTAGAGAGCCTTCCTCACATGTATCTAGAATTTAACATGCATTCAGTATTACATTTGAGGAAACTATTCACAGAATATCTCTGTGGCCTTGCATTGCAAGACCCAATGTCAGACATTGCCTTTTTTAAAAATAATATTATTAGAAAGGGTCATAAATGTTTAGTTACAGATTCTATTAATAATATTATGCATATAATGTATAATTGTATAAAAAGTTTCATTTGTAGTTTTATGGTTCTTTTTCTCAGTGCAAATGAAAGATAGTAACATCTTTCTTCTTTATTTCATATCCACTTTCCCTTCTTCACTCCAGATCAGGATGTTAATTTCCTTACCAAAGTGAGGACAAAATACCTAGAAAAATGAAGGACATTCAGTCCTTTCTTTTTTTCTTTTCTTTTTCTTTTTTTAATTAAACATGAAAATCCATTAGCTGTCTAAAAGTATAATGATTTTTTAAGCAGATAAAGCTTTCAGAATACCACTCCTCCATAGCAGACTTTTACTAATTGTTTGTAACAATTAGTAAAATAGTTACAAAAAATCCACCATGATTTTTATTTTAAGACCTACTCAGTTTGTAAGTTATATATGTTTCTTACCTTTGAAAAATCGATGTAAACACATCAGCTCTGGCAGGTTGTTATCAATGTTTCATAGAACATAAAGTGAACCTAAAAGATAACCTTCCAAAACTCAGAGGAAAAGACACACTTTCAAATTTGCCTGTCAGTCTATCTCAAAGGAGACAAAGCCAGGAAAAATGTCTTTAAATGTGATGGTCTCCTATGATCTGTTTCTAAAATTGTGTTTCCCATTGGACAGATCTTTTATCAGAACAAGAGAAAGCTTTATGCTGTCTTTCCTGACAGTGAAGCACATACTTTATACAACTTGCTGTGAGGGTTATCTCATTTAAGCTACTCTGTGATCAGCAACCTGTTTCTCCCGTGGGGCTCTTCAAATGTGGTTAGTACCCAAACATAAGAGGGGAAAATAAAGCGTTTGAAGATGCTTTTTTTGACACTTTTCTGCATCGCTTCCATCTCTCTTATCTATCTTGTATGTGGAGATCATAATTCCAAAATCACAAAGACGGTAGGAGAGGCCAGTCTGTGGTTCAGCACATTCATGTCTGTGGTACATTTTGTACATAGATATCTTCATTGTGCATCCAAGGTGAAGCAATAGAAAGATGCTTTGGGATTACGTTATTCAGAATGTTGGATACTAAAGGAAGTCAAGCTGTAAAGAATCTTTCAAAATGTGTAGGCAATAGGCCCCTGTTCTATCCCCAAGGAAGCTTCCCTTATGTAATATTGAATAATAAGAAGGTTGTTTGTAATTTTAACCATCAGAAGACAGTTGGAAATTAATTGAAAAAAAAACCCAAAAAAAGAAGCAAGATTTTCCTTTGTTCTTAGGCCACTTTTGGAGGAATAGATTTGGCTTATTTAATCTGGAGATGGAGGTACAAGAAAAGGGGTAGAAGGGTTTGTTATACTTCTTGGTGGGAATAATACCAACAGGGTTATGCCACATTTATCTCCGTAATATTAGTGACACAGAAAGCACAGCCTTCTGATCCTTCTGAAGACTGTGATCTAGAGGTGTTACATAGTAACTTCAAAAATCTCTTGGTATTTATATTAGCAATCACAGGTTTTCTTGGCTGCACTGAAATAAAAATTACATCCATCAGCAACATGCAAGAGAATTCAGAGAATTTCTTTTGCAAGGGATGATACTTTATTGATTTCATCCTCTTTTCAGTCACAGTGTCAGTTATGGATATTTTCCTTTCTGTATGTCTCTGACTTCATGGTACCTAGTCATCTGTGCATAGCACCAGGAAAATTTGGAGTCTCTACAAGAACTCTTTTGCATTCAAAGAGAATCTCTTCCAAGACTTTGGAGGGGGAGCTGATGCAGTATAGTGAGGAATGATGTGGGAAATCAATGCTTGAGAGCCAAGCTGAGTTGAATGCATTTAGGTAATGTGCCCTCATGGAACTGAATCTGAAACTAATGTTGACAGAAATAACAAGCTTTAACCGATGATGATCAATCCTGAATAATGGCTGCATAATGAGAAGAAGTCTGTGGAGTCCCAAATAATAGGAGATAATTTACAATGTTCTGGAAGCTTGAGAGAGTCTGAAATGAGTGAGAAATACTCATGTGTTAACATCAGCTTGAGGCTTTCATTCGTACTGACTTGCCTTTAGTACTTTAAAGCCACCTGTGCTATACATTACAGGGATGCATTGTAGGACCTTTTTGACTTGTTTGGTATTCAATGCACTTTTCAGAGTCTAGACAGAGGGTATGGGAAGATTTTCAGTGTACCAGTTGATGCACTGGATAAATATCTCCACAGTTCTTGTTATTGTGAGTATGAAATTTGTTTCTTTACCATTAAAAAAAAAAAGAAAAAAAGAAAAAAAAAGACAAAAATAAGCTTAACTCAAGGGAATTGGAGAATTCTGCCAAAATAAAACTATCTCATTGGCACCATTTTTTACAGTACACAAATACATTAACCCCCTCCCCCTCCCCTCCCCTCCCCTCCCCTCCCCTCCCCTCCCCTCCCCTCCCCTCCCTCCTCTCCCTCCCTCCCTCCTCTCCTCTCCCCTCCCCTCCTCTCCCCAGTATCTTCAGTTTTCTGCTAATTTTATTTTTTATCGATGCAGCACAAAGTTATCAGATTTAAGTACCTATTAGCTGCTAGAATTTCAAGCCAGCTATGGCACAAAGTAAAATAAGGTATCAGAGTCCCAGTTTTCTTCTCAGTGCTTGTGCTTCTGGCCCTCCCATGTGAGCTGTTAGTATGATGAATAAACATGCGCTGAATTGGTTCATTAGGGTGGAACTATAGATCTCTCCTGATGTTTCCTTTATTCTTTGCAAAAGAGGCTTCATTGTTTCTATATATTTGGTTGTTACAGCTGTGATGTTGCAAAGCAAAACAAAGTGTCATACAATAAAATGCTTCTGACTATATAAAATGCATAAATGGGAAGCAGAAAAGATAAATGTGATGCAAATTGAAGGTTTATCTTGCTGATTGTGAGGCATATTTATGTGGAGCGAAATTCTTCCATAAATTGTGGAGTTACAATGACTTGTTAGAAATACGATCTCATCAAAACCACAACTTAATATTTAAAGATTAAACGCTGCTACAGTTTAACAATTGTTCTACCCTGGAATCAGATCTGGAGTATTATTACTCTGTTACATCTATCACTTCTTATATGATGCTGTCTTAAACATTTTAGTTAATTAAGCAATCAACTTTAACAACAAATAAAATGCCAGAAAAAATCCTAAAGCTCGGTCTAGTGCCTTATACTGGGTTTGTCCTTTTCACCACCATTTTTATAACTTTTACAAACTTTTCCATAGATTGAAATTATGTGCCTGTGATTTTGGCTTATTACTGATTGCTGTTGAGTGTTGGAAACAAGAACAATGTAGAATCTAGTATTTCTGGATATATTAGTATCTATAGTTTCAGTTCTTAAATGCCTCATTCAGTCTTGGATGCTATTCATCTAGGGTCAAGTGACACAGCTTGATTACGGTATTTCAACAATAGGTTTATTCAGATGTAGTTGGACATTGTAAGAAACAAAAGCATTTTAAAAATACAGATTACAGTTTACTAAACAGCATGCAAAAATGAGCATCATTAATAGCAACAGTGAGGAAAAAGATTTCCAAAAAGTTAAGTACAATCATACTAAGTAAACTTAGTTTACAGCTAACAAAGTAATTTACCATTACCTGCAAATGAAAAATCCTGAGAATCGGAGTGTAAAAGCAAAAATATTACTGCTATGACTACTTAATCAGTGCACAGCTTGTGTTCCAATTAAACATGACATTTCTGGGCAAAACTTTATGATCATAAATAATAGCATCCCAAGAATATCTAATAAGCACTAAAATAACAACTGAAAAAAATTCCTAACTTCTGCACCTTCTTGATAAAATTCTTTCCTTCCAGGACTTAGGCTTATTTCTGTTTTCCTGACTTTTTAATTTTACTTTGAACACAAAGTAATTCTTGAAACACAGGTAAGGCAATACACTAGGGAACAGAGAATAATCTAATACTTCTTTTTAACTTGCTTTACAAAGTTGCAGCTAGAATGGAATTTATCCCTGTGCCAGAAAATCAAACATTATGTATGTGCCACTTAAGTCTCAGTTATCCTGACAAGAGTTACATGGTACATAAGTCTTACTCAGGGCTCATTTTCACTTTGAGTCTGCAGCTTTGGAAAAAATTGTTTTCACTTTGCAGATTCCATGTCCTCTCATTATCTTCAGGCTAAACCACTAGCAGGAAGGAAAGGTCTTGATCTCTGTGTGAATGGGAGGGAATGTGCTGTGAAGAGAGATGCTGGCTGCAATCTTATTCCACAATAAGAATGTTCCTGGACAGTGATATATTTCCTGCAAGCAGACAGAGACAACATGGTCCTGTATTGGGACCCACAACATTGGGAAGTCTATGGTTTGAGTGACAGTTAGCAAAAAAGCCTTACACTTTGTTTCACATACCTCGTGGCAGCTTTCCATGTTTGTTGTGGGATTGAGGTGGAGGGAGAAGGGATAATGGGCAGGGCCTGGAAGCCTAGTCTTAGTGTTGCAAAATACACCAATGTAAATTTTTTTATGTAACTTTAGTCAGGGCTTGTGTTCACCTTTGTCCCAGTGGAAAGGAGTTTTCTTTCCAGGGCATTGTTCTACTGGGTGAGGTCTGATGAACTCAACATCTCAACAGACTGGGAGAAGCACAGAAGATAAGGACCATCACTGGCCATTAATGGAACAACAGCTCCAAACCTTGCCCCTGGCTGGTTGGAGACACCTGGTCTGGGAAAAGACAGATAAGAATGAGGACCTAATTAGCATCAGCAGCAAAGAAATCTGGATCTAATAGGAAACCAAATTCTAAGAACTATGAAACTTGGGACCAATTACCATTGAACCAATGAATTTCTATGGGTTTTGACTGTATAAATTTTGGGAAAAATCTAGTAAACTTCATGTTTCATGTAATTATTTTCTCTGCGTACCTAGGCTATCTGTGGATGATATGATTTTTGTTGAACATCCTGGCCAGAATAAAGTAATGCCTGATTCTCTATCACTAAAATGTTGTTGGAGGGTTTTTGTTTTTCCTGTAGTTTCAGTGGCATTAGGAGAGAACAATAGAGCATGAAAGAGGTTTCCCACTAACTCTATGAATACATAACAATCAGTGTATGTCTCTGTTGAGCTGCTAGCAGAGTAAGAAAACCCGGGTTCAAAAGGTGGCATCCAGAAGACGACTTTATTATTTAATTCCATCTTATATAGACTTTTCAAAGGTCACTTGGATTGGTCAGTTCGAAGCCTCCCCCTAGGCCTGATTGGCCAGGCCTGAACTGTCCACATCCGAGAAATTGTTTTTAATAACATCCAAACTTTATCTTTGTTTATAAAACACAGAAAGAAGAGAGAAAAAGTTCCCATGGGAAAGGTCTGCACTAGCCACAAGTGTATAGTTTGGAAGTGTATATATAGGAGAGTTAAATACTGTGTGCTTGTATTCTATCCTGTCCTTGCCATGTTTGTTTTAAATTTAATATGGTATTGTGTTTTAGGAATGCTATTCTCCAGTTCAGTAGTTCCAGTAAAAATCCACATCACCACTCACTTCCCCTCCCCTTCAGGTGCAAGCTCAAAAGGCAAAGCTCACACCTTGCGATAAGAACAATTTACCTGAAACAGCAATTAGAGAAGACAATGAACAGTGACAGCAACGATTTTAATAACAAAAGTGCACAAAAGAGAGAGTGCAGAGGCTGACCTGACCAAAGCCACACCACCCAATCCTCTCCCTCTGGTCAGGACCATCAATATTCCATTGCTCCATCCCACATCCCCCCGCCCCTCCCCCCACAGCAATGAGGTCAGATGTCATTGCCTAATATTAGTAATATAATGCCCACACAACCACAGGCTCCACCCCCTCACAGTGACAGCAAGAAATTATCCCTGCCCTTGACCAAAACAAGGATATATTTTACGGATGTTCCTTAGTGAAAGTAGAGGGCTGTTTGCTCTCTGTTCCTAATAATATAATTTTGGCATTCGCCATAGCCAATTTCTTAAACAAATATCCTACACAAGCCAGGATATGTGGAAATCTCATTATATTTTCACTTACTTCCACGCAGAAACTCATACTGAAACACCTTTTACTCTTTATTAATGTTGCCAAGCTTTCAGAAAAATTGCAAGAGGTCTGCTTTAAAGATTTCTTGTCCTATATTGTTGTGCTGTTCTTTCTTTTACACAAATTAGTAGGAAGAGAAAACATGAGTAAAATTTGAAAGAGAAGAAGTAGTTTAACTTATTTCTAAGCCCTTAGAACATGTTTGAAATGCAGAAAGAGCTTCTTGAGGTGTACTAAAACCACTATTGAATTGTAATGTTTTTTTCCCGGTGTATAGAACTCAGTCATGTCAATAGAAAGGCCATGGCTATTTCAAGTTATTTAATAACAACAAGAAGTACAATATTCCCTCTGCACCCTTCTGTCTGTAGTGCTTTTGTTAAACACTAGCCCAGGTAACTACTTTTTGCTTGCAGACATAAGAGAATAGAAGAGATCATAAGGAAAAGAATCAATAAATGAGAGCAAAAATGACCACAAAAATATGGTAATAATAGTCAGATAAAATAAATGGGGCATCACTGAGATATAAAGCATTAATAAGTACAAGTGAGCACTGATAAGATGCCTTCCTTTCAGAGAAGAGAGGATATTTTTTTTATTGTTCTGATGCTGGTTGTGCTGCAGGAGAAATAAGGACAGGGAATCCAGAGTTTCATCTTAGCTGCTGCTGTCTAATTCTGGAGCATATACGATTTCAAGACTGCCTTACTGGTAGCTTACATAGCCTTAACTATGTCAGATTTGTCCTTTCTTCTTGAAAACTGCCTGTCTTCTAAAAGGCAGAAAAGGAACTTATCCTGCCTCAAATAATCAAGCCAGAATAGAGGAAAAGAGAAAGGCTGTAAAACTTCCTGCACTGCAATGTCATCCTGTGTGCAAATGAAGTGATGAAGCACTAGGAAGGCTCTCTTGAAAACAGCATCCACAGTTCTACATGCACCTTTTTGGGAAAACACCTGCCAAAGGACAGGTGAACATCCAGATATCCTGCTAGCCACACTATTCCTGACACAGGCCAGGATGCCATTGTCCTTCTTGGCCACCTGGGCACAGCTGGCTCGTGTTCAGTAGCTACTGATCAACAGTCCTTCTCTGCCAGGCAGCTTTCCAGCTGCTCTGCCCCCAGCCTGTAGCTCTGCATGGGGTGGTTGTAACCCAAATGCAGGACCCTGCACTTGGCCTTGCTGAACCTCATACAATTGGCCTTGGTCCATTGATCCAGCCTGCCCAGATGGCTCTGCAGAGACTTCCTGCACTCCAGAAGATGGACACCCACACCCAACTTGATGTCATCCATGAATTTACTGAGAGTGGACTTGATCCCCTCATCCAGACCATCAATATATATATCAATCAATTAGCACCACTCAATAAGCTCAATGGTATTAGGGATATACATGCAACAGATGAGGTACTATGACTCATAATTTTAATACTACTCAAATGACTAGTCCTTGCTGTTCTGCAGTTTGGTGTTTTGGTTTTTTTTTTATATGTTAACCTTGTCTGAGAGTCATCTACTGATGACTCAAGTGGCCATTGTTAATTTTTTCCCCTTTCATTGTAATATTTGTGCTATTTTAAATAAATTGAGCCATTAGGTAGCAGAATATGTGAAACTATTGTGTTCATAAAATTAGGCTGTCTCAGTTTTGGTTTTAGAAAAGTAAAATACGGATCTTGAAAAACACTTCAAAAATACACTTTGAGATGTTCTCATTTTGCCAAGAAAGGTTGGATCAGATGATTTTTGAGGTCCCCTCACAAATTTTTATTCTATCATTCCATCATGAAGTACAGGATTACTAACCCTAACTGTTTATTTGTAAACAATATTAAATTTTACTCATAAATGTTAATTGAGTAATCTGTCAGACTAAAACTCTACCAGTTATTTCAAACACAATGTGCTTCATGCTGTTCACTCCATAAATCTAAGATTTGGCTTATATTTCAAGCAAAAAACTTTATCCAGATTATGGATTCTTTTCCCTTCAGGAAAAAATGTAGATTATATATTCGTTGGCAAATTACACACTGCCAACATAATTTTCTCTGGAATCTGTCCATTAGCTCAAAAGGAAGAATTAGCATTGTCCTCCTGTTTGGCAAAAGAAATTAATTAGGATCAGAAACTGTGTTGTCTCAATTATTACAGAGCTTCCACAATTATAGCATAAAAAATCACACACACACACACACACACACACACACACACACACACACACAAAGATAAAACCAGAATCCATGCAATTTTTAGGTCTCAAACCCATTGTTTTGCTCAGCCTACTCAGAAAAGTACAGTATGGATGCATTCTATTCCTTTATTAGCTTGTGTATGATATCTAGATATTTTGGTCAAAAAGGACAGCAAGCAGCGTGCTGATGATGTAGCTCCCTTCAGACTTCCCACAGAGTGAACATTCAATCTCAACACATGTAGATCCCCAAAAGAGCAGTGAATAGATTGTGATGTCCACTGTTATCACCCAAAGGTGAAGATTCTTTATTTCACCCAACAGAAGTAGTAAACTGCTGCCCTCTTAAGCAAAGAGGATGAAGGGAATAAATCATGAGCAAGCTGAGCATCCTCTTTTGGTAACCTGCAACAAGCACTGTCCTTTGCTTCAGACAGTGTATGGTCTCCAGCTCTGTGCATTCCTGCAGTTCCCATAGTGATGAGAAGAAATTAGCACCTCTGCTAAGGAGAAGACACCTCTGTTTCTGAAAGGTTCTGGCACTCATAGCTTAGCTAAATTTAAATTAGACAGGCAGTAAAATATTCATGGGAATTTCTTTCAAAAAATAAAGTAATGCATTTAGAAAGAAAATATTTGCTGGAATGTCAGTTAAAAATGAGGATGATGATTGCAAACATTATAGAAGGAATAAAAAAATATACAGTTTATTGAAGAAGTGAAATACATCCTGACAGAGAAATGAAATACAGTGTCTGACAGACATTTAAGTATGGGGTCAAAGAGTACAGTAAAATGGGCTGCAATGTCGTCAACTTTGACACGCTGAAAGCAATTAATGTGATACCAGTGTCAGCTGGGTTTATGACAAAATTTAACCTGTCTGACCCAGAGAGATGAAAATAATGACCAGAATTTCTGAGGTCATGGAATAAATCAAGTCCTTAATACTCTGTGAGGAACTGTGAGGGTTCAATTCATATCAAAGTCAGAGGAAACTGAGGTCATTTAGGGCCAGGAACTCAAAGGTACATAAGAGCTTAACTTTCCCTCCCCTCCAGCCTCCAGTACTGCTCATGTTTTCCTGTATCTGATCACCAAAATCCTGTGAGATTAGGTTCTCTACCATTAGTAAGATTTTATTAGCAAGCAGTAAGCAATAGCTTGACTACTGCTGAATAGGTAATGAGAGAACTGTACTTGATTGTTGTTTCATGTATTCATCAAAAAATGAAATGTAAAAAATGACCTGTTGGCCAATGCACTATTGAAATGTCTTATATTTTTTGACTATGAAGATTTTGTTACAGATACAACCCCAGTAATGACTAAACTATATCAAATCCCTGTTCTGGAAATAACTTAGGTTGGGTTTATAATTTGAAAATAACTGGATATGGACTTCTTTAAGATAATGTGTTCATACAGGGACAGCATTTGCTGTTCTACCATTGCAGTGCAGTGTCTTTCCTTTTCTTTCTCTGTCCTTCAACAAAGTCTGTCAAAGAGGAGAGTTGGGAAAGAAGTCTGATCTACTGAAACCACTGTGTGCTTAGCACCAAGTGCGCAACTAGTGGCACTGTGGAGCATCTGTTTATCTTGCTTAAGAAACACAATGCATTTCAGAGGCCCTTTAGCTGAACTTTGGTTTGACAGCTTGCTGAAGTGTCTCACTCATTTACAAAAACTTTCTGAATATATTCTGCTTCCAGATTTTTCACTGATAATTTCAAGTCATTACGTTTCTTTGCCTTTTTGTTTCATTCTGTTTAAAAAGAGTAAAAATAGATGCCACAAGGAATCTTGCAGAGACGATAACATATTTGCAGCTTATTTTGAGACCTTTGTAAATAGAATTTGTTTCTCACATAAATTCACATTCTTTCTCTTTGTGTACTTTCTACTTGAAATATTCACCCACTTCCATACTTTCGTTGGAAAAATCCTTATTTAGGTCAATGGAGCAAGAGTACTTACGAGGCCAAAATTTAAAGGTAATGCCTCAAACCCGGTGGTTTGGTTTCTGCAGTATATTTAATAATCTGGTAAAAAATTGTGTCTGTGGACAACCTCAGCAAGAAAACCTGACAAAGTTCTAACCTCCTCATTCTTAACCACACACACAAATAAGGTGAAGAGAAAGTGAATGAGAGAGACTAGTCTAATTATTTTTCTTGTGAAATCAGATCCCTGCTGTACAACATCTGAGATTTCAAGTGTTAAAATATCACCTTCTATTGAGGATAGTCTGATGTCACCAAATAAATTTAAATTCATTTTTTAGCTGAGCTTATGTATAAAACCAAACCAAACAAAAAATCATCTGAAATGTTTTTACATACACACATGCACAACTCTTTCTGTGATAAAAGAGAAATAAACATGCTCTCATTACTGTGTTAATCTTTGAATCAAGCAGGATAATCACAAATCTGATTTTCTCTAGGCCTCCAGGTCAAAGTTTCTCCCAACAACTAACTGAGCTTTGGCACACAAATCACTTCTTTGTGGATGTCTGAAGATGGACATGCATGCCACAGTTCTTTTGTTTTAAAAAAGATCTTTTTATTTGTTCCTTTTAGCACTAGAAACATGTTCACCAGTACTTCTCAGTCCAGGAAAGAATTTCCAAGAGCATCAAGAATTCCACCATGGAACTTATTCATTCTTTGCCTAGACAACTAGTTCACTTTTCCCTTAACTAGTCTTATAGTTTGAAAAAATAAAGTCAGACAGCAGATAGTCATGTTTCTCAATATGTATTTTCTTTTCTGCTGAAAGATGGAAGAATCTATATTCACAAAATAATCAGTGAGAGACCCTTTTCTTTGCATTTAATGTTTCTGGCAGGCAATTTTTGAACACTCTCACCACCTCATTGCAACTTCCCCTCACAGAATTAGTTTGAAAGTAGCAGTTTGTTGTTGTAGTCATAGTAGTCATCTCTGAAATATGTTTACACACATTCTGTTTACACATATATACTTCAAAGGTGTCATTCTTAAATTTCTCATAATCCCCCTCTCAGTGTTCCATTCAGTATGGAGTCAAAAGTCAGGAAAGAGGGCAGGTACTGTTGTAGAGTTCACAGGTGCCTATAAGAGTGTCAACACAGAAAACTTAGAGGTAACACAGTAAGAGCTGTTTGAAGATCATCTATGATAACGTACAGAAGTTGGTTATGTTTCGTAAGCAGTCTAAAGTAGAAGCAACTAGTCTAACAACGTTGATAAAGACTCTTCAGAATGAATATTCTGACTGGTGCAATAAAAATTGTTATCATCATCAAAAGCTATATTTGTGCGACTGTATATATCAAGGTTTAAATTAAATAAAACTGCACTCAAATAATTTGTTATATTTTTTCAATGTAAATGGATAAACGTGATATATTTTACTTCTTTTAATGCCACATTAGCCTAGCATAGTTCAGTAACAAGTAAAAACTTTTTTTTCTTTTTTTTCTAGAAAAAATTGGTGGCATGTCTTATCAGTACACAATACACAATCAGTATTCATCACAATGCACAGATTAGTTTGGACAAAATAAAGTAGTTATTCAGCTGGCAGTAAAGCAAGTATGCTTAGAGAAAAGCAGAAATTAAGGAAGATGGTGGGATGCTGATAGCTACAAATATAAGAAATTAGTGTAGTGGAGAAATACAAGAGGTACTTTCTGTTATAAAGTAATTTTGACATTGTGTTTTAGCCACTTGTGTAAAGCAGCATAAGCCAAAATTCCAGATTAACCTTTTCTTGATTCTGAGTTTTCATTTATTCCTTTTTTAATTTTTTGCCCACATATTTCAGTGGCAATGATTCAGAGTAAACACAAGAACCTGAAGTTGCATTTCCAGACAGATTAGACAACTGACATTAATGTCCATAACTAACTTTATCATCAAAAAGACTCTATAAATTCATTAAAGAGGATCTGTGCACTGGTTCAATATACATTCTTAAAGCTAATCACATTTTATACTTCAAGACTCGTTTCTCTCATTTATTCTTGAAAGTACATTTCTCCTTCAAAATACTTTATCTGACAAACAAGAGGAATGTCCAGTCTTGGATGCTATTTAAGCTGCTCATAACTATACCCAAGGCCACACCCAAAAAGAGGATCAAGAATCAATTATTAAATTTATTTTCTTTGACTGCTTTTTATTTTTCTTTATTATATATTGCAATTAATGTAATTCGGGAGCAGAAGAGTGGCTCAGAATTTAACAGCTTTTCTAAATGGCACAAGATCTTTTTAGATTTTCATTCTCAACAAAGGGTTAAGCCAAGATTATGTGGTGAACTATTGACAAGAATAAATCCTGTGAAAGAGTACTTTTTCTATCTTCAGCTTTCTCATAACTTATCAAGGTCCCATTGCTCTTAGCAGTAGAGCTGTTTACTGATCTATTAACCAGTAAGCAAAGTGAAGAAGTCATAATATTGTAAGAAGAGAATGCAGAGTTTATATAAAATCTGTTGCATCTATATCATTGAAATTGAGTAATTCTTCCTTTTCATATGGAAGCATATTATTCTGCTAAATACATGTCTATCTTCAAATGGGAAACAATGGAAATTGCTGGCTCTGTTAAAATATTGACAAAATGAGGTGATGATACAATATTGTAATTGTACTGCCACAACAAAGATCAGCACTATGTATACTATAAAAGCAGAGGTAATTCTTTACATCCTCTCCTTGAAAGCTCTTTTCATAGCTCTAATTCTCTCATTGAGAAAGCAGAGGTCTGACTTCTGTCAGGAAATTCATCTGTAATGTTTCCCTTTTTACATGGTATTTTTTCTGTATTTTGTGCTCAGAGGAGATAACTGCCATCCTTTTCAGAATAGGATAGTAGGTAGCAATCAATATTTCCAAAAAAGCTTAGGGAACACACAGTTTTTGTGTGTCTTATGGTGTCTTTTGATACTGCTAAGGAGTTTTTGTTCTCTTCAGTAATCTAGCCAGAGACTTGACCCTATCATTCCTTTAAAATGAATGACTTCTTTAATTCTTCTTTTCTAAGCACTGCTGTGCTTGAGAGCAAACATTTTGGGTCTATGTGTTGACTGAAAATGTTTCTGAAACTCTGAGCAAAGGAACTTCTTATTGTTTGCTTTGTGACATGTTCAAGAAAAGAACTTTAAATTCTTTGCAAATACATAGAATTGGGTAAAAAATAATGGACAAAAAGAGTTCACAAAACACCTAACTCCTCTTTGAATTCTTTCTTAATAGAAGTAAACTGCAACCTAATCACAGGTATTTTCAAGAATTCTTCTTCCTCTACTATTGTGCATAGATCCAATTGTGAGATGCTGAAGAACGGTAAATAAGCACAAGTAAAAAACTGCTGAAGTGTAGATATGCTTCTTCTAGCATCAATTCATCCTGTTTAGAGTTAGCCAACATACTTTCTATAGCTCTGTGTTATGCCTATTAAGAAATCAATTTTTCTATTGAAATGTAAAAGAAAAAGAAAAAAGAAAAACAAAACAAAACAAAAAAACCCCACCACCTGTATTCTTATGTCAGAACCTTATCTAAATGTGATTTTTAAGTTAAAGTTTAAGGTCAAGGGTATCTAGAATATGTTTCTAAAAGACCAAGCTAGATTTCTCAAAATTGTCTTCCTGAGTTAAGTGGGTGAAGCAAATATTCTGTAATATTGTAGCAGTGTGTCTCTGCATTCTCCTCCCCCTTCTCCCTAGGTGGTTTGAGTTCCAGAGGTTTCTCCTTTGTTCTCCTTAGCTCTGTGTTATTAGTTCTTTTGAATTATGCATCCTGCCCTGTCAGAAGTCTATTGGTGTGTACCCCTGCCTTTCTCCCCTCAGACTTTCCTGGGTTGGCTCTTCAGAGCTAACTCCTTCCCTTTTCCCTTCCCATATAAACCCCTGCCACAGTGTGTTCACTGTCACAGTCTCTGGGCTTCGAGACTCTTCACCCTTCCCCTGCTTCCCGCCACCCTTCGCCTGCTTCCCGCCACCCTTCGCCTTCCCCGGTCCCTCACCCGAAGATCCTAATAAATCTCCCTGGAAGACCTCAGACTGCGTCTGTACGTTCCTCCGTCCCACCTCGGTTCCCGCCAGGTTTCTGTCCCCTGAGCTCCGCACCGCTCCTGCATGCTCCCCGGATCCAGCACAGCCCCGCCTGCCACGCGTCCAGCGTAGCCGTTTGCCTTTCCATGTGGTGTTGGGGTTGCGGCTGCTTAACGGGGACTCAACGTCACATAACATTACAGAATATATAGAATCTACAGAATCTACAACAAATCTATCTAAACTTACCTGTCTGTAAATATGCACAGCACATGATCCTCTTCAATTGGTAAAAGGTAGAATTTCTATTAGTTCAGTGTTGTAACATTATAAAAAACTCTCTTCCCTAACATACTGCTTTTAAATATGACAGAAAAAAACAACTATAGATTGAAAATGACTAGATGTTAACTCTTGCTTTTCTTTTCTCTGGGTGGTGTCTTCCTCACTACCAAAACTTCCTAATGCTTAAATGTGATTCTGAAAATCTTCATAAAGGTGGTCAGGTTAACACACATAGTTTCTAGAATTCGACATGGGATTTTGTTCTATTTGTCAACATGTATAGATTTATTCTGTTATAATGTATTTAGCATTATAAACCCCAAATAATTTTTTTTTTTTTTTTTGCACGCATGCATGTCCTATATTGGTTCAGGGAAAAGCTTATGAGTTTCCACTTTTCATAAACATTGTCTAAGAAAGTACTATCCTGTATCTAAACCAGTTCTAAAAATCCATAAAAGACGCAAAAACAATGTCTCATAAGGTAAAACAGCTTTGAAATGCATCTGCTTTGGATGAAGCAAAGTTTTTACAGAAGAATGCTTTTTCAACAAATATGCCTTTGAGAGATTTTTAACAAATCTTGTCCAACTTTCTATTGAACCCTCCTGAGGGCAGGGATGATGCTGTGAACCATGAGTTCTGGACCCATAAAGCTATGTCTTTGTTCCCTCTGGGGCAAATGTCCTCGATGGATCCTGTAGGGTGCCTGCAGCCACTCACTAGAGTGGGTGTACCTGGTAGATGACATCAAATCGTGTTCCCTCATACAGAACTTCTGCAGTTCTGCAGTGGCCACGTGCATGTTCATCAGCTTGATGACTGTTATTGCTATCAGAACTCTCATGATCCTAAATTTCACCCAGAACTTACAGTATCCAAGGGCTTTTTAGTTTGCTGAAAAATGACTTCTGTCCAACTTAAACTGAAACAGAATTAAAAACCAGGACAAAATAGAGCACACTCTAAACAATGACATTTCTATCAAAGTAAAAAAAAAAAAGAGTTAGATTGGCTATTCATAAGGAACAGTGTTCATATGATTATTTTTTTTTTCGGAAAGTACACATACCTTACTCAGCAGGTAAGTGTTGCTTTGATGTTTTTATTTTTTTTATGTCTCCCTTC
The DNA here is from genome assembly GCA_024500445.1 of Entomyzon cyanotis. Classification (NCBI taxonomy): domain Eukaryota; kingdom Metazoa; phylum Chordata; class Aves; order Passeriformes; family Meliphagidae; genus Entomyzon; species Entomyzon cyanotis. The sequence goes on from JAKEPQ010001005.1 coordinate 63,295,826, forward strand.
AATATGTCATATCAAACTTCATTTAAAGCACACTAGTGAATATTTAAACTGAATGAAAATAGATAATTTTTTTTCCCAGGAGATTCTCTGGTTGCACCATTTAAATTTTAGTTTTCAAAACATTTATTACTGTTTTATTTCAATGTCCATGTAATAGAGATTGTTATTATTATAATTTCTAATCCTTTGCTAGAAAACTGGAGATTCAGGGAGCTGATGTTTCCTAATACAAACTATCCAGATGTAACCTGATTTCTTAAATGTTCCTACTGTTGGTAGTGCACAGAAACAACACCAAAGATATTAGGGTATAGAAGATAATGTGCCATATAGTTAAGTCATTTTGATTGTCAGCTGATTTTTTCGTGTATTTTCATAGAATCGTAGAAAAAGTCAATTTGAAAGGTTCTTTAAGAATCACTGAGTCCAACTCTCTGCTTCTCACAGGAAAACCTAAAATTAAACTTTATGACTTTGTCCAGATGCTGCTTGAACTCTGAAAGGCTTGGTGGAATGACCACTTCCCTGGGGTGCCTGTTCCAGTGACTGAGCATCGTCTCAATGAAGAACCTTTTCCTAATGTTCAATCTGAATTTCCCCCTCAGATGGCTTCATTCAATTTCCTTGGGTGCTGTCACTGGTCACAAGAGAGAGATCAACAGCTCCCCTTCTGCAGCCTCTCTTGAGGAAATTGTAGACTGTGAAGAGGACACCTGTTGTCAATAGAGACCAAGTAGACCCTTGGCTGAACATGAGTGTTTTCTTTTTCTCCACACTTATTCAAAAAAATTTGGTTTCATACCATGTTAACTTTCCCTGATAAGACCTTGTGACTGGTGTTCAGAGAAGTCCATCTGCTTCTGTACAACAGGTAAGTCAAGCTGAGAGTCCAGAAAATAAAAACTGAGGTCCTGTACCATTGGGTTCTTCTTCTTTCAGTCACAGTTCTTTATTTCTTCTTTTTCCATTGGTTTAATCTGTTCTTTCATGGTAATTTGAGTTATTTTTCTGTTGCTGAGGTCCCAGCAAAGTACAAAACTAATATTAACTTCATGACTTGCTCATCTCAATATATGAAGAATTCAAGTTCCTTTGGATTGGAAAGCAGTTTCTTTCTTGATATATTATAGAAATGATTGCAAAGAGGACATTATTTTCCACAGAAGAACAAGATTGATTTATTTTTTCCCAGTGTTTTCCTCATTATTGCAATCTCAATAAAAATCACTGTATCTTAAAATAGATGTAATCTATGTGATCTGAACAGAAGCCTTTTAAAATTTTTGCTTCCGAACCTGCAAGCATTGTTTTTGTGTATAAAAAACATGATAACACTGATTATAATGGAGGGAATTGTTTAGATTTATTGCTGTTGAAGCAGTTTTGTGAGCTATAAGGGCTATCAAATATGTGTACAGCTGCACATGATTTAGTAATTACCAGTGTCCAAAGCATCTATCTCTGGCAGATGTTTCAGAAGCTGCTAATTTTAAATTGCATCAAAAAGAATCTTGCATGTAAGAGAACACTTGGGTCTTGTGAAATATAAAATTATTAGCTTAACTTCTACAGTATTTCAGAAGTTTTGGTTTTTTTTTTCAATAAAAAACGTTTGAATAAGCAAAACTGTTTTATGTTAATAGAAAAATTAAGTAAGATGGTATGCATATGCCAATCTGCATTTGAATAATGGTTTCCTTAAATAAATGAGAGAAATTCTATGCTTTGAAGTGTTATGTACTTAGTTGATGTGTCTATCCTTAAACACTATCAAGCATCTGTGTGATTCTAAGTTTTAATCTCTCTAAAGTGTACAAAAATTTTGGAACAGTTCAGGCAAACTCCAGGCCCAAAAAATAATTTAAAACTATCCCTAAGAAACTGTGTACAAGTCTCATGCACTGTAGCATTTATACAAAAAATATATATTAAAACCAAAATATTTCTATTACAACTTGAATTTGACAATGGTACTAAGGCAAAGCTTTCCACGGCAATAAGGTGTTAAAAGATCAGTTTAGGATGATTTGGCATTCTGAGATGGACAATTTGCCTCTTGTTTCAGAGTATCGTGTTAATTATACTGATGTAACTTTTCATTGCTGTCATTTATGGACCAAGGTGAAAATCTGTAATAATACTGTTTGAGCTGGGAGTGGGATGTGTCAGGTGGTTTACTGGTTTGTTTGGTAGGGGTTTTTTTGTTTACTTGCTTGTGGGTTTTTTGGCTGTGAATCGCTGATGATTTTCCTAAAGGTGTCATAAAGAAGAGAAAAATTCTCTTAATTAATTGCATTTTATTCCTGTGTCATGTGGTAACTTCCATCCATCATGTGTTCTTATCTACAAATTCTGTCATTGAAGTTTTCGGGGTTAAATACAGCTAAATTAACAATTTACAAGGAAATTATACAGTACTAATTAACAAGGAAAATATACAGTATTACATCCAGAAAAGAACTTTTAAAAAGTTTTTATACTCCAGTAAGTCTTTGGAGCTGTTTGTAATTTGTGCTAAGGCAACTACAACACAATGTAACATTTTAATGTATTTTAGGGCAGCAGAAAATTTTGAAGGTTGTTGCAGGAGCTGGGCTCGGCCTTCAGCCCACTCAGCTCCGGCTCCGTCCCTCCGGACTAGCACCAGTCAGCCCCCGGGGGCACTGCCTGATTCCCCGTATGGGGAGAGGAGGAGTAGGCCGCCCTGTGGCAGAGGGTCAGGCCCGGTGGCGGGGAGTCGAGTCAGCTTCCAGTCCCTGAGAGGCAAAGAACCACAGAGAGCGAGAGTTCCAAGGTGCTTTATTAACAGGAGAGCAGGGAAGCAGGCACCCTGGAGGCTCTCAGGCTGTCCGTGGACGTGAGGTCTGGCTGTCAGAACCCACGAGGCACAAACGGCCCAGAGCAACGGCAGTTGGGGGGGTTTTAAAGGGGGGGTACAGGGTTTCCAGGGGCAGGTCAGCAGGGGCGGAGCCAATCAGCTCGGGTACAGCCTTAATGGACAAGCAGGGTAGCAAATGATACAAAACCAGGGGAGGGATACAATCCAACCAATGAGGGAGCGAGGGAAACAGAACATTCTAGATAGGGGTGGCAGCTGGGGTGGTAACAGGGGCGGGGTAACTAAACTTCTAACCAATAAACAAAGAGAGAACTTTCAGGGGGCGGGGTGCGGGAGGTTACACTTTGTCCTTGGAGTCTTTGGACGAAGCTGCATCCCCTCTGGAGAGCTGCACCATGTTGACAGCTGGAGCCCTGGGCTCCGGGCCGGCCAGTTCAGACCGGTGAACCTCCACAGAAGGTGATCGTGAACAGTAAAATAATTTCTTTTATTTTTAGATTTTTTTGACATTTGTAGTATTTTATGTCTCCAGGTACATAATTACAATTCAGTACAGTAGATGTGAGCGTAGAAGTCAACTATTTTCAAGTCAGAAAAAATGGAAGGAAATTACATCAATTTTTTCTCCAATCTAATTTTCAAATTTTTGGCCTGGCTTCCATCTGGATATTAGTTTCTGAGTAATAGGAAGACAAGAACAGCAGAGAAGAATTAATTTTAAAAGGATATAAGAGTCCCTTTTCCTTATGAACTAAGGAAATCTAAAACTAAGTATTTCCTTAGTTTTAGATTGCATCTTTTTTTCAGGACAACCTTTAAATCAAAGAAATGAAGTAAAGTGTATGACTAGTTATCCTAACAATGCCATATCGATTCTTTATTGCAAAACCTGGCAATTTAATAATCTTCTTATCTAAAATGGGATTTCATACCCTATTAATAAGGTACTCAGATAATTTGCATTAAACCATCATTATCAATTTTATTATTAATTATTGTAAATTTCACATGTAATGTGTGTAAATCAGGTTTATTTTCTAGTGTATTAGGCTACCAAAGGGGAAAAAAAGCACACACTCCTGTATAACCCTTTATAGAATCATTATTTTCTAGTTGTCTGCTTGCAAAGCCAATCAATTTCACACTTAAAGTATTTGGTCACTTTTATATTTATTTTGGTAGATATGTAATGAAATTAATCATGTAATATAAAATATATGTTACTGCACATGGCATGTTTAATACAAGCATTACAATTAAGATATAACACATTTAATTTACATGTTAATAAATCAGAAATAATGTAATTAAAAAATATGAATTACACTGGGATTAACTGAGTCCCGTACACAATTCAGAAAAGGGAATTTTATGAAACATATGTTGTGGTTTAGATATGATATTCTTCAACGTAGTGCTCCCAATTTAACACTCCAAACCACAAACCCCCCTCTCACTGCCTTATTCCCCTGCTCCCCATCCCATGTGGTAAGATGGAGAGGGAAATTGGAGGCACAAAAGATAAAGGCTGAGATAAGAACAATTTACTGGAACAGCAAATGAAATAAGGAAATGAATGGCAACGGCAACAGTATTAATAATGGAGTGCACAAGAAAAGAGGCAAATGATTCCCATGATTGCTCATCACACAGAGTCTGACATTACTCCCCAGTAGAAGAGACCTCTTCTGTGAGGTGCGAGGTGGTATAAATAATCTCCAGGTCCTGGTCATGCCCCTCCTGACTACTGCAAAAATTAACACTGTCCAGGCTGGAACCAGGACAATATATGAAGTAAAAACAACTCATACCTTTATCAGACTGTGCACAGCCTGCCTATGAAAATGTTCTCTTTTACTTCTGCCTCCTTAGCTTTCATCCTGAGTTAGCACTTCCATTGTGCCTTACTGTGTGCTATCTTTCACTCTGGGGAGTGAATATGAAAGAGAAAAATTTAATGGACCATATGCACAACTAGCACAAGCCTTCACCTCCAGAGTGGATTACATAAATTGCAATCCCTTGGCTTCAGAAAAAACTATCTGCAGAGCCACAGAAACCCTAAGCTAAACTTACTACAGAATATCTCCTTCATCTTTATTTTCTCACATGAGTTGCAGAGCTTCTTTAAGGACCATGGTGTCCTTGGTTATGACCTTTATAGTTTACCTAGCTTCTCCAGAGAAAAGGTGGTAAATAGAATTCTCTAAAATGTCAACCGGCAATCTATAGATCTTGCTCAAAAAATAGAGAATATAGAGAAAGCAATATTATATGTAAAATCCTAAAAGAATTATACAATTTTCTGTTAAAATAGGTAAATAAGAAAAAATATTTAAGCAGGTATATTAAGATATTTAAATAAAGATGTCAGCTAAGATTTCAAGGCTAATTTGAAGAAAATATTTTGCATAGACTCTCTCATAGGTCTTTGAAATTCTAGAAATCATATAATTTAAATTCTGCTTTCAAACTCCATTTTTACAAAAGCTTATGTTTCTCTTGCACTTTTTTTGGTGTGCATTAGAGGGAATTTATTATTCTCTCTTATCCTTTACAGCTTTCATTCTGCCTTAGATCCAGCAAATTTTTTGCTTTCATTTGAAGTCTACCTATCTACATATTCTACTTTAATTGGAAGGTTAGACTTCAGAATGTTCAACATCTCAAGGAAAAAAATAAAAGAAAAAATACAAACCACAACAAATCCCAGCCAGCCTCCCCAACAAAATTCCTGAGTGTTATATGTTTTTATATAAAATTGCTATATCTGTAAGAGATGGACATGTTGTCAAACATTCCTTATGTCATATTTCTACAAACATTTTATCTAGTCTGAAAGGTTGTGACTGCAGCTTGGTTAAGGAATGTCAGTATATCAAGCACTGTACAAGATATATTGCATGTATGTACTCTGTCCCACAAACTCACAGAGATATTTTGCTGAACTCCTGAGTTATAAGAACACCTTAGAAGCATTCTGAGTTTACTACGAAAATTGAACATACCTCTTGCTAAAGTCAATTATAACAGTGGCATCAGGCAGGCTGCAGCACAGATAACACCAACTAGTTACAGCAGCTACAGTGGTGTGAACTTTATAGCACTCATGCAATTGTATGAACATCTGCTTTTATTGCTCTCCTACTTCCCTGCTTTTCAAAATGTGAACAGTATTTTCCTATTATGTTCTGTACTAAGCAAAGCCATCAATTTTAAGCATCTTTTTCACAAGTGTTGCAGAATGAAATAATTTTCTTTTCTCATCAAACAGTCTGTATAATTAGAGTACTTTTTGCTATCTGTATCAAACAATTAGTGTATTAATTGCTGAGGGTTGGACTATACTAGTGAGCATGTAAGCAAAATTTTATAAATGTGATTACATTGTTGCAAGAGTAATGAACAGGAATGGCATTTCTATAGACAATGAATCTTTTTCTCCAGAACTCAGCGACAAAGATTTTCATTATAGATAGTCAGTTGTTTATCCTCAGGGGATATTTCTCTTTCTTATATCTCAGCTTCCTCTTTAGATTTGGAAGGCCTAATTCTGACCTGACTTATTTTGGTTTTATGCTAAAGGAAATAAATCAATTTAAAAAAAAAGTTGATCTGAGAAGCCAAAACTGGTAACTTTGGCCTGGAGTCTTTTGCGCAACCTTTGAGAGTCCACTGAAAGTTAGTCCCTTGCCTTGCAGATTCTTAACAAATAAGTATGGAATACACAGCAATAATTTTCCTAAGTTTATTGACAAGTACTTAGCATATTATTCTAGTCATTGGGAACACATCTCAAGTGTGCATGCTTCTGTATATTCATGGCCTGTTAGTTAAAGTAAGAGGTCTGTATTTTGCTTCAAGACAGCCCTTCTAGGCTTCCCTTGCAAGCTTAACTACTCCATCATCATCCAACAGGATCAGTTTTGCAGTTTGTAGTAGGTCAGGCACACAAGCAAATATTCTTGAGATCACCATGCTGATATTCAGAATGTAATGGAATGGCCTGGTTTTGGAGGAGCCGTAAGGACAACCTAGTTCAAATCCCCCTGCCGTGGGTAGGGATGCCTTTCACTAGTTTGGGTTCCTCAGAGCTTTGTCCAGCCTGGCCTTGAACAATTCCAGGTCTAGGACACCCACACCTTGTCTGAACAACCTGTTCCAGTGCCTCATCACCCTCACAGCAAATAATTTCTTCCTAATCTAAAATAAACCTGGTCTCTTTCAGGTGTGTCAACCGCAGCACTCAGATTGGTGTCACCTACAAATTTGTTGAGGGTGCACTCGGTGCCTTCCTCATTAATGAAGATATTAAATGACACTGCTCCCAATACAGACCTCTGAGGGCCACCACTTGTCACTGATGTGCATTATGACTCTGAACCATTTACTGCTCTAATAATTCGGGTGTCTTTTAGGAAGAAATGCCCAACTACTCTACAGTAATACCATGACTGCCTCATGAAAAGGAGTGAGTATATCTGTCTGTCTTTATAGTTTCTGTTTGCTCTGTATATACATTTTATTTCTTAAAAGATTAAATTATCTATTTTAATTTTAAATATGGAATGCATTAAGCATGCTAATATTTATATATGTGTTCCTGAGTGAAGGGCTGCGAAATTGGAGCTCTTTGTGGAGCAGAGCTCTGCAAAAGGCAGCATCAAGAAAGAGAAAAGATTACTGTACTTTTACATGCCCAAAGAAAAGCATCCAATAATACATAGTGATATTTTAAAAAATAGTGTCTTAGCTACATTTAAAAAGAGATTGATAAACAACTCTTCAGGAAACTTAGGAAAGTTCTTTAGAGATCAATGCCAGTTATACATGATTTAAATGTTTTGATGAAATACTAAAAATTACTGTCCATAGAACAGTCAAGGCAAACCTGTTCCTTATCTATTCTGTACAGCAGAACTAAGTAGTCAAACAAGGTAATTTTTTACTACAGAAGGCTTTTAATAGAAAAAAAATGTTTATGAAAATTCATGCTTGTTTTTAATTTGCTTTGAAATTGGCTATTGAACAGAACAGAGTAGGAGGGCACAATCACATGGTTAGATATTTTCTTGAAGAGTCATGACAAAAAATATTGTAATTCTCTAGGAAAGGATAGCAATTGAAAGTGATAAAAAGACCATTGATATTCTGGGGAAACTCACATCACTTTTACATTTTTTAAACATGTGTAATTTTTAATCTCATTATTAATATTTTATAGGGAAATGAAGAGCTTGGGGTTTTCTAAGAGTGGGAGAAAAAAATAAAAATCAAATTTTCAGGGCTACCAGCCATTAAAATATTTCCCTGAGGTACTTTAATTGGATGTGGTTCACATGATTAATTATCAGTAGAGGATATTACTTAACATTTTTTGTATTGTTCAATCATTGCAAACAAGATAGAAATTTATGTACATAGTGGTTCTATATGTGAAGTTTATATTTTTCTGTGTATGTGTACTTCATTCTTCTGCAGGATCTATATAATAAGGACCTGTAAAACACACTAAGAATCATTTGTGGGTTCTTCCACGAAGCTTTGGGCAGAGCAAGCTGGCATTATCTGTGATTTCCACTCTATGGTTAAAAATATTCTCACCAACCCTAATACAGACAGAACTGTGTGCTTGTTAAGAAACACCTTTAGTTAAAATTAAAACAAGTTAGATTTTTAAAATCTGCATTAGAACCATGATATTTAGAAGTTTTAAGTTAATTGTGCAGTTAGTGATAGCATTTTATAGTCATTATGACTATAAAAGTTTAATAGTTGAGACAGATTCAACAGCTTTCTAAAGTATTTTTTGTGTACTTTAAGGTATTTTTTTGTGTACTGATCCGAGTTAGATTTTAAGATAAATCCTTTATTCTGTAGCTAAGGAATTTTTAAAAATTAATTACATAGCATAACTTTTTTGTTTACTACTATATTTCAAATTAATCTCTTGATGTTAATGATTCCAGAATGTTTAATATTTTTGTCACACTGGCTTCTTTCTCTAGAATTCTATTGGAGATTAAGTTGAGATGCCTTTTACTTAGGGAAATGTTTCCTTCCGTGAAAATCTATTTTTCTTCAGAGGATACAAAATTTGTGGGCTGTACTTGGTTTTGTTTTGTTTTTCAATAGGATTTACTATGCACAAACCACAGCCATAAAAGCACATGAGGGCTTAGTAAAAGCACTGCAATTTATCACAATAGAATTCTGTGTCCTGTGCAAGCAAAATTTAATTTCTGCTGAGTTAAGAAATGAGTACTCTACTGTATTTCATCATTACCTCTGATTCTGTTTAGGGAAAGCTAAATTGCTGTTATGAAAAGCAGGAGTTGGTAAGTCTCATGATGGTAAAAGAAGGCTAATGCTACATTGATTCTAAATCTTCTTCTCTCCACTACTTCTTCACAAGCAATGTTTCTAGGCTGTTGGCTTTGCATTGTGTCACAGAAGCTTCCCAATATAATTCTGTACCCCTAGACACTGCAAGAGACTGTAATAAAGCAGGTAGTTAAAAGTAAATACCTGCCTAAACTGTTTGCAGACAAAGCACACAATATAAATAGTCTTTTTATGGAGAAAAGATGGATGCAATCAGGGAATATATGTTTAGGCCAACAATATTTAGAGGTCTGCAGTTAAATTTGGATACAGGTTGTTAAATATTTCAGTTTAGTTCCATCACACAAAAGAATTTTTTTTGTCCTTGCCGAACCAGACTTAGTGTAATTTTATTTTACTGTCCGAATTGCGTGAGATCTCAAGACCTCTCGATGGAATTCATACATGTCCTTGTTAATAATTTAAATTCTGGGCAATAATTTAAGGACAAGAAAAAAAATTAAAAAGTAAAATCAATGGAGTAAGGGATTCCCATTCTAAATGCTAAAAAAGCAACCGGATTGTAAGGGAGACTAGGAGAGCTCACGGAAAAGAAATCTATTGGGATTTTATATATAATAGCTGGCTAGATTATTTTCCAGTTAATTTAGAAGCTGGAGAAAAAGACAGGATTGTTAGGAGCTGTTTTTCAAAGGTAAGCCAATAAACTTAGAGGTCTCTCAGAAATGTCTGTAACATACTTATTTAATGAACAAAGAAATCAAGTTATTTCATTAACACTTTTTTTTTACTAACTTAATTTCTCCCTTCTTTCAATTGGCATGCTTAGAAGGCCAACAATTGGCAATGAAAACAGAAAACATCTTAGTGACTACAAGAATAGATGAAACTGTGTATACATGGTTCCTCAAATGTGTAGGCAAAGCCATTTCTAGTACTTTTTCAATACTCCTCCGGTAGAAAAAAAAAGTAAAAGAGAAGAAATTCCCCAAATAAAAGAATTTTATGAAGCAGGAAGAGTTTGGATTTTTAAACTTCTTCAAGATGCAATCAGTGAATTCAGTGAAATGGAATGACTTAATTCTGCAGTTAGGAAGTAAGAGGACAGAGGTTAGGATAGAGAATTATATATAAAACATTCAAAAGGATTGGGTTTTTTTTTCAAGTTTGCAAGAAATAGTGCAAACAGAAAGTAACAAAGAAAAATATATTTATTTCTCTGGAACTTTGTTAATAAATATTTATATTTTGTTTTTTTACACTTCACAAGTATACTCTTCTACAAATAGTCAACCCAAAGGAAACATGCAGAGACCTTATTAAGAAATATGTACTACAAGTGTATACATGCTAGAGGTTCAATTGTGAACCTTCTCTGGACAAAATCAAGGCAAACTTTTCAAGACAAACTAAATAAAATCTTAGTTAAAGCCCTTATTTAAGGTCCCTAAAAAAGTAATTCAGTCCTTTTTCAATATATGTAGATGCTTCCGAGATTTGTTTCCAAGTGCTCCTAGAATTATTTTTCCACTGATCTTTATCTCACATGCAGAAATTCCTAACTGCTTTTAATACAACATTTAATTTTATTTTTGCAATGCATCACAATACTTGGAGATTAATAGAACTAATTAGATTTCTAGAAAATGAAAGTTGGAAAAGACTTCTGGAAGGCATACTATCCAATCCCTGACTTACCATCACCTTTCCTTCAACAAAGATCTTTTATTATAGTCTGGTCAAGTTTGGTCTTCCACCCTGTTTCTGGGCATCTGTTTGGGTGTCTGATCACCCTCACTCCACACATTTTTTTACCTAATACCTAGACAGAATTTTTGTTGTTGCAACTGGTGTCTGTCAGCTTTTGCCTTGCCACAGAGGGTCAAGCCAAAAGAACTGCATATTACAGTTACCCTATTAAATCTGCAGTTTTCTCTCACACAAGTAAATATGGAACAGGTATTATTGGTCTAAAGTTTTCCTCATTATAATTGCTGACAGCTGCCCTAATTAAAATCACAGCTCTGATGGTATTTAAATCACATTAAAATTAATAGTAGACAATTTCATCACTTCCTGGAGGTGCACATCTTTCTAATGTCTTTGTCTTCAATAGCTATAGATAACAAGAGGTGCTTTCATATTGTTTTCTTCTTGAACCTGGACAAATCCAGCTCTCTCACCCTCTCCTCCCATGTCATAGGCATGTGCATGAGCCCTAATCATGTTTGTCAGCCTTTGCTGGTCTTGCACCTGTATGTCAATGCGTCTCTTGTAAATGGAAACCTCCATTTGTGCCTGAACTTGACAAGTACCCAGTGCAGCTATTTTCTTTTCTCTTCCCCAGTGGAAGAGAAAAGAAAATAACCTAGTTGTCAGAGATTCAAAGACAGGCATAGGAAGAAAACAAAACAAAAGTTAATTCAGTGTGCCAAACACAGAGGCTCCAAAAGGATTCTGGCAGTGACTGTATGCCTTTAATCACAGGTTCTTTTCAGTGACTTAGTCCACAGAACAAAATTTTGTAATCCAGTTTGATCTTAATTGTAGTTTCACTAATATGGGTGTGCAATTTTCTGTTTGCTCTTATTTATTCACTGACTTATATTTAGTGTGCTTTATTCTCTCGGTATTAATTTTAATGTGAATTGAACACCAGCAGAGCTGTCACTATAATTAGGAGAGTTAGCTACAACAGTAAATAGAGCTTTATACCAACATAAAGTTGTAGATTTGATTGTCTGATGGATAACTGAAGGTTTAATACTGTGAGTGCAATTTGCAGTTCTTCCAGTTTTTATTCTTTGCAGTGTGCTTAAAGAATTTTTTTCTTTTTACATTTCATATATTCCAAAATAAACTGGAAATTTAAATTCATGGCATATCTTTTTGACAGCACACTTCCATGTCAGAGATCCTTGCAGGAGCTCGTACCAGGCTGCAACAGCTGCATCGTGGGAGACTTCAGCTGTGACATAAGTGACCATAGGGTCAAGTCCCTGTTTTGAGTCAAATGAGGGGTTGGACCTGCAGGATGAATTTTGGTAGGAGAGTAGCAATTTTCAGTCTCTGCACAGCAGCATAGCTTTATTTTTTTCATATCTAGCCTGTAGTTCTGAAGTCTCAGGAACAAAAGTCATACCTAACCTTCCTAGTAAACCTGCCCTATGTGCTGTGTCTGGGCAGCCTGAGAAAAGGTGCAGTGACACCATTTAGTGTGTCTCTCAGGCAGATGTGTTGCCATAAATGTAGACAAAGATGGCAATGTTTGCACTGAACTATATCACTGCAGATATGTTTTTTCTGCCAACTGAGAATGTTCTCTTAATTTCATTGCTGTTTCCTAACCTACTGTCACTAAATGAAAAGTCAACTTAAAGATCAGAATTTTGGGAGATGATAAATGGCTTGAAGATTCTGTCTTTGAAAAAGCCTAATAAGACCTGATTTTCAGACGGAGCATGCCTTTCGTTAGGTATATTCAAAACCATTAAGAACTTAGAAGGTCAATTTTTTTTCTCAGAAGTCCTGTAACTGAAAATTGAGTGTCCCCTCATATGTAAGGTTTATATTGCTCATATTTGTCATATTTGTTCATTCCTTTATTAATTTCTAACCTGGTTCATATTTTTAATCTACTTACTGTAAGAAAGTAAGAGTTTATCTGAAATATGGTGTTCCTTAGACTGTTTCTGAAAAATGGACCCTTTGATGAAATATTGAAAGAGAGTCCCCATGAATTCCTCATTTCTTTTATTCACAAATACAAGTACAGTTAGGAACAGAAATATAATTGGTTTTATCAGTCCCAGCTCAGGAAAATAAGCTATGAGGACACTGAAAATGTCTGCAAGGTCATAAAACAGGAAGAGGAAATGGGAAGTATGTGAACAATGCCTTGCAAGTACAGACTTACAAAAAGTCATACGCAGCGTCTGTTTTTAAATTGACACTGAGTAGTGCAGTTCCTTTCCAGCAGAGGAGCAGAACTCTCCAGATCTTAGCATTATTTTCATTTGGATGAACAAGTGAGATATGGATAAGAAATATATTAACCCCTTATTTTGAGAAATTGATTTCAGAAGAACTTAATAAGTATTTTTTATTCTTCTTTGTAAGTTTTCTCTTAATATTTTCTCTACAATTTTCATTTCTATTGATTTACCTTATACCACTTCTGTTAGTTGTTCTATTTAGTGCAAATTGTTTTATCAAGCTGTGAGAGACCATGTAACTAACCTACTGAAACAACAACAAAAGATAATAGCATGAGAGGAGTAAAGCTTACTTGGCTTTTAGTAGGCATATTTTAAATGAAATTGAACTGTAGAACACTAGAATGAAAAGTTTAAGATAAGTTTGACTCAGTTTCTTATCTTTTGATGAAATAAAATATGTTCAAAATATTTTAGCACTAGCAAAATATCTGAAGTGTTTAACTAAGGATTTAATGAAGTAAATTGTGCATTTTAAGTCCATTAATCTTCTGCAATATGACAGCTTTGAGATTACAAAGATCATTACTGAGGGGAAATAACTGCTTTAAAGCAAAATCAAGATAAATACTTGTGTTTAGGAAGAGCTACATTAATATCATAATGGAACCTGTTACCATAGTTTTTATACTTCAGTGATCTCTGCAGAGAACCAACATTTATGACAATCATCACATTAGAATAAAAAGTTAATACAACACTACATATATGTGGCATATTCTTATGTCACAGTGGGGTACATAATAGAAATGTTTACTTTATATTTTAGCACTTTTATTTTGATAATACTTTATATCCATATTAAGGATCCTTCTGATTTCATACAAAAGCTTATTTCATCCTGCTGGAAAAAAATATTGCAACAAATTATGGCCTCTTATACTAAATTTTTTCTTGTAATCAGAGAATGTGATTTGTGATAACTTTTTGTGTTAGAAGGAATGATTTATTTTAGTTTCTACACAACTGCTTGGAAAATAAATTTTCTCTAGCTTTGTTTAGAAATGGATATCCTATTAATCCTTCTGCCTATGGTTTTAGAGAGAAGACAGGTCCTATTTCAGGAAATCATACTTATCCTTAATGAAAATTACAGTGAAGTTAGAGAGGTAGCTGTCATGAATCTCACAACAAAAAAAGAGAGTTTTCCTTGAATTGAAATTTTCTGGAATACAGGGTATAAACTGATATTTCAAAGTAATTTTTACAGGAAAACATGCTTTCAAAATCAGAACACAGTTTTCATTTGGTTTGCCTTTGGTAGAAAATTATCTTTAATTGATGAATTGCTTGTTAGAGAATCAATGTACCCATTCTTCACATTTAGGCTTATCTAATTCAAGTGCATGTTCTCTGTAGAGATTAGCTTAGCTCTTCTTGTGTGTAAAAGAAGATACATGTGCATTTAGAGACAGCAGGCCAACATAGCATTTAAATTTATGTTTTAAAAATTTGAGCTTTAAATATGTACTCCAGACCAGAGCTTGTGTGGGTAAATGCAGTCTGCTTTATTACTGCTATGGCAGACTTATAGCCACCTGGAGTCCCAGCTGGGAAAGTTGTCACACAGCATAATTCAGAATGCCCCTGGTGGAAGGATTATTATTTTCTGTTCTATTCCATAGACTTTCAGGCTCTTTTATTAAATCTAACATAATAGGAGAATATGTTTCTGAAGTAGATGTCGCTGGTAGGTATGAAAACAAGTCCTAAATGTATTCAAAACTTGACAAAATCTATTAACTTTGATTCTGTGTAAAGGTTTACAACATTTTTGGTTTTTTAAGTGCTTCGAAATTGAAATTTCCATTAAAAAACCTCACCTTATGGTGTGTCTGGTATGTTTAATGTTGTCTTGGTGACTCCTTCTACAGGCATGCCTTCATATTGCTGAGTAGATATTGATCAAATAAATAGTATTACAAAGAAATGACTGAAATAAAATAATATGTCTCCTTAAATTTTTTCAGCTCCTTCAGTTTAAATATTCCAAAAATTTTATATGTATTAAAACCAGTTAAATTCTGTAGGCATAAATTTTTTAAAAGCAACAGTTCAGTGTTATTTCTAAACAAAATCATATCATCCTACCAGAGGATTTCATTCCTTTTGCTAATACTGTGGATTGACAGCCGATTTTAACCTCTCTGTAAAACTCTCTATGACAATCCATTAGAATCACTGCTGTGAAGCTTTTAAAGGTGCATTTCTAGCCAACCAATCACTCTGTATCTTCAGATGGAAATTATCAGAATGACTTGATTTGAACCTGGACTCTCCCCAGCTGATGTTACCTGTTAGACCTGCTGAACAAGCCAGTAATTTCAGCTTGATGACTGCAGCCATGGTCCACCTCAACAGCTGACAGCTGGCAGCAACTGCTTAAGACAGTGTCTGCACTGTACTTCGGAAGGGAATGAACACTCAGTAAGTAAATAAATTCTGAAACCAACTGGTAACATTTTTATTATTGCAACCAGCTTATGCTGTTCCACTTCTTTCAAATAGTCTTCTATGTAAATGAAGCATCATGGTGACTTGGGAAAGGTCCTGAGGTCTGAAAGAAAGCAAAAATCACTTTTATCTTCAAGGGCAAGAAGGAAGATGCAGAAAACTATGTGCTGATCAATTTCACTGCTATTTTTGGGAAGGTGGTAGAGCAGGGCTGCAGATGGGACCAAGGATTCTGCCTCCTGGGGACATCCAGAGTGGAAGCAGCCCCAGACACCTGGCACCAAGCTTTCAGCCACAGGGCCAAGCACTGCATTGCTATTGCCCTGTGGGCCCAGATGATGACTCCCCTCCCTGAGAGCTGTTCTCTCCTATTTTCCTTCCCAAGACCAGTCTTCCCTGTGGGCTCCACACCATCTGCCTCTGTGTGGACAAGTTTGCCAACCTCATCTTCCACCTCATCTTTTCCATCCTGCTGCCAAGGGAAGCAGTTGGAGTGTGGGCTCCGAACAGCCTTTCTCCTATTTCCCTAAGGGCATGCCAGGAAACTGTGCCCTGCTCTGAGCACACACAGAGCAGCAGGAGCCCCAGGCAGCAACCTCACATCCAAAAAGGCCATGTTTGATATCCCGCCCAAAAGAAAGGGTGAAGTCCTTGGAAAGATCACAAAACCCAGCAGAGGAGAGGCTTCACAGGAAGTTTGATCTGGTCCCCTGGTCACAAAATGGTCAATTAAGGCTCTTGTCTCCTTCCTAGCCCCTTATGGCACTCAGTACTTCTGCAGCATCCAGACAGTACCAGCCCAGCACTCAGAGCTCCCAGACAGCACAGAGCACAGGAGCAGCAAGGGTGGTTGTCAACCCCACTGATTTTAAACTGATGTTAAAAGATTTTTTGTTTCAGACCAATGGATTGATTGGTGGTTATAGATACTGTCTGCCAACCAATCAAAAAATTCTAGCATCTCAACAGTGTATTAAAAATTTGCTTTCTGCAACCTCTTTCGAGAACTAAAGTTTTTTTAGCGGGACTAACACACAAATTATAGGGGTAAATTCCTTTCAAGGAATTTTAATACCTTAAAATTCAATAAAAACAAAAGGGAAGCATCTGAAGGTTATACTATGGTAAATATATATCAAGCAGCCTTGGATTCTTTTAATAATGCCTTTAACACTGCAACTATCTATAAGTAACTTTAGTCAAAAATCATACAGATATTTTATTTACTACCAAAGAGGCATTTAGGTGAAAACAAATGAAACTTCAAGAAATATACTATCCTTAAGAGACAACAGCATCACTTTCAAATTCTCATAAAAATTGTTTCAAATTCTGCTTCCCCAGCTGATCATCTCTGATTCTGTAAGCAGAGATCCAATGACACAATGGTTAGTAGCTTTTCATCTTCACAGAGGTAGGTTAAAAATACCAAAAATGTGTAGTAACTGTAACAGCTCAAGGGTGTCACTCTGCCCTTGTACATTCACACAATTTATGTTCCATATTATTTTTAAAGGACAGATGGTACGATAAGTGAGCTGTGTTCTTGTGTTTATACCCTTCAATGCTAGTGTCCTGGTTCAGAAGAAGACTTTTGTGGTGTATACCACTCAGTTGTGACAGCCCCTAAGTAGCACTCATAACTAAGCTGTCATGCACTATTTAGGATGAGGGTGGGAGAGAAAATGACTTGGTGGGAGGGTTGGTTCCAAGCACTTTATTAAAGAGGATTGCTGCAGTCCATTAGCTGCAAGCAGCTGAACAGATGAAGAAAGCCCTGCACAGTCATGTATTAACGCCACGTAGCCATACATATTACGTAGCATTTCTATAGTTGTATTACTGAAAAGAGATTATAGGCTAAGTGGAAATGAAAGAGCAAATCTCTTTTTATGCACAGATGATTTTATCTTCTTTATATTTATGGAGCTCTAGTATTTGATGCACTTCTATATTAAGATGACTAAGGATGCATTTTTAAAAGTGATTTTGCATCTAAAGTTACGTGAAATTTCACCACCAATTGCCAAAATTTCAGAAAATATTTCTCACTTTTGCTTTCCATTCTAACCAGCCTGAGACATCCAGGTACAGCAAGAGAAGTGTAAGTTTCAATGAGTAGACACAGCATGAGTAATGGTTAGCCAAAAGCCATAAGAAAGTAATTACAAACAGCCTGCAGGTCACAGTTAACTTATCAAATAGGTTAGCATTTATTTAAAGTTAGGGAAAAAGGGTGCTGATGAATTGGAATTCATTTGCAAAAAGTGAGATGGATTAGTTGGTTTATTTTGTAGTGAACCACGGGACTACCAGGTGAAAGTCTGTAATACGATTTTTGCTCTTTCTCTTGTACGGGATATACCTCCTACCTTTTCCTTTGCTTCATTACTAGCAGAAGTGAGCAGATAAGTAAGCCTGGCTGTATGGAATAATAGGGTGTCCTTTCATTTTAAAAAATTACATAGTTAATTATCTGAGGTAAAATAATTTGACAATATTAGTCACTATGTTTCACAATTGTTAAAGTCTGTAAGGTAAGAACAAGATATATTTTGATTTTCTGCTAACTACATATCACGGGCAGAAATGGAATTTTCCTTCATGTTAATCAAATTAGCACAAAAGTACATTTCCACTCATTTTATGCATGTACATTTGAAGCAATTTGGATGAATGTGACTTTTGGCTTGTCTCATTTTTAGCTCTGTCTTCTACTAGTTTGATGCTAACCTGCTGTATCGCCTTGACTAGGTATGTGTCCTTCTAGCAATCTTTCAAGATCACATAGTCTTTAATATATACAATGAAGAATGAAATTCTGAAATCTTGAAGAGGTATAGATCATTTTATATTTCTAATCAGAATGTTTACTTGTTAAATTTAAAACATTATTAAACTATACATGCAGGAAAAAAATGGCTAGCTGGCAAATTAACATAATTCTAAAAATACCTACAAGGTATGGGTCTTCATCCCAAGGCACTGAATATTTCTGCCTTAGAACTGAAGTCACTTTTATGTTATTGTCTTTATAACAAACATCTCTAATTTTTTCACTTGTTTAATCAGTTCTAAATATGCACTAATACTAATTCCAATCACAAGTGCTTAGTACTGAATAGATATGAATACATATTTATAAGGTCAGTGATAGGAGAAAGGGGCAAAAAAATGCAGCACTCACACATGTACAATACATTATGGTCTCCTAGGTGCAAAGTGAACACATGCATTTTAGAAAGTATTTTTTTACTTCATATTATTAACTACTGATTTAAAAGGATTGGGTTAAACACATTGAAAATACAGTCAATTTTGCATGGACTTATTTCAGTCAAAGCTGGTGTAGATGTATCCTCTCTATTGTTATGGAATTAGATATAAAGTCTCTTCTTAGGATAGGCATCTTCAAAAATTGAAAGTTGGTTGCCAGGTCTCAAATTTCCTGAGTTGTTGGGGCTATGAAAAGAGGAGAGGATGAACAGGACAGTAAATCCTGGCTAAGTGAGGCTAAGGTAAAACAATGTTTTATTTTTGTCTGAAGTGTTGCTTAAATTACTGTAATGTAAATATGAGAAAAATGTGGTCCTTCTTCGGGAATACATGCCTTGTAATACAATACCTATATTGTTGACTTTCAAGTTTTTCCTTTTATGGGCAAGAATATAATTGGTGATTTCCAACTAATAAGTATAGTGCCTGGTAAAATTTATGCTATCTTTAATTATCCTATATTTACACTTTAAAATGTGATAATTGCTCCATGTGACTTACTCTACTGCCAATTTGTCCCACCTGCTTCTTCTGTTTCCACATTATGAGGCCAATGAATGAACTCTTTTAAAAGCAAGAATTAATACTGGTAAATCTTCCTTCACAGCCTCCATGAAACAGCAAAATATGATAAATGATATTGCACTCTTATTTCATCCACATTCTAAGAATCTTACAGAACTTCATAACATAGAATAGTATTTCACATGGAGCTCCTACAGTGAAATTTCTTCCCTAAAGTCACACAGGATGTGTAAGGTAGAATTTCTATTTGACTGCAAGTCTCATACTTTTGAAATGTCACCCAAGATGCAACCTTTTGAAAAGCCCATTTGTTGAAACATGAGAAAGTTGTAAGAAAGCCTGAATGAAAACAGGGCAATAATTGGTCTTCCTTACAAAGACCATATTTTTTCACTCATGTTGCCCAGAGTTAGTGAAGTTCCTTCATCTTGTTCTATTTACTTGAATTTATTTCACTTTATCTCCCAGCACTAGGCCTTCTTCTCTTGTAAAATGTTCTGTATTAATCCTTTTCCTCCTTCAATCAACTCTCTGCTTTATGTTGACACTCTCTCATTCATTTTCTTATTCTTTACTCAACCTGACACACAATCAGTTTACCATGTCTGTTGTAGCATCATAAGTTGTGTACTTAGTTCTGTCTTCTTTTAGCTTTTCTACAGTCCAACAGGAGTGTACACTTGACCTCATCTTCCTTAAACACTGATTGGTCCTTCTTTCTGCATTAATACAAATTCTGTCTGCATTACACACTGAATTATCTTTTGAATCACTTTTTTGTTGTTGTTTTGCCAGGGATATTTTTTAAAAGCATTTCCTAGGGAAAGCAAAAATCAGATTGTCATAAAATATTTCCACCCAAGCTTAAAAAGCTACATAATTTATTTTATAGCCTTTCCTTTTACTAAAAGGTGCCAATGTGGCACTTGTAAAAATGGAAACACTACCCTGAAACCCAGTCACCTACACATTTAAAGAATGGTTTTAGACAGATGTTCATTGCATTTGGTTTCTCAATGCTTTTTGGGCTTAATACAGTGCTAGTGGTGACTTCTTTTCATGGAAGCATAGAATTTTAAGGCTGGAAAAGACCTTCAAAATCATTGCGTGAAACCTTTGACCCAAAGCCACCACATCAACTAAACCAGAGCACTAAGTGTTGTATCCAGCCATTTTTTGAACAGTTCCAGGGATGGCGACTCCACCACTTCCCTGGGCAACCTGTTCCAACATTCAAGCACCCTTTCAGTGAAGAAATTCTTCCTGATGTCCAACCTGAACCTCTCCTGGCACAGCTTGAGTCCGTTTCCTCTTGTCCTGTCACCAGGAGAAGAGGCTGACCCTCTCTTGGCCTCACCTTCCTTTCAGGGAGTTGTAAAGAGCAATAAAATCTCCTCTGAACCTCCTCTTCTTCAGACTAAGCAACCCCAGCTCCCTCAGCTGCTCCTCACACAACTTAATGTCTAGAACCTTCCCCAGCTTCACTGCCCTTTCTGTTTTCTTTCAATTCATTCCTGTCTTTGACTACTTTGACTAATTCTCTTTATAATTCATTATTCTTATGTCTTGACTTTTTAATCTCTTTTTTTTCCCTTTGAAAGCTTGTTTTGACAAACATAATTTTCAATATTCCATTTCCTTGCACTTATAGAACTACTTAACATCAAAGACCAGAAAACTGAGGAAACCTCACTTGATCTCTTTGTTCATATCTTCAGTTTTCCTGCTTCGATACTCTGATAACTTAATTGAACATCGTATTTTTGTCCCTCGCTATTTTCCGTATCCTTTACTCTCTTCTTATAACTCATTCCCTCATCTTTATGGCTCTGCACGTAATTTCGTTTTTCATGATAGAGTACAATTCCCTTTTTTCCCTTTTTTTCCTTTCTTTTTCCTTTTTGCATCAGTGAAAGTCTGATCTACTTTCTCCATTTTCTGCTCTTTACTATCAAAAGTCTTTCTGCCAGAACAACCTGACCCCATAAATATTTTATCAAAAATTTCTCCAAGTAGGAACAACATTGTGTACCAACAGATTAACCCATACCAAGACTCTATCATCTTTTTATTCAGCTAAGAAAGTATTCAATGTCTCCTTTTATGCAAAGAAGCAGCCTAATTTTTCTGTTCCCCACAGGACAAACCTCTAAAGAATCTATTTTCTTTTTTCTCACATTTTGAGACTTGCTAAAATCTTTATGTGGTCAATGCTGTCTTTCTCTTTCAAACTTCTGTTTCCTCTCCCCTAAATATAAATATAATGAAAAAAATGTAAAAACCAATGTTCTAAATACCAATTTTTAAGGAGTTGTGAAATAATTACAGAAATATAATAAAACAGCTGAGCATATCTCAGTGATTTTTTTAAAAAAAGAATAAGTGAGAAGTTGCCATTTCTTGAAGGGAAAGATACCACGTAATAGAAACACTCATAAATAAAGAACCTAACATCAAAATCTGAAAAAATCCTACCCATTTATATTTATAGTTCTGATTAAATTGTGCTGAATATTAAAAGCAATTTGTGACAATGGACAGCAAGGAAATTTTCAAAAGTGCAGGAACCTAATGAAAAGCCAGAATACCATGTGTAGCTTGCACCATTTTCACTGCTGGATGACTGGTTTTGAGTGACTGTGTGAATGAAATAACAAGTGCAAGCACAGATATACCCACACACAGGGAAGAAGTCTACCTCCCCAATAGTGTTATTGTAATGTCCAGAACCACTGGTGCATCATGAAGAATCTGAATGAGAGAAAAAATTATAGCTCAGTTTTTGATGGTCTGCCTAACCCTGGTCACAGTTATGATGGTTCAATCTATATATGACTATGTGTTTGTTGAATTGGTTTTTATTAGTCATTGTCTTGGGTATATGTCACCCATTACATTCTTAATTTGATTTTTCTTACGCCTAATGATCAGCCATACCATCATAAATCAGATAAGATTTTAGGCAACATTTGTTGTCTGAATGCAAAGCGAGTATGTTTTAGACTGCCCAAACTTACATTTTAATTCTCAGCAGCTACAAATTTATTAGGAACTGACCTATTCTCATTCCATCAGAATCAAAATATTTTACCACCCTCAATCAGACCATATAAGCAGGTTAACAGTTGTCTTTGATCACTTTTTCACAACTAATGAAATTCACTGGTAAGCAGCCTAAAGCTAAAATACATATTGGAATAAGTACTGTAAGATCAACTTCAGAAGGCTTGGAAACAAATAAAATTTGATATTGATCTTGAATTGTCTAAACCCCAAATTTGTTCTCTAATATAATATATTAATCTTAAAATGTGTTCAGTACAAGCACTTCAGAATCTTAAAATTTGTTCTTGCCTATAGGAATAAAGGCAAAGGACGTGGGTGAAAATGTACCATTTAACATGTACTTAGCTACTGTTAAATGGAATTGTTAACAGTTAAATGCATCCCCTGGGCAACATTGCTTTAACCTGAGAGGTTCTATGCATTGTATTAAGAAAATGACATTAGAAATGGTCACTTGCCTGTTCATACCTCAGTGCTGTGATATAAGCAGAGAAGAAATAAGTCTGTTTTATACATCCTCTTTCAGAGTAACAGAGTAAGAGACCGGGAACAATAAGTAAGATAAAAATAAAAGACATGACTCAAATCATTATATCCTCAGAATACTCTCTCTACACAATTTTACAGTTTACATTTCTAACTTGCTATGAAAGAGGTAAGTTACTTTAGAAGCAAAGTAAATTTGCCTAGGCAGTGATCAGTGCTTTACAGCTAGGCTGCTTCTAGTCCCGAGAAGGTAAATTTAGAGTTGACATGCACACACCACTCCCTCCATCTTTGCAGAGTTTGTTGTAGAAATAGTCTTTGTCTAAACATTTGTGACTCTATGAATGCAGTTCTTCAAAAAGATTTACAGGTAAACAATAATTACAAATGATGTGCTTACCTTCTGCTCCTGTCTTGTGGGTCTTATTTTGGCTGATAGGCAGGACATTTAGAGGCTGTGCAGTGGAGCAGTCATTAATGTGTCATCACGCTTTTCTGCTCTCTCTTCCCTCCTGCAAACCACAACAATGTAAGATCAAGCCCTCCATTATTTTTTATTTTTTGTTCCTGTACATTTCCTAGTTATCTGCTTAAATCCTTAAGAACTGGAGTTGTTTTGCTGAAAAAAAAAAGAATAAAATTGGCTGGGCTGCCATAATTTTAACAAGTCAGAGTTTTAGCTCCCTAAATCAAGTAAGCTACATACCCACTGAGTTGTAGCTAGATGCTTGAAATGTGATTTTAAATTAATTTAAATAATTAATATGTATCAAATGAGAGTTTTATATTTTATTTTCACACAACATTTTTGCCATGCTACTTCACAGTCTCTCTAGCTTTAGACCCCCTAATTCCACCAAGACAGATGACATTCATAATGTAAATAGTGTAACAGGAACATGAATGGTACAACCAAAACTGAGTTTTAGAGCAACATAGATAAAACCCAGGGTTTCTTTTTTGTAGCTTTTTCGAAGTTTAAGGCAAGCTGGCAAGGGATCTTTCAAAATATGTTACCATTTTCCCAATCCCATTAAAAAAGACAGAAGAGTCTAGTAAGATGGAGAAGCAGTTAAGGCATGATGAGTATTTGTGAAAGGTGAAGCACTGAGGGCAAATGATGGAGACACTCATGAAGTCCTCTCATTCTGCACCTTCATGTCGCAACAATAATTAAATAAAGCAACGAATTCCTCAGGTTAAGTGCCATTTGGGTTTTTTTCTGATTTAGTGAAGATCTGAATTAATTTTTCTTCACTCCCCAAAGTTTCCATAAGTTGGTAATGGATTTTCAGCTGCTGTAGTGATTTATTGCAAACAGGCCAGCTTCTGAGATGACCTGGGACAGGCTTGGGTGACCAGGTTCAGAATCTTTTCATTGTAAGGGCTCTTGCCCTGGGAAATGCAGGACAAAACAGTAAATTGGCAATGACTCTTTTGTACAAAAGCCAGTCAGTAGCAGTGGCAGCTGCACAAAAGCTGGTAATGGCTTATTACAGAGTTGGGAGAAAATAGTATTTCTTGAGAACTGTGTTGCTGCACAACAATAAGGGTGGACAGAAAACATTTAATAGGATTATTTTGTTTTCTTCGGCAGCAGACTCAAAAGACTTGGAAATATTTTGTCAGATAATGTTTTATATATTCATGAATGTGCTTTGGGGGATGTGATCACAAAATATTGTCAGGAAGCTTGGCACGAATCTGGGAAATGAGTTTGAAAGCTTTGCCAGGCTTAAACTAAAGAGTTCTTCAAGCCTCCCTTTTCTCTAACCAGCTATACATAGAAGTAGGGATATGGCCACTTCAATACTGAAGATAAAAAGATATTACCAGTAGTATTGCTCCCTTGCATGCCTCAGTTACAGAAATGTCATCTCTGAATTGTGATGTCCTGATGGGTTTCCTTTAACCTTTTTCCATGTGAAGTTGAACTATTAATGTTCATTCCCCTATGACAGCAGCAATACTGCTTTAGTAACATTCAGGGAAAACACCTCCAATCACTTTGCCCACCTTTCTTCTTCTTGTTCCCATCATATTACATTCATTCCTAGTCCTCACTGCCTCAGACTGCATACTCACCTTTCAGTCATCATTTTTTTCCTTGGTTATATTCTCCCCAGAATGCTCCCCATTCTGCCTGCTAAGAACTCTCTTGCTCTCCGTGGCTGGCCACAACCCAAACAAAATAAAGTTTTCTGCATCTTCAGAACTTATGTACACAATACTTCAGTGAAACAGAAATCATCACCAGGGCACAGAAATTACAGCTGATTTCCCAGAATATTATTAGTCACAAATTTTTCTTACATATTTATTATTGTCTTTCATCATTTCCATGAATCCTGGTATGTGCTAGTCTGGGAGGTTCCAGTGTTGTTTCAGTGATATTAAAGGAGTTTGGTAAGGAGTTTGCTGCAGCATTCTGTGTTGCTAACAGGCTATATATTCTAAGTCTGGTAGGTATACACAGTCTGGGCTGAATGTTGATATGGACATTTCTGTTGATATGGATATGTTGATATGGATATTTCAGAAGCTTTATGGCTAAGGTTTATGGCAGTAGCCATCCACAGAAGAGTTTGTTTTCTTGATTATCAACATTTAATTGTTTTCTTAGGAGTGCTCGCCTATCTGTTTAGGTTCTGCAGCAACATTTCTGTGTGCATAGGACAAGGAAAGGAATTATTATGTTGTTGAGATGTTCCACTTCACAAATGAAAGTGAAGAAAATAATTTTTATTTCGCCTCTACTAGGAACTTACCTGCCAGAAACTTGTTCTTTTGACTTCTCATTATGAGCAGCTATTTTTTTCTCTTTCAAGTAATCACCAGTTGATGCTTATATTTCAAAAGCTGCTCTCCAGTGCTTCTGGCTGCGTTGCAATTAAACACGTGTCACTTGCTATGTTAATGATACTGATGGACATTTCTGCTTTAAGGGACACATCAGCAGTAGTAATTGCAAGTCACTTCCTTTCAAGTATAGATCAGTCCTAAGTTATTCAGTGAAGAAAGGACACATATCCCATACTGCCTTGCAGGAATTGGGGAAGGCAGCTGGATATACTCTCAGTGGTGCACGGGAGAAACAGCAGAGTTCTGAGGAGGTTCAGTAAAAAGCAACTTTTACTTGCAAACTTTAGAGCATCCAGAAAGACTAAGGCACCTGGCAAGGCTTTGACTGGATTTTCTGGTCAGGCTTAAAATATATGTTCAGAAGGTAGGAGGGGAATGGAGAGGGGTGGAGGGGCAGAGCTAGGGAGAAGGAGAGCGGGAGAGGAAAAGGGGGAGGAAGAGGTCAATTGCTCACATTGCAGTGCTGACTAGTAGCTGACTTTTCACATATGGATGTGCTGTGAGCAGGGTGCAAGAAGGTTCAAGGAGGTGGGGGGGGAGGGGAGAAGTGCATAGTCCCATCTAGACAGAGCTTGCCCTGTTCCCCCACAGATTTCCCACCTCTTTTTAACCCAGTCAACCATTCCTCTGGTTTCCTACAACACCAGGAATGTATCATCCAGACCAGCAGGTCTCCAGCTGCTGGAGACACAGATGTACCATAAGGGCAAAGGGAGGGTAGACATAGGAGGGACAATTCTGGCTCATGTTCCTGACCTTTGATTTCTCATCCTTCACTTCAAGTAAATGTCACTGGAATGACGATGGGAATAGGATGATATGAGGATGATATGGTGATAAAGGGAAAAAACGTGGCTTGGAGGTCTTGCCTCTGTGCTGGGGTGAAAAGCAAGTGGAGTTTTCTTTTCCTTGTTCCCTGCTTTGTGCACTGGTGAGGGTTTGACTGAACTTCCTTCACACAACCTAAAATGTAAATCCAAGGACAGCCCTTCAGTTGACCTTTTCAGAGTATTTTGAATTGTCCCTTAATTATGTCTTTTATTTATCTCCTTATGGAGGTCTGTGTGCATGGATGAAAATGGTGGAAGCTTTATGACGCCTTCTTTCTCAGGATTGTCATATACTAAGTAACCATGATTCATAATTAAGTTGATAAATTCTACCAAACTTTTCTTATTGAGTTTCTGAGACTATAATGTTGTCTTGAATGTAATTTGGAAAAGAATAATGAATTTAGGGGAAGCTTATACCACAGTTTTGAACAAAGTCTTAAGTTAAATAGTTAAGCAACAGTGGAAAATGGAATTAAATGAGAAAATCCTACAATTAAAAAAAAAATACTGATCAATTCAAAAATTTTCTTTATTTTTTTATCACCTAAATTCTGAGACGTCGGGTAAAATTTGATGCTTGAACAAGTTTATAGTGCATTTATGGATAACAAAATTATGCACTGTATATTTTTATTATAACTGGATTGCTATACATATTTGTTCTGCAACATATTTATCATAGAGTCTACACCCAATAGTCATTAAAACACAGTCCAAACTCAGTTTGACTCAGAATTTATTGTGAATCAATTTTCTTGTTTATCATTTATATACTTATCAGTTTTCAGGGTGTGTGGAATCTGCATGCCCATGTGAATGACATACTCATCAGCTTTAATAAGGTTAATAAAATTAACCTACCCCCTTTTAAACACAGAAGAGTGGCAGCCCAAATGAAATAACCAAGGTAATTGTGATTCACAGTTCTAGAAGTTCTTTAATCAGCTAAATATTTTGCATAAAGATGGGATTTTAGATTTTGATTTTCCTTTGCTGGATATATTTTGAAAAAAAGGGATGCACAATATTGGAATCTCATATTCCTCATTACAATTTCCTGCTCCTCTTAGAATAAGAAAATTCTCAATTTCTCTTTAAATTCTTCTTTAGTAGGACTTTTGAGCTGAACACTTGAGAATTTGTATTAGCAGAAAAAAAGAAGTGTAGTGTTAGTAACCCTTCATTTTATTGTTCAGGGCCAACTCTAAGTGTGAAGATAATAAATGGTAAATTGATATTACCTTATGAATGCTTTTATTACAAATTGTGAATCATGTCTGAAAGAATTTGCCTCATAATATTCCCTCAATTACCAGTGACATTCCTAAAGGGAAGATTCAAATTTCAAATACCTACACACATACCCAGTTTTCTTAACTGCACTTATGCGGTGACATTCAGGTTAAGCTTCTGTGGTGCGGAAATAGTTTAGAAAACAGTGTGCTTCAAAGCTAACATTCTTCTGTTATTATTTGATTTGGAAGGACAGAATAAAGTCAGAAAGGATTAAAGCATGAAGGACGTTAACATAAAACATAGGGCGGGGTAGAAAGGCTAAGTCTAATATACATGCTGTGAAATCTTGACGGCCAGAAGGAGAGATTCAGATCAGAAATGGTTAGTGCCAAGTGTCCTTACCAAGCTTTCATTCTGATCTGCAAGTTGGTAGACAGCAATCAACTTCAAAACACATGTGCAGATAACTAAAAGAACAGTAACACTACTTACAATCTCTCCTTGCATTTTGCACAAAAGACAACTGATATTTTTCACTCAATTTACCTGCAGAGTAAGTATTTCATAGAACTGCTGGTGATAAGGGATCTTGGAGGACATCTTGCCTGACCTTTGTCTCAAAATGAGCCAATGTCCAGCACTAGGTCATGTCAGGCAAGGCTTTGTCTAGCCAAATCCTGGAAAACTTCAAGGACAATGATCCTGCAGCTTCTGTGCACAGCTTGTTACAGCTCTGCACTACTTTCCTGGTGTACATGGGAGAGCTTTTCTCCTAATGTCCAAGACAAAGCTCCTGAGCCAGAATAGACATTACCTTTGTAACACTGTGCAATACCACTGACAGTTGTTTTGTTATTTCTTTTTTCAAACCCTCCTTCAGTCAGCTTATCATTAAATTGCCTTCTTCACCAGAAAAAGAAAAAACTACAAAGAAGCCCATCTCTTTCAGGTCAGGTGCACAAAGGCCAGTTGGGTGAAGGAGTGCTAGACAATTCATGCGCACAGAATATATGTGATACTTTTCTAAATGGCTCTTTTAAGCTATCTCAGATTTTGATAAATTGTGGCAACACTAAATACTCTTTCCCTTTTTGCTTCCCCAACTTAGGCTGATGTACGATCATTACACCACTTCCTCTCCAAGTCACTTTGTGCAGAAGACATTCAACATGAGCTGTCCCTCTGCAAGGATATACACAGCTTAATTCCAAAGCAGTTATTTAATGATTAAATCGCAGAATGGATAGTTAGATCTAATGAGCTATTATAGTAACCATTAATATTAAAGGTGAATCTCTGCTGTCCAGCAACCATCAGACTGTTAAGAAAGGGTCAGCTTCCTTTCCTCCTTGGAAAGGGCTCGTCCTCAGTGTTTCTAAGTTGCCATCTTATGACTCCCTGGTTTTTTGTTTGGATTTGTTTACCTTTTCCTCTCTGTGATTTTCCGCTTGGATCCTTGTGCAGCTAACTATTGCTGTCTCAACAGTATTACCTCTTTATGCAGTCTTACCTTTCTTATTTGGGTCTCTCTGAACTCTAGACTTCACAGCTCTTTCTCACAATTTAGCATTTCCTCAGAGGATTGAGCCCAAGTTACCCTGCTATCCTGTATCAAACCAAGAACTTAGCTCAAATGCAGTTGAACCTCTGGAAGGAGTTAAACCACTGTTTCTTGAAGAACCTGTTGACAGTCCCATTGTACTTCCCCAGGAAGGAGGAATGTTGTTTTATGTATGCAAATGCCTTTTAACCTGTGGTCTCAGCTACCCATTCTCTGGTGTTACACAGAAAATGGCATCAAAACTCCTGCAGGTTTTCAGTCGCAGACTGAAACTGGTCTATTCTGCCATCCATTTGTTCCTCAGGCTCTTGCTTCTACCCACTTTCTCTAAGAGGTCAGTGAGCAAACAGTATAATTTAATACAGCTCAAAGCATCAGTAACATAGGAAGCAAACACCAGAACAGTCTCATATAACAGGGAAAATCATTTTACTTGCCTTAGGTCATACTCAGGTCTTCCTTCCAGGTCCTGCTCTCCCCACGCATAAGTGCTCTGTGAAATAGAGGGGTTAATGGGGGCTGTGCTGTGGCAGGGGATCTTTTCTGAGTGCAAAAAATGAAGTTGGCTTTTAAAACCATAAAGGAATGTATACTGTCTGCCCAGGGAGTCATTTTTTTCTTGATAGCATAGCACAGTTCTGCATGAATTCTACTTATCTTTCTCTCTCTGCACAGAGCAAGGAAGCAGAGCAAATGAGCCAGAGAAATTCAGCCAGTCTGGGGAATTTTAAAAATTCTTTTTGAGATAAAGATTTCAGTGCCCACAGTTTCATGTGTGCTAAGAAGCTTTACTAACAACTGAGTGCTGAAGCCTGACCCGTATGTGCCTTTTAGGTCATCAGAGGCAGAATGATCTCAACCCATTTAGCTTTCAGGTTATGCCTTGGTCAAGTGAATACTTTGAAGTAATTTCAGCTGAGAAGGTTAAAGGTTGACATTTGCAGTTATGACTTGTGTGTGCCAGCTTTACACTCCTATCAGTATCATAAAGTCAGTTTCCAAGTTTTCACTATAAGCAACTGAACACATTTCTAAAACTTCTGAAATAATTTTAATGTATTTTTACTCTGCTATTTCCCCCACATTTCTTTTGCTTTTGTGCTTTCAAACTAATTGTAAATAATTTCTGTAAACTAATAATTATTGATATTTCATTTTAATTTCACCTATTTTAGGGTGATACAAATAATTTCAGGTAAAATATGTATATTATTTTCATTTTATAATTTATGCATGGAAATACTATTCTATTGAGGCCCTACAGTATATAATATGCAATAGTTAGAAAACCACTTCAGAAAACAAATTTAAAAAAAAAGAAAAATCCTTCTTACAATACCCTTTACCAATTTTGTGTTCACACTAAGATCATTCAGACTATTTGGGGCCAGTCCAGTGATAAATGACAAATGATATTCTATTGCAGACTTTCACTGCTGTGTGTTAAACAGGGTAACACAGATGCTGTAATATTCTTTGTTATATTGCACTGACAACTCTTTTAGTAAGCTTTTTATCTTTTTTTTGTTACTCAGACAAGATAAATTGCTCACTCTTTATTGAAGGAATAAAAATCATTAAAAGAATGACAAACTATGATACTCTTTTGTGCTTGTTCCTTCCTTTCTAGTTCATAATAATGTCATTTAATTTACTTTTCAAATTAGGGAAGTATTTTTTTAGAGCTGATATGTGGGTAATTCTGTAGTATCAGACCCATGCAACATTTTCTTACCTATATATATTTATTTCAGGACATTTGTAATCACCTTAAATCAAGCACAAAAAAAAGCTCTATTCATGTACACTAGAATGCGTAATAAGAACTGATTACAAAAGGTAGAAAAAGTGTAGTAAGTTATGGTTGGCAAGAAATAGAAAATACTTTAATATAATGAAAACTCTTTAGCAGGTCTTTATATATCACTTGTCACTCAAAACAAAGCCAAGGCTGGAAAAGCCTCCTAGATTCTCCCCCCTCATCTGTGTTTTAAACTCATTGACAAAACAGCAGACAAAGAAAGAAGGATCCTGAGTGCTGACTGAAGTCCTTAGTCTGCTCATTGAGGTGCATTTGTGTATTTGTATACATTTGCCTCTGTGTGTGCATATAAACCATGTAGGAACACTTTGACTTCACTGACTTTTTGGAATACTGGAAGGGGTATTTACTGGAAAATGGTCTAGTCATTTATTATTGCTATATATTTTGCAATTGTCTTACAAATTCTGACAGTCAAAAGAGGAGAGCCAGGAAGCCAGTTTGCCAGATCTCTCTCTGCTGCTGAAGATTGTGATGAGAGATCACCACTAGGTCAGGAAGTTTGAACATACATCATAGTGGTGGTGACCTATGCCATGCTGCTGATGCTTTTCATTAGCCAGCCTGAAAGCAGTTTCTTTCAATCAAGAAACTATACAGGTGAGTATATGCTTAAAACTAAAATGGATACGAACTCAGCTATTCTTTAATTTTAAAAACTTTGTCCTTCCAAGTTAGGTTTTGAAGTACATTGACCTTGAGAACACAGTTTTACATTAATTACTACTTGTGTTTGCCATTTCTTTTTTATTTTTCCTGTCTTTTTTTTGTCCCACCAGTTAAAAAAAAAGAAAAAAAAAGAACAAAAAGGGCAGCTAAATTTTTGTGGTTTTCCTCTGTCTTCTTCACTTTCTTTTCCTATTCTGCTCAATATGGCAGCAAAACCCACTAAATACACAATGAGCTGTGTTCAGACATAATGAACAGTTTATCTACTTAATAAAATTTGCATTCTTCCTTATAATATTACCCCTGGCTTGTTGAGTGGAGCTGTTGTAAAGAAATTGGCTTGGTTTTCTGACTGTGCTTTCACTCAACAGCTAAGGACCATTAACAGAGCAGTATAAGGGGGTGTGGTGTGCGCTTTGAATAATAAGTGTTCATGTTTTGCTCACTTTACAGAAAGCAGAAGCAATCAAGTGAAAAAAAAATGCTGTCTAGGCTTCCAGAAAAGTCTAAAAGCCATGGGGTTTATGTTCCCTGGCTAATTTCAGTCAGTTCTTGTGTGACCTTTGTTGCATTCTGTCAAGTATTTCTGTGACTTAGAACTGAAATATAAGTGGATTATGCCCCCTCCTTTATAGTGAACTACAGAAAAAGTTTAGGAATTTGAGTCAGATGGTACTAATACATAAGTTTTATCTGACACATACAA
The DNA here is from genome assembly GCA_024500445.1 of Entomyzon cyanotis. Classification (NCBI taxonomy): domain Eukaryota; kingdom Metazoa; phylum Chordata; class Aves; order Passeriformes; family Meliphagidae; genus Entomyzon; species Entomyzon cyanotis. The sequence goes on from JAKEPQ010001005.1 coordinate 63,328,501, forward strand.
ATGATAATTCAACTAGCCACATGTCATTCCAAAACAAGACTGTATGACTGTATACAGAAGTCATAAAGCCATGTCTTAAAGGTGTAAAAAGAAAAAAAAATCTGGAAAAAAAATTATCCTTGGCTGTACACCAAAGTCTGATGCTTTCTGCAACATAACATGAACACTGATAAATCTGGTGTATCTATGATCGTGATTAAGACTGTTCTGTGAGGATGGGTAGTCCCAAATGACTTTCTGTAGTAGAGCAAGATTAATTCTTAGCAGACAGTATCAGGTCACATATAGTAAATGTGATGGTGATGAGGCACTGTAAGAAAACAGGAGTATCATCTTTATCATCAGTGCTGACAGCCCACCCATGTGCATCTTACCTGATCTGAAGTTAAAATCACCACATAGGTGACAGAAGATTTTACCTCAGTGATATTTTTGTATTCTGAAACAGTTACAATGCCTGCTTTGGTGTGTTGGTTTTGGTTTTCGCTGCATCTTCATTTCGTATTCATGAACTCATATTAGCACTGGACTTTATCTTATTCAGGGCTGAGCACTGGTAGCTTCAGAACACTGGCCTTCTAAAGCTAGAGTGGGAAGAATTTTTTTGATCTTAGATGTGTAACTTGTGTAGAGCTTAATTTTGAAATAGAGTTTGCTGAGAAAGCAAGCAAAAAATTTGTCAAACCTCTTGGAGCCCTGCACAAAAGTCAGTAATGATTTATATGAGAGTCTACTGTTAAAATTACTTAGTATAATATTGAAGACAGATCCCTTATTGTGGAAAATTGCTTATAGAAAAATGGTACTAAAAGTACAAGGAATACCATCTGTTTCAATAACACTATTTCTAATTTAGAATTACTGAAAACATACGTTTCTTATGAAAACGTTAAAAGGTAAAATTCTTGTGCCTTATAACTCAAAGTCTGGGGTTTTATTTTCCAAAATGTTAGATATGCAGCACAGAGCAATCGTCCTGGGTGCCTTTTGTCACTTGAGATTTGATTTTCCCTGCCATCTTTTAAGGAGTGGCTTTGGAAACTTTGGAAATTTAAATTATTTTTTTTCCCTAACCCCAGTACAAAAGAGCAGAACTAGGCAGCCCACTACCAGCCAGAAGTCATACATCAGTTAATGCCACTGGGAGGCTCAAACCCAGCAACTTCAGATTGTTACATATCTTGAATACACTGGTTTTAATGTTACCTGCAGATGTAGTCATAGAAGATAACTTTTTATTTTTTAACTGTTTAAAACTAGGTCAGGTCTGTAAAACAGAGATTGAATTAGGAATCAGGGTAAAATTGTACCAGTCTAAGCTTGTGAGGGCGAAACAATATTTCAAGGAAATTCAAGTTCAAGGAAACTAAATCTTCAGTGGCAGGCATTTTACCTCAGCAGTAACCTCTGAAGAAATTCTCAGGGGTATGATGTTTACCTATGTGCTCCACAGGGAGAATTTCTTTAATCAGATAATTTATACTTCCATTCTCATCTCTATGGCTTTCAGACCACTAGGAGAGCAATGTGACTCTGTTCAGAAGACATTCTTGATTTCCAGATATATCTTACAGAAAATGGTCTCTGAGGAGATAGAGAAATGCAAATTTCTTTCTAAAATGCCCTGAAATAAAAAAGTTTTCTCTTAAAAATATTCTTTTTTCTCCCTGGAGATAATGTCTGATGTCCAGCACACAAGAATTCAAACACTGCAGTGGTAAATATCAAAACAATAGAATCAGAACTCCATTCTACAGTTTACTAAATTCCCAGATGTCACCATGAAAACATACAGACCCAGAAAGCATAATTTGCATTTTTTTGCAGGTAAATAAAGTATAAAGTGTTCAGGACATGATATCCAGCCAAAAGTTTGCATACATGCCATCATAGCAGCTCATAATTTTAGTATGCCTACTACATCTCTGTGAAGTTGGTACAGACTAAAACCTTATGTATACAACATTTATGTGGGGGTTTTGGCAGAAAATGAAATAAATAAAATCCAAAATCCAGGTCCCTCTGTCTTGTCTTTCTGCCTGCAAGTGCTGGGTTTCAATTTACAACAGAGACTGAATGACTTTGTTGTACAGTTCACAGTTCTGGAGTTTAGCTTAGGCCTCCCTTCTTTTGTCCGCAGCATGACATTTTCTGTACCCCAAATAAGATGGAATTATAAGAACATATACACACACAATCTGGAAAAAATAATAATAATGAATTTGTCTTTTAGCTTCAAACTGAGCAAATAAATGTAGCTGGCATTTCTACCTATATCTATCATACCTGTAATGTAAGAAAATATATGTGTAAGACAGAAGATATACATGCTGTTGTCTAAAGGAGATTTTAAGCAGGGGTTTCTAACCACCTGAGGACAACACAACTGAGAAATCTCAACCAAAAGCCTGATTGTCTGAAGGAATTTTTTACTGTAGAGAATGGCATGGATTGCTTAGCTAAAGGTCACAGTTTCCTAACTTGAAAGGGTTTCTCTAAACGCTTTACAGTCTTTGTTGTTTTTCTTCAAATTGAAAAAGACTTCATAATTTCATGACTGAAGACAGTCTGCAGAACAGCCCAATAGAGAACGTTAATACTTTTAAAAAACAGTACTGCTGTCAATAAAACCTGAATCAACATGCTTATGTCATTGATAGGTAGCATAATTCAAAGACAAATGCAAGTAAGGGAGAAAGTGGAATATGAATTTGGTTTATTTTAAAGAGAAAAATCTATCGATAGACAAAAAGTAATACAGTAGTAACAGTAAACAAGAACTATTCCAAGAAGTTTCCAAGATAAAAATTGAGCTGGAATGAGGAAAAAAATAAGAAACTTTTGCATAGATTTTAAGATATTCTGAAGGCTTGTGAAATGCTGTTGGCATTCCAGCTTGTGGTCATAACAAAAATTGAGATCTTACTCAGCCTTAGGAATACTGAGCATCCCACACATAAAGTCCTTTAGCCATTTATTTAGAGAATGCATTGTGTGGAGAGAAGATAATGGAAATTTTCCTTGTACTTTTTTAATTCTCCACTGAATTCCACTTGGGATATGTCATGGTTTAACCCCAATTTGCTCACTAAGCATGACACAGCTGCTTGGTTACTCCCATCTGGTGAGATTGGGAAGAGAACTCTAAGAACAAAATTAGAAAACTCATGGGTTGGGATACAGACAAGCAAACAAATAATTAGAAGAGTGAAATTAAATGTGTCTATGTTCAATATTAATTTGCCTATTTTTAAATGCAGAAAAATATCTATTATGAATAATAATTTTGAAAAACAGTAGTTCTTTAGCTCTGTTTACTTTTGTATATTTCTTTGTCTTCTGTTGCCATCTGCCTCACATGCTGCCAGAAGATTTCTTTATATAATGCATTTTGCTGTTAAATACACATACCTACTTACATTCTTTCTTAAGGGTGATTCATAATCTCTGTCAGAGGTGTCAGTGTGTAAGAATAGGCATTGACTCCTTCATTGTTCCTGAAATCTACCTAAACCACTTCTTACTGAGCTTAGAACCTGATGTGTGAAATATCAACTCCTTTTATCTATGATTCATATTCTTTTGTAATTTTGTATTTTGCTTTTTGTGTGGAAATATTGGTTTGTTATAAAGTTATGTGGAGAAACATATGATACGAATAAAAGAGGACCATGAATGTATCTTTTACACTGTTCCACCTTGTAGTCTTGAAGGCCCTCTTGAAAGTCATTATAATGGGAATATAAACCATTTTAAGAGCCAGATAACCTATTCCATTATATGTCATTCTAAAATAAATGCTGAAATTCTTCAGGTGAAATAATATTCTAACGGAAAATGGAAACTGTCAGACATTTCAGGTGATGACCACTAATCCATAAGCTTCAGTAGATAACCAGAAGGAAGACATTATCCTTCATCCTTTAGACAAAAGGTTTCCAACATTATGGTTTTGATTAAGTCTCTAAAAACCATCAGATGAAATAAATAAAAAGACTTGTCATCTACTGGTATGCATAGAATTCAAAATACCAAACACAGGATAAACTGAATTTGACATTAGAAAAAATTGAGTGTGACAGCTGCAGCAGTTACACCTTGTGGAAGGATATGTGTGCTTGCAAAGACTTTACATCAGGTCCTGGTTGGGAGCTGGCATTTTCAAAGGTCATGGAGCTCCTGAGCACCATTCAATTACTGCACAAAGGGTACCACTGACAGTTTTAGCACTGTGGTTAAATTAGCTGAGTATTAGCTGAGACAATCAAACTTTTGACAGGAATGGTAGAATAATATCTGTATATTAAAAAATACCTCGAATATAATACCATCTTACCTCCCTTTATTTTTGAATAACAAGGAAAATATGAGAGAATTATTTAGTTTTCCTGTAGCTTGTGACAATATCAACACTCTCAGCCTGACAATTGTACAACTATAGAGAAGGCAAAAACCTTTGAAGTTTAGACACTTTTGATTTGTTTTTTTTTTTAATGTTCTAAATGAACAGTCTGAACCATTAACATACTGTTCAGACTGTATTGACATGGTTATACTGCTTAAAACTCATCTAAACTGCAGGACACAACAAAACAAAGCAGATGCAGTTGTAAACAAAACAGCAATGTTGGTCCTTTTTTGTTTTAAGCATCTGCTTTGTTTTGTTGTGTCCTGCAGTTTAGATCAAACTGGAATCATAGGATCATTACGCTGGAAAAGTTCAAGGTCAGGTCCAGCTGTTAACCCAACACTGCCAAGCTCACCACTTCAGTGCCACATCCACACTCCTGTTAAATACCCACAGGGATGGTCATTCAATCACTTCTCTGGGGATCCAGTTCCAAGGTTGACATCCCTTTCAGTGAAGAATTTTTTTCTAATATCCAATCTAAACCTCACCTGCTGCAACTTAAGGCCCCTTACTCTAGTCTTAGTTGCCCTTTACTCAGAAAAAAGAGACTGACTCCCACCTCACTACAACCTCTTCTCAGGTAGCTGTACACAACAATGAGTTCCCTCTGAGTCTCCTTTTCCCCAGGCTTAACTTCGGCTCCATCAATTGTCCCCATTGCATTTGTGCTGGTGACACTTTTCCAGCAGAGCATCCGCATCCTTTTTGTATACTCTTCCATGGGAACTCCTACGAAAACTGCTGCCCCACAGCCCTGGCTGACATGCCAGTACTGGTACTGCTCATGCCATCACTTTTTTGTGATTGTTTACCTGTGTGTACATTCTTGCGCCATGCATTGAAGTGGCATAGGGAGCCTAGATAAATCTTTTAAAGTAGATGGTAAACATAACACCATAATGAAACTACTACTTCTGGGTATTTACACAGCCACACTTGCTTCTTTTAATTAAGTATCTACATGACTTTCTGAGGTATATGCATGCACACTTACAAGTCCCTACACAATACAAATTATAATCAACACCTTGAAATTGAGGAGAGCATTTTGTCAGCTCTTCTGCAAAGTGCACAAGTATTATGTTAATCCTCTATTTTAGCAATTTTTCTCCTTATTTCTGATGTTTTCTGGTCTCAGTAAAGATGGTTTTCATGGGTTCCTAATGTTTTTAAAACTCTCTCATTAATTTCAATATAACAGTACAGAATACAACCGAAATATATGCACAGATTGAGGGTAGGATAGAGCATTATTATAGGGTTTATAGAAATGAGCCTAGCCATTACAAATGTTAGACTAGAAGTTTTTAAATATTTTATATTCTTGAATAAAAAAAAAATCCCATACCATTGGACTAGACTCCCTGCAGTTTAAATTAATTGAAATTATATTACAATGTAGCAGCTCCATCCATTATAAATTCCTTTCCTTTCACATATACTCTCCCGTATTCTCAAAAAGTCTTGATGACCCAAATCTTCTCTTTTGTAGCAGTAGTTTCTATTCAGTTATGAATTCAGTGCCCTTTTTTTCTACTTCCTTTCCACATTTTGCCTTCCCTATCCACATTTTAGATATCTGGAAATCATGAAATTATGAATATATGTCTAATCTCACTATTCACAGTTTGGGTTTTGCTGCACATAGAAATGTGTCAGCATCATTCATGAACAATGGCCTGGAGCTGCTGAAGAATCTGAGGCTTTCATCAAGACTTTCATGAAGATAAAATGTAGTGGTTTAGCATGTGTGTGAATTCTACTTTTTGTTGTGTTTAAACAGATTAAGATTCAAATTTATTAAGAGTCACAGACATCATCATTGGTTTTTTGGAAGTTCCGCCTTGAATCTGAATCCTTTTATCAAAATTGATGGAGTAAACCTATATTCTCTGTAGAGATTCTGATGTTTCAGAATATCCTTGCTGAGGATAAAATTTGTAGGTTTTGCTAAGAAATCAAGGCAGAAGTATGAAAAAGATTGTAACTATTAAAACCATCAAACTATTAAAAATTATATCAAGGTATGTGAGATAAAGCTTTGCTTAAAATTAAGGACTATTGACATGATTTTTCTAAAAATTTCAAACTCCTATTTTCATACTACTGCTCTCTTAGTCAATGAAAGTATGAAACAGGTAAGTTTTTACATTTACCTAAAACATAAGTCATTAGTAGCACTACAGCACTTTTTGAGTTAGGGACTCTTCCACTGCTGTTAGTATGCAACTTGACAGTGAAATAAATACATATATTCCTTTTTCCTAAACTTTGTGCCAATTTTATGTTACACTGTGACAAATCTCAATATCCAAATCTCAATAGCTCCTGACCAATACAGCTGCGCATTACTGTCCCAGGGAACACACAAGCAATTCCTCACTCAGTAATATTTCTAAACATAATAAAGATCTACAGTATCTATGGCAGAGAAAAGATTTGTGAAGCTCCAGACAGTGATTATTTAGATAAATTACTTTGTTTCTTGCTAGGTGCCTTGTAATTATATCCTGAAGCTCATCACATCCAGAAACTGAATATTCAGAGTTTAACATCAAGTATTTTCAAGCAGTCAGCTTAAATATGGCATTCGACATCAATCAAAGCTCTATATTTTTAAAGTCAAAGCTAAGTGTAACAGTAAAAAAAAACAAATTTAAAGGAAAAGTAAATCTGAGAAAAACTGCCATGTGTCTTACTGGTCCCAGAACGAGGGAGGCAGGTACAATTGTAGTAGAGATGCACATACAACATGATTGGTCCAAAATGGCCCAGCTCTTGGAATTTGTGTTGTTCTGACACACCTTTCTGAAATGCATTCTGTTCTGGAAGACAGAAGATATTACTGTGACAGGCTAGAGCGTAGTAGCAGTGTATGAACAAGAAATGCTGGAGTTGAAAGGAAATAGACTGTCCAGAAACAACAATGCTAATGCAGTGTCCCAGGATAAGATGCTTGTTATGCTCAAATAGTCAAATTTGGTAGCTTTCTCCACCCACCTTTCTAATAATAAATGGTGAGAATTTTAATAAATGGCAGGATCAGAGGAACAGGGTTTGGAACAGTAATCTTGCTGGTAAGGTCAATTGGCAGTCAATCACAGTACACAGAGGTTGTCACGCACAAGTACTCAAAAAATAACACAAATTCATGTTCCATATTTCTTAACATTGATCTCAAACCCCATTGTATGTACATAACTCTAGATAATTTGTTCATGCCAGAGTTAATTTTCTGAGAAATACCTCACGTTTTTATGAGAATCCTAGAAGTTATGAGTTTGTAGAGATATGACCATTCTCAATTGAATTAACCATGCATTTTTTTGAGTACCAGGTTGAATCATCATTCTTAATTGTTGAAAACCAAGCAAATTTAGCTTAAGAATTTTGATTGTCCTGGGCACAGCATTGGGACTTCTGTTCTGATAACACAATGGATGAAGTACATGTCATGTGAAAATTAAGAAAGTACAGCCAGTTTAATTGCATGTTCAGCACATGCTCAGGACTGTCAGAAAAATGTGCTCAGTAGTTGTTTTCCTGAAAGTCTGAGAATGCACTCTGTTAGATATTTGGAAAAAAGCCCAGTTACAGAAAAAGACAATCCCATAAGACTGTCTTAAGGGATACGGAGTTTAGTGATATAAAAGAAATCTCATTATATGGGAAAACTAGTAATGCTAACTGGACAAGGACTGTTGAAGGACTTTTCAAGTGGTAGAGGATTTGGGGTGGTTGCTTAAAAGTCAGATTGTGGGGAGTACCTAAAGAATTAAGGTTTTTGTACTGAGTATCAGACATTTCTTAGTTGCCAAAGCATGATTTGCTAACAAAATCTAGTTTACCTGAGAAAAAGCACATATAGAGAAAAAAAAAATCAGATTTCAGAGATATTTTACTGAATGTTGCCATAAACAATGTCACCATTTTATTGGCTTTGTGTTGCAGGATTTTGGTAGTAGTGGTGTTACATGGGTGGCTTCTGTGACAAGCTGCTACACAAACTTCCAACATGTTTGATAAGGCCAATGCCAGCCAGCTCCAAGATGGACTTGCTGGCCAAAGCTGAGCTCATCAGCAATAGTGCCTCTGTTAGTACCTCTGGGATAACACAAATAAGAAGAGAAGCAATTGCAGCCAGAGAAAAGAGTGTGAAGAGTCATCTCCCTGGGGAGGAAGGAACATCAGACACAAAAGTGATGAACTGACCACAGTTGCCATTCCTTGGCCCCTTGCACCACTGAGGGGAAGAGGTAGAGAATTCGGGACTAATCTTATCTCAAAAAGAAGGGAGAGGTGGGGGGAAGGTGTTTTAAGATTTCATTTTATCTCTCATTGTTCTACCTTGGTTTGACTTGTAATAAATTAAACAGATTTCCCTAAGTCAAGTCTGTTTTGGCTGTGACCAGGAGTGATCTCTCCCTGTCCTTACCTTGACCCAGGAGTGTTTTGTTACATTTTCTCTCCCCTGTCCAGCTGAGGGGGAAGGTGATAGAATAGCTTTGCTAGGCACCTGGCATCCAGCCAGGGTCAACCCACCTGTCCTAGTTTCCACTGGGACAGTGTCAATTTTCTTCCTCATAGCTGGTATAATACTGTTTTGCATTTAGTATAAGATAAATGTTGATAACACACTGACATTAAGTTCGTTGCTAAGCAGTGCTTACCCTAAATCAAGGACTTTTCAGTTCCCCATGGTCTGCCAGTGCACAAGAAGGTGGGGGAAACATAAGTGGGACAGCTGTCCTGAACAGGTCAAAGAGATATTCTGTACCATAGAATGTCATGCCCAGTATGTGAACTGAAGTAATTTGACTGGAAGGGCCAGCTGCTGCCTGGGGATTGGCTAAGTATCCGTCAGCGGGTGGTGAGCAATATTAAGTATGCATATTTTGTTGGTTTTTTTTTTTTTAATTACTAGTAATAATTGTTGTCGCAGCATAATAGTAGTTATTATTATTAGCAGTAATAGTAGTAGTAGTATTACATCTTACTTTGTTTCAGTTATTAAGTGTGGCTTCCTCTCTGTGTCAGGCGGCAAGCCCTGAAGCCACACCGAAGCAGGCGAGCCGCCACGACCACCACGCATCGGCTGGGCGCAGCAGTGAAGCCAGTGGGAGAAAGCGCAGAGTTCCTCCAGGGACAGAGGCCAGCAGGAGACAAGGCAATAATAAAGAAATGCAGTCTCTCGGGTTTGGAATCCCAGGGTTTATTGGGAGGAGCAGCAGGGCGGTGAAGGCAGGTGGAATCGGGGAGGGACTCAGGGGATGGATACAGTCAGGATTCGGAGCTCGAGAGCCCAGAATGTGCCCACCCAAGGGGTTAAGAGGGGCTGTAGCATGGGAGGGGTTTACATGGGAGGACCAACAGAAGCACGAGAGGTACAGGATTGACAGAGATGCCAGGGAATGGGGATGCGAGGAGGGAAGGTACAAAATTTGAAACCCGATGGGGAAACTCAGCTAGAGGGAACAAAGAAGAACTTTCTTGCTTTTAGTTCCATATAGGATAGAAGGGAGGAGATGTGCAGGGCCAATGCATACGTTGTCTGATGCATATTGAGGATGCCAGCTGCAAGGCGTCCTGGGTGTGCACTGCTTTGTCACCCTACTCAAAAGGTCTCCTCGCACCCAGGACCCTTCCTCGGTGTCATTTGCTGCCAAGCTCATCTGAGCAAGGGCTACTGCTACAATTAAGCTTTTCTTATCTTGATCCACAAGTTTGCTGTATTTTTGTGATTTGCCTCACCATCTCACCGGGGGTGGCTGCATAGGGTTAGACCAGGACACCACCACACCATCTAAATGATAAAAAGGCTTCCGTACATCTCAGATCACCACAAATCCCCAGAGAATCATCTGGCCACAAAGGTATTGATAATAATTAAGAAAACAGCTATAACCTTGAAATCTCTGAGGAGACTGGTTAGTCTAAACAACATGAAAATTGAAAAGGTACATAGTATTTACCTTCCTATCAGTTATGAACAAGTATGAAACAGGTCTCAGTAGAAAAAACTGACATATGTTTTCATTTTTAGTGATTTTCTTTTCTATCATTTGAAATCGTTACTTTGAAAACTTATTTGGTGTCAAAATAGTGGTATGATGTTTTTCTTGTCATGAAATAACCAGATAAAATATTCTTCATAGATTAAACAGGCACTGCTAACAGTGTGCCTATTCATAAAGAGACGTTTAATAAATGTTTTAAGGACTAAGCATAAAACCAGCAGTTCTGAGAAATTCTCTTCTTGCATTCTGAAGCCCTGGAAATGGTGCCACTCCAGCCTTGATCCCAGGCTGCAGAGATTTATTGCAAAGAATTCCACAAACGGTGGTTGGGGAACAAAAAGTATCAGAGTGCCCCACAGTAGGGTGCCTCCTCCATTGGGATAATATCTTGGGATTGCATTTGTCGTTTAAATCTTCTGGAGAACAAAATCATTAACTATAATGTAACATTATCACTGTTAACAAATTTTTTTCCCTCCCTTCAAATGGATTACCTGAAGAAAAAAAACAAAAAGCTGCTACAATATGCAATAAAATAAAATCCCTATCATCTTGTTTTCCTTTTTTTTTCTCAGTGTTTTTATAATATATGCAGTCAGTAAAGGAAAAAGAATCCAGAAATGACTGACATCAAACATAACTCAGTGTTCAATCAGTGACATACCATGCATATTGTGTTAACATAGATTGTAATTACTTTCTCACCAAATGGTGTGCCAGATCTTTTCACTGAATAAATGTATGCAAGTGATGTGCCATCATTCTATCACTGCCAGTTTAATAGGCGTCTCTTTGGAGAGAAAAAGAAAAGTGAGGGTTCTCAACTCATTTCTTTGAACTTGCAATTCAGTATGGAACAGCTATGTTTACTAGGGAACACAGAGCTTTTTATTAAAAAGTTGCATGGAATTAACATCTAAAATGATGATGAACACAAAGGAAAATCAAGTGATCTGAACCCTAAGGACCTCTGACAGTACTGGGACATGAAATTCCATATACTAGGAACACAGAAGAAAGAACAACACACATGGGACGAGCTTATTAGGTCTCTACTCATCCTTTCTTTAAAAACAAATGTATAATTAACATTTTGTCTCAAATCAGTGTTGCAGATCCTTTTGGTCTGGCATCTCTCCTCAGAGGAGTACACTATTTTCCTTGTATGTTTTTTCTTATGAAACAATCATGTGAAAACTGTGAAGATACAATAATATTCTAATGCCCTTCAGTGTAATCTTAGAACTGGCATAGCATTGGTGGGTACTACTGCACAAAAAACATCTTGTGTTCGCAGCGTATGGATTGAACTGTGTGAGAAATCTGACACTGCAGCATGACAGGGCAATAAGGGAGAGAGAACCAACAGCAGATACAGACAAAATGCTGAATATAACATGTTAAACCATGTTTGACATGCTATAGGCTAGCACAGAACAAAACCAAGTGAGCTTGGAGACAAAGCAGCAGCAAGCTGTAAAACAATTTCACTTTGACAGTTTCTGAGCAGCTACAAAACCACCCTCAGTTCTGGTGCCTCTCACTAGGATTATGGGATGGATGTCAGTTTTCTGTAAGTTTGTGGGCTGAGGGGAAGAATCTGAGGAGGAAGGGAGTGTCCCAGCTGAAACGGATGTACAAATAAATTCTCTTAAAAATGAAAATAGGTTTAATTTTACATGAAACAAGGCTTGGACATTTTGTTTCAGGCCCTTTCAGTAGAAGGAAAGACAATGGAAATAAGGAGTCTAGACTTCAGTTACTCTAGACAAATTTATGGCTTTTATCTGTTAGTCTAGTATTTTGGTAACTCAGCCTGTGGAAGACATCTTTTAAAGCCATTCTCTGTCTGAATCCTATAAAGGTTTTAATTAGAATGCTTTAGAATATTTTGGAACAGAAAAGGCTCTCCTTTTAGTTTTTCAAAATTGAAGGAATCCTCAACCATAATTATAAGCCAGGGCATGCGATTCAGATGTCCAGTTGGGTAAATGGCTTATTCATTAGATTGCAGTTTGATCTCTCATGAACATATTAGAGTATTCCATGAAAAGTGACACTGAGTTTAAGAAAGGGAATGTTATTGTCCCACAGAGCAAACCTCAATGCAGAAATACGACATTACTTTGGGAAGGTGCAATTTGTAATCTTATCTCAGAAATCTTCAATAATTCAGTGAACTAGCTGTATAATATTTACGACTGCTTATTTTGGAACACAGACTTTTTCCTAAAAATAATCTTAATGCCTCACATCCAGATTGTAATCCCTATCTCCAGCTAATTCTGAAGGAGGGGTTGAATCTCAAGGCTTGAACTACAGGAGATATGTGAGATTCTTGGCTTTACAAAAAATATACCTCTGCATGAGTTTTTTAAGAAATCTAAATGTTTTGCTTGAGCCTCTCTTTCTGAATGTTCAAGGAGAAACTTTGTGAACTATATCTGCTGTTTGCCTTTTTAGAACATGGTGCTAATAATGCCAGGGTCATGGGTTTGATCCCTGTAAGGGCTATTCACTTAAGAATTGGACTCAGTGATCCTTCTGTGTCTCTTCCAACTCAATATATTCTGTGATTTCAGGGATTTGTTTTCAAAGACCAGGATACATGATGGGGAAAAAAATGAAATTGAGAATGCTTTCTGAAGTATGAAGTCAGGAGAGACTAGTTTCACTTCCTACAACAGATCACAAGATACTTCTGAGTAGTATTTCCCAATATAATTGGTTCATGGTGCTATTCTTTCTCATAGAAAAGTAAAAATATTCAAGTAGGAAACCCTACATTTTCCAGTTAAGTATTGCAAAGGTAGCTTTAGCATGCTCAGGGTTTTGAAGCTTCATAGTTTCAAGCAATGTCATGCCTGAAGAGTTTCCATGGTTTCTTCAGTTTTCTGCATTAATTGCCATGAAAAATTATAATATTCACAAACACCTTGCTGTCACAGGTTTCTTCTCTAAGCCCACAGCATTTTTGAGGATTTGACCCATAATTATTTTTTCAAGATAAGAACAACTCTCTCTCTACATATATACATATATATATATATATATATATATGTATATATATATATAAGATTATGTTTTAGAGAAAGTTGAAAGAATGCCACAAGGAGTAAAAATCTCATCAATAGTTAGCCATCATACAAACAACAGATAAACAGACATTTTTTGCTTTGGAAAAACAATCAATGAGTGAAAACACAAACATAAATTAAGAAAAAAATCACATGCAATTATAAATCAATATCTTGAAGGTCTATATTTCAGGAAGTAAAAAGATGCCTTAATTGCAAAAAAACCAAAAAAACCCCACCAAACAAAAATACCAAACAAATTTCCCAGGCTCTACTAACATACATTTATAAGAAAAAGACTGAAACCAAATTTGGAATAAAAAGAAAAATGAAAGGCAGACAGAAGTTTTTTACAGACTATTAACCCTGACTTTGAGTAGAGAATTTTTTTTTTTAATTTGTCCAATCCAAATAGGTCTCCATTGCCTGGGGTAACGGATACAGTGCTTTTCTTTATCTTTATTTCCTCCACTCATGTTTGTCATTTATGCTGGACTTTAACATTAGCTTTAACTCTATTTAGAGCTCTTAATAGTAGATCAATTACTTGGGCAGTAAATAAACTGAAGTTGTCATGTCTGGAAATCTTTTAAGATTTGAAGTATTTCCAATATCAGTTTTTCATAAAAAGGCAATCTCAATTCAAAACAAGACTACAGATATGTTGATATTCTCTGCGATATTGTCAGGGCTGATGATAGATGTCTGTGCTACTTTCAGTAGTCCTAATGAAAGAAAAGAGTCTAGATTCATGTCTCCTTCAGGAACAAAGCCAGCATTTTTGCTATGTTTAGGGTTTGGTGTTTTTTAAACATGGATTTAATATTGATGAAAAATTCTTGATTGACATTTCTAAACAATACACTCTGCCAATTCAATTACTCTAATAATGGCAGTAATGCCATAAATAGTCTTGTAAACTTTGTTGTGTATCAACCAGTTTATGTGGTAATTGCTCTACTTATGATATAACTTTAATAAGTAAACAGTCAGCTCTTAAGAGGTGGAGATTATCCTTTGCGTTTTCTGTTGAAAAGTTTTTGAACAGACAGAATGGAATTGCTTCCTTGGTTTCACAGGAGAAATCAGTAGAAAACCCAAGGACAGAAATTTTACCTGGATTTGTAAACCAGCTAGGATCCAAATGAAAAATCTTCCTGGTGTCCTGAGACTTTATTTAGGCAGCTGACCACATATTGATCCTATACTACCAGTGCTGGGTTAATTTATGGAGAGGTAGTTTGCTGCATTTGCTGCATTTGCTGCAAAGTACAGGTCCTGCAACCAAAGAGAAGGATCATCTTCATAGAATTAGTGTGAAAAAATAACAATGGGTGTTGATCAAAGTTCAATAGTGATTACTGAAACAAATATTCACTAATGACAAAAAACCCACAAAAATCAAAGACTGCCTAATCAGGACTATGAAGAGACATATCACAGCAATGGACACTAGTGAAACTCATGACTGCATGCCACTGAAGCTCTTGATTTTGTTTTTGAGGTACAGGTGGAATTCCCAAAGACACAGTAAAGAAACTAAGCAGATATTCCCCCAATTTACCTTTGGAATGCAATAAATCTAGTAGATCTTTTGAAAAATTCCTATCCAGTGATTTATCTTTTTAACATCATCCATTTGGATCTGTCCTTTTATAGTGATCTTTTACTTTCATTGTGTAATCTTAAACCCAGTCAATATATCATACAAATATATATATCATACAAATATGCATATCATACTGTCATGAATGTCTGTTGTATCATGCTGAATTCGTTGTCACACTTCAACAAATAAAAAATCCAGCAACCTTAAACTCATGCAGAATATTATTATGGAAAAAATCATTAAATTGTTTGACAAATATTATCCAGCCAGGCCTTATGATAAGCAATACTTATTGCTTGAGTCCTAATTATTTCAAAGGTATAAAAAGCTGAGTTTGCCATAGGAACATGGGAACAATTACACAGGTGTCATACAATGAAACATCTGTGTTGGAGTTTGAGTATTTTTTAGATTCAGGAGCAAAGAAAATACTTCCCAATTATGGTTAAAAGAAGATTCGTCTTCCTACTAATTTGGCACAAATGGAAAGGTTAGGGTTTTAATTTCTTCAAAGAAGAAATTGGACTAATACAGTAAGAACAAAAGAGCAGGTCCTCAGAGTGCTGTCGTAAAGAGCAATGCAGCCTCTAATTTTGTATTAAGGAAAAGTAATCAAAAGACATTTATACAGAAATAAACATAGCTGTGAGCAATCTGTTTCCACTCAGTGTGCTTAGACCTTAAACCTCAATCCACTGAAACTGGTTTTATGTGATAAGTGTTTTAGAGCAAACACACAGCAGGTGCTTGCCATTGAAGTTTGTAGTTGACTTTTACACTTCCTCCCAAAGGAGCAGCAGATGGTGGTTCTGCTCTCTGTAGGTTCTTGGGAGGTAAGAAAAAAAGCAAACACAAGAAATTTGCTTCATTTTCGGATGTCCTGAACAAGGGCTAACCTTGCGTGTGCTAACCTTTTCAAGTACTGATCATGCAAGTTCTGTTTGAGGTGTTACCAAGGAGGAGGCACAAGTTGTGGCCTTTGCTGCTTGTGTACAGACCCAGCTGGATTAAAGGCTCTTCTCCAGGAGCCCAAGTGCCAGCATAGCTCATCACTAATTATTTTTTCTTCAGCTCACTTTCAAACTTTTTGTTTGTTCTACCTTTCAACTTATCCCTGTCTAGAACAAAGTGCCCTACATCAGAGTGGAGACATCCTTCTGTGCCTTGTTATGGTGTTTGCTATGTAAAACCAGTAATGCTGGACAGAAAGATATGTCAAAGCATCAGCCATTTTCCAGGGCAGATATCACTGATGTAATTTTCAAAACACAGAAACATTCCTAAACTTTAAGGCTTAGAACTGTAACATATCAAAACATTCCTATAAAGTAGATTGGAAAATAAGGTTTTCAGTCAAGGCTTTTTGTTTTCAGAAGAAACTTGGATTTTCTACTAATTTGTTTTTAGTAGGAAGTGTTTACTTTCTTGGAAAGCTCTTGAAATGATTGCAGAAGAATTTTTTGGGTGAGAAAGAATTTCATTTTTAAGTCTTCAGATATATTCATTCTGTCACATTGACTGACAGAAGAGATAAACAAAGCAATACCTTCACGTATGTGTCTTAACACGAACGGATTACTAGTATAAGTTTTAGCAGTTGCAAAGGTGAAAATTATGGGTAAAAATCTAAATTCTATTTGACATTCAGTGAAGAGACAGGTTAGCATTCAGAATGTCATGGTCAGGATACAGAAATCATCCTAGATTGCACAGGAAGATAAATGAGGTGTTGCATTGGAATCACTTCCAGGTTTTCCAGTCCTGTTCTCATTCTTGAAAAGCATTTCAACAACCATATCATGTATGTCCTGGCCTTGTTCAAGTGGAAGATCTATTGCTGATTCTATGCAGTATTGCAATACAGAAAATAAAATAAAATCTCAGATTATGAGCTCTGATGAACAGCAGGCACCCTCCCTTAACTGATGTCATATTCTAATTCTTTTTTATTCCTGCATACTACAAGAAAAAAATATTTAAACTCTTTTTTTCAGTGTCATTTAGTGGGCTTTTAGGGCCCTATATGTTCAGAGCAGTTAATTTGGCATTTGTGGGTGTTGGTGATTGATACCCAGATACAGAATTGTCTGCCTTTGGTCTGCATTTGACATATTTAAAAACTGCAGGCTTCCCATTATTACCCATATGTTCCCTTAATATATTGAAAACTAAGAAAAAGAAGGCAGATGTATGAGAGAAACAAGATATTTGGTAAAGTAGAAGTTTGTTCCTTGGTTTAGGTATTATGTTTATGCACTCTTTGGTAAGAGTTATGGAGCCATGTGGATAAAACACTTCTTCAGAAAACTAAGTATTGCACTTGTGAAGTTTCATTTATCATTAGTTATTGTGGTCTTTGCTCTAAGGTTCAACCTTTTCAGTTGCCTGTTGGTAAGGTGGATGACTAGCTTGCTACAGATCCAGGAGGATCCTTTCCAGTGGCTACAAAGACTTTAATACTCTCTCAATTTGACCCAGTGCTATGGCAAAGTTGTGTAGAGTTTCTGTGCTTAAGTTCCCCAGCTATAAAATAGAAATAATATCACAGCTTTAGTTTAGAGGGGTGATGTGAAGACAATCGTGTTAAAATCTGTGAGGTATTTAGTCATTATAGTAATGACGGTTCAGAAATTCATTTAAAAAAAAAAGAAAAAATGGATTTTTCCACTTTCAATGGCATTTAATTTCTCTTTTGTGACTTTCATTTTTTTAACTGGAAAATAATTGAAAGTATATTATTATTCTCCTCTGAAAAAGTTAGCAATACTGAGAGACACATGTGTGAGCATGTGTAAAGTCTGCTAAAAAAGGAGGATCTCGAAAGGTTGACATCAGATTGCATGAACCTGAAATAAAAAAATACCATATGACCTGTGGGATATGTGCTGAGATATTCTAATGGCATGATGTTACTTGCCAGTAAAGTCATTAACCCCATAAGAATACTACAAATCCTTTTATATTGGAGAAATTTTAAGTAATTCCTTCAGGACCTGACTATACAAATAACAGTCCTAACTTACTGCATTAGAGTTCATCCTATTTAGTATAATTTATTTTATATGAAAGGTACTCTTGGCTAGAAAGATAGATAACACACTTTAGTTAATGTCTTCCTTATATAGCAAGGCGGGTATAGTTTAACATGCATTACAAGATATTTATCTTCAGGAGGTACCTAGGCTGTCATAAGTGATAAAGAATTAATAATGTGACATAAAGCAGATAATTGACTTGCCTTAGAGGAAGAGTATGTTTGTACATTGTCATGAGGTTATGGGAAATTATGCCTTCCTTGATGATTGTTAAATAAAAAATAAATCACCTTAAATGTGGAAGAGAGAGGAGAAAGAAATGCAAGAGGAGCTCAAGGGCTTGAGGATGGGTGGAAGGTAAAGAAAGGATTGGCAACGATCAAAGAATGATTGATGAAATAGGTATCATGCATTCCTACACAAAGTTTCTTCAATGCATCTTGATAATTCTGTATTGTTCTTCACTTCCTAAATCCACCTCTGAGGATTATAGTTGCCCTAGAAACAGGAGAAATGATACATGTCACCAAGTAGCATGAGCAGCTGTGTCTAGTGGGCCAGATACCTCTAGATTGTAACTCTAAACCATGTGAGGATTGCATGTTAAAGGCAGATGTCATAAGGGGAGTACTGGTGAGAAGTTTCCGTAAGTAGCTGGCTCTTCTTGGGGATGGGTGAAAGCCATCTCACTTTTCTCATTCCTGTTAGCTTTTCACTTGTAAAAATAGTGTTGAGTCCCTTTTGAAAAAATTTTTTGTTTTCTTTTTGGTTTTTTTTTACTGTAGTAGAATACAGGCCAGAAGGCCAAGGAAAAGCGTGTCTGTCATGGAAACGTTTAGTTCCTCTGCTCTTGTTCTGAAATCCTTCTCTAAGACAGCTATTGTCTCCTCTCTTGCTGTTGTCAAAGGCTGTAGTGCTTGGACTCTTCTGTCAAACAACTGCACTGAAAAACAAGAGAGACATCAATTCTGCTCTTTTGTTACTTCTATCAAGCTGATATTGCTTGTATGCCTCTGTATTTTGTAAATATTGTTGTTTTCAACACTGTTGTCCCAAGGCCAGTTTTGTTCTTGGGTCTGTAGAAAATCTTAATGTGTCACACTCACAAATAGATCTTCTGAAAATAGTAACCAATTCAAAGTTTTGCATGAATCAATATACTTCACTAGCTGAGCATAGCTTGTGTCTGTGAATTTCTTTTTTTCCCCTTTTATTTTGATATAATGAGAAAATAATATTTAAAAATGTTGCTCTTGACATTTGGTCTCCTTGAGATGATGTCAAGAAGTGTGTTAAAGTTCATGTTTATTTTGATAATCCTAAATAGATATTGTAATAACAGAAAAAAGGTGTTTATATAATCTGAAAGGCTTATTTTTTTCAATAAACCAGTATACTATATTTTGCATACTAGTTTTGCTAGCGATGTTAAGGCATAACTGTATTTTTTGGCAGCTTGTAACTATGGAAGGTCTTTTTCCTGGGGAGAGCAGCCAATTGTATATGGCTGATGAAAGATCTGACAATCTATAACAAATTATGTTATGATTTTTTTCACTTTACAAGTAAACAGATTTTATAGGGGATTATAATTTTTGCCTTAGATGCAAACAACCTCATTGTAAATGTGTAATTTTAATTCAGCCATGAAAGCTTGAATGCCAGCTCAATGACTATGTAAATTTCTTAGAGTCAGAAGTTGGAAGCACTAATTACTGGCCTTTGTGTTTACAACTGACTTCAGAATTCTTCAATTCATTATGCTGCTTTCACAATAAATCCCATTAACAAAGAAGCTTGTCATTCAAAATGGCACTGTACATTTTATCCTGATTTAGACGAAGAGTCAAGAAAGCTGGCCCAGCAATGAATCTCTGACACCCTCCATGTTTAGAGGCACTGGCAGTCCTCTGCTGGTAAAATCAGCTGTAGTTTAAGCCCGTGATTATGTAAGTTTTCAAGTGTCTTAATTCCCCTTTCTACAGAATTTCTGTGTCCAGTACCGACTACCCACAAAATGCAGGTAATGGATCAAATAACTATAGTGTTCATTCTAGGTACAATCTTACAGAATGCAATTTGCATGCTGTCAATGAAAGGAGTGTCTCTAGTTAACTGAAGTAACTGCCGTCTTTTCTTCCATCTATCACAACATCAGAGTTCCATTACCAGAGAGAGGCCACAGTATTGGTGATTTTCCCCTATCATAAACAAGATCTGAATCTGAAACACTAACAATGTTTTTTATTTAATTGCTTTCCACCCGCCAACTTCTAAATGGCTGATAAATAAAGACACATTACATCTTTGAGGCTCTTTCCTTCTACCAGCCCCTGATTTCTTCAATGAATTGCCACAAACACCTTTGATATTACTTACTTCTGCATACTTGGGAGAAAAGAAATCTGACAAATGGAAAAGTCCCTATAAAAATAAAAAACCCTGAAAACCAAAATAGGTAAGACAAATATTTGGATTAATTTTTTTAATGGCTGCTTCTGTTGCATTGAATTTGATGAATAATCTACATGTCAAGTGGCTTGAAAGTAATCAGAGTATAATAAAATATCGAGGCAGATTTAAAGAAAACATTTTAAATATTGGGTTTTGATAGTTATTTTTACTTATTTTGAAGTTTGATAATAGATTCCAAACATGTTTTGAAGCTTTTCTCTGAGAACATAAGGACTGGACACTTAGAGTGGTTTTAAATGAGCCTCTCATGAAAGCACCTTGTTTCAGTGAGCTGTTTTTAAGAAGAAGATCAAATATTTTGAGACTTAGAGTATAATTATTAGAATTGTTGGTATTGTAATTGGGTCCAAATGTGGCACTCAGCTGCTGTCAAGTGTGCAGCAAGTATACAATGTACATTAAGTAGTCATGACAATACACAATGCACTTCAGTGTTAAAGAATGAGAGGTGTTTTCTGCAACTGAATGTAACGTTATTTGAAAATAATTGTTACTGCACAGAAAACTTTCCTCCCTGCTCTCCCCCTCCCT
The DNA here is from genome assembly GCA_024500445.1 of Entomyzon cyanotis. Taxonomy (NCBI): domain Eukaryota; kingdom Metazoa; phylum Chordata; class Aves; order Passeriformes; family Meliphagidae; genus Entomyzon; species Entomyzon cyanotis. The sequence goes on from JAKEPQ010001005.1 coordinate 63,349,656, forward strand.
AGTTCTTTTCTAAGCTCTCCACTTGAGACCTGTGATAGATGGAAAGAAAGAGCAAATATATTTTCCCTACTTAGAATTTAAATAGCATTACAAGAATTTGGAAGAAGGGGGGAAAAAGGTCGTGATGGTGTTTTGAGACAGAAGGTAGAATAAAAAATTGTGTTGTGGAAATCTAAGTCATGTAAGAGACATTACTCTTTCTTCTTTCAATAAATTTGTCGTCAAATGTCCTGAAACTTCTATTTGAGTTAAATTTTTGACTCTGTGCCAAACATTCGCCTTTTAATTCTTACATTATCAGTTTACTAGCTAAATATGATCACAAACAGAAATATCACCATCTGTGGTAATGTTGTTCATAATAAAGGTATTGTCAGAAAGGATGTGGAAAGATTCACTCACTCTCATTATAATCCAAAATTGTGGGGAATAAGTCATGTATCATAAGGTATTTCAATATTTTTGGTGTGGAAGTAAAATTTTCCCTCTCTTTTTTTTTTTTTTTTAATAATTTTCACCTTTCATTTCATCTAATAAACATCCCCCACAAACAAAAAAAAAAAAAAAAGAGAAACAAAAAGAAAAACAATGAACAAAGAAACAATCAAACCCCCACAGCTCTCTACTCAAAAAACCCAAATGCCCAAATCTGTAATTTCAAAATATGTAATTTCAAAATATGTTTAAAACTCTGCTGGTGTGTTTTTGTTTTGTTTTTTTCTTTTTCCTATGTATTTTAAAAGGGGGAAAAAAACCCCAAAGTTGTGGATATGTTTTTCAGAATCAAATTTACAGGGTTTTTAGTTAGTCATATTCCCTTGTCCTTCATATAACTTAGAGGAATCTGTAGTTCTTGCAGGACACTTTTCACTTAGTGCAGAGAATTGAACCATTTCATTTATTCATGATCCTGTTCACCCACCTCAGCCAGACATATACACAGCCGTTCTGTAACTGAAGCTACAGTTTATGCACCACTGACAATTGCTCTGAGTTTGTGGCCACTGATTTGTATAATTTGAGGTCACACTTCATGGTCCTTCACTTTCCCCCCTGAGCTTTCTCCTGTGGTTGGGTGGCCTGTGGCTCTCAGTGGGTAGGGTGTGTCAGTCTGCAACACATCTCTTACCCTGCTGTCTGTGCAGTCCATTCGAATTCAAACCTCATGAAATGAGCTGAGGGTTCATCCTCATGGAGCAGATGCAAAAGTATTCCATTCAAAGGATACTGTAAAAAATAACTGCAATTCCTTTACAAGCTTGCTAAAGCTGCTCTCTTTTTTACTCCAGTTCAAACTAAGTCGTATGAAGAATTACCAGCGGTTCAGCATTGATTTGGACTGTAATAATGTGCTTGAAGATTCACTTCTAAATCTAAGATGAAAGCTAAGTATTTCTGCCGATGCCAACAGCAGCAGTTATTGTGGTTGTCCATAGGCTAAGGGTGAAAGGTTCAGTTCTCTTTTTTCTTCCAAACCCCTACCAAAACTTTTACGTCAGTTGTGCAGAACCATGTTCTTTCTTCCTTCCCATCAGAAATTCTGTGCAATTCCTGCATGCTCATGTGTGTGTTCAGACTATGACATACCTCGGGAGAGAAGCTATCTTATAAACTAGGATTAAATGTAACATTAATTTTACGCTGAAGTCATTAGTTGCAGGTGAATTGCACCAGGAGTTCTGTTTACCCAGTGAAACATTGGTTGAAAAGGTCATTTCAATGCAGCATATGTTTCTTTTATTCTTTGCCCTAATCCTCATTATTTCAAGCATCACTGTTCCAGAAAGAGTGGGTAAGTACATTTCAGTTGATAGCTGTAAAAAATACACTGTTCTTGAACATAAGGGGCTGTTTGCTTACAAATAGACTATTTTTAGGTCTCTGGGCTGGAAGGACCCATTGTACCCCCAAGACATAGCTCCAGCAATGAGTATTACTCTTGCAAGAAGACTGAAATTCTTCTTGTCCTCACAGCAAATGATGTTGGTCCTTTACATGAAGGATGCCAGACTGTATTTACAGCTTGATATTGATGAAATGAAGGTGCTATAAATGTTGCATAGGAGTACATGGTCATACATTCTGGAAGCTTACCTATGTGGCAGGTAACAGCATACCCTTTTAAACACAGAGCGTACCCTGGGTTTTCCCTTTGTGCATACAATCTAATTCACATTGGCTCTTACCTTTGTGTTTCTGAGGGTAAATGGCATAGAACTCATAAATCTTGGCCTCAAGGTCTTTTGCACATTGCTGTGTGGATTCAGTCAGTAGGTACTGCAACTCAGGTATTGTGATAGTCAGGACTTTGATCAGCTGCATATATGCTGGCTTTTCTGGAAATGCCTCTATCAATAGAGGAAGTGGTAATGTTTTATGTAAAGTAATTATTTCTATTTAGGCTCTGTTATGATCCCACTCTGACAGTGCTGAATCAATATATTTTAATGGCTCTGAATAAAATGCTTTGGAATTTCTATCCCATGAGAAACTTTTCAGCAGCAATGCTTAGCTGTGACTCAAGAAAAGTAAAAGCAAAACAAAACCCTAGTCTTTCTGAGAGATGAAATTTTAATGTTCAGAGCAGATCTAATAAGCAATAATTTAGTTTATGCAACAGATACATTCCTTCCTGAAGTGCAGTATTTTTCCATACTTTAAAATTTGCTTCCTTAGTTTGGTTAATACAGCCTCTCTTTCACAAGGGAGCTTGATATCTCTGTTGTCCCATCATGCTTGGCCTCAGTAAGACATCTTTTCTGTTAAACTGAAGCAACTGATCAGGAGCAGCTCTCCACTCTGCCAAGGCAAGACCCGCTTGGATATCTCTACCTGAAAGGACACTAAAGAGAAGCACAAGATTTCCCAGAAAACTCTTTTGTACATAGCATGAGCTAATAAGTATGTCACAGGTTGTCTGCTGGCTGCAAAAGGAGATGCACTGATTGTACTGGGAAGCAGGATGTGGAGTGGAATATGAAAGGCAATTTTGTGATTTTTCATTTTTGGTTTTGCCTGTTTGGGACTGTTGTCTTTTGTGATCAAGAGAGGATGAGGCAGGATTTTTCAAGTGGTTGTTTTGCTGTGAAGAGACAGGCTAATTATTCCAGTTACTACTGAAAGGAAGCTGAGGAGACTGCGAGCAGCTCCCTGGGTTTGTAAGGGGATAATACCATGTTGGAAACTGTTCCTGGCATAGAAAATTTAAGTGTCTGTTCTCCTTTGTTAATTCTGTCAGACTCATGCTTTTGTTCTAACTGTTGTCTTGAGGTAAAATCTTGTTACATTTTATTTATTTACTCATTCTTAAAATATTTAATATATATATGGTAAATCTTTTGGTCAAGGTAACCTGTAACAGCACAAAACTGCAATTGAATTATCTAGTTCTCATTGTGGTCTGCAGGGCACAAGAATCTTATATGGATTCAAATCATGCTGCCTTGGTTTTGCTGTCTGTCAAATGGAAATGAAATGTGTTGGAAAGATGTATCATTAAGACCTTATAATGATTTGAAGAGAACTATCCAGCACAAGCATAAGATAGAAATTTTGAGGAAGATACAGGAATAAAAAAAGGAAATTGTGAAGATAATTGCCTTACAGCATTGCATACTCCCCATCTTTCCCAAAGTAATTTGGCTTATATTCCACTACCTTCTCATAGATTTTTTTTCCCATATTTTTCTTTTCTTCCTTCTCCAGGTACCTCTAAAAAGCAGCTGTTTCTAGGTTTCAACAAGGCATAAATGGCACTGATTATAAACTCTGAAGCATTTTACATATTAATACTGTATGTATGCCAAGTTGATCACTTCAGCTGCACTGTACAATTTAAGGTCTCTGCAAAATATATGTTCTTGTTTTGTTCTCCAAAGGGCTTTAATGTTGATTTCCTATGGCACTAAGGTTATCTGCTTATAGTTCATCTATTAGTAATTTTTGAACTGTTCTTAAATTGTAACCAAATTTTAGACTTATTTGGAAGACAGAGCTTCCCTTTCACTCATCAATTAGTTCTACCTGTGAGGAAAAGGCAAGCAGCTATTAATTTTGTCAACTAGCTGTTTCCAAATGCTCAACTTCTTTGGCGTGCTCAGAAACAAGTCCATGCTTCCAACAAGCTTTGGTGTGATTATCTCTGGCAGCAATATTCTTCCTTGTCTCTGGGGATGAAGATTTAAAGCTAAAGCAATTGAAAGGAAGGCTAAGGAAGTAGATGCATATGGGTAAACAAGTTTGATCAGCTGAATGACTTTTTTTGTCATTGCTGTCAAACATTTTCACTCTCTATATCCCATTTTGTTATAGATTTCAGATCCTTTCCTTCCTTTGGAGTTCCATTTCTTTAATAGTCTTTACTTCCAAAAGCCCTCCATTCCCAGCCTCAATCTTTGCCACCTTTGCATCAGTTTCTACAGTTCCACTTACACCCAAAAACTAGTAATCTTTTTCTGTCATTTTGTGAATATAAAAATTGCATTTATACTAAAGTCTGACCAATGACCTTGTGTAAACTGGTCATATCCCTAACCATTCCCAAAATGCATCATGGTGGTCTTTTTAGGCAAAAAACACATTACAGGCTTTATTGGATTTTTTTTTTCTGGAAATCTGGAATCCAATAAGCTTTGAACAAACCTGATTGTTTTTTTTCTCCCAACAACTACATCAACTGAAGCCTTACTAACAATTTCTTCCAGGCTTGCACAGTATTTGCATGGACTTTGAGAACAGATCAGAAGAGCGTTCTGCATGGTTCTCAAAGTATTCAAACATTGCCTTTAAGGAATATACACATGAAAAAGACAACTTGCCATAAGAGAGTATTTCTTGTGTTTCACTATTTTCTACAAATCATTGCCTGAAATTCTTCATATTTTATCCCACAGTATAGATTCAGAATTAGTTTTTATTTGTTTATTCTTTTGTCTCTTATGTCTTTTTATTTTTCCTGTACAGAGAACTCTTCTCTGTCTTGTTATATTCCATATCTGGTGAGGCAGAGGTATATAAACAATATCTCAAATATATTCAATTCTCATTGGAAATGAAGACAGATAAATAAAAGTTCATGCAGGAATTGGGCTATAGAAATAATAAACCAAATTAAAGCTGTATAAACCCCTTTAAAACTAATAGACATTAATTTACATTTCTGTCACCCCTGCTTTCCATTATTAGACCTAAAAAGAAAATCTGGATTAATAATAGGTAAAATGTGGACTTCTATCAAGGACAAAAATACTTCTTATATCTCCGATTCCTTTTAATTTGCCATGCCTGTAGGTCCTTGTGGTATATTCTGGATTCTCGTTTCACTTCATGAGGGTTCTTTGAATGAATGTTTCTAATCTAAATGGGGCTAGGTAATTCTTCAAGGGTTCAAATAAATAAATAAATGCATTTTTCTTTCAGGTCTTTTGTTTTTTGTGTTTCTTTTAAAAGTAATTTTTTGTTTGCTTTTTAGAAATATATGCTAGTCTTTTAAATACTGTTTAATAGAGACAGCATTGAAATGAAAAGGAGTAACTAATACTGTAAATAGCTGGTTCCTTTATTTTTGGTATATTTATCAGCACAAATCAATTTGCAAATTCAGCATTTTTGATCAAGGTCAACCCAAATGATTTATTAAGAATTTTTGAAAGAAATCAACACAAAGGAAACCAATTCTTCTGTGGGCCAGTTAAGAAATGATACTGGTCTTGGAATGAAATCCTGGGGCTCTGCTTAAGCCTCATTGATTTTTAGTGGGAGTTGCTGGACCTACTGAAAGGAAAATAGATACCTTTGAATGTTCAGCAACAAAGAAGCAGCTCCCATCTCTGTGTTACTTTAGTGACAAATGCTGGCTGGCTTCTCAGCACAAAAGAAAAGAGCTCTTTTAATAGACAGAGCTTATACTTGCAATTCTGATGCTGCCAAGCTTGAAAAGGAAAATCTTACCACCTCCACTTTCCTTATTGCTGGTGTCACTATGTCTTGTAGGTAATGAAGCAATGGACATATTGCAAATCTCTGTGTACAGAGATGAAAAAATCAGGACTCAGCTTACAAAGATAGACAGAAACCCCTAACAGCAAAGTAAAAGCAATAAGTGTGGTATGAAATATGTCAGACAAATCCCATGGAAATAAACTACTATTGCCTCGCATTCCTTTATGGTAACAGCATCAAGACCCTTTTGATTTGATAGTTCAATATGGAGCAGTTTCTCAAACAAATGAGGAATATGGGGAATTCTTGTAATTAGTAGAAAATGAAACAAATATCACAGCAACTGCTGGATTGAGGTGAAGTCATGATTTACTTGGTCTGTTACACATTAAATCATCATGGGCCATGAACTAATAGCAGTGTTGGCTAGCAGGCAGCAGGACAAAGCAAAGGCTGCTGACACTTGGGACCGTAACCCTGCAGCTCTGTGTTTTTGTGCAGCCTCCCAAAGCGGCTGGCAGGGCTGGAGTGGGAAGAAGCTACTACTGAAGGGCCAGTTGGCTCCCTTTGCTGAGTATGGAGAGAAGGAGGAGTAAAATCATAAGCAGGGTCAGACTAGATACTTAAGACAACTGAAGGTCACCCCTGACTGTGACAGAAAATGTGAGGACAGTTAACACAATCAATACTTGCACAGTCCTGCAAACTTGGCTTTTTTGGGGGAGTATGGTCATTTATTCCTTTCAATAGCTAAAATAAGCTGTTGTGTAGATCTACTATCATATACTGCATAATGGAAAAAAGGAGTATTGGCCTCTAGTTGATCTAGTGTTATTCTTAATATGTAATGGGATGGTATTGAATTGAATAATCTGTAGATGACTTAAATGCTGTTTGGAGGACAAAGCCTTCCCTGATAGTGGTGGCTTCAAACAATGGAGTGCTACCTCGCCCATGGTCACTCCTCTACCAATTATTTATGTTCACCCTTGAAAGCTGTTCCATTTACAACTAGAAAAAAAAGATCCAAGCACTTTGTCCTGTGCTGGTTTTGAATATTAAATTACATTTATATAAGCAGATTTTTTATTTATTTAAAATGCATAATTTTCTTCCTGAGTTTAAGTGCATAATACTCTCTATGCTTTACTCTTTGAGTCACTTTACCTCTGAAATTTCATTTTATGCATAGAGGAACATTTTATGCATTTTCAGGAACAAATTTCCTTCATGTTGAGTTTTTGAAAACATTTGATGTACTTCTACAAAAGAACCAAAATTACTTTATTGGATATTCTTAGGAGAAACAGGAAATCAGCATACCATACTGCTGTAACAGCTTTTATTTTCTTCACTACATAGGTTCTAACTTTCTAATTTGTTTTCTGTTAAGTGTCATACTGAAAACTTCTTACTGAATAGTGAAATATAAAAACATTGTATGTGATTCATTAAAGCCTTCACTGGTTCATTCCTCTACTTCTTTACAGGATCAGTGAACTACTTTCAATTGCACACATGTGACTATTTATGTCTAAATCCATTTACTGAAAGGATGTTGCAGAAGGCAACAATATTTCTGCCAAAAATTTTTAAAAATCACTCCTATTGTGATTAGTGCTACTTTGATTTACTTCTGTCCATTTAGTTACAAAGCAGACGAGTAACATCATCGTGCTCTTATGTGGGTTGAGAATGTCAGGCTGCAAAGAATTGTTCTATCATACTCATGTCTGACACTTTTTTTTAAGTTTGAAGAAAAAATTTTGTTGGTAAATCAGCCTGAATTCCAAGAGACATAAAATTTCAGTTCATAATTTCCCTAACCCCAGTCCTTCTGCCTTGCATATGACATCTAAAATTCCCCACAGATTTTTTTCTTACATTTTAAGATCATCCTTTTTTGTGGGACACTGTTTGGACTCAGTGATAATAAAGGTTTGTTTCCAACCTAAATGACCCTACGAATCTCTGTGAATGCATTGTTTCATATAACTTTAAGCACTTAAATATATAATTCAAATTCAAATGAATAGCTAAACTAACAGCAGGAGTAGCACAATTATTCTTTCTAATATTTTCTCTAAGCCTTTCACACTTCCAGGAATTTTCTCAATTCCAGCTACTCAGGAACACTTTTGTAAAAGTGATGGGGGTTTTTTGGCTTTTTGCTTTTCTTTTTTTAAAGAAAGGAAGAAAATATTTTTGCAAACCCATCCAACTGCTATAATAAAAATAGAAATAACACACCCATTTCCTGAGGCTTTCTAAAATCAGAGTGACCATCCATTACAGAGGCATATTTCCTAGCAGAAAATATTCAAGGTGTTCCTTACTAACTAAATTTGTATGAGTGTGCATGCAGGGAGCCATGAAATTCCAGGAGGGTAACACAGAGAACAAGGGCACTCAGCATGGTTTTCACAACATTCTTGAAGATAGACACAAGAGGATGGGCTGTGTGAATATTAAATTTTAAAAGCTTCTTATACTTCAGGAAGCCTTTAAAACTATAAAAAATTTAAAGGATTTATAAAAACTACATATGCACAGTCTTCAAAAGAGCTTGAAATATGTTTGGAAAGATCAAAGAGGAATATCTTACATTATCATATTATGGGGGAAGGAGAAGGGAGGGAGAAGAGGGAACAAGTTTCTGGAGTTTGGAGTCGCAGGTGAAGAACAGAACTGAGGATAAAGGTCTGCTTTTCACAGTCTTATCTGGCACACAGTGTTTGCCATCTTCACTTTTTATATCTATCTTAGTGCTACTTAGAAAATTGTAGAAGGAGGTGGGGTGTGAAATGTCTGAACAACCCATGATATTCTGTGGAAAAGAAATGTGCCAGTTTTAGTGCTTGAATGGCTGTAATTATCATATTGTGGGCGAGAGTGCTGAAAGCTTAACATTTCAGTGAAGTATGGTAGGATTATACAATGCAAGATGTTGATATGTACTTATAACTTGGAGATGATATACTGTGTCATTAAAGCAACAAAGAACACCCATTGCCTTTAGGTTAAAACCATATGTGAAATTTAGGTATTTTCTAAAGGTCCCTTTATATGGATTGCATCAAGTATTTGCAATGGGCTTACACTGTGGCACTTGACAGCTCAAAGAATTCCTTTGGTTTTACTATGGTGAGTGCACTGCCAAACCTGGGATTTCAGTGCACTCCCTTCTAAGCAATTACAATGCCTTTCAGGGCATTCAAGGACCAATTTATTCAGCTTGCATCTTTCTCTCCCTTTTTCTCCCTTGCTTCTTCTTTTTCAGCTTAATTTAAAGGATGATGTCAGGTTAAATTTAGATCAAGATTTACGAAGCTTTTCTTTATAAAACTAAAAAAGCCACAGCAACCACCACCCACAAACAATGAGAAACAAAGCAATAATCTCACAGTTATTGTTGAAGTTCTTCTGTGTTTGCAACTGAAATACTACATTGTTAGTTAAGTGTTGAAAAGAGATAAGAAATATTTTTTAAAAAGAGAAATAAATAATTCACATTCATTGTTCAAGCAGGTGGATACAAGTAATCCTCCCCAAAAATAGCAGTGAATTTCTCACAGTAACTTGTTTCTGTGTACTCTTTCGCTTTCTGTTTGTTGTTCTTTAAGGATTTTTCCAAAACCATTCATGGCCTGTGCTCAGACAGGTCACAATTATTTTGTCTCCAGATTATCTTTCCCAGAGAAAGAATGAATTTTTTTGGTTCAGAATTCAATTTATCCCAAACACTCACAGTCAGTGCCAATTGCTGCTACTCTGTGTTGCTCAAAAAAGTTTCTGCTTCTTTGTGTTTTCCATGTTGGTACTCTAAACTCTTACTGGTTTTTTTTCTTGTCAGGTCTGAAGTCTCCTTGCAAAATGTACACGTTGAATGGAGTGCCTCTTCTCCCACCATCTTCTGCACCTGAAGTCACATAAAACCTCTTAGCATGCACTGCACTGAGGATGACAGATCCTCTGATTTGCCTGTGGTAACTGCTTTTGAGACAGGCTCCTTTGGTGCTTTGCAATGAGGAGTCAGGAAGAGTCTAAAATGCTTTTTGAGCTGTTTGAGAGACAATAACCATCCAAGCCAGATGTGAAACTGTAAGAAAACCAAAAAGAACAGAATTCAGTTGCTTCCACTATCTGTTCCAAACTCATGTATATCAGAATTATTTAACCTGGAAGAGCTATATTTTGAGTTTTTAATATTATCAGAGCATTGAAATGAGTAACTGCTTCCTAAAGGTGCTTAAATGCTTTATATACTTATCGTGTCCATATGGCTTTCCATGATCTACTGAGCTTTTCAAAGAGAGGTGCATTGCTTTATGATGCTATTTATTTCCTCTCATTTCTTTTCTCTTTATGTTTAATGTTATCTTACAAAAACCTGCAGTATTCTTCCTCAAGATTTGTCCCAACATATTTTGCAAATGAAATACTCTGAATTTATTAAAACTTAATGTAATTCTATTAAGTAGCTTCTGAAAATAGGTATGTGCATGTAGAATTCTATATTTCTGGCTGCCCTGTGAGGAATACAGAAGTGCTGCACATCATATTTATAAGCTCTATCTTGAATTCTTTCTGCACCTAAGACTCCCACTGAAGCCATCAAGCAAGTTACTTTTACAAGGAATGCAGACTCTGACTCAAAGTGAATATTTCTTGTTATAGACCAAGCCAGGGGATGCAGAGAGAATACTTAGTTTTGCCTTTAAAAGTTTCAATATAATTTTGAGTCTCCACACAACAGCATTACAGGAGAAGAGTAAGGGTGTGCAAGAACAATAAAGTAGCATTTCTCTGCATAAGCAGCAAATCAATTCACTCCTCATCAAATGCATCATAACCAAACTACTGGATGATGACTTCTGGGGAAAAGAGAAAAGGTAATTTTTGTAAACAAATAGGCAGAAAAAAGGAAACAAAATAGTATACTGCCTGTGCCAAGGTGTGGTTTTAGTTCCTTAGCTCGAGCACTCTTAAAAAGATGACACACTAGATGTGCTTCCTTGTGCTTGTTTTAGGCATATGCTTTTTCTTGCTGCTACATGTCCTAATTACCAACAAAGGCTCTTATCAGAGGCTCTTGAGATCTTTCTGTCCCAAGTTATCATTTGCCTGTTTACTGCGTCCACATAATGTGCTCTCATTATTCACACATTTTGAAACTTGTGAAGTCTAAATACATTATTTAAAAAAGACAAAAATCCAAATATACTATTGCAATATTTTGAAATTTGAAAGCAGTTTTGGCTCCACCAGATCAGAATTGTTAGTTTCCATAGTAACAACATTATGCAAGAGGGAATTACACATCATTACAATCACTCCTAAGTATTTAATAGCTGCTCAAAGTTTTGCCTCTTGACATATTGCAAATCTAAAAGTTCATAACTCTATTGTAGCAAGAAGACAACCCAAATGGCTTTTTTTTTTCTCTACCAGCTCACTCTGAGATACAACAATTTAACAGCCTTCCCAAACATAACAGCAAGAATAACAAATTATAGTTCAGTGAAAGGTAGTCTATTGTTCAGGAATGGTAAGGACCCTTTGCCTTTTGTTCATGAAACAATCAAGAAGCCAAATTCCTGTAAGTAATATCCTTTAATTGCATATGCAGGGTGAAAGATAATGGGCAATATTTTAACTCTATTAGCACAAAAAATTGTATGACATTTTTCAGAGTTATGTAGTGTTAGCCAGTGTGTATATGCCAGCAGTTGATTTGTGCTGGGTTTGGATGGCCAGGTTTTGGTAGCAGTGGGGGCTATAGGGATGATTTCTGCAAGAAGCTGCTGGAAACTTCACTCCGTGTTGGATAGAGGGAATGCCAGCCACCTCCAGGATGGACCCACAATTGGCCACAGCCCATCCTATCAGCAATGGTGGTAATGCCTCTGCAGAAAGAGATTCAAGAAAGGGGAGAAGTTACTGCTCAGGAGCAATTTCAGCCAGAGAAGGGAGTGAAAATATGTAAGACAAACCACTCTGCAGACAGGGAGGTTATGGAAGGAGGGGGAGGTGGTTCTCCAGATGCTGGAGTAGAGGTTCTCCCTCTCAGCCCATAGTGCATGCATACCATGGTGAGGCAGACTTTCTCCTGTAGCCCATGGATATTCATGATGGAGCAGATATGCACCTGCAGCCTGTGGAGGACCCTGCATCAGTGAAGGTGGATGACCAAAGGAGGTTATGACCCCATGGGAAGTCCACACTGAAGTAGGTTTCTGGCAGGACTGCTGGAAAGAGAGGAGCCCACACTGGAGCAGGTTTGCTGGCAAGACTTGTGATCCCGTGGGGGTAACAACACTGAAGTGATCAATTCCTGAAGGACTGCACCTTGACTAAGGAACTCCCACTGGGGCTGTCTGAAGAGCTGCAGCCTATGGGAAGAGCTCACATGGGAGAAGTTCACAGAGGACTGTCTCCTGTAGAAGGGGAGTAGGGGAACAGTGTGAAGAGGAAGTAGGGCAGACCTGACACTTCTATTCCTATAAACTCTTCAGTTGTTATGAACTTCTCCTGTTGAACAAGGTGTGTGTACTGACTAATTGTGCAGTGCACATAGAGAGACTTCAATTAGCTCTGAACCTGATGAATGCACTGTGAAGCCTTTTGCAGCACTGGCATGCAGAGCTACAGGAAATATATTTTTGGGACATCTCAGCTTCCTCCACCTCTGCTGGGAAGGTAGCTGTCTGTTAAATGCTCTTTTACAGATCTAAAGAGAGATCTTAGTTCTCTCCTAAAAGACAGATAATGGCTTCTTTAATATATGTGTGTGCACATAAATCCATGCATACATACATATTTATAAATAAATAAACAAAAGTTAGTACAGAATTTTCCATGTTCCAAGCCTGGGTCGTGTTTCCACACGTTGAGGATTGCCACATCTGTAGCCTCTCCCTCCTGGTCCAACAGAAAAAGAAAAAACAAAACAACTTTTGCAGGGGTGGGGAGGGAATGTGAGACAAGTTGGAGACAGTAAGTTGAATGGAAATGTTTCATTCATGTATTTGAAACTTTATCAGTACTAGTAGGAAGAAAAAAAAAAAAAAAGAAACAACAAAAACAAACCAAAACTAAGTTTCCTGACATGGAGAGAGTGATTTGAAGAAAGCAGAGCAGAGTTTAAAAAGCCTATTTTTTCAGAACATCTATTTGAAAAAAAAAGACAAGCTCAGATTCTTGTCTTGTCTCAGAACAATTTCTATATTTTTTCCAAATAGTGTTTCAAGTAAATCACAAAAAACCCCTTGGATTAGGGATTTTTTTTTTTTTTTTAAATTTTATGCCCCTGAATGATTAAAACAGAGTATCTAGTAACTCTCTGTCACATAATATCAATTCACAGCAGCATCTTGCAATAATGTGTTTTCTTTTCTTGTATCTTTTTAGAGCTTATGCAAACCTTCTCAGAGAGATGATTCCTATACCTGACCTCTTAGTATGCTATACATAGAGAACTGCATAATATGCACAGTATATCATTTGTTAATGGTAGCCTAAAAAATTGGTTCCTAGCCTGTAAGGATTCTTGAATAAAAGTATCCAATATGCCAGATCCATCTTAGGAGTAAAGAGTGAGAAAATTTAAAATTCTGTATTCAGTGCTTTAGCTGCAGAGTATGCAGCAGATAATTTATATGGCAAATATTAAGTAATAACAGTATAAGAAAATATGAAAGAGCTCTTCCTTTATGAAGCTAGCTATGATGTATATGAAATGGGAGGGTAGAGAGGGCCCTTTGGGAAAATACTATATAAATAGCAATTAAATACTGTATTGTAATAAATATACACCAGGAGATACAATATATGTTCTGTAGGCATTCTCAGTAGCATCTCTTAGCTCTTCATGAGTCTGACTTTCTTCCAGACTAATAAGCAATTTCCGCAATCATAGAATGGTTTCGGTTGAAAGAAACCTTAAATATCCTCTAGTTCCAGCCCTCCCTGCCATGGCCAGGGACACCTTCCACTAGACCAGGTTGCTTAGAGCCCCATCCAACCTGGCCTTGAACACTTCCAGGGATGGGGCATACACAGCTTCTCTGGGCAGCCTGTTCCAGTGCCTCATCACCCTAACAGTAAATATACATGTTATAGAGAAATCTGAAATAGTTTTCTTTTTCACATTAGTAGATTTGCCTACATTGTATTAAAGGTGGTAGAAGAAATTGTTTCCAATTAAACAATAGTGATCTCTGTTGTATTTGTATTAGCAGTAGTTGCATCTAAAGTAAAAATTTTGCTGTTATTTTAATTTTTTGGTTTTAGTATGCAATCTATAAGGCTAGTACAGTTGTTTGTATATTTTTTCGAGTAGCTTGACAATAGCTTTTAAATATCTTTTATTAAAAATAAAAAAATCCTCATTTGTTAGCTTTAGACACAATGTGAAAGACCACACTGCTTTCTCAGAAATATGGTACTAATGACTGCTGTTTAACAAAATCGTTAATTTGATTAAACATGACCAACAGTTCTTCCAGTTTGATACTTTTAGACAAAACATAGGAGGACTTAATATACACAAGGGTATTCAAACCTGAGCATTTATTTAAAAAAAAAAAAAAAAAAGCTCCCAGATATTGATAGGTTTCTAAAAACATTTAGATTCCAGGTTCTGTGAAACCTGAGCTTACTGACTATGTTCAGTATAATGGTGAAATATATTTTGACAGAAATATGAAAATTCAAACAAAACCAGCTTGCTATTTGCATTTTTTTCTTTATTGTTAGAGCAGAGCATCTTCATTCATAAAAAAACATCCAAAAATAAAATGTGACATTGATGTCATTATCTAGTTATACAGCTGTCAGAAATACTGGTCATAGCTTGATCAAAATATCAGTAAAGTTACTGCCACTTAACTAACTAGTCCAGAAAATTAGATCCTGTTTTGCTGAGTGTATTTATGTTAGTCCATTTTAATGTGCTACTTAACAGAAGAAGCAAAAACATAGTAAGTCTTTTATCCATGGTTTCAGAAGTGTAGCAGGTTTTCTTTCATCTTTTTACTTTTTTTTTTCTTCTAGCCAATAATAATATTAATGATAGTTAAAAAAACTGTAGTGTTGTGATTGATGTCAGTAAATGAAGACTGCACTCCTCAGCTGTAAGAAGTAATTGAAGTTTTCACAGTATCTAAGAACATTCCCATGGTGTTTTACCAATAAATCAGAATTTCCTGTATGCTACCCTCTTGCTTAGTGCATGAAAGAACATGCTTGAGGGTGAAACCAAAGGCATTTTTTGACACATCAGTTCTAAACTTTTCCAGCCTTTTAAAAGTAAATATTACACTGTGTATAAAAATGTTGCACCTTCTCTGTAATTATGATAACAGGTGGCAATTATTTTCCTTATATTTTGTATTGTGCTTCACAAATGGGTAATAAACAGTTAATGTATTTAACATATGTGGGTTTTGTGACCTTTAATTTTTAATATTGACATAAAATACCTGGCTTTGGAGTGTAATGTGAGGTTTTTTGCCAGAATCTCCAAGAGATAAGTCCTGTGAACTACAAAATCTAATTTACAAGTCTTTGAAAAAGGCAAATTAAATAGCCTGTGAGTTATTTCTGCCCCACCTTTCCTCCATAGCTACATCTCCCAAAAAGATACAAAGAGCTTGCATCATTTTACTCTCCAACCCTTTTCCTTCTTACTTCTTTTTCTCTTACTTTTTTTCTTGATTTATGTGTTAACAATGTCTTGCATATACTCTTGATTTTGGACATGACAAGAAAGGTCAAGAAGGAAGTTACATGGAGGTAAGCTCTCTATTACCCTCTCTCACTCTTGCTCATGGTGCTCAGGGTTCTTTTTGTGTGTAATAGTACCATGAAATTCTCTCATAGTGAATTTCTGGGTGTTTTGGGGTGTGAAATCTATTGTTGTTCATCATAGCTCTTGGAAGTGTTTTCTTACCCTGGGGCAAATTATTTGTCCAAATTCAATAAGCTTTCTGCTGTGGCTTCCATAGAAACCATTCTCCCTGAAGTAGTTAATGTCCTCTTATTCTCTGCTAATGAAGAGTCCTCAACCTGATTTCAGTATTTGGCATTGTTGATAATCCCATCTTCCTTAATTATCTCCATAGCAATCCTAGTTATCCTACCAATCTAACCCATTTTTGTCCTACTTCTTTGTGTTAAAAAACCTTGTGTTTATAACATAACACAATAAGGTTAAACTTATGATCTTCCACTGTACCTTCCAGCTGTACAGCCTTCCTCTGTTTCCTTGTTGACATTTAGCAGGTTCCCACTATTGTTTTACAATAATAAATTCTGACTGGAATGTTACGTGTTTTAAGGAGAGGAAGACCAGCTTACAAATTTAATTGTTGGCATTAGAATTATTACTAAGACATGACATCACAAAAAAAATTGTCACCTTTGTGAAAGAATATGCAAATAATGTAAAATAGCTATATAAAAAGTAGTTATTTTTTTTAAACTTGAAAGAAAACCAATGAGTTTAGCAAAGCTGTATTTATACAGTGGTTGCAAACCAAGATGCTGCTTTTTATTTTTATCTAGGTGCATTGATTTGCTGTGATAGGAAATAATTAGTGGTCATCTAGCCTTTTAGATTAAATGTTCTGGCTGTAACATTTATGATAGCATAGGTTTAGCAATTTCAGTGGTTGACTGAACAAATCCTATCAGTAGTACAAAATCATCAGGGATGCTGGAGGAATTCTTGCTGAACCAATAAGCACTAAGAGAATTATTGGTGCATCCTTGAATCTACAGTTTTTCCTGGTGTACTGGGAGAGTTATCCTTCCCAGTAGAGAACTAAATTTAACTTTCTGTAATAGGAAAGTTTGTCAAAACCTATATTTTGCATAAAGATTTGAAAGGAGCTGTCCACATGATGCATATGCAGATGGACATTGCTTTTTTCTAAGAAGAATGAAGATTTATTTTACAGAAAAATCTATATTTAGCTTCTTCACTTAAGAAAAGCAGACTTCATACCTTCATTTTGTTTGTTTTTTTTTAAATTTCAGAAGAGTCATCAAGTTATGTAGCACAATTTAGCAAAATCCCAGCTAGGGTTTTGTCATTATATTTTGTTAAGACATCTCTCCTAATATCAGGTTCCCTCTCTAACCATTGAGTCCAACTACAAGACTGAAGCTAACAGAATCTGCTCTGATCACCTGTGGAAAAGAGAAGTGGGATATAAAACTTACAGAGTAAAAGCAAAACAATACCCCTTTTCTAGAAAAAGAAATATGTCTAGAGAAGACATAAAGACTGTGACTCTGGAGGAATTGTTTGGGTTTTGAAAGTTCTGACTTCTGACCACGATGTAACCACATAGTAAATTGGGCACATGTGTTCTTTTTGCCTAAGATTCATGGTACTATGCAGCTGTCTCTCTGGCTAGTATCATCATTTTCACACAAGCTGCTCCAGGTGGGCAGAACAGCCCTGCCAAGGGCAACTACATCCTTTTCCATGGAACTGGGGATCTGGCAGAGTGGAATGTCATATCCTGCCAGATGTCTCTGAGGAGCAAACCAGGCACAGTGGGTTCTGCAGTGTATTTCTGAAGTTGCCTGCCTATCTAAATATTCATTCAACTGGGAAGCTGTATTGGGATACAATATCACAGATTTGAGTATGGATTCTGGTAAGAAGTATGTGTCAAAAAAAAATTCAGAAATAATGCAGAAGGGTACGGAAAGCAGTAGTTGACTAGACGACTAGGTTAAAAGACAGAAATGTATTGAAATAGCCTAAATACAGCCAATTTAGCTCAAAGTTGGTGCTTGAGGCCTTGTTTATGTTTTTCCTATATTTTGGTTCAACCCCATTTGTCAGTAGAGCCCCAAACAGCCACTTACTCACTACATCAACTCTCCCTCCCAACAGGGGAGAGAGTAGGAATGGTAAAAGGTTGAAAACTCATGGGTTGAGACTAAGACAGTTTAATAAGGAAAAAAAATCTGTGCACACAAGCAAAGCAATACAAAGAGTTCGTTCACTGCTTCCCAGGGCAGGCAGGTGTTCAGACATCCCCATGAGAGCAGGGCCTCACTGTGTGCAATACTTGCTTGGGAAGACAAACACCATCCCTCCAAGCATCTCCCTCTTCCTTCTTCTTCATCCACCTTATATGCCGAGCATGATGTTCTGTGGTAGTTCAGTTGATGGATTTGACAATGGCAAGTTTCTGAGCCCTCGTTTTTCTTTAAACACAAGTTTTTGTAGTAATCACATTCTTACACAGTGGTATCCTATGGCAGATAATTGCAATCAAATTGTTTTAGAATAAGCCCTACATATATATACATATACACGTATTTATCAACACTGATCATTCAGTGTCTTTTCATTCAAATCTGTCCCAAGGGGTCTATTAACAAGAGCCTGAGTTACCTTTGCCTTCTGGGGTGGGTTATAACACCCCCATGAAATAGGCTTCGAAGTCAAGGATTTGCCCTCAAATATTCAGGTGTCGATATAAGTCAACAGCAACAATATTGTGAACATTTTTCCCCCAGCTTGCAGTGAAAGTTCATGGGAAAGTTCATGAACTTCATAAGAAGTTCAATTAAGAACTAATCCATGTTCCTAAGTGTGCTTTTCAGGTTCTGCTTTATTTCTAGCCTTCTTACCATCCTCCCCAGTGGCACAGACTGGGATTCAGGGCAGAGAGCCCTGGGTCTAATTCTCTGCATGCAGAAGCCCGTCCTTTCTTGCTTTTAATGTTAGCAGTTTTGTCTTTGAGAGGTTTTTTGGTAGCCTTCTGGGTGTCAAAGGAAGTGGTCCAGAAGCAGCGGAAGCCAATTGCAGAACTCGGTTCCTGCTAGAGGTTTCCTGCAGAAAACAATGAAATACTGTTCCTTTATTTCATGTTTTTGTTCTCTGTATATCTCAGTATGATAATGGCAGTACAGCAAATAATTTCAGTGCTGTATTATACAAAAAATGGGAGAGAATAAAGGAAAGGTCCACATGGGAATGATAATATTTATATATGAATGCAGTGTACAAAATGTGTTTATGCTACTGAGATTTAAATTTCCATATCTGACATATTGGTGATTTGTTTTTCTTTGATTACATCCCGAGGAGCAGCACAAGAAATGTCTGCTGTTAACAGCTGATACATTGAATGTCATGTTTAATGTTTTTCAAACATAATCAAAATATTTAATATTTTCCTGTGGTTTCTTCTGTATAATGCTGAAATTAAGGCAAATGAAACATCATATTTTTTTAATATTCCTTAGGAATGCAAGAGAGCATAAATGACACATACTGGGCTGATTCAAGCATTTTGCTGTATTAGCATAGGCATTTCTTTTTGAAAACATGCACATAAAAATCACAGCAGGGTTGTAAGTTTGGCATTCCCATGCCCCAGAGGCTTTATGCTTATCTACCACTGCTCAGAAATTTGACCCTTTCTCAAAATAAAAAAGGAAAAAAAAAAAAAAAGGAACATTGACCTATAAAGACAATTTGATAGGGATATTTTGCAGGTATAGGAAAGTTTGTCAGTGGAGAAGCTCTGCAGGACCAGGTCTTCATCTCAATACTATGGAATTAAAAAAGGCATCTATATATAATTATTTAATATTGCAGATAATACTCTGTAAAAGAGTAATATTTTCTTACTGCTTCATCAATGTTTCCATTCCTTATGTCCCAGCACAATGGTTCTCTACTGAACTGTTGTTTTCTCTTTTCTTAGTAAATTTAAGCTGTAAGGAGGAAATGAACATCTGTATTTTTACTGTGGAGATAATTATACAGTGTAAGAAATATCAGTGCTTTGATCCTGAATTTCCTTGTAGTCCATCTATATATCCCTATTCATAATTCTAAATTGAATACCCTGTGTTTCTGAAGAGAAGTGTCTTGTAGACCACAGCTGGTATTAGACATTTTTCCTCTGCTCTTCTCAAATTTGAACAGTGTGATTCTACTGTGGAAAATTGCTTGGGTTTTAAGGACACTTCTTCTTTTCGTTTGTTTAAATTATTTTAAACATTCTATAGTTCATGAACAGGCCGTGTTATTTCTTAACCTATGTAACATCAGAAGAAACTTTACCTTTTGACAATATTTTTAATACCACAAAATCTTCTCCTTCCTTCCTTTGGTTTCACTTTTCCCTTCAAAAGTTTTAATTGCAGAACTATGGGTGATGCATGAGCAGAAAAGGAACACAGCTTGACTTTCTGCTTCTGTGCTGCATTTGAGGCATGACTAAGAATGAAAACAGTATTTCTACTAGAGCAACTGAGAAAATATGGTCTTGAATACACTGTTAATTAATAAATTTGGAATCCCCATTTTTGTTGTACTATTTGCTAGGCTAGAATTATATTGCCTGCTAGCAATCACAAAATATATGTAAGATATTTTCTTAGAAGATGAAATTGTACTTGAAATTATTTTGAAGTTACTACCCAAAATCCTTAAAAAAACCCCAAGCTAGTTTAAAAAAAATGGTTTTGCACTTATTAATCTTTTGAATACAAATAATATTTTTTTATGCTTGTTGGGTGAAAGAGGCTTGAAAGCAATCACTGTTGATCCAATGATCGACAATACCAATTCACAAATTTAGTCCTTTCTAGTTGTGTGGTTCTTCCTATTGCTAAAACCAATAACGTAATGCACACACATAAGCACATTTCTGGTTCGCCAACTTTTATTCTTTGTCATTGACCGTATTTCTGACAGTCCATTCTCTGTCTCTTGATCAGTCTGTTTGCATTCTGTGACTCTGGCCTTTAAAATGTGATCAAAATGTTTGATTTGGTTTTTGCTCCCAAATTGCCATTATCTTTCATCTTCCCACACATTTATCGTTTTTCATGCTATCAATCTGATATATATATAAGTCTTTATTTTATGATATATTCTGAGGTTTCCCAAATTATAACTTGAAATCTCTGATCCACAAAAAATAATAAAAAACTTGTATATAAATAGTCCTTTGTTGTCAGGCTCTTTCTCCAAATATGATTAATGTATGAAAGTAAAAAAAAATCATTTTCAGGTAAAAAGGAAAAAGGATAGACAAAGAAACAAACAGTAAGCCCTAAAGACTGCAGGAATATGCCCCTTATGAGAAAGGATTCACAAGCCTAAAAGCATGTCTGGCTTTACTGAAGCAGCTAATATAGTTGGACAAAAGATACTACCTCTTTCCTCAGGCTTTCACTTTATTGCAAGTGTATAAATGTGTGTATTAATATCAGATTTCATCACTAGTACAAGAATGTGTTTGTGTCAATGATGTAATGCAAATCTCATTTTATTTTATTTTAAAGGCTTTTCATGAAATCAAGAGAAAGACCTTTAACACGTGGGGGTTTTTACCTCTAAAAATTACAGTGTTTATAACACTTTGCGATGAGTTCGGTGTTGGTAAGTACCTCAGCACGTCACTGACTTGGGAAGGAACACGCAGTGGGTGAAATCTGGCCCTTACTGCTATTGCTGTTCAAAAGCTGGCTGTTAAGCAATGCAGGGTTGGCTGAACATCAGTGACAACAAATATTCTGGCACTATTGTGCAGGATGGTTGAAGGCAATCATCCATGGCACAGAAGAAAACACACTGGCATTGCTTTGGAAAAGATCAAACTTCCCCCTTGGTCAGTAAGTTGCAGATGGCAGCATATGTGTTAGCAGGTGGGGAAGCTATTTACTCTCTTTGGCTCTCATTCTGGATCCCGTTGGATGTTGCTGTGCTGCCTGGTGCCCATTCTGTATCCTAATTTGAGCGTTAGTTGAAACAAAGCCCTTCATTTACACGGTGGATGGGGTTGAAAAGCCTCTTCGTGTCTTGCTTTCTCTCTGCATTGCTGCCAAGTGCTGTTCAGGCTTGTTCCTAAAGACTTGTCATTAAATTACAAATCTGGAATTGCTGGAGAAAAATTAATCTTTTTTCAGCAATCAAAAGATAATGTCTCATCAAGAAATCAAATGGAAAGGCATGGAAGGAGTCCTTAGAAATAAAACCCAATTAGTTCTGAAGGAATGGAGACCAGCTGGTGTTGGGTACTACAACCTGGTATTCTTCTACTGTCCACCCCTTCTGTACCACTGTAATCTGCTTTAAGTGAATGATTGTCTTTTAGGCTAAAGCTACTTCTTTTTCAAATCTGAACATATTCCTGCAGTCTGTAGGACTTACTGCATGTTTCTTTGTCTATCCTTTATCCTTTGTACCTGGAATTAAAAGCCTCTTTCATTCGCTTTCCTGAAGGAGGCAAGCCCAGGAAAGCAGCTGAACTTATCTTCTTGAAACTATCTTGGATCTGTCTCCAAAACACATACTTGTCCAAAGAAAACTTGGTTTGGAAATAATATTTGAATCACAGTCACATGGAAGGTTTTCTTCTTTTAAGATGTCTGAAATTTGTGGGGCTGCAAAATCCAATTAAAAGCAAAATTTCTGCTTATTTTAAGCAGCGAAAGTACATAAATTAATGTCTCCTAAATCATTAGCTCTTTTCAAGGCATTATGGCCTGTGGAGAGAAAAGCAGTTTTCTGCTTCTGTCTTCACTACTGTCATGCTGGGTGTCCGTAGGGGAACCGATGCACAAATAAGTGCATTTCCTACCTGTAAAACAGTGATAATGACACTGACCTTCTTTGCTAAAAAGCTTTAAAAACTAGGGATAAAAAGCATTATGTAAGGAGTAAGTATTATTATCGTTGCCCCTAGCAACTAGCAGCCTGCTTCCTGACAGCTGCAAGAGCAAATCTCAAGTGATGAAAATCCCAGCCCCAATTTTCTTGTCACCATTTTCACTCTTGAAACTCTTTCTATCTTTCACCCCTTCTTCCACTAGCATGTGTCAGATATGTACTTACATGATTTAGTCTCTGAGAGGGCCATTCTGTCTCCAGCTGCTGGAGGGAAAGGAAGGCTATAAGGATCCCAGACAGGTTTTGGGATCCTGTGTTGCTCTGAAGATATCCTTGCACTACTCAAATAGATCATAAACTGTTTCTAGTCTGGTCTAAATGTCTACTAGTAACTCAAAAGGCAAATTGAAGGACAGAACTATAAGCAATGAGCAGTGTTATCATTTTACTCCCACCAAAAATCAAGATCTGTGTTTGTGCAGTCATACTTTGTACAGCCTGTCATTTCCCTGTGAGAAGTGATGGGAGAAATGCTTGCCACGCTGACTCTAAAAGCAAATGCTTTTAAAATTACAGAGTTCATTCCAAGCTCGATAAAGGTATATTAATATGTGTTATGACAGGAGCTGTGTCAAATTCCATGACAAAATGAAAAAATCAGGAATGTGCTCACATTTTATGTTTCAGGACTGCAATGAAAATGTATTTCCTGCTGAACCAGTGCACAAGAGAAAGACATTGGAGTTGTGACAAGACACTGTCACTTCTTCGGCTTTTATTGGTGATCTGAAATTTTTCTAAAAATGTATTCTAATGAATTTTGCTGGAGTGGGAGAAAGGTGCTTTGCTTTGAATGGGGATGATGGGGAGCAGGAAGTAAAAGAAAGAAGTACATATTCCTGGATTTCCTGTGCTGCATGGTGCCCTGTGACAGCCAGTGGGCTGATTCCAAGCAAAGGCACTCACTTAGCCTGCAGAAATAACGTCAGCATGATTTCTTTGGAACACAAGAACATTGATATTCACAACATTCTATTCTGCATTTTTGTTTCTGTGAGATTTTAATGAAGATGCTAACCCCCAAATTTGGAAGTGATTTTTAGTAGAGTTTAGGCCAGATCTCTCTGTGTTTGAATTATGATTCATGAACTGAAACTGAACTGAAGTGTAAAATATACCTTCTAACAAAAAAAAATGCTAGAACAGCATAAAACAATCTGTGAAATCAGATTGTTTTATATCCTCTGGTTTGCACTTAGTTGAATGCGTCTTGAGTTCTGCCATGGATGTTTTTCCTTTTAGAAGGACATCTGTGTTTGGTGAGATATGATACCTAAAGGTCGCTGTCAGTTAACCTTTTAAATAATAAAGTGGGTTGTTTTTTTTTTTAACGTGTGTATATATATACACTTGCCCACGCATACAGCACAGGTGCCTATAAAATAACATCCATGTCATGTTCCTGAAAATTTCTTCTAGAATTCCTCTTTCCCAGAAGCAAAAAAATCTGATATCCCCATAATGCTTCTTTTTCTTTCTGAAACTGCTTGCATGTCTACACATTCAATTGTAAAACATAAAATGTTACAATGCTCCAATACGCAATGCCCCAAACACTCATGTGCACTGTCTGTCTGCTTAGCAAAAGTGAGAAGTGAAGTGTAAATGTAACTGTAAAATACGACTTTCATTGTAAATTAGACCACTAGCAGTTGAAATGCCTTTGGTAGAAAATAAATTGTTAATGTCTGTTGTCATCAATGCATAAGAAAAATACTAAGGGAAAGTTTTTGGGGTTTTTTTTCTGTATGTGACTAATCTGTTCTGAAAAAAGAAATTTAATGAAAGGACTAAAATTTTTGGCATTTTTGTGCATGATGGTGGTTGAATTTAGGTTGCTTGATCTGACATAATGAGGAGCCTCTTTCAGCATTTCGCTGAAAAATGTAACCTTCTGTGGGAGTTTGTCTCCAGCATTATTTTTTACTGATAAGACTACTTATCAGAGTAAGCTTGTAAGTCTATGAATATGGAACAAATTTCAGTTTAAGTGAAAAGAAAGAAAATATGTAGACTTTACAAAACAAGGCCTCCATCAAGCTGGAATGGTTTTATGTTTGTCTTTCTTTTTTACCTTGGAACGTTCACTTGACTTTTTTCTGTGTTCATTTTTACTCCTTTTTCTCAGCTTATTTGTTCTTCACCCTGGAGAGAGCCCATTCAAAATTGATTTAAGTCTGTTCAGAATGATCCCTAAATCTAACAGTATTTCCTTGGGAGTTGCTAAATTTATCTTGGTCCTTAGCAGTCACAAGTAGGTTTTCTCACAGAGATTATGAGTTAGTCTTGTAAATTCCAAGTTTTCCCAACTGCTTCTTCTCCTTTGCAGTGAACCACAACAGATCTGAGTGGCAGAAAAGAGATCCTTGGTGAGATTAGCACCATAAAAATTACTTTTCTGCTTTCTCTTGGGCCTCTTCTAAAGTCCCAAGGCCTTTAACTCCTTAGGGAGACATGTCTAACACATTAGGCAGTCCCATGGATCCAGAACTTTGCTAAGCATGGTTGACTTCACAGAAGACGAAAATGTGCATAAATATGAAATGCCCAACACTTCTGTTCTCAGTTCTCTCACAGAGAGAGGAAAACCTGCAGAAGCATCACTGGAAGGAATTCTGACGTCTCATCTCTCTCTTTGCATTTTGATGTTTAACTTGTATGGCGTATCCCACTCTCAATCACCACTTCTGCCCATTATTGAACTTATTTGCCTATCCAGCTGAATCCTGGTCTCTCCTGGTCTTTTTTTGTTGGATCTTCTGTAAATAGTACCCATCAGTGTCACTCATCTTGAAATGCCAAAGGAAGCTAAGAACTTAATCAGTACCATTTTATATGGGACAACTCAAAGACCTTTTCTGTGTCAGTTAGCTCCTTCCACCACACTAGGGTAGGAGTATCCATGCTGGATCCAGGTTTTCCAAATGTGGACCTATAAAACCAACAATAGTCCTCAAGCCCTAAGAGGTCTCTCATAACCTTCTTTTCCTCCTCTGTATCTTTGGGAATCAATATACTTTTTGTCAACTACTTTTATTCATTATAAGAATGCTTGAAATTCCCAGAAATTTTGAGAAATAACTTGTTTTTCTATGTCAACTACATGAATTTCTGTGATCTGTAAATCCATGTAGGTCATCTTTTAAACAGATAGTGCTTTGAGAAATACACAGTTCTTAGATTCACTAGTGAGCTAACAGGAAAGCATCAGAAAATCTTATTCTCTCTCTGAAACTAAAGGCTATAGCTTCCTCTCTTTAGTGGCAATGACTCACAGGATGAGAAAACCTAGGCTGAGAGTAGGGCAGGGACATACATTTTTTGTTGAATTTTTTTGGCTTTCTGCTCTTCCCAAAGTACCACAGTGGTACCATGACATAATGATACTGAACACATATCTGTATCAGAACAGTCTGTGAGGGGATTTCTACTATACTTCTTTCTGCTTTCTGTCACTGAAGAAAAACAAATCAAGCCCCCAAAATACAGAAATAAGATTATTTCTATGTAGAAAATATTATTTCTAATGTATTTTCATGTCTTCAAGGAAGAAGACTTTCTCACACCCTGCTCCTTTTATCCTGCCTTCACTAGTGGCCTCTTTGAAGTCACACTTGTACCCTTTGATGTTTCCTGCACCAAGTCTTGACATCTTAAATACTTAGTCAACTCCATGGACATATACCTTGTGTGTATCAGTTCTTGCTTGAGGACAGATTTTCATTTTCCTCTCCCCTGTTATTTTATTTCCCTGTGTAGACCTCTGATGACAATTTACAAGATCACTGTAAGATCTCTTTTACTGTGTAAGATGAAATTTGGAGTACAATTTCTATAAGTCGAGGAAGTTTATCCTATATTTTCTTTCTGGTTTGGTTTTGTTTGTGTTTCACTCCTCCCCTCCCCCCCAGTCATTTATCTTCAGGGATATAGGTTTTTATTGTTCCTTTTTCTTCTATCATATCTTAAGGCAGTGCCCTAAATATATGGAAATTGAATTCAAAGACTAATAGATTCCTGTGTACTTTCACTTTGCCAGCAATAGGCTGAGAACATACACTCCTTAACTCTTTTGCTTTCACCTCAAAAAGGCACAAAACAGAAATATGTATTCTTATGCCATCAAGTTAAACACTCATGCCCTATAACTGCATCACATCCATGTACACAGCTGCCACATGTTTGCAGGTTATTTTGACATTTCTCTGACACTAAGGTTTTTTGTTTGTAACATGGTGTCACAGACCTGACATGCAGCTCGCATCAAGCTGTTCAGGTGCTTGTTTGGAACCTCAATCATAAACATAGACATTCCTTTCCACAAAAAGAAACAGGAGTTCAGTGTGAGGAAACTTGAGATACATCCTTGGGGCTGGCAGAATATTATGGTAGAAGGACAAAATAAGGAATAATAAAGAAATATTTCTGATAAATAATCTGAAAGTCAACACAGTAGAGAAGACGTTAGTAGGCAGGAGTGTGTTCTTATGTCTGGCAGAGGGGTCTTTGGCTGCAGCCTCTTTGTTATTTTTATGGTAAGAGATGAGTGCCTCAGTAGTCCACATTATGTTGTCCACATGTATCTTAAGTTTCTTTCTGAAGAGACCTGAAAAATGGCTAAGTAATATAGAGAATAACTTGAAACAATATTACTTTGGATGTTTGTATGTGTTGGTTTTCCTTAAAGTCGATGTGAAAAATGACATTGTTGGTTCTTTTCCATACATTTGAGTTTTACATTTCTTCTTTTTTTTTTTTTTTTAACAAATATGGATAAACTCTTCAAATTTGTTAGATCACATGATCTATTTATATCCCTTTTATTCTGTGTTATGAAAAAAAATGTGTGTTGCATAAACGCTTATCCAGCAAATATATTTTAAACAAAAATATATACTTGATAACTGCCATTAAGGCTTTAGGAAATATATGAATTTACACACTTCTTTGAACATTAATATCTATAATAAAATACTAGCTAGACTTTATTTTTATTGCTTTGTTCCCTTTTATTTAAAATAAACTATTAGTAATATGTCTGATTTTTCTAATTGTCTCAAAACTCCAAAATAAGATTAGTGTATAATAGCCTTCCTTTCATTATTGATATTGGCTTAATTATTCAATTTCTTTGAAGGTATATTAAAATAATTTTCACATTTACCAGAACAAACTTGAATCATTCCTTAGATCTCCAGGAACATATCTGTTAAACCCTTTCCATGGTCATCTGTTAACATAAGAAGGGTATGTGGGAGTGAGCTTCACCATGAAACTGTATTATTATGCCATATAGCAATACACGTTGCAAGTCAGAGTGTGTTTATTTATAATCACCTCTTTAAAATAGTTTTTCTTGTTTCTACACTGCATTCCCATTACAGAGCACTCTCTCCATATCGTTCTTGCACAGTACATTGCAACCACTACTCCAATATAAGAAGATGCATTCAAAAATGAAGTATTGCACAATACGCAGTTTCCTTTGTTCAGAAGGATTGGACATTTCTTTATGATTAACAAAGTACGTGAGTAAATAGTGTTTTTATAAATACTAATTTATTTAATAAAAATACAAAAATATAAATATACATATATAAAAATATCAGGATGAATCAACACACAGACATTCTTTAACTCAATAAATATGGCAGTAATATTAATCTTTTTAAAGTATATTTTTGAGATTATGTTACAACGCAGATGCACACTGTCCAAGATAGTAGGAAAGGTAATGCAAAGCAATTTAAAAATATGGAGTTTCCATGTCATTATTAAAGGCACAAAAAGCCTTTTATTTTCTTTTCATTCCCAATAAAACCCTTTCATGGGAGGTTTCTAGGCAGAGAGGGTGAGTTATAGATTTTTTTAAAATCTCAGTCATTCATATTCATTCACGTTGACTTATTGATTAAGCAAACCCTTACTAAGACAACACCTATTTTTTGTAAATTGTTTATTCTCAAGCAAGAGAGAGTAGGCCACTTTATCTAGGAACATAAACATGAATTCCACTAACACTGACCAGGTCACAGACTACTTTCTCAGTCTCGATCACTGTCCTCTCCACCATACATGTCTGCTAGTTTTTTAAACCGAGGTCCCCAGTCACTGAGGTAATCATAGTCTTGGTTGCCTTCTGTGGTAAGTGATTCCAGGGAGCTGAGTGAATTTGCTATGGAATCATTTCCTTCGTAGGCATATGTTGCTAGTGAATCATAAGGAGGGGCAGCTGGGTCTAAATCATTTTCCTTTAACCTTCTATGAATAAAATCTTGGACGTCGATGTTTTCCCAAAGAGGTGCAGTCCGCCTAATCTGAAAAATTGTTTCTGGGATAACATCTCTTCTGAACTTACTTTCCTCTCTTGCTTCTGGATTTCTCAGTGTGCCAATGTCAAAAGCCTGGGTGTCTTCTTCCCCACCTCCTTCATCATTGTAGGTCACAATATTGTCCCGAACATCATCCTTTGAGATGATCAAGGGCTCTTTCTTCCTCTGTCTCTTGAGAGCCGTAAACAAAACAACTAAAACTGAAAGGAAACAAAGGATGAATGAAGAAATGGGTAGTTAGAAAGTAAATAAATGTGCCAAAATTTTACGTCATCTGTTGACCTGGAAAAGTTTTAAGAATGAAATGGGATTTTTAGTAGGAATATAGTGATAAAATCTATCTCCAAGTTGAAGTCAATAAAGAAAAGTATTAATGATTTTATAGCAGTCAGAAACTTACGCTTTTTTAAAAACTATGGGAGAAATTATCATAATATTAAATATTTTAAACAGATTTACAATTAAGCTGAAGTTGAAAAGTAAACAATATCATAAAATATCATGGGTTTGACTTTAATTTTTTGAAGTACTACATTTCTGGCAGTTACTAAAGGTCCTTTCATCAAATACAGTTGAATCTCCTTAGTAAAAGTTATTCACACTCTTGAAAGTTAGTGATTTAGGTATTACTAAGTGTCTAATTCACTTCTGAATATGGGATCTACAGGTCCTTCTGAAAATAAGAACCTGAAGACCTTAAGCTATCAATATTATCGACAGAACAACTTTTGCTTCAATGTCTGTGAGAATGAAATCCAGTCTTTGTTATTGAATGTTTCTTTTGAAAAAACATGATCCCCTTAGTTTATGAAGTATTAGTTGAATAACTCTTTCTTCTGAAGAGGTAAGGAGGAAAGGAAACAAAAGGAACAAAAAGGAACCTCTACAAGAGAAGATAAAAAAATGAAGTTACGATTTATAAGTATATTCTGATGTCTATATGCTATTGATTTCAGTAGCAATTCAATGCTTAAGAGCATTTAAAAATCTGACTCTCTCTCCACTAGCTGGAGAAAATGGGAGAGGCCAGAAAGACCATGTATCCATGAGACATAACAATGGTTGTTGAACCATGAATTACAACAGTGCTGAAGGGCTTTGTTGAGCCTTAGGATTTAAGTTTTTACTCTGAATTACCTGAGTACTGGTGAATAAAATTCACCAGTAAATAATAAATGTAAATAAATGCTGCAGGTAGAGACAGGGGAACAGA
The DNA here is from genome assembly GCA_024500445.1 of Entomyzon cyanotis. NCBI lineage: Eukaryota > Metazoa > Chordata > Aves > Passeriformes > Meliphagidae > Entomyzon > Entomyzon cyanotis. Next base: position 63,379,858 of record JAKEPQ010001005.1, read on the forward strand.
GATCTTCTACATGTCATGGTATAATGTGAGTATAAATGGTGTTCTATTCTGTTTTATTTTGGTTTTCTTCTTTGTATCTGTATAGAAGCCCTTCTTTCAAGTTTTCATAATGATAGACAAGAAACTACGCACTTTAGTAAGTTTAAGAGCTCCATACACAAGACAAGGGAGGATCATTGAAAGGTTATTTTGAAGAAGTGTCTTTCACAACCTGGTACTTAATATGTATCACCTAGGTTGGGCATGTTGACACCAGCCTACTATTATAACACACTAGACCTTGCTGAAAATTAAATAAGATGCTGAGTATCACACTAGCTGTAGGCTAAAAATTCTTTTTAAGTGCTCTACAGCGACATGTTTCTTTGACTTCATATCTGTCTGTAGTGCTAAGTAGAGCAGGGCCCCCAGCCCTGGGGCTGAGAGACATGAAGTGGTCATACTTTTTTCTGCACAGCAGTGGTCACTGATCCTCTTCTGAGTCTCATGTGCTATTGCTGTGGCCTTAGGGCACATTTTGAATTTTGATAAATTCAAAGTTTAGTACAGATTTGCTCAATCTCTACTAAAGCATTCCAGCCAATCAGAGCAATGTTTTCATTGGGAGCGAGTTAAGGGCATGTGTTTCATGCTCCATGTTTTCACTCTCGATATTGGGGCTTTAGAGATGCAGAGCTTGTTGTCATGCTGTTAAGAAATACGCAAGGGGAAGAGCTAGGTCTGGCAGAGTTGGAACCATACTTTTCTCCTGGAAGTGGTGCCCTGCAAATTCTGCTGCTCATACTATGCCTGGGCAACATCCTGGGGAATCCAAGGTGGCTAATGCTGAAACCAAGCCATCAACCATGCCTGAACTGAAGCAGGATGGACAATCAGTTTGTCAGAGCTCAAGTATTCTCCCTTCCTTAAATCCAGTGCAGATATATTTCCTACATACTGTCCTTCTTCTAAAATCTAGAGCAAATATTAAGGGGATCACAGAGGTTATCTTGGATCTAGTGTAAAAACTGAAAAGAAAAAAAAGTTATCCCCTTATATAAACCTGTAACTTCTCACTGACCCATTGGTAAGGTGTGTTTGCTAGGATAGGTGGGAAAGGAGAGGTTTTCTGAAGTTTTACTGGAAATTAGAGAAGATGACACTTCTTTAGTAACCAAAATATGCAAGTTGCAATTTTTATGTTCTTAACACCAGATTATGAGCTATCATTTATTCTAGTTTCTTCATATGTCACCACATCTTTTTAATGCTTCTACCCTCTAAACATCCATCTAACTTTTGTGCTCAAGCTTATTTAATCATGTGTTCTCACTATCACTTGCAAGAAATTGAACATTTCTATCCTATGCTTTTGAGCTAAGTATTTTCTGAACAGAAAAAAACCACAAACCTTTCATCATTAAAAAACTAATATAATTCATAACATTTATCATTTCAAAAGTTAGCACTCATCTTCAGATATATGACTTTGAAGTCCTGGACCTAAATGAAGATCTGATTTTATGGTATGACCATTACTCAAAGGAGCATGGTAACTAAAACTGACCCTATACTTTCAAATGTATTTAATTTAAATAGCTCTTAATTTAAATTTTAACAATCTCATTCTTTTCACACAATCTTCTAAATAGTAATGATATTTTTCTGCAGTGACATGTGAATAAGGGTTTTAAGCATATCAGGGTTCTCAAAGTGTGAAATAGACATCTCATCACAGGCACCTACCTAGCAGGATGATGATGCAGAGGAGAATGGCAACAAGTGCCCCTGTGCTGAGGCCGGCAGGGAGGAGCAGAGCCTCGGCGCTGCAGGACTGCATGTTGCCCCGGCTGTCGCAGGCGCACACCCGGATGGTCAGCGTGCCTGTGCTGCTCTGGATCGGGTAGTCGTTGTCAAATATTATGATGGGCAGAAGGTAGGTACTCGTCTTACTACGGCTGTATCCGTTTCTTCTAGTCAAAATTCCTGCTGTGTTATCTAGAATGGAAATGCAGAATCAATAAATGTTTCTGAATTAAGTTTTATGTGATGTTGGGGAGAGGGGTGATAGGGTCAGCAGTTACCTTTGTTATCTACAACAGAGAAGTTTGGATGAACAGCAAATTCTGGCACCAACTCAAAGAAAAATTTGTGTCCTCGAGGAGGTTGATCTTTGTCAATTGCACTCACAGTCTGTATGAGCTATAAAGAAAAGAGAATTTCATGCTATTTTAGAAATCTTGTGTTTCAATTCTCTGCTTTTCATGTCCAGTAAAATCCAATGAATCTTTGTCAACACAAACTGATGTTCTAAGCCAAATGTTTCCCACATAAACACAGTAGAGCTTAGAGTAAACAAATTGTTTTATCATTTAAACACATAACAAAGGATGAAAAAAGGTCTAGTCCTCACTGCAAAACAGCCATGTGCTTTGATTTGTTCTCAGTATCTTGCAGTGATACAGAAACATTTGCCCTTCTGAATAAGCCATAAACCTCCTGTGGCCCCATGTAGCAATGACAGAGAGTACTGTGTAAACCAGTTGTTAAGTGGGTTTAATTCTCAATCCACCTCATCTGCTCCTGGCGATAAATTGGAGTACTGCACTGGCAGGATGCTCAATTCTCCTGAGGTAATAAAAACAGAAGCTTTACTCTCTCCTAAATTGAAACCTCTGGCTGTGGAGCTTAATAGCTGCCCTAACAAGGCCACTCAAGCCCAGCTGGGAAGGAATGATAATAGTGCCAGAATGGGGTCAGAGTGGAGTGGACTGAAAAAGGAAAAGCTTCAGTAGTACCTCTGATTGCACAAGCTTTTCTGTTGCATCAAAACGTGCAAATGTGCGTACTCATGTTTATGTAGACACACATAAATGCTAAAAATTTGACTCTTCTATCTGCTGCTGCACTGACAGAGAGAGGCTAAGGGAAACAGCTACAGAACTGAGGAAGGAAAAGCTACCAGGGAACAGCTGTGTTTTATGAATTGACTTACAACATTTAACACCAAACCACATTGTGTGAGTCGCAGTAACTCCAGAAGACTGCATGAATGGCTGTTCTGTCCATTGCCCTTCCTGATGGCTGTCATACCAGAGAGTAACCCACAGTCCACCTTGGCTTGTGAGGACAGGTTTGCATTCAATCACAAGATGTCAAAAGTTGGTGGCAGAATAAGACTAAACCTCAACTGAGGATGCTACATGTCAGTACAGGTGCATTTCTGTGGCACCTAAGCTTAAAGGCAGAATGAGTTCAGCAGTCAGACACTTTCAAAGCCAAGAGGGAGCCAATGAGTGTCTTGAGTTTTCAGGTGTTCCAGTGTTCAGGGTGTCTTAAAATCTCACAGATATCAAAGCCATTTGTTATCAAAGACTTCGTGGCGTGTTTTTCTCTTATTTCCAGAGAAGGAGCAGCTTGACTTCTTCAAGAAATGCAGTAACTGACAAGTAGCACTAACATGATCTTTAAGCTTTGCACTAATCAAATAAGGAATTCCTTTTCCTTATGTACTTTCTCTGAACATCAGCTTGAATGAGACTTGAGGATAGAGTTGAATTTTGGAGGATATTTTATATCTCACAGAATGGAACACAGTATTAGGCAAACATAATTATGGGGCTTCAAAATATACTAAAGTGGTTTTTTTACTGTATTATTCAGAAACCTTCTACTGCTAGTGCTGTACTCCACCATGACTATTTGACCAATTTTTTCTAGTTAACTTTGGGATACTTTAATGACAGTTAATAATATTGAATTGTAAGTAAAAAGATAAAAAAACAAAACAAACCATAACAAAGAAACAGCTGAGAGGTCTGAGTTTAGCTCATTCACTTTCTAGCAGCTCCTTCTAAAACAAGCACAAAATATTTGCTACAATTTCTTTTTTATTTTCGAGGCATATTGAGGAACTTGAAAGGTAGTTTGTGGACATCAGCCTTGCACAAAAGGATGTGACTATGCTGAAAGCAGGATTACAAGTTTTTTCCTAAGTATAATTAAAATAATAACTACATATTAATATCTCATTTAAAGCACTAAATGATCATTGCTCTTTTTTTTTTTTTAAATTTTTAGCTGTTTCACAAGATTAGTCAAATCCCTGTTTATGGTGAAGTATCCTGCTTAGTGTGTTTCTAAATCTCTGTTTAAGTCAATAATTTTCCAATGTCCAATTGCTTTTGTCTTTCCTGTAATCTACCTCTGAGAGTGTTAGTACAGAAAGTAAGACCAGGATGGGGTTTAATTTAGTTTTCCAGAGTATAAAAATATTGCTAAAAAACCCCACAAACAATATTCTGAGGGGGCTAAGATACCAAATTTAGATTAGAAATTTTGCTTTCACATTATCACAAGGTTTGAAAATACAGAAGAAAAAGTAAAGGAAAAGTACCTGGGAGAAGAGAGAGCTAGAGTAAGTGACAATATTTGTGCAGTTTACAGTTAGTTGATAAAAAACTCAAGGAGAAAATATCCTGATGTAATAACTACCAGAAATTGTAGTTGAGTATCTTGGGTCTTTTTGAGATGTAATCTGTGGGGTGCTTGTTAGATTTGAGTCCCTTCATGTGCAAATCACATGGAGAAGCACAATTGTACCAGGCATAGAGGAGCCTAATTACAATGAAAATTATTTTTGAGGATAAGGCTGAAGAAGAAGAAAAAACTCCAACCCTATCACCTGATCTAACTGTTGGCAGCATAAATTGTTCACCTACCAGATGTTCACCTACCAGAAAAAAAAAAAAAAGGAGATTAAAAGAACAATGAGAAACCATTATTGCAGGTGAATTGTTCCAAATGACAAACAGGTGAAAGGAAGTTAGAAATCTTATCTAATTAAGGCGGGGGGTTTTTTCAGTTATACAACTGTAAATAAAAGTCAATAATGTCAATGATAATCACCACAGAAATGAAATCTATCTGGCTATTTTTAAGGATAACATTTATATGAAAAAAAAATAGTACTGCTTTGTGTACATTTTGTAATTTCATTTTGGAAATATATTGATCAATTTTGATGCACTTATGGGCATTGAGTTACCATCACTCTTCACCAGAACTTCAAATAAAGATCTCTGATACTGTAAGATTTATGACAAAAGAGTTATTTCAAAACAATTACTTTCATTCTAATATATTTCAAGCATATCAGGATTAGAGAAGATAAAATCATTCCTATTCTTTTCTTTCTTTAATAGTTTCCCATGTGAATGAGCACAGTTTAGGAAGTGTATCATCAGCATTATCATCACTGTTTTGAGGGCTGCCTGTGCATGTGCATATGCACTTCTGTGTGTTTGAAAAAAAACAGTGTCATACTCTTGAGTGGATATTAATTGGTGAATTCAAGTTTTTAGGAGTCACTTTTCTTTGAAGGTAATGAAAATTTAAACATAAGCATTGACATGATATTTTCTCTTTTACATTCAGGACAAGGTGTTTGTAGCAGTTTGGCAATGTTAAATGAGTAGGAAATGAAGAATTATTCCCAATGGAAATATTTCTTGAAGATCCTGGGACTATGCTAATTACCAGTGCTCTGACAAAGACTGGTGTCTTGGGAGAGATGTTCTTCAATACCTTTATCAATGACATAGACAGGGAAATCAAATGCACCCTCAGCAAGTTTGCAGATGACACAAAGCTGGGCGGTGTGATTGACACAACAGAAAGAAGAGATCCCATCCAGAGAGACCTGGGAAAGCTTGAGAGCATGCCTATGAGAATCTCACCAAATGCAAGGTGCTGCACCTAGGTCAGGGCAATTGCAGACATGAGTACAGCCTGGGACAAGAACCCATTGAGAGCAGCCTTGCAGAGAGGAACTTGGGGGCTCAGGTGGACAAGAAGCTGGTCATGAGTCAGCAATGTGCACTCAGAGCCCAGAAGGCCAGCTGTATCCTGGGCTGCATCAAAAGAGGGGTGGCCAGCAGGTCAAGGGAGATGATTCTACTGATCTACTCGTCCTTTGTGAAATCCCACCTGGAGTACTGCAGTCAGGTCTGGCTTCCTCACCACAACGGAGATGTGAGTCTATTACAGCAAGTCCAGAGTAGGGAAATCACCTTTTGGTGATTAGGGGTCTGGAGCACCTTTCCTATAAAGAAAGGCTGAGAGAGTTGGGGTTGTTCAGCACGGAGAAGAGAATGCTCAAAAGAGATCTAATTGTCATCCTCCAGTGCTTTAAGACAATTTATACAAGAAAGGGAGATTGATGTCTTACACAGACAAGACAAGGGGAAATGGTTTTTAGTTAAAAGAGGAGAGGTTTAGATTAGATGTTAGAGAGGAATTCTTCACTTAAAGGACAGTGAGACACTTAAACAGGTTGCCCAGAGACACTGTGAATGGTCCATGCCTGGAAGTGCTCCAAGCCAGGTTGGATGGAGCCCTGAGCAGTCCAATTAGTCTAGTGGGTCACATTCCTGGCCATGGTCAAAGGGGTTGGAACTAGACGATCTTTAAGGTCCTTTTCAATCCAAATCATTGTGTGATCCCATGACTCTATTCTATTTCTTTAACAACAGAGATTCTGTTAAAGGCTTTGGACCTATTTCCCACTGAAATAATATTTTCCAAGCATGGAAATGGTTTGATTATAATCCTGTTTTATATTGTTTGGGTTTTTTCTCCTGGATGCCATGATTTTAGGGCCAAGACTTACACCACAGTCAAAATTGTGATTGCAGTTTTCATTCAGGCTATTTTATAGTTATTCATACTCATGTCTGAAAAAGTGGTTGGGGGTGAATGGACTACCTAGAAACAGATTCCTCAGATGTAGCTCATACATCCTTAAGCAAAGACTGCCCTTCAGTGTTCTTCAAGTTGTTTTAAAGACAGCAAGCAAGTAAAATCTAGTTGGGGGAATTCTGAAATAGGAAGGGTCCCTGTGCACTTCAGAGCATGCTGTCAGTGTTCCTGAGGCTGCATTTGTATACACAGAGAGCTGCACAAGTAGAAGGCTTTAGTCACAGGTTCAGCCTTGGGAATGCTTTTAAAAGGAATATAGGAACCATTAAAGCAAATGTTAAGCTTTACCAGCACAGAGGTCAGCACCATGTGGCTGCTTTTAAGATAGAATTTTCAGCATGTGCTGGCTTGACATGCCATGCAAATAAACAGCAATCGCACCTTGGCTTCAGGGTATACTCTTTTAAAGTACAGACACATGGTTCAGACAGATTCTTGAAAAGTTCCTTGGAGAAAGATGAACAAAATGAAGTCCATGGGTGGATAGATACAAGGTGTTTTCAGGTAAAACGTTTCTACTAATAAAACTAAACCTGAGACAAATAGAATGTCTGCAAAGAATTCTGCTGATACTGCTTTTCAAAACAGTAACATATTGGTGGTTGTTATTTTATTTCTAATTTTTTTCCAAAATTACTTCTTTCAAGTTTCACTATAAATGGTGAAAAATATTGTCACTTTCACAGGAATTTAAACATGGTCAGTGTTGCAGACTGCCTTTCTGAAGTTTTAATATAATACGATTATCATATAGCATAAAAACTGTACTTCCTGACACAAAGACCACTGGAGCCAGGCATTGTTAAGGTAGAAATACAATGACAACTGCTGAATTTTGTTGGTTTCTGTATGCCACAGAACAGAGGATTAGGCCTTCAATCCACTTGAATCATTTGTGCTTTCATTCTTGCTCTTAATTAAACCTGGCTATTGTACAACAGAGAAATGTCTCAAACATCACTTAATCACTTTCAGCTGCTTCTGAGATGAGACTTAAAAATCATCACTAAGCACTTGAGAAAGGAATGTTCGGGAAATCTTTGTTTTTGTCTAACACATTTTATAAGTAACATAGGAGAGAACAGAACAAATTCTGGATCTCGGAGTACTGGCTTTCTTGAAAGTATTGACCTTTTTTGGTTCTGCAAGTATTTCTCTAGGAATCTGGAAAGATCTCACCACTTTGTCTGCAATAAACTATGGGGAAAAATACTGTGAGAGAAACTGTATTTTTGACAATCGTGAGAACATAATGTGCAAATATCATGGGGAAATGGTGGAAGAACAGCTTTTTTTCTCCTGTCCTTTCTTCTTCTTGTCCCTTTTCCTGCCTGTACAATCTGGTAGAGTCAGTCACTGATGAATCTTGAATGTATTACTAACAGCACAGAGCAAATATGTGGGATGACGATTATGTAAAAGATGTAAAAGTATGATGCAAAAGTATTATGTAAAAGCTGTCAGTGGATCTCCATCTTGTCATTATGTGGCTTGAGTGATCACGCATTTACAGACACAATTCTAGGCTATCCACCTGTAACGTGCTAGCTGCAGTAAAGAGCTTCCATCGTGCATGGGCAAGTTTCCATAGACGCCTGCCACTTGACAAAACTTCATGTTCAGTAAAGCAAAGCAGTTTGGTCTCCAAATCTTGGCTCTGCTCCACAAATGTGCTGGCAGTTTTAAAGCAGGACTGAATCCTTATCAAAAGTTGGAAAACTATCACTTCAATTCTTACTTCAAAAGGCAGGCAGTAGCACGGGTCTCTCACTAAAAAGTCAATAGATGTCTACCTAGTGAAGTAGCTACAATGTATATAAAGTCATGACTGATAATTAGACATGTCCACTTGAGAAAAAGTGATTTCTCTCTGCTCTATTTAAAAAGCAAAGGAGGGTGTGGAGAGAAATGAAAATTAAAATCAGTTTGGTCTTTGAAGGAGGAAACAAACTTTCTACATTCTGATGTCTGAGAGCCCCTAAATGGCAGGAAAGAATACAGCATCAGCAGGAAAAAAAGTGACCCAGGTTGTTTTCTTGATGGGTGTTGAAAGCAGCTAAATTTTTGCCAATAATAAACTATGCAATAAACTATGGAGTTAATTTTTTACCAACAAATTGTTCAGTTAAATGAGTCTCCTTCTTAAGTAAATCTTCCTGGTTTCCATGGAGAGGACTCTTTCTCTAATCCATCTGAAAAAGACCCAATTAATTCCCGTGACAAGGGCGTGAGAGAACTTGTACCAAAGCCTTCCCCACAACAGTCCCTGGGGCTCTAGGATTAGAGTTTTCTAAACTGCACAAGAGGAAGACTGCTTCCTACTTTTCTTTAGCCTATGTCCTAGCCAATGGAACAAGATTCGCATGATGACAAATGGGTTTCAGCCTAATGAACCTTGTTTGTTATTAACCTTTAGTGATAAGTTTTCTCCCCAGTCATACCATTGTTATTTGGAGAAAAAAAAGGAGGAGAGATTCTGTAGGATTTTCTTTCCTCTGACCCTCCTAAGGCTATCTGAAAAACACAGTGAATGAAGCCTCTAATATCTGGTGATGCTGAGAGTGAGTAATGTTGCTTGGTGGCAGAGAACAATATTTGATCATTCTGACTGCTTCCCGATGCACCCGAGACTTAGAGAGCAGTGTGACTAATAACTGGTCCAGGTTAAAAAAAAGAAATAAATTAACTAAATATATTTATCTTCTAAGTCTGACTCTTTTGCTATGGGTACCAGGTGCAGAAGCAGTGCTGTGATGTGTCAAGAAGCAATAATGGTTCTAATAAAAATGTTGCTTTAGGTGATCTCTAAAATAAGTTGGAGTACTACTAAATGAACACATGATTCTATCTTTCTTATATTATACAGGGACTGCGAGACATGAGCAATACAGGCTCTCTGGAGCTCAGAATCCTTGGCCAAAACATTCAAGATCATCTCTTTTCATTCACTGCTATTTTTAAACACCAAAATAAAAGTTCTCTCATGTACTGAAGGTAGTCTGCTTTCTGAGTTACTAAGTCACCTATGTGTAAATGTCCATATACTAACTCAGGTGCCTCTCTTGAGGGTCCCAACTGTTAACAAATAGAAAAACAGTATGGATCTCTCATTTCTCTGTAGCTACACTTGATGCACGCTGTCTTCCTAGTATTTTTGTCAGGTTTTCCAATGAGGAAAAATAATTGCTGAAATTACATTGGTAAATGAATGTATGGGAGGTCTGAAAAACAGCATGCCTTTCTAATGGGTCTCTGTCATCTCTGTTTTTAGGAAAGCAGGGAATTTACCAGAGAGGCAAATGAAATTTCATACATTAGTGATATTTCATCAAGTATGCTAGACTAGATGGAAATTGGGTTAAGGAAACTGACAGCCAGTATGCCCAGATTGAACTTTTTCAAATATATGACAAAACTTGTGTTTGCTGGTTGACAAAATTGCACAATATTAATTTCAATTAGATCTTCATTTGTAAGATTTAGAACCTTTCTTTGTATTATGGAATTAAAATACATGACTCACTTTTTTTACTAGTCATTATAGTGAGATTTTAAGATTCATTTGCCTCAGTTTCATCTTCTGCAATGAAATATTGTTACACAGACAGAATTTAGGTTCTATGGCAGCTGTTTGAAATTAATAAATAGAATTATCTGAATGTATTCAACCCAAAAAAACCAGCTTGTAAGTCATAAACTAAAGCTGTACGGGTATAATAGCCAAAAGTTTAGAGAATTTTTGCACCTCCTATAAGGCTTGAATTGTATTCTAAAGTGACAATTTATGTCACTGGTTAGGTTGATATGATCATAAACCTCAGTTGTTGTGAAAAGTGCTCTTTTTCCATTTTTTTGATATTATAATTCCTTCCACTGTTTTAATTTAATTCATTGCTGTCTTTGATATGTATATTAATCTATTTATATAATTTACATGAAAAACAGTAAAACTTTCTTGAAAAATATTTTAAAAAATTGTCAAATATGTCTTCAAAGGCAAGTGATTTTAATCAAATTATCCTCTATCATTCTAACTAATTTTGCCTGAATTCTTGTATTAAGTGTAATGAAAGAAAAATAAAGATAATTGAATACAGTCTCCCAACAATCTATTGCAGCTTCTTTTTCTCGCTCTTTTTTTTTTTTTTTAACCTGTTAAACAATTCATAAAACATCACTTGAATTGCAACTGATATATTGTTACAGGTTCTTGCTCTGCACAGAGTTTTGCGGTACCTGAAATGCTAAATTCATCTCAGGTATTGTCTATGCTACTTTCAGTGCAGCCTCTGTGACTTAAATAAAACACAGGGCAGCAACTCAGGTAAAACATTAGTATGGTTCCCGATCTGTATCCATATCATCCATCTTTGTAAAGTCTTTGAATGTTGTATAATCACTGTGGTCTAAGGAAAAACAAAATGTTATACATTCTGACCCTGTCTACATAGCCTCCATGATGTCAGCCAGCTTTGGCTGGGTGGTGACAGCCTAAAGCTAATGAGACATGAGGATAGACTTAAAGTGAATTTAGGGATTCATCCTGCCCTGTCTCTCCCAGAGTAGGAATCCGCTCAGGTTTGTGCTTGCAAAAATGTTGAGCTCAAGCTTTTCCTTCCAGTCAAAAATTAATCACTCTAGAGAAGAGACTCTTGCATGGTCTCAGGTCCAATCTGGAGAGACAATCTCAAAGAACCCTATCTGCTACTAAATCCATTTCTTTGGTAAATATTTTCAGAGTTAAAAAAATCAGAATTCCATATGTCTTTCTTCACAGGATTTAAAACTAAAAGACTGAGTGACATTAGCATAAATAGATGATGTTGTAATGGCAGCACTGTTAAGACATTTCCCTAATATGCTGGCTCTGAGTTCTGTTGGTTTGTCTACTTAAATCCAAATAACCATTTTGTTTTATTTTCAAATTTTTTCTTGTCTTTTTAGATTTTTACAGAATTGCTAGAATAGTTTAGAAAGGTATATACATGACCTTTGACCAGACTTCACTCAATACCAAATTGAGTTTTAACTTACAATGGGAAAAACTGCTTACAAAGCAGTTGCATTGCCCTTTATTTTTGAAAATGTTTGTTATTCATACCTTGTTTACTGAGACATAATAAAGATTTTCCTTCTTTGTGTACTTGAAGGTGTGGCTATACAAACTAAGCTTCTGATGAAAATCCAGAAAGAAATGGAATTATTGAACAATGTAAAGGATTTTGTATCATTACTCACAACTATTTCTGAAAAATATTTTCTGATATTAGAAATTGAAAACAACCTTAAAGTATTATTTTGTATTATATCCTATGTTAATGTACGAAGATATTATCCTTCATCTATTATCTCCTCCTCTTTTGAATCAGCTCATATTTTCTGCAGAAGATAGGAAATGAAGAGGCTTGGTTAGTTTGCTGCTGTTCAAACTAAGATATTTGAAGTCTTCCTTATGGCACCATGGGGTAGTTTCCTTACAAGTTCTTTGGTAATATAAGTATTGGTTTACCTGTCCTGCTTTTGCATTTTCACAAACAAATGTTTCATAGTAGTTGGCAAACTCTGGTGCATGATCATTTATGTCTAAAATCCGTATGAAGACAGGTATCTGGCTACTTTGTTTAGGATTATCTGAAAAAAGAAAATTATGTATATTACAATACAAAGATACATGTATGAAAATAATCCAGTACATTTTTTTCCAATAGATATTAGAAATGTTTAATTTTCTTGATTATACTAAAACAATTATATTTCATTTTCTGCTGACATACATTGCATATACATAAAATCCCTATTAATAATTGAAATAAGTTTTTCTATTATTTTAGATATATTTTTATATATTATATATTTTTATATATATATATATATTTGAAAATAATATAAAGTACGTAATTGTAAAGTAAGTAATTGATTTGCATTAAAAATAGGTCCATGTGTTGTTTTGGAGTTATATTCTATATATCAGTACAGCAAATATTCATTGCAAAATTTGGTTCATGATGTTGAACTGTTAAGAACATTTGCCTTTTCAAATCAGCTAAGCAGTAAAACGGTGTCAATCAAAAACAACACAAACACACACAAATGCACAAAAAACCCAAGACAATGCTGTCCTTTCTCCCCACAGTGTAAAAGGCAAAACAATAAATGGAGATACGCAGGTTACGATCATCAATCACCCTTCACAAACCTCCAAACTCAAGTTATTGCCAGAGAGGGTTCTCGCACTATACATGTTCAAAATGCAGAACATGTTAGACCAAACAATGAAAAGCATTTAAGTGGAAAAGATAAAAGATATAAATCTTTCTGAAAATGGGGATATGATTCATCTGTCCATATTAGCCAACTCCCAAGTTGTTAAGCACAATGGCTTCTGGGAAATCTATAAGGAGAATGAAGGAAGGGAGAAAAATTTTCACTAATATCACTGTCTGTTTCCCCCTTTGATGACTGTTGCCTGGAAAAGAACCAGGCAAGAGACATCCATATATAAAGCATCCAAGAGGATAGTAAAGAATCCAGGTGAAAGATTAAGGCCCAGGTTTTGCTTCAGACATGGTGGACAAAGAATTTCCTCTAGTCTTGGCTTCAAACAAAACCATTTTCTGAGATAAGTTAAATCAGTTGAGGTAAAGCATAATTTGTTCCCATTTACAGAGGTTGTTCTGACTATGTATTTGTATGTCATGTACATATTTCTCCCCCCCACCACCCCAAGGATTTTCCTGAAGACTTAGCTTGGGATGGAGCCAGTACATCACACCTGCACCAAATTACTTGATGTGAATTCTCAGGAAACCAGTTAACTTGTCTAGTATATACTGTACACAGTTTTGTTGAGCCTCAGAATTCCCAAGTATCTTTTAAAAAATGGGCAAAGCATATCTTAAAATAATAAATTGAACTTTTACATGCGCATCTAATGATGTTTTGTCTATTGATAATATCTGGACAAGGGCAAAACTAATAAAACAAGATAAGTCATAGATACTGCAGAATTTAATTATTTTCTCAGTTCAAATATTCTGAAATAAATTTTATCATCTTCAACTTACTGATTTCAGTCGCTATGACAGTGATGTTGTGCCAGGGAGTTTCCTCTCGGTCAAGTGGCTTTGAGATGAATAAGGATCCATTTCCTGAATAGATGTTGAATATTCTGTCAAGGTCAGTGTGTCGATCTACAGAATATCTGTCAAGATACAGTATAATTGAGCATCACTATCTTCTGTGGCACTCTCCAGTTTAGCTCACAGCCACCTCTAAAACTTTTCTAATTTTAACTGTAAGTAATCAAGAATGCTTTCTTTATGATTAACCTATGCTTTCCAGTAGCTGCCTGTATGCTACAAATACAGCGAATCAATTTTAAGACTAGTGAGCAGGACAAAGAGCAAATTGTTATGTAGGTGGTTTGTAGATTGATATTTGAAACTACATTTTAGCTCATAAAGTGAATTCTGGATTAACAACTAAAAGTGAACATTCTTAGATAAGATTTTTTTCAAATTGATTGTTTCTTAATGAACTCTGTCACCAAAGGACACATATTGTAGATATTAGGAAGTATCAATCTATAAAAAAATATTTTTGAGGTGTCCCAAGGACTGCCAAACTCAACAGAAAGGTCTTTCAATTAGTTGTTCTTTTAGATGAAAGTTCTTTAAATCTTGTTTTATGATACTTGCTTTTGCTTTGTTTTTACCTAGCAAGGAAAAACTTGCTTTACAGCTGTTTTTTTAATTAGCCTAGTAGTTGGCAGTCATTATCAGGTTAAATTGAGATTTTATACATATTTTACTCAAAAATATTTTATTCTCTTCCTCCTCTCACACCTCCTACCTCAAAGCATATTGCTGCAGGAAATAGAAGTCTTGCTCAGGAATGCAGAGATCAGTTTTCATAATTACTTGCATGGTAAATACACAAATTTAAGTGCCGTGTTTGTTACTGCAGATAATAACAGCCGATTGGTAACAATTACAGCAATTTCACAGTGCTGAACTCTTACCTCTAATTGTTATGACTTTCTCACAATCATTTCTTATTCAATATACTGTGATCATTAAATAGTTAAGCTACAGAACGTGGATGTTATGTACAGAGCGCTGACTACTATCAAGCACCAGGGAGCATAGAAATGTACCAGTTTGAGGGTTTTACGTGATATAAAAGCATAATTTTATGAACAGTTTGGTGAAACTACTAGAAGATGCTGGCAATGAAATGTTGATGCTTCCTTTCTTTTTACTGGGGGACTCTAGGCTGTTCTTCAAAAGCATTGCCTGCACTGCTCATTGTACTAATTGTATTTGCCTTCTTAAGCTCCCCTAGATCTTTCTCTGTTCAACGCTTTTCAACAGTCCCCATGTGCTTAATTGCTCAAACAGCCTCTTAATACCTTTCATTCTCACCACTCTCTGTGCATGAGACTTGACCCACACCTAAAGAATTCCATGTTGTGTAATGACTTACTTTATTGCATTCTTTGCTATATCTGGATCTTGGGCTACAACGTGCCCAATAATGCTTCCTTCCTTGGCATCTTCATCTACCTCTATTAAATACCAGGGTTTGCTGAACACTGGAGGTTCATCAATGTCTTCAACAGAAATTTTGACCAAAGCCGTGTCTTTGAATGGCCCCAGCTGAAGAAAACGAGGATCAGGATGAGTGTTGGTTGCTTCTATTCTTAGGGTATATAAGACCTTGTTTTCAAAATCCAGAGGCTGAGGAGCAAATAGTAATAACAAAGAAAATTATGTCACTTTACAAAAAGTGCAAATTTTACAATGCTGAATCAAAGGTGGAAACATTTTTAGGAGCAAAAGCTTTAAATTTTAATCAGTCTTGGGGAAGATGGAGTATATTAGGTCTTAATTTTAGATATTAAAAAAATAACGATTATTATAGGACAGAAAGGCAATTATGATGCCTCTGCCATTAATTATTCAGGTTAGTGAAAAAAAAATAAAAAAAAACCTGCATAAAAGCGGAAAGAAAGAAATGGGGAAGTTTTACTCAGTCCGTAAGAAAAAGTTGTGTAAAACCTATTTTTTCAATCTCACTGGTAGTAAAAAGAGCAATTATTCCAGTTCTTAAATACACTCTGTCCTATTTACCTTTTCTTTACTCTTCCCCAATACCATCTACCCTTGTCTGTTTGGCATTAGAAGCAACTCAGACTTGTCCCTGGCCACCATGTTCCACAGTGAAAAGAAAAACTGTGAAGCTTGGTTTTCAATCTATGTGACATTTACATCATGCATATCCATATATGTCTATATATGCATATGTATATAGACATTCATGCATTCACATATATACATAAATAAGTATATGTGTTTCCAACCACATAGATCTATATTTTATATATGCACAGATATCAGTTAATTGTTACTGATATATTTAATCACACTAGAATAAAAAAGAGTGTTCAGATTTTAACAGGCTGAATTCTGAAAAGCAACCAATAACTCTGTCAGAGATGGTATATTGAATTAAATTTCTTTCTTTGCTTTCTGGACTTTCACAGAAATGATGTGTAACAACTGAAGTATGACCAACACTGAACTTACACCAAGACAGATTTTAGGTGCTGGAGATAACTGGCTGTTGGACAGATTAGAGAGAGAGACAGTTTATCCTTGGACGTGTAAATTCATCAAATTCCAGGTAAGCCTCCCACCCTTGTAAGTCTTACCAAAGCAATCAGCTGATAAACCCCACTGTGAACTGCACCCCTCCAGGTTTTCACAAGCCTAATTTGAAAGTACTGTGTGTGAGACTCTATATATTGACCAGAGAGCAGCCACTGAAATATTGCTTTATGTGAAGTGACATGCCAGTAAATTTCCCTTGGGACTTGAAAATAACAGATACCCACTGGAGAAAGAGAAGAACAAAACTAATACAACAGCTCCTTGGCAGCCTGACCCCTTGTGAGATCTACCCTCCCTTCCCCTGGAAAAAGAAAAATAACCGTAACACCTGAAGAGCTAAGTACATATAAAAGAGAGGGAGAAAAAATAAACCTTTTTGACAGTTATAATCCCTTCCTGTGTGTCCTTGTCAGTGATGATATCAAACATGTCTGATCCATCCCCATTGGAGATGCTATACTCAATCTCCGCATTTTCTCCCACATCGGGGTCATTGGCTTTAATTCTGCCAAGAGAAGTCCCAGGTGGTGCAGATTCAGGAGAGCTGAACTGGTAGGTGCCTGGAAGAGGAAAATCAAGCACTTACTGTTTTGAGAAACATTTTTCTTCTGAATAAAAACCATCTTCAATTTCACCTGGATTTTAAAGTAACTTGAAGTTCCAAACAATTTAAGAAAAATACTCCTAGTCTTTAAACTTTAACCACTCTAAACTTTAAAACAGGATTCAGAGTTGATTGACAAACTGTCACAAAAATTTCAAGTTATTCTTCAAAGCCATTTAATACTGTGCTTTTTTTTTCCTTTTTTTTTCCTTCAGTTCCAAGGGACAATGGAGCTGAACAGTAAGGCATCACTTCTTACCTTGATTATCTAACACTATATATATGCATGTATTCTCTAGAAATGTTCCTAAATATATTAAGAACTAGGAGAGGATTTTATTTTGTTTTCTAAAGGTGTAAGAGTTGTAGAAATCTGTAAGGATTTTGGAAAGAAACTAAAATAGTATAGCTTTTTATTTTAATTATTTTAAAATATATTCAAGTAAGTGTTCTGTTTGAAAATAATTCATTCATCTGTTATTGATGACACATACTAAAGACTCATGGTAAAGAGCATTTGGATACATGTTCATGTTAATTTTTATTGTTGTTTTTATGATCAGGGTTTTCTAAAAAGAAATCTGATTCCATTTTATCCTTTCTTGTGTGTTTGAAAACTTAATTTACACATATATTTTCTGAAAACATTTGTAATAAAAATCTAATTATAAAGATATACTGTAGCAGAAAAGGTATTAATCAGATGGATTTCTTGACCAGTAAGAAGTAGACATTGAAGACCTTTCATCACTAACAAGACAAAACTAATACTAAATTAGTATTTTCTGTTATTTGCTACCAAGAAAATGTAAAAAAAAAAATCTGATATGTTCAGATTTTGCACATAGCATGCCAGAATTTGATGTTTCGTTTGATCTGCTTTTTCATGTAAATTCATATTACTTTACTGAGTGATGTACTAGCATTGGAGATATACCTAGAGTCTGACAAAATTAGCTCCAGATAAAATGTATCACCCTGTTTCAAAGGATCCAATAAGAACATATATAAATTGTATTGACTTGTAGTGAAATACAGTCAACTCTCCTTCTTGCAACAACCCTATTCCCTATATTACATGTCCTTTGCTTTTTAAGACACCTAAAGTGTCCTCAATGCTCCATCTACTACAAGGAATATATCAGACCGTTGAGTGCAAAATAAATTTCTGTCCCCAGTTGCAAAGACTAAGTACAAAAGAGAGCCTCTGAAAATAGCTTATATTTATTTAGATGTGTAGCAAAATGGAAGCTAATGCTTGGTGCTAAATTGTGATTGCTGTTACAAATTCGAGGTTGTAAGGGAAAACTCAGCAGTAGCCTGTTTGACTGTGATCCACACAGACAAAAATGTATATTTTTCCCCTCAAGCCAGCCTGCAAATGGGATGAAAGGTAGGACTCCTGGCAGCTAAACTGTGAGTTTGAAGCCTTGAACTCTTGACAAATTCAAGGGTTTGTCAGCTGAGCCAGAAATACCATAAGAACAGATTTAATCATGGTACTTATTACTCCTTCCAGATAAATACCTCCCTTTAGTGATTTTCTGTTTGAAAGCATTCCTTCTTTTGTAATGCTGTGTGAATGCTACACATTTTTGGCATGTGAGAAGGCTATTTGGTTTAGAGTACAATAGAATTTAAAACGTGTAAGCTTTTCATTATGGTGCCATTTAAATTCTATTTAGGCCTATGTCTTCTAATTGTCCACGATTCCTTTCAGGAAACAAAACAAAACAGAAAATGCTTCTTCTTAATGCAGTCTGAACAACCAGTACTTCACAGTGACATTTTACTTTCTCCTGTCCATCTAAGAAATTAATTTTTGGCTCTGAAATACCTTGATATTAACTAGTTTTCTTTGCAACTGCAGTTCACCCTCCACTTTGGACAATGTTTTCACTTATTGTTGCCTCACATAAGAGAAAACAGAAGACAAATGTTCTAATAAAAAGCAAACTTCCAGAACAGATAGTTCTCTGAAGGTGTGCCCTACTTCATAACTATCTAAGAAGAAATCAAATCTTCCAGATGTTTCCCTATCTTTGATTTCCTAGAAAGTGCTGAAAACCATCCTGCTGAGGAGAAAGAAAATGACAGGGAAGGGTCACCAGCAAAATTGGAATTGCACCATTGGACAGATCCCATGGCAGGCCTTCTAGGCCATGCAATGTTCCAGTGATGTTCAAAGTAGAACATTATAGAGAATATTGTATGAGGCATCAAATTGTAAAAATTACTCTATAAAGTACCAACCCCAAAGCTTATTGAAATAATGAGAAGAACTTTCATAGGCTCAAGCCTTAAGTTAATTTTGTCAGAAGAGCATCAGAAGGAACATGGGCTAAGGAAACTGGATTATTTTGAAGTTCTATACATTCTTCATTCTGTATTTTATCTTATTTTACTTTATTCAGCAGCAAGGCTTACAAAGCAACGTGCTACACTAAATTATAATTTAGTTTCAAGATTCCTATTTGCCAAAATATTATAGGCTACATCATGATATATGTGTTTAAAAAGTATCCCCTCATGAAGTCAAACAGGAAGCCCAGTTAAAAGTTGTTGGGTTTGCCATGTGAACATGAAGTGAACTCTGAATGTGAATTTGAATTATCTTTTCTTTTTGAGGGCGGCAGTACTTCCCCTCCCCTCTTTTCTTTTAAGGCAATGTCTTATCATGGATAGAGGTTAAAACATTAATTTGTACTTTCAAGGATACCTTCTTCTGTACTGTCAGAGTTTTCCTTTTTTGGTTTTTTTTTTTAATCTGTGCTAGGTTGAACAGCTTGTTCTGTTCTGGGTGTACTTATTGTCCTGATACTGAAGTGCTTTTCAAGTCTGGTAGAGCATTTTCTAAATCAGCTATGTTTGTCCAGTCCTCAGTGGATCTATAAAGACAGCCAGGTCTCTCATCAGTGTGAACAAGCAATTCAAATTTTATTATGTGGACATTTTTCTGGCAGGCACTGAACTGAGGCTGTAAATTTTTTCCTATCTGCAGCCTATCAAACAGTTATCAGACACTGACTGTAACAATGTGAGACTGAATTTAAACACTGGCCTAGGTTAAAAAGATCTGTAGAGTCCTACTGTGAAGCTTTTTGTATTGTGCAGCTTTCTGCTATTTGCCTTTTTTTTTTCCTACTGCAGAAGTATTATAAAAAAAAAAAAACACTTTATTCTGTCAAACTGGTCTAGATTATCAAAATCGTTTAAGAACTGAACAGAGATTACAAGTACCTAAAGCAAAAGCTTAAACTGCCAGCAGAACATACCACCTGATCAACTCTGCCTGTGCAAGGCAGTACATTAAGAAACTTGTGACTTACTTGCTTGCCTAAACATGTTGAACTAAAAGAGTTTCCAAGAACAGATCCTTATATTTTGTAGTTAGATTCCTCTAAAGTCCCTGCAGTTGGCCTAAATTATTGTTGCAGTTTATATTTCTGCAAGCTGAGTAAGAATGAGAAGCAAGTTTGTAATCCCAATAAATAATTTGCTATTACAAAAATGTAGACAGTGATTCCCATTTTCCTTAAAAATGCTGTAACATAAACAGACACAGCAGCAGGCCAGTACTATAAAAATAGTGATAAAAAAGAAGCTTCCAAATGGCCAAAGCAAAGCAGCTGATTTTAGAGATGTTCCTGGAAAAAACAAATTATTAGATGCTCCATACTCTGGGGGAAGCGAGGTGGATTGTCGTTGACATCAGTCAAAGTGATGTTCACGGTGGTGGTCCCTGATAATCCTCCCATCTGGCCTCCCATGTCTTTGGCCTGGATGACCACTTGATACTGCTCCCTGTTTTCTCTACTCATGTCTGGTAAAGCAGTCTTGATGATGCCTTGAAGGAGTAAGAAAAAGGAGAGACAGAGAGGTGAAGGAGAAGCACCATCCATGTTAATCTCAGAGCTCTTAAATGGATTCATGTCAGATATACTGTGCAGATGATAATCCATAGCAATCACAACAAGGTATACTGCAATAAGCCTTTCAATCTATGGCTGCTTTAATGTGATTTTAAGAAAAAGAGAAAAAAAGTATAACAGAGACATTATTTATTGTTTTTGTTGTGCTAAATCAATTTCATTATTCCTTTAGTGACAAAAATATCAATATGTTTGGTGAACTAATGACATTTTTCAGTTACTATCCCCAGTTATTATTTTAATATATTGTGTAATCTCCAGGTCTGATGACATTTTAATATTATAGCACAAGGCTGAACTTTAACATGCCCTGGACTCATTATTCTGGGCTGTAATAGATCATTGATTGCAATGCTCAGTGATGGACACTGTAAATCAGCTAGGGCTATAGCTAATAAAAGAATTGGACAAGAGTCTAAAATTAGTTTTGAAAAATCTTTTTTGGGGTGTCAGATTTCAAAAGTTTCATAGCTGTAATTTAAATGTCTCAGACACTTCCACAGCACAAAAAAAGAATAAGGGTCTCAGGTGAAAAAACCAAAAGACCTTTTCATTAAAGTGGGCATGCATGTATTTTCTTTTGGAAAATGAAGCAGAGAGCTTTTTATTTTTACTTAGAAAGGCTGTGGCTTTTCAAAGCTGAAGTGACAAGAGTTTTCTCTTGTGAAGTGGGAAAATATAAACATAGTGTCCTTTTCTGCTTGGAGGATTCACACTCCTGCCCTTTCTTTCTCAGAAGAAGGCTCTGATTATAGGATCAGTTTGATATTATGCAAAAAAAAAAAAAAAAAAAAAAAAAAAAGACAACCCTGGAAAATTTCTACTTCTAACAAGAGAGGGAAATAGAGAGAAAAACCTTTGTAGCTTAGTGGTTATGACATTTACATCTGATCCAGGATTACCAGTTCTGATTACCATACCTAGGCTTGTTAATACATGCAACATGAAACAGCAAATTGGATTAAAATGAGAGATAATCCCTGAACCAAAGATGAGAGCCCAGGTCTTTCCCAAACTGTCTGACTGCCTAAACACCTGCTACCATCAGTTATTTTCCATGTGGTACTTGTCCTGTTTCCCTGATCATGCCTGCTAAAGATGTTTCAGTAGGGGACTAGAGAAAAGAGAAGAAAGAGAGATGGAAAAAGGTGGGAAAAAAAGGGAACACTTTTATCCAAGGTAAAATGGTTATTTTCCCTTTTAAAACTGTATCCTTGTGATTCATTATCTTTTATATACTATGCCTTAGCTGTATTTAGAAAAAAAGAAATTGTTTCAAAGGAAAGTAAGACATCATATCGGCATTCTCAATCTCAATGGATTAGGAACTTCAGGCATTCTGGGCAAACTTGCACTTAAATTCTCAATTCACAAACTAGAAGAATTTTGGTGACATGCAGGAAAAGCTAATGCAATATCTGCTGAGTCTTGAGTGCCTTAGGTATCTGGAAGAGGGGAGTTTTTGGTTTAATGCTTCTTTTTTGAACATTAATTTTGAATTATAGATATTCAAAATTTTTGTTTTGTTTTTGTTTGTTTTTTTTGTTTGTGTTGTTTTTTATTGGATTTCCTGCATAACATTGAAAAAGGCATCAATTCGTACTTTACAACTTGAAAGCATTAATGATTCTTACTGTGGTTCTAATAAGTCTTGGAATCAGGATACAATTTCGGAAAGCTTCTTCATTTAAAAATTGTCAGTGGTCAGGAATTTAGCTCAGACCTTAAGAAATATTGCATTGCTTTTGAGATTTTATTTTTTTTAAACTTATAGTGTGAAATTGTCCAATTCCTATTTACTTAAAGACAAATTGATGAAATTTCCAGAAAAAAAGTGTAAAATAAATTTGGGATTAATTTTGATGATTCTTTTGACCTATACAGTACTTTATGCTTTTTTTTTGAACTGTTGATCTTTATAGTTAACAGTCATCATCTGGAAATCTTACTCATACCAATTAAAGCAGATCTTCTGCAATAATATTGTATTAACAGAAAAAGCATACTTTTATTTTCATTCCAGTTTTCATTTGATGAAAGGGTATCAGCTTTATGCCAAGTCCTACACCAGTTCCAGTGTTGAGATGGAAGTGAAAAGTGTCTTGATCCCTGCATCCTGTCTGTTTCTGCAAAAAGTGAGACTGAATGAATTTCTAACCTGTTTCTGGATCCACTGAGAAATATGGCTGTCCCTGGAGGATGCTGTACACCACTTTGGCACTGTTTCCATAGTTGGCATCATCAGCGTCTGTGGCTGTCACCTGAATAACAGATGTACCTAAATGGGTACCAAGCAAAGAATCAGCAGATTTTAGGAAAGCATCTATTTTTTGTAAACCACGTACAATTTTTGCAGGATTGAATTCAGTAAGAAGTCAAACAGCATCCAGTGGACAAATCCAGAGTTATCCTACCCAAGAGACAGTAAAAGAAAATCTCATCTTCCTCATGAATAGACCTAAAACCATTATCACTTAAGATTCATGCTTCAGTTTAACATGAGTAAATGCATAGGGACTGACACATCTTTGAAACACAACACAGCATTAGTTGTTTGGTTTCTTTTGTGATCAAACAGATTTGAAGATTTTTCTCTGATAATAACATGACCTCAGCTGAAACTGTTCACTTAAAGGTTTGGCTTAATCAATAAATAAACCTAAAGCAAATTTCCCTGTACTCATTTTCTGCTTTGATGCCAAACTCCAAATACCTGAATTCTGAATGAATAAAAATTTTTGCCTCATCATAAATTTATTTTTGAGATTCTCTTAAAAAATAGACTGGTTTTGCAATAAGAAATTCTGTTTGTGGGGATTTGTTTGTTTATATGTTTGGGGTTTTTTTCTCTTGGTGAAAGTTACCCACCTATTTGGCAAATAAATGACATTAAATACTACTGACATTTTTCATCATTCACTTATTTTGTGTGACAATTGTTTACCCATGTCCTGTGATCATAAAAAAGACAATATAAATTATATAGGATTATGAGCACTTTCAGCCAATATATTTGGTGTAGTTTATGGGTTAGAAGCAAATGAAACCTTCTGTAGAGCCTTTCTTATAAGACATAAAAGGAAAAAGCTGTCCTTCACAAGCTTTTATTCCTCACCACATTTCAAGATGTCAGAATGCATTTTGCTAACACAATCTAGCACTGACAAATGTCTAGGTAAATGCAGGCAGTCCAATAGTGATGGTGTAAAGGTCCTTAACTCCTTCCCAGGAGAAGAAGGCTGACTGAGAAGAAGCTCTTTACCCTCTTTTTGGCTGGTTTTTTTTTTGTATCTCACTGTCTTTGAAAGAAAAAGGTCTAGTGAGCACTGTCCACTTAATTGATATCGTTCCTTATTCCTCTTTTTTATATATATTCAGTCTCTCTAGATTGAAGGTCACCCAGATAACTTGCAGTCAAATGTCTGTCTTGACTATAAATTTAGAAGACCCTCATTTACCTGTGATTAATGGAATTGAAGTAAATAATTTCTACTGTCACTTTTCAGCATATCCCACGGTTTGGGAAAAGTAGAAATCCAGAGTAATCAAAACAGATTTTTGAGAGCACATTATTATTAGGTCCTGTTTGATGCAACTATCTTTGTCATAATACATTATACATAATACAGCTTTACAAATAATAGTTTTACCTATATAACAATTCCTAATATTTCAGGTTATGTGAAGAGCATGTCAAGAGAGGAGGAATATTTTTTTCTCTGCAACAAACCAGCAGAAAAAAAGTTGTAAAAATGCTTTGCCAAAAATCACCAAACTCTGAAAAGGATTTTTGCCATCAGCTCTCAGGATTACTTTTTGCCTGGTTAAAAAGTTAGAGGTCATCTGTATGCCCAAGCTGAGCTGTGAAGATTATCCCAAAGAAGTGAATATTTAAGGACATTTTTATCACTAACAGTGTTCATCAGAACTGCTCATCTGGACAAAAAATGAAGACAGTTCTCTGAGAATGGTAAAGTTCCATTTGTCCTATCTGCTTTCAGAAAAGCAAATAAATTATATCCCAGCTCTCCTCAAGACTAATAGAGAAAGAAGAGTCATTATCCCTTGCTTGCCTATAAAAAAAAATGTAAAGGTAATCAGTAGAATCATATGTTTGTACTGTGTGACACTGTAGCATCTAGAAGTTAAGAATCAAGAAAAATCTAGATGTCCATCACAAAAAACCAACCCAAAATACCCTAATCAGGAAAAGTTGTTGCTGTCACCTCCTTTTCTAGGCACTGTCATGGGATTGACACAGAAGTATGGTTATAACAACTGAATGCACATTAATGTTCTTTCTTTCTTTTCCTAGTGTACTGTTTTGATGAATAAAAAAATGCTGAATTTGTTTTGAGGGTTTTTTGGTTTTTTTGTTTTTTTTTTTTTTTATAAGACAGTTATTACAGGGCTTAGGGCAGTCTTTGGGAGACTTCTGTGTTTGTCTGATTGGAATGTCTATTTTAATTTCCTGAGGATCAAGTGCCATATAATCACGGTTGCTGAGCAGAGTACAGAAGATGTAACCCCACAGAAACTTTTGAGGTGGTGAAAAAATTGTGTTACAAAGGTCCTTCTTTCTGTTAAAATAATAGTACAACTGTGAAAAATGGCTAACAAGAGTATGTTCTCAAAAAATTCAATGTCAGCAGGCAGCTAACTCTCTTCTTTGCCAACAGTCTGCTGTACCGTAAAGAAGGATGCTGAAAAATGATAGAAAATACTTGTGCAAATTTCTTTCAAAAGGAAAGAAACTTCTCTTAGCTTTTTGGGTCTGAAATGACAGTGAAATAAAGGCAATGAAATAAAGGAACTCAACATTAATTATGGATTAATTGGTAATGAGGCAAAACCAGTTTGGAACTTTCTAATTAAAGAAAAGTATGCCTTACCTCACTTGAATGGTACCTCCAGAATGATCTATTTATGTGTATGTTTTTTTCTAGAGTAGATCAGCTCACAAAAAGCCTCTTACCACATTTGTCAGCAGAAATCAGCATGATTTAAGATACAAATAGGCTGTATGGATGAATACAGCAGGAATGAAGGAAAGAAGTAGAGCCTGGGAAGAATTGGGGGTGGGAGGAGGTATTTTAGTGTTTACCTTTGTTTGTCACCATCCAAGTCTATTTTTAATGTGCAAATATTAAACTAATTTCTCAAGTGAAGTTTGTTTTTGCCCTTATGGTAATCGATAAGTAATCACTCAGTCTTTATTTCAACCCATGAGCTTTTCCATTTTCTTTTCTCTTCCTGTTTTGTTGAGGAGGGGGGAGTGAGAGAGCAGCTGGGCAGGCTTCTGGCAGCCAGCCATGATCAAATGTACCACAGAACAAATTGGTGTGAAAGACGACAGAGAAAATGTGAGAATAAGTAAAATAGCAGTCTAAGCAGTGATAACATCACTCTTCTGCTAAACAAAGTCCACTCCAAAGCAATCCAACCCAGCAAGTCTAGTCCATCTTAGGATGGTAACTAAATATCAGAGCTCTCAAGAGGTAGGTCTTTTATTATTTTTTTTTCCTTTTTCTTTTTCTTTTTCTTTTTCTTTTTCTTTTTCTTTTTCTTTTTCTTTTTCTTTTTCTTTTCTTTTTCTTTTTCTTTTTCTTTTTCTTTTTCTTTTCCTTTTCCTTTTCCTTTTCGTTTTCCTTTTTCTTTTTTCTTTCTTTATCTTTTGGGTTTTTTTCCTGCCTTTTCCTTTTCCTTTTCCTTTTCCTTTTCCTTTTCCTTTTTTCCTTTTCCTTTTCCTTTTTTCCTTTTTTCCTTTTCCTTTTCCTTTTCTTTTTCTTTTTTTTTTTTCCTCTTTCTCTTTTCCTTGAGTCTGGAAGCTTAAGCACTTTAATAACATATCTGCTGTATGATATATGGGGTCTTAACATAAGGGTAGCAAAATGCAGAATGTAAATTGTGAAGGTAACCTGAGAGAAGACCAATCTATACTAAATCTGTGTAATAGTGCTTCTCTGTGTGTTGACATATGCATATGTGCTCATGTAAGTGCATGTAAGAATATAGAGTCCAAAAAGGAAAACTTTTAGAGTTAGAGAGAGCATCACTTCATATCTAGGAAGTGTCAGAATTGAGTGTCACTAACACAGATTACTAGAACTCATAAAGAGTGAGACATAAATTTGAAAAAAAAACCCCACAATATTTGAAATGAGAATGCTTTTATGAATGATGTTAAAAATGTTTTCTAATCCTTTGTGCTATTTAATGTTTGAAAGAGTCCCTCTGGTATAATTAGGTCTCCCAGCATGATACCAGAGTGCATTGCACAAGTGAAGTAAATAACTTAAAGAGAATTATTGCAGTGCAAAAGAGGTCTTCCACTAGATGAGATAGGCACACATTTTGCTACCTTTTCATGTGAAGTCATGCTGTTCAGCATGCAGCTCTTGTTCTTACTTGACTCCTTTAGCGGACATGAATTACAACAGCTTCTGCCAGTCAGGAATATATATCTGCATCTATTGGAATTTGTTTTTTACTGATAACTTGTTCTGTAACCTTCATTTTAAACAGTGTCTTCCATCTTGGGTGAAGAAGATGAGCAGATTATGTTGTTAGTAACGTGTGATTCAAGATTCTACCATGAATGTTGGATAAAAAAATTACAGTGATTTAAATATCATTCAGAACCACGTCATTTTTTTTTTTTTTTACAAAGGGAATTCTGTAAATTCAAAATGCATTTTGATTCTGACTTTTTTTTAAAAAGTAGGATTTCAGAACAATTCAAACTTTTGATTTTAAGAAAAAATAAGAAGGTTTAGGCTTTGGCCTTCTAGTATAAAGTATTCAAAAAGTAGTTTGAATGAAACAATTTGAAAATGCTGAACCAGGATGTTTTCTACATTATAAGACAGTTTCCTTTCTATTTTTTTTCAAGTCAACTTCTGTCAAAATTGGCAATTTTTGAAAAGTTCTGACTTTTACAGTGGAGTTTTGTCTGTGTATGTGCAGAAAGTCTGTTTCATTTTCAGAAATAGAAGACCAGCTGGGGTAAGTGGAGAGGCAGGAAGGACTTTGTCTCTCTAAAGGAGAAGCTCTTATGCTTGCTTCCTGTTTTCAAGCACAATGGCAATCTGCTGTTTGTCAAGTTTATTTACAGAGGGAAGATTTTAGAAGAAGGTTACTTTTACAAGAGAAAAAGATTCGGGTGAGCTCTGGAAAACCTCTGGAGCCAAAACTGGGAATTTTGTATGCCTAGAAGCTTAGAGAAGATGAATGGACATATTGGTTTCTCAGACAACATCACTCCAAGGATTACGCAGACGTAACGTGGAGATGCCCCTGCTGAAGACATGACTGAAATTTTAAGTGAGCTACGGAAGTTATGAGGTGTTAAACTACTTTTCCTTTGGTAGCAAACTGTTCTTGCTGGATAGTAGTCTGTGCTTAGACAATGAACTGGACAAATGATGAGCTAGGAACTATGTGGCACTACCCAAGCCTATAAAGTTTAGGCAGGCATTGGACTCACCACTAATTATTTCGTTACCACATCAGCTGGACAACATCACTTCTGACTACTTTGTATAAAAAGGACAGGATTAAATAAGGTTGAGATACAACTCTTATATTTTGATTGGAAGACAAATCCACCCAGAAATCTGAAAGAATAGTGAACTGCAAAGTGAACTTTGCTCTTTTGATCATGACCACAGTTTAGTGAGGCTTTCTCTAGACTGCTCTTCCTTTGATGCAGAAAAGGCCAGGAGGTTGGTAGCATGAAAGATTTCAGAGAACTAGGGAAAAGAACATGTAAAAGCTGAAAAGGAGTAAGTGTCAACAGGTAAACAGAGCCAAGGTAGAAGAGGAGTAAATGAGCATGACTGAGAAAGAAAAAAAAAATAAAGCAAATTTAAAACAAATAAGGAACCTGAGTAACCAGGCTCAAAAGAACAATAACATTACATTGGCAAATTGAAAAGGAAATTAAAAAGTAGTTCAGCTGTACATACTGAGAATAAATTTCTTAGAAAGACAAAAGTGAGCTAAAAATATGGCATAAAAGAGGACACGTAATAAATAATTCATAAATTACATTTTACCAAGTTAACCATTTTTAATAATCCATTGCATAGTTATGAGGTGAAGCTTAATTTCACTTGAAAACCTTCTGTGTTATTTTTGTGTATCTTGTCTCACAAAATATTTGATTGAGAACTCAGCTGATATACTAGCTACTGTACATGGGCACTGCGCCTTTGTTTTTGATATCCACTGATCTCCCACCTAGGAATCACAAACTTTGCATCAGTGTGTTGTATGTAGAGTCACTGCAATCCCTGCTAACATGACTAAAAATAATTTGTGAAAGATGTAAGAAAACCAAGCTGTGCTGCATGCTGTAGCCTTACTTTCCCTCACAACTACTTTTTCCTCTCCATTTTAGTCCATATCAGCAAAAACAGATGGACCAAAACACTAATTTCAGAAATATGAGATGCTGTTTTTGGGTGGCTTTACTTCAAAAAGAGTACCTTACATTTTGTAAACAAAATGAGGAAACCATGCTCATAAATTTCTTGTACGTGTTGCATTTGGAGGGTTTTGGGTTTTGTTTACTGGTTTTTTTTCTAAGATGACAAAATGAAGCCCCATTTTAGATTGTGTTGTCAGAACTTGCATTAAAGCAGTAACTATGTACTAATGATTTTCTCACCACACAGAGAGACCAAATGTGACTAAACTACTCTGTCTATAACCTGCCTGAAATGCTACATTTGCCAGTGAACACAATACATACACCATTCTAACATAATGTCAGAAATTGAACTAGGAAAGAATGGCAAATGCTGAACAAAGCCTCCAGCCCTCACCCTCCCGCTTTACCTTGGTACAGTGACTTTAGTTTTCCTTTGGCAGTAATTGTAACTGTGAAGTGCATCAGATGCCCTGCATAAGAATTTGAAGAGTATTATAGATGCAATAACAAGTGGGAAACAGTAAAAAGAATGAGGAATAGTTTGAAGGACTAGTGGGTGAACAACTCCACGCAAGTTTATTCTTTTGTGGAGCTCCTTTTTCCCCTTCTTACCATAAAGTCACTTCTGAAACTGTAATAGTGGTGCAATTGAATGGCAGAGATGAAACAGAGGAGAGTAGTCAGGCTCTTTCAAGTGTTAATGTAGATTAGCTTTTATGTTGCAATTTCTAGTGGCTAAAGTGGTACAGTATAAAGTGATATGCCATCCTTCATAAATGAGCTGCAGCTTAGAAGTCTTCTTCATTTTGTTCAATATAATGTTCATCTTTCCGATTATAAAACACTTTTTTTTTTGGCAGAACAAGAGTCTACAGTCTATGTTTACAAATACACTGAAATCCAATTAAAATAATTAATCACAGAATTATCCTCAAAATTCAAATTCAAAATAATGATGAAAGTCACCAGTAGTATGTTTCTGGGTCTGAAGCTGCTGTATGTACAGGGGGGTTGTTCCAACTAGAAATAGTTGTCAATGAAATTGACATGTTGAAGGAGACACAAATAATGCTGGTAATGCTGGTAATATGACTTTTAATTACCTTGGCTACTCCTAATCTGCCCACAAGGTATGTGGAAATAAGCCACCTGTATGAACTGCCAGCTGTCCTCCATGACAGCTCAATCACAACAACTCCACCACTTGTTTCTTTTTTAAAGATGAGAGCTGGCAATTTTCACCCTTTGCCCCATCTTAATTTCTGTAATACTCCAAAAGAGAGAAACAACTTTCAGATGGTTTTATGATTAAACATAGGAAGAGTTTGACCCTGATGATCCTACTAGGTGAAACAGTAGTTCACAGAGGCTGCAGCATGGTTACCTCTTGGTTAAAAATCCCTACTCCTAGCCAACAGTTTCAAAGAAGGCTTGAATTTTATTTATAATTTTTTAATTTACAAAATAATAAATTAATCATAAAAATGTTATTTCTTCACTACTCTTAGCTTCCTTTGTTCATGTAGTACAGCTTTAAGATGTTTTCTGGTTGCCCTTTTCTCAGAAGTAGTTACTTGTGGTCCTCCAAACAATTTCTAAAGTTCTCACTTCAAAGAAACAAAACAAGCTTGAAAGAAACAGTTTTCAAACTTTGAGTTCTGGTGTACATGCCTGTGCTGCTGTGTGTTTTGCAATGCAACACCAATAGAACTATGATAATTTCTTGAGAAGGAACAAGTTAACTTTTTGCACTTATTTTCATTTGCTCCTTTTTTTGAGCTCAGCTTATGTATCCCTTTATGAGTTTTTGAATTTCTATCTGTGAATGAGAACTAGAATCTTACCCTCATTTGCATCCTCAAAATTAATCTATAATACAAATTAATAGAAACCTTTACAGAGTTTATACCTTTTGCCAGGTCTGCAAACAGGTGCACTTTAAAACCACATGAGAATCTCTATTATGACCATGAGAAAGTACATAATTATTTTTCTTATGACAGGCTGGCCTCATCTGTATTTTATGTGGGATCATTTTTGTCATCTGTTGGAACTCCTTTTTGGGTAGTGATAAAATTTGTCTCGTTAAATATTAGTACAGCTGTGGAAAATAGTAATTTACATAAAAATATAGTCAATGAAGTTATTATGCCAGCCTCAAATTTACATTAATTTATAATATGTGACTCAAGAACATCTCTTTCTTCTGTCGTGCTTAGATACTGTGGATGTTGTCTGTTAAAATAACAATAAAGACGTGTAATTTTGAGGAGAAATGGAGTCTAAAACAGCAAATGAATCAAGTTCTAGGGTTATCTCAGTCATTTGCTTTTCAAAGTTACATTAAAGTACCATTTTCACACAAAAGCAAAACACTTCCAGAGTGTGCATGTGTATACAGTACGTAAATGTGTGAGTGGGTGTATGGGTGTAGGTACATGTCGAGAATATTAAGTAGAGTCAACCAAGAGCCTTTTCTATTATTGTTTCTAGACAATAATTCATCATTTAATTATTTCATTTGTCTTCAAAAGTGTTCCAATATAATGAGTATAATGTGTCGAATGATTTACAGGCAGAAGTGTTCTGCTAGAGACAGCTGAGTTATCATTATGTTTGCAAATCGATTAGAAGCTCATTGGCTATTTAATGCAAGCCTCCAATCACAGCAAAGGATGCACATGGTGGGGATGATCTCATCTGGACATATCTCATAGATTGGCACATTTCTGGTTCAAAAAAATAAAGGTGTTGACTACAAATTACTTACTTGTGAAATACTCTTACAAATGCCTGAGCCAATTTCAAAATATTTAGACACTGCAGTGATTAAGATTCAGTGAAAGTTAATTTGGCATATGCATTTAAATAGTTTGTTTATCTTTCTTAGGTAAACATACATTCCTGATAGCCAAGGGTCGTAAAATTGTAGTAATGAAGACAGTCAGTATTAGTTGTCCGGATCATGAAATATAAGGTTATTTTTTAACTTAACTTTCTTCTCTCTTAGACCATCTCAGTGCACTAAGGAGGTGGCTACCCTTTAGGTGAGCGTTTTGAGCGTTTTTTGGGGTTTTTTTCACAACAGTCACATATTTTGGCTTTATAAGGAAATAAAGCTTGCTTTTTTTTTTTTTTTTTTTTTTTTTTTTAACTTTGTACATAGCTTTATTTATCACAGGCTATTTATCATTTCCCTTGGAGTAGAATGAATGAGCTGTTATTGAGCTGGCTTTCTGACAGAAAGCTTTGATGAGAATTTGGGGTTTATTGGCAGCTAAATGCAAGATATTCACACATTTACATACTTCAGAGGACATTAAGTAAGGTTGCATTGTTCCGGTTTGTTCGGGAGTTTTGTTTATTTTTAATCACTGATTAGGTGTGACCACTGTATGTTAAATATGAAGATATGAACAACTTTCATAAGGAATAAAACTGATACTTCTACAGATCTTATAATGCATGATCTTAATTTTACAGTGTCACACATCTATGAGGTTATAGGAAAAAGCTATTCTGGAAAGTTTTTTGAGGCATCTGGTGAGATAGTACAAAATTAAGTAAAAGTGAGCATCAGGATTGCTGTCATTGTGAAAACTTGCAGAGGTACATTTTGCCAGATATTGAGAGAAATACATGAGAAATGCTGTAACCCATTTGTTGCACGTTTAGTAAAAGCTGAGTATTCATGGGAATAATATCAAGTACTTTTCAAATAAGCAGGAGTCAGACAAGAGAGTCCAGGATAAGACTTTTCTCACCTTCATTTTCCTGATTCTGTGAAGGCTGTGTATGGTACAGAAAAATTTTCAAAATGGCTATGTGATTGGCAAGAAGGAAAAATGCTGTTGTATGACAGAATTCTAGCTGAAGTAGTAACTGAACTAAGAAAACCACACATGTAACTGCTATTTCTATAATTCACCTTCTCTGTAACTAAAATCTTCTAATAAATTATCATACCTATTTTAATGATCTAATTGAAGACATCATATTTATAAAATATATAAAAACATATCTCATATATATGTGTGTCTATATATATATATATATATATAAATATATATATATATATATATATTTATACACACACACACACACCTGCTTGTCTTCCTGCTGCTGGTGTGCTGCAGCTAAATCATTTGTAATAGAAGTGGTTCTAATCATTCAGATTCACATGAGATAAAGCTTTCATTTCTCAGTAACTCTACTAAAATTGAGGATTAGGGTGGCAGGGGATATCTCACAAAAAGAGGTATACAGGATAAATAAAGATTTTGGAAACTGGTCTTTTGATTTGTGACAGATTGGTCTGTTTGATGAGACTGCTATCTCTTTGGGAGATTGGAAATTATGTCAAAGCATCTTTCTGTATGTTCTATTCTCTCTGTGTGATGATTAGTAACTTTAATTTGGATTATATTAGAAAAAAAAAAATTGCTTTATCTTGCACTCAAATATGATCCATTGTGTTTTATTTATATATTTTGGAGATTCTTAGAAGTTATACAGAAATCTGGTACGGGAAAAAAACCTGACCAAACCAACAGAAACAATCCTGCCTTTGTGTTTTACTTTCAAAACAGATGCATGCATGTGTTAACATGATTTTAAAAAAGTAAAAAATCCCCAATTTTTACACTCAGCTGCATAGTACTAGCAACTAAGGTGTATACTCATCCATTCAGAAAGATTTCTTTCCTTTTATAAACAACTGAAAATATTCTGTGTTCAGTAGATTAGACTAAGTAAGTGTCCCAGTGGGCTTTAATTTAACATAACAATAGTAATTTAGAAAAATTATACTTCTAACTGTAATTTGAAAAATCTCTTCTATGGCTACATATAAAAAATCTCAAACAGGTATACCTTTTATCTAGTTAATTGCAATTCCTGGCTTAGATCTGTGTAACCAGCCTTCCCAGCCAGCTAGAGAACCAACATTTGAGAAATCTCATTCTCAAAAATCATTTAATGAAGAAAAAGATTTTTTACAGACACCTAATACTGCACAAGGAGCATAATTACATGGTTTCAGAAAAGAACTCTGTGCATTAGAATGATATAAATAGTGACACTAATGTTAGCACTTTTAATGTAAAATCTGTCCTTAGACAACAGATTGTCTCCTCTTCAAGACTAACCTGAGTAATTTAATGTCTGGCATATTTTAGTTTTAATGAAGGCTATAACACATGTATGCCTCTGTTTGACATGTTCCTTCTGAAAAAGACACAGGTGTTCCTAATATTAGTACTGTTAATTAGTGCCAGCTATTCCAGTCCTTAGCACTAGCAGTCAACTGCTGCAGGCTTCAATATGGTCTCATAAATGTGAGAAGGGTCTCACTGCAAGTCTTATTCTGTAGCATGTCTTAAAAGAAGGAAACTTATTTGGTGGTTGGAACTTTCAAAGGCTCATAAGGGAATAAATTAGGTGCCTATAAACTGGCATCGTGCATAGGAACTCTATTTACTGTGGCTCTGAAAACAGGTTGCACATGGCTGTGAATTGCAACATGTTTATATCAAAGGATGTATAGAAGGGTGTGTGTTCATATCAAGAGGATTACACACTGGTTGAAGCAACACGCTGTTTCAGAATGTAAATTATATGTTTAGCTTTCGGATGTGAAGCCATGAAAGATGAAAGGATTTAACGTCCAGTCAGAGAGACAGCATCTCTAACAATGCAGAACATATCCCATTGTATTGCACTGCAGTGTGAGGAAAAGTGCTGGTATAAAGAATCCAGGAGCACTATGCTTCTGTTCAGAGATTCTAATGTTATAGCTGAAAATCTAAGGAAATAAAAGTAAGGAAAATCAATGCATTTAAAAATGTTCAGTGTAGGTATGAGACAGGAGCTTTTAATGCTAGTTTCAAGCTCTTGTTTAGAGATGTTCAGGTGTCTGGTTTTCCGCGGGTTTTTAGTGGTTTTGCGGGTTTTTGTCTTTTTTGCTTTTTTTTTTGTTTTGTTTTCAATGTACACAGATAATGGGAAATAATAAATTTGTTGCAGTAACGTAGCCAGGTAAACAGTTTTGCATTGAGTCATTTCAGGAAAATAGAAAGGGGAGGCACATTTAACATAGTCCAGGTCTGAAAATTCTATTTGGCAAGACGACTGTTATTCCAAGGCTATCATTTCAATGTCCATTGCTGCAGTAGCTGAACTTATTAAGACATATCTATGGAGTTGAGCTGTTCTAGTCTTCTATGAATTGGTAGGAAATTGAGTTTAACTGAGTTTGTGGCCAGCTTAAAACTGCATCTCTAAAGTTTAAACCAATTAGTTGACAAATATAAAAGTGCCATATAGTGCTATAAAAGTCACCCATCCTGCTGACTAATTGCTACATTTGAACTGCTGGTATCTTATTTCTTCCTATGAAAAATATTTTAGACCAGAACATCATGAAAGGCCAGCAGGTGAAGGTCTAAGAGAGCTCAGAGGAAGTCACAGAGTGACAGTGAGTTCACAGTGGCTCGGTTCTCACAGGACAGAAATACAAAAATTATTCATACCTTCCTGTGTTAACAGCAAACACTGGTTACTTTCATTTGCTGACAAGACTTCTACAAAATCCCAATTCCTTGTAGCACCAAGAGTCAGCTGTTACTCACAGAAGGTGAATAAATGGTTCTAGTTTTCTCATTGTGCTGCCTCAGACTTGTGGTGTTTTAATAAGAAACCAAACTTGTCCCCGTCCCAAAAGAAAAGAAAAAATAAGAAAGAAAGGGAGGAATCCTGTTCAGGTTAGAAAGATTTTGTAGCTGAAGAAAAATGGGTATATCAAGTGATTCTTTAGCTAAGTTTAGACTCTGCTAGATGAAAGAGCCTCAGCTGCTTTTACCTGCTATACTTTGGATATTCCTGTCACTTCCCTAGTACCAGCTCAAGCATCTAACCCCATGTGTTCTGAACTAGGGAACAAAAGTAGTAGAAAAGGAATATTGACCTTGAACAATGCATTTTATGATGATTTAGCTCCTTAAACTTCTTGTTTTGGGTTCAGAGAAGAGTGGGCAAGACATAAGACAGCACACCCGGGAGAGAACAGAGAGACCAAAAGGAGAAGAAGAAGGTGCCACTCCTTTTTTTCTGTAGCTTGAGATCATATCTCTTAAAATGTTCTGAAAATCTTAAATTTGTGAATGATTTGAATTCTTCACAAAGATGTTATAGATGTTTTCTGTCTTGGCTTTTGTAAAGCCTTTGACATGTTTCCCTAAAACATCCTTCTCTCTAAATTGGAGAGAGGGGAATTTGATAGGTGGACTGTGCTGTGGATAAGGAATTGGTTGGACAGTCACATACAGCAGGTAGTGGTCAATGCCTCAGTGTCCCAATGGATATCAGTGACAAGTGGTGTCTTTCTGGAGCCTGACTTGGATCCAATGTCATTTAATAGCTTAATTAATTACATAGACAAAGGGATCGAGTGCAGCCTCAGCAAATTTGTAAATACACCAAAATGAGTAATGTGATTGACACACCTGAAGGACAAGATGTCATCCAGAGGGATCTGGACAAGCTTGAGAACTGGAGGATTAACATGAAAATTAACAAGACTCAGTGCTGGTGCTGCACCTGGGTTAGGGCAACCCCAGTTGCCCAACAAAGGCTGGGGGATGAGGAGATCGAAAGCAGCCCTGCTGAGAAGGACTTGGGGGTGCTGGTGGATGAGAGCCTGGACATGAACCAGCAATCTGCATTTGAAGAAAGTCCAGAAAGCCAAATGTGTCCTGGGAATCATATCAAAAGCATCTTGGTCAGCAGGGTGAGAGACCACCTGGAGTGCTGCATTCAGCTCTGGGGTCCCCAGAACAGGAACAACACTGACCTGTTGGAGTGAGTCCAGAGGAGATCATGAAGATGATAAGAGGGCTGGAGCACCTCTCTTGTGGGAAAAGGCTGAGGTAGTTGGAATTGTTCAGCCTGGAGAAGAGAAGGCTTCAGGGCTACCTGATTGCTCCCTTCCAGTACCTGGAGGGACACTATAAGAAAGAGACACTACTCACAAGGGCCT
This sequence comes from Entomyzon cyanotis, assembly GCA_024500445.1. Lineage (NCBI taxonomy): Eukaryota > Metazoa > Chordata > Aves > Passeriformes > Meliphagidae > Entomyzon > Entomyzon cyanotis. The sequence goes on from JAKEPQ010001005.1 coordinate 63,417,272, forward strand.
GTAGTGACAGAACAAGGGGGAATAATTTTAAACCGAAAAAGGGTAGGTTCAGATTACATATTAAGAAGAATTTCTTCAGTGCAAGGGTGATGAGGAACTAAAACAGGATGCCCAAAGAAGTTCTCCCATCCTTGGGAGCATTCAAGGCCAGGTTGGATGTGGTTCTGAGCAACCTGGTCTAGTGGAAAATGTCCCTGTCCATGGCAGAGGGGTTGGAAGCTAGATATATTTAAGGTCCCTTCCAACCCAAACCATTCTATGATTCCATTATAAACACAGTACATATATATTTGGGTTTTATGATTGCTTATATTATATTTTAGATTATTATATTATATTTTAGATTTTTTTTTTACCTTCAGTCTGCTACAAAGAACTACAACAAAGTAGTTGTAAATGGATATTTAAATTTTACAGAAATTATATACATTGATCATGAAATGAACACCATGCAGGGAGATCCTAACACTTCTGTGACATCCAACTTCAAATCAGTCGGGCTGTACAAATTCAAAATAACCTGTTAACAGTACCAGAGCTGTAGTAAGTTCCTTGCAGATATCCTTTTTGCTGGGAAACTGACGTCCATGTGATATATATACATAAAAGTGCAGACAAATGACAGAATAACTTCAGGTAAAAATAGTAACGATCTGAATAAGATTCCTTTGGTGTTCCAGTGGTTTGCTTTTATACACTAGAAATACGAAGTTTTAAAGCACCCATTCATACTACTCTAAAAGAGTTCTGCATCATGCCAAATGCAAAATACTTGTAAATACTTCTATACTTTCCTAATAAAATTACTATACATGTCCTTAACAGATGGCATGCCCAAAACTGAAAGAAAAAAACTCAGATACTCCAAAATTCTTTGAAAACATTCTGGGAAGATTTATGTTTCTAACTACTTAACAAAATGAGGGTTTTGACGTTTTTACCTTGATGGTTTAAGAAAGTATTACTGGGCATTGAACTTGAATACTTATTTTATATTTTTATTTTTCTCATAATAAAGGCTTGCATGAAAATAATAAAGAACTTAAAATAAAATTTCTGCATTTAAAAAGATTCTGACATTTACAAAGATTTTGAAATTCTTTAGTTATAGTGTCAAATGCAAAAGGAAATATTGAAAGTATTCTACTTACAGAATTTCTGCCATCATGCTTAGTTTGACTAAAAGGAATTCTAATTCTATCTTGTAAAATATGAACTTGTGGATAAAATATTTATTTGAAATGTATCTTTCTCTTAAAGCTAACTCAATAATTCATTTCAAAATGGAGTGCACATTAACAATTAGGATTCTGAAGTTTTGCAAGTCATCACAGTAGTTTTTGTAAGCTTGTGTCAAAGTCAAGACAGTCATTCAAAGCTTCTTTTTATAAACATCTGAAACCAGGGAAAATATGCAAAGGAGAAAATATAATTATTTCCTGCTGAAACATGAAAGATGAGAGCTGCCTCCCTTTAGTTGTTTATACACATCTGTAGATTAATGGTTACTGACATAAGCAAATTCAAAAATAGAAAATGTGATGGTTACTGCATTTGGTTAATTTCTTTCTTTCTTTTTCTCTTTTCTTTACCATAAGGACTACTTGTTCTTGTAAGAGCTTCCTATACAAAATAACACACTGTTCTTGAGAAATATATACTTGGGATTATGTGATGTTGAAAACATGGTGTAACAAAAATAATATTAGAATGGAGCACAGTCTCACTTAAATGATGTAGTAGTCATGATGATTATAGATCCCCAAGAGATACTATAGAAATATTGAACAATGGTCATGGAACTTCTAAGAGAATCATTGTATAATTGGTGTTTCAGGATATACTACTATGCTCAAAAACAACAGCACAGTAATAAGAATGGTAATGTTAATGCATATTACCCAGTGTGTTTTACTGCAATCTCATTTGGTTTTTTATTCATGTGTATGTCTTTTACTTATATCTTTTATTTATATCTTTTAGTTAGAATAGCTATTATAAACAAGGCATGTTTAGTCATGCTATAATCCTGTATACCTGAGTTAAAATTTGCCATATTTATATTTTGTTTATAACATTCTATCAAACCTCACTTGTCAGCTAAAGAAAAACTCTTTTATCCTGATTATTTTCAATTAAAGTGATATAATAGAAAAATTGTATATTCTAAATTTAACCATTTAAAATACACTGCTCTATATTTAGATTAATCCTGTCACATAGAAATCCTGAAATGTGTTAGGAGTTTTTGGTTAGATCCATAAATCTAGAGAGTAGCAGTTTGAAGAAATGACTGGTAAATTAAATTATGCATTGTCCCTTCTCTTTATAGAATCAATGCAAAGATTAAAAATTTGTTGTGAAATACTCATCAGCTGTATGCTAAAGAAGCTTAACGAGATAAAACTGCTAAGCCTTACTCATTAAAATTAGCAAAGCAGGTACAGAGGGATGTAATAATATTGACCCAGGTGCCAAAAGGGATTAACTACACAGGACGTCTCATTGCTAACCTCCCTTTTGAAAAAGTTCTTAACAACTTTATTTATAACCTGAGAAAAGTGGTTTATACAGTGAGCTGTGGTGTTAGTTTTGATTTGATTTTTTGGGGGGATTTTTTAGGAGTGTTTCACTTGGAAAAATACTTGGACTGAGCTATTGTAAGGCTTGGAGATGAAATGAGTAGATTTTAAGTGTGATCAAGGCTGTGCTTTTCATTCTACATGAAGAGGAAATGAAAAGCTTATTCATGACTCATAATATGTATTTAACTTCTCTGAAGTTTTCAGGGATTTGGATAGGTGGTTCAGACTAGGTCATGCTTCAAATCCACCACTTCTTCATTGTGACCAAGATTGTATCTTACAACTTTTGTCATTCCATCAGTTTAAAACGCTGAACATCTTTCGTAAATTTGCTTCCTATATTATGTTTTGATTAACCTCTATGGGTCTTCCAAGCCTCTTTTTCTCACTTTTTTAAAATTATATTTTATTGAATCAATTTATTGTCTGACAAAAAACCTCAGGATTCCTCCATTCAACTCTAATATTGTTCAAAAATACAGTTACAGCAGTTATGATCCTCTACTACTTCCATACAGCAAATGTTTTTAATAAGAAATTCCATGTTATTGAGTTTTAGAATGTTTTAAACTAACTTTCTCATTCAAATTTTTAAGTCAATATCACTGTGAACATTTAACATAATCATTTTCATAAAATTCATCTGAAATGACACTGCAGTCAGCTCACTCCAGTGGTTTTGATTACTCCCAGTACTAACTTTGCTACACAGCATTTTAGGTTTACCCATAACACTGTTGGATTGGATCCCATTTAGGCGTAGCAGGGCTAATTTATATATAACTTGATGGCTGCACAAACTAGTGCAGAAACAAGCATTCATATTTCCCCAGGGCTTGAACTGGTTTTGCTGAAAATCCATGCTATGCTTTCACTCTTTTTACTATCAAACTAGTTAAACATGGTGGAGATTTGCTTATTGGTACTGAAAATCACACATTCCGTCAGAGGTGTTGACTTACCATTTTCCCTTGTGTGCTCTAGACATAGTTATTCCAAGAAACAGTCAGTAACACACTGAGAAGTACGTAGTATGCTTGCAATTTGAATAACAGATATATACACAGCTGGAAACATTGCTAGTGATGATTCATTTTCAATTTCTCAATCTTAGTGACATTTGCCTGAGCTTTCATAAATATCTGCTGTCATATTTGTTGGACTTGACAAACAAAATAAATATAATAGTTGAGAAAAAAATTGTGTTTTGAGACAGAAGATTGAGAAGAGTTAAAGAATTGGGGGAAAGTGGGATTTTCCTACAGATTTTTAACCTGCTTATCATGAGTATATCTACTTCTTTTAGTGTATATAGTGTAACCATACAGTAATTTCCAGTCAGAAATATTCTTTGATTAGGTATGCAAAAATCTCTATATACAGCCTAAAAAATATCCCTCATAATATCAAGTGTTTCTGTAGTTTATGCAGGAATACTCTCACTTTTTCATTTTAGTTAGTCTTAACAAAAATGATTAGTCTCTCCCAGAGATTCTTGATTTAAATATATTATTCTTATTTTCATCCATATTTTTAGAGGAAAATATAGAATTAAAGAGCACTTAATTTTTTTATTCTGGAGACTTCTGGCTTTCTGAAATGCACTTTTTTGATCTCTCTTTCTTTCTTTCTTCCTCTCAGTGTTCACTATATTTTCTGTCTTTTTCTTTCATATGAATTACTTTCACAGCAGCAGTAGCCCTAATATGCATTTCTCAATCAATATTTTTTTCACTTTTTTTCTTCCTTCATGACATGGCAGCCAGGAGGGCCATCTGTGTCCTGGAGTGCATCAGGCATAGTATCACCAGCCAGGCAAGGGAGGGGATTGTCCTGTTCTGCTCTGCTCTGGGGCAGCCTCAGCTTGAATATTGTGTGCATTTTTGGGTGACACAATAGAGGGAAGGAAGGAAGGAAGGAAGGAAGGAAGGAAGGAAGGAAGGAAGGAAGGAAGGAAGGAAGGAAGGAAGGAAGGAAGGAAATTAGTGTCTTTGGACATTGTTAGGAGGAAAAGGGCCTTGAGGGGAAGCTGTATGAGGAGCAGCTGAGATCACTTGATCTGTTCAGCCTGGAAAAGAGGAGGCTAAGGGGAGACCTCATTGCAGTTCCAACTTCCTTGTGAGGGGAAGAGGAGGGGCAGACACTGATTGCTTCTCTCTGGTGACCAATGACAGGACCTGACAGGACCTGAGGGAAGGGCCTGGAGTTGTGTTGAAGGCTTGCCTGGATTTTAGAAAAAGGTTCTTCACCCAGAGTGTGGTTGGGCACTGGAACAGCTCCCCAGTGAAGTGGTCACAGCACCAAGACCAAGAGATTTCAAGAAGAGTTTGGACAATGCTCTTGGGCACAAGGTGTGATTCTTGGGGTGTCCTGGGCAGGCCCAGGAGTTGAACTTCACTGACCCTTGAGATGCTCTCCCAGCTCAGGATATTCTATAATTCTATGGTTCTATGACTTGTTATACATAACATTCTAACCTCAAATTGCATTTTAAATTCCACAGTACAGAACGAACTAAATGGTTTGAGCCTACTGCCTTAGCAACTTCAGACCTTGGGCTTCTATTTATGTTGGGTTTTTTTTCAGTTAGGGTATCCAGTTCCTTATCTAAAGGAATGGTACAAAAGGACTCCAAGAAGAAATACATATATGTGAGTAATCTTATTTCCATGCATACGTACATCCTGACTCTTGAATTAGCATTCTAATGACTGACTTCAGAAATATAGAATATCTGTGTCTGGAATGGACTGGTCTGGAGTCCTTATTCTATTACATTAAAAAAAAAAAAAAAAAGCAAAACTATTTTTATACATTCAAATTCAAATGTTAAAAATTCCCATTCCAGTGGTTTTTATATTCCTAATGCCATCTAAATGTCAACTAAACAGAGGAAAGAGTAACTCAGATCCCTTTTTTTGTGTTCACATTAGAAGCAAAAAGACATTTTTTACCGTTTATATCCTTTTTCTCAAGGAAAAGATATAAACTCTTCTTTAAAGTAAAACTCACCTTTACTTGTATCTTTTATGCACATTTCCTCAGCTTAATGTACAACATGGTACTTATGCTATCATCCTCCTCATCAAATATAAACATTTCATAGACTTAATATTTCTCAGGCATTGCCAAAGCATTGGATCTTATGTGCTTCTCTTTTATTCATGTGTCTCCATTGACTCTAATAAAGTTGGACTAAGTGATGAGGTTAAACATGGACATCATACTTTGTTCCTATCTATTCCCACAGAGTTCCTTCCTTCAAATATACTTCAAATTAAATATGACAGGTGCGCTGCCAATATTTTTCTTTCAGTGATTATCAGCAAAGCAAATTCTAAACGCAAAGGATTACTCTATTTTCCATGTATCCTTGGACTCTTCACATTGCACATAGTAGTGTATTTGTTCCCTACTCCTGCTTACAAAATATTATTTCATTATTGTAAAATATTTTATAAGTATATTATAAAATATTTTATTAAATAAAATAAGTAAAAAAGTAATATTTTATACTCTCATGTTTATAGAATAAATTCTTACTCTGTAATACTTCTCCTACTTCTCTCAGAGATATTAGCTTCTGGAAATTATTTTGTGAAGATGCATATTAATCACAAGGTTCAATGGGTATTTTATTGTCTCTCTTAGCAATGCCATCATCCAGGGCTGATTTTGCAAACCATTACAGTAAATCATGAGAAGTAAATGACTCTTGAGAATTTATCTGTTAGTTGTTTCCCATAGCCTAAGGATTTTATGCTTACTTATGAGAGAAACTGTCTCTGTTGTAAGGAATTGGAGCACTTAGGTAATCATGATCAGTTCTGATGAATGTGTGCTGGTGAATATTTTCTATCACTTTATATATTTGAACAAAACTCAGAGAAATATTTTCCTGTTATGCTATATTTCTTATATTTACTGTAACTCCACATTTTTACATTTCATTGCAGCAGTTATAAATAGGTGTAAGTTTTTACTCATAAAGTCAAATATTTTTGAGACAAAAATAGTAAATTATTTAGGGACAGTGTTCATATATTTGGTACGAAAAATCCACAAGTAAATAAACAAGTTCATATTAAAAAATCCAAGCAAACAGTTCACCAAAAAGAGCTATCGATACTGATAACAAAAAGAAAAAAGTTACTTTTGTAGGAACATTTTTTGCATCATTTTGATGTATTAATTTATTTATATACTTGCATGCTTAAAGTTATTTGTGTATAAAGGTACAGAGAGTTTTGGTAAATTAGGCCTTAAAATACAAAGACAATGCATTTTATGCAAGTGACATTCTCAGCTGTGACAAAACAATGTAGTAACTGATGAGACGACCATACATGCTGCATTCCTTGATGGTTCTGGTGGGCTTTAAAGAGTAAAGAGTAGCTTATACCATGGAAAAAGGATTAAAAAGTGGATAAAGATGAAACAAGTGAATAAAATCAGAAACCAATTATTTATGATACATTGCTGGCAACAGAAATTGTTCCATGGATATTTAGAGCAGCTAGTAGCAAGTGCCTCAAATAATAAATTACTTATAAATTCCAATTCAGCTCAAACCTGTTTGTATTTTACATAAGGAGAAGTTTTTACGTACCAACTCCAGACATCTCCGGAATACTGGCGGTGTACATGTCCTTGGTGAATTTTGGTTCATTGTCATTGATATCGTGGATTTTAATGATAAATTCAGACTCTGGCTCCACTTGTCTTCCAGTTTTTCTGTCTATAGCCTTGGCACGTAGCACATACAGGGACTTTTCTTCTCTGTCCAATTTCTTTGCAGCATGAATATCTCCTGTATTTTCATCTATAATGAACAGACTGCCAGCCCCATCTCCTGTTAATATGTATTTTAAATTTCCATCTCCTTTATCTTGGTCAGTGTGTAGCTTCAGAGAAGTAGAAAAGAAGAATTTTATAAATATATGCATTGTTACTACAGACCAAATAATTCAGCATATATGAATAAGTCTGTACAATCTTGACTATAATTGGGGTCAGTAGTGGTTATCTTCTCTCTCACTGTTGGAAAAATTGGAAATTTTAGACTCACACAAAAAATAGCTCCAAACAAACTCACAAGGACATGAGAGATGTAGAAGATTTTGAAATAGTATTTTAAACAAAAAGCTTTTTAAAAAATTATATTTCTTTGAACAGTTGGACCAGAAATTACCAGAATTCTCCTTTTTTAAGATGACACACAGTGAAAACTCACGGATTTCTATTTGTAAAATAACACTTTTCTTGCAATTTACTGGTTGCTGATAAGGCAATCATTCACCTTGAAACAACATGGAAGAAATGGGCTTTAAGGATTAGAGCTTCTGAACTTCCCCAAATCACCAATGAATGTTCTGATTTAAGTAACTTATATTTCTAGTTGTATTGTTTTCTTATTTTTTATTTAAGGAACATCTTACCTCACTTAATTACTTCCTTCTTATTAAAGGAACATCTTACCTCACTTAATTACTTCCTTCTTCTAGTCTTATCCACACAGAAGAAATAATTTTCAAGAACACTAGGAGGTAAATTTTCAAAGTATAGAGAATGGTTTAACAGTCCTTTTCCTATTCAACCTCTTCATAAGCATTCAAAATTTTATCCCTGTGAACTTACAGGCACTGATTATTTTGCCAAATAGCACCACTAGGAAAAAGTGTCTAAAACAAAGGTCAAAACAAGCCATTGAAGCTGACCCAGGCGCTAGAAATTCTCACACAATGCACTTCTTCAGAAGTTTATTCCTCTAATTTCATTTACAGGGCCATGTAGTTCATTTTTATAAGCTTCTGCAGTATATTTTCCTTAGATGAACCCATACAGTCACATCTGGCCACATATTGGTGACCTGAGTGCTTCTCAACATGAACAGAGAGAATCCTCTCCTAGCATGTTTTTTACTTCTCTGAGTAGAAAAACATAGTGTATCATAAACCTGAGAAAGTCTTGTTCAGTATCAGTAAGGGTGTTACTCTAGAGAGTCACTACAGCAATGTTTCTTTTTGCCACATCTTGCCTTGTTTCTGTGTTCCTGCCAGTGTTTACCTCCACATTTCAGAGCTGACACTTTGCAAATTTTTATTACTCTACCTGTATAGGTAGAGCAATAGGATGATTGCACTGGGTTTTGTCCAAATTACTCACTTTTTTTCGTGTATTTTAACACTGTAGCATAACAATAGTCACCTACTATTTTCTGATTATTGTTTTGGTCTTCCAGAGATAAGACTGATTGAGACGACCACCCAAACACTTTCAGCATTTACTGTATTCAGGATATATCTGTAATAAATACCTGTGAAAATTATTAAGGTTTGCATAGTCACCTGTTAAAAAGAGGTCTTATGCACTGAAAGGGGCAGATGAGTAGCAGGCTGTAAACGTAAATAGTGCAAGCTTGACAGCCTCATTTTGGCTGCTCATATGAGCAACTCTGCTGGTAATCCAGGGTCTACAACTTCTTGAAAGGTACAACAATAAGCAAGTAGTGGAAGCAGTAATCCTAACAAGTGGTTCTGATAAAAAATCATATCTGTCCATTGCCATTCCTTTACCCTACATCTTAACTGTACATATACCCCCACCCCCCCAGAGATTAAGTTAATTTATTTTATCCACCTGTTCAAACTATCTACAAAGATGTCAGGTAGCTCAGAATGTGATGGGCATTTTAAGCTTCCTACTTATCTCATGTTTTACCAAATGATAAATAGAACCTTTGATGCCTGATGGGTTTTTGTCCTTTTTATTTTACTTTTATACTCTCTTTATATATATCCTTTATATATATCCTTTTACCCTTCCCCATTCCTGTACTTTTTACTCCCTGTATCTTAACCCTACATGTTTATAACCCTAGTGCCCTTGCACTGCTCAGAATCCTTTGGGGAAGACGAAACATACCCACAATCTCAAAAGCATGAGGCACCAACCTTCAACAGAGCTCCATCACTGAGACATGTTTTGTAAACTAAGTAGTAATCTTTTGGGGGGAGGTAATTTTAATAAGGGGGCAATTACTTCATTTGTTAGACTCCTTATTGGAGACTTTTAGATAGGTATTCTAATCTATGCTGTCCATAAATTGTATACGGAGATATCGTTGGGGCTTGTTCGTCGGTGCGCATCTGAGATCCTATTAAACCAAGGTAATACCCTTTTCCTATACTGTGTGTCTGCATCTAAAAATTTTTTACTAGTGATTTAAGGCATCACCTTCAAGCATGGTGAGTAAAATGTGATTTCTTAGGAATGAAGAGTTCCACCTCCTACTGCCAATTTATTATTAGAAAGATCACCAAAAGTATCTTTGCAAGCTATCACTTATCCGACATGTGACAACTTCTAATTCCTATGTATGTTTTGTTTTGCACTTCACATTAGAGGAATCACTATTACTCTGTGAAGAAATTTTGCAACATCATAGCTTTCAAAAAGGAAAGGGTCCATTTTCATGTTTTAGACTAAATAATTTGAAACGTTATCTGGTATCTTATAAAAATAAAAGTGTAGTTGTGTAAAACAGAGCAATCAAGCTGTCTTCTTACTATATTAGATTTATATGATTACAAAAAAAGCTTTCAACTTATGAGACAGAGTAACTTTGAATAGGATTGTGAAGGCTTATGCAAAATAAGTACACTGATATACATTTTTGTAAAGACATAATGAAATATAATTTTGACCAATCTATACTCTGTTTCTTGATGACTGGTAATCTTCCATAAACTGCTTAAATATTTCGAATTTATAATACAAAATACAATTCCAGCTTTTCAAATGTTAATTATTCTACATGAAAGCTACAGAAAATTGCCTGCAGAGAATGACATGTAAAAATGTGGCATGTTATAATAATCATGCCCTTTTATTGACTAAAACCAAGGCACGAGGACAGAAACGTTTTCTAGTTCATGTTTCCAGTTACAGTAAATCATTTTACATATAAAATATTTTGTGGATTGTTTTTCATTTGGAAACTGTTTAGGTGTGTAAGAGGCTGAGATGTTCACACTGGAAAAATATTATTAATACATGTGTTCTGAAGTAATCTTTGACTGCTGTCATTTCCTTCTACATTTCAGAGCCTTGGCAGGTCTGGGAATGCCCACCATTTCCAGCAGGTAAAAAGTCATTCCTGTTTACTCTATATGACCTCTTTTTCTTCTCTATTTGGAGTAGGGTAGGTTAGACAGCAAAAACTCCACATGGGTGGAAAATTAACTTGTCAAATGTTTCCTTTCTTGTATCACAAATTGTTCATTCTGCAGGTCAGAAAACCACGAAACACTTTGATAAACAGAAAAAGAAAACAACCAACACCCCCCACCCCCGAATCAAACCTACAAAGAAAAATCCAGAGAAACCCCGAGCAAACTCCAAACAAAAGCAGATGTAACAATAGATTACTCAGTATATATATAGTACATAGTGACCATTGACAACAAATGCCATCTCCATGAACTCATTTGAAACATGTTGGAACGAAGACATAACCCTGATGGACTGCTATCTTCATTTCTTAATATTCTTTTGCACGTATTTCTCTCTCTGTATTCTTCTGTGTGACTGGCTAAACAGTTCTCACTACAACTTTTCCTGTGGATCATCAGAGACAAAGACATTGGTAATGCGTAGGGGAGTGACAATTAGCTATTTTTGTAACAATGTATGTCTTATAAATATGGGCATACTTATAAATTCTATCTCAATCTTTTTTCCCCCTTTTTGTATGCAGATAAAGTGTGCACCTCAAATTAGCCTTTCTATCTAGTTTTGTGAAACTGAATTTTTATGTGATGTGATGGTTGAAATCTTGATCTTTTCAAAAATCTTGGCATAAATTTACGTGGATGACTATTACTCTGATTTCCAACAAATAAATAAGCAATTTTATTAAAATAATATAATATTTAATATAATAAAAAAAAATTTAAAATATTATCTCAGAGTTCTGTAGCATAAATCTGTTTTCCCTAAATCAAGCACCTTGTTCCTGTAGCTCACACTTCACCCTTATTTAGTTCTCCATATTTACCAAAAAAGGTTCTTACAGCACAGAACTTCTTGGTTTCAGGCAGTATTTTACTTGACTACACATTCTTAGTATGTCTGAGGCTAATTCACGACTTCTGTCAAAACTGCTATTATTCTACACATTAAAAAAAGATATCAGTATTCTTGAAGTGAACATATATGTCAAATTATTAGGTTCAGAAATTGGTATGGAATGTCATACAAAATACAGAGGAAAAAAATATTGCCTTAGAAAAGAGTTCCTTAAAAGTCCATATTTAAAAGTACTTGGCTGTTTATTATTAATTACATTTTAATTTACTAGATTTCCTGGAAAATGCAGCTGATCTCATTCTCAACTCTTTCTAATAGACAGTAATTCTTTTCTAGTTAGGCAGACATACAATCAATGGAAGAGGAGAATCAATGGACACATTTAAGAAATTATATAGTGATATGAATGCATTTTCTCCCTTTAGAAGCAAACAATTGCCAGACATCATTTAGATTTCATTTTATTTGCAGTTTACTTCTGTGCAACTATTGTTGCAGAAGAAAAGGGGAAAAAACAGCAAGAAGAACTACTTATTACAAGTAAGACAGTTAAGAATAAATACAATGAAAACATTTATTTGGTTGCCTAAATTTAGAAAGGAGGTATAATCCCTTTTGTGGAGAGGAAAGAAGGGAAATTAAAGACAAAGACACGCTGGAAGAGGGTAGACCCATGTTTATGTTGTGGTAGGCACAACACTCTACTAATGCTTACGACTTGGGAGGTTTGCAGTGTTGCTCTGTATCTTGGTATAGACAAAGGTCTATTACTACACATCTCTTACCTCCACTGCCTCCACTCATACAGTTGTCTCCAGCAGAGGAATCCTGATGTCACATGGTCTATTTGCCTGTAAATACCTTCTAGCAGGTGTGAAAAATTTTCTTTCCTTAGCTTTAAAGTTAATAAAATAGGCTGGGGGGTGGCTTGTGGTCAAATGAAATCTTTTTAGTGGCACTAAACTGGTATATCTGCATATTTCAGTTGGAGATGAAGATCATGCTGATTTCCACAGTGTTGTGATGAAATGACTACCAAAACACAAGTGAACTTCTTAAAAGGTATGTTGAGGAATCAGAATTTCACGGAACAGCAATCACAGCTAGAACACAGGCGCACATGGGAGGGTCAAAATGTGCAAATGCAGAGTTTTAAGGGCAGCATTATTGTATGGGGGGGCTGATTTCAGATGTTTCATAAGCTTATCAGATAGGCAGGTACCTATCTGATTGAAAGCTGATCTGGAGCACAAGTGAATTAGTGGGCATGCCTGCTCCTAGGCCCAGACACCTGAAACCCCAAACACTCTAATATCCTGGTCACAGGGGAGTGAGCAGAGGCTCCTATCTGTCTCAGCTATTTTTATTTCCTCTCCTCAGACCATGACAGGGAGGAGTGGGAGGAAGATGCAAAACTGAGTATTTTCTTGGCATGGGGAAGCAGCTCTGGGTACCACAGGTTAGATACAGCTATGTTGTGTTACCTTTCTTCCTGCAGTCACTGTCAAACACACAGCCTTGTATATTGTGTATTGTGCAATATTGTGCTTGGTGTTCATCCTTACTTGCTATTTAGTGTTGTGTATAAGTAGAAGTAAAAAGTTCTTTGAGTAAAAGTCCTACAAATTACATTAGACAATATGTCTTCACAATATTTATTTACTCCATCCTGTCAAATTGTGAAGGCATTTTCATAATTTCTGCAATATTACTGTGAAAATGTAAAGGGCTAAATTCCTCTTTTGCATTATATTTCTGTGATGGAATTCCTAAGCAATCTGCTTTACAGCAGTCTTTTCTGTTATTTCTTTCTACTTCCACCAGTAAAGTTAGATTGTGTTTGCATTTCTACAAATCACTGGAAATGTTAATGTTGACTTTTTGAATACCTGTATATGTATTTCAGATGTTTGGAGAAGTAGCCTATTGCATGCTGTTTATTAATTTTGTCTGAAATAATGTTTTGTTCTGATATGTGTAATTCAAACGTCTTTCTTAAAGGATTTTGTTAGGGTTTACTACCTGGCTTTTTTCTTCCAGTTGCTGGAGGTAGAAGAATAAAATATGAAGTGTAAATGGTACAAATTAGTTTGGTTTGAGATTGTCACAAGCCAGCAGGAGAAAACTGGAAGCTATAAAAGACAAAGATTTTTAGCCCTGTGAAAATGAAAACTTATTTGTCTTATTATACCACATATATTTATATATACCACATATATTTATATTTAAAGTTTCAATAAGACATAATGCATCTATAGAAATACATCTCTGTTCCTTTTTTTCTTTATTGCATGTGTAATTTATGCTTCAGATGGAAAATTTTCCTCCTTCCCTACCAAGCCACTGAATATCCAGTCTCTTAATTCCTGGTACAGCCAAAGTGCTTCCACACAGAATCATAGAATATTTTGGGTTGGAAGGGACCTTAAAGATCATGTAGTTCCATCCCACCTGCCACAGGTAGGGACACCTTCCACATGCGAGTCATAACTTCACCTTTGCTACAAAGTCTTTTCCTTGTGTTTGCCTTTTATAATACTGCTTTCTTTATAGCTTAAGGTGAAATACTCAAGCCATGTATAACTTCAAACTGAAAATATTTTTTATAAAATTAACATAATGATGTATTATATGAATAGCTTGATAGCTAGAAAGTGTTGGGGTTTGGCTGTAATATATCCAGAACTACTGGCTCTGGGAAATATATAAAGAGTAACAGACTATACATGGCATGAACTATCAACCTAACAAAGTGTCATTAACTATCAGATTTAGTATGATTCATTCAAATGTCCTTATATCTTTTTTAATTTTAAAACAATAATAGTAAGCAATGGGAAGGAACATGGAAGCAGAAGATATTCAGTTGTGTCCAAAGTGACCCTTTCTAAAACTAGAGGAAAACAAAGAAAATTTCTCTATTTTTAGGATTCCTCAAACATCTTTTAATCACAGTTTTTAGCTAAAGCTACTGGCCTGAGGGAAGAAATATGCTAAGTACAGGAAAATGCTTGTATGTTTCTTCTACAAAGCCATGTGTCTATTTACATCAAATTTCTATTCATATATAGTGATTATACCATGCTATTTATTCTGAAGCTGTGAAACAGAAAGAAATTGAGTTTTCCAAGTCATCCCAGTATGTGTTAAAGTATAAATTGATTTGAGCCCAGGAAACTTCACTGTAATTATCATTCTAAACTTGCTCCAATTAAAGAAGGCTGTGTATACCGAGGTGGGAAAGACGACCTTTGTATTTGTGAAAGAGGATGAGTATTACCTAAAACAAAATAATTTAATTCTAATCAAAAAATGAAGGTGGTGTGCTTGAAACAAGGGCTGGTATCATCCCAGTCAAACCTAAAATCTCACACACAATGCATTGAGTGCTAGTGGCAGCCAGAATATTAACCAGTGACCCTATTGTATGATTTCAGACCCTTATGAGATCCACAGCAGTTAGGATTCAGCATCAACAGCAGCTCAGCCAATATTTTCCTTCATTAGCATTTTAAGTAATTAAAAACTCTGAAGACATCTTAATAGCTGCAACAGTTCTTCAGTGTGGATTAAAGTAGCAGTATATGCATTGCTTTAATTTTCTATTTATGTGTGTTTAATCAAAAGTTTTATGTATGTGCTAAATGGCAATGTATTTACCTGACTTGAATTTGTGACATCAGCACAAACTTCTTAATTAAACAGCCAGACTCTGTGTGTGATGGTAACCTAAGTGACTGTATATTAAACAAGGCAAATGACATTTACTTTTCTTATCTTCTGCTTTCCAGCATCTGCTTCTTGTGTTCACCTGTCTGTTGTTAGAAATTCTCTGGAGAATGATATTGTGGAAAACACTGCTGACATCAGCTGCAGGTGATGATTTTTGCTTAGTAGGTAAAGGTAAATCTTGTTTCCATTCAGGGAGGGTTCAGCAGAATTCTCAGTAGTCTTTTGGTTAGAATGATACAAACACAATATGGGGAAATTCCATGTATATCCACCCCATGCATAGCGGGGAGTCCTGGACACCAGAGCTGTATTCTAAAGTGCCTCCTTTCCCTTCTTACCTTTTATATCTCCTGTGCCCTTTATGCTAAGTCACAGTCAAACCTGCAAAAGTGGTTGCATTCTTACTTCTGCACAAATAACTGGATTTCAGAGTACATAGAATGATTTCTCTCTACTCTTCAAATCAACAGCTGAGTTACAGGTTTTCAGCCCGAAGAAAAGAGCCAACTTTTTTTTTTATTATTATTTATGGTTTGTCATAAACAGTCATTTATCTGTTCCATAACATGAGATAGAGATTTACGAGAAGTCACTCCAGTCATCACTTGTGTGCACAGGTCAGAAATTATGACATCATAACACCAAGCACTGTCACTTTAATCAATCCCTGGAACAGGTGTTACATCCATCATTATTTTAAAAGCTTCACAATAACAAAGGATGTCTTTCTGATGGATTTTTCTTTTACCAGAAACTCCTGTGTGAAATCTCTCTGTGTGCATACCTCCTCTTGCTGTTTTAGAGGCACTCAAAATGCACTTTTGTTCCAAAAGATGTGCACAGAGATAGGCAGGAATAAAAGCTCTGGCCCTGGAAGCAACATGAGTTTGTCACATGGATGGATTATCCCTTACCCTCTGCAGAACTAATTGCTCTGAGTTCAGCTTTTTTCTAATAGGCTTATAAGAAATACTCTAATAGGGGAGACCAATGGTTTTTCCAGCCAAGTACTTTATCTCAGAGGCAACAGGAGATGCTGGTTTGAGGGAGTATTCAGTCTGACCACTGTAATTTTTGATTAGTTTACAGTCCCTGCTTCTCTGGCCCCAGAATTTAGAACTTTCAGATTACAATAGAGGTGTGTGGTTTTGTAGTTTGTTCTGTTTTCTTTTCTTTTTTGAATTTGATGTCCTTGAACTTGTCCGGTTATCCATTGCCCTAACTTTGGACATGTACTGTATTGACTGAATAAACTGAATGTGTTTCCAGGGATGGGTCATCCACAACTATCTGAAGAATACATCAATAACAGAAGTATTTTAGTGGTTTGTCACTTCTGATCATAATTATATACATACATATATGTATACATCTATACATATTTATAGACAAATGTCCACTGATCAAGAGTGCATGATTTTTAGAAAGTCATACAATATAATGAAATAGTAAGATATCGAGATGCAAGCCAATATGATCAAAATCCTTTTTGGCCTTAAATATTTAAACAGACTTCCAGGTTTTCAGCACCAAACAAACAAAACCAGACTGGAGACCTGCTTACTGAAAGGAAGTAGAGCCCAAAATGTGCATTTTTCTTTAGCTGCTGGATATGTAGTTTCCTGAAACAATCAAAATATTTTAAGTTATTTACTATCCTTAAACAATATTTGCTTTTACAGGAATGCATTTCAAACCTAAAAAGTTATTATGCTGAATTTCATGCTTAATGATTCAGAATGACCTCTAGCACAAAGCTTCATTTTAAAGTGATGCATTTTTCCTAAGATCCTGCTTTGAAAACTTTAAAAATATTTTGTGGATGCTGTACACACCTCACAAGAAGAAATTCGCACATTCCTCAATACTAATTTCAGAATTCTGTTTTTACAGGGTGACAATTTACAGACCCTAAATGTTTATCTAAAACAGAATTTTCAAATGAACAATAGTGGAAAGAAGTTAAGGTCATTGCTTGACTTAAAGTATCACTAAGGTAATTTGCTGATTATTTATTGACAAAGCTGAACAAGCAATAAAAAAAAAAATAAAGAAGAAGAAAACCAGACTGAAATTAATTTTAAATATTATACTCCTTCTCGGTTCAGCTGACTACATTGAAAATGTAAACTATCATACTAACTCAAGATTATTCAGTTAAAATATACTGTAGAGTTATCCATTCCATGCTTTCACCAGTCTGAATACAACACCCCTGCCCTGTGCCTGCTCCAAGACAGATAGGCACATGCCCAATTCCTGGTAAAATCTGGGAAGCAGATTCTCAAAAATAGATATATCAAAGAAAAAGGTTTGTAATCAGGACAGAACACTATTAGAACCAAGCCTTGAATCTGTGTTATGATAATGTAGCTTCCTAAGTGAAGTTATTGTTTCAAGAAGAGTGTCATGAAAACTAATATTTATGAAAAAAATATTTAGTGTTTTTTTTTTTCTTATTTGTCACTGATTTTGTATTTATTGAAATTTGCATTAATTACTCATATGATTCTTTTAAATCTTTAAAAATACTATTTTTGGAAGGTCATAAGTGTAATGAGGGCAAAGCCAAGGCTGTGCCTGGAATAGTAATTAAAAACACTTAATGACTTTCATGGCAAAATAGAAACTGGTAAGAGTAACGCCATTTGGAGGGGGCCTGAGATGGACTTTGAGGTCTGCATCAACCACAGGCTGATTGTACCTATCTGATAAAACATGAAGGTTATGAAGACTGTGGATTAGAAGGGAGCCAGGATAAGGCTGCCTGGGGCTTTGGATGAAAACTCCATGAAAAAGTAGTGCCTAGAGAAATCAAAGCCTAAGACCCAAACCAAGCATAAGCCCTGCAGACCAACAGTGTTGCTTCATGTTTAATTTAATAGCTGAATCTGCAAGCTGATCAGACGAAGTGAGATTAAGAATGAGACATTAGACAATGCAGGATTTGTTTAGAAGTGATTTTTTTAAAAAAATTCTTTATGCAAATATTAAAGAAAAAACCCAGCAGGAGATGCATAAGGGAATAGTTAAACTATTGTTAGTTTAACACCAAGGATAGTCAAAGCATTTGCATGTGGTTAAGACAGATAAAATTCTGAATGTATTGATGCTAATTTTCTAATAACTTTATGAAGAGATTTTGTGGGGGAAGAGCTGGAGACTTCAATGATGACTGTCTCCCTTCTTTTCTGAAATCCATTTTTGTCTAAGAAATTACTTGTGCTTTGGAGAAGGACGCAGCACACATGATAAAACTGGTTGTTTTGCTAATTATCCTACAGCTTCATTGGGAGTCAAATGTTGACCATGATCTTGTTAATCATTTGAAAATAAGTTTAAAGATAGATCTTGAGATTTTCCTAATATTTACAATAAGGGATCAGGAGTATTCTTTTTTTTTTTTTTTAATTGTTTTCACAGTCAGTGAGTGCTATCCTTTCTGTCTTGACCTCTACAAACAGATAAGCCTTGCCATTATGCTGAATTTGTCCCTATCCAGTAGCTATTCCATTCTGCATCTAACTGTTGTCATTGACTTGCTTTGTGACCTCAAATCACCATTTCAGCAATTTTTTTGCAGTTTTCTCCTCAGAAGAGATGTTATGTTATTGCCTGTCTCACCATACTTGATGTTCATTTAATGTAAAATACTTTGATATATTCCACTGAATGATACTTAGGGAAGAGGAAATTATTAATCCTAAAATTATTTCAACATTTTGCTTATCCTTTTCTCTTTTATCCTCATCAAAGAGATCAACATAAATCCTTTCTTTATCCTGAAGATAAACCAGTGTTATTCATGGATATACACAGACACATTTTAGTCATTTTTAGGACCATAAAATTATTTTAAACTATGGGGAGGGGAGGGTGTTGTTGTTTCTTTTTCTTTGACACACTTTGAAGTCAGACCAGATATAGCCACCTGAAGTATGAAGAAAATTGATTGTAGTATCTATGATAGGATGAAAACAGAATGGCTGATTCCTGTTTCCCTCAGCATTTTCGAATGACTAAAGAATTTCTTCCACTATAGATTCATATTTTGCCCTTCATTTCATGCCTTACTGTATGTGATTCTAAATTTTTCACATGGCATGTGTGGAAATCAAACTGTGACGTCTTCCATTTCATAATTACTAGCCTTTACAGAAATGAATGTATTTGTATATTCTGTGAAACTTAGAGAGTTAAAAAACCCAACACACTTTAGTGATTTATTTTACTTTCTTGTAACAACATTCCTTCCATTTGCTTAGTGACAATGTATACAGAAATACTCGCTCCCATGCCAAATTCCTCTTTAAATTAATTTTATTTTCCACACCATTTATGTCTAATTAATATAGGTTGAAAATTGAAGGCAAATATACATTGTTATTTCTGTCAGTCACTTGTTTTATACACAACATACAGTCTTTTCTCCCTTTTTTTTTAAATTATTGTTTTAAAGGAATTTTAGTTCCACCATTTTAAATGCATATGTTGCAATGGTAGAGAGACAAGGAAAGCAAATAATTTCAATATTTTACTTTTAATTTTCTAATTTGTTCCTATCAGTCAGCTACCTGACCCAGTTGTATATGAACATTTAATGCTCTGTTACCTCCTGGTATTTGACAGCGTTTATTCATCAGAAATGCTTATTAAAAAGAAAAATATGTTTACTTCCACAATCCCTGTATGACTGAACTATCAGGAGAGCACCATTTTTAAAGGTTGCATCAGTACTTGTAACATTTTTATCAGTGTGATATATTAGTGGTAATTCCACTATAACTGCATAGAAGTTGTAAACCAGAACTTTTTTATAAGAACCAAATTTATTCTCCTATTTGGAAATTTAGTTTATTTCAGCTCTTAATGTAAAATATGTAGTAACAGCTAGAAGTTCAAAGGGCAAAAATGGCTACAGGTGATGACAACAAACACCAATTTTAAGCCAGGTTCATTCCTTTTATGAATGCTTGAGTAGAATTGTAACAATATCCATTTAGTATCTCTGCCTTTGCCATTGTTATGCATTAGGAAAAGTTAAAGCAATCAGTTATATCATGAATGCAATTATTGAAGCACTGTTCACCAAGTAGGTAAATATTTGGTTCTGTATTGTATTACCATTCAACCCAATACTTCATGGCTATTCCAGAGCTGCTTTTTTTTTTTTTGTAATATTGTGTAGGAACACCTCATACACAGAGATGTTCTGAGGAAAAGTTTTAGTAGAGAAGTGCTGGTAATTACACTTTACAGAGGTAAAAAATAAAGTAAAATTTATATAAAGAAAACATTTAGCCAAATTTTATTCATAATTATTTCCAACATTATCAATTATTTTTATTACAGGATATGAGCTAAAAAATCATTCTTGTAGCTGAATCAAGCATTCCAAAAACCTCTTTGAAATTCTAAAAGTTCTACAACTAAAACAAGGGAGAATTGGTGCCATTTTTTCTTATGTCCTTCCTATGGTAATGTAGAATACATAACAAAACTTTCTCTTCAGTGAAAGAACTCAGAATTATCACTCTGGTTGTCATTTCCTTGCACTCAAAATTTCACAAAACTGTTATAGTGGCTTCCATCTGAAATGGCATGCTTGTTTCTGAAATGTGAACAAGACAGGGAGGAATTTGTAACTTCTCAAATGTTCATGGAGGCTGTAATGCTTTCTCGTTATTTTTGCTACATTCTGCTGTGTAAAAACAGAAAAGAGGGATTTCAGCAGAGTTTATTGACCCTAGATTGATGTAAGAGGGAGCAGAAATTTTCCCAGTGTGTTTGTGCTGCTACAGCAATACATGGTCCATGGTCCATGGTTACATATTTCCACAACTGAGAAGAGTTCACGGGTTCCTCTCTTGATTGATACCCAGCGTAGTGTTAAATTGGCCTATCACATGGACTAAACTAATATTTTTTCCAGTTTCTAGAAGACTGAAATGTGTGATGATCCCTGCAAAAGACAAGGTTTGATGTATTGGGCACATATAGGAAGAAAAGACTTGCTGTTCTTGGCAGTTGCTTGTTGACAGCTTCCCTGTTTGCCAGCAAGGTGACTATTTATAACCCTGTCCCTGACAGACAAGGCGTCGAACAATCCCATCCTCTGATGCTGTCAAACTGACCTTTTTAGGTAGTCACACATTGTTTTGCTCTGATGAGTTTTGTACTCTATCACCAGGCTGGCAGGTATCAGCAAACCACGATACAGTCAAAACCTTTACCCTCTCCAGAATCGCTCCCATAATGTAATCAAGGGAATAAATAAACAACATAATGAAAAATACCTCGTGAAATAGGTTTTCCTCACCCTCCTACCTTTTCATGCACAATAAATGATTGCTTGATGATAGATAATGATAGGTTTGCAGATTACCACAAGTCTAATCTTCTTTTCCCAGGCTAAAAACTGCAAGGTTTAGAAATACCAGCCAATGAAGTTGTAATAAAATAGGACTATTCTACGAATACCAATTACCTATTGCGCCAAGTTCCTGAGCCAGCCAGATCTTCAAGCCAGACTTTATTAGGCCCTTTTCACATAAGGAGCTTGACAAGAACAAAAGACTTTTAAGCTCAGAAAAGCCATTTTTTATTAAAATGGAGATGATATTGTAACTGGCAGCTGGAAATTACCACTGGAGACAGAAAGAGGACTCCATTCTCCATGCTCATGGTGTCTTTAAAACAGGTGGTTTTACTTCAAGCCTTGGTTTTTTATTGGTTTGTCAACATGCTCAATCCCAATGAACTCCAAGGGAACAGCCTCCACTGTGCAGACCCCCAGCCTCCATTCCTGTTTTCTAGTCCCACTCCCCTGGTGCTCTGAGCAGGCTCAGGACATCCCCAGGGAAGGGCAGCTGTGGCTAAGCCAAGAGGAACCACTGAGGTGAACTATAAACTAGACTCCACACAATAGCCTTTGCTGCTGCCTTGAGTATTGGGTCAGCATGCATTTTTCCAAACCTGAGAGGAGCATGAAGGGAGAGAGAGAAAAAGGAAGAATATTGAAGAAATATCGCTGTTTTGCATATGTTGGATAATCTTGCTTTGACTTTGGCTTTAAAAGTAGCTTAGTAATTTTTTAGATACTTCCATTTTTGCTATGGATGAAGTTTTCAGTTATTGCTGCTAAATTTTCAAAAATTATGTTTCAAATTCCCTTTTTTCCATTAAGTATCTATAAAGGTATATTTTAGCAGCTTCCTGTTTAAAATTGAAAATCTTTGCATTCTGGATGTTCTGTCCCAAGTGAGGAGAGGGGAGGAGAAAGGACAAGGAAATGGGAAAAACAAAGGAAAGGATAAAGGAAAATGTTTGCAATAAAAGATTTGACAATATCCCCATTTGTTTTGTTTCTGGGTTTATTTTGTGGTTCAGGTTTTTTTGTTTGTTTAATTTTTTCCCCCACAACCAGTTTAGCTGATTTAGCAACTGAACTTGAAAAACGCACACAGAATCCTTGAGAACAGAACAAACGGGGCTCTAAAGAGCTACACAGCCTCCAGCCTCTGGGTAGGATCAGTGTCAGCTTTGTGGCATGTGGTTTTTTTTAGTTTGTCATGAAAACCTCCAGTATCAATATAATCCTGTCTCTCTGAGTGTTCTTTACCTTGTACTTAACTGTATTGACTGTATCTACCATCAAAAACTTTTTCCTGATGATGACTGTAAATCAACCTTGTGACAATATGAACCCAGATTCTTGCCCTGAACATGAGAAGAACTTCAGATTGTTTTTTTAGCAGGCTTTTATGTAGCTGAAGAAACAGAAGCTGTCAGATCTCATGACAGCTGCTCTATCTGTACCAAACAATGCCAACTCACTCTTGTTATTCATGTCTTTGAAGTCTCTGATCACTGCAGTTGTTTTCAAAAATAATTCTTTAATTTATGTGAAATATGATGTTCAAATTTGACAGCAAAATTCTAGCTTAGGCCCATTATTGTAATATAACATTCAAGATATTTAGTATTTAAACTGTTTATTCTTGGGTTACTCATGGTGTGATTAGATCTCATCAGTATTTTTGAAACTTCAGTTGAAAATGTATTTAGGTTGTCAGAAATTACTGCTGTCCTTTCTCCAAAAAATGAGAGTTCCATTGTGTTTGGAAGATGTAACACTTGTCTTTCATAATTTTCTTCCCTGACCCTCCAGCATTCTTTTTAAAATAGCAAAATTCATTGAAGACCTTGTATTTTATTACTTTTTGACAATAAATAAATTTTACTTGCAGTAATTTTCAATAAAGTTTATGTTAGAAGCCTTCATAAAATAAATTATTTTTAAACAAGTAAAGCTATGGCTCCTTATTGGTGTTTGCAATTAAGTTTTCAGTGTTGTCTAAGACAGGGATTGTTGCACTTTTTAAACTTTTTTTCCCCTCTGTTTGCCTGTTTCAGTTTTAGCTTTATTTTGGTGATTCATCTGCCTAGGGATATAGCTGCTTGAAACTAGATCAAATATTTATTGAAAAATGTGCTAACTGAAGAATGCAATGTAAGTGGAGATGATTTATTAATTTACAAACCAAACAGATCTTCCCTTTTGTATTTTTTTAAAATATTGGTCAGACTATTTTTCTTATTCCTTTGGTATTTACTGCTGTTACTTTTTTTTCCTTTCTGTTTTGATACATCATTCTTTTCTTGTATTTGTTCAAATACAAGGAAAAACTTGAGGTCTGAGAGAGGAAAGTAAAGACAAAGGGAGACCCTACTATTTTTTCTTCCTTTATTTAATCTTAAAATATTGATTTGTCTTTAGGAACAGAAATTAAAAAGAAAATATATTATTAGATCTTCTTCAAAAGTTCGGATTTATAAGATGGGTTTGGGATATGTTGTATACTAGATGGAATATATTAAGAATGTGATGAAATCTTACCCCAGCTGAATTATATTTTTAAGTGATAGAAGCATATGATTTGTTTAAAATTCTGTTGTTTTGGGTTTTTTTTAAATTTACCATATTGATAAGTGAAAAGATATCAAAAACCACTCTATTTTCAGCAGCATTAAGTTGCTGCCCTGATTGCGACAGTTTTACGCGTGGGACAAGTGGGATGTAGTGACAACAAAGTAGAGGGCACACTTGAAACTCTGAAAGGAGCTCTCTTGTAGGTTCTCTCATCCTTAAAGGTCACTCTTGAACTGACTCTGTTGAGGGAAAATAGCAAATGCTGTAAAGAAATCCTTATGGAAAAATTGCATAAACTTATTAAAGTCACAAGTAAAAAAGGAAGTTCTCTCTTTTACTCCAAAGGCAAGATTAGCATAAAAATTCAGTGCACAAAGAAAATTATATTAGGTTGATAATAAAAACTATTGTGAAAGAGAACACTGTGTTTCAGGATGAAGCAACTGAGGTTACTGTCAGTTTGGGAACTGCAGAGTTACCAAGAACCAGCTCATTTGGGTCACCCCTGTGGCCATGAGCTTCTTCCTCCCAAACTGCTCAGAGTAGAGATGAACTATGGCCAAGGCCTCAGCAACAGTTGAGAGCACAGGAATGAATGAGGATAAGACTAACGAAGGAAGGGCTTTGCTGATCTCAGTTTCTGACTTTGCTGCTCTGCACATTAAGAGAGACCCTACTCTGGACTGGTAGGTGTACCAAGGGCAGACAGCAAAGTAATGTGAAAAAATATTTTCAGCCATTAGTAAGTTTACAGACTATATTTACAAGAAAATACTATCCAATTTCATTAAATAAGAAGAAAGAATAAAACAAAGCCATTCAGTACAAAGGGGCAATTGAGTGAAATTTTGTATAAATAATCAGGTCTCGTGAGACCTCTTTAATTATTACATTAAGTTCTTTTGGTTTTGCCTCTCTCTTTCCTTATAAGACAGACTGCTATAGCATACAACTGTACTTGTAGATGTCTGAGTATTTAAAAATGTAGATTACAAGAAACAAATGATTGCAGTTAAATAAACATTGTACTCTGTGCTTCCAAAAACCAAACCAAACACTTTCCCCCCCCCCCAAAAAGTTACCCTTCTATTATTTTTCTTTTCACTTTATATTTCTTGTTAAGACACACAAGCAAATGTCATGAAACAAATTCCTTGGTTAACTGGTGGTAGAAGAGAGATATTTCTTCAGTTTGCATCCAATTTAAATGCTGCTTATGACATGCAGAACCTAGTTTATTTATTTTTATGGAAGTTATTAAACAGGAGGTTATTCATGGAGCAGGTAATTTTGAGCAGTGACATTTATTTTTTATTTGATTTTTTATTTCTCCCCTTATTATGAGAAGGAAAAATTGCAGGTGGTGTGCAAAATTGTTTTTATTCTTGTTTGTTTCTTCTTTTTAAAATTCTGGGATATGGCAGATGTTTGGTTGTAAAGTTTATGATTGGGTCTGACAGATATTGCATGGTAGCTCACACATTGTCTGCCCAGCAAATTAGCAGCCTTTGATTAGCAAAGTGCCTATTTGAGGGAGAGGATAGCTTCCATGTAAAAATGTAATTGAGTGACTTAAAGGAGGGAAAATCTCATCTCTTAAAATCACTTCAGTATACTGCTGCAGAGCATAAAGGACTGCGTTTTCCAAAATGGCTAATGATTTTGATCAGGTCTATTTATTCTTGTCCAGGGATATTTCATAAGGACTGGAGTTTAAGGTATTTGGCATTTTGCACAACTGCTGTCCCTTCAGTGGGTATCAGGTATGTCATTTACAAATGGAGACACATAAAATCAATATTATCTTTGGAAAGAAAACTAATTGTTCCTCAAGGGCTGTTTGGTTAGAGCCTTGTGCGCTAGTTTTTTCTTTAATTAATGAACATCATCCTCATAAGCATTTTAATACTTCCTGAATTGCTAGTCCATGTTTTTTTAGATGATTATCTCTTTGGATTGCTTGTTAGGAAGTAAGTTCATTTGATACACTTTTCTCATAGAAGGTCAGTGTTTTACTTTTCATTTCTTAGGTTCTGCAAGGGGCTTAAATTTAGTAGCAGCTGAGAAGTTGGATCTATGCCACCCCCCTCCAGTGAAAGAAAAGGAGATCCCAGATATGACTTACAGACAGGTGTTTATTTTCTCAACACCACCTTATTTCACAAAAAAAAAAACCAAAACCAAAAAAAACCCAAAACAAAACAAAACAAACAAACAAAAAAACCCCAAACAAACAAAAAATCAGTTTGTGTTTCTTCCTTTAAAAAGAAATTAATCTTATGAATTTAACTCTGAATGCTATATTGTAATCCACTTTTTCTGAGAATTCTTAGCAGGCAGAATCAGGTTTTACAGTTCCTCTCACTACATCCTCTGAAAATTCCTCACATTAATGCCCTAATTGAGATATTCAACATTCCCACTAGGCAACAGGCATCTTGAAAGAATATGGATGTTTCTATGTTTTAGAATTTATTTTTTCTTCTTGGCTAATTTTTTAAACAGGACTCTGGTACTGCTTACCTTGCATGTGTTTGATTGAATATTTCAGTTGCAAATTCTCCAAGAAATATTTATCTCCCTATGCATTTTATAAACAACATGTAGCAAAATTGTTCCACTCTTTGGTCTAAGCATTTCCTGAATATAATTTAAAAGGATAAGAAATTGAGGGATACCGTAAGAAGTTCTTGCATTTTTGCAGGTGTGAGTAGTAGGACCCAACAAATTTAAAGGCTTCCTATGCACTTTTATGCATTGACCTGTATTTGAGACAGATGAATCTTCTGAGCTGGCAGAAGGATAGAAAGATGTGAGGTGGACATACTGTAAGTGGTCTGGATTTATCTTGACTCCTATCACATTCACAAGGCTTTAGTTCTGCATGTATCCCCCATCCCAGAAGGGTGGCTGTGAACAATCCAACTTTAACTATTGCTATTTAAGATTGGAGCACCTCAGATATGAGGGAGAAACTCCACTCCAGGGACCTTTGAAACTTAGTGGAGCCTGAGCACAAGGAGTCCTCTCATAGGGGCCAGACTGCCAGACAGGATTTGGACAGTCCAGTGGTCAAAGCAAGTGTCCATTTGCCCTGGATCCCTACTGCTAGTCTGAACTGGGCTGGGGTCTGAGCAGTGAGAGTGAGAGGTGTGGGGATGTCACAGAATAGTTCTCCATCCTGTGTCCTGTGTACCCATCCTTCTTAGGAAATAAATTTTATCTCATTATGTCATACGGAGTTATTCTTCCCCACTGCCAATAACAGAATGCACTCATAACAAAATAAAACATCAATACAGTAACATGAGCAACAAAACACAATCAATGACCAAACAGATAAAAATTGTATGAGAATTGAACTAGGGTGGTAAAACTAATTTTTTAATATTATAGCTATGATCCTCTAGAAGTTTATTTTCTGATAAAGTTTCTTAATTCAATTTATTTAAATTTCAGTACTGCGTTGGTTATTCTACCCCAGTAGCCCATCTGCCCGTGCATATCCATATTAAAGAGGGGATGGATAAGAATGCTTGCTATGAACTAGTCCCTATGGACTGGAATAAAAGTGCTCTTACTTCACACATATCAGTTTGCTAATTACCATCACTTTGAGGAGGAGAATACTAAACCTGAGATTTAAGCCTTTCTCAGAATAAGGTTGTTCAATGAAGTTGTTGGGGTGGTTTCTTTTCTTTATAAAAAATTCTTTCTTTGACTTCTTGTTGTAGCAGTTCCAGTTTACATGTATGTCTCATGTACCTAGGACAATTTTAAGTAACTCAAAACAGAATCACCATGGTTTTATACCACTGAGGACAGAACTGTGATCATTTCATCATGTTATAAACTGTTATAAAATTAGTGCAACCACATGGAGTTCATCAGTTCAATGCAACTCCCCTTTAGAACACAGGATAATACTTGGGGTGATTTCCACCTTTTTAGAGAATCAGTGATGCTGACCTCTCTCAGGGGTCTTGGTGTAATATTTTGCAGTGAAATGTGAAAAATCTCAACATGTAATCTGAGTTGTAAGAAGTGGATCATTTTAGATCCAACTGAGTACAGCCATTTGTTTTTTCTTCCTGTATTTAGCTCTATGGTAATAAGGTCCAATAGCTTTTAGTTATTTTGGAATAAGTGCAGAGTAAGTTTGCATCTGTTGCAATACATGTAGGCATTACTTGTGTGAAACAGGGATGGTGGTGACAGTCTTGATGTAAGCTTAATTTATTTGAGTACTAAAGTGGTTTGAAGTCATTCATCTATAGCAGTGGGACTGAAATTGGAAGCAGCTCTTATGTTTGATATTTACTTCTCCTCTTTGACAGATTTCTATTAAAAAAAATCAGTCTATTTCTGTGAGTCTAAATACAACTTACAGCTATGGAGTTTGTATTATTGTTTACCTTTCTGGATGTTTTCTTGGCAAGTCTATTCAATATTAAATAATACTTGCAAACAGGTTTTTTTTAGAAATATCTCTATGCAAAGAGTTCACACTTTATTGATGACCCTTTTGCCTACAACAAACCTTCCCAGTTTACACACTGATAAATGGATCTAGCAATAGGATTATTGTCCTTTGTGTTATTTCTGATACTTCAAGTCAGAATTTATTTCATGGAAAATGGAATTGCACAGGTATAGTCAACAAGGTCAAAATCAAGTTCAGTTACCAGGGCTTATTTCTTTGACATTTTTTTCTTAATAGAGGGAAATGATTTTCATATTTTCCTGATGACCATGTCTCCCACAACCAGAGCTATTAGCTAATGTTCAGAAATATTTTGGAACTTTTAACTACAAGTGTCCAAATCTGTTTGGAAGCCAGGCACCCGAAAATAAGAGAGCTACCTGACAGTAAGAGCTAGGGACAGCATTGTGGATGAACAACAGAAACTTGAATGGACATTTATTAATTTAAGCCATTAAGATAAGAATTTCCTTAATTGTAAGTCATTCTGGATGTATTCTAGATCTCTGATATTCTAGATCTTGATAAAGGTTACTTGGTTATACCAGACCACAAGTCAGATCTGTGGATGGTGAGACACCAAAGGGCTAAATAGGCAGAAATCTTTGAGTGGCACGTTATCAGAAAAGGCAAGACTGGAGACAACTGGAATTCAGAGGTGCCATTGACAACAGCTTAGGTAGACAGAACTCAAAGAGCGTAAAGCCCTTCAAGTCACTAAGTAAAATTTTCAGTTTATTTCAGAAATGAAGAAAACCAATTTTTTTCCACTCAGACACTACATCCATACTTGGAATCATGGACAGACAGCAATTTTATTGTTAATACAATTGTATATTTCACTTGAGGAAGTACTCAGCCCAGTATACTGGCAAATGCCACAAGGTAGATTAATGAAGGCATAACTTTTCTATTCTCTTATCTAATATTTGTGTTTAACAGTTGAAAAAGTGATAAAACTTGCATGGGCATATG
Source organism: Entomyzon cyanotis (assembly GCA_024500445.1). NCBI lineage: Eukaryota > Metazoa > Chordata > Aves > Passeriformes > Meliphagidae > Entomyzon > Entomyzon cyanotis. The sequence continues at coordinate 63,447,069 of JAKEPQ010001005.1, forward strand.
TAATAAGAAATAGGAACATTTCAGTCTGAACAGTTTCCTTTTTTTTTCACTGAACTGCTTCATTTCTCTCACAACTGATGATTTGAACAATCATGGAACCTCAGGTGGCCTGTGGTGTTCTTTGTCTTAATGAGAAATTGGGAGCACTGATATACTAAAAGCAAAACAGCTGTGGAGAAGGAGTGAAAATACCAAGGATGTTAGATGCATCACCTTTAAAGAATCCTTTAAACACAAGGCTTACCTTGCCCACATATTGAGTATCTGGACCTGTGTACTCCTCCAGCAAGAAAAATTGATTCCACATCCAACCACGCTTGGTGCGGTGCAGTGTTTTTCCATTATTCTCTGACAATCCTGTTATCCTTTCACTGTGTGAGTGCTTGTTAGTCCTTTTTTGGGATGGCGTCATATGAATCACATAAAACACACAGCTCCAAAGCAAAACTGTCAGAAAGGAGTGAGTCCTCATCATTTCCAGGGATGCTGTTAGCCTCCACTCTAATAATTCACCAGAAAAAGATTTTCAAATGTTATATTCCTCTTGTAAGAAGAACCTAGGGGATAGAGAAGAGTGTTTGTGTAAGTTGCAATAACTTTTTTTTTCCCTAAGGAAACAGGAACACAACAATCTAGTGATCACAACAATAACCCATGGGAATGACAAATAACCACGAAAATTACTCAGAGGGTTTTAAGTCAAGTTCTTTAATGTCTTTTTTCATCTTATTCTAGTTCACTCATGTTGTATAGAGACATTAATTTAAAACACAAGCTGAGTAAAATACCTTGTCTGTGAGCTTTAGCTACCAGCAGCATTCTGACATAAGGAAGCAGCCTGAATAAGAAACCTTCCAACCTAATCTCTCTCAGCTAGGCCTGATGTTGTGCACCCTTAGTACCTGTTCAGAATTGTCTGCAAATCTGAATTTTCTGTTACTTTGTAATTTATACATCCCATTCTTCACTTTTATTAGTCCCCAGCTGTCCAGAGGATCGTCTATTTCTACAGAAAGGAACTCATAAAATGAAATTTGTAAAGTATAATTGATGCCTTTCACAGATTCTTTAAACAAGAAAGAAAAGTTCTTGTTAGATAACTGAGGGTTCCTAGGAATCCTGCTGGGGTTAACAAAACTCTGTATTTGGAAAAGAATTCTCCAGTTGAATCATATTTAATTTTTCCCTAAATTGTGGCTCAATGAATAGGAATTTTCATGATATAGAACCTTACTGCAATTACTATTTTTCTGAAAATTACTCTGATGTTTTCCTTGGAAGTCTGTAAGCAATATTTAATCAAACCAAATCAAACACGTGCTCTTAAAGTGCCTGATGTCCCAGTCTTTTCCATAAAACTTTTCACATTAAATGTATTTGTGCTTTAGGATATCTTTAGCTGAGCTGTCATTTTATATTACAGAAATCATAGGAAAACATTTCAACAGCAAAAGTACATTTTTTCAGAGAATGCTAGTCCATTAACAGTGATAGCAGCATGAGGCCACAATACTGAGAAATTTTGAAATTAAATAAAAACCCATACAAACTTATCCCCCTTTCTTCTGCAACACATTACCAACAACTAATTCCACTCTGTTGTTTATTTTCTCAGAGTTTCTACAGTGGAGGGGAAGGGATTCTTTTCTGTACAAAAAGTTCGTTTTGGAAATAAGATACCTTTTGTGAAAATTATTAGTCAGTTGAGAACCAAAACAGTTTAATGGAAAACATTCAGTGAATTGTACTCTAAAGGCCTTAATGATTAAGTTACTGGAACTGTGCCCTTGTGTGAAATTGTCTTAAAATGATGATATTCTGTATGGACTCAGGATCTTAACTAGCAATACTGAAGGAGGATCAAAGCCTTAGTATTTTAGTAACTTCAAACAGAGTTTTAGCTGAGCAAGAAGTGAAGGCTTGGAATATTTATCACTTTGTAAGATCATGTTCAAAAACAAAAAGAAAACAACTTAATAGGTGTCATATTTATACAGATTATCATGTATATAGTGCAGGAAAACTTGTTTTCTTTTGCTTTTTATTTTAATTGAAGAATCAAAGCACAGAGTAAATTAACTCTATTTGCATAAAATCATGAATGTACATAGATCTTAGCATACATTCATGAATGTGTTTTCTTTGAATTCTGGTTTTCTCTGCTGTAATGCTCTGTATGTGCCTGTTGCAGACAGAGGAACAAAGCGCAACTATTCTGTGGTTAATTTAATACCAATAAATTCTGGCATTAACTGTAAAGCATGTTTAGTACATGATGATCGTGCCTTATGGTTGAAATTTACTGGATACAGATAAAAAAAAAAAAAAAGTCAGCTAATCTTCTATCCATGTTTAAGTTTGATGAGTCTTATTCCCTGTATAATATTAGACAGAAGGAGATTTCATCACTGAATAAAGCTATGTATCAATGTAGAGCATAAGGCATCGTTTGTACTTCAAGTCCATCCCACTGCATCATCTGAGACAGATTGAAGGACCTTTTCATGCTTTGTAAATAAGATCCTGCTTAAGGTAATGCAGAATCAAAGTGGGCAGCAACAGGAACCTTTGGAAATACTGTATTCAGAAGTCAAACCATCAGCTTTTTCTAGTGACTCTTACCAAGTCTCTTATCTCTTCTGGAGCTATTCTTGCTTGATGTGTCCTCAAACAGCTGCATGGACTGTAGTGCAAGAATTCCTCTTCTATACATTCTCAGTTATACCATTCAAGTATTCATATTGATCAAATTTTGGATTCGATTACTTTTGCTTTGATATGAATTGTGCGTTGTTACATAACTATTCTGATAAACACTGTGTTTTTATATATTTAAGGTCATGACTGATTTATTTCCTTAGCTTCTTATACCAAATCAGATTTTCTACATTAAAACATAACAAACCATAAAACAAACAAAAATTCCTGAAAATAGCATGCATATTTGGCAAAATTTTAATACATAATGGGTCTATAAAACTACTAAAAATCCTAAAAATATTTTTTTCCAAAACCTCTAAGACTTGAAAGACTGCATTGAAAAAGAAGTTATGCAAAAATGCCAAACAATTTAAATTTTCTCCTCAGAATGTCCTTATTTCAAAACTTAGATGAATCTAAGACTCTAAGAGCTTTGATTTTACTCTTATTTTTTTGGAAAGAGAGAAAGACAGGTGACATCAATATATTTTCATTTGGCCTTTTAGAGATGTATGATTGCCTGTTCAGTTTTGTGATAATTTCAAATGTAAATAAAATTTCAAGTGCTTCACATGTGCTATTTCAAAACTGCACATTTTTACTTTCCTGAAATTGTTCTCATTCCTTTCTGTCCAAACACTGATATACTCATTTAAATGCAAAAGATGTTTATACTTTTTTCTTTGTACTCCAAGAAATACTTCAAAGTGGTCGTTGGCTTATGCATCTTGTCTCAAAGTCAGCTGTTCAAGCAGGTCAGGCGTTGCTCTTCGTGGACTCAAAAGTTAGGAGTTTAAGACTGAAACAAGGCATTCTGGTATAGTCTGGAAAAGTAAGACCAATTTTTCTAATTCTAAGGAACCACACACAGACGTTCTGACCCTCCTATAAGAAATTATCTCTGTGCAAATACCAGTTTTTCACAGAGGTCTTTTTCTCGAAGGAATCTAGGTTCCCACATTTTGTCCCAGCCAGGGCAGAAGTTATACAGAGATTGCTTAAAACGTGTGGTTTTCTGTGTACCGCTGCCCTCTACTGATTTCCTTGATAATTAGCAGGACTTTACTACTGAATGGAAAGGTAGAATCCTTAATGTCAAGAAGAATAAAGCAAAAACAAAAACAAAAAAAAAAGTTACAGCCCATTTTTCACTGCTTTTTATTTTTGAAATAATTGGACCTTTTAGGCGTAAAGAGAGACTTTTTAGTCTGGGTCAATATGTCTGCTGAACATTATGATAAACATCTACTTTGATTTCTTCTAAGAGGAGCAAAGATCTTTAGTCTGAAAAAAAGAGAATAATTTCTTTTTTTAAGCAATCGATCAATATTCTAGATGAAATCTCTTCTCACTTCATTTCTGCTCCCATCATTTAATAAGTAAAATGTCAACTTACTGTTCTTGTCAAACAATAGAAAATGGCTTTCTTTCTAGTGCTCTTGGAAACTTCTCTTAAGATGGGGCATTCATGTGTTAAACATTTTAATGCCAAATTTTTGAGAACCTGCTTTCCTTCCCCATTTTGCAAATCAGTGGATCTGAGTGGAGGTACTAAGTATTTTTTAATTTGTATGTTTTGACGGATATATGGTGGTAGCCTGGAAACATTGCAATCTCTCCTTGCAGTAAGGACTTTGATATCAGAATCCTACAACAGTTCCAGGTAAATGAATTATCTCTGTATGAAAAACATTATTCTCCTGAGCACAGTAACAACTGGAAAAAAATTTATCTCCTAAAGTCCTTTTGAATGCAAAATATTCTATTTAGATTCTTCAGGTGTAGTGTGAAATAAGCCTTGCTGGGATCAATAGCAGGGATTTGTTACTGATGATGCCAATTTAAATGTTTCTATAGCAATTGCCATGGCAATGTTTTTAATTAGTGCTGCACAGTCACTCATAAGCATGACATGAATAAAAGCTAACCTTTGGCAACTTGATAATGTAACCCGCATTAGTTTGTTTCATTTGTTAACAGTGAAGCAAAATTTGCGTTCTAAGAGAAAAAGATGTGGTGCTTATGTATAGCTAAAAATAGCAGCGTTAACTGCAGCAGCAGTGCTTCAGATTGCACTCCAATCTCTAAATAAGAAAGATGTAACTAATGTTCAGGATGATCCAAACAATCTGTAAAACTAAGTACGTATTTTAACAGTATATAGCAAATATAAATCTTGTGTAGCTTGTATGCATGGAAGCAGTCTCATTGTCTTTGTCAGCCTTTTTTTAAAAACAAAAAATCTGAATGCAGCTTTTATCTACCTAGACTGAGCACTAAGGATGGTGAATCTGTAGCAACAAAAGGCTGTGCTATAAACAGCACACTGCCACTGATAATACCAAGATTTAGGAAGAGGCTGGATCTGTGCCACTCTAGGTTTACTTTTATCACTTCCCAAACTAATTAAAGACATCCCAGGTATGCATATACATGCTTCCCTCTGGCTGCAGCACTCAAATATTCTCTGAGTGCAGTCACACTGCAGACATGAATATAGACTCTGGATATATGACTTTCTAAAAACAGCATTCTTTTTAGCATTCTTCTGCCCAAAAGGTTTTTTTCTTCCTTCCCTCTCTCCTATTCATGGATAAAGATGGGGCTGAGGCTAAGTATGAAAAGATTAAAAGAAAACAACTAATGTGCATATGGACTAAACTTGAGGTGATCAAGAAAAGTGTTTTCATTTATTTCTAGGAGAGCTGAAGTAGCTTTTAAGGGATCACCAAAGCTTAAAGGACAGGTTTTTTCACTGATGAATACCCGTTCTTTGAGTACAAGTACTCAGATCCCCATCAGGCATAGAAACATGGGCCACACTAGTAAAGAAACACTTTCCCACTCAGCAGCTCCCACTGCAAACCTTTCAGAATGGGTTTTCAGAATTGCTTTTTGCCTATTGGGTTGCTGCTCTATTCAGCATTACATACAGTGAAGATAAGCTCATCTGAAAATTTTGCCAGGAAATGGCTGAAGGCAATTCTTTATTTCTGGGACACCAGTGCAGGTTCCCATAGCTACATGACTCCAGGAGTCATACTAATAAAAATAAATTTTTAGGGAATTTGAACTAATAGCAGTTTGTATCAGAATGTCCCTTGAGTTAATGTCTTTAGGCAAATGAATCTCTGGTTTCTAGGTGCATTAGTAGAAACATTTCTCTTTCTGTGACAAGAAAGAGGTAGCATTTCTTTTAGAGTTTTTTTCAGACTCTTGGGTATCTACATTGGAGATACAGGTCCAAATTCACCTCATCATGGCCTCAGTCACCCTCTCTATAGGACTCACAGTGAGCAACTCCAGTCCCCTGGGTGGGTGGATCTGGCAAGAGAATGTGTTGATTCATATTTGGACAATCCCCACAGGCAGAATTGGGCAGAGACACATCTGTGGTTTAAAGCAGCTGTCCCTGGGCAGTGAAAATACCATCTGCCCTTCTCTGGAGCAAGTGTCTTCTGAGGATCAGATGAAACTGTTTCTGGACTGCTTGTCCTCCAGCCATCCTTCCATCAGCTAGTGAATGAAGCCTGCAGCATTCCCAACCCACCATGTAAAAGGGTATCTCAGTTCTTAGCAATGGTATTAAATGAAGCTAAAAAGAGACTTTTAAAATACCTGCTTCTGAGGCAGCAGATCACTGGATTACAAACGTGAAATGTACATTTTCTCATTGGAAAAAAAGAAGACATTTCTCAATTATGAACATTTTTACAGGATCTCCTTTTCATCAACATGAGGGGAACAAGGAAATATAGCACTTGTAAACCCTTAAAGCAAGGACTTTTGAAGATATTCCTTTGATCTTTAGTATTGATCTTTCTCCACAGGGAACACATTTCACTCTTATCATATAATGAAGCTGCATCATAAATTTTTATGCCACACCTTATTTACAAATGCAACACATTCATCACATGAATGGTTTTAAAGAATAGCCTTTAGAAACATGAGGAAAAATAAGTGCTATTATCATAGCAAAATTCTTCCCTTTTCCTCCCCTTTAAGATTGTTTCACGTTTTGTCACTCATAAACTGATTGTCTGACATTGATACCCTGCCAGTATCAAAATTAAGGCATTTATTTTTGTTGGGTTTTGGGGAGGGTTGGGGTTTTCTTGTTTGTTTGTCTCTTTGGGTTTGGTTTTTTTTTTCCATAAGCAGCATAAGTTTCTATCTGCCAGAGACAAGCCCAAACCATATCTAGAGGCATAGGCCCCTATTTTCCAGACACATTGATTCTCATTTGTCTCTCTGCATGAAGCAGATTAGATTCACCTATGGCAGCACTGTTAATGACAGGACTTACCGGTTCTCTTGATAACTGGGACTACACACTTTCACTAAATTTCTGTTTCTTGCTGCTTCATTATGCATCAGTCTACTCTGGTCACACAGCCAGCTCCTAATGAAGCATTCTGAGATTCCACATCTGGTGCCTCCTATCTCTGCAGATCTCCTGAGCATGGCATGTACCACAATGAGAGCTTGCTAAACTTCCTGAATCTACAGCTTGTATAATGGCCCAAGAGCAAAGCCAGAATTTCTCAAAATAAAGACATCTTCAAGCTAGTATCTCAAAGTCTTTTTAAAAACTTTAATCTCTACCATTTTTTTAAATTTTTTTTTTGCTCATGTACATCTGAGTCATAAGAAATCTTGTCCCTATATAGAAGGACTTAATTACTGCCTGCAAGGGATTATACATTCACTTCTCTGGACTGGAAAAACTGAGTTGCTGACCAATTAAAGGTGGTTAGCAAATTCAGAACATAATTGTAGCCCATTGTTGCTGCTTCCTTCCTCAGGGAATTGAGCAGCTGCTGAATGCCGTCATTTATTAGAGCTCAACCTCCTTTATGTCCTTCTGCTGTCTCCAATGCAATCACACAATCCAGAAAAGTCTTATTCTCAGAGCTGAGCAGGACTCTTGCAAGCATAGGAATTTGTGCACAGAAATAATGCATAACCTTAAAATAATTTTTTTTGCGATTAATTTATCTCAGGTAGTCTGAAAGGAGTCAGATGCAGCTGAGGCTTCATCCTATATTTCCATAATAAACACTTTAAAATACCTACAAATGGTAATTCTCTCACTTGCAAGAATAAAATAGATCTCAGAAACATAAATTATGATATCTTTCCTTTTTCTTGTTTGTAGGTCTGAATCTCTTTTTAAAAATGAAAATTACCCCAACAAGGAACCAAAAAATCTTTCACTCACACATCATTTTAATGAAAGACAAACGTGAAACATGAGTAAATTCAAAATAAGTATAACAAAGGAGTGCTTATTCTGTTAGTAACCTGATAGTACAAAATAAGGATGTCCTCAACAAGCAGACACTCATGATAATCCCTAAGTGTGGAGAAGCATATAGTAGTTTTTCTTCTGTATGTTTTCTCAGTCTCCAAATATTGGGTATTAGTCCTCCATAGATTTTCTTTGCCATGACCTCCTCAAAGTTTTCTTTGAAAGCGTGTAAGAGTCAGAGATACAATATTCTGCAAGGAGACTCATATTTTAACAGTCTTGTGAAAAGAACAAATCCTTTTTGTTTGTTTTTGAACATTGTAAGTGACATCTTCATTAGGCAACGAGTACAGCCATTGGAAGCCACGGTAAATAGTTATTCCCTCTCCACTCTCTTTGCCACTGATGAATATATGGACTTAAATCAATTTCTCCTTCAACTGTCTTTTTTCCAAGATGGAAAGCTCTGGGACTGCCTGCTTAATCATTTCTTGTATGGAAGCTGTGCCAGAATTTTGATTGCACCTGTAGCCCTCCTCTGAATCTCTTCTATTTTTTTTGGTATATCTCTTGAGATTGGCAATCATAATTTGTTGCTTCATGCATATATAAACAGCAGCTTAATCACTTTCTCTACTTAATTTCATCATGATATATGGCATAGTTTGCTTTTTTATTGACCGCACAGCCCTGGGCTAAGGTTAGCTTGTATGATCTCTTGTTACATTATGGTGTTATTCCCCAGTGGCAGTAGTAAGACTTTATTATTTTAAATGTATAGTCTGGGTTTTACCATGTGTATGGCTTCACATAATTTCATAACAATTTCATCATGTATCATTTGGGTGTCCACTCACTGTATTTCATAGACTTCGAAAGTAAGTATGGCAAACTCCTGTAGCTATTAGACTATTGAAAGTTGGCATGGCAAGGTTCAAATCCCTATGGCTAAACTTTCTTCTTCTTTCCCTGACTCATTCCAAAGCAGGTCTACTATGTCCATACCATCTATGAGATATCACCATGGGAATTTTCTGGGAGAGTGAGTTGATACAAGCTAAAGTGATGTTAGGGACTGTAATAATGTTGAAAACTTATAGACAAGTACATCACAAAGTCTCTTTTCCAGTTGAAGTATATTAGTGTAACCATCCATAGTCATAAGATTCCTTTGCACACCCCCTTGGCTTTATTAAGCTGTTTTGTGGTGGTTTATCCCCAGATGTCATATAAGCCTCACACAGCCACTCACTCACTATATGGTAGAATAGGGGAGAGAATCAGAAAAGTGAGAAAACTCATGGGTTGAGATAAAAACAGTTTAATCAGTAAAAAAAAAAGCTACACACGCAAGCAAAGTAAAACAAGGAATTCCTTCAACTGCTTCCCATGGGAAGACAGGTGTTCAGTCATCTCCAGGAGAGCAGGGCCCAATCACCACATTTAACAGTTATTTAGGAGCACAAAGAACTTTATGCTGAATGTCCCTCTTTTCCTCTGCCCAGATTTATATCCTGAGCATGATGCTATATGGTCCAGAATATCCCTTAGGTCAGTTGAGGTCAGCTGTTCCAGCTCTGACACCTCCCATCTCCTTGTGCACCTCCAGCCTGCTCACTGGTGGAGTGCTGTGAGGTGCAGGAAAGGTTTTGACTCTGTGTAAGCCCTGCTCAGCAGCAATGAAAACATTTCTGCATTATCAATGTCGTTTCCACCACAAATCCAAAACACAGCCCCATACTAGCCACTAGGAAGAAAATTAACTTTATCCCAGCACATGCTGAATGTCACTTGCAAAGTTTTTCACCTTGATATTCAAACCTGTTTTCAGTTTATTTATGAGTATGTGCAGTACTGGCTGTAATACAGATCCCTGTGGAACACTGAAACAGACACTTCAATGTCAAAACTCATTATTTACTCCTCCCTGCTGATTGCTGTCATTTAATCAATTAATTTGATTTATTATTTAATATTTATTTATTATATTAAAATAACTTTATTAAAATTATTGTTATTTAATCTATTGCTGATATATACAGGGACTTTCACTTCTAGCTCATGGGTGTTTAAGACCTTTTGGTGAATCACCCTTGTCAAAACCTTCTAGAAGCACAGCTAGATCATATCAAAGAGACCAAAGCTACCCATATGCTTAATGACTCCTCAGAGAATTTGAATAGGTCTGTGAGGCAGGACTTTCCTGTTGAAAAGCTACACTGACTTTTCCTGAGTACAGCATGTGTCTATCTATTTTTTTCTTTATAAGTGTTGTGAACTGTTTCACTCATTTGGGCCTCGGGCTTTGTTTCAGTTCTACCAGGAACAAGTTGCAGGAACAGTTTTTTAAAACTTAGTATTGCTTTTGATACCTTGAAAACGTCAAGTAACAAGGAAATTCAAGTGAAAGGTTAGAGAAAGTAATGAATATTTCAGCAATTTCGACAGTGAGATTTTTAGGATTCATGATAGCCTGCGTGAAGTCACTGGCATTTACTACAACTTGAAATCCCACTGCTGTGAAATGAAATCTTCTGCTGAATCCCTGGTCAAATAAACAAATAAACAAATAAACAAACTGATGTGACATTTATTCCTTAAGGGTTTATAACTCCTTCTCTGTTTTCCTGAAAACTGTAACAAATGAAACATAGAACACTGGGTAGACACAAGAACAGCACCTATGATAAAGCTTTTCATGGAACTTCCCAAAGAAGTTTTTAATCATAGCAGTTTGTTAAAATGTTTTCCCATCCTCTGATGAAATGACAGAAAGGGTATCACACTGATGCATAGCTCTGGACATTAGGTGTATATGCTTTTTTAGAGGAGCCTTGTTCTGCTATTTGTTTCTTAAGGGCTTACACTCTCTCCCAAGATTTAATAGCTTAGATGTGGCCCTCTACTGTTTGAAAGTCCTGCAGAGAAGCCCAAGAGCTCTGATCAGTAGCTCAGAGTCTGACTTTTATGTTCCATTTAATATTGAAAATTTGATTTTATTTTTCCCCTGATGAGGTTTTGAGGTCTCTTGTAGTATTTCCTGAATTTGCTCTCCTCAAATTAGTACCATTAGTGAAGACTTTAAATGTGGTTTATTGCTGGTCCCATGGCACAAAATTTCAGAAGATTTCAGACTCACCTGGAACTGCGTACAAAGGTAGAGAAATGTCATCTGCATATGTCTTTAATAATTTAATTGTGCTCTGGTGACAATGTAGTTGCTATTGCTGATAGCAACAGTTTTGCTATTTTGTTCCTTTGGTTCTAGCTACCAGAGAAGGAAATAACTAGTTTATTTTTCTTAAAATACAAGTCAGCTTTAAAATAGCATGTGACAGGTTTCCTTTAGTAATACCTGAAGCAGATTGGCAAGTTTAACAATCTATATCTCAGCATGAATTCCCAGAACATTCAGATTTTCATGAGATTTATTTGGATTAATTCAAAACACATAGAGTACTTTTCAGACAGCATTTCAGAATTACCTCCTATATTTTCCTTGTTCTTTTTGTTAAAAGTCAGTAAGAAGCAAAATTATAACTGCATGAAACCATGTATATGACTCCAGTTTCAGAGTGAAAAAAGAGTAGAAATATGATTGAAAAAACTTGATATAGCAAAGCATTTGATTTATGGTTTCTGGTCTAGTACTCTTGGTCTAGCTTTGCCTGCACTGGCAGCGCATAGTCTGGTTTTAAAACTTTATTGTATAAATTCAAATGCCTGTGACTGTCTCCCTTCCTTCTTGCATTCCTAAAAAAATGAGGGAAAAGGATATATGAGGAGACATATCTTTGTTTGGGCTTCATACAGCTAAGACAAGTGATAAATATGTTACTTCATAGAAAACAAATTCACTTAAGCATGTAACAGGAAAAAAAGGTGCACAGTTAATCTATATGTATGGGTGTGTATTTCAGGCTCTGTTTTTTAATCTTTTCTTGGTTTAAACAGGAATTGATATTTCATGTGAAACAAACTTATACCTCATACAAATTAATTTCTTCTCTCTTTTTATGTTTGTCATTCTGCAATCTTTATTACAGCCATATTTTCCTGTCATCTTTTAGTAGTATGGCTGGGAGTACACAGCATCAGTTAAGGAAACAGACTAATTTCTATTTTCAATAAGGCTTGTTAAATTGCCTTGTTTTTCCTAACTCTGAAACACTGTCATTATATGCACTATCCACGGGCAGTTCTTCATGGGAAAGATGTACCTTCATCTAAATCTCATTACTGCAGTGTTGATTATAAAATAAACATTTTATAGTAACTGTTACTAATAAATAGAATGAATAATAATGACCTAGCAGAGTCAAATGCAATTGTCCTATTGCAGCTCTTGGTGCTGAGAAGAGAAAACCTGCTGGCATGGTGTAATAAAATGAGAATCACGACATAACAATTTTAAGTTAGTTGACATAAATCCAGCTAATTTTATAATTGTATAGCTCAACATCTTAATGAATGTTCAGGAGTGGCTATTTTTAGTAATAGAAAGTGCTAAACAAAAACTGTAAATCCGTTCATTTATATGTGCCTGGCTAACATCAATATTTTATATAAAGGTAATAAGAAAGCAATAGGAAAGGGTTTTGAATGAAATAAACTCTGCCTTCTAGCTGACACAGCTGAAGTCATTGAATAGTGCTACTGAATTTTTCATGGGCATTTTTTCCAAAAATTTTATTTCTAGTTCTCTCGCAGCAGTGTACATGGATACATGAAGAAAATGGAACCTGTTATGGAATATGGAATTATGACTAGATATTAATGTAGAAAAATGGTGGTATCCTTCCAATACTTGGGAAAGCAAAATCCAAATTCAGAATGAAGTACAACAATATATGTAAAGCCAACAATGATTACTAATCTTGCGTTAGGAAAAAATCTTAAACCATAGAAGTTTAATGTCCATCCGGAGTCACTATTTTGTGTTGATAAATTTTAACAGTTTTACTTTTTCCTTACCTTTATCACAAAATAAAGCACATTTTATTTTACAGAGTTTTTTTTAATTCTAAAAGTGTTACTTTTTAAAAAAATCTTTCAATGGTATGTTTAAAAATTTCCCAAAACCAGTGCATATGAATCTGTGGATTTTCAACTAGGTTGCATTTATGCTGGAGACTCTAAAAGAAGAACCCAAGTGACCACTCATTTTATTTTTCACTCACAGTTAGAAATGAAGTAAAAATAGTGTAGGACTAAAATTTGTTCCTTTCTGGTCGCTTGTTCAAGAGGGTAAGTTAGATTAAATGCTTTCATCAATCATCTCTTTATTGTTCTCTATTTTGTATTAACCACACTGCTAAAATAAGGAGCAATCCATCAGTTTCATGTTCCAGTTTTTATAGGTACTTGATAGACTAATGTTGAACATATTTCAAAAATATTCTAACCACAGTGCTATCTTGGAAATGCATATCTGTTTTATATAATGGAGACCTAGAATATGATGACATTTTGCAAGAAACTTATAAAAAGCTTGTTTTTAGTACTGCATTAATCATTGTTAAGTAAGATCTAGGGGAGAACTAGAGAGCTTTGTGGGGGATTTTTTAGTGTTAAAGACATGATGTGTTCCCTTATTATTGAATACTAGATATCTGCTATCCAAAAGAGGGAGCCATAACATTATGCTATATCTGTGTGATTTTTGAGACAGTGAAGCTGTATAAATTATTTTATTCCTTTTTCTTAAACATGATGCTTGTTCTGAGGTGTTTTTTTTGTTTGTTTGTTTTATATTAATAAGAACAACCCAGAACTAGAAAATACGTGTTTATAATCTGATTGGAGCTGAATGAAGTGGTTACACTAAAGACAACTGTGCTTTCGCAAGCATCCTGTAATGAAAAAAATATATTTTGAATAATTCCTCTTGCTCTTGATTTTACCACATGAACTTTTACCAATTTTAAGAAAAGAATGTAGTGCCTTTTTACTTATTTCCTATTTTTTGAAATGGAAAAAATATATATATATATACACTACTATCAAATAAAAGTGCCTAAGTTATTTTCTAAACATGCTTTGATTTCACGTCTGTGTAAAAAGTGAGATTGACATAAAATACCACTGTAATAACTGATGAGACTTCCAGTTATTCAACATTTGCTTAGAGGAACACAGTACTTATAAAGACATTGTCTGTATTTTGGAAAACACGAATTAGACTGCCTTCCTATCTGAAAGGTCAGTGGACAAGAATGTTTCTGAAAGAGTAGAATGGAAAAGCACAGAGTGGTCAATACCATGTGCTTTACTGTCACAATTTCTTTACAACATTCTCTTTTCCTGAGAGTTCCATGTGCAACATTGGGATTCCAGCCCTGCCTTGTAACCCTTAGTGAGGAAGGACTTTTGGTATTCTCAACATAAGAGGAATATTGATAACTGTTTATCCCCTTTCTACTATTTTTAAACTAAATTATAAATTTGATTTTTCTGTTGATTTGCAGATAGGAAGCTTTTCTCATGGTTTGTCTGTGACTATATCGCATTATTTTGTAGCTATGAAATTGGCAGAAAGTAATGTAAATGCTGATTTTACAGACCTGGTCAATGAGAAAAGACAGGCCAAGTTAAAATTCCAGACATGCAAGTACAAATACAAATTATGTGGTTGAAAGAGTACACGCTAAAATCTGTTAGCCCTGGTACGGAATGTGATTTCTTCTAGTATTTTTCCTCTTATTCCTAGGTAAAATTAAATTTCATAGAATAATATGTTATGTAATCAAAACCACTATGTCTTGTAGTTTCTTGTTTGTTTGTTTGCTTTTAGTCCTTGGTGACATGAATTCTGAGTAAATAAGAAAGGAGGAAGGCAAGTATAGGGAAAAGAAATCCAAGCAAGTGAGAAGATGAAGAAAGCACCAAGAAGATGAGGAAAAAGGAGAAGGGAGAGGATGCAAACACTTGAGAACAACAAAGGTGCCGGAAAGGACAATGTGTTCTTCAGAAAAGTTTCTGGAGTTACATGTGAATATTCCATTCATGGCATCTGTCTGTTAGATGAGTTATGACTGTCCCTTAGAAACCCTCTTTCCAGTTACCCACCTCAAGAAACGTGGATCTGACTTTTTCAGAGTCCACAAATTAAACTAGCTTTATAGATGCTCAGCAATCCTGAAAACAGTTTGTGTTACACTGGATCAATTGTTTAATTTATTTTGAGATTTTTCTTACTGGAAATATTTGTAAGAGCAGTACTTTCTCCATGCATTTTAAGAGCCTCTGCTACTTTTTGTGAAATTTTGAAGACAACGTTTGTCTGGAAATAAGCATAATTCACACAAATTGGTTTTTACTACAGTGGTATCTGATGTCACCTAACAGTTTCTACTGCAATAAAATATATAGATGAGTTTTAGGGAAACTTTGATTTTATTGAGGTTATGATAAAATTTAAGAGTGACTCTACTGCAAAGCAGACAAGTAGGACTGCAGATTTTCTCGAGAAAAGCAAATAACTGCTTTTCCAGCGTGGTGGAATAAACATTCCACCTTAAAATAGTTTAGCTGAAGAAAGCACATAGGCACTTTCTTCTCCACTCTGAAATTCATTAGATAGTTTTTGCTTAGCTCATATCTCTTTATGACATACAGGCAATCCAGCCTATGATCCACCTTGTTGTAACAGCCTGTGACTTGACCTCCAGGTAATTTGCTTCCACAACATATTTGAACTCAAAACTTACCAAAATGAGGAGTTTTGTTAACAATTGTTCTCCATAATTTACTCTCATTACCAGTATTTCTTTCAAATTTTGCATGAAGGGAAAATTCTTTAGTTGGTGTGTTTTAAAATTTGTTCTTTTCAGTTTTACTATTGATATTTTATGAGCTTTTATTATATTGCCTCACAATATGGAAACAGCTTTCCACTTCATCATTTCTGTTGTGATATGAAATGTTTTAGTAATTCATATGAAATAATAAAATCACTTTAGTTATTGAATACATTGTATCTAATATAAAATTAAACACTTTATCTCAATTTCCATATTGGACCCCCCTCCCACTTGTGTCACAATGAAAGTGAGTAATCTTGCAGAGCAGTTAATTTCATACCATAAAAAAATACATTATTAGTTGCCATTAAGTCATCACAAAAGAAATTATGATCTTGAGGTTAAACATATTTCTTGTCTTTAACCTTCCCTTTTTGTCTTTGTGAATACATAAGGAAATACTTTTGTTAACAAAGCTTGCAAGTGTTGAAATTATAAAAGAAAATACATTGAAAAATATATTATGTGTGAAACTTTCCTCATTTGGATGTGATCATTGCAAATGTAATTAAAAATAAAAGTGCTTACTCTAGTCCATATTTTCACTTTTTGTTTTTCCTGTTGGCATTTGAAAATATGTTCATGTTTACTCCAATTATGTTCAACGAAGTTCTTTTATGTATCATCAGACTTATTTTGAATACTCCATAACCAAGTAAATAACATTCATATTTTCAATTTCTTGCCTTATTTTAATCATATAAGTACTCTGTCACACAGTGAACTAAGATTACTTAATTATTGTCTGTTTCTAATGCAGGTTGTATCTACACCTACACTAAAAGTGGCCTTAAATAAGAATTTAGGTAGTGACTTCATAGTTGGAATTCCCAGTTTCTAGTGATTTCTCTATGATACATAAAATTATAATTTTACATTTTCTTTCTGGAAGTCAATGTATTCTGCATTTTTCTAACACATTTATTTCAGTATGTGTCTAATTTGGAGTGCATTTAAAGCTTAAGTGTGGTAAGGCACTCTTTATTCCCATTCTTTTTTGCTTCATCACTTACACAGGACATTATTTCAATAACCATTTAATCTTTGTAGGGATGTTTTGGTTTTTTTCTCTTACCTACATATACTGCATTTTCTCTGCCCAGGTGTGCATAATATTGTTCATCTTTTTCTCTCTCTTAGTATTTGCAGGATATTTTAGAACTTTCTTCCAAATTGTCTAAGTCAGTAAATATATTCTGCTAACTACAGAGGCTTGCAGTTAGGTTTCTGTTGCATTCCTATGGTTTTTCCACTTTGCCTCTATCTCTTCCTTTTAGTGAAATTTTCTTCAGTAATATATACATTCTAATGCCTTCTAAATGCATGGCTTCTTCAACACATTACTAATATATACATTCAATTTTGAATTTTTAAACCAAAGATTTTTAGCCCTGTGTATAATTTGTGTTTCTCTATTGTTCTTGTTATGCAGTACTCATGTAGAGAAATTTATTTTATCTATTATTCTATTTCAATAAAATTTCAATAAAATGTACTACTTTTATAAGTATTCTGTTCACAATATTTTATTTATCTCATTTTAAGTTATACTGAAATTATATTTCAATCTCATTTTGGTAGCTGAACAAGATATAGTTTCCCTTTCTCTCCCAGACTATGCAGAAAGAAGCCTCTTTATATTATCTGTATTTTCATCAAACTTTATTCTCTGCTGTATCAGAAATCACTATCTGTTGGCATTTTACAATACTGTTTCCTCTGACATTTACCTTGAAAGCAACATGGATTTTATTCCACTTGTTTACTTGAATACTGATGACTTCTGAGCAGAAGAGAATATATTAAAAAAAAAAATTCCAAATAGTTTTGTTCACATAATATATTCTAATTGGCTTTGTCATTTAATGTTATCTATCTACTCACATTTTATACACATGCACATTATACAAATAATGTGGATTCTGTGCACATACCAATACCTGTGCAGGGGGATGTGAAGAGGCTGGAAAGAATAACTTCTAATAGTTTAACATTAGTCCTGATTACACAACAGTTGACCATTTCCACCCTATTACTACTGCCTAGCTCGTGGAGCCTGGTGAGGGTCAGGCACTTCAGGCATTCTGAACAAGCTGGTGCTCATCTGTGTAGTGCATTCTGCCCTTTCTGGCCCTTTGCAGCTCTCAAGTCTTCTGCTTGGCCTCTTAATGACTGTGACAATATTTCCTCCTTTTATAAAGATGAGATCTAAATGTTATGGATGTCCATGGGAATATTCAGCTAGACCATGATGAGCTTTCCATTAGAACTATGTGCACTTCTATTGTTTACCTGAAGCTTAAACTTGATTGCTGTCATAGAACACTTTGAAATACTTTGTTGTAATTACTGACTGGTAATTGGCAATTTCTGAGGGGCAACACAGGAATACTAATTTGCTTGGTCTCTAATAAAACAATGATCTTCTTTCAGGTCCATGAGATAGAACCATATTGTTACAAAGACATTGCATGTGATGTGTTAATATTATTTGTATATTTTTTTTCTTGTTCTAGTATTCCTTGCTTCAAGATTTGAATTCAGTATTTTATTCTGAGTTCAATAAAAAAGTGTTATTCAAACTAGTGTGTATATTTTTTCTGAACAATAAGCTATAAGTGTTTATACTCTCCCATTGTAGCAGTAAATTAACAGGACTTCAAGTTCAGAAGTAAAATTATTTGGTTATTCTTATCGAAGATGGAGTCAAAGGCAAAACTTGAATTTAATGCAGGCTTATATCTATGCAATTTTCTGAATTTGTTAATAGCTTCATATTAAAAGTAGAATGGTTAAAATGTCTTGGTTTTCGAACTGCACTTTCTGTGCCTTCCTAATTATCCTCTTGTCCTTCAGATTTCTTAGTGATATCAAAATCCCAACAGAGTATGAATAAAAAATTCTACACTCCCAATTCTTTCACAATCTCTCCCTTTCTTTGAAGTCTATGGTCTAACACAAAAAAGTTACTTAGGCCACATATCTTTTTTTATAAACGTCTAATCTGTTGAAAATGCAGTAGACACATATGGTTCTAAATTGTTCCTTTTTGATTACTACAGATTACAGACACTATAAATATTTTCCATTAGGGAAGTGTGATTTTGTATGACAAATTTCATGCTGTTTTTAATTGGCCTATGTATTTTTGTGTAGTTCTCTTAGGAACAGGCTCCTTAGAAGTTTGCAGACTCACAGGGTAAGAACCACTCCCTTAAACCAGTGTATCCCTAGACAACTAGCTAGTGCTATGTTTTTCTATTAGGGCTGGGTTCAGCATCTTTAATATACAAATGATAAGTTGACTTTCACCTAAGTAATATGCAATATTTTCCATGTTGAGGGAACGGAGAAATATTAGCAATATTTCTAGTAGCTATTAGTTATAATTTTTGGCAGGCAATCACTATCAGTGGCACAAATATGATTGAAAAGTATAGAACTCACCAGTGGCCTTATTAATGACTACCCTAATAGCATGATAAGCTATGGATGTCCAGTGATAAGGGTGACTGTACTTAGGCCAGATGGGATTCTATGCTCTAGCCCACTCTTCATCCCTTTCTGGAGTTGTCCTAATGATGGAGTACAGACATCAATAATTCTTGGTTTTAGGCATCTCAATCTTTCACTGTTTTAATATCAATAAAGTGTTAATACAAACATAATGGTGACATTAATTCTTTTGGACAAGAGATCAGTGAGACTTGGAGTGGGGGGAAGGATCTTTTCCTGTACTTGCTAAACCAATTTTGTCACCAGAACATGGGAAAAGGAGTTTTTTGCTGGCACCCTAGGGTGTAGGTTTCCACTCTCTTTTTCCTTGCTTCCATCAGGTTGAGGATCACTCAGATACTCTGAACCTCTTACTGTCCTCTCTTCAAGTCAGCAAGTCTCTCTGACCCCACTAACTTCAATAATCTCCCAACTCAAACCACAGCAGAAACACAGTGAGGCCAGTTGCTCCGGAAGGCAGTAAAGCTACACCCTAGGGGGTGTTACACAGTATGAAAAGAGACAAATGTTGGAAATGTTGTGACACTGCTGTCATTCTGGCAGATGATCATTTTTGTAACTGGCTTCATGCATATTAAGTTTCTACTGGGATCTTGTGTTATTCCTGCTCACTACCAGATGCTCTCAATAAAATCACAATGTACATGACTCGAGTAAGAGCTTCAACTTCAACTTTTTAACTACACTTATTTATGACCATAGATACTTTTTTATATATATATATATATATATATATATATATAATCTACATAAAACGTGTCTATGTCTCTGCATTTAAATATTGAGGGTTTTTACACTTATTTTACTGAAATTTCTTTCACATGTAATTTCATAGGACTGTAGATAGTAAAACAAATGAACATTGACAAATACTTATTAAGTTCTCAGTGAGATAACCTACAAGTTTTAACATCCATTCCTAGCATTAAAGAGTACAGCTGGTGACGTATTAAGATAAATCAATTTCCAGTCTCAACTGTTTAAGATACCATATGGCAACGTTCCTTTTCTTGAGGCAAAAAGTTACAAAAACATGCTGCCTTCAAAGATGAACACCACTGTATTTCAGGGCAAATAACAGTTTTTCTTTGTTTCTGAATGGGATTGGTGCTGCTGTTTGTCAACTACACCTGGGAAAACAATTGCTTGTATAGGAAGGTGGTGACTTTGTCCTATAACTAGCTTATATTCAAATCTTAACATCTTCCATTGTCGTTTTTCTAAATAGGATAAGAACTCTTGGATACTCTGTGGCAATGCTGAAAACCTCATTTTTCATTCAATGTGCCTTAGAATTAACCACTACAGACTACCTTCAAAAAAAGCCCCCAAAACCAAAAAAAACAATCAAACAAACAAAAAAAAAGGCAAAAAAACCCCAAACAAACAAACAAGCAAACCAACCAAACAAAAAAAACCCTCAAAAAATTTAAAACCAACAAAACAAAACAAACAAAAAGACATGTCTATGTCTTTCTCGTCCTTCCTGTTCTTCAGCTAGTTGATAATGGTCACTGGGATGGAAATGTCTGTTTTAGAGGAGCATGCTCACATCATTTGACTTTTTGATTACCAGGACAAAGCTAAACTTCAGGACCAAGTAAGTGAAGTAGTAAGAAGAAGTCAGCTTTTTATTTGCATTGTAAAGGGGCATTTAAATTAGTTACCAGAGATGTTTCCTACCTTGGGTCTGACCATTTAGATGACCATACAGTAAGGATGAAGAATTCCAAAAACTCCATTGTAGCAAAAAGATTTCAGGTTTCCTGAACCTTTGCTCCTTGCGGTGAGAAACAGAAACTAAAAACCCCATGTTGAAATAATTGTTTAAATATTCTGAAGGTGAAAATTTTGTCAATACTTGTAATGAGGTACAAAGTGTGTGGGTATTAAAGTGCTTCACTGAAAGTTACCAATTAGTCATGCTATGTAATTTTATTAATGTGATTTTGTCAAAAGTTCCTCTTTCATGGAATTTTTGCCTCAAAACAAATTTGTTGAATGAAGTGGAGTTATTTTCTAGAAATCTTGAAAGAATAAAATGGGGCTGATTTGCCAGAGGACTCTGGAAACCACCAGCCAGTCAGCTTCTTTGTGCCTGGTATGATTATGAAACACATCATCCTGGAAGATATATTAAAGCATATGGAATTCAAGGAGGTGATTAGGGACAGCAAATATAGCTTTACCAAGGGTGAATCCTACTTGACTGATCTCATGGCCTTCAGTGATGGACTGACTGCATCTGTGGACAAGGTACCATGCACAGGTATCACATACCTGGACTTCTGTAAGGCCTTTGCTGTGATCCCCCACAACTGTCCTGCTGCTAAATTGGAGCCATACAGGTTTGATGGTTAAACTGTTCCATGGATAAGGAATTGTCTGGATGGCCTCATTCAAAGATTTACACCAGGACATGGAGCCAGTCTAATGGCTCCATGTCCTGGTGGAAACCAGTAGTGAGTGGTGTCCCTCAAGGGTCTCTACTGGGACCAATACCATTTAATACCTTTTTTAACTACAAAGACAGTGAGATAGAGTGCACCCTCAGCAAGTTTGCCTATGACACCAAGCTGTGTGGTGCAGTTGATACACCTGGGTAAAGCAACACCATCCTGAGGAGCCTTGACAGCCTTAAGGAGTGTGCCTGTGCAAATCTTATGGAATTCAACAAGGCCAAGTCCAAAGTGCTGCACCTGGGCTGGGACAGTCCCTGGAATCTCTACAGACAGTGGGATGACGAGATTGAGAGCAGCTCTGCTGAGAAGGTCTTGAGGGTACTGTTAGATGAAAAACTCAGTATGAGCTATTGACTTCTAACTGAAAGAGAAAAAGGTTTAGATTGGACATAAGGAAGAAATATTTTACAGCAAACGTTTTGAGACACTGGAACAAGTTGCCCAGAGAATTTGTGGATGTTCCATGGTCGGAAAAGTTCAAGGCCAGGTTGGATGGGGCTTTGAGCAACCTGATCTAGAGGAAGGTATCCCCACCCATGGAAAATATCCATGGGAATTTGATGTTCCTTTCAGATCCAGACCATTCTGTGATCCTGGAATAACAGTATATAGACAGAGCAGATGTTTTTCTGTGTTTTCCTCTGATATTTACCACTCTGGGCCTGATGTTATGGAATAAAAACTGGAAATTACCTGCAAAGGCCTCCTCAACTTGGAGCACATAAGCATATTGCCTTAGATGAAGCTAACAAGAACACATAGCTCTGGAGACCTTACAATGTAAGTATATGCATGACTTTCATAACACAGATGTTGTGCACATAAAAAAGAAAAAAATCTCAGTCATTACACATTTAAAGGTAGAGCTATATTTACACCAATATATGTAGGTATACATAGAGATATAGAGATATATATAAGTATACTTAGATCCCTAGATCTTTTAATCTCACCTCTGTCTCTAAAATTATATCAAAATAATGATAAAATTATATTGACACAGATACAGATATAGATACATATATACACAAATACATGTATGTTTACACCACAAGAAATGTAGTTTCAGGATTTTTTAAATTTTCTACTAAACTCACAGAATGACTAGCACAAACTTTAATTAGTGGTAATTAACTAGAGGTGATAGAAGCAGAAAATTAATGGGACTTATTTATTTTCCATTCTACTACAATTTCCCCTCTTTTATATTTCTCTAAAGTTTTGGATTTTTTTCAGGTTTCAGCTTTCAGTCTGTGAAAATTATAGATTCTGATTCTATTTGCAAAGAAAGGACGTAAATGACAACATTCATTTTGGTCCTGTTTTTGTTGTAGCTACCCACAGTATTGCATTTTAAATGATTTCAAAATAAGTAATCCAGAATCTTATCTTTGTTTACAGCAATCCTCATGCTGCTTCAGATTTGTGAATCCTCCATTCTTGGAGAGGAAGCCTTCCTTCCTTCCTTCCTTCCTTCCTTCCTTCCTTCCTTCCTTCCTTCCTTGCTTCCTCCAGAGAACTAGACATGCTTTCAACCAGGTTGGCAAGGTTTCTTCTAGTAGGTCTAGACACGTACTTCAACAATTACCCTGGGGTTGTTCAATGCATGTTTCTGCCCTGCTTTTTTATTGTTTGGACCTCCACATGTACATCTTAGGAAAGTTCTCAGTCAGATGCATTACAGATAGCTGCTGTTTCAAGCTACCCACACGTGCAGAAAAACATCACTTTATGCTGGGTTTATGTCATTTACCTGCCATTTAAAAAGTAGTGAAATACTTTTTAAATACAAGTTGAGATTCATTTTATGTCATGAGACCAGGAACTTGTATCCAGTATTGGTTAGTCCTTAAGACTCATTTTAGTTCTAATCAACACTCGATCTATGAATATGTTCTACTCCTAGTGTGTTACACACAGAAATTCATACACAAAGTACACAGGAACTATTTATTGTCATATGCAAATATTAGCAAATCTTCAGTTGTATATTTCTTTGAACTCAGCATTTATATATTATTAGACATTATATAGTATATCTCTTGAGTAATCAAGGGAACTATGGTCCTGTGTCTTTGGATAACAGTGCAGTTCTCTAATCAAATAACTGGTTTGCAAACATAAAGTAGTTAAAAATCTATTCAGCCTGTAGGCTTTTGGTTTGGGGAGTGTTATGAAGTAGAGTGTCAACATATTGGAGACAGAAAAAAAAGTCGAGGGTCTTTGTGTATTTGAGAAGTTTATTCTTTGTATCTATATTTTTTTCTATATCTTATATTTTCTTTATTCTTTGTATCTATATTGTAGGAGCCTGTTAGGAAAATTTGCTCTGAAATGTAAATGTGAATTGCATGAGCATGAATTCAAATGTCAAATAAATTATTAGAGTGAGTACCATTGTCAGAAGTGCTAAATCTTTCATTCTAGCAGTGCTCAGTTATGTTTCTGAATGTGCAACACTAGGCATGTTCCTAAATCATTACCTGTTACATTCAACCTTTCAGTATGGATGAACATCTTTTATTTTAATTAAAAAAAAAAAAAAAAAACTTCAGTCTGTGGTGCAGTCAGCCACTTCCTAATTCACTCCCCCTTTTGAGCTAAATTGTGCTTTT
Organism: Entomyzon cyanotis; assembly: GCA_024500445.1. NCBI lineage: Eukaryota > Metazoa > Chordata > Aves > Passeriformes > Meliphagidae > Entomyzon > Entomyzon cyanotis. The sequence continues at coordinate 63,471,418 of JAKEPQ010001005.1, forward strand.
TTCCCCCTTTCCTGAATGAAAGCTTGAGGGAAAGGGGTTTCAACCAATAGATTTTTTTGGCCAATGGTAGCTGAGAGCAGCTCTACCAACTTGTTTGAGAGTTTATTCTCTTTAATTGCCTCAAAAAGTGATTATAAATACATTAAACAAAACATACTTTTCTGATTTGAAAGTCCTTTTGCTTAATGCAGGGATGGTTTGGTAGCAGAAGTAGATTTTTCAATAAGACAATAGCTGGAAGAGCAGGCAACCCCAGAAACTTGGATTCATCAATATGTGACAAATGTAATTAAAATATCACAAAATCAGTACTTCAAGTAATATGTGAGTTTTCAACCTTGATGCTACTACTACTAAGCAAAGAACAATTACTTTCCATATTGTAGAAAAAGTAGTTCTATCTCCATTAAGGAAATTGATGAGATTAATTAATTTTATTTAGAACACAAGGGATATTACTTACTATCTTACTCAAGAAAAGATGTAATTTCAACCAGAAAGCTGTCTTGACTGGGAAAGAAGTCATATATAACACAAATTTAAAACCATTAAGAGCAAGGTCTCGCTCAGTTGCTGGTAATCCATGGGATGCAGATAACAAAGCAATGAAAAGAATACATTATTTTTTAGATAGAAATCTATTTTTCTACAAGTCTGAATTCTCATTAGTAATGAAATTACCTTTTGCATTTGGAAAGCAAATGTAAGGATTACTGCAAATCTTCCAGGAAATGGGAAAATATTTTCTGTAACTTAATACTTTTATATTTACTCTGAGGAAAATAGAAATTTTTATCAGACAGCATCATTATAAGAACACAGATTCAGCACTCATTTTTACTCTCGGTAAGGGAAATGCACAAAAGTAATTTTACTGGCTTCAGTGGGACCAGCCTTATTGCAAAATGTTACTCATTCAGAATACAGGTTCTGGAATGTGGCACAAGTACAAAGAGCTCTCCTGACAAATAGCTTAAACAACTACAAGAATTTCCTTTTGAAATAAGTATGTTTTTCTGATGTTTTTTTCTTTTTACTACACAGGCAAAATTATTTCCATGAGATTACCTACAACCAGCATTTATGCCTTAAAAATAAGAAGAACATTTTTACAATAGCTTCCCACTAAAAAACTTGATATTCAAATCCACTAGCATAGAAAATAATGACAAAGAATAATGCAAACCCTGTAGAAGTATTATAATAAATAACAAAATAAGTAGACAAATTCAGCCAGAACGCAGTACTGGAAACTTAAACAAACCTATTGTAATATATTGCTTTAAAAAATATTTTATTTTTTTCTGGAATTTGCATGTGTTATGCTTGGGTTTATGTGTCTAGATGTTTGTCTGAAGGTGTACATATATATATATATATATAAACACCTCTGTTTGTAAACTGGAACTATTTTTATTTGTTACAATCCGATGTGAGTAGCTTACTGATCCCTTCAAATCATACAGAACTTATAACTACTGGATTTTAAAATGCTCATTTTCATTTGTACTCTGCCTATTTTTTCTTTCAAAACAGAAGCAATGGGATTGACTTCACCCTTGTGCCCAACTCACATCTTTGTTACTTTGCCTCTTTGTCTCCTTAGGAGCAAATATTGAATGATGGAGTACAGAGGAAATAACCATTACTTTAGTAAGATCTTGAGCTGAGCTTGTTAGATCATTTTATTTTTTTTAATTTCCTTTATTGAACACTTTTATACAACTTGATATTTTATTGAATTTTTTTTCTAAGTGGTGCCAAAGTATAAATGTCATATTTTGCACCACTGAGTATCAATACAATAGGTCTTTTTTGAAAGTAATGGCTAAATCTAATTATGCCTGTATATATTGCCAAAAGGCTTGTATACATTATTAATTGACTTCAACTGAACTATTAAAAATATGTAAATTCAGATAATCTCCTTCAGAAGGCTGTTGTGCAATTTGCCTAAAATGATGGAAAGGCCTACTGTTTCCATCCCCAAATATGAACACATTATCCACAATTTTCTGTGTTTCACAGAATCCTTCCTTGGGTGTAATTTACAAAGATAATGTTTTGAGTCTGGACAAGCGCTTGAGGAGCGCTTTCTCAACATACTTATATACAATGGCAAAATGTTGACAGTATTTTTTAGGAAGTGGAATCCTGAAGTACCAACATGCATGGCCCAAAACCGTAACATCATTACAAGCAGAATTTCCATGAAGGTGGTAGTTCTTTCTCTCAAATGCAGCCTCTGAGGACAAAGCAACCTGAACACCATCTAACATCTAGAAAATTTGTACTTACCTAAACCTCCTTGAAAGCTGCATATCAGGAGTTAATTAATATGAAAACTATGTTTGTTTGAGATAGGGAAGCAGAATCCAAAGTGATGCTGTCTTGATATTACTATTATTCTCACTACTAAAAATTGTGAAATTAAATTATAGGAGTTTGCATTTTACTAGAAAAGGGATACACTGGCCATCACTTGAAGCACTCCATTCTGTAGTTGAAGAAAAGAAACGTTTGTTGTTATTGATGGTGTTATTTAAGTAGTCAAGACAAATATATTTTTATGAAAATTGATGTAATCATACAAAGAGGTTGGAGGACTAGGAAGGGGGAAGCCTCATTTTATCCCTGGCTCTGACACAGAGCTACTCTGTAACTGAGACCAAGTGAAGTCTCTGTGTGATACTGTCTGTGTATGGGATGATAAAAATGCCACCCATGTCCTTTTATAATCTTCCCAAGATTGCAGAACAGAGATTATAAATAGCATACTTTGTTTCCTGAGATTTCTATAATAAAATTACATATTATATATTAAAAGATTATTTATTTCTAAAACATTTAGAGCCTTTTTGTGGATGCACATGCAGTGCACATCCAGTATTTTTCCTTTTTCCTGAAGTGAGTAATGTTTTCCCAGAAGTAACCAAGTCTCAGTTTCCTGAGGATTTTGCACTGCAGACACATAGTGTGATTTGATCAAGATACTCCACTCCTGTTCAGTCATGCTCGGCAAGTAGTCCTCGATGCCACTGGAGTATTTTTTATCATGATCAGTCACTGAAAGTCAGGAAAATTACTTCTCTTTTAACATTCAACAATTTTCTATGTGTTTAAAAGGCAAGGGGAGAAATTACTCTGACTGCTTTTGCAAAAATTCTTTTTGTTCATTTCCCTTTGTTTTATTTTCCTTCTCCTCCTACCATTTTTAGAAAAATTTTGGATTTATTCCTATAAATTATTTTAATAAACTCCCTCACATACAGAATACAGTTAGCTTTTACTCAGGCATCCCTATTCATGTTCAAATATTAGAGCTTCTGCAGATAACATTTGCATGTAACACCTGCTGCAAGCCTTAGAAATTCAGACAGCATTCTGATATGAGTGGGAGATGCATTTTTCTCTAGGTTTTTGCTCCAGTTACCTTCTGCAGTTAAATAGCTCTGACTGTATGGAAGAAACACATACACTTATATATCTATATTGTCTTATATCCTGGCCTATGTACTCCAGTTTTCTTATATTTGTAAGATTATATGTCCCAAAAAAACTCATCAGCAGAGGAAATTGTCAGTCTTGTTACTCTCTGGCTCTACTGCTCGAATGCTTCTGCCAGCAGATTCCCTGCAACCCCTATTGGGCAGATTCAGAAACCATGTACTGATGCTAGAGATAAGCGAATGTCAGAATTAAGTTGTACAGTTCTCTCAGCAGCATTATGGGTGATGACATATAAACTAGTGGATTTCAGTTATTGCATTTTGTTTGGTGGATAGGTCAGGGAATGAAATGATCCTTATTGGCTGATCCCATGATGAGAGGGCGTCTCTGCCAGCACCATGCAACTGCTGCTGAGATCAGCATCCTTGTGGAGCAACAGCCGGGTGAGAGGAGAGCACAGATCCCTGCACATGGGCTACTGTCTGGAGGGAAGGACAGCCTTTTCAGAATGGTCATTTCTGCAGACAAGAGTGAAAATGCTGAAAGCTTGAAGCACTTTTACCATGGAGCTGTACAACGCAGAGATGTTTCTCCCCATATTTTCTCTACTAACTGCATCACCAAACTTCTTTTCGTGTTTAGGTGAGCTTTACTGGTTACACAAAGCATAATATTCTACAATAATGGCTACGAGATAATCTCTGAAATTAAATACTCTACTTCGTTCACACATAAACATATGAAAACTTTGCTGAACTCACTCCATCAAGTTTAAAAAGACTTGGAAACTGTTTTAGGTACAAGTAGAAATAGTACTGATACAGTTACATTTCTCCATTTAAAATTAATCTTATTTACCTAACTTAAAAAACAAAACCCAAACCAAGAATTATTTATTTCATAGACATTTGACTGTATAATGCTTTATATTTTTGTTAGGAGAAAATCACATTAGCTTTAAACATATTTAATTCTCTCTTGAACTTACATTATTACACAGTGAACTACAAATGACAGGACAATATATTTTATCTGTCAGATTGACGTATAGACAGCAATACGCCTTTTGTAACACTAACATAGTTCTATTAATACATTTCTTAATAATCATAGACAAATTATAACACAAGTCTTCTAAATATTTAATTACTTGACTCAATTTTTGGTATAGAAATTGCATTTCAAATATGGAGAATGACTTGGAAACAATGATTTTTAAAGATCTGTCATTAGCAATTCCTATCACTACAACCGATATCATTTATTAAACAAACCTTTTGATTGCATCACCAAAACTATTAGTACACTTACACTTGCCTTTTTATCCATGTTCATCCTTACCATGAGCAGCTAGTGTAGTACTCAGCAATGAAGCATAATCCTGCTGTGATTTCAGTAAAATATGACTTTTATTGCTTTTATCACTTTAATCAGGGCAAGACTGATCCATTGGTTGTAAATTTGGCTACTGAAAATGGAAAGTATCTTAAGAAAATACTATTCTATTTTCTGACCTATGACTTAAATCTGTGACAAGGTGAGTGGTTACATTGCCTCACATCAGCAAGGGATATCAATTTCCTTTTAGTTCATATACATCATTTTTCTTTGAAGCTCATACAGTGAAATTGAACGGATGTGACAGCGTTTCTTGCATGTGAAAAGGCAAAATACCATTCAATTGTTTTTTGCTGGTTTCTTCAGAATCAAGCGGTCAGTTTGACCTTTTACGCCTTCTGCTTTGCTTTCTGTGGGACTCTCTGATAATATATATTAGGCTGACAAGGTAGTTCAGAAGCACTTCTGGAAAGCATCCTTACACTTTAAGCCTGTTGACTTTGACTTACTGCTATGGATCTCCAAAGGGACATATCCCTCAGCTGTCAAATTTTCTGAATCCTGAGCTGCACTTCCCCCTGTAACATATATAAAACCCCTCTAATTTTGCTACTCCCACCAAAGCAAAAAAAGCATAAATACTTTATTCTTGGTAGTGGTAAAGACCTCCTGTTTTTTCATCCTTCTTAACTGGGTTTGTTTCCATTAGATGTATCAACAAACACATATGTGAAAAAGAGAGAAAAGGGGCATAGCTTCTATCTGGACAGGTGAAAAAGCATCCTGCACAAAAGTTAGACTATATTAGGCTATATGTGAATAAAAACTGAATAATGTCTGACAGTATTGCCAAATAGCATATGCATTGCTATATTTTTAACATGCACAAGTAGCTGGCATATATACAGTATCAGAAGTTTAGATTTCAGCAATTTAGTGTGGGGAGGGGAGGTTCTGAACTCTATAAGAGAAATATCCCCAAAGTGCTCTGCTGACGCTGCCCCTCCACTCCCCCTTCCCTAAAAAGTATCTCTAAGACATCTTTAACATTTTAGACACTCCTAAAGAAAGCACCTGCTCTTTTGCTGTCAGCAGTTCTCACGCTACAGAAAGTTGATCTACTCACCCCAGGCTGTCTGTGCGAGCCCAGCTCTGTCCGTTCAGTGCTGCTTCTCTACCTGCTTCCTCCCTTCTGCATGTTCCCGTCTCTCCAGCGCGGAATGCACTCGCCTCTCACTAGGGCTCCCTCTCTCCCGGCATCACTTTTAAGTCAGGCAGGCAGCGAGCAGAAGCCAAAGGGACTCTCTGTCTGATTGGTTTCCATTCGGTGCCCCTGGTTAATAAAAATCGTCCCTCGCAAGGAGAGGTGTCGCTGCCCCTCGCAGAGATGTCGCTGCTGATAGAGCCGCAGTGCTCAGCGTGAGAAGGTTTGGGGCTGGGGGGGACAGTGCGACGGCTTTGCCAGCCAAACAGTGATTTGCAACTGAATGCAGGGGGAGGGTTCAGAGAGGAGGGCTTTGTTAAGGACCCTCTTATTAACTGAGGCTTAAATACAGAGGCTCATGCTACCAGCTCAGTTTGGTCTGTTTTAACAACAGGGGTAAAGGCATACCCATAACCTGTGATTTATGTGGAGAAAATTTTTTTCTAACTATCTGTACTGGCAGCACAGTGCCATTTGTGTGTAATACACATCAGAGAATGCAAAATTATCCTCTAATGCTACTACGGTGACAAATGATTTTAAGGTGAAAGAAAGCAAGGTGTGTGAGATTTCCCCATGTGCTCAATAGTTTTATAGCTCTAGTGTCACTTACAGCTATTGATAACGATGGGCTTGTCACTGTACCTGAAAGTGAACATAATACAAAGTTGCAAGGGTTGTTTTGGGAATTGTGTCTAATAATGTTCAAGTCATTCACAGAAATAAACAGTTTTGCCAGCAACAATAATGAATTTCCTGGTTTCTGGTGCAGCCTGTTTTGGTACAAGTAATCACTGCTCACTGCTGTGACCCCAAATGTTCAATATTACAGAATATTGTGGTTTGCTTAACCTAGCATTTTCAACGGAAACATTACATGTCGTTTACTAAAATGAGAGAACCAGGGCATCATAAGTTCTGGGGTTTGCCATTTGTGCATTTTTTGGGTTCCTGGGCGCTAATGACTATTTCAGTCAGCGACATAAGATAAAAATCTGCAATAGGACTTCTAGAAACTGGTTGCTATTACTTTCTCTACTGACAAACCCTGACGATAGCTGTTGTGGGCACAAATGAAATGCTGCGAAGTGTAGTTGTCTGGTCTCGTAGTATAATTAATTTAGTACCAACATTTTCTCTTAGAAAGAGGAATCATGAGGCTAGTTTCTAGTTATGAAATGTTATTAGGGCTGTACTTTCAGTAGCTGGGGTGAAAAAAAGATATTGGTTTAATCTGGTGGTGAAACTGTACTATAAAAAAAGGAAGGTTTACATCACATAGCCAAGCAAGAAACATATTTTTTTTCTTTAGGCTCTTATTATTGCTTTAGTACTATCATTGATAAACCAAACAGATTCATATTCACAGTTCACTGTACCTAGTGAGAACTAAGTCACCTTTAGGTCACATTTGAAATTATTAAGGGATTGATGCAACTCACAGACACCAGTCAGAGTCTTTCCACTGAATTAAGTGGCAGTTAGATTGAGCTCTGAATGAACTAGGTCTTCTCTGAATGCTACATGTCTATGAAAACACTACCTGCATATACAGAGTGCAGATTGCAGAGTGCAGAATTGGTTCTAATATTTTGAATATCAGAAAGCTAAATCCAGACCCAGAACAAAATCAATTAATGTAGTTCAGGTAAGACACATAATGCAAAGTTCTAATTAGTATGTTCATTCCACAATTGGTCCACTTTAGCAATGGAAATGCTGGGGAAAAAAAAAAAATTATCCCAGTAATTACATGGGAGAGCAAAAAGAAAAGTTACTGACAAGTGTATATCTCTGATGTCCTAAGGTCCTGGTGCAGTTTTAAATCTTGCAGATCCTAAAAGGTATTTTCTTAATAGGAAGATGTCTGGATGATAAAAAGGCATAAGTAATGGCTCTACTTTTTTCATTGTGTTGGCTTTTTTTCACTCTTTTGGCTTCTGTTCGGGAACATTGTGGCTACTCTAATCAATATTAGGAGACCATCCAGGTACAAAGGAATACCTAGAACTGCAGAGATGAACAAAGTATCTTTTAGCAATATTTTCTTGAGTATATTCTATAGTATCTGGGGAGCTGGTCCCTGCTTAAAGGCAGGCATAAATCTGTTCAAGACCAGACATAGGACACTCAGAGAAATGGAAATGACCCCACCTCTGTTGATGCCATATACAAGTTCTTAGTAAAACAAGTAACTATTTATTTAAGACAGCATAAAGCCTGCTCTCTCAAATTTATTTTTCATTATGTTTTAAATACAGGACAATAACTACTACAGGGGGGAAATATTGCAATTATGTGCTATATACATTTACAAAAAAAGGAGCATTTCTAATGCAAATAGTGTTGCATGATGGGGATAAAAAGTTTTGCAATATACACTCTAAGTGGAATATACATCAAAAGTAGGCCAAAAAGGAAAAAGCGTAGGTGTGACAGCAAACAGGGAGAGATGGGTGGAAATCTAAGGCTGTGCTCTAACACGCAGAAGGCTACTCCATACAGGGGAGGAATACAAAATGCTCCTTCTGAAAAAGAGTGGGCAGTGGAAAGAGACATGGAAAAGCAGAAAGTGCACCAAAAGGATAAGGCAGGAAAGCTTTTATTGCAAGACAGGCTGTACTTCAGTTTTATATTTTATGAAGTCTCTTGGAATCAGGTCTCTTCTCTTTTCACCCCTATTCATCTTTCTTTCTTTACCTTCACAAAGATTTGTCTGCCAACATCCATGGGAAGCAGGAAGCAGTGATTACATACCTAGTCTTGGTTGAAATTCTAAACATTTCCTTGTTTCACAGAGGCTAAGATCACTCAGCAGTGCACGGAGTTGGGCTGGTTGCCATGTTAAATCATTCTGGGTTCAATCACTGTTTCCCATCAGTTTTTCTTTTCCTGACATATTTACACTTAACCTGTTTAAACAGAACTAAGCGCAAATAAAATTTCGGAAGGGGAAAGTAATGATCCATTTTTAGCCCTAGGTTTTTCCATCTATATGCAGTCAGAAAATGATGTCTAGGTCTGCCAGTGAGGCTGATATCTCACGTCATCTCTTTCAATACTTCTGATAAGCCAAGGCAGACATGAATTTTCACAAATCTGTGTTCCGATAAATGTCCTAGGGTCTGTAAGGAAAACTTGGCCTGCTCTTTGGTAGTAACAACTTCACTTAATTTTGCCACTTCAGTATGAGTTTTTTCCATTGTCAGAAATCTGAAATATGTATTTAATCATTCTCAAATAAGATACTGTTTGACGTCAAAAAAGAACAGTGCTGAACAGAATAGAACAATCAAGAAACATATAAATAAGCAAAGGCTTCCTGAGATTCACAAGAACAAAGCTAGCAGCTTTGTAACTTCATCTCTGCTCATTTTCACTGGAGACTTTAAGATTCTGAAACATAAAGAACTTGGATCAAATAATTACCACTAGTTGAAAAACTAGTCTTAAAAACATCTGTATTTTCACTTAGTCAATCACTTCAAAAGAATGCTATTAGCTCCTTTTCCAGCTTTTCTCCCAGCTTTTTTTCTCTTTCTGTGAAAGACTTTAAATGATCCATTTGTTAAAGAATACGATGAAGAGTATGACTTTGAAAGACTGTTGGAACATTACTGTGTGAGTCAACACAGTCAGGCAGCTGAAACAACCACAAAGCCACGGCTGAAATGCAATGAGTAAATTTATGTCATTACTCACTAACTGGAGGATCCCGAAGCACCCAGACAGAGACACCCAAGTGGGAACACAGGCACCATCAGGCTCAGTCCATCCTGATGGACAGCAGCCCTGCTGTTTGCACACATTTAGCAAGGGCCTGAGCATGTGTAGTTTACCACCATGCTGTGATGTCCTCTGCTTTGATCTTGTCTCTCCCAAGACAGGGAGCTCGAGCACATTTGTGAGAGTGCCTTCAAGTCTCTCAAAACACCAACGTCATCTCTACACAGGAATTCTGCTTCTCAAAACAGACGGAGGACAAACAGCAGTAGGTATAATAGATGGGCTTTCCCACACTGTTATTCTCCAGGCCTTGGCATTCCCAGATGTGAGGTCACTTGAGCAAATCTACCATTTGCCCCACCATCCTTCTGCTTTTAACAATTTCCTCCCAAATATTGCTAAATCACACCTGACAAGCACAAGATTTTGGCTGCCCCCAGCATAAGTACATATTATCCAGAGGATAGGACATAAGAGAGAGAATAACAAATCTATTTCTTTCCCATAATTGAGCCTCTTCCTTGATAAAATTATGCAAGGAGCAGCCACTCTTGTTATCTTGTTTGAAGGGGAGTTTTATTTCTGTTTATGACTTCAGGCTCCCAAAAAAGACATGAGAGGAGGGAAAGCATGTATGTGGGAAGGAACATAGATCAAGACCAAAACATGGTAAGACCCACTAAACATTGCTAACTACGAGCTGTTTAAAACAAAATTATGTTAAAACACACGTATAAGGCAATCCATTTTCACACAGACCATTGCATTAGGCTAAGATGTCTCCAGAGTTATTTATGTTTCTGCTTTCAGAAATATGGGTGTAAAAGCGTTAGTTAAGAATAAATATATTAAGAATGATCAGTTTCATAGCCTAATCTGCATACTCTCTTTACAGAATTTTAAAGTAAATTAAATCTCGAAAATTATTTTTCCCCAGCTTTTTAAAAACCCAATGATTTACTTAGTTGGCACAAAATTATTGGATTTATTTTCCACTCAGATTCATATTTACATACATGCACCTCTTCTCCGTTTATTTCCATGAGAAAGTTTGTTTATCTTAGTAAGTCAAGATTCAAGACTAATATCATAATTAACTTGATTTTGAGGGTTAAATATGTAGAGAAACATTCTTAGAAATCCCGAGTAGTTTCAAATTTATGAATTTCTTTTGGGTTTTTTTTTGTCATCCATAAATCAAGGTATTGATCACTGTTATCTTGCTTTCTTTCCTCAGTCTGCTGATATGCTGTTTTGAAATGTTAAAATTAGATAAAACTGGGTTAGGTTCTGCTGAACTGAAGTTTTAAAACATCAGGCCATATTTTAAAGCAGCAAGGCCTTCATGTTTTCCAAGTGTTTAATCAGTTTAAAGCTGGTCAATCAACTTACCAAAATGAGCACAGAAGCATTATTTATTGCATACACAAAAAGTAAAGTGCAGTATACTTAAGTAAAAATGAAAAATATTAGATGGAAGGGAAGAGAAAGTGGAAATAAAGAACTATACAAGAAAGTATGAGTGCCAAGCTGAATTTCCAGTCACAATTCTTTTATAAATTGACTTACTTAGAACTTTGTTTTTCAGTCTTATATAAACATTTATTGCATGGATAACTAGTCCTAGTCATAATCTTTAATACTGCTGTTTTTCTTGGAAATAGTGGTTCACTGAAAGTGCTGACAAATCTTGTTTGCTTTTTGTTTATTTTTGTTTCCTTTATACATGTTTTGGGGACAAAACTGTGACCATATGATTCCTGCATGAAATTAAATCTTTCAAAATTGTTTAAATTATTTTGATTGACCTGATCCAAATAGATTTCCTTTGTGCCTTAGTCTGCAAATATTTTGAAACTATTTTGTTTTGGAATAAGATTTCTCATTTCCCAGAAATTTGAAAAATCACATTGAATGAAAAATTTCTCAACCTTTCTACAATAATGATCCACTTAATTGCAATAGCAATACACTTTTCCAAAATGTACTTGTGAAACGAATTAGCTTAATCTGCAGAGGTGAAATAATGAAGTTATATATTCTTTTGGTACAGGAAACAGGGCAATAATTTGATTTGGATAACATGAATCCACTTTCCACTAAGAAAAGAAAAATCCTTCTTCCCTCCAAGCATTAAGAAGGTAAGGCTTCCTAAATATTAATAAAAATTTGAGATTCTTCTGGCCAGTCCAAAGGAGCATACATTCCAGCACAGGGTGAACCTCCACATGCACTACTTACAGAAGAGAAGACCAAATCTACAGTGGTGTTGAAGTACCTTCTACAGAAAATAAGAGTATAAACAATGCAATGCCTTTTAGAAACTGTGCCATTACATGGGCAGACATAAACCACCCTCCCTTCCATGTTACAGAAACATGTCTCTAATGGGCCACAGCAAAGCCCTCATCTTAGATCAGACACGTCGATCTGAAACTGCTCCCAGCCTCATCCAGCTGTACACGCATGCACACATACACACACAGACTAATTAACTACCTACCCAAGTGTTTCAGGGCAACAACAGAAATGCTTGTGGTTCAGAAGAGACACAAGTAAAGTGTCCTGCAGCTTAAATGTCACCTGCTAACTACAGACACAGTGAAAATTTCCAAAAATAAAAATAAATACGGCGGTATCTCTGACTTGCTAAGAAACAGTTAGAAAGTACTTTAGCTCCACATGAAATTTCCATCCTTAATTCCATAGCTAGAGTCCTTAGGAGCTTTGTACGTGCATTCAAAAAGTGATCAAGATGAACTGCTAACCATTCAACTGTCATTTCTTCATGAGCTTGATGCCTAAATTCTTTGCTTAAAGTGTATGACATATGACAGTTGTGAAGAGTTACTGAAAAAAATCGTGGGAGGAGAGTTGTTTTCCTCTAACATTGAAGAAGAAGCTGGTTTCAAACACAGAAAAAAGCAGACGCAGTATCTTTGTTTAAAATGAAAAAAACTCTGTCAGATTATGTTTTGCTCCTCGATAAGACAAAGGAATTAACCAAAACTGAATCAATTTGCTTTCATTCTTTCTAAATTGAGATAAATGTGCATTCATAAATAAGTCTGTTAATAATGATCTTAGTCTGTCTCTGAAGAATATTCCTAGACCTGTTCCATATTGCTCTCTGTTTATGGATGTAAAACAATGCAAAAATACATCATTTTCTCAGCACATGCCTTTGTTGCACTTCACCAGTTTGGGAAACATCTATTCTCTTTATTTAAGGTTATTCAGATTGACTTCTTCACCTTCTGCGTGGCAACATTCAAGTTTTCTTGCACTACAGTCCTTGTAGCACAACCAGAACTCTGATTATGCTGTAATTGGATGTTGAGATGGAGCTAATTTCACCTCTTTTACTGGTCCAGAAGTTAGACAGCCATTTCAAGTTATTTCATGTATAATCAGTAGAAGGAGAAGGAGGTCTCCAGAGGAAAATTAATCCCATTTTACGATAGCTATTTGAAGAAACTTGAAGTTGCTAAGCAACCTCATCTGGATTTTTTTTCTTTCTGAAAAAAGCTGACTATGGAGGGAACCCTGCTGAGAAACTCAACTGTTTGCCTAAGTTCCAATTGCTTATGGTAAGTGAGATGAGCCCTGTCCTCCAGTTCCCAGGGTTCTGAAAAGACTGTGATCCATGATCCCAATTATTCCAGGTAGATCTTTTCCCCAGACTTGTTACTTGTATTCCTAGTCATCATGATAGGGTGGAAAGAATGAAAGTGCAACCAAAATAAGTGGTCAAGTAAGAAGATTTTAGCATGTTAATATTTATGACAACATGGGATGCTCAGTGTTATCTCAGAGATTGGCTTTGCTATGCTGCTGAATTAAAGATATCTATCTAGATAAGAGAAATTAAGTAATACTGAGAGAATAAGCATTGTTACTAAATACTTTGACCAGTTAGGTCAAAGTAAATACTCAAACCAGTTAGGTTTAGTGAATTCATAGACTTTAGTAGATATGCATGCATAAGGGGTATGCAGATGACTGAGATTTTTCTAATTAAAAATATTTTCGAGTAGAAAATCAAGGAAAGCATTGAAACCACACCATGTTTTTTCCACTTGATTTTTTTTATTATTAGTTTTTTTGCCTTTAATTTCCGTTTGAAAATTAAAAAAAAAAAATAACCCACTCTCAAATACTTGCATAATTCTGTTTCAGCCAACTCTAATAGCATTGCTCTCTGATGGGAAAAGAGAATTAAAATAATGCTCTCATATTTACATTCCTATTCTTTTTTTATGAAAACCCTATGCCCTGTTTTATGGGACTATAAACTACAGAATGCTTGGTTTCCTTGACTTTATCTTCATAAAATTTTGATTGATTTAATGTGATTTATCTTAACTAGAAAAAATGTGTCTTCAAGTTCCATGGAATCATTTTTCTATAAAATATGCACATTTTTGGCAAATATTACTCTAACCACAGCAGCACAATTTTTAAAGGCGATCCTGTTGTGGGAGGCTCTGTGTAAGTTAAAGAATTCTTTACAAATATGAGAAGCAATACTGGCTAGATTATATTGAATTCCTGGATATTACATGAGTTTAATGGAAAGTTCCTAACCACATTCTCAAAGTGTGCACACAGAAATAGATGAACTTATAAAAGTTAATATAAAAATGTTATGCATTTTTATTTACATATTGTCTTTACATGACCTGGAATCAGTGACTTTTCTGCTGTTTTCCAAGCACCTTAATTTAGGTATGGATATGGAGGTGAAAAAAGAAAAAAACAAACAGGAGGGAGCATAGCTCACAATAAGAATAAAAAGAAGAGGCAGATGAGAGGAAAATATATTAGATAAATGCATCCAAATGTGCAGCCTGATCATCTGGTTATGTTTTTGCCTAATAAAGCATCCAAAATTTATTCAGATTCAGAATTTATTCAAAATCCAAAAGATATTTGCATGTAAGTGAAAAGCAATATACAGTGCTCAAAGAATGCATTATTCTAAGAGGTACAGAAAAACTCAAGCTTAAAAATATTATCCTGGATTGAATAAGCATCCTTTTTGGATTGAGGCCAGATGGAATATTGGAGTTCTTTGCTTCTGACTCCCCCAAACAGCAAAATATTCAGGTTGCTTTAGCAGGCAGACAGCATGTGGTTTAGATGCAGCTGGTTTTATAGACTTGTGTTTGAATGACTCTCCAGACTGTGTTGTGAGAATCAGCCTTTACTATCACCTATTCCTATTTTTGTGGTGAATAGAGGGCTTTCATAGAACTTCGCAACATATTATGCTAGATGCTTTGAAAGCATGCTGTAAGACGGTGATTTGCATTATTAGGTGTAGGTTTAGATTGGATATTGGGAAAAATTTTTCATAGAAAGAGTTGTCAAGCACTGGAGCAGGCTGCCCCAGGAAGCAGATTACTCACCGTCTCTCTAAGTATTTAAAAGACATGTAGATGTGGTGCTTAGGGCTGTGGTTTAGTGGTGGATTTGGCAGTGCTGGGCTAATGGTTGGACTTGATGACCTCAGAGGTCTTTCCCAAACTAAATTATTCTATGATTCTCATGCACAGTTTAAATAGCTAGAGATCTCATACTGTGAGTATAAGGGATGGGAATGGTTAAAGTATGGGAAAAAGCAATACGAGCTCCAAGGATTGCATTGCAATAATTAAGCTGCCAGTAACACTTTTTCCTTGCTTTTGTTAGCAAAGAGTTTATATCTCTTACAATTAACAGTATAGCATTTTTTAACAGCCTTAGTTATTTCTCAAAACTCCATCTGTAATTTTGATTGTAGAAATATATTGTAGTCAATTAAGATATTAGGACTCGATAAAAAATTATTAAGAATTATAATTGCTCAAATCTCAATAAAACTTTAAAGCTTCGCTGTTGTCCAGTTGTTACCAAGAAACAATCTTCATTATATGCATAAAAGTTACAGTACTGCCTTGAGGATAAACTGATCTATTTTGTGTATATGGTGTTAATATAGTGATTCTCTTCTATCCTGTTAAGTCAAGTCAAGCAGACTGCTGAAGGCACGGTAATAAGGAAATCTGCAGGTTAGAGGCCCTCATAGCTGGTCAAACAGACAGCAAAGCTTTTGTGTATAGTGGTGCCATTTTACTGTATTAACATAGTGTTTGCTGACTTTTCTATTGTAAATGTAATTTTCCAAGCTTATCCAGTTGTTTAGGAAAATGAGCAAAACTTAGAGGTAAGAACCCAGCATAATAAAAGAAATGCCTGTGCTTTAATCTCAGTGCATTCAGCATTCATGTAGTGTACCATCAACAGTTCTTCTGTCATAAATCATGCAGATTCAGTCACTGACTTGATCTTACCATATTGCTTGTCACAGTTCCTCTCCTCACACATTGACCCCGAGATTAGCTCAGTTACTCTGAGATTACTCAGTTGGTCAGAGCATGGTGCTGACACCAAGATTGTGGGTTTGATCCCTGTATGGGCCATTCACTTAAGAGTTGCATTCGATGATTCCTGTGGCTCCCTTCCAACTCAGAATATTCTGTGACTCTGTGGTTACAAAAAGGAGCACTCACCCTTTTGTTGGTTCCTTCAAATCAGATCCCTGGTGTGATCCTGCCTCGACACTTGCTTTCCTCCTACTGCTCTTCTCTTTTCCTCCTTCATCTGAGAAGGCATGAGGGCACTTGCATGCTCTTCTCCTGTGTCTAAGCACATAGCACCATTCTGCTGCTCTTTAGCTTGCAAATGGATGTTTTATAGAATAGAAAAACAGTTGTAGGACTGTTAAAAAGGGGGTCTGAAATAAAAGAGATTCATCTGTATGTGTCTGAAAGGCTTGTATTGCAAAATTAATTCTTTCCTGCTAAGCTGCAAAACTAGTGCAGCCAAAGGGTCCTTCATGTCAGGGAGGATGCAATGATTGTTTATCCTTCAGACCTGTGGTCTTTTAAAGATACCTTCTGGGATTTTCTTCAAGACTCTCTTTTATCAATTCTAAATTGTTTGTCTTGTTGTCTTTATATACATTCTGCCAAGCTTCTTAAAAGATTAAATTGAATTTGTTCCTCTTTCAAGTTAGGCATGCAGTCAGAGTGAGAAAAAAATTGATAATATTCTAATGTCACTGATTAGCTTTAAACTATGCATTATCACCACAGTTTTAACCACAGTGCTATTCATAATTCTAATGAAAAATAAGAAAATAAAATCCTCCTACATGCAATTTACTCCAAGGACAAATACCACTGTTGGCGTTAAGGAGAATATAAATCCTAGGGACTACTGATGAAACTCAGTCTGTGTCAAGCTGCCTAAAACTGTTTGTGGTACCATAGAGCAAGGCAAGGTCTCCTGGGGAATTGCTTGATATGTCAGAAAAAGCATGTGGTCTGTGTGAACTACTGTTCTGGAGACATTAAAGACCTCCAAGATAAATTAATGCAGCCCAGACGCTATGCCAGCCTCACTGTGATAATTCTGACACATATCCTTTACCCCAAAGGAGAGCCACACTCATTTAGTCAAATGTAATTTCTCCTCTGACTGATGGTTGTTGCATTTAGAGATTAAAAATATCCCAAACCTACAACACTTCAGTTGTTGACATCTTAGCACAAGCAGCAGGCAGTCATAAAGCCTCAGATTAATAGGGCTTCAGGGCAGATTTGCTTTATTCTGACAGTTTCTGTTTCATTCTGTTGTGTTCCTCTGTTGCCATAAGGTTTGATTTCACTAACTCATTTTTAATAAACAATAAGATTTTAATGCACAAAATGTAAATAATAAACACAGGGTAAACAGGCAAATAACTAACAACAGATGCCCATATTTTTGTAGAAAATAACATGGTTTTGTGTCTCTTAAACACACTTAAGGAACTGTTTGTTTAGGATTTACTGTTTCCACGATTAGTGTTTGATGAATACATAGTATAGCTTCTCCCATCCTTCTCAGAATGAGTATATTTTTTAGAATTGTAAATCCAAGGATATGAGTTTAGCTTCAACAGCAGATTTTAAATAATTAGACAAGAAGTTATTAATACTTTGATTTTTTTTTTGAGTGTGTGATATTTTTTAAGTTCAATAATTGCCTTAAAGCACATACCCAAATACAGAATTCTCATCTTCTTACTGATGAGAAATCAATTTTCCATGGCTTTTCTCTGTATACATTTGGGGATCCATTAAATGGAGATGACTCTAATAGTTCTAATGATATTTCTAATTTTGGGATGGGGTTTTTTGGTATCAAAAAATCTTAATTAAAAGCCAATGAATGATGTAAATGAAAATACCAAAGTAAAAAAAAAAAAAAAATGCAAAACAACCAGTCAGTAGTGTGGAGGGTTTTTTGTTGGTTTTGTTGTTGTTGCCTATGCAAAATACAATATGTGAAATTAAACAGTGTATTGACTGAAGGATTGGTTGGCTCTCACTGTTTAATTTTAGGGAGTTTGAATTTTCTGGACTCATTTTAAATGGGAAAAATTTGATATGTCAAAAATTCTCAAAGGACAGGTAAATTGGTTCCTGACAGCTGTACTGATATGATCAAGTGTGTATTGCTTCAGGCTATAAATTAAGCTATCTTCCAACTCTTTGAAACTGATGTATGATATTATAGAATGTTTTTCAAAGCAGCATGGAGAAAGAGTAAGTATATTCATACTAAATTAATTTGATCTATAAAGTATATGTTTAAAATGGAACATAAACTTCACATCATGATAGTGTTATTATTTAAGTGTACTGGATAAGGCATTAAAATAACAGGTTTGTGTTTGACACTGAAAGATTAGCTCATTCTCCTTTTTATACATACTAGTGTTGTCAGTGTGACATTATCATTGCTTCCCATCTAATTGCTTGTTCGAGATAATAAAACTCTCTTCTCACATACAAATATGTTATTAATTATTGCCTTTTTACCCAAAGCAGCCTTTTAACTCAGCATGAGCTTCAAAAGAGGAAATAATGGATGCTAGTGAAGATAGATAGACTGAGCAATGTTCTGTGTGGTGAGCAAGCACGTCATGCTTTCCTATCGAGCAGTGAGAAAATTCAGAGCCTTTGCAATGTGTGTGTGAGGGGGCTGTTTGTTTTCCTGGGGTGTTTTTTCAGTCTTCCAGTACTTCAGCAAATCAGGTGGCATGTTTTTAACAGAATCTGGGGAGGCATATGCATATGAAGATATGTGGTGATGCATCCTACAAGATTCAGCTATTTAGCTTTCAGGAGAACACCTCTCAGTATGCAAACCTTTATAAAAATAAGGAAGGAAACCAAACAGCTCATCAAGATCACAATGCAAAAACAGCAAACAGAATGAGCAGGGAGTTTCCAGAAGAGGCAAATTTTCACAGTGGGCAAAGAAAACAGTCAAGAACCATTAATTTATTTATGAATTAGTGAAAACTTGATGCTTAGACATTAAACTTTGAAGAGGTAACTTGACACCCAGTTCTTTCCTGAATACTCACTGGTTAATGCTTTATCACCTAAGCACATTAGCACCTTGTAGCAGTGCCATGGACTATAAGGTGATAAAAGAAGTGAATTTCCCAATAGAAAAGTTGGAAACTTTCTCAAGTTCTTTAATGTGTGTTATGACTGCAACATGCAGAGCAGCTCCATATTCCTTGCATTACCAGTTTTTCTCCCCTCTCCTTCCCACGTGTGGTCACATTCTTACACTAAGTCCTTCTTCAAATCAGCCCATCTTTTTACCCAGAACTTTATCTATAATGTTCCTAATGTCATGAATGTATGTCCTGATAAACCATAATGATAGCTGCTGAAATGTCAATAACTCACCAAGAGTGCACGATTTTTATGGTGATGGGGAGCTTGGTGCTTCTTTGTGGGAGAGAAACAGAAATCTATGCTTCTTTTATTTAACTTCACTTGCTTTTTCTTTCTGAAATAAACTAAGTTAATGCATGTTTTCTCTTTTTTTACTGTTACATCAAGACAATTGCATGCAGAACAACAGTGTTTTGACATTTTTCTGTGTTTGAGGCCATTGAAAACATGCAAAATTCAAGAGGTTTAGTTCCTTTTTCATGGTTTCTTGGTGTCCTGATGCCATCTGGGGTAGTCATGTCTCCGACAGCTTCGTTGGACACTTCGGTCTCATTTTTCACAAGTAGATCAGCAGTACAGTATGTTCATACCAGTTCCAAGGTTTTCCAGATGCAGCCAAACTGCTGTTTTATGGGGAATGGCGTATCTGACCACAGATGTATGTCAGTTCCACCAAGTGCACAAGTGCTGTGTGTACAGCATGAGGGTTAGTATTGTTTCCTAATCATGAGCAAAAATATGGGAGGCTAATTCATTTAGGTAGGGGAACTTATACTATGCTTTTCTACCAAAAAGATACCCAAAGAAGTACTTTTTGACCATCAAAAAGCAATCTAAAAATTGCTTTTTTTGATGGATAATTTGTCATGACACAAACAAAAACTTTTTTCTTTTAAATTCAAATTGGAGAATGATTTAACAAAGTAAGCTTACTTTTCTGAAGCTATTTTTTGTTTCCTACATTATGAATTTATTTAAATTAAAACTAAAATAAAAATCAAGAAGACATAAACTTTCCATGGAGATTACTTGTGATTTGAAGTAAATTTTTTATGTCAGGCAAAACCAACAGAAAACAAAATAAAAATCAGTTGTTTACATCAAGGTGTCTAAACCAACCTAGAATATTTTAAAGATCCTGATTATATGAACCATGTACCCTCACAATGTTTACAAGTTCTGCTTGTGCCACCTATCAATAGTTAACCTCTTCACAAACAAATACCTTGTTTGCAGAGATGTCAAATTCCCTAACATGCTATTAAATGTCATGGTGCCTTTGCACTGATGCTGCTCTTCCCTCTGGTGTGACATCCCCACGGGCCACTGTTTGCCTGTGCCTTTGACAGATGAATCAAGATATAGGAATATGGGACTCTGCTGGCAGTAGAGTTCTGAGTAATCCACTAGATGCATGTGTGTTCCCATCTCACTTGCAAGACATTCTGATTCCTCTGCTCCTCTCACAGCATCTGTGACACTGCCAGCAGCAACCATTTCATCAGCCCAGCCACCCTATAATCAACTTGGAAATCAGCTGATGCTTTTTCCATGGAAAACTCTGTCTATTTCACAATATAGTTGCATGTAATTGGGATGTCATTGCTGAACAAACAGAACTGAATGTGTCTGCAGAAGAGACCATCTCTTTGCCTAAATTGCATGTAATATCCCAAATTTCAGATAACAGAAGGAGCTGTTCCCCTACTGTGTGGTTACAATGTGAATCACCTTATAAAAGCAATAATGTGCAATCTACATTATTTGAAGAAATACACCTTGTATTTTTAGTGCAGCATAATGCAATGTTCAGCCTTGAACTAAAAGATACACGTGAAAATCTATTTCAGATGTAGAAGCATTTCAATTTGGCCACCGTACTTTATTTTTTCCCATTATTCTGAGTTAAACAAAAGATCCAGAAAATACAAATAAACCAAAAGCAGCAAGGGTTTTTTTAAATGTTCAGTTTAGCTTGAGATTTCATAATACAAATCCTTAAATTGTGATAAATATTTTATAACAACATTTTCTTCCAGAATGGCTTTGATTTTTATTTGTTTATGATTAAAATATTTTCATGGGAGGTTCTAAAAGAAATTTGGAAAGTTAGAAGTGTGTATTTATGCTTCCAAAGAAGTTATTGTAGTGATATAATTGTCAAAAGATCAAGCACTACATATTCAGCAAATGTAATGCTAAAATTTATGTGAAAAGAAATAAGAACTGGAGTGAAAATACTTAAGTTGACCCTAAACTAGCAAAACTATTTTGCAATGAGGTTAGAGAGGAAAAAATTTTAATGAGTGTCTCAAGAGAAGGTCTGATAAACTTTTATGTTTTAATGTAGTAATGTATTTAATTTTTTTAAGATCACTTTTATTCTGAAAATCTTCTGAAGGACATTTAAACTTTCTGACTGAAATTCTAAATCCGCTGGAGCTCAGAACAAATCTTATGATGGTTATGGAGCCAAGCTTCCACCTCTCTCTGCTGTACTCACCTCCAGTTTTTAAGGCTGTTTTGTGGTTTCAGTCACTTGAGCCCCAGATTGCTGCCCAGTGCTTTCAACTAATTTCAACACTCTTTGAACACGTAGATCATGTGCTGCCATAGGACAGGGTCTCTCGATTTGGGAATACATTAAACATAGCCTATTTTCATCTGAAGTGACTTTTTCTATTTCCCAAATTTTTTTTTTTTCATTCAGTTTTTTTCTCTGGAGTCAACCATGTCGCCAGCGGGTTTCAATGGAAGAAGTTGCAGCTTCTACGAAAGCTCCTCCAAAAAATGTTTTGAAATAAATTTTTGGATGAGGAACTATAAGAGGGAAGTGGGCTAACTTACGTATGAGTAACATTTTTAATCTCAAAAGTTAGGCTTCTGAAATAAGCTGCTCCTTTGACTTTGTGAGATGACCCAGTTGTACAAAGTTCCATGTAACCTTGGCAAATTGATATCCTTGAAGTCTTTTTCTCTATCTTATATTTCAAGTTCTTCAATAGGATCCTTTCACTCTTCAGTAAGAATTTGGTAGGAAAAGCTATGATCTTTACATATTTGAGTCACCACACCAGATTCTAATTTTAGCAGTTTCAATTATTGTAATTGAATTGCATTGTTGAGGAATACATGTAATATTTTCTGTATTTCTCACCTACATCATACCCAGCTGCAAACACCTGTTGCATATATCACCAAGTCTGGTCTTTATATTTGCTACAACTTTTAGCACTCTGGTAGCATCAGGATTTGCATCTGAGCATTTTCATGCAGCAGAGACAATCCCTCAGACAGTGTGTGATCTTTTCATGCAAAATGTGACTCTGAAAAAATAAAATTACTTTGGGACAAGGTTTACATCCCAGGTAGGTGAATTTGATGCAAGTTTGTATAGCTTCTGTGTCATTCTGATTATTAAGGATTGTACAAGCTGACAGGTTTCCTTGCCTCTCCTTCCTCATTGAAAGTTAAATCCTGGCTTTTGTTGTGTTTTCTTTTAGTTTGGGATATCTACTTAAACACCTGCCTCGGTATTTTGAATGAAATTCACAATATGCTTCTTTCAGACACTGGGACATTAGAAATGAAGCATTGAATAGAACATATCCTATTATATTGTAAAAAGGGAATTTAAAATGTCAGTTTACTCAGTCAGGTGAAAGTAATCCTATTCTAGGAAGTAATTAGAAGGGTTTACAGCTATTAGTTGTCTCAGGTCAGGATGATTAGAGAAACAGTCCTATTTATTTAAATAAGTATGGGGCTTTATTATTATCTGTACTGCCAGGGCTTAAGACTTTACTGTCACTTGACAAAAGGGCTTTAAAAATTACTTCTCTATGCCAAATTATTTTATATATAGTAGGAAAAAAGAAAATCCTTGCTTGCATAGAATTGACTTGGCCCTATGTAATCTCAGACTTTCTTGTATTTGTTCCTATCCTAACCTACTTCTCCCTTGTCCTTCTCATTTCTTCTTCTGCTTGAGTTCTCTTCAAATTCAAATGTGACTAAGGGACAAATCTGACAGCCTGCCCTTTGTAAAGCACCATCTCGTAACTGAATGTGTTTCATAGTAATATTTTCAACTCATTTCAGCTGTTATTTGGGCAAAGCTGTAATGCTCAACTTGTGGTTGTTTGGGTGACAGTAAATGACACCAACTTTTTTGAGAGAAGGAGATAAATACAGGTTGGAAGCATAATAAAAGTCAAGAAATAGATGACGCAGGAATACTTTCTTCTGTTTAAGACAGTGTTGAAGCTCTTACCTCAGAAAAATTCTGGTTTTCATGTAACTAAAATATAAAGTTTTGTATTCCTTTTGTAGTTCAAAGGAATCAAGATACAACAACAAAAAAAAAAATCAGTGAAAGCAAAGGTGCTTGTTGCTTTAATCGGAGTTACTAGTGCAAGTTAAAGTCATGGAGGAGGAAAGAGTTTACTTTGACATGTTTGCTCATGCGAAAATTACAAGCTACCTTGTCTTGTCCTCACATTAGTTGAACCCTGTAGAGAAGCCACACAGTGCTTGCTGCAAGGCAAGCAGGGAGAAGGTAAGGACGCAACAATTCATCCCATTATTCTGTGAGATATGGAAATAATGATGCAGACAATAGAAAGCCTGATGGAGGGAAATGAAGGATTTTTTAGGTTTGGCATTTTGAGATGCCTGTGCTTCTGCAATTACGTTCAATTCATCCTACAGAGTCTGGCTCTCCCCATATTTAATAGCTTTGTGATTTTTTTCTATTTTTGAGCTAAAAGAAGTGATTTTAGCAAGCTGACTAGCTGCTTTTCCAACTAACTTTTCTTCTAGTATCTGTGGCTTGCAAGGAGAATCAAGCATTATGTGCTTATACAATTAAAGAATAAGGAAGAAATTTCAGCTTATATAGTTTATTGTGATGATTTCCAACAATCCACATATTAATTAGTTTTGACCACAGGCATCTTCAGTATTCAAATCTTTTATTTATGTATTTGTTACTTTATAATTCAGTTTCAATTACTCCAATTAGGAGTCCAGGAGGCCTTTTCACCTGAAAAAAAGCCATAAGGAAATACTCATTGCAAGGTAGTATTTTGTGCAATTCTTGATCACCATGGCTTGACAGAAAGGAACAGTCCAAGTATAACTACATAAATAGCAAATTTTCTGGCCACCTGTTCTGACATTGCCAAGTTGCTGTTCACTTCTTGATTAACATTACTATATTGAAAAGGTTCCTCTCATTTATATTCAATTATCAACAGAGGCAGCTGTTTCAGGAAATAGTAAAAGGCAGAGAATAGAGGAATTTTCATTTTCCTAAACTCAACTAAGAGGGCAGGGAGGTCACAACATGCCTGGTTCTTCCCATTCAGGGAAAGTACTGCAACTATTTAAACCAACTTCCTAGCAGGCAATAGATGATAGAAATATTTGCTGAAGAGAGAGATATATAAAGGGGAGCGGGAAACATTTTTTTTTTTTAAATGGCATCTAAGTATCACTTTTCTCAAGACTCTTCTAAATTGTTTTCCTTCTACTTTTTCTAGTCTAGTGAAAAAAACAGGGAAAAAACTCACAAAGCAGAAGAAGCAAAACAAATTATTTGGCATTTTATATTTTCCTTTATAAAATCTATGAAAATATGTCCAAACCTTAATCTAACCTTAGAAGAAAAATAATTATGTTGTCTTCTCTATTAAAGGGAGGGAAGGACAAAGAAATCTCAGGAATCTTCATCTTGTCATGCATTTTTGATCCAATTCCTCTGTAATCAGTAGCAGTCTCCTCTTTCTTCAGTGAATGCTAAAGTATGCCTTGGCCAGAAACCTCATTAAAGTCCCATTGTACCTGGTCTTTGCCCTCCAGCATTTTCACTTTCCTTCTTTTCAGCAGCAATGCCACTCTATTAAAATGATCTTTAAAAGTAAGGGTTTGGTCAGCTATGCAGACAGAGTCATAAAAGAAGTGTTTGTTACTGCAGGAAGTAATTTAATGAGCAGCACTGCCCATCACACAGTTTCAAAGATGACCACTCAGATAATTTTGGAAGACTTTAAAACTGACTATATGTAGCATATTTATACAGAATTAATTGGAAGGTGTTTTGGGAAAGACTTTTGTTTGAGAAATGCTAATTCATCTGATGAGTCACTGTCTTACACAGTTCGTGGGGTTTCTTTCCCCTGGTTTTTTTGGGTTTTTGGCCTTTTTTGCATTTATCTCTTGAGGCAATGCTCACACCTGATTTATCCATAAATTTCTAATGATTTTTTCCTTTCCTCTAATTCCTTTATTTTCTTCTTCTGCCTCAAGCTCTTTCTTCCCCTGACCTCTCTCATGGCAATTCTGTTTCACACTTCTTACAACCATCTCATCTCCATTTACTCTTCCACCATTAAAAGCAGTGGATACCTCATATTTCTACAGTTTCTCTTCTCACATTCTTCTTTTTCCAAAAGGTTGTCCTGAGCTGTTCTTATCTACCCAGCATATTCTTATATTCTGTTGACATCATCATACTGAATTGCATTCAATTCCATCTGGGAATCATCACTAATTCATAAATTTACTAATCTTTCAGTTTGTTCTGCATAATACCTCTAAAACAACTCCTTTGATAGCTGAACTCCTGTCTGGGTACTGAAACACCATACCACCTGCATTTGATAAATTTCTTTTTTTTTTCCTGGGATTTATATTAAATCCCACTGCAAAGTTTATTTTTATTCTCTGTTACCAAGGCTATAAATGTTTCCTTGTTTTCATCTTCTTCCATAGATTTACCTTTCTATAACGTGCCTAAAAGGACATTGCTTTTAAGGGCATCAATCAGTTTCTCACTCTACATACTATTCTTTATTCTCTACCAAAAAGCTACCCGGAACACGTGATAATATCAAATGTTACTCCATTGTTTTTTGACTAAGCATTGAGATAAACAGCTTCATTGTTACATATAATGCTTGTCCTCTAACTTAAGTACAATCCATGTGTTGCATCATTACTTGTCAAAACCTTCTTTTGCTTTCATTTGTCAAAAATTTCTCCAGATTTGACATTATTTAGATAGTTAAAGTTTCAAAATCACTGATTGCCAGGGCAGCACATATATCCATAAATTCCACCTTATTCTTCTCATACTTCTTGTTTTAACACTGGAACCTTCATTCCTTCTTTCTTGAATCAGTCTTGTTTTAAGCTCTGTGGTATACAACATTTTAGATATTTTACACCAGTGCACCTCAGTGTCCTGTGATGCAGGTTCAGAGCCATGACATTTAAGTACCATAATCAATTATAAACAGTCAACAGAAAAAAAAGATTTTTTCTTTTCCTGTAGGAAAAAAACCCAGCATTATACTCACCGCTAGCCTTGATGACCTTCATGATCGCCAACCTGCTGGGAAGTGAAAACCCAGGGGTTTTAGTTCCTAGAATGAGAACCGAAGAACAGCCCTAACGTATGAGACTACCTTGCACAAATCCTATCACTCTGCTGCAGTATGCATTTCTTTTAATCAATGGGAACTTTTCCCACACTCCAGCTTTTTACTGCTTCAAAGTTTTATCTTTTGAATTCTACATGCCAGTGAGGATTATTTTCAGTCACTTTCCTGGCTATCTTCAGATGGACCAGCTGTTTCTGAAACCCGCAACACCTACTAGCAGGTGAAGCCTTCTGATATACTCCCTTTAGCTCAGGAAATCTCCTTTCCCCTGTTTTTGTTACTATGAAAATGTTCTCTTTCACAAGAGAAGACTTCCAAATATCTTGCTAAAAGCCTGGTGATGAGAAATATAGTATTTTAATCTGTACTTGTCATTTGAACAAACATTTTTTCTCTGTTAGGTGGTATCAACAAGATCTCTCAATAGAGGAAAAAAAATTGTGGGGGGAATTTCAACTGTTGTTCAACTAATAAAAGTACATATTTTCAACCAAAAATACTGTTTCAGGTCTGAATCTATTAAATGTTAAAATGTGAGTTTTGAGAAAATTCCTCTTCTACGGAATATCTTTGAAGCATGGAGCTAAGGAGACATGATGAGTCAGTGAATTGCCAAAACATGCGCAAATTACGTCAAAGAGCAGCCAAGTAAATCAACATTCAAACAGGGAAGAACATAGTCTGGGGAAAAATATATACAATTTATTTGAATATTGAGTTTATAGAGGAATAAATTAGCGTGCATTTAGATCAAAAGTCTATTCCATTGGTAAGAAAGATGGGCAATATTACCCTGTAACTTCTGTTCTTATTGCTGAAGCAAAGGTCAAGGTGTCTTACAAAATTTTGTTTATCTTAAAATATATTAGAGGCATCTGTCACATTTTGTGCAATCAATAGCCTTGGAAAACATTGGGAAAGTTTTTGACTTTTCTGTGAGTTTTTTAAATCTTATTTTGAAAGCTCTATAATTTGGCCGATCTTTAAATTTCAGCCTTGTCACTGTGGTCAGGGGAGTGAAACTGCAGAGAGAATTTGAAACCCAAATCAAGATTAAGAATTAGATGGAAAATTGTTCTTATTTGGCTTCAATTCTACCTAACAGCTAGACGTCATGTCAATACATAACATAAGTCTCATTTTCTCCACCAGTGGAGAGCTTATGACTTTCATTACTTTCACGACATTTCAAACCTTTAAAGTTAAGAACATTTATAAATATATATGTCCTCATGAGACACCCCTTCCAATCTAGAAAATAAATATTTCTCATTTCCAATTCAAATGACCATAAAACTATAAAACATCTCTGTGTCAAGTCTAGTCTTACCTTTGAATGTTAATTCCATTCTCCAGAAGTTTGAAAGGAGTTCATAATAAAGACTTAGATATATTGACTCATTTTCTGTAGTTGAAGTACTTTAAAAATGCCTACAAGATATTCAGTTGTAATTCCTATTTGCAGGAAATTATATGGTACTTGGGAGATCAGGACTACTATTTTTATGACTACACAGGTGACTGCAACTAATACATAGATACCTTAGGAAAAACACAAAAATATTCTCAACGACTATGAAAAGAAAAAAAGAAACTATATCTCAAAAATAAGCAATATTCAGAATTATTCAGAACAAGTCAAGCTAACTGCATCACAAAAATATTTGTGCATGGAATGATAACATCTTCTGTTTTGCATATGCATCTTATCTTTCTGAAACAGAACTTGTTCAGTCCCAGAGTATGAGGGATTGATCCTAGCTAGCAACTAAGAACCCACCAGCTAATTGTTCACTCCCCACTCTCAGGATGATGGGGAAGAGAATTAGAAGGGCAAATATACAAAAAAAATCATGGATTGAGATAAAGGCAGTTTAATAAGTGAATGAAATAAAATGCCCAAAACCCAAAAGGTGATGCAAAGGTAATTACAAACCACCTCTTGCCAGCATACTGACGGTAACCTGTCTCTGAAAAATGGTTACCTTGGAAAAACAGTCTCCCTCCCAAGTTTTATTAGTGGGCATGATGTTATATGGTATGGCTTATCCCTTTGGTCAGTTTGAGTCCATTGTTCCAGCTGTTTCTTCTCTTAAACTTTTGCTGATACACAGCTTGCTTTCTCGGGTGGGGTGCAGAATGGGAAACAGAAGGCCTTGATGCTGGGCAAGCAGTGTTCAGCAATAATTAAAACACAAGTATGTTATCAATTCTCTTTTACTCACAAATCTAAAAAGCAGGATCATAGAGGTGCTGAAGGAAGTTACTTCCATCCCAACCAGACTGAGTACGCAGACCCCCATGACAAGCAAAAAAACCCCCAACCCAAATAAACAAAAAAAGTAAATTAATTGATAATAGGTAAGGTTTTTATGTTTGTTTTCTTGTGCTTCTAAAATAGCGCTATCTCATTGCCATTAATTCAAGCTAGGAGGAAAGAAACAATAAGCATTTAGGAAACCTTAAAATATTTCATAACTAAATGTCACAGTACTTTCAAAATAACCTCACACTAATATAGTCATGCAGACATTTCTCCAGAACTAAGGGCTGCCCTAAAAAGGAGATTCACCTCTTAGGTAAATGTTGTCAGTGCAGTCATTTAGAGTTTCTAGTAAAAATAGTACAGATAAGAAAGCAGTTCTGAAACACAGTTGACCTGTCCTGCCTTAACATTTGACATATAGTCTGGCCTTCTGGTGATCAGCTGTCTATGGTTTCTGGATCACTCTTTGGGAGGTGGAGGAGATACATCCCATGTAGAACCACAACTAACCCTTTCAAAAGACACGTCTTTACTCCTTAGAGCCTGTGCCCCAGTATTGTTTGTCTGTTGAGATGTAGGCAGTCTGTGATGCCAGGAAAATTATATTTCCTATGGCTGAATGCACCACCACTAAAACAAATGAATTAAAATGACCATTGCAACTCTGGGACTGGAAGCACTTGTGCAGGGACACAGGCTGGGGACTGCCTGACTGGCAGCAGCTCTGCAGGTTGGTAGTGAGGGCCTTGACAGACACAAACTGAGCATAAGCCAGCTATGTGCCCTGGCAGCCTCGAAGTACTCACAGGGGCACAGACAGGGCACCAAAGGCCTCTGCTTGACACTAGTTAGATCCCATCTGAATACTGTGTCTAGTTTAAACTATCAAGAAAAGCATAATACAAAAATTATGTATTCTACATCAAATATTCAATAGCTGTCTATTTATCCATTAAATTTCTAATCTATTTGAGAATTTTTGTTTCTGATGACTTTTTCCAAACCCTTTAGGAGGCCTCTGAAAGATTTCTGGCATATTAGCAAATTAAGATCTACAGCTCTTTACCTAAAGTTTAATGAAATAAACATTTTTTCCTTAGCATGGAAAAAATGCTCATGGTCATCAATGAAGAGAGCTCTAGGATCCTTTCATTCACCACAAATCAAAAAATTACCAATAAAAATGACATTTGAAGTGAGCCAGGAGCCTGAGATTTTGACCAGTTTTTGCAATACAAGTAGGGCTAAGTATCCTTTTGTCACCTCATTAAAAAGAGTGGTGTTCAGATGTGTTTGTTATAGGCAGCCAAAGCAGTTTCACTGCACAGGAGCACATCATTCATTTATAGGTGCCAAATTATAAAGGTATTGGAACATGGGTATCCTCATAACATCTTTCCACATTCTGCAGCTCAATGTCTGTGAATATTTTATAAAAATAGACTATAAATCTGTTGTTTCCTGTTGGCTAACTTCTAAACAGCACCCACTACTGCTGTGGAATATGTTCTGTCACTACATGAGCACATGGGAGAAAAGGCAGTCTCGATAATTTGGATTCCTCCAGGGTTTGTCATGGTTGCATGAGCATAAGTTCTTGCAGAAGGATAATTGGCTAATTTTATCTCCTGCTAATTTCTTTCTCCATTTTTGTTTCCATGGTAAGGTCAGACAGGCTAGATATCCTTATTAGGAATAGTTGCCTGTTGCTCATCAAGAGCAGCATGCACCCATTCTTTCTCCTGTTTCCATCCTAATAATTTGTTCCTTCCTGCAGACTCAAATTTTTTTGTTGCGTCTATTTACAGAAGAAAGAATGAGGACACTTTCCACTGTTTGTCTCATTATTATTTCACTTGTGTCTGGATAAGTAATAGACTGGGCAACCTTCATTCCTCCTTTCTTGATTCAGTCAGAGATGTCTTTTGAGATAGCCTTGTATGAAGATATTAACTGGTTGATAATTTTTTTAAGATAAAGAGTGTTTCATTAAAAAATGTCATTTGTGAAACTCTATTCTCTCTGCAGAACAAAAACCTTTGAAATTAAAAGGACAGACCGAAGTATTCTCCTGATTACTTCAAGGCTCCAGGGAGTTGCCTGGGGTATTTCATAACCCACAGAACCCTCCTTTTCTTATTATGTTTGCAAACTCACAATTCTCTTCCAAGGCTCATTTCATCACCTTGCAGAACTGTTACACCTGCCTTTGTTATCTAAGTAGCACTCTAATGAAACTTATATTTAAAAGATCTCAACATTAATTGAGTTCTGAATTTTGATAATCTTCAGTACAGCACTAAACTTGATACGCCTGGCTTTATGCCAGATGTTATGAAAATAATACTGAAGTAGATTGTTAAGAACTAGATAATTAAAATAAGAAGGTTTTGCAGGTGTCCAGTTTACTTTTATCTTTTTACACACTTGTAAAGCTATTTCTTCTCTTCAGCACTGTAGAAGGTAGATTTGTTCATTGTTCTCTCAAGGAAAGCCTCTGAATTCATTAACATCATGTTCATAATTTTAAACTTTCTGTTGGAAAATTAATTCCTTTTTATATGTATAGATCTGTATAATTTCTGTCTTATTTCCCAATTAATAACTCAACTCAAGCAAATGACATCTCATAATTATTTAATTTCATATTAAGAATTACCTTATTTTTGGGAGGGCTTTTTTTTTATTCCAATAAATTTCAGAATTCTAAGACAATTTGTCTATAATACACTCCCAATGTCTTCTCATTATAGAACTACAGAACTATCTAAATTTATTTAAAAGACAATTTTTGGCAGATGTTTCTTAACTTTAACAGCTGTGACAAACCTTCTTTGGCTCACCAAAAAATTTTGAAATAAACCCAACACTATCCACCAGTTCATGTGTTAACTCTAATATAGACTAGATGATAAATGGCATATTTTAGTGATGAGAAAATTGAGGCACTGTTTACTTGCAGTCATTTAAAGTCTTGCAACACTTTTTAGGAAAACAGGAGTGTTCAGATAGGTTAACATTGGCAAATTCAAATT
Source organism: Entomyzon cyanotis (assembly GCA_024500445.1). Classification (NCBI taxonomy): domain Eukaryota; kingdom Metazoa; phylum Chordata; class Aves; order Passeriformes; family Meliphagidae; genus Entomyzon; species Entomyzon cyanotis. Next base: position 63,503,448 of record JAKEPQ010001005.1, read on the forward strand.
TCAGTTGTAGATTCCAAGCTCCATTATGTTTCCCCTGGTATTTCAATGTGTAAAATGGAAATTATTGCTTTTCTTTTTATACTTTCAGACTCAATACTTTGTTCAACACATTGGGTTGATGGGTGACACCTACAATCACTATTGCATGTGGTTTTGTAATGTACTTTTGTGATTTTAGTTAGTGAATAATACCTCATAATTTCCTTATGACCTAGCTGGGATTTATTATTGTATTTAGTCCTTACACTTCAATCTTTAGAAGGCACATACAACAATTAAAATTTCTCTGTTTTCAGTAACTAAGAGAATTAAACTTTGTTGCTGTTTCTTGAAGCCAGTTTGGTTTCGTTGTTATAAATTTCTCTCTCTGTTCTGATTAGACAGAATTTGGGATGCTAATTTTTTCCAGCTTTTTCTATTGTCTTAAGCTTCTTCTATATCCCACAGCAGAGCTAAAAGGGAAGAAGACATTATGCACAGGTTTGTCATACCAAAGAACAATGGGAGTTATTTAGAATTTTAATCTTTTTTTTCCCTTAGACTACCTGACACTACATAAGTTATCTACAGCAGTGATAGGAATAAGTTGTATAATTTTTGGTATAAAGTGTGTAAATGGAGGTCAGAGAATAACAGATATCCATAGAGTAAGATGAAGAATGTGTTTACTTTTTACTAGGCTGTGTATATTTTCCCATATTATTTATTAACAGCACTTTACAAAGTTTCTTGCTGCTTACTCTTTGGATTTCTTTTGACCCAAGCATTAATATCGGTAATAACATGTGTTATTTACAATAATATCTGTAATAACCTAGAGTATATTTAGAATCTCTGACTATCATGAAATTATATCTTTGTATTGCTCTTTGCACAACTAAAAAGCTGTCCTACAAAGTGCTGATCGTCCTCTCATCTCATTACAATGAACAGAGTAATAAATAGTGACTTCTTGACTTTGAAATCTGATCAACTTGGGGGGACTATAACTGAAATCTGATCAGATCTGTAAACCTGGGGGAAGTACAACTGATGCCACACATCCCCCAGATGCCCAATACCACCCCAGCGGTATCCTTTGCCAATTTTCCACTACAGTTTCAGTAGTATTTAATTCAGCAGCATTTTGAACATTCAAGCTTGGGATATTAAAGAGGAAATGAATAACAAAATTAAATAACAATATACTTTAAAACCATTTGTTAATTTTCATATACAATTCATCAAAACTCTTCAGTTCATTCTTCATCTTAAGAGACCAGGATATGCAGAGGGCAATAGTGAAATACTTAATAAAGAGTCTTGGGGGCTGAACTAGATGTAGGCTTTTGGTCATTATTTCATACCTGTTGTGCAAACACATCAAAGAGGTTTTTCTATAATGACATTTGTTTAGGAAGAAAATATAAGAAATATGCAAAATGACATGCCTAAAAAACTCCATCACATATGTCCACACATTCATGTTTAAGTAAATCCGAGAGTCTTCTTTTAAAAATACTTCTATGTGTTTTAATGTTGTTACTGAGTTAATATATATAAAATATAATTTGCTTCCACTACTGTCTTCTTATGTGAAAGAAAAAGCCCTGGATTGCTTTTGTTAAAAATACCTAAAATCTCACTGAATAGCTGCTGTTACAAAACTCCTTTGATTTTACACTTTTCCTTTCACAGTGTGTGGGTCTGTACTCTATTTCACAGGGCAATGCTCTGTTGAAAGCTGTCACTCTAAGAAGCAGTGTGAGAGTTGTCAGTGATATCCAAAGAAGAGTGAATTATATATACATACCTTTTTTTTTTTTTTTTTTTTAATGTGTCCTTAACACATTGACTTTCCTGGCTGTGGGAGCTCAGTAAAAAGAGAATCAGCATAAGGTGAAGCATATCTCCTGCTGGGTGGTCAAACTGCATGAAATCTCATGCTTCATTAATGGTGCTTCTCATACCAGCTGGTCAATGGATCATGAAAATGAATCAGAAGTATAATAGGATTTTTTTTTCGAGTTGTAGTAGTCATAAACAACTATGAACTCCTGGCTTCTACTCTTTCAATGCATAATATTTTTATTGCTTTTGCCTTAGCAAAAAGAGAAACACGATATATTGTTTAGAGTTGAGGGAATGAGGAAGGCACTAGCAATCTGTTTAATCTACAGGTTCCTTATTTTGGTTAGATCCTTATCTTGTCTGTGCTTCATTTTCTAATGTAGACATGACATTCTATGTCATGGCACAGAAATAAAATTCTTTCAGCCATACCCCACCACAAAGTTTTCACCTCTCCCCAAACTTAAGACAATGATTTATGGTGTCTCTCTGGTTTTCTTATTTGAAGGAAAGGAAAAAGAGGCCTTAGAGGAGCCAGGATTTTAAAGGCAAATATTTATCACCTCCTGAAAATCTGATTTTTTCAATTATTTTCAGGTATATGGAAATTAGGAAATAAAATCTTAAGAAAAATGCAAGATATTAACACAAACGCAGAAGAATGTAATACTTCCTTACATACTTTAAACATATATCTTTCCTGCAGTCTTTTGCTTGATCTTCTTCTCAAGCAAGAGAACTATGCCTCTGCTAGTATTGGTCCAGATTTAAGTAAGTTGTCTTCCAATATTGTCCTTTTCCTAACAGCCCAAAATTTCAGATTAGTTTGGCTCCACCAGAAAAGGATCATCAGAGAAAGAATGCAGCTTTTCTATGTGGCATCAGCTTCTTCTTTTCTGTAACCAGTCAACACAGCTATACGTACGTATAAGCCTCGTCTTTCTGTTGTCTCAGTTGTTCAACTGCAGGAATTACATACAGTGTATTTACTTTCTGATGGCACAGCCTGGGTATTCTGAGAGTAGGAAATTATACAAAATTAAGGCTTTTTCCATAGCAGTGAGTGTGTGTTGAGTCCAGTGTGCAAAGCATTGCCTGGGGAAGAGCTGGGAGCTGGACATGGCCATTGCACTGCCCTACGAGGAGATTGCTCTGTGATTAACTATCATTTAAATTTGGTGTACCAGGCAGATCGGGGGAAAGAAAATCAATTCTAACATTCAAGGAATTGAGACATTAAAGAAACATTGTGCAATGTTTGGACAGAGCAGAGTTTGTTTTTATCTTCTGGAAAAAGAAGAGAGGAATTAACTAAATATGTTTTAAACATCAACCAATTGATTTTGGATTTTTTTTCTTTTTCATTTTCTTTTTCTTTCTATTCTTCAGAGCTTCTTTCTGATGATCACACTTCAGTCCTGCTTAATCCTCTATGCTTGGGTGAATTCAATTCCTGGAGTAGGATTTGCAGTTTCAGATACTACAAGGTTCCCTTGTCTGAAATCAGCAAAGGAAATGTCTGCCACAAAAGAAGGAGTAGCTCTTATGCCCTTTTCCTCTTCTTAAACTTAACTATGTATATCTAAAGATTATAAACACCACATAATCTATGCTATTGTTCTTTTCTTCCCTCCTCTGCTTCCTCAGTTCTAAAAGAAAGGTTATATCTTGTCTACTGAGACTGTATGTTTATCAGTCTACATTGTATTTGGATTAACATAGATGTGGCTTTTTTTCCTTTGGTTAGAAGAGTCGTGCAGCCTGCTGTTTGTTTTGATTCATCCTTTTCCTCAGTTCACTGCAACGGTTTGAATCTTATCATTTACCTTCCATACTAATGTAACATCTTTTCAGCCTAGTAATCAAATACTTGACTGAACGTGGCGTATTCTTGTCTGTGTCTTACATGAAATATAAAAGGCTGCATAACTACAGGCCAAGCATATCTTTCACACTGTTAATTCTTATCAGCAACTACAGATCTTCATAAGACTGAGTTCTGCACTTGGGATCACATACTGAAAATGAAAGCACCAGTTAATGTACTTTTCTGTTTTTACTGTGAATGAAGAAAATAATAGCCAATATACTTCAAAGATTCACATTGTCAAAGATCAGCAGAAATTTTTATGTCCAGCTGATAAGGAACAGAAAATCTACCTTTTAACTTTGAAATTAACTTGGAGACCTACATCTTCTCTCTGCTCTTTTGTTACTACATTATACAAAAGAAGCAGTCAAAGAAGTCTTTGCAATGAAACAGCTCCAGTAATTTCTTTAGTCAGAAGTAATGTTTTCAAATACATCTAAATGATTTAGAAATTATACCAACTTGCACTTTCAGCCTTAAGGTTAAGGGAAGATTTAAAATGTGATTTAGATACCTACAAGGCTATGAAATTCCCAGACACTCAAGAGATTAAAGCTTATGAGTCTCAGTATTCAAATCACTCATTGAAATGTTTATAAAGAATTTACCTTTTTGTTTTCTTCTAGTATACTTTAGTTACATTCAAAATATTTTTCTACAGTGTTCATTATTTCTGAGGACTGAGGTTTTTTATTTTTTTATTTCCTATCAAATGAAAAGTTCTTTTTAGTTTGTCTTCATTAGTCTCCCTTCTCATTAAAAAATAAAAACAGAAAACCAATATTATAAAAATGTTACAGGCACTTTAAAATTTAAATAGTTACAATTTTTAGAATACTGGGAGCATGAGCAAGTAATTTCTGACTGTTATGACAATTCACTGTCAATGCCCTGTAGTTCTCTATGACCAATGCTGAATTCAACAATTTTTTTAAAAAATTCTTTTGAATACTGAATAAATTATGCTGTGATAGTCATCTAAGGAGTGGGTATTTCTAAATATAGCGCTCCCAGACTGCAATGTTCTAGTGACATTTCTGACTGTGTTACTTCTACTTGCACAAAAAGTTGACTATTTTCATAGTATTACTATTTCGTGCTGTGTTTCTCCTATCACTACTGCCAGTGTGAATGGCGACCCACGTGACTCATTATTGCCATGTTCATTAAACAATGCCATTTCCCAAAAGTAGAAGAGGAATTTTTATTATAAGGTTTGCTCTTTCTTGCAGCAGTTAGTCCGTGCTGATTTGTTTTAAAGCAAAATGCTGATTTCAAACTTTCAAAAATTTTTCACCCTTTCTTGTCAAAATGTATTAATTCCTATTTTCAATCACTCTGCAAAATCAGCTTGTTATGATGGTAATTTAGTAAATGTAAGTATTTTTGACTTATTCTGAACTGGTGAAAATTAGCCTAGCTCTACTGACTTCCATAGAGCCAGACCAGTTAACCGCTAATTTAAATTTCACACGATCTTCAATTAGGAAAAGCCTGAAAGAATACATTTAAACATTTTTTTTTAATTGAAACAAACTGTGGAATCATGACTTCCATGTAAGAAAACAACCCTTTCAGAAATTTTCATTTTTTCAAACAGGACATGTAGAAAATGTTGAAATAGGTACATTCGTAAATGACGAGGTGACAACTGTAGAGAGCCCATCTGTGGATTGAGCATTTAATGAAGCTTTGTGATCTGTGCATGATTCTGAAACATAGTTGCTTCCTTCATAAAAGATCAGTGCATTCCCAGACTGGAATAATGAGTCTATAGTTGAAAGTATGGCCCAAACTTTGACTTCTACCCAATAGCTGGAGAAGTACTACAGACAATGAAAAGTACACCATAATGTTATAGCTCCTCCAGAGATACAAGAAGTAAACCCAAGATAATGCTACACCAGTAAAATATGATTATGAACAAAATGTTGGCAATACTAAAAATAATCATGGCTAACAGTAAATAATAGTAATTGTAGCTATGTAATATACAGCCTAAGAGAACACACAATTTGCCTGGAACTTAGAGAGGTTTTTTTTCAACCCAAAATTTCTGTAAAAACTGCAGAAATGGAAAATAATCCTACATATATTTGGAATGTTTTAGTCACAGTTGGCCCATGCAGTGTAACGTGCTCTAAAGTGCTCTAGATCATAGAGGAAATTGAACATAGTATTCAACAGAAAGCATAACAAAACATAATGGTTATCTAATCTGATTGTGTTTTTTACAAGCATCCCCCACTTTTTATGATATGAACTGGACTTATCTAAGTAAGAATTAACACAACATATTTGGTCTTACTTCATTGGTGACATTTATAACTGCCTGTTATGAAGTGCTTTTCTAGTTTTTCACATTATATTTTTGCTGTGTTCTTTATTAGTATTTTTTTTTCATTCACATTTTATTCAAGACAGACACTAATCAAACAATTCTATTATTTATCTCTGTCATTGGCATAATAACAACTTTAATGAAAAGAAGGATAAAAACTTGGACACTGGTAATTACTCCAATCACATTTTCCTCCCAATGCAATATAATTCAGTGCATGTTTATACTGTGCCCTTCATGTATTCACATCACAGTGAGAAATACACAGAGCTGTCACTGAGCATAAGTCAAGCTGAACAAATGGGGTTTTAATTTTGACTGGAAAACACTGCCAATCCACTGTTCATGATCTCATAGGGAAGGGCATTGCAAAGGCGTGCAGTAGTTGATCTAGCAGAATCAAGCTGGTTGGGAGGAAGAGATTTGAAGATGAAGAAACACTATAATGAGAATGGGCTGTATAAATCTGCAGTACAATGAATATAAATTTATATGACCGAAAATAGGACAACTAAGTCTCCAATGCCAAGTTAGCAAAACAGATTAAATGCCCAAGACAAAATTTTAGGATGTTTAGGAAAACCTGGAGAGCAGCTGATTTCATTAATTAACATCTGGAAGCTAAATAAGGACAAGTGGATCAAAATGTCAAAGGGGCTTGTAGCTTTATGACAAATGATAAAAAATTACTGATGTGAGAAGATTAAAAAAAACCCTCTATTTTTAATTTATTACTTGGTGCATCCAGATCTTAGTTTCATGTATCCTGCTATTGATATAATTTAAGTAGAACAGAATTTCCTTGCAGTTGTCAAATATACATGTTATATACAATTTCCCCAGTGTGAAAGGTAATAGAGAATTTGAAAATTTTTCACTGCTGTGTTCCTTTTATGTACTTCATTTTCTTTCAGGATTGCAAAATTCTAGCACAGGCAACAGTCTGTAGCTTCATTTTGAATAACCTGCTTTATACAGTGTTTTTGTACAATCAATTAGATTCTGGCCCAGTTGAAATTAATGATAAAATGGACCCTGACTTCTGAGTGGTACAGATTTTACCAATAATATTCTCAACAGTATACAGACACCAGCTTAAATTTAATTCTCTCATTAGCAATGGATGAACCACAACAGGCTCAGTGATATGCATCAGATAAACATCACAAAAATTTGGCTGCCTCTCCAACTATCCAAACTAATTGGCAAATATGTAGGAAATCTCAGGAGAATTGACTCTCTCAGGAAATTTCTAGCAATTACTACATCTGTTCAAGAGAGGAGCTATCAGGATTTTGGCAGTTGCATGGAAGTATTCAGAATCTAAAAGAATGGATGCCATACAAATATTTGATTTAGAAACAAAATATTGAGAATACATTTTAAAGGAAAAAAATAATTTTGTGTCATTTAGATACTCAGATATTCACAATGACTTTTCATGTCTCTGAACTGTTTCCTATCCTAAAAAATTCCTCAAGAATGATTTATTTAAGTCATAAACATTACATTTTTCCATGAATTCAACCTTTTCTTTCTTTTCTTTCCCCAAGATTTTTCAAAAATTATATATTCAAGTCCAAGGGTTAAAAATCATATTCTATAAGAAACAAATCATCCTTTTTATCAAAGAGATTTTCATGCAGTTCTACTGCAGGAAATTACCCAGAAGATAGTGAAAATCTACAGACTAAAACTCATAATACAACCTTTTTTTGACAGAGGATGCTTATCTAGAACTACATTCTGAAAAGAAATGCATGACTTCTAATGTTATAGCCTCCTACAGACTATGTGTACATCTGTTCCCCCTAAAACAGTGAATTTGAATTTGAACTCTCTTCATATAGGTAAAGATGGTCAACAAGAATAAATTGTCTAGAATATTTTGTGATCCCTGTCAGTGGTAGACTGAGATCTGGCTGGACAGTCTTCCGTCAGGAAGTTACACAATCCACAGCAATCCTGTTTGGTGTCACTGAGATGACTAGATCTCTTCTAGATCAATTTTAAGTTATCCTATTAACAAAATTAGTAAAAAAGCTGTATGAAATCTCAGTCAATCAGTTCTGACAATAACTCTCACTGCCCTTCAAATGGAGGCTGCTCAGTATTTCACAGACATTATGATTCTGCCCCAAAATTTCCCTTCACATATGATTAAGAAAACTCAATATTAGCTCTTAACTGTGGTCAGATACTGGCATAGTAGAGGTACGTACCTGATTATAATATTTTCTTTAGAAATTTAGATTTACATACTGCCCAGTTAATTTCACTATATCAGCTTCCACTTATTACAACCAAGTACTGTATCTACTGCTTTAAACATCCATCCAAATTTTTAACGACTGTCAATAACAATGTCTGAAAAAATATATCTTATGTATGTTAAGCCAACCATATAAAATCTTACAGGCAAGCCAGGAAAATGTAACAAATAGTGTTGCTACAACAAAGACTGATTATTTTCTGACCTCCAACTCCCTGGTGTGAACATCAATGCAGACAGAGCGGGCAACAAACAGGAGGAGCTGGAAGACATTGGACAGCAAGAAATCTATCACACAGTTGTCATCATGGAGACATGGTGGGATGATTCTCACAACTGGAAAGTTGCAATGGGTGGCTATGAACTCTTCAGAAGGCATCAGCAAGGAAGGACAGGCAGTGGGGTAATCTGGTATGTTAGGGAGGGGTTTGAGTGTCTAGAGCTTAATGATGGTGATGAAAGTCAAGTGTTTAGGGGTAAGAATCAGGGGGAAGGCCAACAAGGCAGACATCATACTGGAAGTGTGTTATAGACCATTCAACCAAGATAAAGAGACAGAATAAATATTCCATAGGCAGCTGGGAGAAGTCTCATGACCTCCAGCCCTTGTTCTCGTGGGGGACTTCAACTTACCAGATGTCTGCTGGAAATACAACACAACAGAGAGGAAACAGTGTAGGCGTTTCCTAGAGTAGCAATCTAGGAGTGTGTATAAAATAACTTCCTGACAGAGCTGGTGAGCTAGCAAACTGTGGAATGTGTGCCACTGGACTTGTTTGTGAACAAGGAAGGACTGGTGAGTGATGTCATGGTAGGAGGCCATCTGGACAGTTTTTGATTCCTGGAGAAGTAAGGAGGGAAGTCAGCAGAATTGCTACCCTGAACATCCGCAGTCACAAAAAAAAGGCTGAAGCACTTAATGACTTATTTTTCTTAGGCTTTAATAGCAAGACCACTTGTTCTCGGGGTACCCTGCCCATGTGCTGGAAGACAGAGACAGGGAGCAGACAAAAGCCCCTGTAATCCAGGGCGAATTGGTCAGTGGCTATGCCACTTAGATGTGCACAAGTTTATGGTGCCAGATGCAAAATAAAAGTACACTTGTAAGTACTTTTTTCATTAATATGATAATAATAAAAAGTTGAAATTGGTATAACTGAAGTGAAAGCTGATAAAAACATGCTTTGCTAACATCTCTTCAAAAACTATGTTAAGATATATTTGAATTAATAAATTGTACGAGTTTCTAAAACAGTTTTCAGATTACCTCTGAAATTTGTGAGATACTGATAGGTTTTCTGAGTGATATTATTTAAATTACTGACAGCAGTAAGGCTCCCACCTCTAATAACATGCAATTAGCTGCTGTCTGTGGTTTATGGAGTTTTCTTCCTGACAAAAAAATTCTAATTAAGATGTCTGTTGTCTAAAAATGGGGATGGGAAGAAGTTTGGGTGCTGAGAGACTTAGTTGAGGAACAGCTGTATTGACAAACAACGAGTTCCTCGTTCAGAAGTGATTAATCATTCACTGGTAATAATATTATTTTCTTCTATTGGATGAAATATAGATTTGGTCAAATAGTTAATCTGGCACTGTATCCTGGAGAAGTACTTACTTCCCTTCCTCAAGATTAAGTTGTATAATTTTACAGTCAGTACAAAATTCTGCTTTTATGTTCTTGTGGTTTTATACTTTCTTTGTCCTGTAATGGTATAACAAGACTTTAAGGAAAAGCTGTCCTTAATGCAATTTTTCAATGTGTAGGTCAATAGAATCAGGAGAACTGGCCTGCTAACGCTGATTTTAATGGTTCACCCTTTTGAATGTATTGCTCATGTTTTAAATCTGTTTGTCTTTCAGTAGCTGTTCAGTCACTAAGCCTATGAAACTGGAATTTGGAACAAGAGCTTTGGCAACAGACCTTAAGATGGGTAGCAACATATCTTTGGAAGAGCCAAAAGTTATTTTGTATGTGATATCCCACCTTCCTTCTTCATGTTCTTGAATGTGTTCATATTCTTCTGTCCAGATCCTGAGACTATCCTTGTCAAAGTTCAGATTATATCTCAGATAGCATTTTTGAGTCTCCCTGACTTGGGTCTGGAAGCCTTACAGCAATGGGATATCAGAAGAACAAGCATTTGAACACAGACACTCCACTCCTCCACTTTTTGTAGGGCTGTTGAGGAACCACAAAGGAATTCTGGCAGCTAACACTTCTACTGAGAGTGTCCCAAGTGAACTGTCCTCTTTCATCTGAGGTGAATACATTGCTTTTAAAAGAAAAAGCTTTCTAAGGGATGAACACAAGTACCACAATATGTGCTGCTCTGTTTAAAAACACAAGAACATCCTTGCCATAATTTAACTCCTGGTTGCTGCCTCCCAGTTTATTGAACATTTCTGACTGTTCCCTTTTGGAACAGAAGAATGGGAAGTCAGAACCCTATAGATTCAGGCCTTTGACCTGGCTGTGGCCACATGGACAATTAAACTACAGTCCATGAAACAGTCAATTTGTTCCTCCACCCATACACTGAGGAATTTTTCTTTAGGAGTTGTGTTCTAGCTGAACAATACTTCCAGTGGTAATTAGCCGTTCAGAAATCTCTGCAAAGCTCACTACAGTTAGTTACAAGTTAAAAGCAGGCAGTGTCACGCAGATTTAGGGCAAAAGCTACTTTTGAATCAAGCTAGTTCTATATCAAACTAATAGTAGGCAGACCTGAATGTGTTTCTCTATTTTCAATTTTTAAAAACATGTATCCTCCATGAAACTCTGAAAAACTGAAATGCTTTTCTTTTCCCCCCAATATCTATAATTTCTTTTTTTTTTTCATTTCCCCTGCAGATGCCTGGTTTAGAGAATATTCTTATTTATGTGAATTGGGCAAGCTTATGAAAATCATTTAGCACCAAATCCTCCACTTGTATGAATTAATAATTTACAGAAGTAGGAGTTGCATTTGTTGACATGCTTTGTGAATCCAGAGGGATATTTGGAAGAAAACTTTCCCTGTGTGCCCATTATCTCAACTAGTTGAGAAAATTTTTCCTTTGATGCCATGAGCAATACTTGAAAGAGAAAATTCCATGGAAATTTTTTATGCTGTGGTCTAAAGCCTAAGGTTATGACATTCCAAATTGAGCCTTTGCTTGTGTACAGCTCAACAGAAAGAATAATACAGAGACCAAGCCTATTCCCATTGGTCAACTGCCTCTCTAGCTGTGGGGGAATAATAGCTTTGAGTCTATTATCAAAGATGGACCCAAGTGAGGAGCTGGTTGCTACCACTACAGCTCTACATCCAATTGTGTCTGCACTGAAGGAGTACTCAAAAACATTTCTGCTGGGCTGGTTAGTGAGAAAAGCTGGATATCAGTAAATGAAACATTTAGTTGACAAGTTCTGTGACTACACACAGGTCAGTGAGTGTTTTCCTTCTATTTAGCCTATCTACTGTGTTTAATTAGACTGGAAATGATTTTGTTGTAGGACCTGGTGCTCTTTCTACATTGTAACATCTTGTAATGCTTTTTAAGATGCTTATATTCTCAATAACGATAATAACAAAAAAGATCTCTAAATGCATTTCAATGGAAATAACAGAACACATATACCTCTGAGCAGAAAAATGGGAGCTGAAAAGAATTTGTATTCTAACTAAAGAATTATCAATTCACTGGTGGTTGTCTTTTTCATAGCACAACCTACCTTTCTGTGAATTGCAGGACTGTAATATGTACTCCTGAAATATCTATACGCAGACAGAACGAGTTGCTCCATTAATTCTGAATGGCTTTGTTTCATAAGGCACTAAAATCCTCCCATATTAGTGTAGGGTTTGTGCATGTGTACTTCAGAGGGAAGCCAGGTTTAACAAGGAAATATCTTGCAAAATATTGCAGACTTTCATAATGTTGGCCAAATTTATAAAGCAGTTCTATTAGCAAAATAGCCACAGTGTTTTAATTTGTCTTACCATGTTTATCACAGCTATTCAAAATGACGAAAGAGTCGTAAACTTGATGAAACAGAGTCATAATTAGCTGTATCTGCTACCTATTATTGCATTGGTATAAAATCTCTCTGCAGTTAGATGATAATAAATGCAGAACCTTCACGAGGAAGACATGAAATAAACAAAAATTCTGCAAGTCAGTACTGGTAAGTCCAAGCATGCATAAGTAATAACTAGGAAATATCATAAGTATCAATAATAATTCTGTACATTGAAGGACAGTTTGAATAATATATATATAAAAAAAAGGCTTTTGACTTTTTAAGAAAGCTAGTTTAGCTCAAAATATATAGAAAGAATAAGATATCACACAAAGGTTTTCAACTTTTTGTGTTTGTATTTCTTGATAAATAGATACATAGATTAATAGCTGCAATGAGAAGCAGTGTACTGGGGGTCTTGAGGACCTGGTGACTGTGAACATTCCACATCCGCTCTACAGACTTGTACTCCTGGCTGGAGCAGGCCCTATGCAGCACAAGCAAATGCTGCAGAGCAATCTCCTGCAAGCCCCATAGCAGCCTGTGCTGCACTGATGGGTGGTATGAGGTAAGGTTTTAGGTATCAGGAAAAGACACACGGTTTTCTTACACAGGAGAAAAGACACTACGGCATGGAAAGGAAATTTAATCTTTTCATAGGCAGGATCTGAGCAGTGCACAATGGGAAGATCCATCCAGGCTCTGTCTCATGTCTGATGCTGCATGAACTCAGGGTGCCCAGCATCTGGAGGGAAGGAAGATTTACTCACTATTTATATTCCTGGCATTATTCTGTCTTTATAAAACCGCTGTCCTATTACACTATTTGCTTCTGTGTCTTTCTTATTGAGATCCAGATAGAACTCTGCAACACTCCTTCCATCCCCAATACTGAATACACAGCAAGACCCAAGGCAGCATCAGTGAACACTGTTGATTCTTAGAATGTAACCCTTGCCATAAGAGGCTAGCTGGCTCCTCATATTAAAAATATAAAATAGGAAGAAAGAAGTAAAATATACACTTGGCAACAGAAGGATAAAAATAATCTCTATAGTGTATTTAATTTTTTTTTAGTGAAATCTGTTATTGAGAACAACAAAAGAACACTTGCCATGGCTGACCAAATTAGTTATTTATTGGCATTTTTTGTTGACAGTTTTAAGCAAATTTATGTTTTTAGACTAAGAAATTCTTTTTAAATAAAAGAAGAAAAAATTCTTTCTCTTTTCCTATTCAAATTAAACAGTTCCAAAGTTAATAGATTTTGCAATTGCATAAAATAGCTCCTTTTCATATCTCTGCCATATGTAAGTATAAATTTCTGCTTCTGTTTTACTCTTCATCAGCACCACAGGAAAGTTTTAGTTTAGATGAATCCAAATATTCTGTGGCTGAATAAAAGACAGCCCTGTCCCTAAGGCCAAATAGCACAGACAGGTTAACATCCACCTGACTCCTTCTAGAATAGACAGCCACTTTCTCAATAGATAACTTTAGCTGTGAATCCTCAATGGATCTTGTGGGCATTCTTGTAGCATTGGAATGTATATCACATGTTTTTGTGGCCTTCTGTTCTTTATATTTTTCATTTCAACTTGTCTGAAATAATTTAAGGATGATTTTTAGTCCATCAGAATGGTGTTTTATGGAATGGATCCAAAAAGGCCTTTATATAAGGGAGAGTGAGAGGGATGGTGCAGAGGGATTGTGCCAGAAAAGTGCCAGAATACCACACCATGAAGGAATACAAAACTAATGCAGTCCTGCATACTGAACATTTGGAGCAAGACTTTCCAAAGTATAGTATGCTCCAAATTCTACTCATATTTAGTCTTACAGGAGACCCAGCTGGCCCAGAGAGAAAAACTGGAAAGGTAGGTGACTTTAGGCCAGTGTTCAAATTTAATTCCTGACTTTCAATACTTTCATAGAGTAGATATGCCTTTTTAGGACTTCGGATTTATGAGGCAGGGGTTTCAGCTGGGTGCTTTTTAGGGTCTGGGTGCTTTTGTATAGCAATTACCAGAAATCACACTTGGATGTCAGATTCTAAAATAGATATATAACACATAACACATGATCTACAAGAAATAATACATGCATATTATTGTGGCTAGCACAGGTCCTTCCCGTGGGAACATTTTGCTATATTTCATAAACAAGATAAAGTTTGGATGTTTTGCAAACAGTTTCTCCGGATTGAGTGAGTTCGGGCTTGGCCAATTGTGCCTAGGGGGAGGTCTCGGGCTGACCAATCTGGGGCACTTCTGTAGACTCTATATATATGGAATTCAAAACAATAAAGTTCCTTTTCTCCTCTCTTCACTTGTCTGAGAACTTGGGTCAGTCCTCAGCTAGCCGCTCAACAGCGACATATTATATATAAAATTTATAACACATTTCCAGATCTGAAACAGCTGTTCCAGGAAACTTGAGGTCCTGTGTGTGCTTGCTCCTATTCAGTTGTTGGGAAACCTAGTCAAGGTCCCCATTATGTAAAGATATTACAAAATTTACCTTACTGAAAATATTTTCCAAGAGCTGTGTTTCTTTATTTTAATAAAAGCATTCTTAAGGTTTATTGTAAAATTTTTTAGCTGTTCCAGTCACAGATAAATAATAATTTACAACAATCTCACACTGTTGATACCTTCTGTAATAACAATAGGTAATTATATAAATCATCCGTTAGAGTTGTAAATTACAGGATTTTTACTGGCTTTCCTCCCATCTTTAATTATATATCTATGTACATTAACATCTAAACCCTCTGATTTTCGCCCAGTGCCCCAAAATATGTGTTACAAGCTTATAAAAACCAGCATCACATAAGATTAGACAAAGAGCACAGAGAAAGAACGCACCTTCATTCCACGATTTGAAAGTACAGGGGACTTCTGATGCTTGAAACAGAAAGCATTGTTTAAAAATTTAAGAAAAGAAAAATGTGCCTGATGGAGTGCAAGAAGCAAGGCAAGTGTAATTATCTTGAGTAGCATTTGAGCATACATTTTGTAAAACATCACCTTCATTTCTACCAAACATGTATTTCCATGCTCCATTCAAAATTTCACACAGTGGATGATTCAGTAGTTGTTTAAGATAAATGATTCATATGTGTGTAACACTCAAAATCTTCTGCAAGAAATTCAGTTCCTCTCTAAAAGTCTAGATTTTCATGTCTTAATTGTGACTGATGAATCTCCTAAATATCTGTATGATTTAACAAGAATATATTGGTAATACAGTAAAATTTATCTTATGCTTATGATTTCTTTTGACTGGGACCGTGAAGAGAATTGATTATATAGAAAGTAATAGACATAAACACTATTGGTTACAGGGGGATCTGGACTATCTAAAAACTCTTTGTTGGTCAAAACTGAACAATTTTCATTTTTAAACTATTGTAGCATAGTTTAATAGTTGCTGTTAACATCATTAACAACAAATTTGTTTGTTTGTTTGAAAACCAACACATTTCATCTTACTTTTAGAATATGAGGGGTTTTTTGTCCCTATCTCGTGAGTTAGGGATAGATGTCTGGCACAGATCTTGCCTAGATGCATTTGGATCACTATGTGTACTAGTAGTTCACACTAAAAAAAAATCAGTTACAGAAGATTTTCACTGTGAAAAACTTTTTTTTTTCTCATAAAGAGAACAGTGATGATACTTAGCCTAGAATCTCCTACTAATATTATCTAAATCATAAGGGAAATTGCAGAGCAGGTTGTCATGTGCACACATCTTCAATTCAGAAGATGTTGGATCCTACGAATTGATAAAGCTTTTGTCAGAATAGTGCATATTTCCATAGAAGACTGGACTGTAAGAAAAAATCTACTCTTCATGTCATGAAAGTGATCATTTAGTTGAACAGAAATATATTTGCATCATTTTTACATTAATTAATTTGCTGTTTCTTAAAATTAAACACAGCCTTGGAAATGGGCAACCATCTCATTTTTCAGTGAGCCAGAGAAAAGTGCAGGGACACTTCCAAAGATACAATGGGAATTATTGTATGTCAGACTCATATATCCTAGCAAATCTTAGTATTAGTCCAGGAAAGACCTTTTGCAAAACTTGCTTTGCTATAAAATAAGGATTCAGTTTTCCACAACTGTACTAGTAAAATACTTTACAGAAACCAGGCTCACTGCAGGATTATGCTATGAATGTGCTCTATTTTAATGGTAAATCCAGGTCTTCAGTTACCATATACATCTTCCACTAAAGTTAGAAGGGTTCAGCTTTCCATATTAACTGAAGACTTATCACACTTCTCACCACCACCATTCAGATGAGAAGACTTATAAGGTTTCATCACTATCTTATAATAATGCTAAGCAGTGCTTATACTGATCAGTCAAAGAAAACAAAGTCATGTTACACACCAGCTGAGGATTCCTGCAGCTCACCAATCAGGCCATCTGATAGAAAGAAAAATTTTGTTCCACTCACTAAATACCTGTTAGAGGACATGAGAATCCACAGAGTGAAGGAAAATAGCCCTTTTGACTTACCATAACATTTCAAAGAAGAAATGAGTCAAAGACTGTCATCAGTCACCTAAAGCGTAAGATCATTATCAAGAGCTGCAGGGTATACTAACTCAGTGTCTCTTTTGACTAGGCAAAACAAAGGCAAAGGGAGCTTTCATAAGGGTTAAGAAATGCTGTGGGGGAATTTAAGTTCTCTTGGAGCTGTTGAGGCTCTGTTATTTTTGCTTGTTATGCTATTCATTGAAGGTATTAGGACAAGACCGTTAACTCAGCAGTTTTCTTCCCTATAATTTCCTACTCTAGCAATGTCCATAAACTCCTAAATGATATTCTGAAACCATTATTTCCATTCAGCCAAGGTCTTCTTTGTCTACCCTATCACATTTGCTCCTAATTATCTTGTTCTTCAAATTGTCTGGATTTATTTCTACATTAAGACAAATGTATTGTTCATCTTCTCAACTCTTCATTTGAAAATTTAATGGACGCCAGTTTGCTCTGGGGTCTCCAATCCTAAAAAGGAGCTTCTCACACTGATTACTGAAGCAGCTTCTTAATTTCCCATGGGCAACAAAAACAAGTTTTAAGGAATCTCTGTGTAAAAGGTGAAGTACAAATTATCCCATCAAGAATAACAGGAGAATATAGTAAATTAGAAACAGTGGTAATGGTGGTAGCATTTCTGTGATAATATATTTAAGGAGGGGAAAAACATGCTGCACAACAGTAGCTGGCAGAGAGGAGTGAGAATATATGAGAGAAATAACTTAATGCAGACACCAGGGTCAGTGAAGAAAGAGATGCAGGAGGAGCTCCTGTGTCAGATTCCCCTGCATGCTGCTGTGAAGACCATGCTGAGGCAGCAGTACCCCTGCAGCCCATAGAGCACCATGTGAAGTGGGTACTCACACTGCAGCCCATGGAGGACTCCATGTTGAAGCAAGTGGATAAGCCTGAAGGAGGCTGTAATCCCATGGAGAACCTGTGCTGGAGCAGGATCCTGTCAGGATATATGATTTTTGTGGGGGACCTACGCTGGAGCAGTCTGTACCATGTAGAAGAGATTCCTGCTGGAACAGTTTGTGAAGAACTGCAGCCCATGGTAAGGACCTATGCTGGAGAAGTTCATGGACAACTGCCTCCCATGGGAAGAATTCCACACTGGAACATCGGAAAAGAGTGATGAGGTATAGTGACAAAGACTCCCTGTGATGAACTGACCACAGTCCTCATTTTGTCCATCCCTCTGTGCCACTCATGGAGAGTAGGTAAAGAAATTGAGAATGAAGTTGAACCCAGAAAAATGTGAGAGGTGGGGGACAGGTGTTTTAAGATTTGTCTTTGTTTGAGAGACTTATCTTACTCTGATTTGATTGGTAATAGAGTAAACTAATTTTCCCAAATTTAAATCTGTTTTCCCATGATAATGCTTGACGAATGATCACCCTGTCCTTGTGTCAATCCATGAGCTTTTTGTCAATTTTTTTCTCGCCCACTCCTGTTGAGGAGGAGTGATAGAGTGGCTTATTGGGTACCTGGCTTCCAGCCAAGGTCAGTCTACCACAGCAACTCCATTACTAGGTCAAGTTTGCCTCTAGAGAGCTGTAGGTTTGGGGCCAGAAAAGGCAGACACTGGAGAAAAAAACCAGTGAAGCAAAATAGCCTATGATTGAAGATGTAAATATCCCAATTGGTATGCAAATAAATTCTATGTTAAAAAGCAAGGAACAAAGAAAGAAGCACACAGTTGGAGACTGAATGCTTAATTCAACATACTAGTTTTAGACTGATATAATGTCGTTTATAAGAGCAGTGTCCTGCTGACATGAAAGTGCAACAATGAAGGTTAAACCTCAAGCATGAAAGTTGACCCTGACAAAAATGTCATGTAGAAATTCTATCAGAATGCTTGCAAGAAAATCCATTTTCAAAAGTACCCAAGTCATTAAGGAGCCCAATCCTATTTGCTCTCAAAGAATTTCAGATAATTTGGTGACACTTACTCTCAAGCTCTTTGGACTTTTTGAAACCTGTATGATGCATTGCAATTAATGATTGGTGTGTTTAGATTATTTTCTTCAATGGAAAAAGTACATTTTTCTGTGGACTGAGCTCAGCTGCATGGTTGAATACTACTTAATTTGAGGAAAAATTTAAAATAACCTGACTGCAAGTTTAAATTAATCTGAAAATGATTGAAAGTCAACCTGTCATATAAATCTGTTTGATTAGAAGTTGAATTAGCGTCTGTCTTCTACACTTACATATTTAAAAAATCGACTTAAGTTACAATGAAGGAGTAGATAATCATTGATTTCTAAACATCTATTCATTATTTTTGTGTGTTAAGAAGCAACATTTATGGGTTATCTTCCTAAATAAAGACATTAATGTCCATTTGTCCATCTGTCTTTCCTTCCATTCTGTTGTCTGTATCCTTCATTCTCACAGTTCTTAATATCCATGGTAACTCTGAACACTTCTGAGAGCTGAAAGTTTACATGATAATCATCTGAGATCTCAGGAATCATTCAAAAATCATGATGCATGCAAGAAAAAGTTTGACTATAAGCTAGTGCTGTTACCTGTTACCAGCTTCAAAATAATTAAATTCTAGAATTTCTGGAAAGAAAAATCTCTTATTTTTACATCATAAATGTATGGTGTGTCATGTTTTCACATTTGTTATTAAATATAAATGTTTCTATACGTATAATTACAGAATTTAAAACACTACAAAATATACTGTGATTATATTGTGCCACTAATAGAAAGGTATAATAATTTTGAAGCTTTTCTATATGATTATTCCTTAGCTGGATTTCAATTTTGGTAGCTCAGACTGCCCACACTGGACTTCCATTTCAATACGATATGAGTTTTCTGTTACAAATATGTACAAAGAGTTGACAGATACACTGATAAAATCTGCATATTAAATGCACAGGTGAAGAGATGGATTAAATAATCAGATGGGATCACTGGAGTCTGTTGTGATTGAGAAACGTCAAGATGTGATAACACAAAATATGTTTTACAAGCTTTCACGTTTTCTTTCCTTGTTGTATTTTTATTTAGCAGCAGCTGTGAAACAATGATCTAGGATACTCGTTTCTAAAAAACTTCATCCTTTTTTACCAAATATTTCACAAGTGCACACAAAGTTCACAATCCATTGTTATACTTCTTTGCTCATATGTATCATCCCTTTCACCACTGTAAGAATTAACATGAAGAGTGATAAAGTTAAAAGTTTATGATCTTGTGTTTATTTTTTGAGTGCTATTATTTCAGATACTTGAACTGAATTCTCTAAATGTTCATCATAAGCTTGGTTACTTTATTACTGCTAAACAGATATTCTGAAAAAATTAGTAGAATATCATCAATAATTTTATTTAGAAGAATTAACATAACTGAATAATTTTGATTATCAAATTTCTAGTTGTATAAGACTTAAAGACTGGAAATCTAAATTAAATAAGAGAAAGAGATAACTAAATATTCGTTATTATTATTAATGTATAGCTGTATCACAAGTGATGATTAATAAGATATAAGTGAGAATTATTTATGCTATCTTGCATTTATGCAACATGCTTGTTAGGGAATCTGAGTAATAGTTAAATTTCAAGCTCTTAGAAAATACTTGAATGAATAGTTTACATTAGTTTGGTCCTACCCTAGAATAAAATTTCTCTTCCTCCTTGATGTGCAAATCACATCAACTTCTTCACCAAAGTAGAGATCTAAGACAATATGTGAGTGTAGCAATGTGGGGTTTTAGGATTCCATGTGCTCTCTTTGTTCCCCTGCCTTGTATGCTATTGGTTCATTTTAAAATATGCATCATGCTGTACCTGAAAACCTATTGGTGCGTACCCTTTTGCCAGTCTTCCCTTCCTTCTCCTGGGACTGGCTCTTAGAGAGCCAGCCCCGTCCCTTTCCTTTCCCCTTCCTTTCCCCTTAAAAGCCAGCGCCTGGGTCTGAGAGAGGTCTTCTCTCTGAGCTGGCAGCCCCTACCCTGTCCCTGCCTTTCCTCCCCCCTTCTCCTTTCCCTGTGACCCTCTCCCCCATACCCCAAATAAACCTTCCTGCCAGAACAGAGATGGAGTCCAGGTTCGGTTTTTTGCCTTACTACTTTTCCTGTTAGAATTTCTGTGGTTGAAAGACTCACGCCATGCTGCAGGACCCCGGGGGCCACCTGCTCCAGATCTGGTGGGATTGTACGGACCAGGGACCCAGTCCGGGGTGGGGGGGCCGGCCCGTTCAGCGCCCCCGGACCCTGCTACATCATGTGAGTATCTCAGTTTCTGACTTGTGCTTCCTAAAACCTCACTGCTAAACTGGTCTCTAAAAATATTAAGAAATTATAAATACCATGTGAGAGTTTGTAACAGACACAGTAAGTTCAGTAGAGAGCTCTCTGAGTATCACCAGACAAGAACACCTGTGATAATCTGGTGCTTGTTTTCACCTTTGTACTATCATAAAAAAATATTCAAGGTAGTTACATCAAGGAAAGGAGTGAATGGTTTAAAAGGAAAAGTTGCCAGTGGAATTCTTGCGCATTGGTAGTTACCATTAAACTAACTTGTCAAGAAAAACAGGCATGATAAACTGACATAATAAACATTTGTTTTTAATTAGTATCTCTGTTGCTATTACAAAAAATGAAGGCATGGAGAGAGTTCAGGAGGGGATGAGCCATCCCACTGTAATTACCACAACTTCCAGCAGGATTCTTCTCAGCTGATTAACACCACAGCAGGACAGATGTCCTACCATGCATCTCTCTGCCAGAGTCATGGGGTTAAAGCAAAGGTGCTGGCTGATAAGCGCAAAGGTGTCTTTAATGTTAAAGTATCTGAAATTTACAGCCATGCTTCACAATTTATATGTATCCTACCTGAGGAGGTACATTTGGGGTAAATGATTAAAGGAGAGGGAGAAAGTCTGTAAGTTAAATTTATACAATAAAGTTATAAAATCATTTTCTGGAACAGAATTTTATTCCGCCTAAAAAGCAGAAGAAATGTACTTAGTAATAGAATTACAATGTCTAAGTAATTTCTTTTGCACTACAGTAATTTACTGGCTTCAACTGGGCTAATGTTAATTCTCTTTCTAGTACCTTGCATAGTAGGTATATGCCAGGAGCATGAAGAAGCATTGCAGAACTCTGGGAATGGTGGTAAGGGTCTCTGGAGTAACGGTAGATTGTCATCCATCCTCCTGGTCAAAATAAAAAGGCTGGAAACGGACAGCTGAATCTGGCAAATCAACAGATGGTTATGGGACAAGGCAGAGGTTTGGCTACTTAGACCATGGAATTCACTTTGGGAAACTGGGTCTACTGTGGGCTAATGGGGAAGAACATCTTCAGTCTTAGGCCTGTCAAGCTGATGAAGAGAGCTTTAAACTATAGTTGTTGGGAGAGTGGAACCTCAGTCCATCCCACTCCCACCAACTTGATGCCAGAACCAGGAAGAGATCGCCAAAGCCTGGAGAGGGTTTACAGGTTGGCAGGAGAGCATCTGGAGAGCAGCACAAAGGAATTCCATCTTCTCCAGCCAGTAAACTATCTTCATCAGGGCCCCAGCTCAAATGCCTCTAGGCAAACACATGAAGCATGGGGAATAAGCAAGAAGAGTTCACGTGCACATATCTGCAGCACTATGATCTGACTGGCATCATGAAGATGTGGAGGGATGGCTCCTGTGACTGGAGTGTTGTTGGAATGGAAGGATACAGGTTCTTTAGGAAGGACAGTAGGGAATATGAGAGGGGTTATCAACTCCTTTGTCAATGAACAGCTGGAGTCCATGGAGATCCACCTGAGGATTGATGAGGAACTGAGTGAGAGTTGATGGGTGAGGATTAAAGGGAGGGAAGGAACAGCTCATATTATAGTGGGAGTCTGCTACTTGCTGCCTGATCAGAAAGCTGAGCTGATGAGACCCTCTACAGACAGATAGAAGCAGCCTCACATTTATAAGCCCTGGTCCTCAGCTGTGATTTCAACTTCTCCAATTATCTGTTAGAGGAACAAAACAGCAGGGCATAAGCAATTCATGAGGTTCTTGGAATGTTTGGTGATAACTTCTTTCTCCAAGTGATAGAAGAGCCAATTAGGAGAGGTGCAATGACAGGCCCTGCTCTTGCCAACAAGGAGGGACTGATTGGGAACGTGAAGCTCAAAAGCAACCTTGACTGCAGTGAGTATGGAATGGGGGAGTTCAAGATTCTTAAGGCTATGAGGAGGGTGCACAGAAAGGTTGCTGACCTGGATGTCAGAAGAGCAGAGTTTGGCCTCATCAAGGATGTGCTTGTGCAGGGATAAAGCCAGCCCTGTAGGGGAAGAGGGTCCCAAGAAACTAGGTGATATTCAAGGATCTTCAGGAGTGATGCATCCCAAGAAAGAGATCAGACAAAAATACCAGAAGGCCTGTGGGGATGACCAAGGAGTTCCTGGACAAATTCTAACACTACAGGAAACCTACAGAGGGTGGAAGCAAGGACAGATAGCCTGGGGGGATTACAGAGTGATTGTCCGAGCAGCCAAGAAGGAATAAGGTTAGGAAAGCTAAAGTCCTGATAGAATTAAACCTGGACAGGGATGCCAACAGCAAAAAGAAAACCTTCTATAGTGCACTGGGGATAAAAGGAAGTCTAGAGAAGAAGTGGGTCCTTTCTGGAAGGAAAGAAGAGACATGGCTACCCAGGATATAAAGAAAGCTGAGGTAGTCAATGTTGGGGTTTTTTTGCTAAACAATTCAAGTGCTCCAGAGACACCATATGAGCTGCAAAAGGCAAAGGCAGGAACTGGGAGAATGAAGAACTGCCTACTGTAGGAGAAGATCCATCTAAGAAACCAGAAGGTGTACATTTCCATGGGACCTGATGAGATGTATCCGTGGGTCCTGAGGGAGCTGGCAGAGGAAGCTATTAAGTCACTATCGTATTTGAGAAGCTGTGACAGTCCAGTGAAGTTCCCACTTACTGAAAAAGAGGAAACCTAAAAAGACCTGTGCTGTTCAACAACTTTGTCAGTGACATCAACTGTGGGATTAAAAGCACAATCAGCAAGGTCACTGATGACGCCAAGATGTGTGCTGATGTCAACAGCTAGAGGGAAGGGATGCCATCTGAGGGACCTTGATAGGCTGGAGAGGTGGGGCTGTGTGAGCCTTGTGAAGTTCAGCAAGGCCAAGTGCAAAGTGCTTCACCTGAGCCATGGCAATCCCAATCACAAATACATGTTGGAAGGAGAATGAATTAGAACAGCCTTGAAGGGAAGGACTTGGGGTGTTGGTGGGCAAGAAACTGAATGTGAGCCAGCAATGCGCACTTGCAGAAAACCCAGAAAGCCAGCTGTATCCTAGGGTGCATCAAAAGGAATATAGTCAGCAGGTCGAGGGAGCTGATTTTGTCCTTTTACATTGCTCTTATGAGATCCCACCTGGAGTACTGCGTACAGCTCTGGGGTCCCCAACTTAAGAAAGATATGGACCTGTTAAAGTGAGTCCAGAGGAGGAGAGCAAAGATGATAAGAGGAATATAGCACCTCTCCTATGAGGAAAGGGTGAGAGAGATGATGTTGCTCAGCCTGGAGAAGAGCTCTGTGGTCACCTTATAGCATCTTCCACTACCTGAAGGAAGACTACAAGAAAGCTGGAGAGGAACGTTATACAAGGGCCTGTAGTGGACGAGGGGGAATGGCTTTAAACTGAAAGAAGGTTGGTTTAGATTAGATATTATGAAAAAATTCTTCACCCTGAGGGTGATGAGACAGTCAAATAGGTTGCCCAGAGAAGCCATGGGTACCCTGACAGTGTTCAAAGACAGATTGGATTGGACTTTGAGAAACCTGGTCTAGTGGAAGATGACTCTGCCCATGGCAGGGGGATTGGAACTAGATAATAGTCAAAAGTCCCTTTCAAACCAAATAATTTTATAATTACATGGTCTCCAAAACAAACTCTTAGTATAACTACAGTGGTTCTTCTATCTTGAGTGATAATCAACTCATTGCATGACCTGATGTCATCACAATTTTATTTACATGATTTCAAAATATCTCTGATAGCTTTAATATTTCAGAATTCTTCAACAGGCTATTGATTCCTCTATAAAAAATAATTATAATCATAATTATAAAACATCATAAACAAGCAGCTATATTTGTTATTTTGTCAATAAAATTCAATGTACTTTGATTTAATTTTGAAATTGCAATTAACTTTTTATAATTGGCACATTCTGTAAGTTCCAGTCCAACATAATTTGATAGAACATTATTTCATTAGATTTTTAACTAAAATGCACTGGTGTAACCTCAAAGAGACACTTCAGCAAATATCTCTCCTCTGGGACAGAGTTTGATAGAGCTGAGCAGTCAAAAGTTTTTAATATATTTTCAACATTGTAGTTTCAGTAGTTACATCAAAGGAATTGTGTTCCTACTTGGGCTGGACTGATGGATTTAATTTTTTTTTTTTTTTTTAAAGGGAAAAGGGATCCTTTTTTTGCCAAAATTAGATGGCTAAGACCTTTTCCTAAGCAAAGTAACTGATAAAAAAGTCATGCTGAATAACCTATTGAACTCTGCTAGATTGCTAAAGAAAGTAATCCGTGGATTGGCCTGTTGAGAGTACCTGCCAAATGGAAGTGACAGGATGAGGTACAGTATATTCCTACTCAGGAAAGAGAATAATCATCTATTCTATTTTCCTTCAATTTCTTTAAATGGATTTTTGCAGAATGCCTGTCACCACAATATCTTAACAATGGGAAATCAAGCTGATTTCTTGCTGCAGCCCAGTCAGGCTCTGTTCTGCATAGTTCTGAGCTGTGTCCTGATAAGGAAACAAATATCCTCTGTGAAATTCATACAGGGAACTAAGAAAATGTATGAATGGTTATCTTCTCTCTAAGTGTGTTTCTAGCCTGCAACTGGTGTGTCTTCCTAATTTCAGAAATCTGTTTGTGGTGTTCTTTTCACCCTGAAAGTAGAAACAGTGTTGCAATGGTGAAAATAGGTGACATACCTGAGGGGCAACTGAGGATATTACCTCTTTCTGCGGGACATTCTGTTAAATTCTAACTTAAGATTTTCATTTATTCATTATAAAGAGAGAGAGACAAATAAGAAGACAAACTTGGCTCTCTGAGAGGCAATAGGAAGTCTTTATATGGCCTGGAAAAGACAAATATCCTCATATTTCTATGGATACCAGACAATAATACAGAAGTTGAAATGTGCGACATAGTATCTGTCCATCAGATTTCAGTGTAAAATTCACTATCAAGAATCAAGAGCCCTGTGTCCCTGCACAGTTTGTGGAGATAATTAGTGTATGTTCATAGAGATGTGCTTGGTATGATCTCAAGTAACTTCTCCCAAAAGCATGAGTTATGAGCTTCATCTTGTGGGGTTTTATCCTTTTTTTTTTTTTTTTTTTTTAGGTATATAAGACTTTTTATTTTAAATGAAAGAGAAATATCTCATGCTAAAATAATTACAAACTCCTAGAAACTGAATACCCTGAAAACAGAAAACATGGTTTCAGGATCAGAAATTAACTACTGATTTTTTTCATTCCACCAAAATACACCACCGACATTATAAATGTTCTTGCTACAGGTGCACAGCAGATGAAAACAAGCTGATTGTAGAGTGTGGCACTTCTGTTTTTCTAATTCATCCAGCCAGTACTGCTCATCTTGCATATTTATTGGAAAATTATGCAGGTTTCTACTGACAGATTAGCTACAGAAGCATTTAGGGGCAAAATGTACCTCCAATTACCCTTCTTCAGTCCTCTGAATTTGCTGGTTTAACTTTATTGATGAAACAGTGAACAGATCCTGGTACAGTCTCATTATATTTGGCATAAGTGAGGCAAAATTATGAAAAATTTACACTTAAAGCTTAAAGTTTTATTCACATTCACCTTCTGTTTCAACAGTTTGTGTCTAGAATTTTTAGCTGAGAAGTTAAAGCAGAGGGGTAAAATTCTCACCTCATTGAAGAAAATGGCAAACAGCACATTGAATAAAACTGGGCAGAGGTTACATCTCAACATTCAACTTTGCTGCTGAACTAATAGTTTTACTTTATTAAGAGAAGTAAGAAACAAGGTTTGTAAGTCAGGGATCTGATCAAAAAGTTTCCAATATTGGCTGTCATAAATCAAAGCAAAAATTGGGATGTTTAGATACCTAAAATTGTTTACCATATGATAGGTCAGCACATCTTAAATGATTGGTTAAAGGCATTATTTTATTTCTCAGAACAATATTATTAAGCCTTAGAAGTCCTTTTGTTTCTGTATGGTGTAATTTGGACTGCAATAATCAAGCTAAGATAACCAGATCAAAAATAAAATAGAAATTAAAATAATAATAATAATAAAAGGATTAAGAAGGGTCTGAGACCATTTTCTATGCCGCTTTAGGGCTTTGTGGGAGAATGGGATCATTTGCCTATCTTTCTGCATTTTCAAATCAGTGGTGATAGAATGAATTGTAGATTGATGATCATGTCTTTGTGCAGAACATTTTATATTTAATTCTTTCATCAGTTTGTTCTGGCTAATTATGTGTGAGGAGTTTTAGCTTTCGCTTTCAAAGACTTGTCAATGTGTGGGATGACAGTACTGAGGAACAGAAAAGTTCTTTTTAATTGCTCCCAGCACTGAACACTCCTTTGGGCATAGCTGGGATCCGTGATAATCTGATTCTCACTGTGCATGACTATGCACTCACAGGGAACAGAAAGATCACAGTCAACCCTACAGGCTGGTTTGCATATTTTCACAAGCTTTCAAGATAATGGTTTTGTTTTAAAAACATAGGTAATAATAGATTGCTGACAATTTCAATGCTTTCATCATCTGTGATTTTGCACATGATGATTGGTAGGCAGCAAAGCATTAGAGTATTTTCTGATATATTCTCTACAGTGTATTTTTATACTTTTCCTAATTTGCTGTTTGCAAATTTTCTTTTCTGTGAGGTACCTTTGAGAATAGGCAGTAAGGTAGAGAGTAAATTAAACCCACTACTATCAAAGGCTTATATTGACCTTCTATTTTCAGGTAATACAGAAGTCTGTCAGGTTTAGAAGTAAGGATGACATATGCTATTACTACTTTTACTACTAATGATAATAGTTGTTGATAATAATAGTTGTTATTATTATTATTATAACTTGCAATTTAAGGTTGCTTTGTACTGGTGTTGTATGCAGTTCACTTCATTTATCATGTGCTGTGAAAAGAATTGGTAACTTGGCCCATTATGAACTTTGAGGCATCTGATTAGCAACAGAGTTCTCCTGATATGTTATAAGGTCAGCAGATGTTTGCTTCAACATGATAAATTCAGGAGAAGGATAAATCTGCCTTACAGTTAAACTGCATGAAGAAGACTTCACTTATGACAGTTATATGAAACTTCAAAATTGTCAGAAGATGTGCAAGTGTCCATTCATTCATTTGCAGAGACATTCCTGCTATATAAACATCCATTCTCTGTCTAAAGAGAATTTAGTTTTACTGTGACAAATTGGATAAAGCAAGTTGGACAACAATAATTGAAAGAACCTGGAGTCTGGTAGGTAAGGCAGGCTACTGAAAGACAGTAAATGTAGATTTCAGCTCCTCTGAACACAAAAAGATTTGTTCTTAGGAGCAAGTTATAGGATAAAAAAAAAGTCCAAGGCCACAGCATTACTGTGTATGTTTCATCTTTAGAGCCCTACTGGTAGCTTCAAAGGCAGTGGAAAAATTAGTGATTAGATAATTCCCCATGGGGTTGCTTTTAGAAATTTGTTTATGAAGAACACAGAAAGTCTGAATTATCTAGTCAGCAGGAGAAACCCAGGAAGGGCTTTAGCTGGATTACAGATACAGAAAAGACCCCATTACTGGTTTTAATGATGTAAATCATGTACAGAAGACAAGGAAGAATTAACCAGATCATAAGGATATCTCAGATATCTTCCTTCAAGTCAGCATTTCTGATAAAAGCCTTTCAACTGTTGATGGGAACTTCTGAGTCTAACTTATTCTAAGCTGGAGCATCTTGTTGATGTCATGCCCCTGCAAACTGTTATTCTATTATGTTGCAAACACTCAGCTGTGTGCTGAACAGACTGAGATACTCTTATCTAAATCTATACCAATTTTTCTTCCTGAATCTTACCAAAGCTAAAAGAAAATGTGATTGTTCCATAGAAAACTATTTGCTGAAAATACCATTTTTAAAGCCCATTATGCAGAGTGCTTTGTGTAAGCACAATATTTGCAGCAAGACAGTATGAGGGAAGGAAGGAGACTAAAGACGGTAGTTGAGAAATAAATTATCAAATATCAAAAAGCTCTTTCAAAGAGAGATTTTTCCACTTGAATCTAAGCCTAAAAAGACTCTGTGACTTTCTCTTGTTTGTTTGGTATGGGATAGGTTCTCATGGCAGTTTGGAGAGCTGAAATGTAAAACAAATTGAAATGCTCTTTGCCCAAGAGCTGGTATTAAAGGTTATTTAGGCTTGCTTTCATTTGCTCCCCTGGGACTTTGTTTTTTGTTTCCTTAGTTGGTATTTGTGCCATTTTAATTGCAAGGCAAACCTGCTGTTGTAGTGCATGTAACTCAACGGGGAGCTCTGCAATCTGAAAGTACAGCCCTGTGGTTTATTGACAGTGGTGTCTCCGGGCACTGCGGGGATCAGCAGCTCCCTGGGGGATCACCAGCAGTGCCGGGGGCTCCTCTGTGTGTGTGATGGCACAGCCTGGCACACTGGGCTCATCCCTCCACCCCAGCCAGGAGCAGGGCAGCCCAGGGATCCCAGGGCAGCCCGAGCCCAACTCAGGCAGTGGGAAAATCTCTGTGGCAGACCCTTGTCCAGAAGTAGCTGCTGGGGCCGTGGGCCAGGCGTGCCCTGTCCCTGAGCCCTGGCAGCCAAACGCCTGCTGGGGAGTGCCCTTTGCAAGACATGGAGGTGTTCCTCTGGCCTGGTGTGAGGGGATGCAAATTGCCTATGTAGCCTTGATAATTGGAGAAACAAAATAAACTGATATTCTGAAAATGAAATGCTAAATATAACAACATTATCTTACCATGGTTCTTGGTTGGTTGGTTGGTTTTGTTTTGCTTAAATGAAATTTATACCTGCAAGATACAGATGCAATCCCCTGCTGTTTTCCACTCCATTCAATGTCATTGAATTATGGATTGATTTGCACCCTGATTGATAGTCCTCCAGTCAGTGTATTCTTCTTGCATTAATTTCACAATAAAACTTCCACTTACAGTGCTTTTGTTGTTTTACTGATACATTAGTCACTTCCATAGATTTCCTTTGGCACAGTGGAGCTTCCATCACTGCCAGTTTTTATCCTGTTAGATAAAAAATTGCTTGGAAATTTGTAGTTATCACAGCTCTTGTCTTGACTGGAGGGTGGAGTAGATGACCAACCAAGTCTCTTGGTGTTCCACTTTCATAGAATGCTCTTGTTCTGAAGGCAAAGAAAGGGTATAGACACAGTCATGCATGCTCCCTGACACTGTGGCATAGTGATATAGTGATGCCTAAAATGCTGGTAAAAATAGGACACAGACAACACAGTATAGGGAAAAACGGTATTACCTTGGTTTAATAGGATCCCAGGTGCACCTTCATCGAAGGTGGAACCACGACGATGAAGCACACCGAGTACAACGAGTGTACAATTTTATGGACCTCCCAAATTAGCATATCTATCTAAAATTCCCCAATAAGAAACTTAACAAATGAAGTAATTGTCCCCCTATTCGAATTATCCCCCCTCCAAATGAGCCTACAACTTAGTTTACAAAAATATGTTCCAGAGAGGAGGCTCCGTTCAAGGTTGGCGCCTCATGTTCCCAGCTAAGTAGGAATGTTTTGTCTTCCCCAGAGAACCCCAAAGTACGCTAATATCAAAGTGCAAGGGTTATAAACATGTAGGGCTGAGGTACAGGGAATATTAGGTACAGGGAATGGGAAAGGGTATAAAGTATATAAAAAGGGTATAAAAGTATAAAGAAAAAGGACAAAAAAAACCCATCAGGCATCAACAGTGATAAAGAAAGCAACAAAGGTGTATGCTTGGTAAATTCCTTTGTCGCTGTTGAGCGGCTAGCTGAGGAATGACCCAAGGTCTCAGACAAGGAAAGAGAGAAGAGAACTTTATTGTTTTGAATTCCATATATATAGAGTTTACAGAGGTGCCCCAGATTGGTCAGCCCGAGACCTCCCCCTAGGCCCAATTGGCCAAGCCCGAACTGACCCAATCCGGAGAAGTTGTTTGCAAAACATCCAAACTTTATCTTGTTTATGAAACATAGCAAAATGTTCCCACGGGAAGAACCTGTGCTAGCCACATTCCTTAGCTTCTATTGCTCTGTATATAGGAATACACATATATTTATTTGTGTTTCTTAATTCTGATTTACATCCTATTCAAGGAAAACCAAATTAGCCACATATCAAATGGGGAAAACTATCAGTTTAAGTCAGTGAAGTAGATAGAGCTTACATCAGCTGGGAATGTGCCTCAGCGTGTTTCAACATTTGACAGAAAAAGCAGCAGTTAGAAAGCCAAATGTTTTTATATGCTGATATGCTTACCCTCTCAGATATTTACATTTTGGGAAAGTAAATTAATTGCCTGGAAAAGACCACTCTCAAAACACACACAGCAGGTGCTTCTTCAACTTAGTTTACATTAATTGTTTTCTTTGCTGCTTCAAGAGTCAGCAACACACAGTATTTTACAATTAACCTGTCTTGTCACAATGGGGGCTAAGTGAATCTTATTTATGCAGGATGCCAGTGACTGCTGATGTCTGTGGGTTTTGAGCTCAGAAAAAGGTCTAGGACAGACCTGAGTGTCTGATTCAGATCCCAAGCTGAAAACTACATTGACTCGGCAGGCAAAACTACAGGTGTATGGATCAGAGTTTCTTCCCAATTAAGAAAATGAAAAAGCCAGGTTCAGTGGAAAAGATGAGACAGCTGTTGATTCAATTGCAGCCAGTCTATTTAGGTGTAGATATGAAGTCAGCACACAGATGCAATTAAACTAGCTATAATGTAGTTTATCAACAGAACGGGGCTTACAGATACCTGTTTGAGATGATGGTTGCAAATTGATTGCTAATTTGTAATTTACATAATGCCAAGAATTGTGTCTAGTTTCTTTCACTTTATGGTTTGTTTCTGTTTTTCCCTGATGGTGATGTGGTGCTGCAAATTTGAATCCTGCTATATTCACTGGCTAAATATTATGGTGCAGCATGACTCCATTTGTAAGTATGCACACCTATGACTGGGCTTTACATGTTCCTCCTGTTTCTATATCCCCCTTCAACAAGGATAAAAAGCAATCAACAGAGACAAATGACTACTAAAGCAGCAGAAGCAAACTAATTATATGAAGTGACATTTTATTTCTAAAAATGCAAAAATTAAATAAGGCATTTGTTATTATAAATCCTTGAGACATCATCCAGTACAGAGATCCATTTCAAGAATTCATTTAACCATGTGTTTTCCTTACATGTGTGTTTTTCTTTACTGTCTCACTGATATACAGCCATGCATTTGAAATGCAGATGTATCTGATTGCTTCACTGGAAACAGATACGCTCTTTAATGGAGGTCTTGGTCTTAAATTAATGTTTACTATTTTTTTTATTTCTCAAAAGAGTGACCGATAGAGTTCCTATTTAAGGGTATCCGAAGGTGTGTGTAGTAAAGTTTATGATTGTTTTTATCTGAGCACTTCAGTTATAACTACTCTATTATTTGCTAGAGTGGGAAAGTAAACATTTGTGAGATCATAAGGAGAAACTCTCCCTCTACCAAATCTTCTCTGTTAACCTAAAGGTTTTTACTGGGCTTGTAGGAGGTATAGAGACCAGTAGAGAGTAAGTTGGTGGCCTAAGAGTCGGTAGCCCTTTTTTTTCCCTAGAAGAAATCCCAAACTAGGCACTTTACATTCTTTGTGGTGGTGTTTCCAATTTTCCAATACATGTAGAATTCCTCAAGGAATATAAACTAAAGAAATATCCCAATATTGAAGAGAACCCAATTTAACATAAAGTTTATAATCCAGTTCTGATCTCCTCTTCCATAATTTTTAAACTATTTTTAAAATATCTTTAAAGCAATTTTTTAACACAACAAAGCTGTGACTAACCAATCAGACTATTAGAACAGTGTTAAAGGAAAAATGATCTCACTTAAAAAATATCAACTATGTGCCTAGCTCTTTTCCATACTAATTTTGTGCTGAAAATAATTTTTCCATGTAATTGAAGTAGTAGTAAGCCAATGTCATGTGCTATTGGAAATGTTGTTTCAAATGTTTCATCAAAATTTCAGCTTAGATTTCATCAGCATTTTTAAGTTTTCCTTAATTCCTCAGTTGTCAGTGATCATACTCAAATATACAACTAAATGAAAAGTTTTTTGTTAATACTTGTGTTCAAGGTCTTTGTACAACAGCTTGTACTTGAGCCTTCCAGTTGTGTCAATTACAAGAGAATGGAGCGATCCATCAGGAGGATGTCATGACAAAGGGACATTTGTATGGTTGAGAACCAAAGCCAGTTCTGAGAGGATAATTATTTCCAAAGCATGCCTATTCATGATTGTTTATGCCCTGTTGATACTGAAAATGTAAGACACAAACTGAGTTACCAAAGGAACTGTAGATTAGTGGCGTGTTTTCATAGTCCTTACTCAATGTAGGAAAAGTGTGAGAAGAAGCAAAAACACTGAAAATCACTTCATGTTTGTAGAAGACAGTGTTCAAGATAGCTTTAATCATATGGAAAGAGAAAGAATAAAAATGTCTATTCTTTTTGTTCTTTCTTGCTTATCCTATAAGTAAAGGTACAAAAGTTTGCAGCAACAGAATTTTTTTTATGTTTTTGGGAAGAGACGTGGGGAGACACAACTGGATTATTACTTTGGTAATGGGAAGCTGAGAAGGGCAGGTTAGCTAGCTGATGATCGTGGACAATTGTGTTCTAAAACAACATAAGGAAAATAAGTAAAAAAAGGAATTTTTCTCCCTTTGTATTTCCATTGCCCTGACAGTAGGCATCACATGAAGAGAAGCTTGTTCCTGTACTTTCAACAAGATGTAAACAAACAGTTAATGCATAGTTTCAAAGTAGGAAGGAAGACAGGAAGGCAGAAGGAAGGAAAGAAATGCAAATGGACATCTGGTACTCTGCCAGAACTGGAGGGTTATTGACAAACTTGGAAAGAGTCATAGAGTAGCACTAAAGTGGTTAAGGGTTTGGAAAACATGATACATAAGGAAAGAGTGAGAGATGTGACTTTTTTTAGCCAGGAGATTAGAAGGATGTGGGAGATCTAATTGCTAGTTTAAACTTTGTAAGGGTGAATTATAGAAAAGCTTCTTGCCAGAGTAAAAAGCCATAGCCGAGGGGCTATAGTCATAAATTGTGAAAAAGGAATGATCCATCTGGAAAACCCAGATTCATCCATATGGTGAAATAGTGTTCATGATGAGAGTGCTAAACACTGAAACAAGTTGGTAAAAGAGACTCTGAAAACTCTTGTCTGTGGAGGTTTTCAAAACTCTCCTGGATAAAGCCTAAAGCAACCTGAGCTAACTTTGAGCTGACCCTGCGTAGAGGAAGCGGTTAAACCAGACAATCCCCACAGAGACATTTTCAAACAAAATTATACTATGATTCTACCATTTTCTTCTTTATTCTTGAGCCTGTTGGAACTTGGTCAACTTTTAAATGCTAAATTACTTTTTATAGTTTTACTGGTTTTGGCTGGCATGAGGTTAATTTTCTTGACACAAGCTCACAGGGTTCTGTTTGTCATTTTTGACCAAAACAGTGATGATAAGACAAAAATGTTTTCATTATTGCTGAACAGTACTCACACAGCATCAAGAACTTTTCTGATGGTGATTAGGCTGAGGAGTGCACAAGAATTTGGGAGGGAGCACAGCTGGGACAGCTGACTCCAACTGCCCCAAGGGACATTCCAGACCATATGGCATCATGCACAGCAATAAAACTTGGGGACAAGAAGCAGGAAGGGGTTACATTTGGAGTCAGGACATCTATCTTCCCAAGCGGCCATTACCCATGCTGAAGCCCTGTTTCCCTGAGATGGCTGACGACCTGCCTGATGATGGGAAGTGGTGAATGGCTTCCTTGTTTTGCTTTGCTTGCATGCACAGCATTTGCTTTCCTCATGAAACTGTCTTTATCTCAACCCACAAGTTTTCTCACTTTTACCCTTCTGATTCTCTCCCCCTTCCCATTGCAGGTGGGGGGAATGAGCAAGTGGCTGTGTGGGGCTCAGCTGCCTACCAGGTTAGCCCACAATAATGATATATTTTTACGTTCCAGAAAAAAAGCTATGAGGCATGTACCATCCTTTAGTTTCGTGTGTAAAGGAGATCCATGCATAACACTGACTTTTTATAGAGCTGTCATTCTGAACTAGAACTACTCATAAGTGCCACTGTTTCCCACATGATAGCTTTCATAATAGCAAAATCATCTTCCTGCAAGAGTAAAGCACTTACTAACCACTACAGTTAATTAGAATAAAATGTAAGTGTATGAATGTATTTAAATTCCAGAAGTACTGTCCTTTTAGGAAAAAGCTATTTCAATTATGGAATATATAGCCACCAGGAGTCCGCAATATTTTAACAACTATTTTGCCTGCTTTTATTTTAATAAGTGGGTTGAGTAACGTTGATTCAAAATAGTTTAATTACTCTGAAGCACTTCTGAAAACAGAACAAGTGGAGTTTAAGTTCTTTGCAGGTTGAACTGGCACTGCTGGAAGCTATTGCAATTAGTAAATTTGCAAAAGCATTGTTAAAGTTATTTTCCTCAGCTTCGATATACTACAGTTTATTAGTAAGCCTATTATTCATGCACTCCCGTGGGCCATTTAACATTTGCTTTAGTTAATGAGAATCTTCATCTTAATTAACAATACTAAAAGACCTTTTTCCTTCCCTCCCCCCACAAAATGAATAGGGCCTTAGAAATATATCCCAGAATAAAATAATTTTTGAGTTATTAAAAGTAGAGACTTTTCATTGCTCATTTTGTATTATCATCAAAGCTCCTTGAAGACACTTAGTGAAATTTTGTATATCATGCATATCTTAATTAAAAGCACGAGCTAATATTAAAAGACACTGAATTATTCAAAGTCCATATGAAGGTCTCGTGTGAATGATAATGAATTTTTAGAATTTATAAAAATTCAGAATATTATTGCACAATATTAAGGTCGAAGTTGCAGAAGAAACAGTTTCAGATCACCTCTGTGTTACTATAAGGAAGTGTTCCCATAGTATGCATGATCATAACCCTTTAGTTCTGTTCAATTGAACCATGTCCTCTGGACAAGATTCTAGTGAAGTGAAAACAAGAGTTCAGCTTCCCAGCCACAAGCACATGGTAACCTTTTGCCCCAAATCAGATCAACCAGAAATCTATTAAATGTATAGGGTCACTTTTATTTAGAGAGAACAAAATTACTTTGGTTGTATTGCGGTACCGAAGAGACAAGCCTGGCAAAATGCATCAGGTCCTCTGCTTTATCTGATGGAAAAGCAAGGAAAAGCTTTCTCCAGTAAATTTTTCTAGTTTTTACCTTCTGAATGAATAATGTCAGCTTTCATCCTTGAAATTACAAGCATGATGTTGTAAGCACAAAGAGGAAAAATGCTGAACTTGAGATACTAATCTTTAAGTTAGATTATCAGCTTTGAGTTATTTTGCAAAGTCATGAATAAATGATGATACTGCCCTCCTCCCTTCATGGAATCATAAAATCATAAAATTATAAAATCATTGAAGTTGGAAAAGACCTCAAAGATCATTGAGTCCAACCTTTGACTGAACACCACCTTGTCAACAAAACCGCAGCACTAAGTGCCACACCCAGTCACTTCTTGAGCACCTCCAGGGATGGTGACTCCACCACTTCCCTGGGCAATCTGTTCCAATGCTTAACCAACAATTCAATGAAGAAATCCTTCCTGATGTCTGGTCGGAACCTCCCCTGCAGCTTCTTGAAATCATTTCCTCTTGCCCTCTTGGAAAAGATTCACAGTCTTTTTCTGGTTACTTTTGTTTAAACCCTACAGTGAAAGAAAGCAAAAGGCAAGTTCTGCGTAGTGATTTACACTGATATTTTCTTGTTATGTACACTCCAATACAGGTGACCTTATATAGCACTTTCAAACCTTTTGAGGTTAAGGAAAGAGTGGTTTCTTACCTTTTACACTATTTTCAGATTAACTGCATTGGTTAACACACCAGTGCAAGAAGAATTCAATCCTCTTATATCTAATGGTTCTGGCACTCTGGGCTGTTTACCTGAAGAAACATCATGACAGCCTGCTAGGGCAGCTGAGAAATTCTGTGACACCAAACAAGAAACTACAATAATGCAGTCTAAAGTCATGCACTATATTATCTTGTACAGTGAATTTTGCCTTCTCTTCAATAATCATCCAAATCCCAATGAAGTCATGAGTCTAAAATACTGGAAATATGGTACAGCTGGTGAATATTTTTATAGTGGTATGCTATTAACTTGTAAATGTTTGATATTGAGGGTCATTTTCTACCATCTAGTACATCTATTTGACATTATTTTTAATCATCTGTCTTTTAGGGCTGGAGGAGACTGTTTGCATGTCTTCTTGCTATGTTTTTCCTTGGTAGTTAGACTG
Source organism: Entomyzon cyanotis (assembly GCA_024500445.1). NCBI lineage: Eukaryota > Metazoa > Chordata > Aves > Passeriformes > Meliphagidae > Entomyzon > Entomyzon cyanotis. Next base: position 63,541,071 of record JAKEPQ010001005.1, read on the forward strand.
AAATAGAGAGCTAACATGTGGGATGGATTGCATGGATCGGATATTAAAGAAATGGGATGACAATGAACATTTGAAGAGATGAAGGGGAGACATGGATTTTCTTACACTTCTACTACTTTTACCTAGATCTCCTGTGTCACACATCTAGTTCTGAGATGTGCTCAGGGTTACACACATGGTGAGCCTTCACCAGGGACTGCATAACAGAGACTTGTCAAGAGATGAATCATGAAGGGAAGGAGGTGTAAGGTAAAGGTAAGTTCAGTGTTTCCTGTTCGGTTGTGTCAGGCTTAACAGATCTGCTGTACGAGTATGTTTGAGCTGTGACCTTTTGTCCTGGAAAAATATTCCGAATAAGTACATTTTGCATGACAGCTGACATATTGAGCAGTATAGGAAGCAATTTTACTGCTGCGTTTGTTCAGGATTTTGTGTGGGAGGAACATTTAGTTTCTAACTTAGGGAATTACTTTATTGTACAATCTCAAAGGCAAGTAAGGATAAGTGTAAGCTTTCCTATGTGTTTTTCATAAGATACATATTTTTAAAGGAAAATAAGACATGCAGGAGGGAGGAGCAACAAGAATCTGTTATGTAGTTCCTACATGTAAATTACAGCCATAAATGCTGCTACACTGTAAAATGAATCAAACTGTTTAATCTGGCTGTAATTTTGAAGATTAAGGCATTTATAATTAGTGATATGAGAACATTAAATTATACCACAAAATTTTCTGTGTACTTTTCAACAGCACAGTATTAAACTAGTCATATCAGAGAATAATGTCAAGGGTGTCTATTACTTACTTCATACAACAGTACTAATAAGGGTTCATGTTGGATTTATTTGTGTAATACAGTGATATTTTGGAAAAAAGGTAATGGAAAACTGAGCCTCTGTCTTGGATGACCATCAGAAAGTCACATAGAGTTATAGAAATCATTGCAAATTATTCAAGTGTGGAAGTTTTTTCCCAGAATTATTTTGAAGAGGTAAAAACCAAGCAATTCATTGCAATACAAACTAAAAAGAGAGGTTGATGATGATGATAATAACTATAACACAGTAGGTACTATTTTTTGATAGGATCCATGAATAGCAAACTGCAATATTTTCTCCTTTCTTTAAAGCTACTTTGAGAAGAATCAACTTTTTGGTGATAAAATGTAAGAGATGCTGTATGCTGGCGTAAGTTGGGAAATCTGTGAACATTTATAGTGATAACTTTTAGAATGAAGACCCACAGAAATGCGTCTCTTTGCTTTTGTAGACAAATTCTTTTCAATGCAATATCCTGCCTTCTTGTAGTGGCTTTTAGGTAATCTGGCAATTTCCATAACAGACTCCTTAGACTGACTTTTCATTTTTATTTTATAATGTCTTAACTGCATTACATTTTATTTTCCTTGAGGCATATATAGAGAAGTCATAGAAAGAAGCAGACTGATTCATTATCATAGCCCTATTACTCATTCCCTGTCTACTTAATGTCTGCCTGTATCAAAACATTAAGGGGCACCAGTTGTAACACTGAATTTTCTAGGGAGTTTTTTAACTTCTTTTCAGTTTTGCCAGAGTTTTTAGGTGGTGTTAGTTTTAGGGGATTTGCTTGTTTGTTTGTTCTTGTTTGGACTTTTTTCCTCATGTCTGTGTTCATGGACAATTTTGATTTTTTTCCCTCTTCCTCTTCCCAAAAAGGTGGGCTCATACTTTAATTTGTCTGCCTGGAAGCCAGACAGTTGTGTTAGTACCATTTCTGGCTTCCTGAAAATTTTCATAGGCAAAATACCTCAGTAATAAAGTTTACAGACCCCAGGCGAAAACCCCAGGTGATTTTCTTTTCCTGAGCTGTTTGGAATATGCACAGAAGAGTTTAAATCAATCTCCACCTGCTCAGGTAAACATGTTCCTAAGGAAATAAGAGGAGTATTTCATTAACTGTTGCTTTGTGTAGACTTGTAATACAAGACCCATCTTGAAATCTGGTGCCCATTTTTTTGAGTACAAAGTATTCTATTGCTATTAGGCCTCAGGATTATTATTGTGGATTTCTATCAAAAAGAATTGTAGTAGAGGATGTCACAACTGTAATGCAAAGTAGAAAAACTGATGATAGCTGTGCCTACCAAAAAAAACCCTCAGAGAAACACAAAAAAAGCCACACTCACAGTTCATGGTGTTGACAGCTCATTTTTTAAAAAAATATTTTAAAAAACCCAACAAAATAAATATCTTTTTGTTTTTGCTTGTGTGACAAGAAATTGTCACATCAATGTACATATTTTTATGGTTTTGCACTTGGAGCTTTTTAGTACTTCAGTAATATTGTGTCTTTCAAAATCGTTGCATAAACACATGAATGGAAGTGTTTACAGGGCCAAAGCTTGTTTCAGATTTTACAGTGTAACACTGTTCAGTGTGGGGAAGGTACAGCTCATTCCCATGATCATGTGTCTCTTAGAGAAACAGGTCTTTAAAGAACAGTGGAGAAGTTAGGGAATGGAGGAATTCAGGATGCTAACCCATGAACAAGCTAAAACTCATCTGCTGACTCACCCCAGGAGAAAGAGGAGATGTTGCATAGCAAAGCTGGAACAGCACAGATAGGCTGTACAAGGTGAACAAAGAAACCCCCGCAGAAAAAACAAACAAACAAACAAACAACAACAAATACCCCAATGAAAACAACAACAACAACAAAAAAGGGTATATAAAAATGGAGAGACTAGGAGTATGCAAGTTATGAACAAAAATTCTCTTTATGTTCACATCTCAGCAAGAAGTTTTTGCATGGTTAAATCAGTGTGTCTAACATTTACAAGTCAGGAAATGACCCATTTGTTTAAAATGTTGCTCAGTCAAAAGGAAAAGAAAGATGTTCTTTGCATTTGAGATTACTTGATTTCAACTTCCAGAATTCAATTATTTTTACTACTGTCTCTGGTAGTAGTAGAAGTACATAGCACTCTGTGCTTTTGGTCTTGTAAAAAATATTTATGTACAGACATCAAACCGAATCTTCTTTATAATAAAATAAACAAATCAAGATCTCTGAGTACTCCTTACCAGGGATCTTTTTCTCCATTGATTAGTTATAATTCACGGCTCTTCTTTTCCATATTTTTTTTCCTGCAATCCCTCTTTATTTTCTTTTTCACCCGTTATATTTTCAAAAACTAAAAATGATGAAACTGTTCAGACTGTCCAAATGTTATTTCACCAGTGAGCTTAGAAGCTATAAAATCCCATATCTTTGCACTCTTCTACTACTTCTTGCTATTTTTATATATGTAAATATATATTTGTTTACATTTTCAGTTACTGAGGTCTTACATGGAGCTCTTCACCCATTCAGACATCATATATTTCAAAAGACAATTGCTTTGTCTTTTGGGACAGTTTCCTTGCCTTTTTTCCCATAAATAACCCAGACTTTGCTAAGTGCATCCTACAAGTCTTGCTCAAGGGGGAGGTCTTTGGCATTTAGCTGTGCTGAAAAGAAACACCAAAAAGGCATGTAGGCGAAGAAAGTAGCTTTAAATACCTTGTGAATTATACAATATTTCTGCCTTGCATAACTTTGAAAGTGTATTCAAGCTACATAACATTCCAAAAAAGCTGTGATTAATTATTCAGTTTATTTATCAGTAATCCCACTTTCAGATTATTTTTATTTTAAATATCAATTCTAATTAAAAAAATAGTTTTCCATATTTTTAGAAGTAGTAAGAGTCTCATTTCTCTTTCACCAAACAATTTGGATTGAGCCATTAAATTTCACATTTTTGTTCATGGAAACCAGTGTTGATACACATATTCAGACTCCTATGTATTTTTGCATTCTCTATGCAATTTCCAAAATTTTGCATTCTCTATGCATATGTGTTGATACACATATGCAGACTCCTATGTATTTTTGCATTCTCTATTTCAATTTCTATTATAAAAAAGTTTGCTCTTCTCTAGACCTATAGATTTTTGTCCTAATTTATGCTCCACAAGTAACTGTGTGATCTACCTTCCAATATAAAATCCTCATATATTGTCTGTATTTGAGTGGTTTTGTTCTCCAGAAGGGAAATCTCCAGATCAATGGAGTTTCACCCACATCTTACCACCCAACTGCCACCCTTTAATTATACATTGAAATCCTTGCAGTTATCTACATGATAAAAAATAGGTACCTAAACTTCTCCTGAGGTGACAGCAGGGTAAAGATGATACTGCCTCATACTCTGAGTTACTAGTTGAACCTTCTGTGTGTATTCCAATCTGTGGCCCTAAAACTGACTCTAAAAATTACTTATAATTCTCTAGTCTTCAGGAACTTCAAATATATATTTTTTCTGGTGTTTTATGTAATTTTGATCTGTATATTAATCTTCCACAATTATAGCTTTTTTTTGTTGTTCTAGTATGAGATCTATGTTATTGTGTAATATTTACCACAAATATTTATTTATTTATTTGCACATTATATAGAATTATTTTAGCTAATGTTATTTCCCATAGTGAAAATTCTTTTTCGAAGTCACCTGCTTCAAATTAGGATATAGCAATGCTTTATTTATTCTCTATGAAGTTAAAGTCATTTGGAATTAGGAACTTCTACTCATGCAGTTTCTAAAAAAGGACATATAAACACTAAGAAGGGAAAATGATGTGGATTTACACCCATTAAAATACAAGGAGAGTTCTCACAGGTAGAAGATAGATTTAAAGGGATGAGAGAATCGTCAGTCATTAAAATTTAAGTTAAAACAATCTACTGCCCTCACAAGTAAACAGTGCTTCAATTTATCTCAGGTTGTTTTACTGTTATCTATTTGTGGAAGAAATAGTGTTTAAAATTAATAATTCTAGATTGTAAGGGCAGGATAGTCTCTCTCACTTTCAGAATTATTTATGAAAATATGTCCACAGTTTTCTAAATTTAATTAATCAAGCTTCTTTAGAATTACATTAGGCAGGAAAGATTTTGACACTGAAAACATTACTTAGATATAGAATAAATGGGTTTTTCTGTATTGTAGTTCAAAAAAATGGCTTGAAAATGATTGTACTTCTTTTTCCTACAGCAGCATCGATTTATGTTTACAGATTGCAAATGTATAGTGACAAATGAGCACATCCCAAGACAGAATAATTTTAAAGGAGTCCTTCATACATGGTAAAAAACTTCCTTGAAAGTGACTGAGAAAGATATGGCAGGAATTATGAAAAGGGTTTGGAAGAAATCCCTTCACCTGTATCCAGTCCTCACACCTTTTTAAATTATTATAATCTAAAATGCAGCAGCAAATTTTTGAAAACTTGGGTATGAAAAAATATATATGTCAGGGGTTTTTGGGTTTCTTTTTTTTTTGATGTCAGACTTTTTAATGAATATTTGTTTAATTGTTTGTTTTGTTGGTTTGGTTTTTCCCTTGGGCCTAAACTCCAGATGAATTGAAGTTTATCAGAGAATTCACTAGTAAATACTATGGATTCCATAATGATCTTTAATTTTACAATTTTGTAAATCAAAATTGACTTCTTAGGCAAGCCTAACTCACTTAGATGAGAACTATATTTTGACTAAATTTGAATAAGAAATCTTTGGTGGACTAATGTGAGAAAATAAAATTCTAATTTTATGAGTCTGGCCCTGAAATTGCTGAGAAAAGAACACCGCTTTCATTAGCTTCTAATGAGAGCAGAATTTTTTCAATATTTCTTGTGGACAGTCATCATCTTGCAAGATCAACAATATATAAATATAACAAAATTAAACCCTTATATTAACACTAGATATTCAGATCCAAATCTTATAAAACTTGATCTGTGATGAAAACTTTTGGTACTTTGATACAAAGAAAAGACGATTTAAGATCTGAGCTCATTTTAAAAGAGCAGATTAATTGTCCGTATTCACGACAATCTCTAAGAAGCATTTCTCAAAGGAGGTGTCACTTTCCTTGGAGAGTTTTTACATTTGATCTCAGTTCTGTTAAAGAGATTCTAAATTTAATAATAATGTTAAACTAAATGAAATATGGATTCTCTTAAATAATTTAAGCTTGCTGCAATTATACAAATTTAATAAGTCTAGTATATAATACCACTGGATAACATAAGAGAATTGAATTATAGATTAAATGTCTTTTTAGTTAAGAAAATTGTCAAGAACTGTTTTCTGTTTATATGGTGTAACTTTTCATTTAGGCTTTGCTGAAATTCTGTTCTTCTGAGACTATGCATTAAAAAAGATATATTGTGCCTCTAAAGTTAATTAATGATTTTTGGTTTTATATTTATTATCTGAAATAGGGACTTTTTTTTAAAATATATTTCTACAATAACTAGCTTACTGAACTTTAAAAAATAGAGTTTTCTCCGTTCCATTTTACTTATTCTTTTCAGTATGATTTAATGAACCAAATGCTTTATATAACACAATTCCTTTTGATTTTCAATATGGAAAGACAAAACCGACCAAAATAATTTGGATTCATTCCTGTACATAAGAATATAATGAGCAGGTACCCTGACATTCATGTAATGGGTGTTGGATAGACACAAAAAACATAATAAAAAATTCCTGTTTTCTACAGACATTATTATTTTCTTTCTCAGCTATACCATAATCACATTTTCTTCATATATATTGAATCTTATACATCTACCTCATATTGATAACAACAACAACAACTTCACTTCTGAGAAATTTAGAAGAAATTACCATAGTGAGGAGAAAATTGTGTTGTTAAGATAGGGAATGCAAGCAACATAGGTATTTCTATATGTTCTCTCCTGGCTGCTTCCTCCTACTTGACTCTACAAAGTCTCCTAACTTTATGGCTTTTGGTCCCATATCAGCTAGATTCTCAAAGAAGTTACTTCAATATCCTGGTTATCTTTTATATATGTATATATATACATATTTCTATAATGGTCATCATTGCTCTGAGTCCCTTTTAAAAATTTTTAAGCAAGATTACAAAGAAATCAACATATAGCAGAACTAGCAATTGAACCCCAATGGACTGAAGACTCACTGATGACTATAACCAGATGCGAATTAATCTTTCCTTCAAAATATTTGATTATATAATATTATTTATTGTCTGATACAACTAATTTACATTGTTTTTCTCACTGATGTTTCTGGGCCAACAAGAGGGGAATGTTTAGGCCTTTCAGAAGTGTTTCCTTTATTAATATTACAGCCTATTGCAAAACCAAGGTTTCTGAATTTTATATCTTACAACTTTTTAGCAGATGTTAGGTTTCCTATCAGTCATGTTGCTGGCTTAAAATCTAATGACAGCACATTCTCTGTTGTAATTGTATAACCTCATTTTGTACAGGCTCCTAATTCTGCACCAAAGTTAAAAAAGAGCAAAGATGTATCTTTCAACAGACATGTAGTTATGGTAGTCTAGAAATTAAATGTACAGGACTTGCATTAAGAAGATATAGATTGTCTCAGTTAAATCACAATGAAATTAAGTAGAAGAGACAAACCAAAGGTAAAATTACTTCCATGCTTCCATGTCTATTTTCTCATATGAAAACACTGTTTAAATTCTATTTATCATAAAGAAGAGAAAAATTGAGTTGAGGGAAAAAGAAAAAGAAGAGGCAATGGCAATTACAGAGTGTCTAAACACTGAGCTCATTTTCTAATCTAGTAATGAGCTTCTATAGGGCGACATTTATTACCTTATGCAACACCATATGTTGCATGTAAAGGAAGCTACTTTCTATCATCTCTCACACTGAAAGTGAAGAAAAGTTCTGTCGAATCAACAGATCTCAGAGCTGTGACAAACCTGCCTGTATATGTGGGAATGTGTTGGCTGCCCAAATGAATAATTTGAGTAGAATTTTAAGAGCATTTTATAAAGTTTTAAGATAATAAAGTTAGAATAACACACAGGGAAGGGAGTTGTTCTTTTTTCAAGCAGACTGTATATGACATCTTTGTCTGGAAGATGTATCACTCATCCATCATAGAATATTGTCACAGTGATGATATATTAGTGTAATACATTATGAGAACATCATCATCCCTGTGATGTATTGCAAGCTAGCACAAAAGAGTGAGAATTGGCACCTTTTATGGTATTAAAAAAAAAAATAAACACTTTATTTGAAGACTTGCACACTAAGGAGAATCTGTGAAAAGTGATGGTTATTTTAAAATTTGATTTGTGGTAATGCACATCCTGTATTTTAGGAGTTTGAATTCTAGAAGTAAAATCAAACATGCTTGTGGTCAGGCAGAAGAGCTACTTTCCGGAAGATATTGCTTTGTGGCTTGTCAGTGGTAGTGCTCATAAATTGTATCATTAAAACTTAATACTTTATAAACCTACCAAATACAACACAGAAGTAACTATTTGCCATTCATTACAGAGTCAACTTCTAGTATGGCAACAACATGAAAGCTTATTGTGCCATACATAAACCAAGAACAAACTTGTGGGAATTTTTTTAGCAGTTGTGATTTTTCACAGTCTAGATGTACACAAAATTTAGTTCTTGCACAAGCTATTGGTAAGGTCTTTCACAGTCAAAAAAAATTTCATTCCTCTAGAAGCACAGCCGTCATGGAAACCCATATCTATCAGTCACTACATTTCTCTGCCACAAAAGTTGCAAGATTGTAGCAATGTGGGTTTTTAGGATTCCATGTGGCTTCCTTTGCTCCCCTGCCTTGTATGCTATTGGTTCCTTTTAAAATATGCACTCTGCTGTACCTGAAAACCTATTGGTGTGTTCCCCCTGTCAGTTCTCCCCCTCCATCTCCCGGGACTGGCTCCAGGGGAGAAAAATCCCGCTCCTTCTCTTCCCCTTATAAGCCCGTGTCTATATCAGAGAGAGGTTTTTGCATCTCCGCGCTGGCAGCTCCTACCCCATCCCCGCTTCCCTCCCCTTCTCCTTTCCCAGTAACCCTCTCCTCTGTAGCCCAGATAAACCTCCCTGCCAGAACAAAGATGGATTCCAGTTTCTTCCTTCGCCTCACCACGTTTCCTGCTAGAATTTCCGTAGTTGGGAGACCCCCGCCATGCTGCGGGACCCTGGGGGCTGGGCGCCCCAGATCCGGTGGAATTATGAGGACCAGGGACCCGGTCTGGGAGGGGAGCCAGCCTGTGCCACCCTCCCAGAGCCTGCAGTAACATAAGATGTACCTTTAGTTATTATTGTTATTATCCCTTCTAAATTTAAAAAAAAAAAAAAAAAAAAAAAAAAAAGGAGTGAATAGATTAAATAGAGGAAGAAAAAAAAACAAACCACCAAAGTGAGCTAGGGAAAAATGAGCTAGGGAAGAATTTAACCCAAAAAAATTATAGCTTGGCATAAACTGCATTACTGTGACCAAATATACACACCATAGCTGATAAAGCTGTTCTCTTAAGGTTATTCTTTACTTACTTATCTATAATAGTTTTGAGAGTTTTTTCCTTCCCGTTTAATCAAATAATTTTATAAATAACTAGCAAGTAAATCAATTAAATAAAGACAATAAAGTCCTTCCCAACAAGGTTTCTAATCTATATATATTATTGTACAGTCATATGAAAGCCTTCCTGTTGAAAGTACAGAGAGAAAGAAGCAAAATAAAGAAGGTCTCAGAAGTACTGGAAAGTCTCTGAGCATTCCAATATTAAAGCACCATTTTGAATAGTTCTCTGTCTGTATAAAAATGGTTAACAGAAAGGGAGAGAATATTAGAATATCTGAATTGTTTAAGTTGCTGGAAGGAGATATGGGAAAGAAAAGAGGCTGGGAAACTAAAAAAGGACAAAATAAACTTGAAATAATGATTTTTTTCCATCCTTTTTTCATAAAAAAGCCACCATGGAGACTAGAACTGTAAAACACCAGTTATTAGTTCCTTTGAGAAAATCCAGTTTATGTTCCCAATGTCATAAATCTATAACCTTGTTCTCTGTTGACATTTTGTATCCATCTTATAAATTTATAGAGTTCATACCCATAGGGCCTGTTAGGATTCATGTATTACATAAACATTGTAATGTCACCAAAAGATTCTCTGATCCAGTCCTTGATTTCAGTTCATTTGTGTTTGTCCTTCTGCTGTCCTTTAGGTGGTATATTCTATCTGCATGGGATGTGTTATGAATGGAGACAGGAGCTTAGATGAATTTCTGCCTTTTGCCTAGGTCTTTGACAACAGGCAGGAACTCTTATTAGGGTGGCCAGCACCCCAATACCCAGTCTCATTCCCAAGTGCTTTAATAATGGATGATTAGGTCTAATATTACATAAATTATCATTTACTAGACACAGAAAATAACAGACATAAGACTTGGGACAAAACTACATACTACACAGGAATAAAATAAAAGAAAAACTATGAGTATCTAAAAATGCAATGCACAAAAAGGTACCTATTATTATTACAGCTAGTAAGATATAATATAACTTAGGAACCAATGTATCTTACCAAAGCCAATTTGGTGGTGAAGTATACCTCGGACTTCTTTCACTCAGTCTCCAGGAAAGTACCCAGCAGAGTCTGTGTCCAGACTCTGGGAGAAGCCTTTGCACATTTCCAGAGTGTGTATAGGAAACTTCTGCCTCTGTGATATTTCATGTGCCTTTTATCGTGTAAAAGTGTGTCTTTTGGTCACATATTTATTCTTTCATCTCTTTCCACATCTGCTCTCCACACCAAGATGTGGATTCTGGGTTGGAGGCTCCAGACTCTCGGGCACCAAGAGATAGCCTCTTGATGGGCTTTTGACCCAACCTGAGTTATCAATACACCAGCCATGGAGAGAGAGAGATGGGATGGGGGGCGGGGGGGAGCGTGGGTGGTGACATCCTGCCACAGGATGTTTATCCATGCAATGCCTACAGCAGTGCAGCATGATCTTTCACTGCTGCTTGAAGGAACTCTTGCAGCAGCAGCAGCAGCATGAAGTGTTGGCTTAGGTAAACTGACAAATACATGGCATAAAATTACCATTTTATTATTACCTTGAGGGCCAAGATAAAAAAAAAAAAAAAAAGAAGTGCAAAGAATACAGATGTACAGAATGTGGCTTTTTGCTGGGAGTTTGTACTCTGTATAGAAAAGCATATTTTTCAGCATACAGTTCACCACACATGCATATTGCAATGTATGGAAAACCGTAGAATCAATGCAAATATATGCAGTTGAAGAGAGAGCACATTTTGAAGCTGGTACTGCACTCTTTGTCAATGTCAGTTTTTTGACAACCTTTGATAGTGCATAGGGATTTCTTTAGTCACTTAGAGGTCAAGATAAACTGTTCCTCTCTTTCAAATCTTACCTTCTGATTGATGGCCCTTCAGTGAAAAGACTATGCCTTATATTCCATTCTTAGAGAATGAGAGGTTCCATAAGACCTTGATAAACTAAGTGCAATAGTATTAAAATTTACCTAGACATTATTAAGAAACTGAAACAATGTCTGGTATCTCAGTGCCTGTCTTAATTTCTCATTGGTTGGCTGATAACACTGTCAGTTATTTGTTGGAAAAAATTCTGAAATAGTTTCAAAATAAATTCGGAATATCAGAAGAAGATTCATTCTTACTTAATAGTATTCTCTATCAGCTCCTTTAGGAAATAAATTGTATGCATAAATACAATAAAAATAATTTCTCTCTTCAAAGAGACTGCATTTTGCTTCCTTTCTTGATAGTTGAACCCAGTATAAATAGACAAGAGTCTGTGCTCACTGAAATGAATTAGAAACATAGCAAGAATATATGTATAACAAGATATTTTGGATCATATTCGCCATGAGTTCTCAACATGAGCCAGAAACAAGCAGGCCACATTCTGGAAAACACCCTTTATGAGGGAAGTTCTGTAAGTATGTCAAAAAAGTTTTTACAAATCATGTTCATATAGCAGCTCAGAAGTGTAATTAATTTTGGTTAATATAAATGTGTTGGGTTTAAAGTATTCGAAGTGTAGGTATGCACAAAAGCCCAAACCATAAACTATACTGAAGAGTTACCTATACAACCAGCCCAATTAGGTCAACTTGTCATGCAAATGTAGCTTTGAAATGTCAGGAGTGCTTGACTACTAAGTAATCTAATAGTGACTCTTATTTCCAAAATTTCATGAGTGTCCCAAATTTTTATATCTCTTAAGAGGCAGATAGAAAACTGTTAGTTTTTTGAAACAGAAGTGAGCAATTGATATTAAACTCAAAAATTACTAGGATCTACTTGATGTTTCATAAGGTATTTATTTGTATTCCTACATACCTAAAATATTTGAAAAAACCCTCACCATTAAACTAGTCTAAGGATTTGTAGGGTAACCTTGAAAATACATTTCTTTTTACCCATCACCACTATGATCTCTCTTCATTGGCAGGATTGTTCTCCATCTATTTGAACATGAAAAAAACTAGATTATTAAAGAATAATTGATTTCTTTATTGAATTACAATTTAAAAGCATTCATGTAAATTAAAGAAAGGACTCAAATATTACAGAGGGGAAAGAAATAAAAGTCATGTCAGTAAGCTAAAGTTGTGAGGAAATAGGAATTTTGTTATAGTCATTTGAAAGAGCACCATTGAAGTCACTACTTCCAGAATGAAATGAATAATCACAAATGTTTGAGAGCTGAGTATGCGTCAATACTGAATTCTTTCAATCATATTACTACTTTTTAAAAGGAAAGGTGTCCTGGATGTCTGGATGTTCTTTTTCTGGTTAGTAATTTTTTTTTTTTTTTTTTTTTTAACATCATGACTTTTTTTTTCTGAGGACAAGTCATACAAGGAGACAGCATTAATAAAAGATATGACATGTTTTTTCCATTCCTGACTGAATTTAAATGACTTTCCAGGCCTGGAAATTGAATAGCTTTTGTGTAACTCATAGACTGTAGTTACAAGAGAAGCAGTAAGAAGCAATAAATATGGAATTTCTTTGTGCCACCATTTAGTTACTCTTTGGAAAAGGCTATCTTAATAACAATAAGAAGCTACTGCCAAAGAACAAGAAAATGAAGTATTGTTCCAAATAAAGGTTTGTATTTGACGTTTCTAAGTTTAAAATTTCTTTCCTCTGCAACTGTATCTGAGCATTATGAGCACAACATTGGAAAGTCAGAAGCTCATTTTATTTCTTCATGGTGAAGTGTCATACATTATGTTTTCTTAAGAAAATAAGTTCTGGAAGAATAATCCACTGCTGAAGTATTCAGTTGACTGAAAATTTTAAATTTTATTGAAAATAGCTAGTAACTGTGGTGTGACTGTGATAGCTCACCCATGTGGGACAAAGTTCTCCATCCCAGAGAGACTGAAGTGAAATGAAGGATATAAAGGAAAACTTCTTTGTTATGATTAGACACAGTTAAGGAGTTAAAAATCATACCTGTGTAATACTACTGGACTCAAGACATGAGAACTTCACTCTTTTAAGTTAGAAGTAATTTTATATATATACAGGACTCTATGTAATTACCTACATGACTACATCCATTCACAATTCATTTCCTCCACAACCCATTATTCCCATCCACTCTTCCTCTGAAAGGTGGTAAGTTGTTCATCTGGGTTTTTTTGCTAGCTGCAGGTGAATTTCCAAAATTGATGTCACATATTGTAAGACACCAAAATTACTCTTTGTGGTGCATTCAAAGCCTTTGAGGACCAACACAAAAGAGTGGTGTGACTGCTAGATAGAGGTTAAGTGTTCAGAAACAGTATTAATTCCTGGTGAGTAAAAGAATACTGTTTGGTACAATTATCTACAAGTAGATGTTTTTCTGCCTTAAGCACAACTCAAAAGCCCCAAGGTTTGACACATTGGAATGATTTTGATTATGCAGTTTGTCATTTAGTATAAATTATTTTACAGCAGCAGGTACCAAACAATAATATAAGAATGCCCAGGAAATTTGTTTGGGACTATGGGCTATGCAGAGCTGAGAGAAATTACACTCACATATGAGAGGTGCCAAAGGAGATTTTTTTGCTAAATCAAGGAGTTAACTGAATTATTCCTTTTCTTTAGATATTTTAGGCAGCAAACTAATTCTGGAGTTTTGATTACTTTGCTTTGCTTTGCTAGCATGAATATATATATATTTAGTAACACCACTTGTCTTTTCATGTTCCATTCTCTGAAGAATCTCACTCATGAAAATACAGATTGTACATAAAAAGTAACAAAACTGCAAGTACTTTTTGGCCATAATATACAATTATTCTACAAAAAGTGAGACTGGCTTATTTATTTTCTTCTCTTGCTCTTTTAAAATAGCCTGGAACTTTGCTGTGAGATAAATGGCAGCACTGCTGCAAAATAAAGCATGCAAATTTCCAGGCAGACCTCTTTGATGCCAGAATAAGTTTTACTCATTGCCTTTGCTAGGATGAGGAATGCTACTCATGAGAGCTGCAGAGCAATGTTCTGTGGAGCATTTTAAGAAGGAGAGTACTTATACATAAGTTCCTTACCCATTAAGATTAAATTTGCCCCATAATTTGGCTGCATCTCTTGCTGGCATTCAGGTGACATGAGATTAACTTTTTGTAACTTTTCTATAAAGCATGTATTGGACTTTCCATATTACAGACTTCCACAAGTTTCCATATGTTTTTTAATCAAAATGTATCTCTTTGATATGTGTATTTTAAACAAGTCCATTTAAATGGAGGACAAGAGATTCACTTGACAGAAGGTGTAAGATGTTTTCATCATTGTTATGACACTTATTGTTATAATAGAAGATCCAAATCCCTTAATGATGAACACTCTGATCAATGAAAGTGGTAGTTAGTAGAAGATACAAAAACCAAGAGAGTGTAATTTTTCAGATCAGATTCTATTAAAAGGAAGAACAAGAGAGAAAACAAAGGTTGATGACTGGAATATAGAAATATGTACACTGCTTAAAACTTCAACTAGCACAAGTCAATAAATCTATTTCTGAAAGGATAGATTGCTGAGAGTCCCTTCCCATTTCTGAAAAAGAAGCCGAAACTTATATTTAATCAAATTAAAAGGAAAAGAATTACAGACTTCTTTCATTTCATTTTATTTGATACCAAATATTTTAATTTATCTTGTAAAAAATTCCATGTAGTCCTACCATTTGGCCAGATTTAACAGAACTAGTGTCTCATCACAGGCCAGCTGGTATAGAGCAAAACTCTATCAGCAGTGTGGAATCACAAATTTTTGCATTATCTGCAAATGCAGCTTCTCTAACTGGATCGATCCACAATCAGCTGTCTCTTGTTTGGCATACCCTCAACAGCACTATTTGTTAATCTGAATTCAAACTTTATCTCCAAAGATTTCAAGCTTATAAGTAAGCTATTTAAGTTGTCGATGGAAATTCCGGCACCTAACACATCAGTGCACAAACCCACAGAAAATCATAAGGAACCAAAAATCACTTCTTTCCTCAAATGTGACACAGCTGCCCATATCTATTATCATCACTGACAGTTCTGCCAAGCCCGGCATTAACCTCCCTTTATATTTCATTATGGATTATCACTCTAGGGAAGTTCTAATTGGACAGTTGTATGAAACATGGTCTGGGTCTTTTCTGCCAGTATGTGAACAAAAAATAGCTAAAATCTATAAAATTCTGCTCTGGACTTGTTTCTTCAATGACACAGGCATGTCCCAATACAATTTTTCATTGCATAATTGTGATTGTTAATTTTCAGTTATGTAATGATGTAATTATTTTGCAGGACAAAATGGACAACAAATACAGAAATATGAACCTGTAATTACTTTTCCATTCTGTGAAGAAGAAATGGCTGAAATGCATTCATTCTTTTTACTCACTGAAACATAAGAATCAAAGATGGAGAGTTTGTCCCAATGTGTTTCAGTGATATGGAGAGAGTGACTACAAACAAACATAGATTCTGTGCTTCTGTGATTCGTTTCTGGATTTATTTTCCACCCACTTTTGAAGGTAAAACTATCCTCCATACAGAAACCCAAACAAGATTTATATCTTATTTAAGATTTACTTAATATCATATTGAAGGCTCAATTAGAGTTTGTGCACGACCACACTTTTTCATGAAGAATGAGTTTATCTTTCATGAGCAGTATTAACATCATGAGTCCTTGCTTTGAATCTGCATTACTCATACATCAGCTAAAAATCTGATGCTGAACTTCTTAGCTGACTTACAATGACGGCTCATTTTGAATTTTATACTTCCATTGAATTTGAATTGAGACGCTTTTTTGTTGCAGAAGCTATTAAATCCAAAAAGCCCACATGACACTTGTCACCAACCTACATCAGCCCACATCTTGAATGTACTTACTGAACTGTTTGCAAATGCTTGAAGAGAGAAAGTGAAAATTTGAAATAATAATTACTTTTGAGATTTTTTCAATCTTTGAATGGAATTTAATGTTAAATATATAATTTCTTCCTGGATGCAACCAAGATAAGTAGTGAAATCTTTCAATATTTTGCAGAAAAAACCTCTAAATATTTTGCAGAAAAATGTGGCTAATAAGTTAATGTATAAGGTTTTTGATTTATGTATGGAAAGAAAATAGTATGTCAGAGTTTTCATGGTAACTGTAACATGGCCCTAAGGACTTTCCAAGTATGGTGTATGAAGAAATCTTGAAATTCCCTGTGCAAATTTCCTAAATGCTTTCTTCTTCAGCTAAAGCATAAAAGAGTAGGACATTGGTTCACCTAATGGGTTTCTGTAAGGACAGGCATAATATCACCTAATGGTAGTCAGCTAAAGCTTAGGTCTCTACTCTAAAGTACCAGTTGATCTCCTTCTACGGCCAAAGAGAGAGCAAACTACATGTACATCCTGCAAATAAGTCATCTTCTTCACAAGGACAGCCCAAAACAGATATTGTGAATTACTTTCTGGGATCCCTGTATTCATTTCTCTGATTGTAGTGGTATTTTAGATAAGAGCATAGATTAGAAGACAAATCGTGAAGAATGCAAAAGATGAGATCTGTTCAGGTATAACAGTCTGCTGATTAGTTCTGCAACTACTTTAGAGAGCTTTTTAAGAGTATTTAATAATGGTAGGCAAAGTAATATGTAAAGTGGGTCTGTTGGACAAAACTATCTTTTTCTTGTGTTCCTTGACCCTTGACCTACCAAAGAATGCCTTTTCCATCAAATAAAAAAACAGAGAATGAGAGCTACTTAATATACTGTGCTATTACAGTACAGTAAATCAAAGAGAACACAGCAAAAAAAGATCTTGAAAAACACAAGCCTTTAGTGCATTCAATTTTCCAACATTTTTCATATCTGTAGCATTCATTAATATTAAAATTTACTCTTTATCATCTCTTTTTTTCCCAAGCAACATGAAAATAGATCATACTCGTTCTAATGGAAACATTATGGTCTGTTCTGTACATACTCAATTACAGAGTTTTAAATATACAAATTATGTAAATGCCTATTTAGGGAGTATTTACAAAATACATTATTGACCTAGTAAGCCATAACAGCTCCAGTCTGTCAGAGAAATACCAATTTAGACCCTGCTTAAAATGCAAGTTATTGGCCCAATAGGGCATAACGGCTTCTTCAGAAATGCTGCATTCTATCATAGAAATCCATGGTCAGGGACTTGCTGGTTAATGACTTTTGTGTGAAAGCTACCTTGGAAACTGTCCTTAAGTACACAAATTTCCCACATGATAGAACATAATGGCTATTTTTCAACAGCTGCTGACTATAGAATAGTATTGGGTTCTATTAGGTAGCTAGTTAGTTGTCAGATCTCAAACAAAAATGTGCAGATGCTACACAAAGATATCTGTTGGCTTCAGATTCCCCTCTAATTTTGTTTGAAACAATAGCTGCTAAAGCACAGCAGGTATTTTTCAAAAATTCATCCCTCACGTGGATTTACAACACCAATTCTATAATGAAGCAACTCTGGAGTTAAGGAATGTTCTGTTGAAAACAAAGACATGGACCAATACTCCAAAAGGGTAACTATAAATCCTCATTATGCAGAGCACTTTGCATGGCCTTCCAGAGGAAGTACGCACATGCATTACTGAAATGATTGAAAATACACACATTTACATTACATTTAAATGTTGTTCATTAAATATTAGTAAAACTGAGCCAGGCTACAGGGGACTTCTTCTTCATAGCAGCCAACTATTTGTACCAAAGAGTTTTAACAAAGTCAAGAATTTTTGGAAAAAGCACCAAAACCTGACTGAGAAGATTGTCAGGAGTTTTTATTCCTCAAAATAAAAAAAAGCTAACTGTACACCTTGGCTCAGTTTTGAGAGTGTAGATTTAAAGGAACATGTCCAAACTGAACAGGGATCTATTATTGAATTAACTTTCTGAACTACTGAAGGAGCTGGAATACCATCACAACTCTCAGTTTAGCGACTTGGAAATTCTTATTAAGAGATGTTGAACAGGAATTTATACTTGTAGGGGCCAATTCCAGTTTTTTACAGTTCTTATGTATACAAACAGTATTCTTTTCAACATTGGAAACAGCGAGTGCAATGTGAACATTTTGAGCGCATCCATTGTATTTATCAATTCTTTTATATTGTCAAGCTTTTTTTTCCTGTGTTTTTAGCTTAACAGTGGACAAGTGTAAACACAGTTGCAGAAAAAGGGCAAGAGATCAAGTAAGGAATATACTTTTGGACAGAATTTCTTGCAAACTTATTTCTGAGGGGTTTTCTCAGTACAATTTAAGACCATTAGTCTCACAAAAAAAATTTACAGAGTCTTAGAGAACTCTCTTGATAATATAATTATCAAACAATTTTAGGCTTTCTAATATTGCTTTTCTTCTTATTGCCTTATTTCTAGTTCCTTTGTTCTAAAAGAGGTAAGAAAAATTTTCACTGTGTAATCATTATACACCCACATGCTAAATAATTTTATTATTACTGCTTGTATTTATGGTACTTGTCATTGCATATGTGTCGCTGTTGAGCGGCTAGCTGAGGAATGACCCAAGGTCTCAGACAAGGAAAGAGAGAAGAGAACTTTATTGTTTTGAATTCCATATATATAGAGTTTACAGAGGTGCCCCAGATTGGTCAGCCCGAGACCTCCCCCTAGGCCCAATTGGCCAAGCCCGAACTGACCCAATCCGGAGAAGTTGTTTGCAAAACATCCAAACTTTATCTTGTTTATGAAATATAGCAAAATGTTCCCACGGGAAGAACCTGTGCTAGCCACACATATGTCCAGCTTAAATAGCATCAATAAATAATTTTGTTCTTCTGGAAATGCATGTGACATGTAAACAGAGATTCACAGATTTTAAATTACCAAATTGTTGCTCTTGTATTAATAAAGAAGTGCATACTTGAGAGGAGGAAAAAATAGCAATGTTTTACAATTTGATAAAAACAGAGGATATTTTTGAATTTTCCTTACTTCAAATGGAAGTACTATAAGCTAAGTAAGGCAAAAGCAATACGTTTTTGTTTCAAGCTTTGAATAACAAATTAGTCTTTTCTTTATGGAAAGGTGCTTTTGCACAGTTTTAAGTGGAAGTAGATCTTAATATGTGTATAGATATAACAGTAGAGGACACTCCATTTTCACTTTGAGCACAGCAAAAGTGAAATGATAGAAAGAGATCATATTATAATTAGAAAACAGGTTTATATTGCAAAAAAAAGTCCTACCCATGAAAATTTGGACTAACTGAATAGTTAACCCGCCTTTTAATTATATTTTGGCCTTGGCCAGTGAAGTAAGATGGAGTTTGCTTCTAAAAGTATATTCCTAGAATTTTGCTTTACTTTTTCAAGATCTTCTGCATGATCTTTTTTTTTTGTTGGTTTGTTTCTTGGCTTTTTTTAAAGAATTTTGGAGAGACAGGAACATATCTCTATCTACAAACCTCCTTAGAAAAGTTGATTACGTAACCACTGGCCAAGTAATTTAATTAGTAACTTTACCTCCAAGCGTGCCAAACATGACATAAGAGCTAAAGAAAACTAAACCTTCCTAGTACCTCAGCCAACAGGGAAAGGAAGAGGGCAACATGCGGCTGGGAGTTTAGGATGAAAGGAGGCCTCTGAAAACTCGAGGGAGAAAAGCCCGTGGGCGTGTGCCCAGTGTACTCTCTCCCTTTATTTGAATGAAGTTGCAGGACTCCTCTGTCTCCTTTTGGACATGTATGGAAAAACACACTATGAAAAGCCAGTGTCCATAAATATAAACGTTATTCCTTCCCCTGCTGGCTGAGGTACTAGGAAGGTACAGCCTTCCAGAAATGCCTACCACACATCTCCCTTGAAGCTGTCATCTTACCCCAAAGTCCAGAAACTCAGGCTTGTACAGACCCACTTGTCTGTTTCAGGAGTCGAACTGTCTGGGCTCTGTAACAAACCTGCTGCTTTAACTTAAGAGAAACATTAAGACCCATTTTAAAGACATTAACACCCATCCCCTCACCCGTGGAATTGTTTGTAAAGACATTAGCACACATCTTTCCTATCTCTGCAAATTATTGAACTTAACGGTGTCATTTCTCCATTGGAGACTCAGGTAGGATAAACCATTCAATGCATATCTTGAAGCAGTATTTCCGTTCCAAATATGTGTGCTTTGTGGACTAATAGGCAGGAACATTCACAAAGATTGAAAAAAAATCCTTGTTAATAGGGAATCAAGGAGAAAAGCTTTCATACAGTTATTCTTCAGTCTAGATTAATAAAAGGATACAGATACTAGAATGATTGTTCAATGAAAAAATCCACATCAGGACTTTATGTCATCAATAATACAATCATTAGTAAATATCCATATTCTGAAACCATTATGTGTATACATACCATAGTAGCTGTGCAAAACTAGTTTGTATTTTAGAATAGGATGTAGAACAGGACTACCCACTTCAGTGTCCTGTCCTAGCTGCGGAGTTGGCAATCTGATTCACAAACAGCCCGGGGTCTTACAAATACTGCATTATTTCAGTGACCCAAACTTACACCAAACTATACTTCTTTTATTCTTATTTTGTGCATTACACTTTCATGCTTTTTTTTTCTGAATATTTTTCTGAAGTCTCAAATAGTGTTATTTCTCACTGCTAATTCCCTTCATGCCATTACTCTCATCACTCCAGGTTGTTTCTGTTCCCTTTCTGTTTCTTTTTTCATGCCAGCATGATTGCCTTGTCACCAGCTTAAGGGGACAAAAATAATTTCTAAGCTATTTTATCCACCTTGTTGCTCAGTGGATGTAAGATTAACCTCTGTGTTAATAGCCTAAATAAGATCCTCCCTCCATCAAAGCTGTAGGGTGTGGTTATGTGAATTGTCACTTCTCCTCAAAGGGAAACAAGGAACTTTGATAAGGACTTTTATATCAGCCTCCTAAGTTTCAGTTTATGTGCAGGCTACGAGAAAGCAAACAGGTTACAAAGCCTTACACAAGCAGTTCAAAGACTTCTTATGTTTATTCTCTTGAAAGAGCACTCTAACACGTTAACATTTTGAGTTAGGATGAGAAAAACCAGTTTTCAGCTCATACTTTTGTTCTACCTGACACGAACCAGAGACTGCTGACATCTACTCTTTGTGACATTTAAAAATATTTTGTCAGACCTGGTAGTCAGATAATATATCCTTGAACGACTGCAGCATCTACTTCCTGCAAGGTGGAGAGTGAAGTTGAATTTTTTCTACAAACCCTTGAAAAACTAATTTAGGATTTGGGAGGCAAATGGTATAAAAAAGTTATATTGTATGTAGATTTTTTAGCCATCACAGAGCACTTAGTGGAGACAAACACAAAATACTAAAAACTTATTTCTTATTTTATTCTAAACAAAGAGAGGCGCACAAACAAAAAAAAAAAAAATCAAGGCTGGTATTTTAAGTATAGTGCTTATTGCTCAGAAACGTCTCATCTGAAAGCCCTTTTTCCTAAGGATTAAGTAAAAGGTCAAAGCAGAACCTTTTTTCCCTAGTTCTGGGGAGAAAAATAATACAAACTGTTATACATGATCAGAAATAACTCCATCTATATATATTTGCCTTTTAATGTGATCACAAAGTTTTATAAATATGTTTTATGACCAAGGAAATTCTGCTCTTTTTTTAAGAAACAAAACAAAGAATCAACCAACCAAAAATCCTGAAAAAAGTACCTGCCCAAAAGAGAGAAAATGTCGCTGTTGAGCGGCTAGCTGAGGACTGACCCAAGTTCTCAGACAAGGAAAGAGAGGAGAAAAGGAACTTTATTGTTTTGAATTCCATATATATAGAGTCTACAGAAGTGCCCCAGATTGGTCAGCCCGAGACCTCCCCCTAGGCACAATTGGCCAAGCCCGAACTCACTCAATCCGGAGAAACTGTTTGCAAAACATCCAAACTTTATCTTGTTTATGAAATATAGCAAAATGTTCCCACGGGAAGAACCTGTGCTACCACAAGAAAAAGGAAAAAAGAAGCAGAACAGACATCCTTCTTGATGATTGCAATTACACTGCCACATACTTTTCACAATGGCACATACTTAATTGCACTTCTTGCATGAAAAAAGGGAATTCAAGCACAGATGCAAGTACAGTTTGTCTTTTAAGAATCTAGTTTTAATACTTATTTTATATTCATGAGCAAAATATTTACATTTGAAAATTGTGGCCTCAGATGCACTGAGAACCATAATAACGAAGGGATGTTTTTAACATGACATCCACAAATATAGGCAACAGTGTGAGTTTTCATAATAGAAAATATCATACACAGATAGGGGCTTTTTTTTCCTTTACTTGTAACATTCCCTAAAAAATTTTGTTACTGTGCTGTCACTATTAATAACTTCCAAGCACAAGAGTTGGTGAGATTGGATGTTTTTTAAGATAAAGTGGTTTAGGGCCTTATATGCTCTTTCAATTAATATTAGCAGAGTCTTCTTGTTTTCAAAACAACTTGATCTAGATCCTGTGACTGAAACAAAAAAAAAGGCATTTCCTAGTATTAAGAAGTTGCTTACACCTATCCAGGCACAGAACCCTCACTTATGAAGAAGCATCTGACAAAACCTGCATTTTTCAGTTCTATGCAAAAGTTCTCTGCTGTGAAATTGCAACCAGATTGCAGCCTGAGAAATATCAACAAGCCAGAGAGTCATTAAGGAATTTATATCTCTTCTTAAATACACTTATGTGTGAATAACAAGAATTCAGCCTTGAAGCATGTGATATCACAAACCACTCAAAGATTTTTAGGATCAGGCTCAAACTCAAAAAGCAAGTTTGTGGAAAGATTTAGCTCACAAGATATAGTGTACAAATGATATTGCTTAATGTATTTAATATAGCTACTTCTTTGGGCCAGAGTTGTTAACCATATTTTATAAATTTTTTGTATTAACTAGAAAGATGTAAAATATTTTAGAAGTAGTGAACAAAGTCTGGAAAAATCCCAGGATTATTCTATTTAAATTCAATTCATCCATGTATTTTTATAATGCCCCAGGGAACAAAAAAATTTTTTTGCATATCAAAAGCAAGTGTTTATACACAGGGTCTAAAAGACTCAATTGAAAAGGTCATATCTTGGCTAAAGTTATAAGATTAAAGGAACATAGTCAACTTGAATTTTATAATGGACCATTTTCTTTATTATCCTCTTTCTGATAGACAGTAGTCTCCTCTTAGTAGTCTGACCTATTGGTATTTTATATCCTTAAATAGGTTATAAAGGGTCTCCTAATTAACAGCTGATATTTACAGGACCTTTTCAGTGACCATGAAGTGGATAGACCAGAGGTTTCAACTATGATCTTTGGAAAGATCTAAAAAAACTTTAAGTCATACTCTAGGAAGTGATGCAATGAGAAGTGTTATATTCAAATGCATTCAAATATCCAGAGAAAAACCAGAAACATTCTTAACAAAACCCAAACATTTCTCCTGTTTTAAAATATTTGACTTCTATGGGTAAAAAAAAATCAGAAAATGTAAAAATTGCAGCCCAAAATTCATTCTTATTTAAAAGTAATTCTTTTAAGAGCTATTCCCAACCAACATGTTGCAATGATAAAATTTCAAATGCAATCCGTTTCCTCTTTTTAAGAAATTCTTCTTCCTACGTTAATCATTTTGATCTGAAAAAAAATATCAGAAAGTGATATCAGCAATCACCGAACGTAGAAGTCTGCCTGACTGACACTGACTTTTATTTTTGCTGGCGTCTCCCCTTTTCAAAAATTCCCAGTGGTGCCACGATACCCAAGGAGATGGATCCTGAAGGAACTGGCCAGTGTAGTTGTCAATCCAGTCTCATCTAATTTGAAAAGTTGTGTCAACTGGGTGGTGTCCACAGAGAATGGACAGAGAAGGAAACATGACATCCATTTTAAAAAAAAAAAAAACCAGAATGGACTCTGAGACCAGCTGACCAATCAGCCTCAAATCCTTTCCTAGTAAGATCACAGAACAATCTTCCTGAAAGACATATCAAAACTTATGGAAGGAAGGGAGCTGATTAGAGCAGTCAAGATACCTTCACCAAAGGCAAGACTTCTGCATCTTCTTACTAGGATCTGTCATACTTTTAGGATTCCTTTTCTTTTCAGGCCCTCTGTTTACTGGCCAAAAGGCTGAGTGAAGAAGAGCAATGCCTGATCCACCTCGTATTTGGTGCTTCCATCTCATGTCTGCTTATACAGCTACTGCTTTGGTTTAAACAAGTCACTGTCACAATTTACAACTAAACCTTTCTGGTTGCAGCTAGCGAGCAACTGGCTTCTGCTTGAGAGTTCAAATTATTGAGTTCAGACATTTGCCTCTCCCCACATCAGACACATACACAGAATTATCTGCCACTTGTTCTTATTCACAAGTCAAGCTACATTCTCTGACAGCAATCTAGGAATTTAACACAATAGCTAAATACACATATAAGGTTTTATATTATATTTAGCATGATGCAAAAAAATTACTCATCAAAATTAGTAGTCCTAGCTGATTGATTTTTTTTCAGCAGATTATAAGGGAAATTAGTTAGCAGTAATAAAAGCAACAGTCCTTTTAGATGATAGAAAACTGTGCACCCTGAAAACAAAAAAGCATGAGGAAAGAACCAGTAAAGTTCTGCAACAGAGTTGTCAACCAATAAAGACTCAGTAGCCCAGAAAACCATAAGGAAATAGGAAATCTAAGAATTGCTCAATTGTCATCTGAATTGACAGTAGATATAAAAATCTGTATTCTACTCTTTGATATATTGCAGTATGCACTGAGATGTCTTCCAGAACAAAAACATACTTAGCCTCATATGTATGAGGTGGTATTCTATTCAGTTTTAACAAAAAAATCAAACCAGATGTACCAGGTTTCTGACTAAATGGAGTCATCTTCAAAATCAATTTGGCTTATAATGCCCAGGCATTGTTTATAGTTTAAGTGACTTTTAAATTCTATTGCTCAAAAAATACAGCAAAAGGAGATATTGCTATTGACTAATATTGTACCAGACCAGGGTGCTCAGGAACACAAAGAGGAAGGGACTCAATTGCTCTTCAGGGATATGGATACAACAATGGATATTTGGTACTTTATTAGAAGCATAGCATTATTTGCAGTTTTTTTCAAAAGCCTCTGTGGCATCTTGTCTGCCACAGGTTTAATAGTGGTGCAGATTTTCTCTTGTCCTTGGTTACAGTCATTCACCAGCTATGTAAAACATGGCCCCTCAATAAGCTAGGCACAATCTACTCTTTTAGAAGTTGTTTTGAAAAATGTTATATCCCTAGACAGTTAAAGTCTGAAATATTAAAGGAAAGCTAGATTGACCTGTTTTGTAACAGTAAGTTTTTCAAAGACACTAGGATATTTTTATACAGTCATTGAGGTTGGAAAAGATCTTTAAGTCCAATTATAAACCTAACACTGCTAGGTCTACCATTAAACCACATCCCTTAGCACCACACCTTTTCAACCACCTTTGACTACACTATTGCTATTAACACATGCATATAATCAGAAAATATAACTCAGAAATATTTTCTAGTTTTTCATTGTTTACCACATCTGGATTAGTATCTGACTATTTAGAAAAAAGAAATCTCCTTGACAGATAAAAAAGATGTGTTTCATTTTACAAAATGCAGGTGGTTTTTGTCAGCTTTAAAATGGCCAAGTTTACATTTGTGTAAATGTAGAAGGTTATCTTTGCTCTTTCATTGAGTAAGGAAACTACAGAGAATCTTGAAGGAAATAGGAAAGTAAGTATGAGTAACTGTAGAGAGCTATAAATGCACACTATATTAAAGCTGTATTGGAAGTATTTGGCAGTAAGACCTCATCAATTCTAAGACCTACTATTCTATATATTTTTTACATATTGTTTTATTCTGTCATTTTGCCTCTCTCTGTATTATTTTTCACCTCCCCTACTGTGTCTTTTTAGACATCAAACAAAGCATTGAATTCTATAATTCTGTCTAAGTGACACAAATGACTTTTATGGTAGTTATGATCAGTGTTGAAAAACCATATGTAAGAGCCATTGTAATATAAAAATTACATGCAGAATGGTCCCTGAGAACAGTAAATATTTAGAGCCTTCTTCTATGTCTCTCTAAAACCTTTCTACTTACTATGCAAATAAGACCTTATCATCCAGGTCATAGGTCCAATGCCAGTGTCTTTACTCTGTCACTCATGACGGCTGCAAAGGGCAAAAGGGTTCCTCCCAGCCACACTGCAGAATGCCTGTAAAATATGTTCTTACAGGTAAATGTAAGGCCCTAAGAAAAGAGACCAAAATTATGTGTGACACAAAAGAATTTAAAAGTAAAAATTAAGAATGAGCCATGAAAAGCTGCCAAATTGCACTTGCTGCTTTAAGAACATGAAATGTAAGTTGATTCCTTAGATACGTAAAGGAGTAACTTTCAGTAGAATCTGGGCAGGCCTCAAATTTTTTTCCACAAAACTTAGCCTGATTTATTTCTGTTGTGGAAATAATTGAGGTGAATGCAGCATGAAGTTTTATTAAGTTCATGCACATAGAGAGCCCACTCAGTTTTTCTCTTTATATAATGACCCCAACCATCTGGGGCGTTACTCTAGGCCACTTTGATAAATTCATACATTTTTTCTTTTTTACTGTCTGGAAATAGCACAGAGAGGAGAAAATGCTGTTTTCTGTTGTGTGTGTGTGTGGTGAATAAGGTGGGGGGTTTTGAAACAGTGAGGTTTTTGAGATCATCAGTCCTTCCTGGGCCATATCAATGTCAGCCTGCCTCCTTCACACAAGCAGCACAGCTCACTTGTGTAGATGTCAGAGCTGCTTGACTCTTGTAGGTGTATATTTTTAAAAATTATATGTTAAATATGATTAACCAAATAGTTGGCAAAATTTCAGACAGGTTTCAGGGAAACATTTCACAGCTAAAAGAAGAGTTTTTTTTTTTATAAATTAATGGTCTGCAAACACCTTGTGCTCAATTCTGATTTTGCAGCAATTTTATGTGAAAGTAACTCCATCAATTACTGGTGATTTACACTAATATTACCCAACAAAGTCCTCTAAAGTTTAGCTCCAAAAAAAAATCTTTACTTAATTTTGTATGTTCTTGCTCGTTTGTCTCTCCCCTCACCAACATTCACATGTGTCAAGATTAATTTCTAGCACAGAGTCTGCAATTTTATGTAATGATACAGCCTTTGAAAGTTCATCTGAGAGATTTCTTTTGTGACACAATATGCTGTGCACAAATAGAAAGCTTCCTCCTCTTCTCTGCTCTCCCATGTTTTCCTTTTGTTTTATAGATATCCACTGATGTTTTGCTATCTCACAATTATATCCTTAAAACCACTAACAATTATTTCAACTGTTTGAATCATTCTGTAACCTATATGCCATTTTGAAGGTATGAGACTATATTTATTTTCAAGTAGTGTGTGTAGCAGCAGTGGGGAATCTCACGAAAGAAATCCAGTGAGATTCAAAATCTACATGGAGAAGTGGGGGAGAAACAGGGAAGTCTTCTTCCTACTCTCAACTTACATACCACAGCCCTGGTCTCTAGTGTAAATGCTGAATATTACATAATCCCTACAGAGATGTTAAACACTTATAAAAAGTGTTAATATTCTAGCACGTATACTACAGATATATGACCTTTGCATTGTCTTTCATATACGATGATTATGAGTGAGAGAGAAAATTGTACTTTTAAAATAGGAGAGGAGATGTTTCTGTGCAAGCTTCTCTAAGTATTTGTAGGCCTTTCTGCCCCTTTCTCTGTTCTTGAGTTCACTTCTGCTCTCAATGGTACTTATGCAACTGAGTGTAATGTCCACATGGGCTTATATTTATGAATTTATATTTCATTCTGCCCACAGTCAAAGATGACTAAGTCTCACAGCAATATTGCTCTGAGCTAACATAACAGTTTCTCAGTGCTTTGCCAGCTGCTGTGCTGTGTTGTCTGGTCTGCTTGGCAAAGAAAATGCAGCTTAGAACACAGAAGATCTCTATGCAACCATTACAATTTATCATTGCAAGTTTATTTCTGATATACTTTAGTCTAATTTTGGTTTTGTCCTGTTTATTTTCTTTACTAAATTGTGCTTCATGAAGGGCTTTTCTACATTAGGATATTCACTAAAGTAATTGCTTGAGCTGTAGCCTAAACAGTGACTTCAACTGTATCCAATCTATTAGCTTTGCAATACAATTCCCAATGTGAACATACTTTCTCAAGGACAAGTATCTTTATTTACAATTTAGCTTAATCTGCTTCTACAGTGGATTTTGTGCAGTTCAAATTATACTCCTATACCAATATTTTCTTGTGTAGCTAAACCTCAGTAGAGAGAAAGGTTTAAATTCATAAAGCAAAAGTACCCTGCAAGGTTCTTCCTGGTCCTAAAGAGATGCTTTTGTTCTTCATGCTCAGTTCAACCTCCATTTATGTTACATGTTCACAGACACTTCTGTCACAATCTACAGGCTCTGATTTTCAGTGGTGGTACACTTACCACGAAGAACTAGAAATCATAATCATAGTATTCACAACTATCTTGTCTTCCCAGTCTCAGAGTAAGTGTCCAGGTAAAAATAAAGAAAGGAAGAACAGAGGAACCTGGACTGTAGCTTCAATTGTTCTGTACTATCCCTGTCAGTAGTTTATCTCTATGACTTATTCATAGCAAATGCTTCCTAGTTTTGGAATAGGAATGGCAAATTTCCTCCACCCTGGCGTGGTTACATGGAAACTCATATAAACCACATTTTAAATAGAAGAAGAGGTGAGCCCATCATTTTGAGGAGGCCATCAGGGCTCTAGGAGAGATACCAGCCCTTACTGTCCCTGCCCAGCAACCTTTGAGACCTGCTCTGAGCCCTCCATGAGGAGCTGCATCTCAGCTCAGGCTGGTCCCCTGCCCCAGTGATGCAGTAGGGTGCCTGGGCTAAGTGCCATCTATGTTCCTTTCCCCTGCATAGGACTTGAAGCCTGACTGAAGCCAAGTCTCCATCCCTGCCCTGTTCTCCTGCTGCTTGATGGACCCTGGTCGGTCACTTGCCATGTCTGGAGCTGTTGATAAGACCCCATTAAAGCCATGGCTCTATCCAGTGTGGTCAGCCCTGAGGGACAGTGCCTGCCAGAGAGGGCACTGGATTCCCTGGGATTGCCCTGGATTCCCAGCTCCCTGTCTTCTAGGAGCAGCCAGTCCTTAGTAGTCCTGATGATGCTTAAGATGTACCATGATTATAAAGGTCACCATCTCAAACAAAAGGCAAAGTGTGTAAAGCAAGAACAAGAAATCAGAAATAAATATCAATTATTAGCAGCAAGAAGTTAATCTTCCTCAGTGCTAGTGTCCTTAATGCCAGCTTCCACATTGTTTCAATGATGCTAATGATCTTAAACTTTAATTGCTGCACTTGTGAAAATTTGTGGAATGAATCTTGACTTTCCCCACTTAAGAACCAAAAGCAAGCCCCAGAAGACTGGATAGTCTTCCTAGAAATCTGTGATGTAGGATTAGCAAAATTTTGTGGTAATATGACAACCATCGTACCTTGTGGGTATCAGCAGATAGATTTTTACCACGGTGGCTGTATGCTGCCAATGGAAATTTATTAAGCTTGTATTTACTTCTCTGGGAATGAAATTTAACTCTTATTACTTACTATGCTTTACAGCTATTGCATTCTGACTCCTGCAAAGACAGAATTTTCATGTGTTTTAAGCACAGAGTTAATTTGGCAACAGTTGCAAATAACACTGAGTTTGCATGGACAAACCAATACTTAAATGAGCAGAATTAAGCCAACTTGAAATGCATTTTCATCTGAAGGTTTGAAGCACTGCTCCACCTAAAGGCCCATCCTTCCTGAAATTTCATTTTTTTATATCCTTCTGCTTTTGAACAGAGAAAGATATTACAATATTTTAATTTAACAATAGCTATTTAATATTTGCCTCTACTGATTTTTTTTTTTTTGTCAGTAACAGCTATTTAACTTTATTTTGGAAAATAACAAGCACATTAGTTTCAAAAATAGTATTTTGAGAATTGTGTGATACTCTGAGAAAATGGTTACCTTTTTTTTTCCTATAGGTTTTAAAGGAGCTGACATATTAATACTCTTAGCATAGTCTTCTGATTACTAAGTTTTATGCTTTTTAAGGCATCCAGCAAGAGTGAAACTTCAAAGTTCTCTCAGTTTCCCATTCTCTGATCTCTCCATGTAAATTCTATTTAGGTTATGTCCCCATGGGTCATAGGGACCTCTCTGTGGTTCCTTTGCTCCTTCTACTTTGCATCTGTTGCATATAAATCTCAGCATCAGATTGTTGTATTTCAATCTACATATGTTTCTTCTCACCTTGCAAAGCTTTAGCATTCCAGAGACTCAGTAAGCTGCCTCTTTTTCACCAGCCCTATCCTCATGAGTCTTAAAAAAAAAAAATTAGATATTTCACTGGCTACATTTTAAAGTAGCTGATACTATTAAAAACATGAAAAGAATGCTGAAAACATAGAAAGGCCTATCTGACTCTCAGAGACAGTAGTATGTCTGTCATTGACCAGAGCTATGTTTTGAGCTAGCAACTAAATGTATACAGTGGGGAAAAAAGTGACATCCGAACCATTTTCCTCACTGAAATGCCAGAGTGTTTTTAAATAATTTTTCACACTTTCAAAATTATTTTCAGTTATGAAAATGAATGCATTTTCTTTCTCTAATTATATGAACTCATTTTTATCATTCCTTGTCTTAGGTCAATCCTATCTTGCAAGTAAATAAAAGGTTTTCTTTGCAGTTATCCACTGTAAGTAAACAAATGTCTGGCTGCTGACTCAGTGAGCCACAAAGTTGGCCTCTAATCAATATAACATAAGATTTTATTTAAACAGATAACAAACTTGCAACCCTAGCTAAATACATTTCCTTTTAAATTAAAATTTCACCTTTTGATGGTTGAAAGTAAGTGTTTTTGTACAAAGTAAGGACTTAGAAAAAAATCCATTGAAAAATAATTAGTATTTAGCTGTCCATATGTTATATCTTTGTGTCTCAAATTCTAATGATTATTTTAATTTGTTTCCTCTGGTTGAAATATGCAATACCTATCACTCTATAAAGACTCATAAAGTATGTAATAGACACTGACATACAAAGCCTTAGAGGCATTTGGTTCATTTTATAGTCAGCATAAATCTCTGGAAACTAAATGAAAACATTACAATAAGCTTGCCCACAGAGAATGTACGCCAAGAAAAGAAACAAATTCCTCACCTGCATTTTGGGAGACCTTTTCAGTGTTCCAGCATTACTGATGGGTGTCACAGAGATACTATGGCAGTGTGGGGATGTAAATCACACCCAACAATGGACACTGATATCTCCATGGCATTCCTGGGCTTGTATCCTTCCTGACCTAGATGGTCCACCTTGCCCCCACTGTGTTGCCATCCATTCTGCTCTTTTCCCTCTCACAGCCATTTACCAGAGCTGGAGAAGCACCAAAATGTTTTTCTTAGAGTAATGCTTATAGAAGCATTTTGTAACCAATCCTTAATTCTGGTTCATTGTTCTCTTTCTTTGAGCTGCCCATGTTACTTTACAACAGAGTAAAAACTTTGGTGCTACTAAATTTCTCCCCATATTTGAGGAATTCTGCAGAGCAGAAAAAAGTGAGAAAAAAGAAAAACAGAAAGAAGAAATGTTTAATAAATTACTAGTTTCCAAAAATGTTAGATAACCTCAAAATTTTTGAATATTAGTACAAATTACACCACTAATTAATGTCCAGTAAATTCTTCTTTTCCCTCTTTTTCTCTCTTCCCTCTCTTTTCCTCTCTTTTTCCCAGAGTTGACATTTTTCATGTTTATTTTCAGAAGTTTCTCTCTCAAAACCTTTTGATATCTCTTTTCATTTATTCACTAGCTTCTTTAACAGTGACTCTAGAAAAGCCTGTATCACAAATAATCCTCAATTCCTCCCTTTTCCAGTACACTTTTCTCAAACGAGATTGACAGGCAGTTTTTCTTGTCTAAATCTTTCAATAGACCACATTTATTCTTCATCATATTTTGATATTTTTTAGACAACGAACAAAACCTTTTAGGGTTTATATTATTTTCTCCTCAGAAAATAAGAATGTTTTTATTATCCTTCATCAATGCACTTTTCAGCATTTGAAAAACTTAATGTATTTACCATGTTGATTCAATCTCTGGCATTCTCTGGTGACAATTTACCTAGCACTGCAGTATGATATGTTTCCAGGGACTGACTCACTTGGAACTATTCATTTGGGGAATGATTCCTTAGTTTGAAAATTTTACATTTGTTGATTATAACTTTCTTGAATTCAAAAATAATAAAAAAACTCCAACACATTAGCAAAAATATTTGCATGATTAACTACTTCTGACTGTAACTATTTTGAAACATCTGACTCTAAAAAAATGTTTAATTTTTATTCTGTGTTGTTTCATTTTTATCTTATGTTGTTTCTTTTTATCCTATGTTGTTTGCTTTTTATCTTATGTTGTTTGTTTCTTATTCTATGTTGCCCTATAATCCCTCAGAAATGGATAAGAGAATGGCAAAAAGCCCCAGTTTGTATTTTAACAAATACAAACTATTTGTTCAGTCAATATTTCTATTTTTAATTAGTATTATTTATTCTAATCCCTTCCAAAATAAAGGGAAAATTTTCTCACCCAAATTGCAAAAAACTCTTCAGAATCAAATAAAACTGGCCATCTAATTTTAAAGTGATCAGGCTTAAATACTTGCTTTGAAATACTTCTCAGATGCTGGCTGTGCCACATGTTATTCGTAGATGTGGCTTCATCTGAAAATGGAATACAATGAGATTTCTGTATTTCTTTAGCTTTTAGAGGCCACATACAACCACTCTTTGCTAGGGTGTAGAATCAAAACCAATGCCTCTCAGACATTTTATTTTTTAATGCTTCAGTTCTTTTGTTAGAGATGTGCAGATTTTTCATCTGCATCCTTCTGTTGGGAAAGGCTGTGGTATTTGTACAATAAAGACTGAATGTGCAGAGAGAGAGAAAGAAACAGTGTGGTGTTTATTGAAAACATGAAAGTGTTGCCTACTGTTGAAGGGGAGATGTCATTAGATGGACTTTTGATGGAAGGGTAGAAATTCTTACTGTACCAGCAGATACACATCCCTTCAATGAAATTAAAACCTTGCCTACTTAGTGTGCTTCTTAATTTGATTTTTCTAGGATTCTTTTCTTTTTTAATTTTTCATTATTTTTCATGGTTTTCTCTATGACAGTGGACAATCATACCTACTATAACCAGCAAACTAAAATGTTGTTTGTTATTATGGTGATGGAACAAAGTAAAAGCAGGGGTAAAAATTATCACATGTACATATGTACTCACCATAGAAAATCTAAGCAATTTTGTTTATTATTTCTCACAAATACAATAGTCTATATCTCAGGAAATACAGATATTTCATTTATGTCAGTAAACTGGATGTGTTTCCATGTAAAAGGATATAGCTAGATCCCTCTGTTTTATGCAGTGAATTCAGTCCTGTATTATTGCAAGGAATATGGCTTTACCATTAGACCACAGTATTTGTACTAAACCTATACTATAGAGTTTCTGGATTTGTCTTGCCTTGTCTTGGACTGCAGAGGTTTCCCCTTGTTATGGCCATGATAATAACTTTCTAATGACCAACTTGTTATCACTTAAATTTTTTTTATGTGAGCTTGTGACTACCATGTATATCTCAAAGGTCTGACCAATTTCAGCAGTTATTGTATTAACAAGTACTATCCCTTGGTGTCAAGTCTGGTAAAGTCAGTGTCCGACTTGCAAACTGTAAGCTAGCAATCAAGGAAGAAGAAGGTATTAAGAAAATGTTTTAATAAAAGTGGAAACAGACCCCGGTACAAAGAAGGAAAGGAGCACCAGCACCAGCATGGAGTTGCTCAAGAAGAGGTCAGGATTTTATAACCCACAGAGCTCCTGAAAGAATGAGCACACTTCCAAGGAACCTCCAAGAGACTAGAAACGGGTTTTGTGCACCCCTGTATGAAAATATTTTTCATTGTATTTTGACTGTAAAGACTTTATCTTGACAAAGTTTTAGGGCTGTATACATTGTACATCTGCTTTAGACCATAATGAGATTCTTGAGTGCAATAAAATAACTCCCTCATAACTCTTTTTCACGGAGCATTATCTTAAAACTGGTTAGATTTCCTTACCTTATTGCACTTACAGAGTGGCAGTTCTGAAATTTCTCTTCTGATTTCCAGCCTAATTTCCAGCTTTGTATGTGTTACAGTACCTATCTCATTACACCATTTGTCTGCCAGATTCTGAATATCTATGCAGACACCAAGCACTTCTCTTCTCCCGGAGTGTAAACTCACTTTCCTAGATGCAAATTATTCAATTTCCTCCTTAACCCACAGCCCAATTTACTCGAACTCTTCTTTTCCTGTAACCTCTAGGTTGTTATTCCCTTGTGTACTTATAAAAATTACTTTATCCTCTCTCAACCGTCAGTCTGTTAGAGTATGAAAGTGAAGATTCAAGATTTATCACACACACACGCTCACCATCATTTAGGCTCACTTTGCTTCTTAACATCCTAACAGCCTTTCTATACAGGTGGCTCCCATTGGAAATTATTCCTCTTCAACTTTAATAACTACAGTTGCACATAACATTTTAATCATGCAATTGTGATTAAATTATAAAACTGCCCAAGAAAGCTTTGATATGCCCTTATTGTGCTTGTAAATGGTTATTTTATTACACTCTCAGAAAGCATCTTCCATTTTTAATAATAGTTGTCTTGTGTAACATTATAACTCTTACAGAAAAATTAAGGAAAACTATTCTGTTCACTCCATCTGTCTGTACAGAATACAGAACTCTGTATTTTTTCATGTAAATTTTCCATTCATCACATTACTAATTTTAGCCTGCTATTCATCAAATTCACATTGTGAAATTTTACAAGGCATACAAGAAGAAAGCTCTCTACTGATTCTGATGAACAGAATGAATTTTAGCATTCCATTACATTTAATGGAATAGAGCAAGACCAAAGAGTGTACAACCAATTTTGTTTTAGAGATTGCCAGTAGAAGACACAGTGTATAAAGAAAGCTTGTTCTCATAATTCTGTATGTGGCCTGTCTCTGCTCTGAGAATTGTTTGGATTTCAGAGCAGTGAAATGGCTAATTCCTGGTTACACTGTAGCCTTCAACTTCTCCAATGAAGCAAATTTTGTGGAGAGCAAAAGTACTGTTTATGACTTCTACTGCACCATAAGAAATAAATGGTGCAGCTTTACTCCCAACTGAGATGCAATTGCTCACACAAGTAGTCTCATTGATCTCAAAGTGTGAGTTATTTTTTTGTAAAAGTACTGGAAAAAACCCAACCTATAAGTGGTGGTTAATAACAGCAAAGAGCTTCCAATTTAGACAGAAAATAGAAAGAAGAAATACTGATAAAACTAGTCATTGCTATTGGATCAAGAGCCTAGAAAATATAGGAAAGATTGGCAAACGACCTGGCTTTTTCACAAGCAAAAAATTATAGGTGAGCTAGATTTCGTATTCTTACAGGTTAAAAAATCCCCAAAACATCGTGGCACAGAAGTGCTTTTAAAAGGACTTTCAATTTGTAGTACAGAGACTGGTTTTTGGGGAAATGCTTTAAAAATAATGTACTAAAAAATCATGGCATACAAACAGTACTATTACTTGAAATCAGTGTCGAATTTTTATGAAGACCAACAAATCAACATATGGAGCTACAAAAAGGGACTACTTCAGGCTGCAAGTGTGATTGTTTTTCTCACTAGTTCAGCCTGTCTGAACTGCTGTAACTCACCTGAGCTCAACTACCCAGAATGGGAAGTATTCGTGTTTCAGGGCATCATGGGGTTTTGTGCCCAGACTGTAATGGAGAAATAGCATTGAGATACTCTAGAGATGCTGTTGTAATATCTCAAGCAATTGTTTTCATTATTTCAGCGAGGTAGCAGTGATTCAGAAAGTTTACACAGAGTAGCTATGTGATATTTTTCATGTGTTTATGTTTGCCCTTAATGGTTAATAGCAGCACTTCCCGCCTGATACACTTTCATCTGATATTGTCTTCTCCTATGTCTCATAGAAAAAATGATTTTGCCTATATACTTTGTATAGTTCATTTAGATCTGTGAGCATGACCACATAACATTCTTTTTTTTTTACTGAGACAGTTTTACTCTATGAAAATAATTTTGGGATTTTTTTTTTTTATTTCAATCTGCTTTTTCATTTTTTAGAAAAATAAAATATTCCTGGTGAATATTTGCATTAGCTGAGATGTAATCAGTCTGCACCTTTGTACCACGATAAAAGGGTTTGGGGTCTATTTTTCTGTTGAGTTTCCTTCCATTGTTCCTGTTCTATGACACACCTAGCCACAGCCATATTGCTTCTGAAGTATCCCAGAGTATCATTAGAGAATAGATTTACAGCACATGAATACTACCCATTTAAAATGTGGTAGCTCATGTCACACATACCATGGATTAGAATATGGGCTTTGATAGGCAGCAGAGAAAAGATACCATACTATAGAAACAATCTTTTCCTTCCCTTGTAGCCTTGAGAGGACAATACACACTTAAGTCATATCCTCAGCAATAAAAGTTCACTTTCTCTCTGTTTCTCTTTGTGTCACAGTCCTCCCACTAGTCCCTTAGAAAGAGCATTATTGCCTCCTGTGGGCTACCTGAACTAAAACCTCTCCACATTCAGCTGTATCTGGATTCTTCACAGTACGCCTACCTATCCTGTCATAAACACAATTTACTCTCCCATTGTGTTTCCACAGCAGTACCTTGCTTTAACTGTGACTGTTTGGTAAGATGGCTTTTTTATTTTTTCCTAGTAACAAATAATGGTGATGATTTATCAATTATAACTAAGGATTTATTTTCTTTTAAATAGGTAGGACGAGGGCTTTTTTGTTGTTCACTTTGATCTTGTTACTTCCTTTCGGTATAATTCACAGAATCCCATGATTGTTAAGGCTGGAAGGGATCACTGGAAGTCTTTTAGTTCAACCTCCCTGGTCAAGTAGGGTTCCCTGGAGCATATCACTCAGGACTGTGTCCAGATGCCTTTTGCATATCTCCTTTGGGGGAGACTGTTGCAGGAATTTAGCAAAAAATAACTCCCCATGTATTCCAGCTGGTCCTCAGAGAACAGAGGAGCTCAGTGTGACTGGGATTGATTTCTGATTGCAGCCAATTCAGCCCTTTAAGTCTGGTCATGTTCAAAGGACCTTGAGTGATCACAGATGCACAAGTAATGAAATTTATCAATCAGGTCTGATGACATTCAATAAGGACTTGCATGGTCCAGATTCATGATTAATACGGTTTATTGAAAAAACAGGAAACAGGGTCCAGCATTGCCCATAATAAATGCACTAACTTCAGTGCTACATGTGTTGTGACAGAAAGTATAGTAAGACATATCTAATAGCAAGACATAGATTTAGAGATAGATACGTAAATAAATATTCCCAAGTGTTCTCCAATACAGTTGGAAGTGTGAAGTTCACCTAAAGGCTTCAGGAGAAGTCTTTGGGAGAGGAGAAGACAGAGTCCATTAACTGATTCCAAGGAGACAGAAGTGTTTTTCCCCTCCACCCTTTTCTGCCCCAAAGTTCCACCTTTATATATTAATTTTGGCCCCTCCTAGTAAGATGAAACAATTGTATATTCTAGATGAGGTTTGGTGATTTTGGTCATATGTGTATTACATGTCCCATGCTTTCCTTCATTTACATCCTGAGGAGTGCATAAATTAATATCTTAATGGAGCTTAATGAAAGTCTTGGTTACAGTCAGTCAGAATTTACAGTTGACAAAAGAGACAATAAACACTTTGGTCTTCCCTCATGCACAGAGCACATAGGCAGCAGTAAAGACTGTCTGACCTTCATCAGAGTCTTCATGTACTTCCTTGTTTTTTTAACAAACCAGATTTATAACAAGGCTTTTTTGGTACAGTGAGGTGAGTGAGTGTGATGGCTGGTACAGATATGTGGGTGTTCTTCTGTGCCTCACTGAAACATCATTAGGTTTTTGCTCTGCTTCACTCTAGACACCATTCACTTGTCAGTCTTTGCTCGAGCAGGTACAAGGGGCTCAGCTCAGGTTTTTCTCAACCTGCCTCAACAATTCTTCATTGTCTTACAGCAACACTGTACAATTCTGATCATTTATGACAGAGTCCACAACCTCTCTGAGCAATCTGTCCCAGTTCTGTCCCAGCTCTGTCCACACACAGGGAAGTCCTTCTTCATATTCAGGTGGAATTTCCTGTACATCAGTTTCTGCCTGCCCATTGCCTCTTGTTCTATAGCTTGGCACCATCAAGAAGACCTGGCTCCATCCTCTTCACAGAGTCATAGAATCACAGATTAGTTGGGGTTGGAAGGGACCTTTGCAGATCATCTAGTCCAATCCCTCTGCCAAGGCCGGGTCACCATAAGCAGAATATATAGGAACACATCCAAGTGAGTTTTGAATGTCTCCAGAGAGGGAGACTCCATGACCTGCCTAGGCAGCTTGTTCCACTGTTCTGCCACCCTCAGTGTAAAGAAGTTCTTCCTCATGGTGGGGTGGAACATCTTGTATGTTTGTTTATGGCCACTGCTCCTTGTCCCGTTGCTGGACACCACTGAAAAGAGACTCACACCATCCTCTTGACAAACATCTTTGAGAGGTTTATACATATTGATGAGGTGTCCTTTCAGTCTGCTCTTCTCTAGACTAAACACACCCAGCTCCTTAAGTCTGGCTCGACACACTTCCTTCAGATACTTATATACATGGATGATGTACCTACCCAGTCATCTCTTCTCGAGGCTTAACAAGTACAATTCCCTCAGCTGTTCCTCATAAAACAGATGTTCCTGTCCCTTAATCATCTTCACAGCCCTCCACTGGACCAACTGCAGGAGCCCCACATCTCTCTTGTACCACAGAACCCAAAACTGGACAGAGCACTCCAGATGTAACCTCACCAGGGCTGAGCAGAGGGGCAGGATCAGCTCCCTCAACCTGCTGGCAGTGTTTTTCCTAATGCACTCCAGGATACCATTGACCTTCTTGGCTACAAGGACACACTGCTGACTCATGGACAGCTTGTTGTCCACCAGGATCCCAGATTTTTACAGAGCTGTTGTCCAGAAAGTGCTTTCCCCTAGCCTGTGTTGCTGCACAGAATTATTCTACCCCAGGTTCAGGCCCCTGCAATTACCTCTGTTGAATCTCAGGCAGGTGAGCTCTGCCCATCTCTCCCACCTGTTGAGGTCTTTCTGAAGGGCTGCACAGCCTCTGGGGTATCAGTCACTTCTCCTAGCTTTGTGCTATCAGCCAGCTTTCTGATGAGCAAACAATTTAAACCATGTGTTCAGTTCCTGAACTGAAGAAATTAATCAGGTACAGCATGAATAACATACAAGGAGGTATGGTATAAGGAAAGGCCTATAGACAGTGAGAGGGGATGGGTGAAGTTTTAGCAAGCTGATCTGGAAAATTCTTTCTTGTCCCTGTTGGAGCAGAGTTATGTTCATGATTTGTACATGAACTTGTGTAAATGGTGACATTCAAGTTGAGGGAACATATGCCTCTGGTCAGATGTATAGGAGTGTGAAATTCTGCAAGGCTGATCTGTTTGTTTTCAGCTTCATGCTGTTCCTTGCCATACAGTTGTGTCTCTGGGGGAACTCTCTGGAGAGGGAGATATTTTTACTTTGCTTGCTAACAACTGAGCAAATGCAGGACGAGAAATGTTTCTAGACCTTAAAGGATATAGCAGACAGAAGATAGCACTGAAAGAAACATGGAAAGAAGCAGGATGTCAGGTGGAAGAGAGGGATTATTGAAAGCAGCAAGGATCAGTGACACATCTCAGCACTGACTGAAACACAAGATTCCTTGGAAACAGGAGGAACTGTTGATGCTTTGGGTTACATCAAAAGGCTAAAAGCAGCTGCAAGAATTTACCAGCAAGAACACAATAGGCTAGGGAGACTTCTATATAATTCTGTTTTTTTAAATTGTTTGACACAGGCACTTTGCATTTTCTCTATTTAAGAAATTATGAGTCCTGATTTTTATTATTCTTCATTTTGGAAAGATATCAGACCAGAATACATAGATGCACAAGTCCCAAAATTGGGATCTATTAAACAAATATCAACAGTTGGTTTAATTTTTTCTTTTTATTTATTCTCTTTCTATTAGGTGCTCAAAGTGCAGTACAGTCTAATCCAATGCAACACGGTGTTCTAGCAATATGTATTTAAAACATGATTGAACAAAATCTATTCAGTTAAAACAATGTCTGTAAAATAAATGTACAGAAAATATTTCATAGAGGGACCACAAAACACTTTGTAGAGAGCAGATTTCAATGTAGAAATTGTCTCTAATGAGTCTGG
This sequence comes from Entomyzon cyanotis, assembly GCA_024500445.1. NCBI lineage: Eukaryota > Metazoa > Chordata > Aves > Passeriformes > Meliphagidae > Entomyzon > Entomyzon cyanotis. Next base: position 63,582,078 of record JAKEPQ010001005.1, read on the forward strand.
CCATTCAAGCCAATGTTGAAGTTTTCAGCATTTTTCTTGTTAACAAAAGTAATGTTGTTACTACGGTTACAAACAACACACACACACACACACACACACACACACACACACACACACACACACACACACAGAAAGGTATCTTGGCACTATTCCTGATGAAATACATATGTGTAGCTATGATATATCTCCTGAATCCAAGATAATTTCTTAATTTTTAGTTGCATTCTGCCAGTTAGCATTCATTTCAAATGGTCATTTATCTCTAAAAGTCCTCTTCTAAAAAAGATCCCATGCAGTGTTGTCTTAAATACTTCATTTTAAACAGTGCATGAGATAAAATAGAACATTGCATTTGCAACAAAACAAAAAGTTTTCAAAACTTACATATTATTCACATATTCATTGTGGTTGCCATGCATATATTCAGTGATATGTTCTCAAAAAAGGATAAAAATTTCTTCTGATTCAAACCATTTCAGATTCCATCGTGTATTTTGTAATTTTTCTTCTGTTGTGAGGAGGAGGCAGAGATTTTTCTTTTGTTTTTGGTTTGTTTGGGGTTTTTTTCTTCTGTGTGTATGAAACAAACGAAGAAGAACTGTTGTGTTTTACACCACCTATATTATTATTCATGAACTGGGAGCATGGAAGCAGACTTCTGTAGAACAAAACCTTTCTTCAATATTCTGGTGAAACTCTTTGTGCCCCACAGGAACTTCTTGAGCTTTTGCCACCTACTTCAAAACTACTCCATTCAAATGATTTTTGCTATCTGCTGAGTAACTTCTCATAAGTAAGTAGTCTATTTTTTTTTTTTACAGACTAAAATCTGTTTAAAAACTGATATAAAATCCCTGAGTTTAAGAATTTCTTAGTTGTAATCGCGTATCACAAACTGTACAGAGATTTCAGCTTGTGCTGTGGAAACCTGCCTAGACTTCTAGCTTTGGGAGAGTGACTTGACAATGTCCTATTTTTAATGTACTGTTGACCAAATTATCTCAACTAAAGATTGTTCAGGGGAATTTATCTCCGTTGAGAACATGTCTCCTGGATCATAGACATAATCTGTATCAAAATCAAGCTAACTTCTCCACTTTGGGTTGGAATCTGTTCTTAAATGCAGGCTTCTAGGTAGCAGTCTGCTTACTATTCTGTCTTTGTCTTCTGAGCTCAGACTTCTTTAGAACTCAGTGTCTTCACAGCAATTGTACGTGGTATCTCTGAGTGACACTTCCATCCTCAGAGAAGGAGAAATAGCAGAAGGAAGTCAGAGAGGGAGTATCTCTGGAGATCATATGAGAAGTCAGAGAAATCATCTCTTCTCTGCCCATCTGTTCATCAGCTAGGGCTCAAGCGTATAGCTTTGTCACACTGCAGGCTTGCAGTGCTGGGATCCACAAGGCATTTGGAGAAAATGGAACTGAAAAATGTAGATGAAGAAAAGTTGTTCTAAGAATAAATTTAAAGCAATACAGAAGCAGTGAGGAATGACGGAACATTACTGAAGAAATATCAGAAAAAAAAAAAGTCTGCAGTCATTATTCTGATAAAGAAGGACTTCAAAATTTTTTAGAGAAAAGAAGGATTCTTTTTAGAAAGTCTGGTAATATTGGTCAAAGTTAGATATGTTTTCCACTGCTGGGTAAGAGACCACAGACAAATAAGCCAGGTGATTATGAGAAGCAATTTAGGTGCCTGAAAAATACAAGTAATTGTCGTGGCACCAGACAATTGTACTTGAGAAACTTTAAATATTCCTGTGGAGTGCGGATCATAATTTGATTGAAGTGTACCATTACAAATGCAGGGCTGTATTGAGTACTATTGAATTGAAGAATTATGGGTTTTTTTCAGTTTTAAAATCATTGTTATAAGGAACCTATCCAGAGCTGCATATATTTTCTAGTAATATATATGAGAGAGAGAGACAGCAGATGATAAATAACTGTGATCTTGACAGCAGGATTAGACAAGCCAAAACGGATTTCAAAGAAACATAGTATCAGGACATGAAAATTTACTATTTATACTTGAAAAGATCATGATGAAGGAGAAGCTAGAAGCTTCCTCTTTGCATGATAGAACCAATATCAGCCATCTCCAGGACAGATCTGCTACTGGCCAAGGCTAAACCCATCAGTGACAGTAGCAACACCTCTGTGATAACATATTTAAGAAGGAAAAGAGGGTTATTGTGCAGAAGCAAATTGTAGCCAGAGAAGAGAGTGAGAAAACTTGAAACAACTCTGCAGACACCAAGGTCATTGAAGAAGGCGGTCAAGGAAATGCTCCAGGTTCTGGATCAGGCATTCCTCTCCAGCTTGAGTGAAAACAATTGTGAGACAGGCTGTCCCCTGCAGCCCATGAAGGTCCACAGTGGAGCAGAGATTCCCCTGCACCCCATGGGGGACCACACACTGGAGCAAGTGAATGCCTAAAGGAGACTGAACCCAGCAGAAGCCCATGCTGGAGCAGGCTCCTGGCAGGACTAGTGGGCCCATGGAGAGAGGAGCCCACACCAGAGCAGGTTTACTGTCAGGACTTGAGACCCCATGGGAGACACACACTGGAGCAGTTCGTGAACAGCTGCAGCCTGTGGGAAGTATTCACATTGGAGAAGTTCATGGAGCACTGTCTCTGGTAGAAAGGACCCTACATTAGAGCAGGGGAAGGGCTCCCCACCCTGAGGAGGAAGGAGAGGCAAAGACAATGGGAGATGACTGACCACAAACACCATTCCTTTCTCCCTGCACCACAGGAGGGAAGGAGGTAGAGAATGAGGAATAAAATTAAGCCCAGGAGAGTGGGGGAAGTTTTTGGGGGTTTTTTTTAAGATTTGGACTTCCTCCTCATTAACCTACTCTGATTTGTTTGGTAATAAGTTCTACTCTGTTTTGGGTGCAACAGTCTCTCCTTTATCTCAGCCCACAAACATAGCATTGCATATTTTCTCTCCGCTGTCCAGCCGAGGAGGGGAGTGATAGAACAACTTTGATGGGCATTTGTTATCCAGTCAGGATCAACCCACCAAATCTAACACCTCCATCAGTAACCTGGAGGAGGCAGTGAAAGTGCACTGTTGTCACAGCTGTAGATGACACCCATTTGGAAGAACAGCTGCAAACCTGAGGGTGGGAATATCATGCAAAGAGACCTACACAATTTGGAGGAACAGGCCAAGACAACATGCAATTCAGCAAGGAGAAACACCAAGCACTGCTCTGGGGGAAAAAGCACTGTGTTCTGCATGACTGGGAGCAGCTCTCTGGGAAGAGATAAAAGATCCTCCTGCCTGAGGATCTTGGCAGATGGAAGCTGAGTGTGAGACAGCAGCATGTCCCAGTTGCAGAGATGGCCAAAAGCACCCATGGCAGTATTCACAGGGACACAGCCAGGAAATTGAGAGGAAGGATTATCCCCCTCTGTGCAACATTCATGAGATCCCATCTGTATTCTTTGTCCAAATTTTAAGCTGCCTCAGTACAAGCAAAATAGTGAACAAATGCTGGAACATGTCCAGCAGAAAGCTGCCAAGCTGGATGGGATATGGATCTTTTGCCCCATGAGGAGGGGTTGAGGGACCTGCGCTTGTTCAGCCTGGAGGAGAGATCACAGTTCCACAATTTTGAAAGGCAGCAGGAACAAATCCTCTATGTCCTGACATCTGATAGTTCATTTATGCACAGAATTACTGTATCAGTTCACATGATATGACATTTGAGAAATAGTGTGGATAACACATAATATTGTGTTTATTGTTGTCTGGATCTCTCCTGTTGATACTGTTCTTTGCTTCATAAGGACAGTTTGTTATACACCTACTCACCTTATTAAAGGCCTTCTTGCTACAGCAACAGCAGCTGCCCAGAGGTGCACTGGCTGGGCAGATACAGCCTCCAGACAGGATCCTCACATTCAGGAGGGCAGCAGCTGAGTGCTTCTGCACCCCAGTCATGTCCTACATCTACCTCTGCTTCCAGAAGGCTGCAAGCCTTTTTCATGTGAAGGGTCACAAGTTTAGTTATTAAAATCATGTGGATGCTCTAAATTCATTAGACCAATATATTGATTTATTACTATTAACTGGTTTATCTAAGCAAGTAGATCTGTGACTAAAATTCTAAATATAAACATTCATACACATGAACACATTTCTTAGTCTCCAAAACATTTCCCTTATATCTACTATTAAAGTGTTTTAAGCAGCAAGCATAAAGTGTATAACTGACATGACTACATTTCTTGGTCAGAGTGACTGTTTCATTATTTAAGGAAGACACACCTAAAGAAAACAACGTATTATTTTTGCAACATTTTCAGGTTTAACAACTCTATCAAATGACCAGACTAAGTAATTGACCATTAACTGTAAAATATTGGAAAACAAGTGGTTTTTTTCCTGTTTTCCAGATGAGAGTTATTTCAGCTTGTATCTAATTTTTAGTATAGAATCTATTAAAAATATTTCTGGAGAACTGGACCATTTAAGTTGAAAAAGTGTTTTCTCTACAGTTAAGCCACTTTTTGCTCTAAATTGTGAAGAATGTATTAAGGCTTGGGTGCTCCGCTAGTGGAAGTAGCCATTTCAGGTTTCAGTTGTCCTCTGTCTGTGTTGTCAGGGGAGAAAGGGAGCAGGGTTAAGTTGCTCAGAGCACTAGAACCCACACATTCTGTTTCAGCAACTGAACACAAAAAGGAGAAAAAAAGGCAGTGAACAAGTACATTCCATACTGTATGGAACACCTGTGACCTTTCTTTTTCAGCTACTGTGCAGTGATGCCATCATCTCTTTCAACACTGTTTTATACTAACAGAATTCCTTCTATTTCTGCCTTCTGCTGTCCAGCCTACTGGATATATAAGCAGGGAGATAAAAACCAAACAAACAACCTTCCCTCACTTTTGCAGGTGCTTTTGATTTGTGAATTGTTCTATCCTTTCATTAATTACACAAATGAAGTCTTGAATGGTGTGATCCAAGAGGAAAAAAAATGAAAAAAAGTGCTGTGACTCTTCTTTTGACTTGGTTGTTATCTGGCTAGTTGTGCATGTTTTTTCCAGCTCCTCTGATTGTTGGATTGCTGATAGCACAGACTGCTTGTTATAGCTAAAAATCAATCCTTCTCAAACTTTCACAGTTTTTCAGACATGTCCTGTCTTCTGTTACTCACAAAAAACTCACTGCAAAACTTGTATCTAGTAAAGATTGTATGTGAGTAATGTGACAGATTGACAGTTAATATGTTGCTTAGTAAAGTTATTGGAAAACAAAAACCACATAACTGTAATTATCAGCTACTGGTGACTACTATACACATCTGTGTGAATAAATCAGTTTCAAACTGGTGTCTGGAATGACAAAATTAATCATGAATTATCACCTATTTTTCACAGCTCTGTGTCAGGTGCTTCATTCAAATAAAATAATCTTTGACCATTTTCTTTAATTATTTTTCAGCTTGCTTGTTCATGTTTAATGAACAAAACTAATCTTTAATCTTTCTTTATTGTTCTGCCATACCTTTACATATTTGCATATATTTTTCAGACTCCCTAGATCCATGAAAATGTTTCCGCTTTTCAAATTAATATCTTCCTGGGTTTCAATTGCTTTTTTTTGCCCTCAGAGATTTTAGGAATTAAAAATGTAAAGAATGTGTCATTTCTCTGCAGGATGACTTCATTTGATTTGATTTGATTGATCGATTATTGATTTGAGCCCTTGGATCATTATTCCCTTTTTTTTTTCTCTTTTTTTCATTTGTTTATTGTGTATGTGGATAAGAATATTATTATGTGCACCTGTTCTTTAGAGTCTTTTTCCCTTGTCCCACATTGTGGGGCATTCCACTGAAAAAATTAGAAATGTCTATTACATCCTTTCTAGTCAAACTTGATCTCAAGTTTTGAATTCTTTGTAGCACAAAATCTCAAGTTTATAAAAAAATTTCTCTGGTTATAATCTGTTTTGGGGGTTTTTGTGCCTTTAATTATTGCACAGATTAAATGTCTGATTTCCACAAAATGACAAATTGTTTCTCTTTGTGTTAACATTTTCCCCTTCATTATTATTCAGAGTCCCGTTGCCAGCAATGAGCCCCGCATTCTGTGATTTGGTAGTAGATGCTTTTTCATTACAGGAATGCTTGTGACGTAGGTCTTTGCAGCATTACTTCATTTTATTTCTTGCCTTATTTTTTTTTGTATTTCATTACTGTAAACACATTTCATATATTTGAAAGTAATTTCTTAATATTTATTTCATTACTAGCTACTTTCCCCCTTTTCCCATCTCTTTCACACTGGCTAGAATTTCTGATACTTTGGTTTGTTCACAATCTTGACATGAATTCTTGTAGAAAATTTGTACTTTTAGACACCTGGATGTCTTAGTCATGTTAGAATCTCACGCCTTTTTTTCCTGAAGTGTACCAAAAAGTCTAAATATGATCATATGATTTCAAGTGAAATGCAAGGTGAATATACTATTTAGTACCAAAAAATTTGTTCATACACAAGCCCCAAAGCTTCTGTTTCACTGATTTGGACATGTTAAGTGGCTACGACTCTAATTTATGTAGGGGTGGGGACTAAATTTTCTGGTTTTGTCTCACTCAGATTTATGTCTCAGCTTCCCAGAAAACAACAAAACATTTAAAAGATATTTAAAAATACAATTTATGGAGTAATTTCCCACCAATTTATATAGGAATAGAAAATTTCCTTTCTCTCTGAAAATATTTTTATTCTTTTATTTCTTTTCCTTGGACTTATGATATTTTTTGGAAAAAATAATTCTGGAATATTCACTCAATTATAAAAACAAAAATAAACAACAAACTTGAGTGAACAAAATTATTATTTATATTTTCTGTATTTATAGGATAGATAATCACTATTCTGCTACATAATAAGTCTCTAGAACACAATTTTGTGTTGTAAGGTATTTTTGGGACACTGTGACAAGTGTATAGGGAAATAGTATGAGAAGATAACTAAAAACCTGATGATTAAAGAAAGTGAAAGATTCTGTTCCTAGCAGGAAAATATGAGTCATACTGTGGAATAACAGCAGTTAAATACTGTCCAAAACTCAAAATTACAGTGCCTATATAATCACAGAATCAAAAAATGATTTGGGCTGGAAGGGACCTTGGAGATCATCTAGTTCCAAACCCCCCACCATGGGCAGAGACACCTTCCACTAGACCAGGTTGCTCCAAGCCCCATCCAACCTGCCTTGAACACTTCCAGGGTTGGCACATCACAGCCTCTCTGGGCATCCTGCTCCTGTGCCTCACCACCCTTACAGTAAAATATGTTTTCCTAGTATTTAATCTAAACCTACCCTCCTTCACCTACAGCCATTGCCCCTTGTCCTATCACTACATGCCCTTGTAAAAAGGCCCTCTCCAGCCTTAAAACACATCAGAAAGTTTCTCTGTCAAAGAACCCCAAACACTTTCACCTCCAACACCCCTTACAGATGTAAAACACAAGTATGTTATCCTGCCTCAGATCCTTCCTTGAGATTCTCCACTGTGGCCATACCTTCAAAATTATTTAGTACTGTCAGGCAGAGGCAAGTTGAGGATACTGCTTAGCTGATTGTGTGAAGAATATTTGTTTCACAATCTTTTCTGTGATCTCTGTATATCAAGCTTCCAAAGTGCTTGTATCAATCTCTGCCATTTTGTTACAAAAAGGTACTGTGAGGTATTTATGAAATTTGGGGACCTTTTTGCTTTGTATTTGTACTTTTTCTCACATGATAGTGTTCCAAGATCTGCAAATATGTTTTTAGTGCATTGTAATGACAAGACAATATGTGACTCTGTAGTAACTAATAGTAATAATAACAATAGAACATTTGAACTTCAGTCTCACAAACAGAAATCTGACAAAATCTGTGCAAAGCATATGTATGATTAGCTGAGCACTAGCACTGGATTTGCAAAGACAAAACAGATTATTTGCTACTGTAATGATTAAATAGGCATAATTCAGTTATGCTAAGTTTTAAGACTTTACATGTAGACCGAAAATTATAATCTACTAGCTTTTTTAAAAGCCAGTACATCTTGAATGTTGCTTAAGATACTTTACCTGCAAGGATTATGAGGTTTTTAACAGCCAAAAAGGCAACTTGAAACTCAAAGATAATTTTCCTTCCCTTTCAATTTTAATATTGTATTTACACAATACTGTCACATTCTCTGTGCTGATTACAGCTGATTGTGATCTGAGGAAATAAAGATGGGCCACAGCAGCTTTCAGAGTATTTTTAACTTTCTATTAAAGCAGGAGACAACCAAATAATTTCCGAGTGTTTCCTTACCTTTCCCTTCTTTTGCAGAATTTAGGATAAAAGGTCAGGATTGCCCTTGGGAGGAGAGTAGGTGCTATCACTACTGAGGGGCTGAATAGGCTTGTTAAGCTTTAGACAATCCTTTCTCTTTCCAGAGAGAACTGCATACATTTATACGAATGTAATTTCATTTTTCTGCTAAACACTGGAGAGCAAATTTCTACATAACTTGAAATCCTTGCAAAATACAGCTCCAGCTATATCTTTCAGGAAGCTGCAGTTTGACTTGTTAGGGTTCTCAAAGGAAAACAAGATCAATAACTTGTCACAGCAAGAGAGAGTTTACTGTCTGCAGGGTGTTGTAATATAGCCTTGTGGATGTGGAAAAATGAAAACAAACAAACAAAAATTCTGAGCTTGTCTTTGTGCATTTGGACAAGCTGCTATTAAGCTACTTAAACAGTTTATTTCTACAATAACTTGATGCTCAGGTTATTAGCTGTGGCATTTTTTAACAACATTTTTATGTTTGGGGCTACTTTGTAAACAAGACATGTAAAAATCCTGCTGCCTTTGATTTGGCTCTGTGTGGTGTATAAGCACAAAGAGACAGTTCCTGAAAAAATCTACTGTGACTATAAAGGAAGAAACTGGAAGTGATGACAATATAAAGTTTTATTAGAAAATTCTAAATTAATGCCATCAGCTTTAACCTGACTTTTCCCCTTCTCTATTTCATTGTGATATGATGAATCTCTTATATTAGGTAACAATGAATATGTAATTCTTAAAAATATGAATAAGCGTAGCAGCATATTGACCTTGGACTTGTACATGTTATTAAGGAATTGAGCAATTAATTCTGTTTTGTTTGGCAATTTATGTTCAAAATGCAAAGCATGTCAAGTTTAATGGCACATTTTACTGATAGGGATTGAAAGCAAATTTCTTCAACTTCTTAATTTAATAATCTATATAATTACAAATTATTGTATCATTTCACATTAGTGTTTGTATGGAATGGAGAACATAGAGGCAATATCAAATTAATTTGTGTTTGCCTCTGAATTACATCACCTTTCTATTTACATATCCTACATTCACATATCGACAGCTACAGCTACACTGAAAAGTCCAGAAAATTCAATAGCCCTGGCTTCAACATGAATATTTAGGGGAAGTCAGAGAGGAAATATTTGTTCCACAATAAATGATCATCATGTGAGGAATATTGGAATCACAAGACCATTTTAGTTAGGAGGGCCTCTGGAAGTCAGGTAGTCCAGCCTCCCACTTGAGCTAGGTCCTATTAGAGCTCTTTCTCACAATGTTATTGAGTTTTGTACACATCCCACAGACTATACAGACATCTTTGCCAGTGTTTAGTCAGCCTCATAGAGAAAAATTTTCTTTTTCGTGTTTTAGAGGAGTTTCTCATATTTCATCTTAGAATCCTAGAATCATATGAGTCTACTTTGGAAGGGAAACTGTGAATACTACCTGCTTCAACTCTCTGTTGAGAGGAGGGTCATAGATTACATTAGCCTTCTCTGGCTGAGTCATGAATATTTTCAACAAGAAAAATTCCACCTCTTCCCTGTACAGCCTATCCCATTGTTCAGTTGTCCTCAGATTTAAGATTTTTTATTATTACATACAGATGGAAATTTTCCTGGAACAACTTTTCTTTCGCTCATCATATTGCTATATATCTTCAAGAAGACTCAATTTCAGCTTTTCCACACTGTTCCCATAGGTATCTCTAGTTAGAGTCCTTCTAGTCTTCTGTCATTTCCAGGATGAACAAACCAGCTTTCTTAGGCTTTTCTCATGTGTCAAGTACTCCAGAACCAAATCATCTCACTGGTCATTTCTTGAGTTCATTCCAGTATGTAGTGTCTTTTTTGGACTGGTAAGTCCAGACCTGGGCACAGTGCTCTAGGTGTGGTCTCACAAGTGTCAGATAGAAGTGAGACCACATAAATGCAGATACATCACTCTGCACAGTCAGCCTTCTTTACAACAAGGGCACTTTGTTGACTCTGTATCTGTGTCTACAGATATTTCCAAAGGTGTGTGCATATCTATGGACACATATCTGTGTCTGCTACAGGGATAATGGGCCAGAGAGTGCTTTCAGCAAGTTTATGGAGGAAACACATATAGCAAGAGGTAGTGAGAGATATGGATGATATCAATAACTCTATTTGCAGATGTCTTCATAAATCAATGTAATATCAAGATACTGAAGTATCTCTGCACTGACCTATTATTGATTCCTGAGGAGAGATACTAGTAAATGGCTGAAACCTGAACATTGTGTTGCTGACCATAACCCCTGGAGCCTGAGTACGCAGTCAAATTTTTAACACCTTGTCATGTCCATATCTCATTTTATGGAATACCATACCAAAAGACTTGCTAAAGTCAAAGTAAATGACATCCACTGACCTCCTGTTGACTACAGATCCTATCATTTCATAACAGGAAACAATCAGGCTGGCCATGTGAGATTGCACTTTTTAAACCCATCCTCTCTGGCTCCAGGCACATTTTGCTTTTCATATATTTAGAAATAAATTCCAAGAGGATTTTGAGGGACAGATTTCACAGGGACTGATGTGAGGCTAACCAGAACTACATTTCCTTGGTCCTTCTCCTCTCCTTCTCCTCTCCTTCTTCAAGATGGATGTGACTTTATTTTTCTAATCACCAGAAACCTTTCCCAGTCAATATGGCCTTCAAAAGCTGATAGCAGTCTCATGGTGGCATCACTCAAATAACAGAAAAAATGTTAGCATATATCACTTCTTTTTTAAGTGAAAATGAACAGATTGAGGGCAGCCCTGCAATGAAGGGCTTGAGGATGCTGGATGTTGGACTTGAGTAGAAAACGTGCACTTGCAGCTCGAAAACCAATTGTATCCTCAGCTGCATCAAAAGCAGTGTGGCCAGCTGGGTGAGGTACGTGGTTCTGCCCCTCTACTCCACTCTGATGAGATCCCATCCAAAATGCTGCATCCAACTCTGAGGTCCTCAGCACAGGAAGAACATGGACCTGTTGGAGCAAATCCAGAGGAGGCCAGATGATTAGATGGGATGGAGCACCTCTCCTATGATGAAAGGCTGAGAGACTTGAGGTTGCTCAGCCAGGACAAGAGAGGGTTCCAGGGAGACCTTCTTGATGGTCTTTCAATATTTAAAGGAGGCTTACAAGAAAGATGGGGACAAACCTTTCAGCAGGGCCTGTTGCATTAGGACCAGGGGTAATGGTCTTAAACTGAAGAAGGGTTGATTAGATTAGATATAAGGTAGAAGTTTTTACAATGATGGTGGTAAAACACTGCAACAGGTAGCCTGGGAAAGTGCTAGATGCATGCAGTAAGACTGTAATGCACCCTTGAGCATTAATGCCTGTAAAATATCTTTATTTATTCAAGAATCTAATAAGCATTGCAAATTCATTTAAGAAACTTCTATATTCAGTTTCACACTCCAAATTCATCTGTAAAGAGATGGACAACTTACTGGAGACAATATTATTTGCTAAAAAAGAGCTGTGTCAGGTGGACTGAAAATGTTAATAAAAGCTTATGCTGTTTCAGCAAAATAAAAATATCTCTTGTGAACAAGACTCTGTAGTGGTATATGAGACTCAGATAAACTGTTGCTCTTATCAGACTCAAATGAATGGAGGATTGTGTTTTTCAACACACATTATTCTCTCATCTCATCCCATTCCTTAGCTATGTAGTTCCTGATGTTCTAATTGATATTGAATCCAGCTAATCCATGATGGAATTTAACAGTGAAGAAATCTTAGAGGACAGATGTTCTTAGGCTTAAGTTAATTACACTGATTCAGAATTATATTTCCTGTATAAATAATGATGTTGGTTTTTCAGGATTGGACTCCTTGCCCTGAAGATCTTCTGACAATGTAAAATACATGCCCTGGAGATGCAACTGTATCATTCCCTGTTAAAAATAAGATATTCTGTAAAGGCAGTGTATGAAAAAAGGACTTGGTATGAAACAGAAAATGTGAAAAAAACACACTAATACCTTAAGTTTAATCATACAGTCATAGACTGGCTGAACATAGAAAACAGCAGCTGTGTACCATCTTTCTAGTTGCCACTGCCTAAAAGAGGGTGAACCAGAAACTCTACTACTACTACACTACTATCAAACACAAAGAACAGGTTGCCCAGAGTGGTTATAGGGTCTCCATCCTTGGTGATATTCAAAACCCAACTGAAGACAGTCCTGGTCAACCTGTTCTAGTATCTGATCAATCTTGGAGGGAAAAAAAGGTGAAGAGTAGCTTTAATGGAATTCCTTGGGTTTCAATTTGTGTCCATTGCCTCTTCTCCTTGTACCAGACACCGCTGAGAAGTCTGACTCTGTTTTCCTCTGTCCCTCTGTCAGTAATTTATATACATCGATAAAAACACACTGAGCTTTCTTTTCTCCAGGCTGAAGATTGACAGGTCTCTCATCCCATTCTTTTATGTCAGATGTTCCATTCCCTTAGTCATCTTCATAGATCTTTACTGGACTCACTTCACTCTATCCGTATCTTGTACTGAGGAACTCAGACCTCGTCCTGACACTGTGGATGTGTCCTCATCAGGACTGACTAGAGAGGAATCATAGAGTCATAGAATGGCCTGGGTTGGAAAGGACCTTAGAGCTCATTTAGTTCCAATCCCCCTGGCATGGGCAGGGAAACCTTTCACTAAATCAGGTTGCTCAGACCTCGCTCAACCTGATGGCAATGCTCTTCCTAATGCAACCTAATGCAGGATACTGTTGGCCTTCTTTACCATGAAGGCACACTGGTTGGTTTTCATTTTGTCCTTTTTGGGGGTGTTTTTGGTTGTGGGGTTTTTGTTTGGGGTTTTTTTTAATTTGTTTGTACTTTTGTTTTCTTTTGCTTTGGGGTTTTTTTTTCCAGAAAGAGAAAAGATTCCATGAGCATATGATTGATGTACTGTTCATTAGGGCTCCCAGGTCTTTTTCTGAAAAGCTACTCTCCAGCTGGTCTATCACCAGTGTTTACTGGCACATAAGATTATTTCTTCCCAAGTGCAGGTCTTGGCATGCTGTCTTGCAGAAGTTTGAGAGGTTCCAGTTGTCTCATTTCTCCAGCTGGTCAAGGACTTTTTGGTACTGATTGAAAACCTTTGAGCTTCACAATTTAGCTAATTTTCAATTCACCTTCATGTTCACTTGTATATTCCATACCTCATCAGTTTGTCAATGATGATGTCATGGGAGATGGTTGAAATCAAGAAAAAAGTACCTGCTGTTCTCTTGTCATGTATCAAGACAGGTACCTAATTACAGAAGGCTCTGATTGTTGGTTAAGCATGATTTACCCTTCATAAATTTGTACTGACTTCTCCAGTCAAATTCCTGTCCCTCATATATTTGGAAATGGTCACCAGGAATATTTCCTCCCTCATCTTTCCAGGGATTTAAATGATCAGCCTATGGTTCCCAGGATTTTCTATCTTAACCCTCTTTGAAGATTGCAGTGACATTGGTTTTTTTCTAGTTGTCACAGTAGGGCAGTGTCTCTCTGTCCCTTGTAGATCCCCTGGCTATGTTTTCATATCTCATACACTTCTTTATATTTGACATGTCAGTAGCTCTTTTTTCAGCTTTGAAGGCTTCAAGATGGACCATTCTTGAGCTTGGAGGATATGACACTTAAAAATCAACCAATTCTTCTTGCCTCCCTTTTTCTCCAGGACTACATCCCATGGGATTCTTCCAAGCAAATCTCTGAAAAGGCCAAAATCTCTAAAGAAGTCCACAGCTGGGATACTGCTTTTTACCTTGTTCTTTCCTCTCTGGATCCTGACTCCACTAGTCCATGGTCACTGCAGCCAAGGCTGCTCTCAGCCTACACATTCTGAACATTTTTTTCTTTCTTTGTATCATGCGCAGTAGAGCATCTTCCCTCTTCATCTTTATCACTTGTGTTAGGATGATGTCATCAACACACATCAGAAACCTCCTGTATTATTGCTGACTTTTTGTCTTGTCCTTCCAGCATATACTGGGGAGGTTCAAGTCCTCCATGAGGACTGGGACCTACAACTGTGAGACTTCTTCCAATTGTATAAAGAAGGTCTCATTTACTTCTTCCCAATCAAGCAGTCTGTAGCAGACACCCACAGCAGTATTGGACTTGCTCAAATTAATTTTATTGATCATATCCTGTATATTTCAGGTTCTATTAATAATAAGTCCTTGCAGAGGAATGTTTCAGATCTGATACAACTAAAACTGGACACCATTTCGCACCATATAAGAAGTTATTCTAATGTCATCAATAACACACTGCTAATAGTCCAGATGTTGGCTCTTCATTTCTCCATAAGAAAATAAAATAATAATAACCTACAATAGTAACTGAAGCACTCTGATGTATATTGTAATTGCATGTTCTGTTCAGTAAAATTTTATTTAGGCTAATTTTCCAGAGCCTTACTTTTTATAATTGACACTCCTCTCTTACAGAATCTAATTAGATTCCATGTCACTCAGTAAAATTGGAAACTTCATTCAAATGTAAATCACACTAGTTTAGGAATGTACAACCTGAATAATCAGATGTGCAGAATAAGACTTTTTTTTTAAGGCAAACAAACTATGTGATATGAAATAAAGTAATGTGAATGAAAAATTTCAATGTGTTTTATAGTTGAATTCACATAAATGAATATGTTGCGATTTTTCTGAAGCATGCTTCAGAACATAAGTTTCGTTTTCCTTTTTTTTTTTTTACTGGTTACAAAAAAACCTCCATCTCCTTACAGTGTGCTGCTTTTTGTTGCATTGTAAATTTATTTGACCATGACTTGTGAAATGAGTAGGAGAAAATTCTTGCTTACAACCTACAGTGTATATTAGAATTTGAACTGAGCATCTAAATTGAACAAGAGAATTTCAGGACAGGCTTAGTTTCTATTTGTCACAGACACCCAAACCAGATTGCCTGCAAATAATTTAGCACCAGATTTCCTGTGATCTTGCTATATATACTGGATGAATTAGTCTCCTTTATTTACTACACTTATGGCAAGAATGTAAATGCAAAAAACAAACAAAAAACAAAAAAAACCCCATATCAATCTACAGAAAAGAGCTTGTCTAATGTAATTGGAGATAAATGCTGAAGTTTCAATAGCATGATATGTTTCATGTATTTATTGTATCATGTTTCCTAGATTTCATGTATCAAACACATGAGGTTTATGACAAATGGTTGGAGAAAGTGCAGCTACAGAGCAGGAATATGCGGGAAGACCACAGATGGAAGAAAAACACTGATTTCACCTCACTCTGCATTTCCTTACCGAATATCATGGCTTCAAGCAGTCTCTGAAAAACTGTGACTTGGATTGGGCAACATCACACACACACTAATATGATTATTCCTCTTCTACCTCACTGTATCAATAATTTGTGTATGCAATCTGCTCTGCTTCTTACCAGATTCCTAGACATAATGAAGAAACACGCAAACTTCATGGTTTACATGGAATATTAGGATTTAAAATACTCAGTATCAACCCAAGTAACTAGTTGAAATAAAGCACAAACTGGTGTTCTGCAAACTTAATGCTTGAATATATAGTGTGTGCTGGAAAAATACATTTTGTCATGTAATTAATTTATCTATTAATAAATCTGTGGAATTTCACAGTCTCATCCTTTGCCTTCTCTCTCCACTGATATTTTTATTAGTTTTATTGTCAATGTATAAAAAAAAAACCCCAAAATCTCTAAAAAATTAAATAACCCAACTTAATTTTTATTGGTGATGAAATCTGGCTCAGTGAAGCTAAAAAAAAACAAAACCAAAAGTTGTGGGTTTTTGGGTTTTTTTTGTTTATGATTGACTACCTGACAAAAATATTTCAGCCAAATATTTAGCCAGGCAGTTACAGCTGCGTCACTTTTCTATTAGATTATTTTTTTTTTAAAAAGGGAAAATTCAGATATTTTAACTGAGATAATTTTTTAAAGTTGCCTGAGGAACCGGGTCACATTTCCTAGATTTAATAAGAACTGAACATTCAAGTTCCTTAGAAGTTTTGGAAGTCTTAGCCTAAGAAAACATACAGTAACTCCTCCAGTGCTGAGGTCTATAATTGGTTCTATAGTGTATTTGTTATTGCAGATAGTTCTTTGTCAATCATGAAAGTCCAGAAATAATGTTTTATATACATTTAAGTACAAACACAGAGTATGAGTGATAGACCCAATGTAGAGGCTTATTAATGTGTCTTCTGATTTCATGGTCTTCATTGGACTGCTCAGCTACTGTTGTTTTCATTGCAGATTCTAATACTTATTCTTCATCCTAAAAATGTCAAATTACATACATTCAAGAATTAATCAGTATGCAAAAACATTACTTAAATATAGGTATATTTTAAAAATCTCCCCCTGAAGAAAGGTGGCCTGTTTCTTCTAAAGACCCAAACTAGCAATATTCTTCTTGGTTCTCACTAAAAATTTTAATATTTACTGATAAATCTAGAGTACATGTTACTGTAGACAGAGTTAGAAAAGCCAGGACAAAGTTTGAAATTAAAAAGGATAATCTTAGATTGATGTGCCTGTTATTTTCAGCAATGTTACTACAGGAGTTAGACTTTGATGAGTCTGGTGGGCCCCCTCTAACTCAGGATATTTTATGATTCTATTACTTTACTCAGGTATCTCACAAGCTAATACAGGTTTGATCTGGAAGCTAAGTATTAGGTTTATGAATTATTTTTAGTTTTTATACATTATGCATTATTCCTTGCATATCATAGAGGTGAGCCTAACAACTAAAGCAAAAGCAAAGTTTACAGAAGTTTCATCTCTGCCATTCCAAGAATACCTGGTGCACGTGTGCTTCAAAAGGAGGATCACTCTCTTGATACGTAGTAGAGGTACCGTAGAAGAGTGGAAAGAACCAATGGAAAGACCTGCATGCTTTTATTGTTCATGTGTTGACTTATTATATTGTCTCCTAAAACAACAGCACATCAAAAAGAGGAGAAAAATTGTAGTTGTGCAGGTACACAATATCGTTCTTAGGGCAAATATTCAAGTCTGATAAAGAAAAAAGCCTTTATGTAACAGTTTAAGAATCTCAGGAGAGTTCAAGCTAGTAGGAAACTCAGGAGGTCTCTACTGCAACTCAGAGTAGGGTCAGCTGTGAGGTCAGGCTATGTCGCTCAGGGATTTGCAGTCCACAGATGAAGACTGCACACCATTTTTGGACAACACACATCACAACTTGATTGACTCAGGGTGAAAATGTTTTTCCTAACACACTGTTTGAAACTACCTTGCTTCGCTTTATGCCAGTTGTTTCTTTTTTTTCACAGTGTGCAGCACAGAGAACTGTGGCTCCACTCTGGCACTGGAGCCTGGGCAGGTGGTTTGGTCTCCCTGAGGTGGTCTTTTCTCCAGGCTGAAAAATCCCAGACCCTTGCCTGGACAGCTGCTTCCAGACAGGCAGACAACAGCACTAGTGTCACAGACAGCACACAGCATTGCACTTTTTGCACGTAGACAGAAATGGAGTTTCTGTCAGTCCATTCCTCTAGCACGTCTAGGTCCTTCTGAATGACAGCTCTGCTACTGAGTGTGTTGCTTGCATATCCACACTTCCATACAGTTTGATATAAGCTCCAAGCTTGATAAGAGAGCACTCCATCGCATCCTCCAGACTCATGCAACCCTCCACTTTTACCAGCCTCCAGTATATGGCCCTCTTGCCCACCTCATAACATGTTTTCCATCCATTTAACTGTCCATCCCTCCAGACCATAGAGTTCCATTGTAGATATGAGAATATTGTGGGAGTTGGTGTCAAAAGCCTTGCTAAGGTTGAGGTAAATTTTATTTACTCATCCATAAAATAATTTCATCACTGAAGGCAATCAGAATTGGACATGCATGACTCAATCCTGGTACTTCTGTGCTGATTGTTCCCAGACATCTACTTCACCTTCTGTGCCGAGAAATGTGTTCCCAGAGGTCTGACCAAAGATTTCCCAAGGGACTGAAGAAAGGCTGACAGGCACTGTAGTTAGCCTGCTTGAACTTTGATCTTGTTTGAAGATGAGTGCCACACTTCTTCCGGTTGCTGTGGACTTCCCCTGATCTCCACAGTGTTTCAAAGAAAATAGAGAACAGATTTTCAAGGACAACTGTCTGAGCACAAAGGCCTGTTGGTGAAGTTGATGAAGCTGGCCTTGCTGGTGGAGTCTGAGGTAAGGAAAATACTGGATACAAAATGTCGGTCTTTGCTTTGTCTACTGTGTTTAATTCATCAAGCCAATTTAACAACAGGCATACATTTTCTTAGTTTGACCTTTTAATAGAAATTCCTTTTATTGTTTTTGACATCTTTTGCAAAAAAACAACTCTGCATGCAAATCTTCAGCTTCATTCTTCCTTGTTAAGTACAGCCAAGGCTGCCATTGATTACCATATCCCCAAACAAATGCTTTTGAGTTAGTAGCACAGTCTCCTGTGTGTCATCCCCATTTGGCTCAAATATCTGGATCAAGAAGCTTCTTCTCACACTTTCTAGAGACCTCCTTGACTGCTCCCTTTCCACCATGTTGCTATTCTAGCAGATGTCATGGAGGGTGATCCCAAGGTATCTTCAGGTCATGTAAAGCATGTTTTGGCCTAAACTGTGGTCTGTAAAATACCCACACTGTGCTGTTACACTCACTGGCCTCTTCTTGTGTCCTGACTGATGAGGTCTCAGATAGATTGCTGTCTATCATATGGAAAGATATTACACATTTTAGGCTTCTTCTTCACACATAGCGCAATCCCCTAATCTTGTCTTCCCTAGATATCTTGCACCTGTCTCTAACTTTAGTCTAGGTGTGTGAGCTATCTAGCTCAGTTTTTCCAATAATCTTTTAGATATTTTTGACTACATCCAAATCTCAATTTCCTCTTGATACTTCCTTGCATACAGGCATTTGTGCATATACACTTGAGATGGATCATCTTTTGCCTTGTTTTTTTCTTCATGAGGTCTCTCTTCCTGTCAAAAAAAAGAAAAATTATACCCTCATTAAGGTTTGTTGTTTCTTTAGCCTACATGTTTTCAGTAATTTGCAGAACAAAGTACTTGTTGTTTTACATCTTTCTTCCACGCATAAATATGTGCCTACAGGCTTCGAATGTCTATTTCTGAAAACAGTCAACAAACAAAAGCAAGATTGAAAGAAAACAGAAAATGCTAAAAGGATTACCCATGTGTTAGAATTTTTCACTGGAACCTTACATCTAGTGTAGTTTGAAAATGTTTGAAACTAAATGCCCAAAGGAAGCGAAATGTATAGTTTCCATTTGGCTACCGTGGATATTTCTAGTGGTCTACTTGCTCTGTCTATGTTTGTCTTCCCATCTGGATTGACAGAGCGAAAGAGTGACAGAACATGCTATAGAGAAAAAGAAACAGATTGGAAGTACTTTGAACATGAGAAGAGTTTCGTTCCTGCTGAGCATTACTCCCTTGAAGCTAAAGGGCTCTATTCATCAGTCACACATTAGGTCTTTGTGAACAACCAACACTCAGCTCCCGTGGAGCCCAAGTCTGGGCAAACAGCTTGAAGTTTTTCTGCATTACCCTTGTGCAGCTCAGATCTGAGAATATTGCTTTGACAATGAACTTATTAATACTATGGAAGAGGAAATGTTCACAGGGTTGTTTACACAGACTATATAATCTATCCAGCTGGAGTATTGAATTCAAATGAATACAATTAGGAGAAGCTCTACAAACCTTTAGTATGTACAGTAGCACTACAAAGATAGGCAGTTGATTCTGAATTTAGCATCTTATATTGTGTTTTAGAGTAATATCACTGACGAGTTATTTTTACACTAGGAAGGGCTTGTTGCCTCACAGCAGAAATTTTCAAACTAAAAATTATTTAATTGTTGAGTTTTTTCTTTGAGTTACCTTATTGCAGGTATTACTGGCTTTGTTGGTTCTCCTAACTGTAACAGTCTTCTCTAATCACTGCTGCATATAATAACTTGAGACATCCTGCACTCAGTGAACTAGAATGATACAGTTCACAGAGAATGAAGATAGGTTGGGTATTTTAGCATGAATTTTCTCTCTTCTGCTTCTACTAATCTTTGAATTATTATGAAAACTCAATTTTATTGATAATTAGGAGTTGGAAATGAAAATTTGATTTAAATTTAATCCCTACATAAAGAGAGATTAAATTAAAAAGTACTGGGGTCACCTTTTCTGATTGTTTAATGTGCAAAGACCTGAGTCTTCAGGCCTTATTAAACACAGAATGTGTTGAAGATTAGACCACATTAAAGATTGAAAGACCTACAATTGCACGAAGACATATCCTGTTCAGTGTATTCTTCTCTGGCAATTCTTTGGTGGAGACTGTAAATACTTGGTTCTGAGAAAGATAAGAATATTGCTCAGATAGAAATTAATACAGTGTGAATTCCAGTGTAGGGGTGGTTTTAATATTTTATTGGGAATGACAGTGCTGGAAAGACACAATCAATGAACTGAAGACAACTACAAGAATTTCACATCTTGTAGTAGTGAAGTATTGCGCAATTGTAAAACACTTTCAGTGATGGGGTGGATGTTTTCAAAAATATTTTTCTGTTTTGATTTAGTTACTTTAATTGGTTTATTATTAATTAATGTAATATTTTGTAACCTATAAACTTGTTCATAAGACAAAAGGCATTCTCAGTTTTGCCTGAACCATAATACATTTTATGTAGTTTTGAGAGAAACAGATTTTGTATAAGACCATTTACAATTTGCTTAATATAACTGGTTTTGTTGCAACAATGTGCTCTAAAAGCTAGGTGGAAAAAAGGTTAATACTGTTTGGTGAAAACTAAATACTGGACATATTTTACTACATAATTACTTTGCTTGTACATACTGTAATCCTTTCTAGAGTTCCAGATGAAGTTGGCATTTCTTATATTTAATGCACTACAGGTATTTAGAATTTACCAGCTTTTACCTGCAACTTTTACTATGTCAAGAGGTATGTATGGGTAGTGTTATTCCTGCTACCATGGGAAAATGTTATGGCTGCTACTGTGCTGGGTTCCTGTAGGAGTCTGCTTTGTTTTCTGCCAGCTCACTGTATAGCTTGTGGACTAGACAATTCTGCCTCAGGTCTTAATCTATTTCAGATGAATTTTAGTCTGTGTCAGATTAGGATCTGCATAGCACATTTGGTCACACACAGAAACCATGTTGTACTTCAGGATTTCCAGGTTCCCTGTTAGAAAGTGGGGAACATGGCATGTTTGTAAACGTAGCCGGGGCACAAGCTTCCTGTTACTGACTTACCTAGAAATCCTATCAACCATGACTAAGGTAGCAATGGTACAATTGATAAAATTGGATTTTCAGACAGAATGACATTAACTGGAAGTGTTTCCTGAAGATAAGTATTCAGCTTGTCCCTTTTGGTAATGGAGGAATGGTAGGTAGGAAAAGTAAACTGAATTGCCAAAAACCCGTGTTTATGTAGCAGAATATAAATACATTCTTTGTTTCTGAGGGAATCATCTGTGTTTGGGGTATATATATATATGTATGTATGTATATATATCAGCCAATAACTTTATAATTTAAAAATCTAGAAGTCCTGAGATCTCAAGTAAAAATATCATTCTTCTTCCTCTGACAGGGTATAGTAACAACTGAAAAAAAAAAAAAATTGTTCTAAATATTTATTTTCTCTCATTGCTTCCAAGAATTCCAGTTCTTCACTGTACAGAATACTGGTCAGGAGAAAGCCTCCAACCCTCCCACTATTTTTGCCAAGATATCAGTTTCTTAAATGAGACTGTTATATAGGCTCTGGAGACTTATTCTATCTTGAAAGTACATGTAACTTCTGTGATTTATTAAGAAAATTACTGCTGCTGTGAATTGCACAGCTTTTCACTACTGCCTGGTGGCAAGAAATTTTGATAAAGAAACACCTATATTGAGGAATTCTGAGGGATTTTGGAAGAAAGTTGCTAACTGTTTCAACTACATGATATCAGATTGTTAATTACTCAGAGAAGCCAAATGTAGTCTAGTGAATACAGCGTCTGCTAAGAGTAACTGGGAACATTAATAATTGGTAATTACTGTACACCCTTCAATTTATGAATGGAAGCACAGGACTATTCTTCTTGCTTGGATTTTTTAATTTACCTGGTATGTAGAGTGCAAAAGTCTATGAGAGCTTTTTTGGTGTTTTTTCTCTCTTCTTTATCCTTGACTGAACAGTGTAAACACCATGATTTTGAATACATGTGTGTAAGTCACAGAATCATGGAATATTCTGAGTTTGAAGCTCTCTTACCACCACGGTCTCTTTCAAGATCAAATTATCTCTCAAAGGAGAGAATAAGTGAAGATGAAATAAATTTTAAAAATTAAGAATCATAACAGCGATAAGTTTACTTTGATCCTTGCCTTGCATTAGTAGGGAAGGCAATTATACTTTTATTGTATTATTAAATACATGTCTTGTAAATTTCCCTTTTCTTTTCCTTTTCCTAATATGATTTCACCATATCTAATATTTTGTCAAAAGAGAATGACAGGGATTCGGAAAAGCAAAACATCTACTGAGAAAGGAAAGACAATTTTTTGGTGTAGATAGTGATTAAATGCTAGCAGAAAAACACTGCCAGGGTTAGGGAAGAAGAAGAAAAAAGAGAAGTTCAAATTCTCCCCATGTAAAGATGGAAGAGGAGATATAGAAACCAGAACTGTGTTAAATGAAATTCCCAAGATGAGAAGGAATTGAGAGGTGGGGATTGCCTTACTGAATCTCCCATTCTGCTCTCTTAGAGAAAAACAATCTAGAAAGACATATGAGATTTCTTCACTATAAAGGAGATTTATTAATAGGTTGATAAATAAAGCACTACAATTTACCTTTCCTTGAAGGTAAATGGGTTTAGAAACTGGAGAGGCCTATATGGAGACAAAAAAAGAAAAGAGTGCATCTCTCTTCTGTAGAGAATTTTTGAACTACTTTCTCCAGTTTTGTAGGTCATAAATTGGAAGAAATTTTCTGTCTGAGAACTTCCCACACCAAGCAGCATAGGAAGAAGAAGGCAAGGTAGAGAACTCTGTTTTGTGAGGGAAAGTGAAGCTGTAAATCACCAAGTGGGTATCACAGAACAGTGTTGGTCTTAATTATTGTTGTTTTTATTTTTAACAGGTTTCTAATTATTTTATTTGAACCTTGTGTTAAGCAAATATATCATAAAGTTTTTATGAAATATTGTCAGTAAGCAGTTAATTATATTAGAATAGGGTTGGAAATAATTCAGGCATGAGGGAATGTATGAATTTGGCATGACAGAATTTATTTATTCTATTCTGAGGCTTTTTTCATTGATTTATGGTCAAGAGTTCAATGAGGACATTAATAATTAAAAACTATCCAGAAAAGAGAAAAGCGCTTGGAAAATAGTGGTTAGGCAAATAGATAGTGAAGAAAAGGATGAAATCCTCAAACATGACTCTAGAACCAGTATATAAGCATATTATGTTGTTATCCGCTCATTACTCTGTCACTGCCAATTACAGATTAGATACACAAAGAGAATGATCTTATAAAAGAATATATATTCTAAACATTTGGATAAAAACATTCACCATATAGGAGAGAAAAGATGATACAACTTTTTCTTTTGTAGTGGACTTCACTTCCTCTTGATCACTTTTGAACTCCTGGAAAATTGTATCCTACAGTAAATGTAAAGTTATAAATAAATAAAATATATTTTGAACTGAATTTTATTTTGTTGCCCACAATAACAAAAAACCCCAAAAAACAAACAAACAAACAAACAAACAGCAACAACAACAAAAAAAAAGCAGTCCCAGGCTGAAAATTCTTCTTCTTCTTTAGTGGAATGCTGTGTCACAAATCATGTTTCGGGCTTCTAGCTCTTCATTAAGTACATGTTCCTGTGAATTGACTGAAGAGCTATTCACTGTCACATCTATAGTCAGAGTTGAATTATTTCCTTTTGTTACTTTAATACTTCTCAAAAAAAAAAAAAAAATTACCTGTAAAACTGTATGCAGCTGTAGGTAGACATTCAGCTTAAAAATAATTTGCAAAACTTCAGAATTGATTCTCTCTGACAAATACAAGAGGGCTATTTTGGCTTCATTTATTTTAATTTCTTTGCCACACTTCATCCTCCTGTTTATGGTCTATCCAAAACCAGATATTCAAGTAAAACTCCATGAAGGATATTTCAAATTACAATTTCCACAAGGAGCATGTTAATATAATTACAGTGCACACACTAGTTCTGCTGTTTAGTTACCTGAAGTTATGTAAATAGACAACCCGAATAGTTGAACTAGAAAAAGACTCACATTTTCTGAGAAGTGTCAGAACCTTTCAACAATTCCACTGAAAGGGAGTACTTCCCTTCTTTATCTCCTGCATTTTTTTATAGCCCATGTGCTTCAACCTTGAATACCTAACTCAGAAACCTGACAATACATGGTATTTTTGAGACCTGCAGCCTTACTTTGGCCCAGATGCTTGCAACATTTTAAGTTTTCTAATCTGCAGCCACCAGTTTTTGGTCACCCTTGTAGGCCACCTAAAAGAAAATAGGTCTGTGAAAGATCTACAACAACACCGTGTTGCCAGGCTGTACTCTGAGAATAACCAAGATTAATTTCCTCACACCATCCTTCCCAGAAACCAGTGCTGCTGCTACCATGTCATAGTCACATAACTCTTTCATTAAAAACCATGCAGTTTATGTATCCTCAGTTTTCAGCCTCTGAATTATATGTCTTCGCTCAGATAAGTGGCTTTTGATATAAGGTTTTCTAGTAGGAGGTGAAGAACTAGTGGCATTCAGGCTCAAAGTGGTCATTGAGTGTTTTCAAGGGAGGATCTTTTTTTTTTGTTTTGTATTTTTTTTGTTTGGTTGTTGCGCTTTTCCTCAAATGAGCTTTTTAGCCATTTATTTTATATACTGTTATTTCCCTCTCAGTTTAGCCTAGAACGGGTTTTAAAACCCTTACTTCAATTTTCAAATAAAAAGCTAGGCCTGAAACATATCTGAAATATATTAATCTTACAAAAATCATTTTTACTTCTTTAAATTTCCCATTTGGTTTCCTATAAAAGACTCTAAGACTTCAGAGGCTTGTCATAACGGGAATTTTAGGATACAGCAACACAAAGGAAGATTTGTATCCTTCTGTCTTTCAAGGTCAGCAGCCACAATTTTAATAATTTTTTTGACTGAGAGATTTAAAACTGATTGCTCTGTGAAAAGTCACTGCTGTGTGATCCTTTCTGTACTAGAAATCAAAGGACTGCGTGTGACTGTTTTAATAAAAATATCAACTGTCTACATGATTTGCTAGGGCTGACTAAAAACCTTTGAAATTTTGATGGGAAAGATGGATATGAGGTAACTGTAACATCCCTCACTTACAAACACACAAGGTGACAGAAGTTCTACCCAGAACATGGGCCAGGCTTTAGTGATGCTTTCACAAGCATATTGTTGCTGAAACGCCTGACAGATTTCCATTCTGCTCTTTAGATGTACTTCCCAGGACCTCTGATGGCTCTCCTGATTAGATTAATAGTACCATGGTGAGAATGTATTTATTTCCATGGATTTAGAAGCTCCAGTGGTTTGCCTCTAACAGAAGATACCAGTGACTCTCATCCAGCTTACTAAAAGAGTTCAGGCTTGTTTCTGTGTCAGTAATGCCATTAGTATTTCAAGATGAAAGCCAAATTAATCTTTTGGTATTAACTGAGAGGGTGCATGACTAAGCCACTTAGTGAGAAAGATATTTAAATTTGAAAGATGTTAAATACTTTTTACTTCAAAGCAGTCAACACTGCCTGTGTAAATACAACTTCTGCAAAGTTTGTCTGAAACTAATGGGTCTCCAAGAGGCAAGAGCTCAAGATCTATGTTAAATATGCTTATACCGAAAGGAAAAGTCATTATTTAGTCTCAAAAAAATGGGCTGTCAATTGAAAAATTTACCCATGGTCACTGTAGTTTTAATTAATATAAATTGTATGGGTTTTTTTGGTTGAGATTTTTTTTTATTTTTATTACTCTGGAAGATTTTTACCTGAAAATATTACAACTTTGTCTCTTTCCTAGAATATGTCTTTAATTGATCTCATCTCTGTTTCAGGATTTGGAAAATTACCTAATTATGCTAAGATTTCCTCCCATTTGACTAAAAATTGTGGGAGACAATCCAATTGAAAAAATGATGGTTAAGAATTTGACAGTGAACATGGCAAAACAGTTAGAGGAAAACAATAGCTTCATTTTTCTTAAATTTGTTTTAATATTTCAGCTTGAAAGAGCACATGGGAAAGTAGGCATCAGGTATGTTCCACCTGCAAATAACTAAATTTGTGGAGAGAGCAGAATATTTTTCTCACTCTTCTGTTCCAAAGAACCTCTGTTTTATTTTCTTCTCCCTCTTAATAAGTCTGTATTTTCTCCTTAGTTTGCAACTTATTCAAAAGCAATCACTCTGTTCTATGTTTGTGCAGTGATCAGCATGACAGGGCCCTGTTTGCAAACTCCATATCACAAAAAGCATGCTGTAAAAAAACCAAATGTTTTCCTTCTACCAATGTTTTTTAAGACTTCACCAGGTGTAAGAAATTTAACCCTGCATTGAGATAGTCGTTTTGCCATGACAAGATAAAAATATGTAGATCAAATATGGTAAAAGCTGCTATACCTGGCTGTCATGTACCAAATGACAAGTAACAATTGCAAAGATTTTTCTGCATTATTTACATTCTACTGGGTCAACAACTGTTCCATATAACTTCAGTTCTAGTACAATATTGACCATTTGAATTGCACTTATCTTTGAAAGGTCTTACGGCTATTTGTTGAAAATCTGCACTTCACCTTATTGGTACTGACTTCATTAGAGCCAGAGTATTTTACTTTACATGTGTATGCCTTTGCATGTGTACATTAGTGCCCTAATTCCTGAAAATCAGTGGTGTCTGGATGTTAAAAATTCAACACTATCACTAGTATTGCTTCTGCCACTAATCCACTATTTTACTGAATGTAGAAACAAAACCACTGTCTTAATTTTAAATACCAGATTAATCTGAAATTTGTAATTTGTATTATTATTTTTAAAATATTGATTAGTATATAATTGTAAATTCTGTGGGACTAAACATGGTGTGGTCTAAGTACTCAACTGGTATAAATGAATGTACTGTAAGTAACAAGGTCCAGTCAAACCTATTGAAATAAGAAAAAATGTGAAAAATGCAGAGGTTCTCAGGGGCCTGCAGAAAAAGTGCGATCAGGAAAAACTGCTAGCCCTAGTGACACATTTACCCATGTTGCAGGGGGCCCCATCCAGGCCAGAACGTTGCCTTGGGGTCATAAGGTAAAACTATTTTAAAATTACAGTTTAGCTACTAAGGTCAAAAAGGACATCATAACAATGAAAAATCTCAGGACCAGACAGAGGCAGGGAGTAAGTGCATAAGTCCCTGCTTTTACTGAATAGGAAATGCTTCAATGCTGGCTTAAAATTCTTGCAAGTGTATGCTTAGTTGAATTCATTTGTTTCCCAAGTTATCTTCCATCTCTCAGTACAGAGAGACTGATAATTTTATAGTTATTCTAACCTGAGGCAAGGGTATTGTAGGAGTAGTTACTGATTTATTCTCTTGCAATGTGTTGGGAATGACATTACTGACAGTGAGTGAAAACATTTTTTTAGCTGAAATAACTTGGAGTGACTCTTGTTCTTACTGAGTATATTGATGGAAGTTACTTGAAACATGCATTTAGGTGAGCACAGAGTTTACTATCTATCACTGCTGTTCCATTGTGAGAACATATCATATCCTTACTTATAGTTCCTTTCCTTAAAGTATACATTTTCAGTCATGCACTACGATAGCACTTTTTTGTTTGTTTCTTTGTTATTTCATATGGCTTTTCTTACTTTATCCACATACTGAAACGTAATTTGTGCTACTAGGGTATTTTATTTATAATGGGAGGCTTTTGTAGATACATTCTTGCAACCCAGGTTTAAATTGATTTCCATTTTTCAAACTGATAGTTTGTGATTCTGAGATGAAGTCAGTTGCATGACATAGAGGTTATACTTGATTTTGCATATGTTTGGAGATTTTTTCATTTGTTTTTTAGTTACTGCTTTGATTGTAGAGCTGCTTCATGCTTTGTAGGAGCACAAAAAGGCAAAAAAAGGCAAAAAGTTACGCAACAACCATTCTTGCCAATTACACATTATTTCATTAAAATAGGACTGTATACATGCCAATGCTTCAAATGTCACTGACTTACTGACAAATTTTTTTTTCTTCTATCTTCAGACTTGGTAATATTTTTTTTAATAAATAATGTGCAGCTACATCGATTTTTAGCTAAAACATAGTAATGGGATTCTGTGATGCTCTTTCCATTTTGAAAATGTAATTTAGTGTATTTTCTAGCTTTTTTTGTTTGTTTGTTTGGGGTTTTTTTGGTGGTTTTTTGTTTGTTCTTTTTTTCTTTACACCCTTATTTTAAAAACTACAAGATCAACATCCTTGCTGTTATAACCACCACCACAATTGTTTATGTGCCTGTCATTTCCAAATGTATTACTACATTATGCTTTCTGCAGGGCTAAATTTAAAATGACTTGCAAGATTCACTTGGGGAAAGGAAAATTCACACCTCCATGAAATGGCTGTGGTAGAAGGATATGGTCCCTAAATTGTCAGTATAGTCTCACTAAGAAATTCAAAGCTTGGTTTCCCCTACTTCAGCTCATTTTCCCAAAGCCTCCTACCACTTAATAAGCTCTAGATAACCTCTCTAATAGGAGATGCAGAATCCACTATCTGATGGCCTTTCTAATATTTCATCTAGTAGCATTTTGTTAGCACATTTACAGGACTAAATGGACTAAAGTCAAATCTTTCAGGCTGTTTCCTACTGCCATGGAGTTGAACAGGAGGAGGAAACACACAGTGGTAGGAGAAGGGAGATGGGGAAGGAAGCCTGGATGTCATCTGACAAGTGCAGGGCCAATCTCAAATTTAAATGAGGTTATTCAAGCCCTTGAACAACTTTTCAGCATATTTAAGGATAGAGATTCAAAACCATCTCTAGACAAGCTGTTTCACTGCTTAACATTCATTACAAAATATTTTCCTTCTTTTTAATCAGAATTTCCCTGGTGCAACTTGCATCAGTTAAACCTCGTCCTTCCACAGAGTACCTCTGAGACTCTCATCTCAGTACACTTTTGCAGGTAGTCAAAGGCAGCCACTTCATCTCTCATAGTCTTCTTTTCTCCAGACTAAGCAAACCCACTTGCCTCAGCTCCTCCGTTTAAGCCAGGTGTTCCAGACCCCTACCACACTTGAGGTCCTGCAGTTGAACCAGGCTCAGTACTCTAGGCATGGCCTCAGGAGAGCTGACCATGAAATACACCTATGCTTGGATCTGCTAGCTGTGCTTGTCACGTAGCTGGGACAGGGCTGCAGCATTAGATCACAGTGTTGGAGCATGGAACCATCAGGGAACTTTTAAATGTGGAAAGGCACAGCTCTTACACTGGGAACTGTGGCATCCATCCTTACAACCAGTCTGCAAACCTTGCAGAATGTTTATTGTTCTGGCATTAAAAGTAATGCACAGTGGTAGTAAAAGAGGTTTGAGAGAAAAATACCATGGCACTCAAAGGAGTCCATGGGCTCGTTTTTAGTGTGAAGTTATCTTCTTGCCACTTACAACAATTATTTCCAGTCAGTAGCTGACTGGCTAACTATAAACATATTTGGTAACTGGAGTCCTGGAGCAGGAGAGAAACTATGGCATGAGACTGTAAATGGGTCATATTTCAGCTTAGATATGGTTTGGAAGATGGAGTGAAGAGGCAGGGAGATGAGAGTCTGGAATAAATTGCATAGCTCTGAAATTTGACAGGCCTCCAGGGCTCTTGGTAGACAGCCACAAGACAGAATACCTATGGGAGCTTGAGGCCAGTAATAAATGTAAACTAGACCAACAAGGGTAATACAGAAACTGAATTCTTCTATTAAATCAGCCAACAGGAGCCAACTGTTTGTTTAGAATCTTAATTAAAAATATATTTAAATGTTCCAAATATTTGTGGAATATATTTATTGAATTTTATACATAAATTTTAAAGTTTCCCAACTTTTTTTCTCTATGTTTTTTTTTTACTTGCTCACAGTTACAACGACCTTCCTGACTGAATCTTCCAATAATTTGTGTAAGTAGGAAGTTTTGTCCATCATCAGGTACACTGGCAAGGAATCAATTCTAGTATAAACCAATCTCAGTAATCACTCAATTTATTTATGTAGGGCTATGATCACAATATATGAAGACAATAATTTATTTTATTCCTATCCTTTTGGCTGCCAAACTGCATGAGAGGGATACAGCCTTTCTCAAATCACAGAATTTGCACTAGCTTGTTCCATGATTGGATAAACTTTGTTGGTGTCAAAGTTGTTCTTTCCTTCTACAGGTGTTCTTTATATCAGACTATATATGTAATTGGAAAAGAAAAGAAATAGCATTGCACAGTAACGCAAAATTTGAAAAAGATTTTTTGTTCATTCTAGGACATATTTGTTTCCCAAAAAAGATTTTTTGGGAAAAGTCTTGATAAATCAATAAATCTCAAACTTACCATGTTTGTAGGTTTCCTTACTAAAAAAAAACCAAAAATCCCCATCATTGCATTCATCTGCAATGTTCATCCCTGAAATGTAGCACAACCTTGCTGTTAGATTTGACATGTAATGTGGCATTACATCTGTTATATAATGTAGCATGACTGACAGCGTTTGGCATAAAAGGTCAGAATTGTTAAATCAACCAGAGCTTTCATTAAAGGGCTTATTTCAGCGGAACTGAGTGGGGAGGGAGGGAATCTGTTTTGAGTTTCTTTTCTTAAGATTCTGCTATCCAGAGGGACATAAGAATCAGACAGCAGTGACATAAGTTTCTTGGAATAACCAAAAAGTGTTTTGACAGAGAGGCTTTTTGACACCTATGGACACATGAGGGACAGTCAGCACTGCAATGTAGAGCAGTTTTAAATATGAGGTTGTGTATTGTCCATTTAAAATAATTTCTTGGAGTAAAATTATATATTCTGCAATGTAGTGTTAAATAAAAGGTTTCATTTAAATAGAGTTTTAATTTTTTTTAATTTTTATTTTGAAGATATAATGAAGTCTCAGATGTCTCTTTGCCAAAGTGAACAGAAAGCTCCCTCTGGTAAGACAGTATTACTCACATGGGAAAAGAGTTTTCATCCCTTCACTTACAGACTTCACACTGGTTTTAAAAAACCACCTGGTGATTTTTAGCTACTCACTAGATTTTTAACTGTCTCACCATTACAGGGGGTGACTGCTGGTATGCATGTTTCATTTCTAGTGTGTGGGTGGATGTCCATTTTAGTAGTGCAAGAATAGTGAAAGCCTCTGTGGAGCACTTCTTCCCTGGGTAGTCACAAAGTCTTCCTTGGAGAGAAGAGTGTTCAGCTACTTCAAGCAGAAAAGCAGTGGGAAAGAGAGAACAAACAAGAGTCAGCAGGAGAGATCAAGGGTCTCAGAGCCTGCAGATGAGCAGAGAGCAGCTGCATGGAGGGACAGAGAGCAGAAAACCAGGCTTCACTGGGGGACAAAATCCGCTGAAGTCTGTGCAAAATTTCTTGCAGTTCAAGAAGCTGCTGAAAGCCCACAAAACTGATTTCACAGTCCCACCTGCACAGGTAAGATGATAATGGGTCACAGACCTGGACCTTCTTTATTTCTCTGTAGTCTACTCCTGTTACTTTGATTTTTCCCTAAGTATCTCCCTTGCAGAGCTCATTTTAAGGAAAAGATGAAGCCATATACACCTTAAAGCTCTGGCTGACTCAGGGACCTGTTGCAAAAACTAGTGTTGCTTCCACATATCGCTCATTAGCAGTTTTCTTATTCTTACATTATTAAAAAGGAAAGTCTGCATCAATGCAGTGGTAAGACTGTTAGGTTAAATTCAAAAAGGTAATCTTGTGACTCCTTTGTTTTTTCTCAAATGCACAGAGCAGACAGGTTAGCCTTATAAGGTTTAGACTATTTATGTAGGTATTTCTGATATTGGTCTTGCAAATTTTTCATTGTTGTCTTGAGTTAAAACCACAGACATTTAGTATCATGAATCTTTTAGGTCTAGTTTTTTTGATGGTAAATGAGTGGTTTAATCTTTAAAGTGGTGGAGGAAATGTTGAAAATCTGGGAAAGGTATAAAAAGGCTGATTTTTATAATGAACTATAACAACTTGATGTACTGAATTTTCAGGTTTTGAATCAAGCTTACAGAATTGAAGTACGTTGCATATTGGAATTTGTTGTGATATTATGAAATCTTTAACTTCTGTGTTAAGCAGGCTTTTTATTTCTAACATTTCAGGAGTGAACAAAGAAAATGTGTATATGAAAGTGTTTGTTTATTTTGAGAGGGAATACTGGAATAAGAATGGCACTTCAAATTGATTAGTACATGAAATTCACCACGTTTCCGAGCACTTCACTGATTTTTTTTTCCCACACTTTGAAGTCACAATCAATAGCTATTATAATTTCATGCATGGAAAAAAATAGAAGGTTTAGATTTATAGAGGAACATAGAAGAGTAAATATATTTTGAAAAAAATGCATGATTTCTCTCTTATTTCTTAGGGGGAAAGAAAAGATTTAATCAACAACATTCACATTGCTGAAAACTTGGAAAATAGAGGTTCTCTTTGTACCACAGTAAGTTCACTAAACTTCTGAGAAGAGCAGAATTTGAGACACTGCATTTCATATCAACTACTATTTAAACGGTTTCACTTTGAGTACCGTGACATCATGAAGAGCCTCACTCTTCCCTTGGCTTCTGTAAACTCTTTGACATCTAACTTTCTGTGTAAGCTAATAAGAGGAACAGACAAATGGATCTTGAGGGACAAAGCACTGAAAGATAGGTCTTCAGCCTTTTTTAAGTTTCTTGAGTTTCACATGAGAATTTATATTTTATTATTTGCAAGAATATAAAAAAGAAATTGTTGAACTGCAATCCTTGCCCTTGCTTGAAAAGTTTGGAAGAGTTTCTTGCCATTGTAATTCAGTAGATTTGTAACAACAGTAGTACTCTGATGAACTTTTCTTCAGTGCCCTTGCTGAGCTGATGCGTCTTGCTGCTGTCTCAAACCCTTGCCTGTCAGTCAAAGTGGCTACCATAGCCTGGCATCACTATTTATAGCTGAAGGAGTGTCTGGTGTTTTGCATGAGGTATTACATTAGCACAAATTATTGCTAGTGAGTGGTGACATTCACCTTGGATATGTCACATCATGATGTCATTTGCTACCCAAGGTACATGCAGTCTGTCAGATGAAGTCAGTTAGCATCTGGTGAGCCTAGAAAGGCAGAAATTTCCAAATCCTAATATGCCAAACTAATCTCCAATCAAAGTTTAAACTGAAGCAAATTCAGTTTGTTTCCTGACATTCTGAAAAGCTTCAGTAATCCTTCATTTCTTGTGCCATATTTTAAATAGTGTGCTAAAGCCCTAGACTCCATTTTAAGTAAGACATAATTAAACATTTAAAAATCACAACTTAAGAGTGTATAAGCAAATTAGTGAAAAGTGTATCAGTTTATGAACATCTAATACAGCATTGATTTCAAAGAAACTACCACAGTATGTATTTCTATTCCCAAGGAAAGTCTTGCTTCTTTTCTTAACTTTCACCAAGGAAAAAAATAAATAAATAAACCAGGTAATCAAGTGGAGTAATTTTTTTTTTAAATGCTTCATTGGCAATTCTGTGAGGACTGGTAAAACTAATGGTCTTTGGCCCACAATGAATGTAAAGCAGTCAGTACTTGGATTTCTAATCAATTTTCATTTAGTGTGCATATTTTATTGCTAATTTTTCTACAATATCCATTTTAGCTATATTAGGGAAAACCCCTTGAGTGTTTGCATGATACTTTTGTGAATAGAGTTTGGAAAATATTCTCTTCAGTATTCATTGGACTTGAAAGAGATGAATCCCTCACTGTAAACTATTGTTCAAAACAAGCTTTGTGATCTTAAATATTTTGGATAATATTTTATTTCTGTTATATTATATTTTTTATTACATCTCTACTTTTAGATTTTTCATAGAATCAAATAAAATATCTTGAAGTTCTACAAAAAAAGATAATTCATGCTACTTCAAACTGTATCTAACAAAAAAAAAAAAAAAAATAGATGTATATATCTGCGTCAGTCTCAGGCACTAACTTCTCTCCTTTCCTGACAGCTTTAACAGAGAAACAGAGAAGAATGAACCCACAGATCAAATTGCCCTTTTGTGATTTGAGTTTTCTTCCATGTGAGTCTTCCATGTAAAAGCTGAGATACAGGCCAGGATGATAAGTAATCTTATGATGTGGATTGTATCTATTAAATAAAAGTAATTTCTTACTGCAACTCTTAATCTATTTTTATAGTATAATAAAATTATTATAACTAATTTTATGTGGTTTTATTCTGATTTCCCAGATGTACCTTTCCTACTCAATGTGAAACTCATCCACCACATAAATGATCTGAGTTTGTTTCTTTTGTATTTTTGTTTGGTTGGTTTTGTTTAGATTTCTAAGGACCCCCAAACACTTACCCCTCCCTTCCACAAAGACAGACTTCAAAGACACTTGCCTGTCTCTTCAAATATCTCCTGCTGTTTTCTTTACTAGAGTAACTTTTTCCCTAGTACATATATGTAAGTAATTGTCCATTGGTATATTAGGCACAAAAATATTAATCCAAATTAAGGCTGACACAATGCTTCAACAATACATGAATGAATAATTCATCTGAGCAATTGGGAATTTTTGAAGGGATGGAAACCTGAAATCCCACTTTTCCAGAAATACAAACTTGTTGAGCTGGGGTAATATGTGAAAGGTGATACAGTAATTAAACTGGATTTGAATGTTAGAATGTCTAGAAGATAAAACAATTGTGCAAAAGCTTTCAAAGAGAAAGCATAAGAGGAAAGGGAGGGAGAGGCAGCAAGCTCTGTAGTGTTTATCTTGCAATGGAGAAGTGAAGGTGTTCTCTCTGAAACTCTTTTAAAGAGATCTGAAGTGTCACTGTGTGGATGTGTGGCATTGGGCATTACGGTTCAGTTTCTATAGCTTCTAAAACTTACCCTTTTTTACCATAAAGGTAACAAGGACTTATTGACAGCTCCTCAGAAAGAATCTCAAGATCTCAGAGATCCACTTGAGCTCTGTTGCTGTTATTATATCTTTCTAGATTCTCAGCTTCCACAGGAACCAATTTGCTGTCTTTGCTTCCTCTGAAGAATTTCTCACAGCAAATGATTACTCAATTCATCCAGAAGCCATAGTGGGTGCTACTATCCCAAATAAAGTGTGAAAGTGCCCTCAACTATGCACAATTTTTGAAAAAATATATTCTCCTTTTGACTATAAATCTGTCTGACAACGTTACTCAAAATTGTTATCATTAGCACCGAGATTTAACAGAGCTTTGAAACAAGAAAAGCTTTAGCTTTCATTCAATTCAGGGGGCCACAGAACTTAATAGCTTGGGGGTCATTATTAAATATGTTTTATTAGAACACCAAAATAATTATCTAAAGCAAGATAATTCTTTAAACTGAGAAATGTTAAACTTCATTAATAATAAATAAATAAAACAAATCTATGTATGTCCAGGGCTCTGAAGGCATCAGCAGCTCTCACTGTCCCTGCTCAGTACCTGCAGCTCCTCCAACCCTACAATCACACACCCAGGGGAGTCACCTGCCCTCGTGGTGCCATGATAAATGAAAAGACAAGTACCCATGATTTATATACCACAGTCCTAAAAGCAGAAGACCACTAACAGATATGTGGGAAAATTGGGTATATTATGTTTACAAAGGACCAGCCATAAGAAAGAATCGATAAACTGACCAAAAATGCAGTGCTCTTACACCATGAATGTATGAAAAAGATTTCTCCAGATATTTTCCCTTTTCTTCAGTTTTGCTATTTATTGCAGAAACTTTCTTTGGCTTCCTGAGTTACTATTAAGTCTGTGGCCCTAGGTTGCTAAGAAAATCTTTCCACCATCTCTAAGCTCGGCAATGGATCTGCTGTCTGATGGATGAGCTTATAGCTCTTTCTCCACAATCCCTGTCCCATTTCATTTCCACAAGCCTTTCCAGGGATGTACTGCAGCAGAGGATGCTCCATTCTCCTCCAGTAACTCTCTGCAAATTCCCTCTTCCCTCGGATCTTCTAAATCAAACCCATGGGGCTTCATCCAATGCTCCTATAATTCTTTCCCCCTGAGGCTCAGCTGTACTCTTTAGAAACCCTGAACTGACAGTGCAGTAGAATGATACAGTTCTACCACTTGTTGCAATGTGCTTGACAAGAGGGATGTTAGTTACTACCAGGTAAGACAATCTGACTCTCATAGAAACAGAAACTATTTTTATACTTGTAACAAACTCTTTTTCCTGTGCTTCTATATCATCAAACTACTTTTCCATGCTCACTAAGTCTGATCATTGAATATCCCCAGAGCTCCTTCCAAGACCATGATTTCCAAATAGCCCAGGATTCGTCAAAGGGGGTGGTGAAATAGCCAACACTGCTGCAGATATACTTCACATTCCTGCGTGTCATTCCCTTCTGTAACTGTGCTGAAAATATTTATGTTCTGCATAGCATTTATAACTGAGGGAATGCAGGATTTACTATTCTACTTCCTATTTCTATCTTATTACTGAAATAGCTATTTTATTATGTTTTTTTCTGTCATGCCATTCTTAATTGAGATCTAGACACCTGCACCGCCCACCTTCCACCCTGGTGCATGCCACCTGTGAAGTAGCTAGATTCAAGGAAGACTAAAATCAAGAAAACTATGTACATTAGGAAGAGGCTAAGCTTCAGTAAGACAAATCAGAGAAAAATAAAAAAAAAAGGGTTTGCACTTTTTTTTGTAACTGTGATTTATTTCTCAGGTTTCTTTCAGCTCTTACCTCTTTAGTGCCTGGCTTCATTTAAAACAAAGACTTAGACAAGTAACTCTCTTTGGGTGGATATCTTCGGCAACAACTTTTTCCTATCATTTCCATTTACTTTCCCTCTTTTTCCACTTTCTTATGCAAGGATACAACTTTTTTTTCTAGGGTCTTTACTAAGCATGCACCTAAACCTTTTTATTGCAGAATACACTGATCCTGAAAGAAACAATTTAATTTATATGTGGTGACCATAGCTCAAAACTGGTGTTTGTATTAAAATCAGACAGGTAAGTTTCATAAATGAGTGAAATTCAGGTCTCTTATCAGACCTAAAAGCAAATGTTGAATGTGAAACACTGATTACTGACAAGTAATAATAGATTCCTTTCAAAGTTTTGAAGAATGATATTTCTAATTAATTTGGAGTCCTACTCTGTCACACGAAGCAGATGTTTTTCTGTGCAGGAGGAAAGTTGATTCTGAAATCTGTAAAACACAGACAATTGGTGTTCTGAGAGAATCTGAGTCACTGCTGTCATAGGAGTGCGCTGTGCAATATCAATACACATATGATTATAGAAATCCATAATATCAATTTTTGGAATTAATCCATTTACTCCAAGTTTGAATTTATGAAATAGTCATTCTTACACAAAATCTCTCCCTCTTTAATGGCTGAAAGTCACTGACCAAGTAACAAAGAGATTGGATGTAGAGACAGTAATGGTATAACATGCCAGGCTAAATCCATTGGTAAATTCTACTGTACATTTCGAACACAAAGTAATACAGATGGCGCCTGTTAGAAACTGCCCCAAGGGGCAGAGTAACTCAGGTTCTTGGTAATAGATCCCTTGTGGCAGGTTAGAGTGAAACCACACTGAATGACCAGTGTTCATACAGAGATAGATGGATCGATAGATGGATAGATAGATGATAGATAGATGATAGATAGATAGATAGATAGATAGATAGATAGATATAGATAGATAGATAGATAAATGATAGATAGATAATAGACAGATAGACAGATAGATATGTCGGGTTTGTTTTAAAACAATTTGCATGTGATGGAAAGGCAGTATGTAGCCATAACTTTGGTTATGATCTATAGAAATGCAGCAATAACAAAGTATGAAGTTATCACTTAAGAAAATATATAAAGAAAAGAAAAGAGTATATAATGGGGAGAAAAGATATCACCACCCATGGATCAAGCGACAACAGTTGATTTTTGCAAATCAGTTGTCCATTGATTGAAGTGATGGTTGCAGTCTTGATCTGTCTGGTATGGGGTAAGCCCATGAAATGAGGAGTTCAATGGGTTAGTATATGTTCAGGTTCAGGAGAGAGTGCCCAGGCAGCTCCCCTGGAGGAGGAGTTTTAAACTGCCTGTTGTAACATGGTGGATCATGTGCAGCTCTCTGGTGGAAGGCTCCAGAAATTAATCTGGGGACACTTCAGGGGTCTTTGATGGTTTATGAACACGTGACAGCTGCCTCTCATCTCAGCTTAGTTGACCCAAATCTCATTTCAGAAGGGATTAATACCTGCATGCTTACATGTGAATGTTTTGGGACTTTCCAAGGGTGTGAAGACTAAACCAATTGTGTAAAGGAGGACATTGACTTGATAAAAAGCATTATCCTACCTCACAGAATCTCCCTCTTATCAGCCTCCTTGCTTATCTGGCTCAAAACCCAGTTTGTAGCCTCCAGTGGTGGGTGCACACCACGTCTGCACCTGGGCTATTCCCTTGCACATCATCAGCAAAACCTGCTGGTTTTGCAAATGGGTGATTGAATCACCAATAATTAACATTGCAGTCTCTCACAGTGCTCAAAAGCAGGCAAGCTAGCTGGCAACTCTACTCTGTGCAGGACAGGAGGGGATACTAGGAAGTACAGTCAGAACTTCCCATTTCTAAGATGTGTTCTTCAGGCACTTCTGCCTATAATTTCCCCTTCTTAGGTTCGGGCCCATTCTTTCCCTGGACCTGCTAATGGAACAAAATATTCATGAATAATTTTGGCTCTTATATTAGACATATGTTTTCCAGAGATTCGTAGACATTATTAAAAAAAAAAAAAAATCCCTCATCTAAGAGAAAGAAAAGATGAAAAGAATATTTGAAGATGTCAGTGAATTGTTTTTCAATTATTATTACTCAATCAGAGGTACTAGAAGCTGAAAATTACATTGACAAGATGAGCTTGCACTATCAATATATAAAGCTGCATGAGGAAGAGAAAAGTAATCAGAATAAAACATGCACAAAATTGAAATGACAATTTGATACTGTTGAAAAGATCATTATGTTTGGTATGGATCATTTGATGAGATACAGGCCAAATTCAGCCCCAGGGTAAACAAGTGGAATGGACAGAGACTGGAAAAGAAACAATGTAATCTTTTATTTCCTTCTTATTTTGCAGCAAGAAATGGGACATGCACTGCAGTTACAGCTCTCTATTGAATGTATGGAAAATAAGAAAGTAATTTTGTCTCACACAAAGTCTCAACAAAGCATGCAACTAACAGAAAATATTTCATATTTCATTTAAACTTCTCATAATATCCAGGCAAAATTTAGTTTCTTACCCAATATTCATTTTTCTTCCTGCTATTATTATTAACGTATTTTGGTCTGTCTCAAAATGTTGCTTTAGGAGTTCCATATTATGTTTCCTGCCTGTTCATTGGGGTGCTTTGGACAGAAGGCATACATAGGTCAAAAAATCTCTTGCAGGGAAATACATGGAAAGGACTGTTGATCTCTTCGTGCAAGAAAGCAGCAAGAGTTTCCAGCTCTCAAGAGTACAAAACTGTAGTGGAATTATATTGAAATTATGTGGGCAAGTTCTTTCTTTCCTCTGCCCTTTTTCCCCACCTGTAACTTGTCCTCTCAGGTGCACGTGAAAAACAACCTGGCTACATGCAACTTTTTGGGGAATGAGTGATATAAACTCACTTCTAAATCATCCACATTTTGTAGTGGAAGAACTGTGAAGTACCTGTGCTGTGGGCCTAGATTAAGAGAAATTACAGGACAAAAAGGCAAAGTGGACTTTCCTCTCAATGAGGATTAATCTCTGTTGTCAATTTATTAGTGATCTATCTGAATTAACGTTCAATGCTCCAAAGCACCTGAGGAGAGCTGGTCTTTAATGAGGCCTCTACTGGGTAAACTCTGTTTTCAAGATCAGTAAACTATTCACCTTAAAGTTTAGTCCCACCACTGTCTATACACACTTCAGTTTTCAGTTCTCAGTGTTGACATCCTATGGAACAGCAGTTTGTAGAACTGTCTCTGCACATTGTCCTTATTTAAATCAAAATCACAAGTGAATGTTTTAAATAGGATATCCTCTGTTTATTCTAGCAGATTCTGTAGGAATGGTGTTTTGGTTCAAGTGAATTTAAATTATTACCCCCAGGAGGTCACTGTTTATTTAGACCCATTTTAGGATTGATTTCAGGGAAGAAAGAGTAACCTCAAACTTCACTCAATAAAATAATAAAGTAATAACTGTACACTATTTAATTTGTACTTGCAGGAACATGTATATATGATGTAGAGCTTAGACAATCTGTAACTATATGCAGTTTTCTATAGACATAAAACTATTCTGTGCATAGTGAGTATGTTAATTTCTATTTAAACCTCACAATCACAAAGAAACCAAGTTTCTCAGTTCTTGCAAGTTTATGCAAAAATCAAATTTTGTTTCTTGGAATATTTGGGGATTATTTCTATAGACAAAACTTGTGTTCATAAGAGATTAGGACAATCATGTAGATCTTGCACATGTCTTTGCCAGCCATCTGTAAGCGTTCACATATTAAATTTCCTTCCACATATTCTCCTCAAAGACCTATGTTCTCTGATGGAGGTGAGGATGGGGTTTTAGACTCTGTCTAACAGAACAGTGCAAATTCATGCTGAGGCATCTATCAAAATCTGTCTCTGGCCTTGTCCATCCCTAAACTTCTCCAAAACTTCTTAAATCAGAACACAAGTAGTCAGCAAAATAAGACATCTTTTAGATAAAAGTATTTTGGATAAATGTCTTTCTTTTAACGAGCATCAGCAAACATTTATTGTTTTTGTGAAGTAGTGTCTTATTTCTCAGTATTCATTCCCTCCTATTACTTCACTTTTCTCCAAGTTCTTCAGACCAGATTCAGCCTAAATACCTACAAAATCAATGTACTTGTTCACTGGTGAGATCCATTCATGACTAAGGTCATTAAAAGAACATTCCAGAGGACCTAAATAATGCCATGAAATAGAACCTGCCCTAAAGCTAGTAAACAGGAAGCAGCAACAAGAACTTGAAAAGGAATTTAAGTCCTTGATTATAGTATTTCCTTCATTTTTTCTGCTTTTGCCAGCCAAGTTTCCTAATGCTGTTCTCTGAATTGAGGCTATCAACGGTTATTGCTTTCATGAACCCTGGAGAAAGAATGAATTTGCCAGAGTTAAATTGAAAAGAAGAATCTTTTATCTTACCCCTGCCCTAGAAGCTCATTTTTCAATTGAACTGATAGAACCATGGGGGCAGTGAGGTTACTAGCAATAATGGATTTGATAAAAACAATCTGTTGAATCTGGTTTTTAATTTTAATCAAATTACAGGAAACACTTCTTAGCTCAAACATCTATAGATACATATTTTCTGCATTTTGTTAGTCTTAGAACACAGGACTTTTGTCACATAGTTTTACTGAAAATTTAACCTCGACTTTGTAGGAAACTTACATTATATAGATAATTTTGTTTAATTTTAGCCATTAAGCTGTAAGTCTATAAATTGACAAAAGTAATTAACATTCCCACTTTTACTGAGAAAGAGAAAGAAAAATGTCTCCAATGGTTAATATGAAAGTGACTTATGCAATTTTAAGGTCTGTGGTGAAACAAACTGTCCCATAATTCACAAGATACTCCTTGTCACCTTTGGAAATGAACACGATATCTTCTTTCTGTTAGTCATCAGATTAGCCACCATATCACTCAGTGGCTGATATTTTTTATTTTTGTTTTGCAACAGTAGGCTCTAGCAACATCATAGCAATTTTCTTCAAGTAGGATTCTATTTGATCTGTTTGTGATTACTAGATGAATAAAGATTTAGAGAATGTTGGCTATTTTAATGTTGATGTTATTATAAGAAATGTTGTATCTTCATGAATTGGTGGATAATTTTATCTTTAATGTGCTATGTTAGGTCTGACTTGCCATTATAGCTACAGTTTGGAAGTTTCCATCAATTATGGAAGGAGCTATTATTAAACAGGCAATCAGTCAAAACATCCTTGTCTTTCTAAGATAGATGAATTTCTGCCTCCACAAATCTAATAGAGGTCCAAAGAGTCAGCAGAATTTCTGTTTTTTCTGCAGTTGGACATTTAACGAAAGCAGCAGCTGAAATCTTGGTCTTGAATTAGACAGGCTTTTGTTGCTTAAGAGTAGCATTGACAGCAATTTATCATGTGTTTCACCAATGAAACGTAAAACCTTAGCGTGTTGCATGATAAGATTGTTTTCTTTTTTCGGGACTATCCTTAAGTCATGTTTCACGAAAAATCTACTTCAATCTGAATTTACCAGCATTCCTGTGTAGGAGGTGTTGGGAAACTTGAAAACGTTTCCATAGATACCAAGCAGAGACATTGCAGCAGCATTCATCCGGGCCATGCAAGTGTTGAGATGTTTTTCATTACTAGCACTGGGCTGTAGAATTGTACTAAAAGTGGTACTAATTGTACTGATTGTACTTTTGCCCAGTTCTTTATTCCCCAGAATATGTCCATCGGTAAAAAACAGCACAGTTCCACTAGTATTATGGAGCTACATGAGCTTATGAACTGTAATGATGCTTCTAGATAACACTGTAAGGTAAGAGAGTGTATCTGCCTAAGCTCATATTTAGCTACTCTGCCAAGCTTTATTTAGTTATCTGCAATGTGTTTTCTATATATATTTTTTAGCATTTGGGATGGCTGAATTTAATATCATTCATATTTAGTATAAAGTTACTTGCAGAAGAGAAAACAAGAATAAATGCAAAGTTAAGATAGCTTATTTTTATGGAGAAACTATACTTTTTACTTTATTTTCTATGTCTTTTGCTCTTGCTGCCAACAGTTTCACTAAGCTCCATTTTTTCCTGATTTATTTTCATGTTTACTATTCTTCCACCGCCCCTGTATTTCTTACACATACTCTTC
This sequence comes from Entomyzon cyanotis, assembly GCA_024500445.1. NCBI lineage: Eukaryota > Metazoa > Chordata > Aves > Passeriformes > Meliphagidae > Entomyzon > Entomyzon cyanotis. Next base: position 63,625,832 of record JAKEPQ010001005.1, read on the forward strand.
TATCCATTCTTTATCTCAGTGTAATTTATAAATAGACTGCAGACTATTACCTTTACCTCTGTTATGTCCCTGTGAAGACCATAGGGACTTCACTGAAATGAAATACAAAGACTTGATACTAAAGTTCATAATTGTTGCTGTTATTTAATAGCTCTGCACTTTTGAGACAGGGGAAAAGAAGTAGCTTATTTCTGAGCTCTTCCCCCAGAATTTAATGTTCTAAAGATAAAATGGACAAATGGGCTACCAGGCCTGGCCTAATGCAGGGAGCCCCTTACCCTCCTGGTGCCTGATCCCAGGGACCTTCTGGTTCCTGTGGCAGTACTGTCACCCAGCTGAACCTAAAGAAGGAATGTGATGTTGTTTCTATTTTACAAGTGAGGGATGTAGTTTTACCTAGGATCAAGTTCTAATGTATATACGGATATTTAAATTCCAATTAAAATTTTTGAGAATCATGACCTTCAAAGCAGGTTCAAGAGTGGGTTGTTTTGTTTGGTTCATTGGTGTAGTTTTGTTTCAGGTTTTTTGGGGTTTTTTTCCCCCACAATATTTCTAAAATAGTTAGCTTTCTATTATCCTGGATTCAACCTTTCAACTCCAGCTGTAAAATAAGACACACGACAGGGGCAGGAAGCAGAAACACCATCTAATTCAAATTGTAGTTTTAAGAAAAATGCATGCTAATACGAAGGATTTTTCCCTGGGGCTGGAAAATGACTGGTTAAGAGTTCATGTCTATAAAAGGGCCCCTCTTCCGAAATTTTTCATGTAAGAGTATCAAGTAAATGAAAAAGACCAGTAGAGCAGAGCAAGATTAAAACATGGGCCAGTGAACAGAAAGTTGATTATAATGTCAATAACGGTGTATTCAGTAATTTTTGTGGCCAAATGTCTTCATTACATATAAAAAAAAAAAGAAGAGGGGAAAAAAGCATGGAACGATTCACATTGTTTGGTTTGCAAAGAGCATATAGTAGTGAACATACTCTAATGCATGTGCCAGGGAATATTTGCTGTACAGCTTTATGTCTGGAGCTCTCTGCTCTGTTTCTGTCAAGTCAGACAATACTGCCAATATATAAAGTGCCAGGAAAAGAAATAAAAGAGGATTATATGGGCAAAATACATGCACAATGATTTTTATATCAATTAACTTATTGTTACTAACTCCTGAAGTAAAACAGCTGTGCTGAAATTTTTATAGTATGGCAGGTACTTTAATCAGATCAGTAATTAGGAATTTTTACAGCAGGGAAAGATTGGCTTTTAAAATATTTTACATAGATTTAAAACTCTCTTGGTAAGAGGCATTAGAATTTTGTTCTCTACATATATCTGCTAAGATATAAACCATTATATTTCCTATTGTGTTTTGTGAGACTAATTATAACTCCTTGTTCTATGTGGCTGTTGCTTGGTCTTTTATTCTCATTATGCTTCTACTGAAGTACATGAAAGAATGTATACCATAAGGAATAGAGAGTGACACCATTGCACCAGCTGGGATGAAAACTACAGGAAAAAACAAAGCACAGACAAGGTTCTTTGAAAATGGAGAATGTGATTTAACAAGGACAAAGACGTCCTTGTCTGAGTAACCAGCAACAATTTCTTTTGCTAAAAGTTTATTTGTTTCTAATTAAAATCTGCAAAGTAAGAAAAAATATTGCAATCAACAGCAATCTTTATTTGAAAAAAAAAAAAAGAATAAAATAAAGACAAGCTCATCCTTTTTAAGTCAGGAATACATTTTCTGGGCTACAACTTGGCAAAGTTTACTCCAAAATTTTTCACTGGTCCATGTGAAAATCTGTTCATGTGGCTCCCTTCCCCAACTACATTACAGTCTCTGGTTTAAACACCATTACCTTCTTCATGTCATCCCTCATGATGTTTGGGCAATGCTGTGCAATGTGATTTTTGTGTAAAAAATGGCAGCTGAACTTTGCCAGGTGTTTTGCACATATGCACTAAAAAGAGTCACCCAGAGACCCAGGAACATCCCAGTCTCAGGCTTTTGTCCTATACATGTTTAAATCTCTGCACAGTAGTATTGATTTTACTTAGGGCAAGTCCTACCTAAAATAGGGCATATAGTTTAAGTTTTTATACCAAGAAGGGCCTGTGTTCTCTCTATTCTCCATCCAACAGTAGCCTTATTTGATCACTGTCTTGAACTCAACATGCAACTTTGTAGTAGGTCCATTTTTAGAATCTCAGAGCAAAAGAGGTAATACAATAACTCTTTTTTTCATTATGTGACAACAGTACCCCTGTGGGCATTTAATCCAGAAATGTTAATATGAGCTGATTATAACCCTAAAATGTGGTCCAAGGCAATTTTTCTTGTTCATGGAACCAGAAAGTTCAAAGATTTCACCTGAAGAAGGGCAGCAGACAAGATAACTAATGGAAAAAAAAAAAATAGCTTTCTTTAATTCTGGTAATCCTAACCCTTTTACCCCTGCAGAGTTCAATAAAATAAACAGTAAAACTGAGTGAGTTCAAAAATCAAGGGGATGGTATTGACAGACTGGCAGATTGCATAGATTTCTCTCTTAGAGAAACCGAATTCTTCCTCTGATTTTACTGTCACTTTTCTATCTCCAAAGCATATGTGAAATGCATGTGTGAGAGACCCTAGCTCTCTGGTTGGCTTGTTTTATGAAAACTGTACTTACCTGTGCAGTTGTGATAGCCTCACAAAAAGACAGGACTAGTCTCACTTGTTTAGAAAAAGAAGTTTTAAAGTTATTTTGACACTTTAATTAGGAGATTTCTAGAAAGGATATTTCATTCTCTGTCATAAAAAGATTATTGGATTTGTTGCCCTCATTAACTGTTTTTGGTTAAATTTATACAGTCATATTAGTACAGATTAGAATCCAACTTCTGGCTCAATATTTTATTAGATGTCTACAGGGCTTCTACTTTCTGGGTTATTGCTAAAGCACATCATGAGAAAGGAAAAAGAAAATTTACTAAGGTGACAAAGGCAGGCCACTGCATAAAATATTGTACTTTTCCCTGCTAAAAACCAGCATTATATGTTTTCTTCTTTAGAGGTCAAAGGACGAGATTCTGAACAGACCAGAATTACTTCTTGTTTAATTTTATGTATCCAAGTATAGTGAACATCTATTTGTTCATGTTAACAGGAGTAGACATTTTATAGACAAGTAAATTTCATGGAGCATTGGATATATTTTCAGCCTGAAAATTCCATTCATCCATGAAATTAAAGAGAAAAGGGTTGCCTTTAAAGGAAGGTTTGACAATTACTGATGCTGTCCACTTCTTCAAATATATTTCCCTATCAAACATTTTTATCAGTTTTATTAATCCTTTTGATGTTGTATGTGTTGGTATTGCTAGTGTAACAAAAGGTGTGATAGGAAGCCAGTTTAAAAAATTCTGCTAGAAAGAGTATATGTGAATTTCTGGAAAGAAATTTGCCATATTGCTCTGGGAGTCAACCATCATGAAAGGTTTTAACTGTGTAAAGTCAGTCAAAATTCAGTAGGAGTTCAGTGCTTTGAACATGTTCTTCACAAGGTCTCCTGACTAATATCATACTTCTATTTTTGAACAACTTCAAACGCTTGAAGTTTATTTAAAGGAATAAGGGACTGGTTCTGTAAAAATTTCCAAAATGGACTGTTTAAAGTTAGCCACAGAGGTCTGTAGTTCAGACATCTATAAAACAACATATTTTTGAAGATGGTTAAGGCCCCCAAAATGTCAATATTTTCAATAGGAACTGCAGCTGATCTTCATACCACTTCCATGTGAATGTTGCATAATAAGCTACTGTTGGTCTATCAAGACCAATTTCCTGACTACATTTTCTCTTCATTAGACAGAATGATTGAATAAGATCAAGAGTCACTCTTTGAGTAGATCCAGGTTATCACTGGTACACAATCAGGACAAGGGGTAGTCTTTCTATGAAATTTTCTGTTATTTCTGATAATGCCTGGTCTTGGAACACTTAGAAAGGAGGAATTTTCCATTATGTCAAAGGAAAGGAAAAAATGGCTTTGAGTATTGAATAGAAGTATTTATGTAAGTCCTACAACTCACTGTAGTACCAGCTGCCACCAGTCCATCTGTTTTCCCTGTCATCATAGCTCTAATAGGTCTGCCAAGAACATAATACAGTCTGGCTCCATATAAGATCCTCAATCTTAGCCTCCCAAAGCCAAAGAATAATCAATAAGCCTGGTTAAAAGTTGATAGCAAAACTGCATTCTGAAGAAAAAAAATATGCTTTCAAGTTTGATTGTGGCTGTTTTGTGTATTCCCCACACTGAAACAGGAGATGATATATCACACATTCTATGTTGATGTAACTTTTAGATACTACTAGTTTAAAAGGTATGCATACCTTACTGTAGTCTGTATTCCTGTAGTGTATTTATAGACATTTTAGTGTTTCTGAGTGGATTCTTCTCATATTTCACTTATGAATTCCATGTCCATTTCAATTCATACTGAAAATAAATAGCAGAATGCCCACTCTATTGCAGAATGGAAGTCGTGTCCTTACCAGCCCTGTTAAATAAATGTGGTTTTCTTTCTCACTCTTAGGTCCTATGCTGTGATATTTTGGCACTCCAAAAGCCTCTGTGTTTCCCTGCAACAGTCTTTTCAGAGACTGCAGTTCTTAAAAGGAGAAATAACTACAGTTACATGACACCCTCCCTGTACTGCATGGTATCTAGTTTGAATTACTGTTTTTTTCTTACCGCTGTACAGGGCTCCTGAGTACCACTGAAGTACAGTACAGGAGACTATACAGGTCTGTGAACATACATTTGGGGCACTTTGTGCCTGAATGGAGGAATTCATAGAGTATCCAACTTTATTCTGTCATTTTCTGACTCTGTAAAAGAGATGGCTCTGGATTGTTATCTCTGGGGGGTGGGAGGTGTTGCAATTTTCTTCTGTTAAAAAAAAAAAGTTGTATTAGCTAGGTTTTCTTTGCCTTTTAGACCCATGTAGTAACATTTTAATACTGACACAGTAATTCTAGTGTGTATATATATAAATAGTTTGCTACTCACTGATGCCTATGATTACAGCTACTCTGTGAAACGTAAGGCAGTCAAAATGAAGCTGTAGACACTTAAAATTTCATATTTATGAAATATTTGTCAAATCTATTGCTACTCTTCAGAAGTAATAAAATTTAAAAACAATAATTTAAAATTGTTAATACCTTTAAGGCTAGAAAGAATGCAGATAGCATCCTTATGTTAAAATATTAGATATCATCTCAAAGGAATTGAACATTTTGTACAAAATGAGGTTGAAGTATAGCATATGGAAAAGACAGTGATAACATTAATAACAGATAAATATATTTCTGAAAATTCTATCTGAAAGTTTGTGTTATGAAGTCATGGATATATAAGTCACTGAGGAGCCCCGCAAGACGCTGACACGGATCACTGGTGGCCATAGAACATTGTACCTTGTCAAGGCTTTTGTATTTTTAGGGACAAATTACTGGCCTCTTCAATGCAAGGTGTACTCTGATTACATTTGTTACCAAATTGAAGTACCAGCAGGATGAAGAATACTTTGTGAAGGGGAGTCATCAATAGATGGCAGCTTCACTATCAAAAATTAATGTTTTGTTATTTTCAGGTCTCTTTTAAAAAACATGAAATATATTTGTAAGATATAAAGATCAAAAATCAAAATCTATTCATCTGTGAAGAATGATTTGGAATTTTTTACCTGTGCATGTGTGTTTAAGTGCTATTTATATGCATAGACATTTAACAGTCAATTTAAAAAAAAAGGCAAATATTTTCCACAAACTCTATTTTGTGGATTTTGTTTTAATGCATTAAAACAATACTAAAACATGTTCAAAATCTGGTGCTGACTTTTTATACCTTAATAATTCTGTAGGTATTTCCAGCTTTCTGTCTATGTCAGACAACTCATGCAGGCATAGTCAATAATTTAAGACAATACTTTTAAAGAAATTAAGGTATTCACATACTTTAGACAATGTTATTAAGTGACTGCCTGAACTTTCAGAATCATAAATGTCTTGATGAAAAAATAGTAAAACTTTGCTATTCATTCAATAGAAAAATATATGACACATTATGAGGTGCTATGATAACAGATAAATTCCGGTGTGTTTTCCTCAGACACATAGAACCCCACCTGATTGCAAAGAATTACTGAACTTGGCAATGCTCCACTGAAATAACAAAATCATAGTGATTTGTGGTAATTGGGAAGTTGGCTAACAAATTCACTACACAAATTTTCTATACAATATTATCTAGATTAAGGTCATGCTTCCTAAGTGCAATTTCTTTCCCTTCTGATACTTTCCCTGTGCTCTAATCAGTTGTATCATAAACTATAATGGTTTAATTGTAATTTGTAGAGGCCAAAATAATTTCAAATATTAAAATTGCAAACCAAATCTGACATATCATCCTAATAGTATTGCTAGATTTGGATATTAAATAAAAGGCAGGATTCCTACAAATACACTATTTTGTTTTTTAAGAGAGTTCTTAAGTAAGAGCCAAAAGTAATGGAGAATTTCTCAAAACAAAGGTAGCAGGTCTCAACATGGTTCATTTACATTAGGACAAAATGAGAAAACATTTTCTTTTTTCTTCCAATTTGATAGCTAAAGTGGTAACCCCACTTCTGTGCGTGTTTGTGCCTGCTTTTTAAAACTGCTGGCACTGAACACCAGAGGCAGAAAATAAAAAAAAAAAATTAAAAAAATTCCCCATCAAGTCAGAAGTTTGACTAGGACAAATTAAGCTCAAGAATTCAGTGTACTCTGCTCAAAGATCTCTCCCCAAGTTTTTCAACTAACTTATGTGTACTGGTCAGTTTTCCCATTAATTTATGCCTACTGCTAAAGTATTATATGTGCAGTTTTCAGCTAAGCAGCTGTGTTGATACAAAATAGGTTAAAAAAATGGGAAACAAGACTCTTAATTGTTTCCCAAAAGAGGCTTTTGGCTTTTCCTTTCATCTACATAATACTCCTAGATCAACCATCCTTGAGAAAAGAGCAATGTCATTTTTGCTCTCTGATTGTCTTTAAGTATCCAAAAACTAGGCAGGCCCCTGCCTGTTAAAAAGACAACTGTGGTTTGAGTTTAATTAAGCAATTAAATTTTATTGCTTTGTAGTATTTGAAGCTATGAACAGCTGCTGAAACTGATTAAACACTAAGGCAAAGCCTGAGGTAGTTGATCAGTCCAAAAAGTAATTTTATGCCAAGTAAGGAACTAAGTGATAAAGATTATTCTTGTCATTATATAACAAATCATCATATAAAAATAAGATGAGTTGTTTCCACTTGGAGGCTTTGAGGATTTGACCTACAGTTTCTTTACTGGACTGTTTAGAGAGATGCCAGAACATAAATGTCTGCATTTGCTAGTCTCATGGATTTAATGGAACATGGTGACATTTTCTCTTCACCAGCCAAATTGAGGCTACTTTGAGATGAAAAATCCATTTCAGAAAGTGTTATACATACCATATTTTGTCTTGAATATTGGGCAGACTATTTTTGAGTAATAATAGATCAGAAAAATGTCAGTTGTTCACTGAAACCACAACTAGAATAATTAATCTAAAGTAATGCAATTACCAAGGAAAAATATTGTAATGATACATGTAATAATACAATGTACATTCAGGAAAAAATATTGTAATAATCAATCATGTACCTTACCAGTCATGTTCTTCTTCTTTCTAGCAAGGTACCCTGTGCAGTCATTAAAGAAAATGCAACCTCACAATATTCTCCCAGGGCATATATGTATTTACTCTGCTATTAAATAATTTGAAAAACTGTGGCTAACAAAGAATAATTTTTTTTGCCCATGTTCACTAAGTGTACCACATCTCTAAGAGGAGATCTGCATGTGCTTTTAGCTGAAGTGCTGTATTTTAAATACTGACCAGTGTTACCTTTCTGACTGAACCTGTGAAATGCTACAACTATGTAAAAAATTGGTATGCATATATAATATATATTTTGCACATGAAATTGTGTGTTTCATGAAATGATTTGTGCATATGTTGAAATAACAACTTAGGTATCTATTTTAGTCAAAAGAAGATTTTTTTCAGAAGCAATTTTCATGAGCAGATGGAAAGAATGGAAAATAGCTCCAGCTCATGTCCGTGATAGCAAGGAATACTTTATTTCTCCTTACTGTGACTGGATGCTTTTTTTTTTTTTTTACCTCTCAAAGACCTGAGAATTTCCTTTCTTTGCCAGATTGAACAAGTGAGTGAAATAGCTGTGCAGCCCTTGGCTCACATACTTTTGGGTTAGTTTTCATGTCATTATCTTTGTCATGTTTTTAAAAGGTAGTTTCACTCACAAACTAGCTTGTATGCTGCACAGAGAGAAGTTAATGTGTTCCAAATCAAGAGCTTGCTTCTTCCTAATCAATTTAATGTAATTAAACACTAACGTGCACTTTCCTTCACATTATCATCTTTAATTTTGTGCAGCTATTTGATGTCTAAGAGCTGCTGAACCCAGAAATCAGAGAGAACTATTTCAAACATATTGTTGTTGCTTATTTTGCTGCAGGCCTAGCAATATGTCACATGCTGTTTGATGATACCTAGAAATATGTTGAAATAGTTTTCCCCCCGACCATGAAAATGCAAGTTTCTCTTTTGCAGACATGGTTTGCTGTCCTTATAGATGCTGATTAGTAAAACTTCTGAGCTCTCTATCTAAACCGACTTAAATCTTTGCTCCATTTATGGCAGTATAAAAATAATAGTGTTTTTATATCCTTGCCAGGATTATTGAATTAAATTAACATGCTCCCCATTTGATGTCATAAATAACCTTCTTTTTTTAACAACTCTTAATATTCCTTTCAAAAAATTTTCAGTTGGGCAGATGCCACTTAGAATTGTGAAACAGGGGAAAAACTGAAAACAAACAAAACAAAATAAGAAAAGAAAATTAAAAGCTAAAAACCTGAAGAATATTACCAAGTCTCGTTTATAAGGGAGAGAAAAAAAATTTTAAAAAAAAAAAACAAAAAAATCAAATAGAATCCAATAGCTCATGGAATTGTCAGAAAAGTACTCAAAGCATAAAAGTTAATAGTAGCTATGAAATAAATAGTTCCCTCTCATAATCAGTATTTTCTACACATTAGCTGGACAAAAAAGCTATTTTAAAAGAGTAATTCTTCAGTCTTTTGATGGTATGGGTATAATTTAAGTGGCGTATTGCTCTAAGAAAGCAGTTTTTTCATTTACATGAGAAGGCAGGGTAAACATTTGAATGCCAGTAAAATAATACTGACAATCAAGCTTCAATCATGTTTTAGTGTATAAAAAAAAAAAAAGGAGAAAGATAGATGAAGACTCTGTCTCTGTCAAATCTAACCCAGGATTTAATCAGACGTAGAAACAATATCAAACATCTGAGCACTAGAACCATTTTGTACTCTTTGCCTATGGTTACCTATTTGTCTGGACTTTTCATCCCCAAATATGTTAGAGTACAAAGATGATGTTCACAGAAAACAGCTCTGGAGTTCATCCTAAATGTCATTCTCCTACTTATTTGGATAATACATCTGGTGATAAACATATGTCGAAAGAAAATATGAAATACGTTTGAATTCCCTAGGAGAGGTGTAGAGTTTATTGAATCATTAAAATTTCAGTAGATTAAAAGCATACTGACCAGCTCCAAATCTGAATCAACCAAACACCTTCTTGGTTTTAGCTTGCTTTTTTCTCCTGGGTGTTTCTAGACTATACATTTGTCTTGCCTCCAGCTGGTTTAACTGCACCCACATCGTCTCATTACAATGTTCTCATCTTATCTCTCTTTTCTGCCTGCCATTTTTCTCTCCACACTTCCCATTTGTACATGACACATTAATTCCGTCATTTCCCACAATGAACAAGACCATTTTTTGGGGGGCAGATGAGGTATGGTGCTATAGCACCAGTGTAAAATGAACGTAAAATGCCACCTATTAAGTTTAAGCAGTAAATAAACTTCCAGAAGACATCCAGTTTAAAATCTGTAGCACAGTGGAAGAGCAGGGAAGAATTACAAAATTCATAAATGTTTGTCATAGTGTGAAAATAAACACTTAGCCTTGTAAATTTGCTCTCCATTAGTTTTCTTTTATTGACAGAAACCAGAAGAATGTCCTCATGTCTCCAAACTGTGTTTTCCTTCCCTAGACTTTTTATTTTATTTCACTTTGTACAGATTTTCAGGAAATAAAGAGGAGGAGGATGGCAAATCCTTCTATATAAAACAGATAAATCTTCAGCAGGTCATCTTCAAAAGTCCTGAAGCAAAATGAAGACCATGTTTCTTTACTTTATATTGATCTAGCTACACTAATGGCTCTGTAGTTTGTAGTTTCACAAGGTTCAGTTGAACTTGCTTTCTATCTAAAGATAACTGCAGGTTGAGTAGCAAATGACAGTATTTTCCTCAACAATTTTCCATTTTCTGTTAGAAGAGATTTTTTTCCAAAGTAAATGCTTTCTCTATATTGATAATGATTTCTGGCTTTGGTTCATTTTTTTAGGCTAGCAATCCCCAAAAAAGAAAAGCACACCACCAAGAGTAGGCTACCAAATTCCTCTGTCACTGTGAACATGACAAGCACTTGATTGATCTGAAAAATTATTTGTTTTATTTTACAATCATATACTCCTGTGAATTGTCCATCTTTGTGAATGGAAATAAAAATAATTATATGCTTACTATTAACAGAGGTTGGCTCTTGTCAAGAAGCCCTTCATTGGTATCGCTTCATGCAGACTTTAATTCAATTATTAACCTACAGAAAATGTATAAAAGGCCAGCTAATACAACCAATGAAGTGCTGGATTTTTTAATTAATACACCCTCAGCCACTTCTTGGATTTTGTTTGCCATGGAATTATATGCATGCAAATGTTATGTTTAATTGCCTGGAGTGAAAGCAAAAACCACTTTTCTTAATTTTAATTAGGAAATATTTCCCCTTTTATATTGCCCTGTGAATACTTCAAGGCAGATAATCAGAAATGAAATATCATTTGTTCTGTGATTTCTTTAAAAGGGCTTCCTTGATTACAAACAAACATTTATACCACATTAAGTCAAAAAAATTCCATGTGGGTTTGAGGATGATATTGAATTGGATTCTATGAAAATGGAGATTAAAATACCTGAGAAACACACTACTGGAACAGAAGACAGAAGTTAGAATAATATACAAGCTTGCATTTCATGGAAAACAAACACAAAAATGTTACAAATGTGGCAGGGAATTTGCCTTCAAATTTAAAATTATTATCTTGGGGAAAATGCATTGATCTTTTCAATCATCTCCAATTATGAAGTCAGTTTTACAGTATTTCTCTTCTGTGCTGCATTATTACAAGTTCTTCTTGATGGTCACTCTGTGTTACTAGTGATTTCTTCTGACAATTAAGAGCTTTTTCTTTATTTCCTGGGAAATGTTTTTAGAAGAAAGCATCTGTGATTACACATACAAAAAGTTGCCTGAGTCATTGTTTCTTGAAAAAGAAAAATTGTTTTGTTTTCTGGTCATAACCTGCTTTGAACCTTAAAGTTTGGAGAAGCAGTTTTTACTAGGTTACTTTGTTATAGTGTATAAACTTGAAGTGCTAAAAAAAAATTTAAACGCATTCCCAGCTTTGAAATTAAAATATTTCTCCTTTCTGGTGAGCACTAAGAGGGAAAGGATCACCTTGTCTCACTGTGTTTTATTGATTATGCACTGCTTACTCATCTTTTCACAGAAGGTTTGAAAAAGCTTAAAAACTCAGTAGTAATAATATTTTTCTGAGATGAAATTACAGTTGAAGACTTTTTCATTTATTTCCTTGCTAGTAAATTCCTATTGTTTTGAGTTTCCTTTAGAAAATTATCTTCTTCCTCTTCAAGATGCTGTATATATAATTAATCATTGTATTTATGAGCTTGCATTTTGTATAATGTAAGAGCAGTAAAGTATAAACACTGTATTGAGAATATTAAAATTCATGTGAAACAGAAGAGATAAGGAGGGACACAGGTCCAAACCAAGAATTAGTAAGTGACATGGAAGAGATTCATGTTACTTTAACAGTGTTATGCTTGGAGATATGGTTTCAGGATAGAAATCTAAATAGGCTTCTTAAATGACAGCAGAAATGATTTGAGTAAAAAAAGTTTGAAGTGGTGAGTGTAGGCTGTCTCAGCTACCTCATGACTAGGCTCAAGGAGGACACTTCAAATACATTTCAAAATTTAGCTTTGTAAAGTAATAGTAATAATAATAGCAGTAGGAATAATAATAATGATGATAATAATAATAATATGCAAGTTTAAAATCATCCATCATGTCTTACACACATAATGTTGGCTAAGACAGACAGGTGTACTTATGCATTCTAGAACAGCTGCTTGTGCCAGTTTGCTTGCAACCCTGCTAAGAGAAAATTACAATTATAATGCATTTGATCCTAAGGGCTTTTGCTGTTGTTGTGAGGCTTCACAATACGAAAGGGCACGGATTTTATAAAGTGTGCTAGGGGAAGAGCTAAAGCCACTGCATGGCATCCCAGGAAGAGGCAGATTTATTAACCTCACACATGTCTTGTGAAGAGACCTTCTGAATGAAAAAGCCAGTTCTCACAGCTTGGGTCGGATCCACTGTTCTCCTGGGTCAGGGCATTAGCAGATAAAAGGCAGCCAATTTTAGAGCTCCCTCCAGGTAGCTTCTGAACTTGTCAGAAGATAGGGCCAGTGCTCCTTTGCCAACAGCATCAGGTTTTTGGTTTTTTTGTTGGGTTCTTTTTTTGTTTGTTTGTTTTTTGGTTGTTTTGTTGGTTTTTTTTTTAGGAGGACCCTCTGACTATAACTGTCAACATGAACCAATTCATACAACTGGTTCCCCATTCCTCTTGGCCTCTAGAGGGCTGCTGAATGTTTATGGATGCCCCAGTAGCTTTTGCTAGGCACCAAAATAATGGTGACATTAAATGGTACCCAAAGTAACCCAGATATCTTTTGACATTTACATCTGTCAGAAAGAAAAAACAATCCTCGAACAGACCTCTTCGCACTCCCTCTGGAGCAATAAATAAGGAAAGGGCTATGGCTTGCACTGAACCTAAAGGTCAGCACTACATCTGATTATTGGTGGGAGAATTCAGGTAAATTCCTCACACAGGACACCTGGCTACTGCTCACAACAGCTTAGATGCTAGGGGTTTTCATGATGTGCATCTTTTGTCACTGCTGTCATGGCACAATTGGAGAGACTGACAGTCTGGGAATTTCTCACCCAAACCAATCCAGGAAGAACTGAGTTCTCACTACTCAGAAGCAAAAGGGTACCTCTTGAACAGTTAGACCAAAACACTTCAAACATCTATTATTCCTGTGTAAGGAGGCAATAGCTCTGTGAATCAATGGCAATCCTTAAATAATGTTGAACAGCAGTCTTTGGTAAAGGACTGTGCACCAAGCTAAGGAAATGTAATTACCAATGCAAAATGGATGATGGATGTATTGCAGCTGCTGATACAGGTTTAGAAAAAGTTTTAAAAAGAACTAAGATATATATGTCTATCACTATCAAGCCACTTGGGCTTTAAGAAACTGAATCACTTCAGAGCTTTGAAGTGAAGAGTTAAGGAGTGTTAAAAATATCCCTGCCAAGCCCACCTGATCATTTGAATAATACACTCAGAGCATCACTGCCATTCTCAGATTGTATTTCCTTCAAGCTGCTGTCATCTATCTCCTCCTCTTGCCTGACATTTTCAGATGGGATGAAGTGGACAGCAGCAGCCCTCTCCCCTTGGTAGAAAAAAATTACCTTCTTTAGTCATCACCCCTTGCACTGCTGCTTCCCTGTTCAGGGGCTGAGCAGTGATGAGATTGGACAGAAAAGCAGGGTGGGGATGGAAGAGAGACATCTGCATCCAGAAGTTCCAAGTCAATTACCTCCACACCTACTACACTTCTCGAGGGTGCATGTTGCCCTACATTTGTAATGTCCTCATTAAACCAGATTTATTTAAATGAGTTTCTCTTCTACGAATACAGCAAAACTGTTAAGAAAAGGCAGACACTGCAAGCTGTGTTTCTGAGACAGAACCAAGGCATGCAATGAATGACACATCAGCCATGACACCATTTTGTCTTGCATGTAGCCTGCAAAATAGGACTAACTTCAGCTGCTCTGATCAGTTCTTTGCCTTTTAGATCTTATTGCTTCCTTCTTGTCAGGGGTCAGCTCAGACCAGCAGTTACTTTGTACATCCACACTCCACCCCTCCCTGCTCCACTCTTATCCCTTTCCTTTGTTTTCTTTCGCCCTACTCCCTTTCCCTGCTGTCACAGTCCCCCTGTGCCCCAACAAGCAAAGCATGGCCAAGAGAGGCTGCAGACTGGCTGCAGACTGATGCCAGGGGGCTCAGGCAGGTCAGGGCAGTGGGGCTGGTGGCCAAAGTGGGGTCAGGGCTGTGAGGCTCCTCCTGAGGATGGCAGGAGACCCACCTCAACTCTCACCTGCAGAGTATTACAAGCCTCATAGCACTTCAGGTGCTGTCATTCTGAAGATGGATGTTAAATGAGGTCTCTACTGTTATCTTGAAAGAATTGGAGAATCTTGTGAATCCTCTCATCCATTTTGGTTCTATGCTGAAAGATGCAAGACAGGAAAACTACGCTTCTCTAACATTTCATTTGAATATGTAATATACTGTGCTAACAGCTGCCTTCAGGAGTCAGAAGTCCTGGGATCAGGAGATCTCTCAACAAATTTCTTCATAATCCTTATGTTTTTGTAGGCTCAATTTGTTGATACTCAAACTCTTTTAGAACAGGTACTTGGACCTCTGTAATTAAATTTACATAAGGACAACTGCATAGCATTATATTTTAGAAGGAGAAATAATTGCAAAATCCTTTTCTAGGAGAATGATTTTATTTCTTAGCATTTCTCCAGTGGGACAAAAAGAACCCTGTTTCCTGTATCCTTGTGTTTAAAAGTGGGGAATTTTAAAGACAATTTTGGAAAAGAAAAAGCCAATTTTTTGCCTGAAAACCAGAATTAAACACTTTCTCTGCAGATCTGTAATACCAATCAGTGGTACATGGCTTCATTCTGCAAGGCAACTGTTCTGAATTATTTCTTGGGGAAAGGGAGAGTAGGACAACCTGATCTCCTGAGGACATAGGGCCAAATAGCTCTCTCTTATACTGCTGAATTTACCCAACACATATACAACAAATCACTTCAGGGGCTCAACACTAATGGGTAGTTCTGGTCAATATGAAGGAGGGAAAAAAGCTGCTGCTGTGACTTTCTGTCTGATTTTTGTTGCAAGCTGCCAAAGATGCTAGCTATATTCTGACTTTGTTCTTCATCTGTCAGAGCTTCATGTACTCTCATTCTCTCTTTCTGTACCTGTCTTTATGTGTTTCTTTTTACCACTTTAGTTTTGCGAGACAATCTAGTTTACATCCTTACCATATATGTTAGAAGATTAAATAAATGAGCTACACTTCATGCTGGATCTATTTTATGTTTTCTCATCAATCACCATGCTGCTCCTTACCTAGAAGCATCCCCTATACTTTAACAAAAATGGAGACATTTATGCTAGGTTTCAGCGTGAGCCACCCTGTTTATATTTAGAATGTCTTCACCATGATTAGTCACACAGTCTGGACAGTTATGTATCAAATGGTAGGAGTAAAATACACACCCTACACTTTTCACATCAGTGTACAATCCTTATGGCTCTATACAAGTGTGGCTATTTAATCTAGATCACTCTCAAATTAGTGTATCACTTAGCTATTTCATTAATCATACTTAAATCGCTGTTAAAACCCTTCAGATTCTTTCTGAATTCTCTGAGGTGCACCTATGGTTTTCATTAGATAGTTACAGTATATCCAATAAACAGTATTATGTAAATTCCAGGAAATGTCACTACTTATAAAAACAGTAACATAACAAAGAACTTTAAGTGAATTACATGAAGTGACATGTCAGGAGTCTGTCAATAGCTGAAAAGCTGTGGATGAGTTAGGAGTACTAATCAGTTTTGGTCACATACTTTGTGCACTGTCAGACACATGGACCCCCCTCTTGCACATAAAGAAGAAGAAGTACAAAAGTACCCACTCCATGGTGATTGAAGTACACTGTCATTTCAGTGTTCTTGTTAAAGCAGTATTACCTGCCTTAAGCATCCTGCTCTTTTGAATTATTAACTCTAGCTTAATAACAGATCATTAGTAAGATAAATTACTTAAATTTGTCCCTCATTTCTGTGCTTGAGTCATCATGGCTGGGGGGCTCCATTATGGTCTTAGTGACAACAGAAAAATACTATACAATAACTTGATTTCTACTGAGGAATTCCAGTACAAGGACTAAGCAGTTCAGCAAACATGCCAGTATGAAGAATCTGTTAGGCAGTGCCTCATGACAAAAACACTACTTGCTCTTATTCTATAGTTTTGGTTGGGAAATCATTTATTTTGAAGTCAAACCACTAACGGTCTGTATAAGTTGGAATATTCAGAATATCATATTAAAACCCAGAAGGTTCCATTCAAGACTCGTTTACCATATGGAAAAATATTCCTCAATCATTCTAATATTTTTCAGTGACCCTGATAAGTTTACAGCTTTCTTCCATGGCTTTGTAAGGAATCATCGACCACCTACAATCTTGCATATTTGTTTATTGCCAACTACTTTTTCTGGCAGATAAATGTCTTTAGGAATACTTATATGCTGACACCTAGTGGCTTTAAATCAAATGTTATTTGTAGATAGGCAGTGATGTATTACTTCAAATCCTGTCCACTTCTTGGAAGTAGTGGTTTCAATCCTCTGTATTTATTTTTTCTTCCTTATTTCATTTCAAATGAATAGGCACCTCTTTGAGTCACAACACTGAATTGATTCATGTATTAAATTATAGTTTATCATTATCAATTATGCCTACAAGAAGCATAAATACATTCAGATGTACTTTTTTAATCCAGAATTGGAAAATGTACTTATGTGCTTCAGGTTTTTTTTTTTTCAGTCTATATTTAAGTATAGACAAAGAGTCCTATTTAGTTGAGAGGAGCTCTTCAAAAGAGTAGGTGTAATATTTCTCCATGCAGTAATCAATAATGTGCAAACACAAAGAAGTAACATCGTTCTTATGTAACAGAGATTGCCTCGTTTTACTTAAGGTGAGAGGAAAATTATCATTTGGCTCAATGAATGGAGAAATGTGTTTACTTGATATATGTTCCTAGAAAAAAATATTCGCTTGAGCCTGTTGAAGTTTAGAGCTTTTTTTTTCCCAGTGTGTACCTCATTCTAAAAGCTAGAAGTATGTAAGGTCTCTCAATTGTAGTGAAGGTTTGCCATAGGTAATAAAGTGAAAAGAAAACCAAAGCAAAAGAATGTTTTAAATATTTGCTTGCCAGCTAACTCAGATAAGCAGTAGGGTCAAGTAGCTTTTATTGTGGAGGCAGACTGTATTCTGGAAGTCTAATTGGTTTATTATGTTAGCCTTACTGTTGATTTAATGGCCAAAATAATTACTAGGCAGATGGAAAAGAGTGTAATAAAACATTTTTATTAGCTAAGAACCACAATATTGTTGAGAACTATATAATATTTGAAGTGTTTTGTTAATATTGTCTTGTACTACAGAGAGGAGCAAGATAATGATTACAATAATTGTAACTTTTGAAGTTAGTTTTCCTTAACTACCTCATAAAATGCTATGTAGATTATTTAATATTTCATTAGATTTTTTTAGGGTAGTGTAAATATTCCCTGTTTTCTCTTTGAGTCTGAGTTTAAAAGAAGCTCAGCATGAATTATTTTCTGATAATTATAGAGATACATTGTGTTCATTCTATATGAGCACTTTGAATATTTGATTAGGCTCAGAACAATGAGATGGTCTTCTGACTTACCCTTGCAGACTAAATTGTTTTTCCTTGAACACTTTTAGCTTTTTATTTCAACTCTGTGTCAGGGTGCTTCCAAATTTTTAGTATCCAAATTAATATTTGGGTTTGTTTATTTTTTGTTGTCAAGAAAATATTAATATTAAAATATTAATATTAGCATAAAATATTAACAATCTTTTAAATTTATTGATATTAAATATTAATTTTTTGTTGTTAAGAAAATATGTCTCAACTCTGATTGGCTGGAGCTGCACAGAGAGATGAGTTTGTATTTCAGAAAAATAAAAGTTCATACCTTCATAATTTATCTTTCTTTTCCATGAATTCATCATGGAAATTGTACTGGTATTGAACAACACTATTTCAGTTACCATTTTCTTCTTTTTGTACATCATGAAAGTAGTATAAATGCATAGTTCTTTGTTTGCTCATCAGTGTCATGTTGATCACAGAGGAAACACAGATTTTTGCCTATGTTATTCCAGTGAGGAGCTGGTAGAAAGCAAACTCAATAGCAGAAATTAAAAAAGCAGAGATGCCTTTTGGCTATAGAGAAAGAAAATCCAATTTTTTTGAATATAGAATCATACAGTGGTTTGTATTGGAAGGAACTTTAAAGATCCTTTAGTTCCAACTGCTCTGCCATGGGCAGGGACACCTTCTACTGGACCAGGGTGCTGAAAGCCCCATCCAACCTGGCCATGAACACTTCCAGGAGCAGGGCGGATCTACCACTTCCCTGGGCAACCTGTGCCAGTGCCTCACTGCCCTCACAGTAAATAATTTCTTCCTAATACCTCATTTAAAACTACCCTCTTCCTGTTCATAGTCGTTGCTCCTTGTCCTATCATTGAATTCCCTCGTAAAAAGTCCTTCTTGTGGCAAAACAAAATTCCTTTCAAAATTACACATTGCTGCTCTTCATAATACTGACAATATATTACATAGAAGTAAAAATTGTTGCAATATAGAGCAGCTTTCTCTGACTTACTGGAACTTATACATTTTTTAGCTGAAATTACTGTACGTCCTGACTTTTTTTCCTAATTTTTAAGACACTTTGGGTTTTTTGCAATCAAAAGAAATCAAAATTGAAAAAAAATTTCTCATTTTAAAATCAATATTGTTTTGCAGACAGAGTGAAGCCTCACAAGAGAAGAGAAGAGAACAGTCTTCCTTAAGCATGTACTATACAGCATTTCTTCTCAGAAAGACTCCTTTGAAAGAGTAGTGTAAATAGTTTAGTGTTGACTTTAAGTCTCTAAGTATAGGAGAAAATTTTGGGTATTTTGTTTTTTTCAATGGAAATAATGTTCCCCATATGCAAGTATTTCTACAGAAAATACTTGTTTCATCTTGATAATTTTAAATCTCAGTGGGATAACTGAAAATCAGAAAATACACTAATCCACATTACACAGATGAGGTTTTAAAATTCTCTCCTTTGTTTATTTTCTGGAGTGACCATCATGGTCTTAATAAGAAGGAAACAAATAAAACAGACTCCTTTTCCTCCACAAATCTGGTGTTCATATAATATGTTTTTGTTCTAAAGAAGGTAGAGTCTGTGCTGTTCATCCAGAATTTAGCTAGAGAAACTATAATTTATAAGATTGGCATTTCTTCCTTTTATATTTGTACCCACCTTGTCTCCTCCTTTTCCTTGTCTTCATTTCTTACTATTCTTGATTTATCACTACAGCTTTTGAACCTAATATTTATGGAAACTTTTGCATCCCAACTATTATCCCTGCCTAGAAGTAAATTTGCATGCAATTTGAACACCTCCTTAAAATGGATTTTTGTTTTTTACATAGAAAAAATATGTTATTTTGATATTCCTGGAGCACTTTTCATCCCCATTGGCATCTGCAAACCTTTCTCCTTTTGGGATCCAGTACTATCAATCAATTTTTCAATCAGTTGATGAATTTCTACTTGGCATCTTTGCTCACCTCGTACGTCTTGAAGTCCATCCTTAGGAGCTGTCCTTCCCAGTTTAACTCAGAGAATGTTATACTGTGATATGTCAGTAAAAAACTAAAGTTATATTTAAAATAACGGATCTGATTTTCCAATTCAAACTTAATAAGAGGTTCTAAGGTAAAAAATGTTGTTTCCACAATCAAAATTAGAAGTATTCTGTATTCTTCATCATTTTTTCAGTCTACACTTGAAATACTAAGTACCTGCTTAAGTACTTGGGTAGAACAGGAAGGAAATGAGCTCTCTAATCTCCACATTAATTTTTTTTTCTTTTTTCTTTTTAATTTTTGAAGACCATATTTTCAGGTATGGGACGGGATTGACTTAAGCCAGTCCCAAGGACTCTTCTATCAACACATTCCTTGAAGGTATTCAGAATATTTTCCTAACTTCAATGTTTTCGTAATTCTGTTTTTCTAAATTTGTCCCTCTCTAATGTGAGGGTGTGTTTATGTGTGTGTATATATATATATAATTGCATGAGATAAATAGCCCCTCATGGTCTATACTGCCCGAATTGTAGCTAGGGCAACCATTACCAAACCTTTCAAAGCCAAAAGAAATTGTTTCCTTGGCAACAGGAGCCATGTAAAATCTCACAGAACAACTGTCTTTCCTACTCAAATTTCATTCTTCTTGATGCTGGAAAAATGGTTTTCTATTTCACTGTTTGACTCAAAAGAGGTGAATTATGGTGGGGGAGTACAACTACATCTCAACACCCCAGCAGACAAAAAAAGCCCTGGCAATCTCTCAAAGTATTTGACCCTTTTCTAGTTAATAGGGATTAGTATCTTACCAGCAGAGCATGTAATATCATCAGACCTCTTAATAAAATCTTTGGCAGTCAGTAACATTATTTAAGCTTGAAAAATCCATCTAGGTATAGTAGGAACTCACACAGCGTGAAATGACAATGCATTACTGACTCTGAAGTTCCATTGTCACCCTTAGGCTTCCTCATCAGCCAAAATTCATAATTCATGAAGCATAGTAATATAGAGGGGCGATGTGTCTGATGCTTGAGAAAATTACTGTCAAATTCTAGTTTATAAATTCTTAAAATTATACCTTTACTTGATTGGTTGGACTCTTTCAGAAACCAAGTGGTTTTTTTCCCTTTCCTTCCTCCCTCTTTTAAAACTTCTACTAATCGACAATTGTGTTATATCTAATAAAATCAAGGTTTACCATACAGTATTTGTATATACTATACTGTCTCTGTGGTGCTATTTCTTGGCTCCTACTGTACCCCATCTTCTGTTTTTATTATTGTCCTCTGATGTAAAATATTCCCATTAAGAAGACTGGGCTTTAAAAGTAGTTCTATTAAGACAACAAAATGCATTGCTAAATAAATTTCCAAGGAATTACCATTTCACATGTGAGGTAAGTCTTACCTAAATATTTCAATACAGTTATTGCTATTTTTTTCTCAGAAACATCTTGCTTCAGCAAAGAAATATGTTTCCAGATTTTTATATATGCTGGATAAAAGCCAGAATAATTAGGTTTTATGGATTTTTCTGCAGTCATCATCGTTATTATTTGTTATTTGTTCAGCCAAGTCCACCATTTCACTAAATGTATTTTATTTATTATTGTGAGAGAAAAGAATGAAATGTGTCAAACACTTCATTCTAAGTCTGGAATACATAAGTTATTCCTTAAACAAATAAGATGTTTTGCTGACACAAACACTTTATTTTGCTTATACTGACTTCAATTCCAATGTTTATGTCACAGATTTACTGACAGGCACCTTCTGTTCACAAGCAGGTAATTCTCAATAACCAAGGATGTTGTGGAAAGCACAAATTTTCCTCTTAGCAAGCATGCTATCACCATGGATAGTTTTGGAACTGTATAACTTGTTAACTGGGGAGGTCAGACTTTAGCTTTCAGTTTGTGCCTTGGTTATAGGCTTGAACCCAAAGCATATTAATTTCCCTTAAACCTGAAATATACCAAATCAGATTCCTGGGCTTTGATACTATGTATACAATTCTACAGTAGAGTTAGCAAATAATAGTTAAACTGGTAGGTCTCTATAGGTGTACAAAACCTGTTTAGAATTGGATTTTGAGCATTCCAGAAGGAGAGAAATTGAAACAACTTTTTTTGCTCATGACTATTATGATGACAGATTGTCTGTATTTCTACCTGATGTGTTAGAGAGGTACTTGCAAGCTATAGCTGAAGACTTTTTTATAGGGATGATATTTCAGCATTATCAGACGTCTTCTCCCGTAAAAATTTACTCAAGTCTTATCCCTCTGTTGGCATGTTATGTGTTACACAGCTTGGAGAAAAATGTATCATAGCTCTTGAACCTGAGAGAATTATTTCCATTAGAGATTAAGCATTTTAAAGAGTTCATAGTATTACATACATAATATTCTGTTAAAACATTTAAAAATTTTGAGATCATCACTAAGGTGTGAGATTCTTCATATTGCAACAATCAAAATTAAAACTCTGATCAATACCCGGGTTGAAAAAAATTCAGTGAAATTATGGAGAAAACGTCTATAAAGAAAATTTCAGAGAATTTATTTTTGGAGCATTTCTAGCTTGAGTTCAGACCAACTAATCCATTTGTCCATTTTTGTTATCTTTTAGATAGCTGTCATCTTGTCCTCCAAGGCTCAAAGCAATAAAATACAAATGGAGCAATCTCATTGAAAGTGCAGTGATGTCCCTCCCTGGGACATAGTTCAGACTAGAATGTAACTACAAGGACCTGTGTGAATCTTTATCAAGTGCATTCTTGAATTCCAGACATTTGACGGGGATGGTCATGTTCCACATAGTGATTGAGAAGTATATGCTAAATTGGTCACTCAGGACAAGTGAGCTTGTGGGGCTTTTTTGCAGGGTTTCTTGGTTGTCAGTGGAGACAAAGGGGTCATATAAAATCAGACTATTAGATCTTCCAAAATTATCATAATTTGCAACTTACTTTGGAGTTTGGTTTCAGATAACCAGAAGTAAGTATCGAGAAGAAAATGAGATACAAAAGTGAGTTAAACATAAAATGGAAAACTTACCAAAAAAAAAAGTTTTTTAACTTCTATGGAAAGGTTATTCAGAAGCTAAATTAGTTCATAACTTTTATAAGAGCAGCTTAGTATTCATTTTAGATGTGTAGAATTAGACTGAGTCAGCTAAGAACGCACATCTATTTAGTGAAGTATTCAACAGTACTCCTGTAACAAAACAAAGCATACTAAACAAATGAATGTCATTGCTGTGTTTCCCTGGTGTCCTTTTCTAGTCTTGATTTTCTTCTCAGGGATCATTCACATTTTATGGAAAAGGGATGTAAAAATGCTGTTTCGAACTTCACTAGATCTTGGTTCATTTTGTAATGTATGTATAATTCAATTAATAAGTTGAACTTTTTAGCCGTTTATTTTGGAGGATATCCTGAGTGACATATTTATTCTACTAAAATATAAAATACAAAATACTTCAGCATATGCATTGTGATAACTGGAAAAGGAAGAGATGCATACTATGTTATATCCCATCATGAAACCAGGACAAGTTCAGGGTTCCTATCCCAAGAATCGTTCCTGAGTCTCTCTTTATAGGCATCACCAGGGAAAGAATAGCTTCTCAAGAAATTATTTAGAGCATCTAATTTAGTCCCTTGCTGTGAATTGCCTCTTGGCAGGCTCCATGTTTCTCTTCACTGAGTGCCTGCAAAGGTTTGGTGACTACCCTGTTAATTTAGGTGTATGAGTTCTTTTGCCTAAGGCTGAAAGGGAAATATGGCACTGGGTGCAAGGTTGACCATATAGATCCAAAATAGTTTGTCTAGAGTCCCTTGTGCCCAATATCCCGAAAGTCTTTGTTTTTATGTGAACTAGTTTTTTGTTTTTATGTGAACTAGAGTTTATTACATAAAGTCTTCTCAGATCACCTGAACTGATAATGATTGGAGCATGTTAAAACACAGAAGGCTCCAACAGTTCACACACAGGACATCTGGTTTTTGGATTTATTATTATTATTAGTAGTAGTAGTAGTAGTAGTGCCATTATTATTGCCATTATTATCGCCATTATTATTGCTATTGTTATTACATTGTAGTTCATCATTAAAAGTAAAGAGAAAATAATGAAAATAATTGTCATTTGTGATTTTTATAATATCTTTGCATAACTATTAACAGTTAACTAATACATAAACTAACACTTTAGCCAAGTTCAAAATTTTGAGTTTCCAGAAATTAGAAATAATTGATTGCATAAGATTCAGAATAAACATGATCATGTATATTCTGCAAAAACACAAAAAGAGGTTCAAAATCCAACCTCCTTTTAATTCTGTGTCTTTCATAAATGATGCATTTCCTATCCTGTCTTACAAAAGTTGCCATACCTTTTTGTGACTTAAAAGTAGGAGGCTTGTTGTGATATTGTTTACAAAGAATAAGACACTTGATGCTTTTGTTTCAAAGCAGATTTTTTCAGTCTGCTATGCTGATACCTTCGACAGCTCTTGACATATGTTCAGAGAAAATACTTGGTGACAGGAAAGTCTGGCTCCGAGTATCAGAAACAGACACAACTGTGGTTTTAGTTACCGAAAAATGTAAAGGTTCTTACCTTGCAGTTTATGGTCTGCTGTCATGCAATAATTCTTTTCTGACAGAAACACAAGTCTCTGTAGATCCTTCCTCACCCTCTGCAGATGTCAGGTTCTTCAATCCTTTCTTTTTCCAGTGTTTTCCTCCCTGTCTGGTTTTTTTTAACATCTGAATGTAACCACAGATGTAAAACACTATGAGTCTCATAACCTAATAGATTCAAAACTGTCATCACTGTGCCCAAGCATCCAGTTGCAGACTAAATTCTCTTTATTATCCATTTTATTGTTTCTACAATCAAGCTTTGTTATTTGCTATGCTAGAAATAACATTATTTAAAATCAACTAAGATTTAATACTTTCATACAATGCATTATAGAATGTGCATATTCACCAACATTCAAGTGATGTGTGGAATGTTCTAGGAGGAGTAGAAGTGTCAAACGATACCAATAGAAAATAGTCATGATGACAAAATTTTCAGGTTCCTAATGTTCATAGGGACCTGTGTGATCAATATTAATATAAAACATTTCCCAGGTAAAATATGCAAACAGTTACTTCTTCAATAAAACGAGAATCAGAACACAATCACTGGCTTGTTAAAACAAAAGATTACATAGTTGAGATATCTGTTTTGCTGATAATGTGATCAATGTTTACCATGAAATGTGCTTTAAAACATACAAATTAGGAGTCAGAGAATTTTGTGAAATAGTTTTTAACAGGAAGAGTTGAAAATAAAGAACAGGTGGCTGACTGTATTATGTATGTTATCTATATAATGACATAGACATTTATATAATCACAGAATCACAGAAAGGTCTGGGTTGGAAGGGACCTTAAAGATTACCTAGGTCCAATCCCTCTGCCATGGGCAGGGACACTTTCCACCTGACCAGGTTGCTAAGAGTCCCATCCAACCTGATCTTGGACACTGCCAGGGATGGGGCATCCACAACTTCTCTAGGCAACCTGTTTCAATGCATCACCACTCTCATAATTAAGAATTTCTTTCTTATATTGAATGTAAAACTACTCTCTATCAGTTTAAAACCATTCCCCTTTGTCCTGTAGTGACAGGACATGCCCTTCTCCATCTTTCTTGTAGCCTCCTTTAGGTACTGGAAAGTGTTGTAAGGTCTCTCCAGAGTCTTCTCTTTTTTTCAGGCTGAACAACCCCAACTCTATCAGCCTGTCTTCATAGGAGAGATGCTCCATCCTTCTGATCATCTTAATGACCATCCTCTGGACCCACTCCAACAGGTGCACAGTCTTTTTGTGATGGGGGCCCCAGGGCTGGATTCAGTACCCCAGGCAGCATCTCACAAAAGTGTTGTACAGGGGGAGAATCACCTCCCTAGATCCACTGGTCATCCTTCTTTTGATGCAGCACAAGATACTGCTGGATCTCTGTGATGCAAGTGTGCACTGATGAGTCATGTCAAGCTTCTCATCTACCAACACCCCCAAGTCCTTCTCCTCAGGGTTGCGCTCAATCCCTTCTTCATGCACACTGAATTTGTGCCTGAAATTGCCTTGACCAATATGTAGGACCTTACACCTGGTCTTGTTGAACTTCATGAGTTTCGCACAGGTCCATCTCTCAGGCTTGTAAAGGTCTTTTTGGATGGCATCCTTTCCTCACAGCTTGGTGTCATCAGCAAACTTGATTACTTAATTTTGATTCTTGAACACAATGGCTATCCTGGGACTAAGTAAGTATGGAGAAAATTGATGGGATAAAATCTCAAGTCCACATCTAAGAAAACAGAAAAATTATTCCTGAGCAATGATCTATCAGTTATGAAAAGAAGGACATCAAAAGATGAACCTGTGCAGTTAGAATAATCTATTTATACCAGATACACTTTTGGTAGCCTTTATGATAAGCCACTCTATTCAGGAATGTGAGCAGGTGAAGTTTAAAAAAACATCTACCTAAAAATGCCTTGTAAATTTCTGATAAGACTATTTAAAAACAAGAACAGTATTCAGAATCTAGTATTCCTAAAAAGTCAAAACAATTTTGAATCTATATCTTATGTTTTTATGTCTCACACATATCTAAATATTATTTCTTAAAAAAAAAAGCTAGATAAATCTGGTGTATGAACGAGGTTTTTTGTTCAAGCCCTGTTAATTATCACTTGGCCTTAACTGTAATTAACGTAATGCTTCTGAGAAACATACCAAACATATCTCTTCTAACAGAAATGATATGAACTAAATATCAAACCCACTATATATTTAAATTAGATTTTCTAAATTAATGTTTCAAGTATCACAGTTTTTGGGATGCCTTTTATCAATAGGTAAGGTGCTTGAAAACCCTGAGGTAACATCCACCAGACTGAAATGTGAGTAGGCTGGGAGCAGGTGAATTGCAGAGCATCATTCTGTGATAAAGATCTCAAATCTCAGGTACTCTACTGGAGACACGTCTGTTGTTTTTGTGAAAGATGCATCATTATTTATATTTTCTTACAGTTTCTGTATTAAATCCATCTTGAAACAAAACAAATTTACAGGAAGTCTTATGAACTGCATTTCAAATACAGAGGACATTGAAAAGCGCCTTTTTTCCCCCTTTCATGTCCTTTTATAACAATCCTGTAGCTTAACTCAAACTGAGGATAGTCTTTATCATAAATACATGTGTCCACAATACCTTTCTGTGAATGGCCATTTTAATTAGCAGAAGGCAGAACAAGTCTTTGCTCTTTTGTTGCACTATAGGATGGGGTGGAGGTGGTTTGGAACTCTGCTTTCAGATGGCTTGTCCTGTGACCCTTTCAAAGTGTCAAAATTGTAAAAGATGACTGAGCTTTCCTACACAAGGATCACACTTCTTTGCATGTGAAAAGTTTGCTGCTTGTTGATCTTGGGCTATACAGCAACTGGGTCACACATGTCCATAGCATCCATGTGATTCCAATTAGTTAAGACTGGTTACCTAGAAAAATACCTCTGATGTATTGCTACTTACAAAAGCCTATATGTTGTTCAGTTAAGAAAAAAAATTCAATTCTCAATGAGTAGAAAGTTATTAGCTGCTATTTGTCTGCTTTGAGAACTCTTTTCTATTCTTGAACTGTGTCTCAGAATATATAACAAAATGCAGTACTGGTTATTTATAGCTTCTCAAAATTAATTGCCCTACTGAAAATGAGCTCATTTTTTGTTTACTGTGGAAATGAAACAATTCACCTACAAACATTTACCTCATAGAAAATACATGCTGAGTTATGACTGTTCCTTTGTCCTGGAATATTTCAGTGGAGTTGCCCCAGGATTTTTCCCTGTACATTCAATCCGCCTATCTGAAGTCTGTGTTGAATTTGTAATCCCCTTTATATTTTGAAAAAGTCTCAGAGCAACAAATACTGAAAGTCTGGGGGTTTTGTGTGTGTACATGCCACAGAGTAAAAAAGAAAATGTCATCTTTTAATTAGCAGGAAGTGTGGGGTTTTCTGATTCTCATCTTTTAATTCATATTATGATCAAAACATTTACAAATCGACTGACTTGAAAACTATGTTAGAGAGGTCCACTCAAAATCCCAAATATTCTTTGCATTCATGTTTTTCTGAGACAAAAATAAATCCAGAGATTCTATGCAATGGCGTATTCTTGTAACCTTCAGAAGACTCCTTTTCTCCTCTGGATAACACTATATTCTGCAAGTCTTGGTTTCTGCTTAAAACAATAGCTTTACCTTTGACGACTAAGAGGAAAAGAAAAATAATGAAATTTAGAAAATACACATTTCTGCATCTTGGCAAATTTAATCTAGATGTGATTTTAAGTCTGTTTATTATTAGTTCCAACCGTTTTGTTTTTCTTTCTAAATACCAAAACCAAGCAAAATTTAGGACTCTAATGTATTCTGAAGTATATGAGATAATTTTTCCAAATGCCTACAGCTTTCAATTCTGCAGCTTTCTATTTGTAAGAATTATTATTTTTCTTTATTGCTCAAATGCAGTCTCAGCACCGATCCTTCAGAAAGATCTAAAGTGTCACCAAGTTCACTATGAAACATTGACGACATACAAAAATTTGCATTAATTTTATTTCATTTATAAAAGATGTCTTGCTTTTTGCATTGAGGTTTCATTTGCATAGAGCTTCGTCTGAAACTGGCCCAGTTCCTACACCCAACCACTTAAATGGAAGTGTAAATTCATGAAGCAGGAAGAGGGAGACTGAGACTATTTAGCTTGGAAAACAGGAAATGCAGGGGAATACTATCAGCGTCTACAAATACCTGAAGGGAGGGTGTGAAGAAAAGGGAGCTGCTTCTTCTCAGAGGTGTCCAGTGACAGGACCAGAGGCACAAACTGCAATACAGAAGGTTCCCTCTGAACAGCAGGAAATGATTTTTCCCTGTGAGGATAACTGAGCACTGGTACAGGTCACCCAAAGAGGTTGTCAAGTCTCTGTACTTGGAGGTGTCCAAAAGCTATTTGGATGTGCCTCTGGGCAACCTGCTCCTCGTGGCGCTCCTTGAACAAATAGGCTAGTCCAGATGACATCCAGAGGAGAGGGACAGCCCTTTAGGCAACTGTGAACCTGAAATCACAGTGCCACAAAGCCAACCTAGAGCATCTAACAGGAGCATGTATCTGAAATTTCAGACTTATAGTTGAAATTTCAGTGTTAGATATGTATTTTAAATTACAGTTTACTCTAGAAGTCTGTAAAATGCATTATTACCTTTGACTGAAGCAAACCTTACACTGTGTAGAATGAACAGATTCAAACCCCAAGAGGAGCCTAAATTTCAGAAAATCCATTATCTGGCAGCAGGAAAAGGCTAGGACCTCAGAACAAATATAATCAGGATCTGCTGACTCTAGAAGGGGTAAACAAGTGATGTATCACGGTCCGGGAGGGCTGCACAGGCCGGCTCCCCCCAGACCGGGGTCCCTGGTTCTTGTAAATCCCACCGGATCTGGGGTGGGCGGCTCCTGAGGTTCCGCGGCATGGCGTGAGTCTTCAAACCACATCAATTCAGCAGGAATATAGTGAGGCTAAGAAAAGAACTGGACTCCATCTCTGTTCTGGCAGGGAGGTTTATTTGGGGTAACGGGGACAAGGGGGTTGCAGGGAAGGAGAAGGGGGAAGGGAGACAAGGCAGGTAGCAGATGCTAGCAGCCCAGAGATGGAAGACCTCGAGCTGATCTGGACATCACCTTATAAAGGGAAAGGAAGGGAAGGGACTGTCTCCCCTAGAGCCAGTCCCGGGGAGTCTGAAGGGAAGACAGGCATAGGGAACCCACCAATAGATTTTGGGGTACAGCAGAGCATATTTCAAAATGAACCAATTGTATACAAAGCAGAGGGACAAAGGAGCACATGGAATCCTAAAACCCCACGTTGCTACGAACAAGTAACATTTTTTTTTTCCTTTTCAGTCTCCTTGGCTTTACCTAGCTTCTGCTTCCCAGTGCTCTCTGGTCATGGAAGAAATAGGAACTCCCGACCATGCTTGTTATACTTGGAAGAATGATGGAGGAAAGAGAGCTGCCTTAGATATACCAATTGAAAATCCAAGCTCCACTGGTATTTAAAATTATTACTCAAAAATAATGCCACCTGAACAGCCTGCTTGTTAGTGTTTCACTGGATTCCAACTTTATTTGGCAAACCTTGCAGCAAATAGTGTCTTAGGAAAATAGTCTACCAAAACCCTCAGACTTTTTAGGAGTTATGCCACTGCCTAAGAATTGAAACATTGTTTGAAGGATTAACAATATTGCTCTCCACAGTATATTCAAATTTCATGTTTAAGTCAAATTTATATACTATGTCTTGATTTGCATTGGGCTAAGCAGGCTTCTAAGGTGATTATTGTGCCCAATCTCATTTTGAAAGGAGTCATGCTGATGGTCTGGCTTTTCATCAGTCTCAAGCCCCCACCAAAAGGATAAGGGAAAGTGAAATAATTTGAAATTATTCAGACAAGACAGGTTGTCTGCTTATTTGTACTTTGGGGTTTTTTAATGCTAAATTTTGTGCTGATTACTGAACAAGTTTGCTCAGTAGGAAGATCTACAGGCCAAAACAAGATCTTCTTCAAAATTATAGCAAATCTTTGTGAATTTGTTTTTCAGAGTGTTCTAATGGCTAACATAAGCTTTCAGAACCTGACCTAATGTGAGCAGTAGCCAAGCACCTTTTTTCTTCTCTCTACCAGTGAAATCAGTGTGAATCTCAGGTGCCTGGCACTCTTCAAGATGAAGAGCATACCTTGTCAAACTGAAGAGTTGAGGTCATCCCAATGGTGCATCACAAGATATCCCTGGTGTTTAGCAAGTCTCACATTAAAAGTATGAATGATTATTCTGTCTGGTGAAGACTCCAGTGAGTGCACCTTCAGTGGCTCACACTTTATGAACCTTTTAACTTGAGAATATTGTTATAGTGTTGGCAGTATTTGGAAACTTACCATATCATCCGCACTTTATCTGTCCTTATGTGCCAGAATGTTAAAATCTCATTACAGTCTATCATCTGGTGCTACATGCGCTCTGAAAATATTGCCACAATACTAGAATAGTAGGGAAGTAAGATCAAGGAATTCAGTGTTGATTCATGGGAAGAAAGAGGCAGTTGGAGTAGTAATTAATTCCATTTTCAGGAGTTCAAGCCTGAACAGTAATTCAACACATTCAAATTTGATAACATTTTTATAACTTTTCTGTATTTGTTTTGGGTGGATTCCTGGCAGAGACCCCTGGGACACCAGCAGTGTGGGAAATACCCCATGGGAGCAGCATGCTTGAAAAGAGATTGGAAACAATCTAGATGAATGTGTAATAATGTAAACATCCTTCTACCTTATTTTGAATCCTTCTTACACACAGAGAAGCATACACACCTGCTAGGACTGTATGATACTTCATTTCTCCAAACAGAACAGATGCAATCTGAAGAATCATCAATAACAATTTCTTCTTTCCTTCCTTCTTTCCTCCTGACTCCATGAAATATTCTCTGTCTATTATCTGTTCAGTTCTGAGCTTGCTAGAAGCAGCCAGAGCTCTGCCACTCTTCATCATCCTGTGTGGGCTCAGCCCAGTGTCAGAAGAGTGGTGCTCTTAAAACCACAGAGGGTGACAATTTAGAAGTGCTCAATTCAAATACTTCTTGATGTTTCTACATTAGAAATCTTTATTTCTTGACTATTGACATTTTACTAATACCATATGAAAGTTCATTTATGACTAAGTCTGAGTTATTAAAGAAAGCTGAATAAGTTAGAGATGCTCGGAAACAATAGCTGCATTACCAAGTGATTTCTCTAATAAGTGAATAGCTGGTATCAAAAAGTCAAAGTGCAAATCAGTAGGAGGATTATCTTAATTCAATGAGTTTAAGGGTTGGCATCTCGACTGGTATGCTACAACAGACCTTGCTTTATGAAAGAATAATTAACAATAATAATGCTCCAGGTGTAAATGCCTGGTTGATTATATTTGCATGAATTCCACACAGTGAAATGTCTTATTTATTGAAGTTTTACTTAAATAAAGTCAATTTTAGAACTTTTTAAATTTTAATTTTTTTAAATTTTTAATTTTTAAAAGAATTTTAGTTTTCTTAAAATCTAAAGGATTCGATTTTTGTTTTAATCTGCCTCTACAGTGAGAGTTAAATAAATGGTTTGTTTTATTTCAGAATTAAATTAATTGCTTCAGTGAATTGCTGGAGGCTGCAGCATGTGCAAATCATTGCTGGATTTGGAGTCTGATGGCACTTTCCTGCTCCAAGCTGAGACAGCTGTTACATTTGTAAAGGTGTTTAATGTTGTATCTGCACTTCTTTCAAGCTTTTGGTGGGGTAGGGATTTAGACTAAAAGTTCTCACATCCTGCTTATGTTTTATCCTTTGTACTGAAATATAGTATACAAAGTACCACAAAAGCAACGGAAAACATTCAGTGTCACTCCATAACTCTGAAGGACTGGAAAGATATTTCATATGAAAATAACCTGGATATGGGACATGTGGACTGGCATGCTGTAGAGGCCCAGCAGATAAGGGGCTGATGTGTACCTCTCAAACACTGATGGGTGGATAGCTGTGGCTAGCACAGGTCTTTCTCGTGAGAACATTTTGCTACATTTCATAAACAAAGATAAAGTTTGGATGTTTTGCAAACAACGTCTCCAGATTAGGTCAGTTCGGGCTTGGCCAATTGGGCCTAGGGGGAGGTTTCTGGCTGACCAATCTGGGTGACCTCTGAAAACTCTATATATATGGAAATCAAAATAATAAAGACACCTTTTCTCTTTCCTTGTCTGAGAACCTGCGTCATTTCTCAGCTAGCAGCTCAACAGCGACAGATAGCCATGGAGCCAGCCGAGGTTTGGTGGTGAGAATACACTGTGAGAAAGAACAGAATGTGGCTGAAGATGGGGGCTACAGAGATAGGGCAGCACTTTTCTGGGACAAATGTCCTTGTTCTGGCCCCTGGAGATAAACACAGCACAGTGCAGCACAAGTGCAGGAATGAGGTGAAGGAGCAGCCATGGACTGTCAACCAAATGCTGACCCAACAGAGGGGGATGAAGACCACTGAAAACTCCTGAAGTC
Organism: Entomyzon cyanotis; assembly: GCA_024500445.1. NCBI lineage: Eukaryota > Metazoa > Chordata > Aves > Passeriformes > Meliphagidae > Entomyzon > Entomyzon cyanotis. Next base: position 63,659,038 of record JAKEPQ010001005.1, read on the forward strand.
CTCAACCTGTTTCTAGAAAGGTTTAGGAGAATGAATTGCACATGATAATTAATTTGTGTAGAAAATGACAAACTTAGCTTCAGGGCAGGGAAAGCTTGTCTACAAAAAGGCACCCTCATGAAACCTGGGCAGTTCCCCCAGGACCCTGCACACCCCACCATCTGGATCGACACCGGAGCCAGCAGTGGTGTTCTTTTCTTCCTTTCTTCCTCTCTCCCTCTCTTCAATCTGTATCTGTTTCAGCCTACCCTTTATTACAAATCTGCTGTCATATAGTTTGTACTACAAGATAAGGGACCAACTTACACCAATTTCCATGCCAAATCTAAAATTTCCTAATAAAATTTTGTAAGTTTTTTATACCCCCTGACTTTTGCCATTCCTTTTTAACCACAGGCATTGACAAATCTTGGGTGCTGCTTTCTGCTTAAGGGTGGGATGCCACATGTGCCTGGTCTGTCTCATTCACTGCAAAAGCTTAAAATAGGATTTTCTGAAGTCCAGATAAAAGTTGTTCGACTTTCTCAGCAAACTGACTTTATTTCATTTTTTAATTTTTATTTTTAACTCAGAAATGCATACCCTGAAACCTTTTTCTTTGTTTTTATGCACTTATGAAAATTCACAAGTTGATTTGTTTTCTCCCTTCTCCTTACCCAACTTCTTCAAATAAAATGTTGAGCCAGAATAAATGTATACTTTGTCATAGACATCCAGTTTAATATTTCTGAAAAGAAATTGTGAGTTAAAATATTGACTATCAAGACTCTGAGTGGTTACAATGCAGTAATCATGCTGGCAGGCAAGAAATGAGAGGAAAATATTACTTGTCCCATCACAGCGTATTTTAATAACTTTTTCAGTAAGTATTCAACTCCTTTCTCAGTAAAGTTCTGAGTTAGATATTTGCTTAATAGCTGGAAATTGTGTAGCTGGCTAGTAGGATCTTGGAAGCAGTCATGATACTAGGAAGTCTTTCCTTATTTGCAAAGCTGATGTGAATAATAATTTTCTTGTAAAAGGCTTAAAAGGATTAACTTAGTGACAAAAGATCAAGTGCCAACTCAAAAAAACTAGATAAAAATAGCTACATTAACCTTGTAAACTTAGGGAAAGCAGCACCCTGTTAGTTAGAGAAGAATAAGCCACATCATTGTATCCCCCTGGAGTCTGTCAAGGGGGACAGTTAATGGAATCTGAAAATACTTCAAAGACCTTCTAGGCTGAAAGATTACCAGCAAGCTTTTGGAGTCAGTACTTTTCTGTCTGAATTCCTTCCTTTCCCGGAATTTCTCTTCCCATATTATACCTGCAGAGGAGGTCTGAGCACTCCACTGGAATCCAGAGCATTTTGCTGACAGCAGGCACCCAAAAAGCCAAAGGGAATTGATGAAAAATAGAAGAAAATTTCCATCCCTACCTTTTTCTGCTTTGTCTTCAGCAAAAATATTCCATCTTTTCAAATGCCTACAGTGATTTATTTGACTTTAAAAAATTTACAAAAATATTCCCTGGGTTTTCACCCTTAACTGGGTCATATTAAAACTGTCAGATAGCAAACAGGCAAGAATCATGTCCGTATTCCTGGTTTTCCAGTTGTGAATCTGGGCAAAGACATTTTTCTATTCAAAATTATTACCACCAGTTTTTACGCCCATAAACTTGATTTATGAGGCATAGTTCCAAATATTAAAAGTCCTACTTCTACTTTAAATATGCTGGTGTTTTTATTTTTCTGTTACAATGGTTAAGTACATATAAAATAGATGCATTTATATCCCATGTATTCCATGCCTTCACAGTAAGTTATAAATGTAGAATGAATAGAGGAGAAATAGAAAATTTAAAAAGTCCTATTAAATGCAGTCAAAATAATGTTTAGTATTGCACAGCTTATATTCCATCCACAAAGACCACAACTGCTGGACTTGTATTATTATTATTTATTTTGTAGATGAAGAAGAAAGTCTTCTGTTAGTAATATGGTTAAATGTTGGCCTCTGAGTGTCACTGAACAGCAGTAAGAACTGGCAACGGCACACATGACCCTTCAAGCTATGCCTCTGTATATTGTTCACTGAAGACCAGCTGTGATCAAAATGTGTTTCCTATCCAGCGTCAATTTAATGACTGGACATGTAGATGTCAGGATATTTGGCTTTAGCTGACTTTAAAGTCAACAAGCTTCACAAAAGAGTGACTTGGTTAGTTTAAAGATCAGAGAGACATCAGGCTGTTCTATGGTATTGTTTTTTTTTTTTTTTTTTTATGAGCACAGGTTAGTTGAGGAAAATATTGATAATCAGATGAGTTCATTCTTGTATTCTTGCTACAATCTGAACATCATAAGACTAATTAGATCCATTGCAAGAATGAATGCTAAGCACAGCTGAAAGTCTTTGAAAATCTCAGTAAATCCCAACAACGGACACTTTTTGCCACTATTTCAGGTATAGTTTTAACAGCTATTTATAACATTAATTATGTCTATCCTGATACTTCTGGAACCCATTGATTTTTCCTGACCAACTACTTTATACTAAGGGCAGCTGAGTAAGCACAGAACAGATAGATTGTGAAATTCCACTTACACTTGCAACCCTTTGGCAGTGAAATGTTTTAGACTGAAAGTGTGAGACTATATGCAGATATGCTATGATGAATGTATATGCTTGACTTTTCTGGCCTTGAAGGTCCTGTAAGACCTTCACAGTACTTTGCTTCACCAGGATGATTAAGGAAGGAAAAAAAAACAACACATACCCATTTACCATAAAACTCTTAATGAGTTATAAATAATCTCAGCTCAAGATACTATAAAGGACTACTTAGCATTTTGCTTATGATTTTACATAATTCATCTAAATATAGTCAATTGCAGAGCAGATTTATTTTTGTTGTGGGTGACATTTTCAGATGCTAGCTTGATCACTTTGTTTCATAATGATATCCCGCATATCTATTTTGGTGTATGTGTAGAACTTGAATCAAGCTACCTTTTCTATTCTTGCATTCCAAAGCCTCTGGTATCTCTTTCATTTCTGACTGTATAATGATATTGTATGTTTAGATAGATATATATGCAGACATATATATAGCAAATACACATATAGAACGTTATCAGCTCAGTAGTTATGTAAAATAGCTTTTCAGAGTTAACAATATCAATATTGAGATGGGCTAATCTTTCAACTCTGTGGGCAGACAATGTCTTTTCATACCCTTACAGCATTGCATTCAAAGCTGAAGTCACCCAAGCATATGATCATGTCCTAAATATAATTGTTCATGTACGTCCACTCTTAAATCCTTTAAGACTGTGCTTAAAGTTAACCAGTGTGTTACTGGACTGAGACCTTTAGCAGCAGATGATGATAAGCTTTTATTTTCTAAGAGTTCTTCCACTACAGAGACAGTTTCACTAAAGAAGAAGAAATTCTCTGACTCAGAGAAGGGATGTGGGATGTGTCACCATAACTGATTTTTAAGGTCAAGGGAAATTGTGATTACTTTCCTGCTGCTTATTTTGAGTCTCAGCTGAACATTTATTGGATAACATTCAAAAGATGTTTTATAACTGTTACCACAAAACTGAATTGAAGGGGTTATTCTGTAAAGGACAGATGTTCCTTGGGAAATCATCTCTTGGTGTTACTTAAAGGGCATAGTAAAGTATATTCTATCTCAGTTTAGTAAAGATATATATATCTTAATTTATTACCTTAAAATGTCAATATTAAGTTCTTTAATGTGGTTTCTTAAAGGTATGAGGCATACATAATCACACTGTCTCTCATTCCTCATCCCCCTTTTCTATTCCAGACTAACTACATGGACCCACTAACCACTTCCAAGCAAATTTAAGTAACACCTACAAGTCTCAATAAATACTTTGTGCAAATAGGCAGATAGAACAAAGAGAGACTTTGTAACATCCCAGTGGCAGAAATTGTGTAGGACTCTGGTTCTTCCAGGCATCAGAACATCCATAGAGGTGTTCATCATAACTAAGCCTGGTTGCCTCTGAACTTCTCCATTATTTTTTGCTGTTCATGGAAGGTATTTCTTCACTGTACCAGGGCTGTTTCTGCTGCATGTCTGAGATTCTTAAAGGTAAAACTATTTAAAAATTGTAGCCAGTCTGTTAGACCACATCGTGCAAAGTGCCAAGCTCAACACCTCCATTGATGCTTTCTTGCTGAACCACATACTTCATTTAGTCTTATATTATGACCTCTACTCCTAAGGGGTCCATCTTTCTATCATAGGCATCATGAGCATAAATCCATATCCCCTCTAGATATTCTCTCAATATAAAAGGCATAAATCATTTTTCTGAGTGGCTGTAAGTGCAGAGCTATTAGTCTAAAAACAGAAACCTATTAAAGCTTCATTAAGAAACTCAAGTCAAATATTCCACTGGAAGAGTACTCTGTAACAAAATCATACCAATTCCTTTCCTATAGCATCATTGCTGGCAAAGGTTAAGTCTCCTGTCTTATTCATACCAATTCTACTGTGTTCCATGCTTACAGAACTAATGCCTTTTTCGTCAACAGGTCTGCACTGTGAAAAGTTAGAGATGCGTTTGAGGACAGGATCAAGAATGAAACACTTTTTTTCCTCCCACTATCTACAGTATGTACTGCATATAAAGATATAAAGATGATGCACGGAAATTAACAAAAAATGAGCTAATTCTGTTCTCAGAATTTTGGTTGCTGAATGAAGGAAGAAAAGGATGGTGGGGGGAGGAAGAGAGAAAAAATATATTTCCAGATATAGTTAAAATGACTGATTTTTTCCCCCCATAAGGAATTTTTGCCAAGCCATCCTTTACCTGATATTTTGATGTCTTTTCTCACATACTCTACATATTTTGCTGGGTAAAAATAGTCATTTGCTGTGGCTTGTCTTGTTGCAGCCCTGTGGTGACTGGGAAGCTAACAGCTAATTCACAATATGGCTTTCTAAAGTGACCAGGTTTAGGTACTGAATTCTACTTGCCTTCTCCAGCCTGCAAAGTTAATTTAGGCCTCTCCATTTCACTCAGCTGTCAGTTTCCATAAGCAGGGTAAGGGCTTCACATTTCTCTGTCTTCACATTTTTCTGTCAAATCCTGTTGAAATTGAGCAATGAGTTCAAAAGTAGCTGTCATCTGTGACAGATGAAGACAGGGCACAGTCACCTAAGTTGCATTTCATACAGAAACTGAACTTCAAGAAAGAACACATTAGCTGAAACAGAAATATTTTGTGTTCCACTTTTGTAAAGTGAATATATTTGTCAGTGCTATGATGGAATGTATATGACCAATCATGCAAACTTTAAAGTCACAAAGGGTTGAATCCTACTTGCAAAGAGCACTGTAATGTGAAAGTGAAACAATATATTGGAATAATTATTGTATATTCCAAAGGGTAAATTAAGCTTTTTAGCACTGGAGAATAATAAATAGCTGCATCTGAATAGGATTCCTCTTAGGTCAATAGGAATTCTTTCCTGTTTTAAATAGAGACAGAAAACATATCAGATACAATAATTGTACTATTATTAATATTAATATTTATTTATTAGCAATTACTATTGGTTACCATCAATTTAGATGGAGTTTTGTTAGAATTCTCATCTATCATAAGGCTTCATCAAAAATAACAGGTTTTTTCCACATTTTTAAATTTAACATGGTACTGCTCTGTGTCAAAATCAAATGCAACTTAACAGAGAAAATTTTACTAATACATTGTCTTCTAAGATACGATCATCATTTGGCAGAGGGAGAAAACCTATGTACTTGAAGTCATTATCTAATACAGCTATCCACTGGGAAGAACAGGAAAACCTATGAGCACACTGATGGAATTTCTGTGTGAATTTTGCATCTTACACATAGTGTAGAGCTTTTAATAACAAAAACATTATTTAAACACTACGAGAGAGTATTAAATTGTGACTCAAAGTTGGCAGAGCTGTTCTTCTTCTCACAGCCATGCTGGGAATATAGGTGTTGTCAGCAGCGTTATATCCTTAGCCTCACACAGGGAATCTTAGCCACACAGTTTGCAGGTGTGACCATAATTGTATTTGAGGAAAAAAAATCTTCTTTCCAACTGTCATTTTCTGTCTGATAAATGTTTCAGATTTGTAATCTCATTTTCTGACTCTAGCTTGCCACCAGTGTGTTAATTTTTGACACTTGAGTTTCTTCTCACTCCTAGTTCCGCACCTTGTTCATTAGGCAGGACCATCTAATCCTTCTCCTACTTAGAACAGAAATGGTCTGTTCTAACCATTAAACTTTCTGTATTCCTCAACATGGTATTGTGTGATTTCTGTGGCGTATTTTACGATGGAAACCTAATTTCAGGTTAAAGGTAAAACCAGAGTTTTAAAAATAATTCTGTTGTATTCCCAAATGATATAATTGTACTGGCTAAAAGTGTAATTAAAAAATGGATTTGGTGGATAAACTAATAGGAAAGATCACAGATGTTTAAATCTAAGTCCTTACACATATTAGTCTTGTTTAGGTATTTCTCAGTACCTGTTCACTACAGGGTGTGGAAACTTCTGGAATTTTGAAGACAGTTATAAAGCAAAAGTTTCATTCTTTTTCTGACTAGGTCATAAAATAATGTTTGATCAAGTGGTTTCACCTGATGAAAGATACCTTTCAGTAGTGCAGGTATTAGCTATCTTTGCTCCAATTTTATCATCTTTCTGAGAAGGGATTCATGCCAGAAAATATTAATAAAATAGGGCTTATCAGGAGTAGCTTTTGGGCCATTTGTCATTTCAGTCCCAAGCTTAGGGGGATCCCAGTGACAGACAGTGGGAAGGGTAGGAGTGTCTTATATTGCCCATAAATAATATCACAGATGACTACATTTATTACTAGAACTAAGGTTTTGTATTAAAATATAGCTTTACATTTCAAGTTGTGGAAAAAGATGCTCTCAACCCTCTTTCCTTACACCTCTTACACTTTGCAAGGAAGGACTTAAGTGGGATTCAACCTGAATGCTCAAGTTAAAAGTGGCCAAACAATGGAAAGTGGATGTATTACAAGTTGTAGAATTACAGAGGCCTAAGTAATAAGGTGGTAGTGGCTGTAAGCACACACCTCTGCCTCTGTCTCTGAATGTGCATGGGGTGCCTGAATAAACTGCTTTATATATGAAAGGGGCAGATTAGTGAAGAGTTTCTTGCAAGTGGAAGAATTGTGTATTTTTAATTACTTTTCTGTTTCATTTTTTTCCTTTCAGGTGGCTCTGTGACAGTAAATAAGAAAGATCTGCATAAAGATTGTAGTAATTTGGACTCTTAAATTGTATTTGAAGAAATGAGATTTCTTCAAATCTAAATCTAATTCGTGTTACAAAGCAGCATGCAGCTGGTCTTAAATCCCTTTTGTTTCCAGATTTTCCAAGGTATTAGAGTATCTGAAAACACTAGGGTGAGTGGGAGGGAGTGGGGGGGGGGGGGGCTGTTAAGTGTTTGATTTGTATCCATCTCACAGGATTCTGTCTTTAATGTTTATGTATTCTTTTCAGTCTTAACTTCCACAAAATTTTGATTCCAAGTAACTGAGTCATCCAGTGCTTTGTAATAATCTATCCAGTTTGGGGGAAATGAGGTAGGGTATGTGCAGGGTGTGTTATACGCTGTGTGCAAGCAAAACTTTAAATTTAACACAATCATTATTTGACCTAAATAGATTTTCCAGTAACCATGAATTAGCTGACAGTAGGTCACATTTCACTGAATATTTTAAAATGAATATACTTTAGCATTTTATTGGCTAATGTAACTATATTTAAGTGCCTGTCAGTATTTTCATTATGAACCATATTTTGGAAAATCGAGTTTAATTAAGCAGTATCTCAATGTTCTAATTTTTTTCAGGCTGAGAGATGGCATACAAGTTAGATAGGAAATATTTCACAACGTAATTATGGCTCCAAAGGAACTGAAACAAGCAAACAGGACGTTCACCCAAGTTCTTGAAATGCATCAGTTAAAAGCAAAATCTAAAGAACTTAAAATCAATGAAGCAAGTTTTTTGTGTCTTGTTTTTTTGGCTTTTTGTTTTGGTTTTTTTTTTCCCCATGTAACTTAATAAATGTGCAGAATAATCAGCTGGGAGGTGAGAAAGGTTTAAAAGCAAAACCAAAATTAGATTGTCTGAGGCAGAGGGAGAATATATTACAGAAATCTTCTCCTGTTCCTCAGAAACCTTACATCTATTAAATAACCTAAAATCTATGTAGTCAGCGCTTTATGAGCATGTACAATCAAAGTGTAAAATTCATAAAGTAGTCATACAGGAGAACTGGCGTATAAATTTTGTTGCAAATATATCTTCAAGGATTTGTGGAGTCATTTAATAACCACTGATACGATGATAACTCTTGCAAGAGAAGGCTAATTTTAAATTTTGGAGGTCATATTTAAGCCGTATCTTCAGCCATTTCTTCTGGAAAAGAAGATTCTCAGTGTATGCATGGTGGAAACAAAACCAGCTAAAATTATGAAAGATGCTATTCTGTAGTTTTGCTGTACAACAGATCAATGGAAAATAAGTAGAGAGTCTTGAAAAGTAAGTAGGCAGTTCATTTATATCCATCCAGAAACAGGATTAAGCTTCCAGTACTAGTAAATGATGCATTTCCACCTTCAGTTCCATATCCACCTTTGATACCATTTCCAAAAAATATAACACTTGCTCAAGTTAACACACAATGGCTCTAAAGAACAGTACAGTACAGAAGGCTGTTACAGATTGGAACATTGCAGACATCCCATCAGTTCAGGCGCTGACAGAGTGGCGAACTAATGGTGATTTATTTCATCACGTGGTATAAAATCTACTAAAAATACAGAAGGATAAAATAGGTGGTATGAATATGTCCAAGAAAGATTTTCAGTATGAAAATATTAGCAGAAAAAAGGGCCTGACAGAATAGGTGTAAATGATTGGGGAATATGAAAGAAAGGCAGAGAAAAGGTATAGGATTATAAAAAGTGGTTTTGTGGCTGTTTTATTTTTAGAAAGAAATTCACAGTCAATTGTGACAACAAAATTACCGTGAAGGAGCGTAGTACTGTAGGCAAAAAAAATCCCCTTGAGCAACAGTATGGATATTTCTGACATAGCATATGTTTGACTTGTCACTTTAAATTTGTTAAAAAAAAAATTCAGCATAATTTTAACATGTCATTTGTTCTTCCAGGTTTTCTATTGCCTGCCTCTGTAGCTCTAATGATGTTTGCCATCGGTCTGTCCATATTTCGCTTAAAATCTTTTTTTGCTGTTGTTGCTCCTTACTGTATTTGGTTTATCTGGCAAAGTTTTAGGGGTGAGGGAATGCAGGGGTGGCTTCTGTACAAAGACACCAGAAGCTGCCCTCATGTTGGATAGATTCCCCATATATGCCATTCACTTCAGAGCTGGACTCAATGATTCTTGTATATCCCTCCCAACTTGGAATATTCTGTGATTCTGTGAAATATCCATTCCCAGCAGGCTTCAAAATAGCTTTGTGTCTGACCATAGCTCAGCCAAGTGGGGACATTGTTAGCACTTTCTGATGCCATATTCAAGAATGGGTAGAAATGTTTTTCAACAGCAGCTGGAAGAGTGAAAATATGTGAGAGAAAGAGCCTTACAGACACCAAGGTCAGTGCAGAAGGAGGGGCAGGAGGTGCTCCAGGTGCCAGAACTGAGATTCCCCTGCAGCCCATGGTGCAGACCATGGTGAAGCAGCTGTGCCCCTGTAGCCCATGGAGGACTGTGATGGTGCAGAGATCCACCTGCAGCCTGGTGGAGGATCCCTTGCCAGAGTAGGTAGATGTGCCCTGAAGAAAGAAATAGCTTATGGACAGGTCTCAACGGAGAAGGTTTTCTGACAGGAACCATGCTGGGACAGCCCATTCCTGAAGGACAGTACTCTGTAAAAAAGACTCACACTGGAGCACTTCTTGAGAACTGAAAGTTGTGGGAAGGATCCACACTGGAGAAGTTCACGGAGAACTTTCTTGTAAGGCTAGGATGCCACCCTGGAACAGGGGAAGAGCATGGGCAGAAAGGAGCAGCAGAGATGAAGCATTATGAACTGACGGCAACACCCCTTCCCCATCCTTGTTTCAAATGAGTGGTTTGAGCCTTTTAAGAAATCACCATCACAGGTATCAGCAAAAAACATGCTTTAATGTGAATTTGTGAAAGGGTGACTTTAACAGAGTTCTGTGGCAAGGTTTACTCTATGGCTTGCTATATAGATAAAGAATACATAGGAAAATCTGAGAAGAGTGGATGTTGAATCTTCATTGGATGTTCATGGAGACAGGATGCAAAGGGATCAGAGTGAAAAGTCACCCCTTTCATTACACAGTGATTTAGTGTAGTAAAGCAACTGCACAGCCAAACACAAGGTGAGTTTGACACAGACTGTCCCATCACACTGTAAAAGGGAGAGTCAGGGAAGATTCTTTTTGATAGATTTCTCAGACAACAAGTGACATGCAAACATGGCAATATTATATCTGAGAACTGTGTATTGATAAAGGAGGGTAACTGCTCCAACCAAAGGGAGATAGAAAAGGGAGCAAAGAGGGGAAAAGAGAGGTGGAGAGAGAAAGAGAACACCAGATAGATTGTTACCACTGTACCCAGGGCGCCCCCTCAGCAGATGAAGCACATGTGCTGCGAGCTGCGAGGAGTCTGTGGCTCCATGGGTGGGCTGGGTGCGATTTCCGAACAGCAGCAGCTGCATGTCCCTTCTGTGGGTGAGGAACAGGAACAGGAATAGGAGTAGGAACAGGAACAGCAACAGGCTGCCGTAGCTAAGGGCTCACTCAGGGACCACTCAGGGAGCAGCTGTGGTTGTCAGGGCCGGGCGCGGCTGCTGTGGGCAGTGGCGGCGGTTCTGTCGGGTCTGTCAGGGAAGCCGCGATGCACGAGGTTGCTTCCCTGGTGTAACTTGAATCCATTTTCTTTTGTTCTGTCACTTATTACCTGGAAGAAGAGATTGACTACCAACTAGCTACAATCTCTTTTCAGGTGGCTGTAGAGAATTCTAACATCACTCCTGAGAGTCCTTTTCTCCAGGCTAAACAAACCCCAGTTCCTTCAGCCTCTCCCCATAAGACCTGTGCTCCAAAGACTTCATTAGCTCCATTGCCCTTCTCTGGACATGCTCCAGCATCTCAAAGTCCCTCTTGTCATGAGGGACCCAGAACTGAACACAATACTCAAGTTGTGGCCTTGCTAATACCGAGTACAGGGGGACAATCACTGTCTTGGTCCTGCTGGCCACACTATTGCTGATACAGTCCAAGATATCACCAGCCTTCTTGTCCACCTGGGCTCTGCTGGCTCATGTTCAGCTAGCTGTTGAACAACACTCCCAGATCCTTTTCTACCACAGTGATTCAAGACTGGGCTCAAAGAGGGGCATTAAGTGGATGTTCCATTCACTGTAGTAGCCCCAAGCCAATGGGATTATTGAGCAGACTAATGGCCTGATTAAAAGGTGTGCTGATGTCTCCTCACCCAATTGGGACACACAGCTAGCACTAGCAATTCTTACCATGAATAACTGGTGGGGAAGTTATGGGAGCCCCAAAATCAGAGCATTCTGCCCTGAAAAAAACAAGTTGATGATTCCATATGCAATTAAAAGGATTGTTTTCCACTAAGGATACATGTAGGCTGACCTTTCAGGCTGAAGCAACCTTCTATTGGTGTTGAGCCCATGACCCCACAAAAACCTACAGGTTCACATCCATGGGAGGTCCTGGATGGAAATGGAAGACACTGCATTAGCACCTTGTGGATAATCCTGGATTTCTAACACAACAGCCCAGTCCTGAGGGGCTGAGGCCCATGTGTACTTGAGGTTTCTTGCTCCGGGGAAGGCGGTAGGACCCCTGAAACCCCATGAAAAAGGGTCATTGCTGGCGAACCCCCACACAGTTCGGGCCGGGCGGAGATGGGGCACCTTGGGAGCGCACAGCGTGGCATGAACCTCGGGCGACAGAAACTCTGCAGGAAACATGGGTGAGGCGAAAGAACATACTGGACACTGTCTCTGGTCTCCCAGGGAGGTTTATTCTGGTCTTTGGGGGGGTTGCAGGGGAGGCGAAGGGGAGAGGAAGAGGGAGAAGAGGTGGGGGGGCTGGAAGCCCAGATACAGTGACGCCCAGGCTGACGCTGGCATGGGTTTATAAGGGAAGGGAAGGGGGGAGGAATTGGCTCTGGAGAGCCAATCCCGGAAGGTCTGAGGGGAAGAAAGGCAGGGATACACACCAACAGACTTCTGATAAGGCAGGATGCATAATTCAAAACCAGCCAATAATATACAGAGCCGGGGAACAAAGGAAAAGCCCCATGGAAATCTGCAGAACCACGTTGCTACATGTACTTACTTACAAGGCCATGGAGAATTGGGCAGCTTTCATTCATATTGAGACCAGTGATCAGCACAGACAACTCAGACACAGATGGCAATGTGGTGGCAAAGATGATGGTGGGATTCATAGGAATGAAGAATCTAACATCAAGGTAATGGTTTATTTACCCACCCCTAAAGTCAGCTGAAGATCCCTTGACAACTTTTGTAGAGAAATGAGCATGTTTTGAATTAACTGAAAACTCATCTGGACACAGTCCCAGTAAAGCTGCTGTAGCTGACACTGCTTGGTCAGGGGGTTGCACTAGACAATCTTCAGAGACCCCTTTCAACCTGGACTACTATGTGGTTCCAAGCAATCAAAACTATCTTTATGTGAAGATATAAAGTTTATCTATATGTAGGTATCGCATTGTTGTTAAAGGAGATGTTAAAAATTATTAATTTTACCTTTTCAGCCTCCCAGGGCAGCAGGGTGGGGGGATCTTGCATCTGTTTACAGTAAAACTATTTCATTTACAATTAAATTACCAAGAGCAGCCCTGGAAGCAAATTACCGTGAACAACCATTCTGGATTGATTTGTGAAGGTGCCTGCCAGACTGTGAATGTTCAGTTACCAGAAGTTAGTCTTGTGGAACCCAATAATATCTAGTAGCATCATATTTCCTTCTAATCAAACATATGCATGGCATCCTTCCAAGTAGTTTATTCATGACACCTGACAATATACCTTGACAATATGCATTGAGGCTGACTTCTATTAGAAGAGAAAGAGAAAAAAATAATTTAAAAATCTGTATCAAATCCACGGACCTCACTCTGTTGAAGTGGCATCCTATGGAAAACACATAATGAAGCAATAATTTATTTGTGCCAAGAGGTTGACTCCATAGATCTTTTCCTGAATAGTTTTTAAGTATTCAGCCCATCACACTTCATCTAGGGTAATAAAGCTAAAGAGAAAATTTGGGTAGAGCTTTTTATTCTCACTTGGTGTCTTAATAAATGGTCTAAAACCTGTAATGTGCATTGCTGAGTCTTGGAAGAAAAAAACTACACTTGCCTTGAGAAATGGAGAGAGGGTTTCTCCATAGCATAAGCCATTGTAGCTGTTTAAACATAGTTCTCTAGATAAAGAAATTAAACTAATTAGCACTGTCTGTACTAGGGTATTTGGGATTACCCTTGGAGTTCAGATTTGCAAAAGCCTTTGTTTTACTGAAGAGTCTTTGAAGTAGTTTTAGACCAGGCAGCTTTTGTGATTAAGCTTTGACCAACAGCCAAGCTCTCACCCATCTGTTCAGTTGCCCGCCCCACATCCAGCCTCCAAGGGATGGGGTGGAAAACAAGAAAGAGCAGGACTTAGAAAGCTTGTGGGTTGAGATAAAGACAGGGAGATGCCTTACTAATTATAATCACAAGCAAGAGAGATTCGACTTCTGGAAAATTCATTTATTGACAATTAAAAGAAAGTTGCATGATGAGACGCAAAGGTAAATCCGAAAAAATTTCCTCTCCGCACTCCCCCTGCCCTTGCTGCTGCCCTCTTCCTTCTTCAACTTCACTCCATTCCTGAGCCGCGCAAAAGGCATGAAGAACCGTGGTCAGTGCACGACAGCTCCTCTTTGCAGCTCCTTCCTTCTTCTCACACTTTTCCCTGTTGCAGCCTGGAGCATCCCCAGGCTCCGCAGGCAATCCGTGTCCCGCCGGTGTCCCTCCCGGGCCGCAGGGCCATCCCTGCCGGGCCTCTCCTCCCTCTCTCCGTTCCTGCTCCGCTCTCCCCTCAGGCTCGCAGGGCTGTTTCCCGCACGGCTCCCCTGGCTCAGCCCCGGCTGCCGGGCAGCGTTTTGCCCTCCCTTGGCCAGGCTTTCCCCGGGGCTGAGGGGCTCAGCCTGCCCTGCCGTGGGGCCGATGGAATTTGCTGTATCTGCCATGGGCCGGGCGGGGCACAACCAGGACAGCATGGTGCTGCAGTCACACCGGGACACCTCGCCCTGAACAGGACACTGTCCTGAAAGCATTTATTTTGCTTTGTGCTCGCATGGATGGTTGCACGTACAAGGAGGGTTGCACAGCAATCAATACCCGTACCGAGCTAAATCTCTTCCAGCAGAGCTAAAAACCTGCTTCTCTTCTGTGAAGTTTACAAGACTATTCTAGATTAGGTGCAGATAAAAACAGGAGAGGAAAAAGGATAGCTGGGGTTTATTTACGTAGCATCATTTTGTGTGTATTTTTACTATACTTTTGCTTGGATTTCTTTGGGTTTTGTTTTTTCTAGTTGAGCAACAGCTTTCTCTGAAATGAACGGGATGAGATAGCTTTAACAGGATTGTACCTTGTTTGCTTTTTTTTTTGACTTTTCTGTCTAAATTGTATTTTGGATCTCTTGTTAAGTAAAATAAGATTATTCTGAAAAGAGGCCTATTTTCTTTTTTTAGTTCAAGTGGGAAAACCTTTATTATCTTTAAATTACACTATCCCGGGCCAGAGCCCCGATCTTTAAATGAAGTGCTTATAAAAATTTAAAGTGCTCTTTTAATTTTAAAGCAATGTATGCTGAGATGCCCAGAACCCTGATCACTGCCAAATTTCACTTCCAATAAATTTAAATTGCTTTGTGCAAGACAGAGTGATTTAAAATTATTGGAGTGCTTTAAATTCCATACTGAAGTCCCCATAAAATTTGAAGTCCTCCAATAATTTGAAATCACTCTGCATGTTGTACTGCAATTTGAGCCTATTTGAAAACAAAACCCCAAGCATCCTATGCTTTAATTTGCAATGATAAGCAACATTAGAATATGGCAGATAAGGATTTACAAGAAACACTGCCCTGGGAAATGGATGAGTCACCACCCTGGAGGTTATTTAAAAGAGGTGTGGATGTGACTCTTAATGACATGGTTTAGTAATGGACTTGGAAGTGCTGGTTTGCAGTTGGACTTAAAAATCTTAAAGGTCTTTTCCAACCTAAACAATTCTAAGATTTTACATCATTTCTCAGTGAATTATCTGGAAAAAAACCCCATCTAATGAAATGAGACAGTATTAAAACAAGGAAGTTTCTTCTTTGTAAGATAATAGAATAGTAGCATCATTGTTTTGAGAGAGTGATATGTGAAGTGTGAGGTTAGGAAAGTTGGTGAATACACAAATTATTCACCTGTGTGACAACTATAAATAATATAGATGACTGCTGTTCAGCTGACAATATGCTGGGTACTGAGCATGAACACATGAGATGTGTCAAGGCAACACATCCAGAGACCACCTGAAATGTGCTACATAACAATGAAACCAAATTCTACTCTTAATGCCACCAGTGTACATTTGGAGAAGCTTTCTTCACTTTAGGATTTTGCTTTAGAAAACACTTAGTAATCTTAAATGATGTGAACCTTCCAGGTATCTGCACAGGATAGTTTCCTGTCTTTTTTTATGCGTATTGAACAGATTTTAAGTACCTAAGGAACAGGAAATGAGAAGGAGAAGGAAGAAGAAGAAGAAGAAAAAGAAGAAGAAGACGAAGAAGTAGTTACAGTGACACAGTAATAATGTTTTGACATATTATATCTATTCTGTCTTGCACGGTTCCAAACACTTTCCAAAAGCATACATTTTGGTTAGCTTACTTCAAGGGAATTTCAAAGGAAGGTTTTTATTTGTGAAGAGAAAAACTGTTGATTATTTGCATTAATATTCTCCAAGGGATAAAACCCTTGTGAGTTCATTCTGAAACTGAGGTTTTCTTCTGTGGCTAGCACAGGTCTTTCCCATGAGAATTTTCTCCTGTGTTTTATAAACAAAGATAAAGTTTGGATGTTATTAAAACAGTGTCTCAAGATTTGGACAGTTCAGGCCTGGCCAATCAGGCCTAGGGGGACGTTTGTGACTGACCAATCTGGGTGACCTCTGAAAAGTCTATATAAGTTGGAATCAAAATAATAATGCTCTCTTTTCTATGCCACGCTGAGAATCCGGGTCTTTTTCTCCGCTAGAGGCTCAACAGCGACATTCTTCAATCAAACAGGTAGCAAAATCTATTGAATGGAGAAAAAAAATTATATAAAATACAATTAAAGTGAATTTTCATGCAAAATAAGAAGCAAAATTGCTGCATTTTAATCTATTGAGGAGGCTCATTTTAACACCCCCAATGAGGTAGCTCAGTCTTTACGTGTGAATCTACTGCGTTGTAGTGTTTCTTATTTATTTGCACACCAAGCAAAACACTAATATAATAAATGGCAGTTGTCAGTTTAACCTCAGACAATTCATTAGGGTAATTAGCTTTTTGTTTATAGGCAAAAAATTATGTAAAATTTCATTGTAAATGTAATAGAGATACGTTATAGCTACTGGGGACCACACCACAGACCTGAGGAAATATTCAGGAATATTTTGCTACTGTGGAAGTAATGTTGCACAAGCAAAATTGAAACCTCAGCAGAAAATGGAGAGTTAGCATCATTTTAGAGGAGCAGGTAAAATTTATTACACCAAAAAATTTAATAGGCACTTTTGAGTGTTGCACTTGAGTAAATGTCAATTCAATTACATCAAACGAGGTTAAAGGAATAGTTATATTTGGCTAGAGAGGGCTAAGAATGCTCTCTTGCCCATGCTCTAATTTAAGACTCGGTCTTCCTACTAGTGAGAATGACAATTGTCTTTGTCATGAATTTAAAAGACAGCAAGCTTTGTTCCATCTCAAATGCAGTTTATTTCATTTGTTGGCAACCTCAGCAATTATATGTACCTGGGCTAAGAGACTGAATTTCTTGGATAGCCAGACAGGAGACAAAGTACGACTCTTGGCAGTGTAGAGTCATCTATGACCCTTGTTGCTTCCTTTTCCTCCCTCCTGCCTTCACAGGTGTACTGCACAAAGTCCTGAACTAGGGACAAGAATGCTCCCAGGTAAGTAAGAACACAGAATTTTTCAAAGCTGTCACTCTACTGAGAGAAATGTCAGTTAACTGTGCCCTTTTTGTTCCAGAGTAAATTTTCTACCACTAGAAAAATCAGCTCTCAGTGGAATGGCTACTGGCATTTGTTTAAATCTGCCTAAGAACATATCTTGAGATTAATGAGAGAAGCAAATTTGGCATTATGTAACATTTAATAAAGATAACTAAATATACCAAAACTTCCCCTTTTTTAAAAATTATTTTGCTTAGAAGAGAGATCACAGTTATTACTCTCTGCATATAAATTGACTCTCACAGGCAGCTAAATGACACACAGCTGCTTTCTGACTCTCACAAAAAAATGGAATTGCATTTCATCAACTTTAAAAGTGTCTGCTTTAAAGTAAATAAAAGAGTGGTATTTTTCTGAACTACACAACAGGTTTACCTGAAACACAAAAGAAGCCTGGAAAAGTCATTGCACAAAATTTCAGACCAGTCGACATATTGCAGGGCTTTAAAAACATTGGAGAGGGGAGTGAGTAGAAAAGAAACAAACATCCAAGTAATGACTTGGCTTTAAAATGTGTAAATCCCACAGGTTGTGGATGGAGCAACCATCTCTCTCAACAGAAGACCACTGAGAGAGGTCAGAGGAAGGACAGGCTGATTTAAATACTTTGGGGCAAGATTGTGATGTCTTGCATCTTCTCATGAGCTACCTGCTCTCAGGTACTGCTGAGGGAAAGTCTTAGACTAGACTAGACCACTGTTGGTCCCACTCTAGCATCATCAGCAGTCTTGAATCTCTTTTGTCAGTTTTAGGACTTTGTGTCTTCAATGTGCTTTACTTTTTAAAAGACTTAGTTTTCAAAAACAAGCTCCAGCTTCAGCTTGTTATGAAAGAGGTATTTCTAAGGAATGTTTGTTCAAATACTGGTATTTGTTAAAAGTAAGGATAGGAATTAGCCTGTTTATGGTTTTATTTGGTTTGGGGCTTGTTGTTGTTTTGGTTTGTTTTTCTTTAAGGCTTTGCCAAGTACATTAACAGTCTTGCCATTCTTTATGTTTAGCATGATGCAGCCCAAGGTGATAAATATAACAAGACAAATAGACTAAATATGGTCAAAGTTTATTTTGTAAAAAATTCTCACCACTTAGAATTATTCTTAAACCTGACATTTTGGTGGAATTATTCTTAAACCTGACATTTTAGTGAACCACACTCACAACAGATTATGTCTTCTGTTATCCAAAAATGTCTCAGCGGTTCCATTCCTAGCAGCTATCTCCCTGCTTGACTAAGCAATAATTTTATAGTTACTGCAGGTCATACCAGGCTAAAAGCAGTCATTTAGACTTTCTTTCCATCACTGAATAAAGATATATGTTCTTGCAACACTTTATCTGTTCTGTCTAAAGCTGTAGTTAAACTTTGTATAACCTTAAAGTTTCAGATAACTCTAATTATAGGATTTTTTTTTTTGGTACAATGGGTGAGAGTTTTATGTTGAAATTGCAAAAGTATGATTCATATAACGGCTGCAAATAGCACCACTTGTTGCTAGGTGAAAATCTACACTGGCAAGAGTGAGAACAAAAAGTTGATTCTTGGCCAAGAGTGAGTGTTACTTCTGAATTAATCTAAAGGGAAAAAATAGTTGAGATTAGATTAAATGGAAAAGCAGATAATTTCAAACTAACTTCTAATTTGTTGTTGTTTTTTTTGGCAGGGGGGTGGTGGTGTTTGTTTTTTTATTTTTAAACAGCATATTGATTTTTGTAGACAAAACAAATGTATCTCTCTCCTATCTGGTCAAAAGCTCCAAGTACAGTACTAAAAGGTGAATCAGTGGAAACAGATAAGAAGAAATTAGGAAAAAGATTGTGAAAAAAATATCAACTAAAAGGAGAACAGAATCAACATTAACTTCAGCATTGGGTAGATAATGGGATATTTTTGTATTTAAGTGGTAAATAACATTTTCAGAGATGTGACACAAATAGCAAATTGTGGGAATTTTTAACAGGGAGAATGATAAAATAACATTCAAGAATGTCTGCTTTGCAGAAACTAGTGATCAAAAGAAGTTTTAGAGCTAGTAGCAGAAGATGATATGTTATACATCAGTGTTAACATATAACCAATATTAATCTAAGTAGTTTACCAGTGGAAATGGGCAAAGAGAGACTTCTTTAGTTCATTGGTGAATGATGTGATGTACCAATTTATTATGGCTGATAATAACATAATCTTTTCTCAATAGAGTGAAATACCAGTACAACTGAACATCGGTTTAGTAAAACATCCTCTGAAATGCTGTGCCTGATTTTGACCACTCAATTTAAAAGAATTAGAATTCAAACCAAAACAAGTTCAGGATGAATCAGGAGTTTGGGCTGCTTATCATAACGGCAAAGACTAGAGGAATATTGTTTCTCTTAAGCTTTTAATTTGCTAAGATAGTGGATAAAATTGTTCTTTATACCCATATTCAGGGGTAAAATGTCATGGGAGTGGAAAATCTACCTTAGTATGATATTAAACCAAGAATATCCATATGCCAAAATAATCTTCTTTCTGTAATGATTAATTCATTTTTTACACTAATCTATGGAAACACCTAAATATTTCATTATGCTAGAACAACACAAAGTCTATTAATATCAACAGTCAAACATTTCCTTACAGTCTTTTAAGGAAAATTCTCATTTTCCTTACAGTCTTTTATTCATAAGCACTACATTAACTCACAGTGTTTAATTACCATGGTTATGAGATTAAATTTCATAAAATTAAAGAATGGTATTTAAAACACATACAAGGAAGTATTTTAAATGTTTTCCTTTCTTATAACTTATTTTTACATGAGTCAGTGCAAAACTTCTAAAACAATTTCCTCTCACTGTAAAGTACCATTTTTAATCCACAAAATATTGTCAGAGTTTCTCAGTATAGATGCAATTTTATTTAAAAATAAGGTCACAAAGGAATTTCAATAAAATAAAAATATTCTGCTTTGACTATATTGAAAGAATATTTTTCAGTTGTCATTCTTAAAATGTACATTCAACAAAAATGATCAAATGAGAATTTTTTCCCATTTTTTGCTTTTACAACAAGGTTTCTGCTTCTCTCCACATATTTGTTGCATTCTCATGTCTTGAGAAGGTACTGATTAAACTAGAAAGGAACTAAGAGAACGTAAGCAAATTCAGGAGGGATTTATGGATGGCTATCAGTAGGAAAACTGAAAGTGACAGGCTTGGGAATGAAAACAGATCTAAAAAGGAAAGGGTAAAACTAAGGTGATCACTGAAGCTCTCTGAACTTGAGTATTTCAAATTGGACTAATCTGTTCATTCAGGTTCTTATATTCTAGTATTCTGTTTCTACCATGAAGTGGACATTTAGGTATGTGCCAGCACAGGTAGTTGGATATTTGTGGGGGACTGAAATAGACATATTTGTATAATATAATGGGTTCTCCAATTTTAATTTTGGATTACATCTGTTGAATATATTGAACAGGTTTCTACAAAATGTAGTAGAGCAGGGTGACAAAATTCTGAATTTCACTGACACACAGTTATGATTTCCTTTCTGTCACTTCAGAAGTTTAAGGATTTTGATCTAAATGGTAAGACTGTGGGAAATGTATTTGTTTTGATTTCAGTGAAATTTAGTTAAACTTATTTCAGACAGTGTTGTGACATAGAAGGGTGGGTTTTCAAGCAAGGTCACTAATGAAGATATCCTAGTCTACTAATATTGATTTATTCCATTGCCCATAGAATCTTCCTACAAGACTGGTCCCACCAGGATGTCATTGACCTTCTGGCAACCAGGGCACATGCGGGCTCATGTTCAGTTGGATGTCAACTAGCACCTCCAGGTCCTTTTCCATCAGGCAGCTTTCCAGCCACTCTTCTCCTGGCTAGTAGTGCTGCATGGGGTTGTTAGAGCCAAGGTGCAGAATCTTACATTTCCTTCAACCTCATGCAGTTGGCTTCACCCATCAATCTAGCCTGTCCAAATTTCTGTGCTGTCTTATAGTCCCCCAGCAGATCAACATTCCCACCCAACTTGATGTCATCTCTAAAATTGCTGAGGGTGTACTTGATCCCCTCATCCAGATCACAGATAAAGATATTCAAGAGAACTGGCCCCAGTACTGAGTCCTGGGGAAGCCCACTCCAATTGGAAGTAGCATCATCCCTCACGGCTCTTTGGAGTCAACCATCCAGGCTGTTTTTAACCCATTGAAGAGTACTCCCAACCAAGATGTGAGCAGCTAGATTCTCCAGGAGAATGTTGTGGAAGACAGTGTCAAAAACTTTATTAGGATCCAAAGAGACAGCATTCACAACCTTTCACTGGTCAGGTCACCTTGTCATTGAAGGAGACCTCTTTAGTCAAGCAGAACTCGCTTTTTATAAACCCATGCTGGCTGGTCCTGATATCCTGGTTGTCCTGAATATGATGTGTGATTGCACTCAAGATGATCTACTCCATGATCTTTGCCAGCACCAAGGTCAGACTGAATGACCTATTCCCTGGATTCTACTTCTGGCTTTTGCCTGAGGAAGGGTAGGAGAGAGGGATGTGTTGATTTCTTCTCCCTATTATGCAGTGACAGGGTGCATGTGAATAGTTCAAAGCTGCGTTAGAGGAGGTCTTAGATATTAGGAAACATTTCTTTACCAAGAGGGCGGTCAAATACCAGAACAGGTTTCCTAGAGATATGGTTGATGTCCCATTACTGTCAGTGTTTAAGAGATATTTGGACAATGCCCTTGAACATATGCTTTAGCTTTTAGTCAGCCCTGAAGTGGTCAGGAAGTTGGACTACACGATGGTTTTAGGTTTCTTCCAACTGAAATATTCTACTCTATTCTATTCTATTCTATTCTATTCTATTCTATTAATTTTTTTTACCCTGCCTTGGCTTGGGGCAGATAATTACTCGTGAAGAATTTTCTCCTCTGTTCTGGAGTAAGATGTGGATGGAGAAGAGCAGGAAATTCACAAAACCAGATGCTGGTATGCAGCATGGCAGACATCAACAAATGCTGCTTTTTAGCACTGAGTACCATAGTTCCACACACCTGAGGAAGATGCCTGATGCCATTGCTCTACTCTGTTTTGTTTGAATGGATTGGAAGAGAAGTTTCCTTATGGTTAGCTGTCCATGGAAAGCATAAGAAATGAAAGTTATCATCTGAGACAGAGAACAGCATCAGATTACAGTAGCCTTTTTGTCCCTGTTACTGGTTAAAACAGAAGAAATAAACAAGCTGATGATTGTCCTACCAAAACTTGACAAGATAGGTAAAGAGGACTCATTCATTGAGGTATACAGCAGAAAGGCCAACAAAGAAAATCAATCTCACTACCTTTTTGCAACTGCTATTAATGATTTATACTTAAGTTTTGACACCCAGCTGTGACATTTAGCAAGTGTTAATGTATCAAATGTGAATACTTGGATGATGGGTTGACCTCAAATTTAACACTCAGTTTTACAACTTTACATACATAAGCTGAGTTGAGTAGGAGTTGAATTTTTTTTTTTGGTTACTGTAAGATACATTTTGTGCATGTATAGAAACTGAGGGAAGGAAAATTCAAATACTGTTTTAATTGTTAGATAACATTCTTGCATACTGGTGGAACTATATTTCTTGCAATTGTCTACTGCACTTGAAATTTCAGTCTTCAGCCTTGAATCAAGAAATACATATTTGTGTTTTATTTGCATAAAGTGCCTTGAAGTATTTGGCAGGGAAACTTAATGGCCTTCTGTCACTATCTCATACCAAATAACACTCAAAATTTGTTTACACATCCATTAGTAATTAAAACATATTTTGAATGGATAAAGTGTTGTTTGAAAGACAAGGTTTGAAGTGCCAGAATTTTTTTTTCAGTTTGCAGATTATTTCAAAAAGTAATATTCAATCTTTTCACAATGCAATTTAAAGACTTATTTCAAAACATCACGAAACATTACAGGGAAGAGTGGCTTCAAAACTCCATGTTTTTTTTCCCCAATTATTAATGTGTTTTTGCAAAGCAGCCCCTCCAAAAAGGGCCTCTAAAAAATTACTTGCTGTCATCAATACTTCATTTTCCACATATTATTAAACTAAATTGCATTATATCAATGAAAAAGAAAGATATGACTGTAATTCACTGACATAACTCTATGTCAAAGTTCCAAAGTTCCATTAAGAAACAATTCTGTCTTCCCTGTCCTCTTTACTTGTCTGTCAGAGTGCTCCCATTGAAATTATAGTCTTGCTACATACCTTTAAGCATGTTTTACAGCACATTCTACTGTTCTGTATTTATTACTGCATCAAAAATAAATGGAAATGACATGTTGTCTTGCTTTTTTTGGAGTGACAGTCCATGTAAATATTGCGTACTATGCAATGGTCTTTAAGTAATGCACACAACATTACTGATTGAGCTGGAGCCTAAAAGCAGCAAAGTTCATCTGCTTTATCACAGCACGGCTTCTTCTTCTTTTCCATACCCTCCCCCATTCTTCATATCAGTATAAAATGACCCTAAGCTAGCAGAACATCCAACCTGGCAGGATTATTTGAGATAGTGCTGTGGTATTAGTTCTTACATCACTCATCTTGTCTGCAGCCAGCATCAGTCATGACCAGAAGGTGACAGAGATCAAGAACAGAGAGCAGGGAAAAACTCTCCCGTGCCATGATGGCAGTCAGCTTCTGCAGTGCTCCCCTGAGGTGTTCAACACGTGGCACAGCTGGAGGTATCCTCAGCCTATTGTAAATTACAGCAGGTGTCTAAACCAGCATCTGTCCCATCCAAGATTATCTAGAGAAGGGGCTTAAAGCTCTCCATCAGGTTTTTTTACTGATTCATACCTGGGAGTTGATGCAAAAATTATCTCCTTTTTAAATTTGTACTGTTGCTGTTGGAATTGATATGCATTTGCACACCTGAACAAAAAGAAAAAGTCCTCTAGAAGAGAATAATGTCATATGTTTTAATTGACAATAAGAAAATACATTTTTTTTAAAATGAAGCAAAAAGCACCAGAAACAATTTCAAAATGTAAAAATCTCAGCATTACATCACTTTGGGACCAGACCTCATCCATGTTGCAGTACTGTATTTGAAACAAACCTATAGTGAATTTCTTTTTGTTAATTAAGCCAAAAACTTTTAATATAGACAAAGCATAGGAAGAGGTCAGCCACTTAGTTCTATAGAAATAGTGATTAAAATGTCTGCCATTGCAATGCAGCACCAGTCATGCTGTTGCCCAGTAACACTGGACAGAGGAAGGTGTCTGGAAGCTGGTGATGTATGTGAACCACGGCAATATCAATTGGCAAAAGCTTGCTGTACTACATTTCAGGGAAATAAAAAGTGGGCAGAAGCTTTCTCAGTGTCTCTGTCAGGAAAAGAAAAGGTATTAAAGCATTTAAGTCTAAATTTTAGTTTAAGCATATACTAAAATATCAAAGGGCATGAAGACCATAGTTAATGCAATATATGTATTTTTTAGGAGGAAAAAAAATTGAGAAAAAGGGAACTAAGGAATCTGGGACTATGCTGCTGAACTTCTCCTCTCTTCAGGCTGACCTGATAACAAGCTATGGCTAAACAGAGCCACATCTGTTAACCTTTACTGGGACCATGAAAACATGAATGCCCTTAAGAAAACTATTAAGCTAAGCATGTGAAGGGAATTAAAGCTGTTTTATGTGGCTAGCCAATTATCCTTTCACAAGCCATCATTTTCTGGCCATATATTAGAACCTGGTGAACTGCTTGAAATAGATCATGCACTATGTTATAGCAGAAACCTGTCTTCCATCTGAAAATACTTATTTGATAGAAAAAGACTCAAAAGCTAAACACGAGTCCTTTCACCATGCAACACTAGGAAGCAGCCAGAGAGATATGATTAAGCTGTAGGGAAAGACTGAGAGTTGATACTGATGTGAGGGAAAGAGACCACAGCTTTCCTTAGCAGATCCTGAATAGCGCAGCCAAAGAGAGATGGCAAACACTGAAACTAGCTAAAAGGATCAGTGCTAGACATATATTTATATCCTGTAGGATTGTCTCTGATATCTCACAGAATCCCAGCCCCAGAAAGAACTCAGAATAGACCTTGTTCACCTTTCATTATAGAAACTGTGGAGAACTAATGTAACTGTCAAAAGGAAAAATACCAGCAGAACTCATGAAACCTAGAAGGTCCCCCAGCAGAGCTGCAGGAGGGGAAGGCTCAAAGCTGGCACTTGGAAAAGAACAGGCAAGTTTAGGATTCTGGGTATCTTTGCAGTGAAGCAGCTCCCAACCCTCTGAGGACATTTGAGACAGGAGTTAATCTTTTCTCCTAATGCAGAGTAATGTGTGAGAGAAATATATTCTGCTGATACATGTCTTCACATTCTCAACAGAATACTTGGCAGAGTAAAAGTATTTCATAACAAGTGAATGGAGGGTTGAAATTTTCTTATATATCTGGTGGAACTATTAAATCAAGACCTCAATTTAGTTCTTTCAAATAGATCAGTCTTTACAAATCAAAGACAAGGTGCTGATCCAAACTCTAGTGATGCTGCATTTCCTTATCTAATGTATTTTTTGGCATAGAAATGATCTTGTTTCTTTGTGGAACTACTAGAAAAATAAATTAAGGAGAAGTCATGTTTCTGTTCACAAGCAGGGTGTGTTTCCTGATTAGCTGAAGCTAATCATTACCTTTAAAACTGAATCTTTTTTAAAAAGTAAAGATTTTAGAATGTCAAATAGACAATAAAATCTATTTTATAGCTGTCTCTTGAAGTGCTATTTGTAAATACTGTCACCCTATTAAATCTTATTAATTATAATTAGAAATAGGAGCTACCTATAGAGGCCTTATGTGGTTTTGACAGCATTTTGGGTACTGTTTCTTCTTATAAAGAGGATAGTTTTAAATTACTGAGCACTGCAAGCTTTGGAATATGTCCTGAATTTCCATAAGCACGTAGTTACAAGGTTAACCATACTTTTTGTGGAGAGCTGACTTTGGCTGGCTACCATATACCACCCAGCTGCTATATTACCCTCCCTCGTCAGCTGGCCAGGAGAGAAAATGAAGTTGAAAAATCGAGATTAAGACAGGGAGATCCCTTATCTGTTACTGACATGGGCAAAACAGATTCGACTTGGGCAAAATGCATTTCTTGACAATTAAAAGAGCACAACACAGTGAGAAGCAAAGGCAAATATGAGAAAACCCTCCTGACACTCACCCCTTCCCTCTTTTCAGGCTCAGCTTTGCTCCTTCTCTCCTGACTGCTGTACTTCATTCTCGCAAGCAATGCAGAGGGATGGGGAGTGAGGAGCTGCTGTCATTCCATAACAGCTCCTCTTTGCAGCTCCTTCCTTCTTCTCACACTTTTCCCTGTTGCAGCCTGGAGCATCCCCAGGCTCCGCAGGCAATCCGTGTCCCGCCGGTGTCCCTCCCGGGCCGCAGGGCCATCCCTGCCGGGCCTCTCCTCCCTCCCTCCGTCCCTGCTCCGCTCTCCCCTCAGGCTCGCAGGGCTGTTTCCCGCACGGTTCCCCTGGCTCAGCCCCGGCTGCCGGGCAGCGTTTTGCCCTCCCTTGGCCAGCCTTTCCCCGGGGCTGAGGGGCTCAGCCTGCCCTGCCGTGGGGCCGATGGCACCCGCTGCACATCTTGCATATTGTTACAAGAAGAAGGGATTTTATAATGAGGGCACAGTATGTAATTGCTGTGGAAGAGGATGTATGCAATAAATCTGGCAGTTTGCAAAGGTGTAGGAGTTCCCACTTTTCTTACTGTTGTGCAACTATCATAATGAAAAGGTGATGGGTTTTGATGAAAATGTGAATAAAATAATACCTGTAATGTATTTGGACAGGAATATTGTCATGAGTTGTGTCACCTCTATAAACCTGTTGCAGACAAATGTTTTGACTTGCTAATGACTGCATTCTTCAGAATAGTATAACAGACTGATGCAGCTCCCTTGCAAATAACTGAGAGTGGCAGCTTGTGATGTTTGTTATGTGAATGTTAATCCCACGTTTATTTTTTTTTTTTAATAAATAAACTTGGGATTAACATGTGCCTTTGACATCATGACAGTATAAGTATTTTCAGTATACTCATTCCCCTTACAGGTGTTTGTGTTAATAGCTTAGGATCTATGGCTGCATCACCTTTTCAGTCAGATAATCTGTATTCACTTGAGCAGCTCCATTGCAATCAATTGTTACTGACCTTTCTCTGCCACTGTCTGGTTTACCAGACAGCAATTCAAATTTTTGGGGTGTGATTCCCTAGTTTTATTTCAACTTTGAACCCTGAAACTGAGCACAGTTTTCATATTTTGATGTTTTTCTTGTGGAATTACTGTGCAGGATTAGTGCCAAGGTCTTCCAGCTCTCATTGGAATTATGCTGTCTTTTGACAAAGAAACTTATCTTTTCATTCTAAGTAACAGCCTTTGAAACAAAATCATCCAGGAAACTCAATAAAAGAAGAAATAGACTTTGAGTAAATATATTTTTGTGGAAAAGATATTAATATATTTTGATGATCAACATGTTACTAATACACTGAGAGAATGCTAATGACATGATTTCTTAACATAATTGTGATTAGCAAAAACAGGATAAAGCAGAATATGTTACTGCAAACCAATTAGGCAAAAAAATGAATAATCTGGGAATCTGGGAGATGTTACAATTAGCACAAGAAATACAGAAATCACTGTGTTGAAAAACATCATTGTGACCCTGCTGACATCTTTGTCCTCTTCCCACACTCCATCTCTGTTATACAATGACTACACAGTGGAAAAACTATTTCCAGGGAGTTTGCTCTTTCTACCAATGTAACTGATCAAACTTTACTTATTTTCCTTTTGAATTAGAACACAAGTCAGCCTTCATCATCACCCTGGATATTTTTGGAAAAAATAAATTCATGGCAAATATTGATCTGTGGTTTCTCATTAACCTCTCAGGTTCCACCATTTGCAGACTTTTTAATTTACAGATTGTCTTAGAATCAAAAATCCTATCCTTCAAAATGTGTCTAATACACTTTTAAACTTATTTCTGTCATATGATCCCACCACATCATTTGGCAAGCTGTTTAATAAATCCTGTGCATGTGAAAAAAAAAACATTTTTAGTTTCTTGCACATTGTTTAACTTTTGACTTCTGTTGGTAATATTTTTTTAAACAATGCAAAGTCCAAACTACTATTTCCTATTTGTATTCTCTACACCACATCTGATTTAATGGATATTTATTAACTTTGTTGTGATCTCTACTTTGTCCTTACAAATCTCAATCTCCTTTGCTCAAAAGCTAAATAGACCAGGACTCCTCAGTGATTCCAATATCAGAGCTATTCCTCATATCCAGTGACATATGTTGATTTTTTTTCTAGACTTTTTTCCCCTATAATTTATGTCTAATATAACTATAAGGTAAACCGTAATTAAATCACACAATGGGTGCATTGCTAATGCAGGATATGGAAAAAATAAAATAATTTGCTTGCACCTTCCAATGCCTTCTACATTGTGACATGTTTGAAAATGTTTTTTCCATGATAGATCCATTGTTACTGAAACTTCAATTTATTGCATTAAACAGCTGTGAATTTCACTTCTTATAGCTAGCTTATTTCCTTTGTATCAACAAACATGAAGGGCTCAGTTCTTGTTTGGAATACACATTTCTAAGGCCAGCTTGCATACTACAATTTCTTTAAAATCTCTGCACAACTGAGAGAGAATAAAGGACCCACTATTTTGAACTATAGTTCAGAAATGCAGTATTATCAGGTGTTTGATTGCTAACAGTCATGGTACATAGGATGGAAATCTCGATTTACCAGACTTTCATGTATAAAGAGAAGGAGCTCTGGACCCCCACAGTACCTCAATGGTGTTTTGAATGGCTAAGTATCAGGAGAGAATAAGTGCCTGGAAGGAAGCAGATGACTCCTGAAGAATTAGGTCTCACTGGAAAGGAAGACTAGACAGCTGTAAACAAGAAACTAGTTTCTTGTGTAAGTTGCTTTTCCAAAACTGTAATTCTTGAGTAGTATAAGGATAGAATTTATTGTGTTAACAATGTGAAGGTTTTGAATAGGACCTGAATTAAAAGCAAGCAACTGCGCCTTTTCATGGAAAAAAAAAGAAAAAATTAGATGAGAAGCTTTGGATTTCATTTTGGTTTTGCAGTCAAACTTGTGTTCTTTTGATCTGTTTTTTACTTTAATTGCTTTTTAACACTTGTTAGTAATTCAGGAGAAGGAAGAGCAAAGATTAAGAAGATTGTATTTCCCACAGAGTTTTTGTAGCCTAACTTGTCAAAGTGATCACGGCACAGAACAAAATTTTTCCCAATGTCTATCTGTTTATACAAAAATTTCTTTCTTCTTAGCAAGGCAAAAACAAAAAAAATAAGGAAGAAAAAGCATCCCCAGAACATGGTTTCACTAGCTTCATCCTTCCTTGCTGACAAATTGGACTTTTCATTTAATTGAAAGATAGAATTCTCTCCATTATTTCAGCACTTACGTAAGCTACTCAGGTCCTACCTTAATCCAGATGCCAGTCCTATTTTAACTCCCTGCTGCAGTCTAGACACCTTTTCTTTTAGGCTAATGTTCTCATAGAAATTAAGGTGTGTAAAGGACGGATAATGACAGCCCCAACTGGCAAAGCATGCTCCTTCAGTGCACGTGCTCTAGAGTCTCAGAAGTCCAACAAGACAAGAGCAATAATGAGCACACAAGAAAACAGCAGAAATGGAGCATACAGAGAGATTTTGCTAGAACTAAGCTCTAAAGAACCACAGATAAGAGAAATCAAACACATCAGACCCATAAGTGCTGTCATTTTTATCTATAAATATTTGCAAAGAACTAAACCACTACGAAGTTATCAATAATAAAATAAATAAAATTAATCTTAAAAAAATCTACTACTATTTCCTAAATGCTGATTACTAAAAATACTGTACAGATTTGTAGTGATTACCTGGTTGATCTTGTTGAAAGGTAATAATCCTTGAACCAAGACACTCTTATTTGAAGTACTGCTTGTTATCCTATTTAATTTTAAAATAACAATCTGACTTAGTAATCTCTGTAGATATTGCATATCTAAAACAAGCCAACAAAGTTTCATGTACAAACTATATGGATAGAAGTTTGGGGTTCCCTCTACAGTATATTTAACTGACAGCAATTTGGCAGTTCTAGTTTCTACATTAACACTTTTTCAAAACATGTTTTAAAAGTGTCAGTGTTCAAAAAAACAGAGTAAAAACATCTCAGGCATCATTATTTATCCTGCATTAACATCTTAAAAATTTTATATAATTTCCAATTTTAAAAGCTTTGACAAAAGTAATTATTATAAATTACATGCTATTCATGATAAGCTACATTCATAAAGTAAGAAATTTATCTTAAATCAAGAAACATTCTTTGTTTGAGTCCACCTGGAAATTTTGTGTTCAGATGTGTTTTTCACTGATCACACTGCAGTACCTCAGAGCAACTATATATGTATATGAGCAAGGAATATTGTAAAATATGACTCTGCATTAATTCATTTTAAAATGTAGAATAATGCGGGTGTAGTGAGAGGATTGTTTAAAGAACATTATAATACTTACAAAAAGAAAGCTCTCATTTCTAGTATTTATAGTAGAAATGCATTTTACTTAATACAATTCTTTGATTATAAAAATATTTTAAGCTTAACTTTTTTTTATTTCTTACAATTCAGACTTAGGCAGCTGAAAAATACCTGCTAGGATTTGAGACTAGTAGCTGAAAAACTCAGACATTGTCGCAGGCAGTGCTTTTCTGAATCAAACTACTAATTTTGCTGATTATTTCTTCACAGTAAAGCTCAAGAATCCCTGCAAGAGACAATTAAGACATAACATTTCCAGACAGAATTTTCCCCCAACTCTTGACAGTTAGAGGTCAGTCTGGCCTGAAATACAGGGATTTATATCTTTCCCTTGGGTCCATTACTTTGTACATGGTTAGAGAGCTGAAAATGAAAGTTAAAATTCATTGGAATTGCTGTGTGGGATCAGTTAGAATTCTTAATTATTTTGGCTCAGATCCACAAAAAGATCCATAGAATGTAGGTGCTCAAAGCTGTCACATACTCTGCTAAACATTTAGGTGCCTTAAGATCACAGCTGCAGCATTTCAAGTTAGTAAATTTCCCTCAAGAATATTTCTTCTGCCCTTAACTTTGGTGTGTTTCATTAATGGTTTGAGCACTTTCTCATGCTGTATCACAGGCAGAGTTTATAGAACTTTGTTCTAAAACTCTGGACAGAATTTATGTGGCTCAAATTACATGACAGATAATCATAAAATTTGTAGAAATAATAATTTATACCTATTGCTGCTGTTAAAAGCAATGATAAGTCTGCAGGTATTGCAAGAATATGATTCGTTTTATGAGAAGTTTATTTGGAAACACCATCAAGAAATAAGGAAAAAAATGCTGTTCAGCAAATTGTTCCCTGTAGAAAAGATCACTCTTGTGTTTGGATAAGAAAAGATTTGAAATCAGGTTCTTCACTGGCTTGAATGAGCAGTGTTATGTGTCACTTCAGGAAAACATTTAGGTTTTGGTTTAGATCAGATGAAACCCACAGTTTCACAAATGTTTAAAAGTACATTTCCTGGAAAAGTCATTTAGCTTCTCATTATGCCCTTCAGTAGCCTTGCTGATAGGGTATTAAACACATTTTAGAGAGCTAATAACAGGCTGAAAAAGTACTACCCTCCTACATATTACAGTGATTGAACATTGCAAATACATAGAGTAATAAAATAATTACAGAACAAGAAATTTGTTTCATTTTCCTTTTTATTTAAAGAAAACTTCATAGAAGTGCAGTAGGTCTTTGTGGCAGAATGGTGGGGAGCAGACCCTGTGGAAAACTAATTGTACCTTGCAGTATAGACTTATCCTAATGTTGCCAAATTTTGGTAACTCTCTAAACATGCATACTGACTCAGGTTTAGAAAGGAGACATTGTTTATTCTTCACACGGTGTGAGCTGCAAGTTTTCCACAAACTGAGCATGGCAGGGAGGAAAACAAAAAGAATTAAATGCTAAAGTTTATATAAACCCTCCTATCAAACATAACATAGTTACCACCTACATAATGCAATCATTTAGCTTGGGCTACCTTATGCAATACTTCTGTCTGCACCTGCATGGGCCCCTTCAGGGATCTGTAGTCGTCTCTGGGGATTGTTTTGGGAGATGTCCCCTACTCAGTTTCAAGCAAATTTCAGCTTAGGATGCACAGAACACAAGACTGTGATATAGATAAATAAGATGTGATCGGCAGCTCTGGCCTCACTTCTTAAAAAATTGCCAAACAGAACATAAAATACAAAGATTGCCATAAACATTAAACAACATCTGCTTATCACACATGATAGTATCTATTTGTATTGAAAAGGGGGTTTAAAGGTTAGAATGATACCATCAGCTTACATTTAAAATCAAAGGAAGGGATAGAGAATTCTGCTTAAAGACATCACTAGGAGGTTCCTTTTTTAAGGACTATATTACTTGCAGATCTAGACATAAGCACAAGATTTATCTGCTCTGTGGGAGAGCAGGATGGAATGGTTCTGCATTACTTTTATCATGACCTCATAGTAGTTATACCTTTGGTAAGATAATGTCTGTTTTCTAGCAGTTGAAAGGTGGTGACTAAGCAATTCCAGGGACCCGTTTCAGGGAGTGAGGGAAGTTGCCCCGTCTTCACCTCATTGCAGACTACTTGCACATCTTAAAAAGGTGGGACTTAGAAGGGCATACTGTTGCTTAGTGCAGTACATTGAGATTCCTTGCTATCTGTGTGTGTGTTAGCCCCTGTTCAGTGTTCTTATAGCTGCTTTGTACTCCCGTGCTATGTATATTTTGTGGTACACTTGTGCACATCAATAGCGTGTCTTGTACCCAGAGTCAATGAGGCACCAAATGGATTTCATGTCAAAATCTACAGTTGCCTTGGCCATCCCTAGACAGACCATGGGCAAGATTTTGTAATTAGAAATTCTCATTTCCTCTTCTGCTTTTTGTTTAAATCATCCTTGCTAATGCCTGGCATGAACATTTTCCCAGACATAAAATGCAAAAACAAATAGCACTTTGTTTTTTTTCTTTCATTAAGGGAGTTAGAGATTCAACTGCTCAAATTTTCACTTGTAACTTCTTTTGTACCTGAAATATTAACTGACATTCACTTGGGGGAGTAGAAATGTAAACATGCAAATTGTTTGAAAAGGGTCAGTTTCTTTATAGCTGTAATAACAAAATAAGCATGAATTTGGTTCCTGGGTTTGCTCGAAAGAAATATCTTTTATTAAAAAGTAAGGACTAGATGTATTAAATCAAGGTATGTGTGATAGACTCCTTCATAAGAATTCCAACTCAAAACTCATCCATCAGTGTCTTACAAATAAAGTCATCCTGGATATTTTTAAACTTAAGAGGTTTGAAACCTTGAGACATTGACCAGATAAAGCATTCTAATTTTTACATACTTACTGTGGTGAAATTACTTTTGAGCTCCTTCCCCTTATCTCTCATCTTATCTATTTACTTTAAGGAGATGTGCTCTAAATCAGAATAATTTATTTATTTAACATTTATTAGCTTGTGGGCTTGTTGAATAGCTATACTAAAGGCACTACTGTGAATCTGAATAACAAATTAGTGCCCCTTCAAATCTGATATGAATAGGATGCTGACAATTTTCTTCAAATAAACTATGAATTTTAAAACCAAACTCAAGATGGTTTAATAGAAGAGGATTGCTAACTTTAATAGTTTGATTATCCAGATGGCATATATTTCAGTTCATTTTCTTTACATGTACAGCATTGACAATAAGAGAAAAGGAGGCTTTCTGCATCAAAGCATTTTGGAAAATCTATAAAAATGTGATGTTTAAATAACATGATATAGTTACTGAATCCCAAAATAAATCTGCCACTGAACTATTATTCACTGTCTTTATTATTGTTACATGCTTCAGATCTGCATTATCTAACACTTTCTGTCAATTGTATAGAATAGATGATTTAAAAGAATGCCTGGATATTGATATGAAAGAAAATTATAGGTGACAATTCATTTGACTTTTAAAAGCAGTCTTTCTCTGAAATTTTCACACGAAACAAAGTATATATGTTAATTCTTAAACAAAAAATGCTGATCATAAAAAAGTAAGTATTTTTAATGAAGAGAGATTCTAGAGTGATAACTAAAATTATTGAATAGAAGTTCAAATTTTAATGGTTTACAGAATATTGTTGAAATGAGGGTTTCAAGAAAGTAAAATAAAATTTAATCTAAAGCACCATCTATCTAATAGAGAAGATAAATATTACACATCATCTTCTGTAAATAACTCAGCAGACAATTTCAGACACCTTTTTGAGACGGTATAGGATTCCATGAGCAATTTTGTGTATTGTCTGTCTTGTTTTCTTGTAAAATTGAACATTTGTAAAGTTAAGCTCTTTGATATGATAAGATTATATGGAATCCTTATAAATTTTTTTCCACTGGCTATCTTTATTCAGAAAACCCCAGGACATAAGATGATTTACAGAAGTTTTGGAATGCTCTCAAAATACATAGGAAATAAAGGTATCAGCCTATGGAACATAAGCACTTTAGACTCAGGAGCCAAGCTTCACTAAAGCTTGGTAAACTATCACAATTGACCTCTGAAAAAAATAAGTAGGCCAGACCAAACACTGTGAAAAGTTTATACATGTCTCTCCAGGCTCTTAGGGGTGAGAAGGATCTTTCTAGAGGGATATGGAATGGAGGATTTGCAAAAACAGTGCTTTGATTTTAAAATGAAGCAATATTATTTTACTTCTCTTGACATTTATTCACAGGCAGCTAAATACTCTGTCTGAAAGCAAATGAAGAATAAGCTAATGAGAATACTCAGATCTGTTCCATTTTAAATGTAATATCAACTTAATAGGAGGTACACAATGGAAAAAAGGAAAACCTCTTTATTTTGGGCCATAGTTCAATCTTTCTCTGGCTGTTTGACATGACTTAAAAATGCCCAATTGAAAGAAAGTTACCATGCTACTAACAGGAGGTTTCTTGTGTTGCCCCAAAATATCCAAGCAAATTTTCTTTTCTTTTAATATGGGGGACATTTCCCATTCAAAAGTATCTTGATTACATGCTTTTACATAGTTTTGAAAACAATTTTTTCATATTTCCATTAATATAGCACAGTGACTCATTCAGTGCTTATCACATTTGGCACATACATTTTTCTGATTGTTATTTTTTGACTAAGCTTATGAAAAAACATGCATGCTATCAAAGAGTCATGTCATAGTTAAATACAGTTCTGTTTCAAAAATAAGGGTGGAGGATAGAAACAGAATGTTCGTTATAGCTAAGGATCTTTGATATAACAAAAATATAACACAAATTACTTCACCTAGAGAGAGGTTGTAAATCCATTGCTCCATCAGGATTTGGTTTGGTTTTTTTTTTTAAGTATGTTTGCAAAATGTATTTTTCAAAGTGAAAACTGCAATGAAGTGGGGTGGGTTATTCAATTACTTTATTCAGTAGCATTATTATCTACCAAAATTTTCTGATTGGAGATTTAAAGGTCAATATGTTAAGTTTAGCAAATTATCAACATATTAAATAGACATTAGCAATCTGCCTATGTGTGTGTTTGTGGAGAATTTGCTTTTAGCCTGAAGAATTTGACCTTTGCATGGTTTAAAATATATAGAAAGTTCATCAGTATTAGAAAGTCTACTGATATTTCTGAACCTTCCTAGATTCCTCTAGGTGTCCACTGTGCACTTAGATTGATATGTAGGTCATGCTTTTAGGAAAATACCTGGGGTCCATTGGTTACAATAATAACTTTTATTTATCACCATGGTTGGTCAACATGGTGCTGTAACCGTCCTTTTTTTTACTTGTTTTTCAGAAGGGAAGGACTGGGAACACAAACTTTATTTTTGTCTACTGTTGGATAGGAAATTTTATTGTTATTTGGAAAGTAGGTCTGTAGATTATATATATTAAATAATTAGTTGGGGTTTTTTTCTCTGAAATAGACAGTTTGTTTATCCCAGTCATTTCTTTATCACAGCAAAAGACTTTCCACACATTTCAGAAGTGTCACTGTAATATTTTGTGCTTTCTAATTCTACACAGTCACTGTAAACTTCTGTCAAGAGAATAAATCATTATGAAGAAGAGCTTGCTTTAAGTTTGCCTATATGAATACTTTTTACTTTTACACTTTTCAGTTTAAAGCATGTGTCGTACAAAACCAAAAATAATTAGGGTCTTTTTATCCTCTGCTTCTGAACAACAAAAGTGGAAGTATAGTGAAATTTACTCATAAATTATCATATTTTGCAGTTGAAAGTCTACATAATGTGGAATTATACACGAGTATGTGTTCCTGAGTGTGGTAAAGTATAAAGCAAGGAGATACTTTGATCACAGAAACCCCAATATATGAAATTGTGCACAAGTACTTATTGCATCTTAAACTCACTTCAAATTCTAATTCAAACTTAGTTCCAAATTTAGAAACTTCATAGAGAGCACAGTATCAGCAAAAGGTACTTTTTCAGTTTTATGGTCACTTTTAATACTCTGTATAGCCATGGAGCTCTGACAACTTCCTTCTATAAGCTTATGTACTTGTGTGTAAAGTTTACTAGTCACTTTCATAGGGTAGTTGTGTGGCTTTAAACTGATGAAAAACTGATGTTATTTGGTTCCTTGCGTGTCTCTTGAGGAATCTGTCTGGCTGAAATCCAAAAATACTAATCTGCTTGGGTGAGATAGAAGAAGATATTGCAGGCAAGATACAATAAAATAACATACTACAAGTCTGCTTAAGTGTGTATTTATTAATCTCAACTACGATTTTAAAGCTTGCTTGGCAGGATGATGGGCACTATGGAAAGGCCAAAAGCAAGCCAGAGATCATAGAGGTTTGGAAAAATCAGAGATTGTAATTTTTTTGGTGTTTCTTTCAGAATATGGAAAAAAAAACCAACAAAACAATAGAAGAGTTTGTGTGTGAGATACATGTTTTACCTCTTCAGGACTTTCATGTGAAAAAGGACACGTTAAAAGGATAGCAGAGATGAGTGTCAGGATATGTGGAGGAGGTGGCACACCTGAGACCAGGATGAGGAAAGGGTACAGAGTATCACAGGGCAAGAAGTCTGAGCCTGCAAAAGAAGGGACTAGCAATTGCTATGACAGCTCAGCCACAGGAGAGAGGATGGCTGTAGAAGAGCACCTGGGAGGAGGTGCCTCTCCATGTAATAAGTGTCTCCAATTGGAGCCCAAGGTCATGGGTGGCTCCTGCACACTGAACTGCCACAAAAATGTCCCCAGGCACCCACTGCTATTTCTTTGTGCTTTCAGAAATAATGTAGTCCTGCCACGCTTCTGCTCTTTGCTTTCTCACAGCTAGGTCACAGGGCCTTATCTCATCTATGAAGAAAAGTTACTGTATTTTTGGATCAAATCAAGTCTAGCTAAAATAAGACAAGGTTAACTGAGCTAGAACGATTGTGCACTCATTACCGTGAGAAGGGACTAAAAAAAGGAGTATATAAACTCTGACACTGACTGCTTTTTTTCTTCTTGTAGATTGTTCTGTAGAGCTCTTTTGTGTGAGTGTCTTATCCAGTACTTGAAAACAGCACCTTTTACACTTAGCTAGAGAGGAATTTCTTCAGGTTGTTGTGTATATAGGATTTACTGAGTAGTCTGACTTTTACAACTCATAGTAAAGCACAGTGGGAAGTAGGAAAAGAGGAAAAGTTTATGTATTTCACAGAATCACAGAATATTCTGAGTTGGAAGAGACCCACAAGGATCAACCAGGCAAGCTCTTCAGTGAATGGCCCACAAAGGGATCAAACTCAACCTTGATGTTATTAGCACCATGCTCTAACCTACTTGAGTTGTTACATACAACACGAAGGAGAGGCTGTCACTTTTCTGGCTAGTATATGCAAAGCTATGAAGCCAAGGTTTCTATTAGTCTTGCAGTCTTTCTTACTTTCTTCTTTTTCACTTTTTTTTCTTTTTTTTCTTTTTTCTTTTTTTAATAATGAGAGTAATTTCTATGGATTTCTAGTCTAATTATGTCATTTTTTACTACCGGGAAGAACTATCATTTTTCTATTGTAAACCAGTTTCATCTGAGGTGGGCTGAGGAGGACTTGAGATGAGAAAGGTTTTGAAATGATAAACAATACCATTCTATAATGACTACAGGGTAAGAAAGAAAACATGGAAATGGTGTGCTTTAATCTGCCAAATCAAAAAGGTCACAGCATACCAAATTTGTTTTCACTGTAAGGAAATAGAAATATGGTCTAATGATTCAGTTTTGAAGAAAGCTTCCTTTTCTTGACAACTCTCTGTACATTAGACCCTAGGTTTTTGTGGCAGTCTGTAGGGCATGTATGTCTGGTTTAAAGTCTGAGAAACTATTTTTAATTTGGCTTCATAAAAGTCCTCATTTCTGCTAACCAGAAAAATTTACATTGAAATGTCTCTCACAGACTGTCCAATGCATGTCTCCTTTGGCAATTCCCATGCAGCACTGTGTTTCTTTAAAGAAATGGGAATAATAAACACATCACTCACTGGTGAGTTGAGTCCATGTGCTGGTATGGATTACACACTGAAATGTGTGAGGCTGAAAACCTCACTGTTATGACTTGGGAAACAGAAAAATAGAAATATAAACATAGATTAAAAGAACCAGTGTCCTAGTTCCTCCCTGAAGTGTTTCTCTTTTTATCTCTCTAGCAAAGATGGCTCAAGACTCAGCACAGTAGCACACGGCATATTCCTGGGAAGCTGTGAATTTCTGTATGACAATCAGTAAACTTAATCATCACTCCTGTTTGACTTGAGGTCAGGCTATTTTAAGGAGTAGCTTAAAACTTTCTCCTCTCTGCCCTCATTTGATTTCATCTCATGTTACGGTTTCTAGTATTGCTAGTAAAAATTGGACTGTAGTGTTCATTGCATTGTGCCAAGACTGATACAAGCTGTATGCCAATAATGTGTGGGTAAGACAGGATTGTGTTCACACACATGCATAAAAATCACAGTTGTCAAAAGTCCCTATGAAATATCTTTTATTCAAACTGCAAGCCAGAACTCTGACCAGAAGCTATGTTAAAGCACCCAAAGGCATAGGAACAGAAAACTCTCTGTGTTTTTCTTGAGGCTCTGCTTCAGTGCATGCAGTTCATTACTGCTCACTGCTTGGTCATGAGACATTAAAAAAAGCTGTACAAAGGGAATATTCCTTGCTTCTTAGCATGCCTTACAGGGGTTAAGCTTTTTATAATGCTGCAAAGGCCAATCGTTTCAGAAACTTGTACACTCAGTGTCATGCAATTTTTTTCTGTGGTGCAAAGGAATTTTGTATGTCAGTAGCCTAAAAATATATGACATTGCATAAGACTTTGGCAAGCTAAATGCTTATTACAGAGGAATTTAAAATTAGTGTTTAATGAATGAACACTGCTTAAATATCAGCTTATGGCATTGTAAATCAAGGTTACTGCGCTTAGGTCGTGCAAGATTGGGAGCTGTAAAAGTGACCCTTTATCTCAGTGAAATAATAATTTTAATTTCAAATTGTTTTAATTGAAATGTGGGTTATGGGCTGTAAGAATTAAGGGCCTTCAGGCCTCACAGCCATTACAGAAAAAAGGGGAAGTTATGAGTCTATGCAGCCTGGTGATCACAAAGCTGAACTTGCTTTGAGCAGGAGGTTGTGCAGGAGTCCCTTCCAGACTGAATTATTCAGTCTTTCTATAATTCTATAACATCAAATAAAGTCCAGAAACAATACTCAAAAGAAAGCTGAAATCCTTCAGTGAAATTTTTTCAGCATATCCTTTTAAGTGGTCTGAAAACATATTTTTTATCTGTAACATGTTTACTCAGTCCTGAACAAGTCTAATGTATATATAGATAATATCTATGTACTCTGAATTAATGACAAAGCATTTAGAGATAGGGACTAATTTTGAATTACCTGCAATCATTCAAACATAGAAAAAAAGAAAAAAAGGAATCCCAGGAACCTATTACATCACTAAATTCATGGTTACTCCCCCAAACCCATCATTAAAGATTATATTAAAATCTCAGCTCTACAGAAACTTGTATTTTCTCTGAGGTTATTTTTTCCTATTTTATAATACATTATTGTTAAAAATAAATAAATAAACTAAAAAGAAAAGGAAAAGGAAAAAAAATGCCATGTTTTGGGACTTGAAATTAGTTTGCTATTTCTTGCCATGCTGTATTTGTTCTGGTGTTGATAAAGGAAAATAAGTAGATTCTATGCTGCTCACATCTACATTACTATGCACTTTACATAGACCTAAAATTAGTTCTAGAACTGAATAAATATAGCGAGTAAGGGAAATAATAAATGGGAAATCCTCTGCTGCAATATTTCTTCCAGTTCCTAATCTGCACAAATAAAGGCCCAGGAAAAGAAAAGATCACTGAAAAATTATAGAGAGTAGTATAAGCATGCAAGGAAGGGAAAAATCTGACACACAACATAAAAGGTGAGATAATATTACTAGAATACCAGAATCACGGAACCATTTAGATTGGAAAAGACCTCTAGGATCAAGTCCAATCTTTAAGCAAACACCCCCACGTGGACTATATCATGGATCTAAGTGCCACATCCAGTCATTTCTTGAAAACCTGCAGGAATAGTGACTCCATCACCTACCTCCCTAGACAGTCCATGCCGATGTTTAACAGCCCTCCCCATAAAGAAATTCCTTCTGACGCCAAACCTGAACCTCCCCTGGTGTAGCTTGAGGCAATGGCGTCTTGTTACTAGCTGCCTGGGAAAAGAGGCCGACCCCCACCAGAAAGGGAAAAAATACCATAGCAAAGAATTTTCTATCACAACATGCAAATCTTCTCTGGCAAAATGAAAAGCAGAAGAGATGTATAAATAAAATCACCTTGAAGATATATTAAAAAAAATCAGATACAGGAATGAGAAAATGTGATATAGCTTATTTTAATATGCTGTCAACAAACAAAACTTCCTTTGTCTGCTATAACTCATCATATATTTACACTTACATATTTTTGTTATTTTGTCTGCCTAAAGAGTTCTAATGTGCATTATTGAAAATACAAAGACAAACTAGGCAGTAAAGCTAAATTTTATAGTACCAAAATATATTACTTGAAATCCAAAAATGTTTATTTGGAGAAAGCACAATAAAAATGTTACTTTAACAGAGTCCATAATATGATGTTTGCCTCTTTGGTGCCATCATGAAACTTCTGCTTATAAAGGCAATGATCCTTTCCACATGAGTTAAATCAGAAGGCAATAATTTTTTTAAACTCTCTGGACACAGAATCTAATACAAGAATATGAATTGTTGGTTCTGATTTTCTTTGTGGCTTGGAAAAGAAATGTTAATATTGTATGTTTCTAAATATTGTCATTGAGGCTTTTTTTACAAAGGAGATACAAATTTTGAAGCCTGGGGTTAGATTTGGGAGCCAAACCAGCTGAATATTCTTGTCAGCTGGTCAACATTGCCTCCCCGAATGTTGAGTACCAAAGATGAAATAATGTTCTTCAACTTAATGATATCAGAAGCACAGAATTGAAGGCAGTGTATTTGAAAGGCTAGATGTATTTATAATGAATTTATGCTAATTGAAGTGTCACTGTGAGATCTTCCTTTTCCACTTTTTACTGAACTATATTTTTGCTGTATAAATACCTTCTTTTATTTTTCTTTGTATTAGGACCATTATAAATTGGGGTTTTTTTGAAATGGCAAATTGAGTCAAGGGGAGAAACACTTCAGAGCCTCTGAAGCCTTTCTATTAATCATTTTATTCCTTAAATAGTTATTATTAATGTAATCAAACTGTGTTTATTAACAAAAGGTAAGTATTCACAGAGTATAATCACACTCACTTTCACCTCCCCTTGTAGTTACCCAGTTGGAGCTGCAGCTGGGGACCAAGCCCAGCTGTTTCCTGAGGAGCAGGGGGACATACTAATGTCACTTGGCTTTTAGGTAGGAGTTTGGGCAGTTCTTCAGAGTCATATTTATTTCATTAGGTGTTTCTCTAATGCTGTGGTCTTCTGTGACACAAGTGTTATTGCACTCTTGGATGTGGCCTGATTTGCATGACATTTTCTTGATGTCAGGTGTGTTTTAGTGACCTTCTAGAGACTGAGCAAACTTGTGCTGCCCTGACTTTATTGACTTATGCATATCCAGCAGGACTTCTATTTGCCAAATTTTGCCCATGAGCTGGTGCCCACTCGTTACTCAGAATGTGCTTTTCCTCTTTTCAGATGTGTGTTTCCTGGTAAATATTTCTCAGTCCTAGCCTATTAAAATTTGTGAAAGCCATTCATACAAACAGATGTAAAAGGGGCCTTTCTGACAGTATCAGTCTTATTTCTCTCTAATTGTTTTGCCTGTTTTTTGTCTAACTTCAAAAATAATTGAA
Source organism: Entomyzon cyanotis (assembly GCA_024500445.1). Lineage (NCBI taxonomy): Eukaryota > Metazoa > Chordata > Aves > Passeriformes > Meliphagidae > Entomyzon > Entomyzon cyanotis. The sequence goes on from JAKEPQ010001005.1 coordinate 63,702,048, forward strand.
TTTTATTAAATTTCATAAAACTGTTCTTCATTTCAGAGAGTTCTGTCAGAGTACTCAGTGGTAGATTCTCTAAGTTCTCTTCCAATCAGTTTTTCAGATTCCTTTCCTGCTTCCCACTCCTGCAAATTACTCTAAATAATTGCTACAATATTTAGCTGTAAATATCCTTCAAATGTTATTCACTTTCTTCCTAGATGTCTCTAACCTTTACAGAGCCAATGAATACACCCTCCATTCTGTCAAATTTCATAATATTCCCTGCAACATATCTTTCTATTTTTTAGTATATCTCTTCACACTGTAAATAGCTGCAAAATCACAAAGTAGCAGCAGCGAACAGAAAATTGTAGGCATCTCCCCAAAAATAATTTAGTAGCTATCTGATACCTTTCTGTCTTTTAACACAACTTGTCTGCCTCTCTCCTTTTTAAAACTCCAACTTGCAGCTTTGTCTCTTGTTTTGACACCGTGCTTTTTCCCTTCGCCCCAGGTTTACATTCTGTCCCTCGACATGCGCTGTTTCTACGCTCCCTATATTAAGTTAAACACTATGGGGTGTAGATAGAAGCAGGTCAGCCACTACATGGGGAGAGCCTTCATATTTAGACTGCAACCAACCATCTCAACATGGAGCTCTAGTGTGGTACTAAACCCACCAGGGAATGCTTAGTAACAATTAATGGATCAAGACTCCATATATACTAGAAATACACAGAGAAACCTTTGTATCTCCAGAATGCTCAATAATCAATTAGATTGATTCATATTATTAGCTTTAGTCTGTAATACACGAAGTGTCACTGCAGCTTTATGATAGTTAAAACAGAGTCATTGTTGCTAAAGTAAAGTAAGCTGAGCATTTTTCAAGAAATGCAGCAAAATGCATTCACTGCTCAAAAAAAATCTGTTCAAGCAAATGTGTAATAATAGTGTGTTTGGAATATGTCTATCCTCAAGGCTTTAGTAGCCATACATTGCAAATATAGGGCAGACATAAAATATATTTATAGATCATACCCTTCAGATAATTAAAAAATATGGTTCTCAGAGAAAAGCTCACTGTGAGGACAGTCACTGCAAGGTCTCAGAATATTTATCAAACAATAACATCTCATACACAAGCACCTCAATAGCTCTTGCTATTAGGAACCTATTAAAAATAACAAGATATTGCAATTGTTACAGGCACTAGAACCTGGAAATCTATTACATGGAGAAGCTTCAGGGTGAGAAAAATGGAGGCATAATAAATATAATGGCTTTGAAGCAGTAACAGGTTTTTATTTTCTCAGTTATGTTAAAGAAAATTATTTAAAACTGTCACATTTGAGTTCTGTATTGTTAGAAAACTTTAGACTTTTTTCCTTTAAAAATGGTTGCATGAAAACTGAGTGCTCTTGTAGGTAGTAAAACTGTTAACCTTGGAAAGCTGAAGTCTATTCACAGAGGGGAATAGATCAGACATTAGCATTTGACACGTTAATTGACTAATAGTAGTGACATTACAAATTCTTCTTTAATGTCATTCTCTGCTCTTGTAGATTGTCATTGCTCCCTTGAAATCAGTGTCAACTGAATTTTTGTATTCCTTTAGTCCATGACAATTTTCTAAAAAGTATAAATTTGCTATTTTAACTTGAAAAAGGACTCTGCACAGCCTCTCTGCTGTAAGAGACTGAAATGCTAATGGGTAATGATGCAATCAGCTATTTGCAAAAACAGCAGGTGCTTTGCTGCTGATGTGCGAGTGAGCTGCCCAGGTGCAGAGGGGGTGAGCTCCCACCACTGGAGGCTACAAGCTGGGTTTTGAGTCAGATGAGGGGGAAGGCTGACAAGATGCAGATTCTGCAAAGCAGGAGAGTGGTTTTTATCATGCCAATGTCCTCCTTTTCATAACTGGCTCAGTTGTAAATCCCTACCCCAGGAAGAGAATCGGTACATTCATATTATTCATCCCTTCTGATGCAGCATAACTGGCTCAGGTGTGAAAACCAAAATGGCTACATACCTCCTTTCCACTCCAAATTGTTCCAAAATAGACCCTATATATCACCGATCCTTCGGTGTCATTTCACTCTAATCCACACCAAGGGATCCATTAACAAAAACCCCAGCTACCCTCACCTTCTGGGACGTGTCACAGCACATGCCTAAGTCAGAAACCCTCTGAAAAGGATGATAACTTGGAAGATGGTAACTTTTAAAAGTGAACAATGGTAATGACTTTGAGCATGTTTTTCCCATTTTAAGAATTGAACCAGAACCATTAAATATTTCTCTGTGGTAATTAAAAATTCATATACGCAAATTTTCCCCCAGAGTTTCTCTACTAGGCAACATCTGATAATGTCTACCCATGTTCTGGTGGAAAAAGAAAATGTTTAACAACTTTTTGGATTCAAAATTTGCTCTGATTTTGTGGGAAAAAAAAAATTTGGTTTTTATTCAAAAGTTTAATGGTTAACTCAGAGTTCTTAATGTGTACATATCGTCTGGACTTGATTTTATTATGAGATCAGAAGAAATAACTTTTAGACTGTTTCATGCTGTCTTCTTCTGTTGTTTTTTTTTTCCTCCATACATAATAAATATGAATTTTTCAGTACAATAGATGATGAAAAATCCTGTCCCTGGTGAAGGCAGTCTTAGTCATTAAAAACCAGATTTTTAATGCCTTTATTCATCTATTCCTAAAAAGAATTTAATGATTAAATTAAATTAGCTTCCTGCAGTTTGAGATAATGACTCTGATTGCTTCTACTTATTCCTCCCATATTCAACCTTGTGACAGATAGGATCTTATCATGTGTAAATTCTTTTTAGCCAATCCAGATTAGGTCTGGCAACTGGGATTCCACATTCAGGCATCTTGTAGACTCAAATTGTAGACCATTAATAAAACAATTTTGCTTAAAAATTTTCCTGTGCTGTAGTTGGTCCATCCATTCGCTTCTGATTTGCTTCTGTAGTCTTCTATCCATTCACTACTGATTTAAGGAGAATAGTTGCAAATAATGCATAGTTTGTCAAGGAAGAGTCAAAAGAGTCCTGTTTCATCCTTGAAAAAATGTTACTATTTTCCATGATACTTGATTTTACTAGAGAGTTCTATTTTACTTAAAGTGTTGAATGCTTAATTGTATACTTTAAAAGAACATAGAAAAAATAATTTTTAAGTAATTTTCAAGAAATCTATTATAAAATCTTTAACTGACAGCTCTAAACATGCATGGTGTAAAATTATAGTTTATATGTGGTTTAATGCCCTGAATATGTGTAGTTTTTGCTTGTCATCTAAAATCTCTACGTATCTAAACTCTAGACAGAGGCTGCACATACAGCCTGTTCTAGTAAACCTAATTGTACTCTAGGCTCAAAAATAGCCTCATCAAAATAGTAACTTTACAAAAATAGTTCTAGTAGCATGGCTCCATACTGGACAATCAGCCCTATTAGCTCTATCTGCTGTGGAAATCATCAATATGACATTTCTGAATGGGTGACATGATTGGAAAAATCTCTATTTAGAAATGTAAAGTAGTATTTTAAGTGAATTAGATTGCTTAGAGATTTTATGTGAAAACACACAAAGCCAGCACATGGAAGTCTTTTCACTTTTATTAATAAGTTGATAATAAATTAGTGTATGTACTGGATGCCAGGTATCCAACAAAGCAAATTTATCACTCTCCTCCTCAGCTGGACAGGGGACAGAGAATATAGCAAAAACCTCTGGTCGAAATAAGGACAGGGAGAGATCACTCACTGGTTACCATCACAGGCAAAACAGACTCAACTTAGGGAAATTAATTTAATTTATTAGCAAACAAATCAGAGTAGTGTAGTGATAAATAAACCCAAAACTTAAAACCACTTTCTCCCCACTTCTGTTTCCTTCCTGGTCTCAATTTCACTGCCAATTTTCTCTTTCTCCTCCCAACTACTCAGACAAGAACTGCAGAAGAAGTTAATGAACAGGTTTGTGATATTATCAGAAGGAAGGATGTAGACAAGACATAGTAATATTTATATAGTTCATGCACATGCGAAGGAAGAATATGGTGGCATCGGGGATAAAATACCAATAAAACAGGTAAACAGAAGAGATTAGAAGATTTGAAAAAAAAAAAGAAATTAATAGATATACTCTACAGTTGGAAGGATGACAGGTGACTTAGCTTTGCCTTTAAGTTGGTGGCAACAATAACTTATATTGGTGACTCAAATTCTTTGATGTTTCATAAAAGCAATAAGATAGAGGCTAACCAAAAATAACAGCTGGAAGTTAAGCTGAAAATAATAAATATCTCTGGTCAGAGGAAAATGAAAGATAAATAAATACAATAGTATTCTGTATTTCACACATATACAGATATTGTGGTATTGAAAATATAGTTCATTCATGTGAACTAGGTGTAAAAAATAATGCTCACATTTATTTGTATGGACAAAAAAAAATGACTGCAATGTACTGAAATCTCATGTAAGAAATATACTGTGGAACTGTAGTACAGGAAGGTTAATGGCTTTGAGCCAAGGTGTAATAAATGTACTCTTCCCATATGAGCTACAAACAATTTTTCTTCAGTCAATGAATAATGAAGAAACAAACAGCAACAGAGGCAACATCAACTCTGTGTCATATGAGTAGGGTTGAAAAATACAATTTTAATTTGATTCTGCATAAGCTTCACTGACATCAGATAAATATTTGATAACAAGGTAAGATTTAGTCCATGAAAGACATATTAGTGTAACCAAATGGGATACAGCTTGTCCAAATGAAATTCTCATTGTGCTGTGGAGTTCATAATAAAAATCAAGAAAGTTTCTTTCATCCTGCATACTTTTGCCTGTGTTTAGGATTTTTAACCTTCTGGATTATAAGTGGCCTTTATATCATAATATCTAAATATGAAGGATTACAATAAACTCATTATTTATAATAAATTCTTCCTCAGGATACACTGAAAACACTTTGAACTACGTTCTACGAGAAAACCTATATGTACCTCTGGAAAAGATAATCAAGACCTTATATTTCATATCAATTAAGGGAAAAGGTGAATCTTATGCTGTAATTAAAAATAAGAAAGAAAACAAACCAACAAAAAAATAACCAAACCCCCAAACCAAACAATATTATAATTTCCATTCCTCTCTAATCAGGAATCTAGCTAGAAAGAGGATGCCATTCATACTGATGAGTTCAATCATCTGAACTGCATTAACCACAAATTGTTGAAATACTAAATGGAGCTAATAGAAGCACACATATCTGTCCTTATCCTTTTTCCCTGAAGCTATGTTACAGAAGCAGTGTTTTGATAAGAAGAATTTCATGCCTTCTGCAAGACAAATAACATGGATTCATCACAGAATTGTAAGGCAACTTAAATACAACATCACAGAGCTATTAATATGCATATTTAAATAATTAAATATTTTGGCTTTCATACTAAAGTCATTAAAGGAAATAAAACAAAACTTCCATCTGAATGGCTGGAGATAAATATTAGTTATTAAAGAAGAGTAAAGTACAATAACTTAGCAATTTATTGATAAATCAAGAATAGGAGGATAGAAATCCTACCTCACAGATCCACTGGAGTTGTTTGAAGGAGTCAGTGTGTCCTAGGGCAAGGGTTTCTCACTGATTTTACACATATTGATAGTGTCCTTCACTGAAGGATCACAAACAAACTGAGTTGTTCATGGGATAAAAAAGGAAATTGCTTTGCATACTGCAAACTGGTTAAAAAGATAGAGAAATTCTGAGAATTAAGCTATCACTCCCCATGGAGAAGCATCCCAAACTGCATTTTTTGTACAGAGGAAGATTGCACTTTTTTAAAAAAGTCAGCATTACCTGCAAAGTGCTTTGGTTTGTGTAATGGAGTGTCTTGAAGTGTGTACATTATTTATTTTGGACAGAACTAGAGTGGAGCTTGTATTTCAGAAGCATATCTATTACTCTTCAACCACAAGGACTTTCAGACTAGACTAGAGCAAATCCCAAATACGAAACCATTTGAACTGTATAGAATTACTGTCACATCTTCAGTATGAACCATTTTTCTATAGATACATTCTTACTGATCTGTTTTAGGACCACTATTACACAATACATTCATAAATTATCAGAAAAAAGGTGTGACTATTAAGAGACAAGTTTGTCAAAATTCCCAGTATCATCAAATACTCCCAATAACCAAAACATATTGATTATGAAGAACTGCAGAAAAGTCTTCTGTTTTGTGTGCCTGAATAATTAAATGACTACATCAAAACAGGTGGGATGCAAACCACATGGAGGAAATAATGGATAGCTGGAAAGAGTCTTATGAAGATCTGTATAAAGACAATGAACTGTTGTATGTTATTGACTGTTTAGGAGGACAAAACCACCAGCATTAAAAAGTAAAATTGTACTTTTACTTAAGAGATTTGGAAACAAACAGACAAAAAAAAGAAAGAAAACTAACAACCCCCCCCAATATATATATGATAATAACTCAAGGTATATGTTTTAAATAACACTTCCTTGCACTAAATATGTTCAGATGTTTAGGAAACTGGACCATGCCCTAGCATCAAGGAGTGTTGCCTGACAGTAGTTCACAAAAGTTTCTTTGGTATTTCTTCCAGGAATGGTAAAACTGAAATAACTTTAGAATTTAAAGCAGAATGTGGCGACTTACCAAGTGACAAGATGCAGAAAAAGGAGGAATGCAAAAATTCCCACATAAATCTCAATAATCTAATTGGAGAAGTACTAGAATTTGGTTGATTGTTTGTTGTATTTAAGGAATTTTATTTGATGAAGGATTGATTTGAGAAGTCATGGCAGAGTGGTGTTCCAGGTGAGCTTTCTGCCACATTTGGTTTCTGGCTGTGCCACAAGCATAATTGTCTGTAAAATAGAAGTAACATAAGAGGTACTTGTAGTCAACAGAGAGGAAGTGTGAATGTACACACTGTTGCCTTCTCTCTTCAGATTTTCTGTTCAAGATGTCAGAGTACAAAATGGAAATATTATAAAGAAAACAGTAAATTAAAATTCCAGTTAATCAATAACTTTGTATATTCCAATTACTTTGTCTCTCAAGCAACTTTAAAGGCCTTCAGTGATCAGAAAAGACTGGAATATTTATTAATGTATGAAAGATGAAAATGCTGATCTATAGCAAAAAGAGACTCTGAAAGGTAAAAACTTTGGGGTTTGTCATTATTATTTTTAATATTATTACTGCTGACATACAGTCAAAAATTACCATAGTTCCTATGAATGGTCTAATTGAAGATGTTATGGCTTATCATGAGAAAACAACTTATAATAAAAAATTTTTGAAAGAATATGACAAATAAACCCGACAATAATAAAAAATATTTCTGTGGGAAATAATGTGGAAGATGTACCTATTTCTATGGATGTGCATGGCTGGCAGGTGCAATACAATAGGAGAAGCTTCAGGAAAGTTTTTTTATTTGACAGATGTTATGTTATTTCAAAAGTCAAACCATTAACAATACAATTGTGATGAATGAGCACCAAAAAAAATAATGTACTAGTAGAGACTTTATTCACAGCAGTGTGACTTTTTTTTAATAAGATGCAGTTATAAAAAAAAACTAAGCACCTATGAAATACCAGGATCCACAGTAAAAATCCATACATCTTAAACTTTGTGTGCATTTCCAAACGAATACATGCTTATGGTGTACACAGACTGTGGAAGGACTTTTCTGTGGGGATAAGCAGTTAGTCAGTGACAGACAGTTTTTAAGACTTTTATTTCTGTGTTCATTACATTTGTTAGTGCTTTTCTTGCTGAATGTTATTTTGTTTATTCTTTTATGTCATTGATATACAAACTTTAACAGGCTTTATGTTCAATCTTCCACATTGTGACACTAATTCTAAACAACTGAAGATTTGCTCAGAGCAAGGCCTTACAGTGGTTCATTAGCCTATTGCTCTGCCATGCACTCTCTCTAAATTAGATATGGATCCACCACGCACCATAGAAAATGGCATGGAGCACTGACATGCAGAACAGAAACTCAGATGCACCAGGACAGAACACGTAAAGGTAACAAAAATGTTTCAGGGTGGAATCAGGAATTACTAATGGAATAGAATTCATCAGACTGAAAAAGTAATAGATGAGGGGCCAATAGAATGAGGCTGCACAAAGATGAATGGTGTTAAGATGAGAAACAGGGAATGACTGATCACAAGAGATCCAGTCAGTGAAATTATCAGTTAGCAAGCTTAAAAGAAAAATAACTATATTTCCATACAACTTATAATTGTAGGTATAAATTGCTTCCAAATAGATAAGACAAGTTATCAGTGCCTGTTAAATGCAGCATTCTAAATGCAGGATCCAGTTCTGAAATCCCCTGTGGCATGTAGCTGTGAAAAATATATCAGAAAATTCTGCTCTTGCCATGTTCTCATGTTCTTTCCTTATTGCCCTTCCTTGAATTAGGAAAAATTGAAAAGATGACCAATTGAACTGCTTAGTGTGATAATTTATAAAATCTTTTATATATCTTATCTAAATATGTTAAATGTGAATATAATGCCAAATAATAACTGATAGGAACATTTAAACACTAAGTTTGCTGCTGCCATTTTGAAGAGTTTTTTAACAAAAAACTCATCAGCAGTAATTTGATCTATATATATATGTAATTAACCAGAGTAGAAGCAGAATCATGTAATTAATTACATTATTCCTTTTATTTCACTTTAAAAGTCAAATGCATTTGGGGAAAAAAAAAGCTAATTGAATCCACAAGCTATTATTTTAGATATTACCCTCTATAACTACTGAAAATTTTCATCCAGATGATATTTGGTTGAATAAAATGAAATCATATTGGATTTAGTGAAGCTATTCTTGTGACAAAGCTTTATTCCTATTAGCAGCTGAGGTGGTTTTCTTTTTATTCATTATACTGTTCCTATGACTGCCTGTTTGACTTTCACGCTGTTGATGTAAATGAACTCTTTCTTTGATGATGATAATATAGTACAGCAGCAATATGTGTGTATAATTGTCCTCTTTAAAAGTACCTTTTAAATTTAAATCCAAGCTGCAATTATTTTAGATATGCAAATGATCAAATTGAAGGTAATGCTACAAGAGAAATTCATACCAGGTTCAAAACAGGGTAGAAATGGCTACCTCTGCCTTAGGCTTACTGAAGATTTCCTGATAGAATCCAAACATACACAGTTGTAAAAGAAATAACACTTTTTGAGGTTTATGTTCTCCTGTCAGAGTCCAATACTCTCTCTCCAGATTCTTTCAGAGAAAGCATCCTCTGCATGCAGAGGGTTTAACCTGTAATACCAGATTTGCTGTCATTACATGGTATTTTGCATTAAGAAAGGCTCACAAGTGGTGTACTGAGAGCACACTACAGGCACATAGCAGTTGAATCACAGTACAAATCTCCTTCCCATACTGGTGTCTCTACATGCTCATCATCCTGATGCTGGGCATTCCCAATCACTAGAAAGGAACAATAGGTTGAAGCCAGCTTGAGTGCATTGACCTCTTCAAAGTTTGTGTTAGTTATTCTTCAGTTTTTATATCCTTTGTTGGGCTTAGACATATTTACAGTTTCACCACGCTGGCCTTGTCAACTCAGGAAGGCAATACTCTCTATTAGTTAGCTCCAGGAAGGCCACTTACACAACCAATTGGTACACTCAGCTGATGCAAAGGATTGATCTTCTGATATTGCCATTTATCTGAAACAAAGGCCAACCACTGTTCCTCTTAGTAATGAGGTTCAGCTTTCTTTGCAATAGTCAGTCATTCCCTACGTTCTTCCTTGTTCTCCAAGCACACTGATCTTGCCCATCTCATCTAAGCCATTTTCCATCACAGGGGGTTGCTGATCAATCAACGGCTCCTTATGATTTTTGTAAAAGGGACAATTCTTGTATGTGAATTCTTGAATTTGTCTTGTTGAATCTCGTTTTTATTCCTTTGAAAGTAATTTTTTTTCTAGTAAACAGAAATTCAGAGAAATGCTTGGGTGTACTTTCATTCACATCAAAACAGATTTTCTGAAACAAATTTTCCACTCACTCCGACATGCTGCTTCAGTTAGTTTCACAAAAAGTCTTTGGGCTTGTAATTTTTTTTTTGTTCAAGGTTGAATGAAAACTAGAAGATGTGAGGTGCACTTAATGCTTAACACCTGCTCATTGGCTTCAATCCATAAGATTAACTTTACCAATGGATAGGTGCTAAAACTCTGCAAAACACATATAATGTAGAGGTCAGGTCCTCAGCATCAGGTGTTGTGCTTTACAAATTTGCTCTTATTCCACTCTAAAGAGGCTTCCAGTGACTTATGGGGAACACAGAAAATCTTTTCTGCATCAGAGGGATCCTGAGGTATTACATTGTGGCAACTCTAGCTCTCAAATGTGTTTTGTAAGAGTAGGTGTTCCACTGATCTTTGTTTAAACACCTATGTTCAACAATGGCCGCGTGAGATGATAATTTCCCAGCTTTATGCATTTAAGACACATATATTTTCATGCCTGCTTTGATGACACCATACAGAGACATGCTCAAACTTGTTAACTCAAAAACTGGCAGAAGCCCATCTAGGAATCAGAAGCTTCCTCCTAAAAGCCCATTTTGAATCCTGTCTTGTTTTGACTTTCTTCTCCCATTACCATGATAAATGTAATGATTATTTAGGTAGCCTGCAGAATCACTTTCCAGTTGTAATGTCACTTTCCAGTGGCAATATATTTTTATTTCTGTTTTCCTCCTTCACAGACAACATCGTTTCCTCAACACTAATACAAGTGGTACACTTTATAAGACACTTGTATGGGAGTCGCATATTGGAATGTTGCAACAAATAACAATCAAGGCTCAGTAAGACATCTGATAAACAGAAGACTTTGACCTCAATGTCTTTCAGATAAAGAACAATGACCTCTGTATTTTTGTTGAGAAAGAACATAATCGTTCAGTAATAGTGAGTGTTGGGGCAGGTGCTGTTGTTGGTTTAATATTCAGTAAAGCTATATCAGTTTTGGTCTTATTAAATTGATATTTACAGAAGCCTAAAATATTTTTGCTCTATGGAATTATGATATTCAGAGACTGATTGTCTTTATATAAATATTTTAGAAAAGTTGCTTGAAAAAAACAGCATTCTCATTCTATTTTGCAGTCATTTTCCCCCTCATTTCTTCTATTGGCTCTTTTTCTATGCTAGGAGATCAGTAATAAACCAAGGGACCACAGTGGACGATGAAAATCTTTACATATCAAATGGAATTATAAAATCAGTTTAATTAGGAAGAGAAGAATTACAATCCACTGTAGGTCATGTACAATCAGGCAAGGTCTTCATTTGGATTTAAAGGTGAGAGTTCTAATAAGGAACTCCCTCCATAATGAACTTGTTCATTCACAATTGCCATAAAATGTGTTAATAATTTGTGCAAATAAATCCGTGTAGAGATGGGTGCTTTATTTCCTGCCTTTTAACTTGCCATATTTATTTTCAAATAACTTTTGATTTAAAAAGTTGTATTTTATGAATATTTGTTGTGAAATTTGTCTTGGGGAAGGTAATGTGTAGAAACTTGCAGTCAGTGGTCTAGGTATGTCGAGCATCTCTTTTAAAAAGAATCCCAGTTGGACTCTGCTTTCATAGTCAAACATTGTGCCCTGAGAGTGCTGTCAATAGATCTCTACATCTTCTCATGAAAATAAAGTATTTGTCCCTCTTGGACCAAACTTAGGTCTCACAAGCCTTTGTATTTTTGCTCCCCATCCCTTGGATTTATTTAACTTTTCATTATTATGGTAGAGAAGATTTGAAGAACGTGACCTAGCTACTCTAACAGCAGGAGATAATTTGCATTGCAGAATTTGCAAGAATGATCAGACAGACCTCACTTTTAGCTATAATTTTCTAATTTCAGCCCCATGATAGAAAGGTTTAAATGAAACAGGTTAGAAATAGCATATTAGTTCCTTTGTTTTCCTCAGTTAGCTTGAAATACTCTGGGCCAAACCAAACAGTAACACTTAAGGCTAAAATCTAGCTTTAGGCAAAAGTTGTGAATTAAATGGGATTGACGTACAACTTAGATATTTATAGAAGAATAACATATATGACTTTCCACTAAAAATACTTAGACCCTAAGTGAAATATACTATCCAGTAATAGGCGGTGTCCATGTTTCTGTATTTAATTATTTTTATGGACAGAAAAAATGACCTGGAGCTTCCAGTTTACCACACACAAATTATGGCCCTATCATCTATAATTCATATTGCAGAGAGAGGCACTGCCATGCATAGAGTGACAATATTCTGTCATCTAGCCAAAGATTCCCACCAGCACAAGACAAGGATGGAGCAATTCTGCCAAACCTTGTTAGGCTCTCAGGATCTGCTTGCATTAGTGTATCAGATGTGTTTGGGAGAGCTCTAGTTCCCATGTTTTTGCCTTTTGTTCTGCTGTGGTGGACATACTGGCATAGTCTTAAGGTATATGAATAGGATACCTTCAGAGTGAAACTAAACTGGAAAATTAACCTCAGGAGTCTGCCAAATTTAATCCCAACTCAAATGGGGATTTAGTCCATGGGACCAGACTAGGAGTATTCCAAAGCATTTCAAAAAAAAGAAAAGAAAAGAAAAAAGAGTTCCACAAGCCTTGAAATATGCATAGCAGGTGAATCCAGGTGTTTTGCATCAGATGATTGTCTACAAATTTATTGATCCATGCTATTTGCTAATGTAGATATAGTTTAAGATTGCTAACAGATTAATATCAGCATTCAGAACAAATAAGTCTGATTCTTCTCTTAGCATCTCACTAACTACAATTTACCACTCTTTAACATAGGTGTAATTGAAAACTCAGCTTTTTTGAGTGTGTGTCCCTCCATATGTCAGTCTTCAGCGTATTATTTTGTCCAGATTAAGTCCAAAATATCCTAGTTTTGCCCAGGTTACTTTTACCGTCAGAAAGTAGGTAGAAAAAAAAACAGTTCTGTCAGGGAACAGTTGAGAGTTAACGTAAAGGAAAAGTCATTTGTACGTGTGCAAACTTCTAGTGCTACAGCCAAAAATCCCTACTCTACTGCTAAAAAAATCTTCAATGCAAAATTTTTTGATTTTTAAAGAAATATAGAACTAAATTAAGTTTGGTGTTTTGGTTGGTTGGTTGCTTGTTTTTTTTTTATTGCACTGTCTATGTAGAGAAAATCATCCAAAGGTAGCTACAATTTATTCAGAGGTCAATCCTTCTGGATTTTAGCACCTCATTTAGATTAATGGAATAATTTGTATTTGTAAGTGATCTCTTAGACTGCCCACAAACCAAGACTCACTTTACTGCAACAGTGATGCTCAGTTCACATACTATAATTTAATCTCAGAACCATGGATGCAGGTGTTACCACCTGTCCCTGACACAAGGGTAATTCAGGTTCCTGTAAACAAATCCTTTGTGGTGAATTAGAGATAAACATAACTAAATTATCAGTATTTATAAATAAATAAATATATATATGTGTATGTGTGTGTGTGTGTGTCTGTAGGGTTCATTTTAGAATAACTTGGTTGCAATGGAAATCAGGTATGTACCCATTTTTGTTATTATCTGTAGTAATACAGCAGTATAAAACCATAAAAATACCACTTAAGAAAATATATATGGAAAAGAAAGAAAGGGTAAAAGTAGAGAGAGCTCACCACTGGTGGATCCAGTGACAAGACTTCATTAGTGCAATTTAGATGTCTGTTGTCAGAATCGTGCTTGCAGTTTTGATCTGTCTCATGGGGGGGAAGCCTGCAAAACACAAAGTTCAATGGGTTAATTTACATTCCAGTTCAGGTGGGGACACCCAGGTACCTCCCCAGGAAGGGGAATTTTGCCCTATCTGATGCAACTGTGGATCATGCACAGTCCTCTGGTGGAAGACCCCAGAAATTAGTCTGGGGGAGCATGGGGGGGTCTTTGATGGTTTTGACACCTTCTAGGACATGACAGCTGCCTCTCATGTCAGCATAGTTAAGCCAATTATGCCCCATCAGGAGGGATGAATACCCTCAGACCTAAGTGTGAATGTGAATGTCTCATGTGAATGTGACCTTCCCCAGCGAGGGGGAGAGGTTTACAACTGAGCCCTCTTGTAAGGGAGGACATCGGCATGATAAAAAGTACTTTCCCACCTCCCCAGGGCCTGTTTCTTATCGATTTTCTCTCTTATCTGGCTCAAACTCTAGTCTGTAGTAGTGGGTGCTCACCTTCTCTGTCTCATGTGTGTCAGAGGTTTTGCCACCACGCATCCAAAAACTCTCCTCCTCCACCCCTTCGGTTTGGGGGGAGGAAGGGTGGTACAAACCCTGGCCTCAGCAAAGCACCCTCCTACCTTTGCAAATGGCCAATTGTTTTGAGTCATTGACCAATAACACGCCAGGCTCTCACAGCAGGAAAATCACACATAGAATAACATATAATAATGTCTCAGAATAATAGCATATTCTGAGTTGGAAGAGACCAATAAAGATCATTAAGCGCAACTCTTACAGAAATGGCCCATACAGGGATGGAACCCAAAACCTTGGTGTTATTAGCACCATGCTCTAGCAGCTGAGCAATGCATATGTGTGTGTGCATTTTCACGGGAGTCTCTATACAGATATACATAAGCAATCACAATCTTTTCACTCAGATATGAAGGATAGGAAGGAATAAGATGTGAAAGAATTTTTAGTGAAGGTGTCTTAATGTAGCTATTTCACTTTGATCCCTTTTGGCTTTTTGTCTAATAAACAGTAGTCAAAAGTCACAATTACTAGTGTCTACTCTTACCACTTTTTTGTCATGAAATTACTTCACATCCATCCGAGCCTTTGTCAGATTTCTTGAATGTAGAACTATGAAACTGCTATTAAACAAACAAACAAACAACAAAAAAGGAAAATAAAATAAAAGTGCATTACTCCTTTGGCTTCGATTTTTGAAATTATTTTCCTTTATAATGCAAAATCTAAAATTTCAAGTTGTTTTTTTTAAATGGAAATTTAAGTAGTTCTAGTCTCAAGAATTGATTTCAAAGCATAGATAAAAATCCGCTCAGTTTGGAAAAATAAATTATAATTATATGAACAAAACCAAAAAAATCATTCACACCTAGTATATCAAAGCATGTGCTCATTTTTTATGATGAAATAAAAATACTAAATATACTCTTATCATATACTATAATGCAAAACTTTTGAAAAACACCATATAAATAAGTGGCAGGAGATTTTATGTCGTTATCTGTTGCTGAAACTCTCAGACTTTAAAGCAGTCATAGCAGCATCCCTTTTTAGTTTATGTACTATTTTTCATCTATAAGCCATAAATCTTATATAATGCTAAATTCATGCTTGATTTGTTACTGTCTGAGTTCTCTGGGGCTTTTATTTTTGTGGTAGGCTTTCGTATAGAACACTATTAAAATCAATGTGAATATAAATTTTCCTGCATTTATGTAAGTTATTGTACATAAAGCCATGCTCATTTGTACCTTACCTCAGTGTGAGTGATCCCTGTGTAATTTCATTTTCTTTCTCACACTGCTGTCTGCTTGCAAGGTGGTTTGCAGAAACTCTATTAGCAAGTCTCTTTTTCTGCTCCTGCATTTTAGGGACTGGTTGATAAGAGGATGGAGATGCCTGAAAGAATTTTAGATACATAGGGGTCTGAAGGACCCTCAGATGCTTCTCGTGAGCAAAAAATGTTGCAGTAGTTGTACTCTTTGTCCCTTGTTGCTTCTGTCCAAAGAATAAGTTGCATTTTGGCAACTTAGGTCATCATCTGCAAAATTCTGTTCATGCAAGGAACCTATCAGCTGTTCCACCTCTGACATTAGGAGAATTCTGGTCATAATTGTATTTTAAGAAAAATAATTTCACAAAATCAAACTTACTGACTTCTGGTGATTGCATTGAGCCAGTACCGTATAAAAGGTGCTACAAACCCCCACTAAAAATTTATGATCCAAAGCTGTTTCTGCCCTTGTGCCATAAATTCAGCTCTGTGTGTCATGTGTAGAATATTACTGTTACAGAGAATAAAGTTACCATTTCATCACACTTTTCATCATCTTTTGCTACTAGGATTTCACTTATCTTTAAATAGAAGATCCAAACCCAAGATATAAAACTATCGTAAAATATTGCTAACACTGAACTGTGTCCTCAAGCATTTCACTGCATTTTATGCTGAGGTGAAAGAAAGGAACTGTTCAGGAGTTGTATAATTGATTTTAAAAGGTTCTTCAAGATACATAAAAATTATACCTGAACTGAAACCAATTATTAGAGGAGATGAGTAAAACCACTGTGGGGGTCTGGTTTTCCCCTGGAAATCACTACAGACCTTTTTAAAATATTGCACAAGTACTAGTTTGTTTTCCTTTCAGGTCTGCAACAATTTATCAGTGAAGTGAATTTCCAGAGGAAATGGAAAATAGGAATAAATAAAAAAGAGAAGAGTAATGAGATTTGCCTTAACAAAAAAAAAAAAAAAAAAAAAAAAAAAAAAAAAGAAAAGTAGAATTTGAAGAGTTTGAGAACGTATGGTCTGGGGACACAGCCAGAGTTGCAATAAAGAGGAAAGTGCGAGAGTCTCCGGAAAGGACAGACATTTTTGAGTAAATCCCATACGTCTTTCAAACCAATAACCTGAAAGCCATTCCAATAAAATGTGATACCTGTATAAGCTGTGAGACAGTCAGGAAAAAACCCCAATAATTTAACAGTAACATAAAGTGCAGTAAAAATCAAAATCAGCAAATAATACAGTTAAGGCAAAGAAGCATGACTCTCATATCTATATAATGGAACGTTTGAATTTCAGACTATTGTTAAAAAGCATATAAAACAAGATGCATATGTGTATTTACAAACTCTATAACTGGAAATTTACAGTGGTAAAAATGTTGCCTCATCAAACTTCCTGAAGAAACATGTAAAAATATTGCATGGATGAGTTAAGGAGCCCAAGTTACTTCAGAAAAGCTTTAATATCAATTATCTAAAAATACAAGAGTACAACACATTTTACAGAGGTAGAATGTTAGAGTATGATAAAGACACGTAAAATTACACTTAATATATATATATGTGTATATATATATATATATATCAATATAGGTAGAAAGGAAAATTTTGGCATACGTTTCACATGGAAAATTTCAGAAGACAAGACAATGGAAATATATCTTGTGAACCATATATTTGGTATGACAACGGTATATCGGTACTAAGACATTGGTACTAAGACATAGAGTAAGATAATGCATTTTCACAATTTCACATCATGTCTTAAGTTTAAGCATTCACTTTTCAGAATAAAATACAGATACCATCTTTAAATAGTTATTTTATTAACATGTGATATAACTAAAGTGAAGTAAAACTAGCAATTAAAGTCTTCAGGCTCACTGGAACAAATGTGAGCTGGCTTTGGTGAAATTTTCCCATTGAAAATGTTCCTACAAAAATTTATTGAAATGTTTGAAAGTTCTGACTTAAATATTTTGAGGACATTGACTGACTTTTCATTTTTAAATGTAGATAGATTATTGGAAAAAAAAAAAAACCCAAACATTTTGTACCAGTCTTCACAATGTACACAGAAAAAATGTTTCCATTTTTGAACGTATAGAAACTAAAAAATTTCATTGTACTGTACTTATGATTGCAGTTCTTTTTTCATCTTCCAAATTCTATTTCCTATCATATTTTCAAATGGCAATTGTAGGTATCAAATAGAATTTCTGTCATCTTTGTTATGAAAGTGAACTCACTAGCCTAGTGGTTCTGATTTCAACTGTAATTTCATTGATGCTGAAAAGCATCACATGCAAATTCGCAATTAAGAATTTCAAATAATAGTGTATGATTTTGACATTATGTTCATATAGGAATGGAAAGATTAAAAATGTTGAATCTGATGAAATACCAAAAAATTCCTATTGCTCTGAAATAGCATGTCTTACATTGATCAGAGACTGTATAGCAAAATATAGTTTTAAATGCTTAGAAGAAAATATATCTTGCATGAATCAAAAGAGGCCATTTCAAGTTCTACTCTGTCTTTAAATGGAATTTCTGTTAAATTGGAGGAATGCACAAATTAACTAAGTGAGCAGTGAAACTTCAATGACAATTCACACATCTCACTGTTGCAATGTCAAAATACACCAAAGACCATCCCCAGCCCTCTTCCCGTGGCAGTTTCTTTCCCCCTTCCATCAGTGTCTAAGAGAAACAGATGGCTACCATAGCTGCTGCCTACAGCCACAGGACAGGACAGAAGCTATGAACTTGTCTGAGCTTTGCCATAGGTGCTGCACAAATTGAGTCTGAGTAATTTGATTGTAACAGCCTCCTGGCTGTTTCACTAGCCAGTATGAAATTTCACTAGGCAGTATGAGATTCATTCACTGCTACCTTTAGTAAGTCAAGAAGCAGGTAAATAAAGAACCAGCCAAAAGCATAAACATAATCAAGATAGATAGATTGTCTTGCTTTATTAATAACTCTGGTTTGTTCAGCAAAATGATGACTTCTTTATATATCAGACACTCCAAATGGATAAATATCTTCCAGATAGTGCTGTGTGAACTGAAACTGAAAAGATGATGTGCCGTTCTTGAACTGAAATGCCAGGCATAAGGAAGAGAGAGCACTTTGCAGATGCTAGTGTGACTTAATTGCTATTTTACAGGCCTGTAATGGATTAGTTACCTTTCAGAGGTTCAAAACACAATAATGATATTGAAATTGATAATGACATTGCTTGTGTAAGCAATCGTTACCCTCCCAGTTGGTTTAATGAACTAAGGGCATATTCCAACATTTCTCAGCAGCACTCAACAAGAACTCAGGACAAGAATATTTTCACGTTTATGTCCGACAGCCATAAGCTCATTGAAATTTGCAGTGAGTAAAGCATGACTGATCAAAATGAAATATTTGCTTTAGGTAAAAAGATACTCTGCAGAAAGGTGTGACATTTACAAAAGCAATTAGGGGAGGTTTGCAAAGTACTTTCATATGGCACAACTGATGGCTTTGCTATGTGAATAGCTGGGTTAATCTAACTAGGACAAGAGACCTCGAGGCAGCACAGAATGAAAATGAAGATTTTCCCAATGATGACATTTTAAAAAAATTATTTATACTGAGTAATGTTTCCTTGAAAAAACCCTCATGCATTCACCCAAAGAGAGACTTTGAATTGATCACAGAGCACATGGTCCTGAGCTTCTTATGTCATATTCAGCATTTAAAACAAACAGACAAGATAGAGATTTCTATATGGGTTCTCCTTTCAAGGTAAGTTTAAGATAATATCCTATCAAACTGTGAACATTTTGGTAAATTTTGTAAGCAAAATCTTCTAAGAATCAATTCAGGATTTTTATTCCATTCCTGAAATCCCACAAGCATTTCCTCATCATTTTGCTGTGATTTTTAGACACTTTTACAATCTTGGCCTATACTAAATAGGGGAAGCTGAAGTGTAGCTGGTTAAAATTTTCTAGTATTAAAGGATAGACAAAAAAACCCAGGGACACATTTAACTAATTATCTGAAATGAGGACGCTATATACTGTTTTATTATGCATTAAAAATTGGAAGACTTCACTTCTGAAAAAATTGTATTTCTGCTTAGAAAAAAACCCATATATGAGCCACTTCACAAAATTAGGCTGGTTTTCTTAATAAAAACTTCTTTCTTTTAATAAAAAAACCCTTTCACCATATTTTGAAAACTGCAATTCTTATTCAAGCTACAAAAGGTTTGTACCATCTGATTCTCCCTTACAATAGTACTATATATGTGTTCTGAAAGTCTGAATACTGATCCACAGACTTACAAGTCCATTATACTGAATGAAGTTGTTGGGGACTAAATCAAACATTGAATTAATTGGAGATTTTTTTTTTAATTCTTTTTAATGTTAACATATAGGGAAAATAACAACTCTGTCTGTCTGCTAAATGAAAATTTGAATTCTGTAAACCTCAACTGAGATGAAAAAGGTTACTTTGCTTAGTTCAAAAGTTTAAAAGCTCTGCAGCTGCTCCAAAGTTGGTCTCAGGCTGCTTTAGGCAGCAAATGCAGTAGGAACCAATAAGCATTAAGCTAACATTAATTTTGTCCCACCAAGCTCTATTATTCAAGTATCAATGGCTCATTAGTCTTTATCCTCCTGCTTTTATAAAAGCAGAAATAGTGAGCAATCCAGAAATCACTGGGGGAAATATCAGCCATAGTACTGGTGCTTTCTAAAGAACTATTTCTATGTGTTTGGATCAACAATTGTCTATATTTTGAAGACAAGGGTACACAAATGACCTTTTAATACAGATTCACTGTCAAAACACCTGACTTGGACATATAAATGGGTGAAAGATTTCCTCTTATTATTTTGTTCTAAAAGAGGAAGTGAGGGAGGAAGGAATGAAGAAGAAAATGAACTACAAATATACAGAATGAGAATCAAAGTTGGGTTTTGGTTTGTCTTTTTCTTTTTCATTGGGAAGAAATTGTTTGCTTCTGCTTCTGTGTAATCATAATTTTCTGAGTAAAAATACTATCACTGGTATTAGCACATGAATGCTTTAAAGATACTTTTTCAATTTCTATGCAGATTCTTTCAAATTACATCTTTCTGTTGCAAATTCTGTTAAAGGCTTGAGATATTGGCAGCTTTCTGCTTTTTGGTTGTTTTTTTTTTCCTTGTGCTTTCTTAAATGTCTTGGAATTTTCTATTTTATGCTGGGAAAGGCAACATCAAACTGCTTTAGCAACTGCTGTGTTCCTTTGCTAGTCTGTGGTTGGTGTCCTTGGCTCCATGAGTCCTGTTGGAGACACCAGGCAGCAGTCTGGACCTGAAGTTTGTATGAGGAATCTTGGTAGCCTCTATTCATGGTTCTTCCATAATCACTGAAGAAAGCGCAAAATACTTCATCTTCCTTTCCACTCAGTAAACCAGCCCGTGATGGCTTAGGAAAAGGAGATGGATGGGTGAAGAGAAACAAGAAGAGCCACTTCCTGGGAGTACCCAGAGAGTATGCTGCTGATACGGAACTCTGAACAAATTTCATGTAGAAGTCAAAAGCTCCTTAGGTTTTATATATCCACAGTGAAGTCTCAACATTAAAAAGAAGTTAAACAGGGACAGCAGATTAACATTGTTAACAAACTGTTCCATCTATTTCAGTGGAAATTATTCTTAGATTACAGATTCTGCCACGCTTTAGTCTTGCCAGATGGGCCTGAAATGTAAATCTATTAAAAATAGATTTTATGTTAGAAAAAGCAAAAATACTGAAGGTGGGAATGTTTGCACATTTGAGATTGGCCCTTTCTTGTGTATTACAATCAACCATTTATTTTGTCTAATATCTCTTAAAATCTGATCATGTTACATCTTCAATTATACTGTTCCCTTTTATTTCATGGTGACTAGCTTTAAAATCTCTGCTGGAGAGAATCACATCAGATAATTCCTGTGATTTCCTCACCATTTAATCCTGAATCATAAATAAATGAGGTTTCACAAACACCAAGCTACGTATTATAACTGACTTCAATGTGGATTCCTGTGAAAGAAGAAATATAAATTATTTCCACTTACAACTTTAGTCCTATATTCTTTGTATCTTTATTCCAAGTAGCTATATACTCACTTGTATCTGTCTGTCCACCTGGATCTGAATCTGTACCAAGGTTCCTTCTCCAGGCTGTGAATTACTGATTTCTTGTTACTACGAATTACCTTTAAAAGGACTCTGATTTTGTCTGCTTTAAAAAAAATAGTTTCTACATGTCTCTTCACCACTCAGTGGTGTGTTTCTTAACAAGGGTAGTAAGTGCATCTCTGACATTTACTAGTGGCAGTCCAGGTTTACTTCATAGGAGAAAGAATTATTCTAAATTACTTTAATAAACTAGACAGGCTCCTTTACACACTGCAGAATAAGGTTTAATTTAAAGCACAAACTCTCTTCTCCCTTGTCTTTTCAATTCCTGTAAGAACAGCTGAATTTCATCACAACAAAAGCTGTTTTGTTGTTGGTAGAGCGGAGGTTTCTGCCCCCAAAGACTATGTGAGATATTCTCTATTTCTTTCTTTACCCTTTACTTATTTGGCTGTGGACTGTTCTTCCCTGATTAGTTGCTGCCCTGAATGGCGTTACCATTTTTTCACCTGTTTTGTCTTCACGTGTAATCAGAATCTTATCTGTTTGCATTTTACTTTACATTTTTTGTTGTTAGCACAAAAGAGACAAAATGGTGGGGATACTGGAACAGTAAAATGAAAGACAGTTACCTTCATGAGTATTGGTATCAACATTTCACTGGCAAGTGAAAATTCTTCTCTCCTTTATCACTGATGGAAACTCAAAATCCTGCAGCACAGAGCACATTTCAGTTTCTTGTTTTCCCCCTTCCCAGGCCTAGTGTTTGTTTTGCTTTGTTTTGCTTTGTTTTGCTTTTTAATGTTGTTTTAGTTTAGAAGTGAATATGCTAGGCCAAGAATCATTGAACTTCAATATGCTTTTGTTTCAAAGCTATATTTTAAGCTTGTGTCAGAAAACCTCTGTACTTACTGTGTAAAATTCTGAAGTGGGTAGTTTTCCTGTCTGAATTTAAAGACTGATTCAATTGAACTGGACATGTCTGAGGAATACAAAAATCAAATCTGTTAATACTAGGGGAATAATTATAAAATATTACCTTGTCAAGATTTTTGGGGTCAAATAATTTGCATTTTGAACAAATGTTGAGTATTTGATAGTTTTTCCAAGGAAACACAGTGGTGAAAAACTAAAATTCTTATTAATACATTCCCCAAATTTCCAATATCATTTTGATCTAGGTTTTTTTAAAAGCAGCCATTTGCATGTTCCGTCCTGATCTTGCTGAGCTGGGCCAGTGTAATACACACTTATTGTTATCCCACAGCTTCTTCTTTGTATCAGCTTTCTCATAGTTTTTAGACTATAGAGGGAAATACAAGGACTGTTATCACTGTCATCAGGGCCAAAAAGTAATCAGTAGACTTCTGGTTGTTTCAAGATAATATTATTGTTACTGGAGTTTTCAAGAGAAATTCCAGTAAGCAGTGATCCGAGCAGTAGCTAAGGTGGAAATTTACTGCTGACTAAAGCCAAACAAGTTGCAACCCTACAATAGGTTCTAAGTGGTGCCAAGTGGTTCTAACAGTTCTAAGAAAGGTGGTTCTAAGTGAGACCCTTTCAAGTCTTCTGGGCCACAGAGGACTGCACCAGCACCTCTCCCTGAGGAGAGCATATCTCAGAGCTCACGATCTCTCAGTTTGGTGATACTCAGACCACCATGACTGAAGGCTGATGACAGAGCCTGGAACGCTGCTCCCACTGAGAAGATGTAAAGTTATGATATAAGTATTTCACTGAACTCAAGAGGAGTTTTTCACAGGTTTATTTTCTTGACAAGACAAAACTTTTGCCTGAAAAAGAAACTTTGGTATAGGAAAAATAGAGCTTTGGTTTTAATTTTTTAATTAATTTTGATAAATATCTATTGTACATTTTTGGAAAATATATTTTCAGTTTTTTATTTAATTGACAACACATTGCTCATACCAGTATCACTGTATAGATTACTTTGGATTTCCTCCTGCCTTGTCTGAGTGTGCATAATAAAAGAAGCAGCTTTGAAAATTCTAGTATATGGCTATTATTTTTCCTTCTTTTTTTCTTTTCAAATAAAGGGCAAGTGTGATTTAATTTCACACGTGAGAACATTTGTAATAGCCAAACAGCAATGAATAGGCAAGAGTGAAGGAATTACCTTTTAAATTATAGTAACAGGTTGGAAATGTGACCTTGTAAAATGTCACACACACGTTCCACATTATTTATTTCTCATCAGAGATTTTGTACCAGAAGGTTTCCATCCATAAGGCACACAAGATTTGTGTTAGAGCAAGATCAATCAACTTTACCTTGAAATCTCATGGAATATAGTACTATAAAAAGAATTACGGGGTTGTATTTTTGTTTGTTTGTTTTTATTCAAAAGCGGAGTAAATATAAAAATGATTATTGAATGTTGGAAGACGCCTTATTTTTATATTTTAATATTTTATAAATGAGGTGGAAGGAGGATATATTAAAAAAAGTGAAATATGAAACATTCTTCTGCATCTAGCCTAAACACTATTTTTAGGCCAAATTAATGAATGACAAGAGCAAATGTTTCCATTTAGGCTAATGCCTTCAAGAATACTCAGATCTGTTTGTATGCCAGGCTCATGGGTTTATTTCCATATAATGCCTATTATTAAATGATTTTGGGTTGTGTAGGAAACCTCATAATGTTAAGAAAAGTATCAACATGGCATTTTTACCACAGTGTCTTCATAGCAGCCATAGAGTGAATAATAATATAACTGCTGACACATGGTAAAACAGTGGCATACCTGGTGAGTTCTCCATGGGCAGAAAATTGCCTGATTGTTTACATTTCTCTGAGGGAAACATAGCTGAATATCCTAGGATGTTCCTATACTGTCAGCAGTATATTCTGTTGCTGCTTTTGGTCAACTTTCTATGAGCCACATTAATATATTTTGTAGTACTGTCAACATTATAATGGTTTCCATCATTGTATTTTTTTTCAGGCACAACTTCTGAAGAATAAAATAAAATATATATTTCAGTACTTCAAAGGAAACCACAAATATCCAAGGCATTCATCAAAACTATTTTCTTTTCCTCCCAGCTGTGGTTTGTTATTGGACAATTTCAGCTTATCAGTGCAAGGAAAGATCCATTCTGACATGCATTTTCTGGTGAAGAGTTAGTTCAGTCTTCATTATGCAGGACTGTGGGTCTCAGTGCAGATAGTCTCTAAAGAATTTTTTTTTTGCAAATTGGACTACTTCCTATCATTCTCAACTATGAAGAATTGAAGTATATTTTGTCAGACTGCTTCTTTGTCATAGTCATTGCAGAGAGCCGCATTTTTTAATCACAGCTTCCCTTGGGCAATTTTCTTAACTTGTAACAAGCTTCTGAGCATCACATTAGAAAATTCAAAGTTAATTTTCTATCTAAGCATAGTGATATAGATGTTAAAGGTCTGGGGTTTTCTTTTTACACAGATGTTCCTTTTATGACAAATAGTACTTGACTTCAGAGTGAGGTTTGTGATCCTTCAAGAACCAAAGCACTGTCAAATAGTCTCAAGCATGCAGGACACTAAATCATGTTGCACAGGAGCAACATTGGGAGTATGAATATCAACTCTAAGTGGTCTTGTTGGACTCCTTTTTTCCCCTTTCCTTTTCCTTGCAATTTTATATATACTTTCTACTTATTCATGAAGCTTTTCTCTGTCTTGAGGTTATTTTGCAATAAAGTAAAAGGTGTCCATATCATCAAGATAGTTCACCAGGCCAAGAAAAAGTCAAGGACCCCATTTACAATCTATGGCAAATTGCTGCACATTTCACAAAGAGTTTTTGAATGGCAAGCACCCCTCTATTGCTTACAATTGCACCAAAAACCAAGTTTCCCTTTAAAATGTAATACACAGGAAACACACTGAGAAATCAGTATATACATCAGTGGGGAAAACAGTATGTGAACTTTTATTTTAACCTTTGATAGAATGTGAGCTGTGAACCCATATTGATGAGCCATGTATCTTAATGTATTTCTATTTATTGCCAGCTGTGAGAGGTCGAAGCTCTTCACAGATCTGAACGTAAAAGAGACAGATATATTCTAAGTGTAGTTTCAAAATCTGTATCTATAGGGGAAGAACAAGGTAGGAGGTCTGACATAAATGCAGCTTCAAATGACTCTCTGTCCAATTTTAATCTGTCTCAGCAATGTGAGAAGAAACAATTTCATTATTTTCCCTTAACCACTGTAAAGAAAAAGAGGGAACACACGCATATACATTTTAAGAAATTTTTTCAACTCCCTAGTTAAGATGAGTGCAAATTTCGAAACCTAAGTCTTTCACATAGCTGAAATTAAAATTGCTTTTGATTTTAAGCATCCAAATAACAGGACAATCTGATTATTATGAAATATGTATTAGTTGGAATTCTGAAATGCAATTTATAAATTTGACCTGACACAGAAGAGTGCTGGTCTCAGTCTACTTTTCTGATTATTGTAAGTGAAATATGGGAGACATGCAGAGGGAGAGAAGCAGCTTTGGCAAGGCTGAGACATCCTGGACTGATGGTAGATAGCCCTGACAGTTTTGGTTCAGCTGTTGTAAGAATGACCAAATGCACAGCTGATCAGGTAAGTCTGAAGAGACAAAAGTGTCTGTAGTGGTATTGAGCCTATGCTGAGGGGTGGACTGAGATGAGAACCTTGTGACAGTACTCATTTTCACTTGGCTTAATTGCAGCATAGGCAGTGTATGAGACAACAGAATAAATAATACGTAAACAGAAGTTGCTAAAAATTTCCACCCTTATTAGGAAAATAAAAGTCTTTAAAATGTCATAATTTTGCTTGAAGTCCTTCCTAGTAGGGATGTTTTCTGTGGTTTATTTAGCTGATTGCTGACCTCTTCTCTTACACACACTTATAAATACAAGTGTCTATGTGAGAAAATGAAGAGATAAATGAAATGAAGGGGGAAAATTCACATTCCTGAAATGAGTGGATTTTGTTTTTCCATACATTGGAATAATCTGTGGAATAAATGCATTGTCATAAAAGTGTAAGGGTTTATTTTTACTTTTTAATAGATGTAACAAAGATTTATCGCTTTTTTAAAATTTCAAAGCTGAAGCTTTGGAACAATGGACATGTCTGTTTGTTGCTCTCTTGCTGGTCTTTACATCTATTTTTCAGAAGAGAGCATAAGAGGAAGCTGCACAGAGCTTGTGCTGGTGTTTTGTATTAGGACGAATTTCACCACAGGAGACTTTTTTCAATGAAAAAATAATAAGGGGCAAAAAAATCCCAGAACAAATTTTATGGAGAAGAGGGGAAGAATCATACCAAGCAACTATTAGTCTACAGTCAAGTTGTGTCATGTCAGATAGAAAAAGGTATCAACCTGTCTCTTCACATTTGGAAGTAGGTAGGAGAAAGTTCATCGATTTTTTTCTACAAAAATGAGTTACCATCTTGATTGAAAATATATAATTATACTAATGTAAAATTCCAGGTGATTATTTTGCTTTGTTTTTAATCAATCCATGTTAGATAATGGCCTCATTATACTAGCTTAATTACTTAGATTTCTACCATTTGCCACTCCTCCTCCAGCCTCCTTTGCAGCCCCCACTGTAACACTGTCTGGTCCTTTTTCTTAGTGAGGCTTTCTTATGGAGGTATTGTTTCAAGCACAATCCATTTATTCCTCTTTCCCCCCTGTACCCTGATCTAAGCCCTGCATCCTCCCTCACTCCTGTGCTGGGGCTCATAAGACCCTTCTGAAATAATTCAGTTCAGTAAATCAAACAAAGGGACCTTTCTTTTCCTCCTGCATTTCTAAGCGGAGCAGATTCAAGGTGTAAATAATGAGGAGAAAGGTGGCAAAGGGAAACAGGAGAGCCCCTTCTCAGAAGCAGTTATATTGGCTCAACTTCCTCATGGAAAACATGTGCACAAAAAGGGAAACAATCCTCTCAACACACACTTTTGTAAGTATGGACACATCACACAAAGGACTGGTTGCATCATACTTAACAACAGGGACATTTTGGACCAGCACCTGTCAAAGGCCAGACATGCATTCAAGGATTTTATTCCTACAAATCATTACTGGTTTTGTTGTTCATGACGATAGAGTCTGACTCTTCTTGAAGTGTGAATGGCAGAAAAGTATCCCATACACAAAAAACTTCATGTGAAACATAGAACCATTAGCAACTTCTCTTCCAAGAGTCAAATAGAAGAAGGAGAAAAAGCCTGAAGATTTGCCACATAAACAGCACTTTTCTCACAATGGATATTTATCTTCCACAAATGCGAACTTAAAATCAGTAGAATTAAATGGTTAGCAGTGCACAAACTCCAGAGCACCATATTGGATTAATGAAAAGCTTTTGGCGTATTTTATTTTTAATATGTTTGCAGGCACAGCATTGTTAAACTTCTAGAAGTGAGAAAAAAACTGCTGCTGAGAATTAAAAAGTAGAAAATAATGTGTGAGAATAACTGCCAAGCATTGGCTTGGTGTCATTAGAAGACATAAAATAGCATGTTGTGATTTGCAGATTAACCTTATTGCAGAAGGTAGATTAAACAAGATGTTTCATTTATTCCATCATATCCAGTTCCACAAACTGTACAATATAATTTGAAAATTCATATTTCCTTTTCTTTCCATACTACAACAGTGTTAAGAAAATGGATGGAACAGGTTTGATTTACAGCACAATCCTTCTAAATCCTTGGAATTGTGACATCTTTTTATATCTTTTGGACAGGAATCCAGACCAAACTGAAAATATAAGCTTATAGTTAGTAGTGTTTTCTATCAGCCCTCCAGGAAAAAAACCATGCTACTGTCATCCTCTAACTTATTAGAAGGCCCTACAGAGTTCATCAGTCTTGGGGTGGGAAGAGAGGAATGAGATGAGTAAAGAGCCACCTATCACAGAATTATGGAATTGTGGAATGGTTTGGGTTGGAAGGGATCTGAAAGACCATCTAGTTCCAAAACCCCTGAAACAGGCAGGGACACCTTCCACTAAAACAGGTTACTCAGAGCCCTATCCAGTCTGATATCCAGGGATGGGGAGTCCACAACCTCTGTGGGCAACTTGTTCCAGTGCCTCACCACCCGCACTGTAAAAAATCGTCTTCCTAATACATAACCTAAATCAGCTTAAAGTCATTCCCCCTTTTCCTATCACTACACACCATTGTGTAAAGCTCCTCTCTAACCCCTTCATGTATGGAAGGTAGCTCTAAGGCCTCCCTGGAATCTTCATGTCTCCAAGTTTAACAATCCCAATTCTCTCAGCCCATCTTTGTGGAAGGGGTTCTTCAGCCCTCTGATCAGCCTAGTGGCTCCTCACTGGACTTATTCCTTTAAACTTGTGTTTGAGCTGTCTATAGGGGGGAAGCAAGGCTGCTGTAAGTGGGAAAGAAAGTAGAGTGTTTCCTTCAGATCTAGGGATAATAACAGCTAAAGAAAAGCTTTTTTTCCCATTGTGGTCCAAAGAATCCTTTCCTTCCTGTCTCAGAAGAACCTTTTCCTGCTTTTCTGAGGCTGCTCCAGCACTTTGCAGTTGACAGTGTGTGATCATGTTTGGGTAAGAGAAAGAACGAAAGAACAGAGCAGAGATTCATGCAATATGACTGTAGGGGTATGGTTGTACCCAAGCTCCACAAAGCTCTCCATAGTGCTGGAAGCAGATGAATGTCAATTATAGTTTACTGTTTTTACTGATAAACAGCAGAAAAAGAAAGAAGCAGAGTAATTTTTTTTTGGTGTATATGTTAACTGTGAACTATTTTATTGAATTTTTGTATTACAATAATATCTTTAGAATTTAGTTGAAATGTGAGAGATAAGCATCTTACTGTTTTAAATACTCAAAAAATATACAGCAAGGGATAGTATTTTCTTCATAGTGCTATGAGTTTAAATAGAGGGAATGTACAAATGCAACTTATGTTTTAAAGAAAGGGCTTAAAACATGGTGAATTAATTAATTTGATTATGGTCACTAAAATAGTCAATGGCAGGACTTAGGAAATTAACTTTCTTTTAAAGTTCTCGTTCTCGCTTAGGAAGAGTATTTATTTATTTATTTATTTAAAGCTGTATCAAAAGATAACTCTCTCTAGAAAGGTATAATATAAAAAAAGGTTAGGGAAGTGACCCAGGTATATTAACATTAATGGCTTTGCTGGAGAACTGAAATGCCAAGAATGTCAGAATGCTTATTCTCATAGAAATATGTTATACTAATTCTTTTTTCTAAATCTTAGCTATTATTAAAAATTGAATACAGGGAACTTTGCTAAACATTGAAGGACAGATGCATGCCAGGACAAAATCTGATTCCATTAACTACCACATTCCAGTGTTGACTTGTTCATCAGAATGACATCACAGAGATGGGAAGTGAACAAGTTCAATCTCTTGCACATCATTAGTTCAGTAAGAGTTTCCTTTAAAGATGTCTTTAAGAAGCACTTAATCTAATTTTTTAGCAAGCACTATGCATCAATGTGTCCTTGATCACACGAAAAATTTTGTTTCTTTCACACAGTGCACCAAACAAAAGACAGTCCAGATTTCACATTTGGAAATGAGTAGTGTGACAGCAGTAATCATTATCTTGTCGACATTGATCTGTGTGCTGGCAAAGACTTCCTATTAAGTCCTGAACAGAGGATGACAGCTTCTATGGGTATCAAGCTCCCTAAGAGTGGAGCAATGAAGTAAGTAAAAACTTGTTTCAAAAAATTAAATTGTCTCTCAAAACCCTGTAGAGTTTTGTTGCTTGCTCAGGACAGGAGGAGTATTATGCCAGAGATTCATGTACATCCTTGTACTGCAGAGAGAGAAGAGGATAGAAATAGAGGCCATAAAGAATTCAAACCACTACTGATCCAATTATAAATATTTTTATCTCCAGACCAGATTTGAACTATATAACTACACAGTACATTCCTAATGAAATGCAGCCTCCACTGGGATGGAAGCTCTTAGATAGCTGATGGACACAGCATGCTGCCAGAAAGAAAGGGGAGGAAAAATGGAATTTTAGTACATCATGGAAAGCTCCTGCTGCTGAGGAAAGTGAAATGGCATATTTAGGAGCCAAGCCACTCTCAAAATAGGGTAAATTGGGAGCCACTATTAGAAATTCAATGGAATAATGATAGTGGTGAGAGAAAATAATAAGGCAACTGTGTCCATCAAGGGCAGAAAAGGCTTCCTCTTCTGCCCAGTGTCATTTCCTACTCTCAATTTGATAATGAGAAAAAAATAAAGTCCTTTCCAGACTGCTTGATTATTGTATGTCTACATCACACAGTGGAACACAGTGCAAAGACTCTTAATCCAAGTAAATATATAAATTGCTGTATTCCCTTGCAATACAATACAAACTTGTTAGTTTGGATCTGGAAGAACACAATTATCCTGAATCAGTGTGGCAAAAATTTAAGCACTGATCTGGGAGAGGCTAACTAGTTTGATTCTCACCTACAGTAGTCCACCTAGGCTCAAGCTGGCTCAGATTTACCTGGTTTATGCGTCAGTATCATCTTCCCTTAACTCTTGGCTTCAGCATTGCAATAGGGAGACTGAGGTCACACCCACCTGCATTAATCTTTTTGTGTCTAAATGTGTCTTGAAACAGTACTCCCTGTATTCACTATCAAAGTTGGTGCTAACCCTTCCTATGAAAGGAAGTGAGATGACCAGGAATTCCCAATTTAATTTAGAAACTAGTGGACTCTAGACCTGGTGGGAAAAAGTACTCATGTTCAGTTTAGGAAAAATACCAGCACTTGGAAATCTAATTTCTTTGTACACCTATATTTACTTTAAAAATGACTAAATATAGTGGCACAAAGTATTTAACAGTTTCAGATTGATTTTTTTGTGGTTTATAATGAAGGGAAGTGGGCACTTCAACTATTCTTATGTACAACCTTTGTTTTGATTTTTCCATTGTTGAATATTTATAGCCATAAGAGACAAAGTGCAGCAAACAGTAAATTTATACATATTTCCCATACACGCTATCTAGCAATTAAGTCTCTTGAGTGACAATACTTTATTCAAATTCCAGTGAAATGATAGTTCTTTTTGAATGCAAGGGTAAGCTAGGCTTTTTTAGTGGCTAAAGAATATACAAATGTTGTATTTCTGAAAATTTCTGAAAACTTATACAGTTCATAAAAAGAGTCTGTGATTTTATTCTTGATAATCTGGTAGGATTGTATCGTTTCAAAACATAAACATCTTCATTATATTCCCTACATGGATGAGACATTTTCACTAGTAAGGGATTCTTAGTTGTTAGATCTTATAATGGCTTCAGTACTCTAGTGATAGATGAAATTAAAATTTCTTTGCTTTTGGCTTTCTTAGGGGGTGACAAATTGAATAGCCTGTTTCAGGTGAGACTGCAAGATCACAGTCCTGCTCACACAGAGACACACACAACAGATTTCTGCAGCAGCTGATTCTGAATTAGTTACCCCAAACCCTGAGGGAATTTTTAGTTAATTATTATAGAATAGAAACAATTAATACTAAAATGAAATATTTGGAAGAGCCTAAAGTTGATTGAGTGATCTGAGGGTTTGGGGTTTTTTCTAGATTGTCTAGATTTTGACTTTTTACCCTTATGGAACAATTTGAAGCTCAAAAAATTCCCAAACATGGGAAAAAAAATCACATTTTATGCTCAGCTATTGATTAATGACAAACTTGAAAGGAAAATAGAATGTTAAAAACAGAGCATTGGAAAGCCAGAATATAAATGTTTCTCAGTTCTAATGAATTCATTAGTATAGACATATACCAAATGCAAGTTGGCCAAAGTCAACAGAAATACTCTAATTAACCTTAATGTGCTTTGGTTCAGGTCATAGATCTGTAGAAGATGTTGCTGACAAAATAGGCCTAAGATGGGTTTATGTTATCTTGTGAATTTTTTTTTTGAGGGCAAGAAATAAGTGGGGTTCCTTCAGCTTTTCATGAAGATTCTTTTTTAATTTCTGAGCTTCCAAAAGCAAAGATGAGAAATTAAAACATGACTTTTTTTAATACCAGTGAATCCAATCCTCATAAAGATTAAAAGCTTCTGTCAATGGAGACCTGATCTTAGATATTTTAACCTTTGAAATCTGAAATTAGTTTTGGATGTATGTCGATTTCTCAGTGGAACTGTGTTGTTTATTGCATTAGCACAATTGATCTTTTTTTAGCTAGATATGGGGAAAATGCAATGGGAAGCTCTCTTTTCAAATATAATACATTTCCAATTTTTATTAGACATATATATATATACATATATATATACATACATTTCTCCTTAAAGTAGACATGAATTAAAGTATCATAACTTGTATTAAATTATTCTGAGACAATAATATTTTTCTTCAATAATTAACCAAAGCCCTCTCTCCCTCACTTCATCCTGTTACATTGCTTCAGTACTTCAAAGTGAGAAATTTCACCATGGTGAGGGAAAAGTCGGAGTTGACTTATCTGAGACTTAGTCTGAGGTTTACTTAATAGCCTTAGATAAAGTAATTATATGTAGAGCAACATGTGCATCATAGAGACCACGTTAGTTCCTTTTTGACTGGCATATGCCCATGTAGAACATGCCCTTATATAGCTGCTGTGAAATGCAAATTCCATCATATGGACATAAAATATGTGCCTTAACAATTTCTCATTGAAGGACATTTTGTTAGTCGTGCTTATTTTAAGTTCTCAAAAAGTTTCAAAATAGTCAAGGAAAAGAGATTTCAATCAATAAAGATGTTGATAGAGAGCTCTTATTAAAGAAGTTTTATCTCTATAGTCAAAGAGGAATTCCTTTTGTGTTAGCATATGAGAAAATGAAAAAACAAATTAGAATGATAGAATCATAAAATGGTTTGGGATGGAAGGGACTTTTAAAGGTCATCTAGATCAATTTCACTGCAATGAGCAGTGATCTTTGACTAGATCTGGTTGCTCAGAACTCCATCCTGTCTGATCTAGAAGTTTTCCAGGAAGGAAGTATCTCTGGGCAACCTCTCTGGACAATCTGTGCCAGTATTTCACCACTCTCATTGGGGAATAAAAAAGGTCCTCCTTATATCTAGTCTACATTTAACCTCTTTAAGTTTAAAAATTTTACCCCTTGTCCTGTCACTGCAGGACCAAGAAAAAAGACAATTCTTCATGCACTGAGAAGTGCATTTATCAAATCCAGATGACTCCAATTCAGAGAGAAGGATGTTGTGGGGGACAAGATCAAAGGCCTTACAAAACGCCAGATAGATGACATCTTTAGCACTTTCCTTGTCCACAATTGAAGTCACTTGACCACGTAAGGCCACTAAAGGCTTCAGGCAGGACTTGCCCTTGGTGAAGCTGTGCCAGCTGTCTCAAATCACCTCCCTGTCCTCCATGTGCCTTAACATAGCTCCCGGGAAGATCTGCTTCATAATATTCCCAGGCATAGTGGTGTGGCCTTTAACTTTCTAAAAACAGGGGAAATGTTTTCCTTTTTCCAGTGCCTGGGACTTCACCTGTATGCCATGGCTTTTCAAATATCATGGAAAGTAGCTTGGCAACTACATTAGCTACCTCCCTCAGGGCTCTGGGATATATCTCATCAGGTCCCACAGACTCAGCATGTTCAGATTCCTCAGGAAGTCACAAACCTGGTCTTCTTTTACAGTAGCTAAATACAGGACTCTATCTGTCTGAAATTATCTGCAGAGCAGGCAGTAACATAAGAAAATCTAGACATTTCCCCCAAAAAGGCAGCTCCATTGCATTTCCAGGAGAGTGGCCTATGCCAAACATAATGTATCAGTACCTCCCTTCTGAAAATATGTGTGGCTCTCTATGTGCTATGGCTGGTTAACAAAGGTATTCAGCCTTGTAGCTCCGGTTACAACTTTCTGTCAACCTTAATGCACAGTAAGCTGTATCAGGTACCAGTACAACTGTGTTTTCCAAGTTAAAATATACATGTTGTGGGTTGATCATGCAAAAACATTTTGAAAGACTATAGGTGTGTAAGGATACAAAATGGCAAATCTGCCATTGCTTAATATAGTGTTTTCTCCCATTCTTCAGTTTACAAGAAGATCAACTTGAAGTGCTCTTTCTACATTTTCAGTTCCAAATAATGTTATTTCATTCATATCACAGCAACAACAGCATTAAGGTTTCTATCACAACTGTATAGCTAACATTTTCTAAGTCTCTATGTTATGTGGGAAAAACTCTCTACCTTTTTAAGCTTTTGGAAATGAATTTACCTCTATTCAAAAAAATCCCAAACCAGAACCAAAATCAAAGAAATGAACAAAACCAAACAAAAACCCCAGAAACAAACAATATCCCCATTGTTAAGCTGAACTGCATATATCTAGCACACTGGATTTAATTCTTTAGTAATAATTATTTTTGAGTAGGTATTTGTTTCTCTGTATTTTTGTCCCTGATGAATATCTTACAGTCGCATGCTCATACTGACTCAGTTTTGTGCATCCTCCTTCTTTGCTGCACTTAGACCTTAGACAAGCAATACAACATTTATACTGACAGGAAAAAACATTCCTTGAAAATTCAAATAAACTGTGAGTGAGCCAGTGCAGTAGCAGGGTCCTCAGCACATGGCATTCTGGAAGCAAAACCCATGGGTACAAATGTACATCTGTTAGAATTGCCCACCTGTTTGCATGAAACTTCTGGGCATAAAAAATTGCCTGCCAGTAATTTCCAGCTCCTTTGTCAGTTTTCCTCTGGGATGGTCCTTAATTCCAAGAGAAGGTTTTTTAGTGTTTATTTCAATCTGAGAAACTTCTGTTCATTTGTTGACAGAGATTTTGAATCAAGCTCATTGAGGCCTCTGGAACATTAAATAAATTCTCTTTGGGAATCTTCTAGACTCCCAAATGTACTTAGTTTCAGATGCAATATTCAGCTGATGTCTCCTGGGGAGAGTGTGATTTGAATAAAAAGGGTTGCTTTCAGCACAATTCTTTTTATTTTTGCCATCTGATCTCTTCCTCCCTTCATCTCTCCCAGTTTAGCTGCTCTTCCAGGGATAGAAATAATTCCAGTAAACCAGGCTATATCCTGGCACAGCAACCCTACTGAGCCTAGTTTTTTAAGCAGTTATACCCTGAAATGTTACAGAAGAACTAGAGGGATACCAGGAGATGGAGATAAGTCATTGTAATGTAAAGAGAACCTAGAAAAAATTGCCCAGAGATTTCTTTGTTCTGGATCTTCCTTCAGAGGCACACAGATCAAGCTGACGTGCTGCTGTATCACTTCATTAATTTTTTTTTTTTTTTTTTTAAATTAATCCAGTGCCTGAGACTCTTCCCTGGGAAGCCTAGGATTGAACCTGAAGGAGGAAGTGGGCCTGAGAATGGGAGTGTGTGTGAGGGGGAAGTCAAAGGCTCACTGGAGCTGCCCACTGCAGAGACACTCTACTCATGGCACTTGGAGTCATAGGTGGTGTGTGTGTGACTCCCTGAATGCTGTGAAAATCCTCAGGTAATGGCTTCTCCTTTAGCAATATTATATATCACAGAATCACAGAATAAGTAAGGTTGAAAAAGACCTCTGAGATCATCAAATCTACCCTTGATTGATCACCCCTTTGTCAACAAGACCATACCACTAATTTTTTGGATACTTCCAGGGGTGGTAACTCTACCACTTCCTTGGGCCATTTTAGCCCATTCTAAAGCTTAACAAACATTTCCATGAAGAAATTCCTCCTGATGTTCAACCTGAACCTGCCCTAGTGCAGCTTGAGGCTACAAACTTCTTTTGTCAGTAGCTGCATGGGAGAAAGGGTCAACCCCCAGTAATGAAGTAGTACACTTCATTAAATGATTTATACCAAAAACAATCCCAGAGGGTAAAGTATATTTTGGAAAGTTTGGAACCAGGTAAGAGCTGCATCAAACTTTTGAATCATCCCATTATTCATCTGAGAGGAAAGAAGAAATGTGCAAAACTACATAGACATTTGTTAGGTCTATGAGCAAATGAGGTGTTGTCTTTTTATGCCTTGTGAAGGGATGAACTTGAAAATTTGAAGGTCTGTGTTCTCTAATGTCATGGAAATTGAGTCACAATCTTCGTTGTTATTCTAGAATATATTTCATTCCAAAACAGCAGTTTAAATGGCAGTTGAATATAGAGTTTTCAGGAACAACTTAGGCTCAAATGGATATAACAGTTTCTAAACCTGTTCCTCCAAATTATCCTGCCTCAAACCAGATCCAGTTGGAAAAAGGTAAAAAACTGGTTCCAACCAGTATAAAGAGAGTCTAATCAGTTACACTGTACCAAAACCAGTTATATAAATAATGATCTTATTTTGAAATTGTTGTATTTGTTCTGGAAATGTCGTCTGAATGAATTCAAGTATTTAATCAATAATTTTGCTGAATTGCCAATAGATAAAAACGTGAATGTTAGCCACAATAATAACTTGTTTAGTCATCCAAAGTTATTTGATTTTCATTTCATATGCTCTCTCACTATTTCGTATTGTTCTGTCATTCTGCTATGGGTGGGACAGTGGGTCTCATTACTATCATTGAACTCATTTATACAGAATGTATTTTAAAAGACTTTTTTTTGGTCCAATCTACTTCCAGGTTGGGATCTTGTGAAATATGCAACCTTTTGCTGTTCTGGGATAAATTCAGTCTCCATTCCCACATAGCCTGAAGGGCTGCCTCAAAAAGAAAAATTGCCCTGAGACTGCACACAGACCCAAGAACACAACACCAAATTGCATCATGCTATGCAATAAAATTTCACTTGCTGCTGATTAGGTATACCAATAATAAAAACTCCAAACTTTCCAGAAATTATCAAAGTACTAAATTTCATCAGAATAGTAAAGAGTTCATTCCTGATTTATTTCCTGTTTGAAATGTTTCAGATTCTAGATTTATCAGTACATAAAATATATGTGTTATGTTACGAACATTTAATTTTATGTTGTTTTTAAAATGTCATTCAAAATGAACAGTGTTTTATTTCTGTTTGGGACTCAGGGAAACCAAGGGGTTTGTTTTTTTCCTCTCACAAATTATACAAAATATTTTTTAAATAAAATATTTATTAATAACATTTTTTCTACTTTTATCTCATCAGTAGATCTAATTTCAATAGTGATTATAAAATCAAGTGAAAAATAAGCACATATGTGCACAGTTTAGCTGTCTTCTATTCAAAGCTGTCTGCTTTCCAGAGATGAATAACAATATTTAAAGAATACAACATGGAAAATTAAATTACCTTATCCAGTAATTGTACATTTATTTTTCATGATTTCATGC
Organism: Entomyzon cyanotis; assembly: GCA_024500445.1. Classification (NCBI taxonomy): domain Eukaryota; kingdom Metazoa; phylum Chordata; class Aves; order Passeriformes; family Meliphagidae; genus Entomyzon; species Entomyzon cyanotis. Next base: position 63,740,183 of record JAKEPQ010001005.1, read on the forward strand.
GACATGCAGTACAGGTGTGAATTTGTGTAGGCTTCGTTTTACTTCAAATGAAAGTAGCTTGCTGCCAAATTTGCAACTTTTCACTTTTTAATTATTCAGAGTGTGAAAATTCTTATTTTATAAAAGTTATTCAGTCAGAAAACTGCTCAGCATAAAATAGTAAGGGTTATCGTGTAATGTCTAGGGAAAATTAAAAACACCATATTTGTTCCTTATTACAAAGCATCTCTAAGAAGGGATATTTTAAAACTACACTAATATCTGTAAGGTAATAGATGATCTTTGATAAAATTGTTCCGTAGGAAGCAATGTATTACTTGTGTGTGTCTGTGCGTGTGTGTGTATTTATACATATATGCATATGTATATAACATCATTAAAAGATGAACATAAATTAACAGAGTTTAACTCAAGTTATTTCCTTTTAATTATCTTCAAAAATCAGGAAGTCATGTATTAAAATGTGTCCATAGTACCTAATGATCTGTACAGGCCAAGACTGTCAGATTGTTGAGAGAATTTCTGTTTCTGTAGAATTCTGATAGCATCTTTTTCCTCAGCCCAGTCAACTTTGGAGCAATATCATTAGTTGGAAACCAAAGTGCATGCTAATAGCACTACTAAAAAAAGTATCAGTTTATGAAATTATGTTCTGCATCTTCCATTTGTCTTCTTTTTTTTTTCTAATTTATATTCCGGACAGCCTAGCCTTACAGAATAAGATGAGAAATCAGATACAACATTATTTTCCTTCCATGTTTGCCAGCTTAATCAGAATACCCTTCACTTACAGGCAGGAAGGGTGAGCTACCCTAGAATAGAAGTTAGAAACAATTCACATACGATATATATAAGCATATATACATATAACATAGCAGAGATATATATCAGGTGTATATATCTGGCTAAGAGAGTTGTGGTTGTTCAGCCTGGAGTAGAGGAGGCTCTGGGGTGACCTTACTGTGGTCTTTTGATACGTGTAGGAGGCTTACATAGAGCTGGAGAGGGCATGTAGTGATGGGACAAGGAGGAATGGCTTTAAAAACTGGAAGAGAGTAGGTTTAGATAAGGTAATAGGGAGATATTCTTTACTGTGAGGGTAGTGAAGCATGGGAACAGGTTGCCCAGAAAAGCTGTGAATGCCCCATCTCTAGAATTGTTCAAGACCAGGTTGTATGGGGCTTTGAGAAACCTGGTCTAGTGGAAGGTTCCCCGCCCAGGGCACAAGGGTTGGATCTAGATGGTCTTTAAGATCCCTTCCAACCCAAACCATTCTCTGATTCTATGAAATAGCTCTCCTTCATCCTATCTGTCATGGCTTTGGAATGGTGTCCCCCAATTTAGTGTTCCCACTGAAACCCTTTAAATCATGTGCTTCTCACTCACTCTCACCATCCTCCTGTGGTGGGCTGGAGAGGGGAATTGGAGGCATAAAAGGTAAAGACCACAAGTTGTGATAAGAACAATTTATTCAAAACAGCAATGAAAGAAGAAAGCAAACAGTAACAGCAACAATGCTAATGGTGGAGGGTACAGGAAAGAGGCAAGGGATTCACATGGAAAAACCCCCTGCAATACCCAACCACTCCCTCCGCCACATCATGTGGCTCGGAAGGGAGCTCTTCCCCAGTCCCTGGAGAATGATGGGAGCTGGTATATAATACCCTCTGCGTCTTAAATGTGGCGCTTCCTACCTGCAAAATGCAAAAATGCAAAAATGCAAAAATGCAAAAATTAATGCAAAAATTAACCGTGTCCTGATCAGAACAAGGACATTAGCCAATTTTCTCACTGTCATGCCACCGTCCAAAGAGAAGTCCTGCAGAGAAAACATTGAATGGTACTGAGTTTCAACAGTCCTTGGATGGCATAATATTCACAGGAAACCAATGGGTAAAGATTTGTATTACGCTTTAGTGGTGAATAATTTTAGCAGACTTTTTTTTTTTATCTTCTAGAAACAGAAGAAAAGCTGTTTTTCAAGTGTGGTTAAGAAGTGTCTCACACTTTGTGATTTCTTAAGTCTTTTAGGCTGGGGTGGGTCATGCTTAATACCACTTAATTCCTTTTCATCTGTGGTTTTGTTTATGGCCTATAATTCACAGTGCCTTCAGAACTCTGCAATTAGTCAGATACTCAGTAAAGAACCTTTTGAAAAAATGGTCCTTAGCCTTTCACTTTTATAAGCACCAAAATTCAATCAAAAACTATTTTTAAAGTGAGTAAAAGCTACAGTGGCAAATCTATTAAAATGTGTTCAATCATTAACTTCTTTGATTTAACATCTGTCTAAAACATAACATCAAAAATTGAATAATTTATCATCTAATTGCATAAAAGCTCAAGTAATGTAAGGCATTAATTAAAAATTTATATGAAATTCAGAAGAAGAAAGTCAAGTAGGAACTATTTGATTACCCATGCAGTATGATGGCTACAATTGCTTTGAAAGACTAGTCTAATATATTACAAATCACAAATGCTTAACAGTGAATAATACTCCAAGTGCCTCAGAAATTTATCTGATGATTTTCAGAAAAAGCATTAGCTATAGATTACTTCAGATTCTATAGTTAGATGCATAGATATGCCAGTTCTTCTTTCACTTTTATAACTTTTTAAACTAACTCTATGTACAAACTCTTATGTAAACATAAGAGAATAAGGCTTTCAGAACTTTCTGAAGTTGTTTAATAAAAGTACAGACCTCAGGAGCAGGTTTCAGGTTTGCTTCTCAGGCTTACATTCAATCAACCATAGAAGAATAACACAGTCATAAAACCAGCTCTTATGTTAAATACATTATGGTGAGCAAAAAATAAACAGCTATTATATCAACTATATTTTCACTTCAAATTATCAGTCAACTCTTAGAACTGATGAAAACTAAAGAATGTTTAAGTTCAGGTTTCTTCTTTCATGGTTAGCTAATAGTATTTGAAAGTAGTTAGTTGTTTAAAACATTTGTGACAAACTGCTTTTATAATTAGAAAAATTGGCTCAGAAATCAGAGCATCCAGATGGATGCAAACAGCACAGGTTTTAATTTAAACAGGTTTGTCTGTCACCAAAAAAAAATGGACCTGCTTTGCAAAGTTCTCTCTTTAACACTCCCACCAAACCCTATTCTCATGAATCATTCACTGAGATATACCTATGTAAATGAGGACTTATGAAACCAGGCCCTAAGTTTATTGAAATGCAAAGTGCTGTTCAACATAGTTTGGGGTACTTTCTGAAAGAATATTTAGAAAATTATTACTTTCCTTCTCACAGAGAGCACAGTTATTATTTTGACTAACACTGATAGATTTCCAGAAATCTAGATTTAACTGGGGAATTAGTAGGTTGGAAGTTATTTTTTCTCTTCTCTTTTCCCCTTTTTTAAAATTTTTCTTTTTTTTCTTTTTGTTTGTTTGGGTTTTTTTACTATTCTTTCTTCTGTTTTCACTGAGTGCAATTTGAGTTTTTATCTGCCTGCTGAAAGGACGGGATATATTTTATTGACTTTAAGAGTGTGCTTTTGTCAATCCATCCCCTCATGAGAATGAGACTAGTGTTTTCAGTGTTCTCAATTTGAAACCAGTAGAGGATAAAACATTTGGAATTATCACCAAGAAAAAGTAAAATAGAGGATACATTTAAGAAAAATAGAATAGAATTGGCATGATAGTAACAATCAGGAATATTAATGACATTTGTAGGTTTGGGTAGCTCACAAAAGACTTGAAAAGCTCAATTGTCAACCATTTTGAAAATATGTTCAGATATGTGTTCATTTATAACTTCAAAATATTTTTAAAAATAGGGTGTCTTGTAGACAGATTGTAGATAGATGACTACAACTTGGAATATACCTGAGCAAAATTTTCAAAAAGCACAGAGAGTTGTGTCTTAGTAGCAGGTTTAATAGAACCCCTTTTTTTCCTTCAAGCTGAATATTTGAAAGATGCAAGCCTTGCATTGAAAACAGAAAGTACTTAAGATGCCCAGAAACCTACTCAGCCAGTTTTCCTGTTATGTTCTGCTCTTTAGGTTTCTTGTTTACTTCCCTTTACCTTTAAAAACATACTACTTTTTTTTTTTTAATTTGTGAAAAACAGATGTGGTACTGTTGTGTGCTATATGAATTACAGCTATAGAGGCTTAGATTGCTTTTTATCATTCTAATTACTAAGATTCCTGTGCAAAGATGGCTCAATGACTTATCTGAAAGGAGTGGGAAATTATTTCACCTTTCATTCATTTTTTAAGGTCTCAAAAAATTAAATGGAAAACAACATACTTATTTTGAAAGAATGTAAGCAAGAAATTCAATTAGTAAAACAGTTCAAAAATATATATATGTTAGTATGGCTGTGCTCTCAAGTGCACAACCACAGTCTTGTACATGTACATAAACGTATTCATAGCTAGGCTACTAATATATGTATTGAAGTAACATTTCCATTTTTTAAGGGAAAGGCTTTATGACTTGAAATTAAATTACTTTATGGTACAAACTCTACTACTTCTACTACTACTATTTCTGCTACTAAAGCTCACCAAACACAAAACAAAAAAAACAAACCAATGACATATTTCCACTAAAACAGATCTGGTAGGGTTTTTTGTGTGGAGAGTGAGAAGGTGAAAGATGGCAAATAAATGTTTTGGTTGTCTTTCTCAGTGGTTGTGCTTCTGTAGTACATGTATGAGTATAAGCAACCAAAAGAGTAGATTTCTATTTTTGGTGACAAGGTCAACTAAACATACATAAAACTGTACGCCCAGTCTGATAGCATTTTAAAACTATATTTTCTTATTCTGAAGAGGTTGTTTGAACTAGAAGATTTACAGGGTACTCTGAAATCAGAATACCTTGATGACTCTGTTCTATTTCCTAGACTGAAATATTAATTAAAGATTAGCACCTTCTCAGATGAATGTAAGAAGCACCAAGATGCCAGACAAAGGCAAAGTGTTTTCATTTTCACTTTGACACTCCAGAAAATTTGTCTCATGGACTTCTAAAGATGAAATTCTTGTTTTGGTAAAAGATTGTGAAGAGAGACACTTTCCACCAAATGGTCAAATAACGCAAAGACATTATTTACAGTCAGGCACATGGCTATGTCTTGGCTGTTAGTCTTCTCTTGGGCAGTTCACTTAGTTTTTGATTCAACTGTAATGCTTGCAAAAAGATGATAATCATTCACTGGCAGCAGGGTGCTGTAGAGCGCTGGACAGGGTCCCAGTGTGTGACATCTATCCATGGTCCTGAAATTTCACAAGTGAGAGAAATTAAATAGACTAATGGAATCATTTATGTTGGCAAAGACGTCTAAGACAATTTCAGTACATAAATAATCAATTTCTTTTTCTGAGAAAAGAAAAGAAGCATAAATAGAATAAATGGACAATGATAAAAAACTCGGTAAACATAACTCGTTGAATAATAATAAAAGCCTATCAGAGCACTTGTTTGTGGGAAAAGGTAGGTAGTAACAAAATCAAATGCACAATTAGCTATTTCTATTTATCAAAATGTATTTTTCTGAGTTGCCTCCTGCTTCATGTTACATTACTCCAAAATAAAAAAAATAAGGTTCCCATAACAATTGCTTTAAATTAATGGTAAAAGCAAATGTAAATGGAAAAGCAACATCATTCTTTCTGTGTCCCTTTCCTGCTTACCTTTTGTCTCCTATAAGCCAGAAAACATGGCTCTTCACTCCACTTCTATTCAGCTACAACAGCCATGGCAGCAGAAGAAACAAAAAGCTAACAAAAAGGAGAGGGACATTTGACAAAAAGGCTTTTCTCTTTCTTTAAATAAGAAAACTAAATATTTTAACATTAAAACATTTGGTTTGTTTCAATAACAAATTGAAAGAATTTTTTTTTCAGAAACCTTTGTCCTGAAAACAGTGTATGCCTCTGTAGACTGTTTTTCAAAAATGTTTTATCAGAACCTTAATCATGCTCCTTTAATCCTCCTTCCTTTATTTACAGTTCCTTTCTCTACAAGTATGTAAGGAACTATTGTAAAGATAACAAGTCACTTAAGAACTTTTGACTAATGCATAACATGGCCTTGGACATTCTGTTTCAGATCACTTGTTGTTGCCTAGCAGCTTGATAGAAATGGATGCCTCCCTCTTTCCCCCAAAATCTTTTTCTTCAGAGTTGATTAGTTTATGTCTTCCAATATTAAAGGCCTATAATTCAAAGATACCATTAAATACCACCCCACATCTCTATAGTCAAAGCATATTTTACTTCCTAGGCTCTGAGATCATCCCTGAGGTTAAGTTTCCATCTATGCCATTATGTGAATTTGGACATTTTTATAAAGAAAAGAAAAAAAATTTACATTTAACATCGCTGCCAGGGTATGCAGTGGCTTGAACTTGGTCAGCTTTCCAGCAGCTTTCCACTGCCCTCCTGAACAGAACAGGGAGAGAAAATAAGATTAAAAAATAGTAGGTCAAGGTAAAGACAGAGAGAGTACTTACCAATAACCATCACAGGTAAACAGACATTATTTGGGGAAATAATATTTTAATTGCCTGCCAATCAAAATAGGTTTGGATAGTGAAAAACAAATAGAAATTAAAACAATACCTCCCCTCTCACCCTCCTTGTTCTCAGCTTCAACTCAACTCCTTCATTCTCCACTACCTCCTCCCTCCAAATGGCAAAAAGGAAACAAAAATAAAACGTAAATACTTGAGTTTTTAAAATATTTTTCAAGGTGAAATACTGCATGTGAGCTAAGATCCTCTGGCGTTAAAAGTCAACTCATCTGTTAGTTTTATGGCAGGGATGACTCCTGAGCTGATCAGCGCTCTGAATTAAACCTGGTTTTGACTTCATCCATTTAAGAATCTCAAAACACCAAGGAACTTTTGAATTCTGGAGACTGGCTTTTTCATTAGAATAGAAACTGCAGCCAAAAACTGTTCACAACTGGAAATATAATTCTCTTACTGACACAAAATATAAGCAGAAATACAATAAACCACCTTTTCCTCACATTGCATGTTTTCAGAATGAGTACTTTTATTTAAAGTTTTATTCAGCAGCTGAGTGAACCTTACTGGTTCCAGCAAACTCATGTATGTTCAGGCACCCCAGAAAGTATTTCTGTTGCTTTTGAAGCCTGAAGCTATGTTGGCTTTTTGCTCTTCTCAGTAGCTTTTTCTAGTTTTCTGTTTTTCTGCTCATTCTGCCTCAAATTAGAGAAGTATTTCCCTCTTAACAGGTCCTGCTTATTTGCAAGGAACATCAGAGTTTGCCCTCCCTCAAAGGCTTCCACCAGAATTCATGTGCAGTGTCTGCAGCAGTGCAAACAGGCAGATGTGCTCCCTTGCTGCCTTGCAGTGCAAACAGTGATTGTGAATAAATGCATTGAACAATCCTGATCCACAAAACCACTTGTTCCAACAAAATACAAATGTTTGAATATGTTAAGATTCGTCTTTTCCTTTTCTTTTTCTTTTTTTTTCCTTTTTTTTTTTTTTCCTTTTCTTTTAATAATGGTTTAAAACTGATATCTGGAAAACAGATTGAGTGAATTCTCCCAGTTAGGTTAAGAAAAGTGCAATCTAAATGTTGCTCATAGAACCACCAGGGACAGCAGTGGAAATGTCTTCTGCTGGGATTTTCAAAGAACTATTCAAAACCAGGGGTTGTATTTGATAATTTCAGTTTCTTCAATTCCATTTGCAGGCATCTAGAAGGTATCAATAGATTACATAGCATATTTAATCCAGAAGCTGCTATTTAAAATGCAACAAATTTAATGAAACTATAACATTGTATTCTTGGACAAACCACTATGCAACTATGTGTATCAGACACACTGGATGTAATTTAAGTAACACCTATTTCTCAGATATTTATAATGGCAATCCCTGATTATGTGAAATATTCCCAGATGATCCTAGAAGACAAACCACGCTGTGGAGGAAGAAAAAGAAAAGGAAATTTTGGCTGGGTTATTTGGTGGTTTTGACTTATATAACCAGGGATTTGAGGAGAGGTGGGGTTTCTTTTCTGACTCTCATCAGCTAATCAATTTGACTTTGAGAAAGATTCAGCACCAAGCATTGAAGTGAGGAGATTGTATGATATCATTTTTTCCTCTCTTCTGTTGTCAACTCATGAAATTTTATAGAAATTTAAATTAAATGCAGGAAAATACATTTGGTCAATTGCAAATCAAGAAGACATATCTATCCTAACATCTGCAGCTGGTCACAGGAAGATATTAATCATGAACCACTGCTAAAAAACAAAAGTGGTATTTAATCCCTTTGCCTGTATTTTTTTTCACAGTAGTTTTTTAACTTCAATCTTTGTGTATTGCTGTAACTTTGTCTGAAAAAGGTGAAAACTCCCAGTTATTTAGATTTGAGAATATAAGCACAGAGAAAAGGCACCCTTCAATCTTTTTCACAGTAAATGTCATGTATTTATCCCTTCACAATATAGTCTCAAATCTTTTTTTGTTGCCTGTGCTCAACATTTCTCCAGGATCTTCTTAAAATAGCCACAAAGGTGACATACTTCTACCACTTCTATGTAGAAATATGAAATTACTTTTTTTTCTGCTTTGCCAGGAAGCTTCTTTTGGATATGACAACATTCTTTGACAAAAACTGGGATGAAGGAAAGAACTATTAAAAGTTAATGAATTCCAAAAATATATTTTATATGCTTGATGCTCATATAGGTTTCACATTCTCATTTCTTGCTAATCTCTATGGCAACCTTTTGCAGATTCAGTAGTCACAAAGTAAGGACTGGTACAGTACTAAAAATGAATCCAAATCCACTCCTAAAACCTAAAGCCAAAATGTATTTCAACAAAATATATTTCCTGTGTTGATAATAAGCACAGGACTTTGGTGAATAAATTAAACTTTGAGAGTTCAATTTTGTGCTCAGATTTTCCGTATATAATTTGCATTCTGCTTCTCGTCTCATCATAGAATCCTATTTTTCAGATTGAATTCAAAATCATAATTTGTCAAGATAAATTAATCTGTAAAATAATCAGTGGATAATTTTAGGACCTCAGTGGAACTGTGCACAAGCTGAAAATTAGGTAGGCATTTACATTGCTTTTTGAATTAGAGCTTGGGTATTTACAGGTAGAATTTTTGCATGGCTAGTTCAGTGAAGCAGCAAGGTAAGAATTCTTGTGCTCATTTGTAGAGACATTATCCTTTTGTTTGGGTGGCAAGTAAAAACTATATCTCTTAAGTTTATCAGTCCCATAACAACTCTGAGAGAAGTTGAACCAGTGTTCAGGGAAAAAAACCTTAAAATTTCAAATTATAAAGCTATTAGACACCTGCACCAAGAAATGGATATGCTTAAATAACAAGAAGAAAACAAGCAAAATATACAGACACACATTTCTAAATTTCTTCCCGTAACCTAATTCAAATTCTAAGTTAATATACACTAAAAGGAAAGGTGCTATAGCTACTTGGCTGCAAACATCATCAATTTGGCTTAAGCAGAATAAAACAAAAGTAAAATAAAACAAAATTAGTAGCTCTCATTTATTTTAGAATAAGGAGAGTAAAGAAAAAAGCCTTCAGAAACATAGCACATTTTTTTAATTCTATGTAGTCACATTATGTCCAAATCATACTCAAATGTAAATAAAATGAAAAATTATATTTTTACAATATGTAATGCATTTATATTTTATTCATTTTTAATCAATAATGATCTTATATTGTGAAATTTCTGTTCCTTATAAATGGTTGATAGGCAGAACTGACATTTTATTTTGAGCCAAATAGAATTAAGTCCAATATCTCAAATTTTACCATGAAAAGTCAATTTTAAATTGAAAAAGTTAAAGGAATAATTTAACTTTATGTTGGTTAGATTATTGTAAACCTGAAAATCTAAAATTGTAATAGGATGCCCAGGGAAGACTATGAGGCCCTGGTATGGATCCAGGAATTTAATAAGAGTGGTTTCTCATTTTCTGATTTCATGGAAAGGAGTCCAAGTAGTCTTACAAGGTAGGCTGTTCAAAACCTAGGTCTCCAGGTGTCTTAGCTAAGGCATCACTAGAATGAGTGAGGGATCTGGGGTGATAGTGATATCTATAGACCCTGGTTTCAGTGCTCTGAAACATCTTAAAATCCATTTTATTTTCCAAGACACTTTGCTGGTTCGGTCATTGGCATTTAATGACAAAGCTCTGTTTAGTTAGAAAATCATGTCTGGTTTAAGCTACGAAGGAAGACAGAATCAAATGTGATCAATCTTATTTATGTAGGAACTACTGAAGAAAATAAATGGATTCTTGTTAAATGCTTGAGTTGCACCAGAATATTCTTTTCCAAAAGCAACCTTCTCTGTGGAAATGTTTTGGTTAAGCCTACAAGCAGCACTGCCAAAAGACTTTGTCTGCTAGCTCAGACTACAGGGATTCATCAAACTGAGGATATAATTCCTGCACAAATTTTACACATGCATACTCCCACTGACTTCTGCAGATTTCTTCCTAATTTACATCAGTGTAAACTGGATCAGACACCCATTTCAGGAGCTTTGGAAGTTGAGAGCAAACACGTCTGACAGTCACACAAACCAATACATGAAAGGTAGCAGCAGTTTAATGTTGCCTCAAGCTGTTTAAAGTATCATCCACGCTGCTGTGTAGCTGTGAGAAATGGCCTGTTATGGAAGGTGAACTATAAGTGAGAGTAAAATCTGTCTCATAGGAAAGGTTAAGAAGAGCAGTCTCAATTGATTTCACTGAGACAATAAAATTAGAGACAGTGTAGAAAATTACTGCCACAGAATAATTGATCTCATTTATGTTGGACCTTTTCTCCTTGTGTAGTTAGCCCAAACTTGGAGCAAATGAAGAACTAATCATAAAATGTAGTAAGTGGGTGCACAGGCCAGCCATCCAAAATTTCCACTGAGCATTCCAGAGAGTTTTGTAGTTCAGCTCATATCAGAGAAGAATCCCTATCCAGCCAGTTACAGAAGCAACCAACATCTGAAATTGGGAACCAGTCAAAACACTGTTCTAAACAAAAACTGCACATACAATGCAGATTTTCCAAGGGGGTGTCAATATTGACTTTTTAAGCAAAATTTCTAAAGCCCACACTTGCATCCTTTGAGTAACTGTTTGCCACAGTTGCTAAGCCAACTGCCCTTCTGCTCTCTCTCCACCATGGCCCATGCAAGACTCTTGTGGGATGTTCAGAGGCATCAGATCTGATCCTTCTGAACAATCTTTTACTGCACCCTGTTTGCAGGTCTGTTACCAGGTTTAGGGTTAATCTATGTATCTTTCCACTACAGCCTTTATGCATATTCTATGGAGTGCATATACAGCTTTTCATTCCCCCATTTATTTTTGCTCCTATTAGACTTTAATGAGTGAGTTCTATCATTATTAGTGAAAAAAAACATTTATAGACTAATTGGGGGAAAAAATCAAAAGGTTTTCATTGTAAAAATGTAATTTTTTAAAAACCAAATATGAGGTAAGAAAATCAAATTTCAAGTCAAAAAATGTTTTATTTGTCAAACCTTTCTGTGAATATTTTCCAAACATTGCACTCCAAAAGGAAATATATTCAAAAGATGCCTTTGTGGAAAATCCAAGTGTGTTAAGTTTCTGCACAGATCTGAAAAATTAAACTTTTAAAATCTCAAAAATAGAATCATTATCTGGTCGTTGCTTTTATTTTAACTGCTGAACTCTCTGCTGTTCCTTTATTAAGGAAGCACAATTGTTTCTTTGGTACTTGACCTCCCGACTGCCATTTGCCTTCTTTTCTCCTTTCCCTTTCTCTGCTCTGCTCTTTATCTCAGTCTCTTAAGACCTCCTCCTTAATTTCTCCATTTTCACTGGCATTAAAAATAACTGCTGAAGCTCACAGTGTCAGTCTCTTTCTTACTGCTTCTGATCTTTCCTCATTTCTTTTCTATGTGGCTACTACACTGTCTTTACCGATTTTTTTTTATTTCATTCTCATTCCACCTCATTAGACTTCCGAAAGGTCAATATAAAACATTGGCATAGATATATATATATTTGATTTTAGTAATTATAATGAGTCTGTCACCATGGTATTTAGATATCGATTGGTGTACAGTAATACATTAAGCAATGGATATTCTTCTCTTTAAATGATTCTCAAAAGAGTAGCTAATCTCCACTTGGGAATGCTTCAGTTACTCCTTACATTTTATTCCCATGGAAGACAGCTAGTCTAGCTTTAAATTCCATATAAATCATGCTCTATATTAAAAATAAAAAGAGTAAACTGTCAAAGAGGTTTTAAATAAACAGTGTAAAAGATTGAGGGTTTCGCATTAATGAAGATTTACTTTTTTGGGGGTATTAAATTAGGAACCACTATAGCTTTCTATCAGGATAAAAAGACAGGGAAATTGCTGCAATTAAAATCTCATGAATTTCTGTTAACAAACTCTTCTCTTTTGTCTATTCCAATGTCATGTCAAATCCTAAAAATCATGAAGCAATTAGGAAGGCAATATGATTGACACCAGCATGAGATGGTTAACACACTGAGAAATAACGTTTGCATCAGGAGGTGAAAGGCTGAAGGTTTTTGAGGCATGACTGAAACAAAGAGTGTTATAAATGCTGTTAAATTTTTCCAGCTCAATGACATGAGATGTTTTAAATGTACAAGCAGGCAGAATAACCCAGCTCAGATGCAGAATAAATGACCATAAACCAGCTCCTAATGTGTAAATGAAAGTGTGCAATAGGGGCTAATCCACACTTAATAATAAACAATAGTTAATTTAAGGTATATATGACTGAATTTGTCTAATTATCCAGTTGCATGACTTGATAAAATATCTAGGTAATTTAGTAGGTAATTGTCCCATTTTCCACTATGATTAATTATGGGTGTAAAAATGGTATTGAATGCTAATTTAGTTTATCTCATCAGATATAGGTTATGTCCCTCATATATCTGTACTTATGCTGTTATAGTTCATTCACTTGGCTTACAATGTGGGTAACTTATTCAATTCAGCAGTATTTGAAAAATGAATCAAATAGTGATGAAAGTGTTTGGTATGCTAATTAAAGGAGTGAATCTGCCTTCTGTATTCCACATACTTATACACAACTTAGTGACACAGTTAGCTCCTTTCATTTCTGTAGGGTCATACAACTCTAAATATTTACAAGACTAAAATCTAGATATGGAAACCAAGTAGAATTTTCATTTTAAAATGAAAGACATAAATATAAAGAAGAAATCTTCTAACAAGCAATTACAAGACTAAGAAGTTCCATCTACATTCACTGTTTCATAAGGTGTTGGTACTCATCCTCCCAAAAAAACCACTTCTGCTCTGTTGAGGCTTATGTGGTCAAAAGCAATGTTAATGTGTGAAAATCTCTGAAAAAAATATTAAGCAAAAAACCATGGAACATTATTTTTATGATCCATTAACTAGCTATCATATAGATAGAAATGTAATGGTACTTTACTTCTTTGCTTTGTCTCATTTAAGGGAGTAAAACTACAACTCCAGAAAAGAAGAGGCTACATAATAGCAAATTAAAAAAAGATTATAAATTAAGTTGAGGATCTAAAAAAAAAAAAAAACCAAAAAGAACAACCAAAACCACACAACCTTGCCTATTTGGTAAAATAACTTCTTCTCCTTTAAATATGTCACAAAAGCCACAAATTATTTTCTATTACACAATATTTCCTATAATTATATTATATCAATATATCTCAGCCTACTGGTCATTTACAATACTTATGCTAGAACGTATTAAAATACTATTCTATTCTAAAGTATGTGTAAAGAATTTTTGTTGCATTTTTACTTTGAGGATGAAGATTTTCAGAATATATTCCTCATTGACCCTTCAAAGGTGCTTGTGTCTCACATTCTTTTCTTTTTGTCCTCCACTTCTCTTCTACTATTTATGTTTTACCTGTTTTGAATAGACAAACTGCATTTTCTCATCTCCAAATCAAAAATTATATCTGCATTCAAGTCTTCAGTAAACTATTCCAGCAAGTAAATGTGGGATTTCTAGAGTGTAAAGTGAAAGGAAAAAAACTAGGACTGCAAGCATATATTCACTAAATATTTGGGGGAAAAAAACCCAAACAAGCTGGTTTTGGATGTCTTCATCACCTATTTATGACAATCCCAATCTCTTCTCACTCTATGACTTCCACTTCTAATTCAGTTTGTTATGCTGGGCTGGGGATTTGTTTGGTTGGTTGGTTGGTTGGTTGGTTCGGAATGATTTTTGGTTGGTTTGAATTTTTTCTTTGTTTGGTTTTTTAGTATCTTTGGGTTTGGGGTGGGTTTTTGTTTGGTTGGTTTTGGTTTGGTTTGTTTTTTGTATATTTGGGTTTTGGGTTTTGTTTTTCTTGGGTTTTTTGATGGTCCAGTTCTGAAGAATCAGGAGTCCGGGAGCCCTTACCTCTACATTGTGTTCAGATCCTCCTAGAAACTCTCAGCTGACTTCCACTAAAACCAAAAAACCCATGGTTTCTCAGCTCCCTCTAAAAGAAAGAGAATTCCACTGGTAAGACACTGGTTGATGTGGAACACTAGACATTGTAGGAAAGAGAGAACAGATAGTGTGAATCTAATCTAGATTTTGTTCAGTACTAATTAATCTGAATTTCTAGAGATGTTTTCAAATATGAAAACAGCTCAATTTTAAGGTAATATCTACCTTGTTGCTTGAAAAAAAATGACTTGGGGTGAGAGTTTCATGTGGTGTTACTGGCCTGTGGAAACATCAAGACCCCTGAAGCTCTGTTAGAGTTGTAACTCATCATCATGAGTTAGGTAACTCATCACTGAGTTGTCCTCTGTGGTAATAATTAAAACAGTGGTAATTACATCTTTCTTGTATACAGTTGTGCGAATTTCAGTGGGAGGAACACAGAGAGATACTTCTGTGAAAAATTTACGCTTGAATAGTATTAATAGGCGCTAGAGTTGTCAGATCAATTCCCAGTACCAAATTACTAGAAGAAGGAAACTCATGTTATAGTAGCTGATAATTCATTGTTGGACTGTGTTGATTTTGTGGGTTTTTTCTAATGAATGGTAATTCAAATCAATATAGTCCCTGTGTGTGTGTCTGTGTGTGTGTCTGTATGTGTACAAGAGTGGGCTCTAGAAATTCTTAATTCTGATAAAAGCTTACATACTGTCCAAGTGAAATTGCTTAAAGTGGCAAATGTGGAAAAAGTGAAGGAACTGTAACCTTTTATATTTTCATGAAGATAATTTATGATATTTAGCATTGGAAGTATGTGTTCATTTCTTCCCTAGATTGTTTCATTCTCATCATGTTGATTTTCAAAGTTAAAAATTCAAACCGTCATCTGGCTTAAAAGATGCTTCAATGATCAGAAAGCTCATAAAATAGTACAAAAAAAGTTCTTTGAAGTCTACCGACTTTAGGGGTTTGTTTGCTATCTTTTTTTTTCTTCTTCTTAAACCTGACAGAAGTGATAGCTTGTTAGGCTTAAAACTTCTTGGTTGTAAATGCTTACATAAGTGGCACAATTAATGTTTTGATGCAACTTACTCTTTAAAAATTTTTTGTGTCTTCCCCCCTCAATAAGATGTATTTTTTCAGATAGAAAGTAAGGATTATATACACAAACTTAACACCAGCTGCTGAATTTCTATGTCACCACTAGAGAAAGGTTCCTTCAGAATAGAATGGAACATAATGTAAAATTCAACTACAAATCACTGTCTTTTCTTTCACTACAGGTGAACCAGATTAGAAGGGGATGGAGAAAGATGACACATATGAATAGGTCTTAAATTTCAGGCAGTCAATAGAGTATTGCTAGTCTTCTTTACTTTAGAAATTTGAACTATTTGAAGGATTACATAGTTCTCTGGGATACTTTTATGATTTCAAATAGTTGAAACAATTGAGTAATACAAATGGCTTATTCATTCAAGAAACTGTGCACTCAGCTTTCAAAAAATATCTGATGAGGGCTTTATCTTTTTTTCCCCAAAGTGAAATTTCAATGCAGCAGTATTTTAACTCTTTGGATGAAAATATGGGTGCATAAAAGTTAATGAGGGTTTGACACTTAATTCCCAAAGGATCAAGGGACCCATATTAGTTAGGATCAAGGGACCCATATTAGCATACTTACTGCGAAGTGCGTGTGTTATTTTGTGATGGGTTGACCTTGGCTAGCTGCCCAGTACTGACCCAGATGCTCTCATCCCTCTCTGCAACAGGACACAAGAGAAAAGAGCATGGAAAAGCTCATGTGTTAAGCTAAAAATGAGTAGAGCTGCCTCCCATAATTGCCACAGGCAAAACATATTTGAGGAAAGTTTATTTAATTTATTGACAATTAAAAGAAATTAAAACATTATCTGTCCCCTTCTCCCATCCCTTTTTCCAGACTCAACTGGAAACTTCATCCCCACTCCTCTACCTCCTTCATGTTGAGCAAGCAGAAACAGGAGGGTGGGTACTGGGCAGGTATTATTTAGGTAATTACTGCCTTGAATTTCCAGGCCTATATAATTTAAGCCTGGATCTTATTTGACTTTAGGATGGTTGAAGACTCACGAAAATGAAAAAGTAAAGATTTATAGACTATTTAGATTAACTAAAACATCCCAGAAGATATTCTATACTATATTCTTAAACAATCAATGCATAAATACATAAAGAATAAAAAGAGGTGATAGAAAAAAAAATCCCAATTCCTTTTTTTTGTCAGGACAGTTTGCCAACTGGACTCAATATATTTGAGTTAAAAAAGCTTTTGCCATTCTCCTGTTTAAGGGGCATGACATACAAAATATTATTTTGTTAAACTGCAGTTCTCAACCTCCATGAGAATCTTAAATGGCTGTAAAAATTATTGCTGATGTTAATTAAATTATTAAAAATAAAATGAAATTATTATGACAAAAATAAAATATAAACCAAAATAAAAATGACAAAATATGACTTATGTTTACACTTGTTGGCAGCAATTGAATTTTTTGAAGTGCCATCAGCCAAATCTTGCTGCATCATTTCATTCCTCAGCTCTGGGAGACATAAACCCATGCCAAAGAGTGAAGTGAGTTAGTTTTTCCCCATTCCCAGATGTTATGTGAAAGATCTTCAGGCAATAGATAGACACATAAGGAGGTTTTATCTGTAAGTCTAGGAAACACTAATGTACAAGAAATCCCAACTGAGTGAAAAACTCAAATAATGGTATCTTCTTCCTTATGACAGCTGAAGGTCTGGGAATAGATGGTGGTTGTAATCAGTTCATTAATGTCTTAGCAGCAAAAAAAACAACACTGAACATGGTGAAAGGAGAAAGTTTAGAGGGACAGGTAAGATGGCAGTCTTGTGATGTTTGTTTCAATTGGGAATGCAGTGAGGTGAAACAAATTTTCTTGAAAAGATCTGGATTTGTCATTGGGAAAGTGTGTTTGTTCTAAGAATAAAAAAATGACAAAGCTATCTAGCACCTGGTATTTTAGAGATACCTTTCTGGTAACTCCTTCCTAGAAATATTTCAGTGAGACATTAAAATCAGCAATGTCTAATAAACACTTGCTTGTACTCTGACCCATTTTAGCTCAGGTGTTCTGAACCAGAAGTTTTCTTGAACTTCTTTCCACATCTGCAGTACTATGCAGGAGGGTGTGGATCTTAATCATCAACACAAACATGATTTGAATACAAGACAAGTTTTTGTAATTGTCTGGGCAGGTATGGAAATCAATAAAAATAAGAATACCCCCTCTCCACCCAAAAAAAAAAATGCACAGAGGAAAACAGAAAGAATATGTAGGTTATGTCTTTGTTAAGTTTAACATACTGAGCAGATTCAATCCCCGAGATCCTTATAACCATCCTAAAATATGGACTGTAATTTTAAAAGTCAAGTCCTGAAGAGTTGCAGTTCATCCAGGATTTAAGAGAGCATTAGTGTAGTTTCTGTGTAGATAAATGATTCTCTTTTTCCCCTCTTAGAATTGTCAGTTTCATTTGGACAGCCTAAAGGTAGGCAGAGGTTTCATTTGGTGGCTTTTCAATCTAATCACTGTCTATGAAGCCATTTGTGTTCAATAGCCTTATTACACCTTTTATCTTACTGTAATTATTGTATCTTCTTATGTCTATAAACTTCATGAAGTTTAAGTTGCTGATGAATAAATACTTGCATCCTGCTATGCCATATGCCAATTATGTGTGATAAAACTAATGGCTCTTTTCTGTTGTTATACCAAAGGGAATTCATTAGTGTGGTAAGTGCACTTCTTGCAGTGTCTGAACCAGTTTCCAGTCCAGAAGACAAACAGTTCTTTGAAAGAAAGATTTGCAACAATTTCACAGTGACTTTTAAATTAGTGTTGTCTTTGTTTCCTTTGGAACAGTTACTTACCTTGAATGGAGCACTGGATATCATATAAGGTATGGCCACATACCATTGTTGGATAGCTATGAAACTGAGGGATTATGAGATTGCAGTGCTCAGAAATTATGAGAGACATTAGCAGTAGGATGATGATGATGTGGAGCTATAAATGTGCACAATGTAGAGATTAATTCATTGTAAATATCCCTACCACATGCAAAAAAACTCACAAAACACAGCATAGGAATAAAGCCTCTTCATTGTCTCTAACTGAGCTTAGATTATGTCACGGGCAAGACAGAGAGAACTGTATGAAGTAAAAAGCATTTCTCTGTGCTTGATTTTTATCTTCTTGTGAATGACCTCAGCTTCATACAAAATGTTGCAGGGAAACACGAGTAATAACAGAAAGCCCTGTGTTATAATTCTGCTCTCTGAGCATCATTTAATTTTGGCCCAAATTATTAGTTGATCTCAAAATGTTGAGGGTGGGGTTCAGTAGTATCAGTAGTAATCTATGAAAGACATAATTGTAAAACTTAAAAACTCTACTTTAATTTTGGAAGTGTTCCTATTGCTCTCTACTGCACTGCACCTCTTCTAAGGAATAAAACTTCTTTAAAAATAGATATCACATTATAAATAGTAGGGTTTTAAACTTGTATATTTAATCTTAAGGTTTGTTTCTTTGGGGTTTTTTTTGTTTGTTTGTTTGTTTTTTGTTTTCTATTTTATTGCCCTTGACGATCAAGAAGTGAAAGGTTGAATCCCCTATTCTGAGCCTCACAAAAGGTGATATAAGTGAGGCTTTTGTTATCAGTTCAAGCATTGTAGTCTGCTTTCTTTGGCTTTCCTTGATGTGTACACTTACCTGCTGCAACTGCTCTGCAGCGGCAGGAGGTTGTGGCACTGTGCCAATAGATTTTTGTTCCTTCCCCAGAACTGTCTGCTACATTTTCCGAGTATATGCTCAATTCCTCAATATCCATGGATACAGTTGCACCCTCTGTGCTCATGCCTACACCAGTTTGTGCCCTCGCAGCAGTGGCTAGTGGAAGTCTGGTGGTGAGATTACTTTCAGGCATCTCCAAATATCCCGTATTGGCACTAACGAGCTTGTGTTGCTGCAGTTTAGTTGCTTTTGGCACTGCAAATAGATAAAGTCTAGATGGACGCTACCTCTACATGCATCCATCTTTGTCTAGTGTCACACACTGCCCTGTCTACATGTTCACAGTAGCAATATAACTGGACATTTATAACTCAATGATAATTTTTACATTTAGGTCATTGCTTGCTGCAGAAAAGATGTATTTCCTCTCATTACACTTTCACGAGGTAGGAAAGAACTTTAAATGTTAACATTACAGAGAAACAGGCATGGTACAGAACCATGAGAGGATTACCAGACATCAGCTGAAAAGCTTTAAGCAGACAGCACCTCCAGAATCAAAGCAGAAGTCCTAATCCATATATTTTTTGCTCATTTCAGTAAAAAATTTCTTATATTATAATATCAGAATGCTGTAGATCTGTGATTGATTTTATTCTTTCACTACTTTTACTTGCTACATAACATCTACTCTGGATATGGAAAAATGATTGTGAGAAAGAGCTTTGGCATTCATCCTGATATTTTTAAACCTAAGCAGCAAAATAAAGATTTGCCAGATAAAATTGATTGCTTTTTTTATAGAACTAAAAAATTAGTGGATGAAAGAAAAGCATAATATGATATGCATTTTCAATTAATCAAGGAAAACATTTCATACTGCATTCTATAAAAGCTTGTTTCTCAAAATTAATTTAAATTGGCTTGAATATGAATGCTATCATGTGAAATAACCACTGATGGAAGATAGTAAACAAAGGGAAGTGATGAGCTGCAAAATAATGACTTAGGAGGAAATGACTACTGGTTTACTGCCTTAGGAGGTCAGGTTATATTCAGTTCCTCACTAATGACTTTGCAGGGAGAAAAAACATTAATTAATTCACAGAGGGTACTAACTTGGGAGAAACCATAAAGGATAAAATACTACGAGGAGTACTTCAGCACTTTAATGCAGAGGATGAGCTTGAATCTTAAACAAAAGCTGAGAAATATCAACAGACAGAATTCACATAAAATTTTCCAAAATCCAGTTTTTGTGAGGTAAACTGCAGCTGAGAAAAAGATCTAATGCATATTCTGAGCTCTCATTGACTTCTGCCAGGGTTAATCATAAGCTTACATGTTGTGTGGAATAATGAAGTAGTTAAGCTCAGGTTTAATATTGAGCTTATTCTTAAATCCTTTACTGATGCAAATTCTATAAATCACAGATGAAACCAAAAAGTAAAAGTATAGGAATATTAGAGAAATGTAAATGTAATCCTGTATTAATAAGCCTTCTCTTTCTATGGCCTGAGTTACTACCTGGAAATAGGATTAAGGAGAATTAGTAAAAAAACGTTATTTCATTTACCATTTTATATATCACAAATAACTCTTTCCGTCCTCAGACATACTCCTGATGTATCTCCTCTTCCCCCCTACTCTTAAAATATAACACAGTAAGATTAAATAAGTGCTTGAGAAAGTGAATTTGTTAATGCAAGGGATGAAATTTGAGACCAAATAATACTCTATTGAAATAAGTGGTAAAACTCCCACAAAATTTCAAAAGTATTAGAATTTTACCAGAACATGGTAATGCAAACAGCATACTTCACACCATAACTTTTACCACCTACAAAATAAAATTGTGTATGAGTTTCATTTTGATCTATCACAGAAAAGAAATTTCATTACCTAAAAGAACTTCCCCTTAACAGACTGGAGATGGGGTGTGGGGTCTAGAAGAGCCAAAAGTCATTTGAGAGACAATGAGCACTTTTAAGGTATGCCTCAACCTTCAAAGTGCCTCTTTGCATTAACAAAAAAATAAAAGAAAACTACCAAAAGAACCCAGTGGGGAAGCCTTCCAGACTGTTTGTGACAGTGTAGCTTTTTTTCTCCAACTTCCACCCAAAAGGGTCCCAGACAGGATTGAATGGTATCATCCTAGAATCAGAATAAAGACAGCCAGGGAGCACATTAGAAGTGCAAACATTTCACAGAAGAACAGCTGTGTGCAGCAATGTTTGCCTGCTGTGGATCAGCACATGAAGCTGATGTTCATGTTGTGCTTCCATATGTACAACAGGATGAACACTGTGAATCTCTTCACTCCCTGACACTGCTTACATGCACCCACAAATCACTTCTTGATTAAAATCAGCTCTGCAGAAGGGATGCCGCTAGATTAATTATTTTTTATTTGCAGCAAAACTAGATACAAAGGAGAATAAAACCCTGTACATTAATTATTTTGTGGCTGGAAAGGCATGAAGGCATACAACAGATTAAATTTTCAAAGTACTTTCAGTTTGTCACCCAAATAGGGTAGGGTACACTTGGTGTCCAACTGAAAAATGAAGACAGAAGATGTCACTGAGTATACAGAGCAGCAGCAGTGTGAATGTTACACGTAAGAGCTGAACAACTACAGAACCAGACTTTGTGTGAGCTTTGTGTGAGCCAGCTTTGTGTGAACTTGCCCAGTCAGCTTCCTTTTCACACATGCTATGTCCTTGGGCTAGGTATTTAGCATCTGACAATTGACTGTCTCCTCATCCGTGGCCAGACCTAATTTATTAACAAAGGCAAACGAAAGGACAGATATTTTATTGAGAACAGAAGAATCCATTAAATTGTGTTACACTGGTTTTGCAAAGACAAGGTTGCATGGTCAGAATCACACTTGAAAAACAGCGTGAATGCAATGCTGGGATACTTGCCTTGGAATGCTGGCAGGAGAATATTTGTGCTTAAGGTGATAATTGAATCTTAGGGGTACAATGATGTAACTAAAGAGAGGCTTATAAAGTACAGAGAAAATACACATATTTTTCAGGTTTTAGAGGATTTGGGGAAAAGTTAAGGCACTCCACACCATTCAGAACAGTGGAATTTCCAGTATCAAAGTGAGATAGATGGGGAATTGCAGAAGCAGTGGATAAAGAAAGTGGGAGGATCAAATAAAACATTCATAGTATCTAATTCATTCATCCTCTTCACTGAAGTCCTTTTAGAGCCTCAGTCAGCAAAGCTCAGTGGTCAATAATGGCAGTTTTTCATTCATCAGGTTACTCAGATTGTGAAGTAGAATATAAAAATGCTGATGGACCTCACATGGCAAGGACCTCATATGGACAAAGTTAAGTCTATGAAAATTTACTTCTAGATTAGTTTTTTCCAGGACAAGGCATCAATATTTTGAATATTCATTTTAGTTTTTAAAACATGGAAGAATTTACTTATCTGCAAGTGAGGGCAGGGGAAATTCTGTCAAGAAATTGATTTTTGATGCTTTTTCTGCTGAGTCACAACATCATCCAGGAACACAAAGGGACTCATCAAAAAAAGGACCAGCTAGGGTTTGGCATACAAAATTTATTCTCTTTCTAAGTGTCTGTGTAAGGATGTCCCATCCCTGGAAGTGTTCAAGGCCAGGCTTGAAGGGTTCTGAGTAACTTGGTCTAGAGGAAGGTGTCCCTATGTATGGTAAAGTTTTTGGATGATTTTTACGATTCCTTTGAACTGTAACCATTATATGAGTCTATAATTCCATGAGAACCGAAAAAAGTGTTCCATTATTCCTGAATAGTTCCAAAATGTAACAAAGAAATTAATTTCTGATCTCAGTAAGCCGCTGCTTGCAGTTCTTGCCGACCCTACAACCTGTTGTAATAGAGTGCAACACTTTTATACTCAATGCTGAGTATCATGTGGGTTTTTGCATAATTAACACCTCACAAATCTAGGAAGCAATAATAAATAAATAAATGTTGTGGTCACACTTACAGCAAGCTAATATTGAGAATGCAATGGGACATTACAGCAAAAATAGCTAACACAATTTAAGGGAAAATTCTTCCAGGTATCTTGCCACAGAGAATTTTCTTTTCTGTTCAGCTGCAGTGTGAGTATATTCAGAATGCTGCATTAAACGTGGGGCACCTAGCTACCAGAAAAATATTGAAGAGATTTCAGAGAAGAGAATTAAAAACAGTCAGGGAGGTGGCAGCATCATTTATGTGGAAAGATTAGAATAGTTAAATATGCATAGATTAGATGGCTGACAAAAGACCACTAATACGTGAAGGGTAAGAAAACACTGGAAGATGGGTGTTATTTAAGATATTAAGTTGAATAATAAAAAATTATATAGCCCAATCTAAGTTCCATTATTTTTATGTATATCATATTTTACTAGATTATTTTTATGTATATCATATTTTACTAGACTAAATTATTCCTCTAACAGTGATATCTTTTAGACTCACACAGGACTGTGCAGCATGGGTAGCTCATAAATTGCAGTACTTTCCAGAGACATGACAATACATTTTCCTACAGAGCAGAACTTCAACAACAAATAAAAGCCATGAGGCTTATGAGGTTCTACAGCAGCTTTTGTCCCGCCAGTTCTTTCATTTCCACCTTTTTTGGACCTTTTTTTTTTGGTTTGTTTTGCTGTATGTTCTTGACAAACTATTATCTTATTTGGTTCTCGCCAGACAATCCAGATAGCAAACCTGGAGTAAATAGTACTCTGTCTTCCTAGAACAATTGCCATCCTCACCAAATAGTGGCTATTTTTCACAAGCATAAATAAGTATTTAGATAGCAAAGAGAAACCACAGAAACTGTAGCTACAAAAAACCGCATGCAGTCAGGACCCCAGGAGACAGGATAAAGATGTGTAAATCCCATTTTTAAATTAATTTTCTCAATACATAACAGGTTTTTCATTTGTATGAGATATTTTTGTGATGTGGGCTTTCAGTTTTGTTTACAAATTGACAAATTACAAGTGGGCTAAAAGCTCAATTTCTAAAACTAAATAAAATAAACACTTGCAAATGTGTAAGATTACATGAGCAAAATGAAGCCCCCATAATCCAAGGGGAAATGGTCAGTGACCTGCTACACCCCTTAGACACACACAAAATTGTGGGTGTGGATGTGATCCACCCAAGGATATTGAGGGAGCTGATAGAAGAGCTCAATGAGCACTTTCACTTTTTTTTACCAGCAGTCCTAGCTAACTGGAGAAGTTTTGGTTGGAGGTTATCAAATTTGACACCCACCTACAAGAATGAAGAGAAGTAGGATCCAGGGAACTACAGGCTGGTCAGTCTGACCTTGGTGCCAGGGAAGGTCATAGAGCAGATCATCTTGAATGCCATGACACAAAATGTACAAGATGCCAGGAGATCAGGCCCAGCCAGAAAAGGTTTAGAAAAGTCTGGTCCTGCTTGACCAACCTGATCTTCTTCTATTGCAAGGTTACCCACTTAGTGAGTGAGGGAAAGGTTGTTCATGTTGTGTGCCTGGACTTCAGTAAAGCCTTTGACACTGTTTCCCACAGCATTTTCCTTGGGAAGCTGGCAGCCCATGGGTTGGACATGTGCATTCTTCACTGGGTAAAGAACTGGCTGGATAGCAGGGCCAAGACAGAGTTTGTGAATGGTGCTACATTTCCTTGGTGGCACATGGTGTTTTCCAGGGCTCAGTATTTGGCCAGCCCTGTTTAATATCTGTATTGATGATACAGATATTAATACAGATATTGAATATCTGTATTGATCTGGACAAGGGGATGGAGAGCACCCTCATCAAGCTTGCAGGCAACACTAAGCTGTATTGGTTTGTTGGAGGGTAGGAAGGCTCTGCAGAGGAATCTGGACAGGCTGAATTGATGGGCCAAGCTCAAATTTGCGTGAGGTTCAACCAGACCAGGTGCAGGGTCCTGCCCTCGGTTCACAACCCCAGACAGTGCTACAGGCTGGGGACAGAGTGACTGGAAAGCTGCCCAGTGAAAAAGGGCCTGGGGGTGTTGGCTGATAGATGGCTGAACATGAGCCAGCGTGTGCCCAGGTAGCAAGAGTGATATCCTGGCTTGTATGAGCATTAGTGCGGCCAGCAGGACCAGGGCAGTGATTGTCCCTCTGTACTCAGCACTGGTGAGGCCAATCTTGTGTTCAGTTCTGGGCCACTCACTAAAAGAAAGACATGAAGAGGGTGGAGCATGTCCAGACAAGGGCAACACAGATGGTGAAGGGTCAGGAGCACAAGTCTGGTGAGGAGCAGCTGAGGGAGCTGGGAGTGTTTGGCCTGGGAAAAAGGAGTCACTTTCTGGAACAACCTGAAAGGAGGGGGATCAGTCCCTTTTCCTGAGTAACAAGCAATAAGAAGTGCTCAATTTGCTTCAAAGATTTGCAATGGACATTAGTAGAATTTCTTCATAAAAGGCTTGTCAAGCACTGGAACAGGCTGCCCATGGAAGTGGTAGAATCACCATTCCCTGAAGATATTTTAAAGGAGTGTAGATGTGGCCTTTGGGTACATGGTTTAGTGGTGGGCTTAGCAGTTCTGGTTAGACTTGATGATCTTAAAGGTCTTTTCCAACATAAATTATTCTAGTTTTCTATGAGTCTTCTTTATTTTATGTCTCTGGATTTTTTTTGTCTTCATGCTCTCAGCATGTACTATTCCTTCAGAAGCTGGAAAGTATTTGAGTTTCACATGCTGTTTGATCATGATTACTCAGACCTGCAGATTTGCCTAGTGAGCTCTGTTTAATGACACTCGCCAGTATTGCATTAAAACCATGAGGTTTCTGAGAAAAAAAGAATTATTATTAATCTCAGAACTCTGTAGTCAACCTGCCTATTGCTTTGTGTGTGTGAATATGTGCACACACACACACACACTCATGCAGGATTTGCTCTGTTGGATGACATTTGGCTCATTGGAGTTCATACTTCAAAAGAAGTTGTAGCAGTGAGCAAATACATCAATATGAGGCTCTTTAATTCTTTGACAAATACAGTATGGGATGTCTGCCTGAATGCTTTATGTCTTAATCAAATTTTCTTTCAGGGTTAGCAGACAGAATCTCTCAGTCTGTAAAAGTCTTGGCATGACTTTATGGATACCCTGCCCTTAAACAACTTTTATGAGTTTTATTTTCTTGTGTTTTTTATAAGTTTGGAAAAAAACCCCAAAAACACAGAAACAAAACATTCAGAAACAAACCCATAAATTTAAATGACCTGTATAATCCATTCAAAATAGCAAGAAAATATGGCCCAACGTTTTTACCCTTTATGCCAAGAAATTACAACTGATCCTGGTAATTTTCCTAGAGCACATGTAATAAAAAGTTTGAGATAAATGTTTGATAGTTTAAACATATACAGACCTAGCAAACTAATGTGGAAGGACACAAATATTAACATTGCATCTTCAGGTATCATAATTATTTTGCTTACTTTGCTTGGATTTCAATCCACACACTAAAAAAATCCCAGTTCATAGTTAAATACCTGTATATGTGTTGAAATAGAGAGTTCTGGACCTTTACATCTTTTTGGAGAGTGGAAAATTTTGAGGGGCTGTGAATAAATAAGTGGATATTTGAAGCTTGTTTGATTTAAAAAAAAAAAGAAAAAGTCACTAAAACCACAACTCCTTGCCCTGAATACCCAGTTATTCATAATGGAGTGGTAACACCTTGCTTCAAAAATATATGCACTGTGCATCTGGTGATGTGAAACTTCTGCTTGAATTTTCCCTGGTTTGTGCTCTAGAAATAATACAGAAGCTCACAGTGGTTCTGGAAGTACCTTAAACTATTTTAAGCCAGAATTATACATATGAAGAAAAAAGTCCTGTTTCTGTAAATCCGCTGTGATGATGACTGTTCCACATGGCAGCAGTTTCATACTGCCCTTTCCTGAAATATTTGTGGAGCTTTGATGTTACTCTTCTGGAGGCACTGACATATGAATTAGTAGTGTCCTGGCCCACATTACTCATCTCAGCATCTGACTTTTGTGATGGACTTTGCTCATGCCAGCAGATTGTATTTGATGAACTGACTAGTTTATATCCATTGCTATTCTCAAATACAAATTCAAAATTTTGTTTCCTCCCTCATATGTTCTCTGCCAAGAGCTAGTAGAAAGTTTTATGTCTTAATATAGTCAATATATTTGTGCAAGGATCGCTGCTGTGTGGAGTGAAGGGGTGGGCTGCTGCTGGTGCCACCACATCTGCAGCAGTCATCTGTTCCACCATCTGTGGCACGAGTGACCACAGCAGGACGTCTGGCACTTATGGTGCAGTCAGAAAAAAAGGGTCTGTGTCTCTAGACTGCTCCAGTGCTATAGGTTATGCCCAATACTGCTGACAGGTACCCCCAGACAAGACCATCGCATGACTTGCATACCTTGTTATTATTTTTCTCATTTCCTGACTTTAATTTTCACCACCCTTTTACCTCTCAGTCTCCACCACAATCTGCTTAGCTATGAAACCTGCTCTATTTACTCTATTTTCCATAATTCCCAGTTTTGTTGCAACTGCACACAAACTAGGTATTTATGATACTGCTGCTTTGGAATATCAGCCCTATATATGAAGCAGGCCTTGCAAGGCTCTGCTCCCAAAAATTTTCGTAGTGCTCTCCTCCAACTATCTGGGAAGTTGGGTCACTTCTCCCATAGCTTCCCGTTAACCACCTGTGACACCCAGCAGCTCCTCACAGCACCATTCATAATTCAGTAAGTTTCTCACACTGCTTTCTATCTTATCCAGCAGTTTCTCATGATATGTTGTGGTGGTTTTGATTGGCCCAAAACATCAGTGAAGTGTTTTTAACATCTAGGAGAAATTTGGACCCCTCAGAAGCTGTTGTAGTAGGCCTGGGGAGGTGTCTGAGGGGTGGGGAGTGGCACAAAGATGGCTCCTGTGTGTCCTGAGTGCAAGTTCTGGAAGTTTTTACATCAAGTCCAGCAGAGCCAATCTCTGACGGCTCTAAAGGTGATGGACATGCTGCTGGCCAAGTTTGGGCCAATTGGAGGTGCTGGTTACGCCTCTGTGAAAACATATTTAAGAAAAATTCAAAACAAAGCAGGCATGCACTTCTTTCACTTTGTAGTTGGAGGAGGAGGAGGTGGAGGTGAAAATATGTGAGGGAGAACAGCATGGAGAGTGCCAAGGTCAGTGAAGAAGGGGGGAGAAAGGGGTGCTCCAGTGCTTCTGGCACCGGAGGTGAAACTTTCTGCTAGCCGTGGTGAAAGCTGTGGGGGGAGCAATAAGTTTCTCCTGCAGCCCAGGGAGTCCACAGGAGTGCAGAAATTCACCCACAGCCCACTCCAGAGGAGCAGGTGAATGCCTGGAAAAGACTGTGAACCAGTGGGAGTCTCATCTAAGAGTTAAAACTGCAAAGGCCTTGACTGGGAGAGAAAGGCCTTGCTCCTGGGATGGAAGCAGCCTGGCCTCAGCTCAGGAGAGTCTGCACAGCACCTTATGGACAAAAGAACTCATGTTGCAGCAGAATTTCGGGCGGGATGTTGCTCGTGAGATTGGACCCACGCCAAAGAAGTTCCCAGAGGACTGTCTCTCGTGGGAAGGACCCCTGGCTAAGTAGAGAACTTCTTTTCCTGATTGGACTGACCAGAAGAACCCCTCTCAACCTGCCCCCTGTCTGTGTTGCTGGTTTGGAAAGAGGGAAGGGGGGGTGAGTGCAGAGACTGCTTCTTAAGAGGGTGGGGGTGAGAGCAGAAAACTGTCTTGAGAGAGAGAGAAACAAGTAGAGATAAAGAGTATTTGTAGTAGAAGAATTGTGGTGATGAGTAAATTTGAGAATCTGCTCTGTGGACTGAAAAGAGACCCCACACCCTGCCCCCCCCACCACCCGGCTTGTTGACTGTAAAGGAAGAAAGGGGGTGAATACTATAGGTTCTTAAGAGGGACGGGGGAGTGAAAAAAACTGTATGAAAAGTTTATTTTTGCCTGCATTTATCCTCCAACTCTGTCAGGTAATTAAACACTTTTTGCAACTTTAAGCTTGGAGCCTGGTTGCCCCCCTTTAGTGCGTCCTCCTGGCAATGTCCTGTTGAAAACCCATGACATATGTCTTGTTCCATGTCCTTGTCAGTTAGCTGGATTTGCTTAAACTAATCATTTACCTGAAGACCTTAATATGACACACTAATTAAACTTCTTGTCTTGATTAAGTGTTAGAGGAAAACCCCAAAGGTTTTTCAGCCTTATTGATAACTCTTTTTTTCCTAATAGAGTGTAGTGGGGATAATACTGGAAAGTTGAGTTTACTCAGTACCATAGTTTTATGCATTTTCAAGTTATGGGGCAGCAAAGCCCCTCCAAAGCTGCTGGACATGGCTGGAAGCATGTCCAGATGGCAGAAAGATGCCTGTCTTGGGAACCATCAGCGATAGACAGGTGGCAAGAAACAGCAAAATGGGAAGAGATCCTGAAATTCAAGGGTCTCTGTTAAATTGTGGCAAGTATGCACATTCCTAAAAAACGAAAGGATTGCTGCAATCAGATGTGACAACTGGGTAACCTCCACCAATTCTTATCACCCTTTAGGTAAAAGAACTGTCTTTTACTATCATAATTTGTATTTTGTCAAAAGTGATTCAGTTATAAAAACAGCATGAATACTTAAAATAGAGTGTAAGAAATGATGAGTTTTGAAACCATGCTAGAGGTACAGTGCCCAGAAGAATTTTCTTGATCTCTATTATCAGGCATCATGGAGGTGTCTTTTCCCTTTAGTACAATGCATATCACTTGTTCACTTTGGTTAATATAATTTCTAAAGAAGATGTTGCACTTTGCAAGAAGCAACTATTGCACAAAGCATTGTGTCCTTGTAAATTATGATTCCTAGAAAAGTGTAATTCTGATTCTCTCTAATATATTGGAATGTCAAAAGGGGTGAAAAAAACCTAGGTGTGCAATCACTCACTAATGTAAAAAGAGAGCAAAATTCAGTGTGTCTGTTTAGAAATAAAACTCATTTACAGATACCCAATCAAAGAATTATCAGAAAAAAAACGTTGTTTATACAAAAACAAACAACTGAACTTCATATTCTTATAACTAAATTATTATTTTGAATTGTGCAAATTCATTAATTTTTATTTTGTTTAATAGTGTCAGCATTTAACCCCAGGAAGCAACTAAACACCCTAGAGTCACTTGCTCACTCCTCTGCCCTAGTGGGGGGAGAATGAGAAGTGTAAAAGTGAGAAAACTCATGGGTAGAGAAAAAGACAGGCTTTATTGTTGTAATTGTTATTAAAGAAAAAACACAGAAAAAGAAAATCAAAGGAGAGACAAGTGATGCAAATTGAAAGAATTTCTCACTACCAACCAACTGACACCCACCCAGTTCCCAAGCAGTATCTCTCAGCACCAGCCTCTCCTGCAGCCTAATATGCTAAGCATGACATTGTATATTATGGTTGTGGTCAGCTGCCCTGGCTGTCCTGGCTGTGTCCACTTTCCAGCTTCTTGTGTGCCCCAGTCTATTTGCTGTGGGGTGGGGTGAAAAGCAGGAAGGGCATTGGCTCTTGGTCTGGCCCTGCTCAGCAGTAGTAAAACATCCCTGTTTTACCAACCTGTTTCCAGCACAAATCCAAAGCACATCCCCATACCAGCTACTCTGAAGAACAAATTCTATCCCAAGCAAAACCTGCACAAAGGACTAAACTGCATTTCACCCTCCACCCATGTTTTCCAGCATATAGGGCCACATGGAAAAACACTTCTTCAGACACCAACACCTTCTTTTCCATCTGACTGAGCTGCATTGAAACTCACAGGAGTAACAGGACCCTTTGTTAGTTGTGGAAAATAAGGTTTGAGTATAAATCTTACATTTAAAAGAAAATCAGGACTGGAGATTTCTAGACAATCACTCCTTAGGTCAAAGGCCCATAGCAACAGAATGGGTCAGGCTGAAATGACACTTTTTCCCTTGCAATTAAAGAAAAAAAGTGAAATAAGAGTATTCAATCATTTACTGATATCTTCTTTAAATTTAGCTATTTAGGAGAATTTAAGGATTTTTTGAGGTTCTTTTAGAAATACAGATAGTTTGTGGGAAGATAAGTGCATGTTTTTCATAAATAGATGATTTAGAAGACAGACATAGAACTTGCAATTTCTTTATTAATTGAAAAATGGTTCCAGAAAGAACTTAATTAGGTCATGTGTCTGTTCAGTTTGGTCTTAAAAATACCCAGAAAAGAGAGCTTAGAAAATGTCAAGTCTATCAGGAATTTTTGTAAATTAATGGGCACTTTTTTTTAGGGTTTTTTTGAAGGAATTTTTTGAAACTAAATTATTTTTCATTTTGAGAAAGAATATTATTTAAGATTGGTATTTTTAAAACTATAAAAAGGAGTTAGTCACACATTTCAGACTTGATCTTAAAGGTCTCTAATGTAAACAATTCTATGATTCTGTGAAGTTAAAATCAAATTGTTTAAGCTCATAGTTATAGATGAATTCAAATATAAGTGTTTGACAGAGGATTAATTAAGGTCTTGATGTGCAAAATAGTTAAACAACATGAAGAAATTGTTTTGCTGAATATGAACATTCTATTGCAACTGCTTAGGTAAAATAAAATAAAACTACCTGAGCTTCATGATGATGGATCTTCAATGCTTATACCTGGGCAGACAAATCTAATGCTAACCTTGGTAAACCTGTGTAAAGACATGCATAGCTATAACACAGATGTGCATAACTATAACTGGAAAATAGCTGTCCAGTCTGCACATATGGTGAATACAGCTCATGTGTGCACAACACAAAATCTCACACTCAGTTGAGTTGCAGTGGGACAGGAGTTTAAATACTGTTTGTAACATCACAGACAAAGGACAGAATCTTACAAAGCATCTGCCTCTAACTGTTGGGAAAATTCACCTTCTGCCATATAGGAAATGCCTGGAGGAACTGTAGCAGTGATGTAGTGCTTCTTTTTCTCCTCATTTGCTCCTATCCATCCATGACTTAGATGGACCAGATACAAATAATCCATTTAGAAATTTTAAACTGACATTTTGAGACAGTAGTGGTCAACTGGTGGCTGAAGGTCAGTGGTTTCCATGAAAGTACCAAGGCAGTTTTGAATTGAATTCCCAAGGGGAGGTGCTATTCCCTTACATGCACATTCTCTCATCAGGTAGCAGTGACAAAAAAGCTGAAATTTTAATTAAATATTTAAGTAAGCAAACAAACAAGTGTCTGTTGTTTCTTCATTACTCCTAAAGAATTTTTAGATTTATTATTTTGCAAGAATGTTTAGGTAAAAATTCATAATGTACATTTTTCATTGCTTTTAGAAAATTTAAACCCTCACCTCTCCCCTCTGTGTGAGAGAATCAAATGTTAAACCTGAAATACGTATTGCAACATATCCTTTTCCCCTGCCAGCTTGGAAAAAAACAAAAAAGCTTACATGGGTATTAGTCTTTATTGTAAATTGTTTGGGTTTTGTTTTTAAACATATTTTACAATGTAAAAATATCCATTTTATAATAAGATGAAGTAAAGCTATTGTACCTATGTATTCCAAATCATCAAATCCCTTACATCACTGTTTATAACTGTACTTCCACTATTCTTTCTTTTCTTTCACATGTCATCCTAGCAGTATCTGCAGTTAAATAATTAAAATTAATTTAATTTTGACTTAACCGAAAGATGCACAGTTAAAGAACCTATAAGTAAAACTTTTAGGGATGATTAAACAAGTTTGGTGAAAGTGAAATATTCTGCTGCAGCTTCACTTAAGCTAAAAGTTTACTATTGCTAAGCACATGAAACGTGGTTAACACTTGACAATTGTTAAGTTTTATTTTACACATATCCATGTTTCCTGACTTTCTGGAACGGGAATCTGTATTATTAAATGACTATGAAAAAGTACATTTGGTGTTTTCAGCCCGAGAAACTTGTAGCTTCAGGATACTTTCAGAATAAAGTTCTTTGTGGGTTTTCAATTTATTCCATCCACTCATATGGTTATTCTAATTAACTCGTTAAAAAAAAAAACAAACAAAAAAAAAAAAACCCTGAACAAAAACACACAAAAAAAAGAAAAACCAACCAAACAAAAAAAATCCCAAAACAAACAAGACCACCCTACTAAAAGTATGATAGGCTGGTTTGGAAAAAAAATTCCTCTAATCTGAAAAAAGGTAGCCTACTGCATCAGAAGCCAGGGACTACAAACTGAGAGGTCAGTATATTGGCTATATTGAGTCTCTAATCTAGGGGGATACTGGAGAGGAGAAAGTATTAGTGGGTATTGTTCTGTGTTAATTCCACTGGCTTTTTTTTGCTTGTTTGTGTGTTTTAAACAATTATGTGAAAATCTTTTCTGTTAAGAAAAGAAATAGGTTACAGGGGTACTAGAGCCATAAAGGGAGTAGTACTGCAGGTATAAGTGGGAAGAACCCCTCCATATAAGTGTTTCACCATCCCTTTAACTACTGTGGTGGTTCACTCATACTCCTGCATTTTGCTGCCAGTGTACTCTGGTAAAGAAAACATTCAACCAAGGAGTAATTCTGTCTGAAGTTGTCCTCTCAGAACCTAGCACTGAAAAAAACTGCACCAGCCAACTCTCAAGCAAATTACTTTTCCTTTTTCATTGACATTTTTCTCCATGGAAGTGTTTAAAACCACATCCTCTACAGAGCAGTAGGGTTTTTTTCCTTTTTTTCTTACAGTTTTGTTTTGGTTTTTTTTCATATTCTATAATATTAATTGCTGACATATAACATTTGAACTTATCTGTCTCTTTCTCATTCCCTAGTGATGGATAATTGCTCATTTGTAAATTACTAGCTAGCTATGCATGCAATCTGGTACATGATAAGAAAAAAAACATAAATATATCCTGTTCATAAAAATTATGAGTTTAAGTTTTATTAATTTTGATTTACCGAAGGAGCTTCTTTTTAAATTTATTTGAAAAGCAGTCAAAAAATATAACTCATGATTTGACAATGTGGTTTTTTAAACATAGCAACATCCTGCACTAATTATCATGGGATGAATCAGATTAATTATTTTAAGTCTAAATGAAATTACTGCCATGTGAACTCGATTAATAGAAGAGCCTGTGGGGACAGTTCATGGGTGGCTCCATTAGGACTTTGACAATGTTGTCTTGAAGAAGCAAATCAACCTAGATTGTCTATGAAGCCCTGTAAGCTCTGTCAGAGAGGAAAAAAGTTAAGCATATGCCCAGGTACATTTCTGGACCAAAACAAAAGACCATGTCCTCTGATCTAGCTTCTGACCTGCTGTCAATACCTCCTCACCATGATCAGAGGAATAGCAATGCCATCATAACATCACAGGGAGATGTGGAACTTATAGTTTCCGTGTTACACTCCTGTTTGAAGGCAGGGTAAATCAGAGCCCTTCAGAAAAACAGCATGTTGTCTAGGTTCCCTACAAAATCAGCAGTTTGCCATCTAAAAAATTATAATTAGATTTTTTGGACGTTTGAATCAAGGAAGAGTTTCATTAGGTTTCAATACCTTCAGTTATTACTGCAACAGAAAATTGTCAGTACTTGTTACTGAGTGCATAATATCACTGATATCTTTTCCACTGACATGACATTATTTACTGTGAACCAATCTTGCATCATTAAGCCCATGAAAAGCTTTTATTAATTAATAAAAGAAGCAATTCTGCTTCACTTGACATTAGTAGAAGAAATATGTAGGAGACTGTCATTAAAATCCAGGTCTAGCTGATGTCAATCTCCAGAGCATTACTCATTAAAATGAAATTAAATTAGTATTTTACTTGTAGGCCAAATCAGCATTGAATTTAAGTACTAGCTGTTCCACATAGGATTTGTGTCCACATGTCTTTCCAGACAGGGGAGTGGAAAGGTTTATAAAGCTGAACAAATATGAGAATTTGAAAAAGTGGTTGTTTAGGTTAAATAATGTTTAAGTGTTATAATTGGAAAGAAAAACTATTGTTAATAAGAACAACTATTGTTTTGAAGTCTAAATACTTATTGATGTAAATGTAGACTATATAAACCTATATGCCAAGACCAGAACACTGCCTGGGATCATGAAATCCATTTCATGCCTTTAAAAATCTAATCAGTCAAAATCAAACCCAGACCAGTATCAATAATATTAAAATAGAAAAATCTACCACAAAAGAGAAAAAAAAACTGCTGAAATAGTTAAAAAAAAAATTGACACAAGAAAAATTTCCTGGCAATTTTCACAAAGTCAGGATGCACAGGAGTCCAAATTATTCCATACTTTGAGCATTTACTTAGTAAAATATTTGAGATAAGTCCTTTCTCTCTGAGATTATTTGAATGTTTATATGTAGATATATATAGATTATACAGATAACAATATAGAGAGATAGAGATAGATATCTTTTTAGGAGAGTGCTTTAAACATCCAGCTATGAGCTGTGCAGTGTTAGTGCAAAAGAAACCTCTTATTTATGCCATCTTTTGCTGTTTAAAAATACCTTTATACAACTGAATATACTTCCAGCCTAAATGAAATTACTTTCATGCTTTATTCTTGGCTCTTGTTATGTGTGAATGTTGGATATTGTTGTTGCTTTTTTGTTGCTCATGTGGGTTTGGAGGTTTTTTGGTTGGTTTGGGGCTTTTTTGTTTGTTAGTTTCCCTGGGACAAAAATGCACTGTGTTTCTTCTGCTTATTCCTTAACCTGAGAGGGTCTTTTAAAGACCTCTATCATGTTCTCCCAGACTGCAGCAGAACCCCTCACATTCCTAACAGACTTTATGGTCTGACTGGCAAATGTCAAGGGCTTGAAGGAATCAGTGAGGCTCTGTGGATATCTGAGCAGTTCACTGTGCTGTGCAGTGATTCTGGCTGTGCCTGTGTCACTGAACCCTTGCAGTGGGAAGGGACCTCAGGAGGTCTCTGGAACAGTCTCCTGGACCAAGACTGAATTCACACCAAGTTTCTAAAGGCTTTATATAGTCAAACTTTGAAAATATCCAAAGATAAAGACTTCATGGCCTCCCTGGGAAGCCTTTTGCAATACTTGAAGGTTTTCACTGTGGCAATAACTTCCTAATGTCTGAACAGAACCTCCTCATATTTAACCTAAGCCTGCTGTGCCCTGTACTCTCACCAGGCACCACGGTGTCTGCCCAGCTCTGTGCTCTTGCAACCCCCATTTTGGGTGCATGCAGGCTGCTCAGAGGTCCCTCAAAGCCTCCTCTCCAGGCTCTCAGCATTAGCACACAGAGCAGGAGCTCTAGACCTCACCAGCCTGGGAGACTTCTACTGAGCTAATTCCAGTTTATCAATGTCTATCCCCTGTTGGGAACTCAAAACTATTTATATGTACTCTTCAGAGTGTTGAACAGAACCCCTGTCCCCTCCAACTCCTGCCTGTGGTCTTATTGATACATTCTGGTAAAATGATTCTTGAATATTGAATTGAAATTATTTGAGCATCTAGAATACTCTATCCAATACACTGCAGTGTCTTGTTCTGTATTTTCTTCTTATTCCCCTCTACTATGTTTCATCTTTTTTCTTCCTCTTCATTGGCCAGTAAAACACACTTGTTTTGCCATTAATCTAAACTGCATTGCAGCTTGAAATCAATCAATAGTTTTGAAAGGAGATCTCATCCTCTTCAGAGATAAAAACTATCCTGAAGCTTCAATCAGATCATAAGACAATACTATTATGGATAGCTTTTGGGAATAACAGAACAATGGACTGATGCTCACACAATGTGATAATTTTCTATTACATATTTAACCACTTAAGCATCTCAAAGGGCTTTAAAAATTTATTTATATTCTGCACACAAGGGTAATTTCATCCATCCATGTTTATTAGCTGTGCAGCAACACTCCAATTTAGGACAGGAATTAAAGGCCATATCCAGTCTAAAATGCACAGTGAATGTATTCATAAAACAACTGTTAACACTTCAAACTTCTTCCTTTTAGTGCTCTACCTACAGTGAGGCAAAATTCATAAAATGTTAGTATTAGTGGCCAGATGCAAAACTGAAATTCAATTTACCCTCACTGTGTTCACAAAAACAGTTTCAGCTAGAATATATATTCAAAGAAGGATTTTAGATTATTTTTTTGCAGCTTGTAATTGCAACCATTTTAAAATACACGGTCAACTTTCATTTCCTAATTAATATTCAGAATGTATGAAAGGGATGACTTCCTTGGGAATACAGATCAGTTAAAATCATGTGTTTCCAGTGGGATTCATCTAAGAATTTTAAAATAAAATTTTTTTGAGTTGGATGAACTATTCCAGAAAATAATACTACAGATATTTATCTCATTTCAATGCAAAATTTGTTCAAAAATCGTACTTCATCATGTATTTTTCCTCTTCTAAGTTTCTATTAATCCATTTTGGTTTTTTCTATTTGCCAAAGATACATGTTGAACGATCAGCCATTGCTAGGAGTTCATGTTGGTTTATGGGTGTTTTTTTTTTTTTTGCTTACATTCATTGATACATTGTACTGAATTGCTTATAACTTCATAACACAGTATTCTTTTGGGACTTTTTAATCCACATAAGAACCCACCAACATTTCCACAAAAAACATTTTTTATTCTAAAACAGATGCCAGAGAAGTATGATATATTCCAAGGAATTCATGTTGCATAAATCCACAACAGAGCTTCCAAGTCACTCTTTTCCTAATATCTTGGAGACAGGCTTTGTTACATAGAAGAAGTCCTGCTCCTGAACTTTTAAATCAAAAATACAGACAGGAATATTTATCAAAGGATAGTCAAGACTTCTCATGGGGACTACATCAGTCATTAGGCCATTATTACTTTGATGAATATTTTCTCTGATGCCCAAAGCTCACACAGTAGAAGGAAGAACAATGAACATGCTCTCCTAGGACTGATGAGTGGTACAGCTTAGTGGGGATCTCTGCTTTGTTGGCTTTTTTGTTTAGCTTCTCAGGAATTGAATTCTTCCCCATACAGGAATATGCCACAGGAAATATTCTGTAGTGGGTTTCTACAGATGAATCTATGGAGAAAATAAGGCAAGATTTTTGAGTGACTTTAAGATTGTCATTTAGATAGTAATATTAATTTGTCTGAAAGAATAAGAAATTTAGCAATCCTTAAATTAATAGGATTTTTGAGGGTATGGCAGAGTGTCTACTCTGTGAAAATTCCTTAAAATTCAAAATTTAGATTTTGTGTAAGTTAGTCAATGACTTAGAAGTCAGTTATCTGCTGTTTGCACGTGCAATGCAGCTGTCAACTTTTCAGCCTTATCAGGCAAGAAGCCATTTGTAAGTTACTTGGCTGCTGTAGCAACGTTTTGAGCAAGATTTCTGGGACAAAGCATCCCACTAACTACTCCTCCAAAATCTCTTCCTCTGTAACTATAGTCTGTATGGCTCTTCGCTGGATGGATACTTTGTGTTTGGTGACGAAGACTTGACCCAAGTTAACCCAAATATGGATGCTTCCCTGTTTTCTGTACCATCAGGGGTTTGTGTGTCTATTTCAACAATTAATTTTTACTGAATTAAATTCTTTTCAGTTAAAGTTTTGAATAACAAAAGATGCAATTCTGCTCTTGTCAAGCACGTAAACATAGAATTGGTTAGTTTGGAAAAGACCACTAAAATCATCAAAACCAGCTGTTAATCCAGCACTGCCAAGTCCATCACTAAACCAAGGTTCTCAGTGACTTGTCTACAGCTCTTTTTAATACCTCCAAGGGTGGTAACTCCCCCACTTACCTGGGCAGCCTGTCCAAATGCTTGACAATACTTTCTGTAAATAAAATTTTCCTAATAGCCAAAGTAAACTTCCTCTGGCACAACTTGAAGCCACTTCCTCTTGTCCTATCACTTGTTGCTTGGCAGGAGAGACCAACCCCCACCTTGCTGCAATGTCCTTCCAGGTACTTATAAAGAGCAAGGTCTCCCTTAAGCCTCCTGCCTAAGCAACCCTCAGCCCTCTCAGCATAAAAAATCTTGCACTCTGAACCCTTTACCTATGTTGATCTTCTCTGGACATGCTCCAGCACCTCAATGTCTTTCTTAATTATATCTTGATTACAATTCGAGGCAATCCCAAATTACTATAACTCTATTACATCTACACCAACTACTTTGCCCTTTAAACTTTAGTCTAATCTTTTCTAAGGCTAACCTGTACTACCTTCTAAATCTTTTAAACTAATTTAATTTTTTAAAAATAGCTAAAGTGGGCTTTAAAATATCTTCATTATCCTATTTGACACTTGTGAGCTTCATATCCAGGTCTTGTTTATCAAATTTCTTAGTCTACAGGAAAGATATGCAAAGATTATTTACAAGGGAATGTAGTGACAGGACAAGGGGCTATGGCTTCAAATTGGCAGACAGGAGGTTTAGATTACTTACCAGGAAAAAATTCTTCATTGTGAGGCTGCCCAGAAAAGTTGTGGATATCTCATCCCTGCAAGTGTTCAAAGGCCAGGTTGGATGGAGCTATGAGCAACCTGGTCTAGTGAAAGGTGTTCCTGTCCACGGCAGGGGTATTGGAACTAGATGATCTCTAAGGTCCTCCCAACCTGCACCATTCTGTGATTCTATGATCTTTTAAAAATATTGTCTAACTTCATGGTGAATTGGGTTTTTTCTTTTTTTTTTCTTTCTTTTTTAGGTAGAATATTATAACTGGTTTATTGCAATTATGGTAATGAAACACTTAGAATAAATGTGTTACTTGAATGCTCTTATTTTAATCTGATTATGTGACATACCATCTTTATCTAATGCAATGGCTTTACTAAGATTTGCAAAGATAGTCCATGATGTACTTCCAGAAATACACTTAGAATAGCAAATATTTTCACATCCCAGGGGTCCTTACCAGCTTTGTGATCTTTGTTATCCTTCCTTGATATCTGTGCTTGGTGACATCTGTTTTCTACTTTCTAGCAGTTCACAATTAATTTTTAATTACCATTGTGATTTTATAACTGTGAGTGGATGGTGTTAAAAATCTTGTCAAATTTTTGTTTGCATTCTCTATTCTATCTAATTTGTGCTCTTTTTTGTTTTGTTTTGGTTTTTTTTAAGTCCATGCTTCTCACAGATTTTCTCAGCTCCAGTAAAAATGATTCAAATGAATGACTGTATATATGCACAATATATTTATTACTAAATGGAATTGTTCTTTATTCACCCACACTAAGCATTATCAAACAGCAGCCCTCAATTCCTCTAAGTGAATATAAACTTTAAATCCGGTGGTAAATTGGGTTCTCATGGTGACTGTAAGAACAACAGGTCTGGACAACTTCTATGTTTTAAATTGTCCAGAAAAAACATTACAGCTATGGTTGATAACACTTTCACTTACATTTTATTTTTTTCCTTTGGGAAAAGAATGTAGTCTCATTTTTCCAACCATTTATGTTCTAATTTTACTTTGTTAACTTCAGCTGATTCTCACTTGCCCTTTTGATTATAAAAGAGAAAATAATTTCTATGAGCCTACTACAGAGCATATTTTTTTGGTTGCTTAGATAATTTGATGGAATCCACAAAGGTAAATCAGAGGTAAGAGGGACAATCAGTTTTATTCACACAATCATATTTTGACTGCTGTGAACCACAGATGGTATAACAAAGACTAGCACTGAACTATTACTGTGTATTCTCTTTCAAGGTAACTTTACAGAATGCTTCTGAGAAACCTTGGGATACAGAACTGTGCTTCAACAATAGTGTTTATTTCTGTCTCTCTTTTTTTTTTCTTATTAGGGATATAGATACTGAAATTTACTTGAGAAAACAAAAAGTGGCCTGTGCTCTTAATGAAATTTGGGATTCTGCATTGCTTCTTGAAAGACTGCTACAACTTTTTTCCACAGAAAAAGATAAAATAAGAGTTACCAAATAGTTTTTTGCCAGTCATAAAGAAAGGACTTGTAGTTTCTATTCCCAAGTGGTGTCACTGGGGACCTTAACAATTCAGGGAAGTGCAAAACTAGATAACTATTATGGGTTCCATTAGATGCTTTGACAGGATAATATTTGTGTCACACAATTCTTTTCAGATATCTGACATTTGTGTGTAATAAAGGAAAATATCTGTTTCTTAAAAGTTAGACATATAAATAGAAGCTTTTTTCTGAAGGTCCAACATTTCCCTCATGCAGCCAACAGCTCTGAAAGTATACTTTAATTACAGTAAAATTACTGTTCTTAGTCTGCAAATGAGAATTTTTCTTACCTATGTATTTGTGAAATAGACTGCATACATAGGTATTTGTGTGAAATAAGGGCAATTTCAATAGCTGGGCAAAGTACAGCAATTAGAAACAAAAAAACCATGAAAGTCTCTAATTTAAAATAAATAAATAAATAAATTAAATAAAGATAAAAACATGAATAAATGACCATTCTCACTTGAAGAATATTGGTTATCTGAATATGTAAGCTTTCTATCTCAGCAACCTGTTGATCTTAAAAAAAATTAGAAAAAAAGAAAATTAAACCCCTCTTCAATTTCACTGTGATGTCAAAGACCCACATAACTTTGAAGAACAAGTGTTAATAAAAGGGACCCCGGGAGTGTACAAACCCTTTTGTATAAATTCATTAGTCAATTTCAAACTCTTCATTTCAGTAAATTCTTTATGTGCAAGAAAAATTAAGGGTGATATAACACTCCATATTTTATACTTATCACTCACAAATTAAATTCCTTATGGCAAATATTATTATCACAGAGATGCAAACATAGTAAATGTAAGATTTTCTAGTCTGGACTATAAATGAAATCTTTTAGGTAGTTTTCTAGCAGAAAACTGTTCTCCTGTTGAATGTTCAGAGCTACTTTCCACTTTATAATATCAGCAAACACTGACACATTCCACTGAGCTAAAAATAATGTCCATGAGCACTACATAAAAATGTATTATCAATTTTATTTTAATCATAGTTATATTAGATTCTCTTCCTAATCAGTATTAATAGTGATGATACCAAATATAAATACGGTAATGATTTTTGAAAGAAACTACACGTTACCACAAAGACAGCTGTGCTTATTAATCAGCTTCCCCTCAACCCACCCCCAAACACTCTATACAAGCAAGTTAAATTACAATCAGTCTATCTGAAAGTAGTCACTATAAATAATCCCTTTCAATTAATCTTTTTTTAAAACTATAACACAACATGTCCCAACTAAAAACATTTTGATGAGTGTACCAGTATTTCTCATTTCTCAACCTTTGACACTTTAATAGGCTTACTTTGCAATGAATAAATCACAGGACTTTTTCTTTAGAGGGAATATCAAGCAAAAATAGAATTTAATACTCTTATACAAAAGTTTCAGCCCCGAGAAATGATCAAAACAAGTGCATTTGAAGGAGAGGGATATGGATAATGTAAATTTTGACTTCTGAACATATGTAAACCAGAAAAGTAATTTGATACATAATTGTATTTTAATTTTTTGAAAATACCTGGAGATATTTTAAAGACAATTGTGTACTTGTATAGTTTTCAAGTGGGTTTTCACTGTGCTCAGGAGAACAGCTATACCTCAGGTATATGTAAGGGGAGGTAGCATAGACGCCTAAAGCAGCTCGGCTGCTGCAGAGTGGTATAAGCTGATTTATTTTGCTTCTCAGAATAGTGACACATAATCAAAGAAGAGTCACTTTCTTCAGTGTTGGCTATGGAATTTACTGCCATAAGGAAAAAAAGATTAAGTAGTATTCCCAGTGCCACCCTGTTATGCTTTTTCTTATAGCCTCATGTCTTCCAGCTGGTTACTGTAAGCTACTTCTCCTTTATAAATTAAAAACAAAATACATAATCATCCAGGACAATTTGGCAGCTTAGCTGTTTTTCCAGGCTATTTTTCTTTTGTTTTGATGACTTATTATCTAATCTATTACATTTGTGAAGCTTTTATTAGTCTTTGGGACTGTTCCTTGAAATAACTACTCACAATTATGAGGCTAGTTCTTGGAGCAATGTCCATCTAAAACTGTACATCAAAATTCAGCTAGCCTCAGAGCTGAAGCAAATAAATTCTCGTTCTTTCATACAAACTTCTGCTGGTGTCAAGCATGGAAGCTGTGCAGAACAATGTTCAGTAGCAGCATCTATTCTCTCGTATTTTTCTCATTCACTTTTACCAGGATTTTCTCAGAGATTGAATGTGGGGAAATGTCAGGTGTTATTCAGAAATTTAAAAAAGAGAGGGTTACATCTGGCTAGTCATCCTTTCAAAAGGAGTGCTTACGTTTGGTAGCAATATTCTTCCAGCAGTTCATCCAGTCTTCTGAACTTGGCTTAGCCTGTACACGTGTCACTAGCATGTTACACACAAGCGTTCCTTTAATTTTTCATTTTCTTAGTAATTTCTTTTGGTGTCTCAGCCACTCCTTTTCATTGTAGATGTTAGATGTTGCAAATAGTATGTTTGGAATCACACCACATCACTAAAACAGCCAAAGCAGCCAACTGTGACTTGCTGTTACTGCATGTATTAGCTTTGGGTAAACTCTGGATCAGGTTTCCTTGACATTTTTGAATATTCATCATCTAAAGTTTTTACATCCAGATTACTTTAAATGGCTTATGCATACATTGGTTTGGAGAATGAACCAGGTGATATATGAAGTTTCTTACAATCCTATGATATATAACACAAACAAATATTAATACCAAAGGCAAATCTTCCTTGACATTATTAGTAACTGATGCTGCTTTTGGTTTTGCCTTTGGTTTGGCATTATCATGAAATTAAATTTTTTTAAACACAAAAGAAAACTCTCATATGACTTTAAATCTGAAAAGCATCAGTTCTCAATTCTGTGTGTCCCTGGCCCAAGCTGTAAACCTTGGAACAATAACCTGTGAATTTGTGTTCATTATCACTTCACTGGAAGGTAAAGTTCAG
This sequence comes from Entomyzon cyanotis, assembly GCA_024500445.1. Lineage (NCBI taxonomy): Eukaryota > Metazoa > Chordata > Aves > Passeriformes > Meliphagidae > Entomyzon > Entomyzon cyanotis. Next base: position 63,784,500 of record JAKEPQ010001005.1, read on the forward strand.
CAAGAGTGAAAACTGCTGGCAATTGCTGAAATTCCTGTGGACTTCAAAACATCATAGCATTCTGGATAGGCTGCTGAACAATTTCATCATCCAAGCAAGGGAAAATAAACTCCAGATGATGATTTTAAGTCTCTTTCCATGGGCCTCTTTTATTATCCATAAAGTAGTCACAGAACAGAAGTAAATGAACTGAGAAACACCAAGCAACATATTTCCTGGAGGTATCCTTGAAACCATTTGGGAAAGACAGAATTCACCCTTCCTCTTCTTCCTACTTTTATCTGAATTGAACTTTCTTATATTCTCACACATGTGGGAATGTGTAACTCTCATGAGATTGCTGAGCTGCTGATTTATGATAAATCAACAGGGAATAAAGTAGCAGAGTGGATTCTCTAGAGCTAATCATGATCTGACATATTCGAGCATAAAATAGAATGCAAGTCTGTTCCTTCTGCAAATGTTTACTGGTGAGACTTTCTTGAAGAAACTAGGAATACAAACCATCAGAGATTAAAAAAAAAAATTATTCACCTTCATCTCTGTAGCCTTAACACTGTGTCTTAAGTTTTGAGTTCTCTTTTGTGTGTGGGGAGGGGGGCTTAAGTCCATTTTGAATCAGCATATATATTCAATTTGCTCCCAGGGTCCCTGAAAAGGTCTTGCAGAAAGTCCTATCTTTCCTTATCCTTTGCTGAATGGTTTGAATCTCAGCGTGTGTCAAAATACAGCTTTGCAAGGCTTGCAAGCTCAGCAAGTTTGAGATAGAGCACATTATCCCTGCCTTGCAAATACTTACTATTATTGGGGTTTTTTTCTGCTATTATTACAGTTATTACTCTTCCTTTTCCCTCTTACAGTTTTTTATTTTCCATACCTCCTGCTGTGGAGGTGATGGATCATCTGCCTCTGAAGGCAGCTGCAGTGCTATGCAAAAGAGCTTAGCCTGTGGGAGGCTGAAAGAGTTCTATCAGGTAACCTCATATTCCACAGTCATGATCATCCATTCCCAAAATATTCTTTCCACTAACTTCTCCCATTATACAGTTCAGAAATAATTAAACATTTGAAATACATCTATGTAAGAAATTAGTTCAGTCTCACTACCTGCTCAGAGGAGAAAAAGTGGGGTTGTTTTGGTTTATTTTTTGGGGTTTTTTTTGTGAGGAAAGGCTATTTTAATTTTGTCAGTAGAGAACTGTGATTCAGCTGAAAGGTGAAGTGAAATTGCTAGTAAATGCAGTAAGTCAGCTGAGGAGCTCCAGTAATTGCTAGTGCATTTCTTCCCCTTTTAACCTTTCTAAATTACAAACAGACAAACAAACAAACAAACAAAAAAAGATTCTATGTACTGAAAGATATTGTGGGTTATCTGCTAACTATTTTTAACATCACTTGTGAAATGGGAGAAGGCATTGTGATTTTGTTTCCAAGGTGATACACTTACAGACAGCTACAATCTGGAGCAAGTTTGGAAATCTTTCAAGGAAGTTAGTTTTCCACACCCAGAAAGACAGAACTGAATTGTACCATACCAAAAAGTTCCAAAGTTCTGTAACTGCATGTAATAGAAATTTAGATGTAGAAGGGTTTGCAGAATACAGACTAAATTTACCTTTTGCAATGAACCAATGACATGTAGTGAAAGAACAAAACTCATAAATCTAATGCACTGTAGAAAAAAGAGACAAAATTCCATGATGTTGCCAATATCCCTAGTTTTTACAATGGTAGTATAATTAAGAAATAAAACTCCTAGATGATCTCATAAAGTGGAACACGTCCGGTGCAACGGACCATAAAAATTTATCAGGGCTTTTACTCATGAGGATTACAAATTAAATTAAATTAATTCATTATCAGTGTATGCTTCTGCATATTATTACAGGATTTACTTAATTGGTTCTTGTGTTATTTTTTAATATTTTCCTCAATAATGTCTTGTCAGTTTTCATTTCACTAACCTAAACTAATGTGGTTTTTCCATACCTCTTTACAGAGTACCTAAATCATGCCCCTACTGAACCTTGGGAAACATCTCCCTCCAAAAAAGCTGATTAATGAATAACTTGCATGTATTTTCCTACCCTTACCAATAATATGTGACTCACTGCATCCTTGGGTAACTTTGATCTGCATCACAGGTGACAGGTTTATCAATACCTCCCTGCTGCTCTCAAACCTAAGGAAAGTCCCTTTCTCTTTATTATAGCTATTTCAAGGCTAATATATATCATACAATTATGCAGTGGTGTGAGCTTTTAAATCTTGAACTGGATTCTGCTAGCAATTGCCAAAGTATGTGATAATGTCTTGCAAATAAATACAAGTTAATAAGTTACATGACATTTATGGGTACAGCAACAGATTTCAAAACTAAATTTTAAAAAATATAATTTTCTTCCTGATGAAATCCATTAATTTAAAGCTTGAATTCTTGAATTACTTTAGAATTCTGATTATGGTTACGGGATAATACATGGGGCACATTTGAGACTGGGTCTCTAATGTATTTTGCACTGCAGAGACATGTGAGAAGAGCCCCAGGAAAGCCGTTGTGCCTGTGCTTGACACTGTCTTTCAGTTCTGCAGCCAAGGCTCTCTGGGCAGCTTTCACCTCTTGTACTCCATAGCTCCTTTCAGTTGTTTGGATTTTATAAAACTTTTTATAAAGACTTTTTTATTAAAAACTTAACTTTTCAAAACTCAGAAAATGAACCTTGATGGAAAATATGGCTAGGAATGTAGCTGTCAATTCAAAATCCTTTTAATAAATAGCCTTCTTTCAATCTTAGTGAAAAAGAAAAAAACAGCTCAGTTTCAGTAAAATAGATCTTGTATGTAACATACCACAATTCAAATGATTATGTGTAAGTTCATAGACATTCTTAAAAATTCCTATCTTGAGAGAAAATGTACTAATTAACCTTTTCTTGCCAACCTCTGCATGGGAAGTTGTAACTAATTTCTATGAAATTTTCTTTATTCCTTAAACTATAGCTAACATGTCAATAGCAATACTATGTACAGGTACTGCAAGGATTTAAAACAAAAGGATGAAGTAGGCTTGAGGCCAAGCATTATCATTCTAATCCTCTACTTGAGAATATTTAATTAGTTAACTAATTATGTCAAACTAAGACATAAACTTGGTCATTCTTTTTTTATGCATAAGTGCAAATTTTTTAAGAATAAGTGCACTTCTACTTATTTCAGATATTTTTTCCAGAGGACTAGAAGATGGCAAATGTTAAAGCAAAGGAAAAATACATTTGACAGCCTGTTAGTCTTTCATCTTTTCCTGTTTTCCCAGGTGAGTCAGCATAAAATTACTTAAGCAGGTGTTCCTGTAAATCTTGTGATGTAGGAAGACAGTATATTGAATAATATTCCTGTGTTAGCTGTCTTACTCATGCAAACCCACTGGCTTCATTTTGTCACTCAATCTCAGTGACTGCTCAGGTAATGACAAAGAATTTTGTTGTTATTACTCTCTGTGTTTCCTAGAAATACTTGGGGCAAACTCATAGTCAAGCTTCAGTTAGGTCTGTGGCATTTATTTGGTTAAAATGAAGCTTTAATCTTATTTGTGAAGTTTAAAATAAATATTGGTCATAAACAAAGTATTAAGGGAACCATTAGAATAAAATTTGATTTGCTGATTGTTTAGAGTAGTTTAGGGACAGATGCAAAATCTGCTGGTACCAATGAGCTGACTCCCATTGATGTAACTCACAGCTTCTAAAATAGACATTGACAACAATTATATTTCATCTCTTCTTAAATTCTTCAGATGTTAAATCATTTACAAGACACATAATTTATAAATGCCTTCATTTTAATATTTCAAATGTTAGTAGTTTAAATCTACAAAGTTAAGGAAAGAATCTTGGCTACAGTGATGTTCATGTCATCTCCCTGCCAATCCCCATATTTTACAAAAGACTGCTCTTATATAAAAAAGTATGATGGAGGTCAGATACATTAAGTAATAATTCTTTATTTATTAGAAATACAGAGAAGAAAGCTAGTAGGATTAATTTTCAAAGTAGAGAAGTAAAAAGAAGTTACAGCTATGCTTTTGTTTCTTAACACTTGTTAGCTGCTATTCATCTAACACTTCTAATAGTGATAAATAATAAATTCTACAATAATTTTATTTCATATAAAATTTGTTCAGGTGAATTCAGATTCAGACTTGTTTAACCTTTAGTTATTCTTAAGATACATTTTGTGGGTTAGGAACACAGAGAGTTTTAAGGAGCACTAGGTTTTGAGGCTATGAAACACTAACAACTTTATTTTGGGAGAAGGTTTTAGCGTTTTAATCTCCATCACCTTGTGTGATTCTGACTGCACACACAACAGTGTGGCCACAACAGAATGTAGATGTTATCATCTGCTGACCTCTTCTTCCTGCATTAAACTACAGGGCTTTACTCAGCTCTACCATAACCAGATACAACAATTTTCATTAGCGAGTGGTTGTTTTTTTCTCTTTCCCCATAGGAAGTGACCTCTATTGTTCTATAAAAAAATGGAGAAACACCTGATGGCCATGATGAAATTTGAAATCTGACCGTGATGCTTCACAAATTAAACCAAATTACTTGTGGGTAGATTTTGAGTGAAAATCACATATTATAAGTTGTAATTTTGCTAAACCAATTTAAAAACAGAGATTAGCTTTGCACAACAAAAAGGTATTTTTTAAGCACTGTTAAAATTTACTCTCTTCATAAGGCTACTTTAAAAAAAATCAAACCACAGTATTATTGAAATATTCCTTTTGTTTGACCTTTTTTTAAATTTTAGGCTATTCACCTTAGTAGACCATAATAGAAAGAGAACAAAAGATTACAATTCATTTATATTGCTTCTGGAAAATTAAAAGAAAGAAACAGTCTATATGTCATTCTTGATAGTGACATCATTTCAGAGCAAAACCTAAACTGATTTAATAGTAGCAGCAAGTGATTTCAAGATCTAAATCATGACTCAGAAATACAAAATAGCATGAGATCAAAGTCTCAGAAGGACCTGGAAACCTCCTGGTTCATTTGACCAGAGGAAAGGTGATTCTCTGTGTCTCGTAGAAGAGGAATGCAAAATTGCATTTTGAAAGTCCAATTGTTTTCTCAATGTATAGAATTTTAACATCAAAATATCAGTTAAAATCATTGTCCTGTTGGTAATTTCTGCAATAGAGAATAAGGACATTATTTGCAAATAGCACAGGTTACACAGAAGGGGAATCACTATATTAGGTTCAAATATGTGCCTTTCTGTTTGTATAGTTTTGTCCTTTGAAATACACTTTTAGTCATGGTGAAGTTATCTAGTTTTCGTGTCAAGAAAGGACAGATTTAGTTAAAGTGAGCTTGAACAGATCATTGTTGCCACACCCACTGGATGTGCCCAGGCTAAAAAGACGATTTTAAAGGGAAAATTGAGCTCAAATGGGAGTATGATCTGTGAGGATTATAGATCTCTAGGAGGAATCTTGATGAAGAATAGTGTCAGTCTTAGGCATCAAAATCCATAAGAAGGATGTGAATGAGATTATGTGTTTAATCCCCAAGTATCACCTAAGGAGCCTGCTGGTATTTGATCATTGGCTACTGTGATAAACTTCAGACAGCTGAACACTCCTGAAGGAATGAAGGAGGTCTATACATTCAGTTATAACTAGATGTTTATTTCCCCTTTAACCTCCACCGTTATCTTGGATTTCTGTAGAGAATTAAATTCGGGGAAATAGCAAACATCTTTCAATTCACTATGAAGAATGCAATATTGGAACTAGTTTACAGAGAGGGGGAGAATACAGTAAAAAGAATGAGGATTGTTTGTGTGTTTTTCATTGTGTATTTTTCATTGTTGTTGTTGCTGTCCTTGTTTGGGGATTTTTGGTTTTTGGGTTTTTGATTTTTTTTTCGGTTAGCTGGTTGGTCTTTTTCCTTGCAGCATCTCTGGCTGCCTACACAGATGTAAGGAAGTCAAGAAAAGTTAGTCAGAAAAGACTTATGCCAGTAACCATAACAGTTGTCTAAGATACACAATCAACAAAATCTATATGTGAATTAAATGGCCTGGAGAACTTCTCTGAGGAGATGATGACATTCCTGCAATGTCCACAGTTTGGGGAGAATTTTGTTTCTACCCGTTTTTGTCCAATCTCGCTCAGCAGCACAGACCAGAGTCTCACTACTGACTGCCAGTCTGAAAAATTATTATATCTGCTTGGTGCATTTTTCATGGGGCCGTTTACTCCACATGCAAAGTGTGGTCTGACACCCCATGGGTACAGAACACTGAGAGTTTGCAGGTGAAATTAATGAGAAGTGATGACTCTGCTATAAATTTACACCCTAGATTTCTGCAAATGATCTTCTGTGTGTAGGAAAACCCTTAAAGAGGCAGTATGATTGTCCATTATCATCCTCAGTTTAAAATATGTGTTAAGCACTGTCATTCAAGAACTGTATAAGGCAAGTTTAAACTAATTAGGTACAAGGCAAAGAAAATTACTGCTCTGATAAAGAGAGCATGATAAGTGATCTTTCTAAGTGGAAACAAAATTGTTTAATTGAATGTTTCTGTAAAGGGTGGTGATTTTTTTTTCTGTCAAACCACTGGATTTAGAGCAGTTTCAGAAGGTTATATTTTATGTGGATGGAATATAGTTCCTGATATTTTAAAAATCTGTTTGGTTTGTTCTTGTATTTCTGAAAACACCAGAGATAGATGAGGTGTGTGCCTTATTTATTTATTTGTTTATTGAAAGTAATTTGGTTATGTAATTCTGCATTTAGTTTAGAAGAATAACAAGTATTTAAAAGAGAGAGTATCTGAATTATTCTAAATACAAGCAGGAAAATGGTTTATATTAAAAAAAGTCTCTTGCTTGGTCTATCTGAGCTTTTCACCTGGCTTTCCCTTTGACAATACTCTGTGTCATAACAGAGAGATGTTTGTTCTTTAACAGCAGATAAAAGGGACAGAGACAGAACTTCTGGTTCTGTTCTATCTCTGTTTATATGTTAATGGTAATCACTGTAGTGGGTTTACCTTGGCTGGGCACTAGGTGCCCACCAAGCTACTCCATCACTCCTCTTCCCAGTGGGACAGGGGAGAGAAAATAAAATGGAAAACAACTAGTAGGTTAAGATAAGATGGTTTACTAAAGAAAAAAAAAAAAAGAAGAAAAAGTAGAAGCTTATTTGTGCATAAGCAAAGGGGAAAAAATTAATATCTACTTCCCATCAGCAAGCGATGCTCAGATACTTCCCAGGAAGCAGAGCTTCAGAACCCATAGTGGTTGGTCCAGAAGACAAACATTAAAGAATAACAGATGCCCCCCATTCCCCCTCTATCCCTTAGCTTTTTTATCTGAGCTGATGTCATATAGTATGGAATATCCTTTTGGTTCATTTGGATCAGCTGCTCTGGTGATGTCCCATTCCAGGATATTGCCCACCCCCAGCCCCTTGATGACGAAAATATTGAGAGACAGCGCTCATGCTGTACCCCCCTATTTTCTCTTTTTAAGAAATCAGTGATTTTCAGACATCTCAATACTATATTAATAGGACATTAATCATTTGTCCCACACAATAACCCAATTCTTTTCTCCATCTTCAGTGGGAACTGCTTACTTAACTCTTGGTTCTACTTTTTTCACTGTTTGCAGTTTTGTTTTGTCAGCAAGTTTAAGCTTTTCAAAGTTGAATTGTCTGCTCAGGTGATTTATGAAGATTATAAATAAAGCACTAAATACGCAAAGAAATTCCATCTATGATATAACTTCTCCTAACAAGATTATTATAGTTCTTTTATGCATCTGCATAAACTGCTGTATCTGCTCTGGTGCTAAAGTATGTGTTTTTGAAGCTTATCTGGAACATATTTCTCAGCACAGGGGAGAAACTGATCATTGAAATAACATTTTATATTTTAATGTATTCCAGCTGTGCAAAATATGCTTCTGTAGATCAGCTCTATGTGCAGGTGAATCTTCATTGAAATGCAGCAGAATTCAGAAGCTCCCAGGAATTAAATTTAGACTTTTTTTTCCACCTATTCTGTGTTGCAAAGGCTGAATGGCACACAGCATACAAATAGAACTGGAAAAAATAACATAAAGCGACTGATCATTACCTGACTGTTGCTGAGTGAATAAAGTGTGTGGTCAGATATCCATCTGGTATTGACAGATAGAATTACAATGAGAGCACTTCAGGGAAAAGCTATTTCTTGATAGTATTTGCTCATAAGTAAACTACTTTTTCATGCAGGTGACCCTTTGCAACTCTCTGCTCTGGGAGATGTTTTGCTGTCAAAATTGCCATACCGTTACAGTTTCCAAAAATTTTCTCTCCTTAAAAAAGGAAGTGGGCAGAAAACATGATACAAACTATGCTCCCTATTCTGTCTGCTGTACAGTAGTGACTTTTAACTACATTTGCCTTCTGCTGATCTTTTGTCCCATGATGCAAATGGTGGGGAAACCCAAGTTTCCAGGAAAAAGTCTTTTGAGGTCTAGTGGCAATGACTAACTGTAATCAGTAAAAGTAAAGTGATTTGCAGCCTGGTTGATTTTGAGTCTGTTATCACTCAGAAACAGGAATCTTGAGAGAGGGCATGTGCTCAATGGGTAATGTTGATTGGTGCAAATATAGTTGCCATTTGATTATTCTTCTAGAATGAGAGAGAAAGAACAGGGACACATATGACTCAAATAACTCTCAGGTATGGAAATAAAATATATTAGTAGAGAGATGCCTCCATTGGAATAAAATGAACTTATTTTGATAATTAAAATAATGTCCCCTATGGATGTGCTCTTTTTTCCACTTTACTACTTGCTTAAAATTAGCTCAGTTATCTCAGAGCTATGCTGCAGGGTCAGAATGTTTTCTGGTATGACTTTTCAGCAGCACAACAGTTCAGTGATTGTTATACCAATCATTAAAAACTAGCCTTAAGAAACCACAGAAAAAACAAATGAAATTTTATTTAATTATGTCACTGCCATTTACTTCCCCTAACTACACTGCTTAATCTTCTTCATTTAGATCATCAACAAGTGGAAAATTTTGGAATTTCTAAGCTGAATAGAAAAGGAAAATAAATTGTGATATTTTACCTTAGCAAAAAGATAAAGAACTGTTTGGTAATGCTAGGTTTCTCTCTAGGAGGTGGTCATGCTCCTAGATATCTCACTTCAGATATGAAGTCAAAGAATTCTGATTCACTCAAAGTGTTTTGATTTGAGAAAAAGAAACACAAAACAAAATCAGAAACACTAACCAACCAACCAAACAAAGCCCATAAAAATTATTAATTCGAATAGATTCTGTAAAAGGTAGTATCACTGTATAGCTGACACATTGAGAAAATTATTGTAAATGTTATTTGTTAGGAAATAAAAGAAGTAAATTAATTTGTCTCTCTTCCTTGCTAGATATATAGCTCAGTAGCAAAGAAATACAATTGTCCTGACTATGGTCCTGTAAAAATAAATGGTAATGTAATTTTGACTGAAGTAATTGGCATCATCAAGAAGAATGATTTTCTAAAATTTTAATTAATTAGAGCCTTTAAGTATGAATTAGAGTTGATAAAATAATTATAAATTATTATGGTTAATTGAACCCTGTATCATCTTAACCTAATCTAATAAATATCAGTTTTTAAAAATAAACTCATTGAAAATTTATCTTCATAAGTCAAAAAAGATTATTCTAATCTTCATAAAATAGTTGTACCTTCATGTGATGCACTTCTGCAATTCCTTATTCAAGCACTCAAGCAAGATTTACAGTCTAATCTTTCTGAGTTAAGAGCTGAGATGTGTATCTGAACTGCACATACCTTGTGAACTCCAGCTCCTCGAATATGCTTTGCAGTAGAAGCTTTCTAATATTTTGCAGCTTGTAGTGATAAAACTCTCAATGTTCCTCTGAGATAACAAAACTTCAAGTTTTACCTTTGTACCTCAGCTGTTCCCTGTTTTTTTGTGGGTTTATTTTAAGGAAGAAAAGTATGGTGAATTTGAAATACTTGAGTTGGATGTAGAAATTAAGGGTGACATTGATGTACTCTGCCAGGGAATTACCTTGGTAAAAGCATTATTTGCATGAAGGACAGATTTGTGTATATACCTGAAGAGTTGTGTGAGAATCAATATCTTGCAGAATTGTTTTTGAGATTTCTTATATAAAAAGTTCCATTTTCTTCAGTTTGGAAAACCTATTCATTTGAAAGTAAAGAAGTATTTTGTTAGAAAATAATTAAAAATTAGAAGCAATCAATACTTCTTTTTCTACCTATTGAGTATTTCTACAATTTAGCAATAATATCTTCTGTACAAACTGACATTCCCCAGACTTCATTCTGGGACTGGATGATCAGAGCACAGAGTAGATCACTGAATTTGGAATATGAATAAAGAAGAGACACATTTGTTTCTTCACACACACTTCCAAAATTCATGAACCTCCCCTCCTTCTTCTGTTTTGATTTTTGTTAAGGAGTTCTTGAATCAGTTGGGAGTCAGCAAAACATTAGCATTAATGAGTTCATTTCCACACAAATTGGCTCATTACCATGCTGACTTCCAGTGTTTTGTGACAGTTATGAACTCGGTTCTCCTACAAGGAGTGTTCATTTTCTTGCTTCACTCAAAATGGTGTTGGGGTAAGGAGGTAAATGAAAAAAATATAAAATGGCCTATAAATGTATTCTGTTCATTGATGCAGCAAACCCTGTGGTTTCTCCGTGGTTAGTTCTAGAGAACTCTGAGTACGGTATTTTTTTAATTTGTCAGAATGCACTAATTCTGCCTGGCAGTTGGTAAAAACTAATACCCAGAATCTGACTTTGCAAATTACATCAAGGCAATTTAATTTCAATTTTGTAGCCAAATATCTGACCCTAATTATTATAATTTCCTAGAAGTACATTCAAATGGCAATACATTATGGAAAAAATATTTCTGTAGTACCCAAATAACCTTCCAACAATTCTGTCATTAAATGATGCAGATTTGTGTTTTTACACAATGCCAAAAGTATTTGTGTCATAACTATCAGATTAATGATACTGCTGATCTACTCAGAACAAATACTGAATGTCAAGTTCTTGGTAATCTTTTTCAAGTGTGCCATTATGTTCCTTTCCCTTCAGAACACTCATTTGGTCCTTAATCCATTTGTAACTCACTGTGATTATGCCCAGCAGGTTTATGAACTTTATTACAGTTCTACTCCTGCAGATTTCTTTTGTCTCATTAAGCCTGATGGGATAAAGTAGGTATAGTTTATTTCATCATCCCAATATGATCCTTAATGCAGATTCAGGTTAGTCAGCCTGTTTCATTATGTCCTTTCTTCCTGTCAGGGCTGGAATGGTGTGAATTCATTCTGTGACCTGAGATTACAGATGCTTCTCAGTATCCTTTACCTTCACTGTAGGTCATGACTGTGGGTATAAGTAGCTCTTTTTTCCCAGGGTCAAAACTATCTCAAGACTTCTTCTGCCTAATAAGATTTGCATTAAATACCACCAGCTATGACCATGGCAGTGCAACAGTGCATTCATAACTTTGAAACATCTGTGTAGGTCTAATATATATCACATGCTAATATAATATTCTTTAACACTTCTGTCCTTCCAAAATAATCTATCACAATGTAATAAATCTGTATTCTCTAGTATTCATATCTCCAGCATGTATTTTCTCAGAGTGAAGACCTGTGACTTTTGTTACACAGAATGTCAAATTGAACGGAACATAATGGTCTTCTCTGTTCCTTAAATCACTGATTAATATTTATCTGTCAGTTTTAGGCTCCAAATAATTATCAAGTACATACCAAAATACAAGAAGTGATGCTATGCTCATCATTTATTGCCATATTTGTTTCCACTGAGGGATAACACTCCTGTCTCTGTAGTATTATGGGAGCCTCCAAGCTGTGCATTTCCAATTCACTGCTGATTACTCCAGTAATTGGTGGATGTGCATGCATAATATGTGACAAAACCTAAATGTCGTTCAAACTCTATGATGCCAATTTAGAATAGTGAATTTAAATTTCAAAGAAAAAAGTTCCAATATTTATTTTTTTAAGTAACTATGAAATGTTAAATTTTAAAGTAATGATACAGGCTTAGGAATGGATATTTGGATCAAATGTTATTGAAAAGATTTTGAAATATCTGTTTAAAAAGGTTTTCTGATACTGATATTACCCAGTTCAGTTTCTAAATACCTGTACTACTGTAATGCATGCTATGAAAAGTTGTGTCATCAATAAACTTATTGAATGTGTCCATTGCTTCAGAAATCCATGATTTTCTCAACTTTATGTAGTTTTGTAGGATTTCTTTTCAGTAATGGACCTCGTCTGAAATCTTGGCTGCAATTTACAATAGCTGCCTTCTTATTATAATAACTGCTAAGACATTTTGTCCAAGGACATATATTTGTTCTTGTTGTGGATTAACCTCAACAAATCTATTTTTTGTCCTTTCATTTCTTTCCTATCACAGATTCTCATTCTCTGATACCATAAAATTTTCCACTAATTCTTTAAATTTGGATAACATCCTTGAAGACAGAGTCAGTCTCCCAATCTTGTGGAAATAGAGCTCTCTACTGCATGAGCATGAGTGGTTTGGATTTGTTTTCCTTTTTGTCAGCAAGTGATTTTTCCATTTCATTGAGTTGCACTGCAGGCTTAAATATATTTCTAATTAAAAGCAGAACTCAACACTTTCATGTTTTTTTTTTTCTATGAAGAATCCTTATGGTTTTAGGAGTTATGGACTCTTGAACATTCACCTGTAATTTGGGATTTCCACAGCTCATCTAGAATCATAAAGCACATCTGTTAAAAATGGTAGACCATGAAGAGAGATTTTCTACAAACTGAATGATAAACGATCATGCAAAACTTTCATTCTTATCTCAGCATCTTAGTCAGCTAACTTACAAGGGCATCCAGTTGTTGACTTAATTGATAGAGAACCTCATATCTACCAGTAACTCTGGCATTTGGTTCTGTAACTAAATATGTATTTAAATACATTCCTAATTTGAGAATCATGATCTTAAGTTGAATATCATGTTTTCTCTGACAATCAGTTTCAAACTGTCTTAGAGGCTAAGAAACATTTTTTTCTGTTCCAAGCATACCTACTCTTTGGTGATCTCTGAGCTCTCATCCATATTAAGACTAAATCTCATTAGTATTTTGTAATTTATCAGTCTAAGAGGCATCCTTGTTTCTCTGGGTAAATTATTCATTCAGAAGGGTATTTTGAAAAATGTTATTGTTAAATGTGTTTTCTGTATATGAAAGGTGTTATATAGACTGTAACAAGACAAAACAGGAAAACATAAATATCTACACTTATACAAATTGTTCTGTTCTATATATAACTCATTGAGCATATTGTAGGCCTCTGTTTATTAGGTTATTAGTGAAGAAATAAAAGGAAATGTTATTCTTAATAAATTATTTATCACATTATCAATTCTTCCTCTAAATGTGGTTGTATGGTTTTAAGCAGGTGAAGTTTTATGTTTTCAAAGATTTGCAGTTTGGAGGCTAAGAGCACTTTATTGATTTATTAGATAGCAATCTTTGAAGAAGATTCCTCCAAAAGTGTGACCTCTGGTGATCATGTATCAGCCCATTTAGGAAAGGCAACAGCAGTAATGCAAAAATCCATCCTGGAATTTTCCTTGGGCAGAATAATCAATAATTTTAAATGAGACTCTCGCTGCAAAAGAATGTTGAAAAATGTGAGAGATGTTAATTTTCCAAATAATAAATGACTGTCTTGTGAATTAAAAAAAACACTGTTGTGCAGTAGCTTAATTCAAGCATAAAATTAGATTTTGCGACTAGCAATTATGGCTATATTTAACATTCTTCAAAATATCAAGAAACAATGTTTCATAAATACACTTTGTGTAACACTAATAGGGTCAGTCCAACTTCTACAGAAATCTTATGTTCTGTTTATGTACAAATTTTTCAGCAGTGTATATCCGTTCACAGCAGACGGAGAAATTATGGAGAAAATTATTACGGAGAAATCCATTTGGAGCTGTCAGTGGATGTACCAAGTGAGGAAGGGTTGACTGGCACATGCTGCACTGCAGGATGTGCACACCATGCCTCCCACGAATGCCCCAGCAGAGGATGCTGCAGCCATAGGCAGCATTCCATACCAGCCCTTGCCAACAGACAAGGGACACTTTGTGACAGGCACTGCAGTGATGGCCACCTCAAAAGGAGGTGGTTTGTCCACTTCTTGTTTTGAAATTGACACAGCTGAACTGAGACCTAGCAAAGTCTCTATACAGCCTTGCAATTTCAACATAGCACAAACTAGAAAGTGTTCAGACCTCATCTGTGCAATGACTTTTATATAGGCTCAGACATATGAGGTACTCCACAGAAATGGAAAAATAGAGTCTGTGTCATTTTAAACTTCTCAGCTACCCCTGGAACCATCTATACAAGAGTTTCAGGCTACAGAATCCATACAAAAATATGTACCACGAATATGGATATGGTGGATTAAACTTAGGAAATAAGTGTGTGCAAAAGTAGCATTACACCAGTTAAAAAAAAAAAAAAACCAACAGAAAACCAGTGGTGCATTTTAAAGTGCTACTCTTTGATCATCACCTTTCCACCTTTCCTATATTACATCTCTAAAGACACAGTCCCCTGATTACTGTTGCAATATTTTTTGTGAATTGTTTAATGTGTGGCTTGCTTTTATAACTGCACTGTTTTAGTGCAAATAAACCACTTCCTGAAGACTTGTGGATGTATGGACTTTCAGGTAAGTGTAGTGGAGAAGCTTCACTTGTAGTGTTAATGGACAGAGTTTTCTGAAAAATTCAGCCTCTGCATATTTGGAAAAATAAGTTACCAAATTTTCTTGAAGGGAGTCTTCACAGACAATAATAGATATTTAATTTAAAATGAACCCATATAGATTCAGGAGGCACAGGAGGCACATTCAGCCTGCACTGCTCTTCAGAAAGCCATAACACACATTGAGCCAATAGAGCTCTACAGTGTCATAACAAAAATTTAGCCAAAGCGCTCCAAGCCTTGAAGAAAAGGTGCCATAACAAATAAGCTATTTATTCCACAGGACAAAGCAAAGGGAGAAAGTGGAAATATGCATCTTGTAAATGTAGAACAGAAAAGTGGGGAAACAGTGGGAGGCCAATTAATTTTACAAGGCAACTCATGACATTTTAGAAGTAATTAGAAAGAAAATTATGAGAAGGGCAGAAGAAAATTGAAAAAGAGGAAACAAAACGGGAAAATATATTAAATTAAAAGAGAACTTTAAAAAAATAGTGAAAAGAAATGCTTTCAAAGCTTGCTGAGGCCTTTTTCCTCACAAATTAGGTAGGATAAGGAGATAAAACACATTCACTCCAGTATCAGCTTATATACATTGAGAAGCTGAAAAAAGAAAAAGAACACCCCCCTCCAGATACTGCCATACATATTGCTTCTCAAGAAAAGAAAGTCCTGCTAAGAAACAAAAAATTATGAAGGTACTTCTATTAACTTTGTAACTACCTGTGTGCATGAAGATGGCAGAAACCATGAACTGTGAAACCACATAGTAAAAGCATTTGGAGCAGCCAGGAGTAGTGTAGAAGAAGTCTGTATATGTATCTCCATGCATGTGTACTTGTAGGGAGCAGAGGGGGAAATCACCATGTCAGAGTGCTTATACCTTATGAAAAAGTTTTTTCATGCAGAAGCCATACTTTCCCTCGGTATACAGAAGGAGGGATCAACCAAAGATTTTTCATCTCAATCAACCCCTTTTCTCAAAGCTATTTTCTCCAGAAATCTGAAATTGTGGGATGTAGCCTATTCTAACAGAGATGACAACGTGGCTGTATGTGAGAGTCCTTTAATACAAGCACAAGCCCATTCTGCTTCTTCTGAGGTAAGCTGAAGGCTGTTGATGAGAGTGGGAAATACTATGGGTGAATCTCCACTCTCAGCAGGCTGTAGTCAGGTCTAGTCAGCTCTATGCTCTTTTTTATTTGGTTGGGTTTTTTCATCCATGGAATGGAGCAAAAGGTTCCACCAAGCGTTCAAACTTCTAGTAGGCAGTTTTTCATTGATTCTTCCAATATTAAATGAGCAACAAAATTTTTGCCTCTGTCTGAAAAACTCCAAGATGCATATGTGTCTTATTGAAGAGTTAAGGTGTGATGATGATCTCTGCACTCCTGATGCTGTAGTCCACATTTAATGTCACAGGCTTGTGAATGTTCTACTTACATCTTTTGTCAAGTCAGTCTGGAATGGAATTGAATATTTCCACAATAAATATATAACAAATTCTAAGGAGAATGTGGATGTCAGCACTATGAGGAAAGAAGTCCAAACAAAGAACTTAAAGGAAATTGAATGACCAGTTCAGCCACTGAGTGGTTTGCATGAATATCATAATGGAGATGATAGCATCTTTTGTGAGTGTTTGTAAATGTTCTCTCCTCTCCCATCTACCAGACCTTTGATTGACTTGAGAGAAGATGACTGTCTGACATTAGCAGAGAGGCTTATATAGATAGAGGTAATTGATTTAACTTTCATAATAGAATTTCTTTTCTCAGGCCCTAGCAGTGAATAATGTACTCACAATCCATTCATAGAGAGAAAGGGATTCAGAGACAGGGAGCAGAAGAAAGAATAAATAACATCCTTCAGTAAAACAGAGTATAAAGTTCTTTACTAAGGATCCAAAACAGTCTTTATTGATAACTCATGGACAATGAAATCCCATGCTGTGGAAGATTTTTCATCTGTAATATTATCAGGGAGGGAGTTACTTTTTATTTTTTCCTTCCTCTCTTTAATTCACACCTGGGCAGATAAATTTTTCTCTTACATGTGAAATTTTGGTTTCCTGTGTAATGAGAGGATACTTGAAATGATGACACAAATTTATGATTTCTAGTTTTTTAGCTTTCTTCTGGATCATCAAGTAAGGGTTTTAAACTGAAACCAGTAGCTGGGCTAATCTTAAGCAACTTCCCTCCACTGAGAAAGCAGCAGACAACATCACTAGCTCACTCTTTCTGCCCTACTTTCCGTCTGTAAATGGTAAAGAAGGCTTCTGTAAAGTCTAGAGTAGTAAGCTAGGATCATTGAAATGTTGAGGGCAGACAGATAAACCAATTCTGTTGTTCTTGTCAGATGCTAGGTCTGTAGATGTTAGGTCTGTAATGTGTATTAAAGGTAACTTGACAGAAAAAATGTGATAGCTTACAGCAGGAGTTGATGGCTTGTTTAACCTTTCCATGAGCCAGAGACATGCTCTGTGATCAACCTCCCTCTCCAAGATGGTGTGGTCAAGCACAGTGCTGGAGGCAAGAGCCGAACATACAGCTGGTCTTTCAGAGTGTTTAGGGAATCAGGTCCTCTTGTTGAGGCACAGAAGAAAGTAAAAGGGTTATGGATTTTTGCAGTAAGACCTCTATCATGTGCCTCCCTAGAGAGTAATGGTGTATTCCAGTCTCATGAATCTTGCATCTCCTGGGTGAGTTTCCTCCCCTCCCTCATAAGACAGCACCCAGGGAATTGTATTTCATTAGAGTCCCAGAACATCTGCAGGGGGATCTGGGAGACAGATGAATGGGACAAGCAGAGAACAGTGTCCAACAAAGGAGAGCCTGTCTCCTGCAGAGCACCATGGACAGAGAGCAGAATGCAGCTATCCAAAAGTGAGTGTGATTAGATGCGTGGTTGGAGCTTTGTGCTTCCACATAAGCAGACTTAGAAGAGAGTGCAGGAATGGAACAGGATGGAGGATATATGACCACTGTGAGTGTCTACTACTTCAAGGTGCCTCATCTACAGGGATAGGTATGAGTTAGAAGGTGCTACAGGTGCCAGGGGATGTAATATTAATAAAGGAGCAGCCATTCTGTATCAAAAAAGTCCCTGCATGGAATCCTGGTCAAAAAATTTGTTTTATAGTATTTTATTTTGTATCTACAGTACTTTTTTCCCTATATTCTCAGAAGGGTTTAAGGATGGACTCTGTTCTTTTTGTCATTTCATTCCTTTCTTGGTCAGCGATCTGGCTTCAGGCCAGGGTTTATATTCGCAACCCTCAGTGATCTCCGTGAGACTCTTTCATCTTTTCTTTTTTTCCCCTACTCTGCTGTCTGTTCTTCCCCCTTGACACAATAAAAAACCTGAAATGCACCATTCAGATAATCCGGGATGCCTTCCAAATCCTGAAGTTTGAAGTGCTCTGTAGTGTATCAAAAGCTTCATATTTTGTAGGAAAATTAAAAGTCCTCTGTTGTCCAGCACCTTTCAACTCATAGTCATGCATCCAGAAATAAAAGAACTGAATTCCAAGTCAGTGTAAAAATTGAAATCAATTTTGGCACTCAGTTACCTATTAAATATGTCTGCAAATGAAATTAATCTGCAGCTAAAAATATCATTTCATAAAGTGAAATAAATTGAGTCAAAAGAAAAGAACATTAAAAGAAAGGTATTAATTTTTCCTATTTCCTTCACTAGCACATTATCCAGGACTTTAATACTTCTACTTCGGCACTGTCAGACAATACTATGGTTTTCAGATTTAAGTGAAATTTGGAACTTAATAGAATGTTCCTCTATATTAATGAAAAGAAAAAATTGAAAGTTTACCTGTGAGTCAGAGACATCAGCTCACACAGCTATTAAATTTTAAGGAAGGAAACTGATTTTTTTCTTGCAATAGCAAACCTACAAGACTATCCATGACTCTACCAGTGGGTAGCTAACAATGTAGAATATGTTCATTTTTTGTGAATATTTGTTTGATGGTTATTTCAAGATTTTTTTCATCCTCTTTGTCCCATCATGATATATTCCAGGTATTTTGTTCTTTTGAGCAAGCTTTGGTCTGTATCTTTGCCTGCTCTCAGGAGAACCATCTCCGTTGGCCATGGTTACCCTCCTGAACTTGGCTCGCCTCTGGGCATGACTGGCCTCTCCTATGAGCTGCCAGTTTGTAAATCTAAACTTTAAATCCATTCTAGAATTTCTTCCCAATGTTTTAAGTACATTTTTCTGTAGACTATATCAGTAACTTCAATAGCATATTGTCTGTTTCTTTTATATGCTAAGCAGCAGGTACTCACACACTTTAAGAACTCCATTGCAATGGGGTTTGATTGCCAAAGGGACCTGGCTTTCAAAACTTTTGAGCACTAAATCTGTGAAATAAAGAATATTCTCTAAATTCTTCCCTTTCTCTGTATCACTCACTCCTCAGGACTGCAAGACACAGAGGTTCTAGATTTGCTGTGCTACATTTGTGTCCTAAACTACCAGTTAAGAACTAACTTAATACCTATGTGTAAATACTTTTGTCTAAATCATTGCAAACGAACAAAAAATATTACCAAATATATAGTTTGTGGATTAATAAAAAGGTTGAATGCTTTTGTTTGACATTTCATAATATATATTATATGTGCAGACTTGTACTAATGATATAACACAGACTAATGTCATGAACAGCTAATATATCATAACTGAATTATGGGCAAACCTCTACACTGTTTGATTCCTGATATAATTCAGTTCCAAAGAGAACAGATACACAGAACGGTGCAAAAAAATAAACAGCAGTATCAATTTACTGCAAAGAGTTTGTCTCCTAAAGGCAACTCTTTCCATTAATGACTAGATTTTTTATTCAGAAAGACAGCTTGCTTTCTAGAATCCCCAGCGTTTTTCAGACAATCTAGGCAAATAGTTTCTGAATTTCTCACTGTTTATATGAGGCAATGTTTCTTGAAAGAGCTCAAGCCTTATTGCTTTATATTTGTGTTTGATAATCCACCCTCCTCAAGCTCTGTATAAAGCTGCAGTAACTCCTGCTGATGTTTTCCTGGATTACTGTTCAGACTGGTACTAGGAAATAGTTTGCAATCAAGGCTTTCAAACTGAGACATGAAAATGGCAGAAGAGAAATCCCTGGGGATCAGTGACCCTCAGAAAGGGTTTGCTTCTTCTGTTTCCTGGAGCCTGTGCAGATTCTCTGTCTCGTTTTTCAGTTGCTGAATTCATAGTGACAGCTATGAATGCAGAGTCAGGCAGGCTATTCACAGCTGTGACAGGCTTTGACTATCTTGACGGTATGCCAGCTGGAAAAATATACACTATAAAAGCAAATATTTCTCTGTTGGATAAATCTCTGTATCCAAATCAGGTGTTTTGAAGCTGATCTTTGTCAAAAGATTCTTCCAGCAAGAGATTGAAAGGCAACAGCCATGTGTCACCCCTCTGACCGACAGTGAGCATTCCAGGGAAACTCTGATTTCCCACAGATTGTCCAAGTTTCAAGTTTTCTTCTCTGCTTCACAAAAGGTTTAGGTAAGTGCTTGCAGTAGGATCACATCCTACTTGACATCCTTAGAAAGGAAGGACATTCTAGAAATTCTTAACTATTTTTTCTGATGATCTACACTTGCAGGGTTCAAATCCACACATATTTCAGATGTCAGGCTCTGCACTTAATATTTTGTTCATGTTCAAACTGTACTTGTCTAACATATTACTATATCCCAGTATGCTGAACTATAGTATTATTATTAAAGTATTGTTGTAAAATTGTACCGGGAAAGACAGAGGAGAAAGGGAGTGGACAGGAATCTATCTAAGAATAGCTCATCCTTGTGTCAAACAATGGTTTGGGACATTTTCTAATGCAGTATATAAGATTATCAGTTTTCTTAAACAGTCTGTACTTATTTTAACCCTCTTCTATGTAAACAGGCAGTAGTTTTGAAACTATATTGGAAGCAACTCCTTTTACCTTAGGGATTTAGAATATAAAATGTCAGTGGCAAGATATCTTGAGGGAGGTGGGTGGATTTTCTGTCTTAGTAGAAAAGTAATTCTTGAATTTTAGTGATAACAAAACCAGATTATTTTTTCCAAATACAAATGCTATTTTGAAAAGTTAGCAAGAAAAATTAATCTTTTATTAATACTGAAAAAATAATACTGGAACTCCATCACTGTAAATTGAAAATAACATATATAATGAGAATATTGAATTGTCTATTCTCTCTTAACTCAATACCAAAATCAGAATAGGAATGACATTTAGGCAATATTTCTACTTATGACATTTTAGGTTTGTGGGGGAAAAAACCAAACCAAACCAAACCAAACCAATTTTTCTGATTTCTTGTCGCTGTTGAGCGGCTAGCTGAGGACTGACCCAAGTTCTCAGACAAGGAAAGAGAGGAGAAGAGGAACTTTATTGTTTTGAATTCCATATATATAGAGTTTACAGAAGTGCCCCAGATTGGTCAGCCCGAGACCTCCCCCTGGGCCCAATTGGCCAAGCCCGAACTGACTCAATCCGGAGAAACTGTTTGCAAAACATCCAAACTTTATCTTGTTTATGAAATATAGCAAAATGTTCCCACGGGAAGAACCTGTGCTAGCCACAATTTCTTTTCATCCAGATCAGATTTTCTTGTGTTGACCCATTGCTGTGTCTTGTGAAGGTAGGATTTCTTATTTCTGCTTGAGGTCTCCAGCAATTCAACAAAAACTGCAGATGTGTTCTTATTGTTAGTGCATGAACTATCAAAAAACTTTCAGTCATAAAGTCAGGCATAAGAATCTGTGTAGAAAAGCTGCCAAGAATAATTTTCAAATTTGAGCTACTTCACTTCAGCTTTGGAATACTGTTAGTCTTTATTGACTATTGTTTACCTGTTCTGAAGCAGTTGTTGATTTCTAGACCTTTGCAGCCTGGGTTTGTATTGGTATTCACATCGCAGTGTGAAGTGAGGATTTGATGAATGGAGGCCTGAATGTCAAGCTGCTCCTTTGATTACAGCTGCTGGTGCCACAGTTCTTCCAGCAGCAAATACCACTTTTGATGACACTTCATGCACTTTAAGATTTTTCTGCAGTGTCCACAAAAATGCACTTAATTCAAATTTTTTTTTCTTCAGGTTTAGAAGCTGAGAATTCCTTTTGTTTTCTCCCATTGATAATACTTTTACATGTAACCACTAGTATTGACTACAACTGGATGAGGTAGGAAGAAAAAAATACTGCTGCAGCCATCTTTCTGCTTAAACCTGACATTACGAGAACTACAGAAATGCCTTTGAGATGTAAAGGAAGACTAAGTGGTCATCTTAGCCAATATCTAATTTCTAAAGGACGAAGTTAGATAAACTTAACTCTAACCTAGGAGAAAATATTGAAATAAACAGATTGGTTTCTTTTCAGGAGTTTAGGGGTTTATTGTTGTCAAGGGTTGACCCTGGCTGGATGCCAGGAACCCACCAAATCCTCTCTCTCACTCCTCTCCACAGCTGGACAGAGGAGAAAAAATATAATGAAGGGTCCATGAGTTGAGATAACAACCAGGAGAGATGGCACACCAAATACCATCACAGGCAAAACACACTCAGCTTGGAGATATTAATTGAATTGATCACTAACAAAACCAGAGCAGGATAATGAGAAGTAAAATAAGATCTTAAAATAACCTTCGCCCCATCTCTCCTTCCTTTTCAGCTCTACCTCCTCACCCAGCAATGCAAGGAGACAGGGAATGGGGGTTATGGTCAGCTCATCACCTCTTGTTTCTGCCATTTTTCAGGGAGAGGAGTCGTTCCCCTGTGCCCTTGTGGGGTGTCTCCCACAGAAGACAGTTCTCCATGAACTTCTCCCATGTGAGTCCATCTCATGAGCAGCAGTTCTTCACAAAATGCTGCACCCTTCCATGGGGTGCAGCCCTTAGCTACAGCCTGCTCCAACATGAGTCCACCAAGAAGTGACAAGTCATACCAAGAAAGCTGCTCCAGCATGGGCTCCTGTCTCCACGGGTCTGCATATCCCTGCCAGGAACTTGCTCCAGCAGAGGTCTCCCACAGGGTCGCAGCCTCCCTTAGGTAACCACCAGCTCCAGTGTGGTTCTCCTCCATGGGCTGGAAGTGCTCTGCACTCCCATGGATCTCCATGGGCTGCAGGGGCACAGCTGCCTCACCATGGGCTGCACCATGGGCTGCAGGGGAATCTCAGCTCCAGTGCCTGGAGCGCCTCCTGCCCCTCCTTCTCCTTTGACCTTGGTGTCTGCAGAGTTGTTCCTCTCACATGTTCTCCCCCCGCTATTCTCTGGCTGTAACTATCTGCTGACACAGTAACTATTTATTTTTTCCTTCTTCTTAAATCTGTTATAACAGAGGCATTACCACCATCTTTGATGGGCTCAGCCTTGGCCAGCAGTGCGTCCATTCTGGAGCCAGCTGGCATTGGCTTTGCTGGACATGGTGGAATCTTCTGGCAGCATCTCATACAAGCAGCCCCTTTAAGCCCCACCCCCCCCACCAAAACCTGTAAACCCAATAAAACTCCTTTGTTTAGTTTTGTTTTTAGTTTTCCCCCATAATTCATTAACATGAATTGAATGTTGAATTTTTCTTTTTTAGTTAGAGAAATATGATATTTTCTGCAAAACACTTTTTAAAATTTTCTTTCTTTTTACCAGCATTTTAAAAAGAGACATATGGAATAGAAAACAGAAGCATGATTTGTATGCAGCAATGATTTACATTGGTATAAAAGCAGATGGTTATAAAATTCTTACTATCGCCTCTACATTACAAAGTCATGCAGCCTCAGCTAAAACCAAATGAACAATAATAATGACAATGCTAGGTAGAAATGCATATGGTAGAGGTATCAAATATGCAGTTAGGAAGAGGATGTATAATTTATTTAATAACATTTTCTAAGCCATGTGCAACCTTTGAAGATGTGATGAATATTTCATAATTCACAAAAACATTCAACTAAAATCTGTAGTTTGGTTACACAGCTATCATTTTGACTGAAATAAAATAAATTCTTTATTTTAGATTTAATTGTACTTCAAGTTTCTCTGAATGCTGCACGAAGCAACATCAATAGCAAATCAAGTTATGGTTAAAAATGTATGTACTATCTCCATACATACAAATTGAATACATCAGTAATTTTAAAGGTTCCCCCACTCCCCAATGTTTTTATTATCTTTGACTGTGAAGAAGTTTACATATGGCTCTACACATGGAAAGCTATTTACATATATTGCTAGACTCAGCCACTTCTATGAGGGTGAGGAAACTGCAGTGCTGGATTTCCAGAATGCTCCAGGACTCAGTTCTGCTAGGGACAGCTGTGAGCTTGGAACAACTAGTGAGGGAGAAAACTTCATTTCACAAAAAGTCATGGCAAATATTCTGTACATTTTTTACTCATATTTGCAGTGGAAACAAATATCTTTACCTTAGTGAAGTTTTGTCCTATTGGGGTAAATATCCTATTAGTTAGGCATATGATACCTAGCTCTTCTAAAGGACACTGTTTGCTACTCTGACATCACCTCATTGATTTTAATGACTTGTAAATTATGTCGGTTTATATCCAGAAAGAGTTCCTGGAATAGTTCTCTGAAATGCTGATGAGCACTACTCATCTGACTGGGAACACTGAAAGTGTTCTGCTCTGCTCCCCTATGCACATGATCAATAACTGAAGACAATAGGTTTGAGGTTTTAGCTCACAGGGAACACAGAAATTGATTCTAAGCCAGTCACCTGCTAGAAACATTTTGGAATAGATTCCACTTCTGAGTTCAAGACTATTTAATGCACTAAATTAAATACATATTCAATACTTCTTGATATGAGAAATCCAGATTCACAAAGTAGTGCATACAATATGGAACATCAATTTTTTCTTATTTCCAATATCCATGACAGGGAAAAACTCATATTATATACAAAAGTTAAGTAAAATAATCGAAGAAAGTTTGTTTCAGTTAAGAAAACTGCATCAAAAATATGTTTCACAACAATCTATTACAATCTATCAAAGATATAAAACAAGTGAGAATAAAAAATTGTTAAAAAATCTGAAAAAGATCTGAAATCAGAATTAAACCATCAAATTAAAATAAGTCATTTTCAAGTAGGATAATTTTCATTGAAAAAATATGTAACTTCATAAAAGGAAACTGCATAGACAAGACCAACTTATTGAACACATAATGCTGACAAATAAACAGGTTAAGTAAATTGCACAGAAAATAATGAAAATTGAGTAACCTTTCCATAGGAGGAAAAAAGTTCAGAGATAACCCAATTTTGGTGTCAATGTTTTTCTTTTCTGTTCAATAGAAAATGCAGAATAATTTTTGCACTGGATTTATCTCCCCTGTGTCAAATTTAAACAGATTTGCATTATTATCTTCCATATTTTCCAATACTCTGTCCAGTTAATGTGACACAGTTTGCAATAACCAAAATATCTGACCTCAAGTGACATTGTTACTCTTTCTTATTTCATGAACTATGGCAAGGATAATTAAACAGAAGGCTGAAATAACAGTAAGTTGCACTTCCTGGGGTGAAGGGCTAGATAATAAGTAAAAACTGGGACGTTTCTTTGCCTCCAACTCTCTGCAATATGTTCCTTATTCTGTGTGAGAAAATTGTTGTTTCTTTTGTTGGAGAACATCATGGAAACCTCTTAACCTGGAAACTAGATTCTCCCCAAAATCAGAAGATCTAAGTTGCAACACTGAAATCAAATATATCTTATGTATTTTTTTAGTTAGTTATTTAAGTTTATCAGAATTTCAGAACTGGCTATCAGAAAATCAGTTCCATTATCCAGTTGATGTGTAAGTAAGCACATATTCATGGTAGGAAAGGTAGATATTGTTCACAAACAGTGTTCCTTTATTACTCCTTCTGGAAAAGGCAAAGGATTTTATTGCTTTTCTCACATGTAATTAAAAAAATATTTTATATATACAGTTATATGTTCCTCATGTGAATTTTAAGTTTGTGAAGAACTTATTATATGTTACAAGTTTTTAAAATCTTCCATTTTGAGACAGAGGTGCTCCTTTGGTAAGGCTTCTACAGAAAGCATTGCTTTTTAAACTAGTTTTACATTGCCCCTGGTTCCAAATCAGTAGCCTTTGGATCTTCATGTTTGTTCTGTGGTACATATTCTGACGAGGGACAGAGCAGGTTGTGTTTGACAGTGCTAACTGGGAACCTCCAATGACATCACGCCCCTTCTTTCTGCACACTCTCCATTGTCTCATCTTTGCCAATTACTTGTACTACCCTTTACAGGTAACAACATAAAAAAAAACCCCAAAAACCAAAACAAAACCCCCAAATACTAAAAACAAAACAAAAACAAATAAACAAAACAAATAAACAAACAAAAAACCAACCAAACAAAAAAACTCCAACCAACCAACCAAAAAAAAAACCCAACAAACCAGTTCATCATGTAATCTCTATTTAGCTAGTGAGAAAAGGGAAACTGTATTAATAAGATACCTGTCTGAAATTTCTTCTTTATTGACAACATAGCAGGTATTCCAAAGGTCTGCAGGGAACCTGTGCACACAGTTTGTGTTGCCTAAGCTTTGTTTTGAGATTTAACTGGATTCTTTTACAGGCTAGAATATGCTAATCAGAGGGATGGACTGAGGAAACAAAAAGTAGGAGGGCACTCAATAGAAAGATTCAGTGATGTATTGGATCTTGTGCCAGCAAGAATAGGTAATGGAATAGAGTATCTAAAAAAGGGGAAATTGGTACAATGAAACAGAATTTCTGAAGAGAAAATATAACTTTAAAAACTAAATTAGTATTGGCAGTTAAAATGAAAGTTTCTTCCTGTCATGATGTCTGCACTATGCAGCATACACTCCAATAGTACTAGGATTTGACAATCTTATTTTTCCAGCTTACTTGCACACCTGTGAATTGCTGATACTGACTATCTGAAATGGAGGCGCTGCAGACGGCAACATGCAGGCAAAATACAGCTGCTTTTGCACTGAAATGTATACAATCTAAATAGCACCCTCTCAGTAATAATGAGAACATGGTTATGCTCTTCCAGCCTATTTTACACAAAAATTGTTCAGCCTCAAATACTTCTTGTGGAGCTTTCTCATTTCAAGATTATGTGCTACTGGAGTGGACAGGTATATGATATAATACAATCAAAGTAGCTGCAGAGCTCTGTACACTTTCTAGATATCTTAGTAAGAAATGCTTGCTGCTTGTTGAAATACATACTGGCATGATACCCGAGCATCTGTTAAGCACAGATAGCTGACAGTTGCTTACTCACCCAGGTATTTCTCTTAACATTTTTGCCTAGGTTTTCTTTACTTATTCAAATGATCAAAAGACTTCATTGACAGGGGAGAAACTCAGCTAAAATCAGTCTGGCTTTGAAAAAAGGAAACTCAATTCCATGAGAGACTGGACATTACAAGACTGGGCAAATGCAGTAGCAAATTTCATAAAAGGAGTGACTTCTCTTTTTAATACTGGGGATAGCTTAGACAGCATCTGCTGCTATAGCATTACACTGGCTTAAGATAAGTAGCCTCACGTATTACATATCCATAGAAAGTAAACATTTGAACTCTTGTACTTTTTTACTTCAGAATAATCTTTACAAATGTAAAATTCAAAAGATAATAAGAAAGTGTTGATTGCAGGCATTTTGAATCTGATTTAGCTGTGAACTGCTATAGAAAGAGAGATCTCAGGCCTTACTCTATATGAATACTCTTACTCCATCATTGGCAGTTAAAGAAAATAAGAAATAATAAGAAAATATCTGCTATCCCCCATCACACCTTTTGACACACCTCAGGTAGTCTCTTATTACATTTCCTATGCAGCTGCTATCAGGAATGCAAGCTAAAGCCCTCTCAAACTCTCAGTTATCTTTCCACTGATCACAGTGAAGTCTTGATAAAAGTACTGACACAGAATTTGCTTTGCAGAGTATTTTGTCTGTCTTCTGAGCATTCTGGGTACACCTGAATTGAATTCTAAGGATCAGCTTAGTTTGCCATAAAATCAAAAACCATAACAGAAAACTGTTGAGTATCACAGAAATCTTTTGCAATTTAACTTTCATCAGATTTTGTGCCCCTCATCTTCTTTTTACCTCCAGACTGAAAGAGCTAAAAATTTTTAAATTAATTTTTTGTGCTCCCGTTGGTTTTTTTTATCTTCTCATTTTGCAAGAAATATCAAATCAAATCTAAATGGAAAAGGATGAAGTGAAACAGAACATTCTTTTTTCTTCCTCTAAAATAAATCTATTATTTTCTCAATTTGAAAATAAAACACCAAAAACATTTTCATTTCCTTTTCTATTTTTCTTCCTGTTAGTAGTAAACTGAGATTTCAATGAGTCGCACAGCTCAAGGCTTTTTGCAAATATTTTACGTTCATTAGGAGACATTAGTTCCTTACTGTATGTTAATCCTTCCTCTGTCACTCTGTGAAAGAAAATCTCTCATCTTCAATCTTGACAGTGTGGTAATCTGTCTATCATCAGCTCTACATACCACATGCTGTACACTTGCAAATGCATTTCTGAGATAGCTACGGCTGTAGTTAAGACATATGCATTCAGTCAACAGAGAAAAAGCTTTCTATTCAAAATAGTCTCTTTCTCTACAGCTGTAGCCTTTTTAGACCTATTCTACTTTACTTTCAAGTTTTTTTTTTCATTATCAAGAGTGAAGTATAAAAGGTATTTGCATTTTATCTAAAGTACTTCTAAAATGAAGGTACTTCATTTTAGATAAATCTTTAAAAGTATAAATGTGTTTGTGTGCTCAGCTACCTTGATGACTGCCTGTTTTAAAAATGCTCAGTGAAGCAGCGGATTTCGTAAGCAAAGTTCCAGCAATGCCTTTATGCAGCTTGGACATAAATTAAGCAAAATACCCACTTGATAGCAGACTTTGGAGTAGCCAATCCAGTGCACCTCCTTGGGTGTTCTAAAGAAACAGAAATTTGAATAACAGTAACTCAAGAGATTGGACACTAGCAGCACAAGGGAGCATGCAAACTATATGAAATGCAGCTTACAGAAGATGCAGGTAATAGAAATCAGAGAAAAAACTAACAGAAAACTGGATCATCAGATTTGTTTGCATTACAATCAAGAGAATGCAAGAGTACCTGAAAAAATGTTGTTAGAAGAGAGGACAGGAGATCTTATTTTCGCTTTTCAAAAATCAATAGAAGAGTGGAACAAGCTGTTTGGTCAGAAATTTTTGATCATTTGTTTTGGCAAGTAGAGTGTGAGGCAGGAAAAGATTCATTGTTTTTATAAGCACTTTAATCAGTCTCTTGACATCATGCCTTCAACATTTTGATATTTCCCAATTTTTTTAAAAACTGCAATTATCGCTTTTTAGTTTCCATTCTAGAAATTTATTCAGTCTGAAAAATAGAAATGAATTTGTAGAAGCTGCCTGCCTCTACCGGCCATTCCATGAAATCCATCCAGCTACAGTTCCTTATTACATTGTCTTCAGAGTTGTCACAAGTCTCTGTTTAAACCACCATTATTTAAACATTTCATTTCTCTCCCCACCCTGCCAGAACCCTTCCTGAAAAAAAGTAAAATCAGAAGAAAATCTGGAAGGGAAAAGTTCTCTCAGACACTCAGCCTGTGTGGCTATATTGCTTATATGTAATAAAAGGATAGGAAAAAATCTAGTTCAACCCTCCTGCACAGAGCAAGGACATCTTCAACTAGATCAGGTAGTTCAGAGCCCCTTGAATGTTTTCAGGGATGGGGCATCTACCATTTCCCTGGGTAACCCATTCCACTGTTTTACCACCATCATTGTAAAAAAACTTCTTCCTTGTATGTGACCTAAACTGACTCTTCTTCAATTTAAAACCTTTACCCTTTGTTGTAATGCAACAGCTCCTACTAAAAAGCTTGTCCCCATCTTTCTTATAAGCCCCCTTTAAGTACTGAGAGGCTGCAACAAGGTGGCCCCAGAGCCTCCTTTTCTCCAGGTTGAACAACCCCAACACTCTCACCCTTTCCTCACAGGAGAGGTGCTTCAGCCCTCTGATTGTCTTCATAACCCTTATGAAATATCTTTACTCAATTGACACTCTGATAACAATGATTTTTCCTCTGTCTTCCTCTTTTACTTTTTATCAGAAGATACAGAAGAATTTCAGGTTTTTTGATAACTCGCTGACAAGTCAAACCTTCAATTCTATTGCAAAGGTTATATGGAAGGCCATATTATTCCCCCTGCTGCAACAAAACAAATTTTTGTGAGATTGGGTGAGGAAAAAAGCTTTTCTTTTTCTAATCTGCCTAGCTATGGAATATTTTTTAAAATAACCAAGTACCAGTATGAGACACAAGGGCTGAACTGTGTGTTAATTTAAATTTTAAAAGAGGCAGGAATCTCCAGGACATAATCAGTGAATTTTGTCCATATGCAGAGGTCTGAACTACTGCCCTCTTACTTCCTCTGTGTCTCACTGCTGTATCAATGCCATTTCTCACTTCAGAAATGGCACTCTGAAGCAATCTCTCAAGGACATTAGGTCAAGTTCATTGCTGGTGTAATATTGTCCTCAGTGGCAGTTCTTCAGCTGAAATACGGGCTGGATTGACTGCTTCATGTTTAATTAGCATCGTTGTGGCACAACGATGTGCAAAATGATTTACTGTCTGAGATGATTGCTGTAATGTGATTTTTGTTCACTAATGATTCAATAATGCTTTACGTCTGCTTAGTCTTACAAAGGAGGAAAGCTTGACCCAACCTGAAGGCAAAATTAAGATGCATGTTCAAGAGCTGCTAGCGTTACATGAGGGTAAGGGAGCTCTTCCCAATGCTATTTCAGGAAAAGAGACTGAGAGAAGTTCTGGTCTTTATTTTTTTTTTCCAAAGCAGAGCTGGAAGAACAGAACTGGATGAGTCTGGCAAACACCAGGAAAATTGAAACTGTCATTTATCCACAGCATTTTATAAACCTTTGAATTGGAAATAGCACAATCTTGAAAGAACACCAATCCACCACTGGTCTCTTTGAACTTCAAAAGATTACAACAGTGTTACTTTTTGTTTTGGTATTACCTTCAGGGAGAAGTGTTCTTTCTTAAGTGCTTTATGCTTTCTCCAGTAAGAAAAAGTAACATGCTGAAAATAATTGCAGCTCTTATGGCAAAACAGGAAGAAGGCAAGAATGAACAAAAGTAAAGGGAACTGTAATTTTCAGTGTCCTTGTCTTCTTTATGAAGCAAAACTCTCTCCATAAAGTGTCTTCCTGGCTCACTGCAGATAGCTCTCATCAGCTTTTACAGCTGGGCATCTTAGAACTTCTTCATGGTGCATTTTATTTCTCATACTTTGCTAGCAAAGCAAGAAGTTTGTTTCAAGTTTAAATATTAGAGATAAACGTATGTTGTAATTAATTCATATACTTACAGCCTGAAAATGAGTGATGTTTACAGATCTAATGCATACAGTCCTTTGCTTTGGGTGGTGACACATCACTTCCCTCTTCTCTTTGCCCTATTGTTTCCTTGAAAGTGATTGTTGCCATCTCATAGCTCAGAAGGACAGAATTTTTCACTATTCTTAGTGTCTCACAAAAACACTTCTTATTTGAAAAGCTTTGTGTTCCATATGGTAGAGTTTTCTGAAAGGAATTCTCTGCCTTGCACAATATCTTTATGTCTTTATCTTTTTCCTTGTTGTCTTCAGTTATCATGACTTTAGAGATATTAGAAACCAGTAATTCCTTCTCATATTTTCTTAAAAGTAATATCTGACAGCACAGTATAAATACTTGTCTGGAGTACAAGAAACATCACTAATTTGTAGTATAGTTATTGACAGCATCATGAAAAAACACTTGAAAGAATGAACTGTCTATATTGTTTCAGAAGGATTTATTACTAATTCTCTAGTATGTGGAATTGGGTATTATATTATTTAGCTAGAAAGAATTATTGTAATAATAAGATTAGAGAGCTAGTTACCTCAAAGTCTGTCTTTGAACTTTTCTGATGAACACACAGTATGAGTTACTCTCTCTTAGGTCCTAAAGCAATGTTCAAACTTGATATATATGGTTCCAGTATTTACTCTCACCTCAAATATTATTTGAATTGAGCATTAATTGACAGAGCATCCCCAGAGTCAGGGAGATAGCAACAAAGGATTTCAGTCACAGCCATTCAACTTCCTTTCCTCAGCATTGTGAAAATGGAAATTTGAGACACTGGCAAGTCCTTTGTGACTTTAAAGGTTCTCATTGGGTGCTATTGGCTGTAAGGCACTAGAAAGTGCAGTAAGAAGACCTACAGGTACAGGATTGGAACAACTCTTCTTCAAGCTAACAGCAGAGGACTGCTCAACTTCTTTGAAGTCTTTCATAGTCAGTCCCTTAGTTAATTCTTTTCATCTGTTCCAGGTCTGTTCCCACTGAAGAGGCAAGCCACATGGAGATTCACTGGCTGTGGTTCAACACAAGTAACAGAGACATGAGCCCTAAAAGTGCTTTACTGTTATCAAAGAATGTATGAGCACATACAAAGTCACTATTTCATGCCTCAGTAATTACGTGGGAAAGACTATATGTATATATATATCACAGATTTCACTAAACACCACAGCAATTTCTCCTTGTAACTTCTTGAGTCCAAATCAGATTCTGAACAGGCACATTGTGTTATGTTTGCTACACATAAATGTATACATCATTTATAATTTGTTATACCAGTAAGATCTTCTGTTGGGAGTTGCTTAAATATAAATAAAGATATATTGTGACATTCCTCCTCCTCCTCCTCCCTTTTACAATAAAAACAGTAATCAAGCCTGGGGCAAAGTAGCAGCAATTAGAGTTTACCTTCCTGACATAAATCTCAATGCACATGAAAATTAGGTGTGGCCCTCAGGTTATGAGTTTAACAGCCCAGACCGTTATTGTGCTTAAGGGTGGCCTATTTACAACACTCATTATTTGTCTTTTCTAACCTACATCAAGTTTATGTAACTTACTTTTTCTCTGCTTCATGGTCTGTAGATTTGCATGCTAATCCATTTTCTTGCCTACAACAACTAATCTTTTTGTTGCTCCGGACCAATTTTCAGTAAATTTTCGAATTTCTGTGCATCCAGAAGATATGGAAACCATTAATAAGTTTGCTGATGGCTGAAATCTGAATGGCGAGTATAGTAGATGTTCTAATGCACTAACAGTGCAATGAACTACCTCACCACACACAGGTAAATATTTAATCATATATATGATTTTATACATATATCTCTATATTTACACACTGAAATACTGTATTTTTTTATTGTATGTAACTGGCAAATTAACTACACTGTAGCACTCTCTATGTAAACTTTAAAAGTTTTGACTAACCTGCCCAAACAGATTGTAAGAACTCTGGGGATAAGTTTTGCCTCCCTGTCATGGAGGATTCAAAGTGTTTCCCCACTACACACATATA
The DNA here is from genome assembly GCA_024500445.1 of Entomyzon cyanotis. Lineage (NCBI taxonomy): Eukaryota > Metazoa > Chordata > Aves > Passeriformes > Meliphagidae > Entomyzon > Entomyzon cyanotis. The sequence goes on from JAKEPQ010001005.1 coordinate 63,817,952, forward strand.
TCTTAACAATTACTTCAGAATTACCTCAGAAGAGATTCACACCCGAGGTCACCAAATTTTATTTACGCCTCCCTTTGTGTCTAGGAATGTTACTGAAGTTCTTAAAAAAACCAAATTTATTCTCAGTATTCAGCTGGGACATCAGCAGTAGCAACTGATGTAACCATTTGTCTCTCTCAGGGTCACGTTTTTGGGGCATCTTTTTGCGTGTACTGGAAGACTCTGAAGATTGCCATATAAAACTTCAAAGTATAAAGCTGTCATTGATTGTATATCACAAAGAAAGGATAACTAGCATTATCAAGCCACAAGGCCAAGCACTTACATGCTTATTTAAGTGTGCTTCAGACTTCCATCTTGTCATGTCATACATAAGCCATCCTATATCTTTGCTAGCAGACAGTAGCTAATCTGATAGGAAGGGTTGGCAACTGCTGCTCCCTGAAATGGAGCTTCAGAGCTGTGGAGTTGTCTTATAATACTGCTTTTTTCCTGTAGCATTTTGTATCATTCCATATAATTTTGGGCTGTGGTTTATCTTCTCTTTATTCATTGTGTTGAAATCTCAATAGTCTTACTTCTGTTTCCTATACATTGCAGGGTGCAAATCAAATCTACTTTCTCACAATTTCTCTAATCACAAAACAGTTTCCTCAGCAGCCTTAGCCATGGTTACATAGTTTTGCTGTACAAAACCGAGACTTTGGGTCAAAGACAGCTGAACCACACAGTAGGTAACACAGTTGCATTAACCCCAACCATTAGAATCTTCTAGAACTTAAATGAATCCCTTCTCCAGGGAAACTCATCTCTGATAGAAGCACTCAGATATTTTCTTTTTGGACCTCTAACCATAATGCATAACTAAATCCTCTGAAGCCACTCAAAATATTTTTTAAATATTAAAAATATTTAAATATTAATTTGAGAATAATTATTTCCCTTGATTTTTTATGTTCTTGCCTACACAATTTTTAATAACACTGGACCCTTTTAAAAGAAATATGCCTTTTGGACTTAAATTTGCTGTTCTGCTAAGGGCAAGCACACGTTATGGAACCACTGATATTGATGAAGTTCCCAGCAAGAAAATTTTTGAAACACAGCTGGGCTTTCTGGTCACTTTGAGAAATAAGGAAAATGATTAAAAGGTCCAGAAAATTGAATCACTTCAGAACAAAAATATACCAGAAACAATTTCAGTGTGGAAGGATGACATATTTTGCCACCTGAGATTTTCTTATAGAACTAAATTGTCATTGTCCAGCCACTTCTAACCTATAATACTTCACTAGAATAAAAAAACCAAAACAAAACAAAAACTTGTTTAATATTGCAAAGATATATGATTTCCTCTGAAAAATCTATATAATATAAACCTCTCTGTAAATTCCCTATGTCTCCTTCCATTTTTCCTCCTTAAAAATCTCATTTGAAAGAATTTGTCTCAGGTAATTTATTCTTTCTCTTTTTATAGTGTTCAAGCACCTCCAAAACTAGCATACTTACTCACACAGCCCCTCCACAAAGATGAAAAAGGAGCTTGAAAGCAGGTGCACAAGATATCTAGAAAGAAATTGTAATGGCTTGGTCCTTTTATGCATTCACAATCACCTGTTATGCAAACCAGTGCTAATTCATTATTTCTTTCTATATGTCCATCAGTCTGTCACCACACTGCTGTGATGTGTCTCTATGAATTGGATGCTATTTAGAAAAGGACTGTTTTCCAGTTTTCATTTCCACTTTGAGGACCATTTGAGACATACCCACGAATAAGTTAAGCATTAATAATGGTCATATTCAAGTGCCCATCTGTGTATTCTCATGTTCTCAGCTTATGTCCTGAAGCAGTACACTCAGATGGATTCAGAGATTTGTTCGTCAGGACCTCAACAAGCTGAAGGAACTGGACCACATGCATCTCACGGACATCGACAAACACGAATGCAAAAACTGGTCCAGAAAGAACATTTTTGTGAAGTCTGAGGGCTCAGACAGTATGTAGAAGCTATGCAAAAGAGAATCTGAGAGTTTTTAGACATGAATGGCATATGAACAAGAAAGGTTTCCTTGCAGCAGTGAAATTTAATCACATATTGGGGAGGCTGCAATAGGACGTAAAGAGTCACAAGGACAAAGACTGTCATTTCTTCCCTTTATTTAGTACTCATGAAGCATTTATTCCTTTTACTTTTGCATATGTAGCAGGAAAAAAATGTTGGAAAACTGGAGTAGGCTCAGCAGAGTCCCACCATACCTCAGTTATGGGCAGGGAGCTGGAGCACATGACATAAAAGAAACTGCTATGGGGACTATATTTATTTAGCCTGGAAAAAAGAAGGCTATTGATATCTCATTTTAGCTTTTCACTATCCAGAGGGAGGACTGAAAATCCAGAGGTAGATCCAGATTCTTCTCAGATCCACAGAGACAAAGGAAAAGAGGTCAAAAGGCCAGAGTTTACATAGCGTGAAATTCCAACAGGACACAAAGAAGGAAGTTTCCTCATTTAGAAGCACTGGAAGAGGGGCTCAGACTGTGTTGCACATTTATCCTTAGAGATTTTCAAAATTAACCTGTACAGGTTAAATTAACATGTAAAGGTCCTGAGAAACCACATATAGGTTTGAATTTAGTGCTCTTTTTGCAAGAGTTTAGCTTTCCAGAGGTGGCTTCCAACCTAAATTACACTAAGAATATTATGACGACTATGACCTGTATTGCCTACCTGTACATACCAATATGTATTCCTCAATCACAAGGCTTTGTATGCTCTTCAATGACATTTTCTACTTCTCAGCTATGACACTGTGATAAATACGTAATAATATAGTGTTGGCTTTTCGCAGATATTCATTGTGTGTATGGTTTTATTCTTTTTACAGAAGTAGTCTTGTCATAAAGATAGAGGTATATAACCAATGTTTTAATTTCTGTTATTAACTAGATTTCGGTATTGTAGTAAAAACTAATAAAAGTAGTTTAAAAGACTTTCCTTTACTAACCACACTACCTGCTTGACTGGATAACACCCAAAAAAGAAGACCTGCCATTGATACCGGACTCTCAGCCTATATCCAAACGCAAGGACTACGGACCCAAGCCCAAACTGGGAGACGATAACCAAGACTGGAAGAAACCACAGCCAAAAAAGCGCATGCTCTAAAAAGGCGGAACCAAGGAGGAGCCATGCAAAACAGTTCTTGGAACATGCAAAATAGTTTTGAGAAAAGTTTGAATATGCATAATGCTTATGAATAGGCATGAGGCTGATGCAATACAAAGAGTATTTAAGACGACTCCCTCAATGGCAGGTGTGCTTCTTGGCTTAGGGCCAAGCACCCAGCGCTGTTTCTTTGCTTTACTGTTTGGTGTCCCCTATTGTGCTTTATTAAACTTTTAAATTTCAACAGGAGAGTGAAACTTGTTTTTCACAACACTCATAAGAGCATATGAAAAGAAGGCTGGATAATCATCTTGTGAATTTCAAAGAAACATCAATTTCCTGGGGAAGTATTAAGTACAGTGCACATAATACTGCAACATAAAAGTTGCAGCACCAGCTACGGGGGAAAAGGATGTACAGTTCAGAGAGAGCAGAGTAACTAGACAAAACAAAAGGTGGAAAAATGACGGTGTGAAAAGTGACCTGTGGACTACTGGGAGTTTGAATATCCTCAGAAAATAATTCATACAGGCCCAGACACAGAGGTTTAGGCTTGCTCTTCCAGTTGGATAAGACCATAAAGAAAGAAAAACTATTTAGTAATGAGAATTTTCAAGTGATTCAGATATCATGAACATTAGCAATTGGAGAGTAAAAGGCAAAGAGGATCTTGGGAATACTTAGGATCTGAATTTCTCTGGTTCATGGTATTCCAAAGTAAAAAAAAAAAAAAAAAAAAAAAAAATCAATTCTATTTTGAATGAAACCTCATTCTTTGAACAAAAGTTTTGGAAGATATATAGAAAATAATTTATCATTTGCTATTGTAAAAATATTATTTTTGGAACTCATATGAAGTTAGACAAAGCACTAATGTAAAAATAGCAGACATCTGATTCCATGTGGTTACAAGCCTGACTCTAAAGCAATTAAAGATTTGCACTGTTGCTTTATTAGAATAGTAAACAAGATATAAAAATAAATAAAATAGGAAGAGCATCACTACCCATTTGATTTCTGATCGTTTTGAAATTAAAATCTATAATATTTGTTTTACAAATCCATGATGTGCCATTATGCTGAAAGCCATTATAACACTGAAGCATCAGCTAATAGCACTTAAAAAGCAGTTAATTACTAAAACACTACATTCAACTACTTGAAGATACCATGAGAAGCAAACTCTTTAGTGTTTCTTGAGTACTTAAAAATTTGCAAATAGTACTTGTGGTTTAGCCCTGCTAGGCAGCTAAGCACCACACAACTGCTCCTTTACTCTCTCTGAGTAAGGTGGGAGAGAATCAGAAGGGTAAAGAAGAGAAAACTCATGGGTTGAGAGAGACAGTTTAACAAGTAAAAAATACACCCACACCCACACCCACGCCCACACACCCGTTCCACACCCCCCCAAAACCCTCCAAACAAATAAACAAACAACCCTCCCCCCAAAACACTAAACCCAAAGGGAAAAAAAAAAAAAAAAAGCAGCAAAGCAATGGCCAGCCAGTCCCTGAGCAATTGTAGCCCAAGCAAACATACCCACGTTTTTGGGTTTTTTGTTTGTTTGTTTTTTTTTTTTTTGGTGGAACATGACACCATAGGGTATAGAATATCCCTTTGGTTAGCTGAGATCATCCATCCCTGCTATGTTGCCTCCCAACTTCTTATACATCCCCAGGCTACTCACTGGCAGGTCAGAGTGAGATATAGAAAAGGCCTTAACAGTGTATGCACTGTTCATCGTGATTAAAACATCAGTGTGTTATCAAGACTGTTTTCCTCACACATCCAAACCATAGCTCCATAAAAGTTACTACGAGTAAAATTAACTCTAGCCCAGCCGAAACCATTGCAGTACTATGAAAAACTTGAGAATAAAAAGCATTTCATGCAATAATAATCCGATCATACATAGAGCAAAACTCCAGAGAAGTCTTTTCTTCTATGAATATTTTAACATCCCCCTTTTACTTGTGCTTAAGTCTATCTCCATAATTCAGCTGTCAGTCTTCATTAACAGATCTCATCTTACAAACATTTCCATACAATCTTAACTCTTTTACACAGTTTTACTTTTACTCTTTTACTCTCTTTTACTCTTTTTCTCCTTTACTCTTTTACTCTTTTACTCTTTTAATCTTTTAATCTTTTAGCAAAGAGTTGCTATTGACATTAGCTAAGTTAAGCCATGTTCAAGATGTTTTAGCTCCCCAGGCCTAACATTACTGATCTAGTAAAGACTTTGTGATGCACAGTGCCACATCTATGTTATATTCTCTTTTAGGAAAGCAGGCATGTGAGCTGGTGCATTCTTGAGGAAAGAGAGTTTTTGAGAGAAAGAAAGTCCTGAGAAGGGTCTAGAAGAGTGAAGCCCATCCTCTCCCTGGTCTACCATGGCCATCATGGCTGTAAGTTTATAATAACTTTTTGTTTGGTTGATTTTGTTCTGATTGCTGTTGTCATTCTGAGTGTCTCTGTGTAAAAGGCAAAGAATCCTCTCTGTTCTAATAAAATTGGTGTGGGGTTTGTTTTGTTTTGGTTGGTTGTTTTTTTGTCTGGTTTTTGTTTTAAGTTTAAGGACATTTAATCTTTGGGAAACTTGCACCAGAGCAAAAGTCTGAGACATAGCCATGTCAAAGTGCTGATTCCATTATGGTCCAGAGTGAAGCCTTATTATTGTATCAGTTTCTACTGATAGAGTAATATGAAAAGTTGTTGTCTATTCTCCTGAATACAACTATTGTTTTTCTGCTATGCCACCCTGACAAATTTCATTAGCTCTTTCAGAAGAGAACCTAGAGCTGCTGCTCCATTTTTATTTCTTCCTTATTTTCTTAAGGTTGTGGAAAGTGGTTCTAGTAATTTTGAAGACTCTTGAGCTGTTAGCTCATTCTGTCCCTGACTCAATTCATCTATAATTTAAAAAAAATAAATTAAAAATTGATTGTTGCTTCTTTTTTCTGAAAGGGTCAAAAGTCTTGAGTGTGTAGCCTGAACAGCATGCATAGTGCAATGAGAAACAGTATCTACTTGATATAAAAAGTTATTTGGCTATTGTTCGTCTGGTAAGTTTGTGTTTTCAAAAGCAAGCATAAAATATTTAATCTGTTTTATAAATGCTTTGTATTTTCTGTTCTTGTTTTGTCTGTATATTTTACACTCACTAGCCCTAATAATTAAACGCTATCTATGCTCTAAGTTATGTTTTTTACTGGGGTGAGAGGAAGCTGTGGAAATTTTCTGGGGAGTTTTAATTCACAGAGAGGTTGAAAGTGTCATTTAGGGTCTTAACCTTAAATTTTCCAGCATCTTTGATTTTTACTCTTATAGATCAGATTCGAGGTAGAATGTTTTCTTTTTATTATTTTTGAGTTGACTATACTTTATCACAACAAAAAGGTCTTACAAGGTATTGTACAGCCTTTTCCCTTTGGAAGGGACAACTGAATTTTTTGCAGGTTCTAAAAGCAGAAATAGGCTAAATGCTTGTATCCATCTTGTCGATACATTAATTTCTTTCAAAATATGCAGAGCCTTCAAGGTGCACATTTGGGTGCTACCTTTTCCAGAAAGATGTCACTGAAGTTGTAAATCTTCTTTTCTTGTTAGTCTTGTAGTAGTTATGTTGATCTTGAGTCAACAAAGGCCTTAAGCTGTCAATAGCTTGTGAAGCAGAACTTACAGGGAGGGACTTGAGTATTTGCATAAATGTCCTTCTAAACTGAAGGACTAATGCTCCTAAAATTAAATGACCTGATAAGCAGAGTGGAAGGAAATGCAGGTGGAAAGAAATGCTGGCTTTTAGACAACAGTGGAGCTGGAAAACTGTTCCTTCATAACTATGTCATGCTCTATAACTTACAGTTTTTGCAAGTCTGTTCTTATTTTGCATTTCTGAAAGACATATCTGACTGTAAAGCCAGCACTTTGTTCCTCCCTAGGGCTAGGCATGAGCATGTTGCATTAATTCCAGTTTCTTTCTTCAAACATAGAAAACCAAGAAATGTGCAATTTACAGGTTTCCCAGTAACTGTGTCTTTTTAAAGCATATTGAAAAATCATAAACCATAGTTAAGGTCATGGTGCTAAAAGCACATGTTGGGTAATAAGAGGTGATTACAAGCATCACCAGGACATAAATAGCATTTCATGGGAGATGAGTGGGACAGGAAAGCTGGTATTCTGCTTTACCATCTGTGGAAGAGGCCTAATGAGAAATGAATGTTGCCTGAGTGATACACTGGTGTTTCTCCTCTCTGTTCAGCAGTACTGACTGGTGGCACTATGAATCAAATAGCATGGAGAAATTCTCAGCACCAGATGGCAAGATCAACTCCTGCAAATGGTATTTTAAAACAAAGCTAAAAAGAGCCTTTAATTCTTCCCTGGTGCTAGTCTGGAAACTGAAATAGTTTGAAAGTGATTATGATAGTGTGATGAATGGTGCCAATGAGGAGCAAGAGCTGACACCACCATCCTGTAGGAAACTTTGCAATAATACATGGGATCTGAGATAGTTTAGTAGCTAGGAGTTTGAGGGAACTAGATTTGGAGGTTGTATGCAGGAAAACACAGTGGTGATATGAACAACTATTTCAATGATAGTGTATTATTAAACAGAAACTCAAAATTAAGTTGGTTGCAGTACTGCAGACTGGGGCATTGGCCTAGATAAGAAACTTAGATGAGATGATATTCATCTCATCCTATGTTTCCTAAGTACAACACCATTTGCAATTACACTTAACACATATTTTAAGTTGGTGTCTCTTGCTTCATCACACTTTCTTCTGCTGTTTTTTCTGCCAACTCATTAGCTGATACTGTCACATTTCTACCAGCCTGAGGCGCGGATGGACTCCACAACTTAAAAAAGTTGTAAAGTAGGAATGCTTTATTCCAGCGCTGGGATGCACTGGGGTAACCCTCTACAGCATGCCCACTGCCAGCAGCACTTCACTTGTTTTATATCAGGTTACATGCTACATATGCATGAAGTTACACAATGCCCTTATACATATTCATTATCTATCCCCACTTCGTATTACAATGAGTTCAAAGTTCATTTACATGTGCTTGCGCCTGCGCAGTGCTACTTGATTATTGCGGGCAGGGGTCTCTGGTGGTCTTTAGTGGAGGAAGTAAGGAGTATTCCTCGGGATGAACTCTTCACCCTGTCTCTTTGTGCATACTCCCTGGGCTCCTGGTCCAAGTCCAAACCTCAAAGCTGACCCGGGCTGGTTTCAGGGTCCAAAAGCAAGATATCTGGTCATGGTTACTTCACTCCTACCAATGGTCTTGCATTCCTTTTGCATCCTCCCTTTCTGCTTCGCAAGCACAAAAACTGTTTCGTGGGTGATGTATTGTTTTAGCGAGCAATTCTTAGTAAATCATTATCCAACCTCTAGTCCCCTAAATCAAGCTGAACTTCCTATTAGGACAAAGAGTATTTTATCTTCTTTTTTTTTTTTTTTTTTTTTTTTTTTCTCTCCTGAAATGCTCCGGCAGTGACTCCTTCGGTGTCAATAACTGCTATTAACTGCTATTAACAACTCTTCCAAATTTTAAACAGAAAGATTATGGAGTGGTCACCGAACCTGCTAGACAAACAAAAACTCTCCAACAACATTTTTAATGTTAGAGAGTCAAGGCATTACTTTATTTTCTGGCCAGGATGTTATTCTGGACAGGATGTGCCACAGAAATAATTTCATACACACAGAGCCCAGGTGTATAGAGAAAATCATTCCATTACACATTACATTTACAAGCTTTTCCCCAAACTTTATACAGTGAAAACCCGTAGAACTTCATTAGTTTAATGTTTGTTGGTCCAAAGTTGCGTAGTCTTTACTTCTTGGTTTTTTGTTGGATCTGGATTTCTTCACCTCCGATGCTAATTAGGTCTTCGCTCTTTGATCTCCTTATCAGCCTTTACCTGACCAGGTGTCTTCAACCCTGCTAGGGGGCTGGCTGCATCTGGGTAGATGTTTGTTGATGTTTGCTGATGGCCCTTGATGTTCTGCTGATGGTCGTTATCTTTTAGGTATCTCTTTGGGGCTACTCCCAGTCTGTTGATTTGTTAAACTCATCAGACCCCACCTGGTGGAACAATATCCTGGAAAGAAACTTAAAATTTTTCTCGGGGCAAGGGCAGCGCAGAGTAGAGGGGGTGACCTCTTCCTTGGTCTTGCTGGCCATGCTGTTTCTCATACAAGGCAGGATGGCCCTGGACTTCTTGGCAATAAGTCTTTAACCATTACAATTCACCCTGCAAAGGGGTGAATTCATCAGCCCCGAATTCATCAGCCCCAAATTCATCAGCAAAGCAATCAGATTTCCCATTTTGTGCCACATGATCGCATAACTGTATCTGAAACTGCACAGAAAAATCTGTATCTATCATCACACCCTGTGAAATTTCATTCAATAATTAAAACTTGCCATCTTGCTCCAAGGCAGTGGAGCAAGATGCTGCATGGCAGTGAATTCAGCTTACACATGATATGAGGGAATAATAAGAATTACATTTTTTTTTGTTTTAGTTTATTATAGATCTTATTTCTATTTAAAACTTTTAGTTCAATTACACTCCCTACATTTTTTCTTTCTCACCTTTGTGCAAGCTAAACTACAGAACTGACCTTGATAGTTCATATAATTACGTAGTGAATGGCTGACTGTAACGTAGGTCAAAGATTATCTTTTTCTTCTTTTTGTTTTTTGACTTTAATCACTTTTCCAGAATTAATTACCAGAGATAATTATTAGTTACTTTACTTTAAAAACCCCAAACAAACCAAAAAGCACCAAACTACTGCAGGAAATGAATAGCTTCATATTTAAATATCCAGGTTGCAGATAAAGGAATTCCAAGTCAGCTGCCTTATCTACTACAGTATTATGCTAATATAAAGGAGTAAATAAAATAAAAAATGCTGTTTATATAAACTTTGGGCAACTAATGTTTATTCTGGAAGGAATGGTTGGCTTATAACAGTAAACCCTTTCTTCTGCCCTTTTACCTTGCTTAGATGTTTATTAACTTAATGTAATGAATTATATGCTCAGCAGCAGTGAATACTACAAGCTGTGCAGATAACTCCTGACTTCAGAAAGGCTCAGCTATCCATCACTCTTAAAGCTTTCTGATGCATAGTGTACATTTCTACTCCCTAGTCTCTGACTCATCTCATCCTTTCACCCACTCCTGTTTCATTCCCTAAACATTTCCTGAAGAGTACCTATGTGTACTTCCAGTATTTGCCCACTCACTTTTGATTTGGTTGGTCCCTAGGAAGCTTTAATAGATGCGTTTTTGGAAGATCTGTGTCTCTGGGTGTTACTGGCAGGATCAAAAAAACAAGTTATCTTTTTTACTGCTGGTTGCAAGGCATTTGGGAATTTTACATGAATTCTGCTTCAGCCATAGATTTCTTCAGGAAAGAGACTTCCACTATGTATTCAGCTTCCAGAAAAAATTAAACAGTGAACTATGTTGCCTCAAGTTACCACTGTACTATAAAGCCCTGTTCACAGAAGTATACTTTGAATCCACAATGTTTTACACAATTTAAAATAGTGATAAGCCTGCTAGATGTGCATAATTTTGCACAGGTTTTAAATATTGCAAAGATATCCTCTTGAAAGGACTTACTTTTCAAAAGGCAAAAGGCAGCACCTGGTCCATTTCAGCTGCCATAAGATAGGTGGTTATCCAGAGCTTTTAACAAATTTCAGTCATAGAAAAATAAATGAGAACCTAAGTAGCTCTTCAAGAAGTAGAATAAAGTATAGCTCATCTAAACCATCCAATAAATACATCTGTAAACATTGTATTGGTTAAATCCTAAGCTCTGCTTCTCTCCTTGCCCTCAGTTAGTTGCTTTTAGATGTAACATGCCCCCAGAAATAGACAAAACATTGTCCTGGTTTTGGTTTACAGTCCCTCTGAAAGGGACGATACATATGATGAATATAGAGTAATTTCTTTGTTAGTAGTTTTTTGGTTTTTTTTTTTTAGATAGTGTTATCATATGTGTTTAATGAACTTTTGGATATTGTAACATTTTTCAGTTCAGAATAAAGACAGATTTGGTTCCTGTTGCAGACTATATGGCAAGAATAAATGATTTTTTTGAAACTTATATGAAGTATTTGGGCTGGAAGTGATTCAATCAAGCATTAATTATGTCTTCTCTTTAGCAGAGGACTATATTTGTCTGAGAATAAGACACACAGTAGATAATGCTGCAATATTCAAGCAAGTACTCAATAGGTAAAATCAGGAAATGCTACTACTATATAGAAAAGAGAAAATATAAAAGACCTGAAAATAAAATCCAATGCCTTCTCAGTAAGAGAACTGCCTTGTGGTTTTTCTATATAACGTAACCAAAATACATTCAACAAGGCAAACAAACCACTTAGCAGATAGAAACAGATCTGTTAAAATAGTATAAATTGGTTTATTATTTTCCATTAGCAAATGGTCACAGATACACTTCTGTGAATATATTCCTGACATTGTAAAACTCTGTTCATCCTCTGGAGAGCTCCTGGGATTGGTAAAGGTGGGTGAGTAGTTCTCAAGGTTATCACTAGCCACAGCTGATGTTTCCTCTCTGGCTTGCCTACTCCACTGTTGATTCTACATGTAAAACAGCATGCTTCCACTTGAAACACTAGAGCATTAGCTGTATTGAAGTTTTAAACTATATGGGAGATAGATATTTTGATGGGGTGTTGTTCTTTTATGGGCCCATCTTTTTTTTTTTTTTAAATCACAATTTTAACTTCTGTTCATATTATGATATATTTTCATTACAAAGCAATCTACCATCTTTAGTAAGAACAAACTTCAAGCATTCTTGTTGCACATTCTTATTTTCTGCAAGATTATTTTCTCTTTCCTGTTCTTCAGTAGCTCAGTTTCACCAATTTTTCTTTAACTCTAGGTGAATCCATGTTCTAGAGTATCTGTCTTTAATTCATTGAACACAACAGTTTGTCCAAAAGTCACTTCTTGAGCCTTGCTTTTCAAAGCTTTGAAAACTCTGGGTTCATTCCTTCTAAACATCCTTGAGCTATATTATCAATTCTCAAGTTCCACACCACAAGAATATATTCAAGGGCACATTGCATGTTGAAGCTCTTATAAAAATTAATATATTAAGGATTTGTGTGATTTGTCAATCACTTTGTTTGTTGTAAATAAATCATCATAAAATTAGCAATTAATTCTTGTACAGCAGTAGCTAAAGTGAGGTAGTGTTTGGCAAAAAGATAAGTAGAAGGTTTGGATGCAAATCACAAAGATGGGATGGATGCCTTGGAGCATTAACTAGAATCAGCAAGGTTTTAAACATCAGAGTATTAACATATCAACAGCTGCTTAGTATTGTAGCTAAAACAGTCTGTTAAGCAGTGTTCTGTAACTCAGAAGTTAAGCCAGGCTTTGTGTTCAATTGTTAGTGAACACATGAGCATGTAAACTTAACCTTTTACTCACCTTTCAATTTTATAGACAATAAATGAGCGCAGGGCTATACTCAAAATTAAAAGAAATATTGGTTCATAAGATTCAAGATCATAATGACCAGCTTTAGTTTTGATGTTTCCATTTCTCAGTGACAAAAGTTTTTCAAGGTACATGTATCCAAAAAACTAGTCTCATCCTTATTGAAGATCTGTTGTCATCTGCAGCTTCTAAACCTGTCTCTCAAATAATCATGTGGAGCCTTGTGATTTGCACGCTTTGACTGCACTGTAAAAGCTGCTGTGAAAAAGCAGTCTCTCCTAAAATTTTTCTAATCATTATTTGCTGACTTAAAAATCCTTGGTCATTGAAGAACTCCTATATTGTTCATGTAGTTAAGAGGAAACTTTCAGTGGTTTTACCAAATAAAGTAGAACTTAACAGCAAAAAGTTGTACTTTTCATCTGCTATCCATGGTGAAGGGGTTTTTAGCTTTAACAAAAAAGTTCTTCGTGTGGTTGGTTACCTTCATAGTGAAATTGCTGTTTTGCACTGAAAACTTTCTCCAGGGATTCAGTGCCTATTGTATTGATCTTATGCTGCATTGGGCCATATTATGACAAATAGCAGGAGCTGATGATGTTTCACCGTTCAGGAGGCTCTGCAGCATTCCTGGCTTTGTTTCTAAAAATAGCTATGGCTTTTGTCAGTATTGTCTGTTGAGGTTGACACACAGTTCTCTTTTCATCATATTTCTGTTTCCAGGAGTGCCTTACACTGAGATACTGCAAAGCAGCTGCTATCTCCTGGAATATATGCAGTCAACTTGAACACCAAATGTTTTCCTAAACAGTTCATGCATGAATCCAAGTCAATATTTGTTATTTTTTTTTCTTTTTCTGTGTATTATAAGTATTGTTCATGTGGTAATGATGGATATGAATTGGTTTTTGGAATGGGCTTAAATACTTAAGCAGCTTTAGGCTCAGTTAGTTAGTCCAAAAGTCAAGTGGAATGAAGGTATAATCACCTACATGTTGCAGCTGGATTCACACCGACACGGTTCTGTGGCATCCATCACTGCCTTGGGGAAAGGTGATTTAAAAGTGTGAGAGTACACTTTAAATTTCAAAATTATTCATGTTTGCTGAGTCTGTGGTAGCAAAACGTTGTGACAAGTAAATTGAAAAATGAAGAACATTCAGGGGGCTTTCATCCTATAATTTCTGTACTGTTATAACTTCTGCTGGAGTGTGAATATAACTTCCCAGTTTTCCCTAATTACAGCCCTAGTTATCTTCCCACAATGACTTAGTCTGTGATTTAAGTAGAAATGTTGATTTGGTATTGTGTCCTGAGCTGTGAGAGATGGTGTTGGAGTGATTCCTTCTTTCTCTGTTGTCATAACAGGTGGGTCATAACTGGAGCTGCACTTTCTTATTTGTCCTACTTCCTGCCAGCATTCATGGATGATGGCTGTATGCTCTTTGTTAGTTTTTAAATGTCTAAAGCAACACCTTTCCATGGCTTTGCTTATGGTGGGAGGTGAAGAAAGGGTGGAGCGGAGAGAAGGTACTTCTGCTGCCATCCCGGCTTTACTTTTTTTTGTCCAAGCTGCAGCACTATCGCACATAAATACAGAAATGCAAAATTCAGCTTCATAAAACTTATTTGGTTTGCCACAGAGGTTAAAGTGTTGCTTCCTAAGTTCTGAAATGTGTTATAAACCTGTCAAAATGTGCTTGCTCCTTTACACAACACATTGCTGGAGTACTGGAGTCACTTGAGTCTGTGCAAGTTGGGAAAACATTAACTGAAGAGCCAGACCTCCCATATCTGATGGGTCTAACCACAGCAACACTTTTCCAAAAAGGGGAATCAAAAATAACAAAACCAATTTCCAAGAAAATATAACATAATGTCCAATCTAGCAACAGCTAGTCCTTTTGTTGATCTTGTTCTTGGCACCTGTGCTTCTTTTTCCGATATTGAAGTAAAGATGGTAATGATAATCTTTGTGTGATCCATGGAGTGTACATGCACAAAATAAGTCAGTCTGTCTGGGGCACCAACCTACTGTTGTGAGGGCTGTGCTGGAACTGGGTAAGAGACTTGAATCTTAAGCGCAGTAGTGATGACTTCTCTATCTACACTTACAGTTAAGAGAGAAAATACAGGATCTGCTAACATTATGTCTTTCAAAGACAACAGTACCATTTTCTATTAAAAATAAATTCTTCAGCCTCCCTTATTCAAGGAATTCCCCCCCACACACACACCCCCAAGGTTAAGGATAAGGAAAATATAAGGGGTTTTGATAACAGTTAAGCAGTTTAAATTGGGTATTTCTAAGTATTGCACACTTGATCTTTGTGTCAAATTTTGGAAAATGTGAGGATTCTCAGTGCTATGAGGATTCTCAGTCTGAGATTCACAAATACTTCAGAAAGTGTTTTTATGGGTTCAGTATAGTAGATATGTAGGTTATTATTGGATTTTCAAAGTTTTTGAAGAACTGACTGAAATCATACTAAAATATGCAGGCCTCACACAGAGAATAAAGGGGCTTTTGTTAGCTGAATTCTGCAAGTTCACTGCAGATGGAGGGAGGATGGGTTCAAAAATTTCTAACAAGATTTTGGATGAACTTTATACTAAGCTGATTGAAGTATTAATTTCCATGTTTCTGACTAGTTTGACTCTCACATACCTTTAGCAACATTCCCTGTACTTGAATCAATCTTATTGAGCTCAGCTGCACATTTTACTGTTATCAGCAAACCCTTACACTGCAAGCATTTTTAACAACCTCTTCATGTACTTATGAAGAGGTATGTCTTGCTGTGAAGCTTAGCTGAAATATTATTGGAAACATTTTGAATTAAGCTACTTCTAGTTGTCATTTTTTATTATAGAAAACATTGAATGATGAAAGACCTGTTTTTCACCCTAAAATGTTATTTAAACTCCCCAACTTTTCCCTTCAGTCACTCATCTTCTGAACACTTTCAAAACTGCCTAATGCAAGCATTACCATGACAAAGTACAAAAAAACCCCAAAAACCCAAAACAAAAAAAAACTCTGGAAAAATTCACTCCAGCTTCCTTCCTGTCTAAGTTGGAGCTTAACCTTGTTCATCAACAGAATGTCCCTTAATATTCTGTGGTTGTTTCATACAAGCTTAAGGGTTATAAACTGTTTAACAGCAAAAATAAATGAAGACACCCAGCTACAGCTTGTTCTGAGCTGTATATTTGTCTGCAAATTCCCAAGCAGTGTATGGGGTAGTTCAGACACAATCACAGCTTGCTGCTCTTGAGCCAGAAGCAGAATAAAAGTTGCAAGGAAATCAGAAGAAGAGGCAGTGCAAGCATCATGGTGAGCCTTGCTCATGTTTAATAGGCATATGGGAAACCCAGGAAATGTGATGCCTAAACATACTTTGCATATCCTATGTGAAAAAGGACATGCTTGGTGAGATAGGCTTGAGACGATGAGATTGCATGCAGAATTTGAGGCTACATTTGTGGAGGTGGGATTGCCAGATTATTGCTTTAGAAATATCTGTAGTATGTCCTTTGAAGGTATCCTGTTACCATAAGTAAGATTTAAATATTGTTATGAGAATCTTTGTGCATTCCTTTGTTAGCACTTCTGGTTGGTGGTTACTTTTAAAATGGAAGGGATAAAAAAGGTTTTCATCACTGTCCTCAATCCTACTCAACATAAAAGCAAGAAAGAACACCTTGACTATTTTCGGCTTTCAAAATTAATCTCTCCCACATTACATTCGAATATTGGTAATCATTATTAAAAAACACCCACTTTGCACACTGATGAAAGTTACTGGATTATGACATACTTGTTTTCATTATGTTTTATTAAGACTTGCTATCAGAGCTGATTTATGCTAACCTCAAGACTTCTGGAGGAGGGGAAAATAATTTTTGGGGAAAAAAAAAAAGAATACTCCTTTTTCTAGAGTAGAAATTGCTAGACAAGCAAGCTGATTTAGACATGCTGAAACATTTTCTTTCCACTTGAATACATACGGATCAGCCTAAAGATTGAATACAGGTTAGTCTGAAGTTAATCTGTCTTCTAAACTATAGTGATGTCTCATGGGAATTGTCATTGGAGTCCTAGTGACATTTTCCTCTTGTGGTCTGCGATATCCAACAAGAGAGATCCCAGTTTTGTCCAGACCCAGTCTGCATTTCCTTAACTGATCATAGAGCTGTTTACAGTTTCCAGTGCCAAGGATACATCTCATTCCTCTCCATCCAATGCCTGTACAAGAGATATACCCACACCTTATCCGGCCTCCACTTATCAAGGACTCTGCTTTCCTGTCAGGTCTCTGCTCTCTGTGCACCTTGCTATGTTAGTTGGAGAATGATATATTTGTAGAGAATAGATGTTTGGGACTACTTTGTATACAAAGTTGTGATTGTACAATGTAAAGAATAAAGAAGCAAAACAAATCACCAATAGGCACCTGATTAATTTTAAAAAAAAAGTGACAGCTAGGCCAAGTGAAAGAATGCTGTGGGCAGGTCAAGAAAAAGTCAAAAGAAGCAATTGTGACAGAGCTCAGTTCTGAGGTCTTGCAAACACTCAGCCCGTGGCCAGTTCCTGGCAATGCCAATACTGAACTGCAGGGCTTCTCAAATACTGAATCTAACAGCTGAATTGTCAGCCTACCCTTATTACGATCTTCATGCTCCACAAACACCCAGTGGAGAAGCTGGACTCTTCCAAGTGACAAATTATCCAAATGGTGAAGCCTCACTGGCACAGCTGTTCAAGCTGCAGACATGGCCTCCTTTGCATATCCTTGCACTGTTCAAAAAACAAGGTGCACACCAGAGGACCCAGACACCTTAAACTTATTTCTCTGTCTTGAATTTTCATGGCCAATAGCTTGGCAACAGTTAACTTTAATTTTTATCAGTGCTCAGCTTAAGTCTAAACTGTAAATAGCAACCATGACATGGGGGAAGACAACAGACTGGTCAGACCTGTCTTTAGGAAAAGTGGATATCAGATCTGGCTCTGACTTAACTCCCTCTAAATTCAACACTTCTATATTATCTTAGCTGGATATTAAATATGTTTGTGCACTGGTTTTGGCTCTGGCGATTTTCTTTATGTAAAAGGGCTTTTTTTAGAGAAATTTGCTGTTATTTTGTCAGACTTCCATTATCTTAAAAACAGGAGGTGACCAATCTGTACAGTGAGGTTTACACCAGTGTGCAAACTCCTCATTGTCTTAAAAGTTGTTTGTATTAGTTGAGAGAAGGGCATAGGAATCTGGTTCTTTTTAATAAACAGAAATGTCACAGCCACAACTTCATGGCAGAATGCCCTCTACAGCAGATAGACATCTATCAGTCTTTATAATATTGAGATATTTGAATAAACTGGGGCTAGTGTTGGTTTTATATCAAATTAGAAGACAAAAATATATTGTTAAAATCCCCAAAACCCACCAAGAGCACCTTGCTGCTAGAAAATCTCTCAAGGGTGTATTGCTATGTACTTTTTATAAGCTCATTTTTCTGTAAAATATATGATGAGAAATAATTTGAGAACAATACACTCATTAGTTCAAAATTTATTAAATAAGCGATTCTAATTGCAGTTACAGAGATTAGGCTTCATGCATGTTTAAATCAAAATGCAAGGATTTAAAAATGCTAATTAGAGATTAATGAATACTCATACAGTAATATCTTAGCTAATCTAAAAAAACTATTCAGATCAACATACAAGAAAAAAAAGGAATAAACACAAAGAAAAAAAATTATTTGCCACAAAATCAGTTAGGTTCATTTCAAACTTAATTAGATGGCTATAATTCTATTAGAATAATCAAAGTGATATTTTTACTTTACAGGGCTTCTTATTAGCCATATAAAACTTTTCTAAAGGTAATTTTTTTTTAGAGAAAATAATATTATGCTTAAATATCCTTAAAGTCTGTTAGGGTGTTAATGACCTCGGATTTCACTTGAACATTCTCCATATAAACACTTTATACCATCTTGTCAGCTAAAAACTCCTTATAAACTAAAAACTCCTTATAAAAACACTTCTTTAAACAAAAAACCTCTGTGGTGAAAAGAATGCTTATGTTGGGATAGTTTCTCTGAGTTTAGATACCTATAAGAAAATGGCTTAAGTATTCAGAACTTCCTCATCAGAAAAATTACTGAGAAAATTGTCTATAATTTTCTGTATCAAGCATAAGCACAGTAACTTGGTTTGAAACTTTTTAGGTATTCGTGTGCTTTTGTTCATCCTTGTTTCTTTCTTGTTCACCAGGCCTGCTGGAGACAGATGGGGCTCACCTGCCTAAAAAGGAGAAAAGAATTCCAGGCCATGAGTTGGCAGGCCTGACTGAGATGGTTGTAAATCAGTTTTGAAGGGTATAAGACCAGGCTTGCTACAGACGAGCCTGAGGGCAGCCTGTCAGTTTTAGGGGCAAAATCAGCAGCCCAGCTGAAGCACCTACACCAGTGAACCCAGCATGGGTAACAAACAGGAGCAGCTGAAAGCCACGGTGCAGCACAAAAGCTGCAACGTAGTTACCATCCTGCTCCCAAGAAAGAAAAGAAATATAATTCTATCAGCATCTTCTACTTCATTCATATTCTGACCTTAGCTTCTGTCTTCAGAATTTCAAGTGCTTGGGGGCAGGGAGTGTGGGTTGTGCAATCCTACTCTGACAGCCAAGCAGTCACCAAAACAAAACCATGGGTTTCTCTCGCTCCTCCACTGTCACGGTGAAGGATTAAAGTATTATATCTGCTTCTAGTCCAGCAGTGTATTGTCATTATCATAATCTGCATAGCTCTGTTAAAATAGGGTTTTAATACACAAGTACAGTATATGCTAGGTAAAGAACTATCAATGTTGTAAATAACCATGGAAGTATTTTGAAAATACTTTTTTAATGCAAGTTCAAGGCAGTTCAATTGTACTTCAAATGTAGAATACTGGCAACGTTTGAAACAGTTGATACTTGGCTGATTCATTTTCTCAGTAGTTCTTTCTTCTTTAACAGGAAGGAGCCTGGGATTTATGCTGTGTAATACCCATTGGGAATACTGATGTGTGATTTGCATAATCATTCACTCAGTCACCATTGTTCCATGCAGGTTCAGTAGAAAATGCTCCTTAATATCAGCTGAGTGGATAAGAATACTTTGTAAAGAACATATGTGGGATAACAAAAGGTCAGGTCAAGCACTTCTTTCTTCAACTACTTCTAAAATTAAACCTTGTCCTTGAGCTGTCCATCCCTACATCCATATTGAATTTCCACCTGTTCTCCTACTGTGTGTACCTCATGAGTATGAAGCATGGTGAAACAAGCTGTTGCAATGCAAAATAAGATTCACCAGTGGTTGGTCCTATGACCAATATAAACACCTAATGGAAGGAGCCTAATTGCATTATTATAGGTAACACCTCTTCCCACACACACTAATCATATTTCTAATGGAAGTTTTATGACACCAGATCTCTATACTTTAAAATGAATTCACTTGGATAACTTGTTAACTAGCAAGTATTTTCAGTCACACATCTCTAAAAGCTAAACCAGCCCAGAGAGATTGTTATTACTCCCAAATATAGGGTTGGGCTTGCTCAGAGGTTGACCTCCTGTTTCAAATTTCCCTGTTATCTTAGGTGACACTTCTTACACCTACATTAAAATAAAAGGCTATGAAAATTATTATTAAAATAAAGGGCTATGCAAATGCTTCTGGGTTTTTATTTTCTATTTTGGAAGGAATATAAAAGATTGAAACAGCTATCTGAAGGTCAATGTCATTTTTCTTGTGCTTTAAAACACTCTCATCTTGTTAAAAATGGAGGTGGTTTTGAATTCAGGATCCCGGAAGCTGGGATTTTGACATGGTTAGCAATGTAAAATCTGGACTGGATGTGGCCAGATGAAAATGGCAGTATACTGCTTTTATCTGTCCCTCAGATTTTACATATACCCTGTGTATTCTTCTGTTTGTATCCATACAGCTTAATGCTTTGTAAATCTGATGTCCTGGCTTTCAGCAGCAAAGGTGTTGCATGGTTGCTCTTTTATTTTTTTCCTTTAAACAGGCTTGAGCGTGTGATTCTGGGGCTTCTTGGTAGTGGTTGATACTCTGCTGGTTCTACAATTTTTAACAATTGTCAGTGTCTCTCTCTCCTTTGACTTCTCTACCAGTTGTTTGACTTCTTAATAAATTCTTTCTTCCCAGTTTGATGCAAGACATAATTCAGGGAATGAAGCCCAAATTAGTTGTTGTCTGTTATGAGATACTAACAAAGTAGTGTGGACATAGCTTGGTCAGAGAGTTACAGCATACCTCTGTATAGACCTCTTTTAATAAAATAGACCTCTTTTAATAAATTCCTCAAAGATGACTGAGGGGTTTTCAACATTAATATAATTCAGTTTAAAATAATTATAATATTTTTAAAATGGAGGCAACCCAGTGACTGGGTCAGAGAGAACAGAAACTTAGAAGTAAAATAGTAATTTTTATGATCAGGCTTGATTTCAGACTGTGCATTAACTTTTTGATGTGCAGTGAACTGAAAAAGTTTCTTTTAGCCCCTAGAAGACGATCACTGGCCTCTGAGACATAGCTGTGTATTTTCTAAGTGTTTCTATCTCTTCACCCCCTGCAGGTAACACCTACTGCCATCTAAATATCCCTGTGCATACTAAGCTCCCCAGAAACAGCCCTCTCTTCTTTCTAAGGGCTCCATTGGAACTCATCACCCTTCTTAAAGGAACCTTTACAAATTGAGGTAAAATAACACAGTCAATACCCAGAGCAGCAACACAAATGTTACAGTCAATAGATGTGTTGTGTTACAGGCATCTACTTACAGCATCGGATTCATATATTCCAGATCCTGTTGTCCTCAGTGTGGTAAATGCAACTGAGGAAAAGTATTTATTGAAAGTTTTGCAAAGGGCTCTTCCTAATGTCAAATTCTTGCCATTCACCTTAGGAACTGCACTAACTCTGCACTGCACAGCCGGGAAGGAGAGGAATGAGTCAGTATGACAGCTATATAAGCATTAGGATGTAAACTGCATTTCTTTTTACACACCCATTCAGTCATCTGAATAAGTTACGTGAATGACTGTTAAAATCTGTGATTGTCAAGGATGAGTCTGGTTTAGTTCTTCTTGCCTACAGAAAAATGAAGCTCATTCTAAGCTAATTTTTTTTTTTTAGCATAATGAAACAGATGCCTTTTATCAATAATACTGTGTGACTTGTAAAGAAATGCTGCTCACAGTTGATTATTTTATGTACTTGAGAAGTGGAAGATAAATAGCTAGCCTTTAAAGTGAAAAAAGCAAAACAAAACATAAATTATTATAAGAAACATTTTATTTCATTGAATTGTTCTATACATGACCTCAGTAAACTGTTTTCAACTCCTCTTAATTTTACAAGGCATGAGGAGTATAATATTAAGGTTAGTGCACTTTATGTTTTCTAGAACCACTGGAGCTTCAGATTTTGTTTTGCTTTGAGATTGGGAAGCCATGTTTCTCATTTCCTAAGCGTGTATTCTTTAGTAAGAATTTTTGGCAATGCTGGTAATTGCTCTTCTACTGAAAGAGTATGTAAAAACACAATTGCATTCTTCCTCAGAGTTAAATTTAGGCCTCCACAGTAAGTTTTAGCACATTTGCCTGATATCAATCATCATAGACCCTTATCTTGTGACAAATTGGTAAATCTAAGAGACTTAGAGTTGTTGAGACTTCTTGCAGAGGTAAAGATTGGATCTACTACTTGGGGTAGTCCTTGGCATTTCTAGTGTAAACATTTAAACAAGAACCACACCTTTGTTTTGTAAGTCTCAGCTTGGAGTTCTTCAGTGCTTTGCAGTAACTTATACAGCATTCATTCATGCTATAAATAATGATGACTTAAGAATTTCTAGCTTCTATTCTTCGTGTATCTATAAGTTTGGCATGTACTTCTAGGATTCATATAAAACTCAAAAACTTCTGTTCCCAGCACTTTTAGCCTAAACAATCCCTCTGAATGGAAATACAAGGATGCATTCATTACCTCAGAGCCCCAAAAATATGTAAACAACAGTGAACTGGGGGGAGCAGGCTTGAGGTGGTTGACATCATCACCTAAGGGTGTGATTGGAGAATTAAGGCCCAATACACTAAAAAGACAGAACTTATCAAATGTGAAGAGCTCGTGACCCGGAGTCCATTTTTGGGTATAGCCTTACAAGGGGGCTTTGCTTGCCCTGAATGTGCCTAAGGCCTTAATAAATTTGTCCACTCTTTATTCTCCTAATTTTGTCTTGGCCTCTGTTTCAGGTAACCATGTTTTAGGCATCAATGCTACAGTATTTTTAACAAGGTATTGGTTTGTAACAGAAGTGAGAAAAAGGACAAGGCTTGCTTGGACTGCATCGTGGAATGCTCTTCCATAAAGGGGTTACTGAGAGAAAAGACAAACATAAACTACAGGACAACGGAAAGTCGTATGAGGCACATTGTTGAGTATATCAGAGTATGCTTTTACTGGCACCAGACATTCTCAAGAACATAAGGATAAAGATTCTGCCAAAATATTTATCACCTTTGCTGTTTCTAAATAGAATTTGATACTTGAAAATATGTTCCAAGTGATTGTTGTGGTTTATTCCAGCAGGCAGCTGACCACCACACAGCAAGTTGCCTACACCCCCCCTCAGTGGGATGGCAAAAGAATCTGAAAAAAGATTAAATTAATGGGTCGAGATAAAAAGAGCTTAACAGGACAGAAAAGGAAGGGAAACTCATAAAAATGCTAAGGGAATATACAAGCCAAGTGATGCAAAATGCAATTGCTTACCATGCAGTGACTTATGCTCAGCCATTCCCTGAGCAGTGGGCTATATTCCCCTGCCATCTCCTCCCACTTTCATTTTTCAGCACAATGACATATGGTCTAGAATATCCCTTTGGTCTGTTGGGGTCAGCAGTCCTGGCTGTGTCCCCTTTCAGTTTCTTGTGTACCCCAAACCAACTTGCTGGCAGTGCAGTATGAGAAACTGAAAAGTCCTTGATTTCATGTAAGTACTGCTCAACAGCAACTAAAACATCAGTTTGTTATCAACATTCTTCTCATCCTAAATCCAAAACACAGCACTATACCAGCCACTAGGAAGAAAATTAGGTCTCCAGCCAAAATCAAGACAAATTTAGTAACCTGCTATGTAAATGTTTGACCTGGACCATGGTTGTACTGATGAGAAAACCTTTTTCAGTAAAAGAAACCAGAAGTAGGCTTCAGAGATAAAGTAGCTTATATAACTGTCTCTATGTATGTAATGTCAGCATGCTCAAAATATTTGCTTGGCTGCTTTATGGTAATACCAACCCATTTGAAAGAATTTGCTCCATTTCCAGAGTTCCTTATTTCTGTTACTTATGTCGCTTTTAGAAGAGGGTTAAACCATTAAACTCTAAGTCTTCATAGATCTGCAATATATTCTGTTTCAATTTAGAAACTAACAGTAGTAAAAGCTGTGAAAATACAAGAAATGCAAATGGCATTCCCAGTGTTGGAGAAAAAAAGTGGAGTGTTTGATTTAAACTAACTTACTTTAGTAAGGACTGAAGAGGCTCTGATATTAATACTATGTTAATTTAATATCAAAGCCAAATGAGAATAATTAAGGGACTATTGTCCTTTTCACCCTCTATCTGCTACTTCCAGATTCCTGTTTTAACTGGACATTTGCAATGATTAAATTTTACTGGAAGTAAAATACAGGACTGGTTCAGAATTCAAGTTGGTGTTCAATTCTTGTAGAAATTGATTTATTTTGTGTTGTCCATTGTAACAGGCTTAAATGTGTATTAGGCTAAATATATACTGGGGGGAAGAGTTAGAAGAATCAGGAATGAAGCAGAGAAGCTGAGCCTTGGAAGAATGGAATATGGTAGGGGAGGATGTTTTAGATTTTGTCTTTGTTTCTTAAACCAACTTTACCTTAACAGACAGGAACCCAATTTTTCCCCAAGACAAATTTGTTTTGCCAGTGACAGTGTTTGGTAAGGGATCCCCTTGTCTTTATCTCAATTCATGAGTTTTTCCTTTATATTGTCTCCTCCTATCCCATTGAGGAAGAGAAGTGACAGAGCAGCTGGGTAGTTTAGCAGCTGCCCAAGGTTAATGCACCAGAGTGCTCAGTATTGAAATGGTCTCCTGCTCTCTCAAATTCTTTATTGTATATCTACTTCCACTGTAAAATGGATAAAACTAATGTGTGGATTTTGTGGATTTGTTTTGTTGATTTTTTTTTTTAAGGTAGAGCTTCTATTCAAATATATCTTCATTTTGCTTTCCATTCAGATTCACTGGAGTGAAAACTGACCGAAGGACTGTAAGCAAAGGCTAATACAGTGATGAAAAATAGCAACATTTTGTTCTAAAGGGCAGATTCTAAAACTAATGCAGGGACCACTGTAAATTGAAATCTAGGACAACTTCATCAGTATTTTTCTGTAAAGAACTAAACAACCACATGCAAAATGTAGCTTTGTAATGATCTTTGAGTCTAAATAACAGCACAAATTATTCTGCAGGTGATTGTAAACTGTAATATGTTATGAGGGAAAAAAATTGGTCATGCCATCCATTATTTTGATGCTTGTAAGCAGTGAAATTTGCAGTAAGTGAAAATGCATGGTTTTATAGAGGTGCACTGTAGGATGTTCACAAAAACATACCAATTAGAAAGATGGCATCCATTGTATTCTGGCTTCCTTTCCTTCACTACAAGTGCTACAAAAGAATTTTGAAAGTGCCTTTTTTTCCTGCCCATGAGGGAATAGACCATACAGGAAACATCTCTGACGTTTCATGTTTGATGGAGTCTCCTGTCACAGAAGACACTTTTTTTAATGGGTTGAGCAATGTCTTGGGACCTTAAAGTACATACAGTGCTATGTAACTCAGCTGTAACTGAGACACAGTTTTCAGGGCTCTCTAAATTGTTGAGAACACAAAAATCATTAGTGTCATAATACCATTCAGCTGTTTAGCTCTTTGTGTGCCTTTCTATACCTGGGCTATGAATTCTGGATGTTAGGATGCAATATGTACTCTAGATAGGCAATAAAGCACCTTGAGTAGATATTCTAGCATCTTAGGTTGATCCTAAATGTAATCATTACTGGTATGCAGCTTAGTACAGGATCTGGTACTAATGAGGGTATTGAAGTGAGCTGTAAAAGCAGAATATGTTGAAATTTAACTTAAAAAATAAATAAATACACAAACTGCAATAGTTGACTTGAAGTTATTCTGTGCAAGAGGTTCCGTATTAGACATAATTTTGGCATTTGATTGATTTGGCATTCATTGAGCAGAAGTGCAACCAAATGTTTCAGATGCTAAGATGAAGATGTTGGACTCTTTTTGAGGGAATATCACAGAGCCCAGCTCCAGACAAGATCCCATGAAGCCAGTAGTCAGCTGTACAATGATGGATCTTCTGGGAAACACTACTGTTGGGGTAGGGACAAAAAGAAGTCCATAACTATTTTGCAAGACTCAGGGCTGTGATAGCTAACAGTGACCACTCAAGACAAAGCTGAAAGACAGGGATCTGATAACAACTCCACACATTTATTTTTTACAGGGAATGAGGGGAATGATGATGTTTTTCATCTCTCCAGAGATAAGACTGGAGTAAGCATTGCCTGGACTAGCTTTTCTGTACATTGCCTGGACTAGCTTTTCCGTTATGGGAAAAAGGAAAAATAGCTCCCAATGGCAAAGGTGAGGGCTCATAGGTCAAAATCAGTAAGGAAAAGTGCTATGAACTTTTATTGTAGGTTAATTTGGCGTCAAGAAGGAAGAATTATACGCTTTCTGTACTCTTGTCTCTCTCCCAGAAACAGTAGCTTGCCTCTTGCTGACAATAAATATACTTCCTCCTTGGCTGACCATTCTCCTTCAGCATAAGGAATCCATACTGTATATGCAACTTCTACTCATTGTGGCCTTTTGAAAGAAACATTCCAGATCTTTCCCTGTTATGCTCTAGTTACTGAGGGAAAGAAGCTGAATTACTCCTCTACACTTCTGCCAAAAGCAGCAAGAGGAAAAAGTTGACTGAAGTAGAAAACAGTGGCAAACATGACAAAGTTCGCACTCCAATCTCCCCAGTTGTAATTGTCCCTTCCACCTGGGCTGTGGAAGACAGGGAAAGACAGTTTTCAGATCATCCACCTGTGGGAAAGTTGATTTTTTTTAGAATTCTTTTTAACCAGAGAGTGAATTCTTTTTAATGTAAGGATATACCTCGAAGTTTTTAATAAATACTACAGTCTTGAGACTGGAAGTAGTTACAAAGAATTTATTTAGTGTCTTTCTACCTTATACAGCTTGAAAGCTTATTTAACAGTTCTAACTCATGCATTTTGCTTACTTACTAAGAGGCTTCAAACTCAGCATGCAATGAACCCTGCTGATCTGAAACACTGAAAAGGGAAATTATTTTTGGTGTTTGCAGTGACTGTTTAAATAAAGAATTGAATCACAAGGGATAATCTTTCTTTTTTCAGTTTCCTAATTAATATTGCCTTGGCCCCTTTAGAACTTTACTTTGCAAATCAGGCCTAAAAAAGAGTTTTATCTATATGTATGAGTAGTTTCTACATGAAAAGGAGTAAAAAGTACTTCTTGAAAAACATGATTTAATTTGCAGGGGGTTTATCTGTAACTAGCATTTCCTTTGGCATAGCTGTCATGGGGTCACTGTAGAAAAGGAAAGGTAGATGATAAGAAAAAAGAGTTTTACTACCAGCTTACACCAATGTAAAAGATTCCATTGTTATGTAAGGAGTTATTTTTCAGCTCAGAGGGCCACCTTACTCGGTTCTTGGGCCTTACCAAACCTGGCAGTTCTTCAAACTGCATCAGACACACTACAAAGTCTATTTTGGGGCTAATTCCCTACATGTGCAGCTCTATTTCTGCATATTATGTTTTTAACGCTACTGTGTTAAGATTCTTCTATGTGAATTAGCTATTGATTAGAAGTATTTTGATTAAATATCCTTTCATTTAAAAAGTTAACTTGGAATATAGTAATTCATTAAATACATTCATAGAAAATAATTTTTAAAACCCAAATCATCAGACTTGTGAAATCTATTTACCTAAAGATATGAAAATTTTATCAAACTGAGTATCTTTCTTCAGTCATATAGCAGCCATGGACCAGGTGGTTTTGGACAATGTAAGTTGGAGCAATTCTATTGACTGTATGGAGTACACCACAAAAAACCCATGTCTAAAAATTAGTGTTGTGCTAGTGTAAAACTGTGGAACTGATCAGCCTGATAAATTAATTTCTTTGACCAGCTTAGTGTGGATGACAAAGGTGATCAGGAATTGGAACAAGCTGCCCAGGGAAATGATGGAATCTTGATCCCTGAAAGGATTAAAAAACCTTGTAGATGAGGTACTTAGGTAAATGGTTTAGTGGTGGACCTGGAAGTGTTAGGTTGAGGGTTGGACTCAATCATAGAGGTCTTTCCCATGCCTAATGATTCTATGATGGCAAGGCTGTGGGTGTTGCTTACCTGGATACCACTGTCCATTCCAGTTGCCTGTTCACGGCTTGGACAGATATACTCTTCACTGGATAAAAAAATGTATGGATGGCTGAGCCCTGAGAGTGGTAGTGAAAACAGTGAAATCCAGTTGACAGCCAATTACAAGTGGCAATTCCCAGGGCTCACTACTGGGGTACAGTTCTGTTTAATATCTTTATCAAGTCTCTGGATGAGGGAATAGAGAAAAGATCATGTTAGACAGGAGTGCATAAGGTGCTAAAAACTTCTTATAAACTGTTGTTTTCATGGTTCTCCAAGTTGTTGTTTCTGAATGAAGTTCATTATCAGCCCATTTACTACAAGAGGATTTGAAAACCAGTAAATCTGAGATTTCCAAACTGGAATCCTTGTGAACTATAAGTAGTCTTTTGATCCTGCATTCCAAAATAGTGCTCTGTATTCCTTGTAGGGCCTCACTGCCTTCCCAGTGATATGAAGCAGCAGAAAAAGCAGATTGGTCTGAAAATTTTTTAGAGGCCACAAGAAGGTTATTTGCAGAAATGTTTCTCTTACATTCTAAATGTCTTTTTCCTTTTTCTCCTTTCTCTAGCTTTTCTCTCATTATAACACAATAATTTGTGATATGCATCTGGTACCTTTTTCTTTTCTTGAAAGTTATTTTAATTCTTCCATTTCTAACCTTCAAGTTATGTTCCATTGCGTCCTACTGAAATTATTTCCTATTGCACACATTCCCCAGTTCAGACAGTTTTATTATTGTGCCCTTTTCAATTCACTAAGGACACCTTTACATCCTGATGGAAGTTCTACAAAATGTAGCTGACCTAAATCTTAAGGGGAAATGTAGTATCATTTCCCAAGAAGAATTCTGTTTCATTGTGTGATCCTGGAAGATCATTCTTAAGTATTACAGATATGAAATTGTTATGAAATGAATTTCCTGTGAAAGTGACCTCTCACCCAGGAGAGATTAAACATTTGCTTTGTATGTACCATCCCTTCTGAATGAGAATTATACCACATTGCACTGCAAAAATATATTGGGACATAGTATTTTGTTATACCAGCGTGGAAAGAGAACATCAAAATATTCTTTAAAATAGACGAAATAATTTCTACTTGCCTTAGTATTTATAAAGTGATATATGGTCCAAAAATAATATAAGGAACCCTTGGAAATTAGTTGACTTTTAAAATCCAAGATTCACAAGATCTTGCAATACCAGTGCAGACAAAACAATTAATAAACTTCATAAGCTTCTTTGTCTGTTCATTACAATAGTATTTAGTGCAGTGATCATGGGATCTTATTTTTGCTGGGCATTTCTGATTTTTGTTCACAGAACAGAGTCCTTTCTTGAACTAGCCCGTATTCATGTAGGACCCTAAACTGCTTTCTGAACACCACTTGTGTCCTGTTTGAAAACTGAGTTAAATTTTCTTTTGTTAGAGTTTCCTGCGATCAGAATGACTCATTTCAAACTAACTACTTTGCAGTATCATTCTAAAGGGAAAGTTTTGCTATCTCTGTGGCATCGGGTGGGAGACAAGAGGAAATTTAGGTTACAAACACTCTGTAATTCTAGGCAACCTGATTCACACTGCTTTGTATTGTGGTGATTACAAAGGTTCAGGACACTGATTCCTTTTGAACTTGGCTGAAACAGTGAATGCTTGAAGTCTAATGTATAAAAGTACTGAAGGTCTCACACCGAGAGGAGTAAGGAACACACAAAACAGACTATTCTTGCTGCCCTTTGAACTGTGTCACTGGGATTAGTTTCAGAGGAGGGTAGCCTCAGAGACTTGCTTTTTGTCTGTGAGAACAGGGATTGATTATGACTTGATGAAGTTACTTAACCTATCTGGCAGGTAATCTGACTGATCTGCTGGAATACTTTCTCTTTCAAGAATGAGTGGTTCTCGTGTGCTAAAATAAAAGTTCTATTCTGGAGTCCCCTTCCTTGCTCCCTATCTAGACTTCTTCCTTTTCAGATTGCATTCCAAGGTTTTCTCTTCTTGCTTTATTGTCTCCTCTTGTTCTAGCCTTACTCAGTAATGAGACAAATCAATAGATATTGAAGATAATTTATATTCACAAAGATCATGAAAATTCTGGCATGCCTTTTCAGTTCTGCTAGAAGACTTTCAGCCAAAATAAATTTGGATGAATTGGCCCTGATCTTCTGGCAGATTGTGTAAGTTTTTTGTACACCTTTGTTTCTTCCTACTTTTCCTATTCATCCCATAACAGTTCTACTGTGGTCATGACAAGATTGAAGTTGAAACACCTTATCAGTGTTGCAATAGGGTATTGGAGTGCGTATAAGAGCAAAAAATTAAGCTAATCTTATAACCATCAATCACCAAAGTGAACAGTTCTGGTGCATACACATCCTGTGGAGCAGGGTGAATTTCTAGAGCCAGGGGAACGTTAGGAGAGCACCAAGATGGTCTGTTGATAAGAGGAAAAGAGCCAGCAAAATGTCAGCCCTGAAACGAGGAGAACAGACTGCTGATTGCTCAGGGAACTAGTTAATAAGGACCCCTAGGAAAATGCTTTTGAATGTACTTGGGTCCATCAGTACTGGCCATTCTTTAAGCACCACCTCTTAAGGGCATAGCAACAGGGAATTCCAAAAGGTTGGCAGTCAATCAGCTGATGCAGAAGGCCTGCTTGGCTGTCCAGGGATCTTCTTTTTAGTTAATCAAAAAAGGAAGTTGTATGCCCAGTGGAAACAAGTTTGGGTGATGTGGGAGGAATCAAGAGATGCTGCTCATCTCTGTAGGGAGAAAATTCATGCGGTCAAAGATGAACTGGAGTTACTGAAAAACACATGAAGGAAAATTCAATCACTGGTCACAGCCAGCACAATTTCATGAGGGGAATGTCTTGTTCAACTTAATTTATTTTTAGAACAAGATAGCCCACTTGGATGACCAAGGGAGGCAAGTTATGTAATCTTTTCAGATTTCAGCAAAGATTTTGATAATCCTGTCTCTTACAGGATCCTTCTGGACAGAATGTCCAGCACACAGCTGGAAAAACACATCATGTGATACATGAACAGCTGGTTCACAGGGTGCAAAGGGGAGTTATAGTAAATAGGGTGACATCAGACCAGTGAACTGCCACTAGTGGAGTTCCACAGGGCTCAATCCTCGGCCCTGTGCTCTTCAACATCTTCATAAATTACTTGGACATAAGACTTGAAGGAATACTAAGTAAGTGTGCCAGGGACATTAAACTGGGAGGAGCTGTTGAATCCCTTGAAGACAGGAAGGCTCTATAGAGAGACCTTGACATATCAGAGGGCTGGGCAATCAACAGCCATATGAAGTTTAACAACAAGTGCTGATTCTGCGCCAGGGATGGGGCAACCCTGGATGTACAGACAGACTGGAGAGTGAGAGGCTGGAGAAAGAAGTGGGGGTCCTGGTCGATGGCAAGGTGAATCTGAGCCAGCAGTGCCCTGGCAGCCAGGAGGGCCAAGCGTGTCCTGAGGGGCATTAGGCACAGCATTGCCAGCCGGGCAAGGGAGGGGATTGTCCTGCTCTGTTCTGCACTGGGGCAGCCTCACCTCGAGTGCTGTGTAAAGAAGAACATAAAACTAATAGAAAGTATTCAAAGGAGAGCTAAAATGGTGGTGAAGGACCTAGAGAGCAAGCCATATCAGGAGTTGTTGAGGTCAGCTGGCTTGTTCAGCTTAGCAAAAAAAGAGACTAAGGGGAGATCTCATTGCAGTCTACAACTTCCTCATGAGCGTAAGAGGAGGGGCAAACACTGATCTCTTCTCTGTGGTGACCAGTGATACAACCCAAGGGAATGGTATTAAGCTGTGTAAGAGGTGATTTACATTGGCTATGAGGAAAAGGTTCTTCAACCAGGTGGCTGGGCACTGGAACAAACTCCCCAGGGAAGTGGGCACAGCACCAAGCCTGTCCGAGTTCAAGAAGTATTTGGACAATGATCTCAGACACATGGTGTGAGGGGCTTTCCTGTGCGGGATCAGGAGTTGGACTTGAAGATACTTGTGGACCCCTTTCTGCTCAGGAAATTCTATGATTCTACAAAAACAAAACAAAACAACACAAGAAAAAGAAAGATATCTTAATTGACCAAAGACTTAGACAAATTTTTATCAAATGTTTATTTAACTGATACAGAAGAAAGCAACGCACTTAAACTGTTGTAGTAAAAAAGCTTTTAAGAAGTAAGAGGGTTAAGTCACTATCACAGACATACAGATCAATACTCTCAATGAGAGATATAAAATGAAAACCTCTGTGTACTCAAATGCAAAAATGGAAGAAGGAAACATAAAGAAAAGACTGAATCATAAATGAAAAATGTTAAATCAATGCCACAGAGGTGGTCCATGCATATTTTTCTTTAAAGGAAAAAATCAGTTACCATGCTACCTCTCAAAATCTCTTCTTTCTCAGAAATTGGATCTCACTTGTGATCAGTGGTAGAGGTCTGGAAAAGTCTTTTTCATATGAATGACAGTTTGGAAATCCTGCACAGATGGAGTATTTACTCCAGTAGATGTTTTTTGCTATAACTCCAGTTTTTTTACTGTATTTTGCATAACCATTGTAATTGCATCACAGCTGTGTGTATAAATAAGAGTTTCAAGCAGTTTTAATGTTTTTCAGATGAACTTCAGAGAGCTATTTGCATCTCTGGCAATACCTCTTTTCAGGCATAAACACTACTTTCTTAGCTGGAAAATAATATAATCATATTCTGCTGTTACATTGAAAACTATTAACAAAACTGATTCTTTTACCAGTCGGAGTACTTTTTTTCTAATCATTCCATGGCCTGAGAAAGGCCATGTATGGATTGCCTTTACATCATTTTGCTCCTGAATCATGGGTGTCTGGATTGACTCCCAGTGTCATACCTCTCCCTCTCCATATTGTCATGGATGTAATAGAAAAAATACTTAAAGTAATTATAATTAGACTGGTGTTAAAACTGAAAAACTATGCCTTGGGGCATCTGCTCCTGTGCCCAACCTCTGTCCAAACGTTTGTGTGAGTTGGCAGTAAATTAACCAAAGCAATGTTTCAGAGCATCCTGCCTGCAACATCTGCCTATAACTGTGCTCTGTTATGGAGAAATGAGGGACCACTTGTAGAAAAAGCACATGTTGCAGAAACCTTTGGGAAATCCAGAAAAGACCCTTCTGGATCTTGTTTGCTTTTTCACACTGTGTGAATTTTAGAGTATCAAAGCCTGTGTTACAAATGTGCAAAAATAAAATGATGAAAGATAGTAATAAAAAAATTCCTTTGCAAGGCCTCTTTATTCCTGAATTTTACTTGCTTTTAAGTGTCCCTACCCATGTGGTCAGAACAAAGGGAGGAGGAGAAAAGTTTTCCTAGAATAAAGTCAATTGTTTTGGGTTGAGAATAACCTCTTTGGTTTTCAGACTGGTGGTGAGCTTGAACTCAAAGCAAGGAAACTGGACAATGGAAGTGAAAGTGACAGCAGCAGAAAGCAGAAGGAAAATTTCAAGCGCTGAAAATTATTTGGGTGAAAAGACTGGGTAGCTTTTCCTCTAGAATGCTATGCAAACTGACACACACTCAGCTTGATTGTGGAGACTTAGTAATACCTGTAATTCAACACTTTACACTGTGGATAGAAACTGAGCCAGGTTTGGAAAAAAGTTGCTTACTGTGAGAGACCAGTCTGATTTTTACTCATGCCTCAACATATGTCATTCATGAGGTGAAAAAATTACCTTAGGGTCAGTGTACATGCTGGGCGCTCTGTCCCCCGAGAGGCTTCGCCCGGCAGCGATCAGGAGAGAGGAAGCTGCCACTCCTGCTCCGCAAGCGACCTCCCCTTGCTGAGGGGAGACGGTCACATCCCCGGATGCCCGGGAAAAACGCGCGGAAAAGCGCGCAGGAAGTCACGCTACAGGAGCGCCAAGCACATAAAAGCAGCTAACTGTGACACAACCGGGGCCATTTTGTTTGGGCTTCTTGGAGGGAGCAAGGCTCGCCTGGAGGGTCAGCTCTGCCCCCTCGCCCCCTTCGCATATTTTCCCTGCGGTGCTGCTCTTTTCCTGGCTGTCCTGCCTGCCTGCACCCTGCCCTGCTTCGCTGCTTGCCCGAGGCAGCTCCGTCGCCGCGACAACCTCGTGCTCGTTGTTTCCCCGACGGAGCCACCGCTGCCTGCACCCAGCCCGGAGCTGTCCCTTCCTACCAGGTTCCTGCACCCAGCCCGGAGCTGTCCCTGCCTGCACCCTGCCTGCACCCAGCCCGGAGCCGCCGCTGCCGCCTGCAGCCACCGTGCTCCCACCCTCACCGCCTCGAATCCTGTTCCTGCTCTTCGCCTACGGCAGGCACACGGAGCTGCTGTTTGGAAATCGCGCCCAGCCTGCCACAGGAGCCACGCGGACTCTTCGCAGCGCACAGCTCCATCTGCCGAAGCTCGCCGACGGGGCGCCCGGGGTGCAGCGGTAACGATCTGTCCGGCATTCTTTCCCTCTCCGCTTCTCTTTTCCCCTCTTAGCGCCTTTTCCTGTCCCCCTTTGGTAGGAACAGTTACCTTTCTTTATCAACAAACAGTTCTCAGATATAATATTGCCGCGTTTGCGCTTTATTTTTTGTTCGAGAAATCTATTAAAAAGAATCCTTCTCGATTCCCCCTTTTACAGCGGAACGGGACACTTACAAATTGACTAGTCCTCAAAAATGGGCAAAGCTGTCGATCGTAGGTCTGAAAGTACTGAGCAAATAGAAATTAGATCCTAATGTTAAGAAGGTTTTCTAGTGCTAGCTGTTGTTATCCTGTTACTTATCTTTGAGGGAGAAAATGTGTTTGAGATAAGCTCCAGTATATGAATGGTTTGCATATAAACATCAGTATTTTGGTTATTATGAGACACCTGTCCTGACTTTGCTGTAATAACTGATACAGATTATGGCAAACTAAAACAATACTGGGGGATTTAAGCAAGAAGATGGTATCTCAAAAGTAAGAAATTCAAGGAAATCTTGTCAAGGATAATTTGGAGATTGGAGAGCACAATTTTGAGTTTATTTTTATTCTACTTTGAGATACCAATTATATATTTGTAATTATTTTGTGGTTGTACTGCTGAATTCAGTTTGTGTCACACAAAGTGATAAAGTTAGGTACAGGATTTGGTAAATCTCTGCAGGCTGATTCTGTGCCTTTCATGTGCCTAGAAATCGCTTTGAGGGTACCTGTGATCTTGGGGATGGAGGTGTGACTGATTGCAGTTTCCGACATCCTTCTCTGTGCTCTCTTTGGGACATAAAGTGAATCTTTTTCTAGTTGCTTTTTCTAATTATGAGAACTTCTGTTCACTGCAGTCTTTCCAAGCTGGTGGAACATCTTTGTGATGACTTTGTGCAATGCTGAATTGTGCAATGCTGAATATTTGATTAGTAATTTTGGATCTGTACATGCTTATCTTATTCAAACAACCCCTGCTTAAGTTTTTTTTTTCTAATCACACCATTTGTCTTCAAACTCTGCTGCCAAGCACATTGACTTAGGAAACCAGCTTGGTACTGAAAACCTGCAGGCAGAAGAGAGGCCAAGTACAGCAGTCCTTGCTTGATTACCCACCCCACTGACTACTCAACCAAAACTTTTCTTGGCTTTCCTTTTGCTTCAGTGTACACCAGTACCTTCCCATTGGCCCTCACATATCCTTCCAGTTTTCATTCCAGTGGAGCATTGGCCTTTCAAATGCTCCTTGAGCTTTTCTTTTTAATAAATACTTGGCTACCTCCACTTCTTTGAGCCTCTCTCCTTGCATTTGAGCTTAGTTGGAGTTCGTTAACCTGCCTAGATACTTTCTGCCTATGACTACTCATTTTCTTGCATTTAGATAATTGGATTCAAAACTTGACTCACTTTTTTGATAATCTTTGTGCTTTAAGGAGGCTACCCCTGAAGATCAATCAGACTTCATGAGCTCTTCTATCCTCTGTGCAATCTGTGAAATCCTGCCAGCAGTTCACTGAGTAGACTGACAACAGTTTTTCTGAAGTCTGAACTTTATCCTGCTGCTTGCCTCCTGTCTTACTTCAAGACCTTTACTTTTTCCAACAACAGCATAGATTGTCAGTGACTGTCATACCCCTAACCAGGCCTTGGTATGTAGTAGAACAGCTTCCTGGCTGGTCTATCCCATACCTTTCAGGGAAACAAAAATCCCCAACATGCAACATAACTTTCTGGATTAGGCGTGTTTCACAGTGTTGGTTTTTCAGTAGATACCAAAGTGGTGAAAGTCCTCTATGAGAATGAAGACTTGTGACTGGAGCATCTCCCAGCTGTCTGGATAATGCTTAGTATATCTTGAATAATGCTTAGTCTATATTTTTTCTAGTCTATGTTTTTCTACTTTTGGTAGCTGCCCCAGTCATTCCTTAACACATCTCTCTGACTTTTTACAGATCCTGTTTCAGATTATCATTCTAAAGGAGAGCTCCACGTATTCTTTTTGTTCCTGTATGCAGAATGCAATAATTTTTCTTCCCTTTTTCCTAAAAATCATGTATCCATCTGTCTCACAAATCCATTCATAAAAGATAACCCATCTTGCTTTTCTGATCTGTTGCCCCATTTTTATCAGGTATCACATCTCTTCCTGGACAAGTCTGCTCTTTGAAAATCATTACGGTTTTGTAGGAGCCAAAGCACTTTGCCAGCTTGAGAGCAGTGGATTCACTGACAGGATATATCTGTTCCTCCTGTAGCCTTTCTCTTTGATTTGATTGAGAATCTCCTACAGGTCCCTGTCCTCTTCACCTGAGTTCTCAGAGACATAAAATCAACTTTGATCTCATTGTTCCTGAGCAGTGTTGTTCATTGTTATGTGATTGTAACAATGGGCAACATGGAGCAGCAACTCAAGAGCTAGATGAGTTCCAGCCGTCTCTTCAAGGCTGAGAATGCACTCCCTGGGCAAGTACTAAGCCTCCTTCAAACAACAGATTTGATTGGAAGGAAGGTTTGTGTGCAAGGCTGAACTTCTTTCTGTGTTCTGACTTCCAGACATTTTTTTTTTCAAATATGTACACATTCTAATGGAGAAAAACCACTTATTTCACTAATTTTACTGAAAATAAACACATTCCCATACTTTAATTTCTTCTGGTAACCCTCCCTCAAATAGAGACTTTATTCTTTCCCACTGTTCCCCTTAAGGAGCTGAATGGAACCTTTCACCTTATTGCAGCTTGTATAACAGTGTGAAATGTGTAGCTTATTTCTTGGTGTTACCTTTTTGCTGGCTTAAGATTTATGAGCGACTCAGTTAAAGGATAAAAGGGTTTTACCTTGGTACTTAATAGGATCTTTTGGTACACAGCTCTTCAAGGTAGAACATACTGAGATGCACACACTGAATAACACATAGACAGTTTTTATAGACTTTGCAAATTAGCGTATTTGTCCAGGATCGCCCAATAAAAAGCTTAATAAATGAAGTAATGTCTCTCTGCTCTAAAGAATCTTCCCCCCAGATGAGGCTAGAGCCTAGTTTACAAAATATGTTTCAGAGAGAAGGTTTCAACCTAGGTTGAAACCTCAAGTTTTTGAGATAGCATAGAGTTCACTGGCTTCTTACTGGGGATGTTTGGTCTTTGTGCCTAGCAGAACTCCAAAACTAAACTAGAATATCAGGCTACAAAAATTACAAGTATATAGGCTAAGAGTGCAGAGAATATATAAAGGGTACAGAAAATATATAAAAGGATACATAAAAAATACAAAAGGGTATATAAAAAATAAAAGGCAAAAATCATCAGGCATCGCTGGCACTTCAGTAAATGTACAGCTTGCCCTAGAAGTTTGGATTAAAAGGTAGATTTGAGCCTAATGAATATGAAGGACCAGTTTTTGTGATTCATATTGACCCAGACTTCTGTTTGATATTGGTGGATGCTTAGGGAGATAAAAGAACTGGAATTTTAGACCTGATTCTGCTTAGCCATCTGTATTAGAATATTTTCCTTTAAACAAGAGGCCCTTCAATCTATATAGATTAGGTTGCAGAATAACTGGCCTGAGCTTCTCTACCTATGGAGCTTTGGATTTTTTTGCATTAGGAAAATGTCTGGTTCTTTAGCAGCTGAAGTAAAGACTTGGTTTCATATAATTAGGAATCAGCTGCAGGAATTTTAGCTCTTGATCCAAAGAGGATAGCTTAAAAGGTGATAAAAGGAAAGCAAGTAGAAAGTCTTTAAAATGAAACTTTTAATGGGAAGGATTAGAATATTCAAACACTCCATCCAGTGGAAAACTGTGCCCCGGGAGGTCAGTACTGGGGCCGAGACTATTCAATATCATGTTGGTGACATGGCCAGTGGGATCGAGGGCACTCTCAGCAAGTTCACTGATGGCACCAGGCTGTGTGG
This sequence comes from Entomyzon cyanotis, assembly GCA_024500445.1. Classification (NCBI taxonomy): domain Eukaryota; kingdom Metazoa; phylum Chordata; class Aves; order Passeriformes; family Meliphagidae; genus Entomyzon; species Entomyzon cyanotis. Next base: position 63,856,662 of record JAKEPQ010001005.1, read on the forward strand.
GGCAGTCGACATGCTGGAGGGAAGGGATGGCATCCAGAGGGGCCTGGACAAGCTCATGGAACCTCATGAAGTTAAACAAAGTGGAATGCAAGGTCATACACCTGGGGCAATCCCAGGCACACCTACAGGTTGGGCAGAGAAATGATTGAGAGCTGCCCTGCAGAGAAAGAGTTGGGGGTGCTGTTTGACCATGAGCCAGCAAGGGAGGACTGGGACTAGATGATCTTTAAGGTCCATTCCAACCCCTTCACATTCTGTGACTTTTTGATCCTCATACTGCAGCAACTGAGTCTTGCTCAGGCTTTTCTCAGGTTTGACTGAGAAGGGGAATGCTTTTGGAAAGTGATTAAAAACCAGAAAATAAGATTAAAATCAAGTATTTCAAGGACTGCATTTATTAATAGGTTTTTTTTTCCATAAGAAAATTAAGAACAGCTATACTATGTTCTGAAATTTTACTTCTGTGTTTGGAGCTGCAATTTGTCTCAATACCTTTAATCAAAAAATGTCCATTTATCCAGCTATACAGAACTATTCTGACCATCTCCAAACCCTGATTTATATTCCAGCTGCACAACATTCCCACTGCCAGCTTTGTATGAATGTAAGAATGCTGTTGTAGCAACCCTTTTTCCTGTTCTTATGCCAAGCTGTGCCTGTGAGCTGAACCAGATCCCCTCTAGATGAAAAAGATCATTCCTGAAATCATACTACAAGAACCAGCCAGGCTTCCCCATGGTTCACTTACAAATATGGTGAGCAAGAATTAGCTGTAGAAAGGCACTTGAAATCCACAGACTTAAAAATGGGAAGTGCCAGGACTGACTTACGTGAGAAAGGAGCTCATTATGAGTCCTGCTAGCCAGAGGAGATGAAGGATGAGACTAGTGTTCAGAATATTGATTCTTTACATAGACAGAACAAATTCCTAGCATTCTTCAGCATTTTCTTATAGTGTTGTGCAGCTTTTGACAGGGATAATTTTGTTTGTAGTAGCTAGTATGGAGCCATGATTTGGATTTGTGCTGAACTCTGTTGATAGCAGAGCAATGTTTTAGTTACTGCTGAGCAGGGCTTACACAGAGTTTAGACCTTTTCTGCCCCTTCCACCACCCCACCCACGAGGAGGCTGGGAGTGCATGGCAGTTTGGAAGGGGACACAGCTAGGACAACTAACCCCAACTAACTAAAAGGATATTCCATACCATATGGCATTACGTTCAGCATATACACCTGGGGGAAGAAGAAAGGGAGGGGACACATTCAGACTTGGTGCTGTTTGTCTACCCAAGTCACTTGTGATCTGGGTAATGGAGTCCTGCTTTCCTGGGAATGGCTGAACACCTGCCTGCCCATGGGAAAGGGTGAATGAATTCCTTCTTTTGGTTTACTTGTGCTTGCTGATTTTGCTTTTCCTTTTTAACTTTTATCTCAGTCTAGAAATCTTCTTGCTTTTGCTCTTCCTATGCTCTCCCCATCCCACTGTGGAGTAGTGAGTGACAGGCTCTGTGGGGCTTACTTGACAGTTGGGGTTAAACCATGACAACTGTGCAATGTTTATTTTCTTTTTAATTCTAGATGATTAAGGACTTCAGACTAGCAGGTTTCTTAGTATGTCTGTAATGTTTTTCCTTCTAGTTGGCTTAGCTTTTCCTGGAAATATGGCAAGGTTGATTCTCAGTTTTAAAACACTGTTACAGGTTACAAACTGTCCTAGAAGCTGCAGGTCATTTTGCAGTCAGTCACAAAAGTGATACCTAAAATACCTGATACCCATTAGTGGGCAGATAATAACTAGTCTTTAGTGAATAGGTATCAAACTAACTAGTAAGAACTGCATTTTAGGGGCTTGGTAGTGTGTACACCTCACTTTCAAGAGGTCCATTATATACAGTACAGCTCTGGGACTGTATATATCACAAAATAGTCTTAAGATGCTGTATGTCAGTTCTATAATAGTATTTTTTTTAATTACCTTTTTTTAAGAAATCATTACAGTGGAAGTTGGAAAGAAGCTTCTCTGTTACGTGTATGGTTTGATGTAATTTTCAGGTATTCAGGAAGTACAGAGATATGCACTTTTAGTAGTAAAAAAAGCTTTTATATCTTATTTTATTGGAGTATTCCCAGAAATCATAATGGTATCTTGCTTATCTGTAATGAGGAAGTTTTGATATATTTTTAAAGAGGTTTGATTATTTTGATTTGAAGTTGTTTATGGTGTGTGGAATTCTAATAAAGTACATCCAAGATTATGAGACCATGACTTTACAAATAAAATTTATTTGGATACTTTTTGAATTTGATCTCCAGGTGTGAAAGACACTTAATGTATTAGAAAGTATATGAATACATAAGTTAGGGAATAGAGCTTATAAGAGGTAGATTTAACAAACAGGTGTTTTCACTTTTCTTCCCATATTGATACTTTTCCATCTTTTTCTGTTATTCCAGGGAGTTCCGTGCAAATTTTCTTACAGAGAATGCTGTCTTGATTGTGAACATTTTTGTTAGGATATCTATTAGCCTGTGACTTGTCGTTCATGGTTAATAATTTGACTGGTCATTGTCACACTTACTGAAAATAACAGGAATCAAGTACTTCAGCCCTGTCTAATACAGCTTCCTGATTGTAGGGGAAGAAAAACAGTCAAACTGTAGGAATTCTGTTTGGTGGTCTAACATGTGGAAGTTGGTGCTAAGGTTTTACCATTGGGTTAAATATATTATCAGATTTGATAATTCAGTTCTTCCTGCAAGATCTGCACTCTGATCGTAAGCTTTTTAGTGGTGAATTGAAAATGGCTTGAGATCCAACCGTGATTTTGAGTGTTAGAAACTTTGTAAAAATCAAATAATAATGTGGGCAGGAGAGTTACCTAATTTTTGAAAATACTGCTTCAGTTTTTGAAACAGAGGCTTCAGTTAACTTAAGTCTTGATAGAGAGTTGTGACACAAGAGCCATGAATGACAGCAGGAGATGGAATAAAAGGGAGAGAGCGGTCTTGTTTTCCAGCAAATGTAGCTAGCTTACGCGTTTTCTGGAAAGCATGAAAGCATTACAGTCATGATACTAAAGAGTAAAAACTTGACTTCAGACTTGTATTTTTCTCCTGAAAACAGTGGTTGTTCCAGGGAGGTGACATAGCTTAATGAAGGGCTAAATTGTCTAGATGTGCTACAGCTGCAGACATGATGGCTGATTGGAATGGCCCACAGGGAAACAAAGAGGATTAGATCCCAAAACAAAGAGCCGTTAGATCCCACTATGCCAGTCTCAACTCATAAAGGAAAACGCTCAGTTAGGTCTGCTGGGATGTCTTTGCATTTGTTAAGAATGAAAGGAAAGCTTTTCAGCTTGAATGCTAAAAAAAAAGTTTCTTCAGGAATTACATTTGGAAGTTAAGAAAAATTATCTGATGCAAACGTATAATTTCTCCTAATGTTCTAAAAAGACAAAAGACCCTAGGAATTTTCAATTTCTACTTCATGCAAGCACATCTTTGGGTATTCTTAATCATGCTGATACCTGAATGATGAATTGTCATGGAACTTTTATAAATACCAACATAAAAATATATTAAGTTGCCAAAATGAGGTACAAAATTTATCTCTAAGGGTAGCTTGTCTTCCTCTATATTAAAGAAAAGAGATACATGTACTTTACTGCTTCTGAAGGAGAAACTAAGAATAGTCCCAAAACTGCACTGAAGGTTTCATGCCTGTGATCTGCCCTTCATCTCTTTTAGTTAGCTTTAGCAGAGGAGGAAGAGGGCTTGAATTCTCATGTTACAGCATTTGGGTGTAAGTCTATGTTTTGGATTTTGTCTGTTTTTAAACAGCAGAAGGGCTGAAGAATCACAGAAGAAACGAGTTAGAAATGGAAATTCCTGATGAGAAGTGATCATCTTACGAACAGGAGCAGGAGCAGCCATGAGACTAAATGAGTATGAGAGCCTGGATGTAGAAAGAATAAAAAGTTTCCTTATTCTCACGACATTATGGAGTCAAATACATTTTGTCGAAATGAAACCCAGTTGTATTATAATTTTGGCTTCATATATAGATAATAAAAGGACAGTTCGTAGTTCAATTTGCAAGCTAGTCAAGACCAGAGAAGTAATTGAAGTGTGTGCATTAAAATAGAGAGCTGGGCAATGAAAAGGAAGCAGACATACTACTGCAGGATATGAAATCTCATATGAAAAGGATTATGTATTTCTAAGGCACTAGATAGACAAAAGCTGATAGTATTTATAGGGTAGAATCCCTGTAGGGATAAAATACTGTTGTGAAAGTAAAATAAGAAAAGAAATGTTAGCTTTTTTTTTTTGTTTTGGGAGGGGGTTAGATGCTCAAAAACAATCTTAGTTACAGACATCTCTGGATCACGAAACAGCCTCTTGGGATTGTAATTTCTGTTTTTTAAGTCTTCATAAGACTTTCTATTATATCTGAAAGAATCTGGTGCCCACCTACACCATCCAGATGCTTTTGAAGTTGCAGGAGAAATAAACATGCAAAAGGAATCTGTAGATTAGCTTTCATGAAAGAAGCAGTGTTTTTAATTAAATTCTTAAGCTATCATTCATAGATCTGTTTTATAGAAGTACCACAGAATTTCTTGATAGTGTATGCATTGCTTTCAAAGAACAAACTTGTTTCTTTTTAACTGTACGCTGAAAAGTCTGCTTCTGTTCATATAGTGCTGTTGAAAGGTTTCTGAATTCCTATGGAATTTGTTTCATTTTAGGGCTCCTAAAGAACTCAAAAATCGAGGAAGTTACACTTGTTCGGGAGTTCTTGCTAAGTTTCTCGTTACTTTATTGTCAAAGTCTAGGGATCAATCTAGCTGGCATTCCACCTTCAAAGTCTCACTTAGGACCAGGAGGTATAAAAACAACCTATGGACTTTGACTTGCAGATTAAAAATCACTTAGGTTTAAAATAGATCTAATATTAAAGATTTTCTAATTATAATTCAAATGGGACCATTGGCATTAAGAATCAGTGGGATATGAATGTGAAGAAGGATAGAGAAGGAAATATAAAACAAGTAATTTGCTGTCAGTCTTAGGAAAAGGAACACAGTTTAATCAACTTGATTTCTAGGATTAAAACTAACAATTAATAGGTTTTATAATTACAGGCTAATCACCAAAAATGCAAATAAACAGTAAGTGTAAGGATGCTGTATTTTAATGAGTGCAATCGCCTTGAAGATTGAAGGGTGTTTAATTGCCTAAAGGAATATGGGACTCATGATGGAATGCAGAAGGAGGTCCATTTTGGGCTTGTGCAATACGTTTTGTAGAACATTTTAAGGGGATTGTGGCACTGTGAAAGATGTAATGAGATAATTAGAGAAGGACCCAAGGTGGAGAAAGGGAGGAGTATGGGTGAATTGGGAGAACAAGCATAGGCAAATGGAGAGGCAAGGAGGCAGGGTGAATCAGGGAGAAAGAAAGGACTTCAGTGCAAACAGATTTCTGGTCAGGAAGTTTGGCTAAGCACTGGATCTGATCACCAGTCATTTCTGCATGTTAAATACTATTCCTGTTTTCCTCTGGTGTTTGTGTGTCCAGGTCTAAATGCTTGTAATTGGAAAGAGTGTGAATGTTTCCCTAGAGAATTTCAGTGTTGCAGTGTGTACTTCACCAGATAATTTCAAACCAAAGTGGCTGCTGTATGTGGTAAGAGGCCTGTCAGGAAGTATCAGGAGAGACAGTAGATTTGGGGGCCAGACAGTAGAGAGGCCAGCAGTCTGCAAGTTAGATATTTGGTTGGCCAGGTTGTTGTTTCACCTTCTGGGGCAGACAGCCTGACAGTCATCTGAGAAAGCCATAGGTCTGGGCCAGCTATTGTGGAGTGAGGGAGGTTTGTACAGAGCAGGAAGGAATCTGAGTGCCAACAAGAAGAGTGTGTCTGCAAGACCCATGGACTTCTACAGCTAGGTATGAATAAGCAGGGAGACCAGAGGATTTGGAGTTGCTATTGGATAAATCTGGTTTCCGAGAGCAGCTACATATATATATATATATATGTATACACACACATAGAGAGCATCAACTAGCAGCATCTGCCCTGATCTGTAGAGGACAAACGTGGTCAGGCTTAAAATGTTCACAAAAAAAGATAGGAAGCTTGCACTAGTGCCCTTTTGTTCTAGTAATACATTCTCATTTGCCAAATTCCGAGAAATTTTCTCAGACTATAGTTAATTTAGAAAAAGGAATTTTATCACTGTGTAACTTTTATTTGCCAGATGGATTTGGTCAGGTAGATCATATGTGAGGTCAGTGTTTTTGAAACTTTTTATTTCCCTTCCTACTTGTAGCTTTTGCTTCAGGAAATGTTACGGTCTTGACTTAGGTAAGGACAACATGAGTCTTACTTTTTAACTCCTCCCCATCTTGGTCACAGCACAAGCCAGCCAGAGCTCAAGAAGTGTTTGCACAAAGCTCTCAGGCACATGGTGTGAGCCTTGGGGTTGTGCTGTGCAGGGCCAGGATTTGGATTCAACAATCACTGTGAGTCCCTTCCAACTGAGCATATGCTGTGATTTTATGATTACTTTCCAGTGCTAAAGCACTTCTGGATGTGTAGAAGTTTTGTGCTGTGGCAAAGATGCAAGTAGAATAGTAAATTCTTTTCAAAACCATTTCTACATCTAAAACCTGTGTTCATAACTTTGTGTTATTGAAAGAAACAGATGTTGAATTTTCTGAGGCATGATACTGAAAAAATAGACACATGTTATCTCAAAACCTAAAAAACCCAAATATAACTATAAAGTTGTGGGGGTTTTGGGATTTTATTTTGTTTATTTTTTTCTTGTTTGTTGTTTGAGTTTTGGTTTTTCAGGTTGTGGGTGGGTGGGTGGTGTGGTGTTGGTTTTTTCCCAATTTTTCTGTTTTATAGTTTTATTCATAAACTCAAATTCATTCAAAAGTGAACTCCAGTCCAGGGAGGGAACACACGCTGTGAAGTAAAGTTAATGTGAATGTTCATACTAACAGATGAAAAAGGTCATCAACTGAAGAAATTGTTTAATGTGAGCAACTGGAGTTAATGCAGTGCCTCACTTTAGCCTAGTTTACTTTCTGTGTGAATGAAGATCATATGAAAGACACAATTGGGTTTGGGAGTACATTAGAAAGATAAAACAAGTTTTTATGTCCCTATTTTATAACCTTAAACATTTCTAACTCATTGTGAACTAGCCTACTGTTGAGCAGGATCCCTGAAGAACGAAGCATTGAAGCCCTAGAAGTGAATGGCTTCTGCCAGTATTTCTCCTCTAAAAAATAGCAAATACTTTTCTGAAGTGTTCTGAACTGCACAGACAGTTCTTCACAAAAAATAATGAAGAAATGCTTTCTGATTTGCTACAGATAACAGATGGTGTGAAAGAAGTCTGTCATACATAATGTTCAGCTGCCAAATCTCTTCTTATAAAAGGATTGAATAAATATCCCGTGCAGATGATATTTTATGAAACAGATAATTCTCCTCAAAATAGAAATTTTTTTAGAGCTTTTCAATTCCTGCAAATGTATAAGTGTAAACAAAGTAAGAAAAAAGATTTGTACTCTCTTTTATGGAGAGTGACAGGAGGGGCTATTTTTCAAAGCATTTTAAAATTTTCCTGTACTTTGAGGGGAAAATATGATTCAGATTTAGATGCAACATTGGAACATTTGAGTTGCACATATTTCTTTGCACTACTGATCACTGATTTTTTTGATTATATCTCAGAAAAAAATGTTGGTTTTTTTGGTTTTTTTTTTAATCTTTTGTTGCTGTTGTTACTGTTTTTTTCTTCCTTACTAGATTCTAATTAGCTCCAATGTTTTTTCATGGGAATTAAGAAGCTCACCAGGACAAGATTTCTCCAACTGGAGCTGCCACAGTTCATGGCATATAGCGTTCCTTCAGGAATAAGTTTGTTTTGGTTTTTCTTTTTTAGATTTTTTTTTAATTCTTTCTTGGGGGGGAGAGTAGTTTTTGTAGGGATTTTTTGTTTGTTTGTTTGGGAGTTTTTAATGGAAGGAGAATAATTTTGGCTTAGATTGTTACTAAAAGTCACGTAATTGTTGTTTGGTTTGGTGGCTCAGAATTGTCTTTGTGATTGCTGAGATCAAGGTTTATACTGTGGTGAGAGTTATAGATATATATACTCCCAGCAAAACTCTTTCTTTGGAAGACTGGCTGAACTCTCAGCAGTTATCTTTAGGGTGTTACCCTCCATTGCTTTCACCATATCTGCCTCCTGAATTAGGAGGTTTTCTCAAATAGTAGAACTAAAACTTTCAGCTTGTGGTTTTAATGTCTTTTTTTTGTTGTTTTTGTGTTATTTAATGCTAAAACATATAGACCAAGCGATTCCCAAGCTCTGTACTGCTGGTCTCAGGAAAAAAACTCAGATCTGGAGATATTTTTTAACTCAAGTCTGTGGCCAGAAAGTGTTGAATGAAGTCATAATATGTTTGACAAACCCTACATATTTGACAGCTAAATGCCCTTTACCAGCTGTGCTTAGCACTGTGAGCATCCCATCCTGTTGAACAAATTGCAGGTTTATGGTGAAAAGTTTCAGTACTATTTAAATTCTCAATCAGCTACAAAATCAATCAGTCTTATTTTCTCTTTTTTTTCCCCCCACAATTCCTGGTATGGAATTATCTGAAGCCAAAGGATGGCTGTTTGAGTTTTGTCTTAGTGCTTTTATTCTCTGAATTGAAGGCTGTATCTTTGAAATGGAATTTAGTAGTTGATGCTATCAGCAGTTTACAGTGATTTGTCTGATTTATCTGTTCTTATTCCTGTCCATTTCTCAAGGCTTATTCCAGTATAATACAGAACACAGGATTTTTGTGCTTGTGTTTTTTTTGCTAACTTCAACTTTAGGTCCAGCTGTATACATAGCTGAGCTTTTTGAAAGCAAAACTTCTAATGTTGCAGCTAGCATTTTAGTCTTGTTAGTTAGATACATAAAGAAGTATTGTTATGTCAGGTTCCAAGTCAGTAGGCTGAAAGGCTTAATCATGGTGGACAAGAAGCAGGGATGACTCTTTAACTTTAAATGAGGAATTGCGTGGTGAAATTTGGGGACTGGTCTTAAATAGGTTTTTCACATCCACGGCTAATCTGAAAGTAGGTTGGAGGCTCAAATGTCTAAAAAGTCAGATTTTTCTTGTCTAGAAGTTTACTGTAACATTTTAAAAAGTAAGAAAATATAAAATACCGTGCTTTCTCACATCTTGATGGAGTATTTTTCACTGATAGAAGCTTATTTATTAAATCTACCTCATGGATCACTATGTGCCTTTGGCAGTCCCTACTGGGCATAATTGCCACTAACGAAACAAACAAATGCTTACAGCTAATAATAGCAGTGCCAAAATCTGATCCTGTTTAACTGAGGATATCCAATGTGAGCACAGCTGGTTGCTGTAGATAGTACAGCACACATTCCAGAAAGGTACTGAAGCAAAAGGTGTGAAAACCTTTTTAACAGTTCTGGCTTGCATATTGTACAGAGAATAACTGCAGGATGTGATTAGTGAAAAGGAGCTATCTCTTCTTAAAACACCGATCATTTTTCTACAAGAGTCAGAAAGCTGTATCACAGCATGTGAGGCATTATCGGTTTTTCAAAACTCTTGTAGTGAAATTAACTTAGTGTTCTTATTCAGTGTATTTTTTATACTTCCTTCTATGGTGTGTGCATTCAAATATACTCTCTTAGGTGCTGAATGATGAAACACATCTTTTTAGTTTTGGACTAAGTTCTAATGCTCTTGAAGGTTGAAGACACATCTTTGTGCTTAGATTAGCAGCACCTTGGGCTGTCCCTTTAACTGAAGCATCCTATAATTTCATACTGCAAGTTTCTGCTTTAGTTAGATGCAGGTTGTTGACAGGTGGGCTGCATTCCTCCATATTTGCCCTTTAAGTGTCCTTCCTCACAGAAACCTCTACACTTTATTTTCCCTTTTCATGTTTAAGAACCAGGTTTTGATATTTTGAGTAAGCTTCATTGGTATCTCCAGTGATGCCAGTGGATCTCCTTCATTAAGTAAAATAGCTCTTTTCTAATGAAGGAGATTAGAATTCCACTGTATGGGAGCAAAATCCAACAATACCCTCAAATGTATTAAGGTTGTTTGATTTGTGTTTTTGTGGGGATTTTAAATGTGCATGGGGCATAGAAAATTGCAATGAAGCTTGTGTTTATGTAAAAGGGAATACAGGCTATCAAACCCACTGATTTTTAACTTCTTTTTAATAGCCTGAGTCACTTTTTTATATTTTATTGACTAAACCTATTTCGAGTGTGGGAGGGCTGAGAAGTAGATACTGGCTCACTTGTTTAGAACGATGGAGTAGGGAGGATATACAGATCTATTTAAATTGCTCAAGCTTCTAAGTAACATGCCAGCAATTATTCAGTCATAATTTCTTGATCGATAACTGGAAAGAAGGAAGAAAATCTCTGCCTTTCATTTGATATTTTACATTTGCTCTGCATAGATATTGGTAAAATAAAGTAGAAATAAAAAAGACATAGAAACCTTCATCTTATCAAAGTATGTTGCTGTCATTTTTTATTACAATCATAACTTCCAAAGTGTTAGTGAAATCTGTTAAACCAGCAGTACAACTCCTAAGCCTTAAACTTTCAGTCGTTTGGCGGTTTTTCAGCATTAAGAAAACAGTATTTATAGATGGATTGAAGGAAATTATGAATTAAAAAAAGCATTAGTTACATGGAAGCATCTGAAAGAGGAAGGAAATGTGCAGTGCCCTATTTCTTACTAGATCCCATATGTTCCTCAGACAACATATAGAGGAAAAATAACATTTAGAGCCCTTATTCACAACGGTGATAAAGCCATGCCTTTTGAAAGGCTTTGGCATGGGCAGTTTGGACTATGGGAGGACCTGTGAGACATAGAGTAAGTACAGTAGTGCAGATCTCATTAATAATTCTCAAGGTCTTACCTGGAATTTTCTTTTTAGCTTCCTATTACTTCCTCTATTTGTTTGCTCTCAGTGTTTTTAGATAAATAAAAAACTGCCTGTGTTGTACTTCTAAAGAAATGCAACGTTGAGGGGTTGTTTTTAAGCTCAGCAAGACTGCTGGATGTTTCAATGGCCAGAAAATATACCACTGTAATTTTAAGTTTTGGGACTCGCCACTACTTCTTACACGTGGTGCTTTGAGATTTGTCCCACCAAGCTTGAAAATTAGATGCCTCAGTAGAGAGGAACCTCCAGAGAATAGTTTTGCTTGGCTGTGGTGGATTGACCATGGTCAACTGATAGGACCCAACCCAGTTACTTGTTCCCTCCCTGTCAGTGGAATTGAGGAGAAAAAATTGGAAGGGCAAAAAGAAAAAAAAAAATCAGGGATTGAAATAACAACAGTTAAAATATGTTAGGTAAAGCTGTGCATACAAGCAAAGCAAAATATTCAGTACTTTGTGTTGGCAGGCTGCTGCAGAGCCAGTTTTTGGCAGGGCCTCAGCATATGTAACGGTTACTTGGGAAGCCAGATGTAGTAACCATATACATTGTCCCATCTTCTTCCTTTATCTGAGTTCTGCTACTGGGCAGGATGCCATGAGGTATGGAAGTCAAATGGTATTGGTCAGTTTGGGTCAGTTGTCCTGGTTGTGCTCCCTGACAGTTTCAGAGTTTCCAGCCTGCCTGTTTGGGAGACCTAGTGCTTAGGATGGGGGGTAGGGAATAGCCCTTGACATGTGCACACACTGCTCAGCAGTAGTAAAAACACTGGAGTGTTATCAATACTGGTTTTGTCACAAATTCCATGCAGAACACTGTGTAGGCTACTATGAAGAAAACTAACTCCATCCAAGCAGAATCTGGTGGGTAGGCCTGACGTAAGAATGCTCTCCCACTGCCAATTAATTCTTATCATCTAGAGTGGAGGGAGAGTGAGATGCTTTTCAACAGTGATTACAGAAATCTGAATTATTCTCTGAATTTGAGTGATTCGGGACATCAAAATCTGAGACTCTGAGATTCCTAAGTTTAGCATGTTGTGTGATGGAGTTGGTTAGATAGAATCATAAAATAACTTTGGTTGGAAGGGACTTTTAAAGATCATCTAGTCCAATCACCCAGCAGTGAGTCCAGTCTGACTTCAAGTGTTTCTGGGGATGGTGCATCTTCCACCTCCCTGGGCAACCTGTTCCAATGTTTCACCACCCTAACTGTGCAAAATTTCTTCCTCTAAATCTAGCCTAAATTTTTTTGATTACAACCATTACCCTTTTTTCTACTGCAAAGGGCCCTGAAAAAGTTTGTCTCCATCTTTCTTACAAGTCCCCTTTAAGTACTAAAAAGCCATAATGAGATCTCCCCAACAGCCTTCTGTTTTCCAGGCTGAACAATCCCAATTCTTTCAGCCTGTCTTCACAGGGGAGTTGCTCCACCCCTCGATCATCTTCACAGCCTTCCTCTGGACCTATTCTAACAGGTCCATGTTTCTTCTGTGCTGATGACTCCAGAGCTGGACACAATACTCTAGTTGGGGTCTCATTATAGTGGAGTAGAGGGACAGAATCACCACCCTCAACCAGCTGGCATTTGATTCAGACTGGGATGCAGATTGCTTCCTGAGGTACACAACTGTCTACTGCCAGCTCATGTCCAGCTTTTCATCCCCCTCTACGTCCAAGTCCTTCTCAACAGAGCTGCTCTCAATCCCTTCATCCCCCATCCAGCAGGGAGTTGCCCTGATCCAGGTGTAGCAGCATGTACTTGTACTTGTTAAACTGCATGAGATTTCCATAGGGCCATTTCTTGAGCTTGTCCAGGTCCCTCTGGATGGTAGCCCATCCCTCAGGCATGTCAGCTGCACCAGTCAGCTTGGTATCATCTGCAGATGTGCTGAGGGTGCACTGATCCCCCCTCTCTATGACATCAGTGAAGACATTAAAGAGTACTGGTCTGAATATGGATCCCTGAGGGACACCACTTGTCACTGATCTTCTGATAGCACTTTAGGTGGAACACTACAAACTCTCCTGGGACTGTAATTGAGGGTGATATATTTCTTTCACCTCACTTTTCCTGTTTTGTTTCCTTGCTTTTATTAGGTTATTAACTACTTGTTATAAATAGGACCTTCTTACCACATTTATATGGAAGTTTATATAACGGCATATTTTTAAGTGCTGCTAATGGATTTTGAATCTGCCTTTTGAATAATTTGATCTCTTAATGCTGAAGAAAGAAATATTGATGAATACACATGATTTAACAGTTTAAAATTCATTCTGTTGTCCTTTATCATCTAATTTTCATCTTAGCTGACTCAGTGAGTCAGATCTGCAAAGGATAGAATTCATCTGAATATGAAAGGAATTAGTTATACTGTTCTACTCTTTGTTTTTTGTTTTGAGGGTGGGCCGTAATTGCTTGGAAAAAATAATCCAAAAAATCTACAAGCACAAGTTCCTACATGAATTTTCATTATTGGATGTAAAAACATATTCTTTGCTTGTTTGCTTCCATTGTTAACTTTGTATCACTGCTGCTTTTATGTACAATGACTGCTTTGAATCAGTGTTTTAACATTAGATAAACAGGAAACGTATTCTCACTCAGTGGACTCACTAATAAATATACTCTTCTTTTAGGTTCATCCTTCTATTGAACGAAGCCACAAGTGGTGCCTGAAACCCGGGAAGGCGACTGAGCATTGTCAACCTTCCGCACCACACCGTGCTGGACTGTTACCACCCTCCCGTTCAGTGAAGCTCGTGTGGCACGGAGCTCCTGGGGGACTGTGGCGAGACCGACGGAGAAGTCCCCATTAGACCAGCAGGAGTTGTCATCGCTGCTCGCATTTCTATTGCCCTGGAAGCGGTGCTGGCGGGGCTGAGCTCCATCTGTGTGTGTGCAGACGTCGAGTCTTCGGGTGAGTGCCTTTGTCGCAGGGCAGGGGTGGGAGATTTCCCCACCGGTCCCTCAGAGGTTTCTCGTTAAGCCCGGGGATAGTCCCTAGGGACTGTGAGGGGTGACGGGACTCACTGATTCTGGGGCCCCTTCTTTTCTTTTATATATCCCCTTTTGTGGCACATTGAGAGCAAGTCGGGGTTTAGTGAGATTTGGCCCAGATCGTAGGGGGTGAGTTGCGGGTTTTAGTTGTGAGTTTTTCAGTTTTAGTTCATCACAATGGGCTGTGGCAGCTCCAAATCCTACAAACCCCGAAAAGAAATGTATTTCTCGTTGTCCCAGTTGTTTGTAGAGAATAAGGTTTTGTTTCCGAAGCGTGTGTTAAAGAGTTTAGTGTGTTGGATTTTAGTTAATGGTCCCCCTGTATCGGAAAGCTCTGTTTTTGATTTGTCGTTCTGGGATGAGGTGGGGAGAAAGCTGCAAGCCGCAGGCAAGGCGGGGGACAAAACAGCTACCACTGTCTTTGCCTTGCATGCGCAGATATACAAATTAGTCCGAAAAAAGACCTTGGGACCCACTTCGAACCCATTTTGCGAAGTCCCTCCTGAGTTGAATCCTTCAGTTACCCCGCGCGTCCCCTCTGACTGTCCTTACCCCGGCTCTCCTCACCCAAGCAACCCTTTTAGGAGTGAGGGGGACAGTGCAACCCACCCGTTGGCGCCTGGCCGCCTCCAGCCCCAGGGCACCTCCCCGCTCTCTCCTTCCCTTTGTCCGTGCGGGACTGATCACCCCGTTCGGGCTTCTCACCCAAACCCCTTCTCTGTACGCACCCTGTCCGCATTTTTCCCTTCGAGCGGTTTAGACAAAGACGGTGCTCGCCACACAGCGGCACCGGCACAAAATGGAGGTTGCGATGCTGTTTCTGGCTCTTCGCTAAATGGCGGGGCAGAGCCCGCCAAAGAGACGCCCCCTCCTCCTACTTCTTCCCAAAATCTCTCGTATTTTCCCACCTTACAGCCGTCTATCATCTCGGCTCTGCCTCTCCCTCCTCCTCAGATGTCATCACTCCCTGCCCCCATTACATCAGGGGGTGGAGCGGCGGCGTGGGAAAATTCCACCTCTGAGTTCCCACGCTCAGATCCCCACACCCCGTCAACATCTGGCCGCCACTTTGGCTGGGCTGAAAGCGGCGCAGGGGTCGGGGGGGAAGGTGTGTTTGGCACCCCAGCACACCACCGCCAGGAAAGCCCGAGCCCTCCACCACGGCGTGACCACTCCGCTCGCCGTGGCTGCTCTGCTCGCCCTGACCGCCCCGCTCACCCTGACGCAGCGGCGTGGCAAGCTATTCCATTCAGCTTACGGGAGAGGCTGTGTAAGGCAGCGAGAAATTTCGGGAGGGATTCCACATATTTTAAGTCCATTTTCCAAGCGATGTTGGACACTGAAGCGAAGTGCCCCCATGATATTAAAACACTAGTAGCTTGTTTGTTGACAAGCAGCCAATTAATAATGTGGGAGGCAGCTTGGAAAAGAAGGGTCCAAGCCCTCATTGACTTGTACAGGGATGACCCTGAGCGTCGCCTTTTAACGCTTGACTGTCTGTGTGGGAAGGGAGAATGGCTCAAGCCTCAGGACCAAGTGGCCACCATTCCCCCCTCTGTTTTAGCTGACCTAAGCAAGGCTGCAGGACAAGCTTTCAGGTCAGTCCACACGAGACATGAAGCCCAATTACCTTATACTGATATCAAGCAGGGACCTGATGAGTCATTTGTTGATTTTGTGGATCGCCTGTCTGTTGCCATCGAAAGGCAATTTATAAGGATGGAAATACAGGAAGAAGTCTTGCTAAACACGGCAATGGTTAATGCAAATAACCGTTGTCAGCAGATCATCAGTGTTCTACCCCCTGATCCACCAATCACAATGAGTTATCTGATAGAAGCCTGTATGAAAGTCCCTGCAGCCCCAAATCCCAACCCTTCCCCATCCCTTCCCTCTTCTGACCAGTCCTCTCAACTCCCAAATGCCTTTTCAGTGGCCCCTAGAAGTTTACCTAGACCCCTGGTGCCAGCTAGGAACACAGGCTTTTCAGTGTTCTGCCATCGATGTGGACAGCCAGGGCACATCGCCAGGCACTGTCCCATGCTGCAGCCAATCACTAACTATCTGTTTGCGAGCTCTTTACCAACAGGACAAGTGCCCCACCTGACAACCAGCTATCTACACCAGAGCCAGCTCCATCAACTTGTACCGGCTCTGCAGACCATTCCATCGGCAGGCGTGACTCCGCTCCCTCCACCAACGCTCCTGCCAGCGCAAGCTGCACCATATCTTCCATCAGCAGTACCAGTGCAGCCGAAAAACTGAACAGCCATTGCGGTGAGGCGTTGCGTGAGGAAACAAGTAATGCCGCCAAAGCGACAATGTTCCCGGACATGTCCTATTTCTGTGCAGACGAAACACATGTGCCACCATCGTCCTCTCTCCTCGCCTGGTGGACAGAGAGGGTCAATTCGACCTGACACTGCATGGCTTGTACTGTGGCCAGCCCTGACATCATGAGGTCAGTGCAGGGTCTCATTGACACTGGGGCTGATGCCACTATCTTGTCGAAAGATGTGTGGCCAGCGTCCTGGCCGCTTCAGTCCGCCGCCTTGACCATTGGTGGAGTTAGGGGGCAATCTCCAGCATGCCAGAGTGCTGAGAGTGTCACCATAGTTAATTCAGAGGGTGTACCTGCCAGAGTTCGCCCATATGTCATGGACGTGCCTTTCAACCTGTGGGGTAGGGATTCTTTTATCACAATGGGGGACTCAAATTTACATTCCGCCTCGGGGACTGGATTTTTAAGTGGGGTCACTGTAGAGCGCACCACCCCACATTGGCTCAGTGATACACCTGTGTGGGTGGATCAGTGGCCCCTTCCCAAGGAAAAGTTACGCGCTCTTGAGTCCCTCATGGAGGAACAGCTCTCCAAGGGCCACATCACACTGACGCATAGCCCTTGGAACTCCCCCGTCTTTGTCCTGAAAAGCAGGGCAAGTACGAGTGGAGGCTCCTTCACGATTTGCGAAGCATCAATGCAGTCATTGAGGATATGGGGCCCCTACAACCAGGTATGCCCTCCGCCACAGTGCTCCCCTGGGAGTGGAAGTTGGCAGTCACTGATACCAAGGACTGCTTCTTCCACATCCCACTCCACCCGGCAGATGCCCCCAGGTTCGCCTTTGCCATCCCTTCCCCGGAACAATGAAGCCCCCATGTGGCGGTACCGCTGGACAGTTCTCCCCCAAGGGATGAAAAATTCACCAACTATCTGCCAGTGGTATGTAGATGCCGTACTGACCCCTGCCAGGTGGCATTTCCCAGGCTTCATAATACTACATTACATGGACGACATTCTCGTCTTTGCAGAAAACACTGATAAACTGACTGTAACTCTTGCCCTTGTGTTCCACCTACTGCAGCAAGCGGGGTTCCAGCTTCGACCCAACAAAGTCCAGCAGTCATGCCTTGCGAAGTACCTTGGCCTTCTCATCAGAGAGCGCACCATCGTCCCCCCAGCAGCTTGTCATAGCAGACGACCCAAAGATGCTACGCGAGTTACATCAGTTATTTGGGTCTATCAGTTGGGTGCGTCCGCTGCTGGGCATCTCCTCTGAGGACCTGTCTCCGCTATTCAGTTTACACAGAGGAGGGGAGAACTTGGACTCGCCCCGCTCTCTGACCCCCGGAGGCCCGATGGTGCATTGCACAAGTGCAGGACACCATTACAAACCAGCAGGCACACCGCTGTGACCCCCGTTTGCCTTTCCAAATCATAGTGCTGGGCGAAAAACAATTTATGCATGGTCTAATCTACCAGTGAGACGATGAGCTAAAGGACCATTTATTAATCATTGAGTGGGTTTTCCTCCCTCATCAGGTTGCTAAGACTCTGACCACACCCCCAGAGCTGGCAGCCAAAGTGATCATGAAGGCGCGATCTCGGCTTCACGCCCTGGCCAGTCAGGATTTCATGTGGATCCAGGTACCGTTCACACGTGACAATTTGGAATGTTTATTGAAGTACAGCAAGAGTTTGCAATTTGCCCTGGAAGGGTTCACTGGAAAAATTCAAATTAGCCATGCAAGACACAAACTATTTAACACCAATTTCAAATTAATTAAAAAAACACATTTGGCCATGCACCCCATCAAGGGGGCCTTGATAATTCATACAGGTGGCTCCGGGGCTTCCCACAAGTCAGTAATGACTTGGAGGAACCCCAAGACGCAGCAGTGGGAAGCGGACGTTGAGGAAGTCTCAGGCCTTCCTCAAATTGCAGAGTTAGCCGCTGTGGTCAGGGCATTCAAAAAATTTCCGGAACCCTTGAACATAGTTACCGACTCAGCTTACGTGGCTGGAGTTGTGTCCAGGGCAGAAAATTCAGCCCTGAAAGAGGTATCTAACGCAAATTTATTCAACTTGCTCCTGCAACTTACAGAAGTCTTCTCCCACCGGGAGCAAATGCACTTTGTGATGCACATGAGATCTCACACTGACCTGCCTGGGCCAATAGCTGAAGGCAACAGAAGGGCAGATTCCTTGGCTGCTCCTGTCATCACACCGTCAGTCCCATATATGTTCGCACAAGCCAAGCTAAGTCACCAACTTTATCACCAAAATGCTTCAGCTCTTGTGCGAATGTTCCAGCTGATGAGGGAGCAAGCCAAGGCCATCATTTCAACCTGCCCCTCGTGTTGCCAAGACCAGCTCCCGTTGTACTACCTAGGGGTGAATCCAAGAGGATTAGAAAGCTGTCAGATTTGGCAGATGGACGTCACCCACATTGCAGAGTTTGGGAGGTGGAAGTTTGTGCACGTGTCCATTGACACTTTTTCAGGAGCAATGCACGCCACCGCTCACACTGAAGAGAAGACTTCCAACGTGATCAATGACCTCATGCAAGCATTCTCCACACTGGGTGTTCCCAAAGAGATCAAGACCAACAATGGGCCAGTGTACATCTTGCGGCAGTTCAAAAGTTTTATTGAAAAATGGGGAGTGACTCACTCGACGTGCATTCCTCACTCACTGACCGGCCAATCCATCGTGGAAAGGGCCCACCGGACTCTCAAATAGGTCCTTGATCAGCAGCGGGGGAGGGGGGGACTGAGATTAACTCCCCTCAAGTGCGGCTCTGCAAGGTGCTCTTTACCATCAGCTTTCTCAATAGCTCCTTTGCAGAGCCTCTTCCCTCCATGTTCCGACACTTGCCAATGACACCAGGGCGAAGTTGAAGGAACAACCGCCTGTCATGATCAAGGACCCAGAGTCCCACCAAATCCAAGGCCCTTTCCTGTTGGTGACATGGGGAAGAGGACACGTCTGTGTCTCGACCCCGGAAGGCCCCCGTTGGGTTCCCTCAAAATAGGTCAAACCTTACACCCAAGACCCACAAGAAAAAAGGGCGTTCTTCGCAAAGAAGGACATTGTCCCATATTGGACTATCCTGCTAACCTTGGGGTGGAAGAGTATGCAAAAGAAAAAGCTAAGTCAAGAGTCCGTGATTTCTCCTAAATCACACATTTACCAATTTGTGGTTCCCAGATTGCCCCTCTCCCATTCAGATCAGCCCCTGTGGTTCTGTCCTCTCCCTAAACCACCTACTTGGTTAAATTTCAGTTGTACCCCTGGAAGGGACCAGCTGGGAGAAGAAAAGGGAATTTTACCCCATTCATTTACCTATGTTACTGTTTTTGTAGGTTTTCTTCAGTTGCCTGACCCCCAGACACCGTCCACCTCGGAAAGAGACCCAGCCCACCATGAGCCCTGACACCATGCTCGTGCTCGCAAGCTTCGTGGCCTCTGTCATCACCGAAATCAAAGGCCCCATCGACGAGCTGCGGACACAAATGAAGGACTGGCTCAGCAAGATCTTTAAGGGTTGGGGACTCTCGGGGTGGGCAGGGTCAATTCTAAAACCAGTTGTGTGGGTTTTACTAAGTTTATACCTAATAATTTTAGCCCTCGCAATTTTTGTTTAATTTTCCACTCTGTTTTTGTTCTTTTCGTAAAGAAAAAAGAGGGAGATGTAGCAGTGTGTGTCTGCAAGTTTTAGTGGTTGAGGCACCACAGTTAGAGATCATTGGCCCTGCACATCTCCCCTCCCCTATCCCATATTTAGTTATTGTTCTAGAAAGTTCCTCTTTGTTCCCTCTAGCTGAGTTTCCCCATTGGGTTTCAAATTTTGTACCTTCCCTCCTCGCGTCGCCATTCCCTGGCATCTCTGTCAATCCTGTACCTCTCGTGCTCCTGTTGGTCCTCCCATGTAAACCCCTCCCGTGCTGCAGCCCCTCTTAACCCCTTGCGTGGTCACATTCTGGGCTCTCGAGCTCCGAATCCTGACTGTATCTGTCTCCCGCGTCCCTCCCCAATTCCACCTGCCTTCACCGCCCTGCTGCTCCTCCCAGTAAACCCTGGGATTCCAAACCCGAGAGACTGCATTTCTTTATTATTGCCTTGTCTCCTGCTGGCCTCTGTCCCTGGAGGAGTTCTCGCCTTCACCTGTGAGCTTTGCTGCTGCACCTGGCCGGTGCGTGGTCAACGTGGCGGCTCGCCCACTTCGTTGTGGCTTCGGGGCTTGCCGCCTGACCCGAGCAGAACAGCCAGAGCGAAGCCACAATTGTCCTTGAAGATTGACCAGTTTCTCCAGGGCCTGTTTGTCCTTTGGAACAGCACTGCACACCATCTATCCCCCCAGTCCCTGAGCAGGCTGAAAGATGCTTTACTGAAGCCCAGAGTGCTTTCTGCTGCTGCTCTCCCTTGCTGTTGTCTGGGTTTTAATCTGTGCCAACACCTGGTCCCTGCAGCCAGGTGCTGACTGTGGGACATTTCCTACCTGCTGAGTGGGTGCAGAGCAGGGTACGTGGGTACCACAGTGGGTAGCAGTGTCTAACTGAAACTGTATTTTTGTTGACTCCAGTCAATGAGTTGGTTCACTGTAAGCATGAGTTACCCAGTGGCTTTGATTTATTGGACGATACGGAGCTTTGCAAATGACCAGAGATACCACTGTAGAAGCATACAACAGAAACAGTGGGTGTGAGTGTGTGTAGAAATTGTAAATCTTGTTAGTCTGAAATACACATTAATTATTTTTGTTTGTTTGACTGATATATACCAGAGCAATTAAGAGATCTCTTTTTCACTGATGGATGCTATCATTCTCAGCATCTCCTGGGCAAGGTGACTGTTACACTGTAATTAAAGTAAACAAAGGTTGTGAGGAGAAATCTTGTTAATTTCACATCTCTTGGCAGTTTCTTCTGCTTTCTTTCAAAAAATTTAAATTCTACAGTTCTGGACTCTACCTTCTCTGTTTTTCTGTGTTTACCTTTGATAGTTTTACACAATTTTATAAAATCAGATTTTTTATTTTTATTTTTTTTAATTAAGAACTAGAGTAGGTTTGGGGGTATTGTTAGCTGGTTTTTTTTTAATTGAAGTGTAAGAGGATGTCCTTGTCTTGAAGGAAAATAAAGAATTGTTAAACTCTAGGTGTGGTTAGGAGATTTAGTTATTTGGGTAAGGGAAGAATAGACCTAAGCAGTGTCTGGTAAGTATAACCTGAGTAGTTTATGCAGAGGGATTATGTGTGCCATCACTCCAAGTATCTTCCCTAATATTTGATAGTGTACGCAGATGGAAGTTTCTAGTGTCTGTGCAAAGAGAAAACAGGAGATAGAGAAAGCTAAAAATTTTAATAATAGTTATGCTGTTCATTATGAGACACACCCTGGAGGAAAAAAAAAGGAACCATTGAACATATTAGGCAAAATAAAAAATAACCTGAAGCTGTCTTATGTAATATCCTAGTATCCTAGTGATACCACTGAAACATAATTTTGATGGTAGAACCTTTAATATCACCTGTTTTAGGTATTCTAATCTTTTAGCACTTTGTACTAGAATTCTGTCAGTTGAGACTTAAACAGCTTCCTGCTTCTCCCTGTATAAGTCCGTGTGCACATATTAAAACACTGAAACATAGGAAGAGCTGCATTACTTTTCTGATACCAAGCTTTTTTTTTCCCTGTCCTTGGAAATGTTGGGAGTACTGATTATTTATTTTTAGAGCAACATTTGGACTATGAGGGATCAACAGGGTCTTCACATTTCTGAAAAGGGAGTATAAAATGCGCAGCTTCTCTGTGAGGAGGTAACTGGCATGTGAAAGAGATCAGATTGGTGATAACATGCTCTGGTGGCAGTGTTATGGTGTGCTCCCCCTTGACTGGACAGGGTTGTAAACTAGCCCACATTTCTAGCTCGAGTCAGTCTCAAACCTTGCTTGTTCTTTTTCCTCTATTGCCAGCTATGGGTTGTCAGGTGCAAATGAGAATACATTGCCTCCATAATGAGCAGCAAGCAAACTGTTAGGGGTTTGTACAGGATCATCCTCCCAATCCTAGCTGTGATGAGTTGCCTTTCCTTTTGCTGCCCGTGCCTCTGGTAACGTGTAGCAGGGGAAGATGAAGAGGCTGTCCTCCTCCTGCAGCTCAGGACTCGATGCTTGACTGAGTGACCTTGAGACCAGGGAGAGTGTCAGGAACTTAATTCTATTTAGAATCCAAGTCTATAATTTTTACCTTGCTCAATTTCGTTGATTAGAACTTTTGATCAAAATTCAAATACGTTTCGGCCTATAAGAGAAGCAATTCAAGTAAAATATACAGCAAGTCCCATGTTCTGTTTGGACAAAGATGACAGGTTTGAAACTCTGTAGTTGAGGTTGCTTACAGGAAAGATGTATGTTACAGTATTTATCTATTTGGCATCCTGTATTTATCTGCCCTTTGGGAGATGAAGATGGTACAACACTATGCAGGATTAATCTGCTTTTCCTTAAAAAAAAGAGAATATTTTTTAAAGGGACATTAGCTAAAACCCTGTTCTGAAGAGTAACATGTTGTCCTTTTACTAATGGTTCCGGCAAACTTGAAAGAATTAAAACTAGTTACAAAAAAATTCAGGCAATTTAAGTTAAATAAAAGCATGTGTGTCCTTTAAATCTCATTCTACACCTCTAATTTAATAATGCCCTGACAAACGTTATGTTTTTCAGTGTGGAGCATGATCTACAGGGGAAAAACAACCAACCAAAGAAAAAAAGAAGCCCCAAAAAGCTCAAATAAACAAAAAGCAGCACTGAGATGTAGGAAAAATTGGTTTTGATTTCTCAAATAGTAGGAAACAAAAGGTTAAATATTGCACATTAGTGTAGGAATTCTCAGGAAGAAGAATGGCCTGTGTAAATTTACATTTACCCTAATGTCAGGGAAAGCTGTTTAATAAATTGGCAGATATGATAAGCACCATTGCCAAAACATTTTCCATGTGCGAAAGGTCAAGAGGGATGATCCAAAATTCATGGAATATTTTTCACTAATAACAGGACTGATGCAGAGGAACGTGTTAAAAATCATTTGATTCATAGTGAAAACTAAATAAAAGTTATTGTGTCTTACTGTGGTATGAAAAGCTGTATGTAGGTGCAAAGAAGGAGAACATTGTCAGAAAGGAAGGCTTTTGCATGGGTGAAGAAATATTTTGTGAACTACTTCATCAGCACTAAATCATCCAGTAAGATATGGAATTCTGAACAATCTGAAAGAGGATTCCAAAGGAAAGGAGTGGTCTTTTGCAACCTGAGTGATTGTGGTGAAAACCAAACAAGAATCTGGCAGGACACCATTCTGCAGGAATTTATAGTTTCAGTTGAATCTGTCTAGGTATTTTTTGTTACAGTGCTAGTAAGATAAACAGCAAGGATATGCTTTCAAAACAGAACTGCTTTTCAAGTCGTGTACCACTGTGACTCTATTACTGATACTAATAATGGCTAACCTTCACTGGTGTGTTTCCT
Organism: Entomyzon cyanotis; assembly: GCA_024500445.1. Classification (NCBI taxonomy): domain Eukaryota; kingdom Metazoa; phylum Chordata; class Aves; order Passeriformes; family Meliphagidae; genus Entomyzon; species Entomyzon cyanotis. Next base: position 63,880,506 of record JAKEPQ010001005.1, read on the forward strand.
TCTGTTTTAAATTTGGACAAAAGTTAGCCAGTCCAACTCACCTCACTTCTCCAGTTGTTTTTATTCTTGGTATTTGACAGTGCAGTCATCCTCCCTTTATTCACCTCAAGAAGTCTGGCTTTAAGAAGAGCTAACACATTCTTAAGAACATAAAAATCTTCACTGAGAAAGTGACAGCTTTTTCAGCTCACAACAGGACAGAGTGAAAAATTGTTAAATTGATGAGATGATTCTATTTAATTGATTTATATTTTAGTTTATGTGACTATATTGAATCTAGTAAGATGTACGTGTAGAATGCCACATTTTAAAGTAACAGCCACTAAGAAAAATAAATTAGAATTGTTTCTGAATCACAGGGAAAACTGGTTTGTGGCAGTGTCTGCTGCTGCTCTAGTAAAGCTTGCTTTCGCATTTTCATTACAAGTTTTCAGTTCTGGGTTTTATAACTTCAGTTATATTAAAACTCTCAGATAATCTTTACTATACAAGGTCAGATTCAAAGTCCCAAAAGGATTTGGTGATGAGCTAATTTTTTTCCTCATTCATGTTCCAAATATGTGTATTGCTGTCATGTATATCCATATCTCATCCCTATTTCACACTTAATGGCTTTTAGAACAGCTTTTACAGGAGAATCTCTGTAAAAGCATCCAGCTGGGGACTTTTGTGTGTACTTTTTTTTTGCTTTCCTTGCAGGAAATATCTATATCTATAAAATCATAGCTGCTCCATGGGAAGCTATTTCTCTTGATGAGGATCTCCACAAAATTTTGGATACGCTGAAATTTCACAAGGCTGCTAGTAACTTGGTTTTACTAAAACCTTCAAAAAAGTCCATTGGTGCTGTAAGTCCTTAAATTCTAGAGATCATTCATAGATCATTCATTCTAATTTGTAGACCTCTGTCCATCTGGGAATGTGTTAACAATTGCAAACATTCTCAGCAGATACTAGTATAATGGGCCTATTTGCAACTAGGCATGATCTGCTTCAATTTATGTTGCTTGCTGGCACATTAGTTCCTCCAGAGTTCCTGCAGTTTAAGTAGGTAAGTTATGATTTCATTTCTATGGATTGAAATTGAGTTCCTCTTGTGGGTTTTAGTTTGATGTTAAGATTCCAGGGGCATAGTCAATAGATACTCTGTCATCTGGCTGTCCTGCACTTGACATAGCTAAACTCTGGCCCAGACTAATAAATTCAATATACTGCATGGGGTGACCTCATGGAGCTTTAATGGAGACAAAGTTTATTAATCTATTAATGGATATTTGCTTTTGGAGAAGATGACAAATGTTATATTTTATAGATCATAATATAGGCCATAATCAGAAACAGTAGCTTTTTGCGAATCCTTGCAATTAGACACTGCTGTCTTTTTGGGTCTTGAGTTTTATCCTGCTTTTCCTATTAAGTCACATTTAGTTGTTCTTTCTCCTGTCTAATAAACTTAATTTAATTTCAGTAAACAAATGCACTGATGCTTTCTTTCTGTGCCAGAACAGAGACTTGTGCTTTTGGCAGCAATATTAATCAAAAAGTAATGCAACTTTGACTTTCATTAAGGTCTCCATATGCCGTTTTAGCACTACAAAAGGATCTTCAAATGTATTAATTGTCTCAAGGCTTCAGCCTGTTGTTAGCATACTGGAGCATGACCTAACCAAAAGGATGAAGCTTTTCCTCTGTGACTTGTTGCTGGGATCAGAATGTTAATTCTGTAACAGAGCAGCAACTTGTAGGAGAACTCCCTAGACCAGAAGAGTAGTACCCTACCTAGCAACTGTTCCTCCGCAGGAAACATGGTTTTTCATTTTTAATCTTCCCAGTGCTCAACTAGCAAGCGAAGCTTTTCCAACCTCTCAGCAGTCGCTGCAGCAATCCACTGTAATTTACATCCATCAAGAGTATGAGCAGCTGTTGCTAGGAGAGTCCTAGATCTTCACTAGCGGTGAAGGATCCTGCAGGAGTGAAGGAAAGCCTGCTTGCTAACTCATGTAGCTGTGTTCAAAGCTTTTCCCTCAGAGGCTGATTGAAAGCAGCTTAGAGAGTTGAAGGCACATGTGTGTGCATATGTACTGCTGAGACAGGCGGGGAAAGGACTAGGCTCTGGCTGTGAGAGTTAGGTGAATGAATGGAGAGTGCAAAACTATTGGGTGTAACAGGTTCTGTAACACCGTGAGAGGCTGGCATAGGTACTGTTAGGACAAATGACTACACTTGTGTAGGGAATGTCAGACCTTTTTGAAGAGATGGAGAAGAGTGTTTTGAGATCTTGTGGGAGTGCTATCTTGCACAATGGTAGGTAACTTTAGCAGTATTGTCATGAAAGACCAAGGTGACCAAGGGAAGAGTATCAGAAATACCAGATGTGAACATGGGTGAAGCCAAATGTGACTGATGGGGGGGAAAGTTGTTGGGGGCATGTTGGTTGTTCAAGATGAGACCAGGGTGGAGAAATGGAAGGCTAAGAGTGGTGTGTGGGGTGGTGGTGGATGTATGAAAATGAGAAAAAGGAGAGAGGTTTGATAAAAGGGGCCAGTTGTGCATAAACAGCTGCTGCTCAGTACTTTTTTGCTGACAAATCATGCAGTGCCACTTCAGTGTATCCTATCTTCTTAATAATCCTGGTCTTATCATTTTTCAGGTAAGGTATTCTGTGCATGTGCTCAAAAGTCTAGATGCCAGCAACTGGAGAGGGTGAATGGTTGAAAGGTCTAGCACCGGAGAAATGGCTGTGGGCCATGGAGCCTGTAGGTCTACTGACAGCAGATGGTTTATGTTTCCCTGGTGCATTGCAATTCTCTGAGTATGTACTTTCAGTGTGCTAGCAGATGTCAGATTGGGCTCACTGGCAAGTAAAGGAGACCTGCATATGGGAAGACTCAAGATCTGAAACAGTGACTGCATAAGGCACCCAGAATCTCTAAAATGTGTATTAGGATTGTGGAGTTTGTGCTGGTATCGTGACTGTTTTGGTTTAAGCTTGCTAAGCAGCTGAGCCCCACACAGTCACTTGCTCACACCACTGCAGTGGGATGGAGAAGAGAATTCAAAGGGTAAAGCTGAGAAAACTCATGGGTTGAGAAAGATATAGCAAATTAATTCTTATTTTGTTTTTATTATTAAACTACTTCTTATTTGCAGGAAGATATTCAGCCATCTTCAGGGAAGCAGCGCTGCATCAGAAGTGAAGTTAGGGAAGACAAATGCTATAACTCTGAATGTTGTGTCCCCTCTTCCTTCCCTGCAGGTTTTATTGCTGAGCATGATGCCATATGGTATGGAATGGCTCTTTGGTCAGTCAGGGTCAGCTGTCCCAGCTGTGCCCCCTCCCAACATCCCATGCATCCCCTTGCTGGTGAATGTAAAGAACAGAAAAGACCTTTGCTATGATAAGCCCTATTCAGCAATAACTAAAACTTCCCTGCATTGTCAACATTGATTTAATAATACATTCAAAACATAGCAATATACAAGATGTTATGAAAAAAATTAACTCTACCTTGGCCAAAACTGGTACAGAGATTTTATGAGTTAAAACACACTTGTAAAACAACAGAGTGAGGGCATGTATTTTATTGTAAATGGACTTCAATGCCAATCAGTAAAAGAGAAAAAATAACTTGGTGGTGTTTTTGTTTTAAGTATGTCGCAGGTGTTTAAGTAGGTGTCACTAAAGGCGCTGTCTCTGTAGATGACTGTGTCAGTATTTTGAGTGTGTTTGACTGTGTGTTTTTGGAATGGGTGTGCAGTCCTGTTGCTGAGTAGAAAGAGGACAAAAGCAGCCACTCCCGTGGGACAGGACCAGGAGAGGCTTCCTGGGCTGAGATTGTGTCACACTGAATAGCAATAGCTGGGGTGGAGTAAACAGAGATTTACAGAATATTTTGTGTTGGAAGGGACCCACAAGGATCATCAAGTCCAATTCCGAAGTATATGGCACATACATATGGGATTGAACCCACAACTTTGGTGCTATTAGCACCATTAGCGTCAGGCTCTAACCAATTCCTGGCACACACTGGATTTCGTGTTTGTTTGGGACATTTTAACACCCATAAGAAGTGGCTCATTATGATTTCTTTTTGTCCTGCATGCAATATTCAGTATTTTGAAATTGTATTTTAGTATCTAAGAGGAGCAATACTACTAATGCTCGCTTGTCTATGTTGGGGTATGCCTAGAAATATCATGGCCTAGAACAAGAAATTGTTCAATCTATTCTTCTCACTGTGGTGAGGCAATATTAGCTTCAATGATTGTGAGAGAGGGGAAAGGAACCTCTTCCTGAATTTTTTGTTTATTCCTTATCTATTTTCCATAGATCTTTGATCCAGAGAAGCCTTTTTTTTTTCTTTTTTTTAATGCAAAGAAGCTGATATTCCAGTCTTCATAAGTATTAACTTTCTTTCAGAGAAACTATCTGCTGTCCCTTTGACACCAGTTATTGAAAAACTAGAGGTTTTATTGCATATTATAAAAATAAATAATTTCTTGCCTTACCAGGTTTAGTAATTGTGTATGAAACTTTTCCAAACAATACTTGCTTTACAAAACGAGCAAAAATAAAAGTTAAATTTCAGACCTGTTGAATTCAGAACAGTGAAAAGTGGTTTTGAAACTGTTCCAGGAACCCTCAATAAGGTGCTCTTATTTATCAGTTATCCACTCCAGATTGTATTGCTGGGTGGCTCTCACTTCTGTGGAAAGCCATTCAGCAGGAGCAAAATCCTTTTCACTTATTCAAATTTTATTCTTGTTCTCTTTCTATGCATGTGAAAAATCCTGCCTTTTTGTTGCAGCTACACCAAGGTAAGTGGTACTTACCTTGTATTTAGTAGCACCATACAAACTATAGTACTGGGAATGCAAGAATTTAAACAATTCAGCCATTCCCATCATGGATTTATTATCTAAGAAATCTTAAGAAAGGTGACTTACTAAACTGAGTTAGGTAAGTAGAAAACAAATTTTTTCTGTGCATAAAATATGATTCTTGTTATGACAGAGTGCCTCCTAGAGGAAAGAAAGAAGTCTCCTAAGGAAATAGCTGTTCCAAATACCTGCAGGGCTTTGCTTTAATTATTCTTTACAGTTTCTCTGATTTCAAGACATGCTTCTAGACACCTTTACAAACTGAGCTCTTGAGGTTTCTTTCCCTTCTTATGTTCACGTGCCTTGAGGGTAGTAATGGTGGTGTTTCATAGTACAAGATGGAATACGTTTTCAGAAGTGAGTTAATTCTAGTTAGCAAACAGTGTTTGGCTCAGATTTTGAGAATCTATCTTTCTCTTGCAACTTTCTGCCCTTACAACCAAGTGAGACTTTTCTATTTTCATGTAATGAAATTATGTAATTATGCCTCTGTGGGTTCTGGGCTAGCTAATGCTATTTTTTGGTCTTTACAGCATACATTTGCACTATGTTGAAGCAGTGTTGCCTCTGAAATTAAGATAGGACTTTTTAGGAGGTGGATTAAGTAGGTAAGTATTAAATTAATGAGACCTAGCATGTTAGCAATGTAATTGAAAATATTTAGGTGTATGAAATGGACTTCAGATTTTAAAGAAAAACACATTTTGTTTTTATATTCCAGATAGACATGAAATAGTTACTATTACTTAAAATGTCATCTTAATAGCCAAAGATGATAATAACTGTAATCACTGGTTTTATTGTCCTTATCTTCTTAATAAAATCTATACAAACATCAATTTAATAATGTATTTGTTCATCAAATGATTTTTTTCACTCTGATGTTCTTTATATCTTGGCTTAATCACATTAAGTAATATAGTCCTATTTTAATGATCAAGTTTTAGGAGACTAAAAGTTATACCTTTAGAGCATCATAAGTTTAGTAACTGGTTTATAATTTAATGAAAGCCAAACCTCATTTATTTGCTGCTTCTGTGATGGAGACTTTTTTGGTGGAGCTCATTTCATGTTAGATAGTAGATTCTTTAAAACGTACTAAAGAGGTGTGGAACATTCGTAAAAGCAGGACTGGAAATACTGAGAAGATCCAAAATCATTGTTTATCCTATAATCTTGTAGCAGCAACAACAGAAACTACCCAAAACAACCATTTAGTGTATAAAATCATCCTTTCAGTTCATGACTGAATAGTATATAATAATGGTTTCTTCATAACTGACACTTACTGATTATGTTTTAAAACACATCTCAGTAATACTCTTATGTAGCACTGGAATTTATTTGTCCTTGCAACTATTTTTATAGTGTAATCTCAAAAGTTTAACTCCAAAATTTGATTTTATTTTTTTAAATTTTGAGAGAGCTGTAGCTAAACGTGAGGTCCTGGAGTAAAAGGAACTGTGGCTTTACCAAAAACAATGACAGAATGAGTTTGCAGATTATCAGTGGAAAACATTCCAGCTTTCAGCCATGTCCTTCTAGTTTAAATTAATAGGTTTGAATATAAGCATGAGCATCTTAGACATCAAAGCTCTCAAAGAAATGATTTTTCCTTTAAATTAGCACTGTGTGAAGGCCTTGTCACCTTTGTCCTATTTCTGCTTATAGTAGCCCTTAGATGTGTATCCTGTATCTGTGTGATTACAATTAGAAAGCTGGCATCACTGAGTTGATTAACGCAAGAAAGGCTTCGTGCAGGAGAGGTGCAGAGAAGGTGGAAAACATGAAATTAGAAAGAAAAGGGGGGCAAAGTGAGTGAGATGAAAAACTGCTTGAAAAGGGGATAAGTAGAAGAAGAAACAGAGGGAAAGGCTGAAGAAATAATACAGGATTGTCTTTATGAAAACAGCTTTCTTAAAAAGCGAGTTTTTACTGTTTGATGTTTGTTAATAAAAAAATGTGATTTGGTTTGCTCCACCATAGGTTTTGAGAGTTTGCTAGCTTGGGGAAATTTCTGGAGTTCTTTTTTCTTACTTAATTATTGATGCTTTTTACCAAAAGCTTCCCTGCTTTGATTTGTCTAGCTACAAATGTTAATACGTCTCTATTGAGCTTTCAGGTTGAATTAATTTAAGCTAAGATTTCTTCTTAATGTACTTCTTCACTAGGGTTTTGACTCAAGGTTATAGCTAAATTAACTTTCATTGAAGGACTTCTTTCACTTAACTTTCTGCTTCTAAGCATTATTGGCAAGATAGTACCCCAAATGCTTCTCTAGGGCTCTGTCAGAGCAAATTCCCTGTTAGGAACTGGACCATAAGCACTTCTGCATAACTGCACAGAAGGCTGAGATGCTCTTAATGGCAAAACCAGTTATCTATTTTAATGGTCATATAAAGAGAACCTAACTACTATAGGCCTTTAGGGAACTAATCTTATGATTAGAGAGAGATATGAATATTGATGCAGGCTGAGTGGACATTGGAGGGGCAGTTTTGGGAGGGATGTATATCTGAATCACCAGATTACAAAATACAGACTGCTTTTTGAAAGAAAAAAAAATCATTGAAACACCTTTTCATCAGAAAATGCCATGTTGCGAAAATTAACACATTTTAATGGAGTTATATGAATATATGTTTATGTATTTATATATATATGTATATCTGCACATATATTATGTGTGTGTAGAAACACCCAGAAAAATATATTTATTGATATATATTTTTTAATATTGCCAAAGCAATATTTAATCTGTGTGGTCTGCACAATTTTAACTATTCAATATAATTATACATTAAACTGTGGGTTATCACAATGGCAATACTTTGAAGCTATCAAAATATGGCAGTAGAATACAGTAATTCTGAGATTTTGCAGTGGAACTTTTTGGGGAATCGTGGAGAAAGTAATGCAGGTGGGTTTTTTTTCTTTTTTTTTTTTTTAATTTTTAAATTTTTTTTTTAATTTAGTTTGGTTTGGAGCAGACATATTTTCAAGTGGCTAAGGTTTTCTGCAAAATAAGCTTGTTCTTTCCAAACACATGGGTTGTCCTTTCCAACTGAGTTTCAAGTAGTTCACTTTTATTGTCTGTGTTTGGTTTTATAAGTCATCCCAAGATGATTTAGAGGGTGAAGGTGTTAAGATTGTGTCTTGTCCTGAAAGATATCTGAAAGCATTTCCGAAATAAGAGACTTACAATTGAACCAGGGGAGGGAGCCAACCCCTGCTGAACCATGGAGCAAGCCCTGACATGATGGATGCAGGTGACTTTGAACTGCAGAGCACTTAGCATCACTAATCTTCACTCTTCCAGGATGGCTAAGAAGTGGGTGGGTGTAGGAAAGCATAATCTGAGGATTCCTGGCTGCTCTGGGCAGTGTAGCAGCACCAAATGAGGCTGTGACAGCAACACCATGGTTGCCCATTCCAGCAATGTTTTGGAACATATGTGATTGCCAGCTTGTGTATCAGCATCTTTGTGTATTAGCATCCCCCCCACCTTCCCCCATATTCAGCTCAGGGGATCCCTAGACCAGAGTCTCCTGGACTGAAAGCTGATGCTGGGCAAGCCATGTAAGGTGAAACCTTTGGTTTGTTTTAGTTGATGGAACAGCTTTTCTCTTCTCTCCCATTAAACCTGCTGATGAGATTCTAGAGCACCATGTGGCCAGGGTACAGCAGAGAGGATTACTGGTAGGATTAGAGAGTCCTATGGAGGGTGATTAGCAGCTCAACAAACACTCCTGGCTCCTGAGAGCCTTCAAGAAGCCAAGTAGGGCACTGCTGAAATCTATTTATGCCTGGGAGCAGGAGAGATCAGAGTGGCAGCAGTGTCTCCGTGCTTGGGCAGGGGATGGGAGCAACCACATTCAGCAAATACTTGTTTCTGATAAGGGGTCATCTCCAGCTGTAGGAGTTGGTATTACATTGTGACTGTTTGAAATATTCCTGTGGAGGACAAGCACCATGGGTAGAGAAGTCTCTGGAGAAGGGAGGATGTGGGCTACAATGAGACCACAGCCACTTGTCCCTGGGGTGCAGAGCCCAGAGGCCAGGGGAGCCCTGCTGCTTCTCTCAGCAGTCTTTTGCCTTCAGACTGGGACCTCACTAGCATCACTGTAGCACTCAGTGGTTAACAATGGATTTGCCAGCTCTGTTGGGAAGAAGAGAGCAGCCCAGCTCTCTCTGTTGAAGAGTTTTATCCTGTCATGCAAGCAAGGGCCAGGACTCCCAGTCTGGCCCACCACGGCTGGGCCTGGCTCAGCTCAACATGACACAGCTTAGCTTAATCTTTATTTCTTTTGTTTGTTTTTACCCATTGAAAGTGTAATCTTTTGTTTGTTTTCAAATAAAAAAATTAGCTGGCAGATTAGGTCTTAAAAGGCAGAGCATTTGCACTAATATCTAACAAGATGGGTGTTCTAGGATGTTGATTATAGATTGAATTCCTGTCTGTGCATTAAAATTGTGTCACAAAGGGGATAGAAAATTTGAGGAGGCATGCTTTTTCTCCGATGCTCATTTTAATGTTAGGCATTTGGGTTAATGGTATTTGAATGTTAATTGGAGGAGCAGCCCAGAGTCCCCTCAGGACCTGGCACATCTTGTGAGTTAGTCAGGCAAAGATGGGGTGTTGCTAGGCGTATCCAGGGGAGATTTAAATGGCACCGTGGAGTGCAAGTGGTGCATCAGTTTGTGCAGGGAGGGCACTGAGGCACTGCAGCAAAGGCAGCCAGCCCAGTTGCTAGTCCTGATGCTCCCTGAGAGAGCTCAAATATGATGTCTGCTTTGAGGGGAGACAAGTTGTCTAATGTTACCAAAAAAGAATGTGGCAACCCAGACCAAACTCCCAAAAAAACATGAAAAAAAGCAAAAACCCATGTAGACACCCAGGCCTCAGGCTACATGGAATGCCTAAGCCTCTCCATGGGTTATATAGTGTTCCATGGGTATAACAGTGCTGGAAGTTGGATCAGATGTGATCAGGTGGACAAGGTGCTCAGCCTGGAGGAGTTATGAGATGAAGTAGAAAGGCTGAGAAGCATCAGAGAATCAGAGAGGGAGATTGACGAGTTGAATCATGCTCTGGCCTCCCTAAGGTAGGAGCAACCACCAGAAACAATTCAAGATCAAGGGGATGCACTATTCATCCCCAAACAAGGAGGAGGGTACCAGTTGTGAGGCCAGAAGTTGGGCCAAACCAGCCCAACCCTTAGGGAGGTCTGCTGCCTCCCTGGGGTGTGGGTTAAGGATGTCACCAGGAGACATCCAAGCCTGGTGTGGCCCACAGACCACTTCCCATTCCTGATCATCTATGTAGGGGAGAGGAAATGGCAACCTGTAGTCTGAGTGCCATCAAAAGGGATTTCAGTGCTTTGGGACCTTTGGTAAGGGAATCTTATCCTGCAAATTTATCACGACTTAAGATGCAAGAAAACCCTTTCAATGGAAGTTTATTTGTGTAATAGTGCAAGGCATGGAAACTTAAAACCTGTCTACTGCAAAAGTAGTTACCTATTTATTACTAAAGCCCTTCTGCCAAATGTTGTGTTGCCACAACTATTCTGTCTTTATCCCAAAACTAGTGTAGCTTTTAGACTCAAATCAGTTCCTTTGTTTTGTTGTTTTGTTTTGGTTATGGTGTTGTATCTTTTTGTCAGTTCTTGCTCTGTTACCAGTGGTAGACATGCCCTGAGTTTATAAGGAAAGCAAGCACTTTTGACTCCTTTTGCTAGTGTAGTTGTCTCAGTGCTCAGAGCAGTATTAGTGTTTTTCTTTTTTATTAAAAAAATGTAGTATCTCTCATCAATGGTTGTTGTCACCAGCTGTTGAAAACCACCAGCTGCTCCTTTTCTATCACCAGCTGTTGCCTACAGGGATGTGCATCTTCAGAAATGTTCTTTTAATAAACTCTGAAATTACATGTCTCGTAATAATGCAACTTAATCTTTTGCTTATATGATTGTTTAAAATATACTGTTTGTAAAGAGGCATAAAATGAGAATAGAGGCACGAGAAACTGTCTCTGTATCTGCAAAATACATGTATGAATAACTGTAACTCATCATTATGTTAGTTTGTCCAAACAGTGGGCAGAAACAGCTGTTTCAATATAAATTATCTGTGTACAAAAAGACATGTAAGTGTGTGTGTGTGTGTGTGTGTGTGTATTTAGACCATCTCTTCCTCCCCTCATTGAAAAAAGTGTTCCTCTGCATAAGAAAGCTGTTAGGGAAGGGAGAAAATTAAACTGTAAGGCTGAAAGTCAGTATTACACTGCTTAAAACAGCCAAGTCAAAACTTTCAGATTTGTCATTATGTGAAGACTTTTTAATGTTCTTTGATCTGCTAATGCGTACTAAAAGCAGAGAGGTACTTAATGGAAGATTTTTGTTCAAGATGTTATTTTACTGAAGGTTAAGTTCTTTGAGAAAGTTGTTGTATATGTTGGAGTTTTTATTTTATTTTAACAGATACTTATAGAGCACTTTGAATTATATTGTAATCCTACTAGAAAGTTGCTGCTAGTGTTCTGCAATTTTGCAGACTGCTTTCTAGAATTACACTGATGATATCCTCTAGAATGAAGCAACAGAGGACTTTTGGAGAGTTCAGAAACTTTAAAACACTTTCCCATACTTAAAATATTGCATTTCTGAACTGATGTACTGAGGAATTTTGTTGATTGAGTCCATGAAAGACTAGGTATTTATCAAACTGGTTGTGAAGAATCTCTTAGTCTTGTCACTTGGTACTGTGAATAAAAGGTGTGATACAAAAATGATTGACAAATTAGCAGGGAAATGGTGTGAAATGTGTGCAATTGATTATATGATTGCTGAATGAAGAAAAAAGTAAGGTGGAAAATATTAATCGTTGAGGAGAGAATTTGCATGCTAGAACAGATTGTTTATTTTATCTGATCTCTAAGTCTATCCCCATGAGAAATTTGGGGGTCCTTGTATACAGATATGTTAGAATTGGGACAGGTAAACTCTTTTCTTCTTAACAAGAGATCTTAATATAATTTGATATGAACATACCATGCTATAAGTATGACTTTTATTGACTGCTTTACAGTCAGTTTACTCCTTCTGACATTTCACTGTAAAAAATCATAGTACTGTGTCTCATATCTCAGATTTAGTTAGGGTAATAGGAATGTTTGAGTATGTTGAGATGTTCACATTAATGATAGGTCACCAGTTTGTTTTCTGTCAAAGATTCATCTTTGGAAAAGATTTTAGATAAAATATGTATTGGGTTTGCATGTCAAGGGTTTTGTGGGGTTTTTTGGGTTGTTGTTTGTTTGTTTTTTACAGAGATGGCTTCTGTGAGATGCTGCTAGAAGCTTCCCCCATGTTCTACAGAGTCAATGCCAGACAACTCCAAGATGGATGCAGCACTGGCCAAGGTTGAGCCCATCACAGGCAGTGGTAGGAAAAAAACCCAACCTACTGCTGGAATATCAACAGCAGAGAAGGGTGAGAACATATGAGAGAAAAAGCTCTGCAGACACCAAGGTCAGCAAGGAAGGAGTTGGAGGAAGTGCCGCAGGCACTGAAGCTGTGATGCAGACCAATGCTGTCCCCCTGCAGCCATGGAGGTCCGTGATATTGCAGATATCCACCTGAAGCCCATGGAGGAGCCCAAAACAGAGCAGATGGATGCCTAAATGAGGCTGTGAGCCTGTGGGAAGCCCATGCTGAAGCAGGTTTGCTGGTAAGACTTGTAACCCTCCGGGAGACCTGCTCACAAGCAGCCTGTTCCTGAAGGACTGCACGCCATGGGAAGCACCCATTCTGCAGCCCATGGGAAGGACTCACATTTGGGATGTTCATACAGGACTCAGCCCATGGGTGAGGAACTTCACACTGGAGCAGGAGTGTGAGGAGTCCTTCCTCTGAGGAGGAAGGAGTAGCAGAGGGAGCATATGCTGAACTGGCCACAGCCCTCACTCCCTGTCCTACTGTGCCACTGGGGGAAGAGAAGGTAGGAAAAGCCAGCAATGAAGTTAAGTTTGTTTTTTCCAGCAGAAATTTCTGTTGGAACATAAATGGAGCCTATATTGCATTGTAACCAATCATTTGCTGGCAAGCATGGCTTCTGGTCTCCCAGTTGGGCACTCTTTCCTGATCCTATCTCTTTGTCAACATTTAATCCGAGATCTCCAAAAGATCATTCCAACTGACTAGTAGAGTGGTCTGGAGAGAAAAGAAGCCGTTGAACTAGAGTTTGCCTAAGAAAGTAAGGCATGTAGGTTTAGTTTCTTGTTCTATTGAAGATTTTGTTTGTGAAGTTGGAAATAGGTGTTCTGTCTGTCTTCTCTTTTCATCAGGAAAAAAGGTACTATACCACTCGGGTACTCTGTAAATTAATATTTATGAAGAGCCTAAAGGGCTATGCTGAGAAAGGGTTGTGTGGGAAGCAGTTCTAACAAATGTCTGCAGCAAGTGCATGTAGGATTTTTGCTTGTTTATATATCTCTTGGAATGGAACTCAGTGTTTAAACCAAAAAGCATACTCTCGAGAGTGTGTGCATTATCACAAAGCTTCAAAGGTTCCTATACATTCTGACCCCAAGCTGAAGTACTTGTAAATGCTTTTATTTTGGAGAATTTGAATATTTAAGCCAGGCAAATTTGTCTTCAGAAATCTGGCACTTCTCTGTTTGCCTTTCCTGGGGGGTTTAGCCGGTGCTTTCCAAGTATTCTTGCTAGGTCAGGGTCACTGACAAAAGCCAGTCAGTGTCTCTCAAAACTTAATTGGACAAATGAGGTAGGATATCTCTTTACTCTCTTTCCACAAGCTGAAAATGTCAACGTTTGAGCCTGTATTTCAAAAACTTTACTGCGCTTTATACGATGACTGTTATGACACATGATTTCATGTAAAATATATCAGATGCCAGACTTTTTGCAGGCATGAAAAGAGCTCTTTGCAGGCTCTTTTTGCACGGCAGGAAAAAAACTATAGTGGATGCAAGTCGATACAAGAGATTTTGATTGTCCATAAAGACATTTTCCCCCTAAGTACAGTCAAGGAGTGGGAGAGATTGTTCAGTCTCCATCCTTTCAGGTTTACAAGACTAGACTGGATCAAACCCTGAGCAACCAGTCTGACCTCAGAGCTGACCCTGCTATATTTGGGCAGTTGGACTTGGGACCTCCTGAGTTCCTGCAGTTTGAATCTGTGATCCATTAGATTATATGAGATTAAGTTCTTTGTTGTTTGCGGGGGCGGGGGCGGAGGGTTGTGTATTTTTTGTTTCTTGCCTTTTTTTGTTTGCTTGTTTTGTTTTGCTGTTGTTTTTCTTTTTTTTTTTTTTTTTTCCTCTGGGTTTGGAATAGGTAGAATGTGAATAATTTAAGGGAGGATGATAATATATTCTATTTTGGTTTTCTTTCTTTTGTTACCTTGCCAGAAAGAAGGTGATATTTCAGTGGGACACAGTTAACATTACACCAGCCTCTTTGGCCCATATCCTCTGGTATTTCTAAAGGAAATATCACTACACTCTTGAGGCTTTTTACTAATTTATGATTAGGTTTTCATAAACATTCTTCCTTGTGATGGAAGTCTGTAGTGATACTCCTGGCTATTGCTTCATCAGAGGAATTTAGGTGGAGTGGGGGTGGTAGGTGTCACATAGTGGGCCAGAAAGTTTTCATAGGGACATTGCTAAATCCTGAAAGAATGAACAAGAAAAAAGACTATTTTTAAGAAGCATGTGCATAGAAAAAATTGTGTTTCTACATACCTCCACTGTCCTCCTTCTTCTGGTTATATTTCCAGTGCAGAGAGATCTTGGATATCACAAAGGACTTAATGCCAGCTGGTAGTGCAGGCTTATTTAGACTGACCTAAATGATTCTGCATCCTGGTACTGGTAATAAAGCAGTACAGTGAGATTTATACTATCTCCCCATTTTATAGTAGGCCTGATGCCCCTGTCTGTCAGATTGCAGCTCATAGTACACTGCAAAACATAACAACAAGACAGTCTGGAATGAGCCTTGATAACTTGTCTTGCGTTTGTTGAGTGACATAAAAACAAGCATCATGTAATGGAAGGTGTGGTCAGGATGGATGTCAGTCATGCACACTTCAGTGACTCAGCACTTGTTTCCATGTGAAAGGATTGCATAGACCCAACTATTCTTCTCCGCAGTGGCTGAACACTTGCATTAAGCATGTATAGCTAAGGATGTATTTGACCTTTATCTGAGTGACTGTGAAGTTAATTTAAAATAGAGGACTGTTCTGTAAGGACAGAGCTCACATCCAAATCATGATGTTGTCATAGCTACATTATTTTTCATCTCTATCTCTCTTTCACAGACTAACTTTGTATACTTGTTTTACAAATAGGGTGTGGCTAGCACAGGTTCTTCCCGTGGGAACATTTTGCTATATTTCATAAACAAGATAAAGTTTGGATGTTTTGCAAACAGTTTCTCCGGATTGAGTGAGTTCGGGCTTGGCCAATTGTGCCTAGGGGGAAGTCTCGAGCTGACCAATCTGGGGCACTTCTGTAGACTCTATATATATGGAATTCAAAACAATAAAGTCCCTTTTCTCCTCTCTTCGCTTGTCTGAGAACTTGGGTCAGTCCTCAGCTAGCCGCTCAACAGCGACAATAGGGTGGGTTTTTTTTTGTTTGTTTGGATTTTTTTTCCTCAAAATTGTTGGACCAAGATAAAGCTTAGGGTCCTCTGAAGACCTTTTTCTTGTCTGGCGAGTAGCAGTGAAGTTGGATTTTACTTGGCTGAAGTGAGGTACTGTGGTGGTGCATCCCCCCTTTCCCTGAGCCACACTATTATCTCAGAAATGCTCATTAGGCCTCAGTCTTGACAAACAGCACCTGGCTTAAGCTCCTCTTGAGCTCAGCAGAAACACTGCCTGCTGCCAGGAACTGGTGCTGTCTAACGAGCTCCTGTTTTTTAACAAACAGCCTTGGAAACATTTTTCTTGCCTCAGTAACAACCCAAGCGGAATAATATTACTGTTATTGAACTTTGAGAGAAAGTTACTGACCCAAATTGCAGCCAGGATGGTAAATTACTATGACTAAAGCCCAATTTCTTGTGGCCCTATAAACAGTGGTCCTAAGTGAGAATTTCTGAATTCTGGACTGCAGCAGGCTGCAGCCAGCAAGCTCCCTCTGAGTGGGATGCCTCTCAGAGCTAGGGAACCTCCCAAGTTTGCTATATTTGGAGGTCCACCACTGAATGCTGACTATGGAGCCTTGTGCATCCTCCTTTAGTCTGTGTGCATGTGAATATGCCGTAGCAAATGTACTGTGGATGTCGCTCTCTTAGGTTCTTAAGTATGTCAGATTCTTAAGAAAATTAGACCTGTGAGTTACTGTTGTGTTATAGTAAAGTCTACAGAATCTTTGGTTAAATTGTTTAAATTAGGCTATCAATTAAGTGCTGTTAAGTTTAGGTGCTGTTTACACCTTTAGGTCTAAACTATTGGTTAAGTTCAGGGGTAAGTTTGGCAAGAGGGTCCACTCTGAACCTTGTGAATCCATGGGTGGGTCTTCCTTACTCCTTTTTATCCTTAACCCTTTCCATCCCAGCTTCTATGTAGATTATTTTAGTTTTAGATTTAACTGATTTTAGATTTTAGTCTGATTTTTCTCTGTGTGCCTAAACCATCTAGTAAGTAATAGAGTGAACCTTGCCAACAAACTTTTTCATGCTCTCGCTTTTATAGTAAACCCTTTTTTCCAATACCTTTGCTGGCAGTTCTTTGAGTGACCTAAAACTCTCATTCATGGCAGGTACAAATACAGCTCTGACAATTCCTAACAGTGTTGCTTATTTCCAAGTCACAGATAGTTCTGAATCTGGGAATGAACCAGGGTTCAGTTCAAGCCACTGCCTGCCTATATGTTTTATAAAGATTGTGTAAATCAATTTTATCTCCTTATGCACTGCAGCTATGACTACAGAGAGGGTCTCACACTGATCTGATTGTTATGCTAGTTGAATGTGACTTTGGCACTACTGACAGTGTTTCTGTAGATTTTAGAGTAGTTTAGAAAACTCTTTTTATACCTTCATGTTATTGCTGTGCTAGCTTTTGTTGAAGTCTCTTTCAGGTAGCTCAGGGAAGCAAGGCTTCCTTCATTATTTCTTAAGCAAGGATTTGCACTCCAGTCTGGGGAGAGGAGAAATGAATTTAACTATCTGGTTCTTAGCTATCTCCCTTTCCGCACTGGTGTTTTTGTATGTGCAACTACTACTATATTCTTAAGTAAGAATGTTTTGGTTTTTACAGCATATTCTAAAGACTTAGAATTGAAATGTGCAAATAGCTCTTGTTCCACAAGTTTCAACCATCTGGTTGCTTTAAAGAAAACATAAAAAGGAACTGCCTTAGGGGATGAAAAATTGAAATTAAAATATTTTAGAAATAAAATATTAACACTTCAAAATACAACTTTTATCTTTTCATCAGAGTTAAGACATCTGGACTTGGAAGGCCTTTATTTTCTGCCTGCATTTGAGCTAAACATCCTCTGTTTTTATAATGTGCAGTAAATAACCTAGTACATCACAGCTGAAAATTCACAGCAATGATTTTATCTTCTGTGTAGTCGGCAGGTTTTATTAATTTTGTGCCTCTTCCACAACTTGCTGCAGTGATTATGCAAAGTCATTACAGTCATAGCACAAAACAAAGGAACACATCTTTTTTTTATCTCTATACATTGCGCACTAATTTCATCTTACTGCAACATTAAAACATATACTGACAACAAAGGAATTCAAGCTTGGTTAAACAAAATGGTGAGAGAAGGTACTTCAGTATTTGATGTGTGCACCACACTCTGTGTTTTTTAGTTTTTATCATGAAGTTATATCTCTGAAAGAAATTTTTGCTCCACAGTAAAAGAAGCCAAATAATGAATAAGTTGATTGGATCTTAAGATTTACTTAGGATAAAACAATATATGCACAAGTAACATTTTCTTGTATATGCCCAAATTTGCTAAACTTAATGTGGAAAA
Source organism: Entomyzon cyanotis (assembly GCA_024500445.1). Classification (NCBI taxonomy): domain Eukaryota; kingdom Metazoa; phylum Chordata; class Aves; order Passeriformes; family Meliphagidae; genus Entomyzon; species Entomyzon cyanotis. The sequence goes on from JAKEPQ010001005.1 coordinate 63,898,414, forward strand.
TCTTTGTTCTAAAGCACAAAAAAGTCAGCCAGTGTCCTAAGATTTTGTAAATCACACGCTAGGTGGATTTGCAACATTTGAGGACTAGCTTTCACATGTAGAAAATGAATTTCTTTGTTTAAGGTAATGTCTTTTTGTGGTGGGTTCACTGTGGCTGGCTTTCAAGTACCCACCAGACTCATTCTATCACTCCCCTCATCAACTGGACAGAGAAGAGAAAATGTTATGAAAGGTTTGTGGGCCAAAATAAGGGCTGGGAAAGATCACTCACTTGTTACCATCACAGGCAGAACAGACTCAACTTGGGGGAAATTGTTGAATTTATTACCATTTAAATCAGAGAAGGATAATGAGAAATAAACCCAAATCTTTATACACCTTTCCCCCACCATTCTCTTCTTCCTGAGCCTAACTTTATTACTGCTTCTCTACATCCTCCTCTTCAAAGTCTCAGGGGACAGGGAATGGGGGTTGTGGTCAGTTCGTGACACATAGTGTCTCCTGCTCCTTCCTCCTCATGAGGAGGACTCCTCACTCTTCCCCTGCTCCTGTGTGGGTTCTCCCAAGGCTGCAGGTGGATATCTGTGACTCCCCATGGACCTCCATGAGCTAGAGGGGCACAGCCATGGTCTTCACCATGGACTGCAGGAGAATGTTTGCTCCACTGCCTGGACCACCTCCTCCCCTCCTTCTGCACTGACCTTGGTGTCTGCAGAGTTGTTCATCTCATGTATTCTCACTCCTCTCTTTTCTGGCTGCAGTTGCTCCTGAGCAGTAACTTCTTTCCCCTTCTTAAATCTATTATTCCAGAGGTGTTGCCTCAGTCTTGGCTAGGCTGAGCCCTGGCCAGTCTTGGAGCCAGCTGGCATTGGCTCTGTCAGACATGGGGGAAGCTTCCTGAAGCTTCTTACAGAAATTGTCCCTGTGGTCCCTTTGCTACCAAAACCTTACCTCGCAAACCCAATACACTTTGTTAATTTCCTGGGGAGTCAGAGAAAATGAAAATTAAAATATCCTTCTGTTGTGTGTTAATGAACTAATTTGCAGTATCTTTATTTCCTATCAGTCTATTAGCACATTTCATATTGATACAACTTTCTCTATCAGGTTTCAGTTAAATATGTTGTTTGCAGCACCATTTTGAGCATATGTATCTTGTATTTAAGCATGTACAGGAGAAGTTGCCTGACTATCCTTTATAGTTGCCAATTAATTTATGTATAGTTCTGCACATCCAAAATATTCCAAATGTAGGAAATTATCAATGTTAAAAAGAAGTTATATTTAAAAACTTTTAATTTCATTTGTAAGGACTCCTATATAAATTTATGATTAAATAATACATATAATATATGAACAAAATCAGACATATCATAAGCTAAAAAAAATGCATGTAGGATTTTTTTTTAGATACCTCAAGTTTGTTTTTATTTTTTTACCTGCTACTTTCCCTTGTCATACAATGAAGGAAAAAAAATGTACAAAAAATTATCATGACATAAAGAATAGTATATTATTTCAAGGTGTTACACAGAGTGAAGCAGTTCTCTTCAGTGAGAAGTATGTGTCTGAAAGTAAGCTAGAAGGGCAGATAAAGAAACAGTTATTCCCTGGGTATACATATTTCTTCCATCTGGTACATTATTCTACAAACTCACTTCATTTGGCTTTCAAATGTTAGTTAACAGCTGGTCTAAAGGTTTTCATATTTGTTTTGTACATGTTCATAATTTGTGCAGTTTTTAATATTCTCTGTAGCATTTAACTGGTTACTTTATTTCAGTTTCATATTTCTGATTTTCCAAAAGAACAATACCATTTAGTTTTTAAATAACTTATTTATTTTTAAGAAAGATATATGATGGAAGAGAACTTACGTCAGGAACTATTAAAAAAGTCCCCTTGACCTATATAGACTGAAGTTAGAACAAAGGTAGAGTTAACAGATAAGTCATCAAGTCCAACTCCCTGCACTGAGTAGGGGCATCTTCAGCTAGATCAGGTTGCTCAGAGCCTGACCAACCTGAACTTGAATGTTTTCAGGCATGTGGCATCTGCCACATCTCCAGGCAACATTTTCCAGTGCCTCACCCCTCTCATAGTAGAGAATTCCTTTCTAACAGCTCTTCTAAATCTCTTCTCTTTTAGTTTAACACCATTCCCCTTTGTCCTATTGCTATCTGCCTGTGTAAGAAGTCACTCTCCCTCTTTTTATAGGCCCCCTTGAAGTACTGGCAGGCTGCAGTAAGGTCTACCCAGAGCCTTTTTTTCCTCCAGGCTGAGCAGACCCTTCTCTTCCATCCCTTTGGCAAGACCACTGATGGAGGAATTAAGCAATATCTGCTCCAGTATTGATCCTGAGACACTGGCTGCTCATCCAACAAGCCTTTCTTGTGCTGGGAAGTCCATCCATCCAGATTGCATTTCCAGGGCATTGATTACTATGAGACTCTTGTAGAACATTGCTTTGAAAGCCTTGCTGAAGTTTAGGTAAGCAACATTCAATCTTTCTTCTTTTTCAGTTCTTGCGATTTGTCTGTTCTGTCTAATTATTACATTTAGAACTTCATTCAAGTTGTTCACAGTTACACTTAAGAAACCGAAATTGTATAGGATTCCTAATTAATTAAGTGGAATTATCAAAAGTGTGAAATTTGTCAACTGAGAGAACTTGGTACAGGCCAGAAAATCATTGGATAAAGAAGGTGAGCAGATTCCTGTATATAAAATAAATTCACTTTTTTGTCATAATACTTAAATGAAACTTCCATAGTTGTCTGAATTGAATGAAATGGAATCAAGATCCAAAATACTGCTCTGCCAGTTATTACATGTCTAGACCTAATGAATTCTATCAGAAATATTTGCGTGTACAGTCTGGCATATGAAAATATTCTTTTTTTTCCTTTTACCTTCATTTTCAGGCATCCAAGACAGGATTTTTTTAAATTCAGGAAATAATGCTTTATATAAGGTACGTCTCAAATCCAAACACTGATAAATCTTGAAATTCCTTCAGAAAAATGCAAGATTGTTCACTTTGTGTTTTAGTTCTTCAAAGTTTTTTTTTCCAAACCCAGCTACCTTACATGACATTTACCATTTCAGTCAGGTCACATATCACTCAAAAATATATCAACTTTTGATAAATATTTCAGAATTTGTAGAAATAATTAGCTAGTATATAATAATTACTCTCTATTGTGAGAGTAATAACTCTCTCTAAAGTGACCAGGCAGCATTCAAGAATCTGAATTTTTAAGAAATTCAGATTCTTAAATATTTATGTGATATTTAACACTGGGGTGATATGCATAATATATGCATGGGTGTCAAGCTCACTTTTTCTCTAGAAAGTTTTGGGTTTTTTTTCCCTGTGTCTGCATTAAAACAGCAGGTCTTTATTTGCATATTATTTCCAAGACTTTTCTGTTTAATTATAATTTAACAGAAATGTTGAACATGTACACGATTGGGAATCTGCCTGTTTGCTCAACCCCTAGTAGTTTCAAGATTTCTGGAAATTTCCTATTTAAGTTTAAAGGAACAGGTATTCTTATTTCACTGTGGGATTTATTCCACTCGTTAAGAAAGGTTCAGTTTTCTGTTAACATCGTGTACTCACGTACCTTATTTTTTTGTTACAGCACAGGTTTCTGTGCTGCTGCATTCTTAATGGCCTGGCAGCAGAAAAGTGTTGAGGAAAAATTTGGTTTGGGTATTTTCCAGAACAAAGGCTACCCTTTGTTGCTGGTGAGCACTGATTTCTGCAGCGCTTTAATTTTGTATCATGACAATGTTCTCTGGCAGTCATGAAGACTAGTGGTAGTGAGCTAATAGAAGACAGTGGAAAAGACATTTGAGAGATATAAATGCTTAGTCTGGCCTCACACATAAAATCTTTGGACTTGGGTTTTACTCTTAGTACTCATTCATTTCCCTTCCCTCTTTGAAAACAAACTACTTTTTGTAGCAGCAGCAGTAGTAGTGCTAGAAAGGTACAACATCTCACAGATGAGAGCAGTCTCAAAGCAATGTTGTTGCTTAATGTCCTTGAGTCCCATGCAATCCTATCGACTTGGTATTTCAAGTCCAATCAAGTTATGGTCCTCTTCTCTACCCTGATTTACTCTTGTGGGTAATACTTTGCTCCCTCAGACACTGAGAGTGCCATTAAGTACCATGAGTGCTGAGAGTAGACCTCACCGTTTAAGGCAGAAGAGGAAATTCAGTACTAAAGTCTTTTGTGTTTTTCATTCATCACTAGATCTCCCTCCTTGATTAGCAGCAAATGGGTGTTTTCCATGGTCTTCTTTTGCTGTGTGTTTTCTCATAGGAGCCTTTTGTTTCCTATTATGTTCTACATTTATTTTCCTCCCAGTGAGCTTGTCTGATCTTGTTTAGGCTTGTATGGTACTGCCATGTAATCATAGAGTGTTTACACGATGCAGGATTTTCTTTCTCTACCTGGGAAGTGGATAGTTTATTACATGTTGTAGCTTTTTTCAGCCAGAGGTGGTTAAACTCTCTTCTGTTCTGGAGTTTGCAATGTAGTTTTATTTCATAAAAATGCTTCCATGCTGAACTCTGCTCTGCTGTTAGTGTTGAAGAAAAAAGGATGTGATAAGAATCAGAAGTATTAGAGCAAGCAGAAAAATGTACCAGTGTGGTTCAGAAATAGAGACCAAGAGCGAAGACAGGAAAATCTCTCTCATATTGAATAATCGTTGTATTGCTGAGTGGCAAAATCTACTTAAGACCCCTTCCAATATGTTACAGTCTGTAGCTCCCAGACCTGTTGACTCATTCACTGACAAATCCAGCATGTAAGCTGCCTCCATATGGTAAATTCAATATCCTTTTTCTCTAAGAATGGGAGACAGTGCAGTTTATACAGACATATATGCAGTGTACTTGAGGATCTAAACAAACAGTTCAGAATCTCAAAACAGTTTTTAACACTTTATTGACGAGTACTGTGAGAAGCTACAAATGTAGGGAACTTCAAGTTTCAAGAAGAAAAAAAGCACATAATGAATTCTCACTGGATGTAAGATCCTAAAATTTGAATCTCAACTCTGCTCCTTATGCTATTATTTTTGACTAGTGGGAGAATTTCACTCCAATAGCTTTCCAAAGTGAGAGCATCTGACAAGAGGATACTTTTTTCAAAACATCCTTTTGGTTGCTGTATATCCTTGTCATTACACAGAACTGATATCAGATGGTTTTATTTTGGTGTTTTTTTGGTTTTTTTTTTGTTTTGTTTTGGGGTTTTTTTTGGGGGGGGGGATGGTTTAAACTACCTTAACTTTAGTAGTCACTGACAATTTTTGCTGGTTTTTTTTTTTTTATTTTAGAAATATGTTGAAGGCATGATAATTTCATAGGACTCAAACTGCAACATTTCTGCTTTTGCCTTTTTTATATCTTTGTCTCCCATATCATAATTCTTCCACTTGCTACTATCTTCTTTCTGGTGTATTTTTTAACTTTACTAATACAGCTTATAATACTTCAGCATATTAAATAATCTAGTACTTCTATAACTGCACCTGACACTCTAAACTCAAAAGCAGGTGATGAAATTTGATTACATTGACTCAAATAATATTATTTTGGGTAGATGACAGGTACTAATGTCTTATCATTGTTCCTTAAGAAGAATTCAGAAAGACTGTCACTGCAAGGTGTGATGTAAATGGTGTGTCCCCGTGGAGATAGTGTCAGATATTTATTATTGCCCTTCCTATTTCTGCTAATGAAATTGACCTGCTATTAAAGTCAGGCTGAATAAGGTAGAAACTTAGTTATATCAACAGCAAGGTTCAATTTGACAGAGTTAATAGAATTTAATTCCACAGATTTTACAGAACGCAGCATCCTGGGTTCTTTTTCTGAACCCAGATGTGATGTTTGGGAAAAAGCATCACAGCAAAATACTAGGTAGTTGCATTAGAGTTTCCAGAAAAGCTGCTTCCTCCCAACAATATTTAGAGGACCAAAATAGACTTGCTTTAATTCATCGTAATGTAAAAAAAAGAATGTTCTTGGTGCTATACAAAGAATATTCTTGTTCTCTTATAGAGAAAATGATGTCTCTACTCTGTAGCAAATTTGAATTTCATGTTTTTTCTCAGTGAAGTGCTGTTCAAGGTGATTAAGGATGTATAATCTTTCTCAGTATGATGTATAAACTCATTCTGCTTTCACTTCATGCCTTCCCTTTGTGCTTACACACAGTAGTGGAACATTAACCTCCATTTTAATTCTACAATGTTAACACGTAGCTCTTTGTAGTGAAGATGGTAAAGAAAATCAAATCATATGCCTCGGGGACACAGACACTGGCCTGCACAGGGGTCAGAAGACTCCCAAAATGCAAACAAGGACATACGTTGGATGAATCTTGAAGGTGTCTCATCTCTTTATCTGAAGCAGCAGTCCCTGCTGTACCTGGAAATAGGATACCAGATCAATTGGCAGCAATCAGATACATTCAGAAGGTTTTAAACTAAAATTTAATCACTGTCTGTTCACTTCAGAGAAAAATAATTAGTTGTCGTCCCCTTTCTTTCCCCTGCAATGAGAGGTTGATTTGCTGATCATCCAATCAAGTACAGGGCGTGGTGCTTGAAATGTCAATAAGAGGTTTCTATTTCTGAAGACATGGTGAGATTTAAGAATTTAGTGAGGCAAGTTTCATGACTGACTTCCCCATTAAGTGAAAAGTGGATGAATTTTGGGTAGTTACACCAGTTTCACCAGATTTGGGTAGAAATCTAAATGGGATTTCTGAGACCTTCTAATATGCAGAATATAAAACTAAATAAATGGAAAGGAGTGGAAAATTCTATGGGTAAGAGTGGAGATGCAATTCAAGACCTAGATCTATCCATGGCCACGTGGATCAATTGCATGTCTGTAGGGAGGAATCAAGATGACAGTGGAAAATGTCTCTAGAATTAGGAAATGTATGGTAAACCTGATTTTTAAATATTTTTTATTTCTCTTTAAATTCTGTCTCTCTTCTTCTTTATGTTCCCCCCCCCCCCCTTTAAATATTTACATTTTGCGACTAGTTTAATTACCTTAAAGGTGTTGTGAATTTATTTGGCAGTCTGGATTGTGGAATCACTGTTCAGGACTTCAAGCACTGTCTAAATATATCCACATGTGGTTCTGATGTATCCAAGCATCAGCATGTTTTCACACCTTAGCTTTGCAGACTGATCTGACAGGTCAGTCAAATTAAAGATTTGTAACGACATATTTCTCATTGACCTCTGTGGTATTTGGTGTACACCAGGATGCTGTGTTTTGAAAAATACCTGGAAATCTTTATTTTCTAGAATATTGGAGGTTTATATACTATTTCAAAGGGGTTGCACACAAATATTTAATAGCTGTAACTTCTATAACCTTTTCTTGGCTTTTCAAATTATAAGAAGCTTTTAACTGCATGACAACGTGCTAGTTTTGGAATAAAGTTTTCTTTTTACTTAGTAGTCATTCTGGGCTGTTTAAATTAGTGAAAGTGGAGTGTTCTGATTGCACAAGGAATGTCCACAGATGATCTTCATAAAACTTACTTCTCATATAAAAAGTTATTAACTCCCTTTCACGTGTAGATTCCACCCCTGCCTTCATCTTGTAAATCTGTAACTGAAGGTTTCTTTTAGTTTTCACTACAGTCCTATGAAGCGAGGTAGTTCTGTTTTTCATGTTCATCCTTTTAAAACAAGTGTAACAAATGTCCTTTAAATTTAGGCATCAGGTTTGACACAAAAGAGTGTTTTTTTCTTTGAGTTCTTAACAGTACAACTTAACATCTTAACAAAACAACTTTTTTTTTGAAGTCCAACTCCACTTAGGTATTTCAGTTCTGAACTTTGAAAACTTTGGCCATTGAACCTTCTCAAGGGACACAGTTAGGAATGCTAATGATATCTAGACAGTAATGTTGTAAGGGTTTGAATGTAAGCATGCTTGGCTATAAAGTATATGAAAGTGTGTTATGGAAAATCAGCTACTTTGAAGGCATTTTTTTCCTAAAATAAATGTTACACATAATGAAATTTCATTAATTCTTTTCCAAAATAATGATAGCACTGTCATGGTTATGTTATTCTCAGTAATCAACAGCTGTTTTGGTTAAATTTATAAAATCAGAACATAAAAGTATATTTAATAGAAATTAACCTGTCTTTATTTTTTCTGTCTGTTTAGTACCTCAATTCCATTTTAAATAGTGATAATTTAAATGTAAAAATTACTATTATTTGACACATATATATCTTTGTAAACTTATGCCTTATTAATTGGGAGTGCTTGGGTTTTTTTACTTGCTTTTTTCCTGTATGCAAATATTACTATGAATGACAGAAAGAACAGATTCTCTAAAGTTCTGGAAATAGAATTGTCTTAATGTACACTTTGTAGCCATCAATATTTCTAACTTTTTTTTGAAAATAATAGGTACCTTCTCTGTTGTGGGTTTTTTTCTTTTTTTTTTCCCAAATACCCCCAAAAATTTCAGTAGTAACATTTTGATGGTGTGAACACATGCTAACTAGCAGGAAACTGCTGTAAATTATTGGCCTCTTTGGAATCTGGCAGCTCATTCTCCTACTTAATAAAATTAGAGAGCTGTTCTGACAGCCAGAAATGGACTGCTCTGGACTCTGCCAAGAAAGCTGAGAAACACATCCTCTACTGAAGGTTCTGGGGAGGTGAAAGATTTAGAAGCATTAAAGATAGTCTTTGTATTTTTAGATTTGAATTCTATTAGTGAGTAATAATGGGAATTATAATGGCTACTTACCGTCTGGACGGCAGCCTCATTTACATCAGTATCTCTTTGCTGGCTGCAGTGTCCCATTTACATGAATGTGTAAATGGAAACTCTTAAAAAATAACTGTAGAATTGATATAGATACAGATAGATAATGAATATTTTCCTACTCTTATCTTAGATTGGTATGCAATGTCATTGAACTTTTTTTTTTTGCTGTTACAGAAGTTTGAATGAGGCCATAAAAAATATCAGTATTGTGATCAGTAGCAGAGGGTAATGTTACAGTAATGACATCCCTTCTTGAAAATAACTTTTGCCATCTAGCTCTTGCTGTGCCAGCTAGCTCCTGTCTACACTACTAAGAATGTGCTAGGAGGGAATTTAACAGTTTGTATACTTTTCTGCTGGTGTTGACATATGGTTAATAGGTTTATTGAAATTTACTATGAAGACTTGTATACTGAAAAACACTTTTGAGACTAACAGAGATTGTTGCTTAGTAGCATCACTGGAGTGAGGCCATGGTAACTCCCCTGCCTTTGGTTATTTAAGGGGGCAGGAGTAATGCAAGGGGCACTCAAACTGTTCCCAGGATGGATTGCTGTGCAGTCCATATAACATTTTATCCTGTCTTCCCTGCAAATCAGCTGGGACTTAGGGAGAGAAGGCTTCACATTGCTTCCCACATTTAATTCACCTAGCAACATAGCAAAATCTGCTGAGGAAACAAACTGGATTTAACAACTATTGAATCAGGGAACAGAGCTGTCATACTCTGAATGAGATCGCTACCTGTAGTCACCAACAAGGGATTACAGCAAAAGTACAGGCTAAATATAGACTCTGTAGGAGTAATAGCATTTCAGCCCATATCTTTTACTGTCCTTGTCATGTGCAAGTGTGAAAAAAGTTCATTGTAGTGTTTTTTTATTTGTCAGAATCAAAAGCTAAGTAAAACGTTTGTTTTACTGGACTGGAAAGAGCACCAAGGAAAATTTGATGGCTTTTCTACTGCCCAGTGTGGAGAAAGAGATGGAAATTTTCTGAATGGGATACTTAAGTCTGGACTGTGATCCAGGCTGCTTTTGATTAGTTCAAAAACCTAAGGAGTTACTTCCAAGGGGTTTTTTTGTTTTGTTTTTGTTTTTGGGTTTTTTTGAGGGGGGGATCTGGTTTTTTTTGTTTTTGTTTTTTTTTGCCTAGAGCTTGTGTTTTAAAGTGGATCTTTATGTACATAGATAGCAACTTGCTGGGAGGACATGCACAGAGGAAAACATTATGCTCTGTTTGCTGGAGCTGGAAACTTTCTACCAAATTTGCTCCAAAAAACATATTTTCAAAATGGATGGGGTTCCAGGTTACATAAATCAGCATAAACCAATTTAAGTTAATAGAATTCATCGGTCATTTGTACTTGATCTGGTCCACTGGGTCAAATATTTGGAACAGCATTTTCTGGATTTGTGACCTTGCTTTGGCAGTTGACAAAGTGGGTGTGCACATGCATGAATCTATGTGCACATTTGCTGGCAGGTGACTGAGGGAAATGGTGGATTGCTGTCTCTGGATAGAGTTGCTGGCTTCTGTGAGACTCTGCTGTCACAGTGGGTGCCCAGATGAGATGCTACAAATTTATAAACATATAAATCTGTGCTTTTCTCTTTCCAGTGTTTATTTTGCAGAATGTCAAAGCTGTGCAGTATAACTACAGTACAGGTTGGATTTCTGACTACTGAATTTTTGGGGGGAAAGATTGCTCCTGATGAAAATTATTTCTAAATGAAACTGGCTGTTGTTACAAGCTTTAAGTATTGGTGTGGGAGCAGTGACGAGAGATCTTGCTCAGTATGTATTTGTTTTCTGTAATTGATCGTTTGCATCTTTTTTATCTTAAGGTGCTCTTGCATCATCCATGTTATTAATTTGTATTGCAAAATCATGTCTTAGGTTTCTGTGTAGTTTAACATGTAACATTTCATATCCTGTGTGAATCCAGTAGTATAAATTAAGAAACACTAATTTTGAGAACATTGAGAACTTTCTTGGTGTTATTTCAGATTAATGAATTATATACCACTTTAACATTTCTTCCAGCAGTCATGTGAAGTTTTCCTGATTTCCCAGTGAATGCTAAAGTGAACAATAAAAACTTACAAAATAAATCCAATGCTATCAATTACTATTTTTCTTAAAGGGAAAAGAATCAAACCTTTTTCTAAACCAAGCATACTTACCTATCTTCTAAATAGTATTTGCTAATTATATAAATGTATTAATATAACGTATGTGTGAATTTTTGTTTTTATAGAATAAATCTTCTCTCATGTTCTAGCCTTGCATATTGTATTGTTTTATTTTTTGTTTGGGTTTTTTTTTTCTTGGTTAGTTTTTAACAAATCCCTAAAATTGTGACAGGGTACAGGTGTCCCTGAGATAGTTATTTTGTTCCTAACATTCATACATAATGTTAGCTGCCACCTTCCTTTTAAAGTGTGGGGTGAAGGGAATAACTTCTGATGTTTAAACTTCAGGGAAGAAGAATTTGATCAATATGATGAATATGATGCTGAAAACTGGCATTGATACAGGGAATGGTGAGACTGCTGTATTCATTGGAAACGGATTTTGGGTAAGAAGATTCTGGAGAATAAGACTCAGCAGATGTGATACTAGCAGGCCTATATAAATTTCATCTGGCATTTCTGTTGTCAGTGTGAAGTCCACTTAAGTGCGCAATTTCATGGTTCGCCAGTTACCGTCCTCAGCTGAATTTATTTTCAGTGCTGGTGCAAAAAATTGTTGGTTTGCCAGTTGCTGCTCAGAAATTACAACTCCTGACATAAAATGCATATTCCATCAGGATCTTAAATTTTTAATTCAGTGTTTGTGTTTATTGATGGAAGTTAAATAATATGCAGGTAGTGCAAATCTGTGAGATAATTACATGACAGTAAATTCTGAAGTTTCTCTTACACTGTTTTTCCTTATCCAAACAACAAAGAATGAACTCTTTTTCCATTAAATTTCTTTAGGTATATATCGTATATATAAGAAAACCAATAAATGATCTTTAAATAGCCCATACAGATAAAAAATGGAGATCCATTTATTTAAAAGTAGTATTTAATTATTGTGTCCGGTGACCTACTGTGAAATTAGTGTCTTTTAATAGCCTTGCTGGCTCTAGGAGAAGCTCCTGTGGTTATCATATGGGATTTTGCTGTCCTTTAATCAAAGCTTTGTCTTGTGAATGTAACAAGGATCTAGAACTGTCTTGTTACATGTTTAATTTAGACAACTTTTACTTGCCATGGAAAGTAGCATATGGAAACGCTGATTCCTTAGCTTTGGGCTGAAGGGAATTTTTTTCCTTTTATTGTGAAAATGTGGTGGACATGATCTTCAGGAAACTAAATAATGACAGTACTATTTTGTGGCTGGCACAGGTCTTTCCCGTGAGAACATTTTGCTGCGTTTCGTGGACAGAGATAAAGTTTGGATGTTTTGCAAACAACGTCTCCGGATTAGGTCAGTTTGGGCTTGGCCAATTGGGCCTAGGGGGAGGTCTCGGGCTGACCAATCTGGGTGACCTCTGAAGATTCTATATATATGGAAATCAAAATAATAAAGACACCTTCTCTCTTTCCTTGTCTGAGAACCTGGGTCATTTCTCAGCTAGCGGCTCAACAGCGACACTATTTTAATATATTATTTGCCAACTGTCCTGAAGTTCCCATTCTAGTTTTATCATCTGTCAGCCTTACAGTTTAGACGAAGAAAAGGAGAAGAAAAGATGTAGGTAAAGAAGGAGATTAAAAGACAAAACTTGTCTACTATAGAAGATGTGTCTCTCTCTCTCTCTTCCTCCCACCCTATATCGCCGCTGTCCCTCTCTTTCTGCCCCACTTCCCAGTAAATAGCTGCTGAATTAGTCTGAGGGGACAAGAGCTCACAGATAATTAACATTGAGGAAAAGTGTTGGAAGCCTTGAAGCTCCATGATGTACTTGGCTCAGGTGCTGAAAAAACTGCACCAGATTTTGTGATATGCAATGAACAATGATACAATACTGGATGAAGGATCCAGTGTCCCTGAATATTTTAAATTTTAACCTAAAGAACAGCAGCTGAGTTTGGATCCAGCTTTCTCCAGTCATCACAGAACTTTTTTCCTATTCTATACTTAATATGTTCTTTATGCACTCTAATATGAGCTCACTTTAATTCTGCTCTTTGTTCTTTATGTTATCCTTGGAGAAGGATGATCTGAGCTTGTCATAGTTATGTTCATGTTTCAAGCCATTTATGGAAGGATATCAGTATGACTAACAGAACTAGCATGTGTTAGGATTTGAAACATCAATATGGGCTTGGCTTGTCCTAGATGCTTAGAAAAAACCTATTCATGTTCCACTCAAAAGAATTGTTATTAAGTATAATATTTACATTAGGCAAATTCAGCTTGAAAAACTCCAAAACCATTGTGTAGTTTCACAGTCTAAGCTACTTGTATTAAACTGCATAATGCTTTTGATGATTAGCCAAAGGATCATCTGGACATAAGTTAAAATGTCAACTGTATCTATGCAGTAATCTTGCCAGAGCAGTCCTTCTTTAAATATTTTAGTTCTCTGTTTTAAGTATTTACAGAATGTAAGACACTTATGTCTAGCACTTATCAGAACAATTTTGAGACCAGAGTTTTCTGGTTTACTTGGAATTTGGCTAGCCCAATTTTTAATTAAAAAAAGAAATACAGTTACCACATCTTAAAATTATATAAAGAAGTTCATTGGCTGCTGTGATTGTATTAAATTCTCTATTGTTTAGCCTTGCAGCTGGCTCAGGGAATTTTCCATCAAGTGTAAGTATTATCCTCACTCACTTGTATAGCCAAATTAGACTGAGTCATAACTTAAAACTTATGGAGTTGCAGAGAAAATAACCAGGCAAATTAAGCCTTGATGAAACTTCAGCAATTATTTTCTCTGTGGTCGAGTTTAATTTTCACCACTTTCCTTTCCAGAAATGGAAAGTCACTTGAGACTTTTAAAATGTGAGGCAGTGTAAGAGATTGAGTCTTGTGCCTTACATATTTATATAATTCATAACTTTACCAGTTGCTCAGATTATTTGAAGCCCAGAAATAGGGCTGTAGTGCAGGATATGTCTCTCTCAGTTGTTGAGAAGGAAGTAGAGAGCAGCATGGTGAGGGCCCAAATAACTTGAAGAAGAAAGAGAAACTTCCATATTTTTGTGCTAGTGGGATTCCATTACATATATCTCTCTCTCCCCTTTTTGCTACATCATTGATTTGAGAAATATAATTTTACTTGGTATATCTTCTGACCAAGCATTCTTCTCATATTTGTCACTTTTTGAGAGACTTTCTGTTGCTGTTAATGCTCCAGTTGTTGTAAGCATACACCTGGACACTTCATCTTTTTGTTACGGACTGTTGCGTTTAAATTTTTTGTTTGTTTCTTTGAGAAACATTTATTGTGATTGCAATATTTTTCATACCAATATCTATAGCAAAAAAGGAAGAGATCAAGTATAGGACTGAAGTCACTGAGTTCCCCTTGCAGTACATTGAGTTGGCTTTGGTTTGTATTTATGTGATTTTCTGGTGTTGTTTTTTTTTTTTTTTTGTTTCTTGGGGTTTTTTTTTTCATAAAGGGAAATTAGATTATGCTGAGAACTGAGGTTCCTGTTGGAGCTGCCAAACTTAGTCAAGGAACAAGACTACAGTTTCTCCCGATTGCCAGTCTACAAGGGAGGACTGAGAGTTTTGCAGACCCATAACTTGTGCCCTCTACAGCAGGGCAAAACAGACTGTGCCAAATGAGAATATTCAAGGGACTATGAGCCACTGTATCTTCAGAAGTTCAGGTAAATCAAAGAAGCTTAGGATAATCCAGAGGAAACCTCACCAAAGCTCTGCTACCTTTGAAGGTTGTCTATCATTGAGCCAGAAGGATTTGATATGAAATAGAAGCCGTATTTTCTGGATATTTTCTGAGTCATTCATCAAAGTCATAGTTAGGTTAAGTAACTATGATTTTGATTTTTTAATTTTTTTTTGTAAGTTTGATGTTAAACCTATTAAAATATTTTTTTTTTGCCATTTGTATGCCAGGGACAGCAGGAAGAAAAACCTGTATAGAATGGAAGCTTTCATCTGATGTGAACCTCTGTTTCTTCTGTTAAAATTTGAATAGAGGAAAATTAACTTACTTTTTCCTCCACATTTTGATAGTCAGATTGGATGATGAGTAGCTTTTGTAGCTTACACTTGAATTAATTAAACCTTTGAAATGGAAATTTGAAAGCAAACCTGTATATATTTAGGAAATACAAATTCTGTTTTAAAAGTAAAAATATCTTTTAAGAAGGTTGAAATATGTAAGGGTTTAACACAAAGTGAGAAATAACAATGTGTCAAAATCTATGCCAAGGAAAATAGGCATTCTAACTGTACTGCAAATGAGATATTGCCATTTGTCTTGATGACTGAGGTATATAGAGGGTTTACTGCATTTTTTTAATCCATACGTTTTATTTTGATTGCTTATTCTGATAGGTGATTGGGTTTTTGTGGTCTTTTTCTATACAGAATATAAATTAATGTCTTGTATATCTAAAGACGTTTTAGGGTTCTAAATCAAACCTTTATGTTAAGAAAGGCCAATGTAACA
This sequence comes from Entomyzon cyanotis, assembly GCA_024500445.1. Classification (NCBI taxonomy): domain Eukaryota; kingdom Metazoa; phylum Chordata; class Aves; order Passeriformes; family Meliphagidae; genus Entomyzon; species Entomyzon cyanotis. The sequence goes on from JAKEPQ010001005.1 coordinate 63,913,908, forward strand.
ATACTTTCAGAGTCTTAAATTTATAGATGTTTAATTATAAGTGTATGTGTAAGAGTGAAATTATTTATGTATATACGCATATATATGTGCATATATAATATATATTATATGTATATACACATATATATGTGCACTTCCCTTACAGAAGACACTCCCTACCCTTAGGATTCTGACTGATCGTAAATCTGGAGTGAAAGACTGCAGAAATAATAGTGCTTTAATATAAATACTTGGATTTAATTCCTTCATTACAAGAAGTTAGGTTGCTAACGAAAATGAATAGGTTTGTATTATGAACACTTCAGCCTCTAGAAACTTAAAAAAAAAAACAAAAAAAGAAACCAGGGTTAAATTTCATTTGCGTTTTCTGCTTTTACTAAAGGTTCCATTCATGCTCTGGCCTTTTGTTCATTGTATATGAGCACCTGTCAAATTGCATAGTAATTTTGGTCATCTATTTCAGAAGTTAAATGTGCTGCTTGTTCTTTTTCTGACAGACATGTACCACCAATATATGCAGACCTTCATCATTTCCTACCAAATCTAGGCTAAAAAAACATATTGAAAGAAAAACAAGTGACACTTGTAAGATCAGTTTTGCATCTTCCAAGTCCAAATCATAATTCCCTGCCCCTTGACTAACTGTTTCTATGCTTATGGCTTCCCTGGCAGTCCTGATGAATGGCTGTCCACACCAAACTACATATACACTCCTCCTGGTAAATTCTCAGTTATAGAGCATGAACTCTATGATGTAATCCTCAGTGCTGATTTCCCTCAATGTCTATACTGAAGGACATTTTGGAGCACCGTCTGACTTCAGTGCCCCTACCTTTCCTTCCCACAGCTAACCAAGATCATGGGCATTAGATCCTTCTCTTACTGCACCGTGGTAAAGCACCCACCTCCAAATGTATATCCTGATTGCACTGTGATTTTTTTTTTCCTGCTAGGAATAAGACCCATATTTTTATCAGCCTCAGTCATTTTCTGCTGACAGTATTCTATTCACAAGAGAAAGGACATCAAAGCATATATTCCTGCTGGTTGAAGAAAAGATACCTCATATGTACCAACAGAGTGTTAACAACTG